>CAKJTW010000053.1:11740000-14140000 GCA_917880005.1 Nanger dama | reverse complement strand
TAGTCACTGCATTTCCTGGCCTCTTTTTGAAGATTTTGAACTTGGGCTATCCAGAGCTTTCACGGGGTGGGGGTGGGGATGTGTTGGGGAGAACAGGAAGCCGGAGATGTGAGTTTTAATCCTAACGTGACCTTGACCCATCGTCTGACCCCAGGGAAGTCACTTTATTTCACGGAGCCTCAGTGCCTTCGTGTCTGTGATTGGACTGGGTCAGACTTACACTGGATGGATTAGCTCTGGCTGCCTAGAGCACTGTGTTGAGAAAGACTCCGAGGCTGGGTCCGGCTTCCATAGGACGGAGTGCCAAGACTGACAGCTACGTCTGCTGTGAGCTCAAGAGGAAATATGTTTCGGTGTGAGTCCCAGGTGGTTGATAATCCTGGAAAAGATGACCTCTGTGGCTCCTGGCTCAGAATTTGCCTCCATCTATGGGAGCGTCCTGTGTGAGAGGCAATAGGAATTTCCTTTGTAAGAAAGCTAGTGGTCACAGCGGCCACTGGTACAGATCGGGAGAGACTTGGTAGACTATACTTCTGGACCCGCTCTGTCCAATAGAACCTTCTGCAGTGATGGGGATTCCTGGGGATTCCTGTTTTTGGACTGTACAGATGGCTGTGGTTAGTTGTGAATGAGGAATTGATGTTTATGTTCTATTTAAATTTGAAACATCACACGTATCGTGGCTACTATATAGGCCAGCCTGCTTCTAGACTCCTAGAGGGGCCCCAAGGTCATCAACTTGCTATATACCCCAAGCATGCCATGAACTTTGGCTAGGTCGTCCGCTGAAAGCCTGTTGCTTAGCAATAGTACCTGCCCCCAGGCAGCTGGAAACCACCTCTGCAAGAGGTGGGTGAGCTCTGTACAGGATGATAAATGCTCTTCCCTTCTGCTCCACTTTGCCTTCCCCAGGTGCCTGGTTCCCCAGGGCTCAGACTTTGCAGTGGGCAAGGCCTGGCCTGGATCAGATGCCCCCCTCAGGCCAGGACATGAAGGCCACCTTCTTCTCATCCTGTGGCACCCCAGGAAACAGGCAGGTGTTCCCAGACACAGAGTGGGTTGTTGTTGTTCAGTTGCTCAGTTGTGTCTGACTCTGTGACCCCACAGACTGCAGCACTCCAGGCTTTGCTGTCCTTCACTGTCGCCTGGGTTTGCTCAGACTCATGTCCATTGAGTCTTTGATATCATCCTATCATCTCGTCCTCTGTTGCCCCCTTCTCCTCTGCCCTCAGTTTTTCCCAGCATCAGGGTCTTTTCCAATGAGTCAGCTCTTCGCATCAGGCGCCCAGCATCAGTCCTTCTAATGAACAGAGTGGATGGGCTAAGACCAAAGGCCAGGCGGCAGCCTTCAGGAGACTGAGAATCATTTTTCATTCTTTCCTTCCCTTCTTCTCTCTTCCTTCCTTCCTCTCCCTCTCTTTCTGGCGTGGGGCAAAAGTAGCAAGCCTTTGGAAAACGACTCGACTTCCTCCTACTTGGTCACTCCCTAGCTGTGTGATGTTGGGCAAGTCTCCCTACCTCCCTGAACCTGTTCCTAGCATCCATTAAAAGAATAACATGTGCACACAATAAGCCAAACCCAAGGGCAAACACTGAAAAAAAAGAAAAGTAAAGGAATAACAGCCCTGCCCTCCAAAGGTTAACAAGAGGACCCAGTACAGAGACATGCAAGAAACGCGTAGAATGGTGTCTGGGATGTGGTTCCTTTCCCTGGAAAAGGAAAAAAAAAAGAAATGGTGTTAAAGTGTTGGCAGGTAACCTAGTTGATTCCCATGCCTGGTGTGAACTTGAAGCGCATCTCAGAGGTTATTCCAGTGGGTCCAGGCTCAGGATCCATAGTTAGGAAGGGTGTCTGGTAGGGGCGTGGGTCAGGAGAGGGAGCCTCCCGGGTCATCTTCCTCCCGCAGGAGATTGCTGGCGTTTGTCCACTGACCCTTGAGTTTTTCTCTCTGTTAAAGCCACCTGCATCTTGTGCCTTTTTCAGACACCAGCGGGGCCTAAAATAAATGGTGAGATTTCTAACTTCCTCTTTGAAGGAAGTCTGTTGACTGGGTTGGGAGTCTGGAGAGTTAAATGGATACCACCCCTCCATTTCTGGATAGTCTGGAGGGAGTGGTCCTTCTCAGTAGATTTTTGGGGAGGGGGCAGTCGGCAGACCTCATAACGAAGCCTCATTTCTCTGTCATCAAGGAAACCTTGTTGAAAAGCCCTTATTCAGGTCTGTCTGGAGGCCCAGGTCATGTGATTCGAGTCTTCCTTATTTTAATGATTCGTTTTTTAGAGTTTGTTGCAGTCAGCACATATGGTTTGAGAGTCAACCATGTACCTGGTGCCAGGGCCACAGGGGTAAATAGGAGAGTCAGGACTTCTGATTTCATGGAACTCCCCTTCTGGAGGCAGTAGCCCAGAACAGGACAGTTCGGAGAAGTCATGGTTAGCCCCAGATGCTACAGTCTGGTGGGCACTGGAGCCCCCTGAGGGGCTGGGAGAGACCTTCGTGAGTAAGGAAAATGTGGAATTATTACTTAGGTGAAGGAAGCAGGGGGTCTAGGAGGAGGGGAGAGCTGGCACAATAGCGTTGACACACTTGGTGACCGCGTGCTGCAGACGTGACTGGAACCTTCTGCATAAAAGGAGGACCACGTGCCGGCTTAGGCAGGCAGGCCCGGACCCTGGGTCATGCTGCTGCCCTGGATCTGCCCTCTCTGGCCTCAGCTTCTCCAGTGCACGGCACCCGTCAGTCCGGTCTTCCTAGAATCCTGTTCTGCTTTTCCCAGAAGGTCACAGGGACGAGGGTCTGTGACCTCTGCCACGGGAACTGAGGCAGTGAGTCTTAATCCTGCTTCTCCATACCTGAGACATAAACCAGATCCAGGAAAGGCTTCCAAGAGGTGGAGTGTGAGTGTTGCGAAATGTGTCCAGACCAGGGAAAATGTGACAGAAGGCGAGACTGGGGTCGGCTTAGTCACCTAGCCCCCACCCTTGTGCCTGCCGCGTCCCACGCTCCCTGCCTGGAAGGAATGCGGTGGCCCCCACCTGGCAGGTCAACCCCAGAGGCACGCTGTGGGCGTTGCAGGCCCTGTGAGAACGCTCAGGGCCAAGCCAGTCCCCTCCATCACTCCGAGGCAGAGGTTGGCTAACATTTCCCGTCAGCCTGTAGCACAATGTGAAGTGGGGAACACACACTTAGGTGGCTTCTTTAAGAAGCCAGGGTCACCGGGTCACAGGTCACAGGGTCGCAGGCCTGGCAGCAGGGACTCCTGATGCGTACCATGGGGATGGCAGCCCAGAGAGGGCCAGTGGCGCCCCTGAAGCCACACAGCTGGAGGAGAGCCCAGCAAGCAGGGAAAAGCAGGTCGGGGTTTGTTTTTAGTAGAAACACCTCTTCCCAGGAAGCCAAGACTGGACCTGCTGGAACCCCCTCCCTGGGAGGTGGGCCTGCCAGACCAGGCACCCCAGGAGCTTTGGTCCCTGTTGTTTGGATGGGAATGAAGAATGACCAGCCAGCTTCTCCCAGGCCCTGACCAGCTTCTACCACCCCACCTGCCTCCTCCCTGGGCCAAGCAGATGCCCCGGGGTGGCTGAAGGGATACGGACGCGGGTTCAGGTTCCAGCTCTCCACTGTCTAGCGGTGTGACCTTGGTCCTCACGGGGCTGTCGCGGAGGCAAAGGGATGGGCCAGAGAGAAGGTCCCGGCCCAGCCCCGGGGTAAAAGCTTTGCCAACCAGAGCCCTCAGGCCCCGCCCGCCCCCCCAGCCTGTCCCTCAGTCCTTCCTCGAGTCGAGGCTGAGCTGAGACGGGTCCTCGGGGGCTGTGAGTGCTGGATGGGTGCCTGTCACCTCCGGTCTGATGTGAACGACCTACCTTTCCTCAGAAAGCCCGCCTCTCTCTTCTCTTGTTTTGCATTTGTGGATGCTCTTGAGAATGTCTTTCTCAAAAAAAGAAACAAATCTCTTTTTTCTGTTCTAGATTTTTTTTAAAATTAGAGGATAATTGCTTTACAGTATTGTGTTGGTTTCTGCCTTCCAACAGTCATGAATGGACCATGTATGAAGCATGTGTGAATCAGCCATGAATATACACATGTGGCGTCCCTCCTGAGCCTCCCTCCCACCTCCCACCGCATCCCACCTTTCTAGGTTGTCACAGAGCACTGGGTTGAGCTCCCTGTGCTATACAGCAACTTCCCACAATATATATATATATATTTTTTAACAACAGCCCCTCTCCCCTACAAGCAGCATTTTTACTGTTTCTTTAATTTTTAAATCAATTTCTTCCATGGCCAGAGAAGATAAACCAGGACCACATGAATGGGGACGGCATTTCTGACTCCCTACGGGTCACCATATGCATTTTCACAGATCAGCAGTGTTGTTGGTACACAAACACCTTTCTTGGGAGCATGTATTGAGCGCCTACTGGGTAGCTGGCTGTTCCTTCCCACTTGTGTGAACCTGGACAAGTGATATCACTCCTCTAAGCCTTAGATCCAAGGATTGGCAAACTTTCTCTGTAAAGGGCTTGATGGTAAATATTTTAGGTTGTGAGTTGTACAACCTCTATCACAATGATTCAGCTCTGACACTATAGCATGAAAGCATCTATGGACAAGATGTAGACATTTGTGCATTATTATGTGCCAATAAAACTTTATTTATAAAAACAGACAGTGGGCCGGACTCACCCCAGGGGTTGTAATATGCTAACACTGGCTGGTTCTTCATCTGTGCACTAGGCTACGAGAATAGAAGCTGTGCTCCGGGGTTCCACTGAGGAAGGAGTCAGTTTAAAAGAACAAACACACGATAGGTGCCAACTAGCTCTTGTCTGTGAGTTGCTTCTATCAGAGGTCAGTCACCCAGCAGCACTGCCCAGCTGGTATAGGCTCTTGTTTCACAGATGGGGAAACTGGGAAGCGGAGGGATCAGGTAACTTGCCCTCAACTCTTCTGTTCGTCAGTGGATAACCCGGGGTGCAATCTGCCCCTTTGTGCAGTTTCCCCACCTGTATCCTCAGAGACGATTCAGTGATGTAAAAGCACAGGCACCATGATCACGTCTATTGTGCTAAGGGGATGTGGAAGCACAGAGAGGTGGAGTCTCGTGGGGATCCCCCAGCTGAGGCATGGCAGGGTTGGGATTAGGACCCAAGCTGGGCTCCTTGGGGACTTGGGTTACAGGTGTCTGACTCAGAAGACACCGAGGGAGGAATGGCAGGTCCAACTGGACCAGCGCTTTCTCAGTATCGTTCTCATGGGGCTGCCATCTGATCCCCATGCTTGCTTAGAGTTGGGGAGCAAGGGACCTCGTCTCCAACGAGGGGAAGAGTGTCTTAGTCGGGTGTCCTGTGTCAGGGCTGGGATGGAGAAGGTGCAAGCCTCTTATTAATTCTGACAGATTCCCGAAGTTCCTCCCCTGCGTGGGTCTCCTTTGCAGGAACAAAGCCAGGCTCCTCTCTTGGAGTCTCCAGTCCTCCACAACTGAGTCCAGTTGAGCTTTGCAGCCTCCTCTTCCTCTGTGTCTCCCAGGCTCTATACTGGGGTCCCCGGGCTGACCTCTTACTCTGCTGAAGCCATCATGGTGGGGTTGGAGCTCCCCTCTTGTTTCTCTTCAGGCAGAGCTTTATGCTCATCCTCAAGCCCCTCTAGCGTGTCCCTGCTCTACAAAGTCTTGCCGGGTTCCTACCCGTCCCCCAGGGATCATCTCTGTTCTGCAGTTACGTGTTTTCCAGCACATCTCTGGGGGCTCTCTGAGCCCAGCACTCAGCACACAGCCAGGAACACCCATTTGCTTGTGATGTTTTAGCTTGTCATCATGTCGTTATCACCGTCTCAAGGACTCCCTCTTATTGGCTGCCCCCGACCCGGTTTGGGGAAATGATCGTGGTAACCAGATATGGAGCATACCCTGGGTACCAGGCATTTCATCCCCTCTCTGCAAGGCAGCAACGACCAGACTCAGTTTTTAGGTGAGGAAGACTGCTTTTAGGAGACTTGGGGAGTGAAGGCAGCTGATCGTGGGCCACACAGCCCGGCACTGACAGGTTTGGTGTTTGAACCTAAGCTTCTGTCTCCAAAGGGCATGACTGTCCCTTGACTGACCCCAAAGCAGAGCCCTTTTGTGCGACACAGCAGCGCTATGGGAAGTTTCCTGGCCATGCGGGCCGATTGCTGCCCCGCTGACCCAACACGGGGAGACCTCAGAGCTTCTCCGGTGGATGGGTGACCAGGGCAGAGGCCCCCAAGATCTTCTACCCAAAGCATCCGCATTTCAAAAGCTTATTTTTAAAAATTGAGACCTGTCACTGAATCTGGTTTCTCTTCCCATGGGCTGACAGCATCGTGGTTCTAATTCTTTAGAAACATGGGTGTAGATTTGTCTTGTTTTCTAAAGATAATGGTTGATTGGCTTACTGCACACTGGGCAGAGTGGGGGAACCCAGCGAGGTGTCGGCCCTGGCGTTACACGGCCCCCAGTGTATGGGTGGAACGCTGGGGCTCAGAGACAGACAGTGTCCTGCCCAGGGGCACACAGCACTGGGCCCAGTGTCATGGGGAGGGGGGGTGAATTGTGGGTGAGAAGGTGAGAAAACAGAGTGGGAAGGGCTGTGTTGGAGACAAGGCTGGAGTGAATCTCCAGTGTAATAATCATAGTGAAGACGTAAAGTGAAAGTAGCTCAGGGGCGTGTCCGACTCTTTGCGACCCCATGGACGTTACAGTCCACGGAATTCTCCAGGCCAGAATACTGGAGTGGGTAGCCTTTCCCTTCTCCAGGGGATCTTCCCAATCCAGGGATAGAACCCAGGTCTCCCACATTGCAGGCAGATTCTTTACCAGCTGAGCCACCAGGGAATAATCATAGTAGAAATACTAACAGCAGCTGCTATTCCTTGGGCACCCTTGGTGCGTGACAGTGTTTGAAGCACTTTGCTTGTTGTTATCACTGGACTCTCCCAACAGCCCTGTGAGAAGAATACTGTTTCCTGCCCCATTCCATGGATGAGGAAACTGAGGCAGGGAGATGAGAACACCCCAAAGACAAGCGCTCTGCATGGGCTATGCACAGGCAGCTTTGGTGTGCCCCCCATGGACGCTGTTGGAAGGAAGGTGCAGGCTGAGGGGTGGGCTCAGTGCGCCCCCAGCCTGTCACATCTCGGGAGCTGGCAGGCTGGGAGAGGCCCAGGGGTACACAGGGCTACATCTGTCACAGGTCACTGGCCACGTGGCCACAGGCGCCGGGAGGAGGAACTCAGAGATGCTCAGGCTGGGGAGGGGGCTCTGGGGCTCACACACTGCCCTGATGCCCCCTCCTTTGGGGCTGGGGAGGGTCCCCGGAATTCAGCCCTCCACCCCAGTCCCAGCCCCTGCCCCCCGCCAGCTCTCAGCAGCCTGGTCCCAGCGATGCCCTCTCTGCTTCGCCTCAGTGGAGCCCTCGGCCAGTTCTCAATCTAAATGACAGCTGCCCTCAGCCAAGTCAACTCCAATTAATTTCCGAAGGCTTCCAGGGGCCTGGCTGAGCCTCTCCCCAGACAGGGCCGCCCCAGCGGCTGGAGCGAGGCCCCTTCCTCACATTCGCAGGGCCTCCCGATTGTTGGTAGGAGGCCCTTCCTTCCTCTTCAGGAGACCCCCCCCGCCCCATGTGGGGCTGTGTCCTGCCTGCCCCCAGTCCAAAGGGGCTGATGTGGAAACACTTGGTCAGCATACACGGAGAAGTCACTGAATGGGGTCTTGGGTCTTGTCCGGGGCTGCTGTATCACGGGAGGTTGTTCTCAGTCCGTCTGTGTGCTTTCAGGGTCCTCTCCTTGAAAGGGGGAGCGTTGATCCAGAGAGAGAGAGTGGGAGGGAGGGAGGGGGTAGAGGAGAGGAGGACGAGGAGGAGGGTGTGGCCGAGAGAGAAAGAGAGAGAGAGAGAGAGAGACTGAGAAGGAGAGTGATGCAGATGGAGAGCGTGTTCCTGCCCTTTGGCCGCGACATCTTGCTCTCTCCTGTGACTCTGGCATCAGACAGGCCCGACAGTGGCCTTGGCTCTGCCGCAGGCCAGCTGTGTGATTGTGAGCCAGTGACATTCCCTCTCTGAACCTCAGCTTCCTCCCCCATAAAATGCCTCCTCTCCCTGGGTGTTGGGTTGGTCCAGTGAGATTGGCCCGAGGCCCGGTCCCAAACAGAGCCTGAGGTCAGTGTATGTCAGGTTGTCCCTTGCTTTCGGAGGCCACCTACCTCACCCTCTTGCCTTCACTGAATGTAAAATCTGACCATCCCAAAGGGATAGAAAGATGTGGGGGCTTGTACATCTACTCAGTTCAGTTCAGTCGCTCACTCTTTGTGACCCCATGGACTGCAGCCCGCCAGGCTTCCCTGTCCATCACCAATATCCCAGAGTTTGCTCAAACTCATGTCCATTGGGTCGGTGATGCCATCCAACCATCTCATCCTCTGTCATCCCCTTCTCCTCCTGCCTTCAATCTTGCCCAGCATCAGGGTTTTTGCAATGAGTCCGTTCTTCACATCAGGTGGCCAAAGTATTGGAGTTTCAGCTTTAGCATCAGTCCTTCCAATGAATATTCAGGACTGATTTCCTTTATGATTGATTGGTTGGATCTCCTTGCAGTCCACGGGACTCTCAAGAATCTTCTTCAACACCACAGTTCAAAAGCATCAATTCTTCGGTGCTCAGCTTTCTTTATAGTCCAACTCTTACATCCATGACTACTGGAAAAACCATAGCTTTGACTAGACGGACCTTTATTGGCAAAGTAACGTCTCTGCTTTTTAATATGCTGTCTAGAACATCTACTCACCACTATCCATTTCTGAGTGTACCAGATAGGCCCAGAGAGGGGGAGTGACTTGCTCAGGGTCACACAGCATGCAGGGTGTCCCTTGCTTTCGGAGGGCACCTACCTCACCATTCTGCCTTCCCTGAATGTGAGTAATTCATTTAAATATTTCACGAATCTTTACCAGGTGCTTACTGCGTGCCAGCCCCCCAGAGAGACCATGGGGGGCCTCTTGGGTGTGTTGGCTCTGGGGGGTCTCTGTCCAGGCCAGGCTTCTCTGAACTTTACTGGTGGGAATGTTACCCCTTCTACAAATGGGAAAGTGGAGGCTGGGGAAAGTGCCAGGGGCTGAGATGCAGACATCAGGTTGTCTGATTCCCAAGTCTCCACGTGAGGTTTTCCATCTTTGGTGACCTATTGATAAGGGGGCTGGGAACTCAGGATTCCCTCTCTGCCAGGGGAGGTGTGTCGACACTTCGCTATTGCCGGTGGGGCGGTGGCTGGTGCCAGGGGTGCCGTCTGCAAGCGGGGGGAGTAAGGGCCACATTACCATGAGGCTGACAAGGCAGGTCGATGGTAGGAGTCAGCAGAGGTGAGGAGCGCAGTGAGGGAGAGGGGGTGTTCAAGGCAAAAGAAATATCAGGAGCAGAGGGGTGGAAGTGGGAAGGATCAGGCTTCTGTGAGAGGCTTTATAGCTGAGAGATGAGGCTGGAGGCCCAAGAAGGCAGCAGGCGAGGTCATGGCATGCTGGAGGTTTTGTCTTGGGGCCACTGGGGAGCCATGGAAGGTTTCAGCAGGCGGGAGGGGCTGTTCTGATTGATGTTCTAGAGTTTCTCACCTGACTCTCGGGGAAGAGGTGCGTGTGTGCCAGTGTGGAAGCAGACAGTGGCAAGGTGGTCCCTGCAGGCAGGTGTGGGGGGCCTGGACCGGGGTGGGAGCAGCAGAGCGGGAGAGAAGTGGGTGATGAAGTTTGGAGGCAGGCTCTTCCTTCCCTGGTGCTGGACTTTAAGCTTCGAGAAGACTGATGCCCAGCATTAGCCTGGGTGCAATGGCCTGGCCTCTCGGACTAGGAGCTAGGAGCGTCTGTGGGGGGACATGGATGTGTCTAGGGGCCCTAAGGGACTCCCAGGCTTCAGGACAGAGGTGCTGAGAACAGGTGGCCCAGTGGCTCAGCCCTGTGCCTTCCAGGCCTGCTGGCTCTGCTTCAAGGCCCAGCGGCCCAGTCCCTAGCTGAGTGGCAGCTGTCACAGACACCGGCGTCTCACCCCCCCACCCCCCGCCCCCTGTCCCTTCCAGGTCCAAATAAAGGAAAAACCAAAATACATTTCCCTTTGTCGGAATCCGGGGAGGGTGAGCTGGTGAGCCGGGCGAGAGTCATTCGCTATTGTGTTCTGGGGCCCACACTGCTCCTTACATAAGCTTCGAGTTAAAAATACGCATGGAATTCTAATTCGCCTCTCTGCCTGGGATTGTACCCTGGAGGGGCACCCCAGCCCCCAGCCTCTGGCGGGCAGGGGGCAGGGCAGGCCCCTGGCCCCCAAGGAGACAAAGAAACTGCCCCAGGGCACAGGGCCGGCGCCTGGCCGTACTAGCTCTGCTGGCCTCCAAAGCCCTGGGCCGTTGAAGTGTTGTATTATAAAAATCCTAAGAGCAGCTAACCTTTTCTGAGGGCGCGTGCTGAAGTCTTCATCCGTGGGACTGCACTTTCTCCTCCTCCAAGACCGTGAACAGTTCCTCGTTTTACAGCCCAGGGTAACACCTTGCTTAGGCCACACCCTGAATTAGCATCCAGTGGGGCCCCTGACCGGGGTGCTATCTAGAGCCCACCCCTTGACCCCCATAATCTGGCCTTCCTTCTGGGCAGGGGGTGCTGAAGAACAGGTGGTGACCAGTCAAAAGTCCCCTCTTCGAGGGTTCAGGAACAAGTGCTGGCTGTGTGTACCACTGAGGCAGCAGTCAGGCTGCCATGGAGGATTTGAAGCGGGGTGGTGGGAGGCGGGTGGCAGCTACCACCTTCCAGAGTTCTGGATGCCTGAGCACATGGCTGACCCAGACTGGAACCCATTCCCGAGGATAGTGAGTGCAGAGCAAAGCAGTGACAAGGCCTGCTTTGCTGACATTAAAAAAAGAAACACCCATCCCCCTTACATGGGTGGCACCTCTGGAAGTGAAATTAACAACCAGATGTCCCCAGGTGAAAACAAGAGCATCTTTTCCCTTCTCCCTTTCACCCCAGCCGCGGCCGGCCAGCCCGAGGGTCACCCAGCCGTCCCAGCCCTGCCGGTCCCTGCAGGACCAGTCCACAGTCATACAGGGCAGTCCTCCTGGCGATGGCAGGAGCGCTGTGTGCTAAGCACTTTACATGGATCATTTCACTTAATCCTCGTCCCTGCCTCCATGATGGCCAGTCCTATTATTTCCCCCCATTTCCTGGGACTGAGGTTCTGAGAGCTGGAGGGGTGATGTGCCCGAAAGTCCCACGTTCCGCAGTCGGCAGGCTATGGTTGCAGAACCCACCGGAGGAGTGGAATTCCATCCATTATTCATGCGGTCACTTTCTGGGCACTGACTCAAGGTTCGCTCCTTCTTCCTTTGTGGAATTTACGGGATGGGGAAGCGCCGAAGACAAAATCCGATGTGGCCTTGTGTTGGCGTCAGGGCGAGCCCGAAGCAGCTGGTATCTGGGTAGGGGTGATACCAGGTCAGTGGCGTTTAGGGATGGGTGGCTGGGAAGGGGCTGGATAGTTCAGTCAGGGCTTGTGCACAGGGGGAAGGGGTGGGGGAGAGCCTTTAGGGAGAGGAGAAGCGAGGCGTCCCTGCTTCAGGCCCTGCCCTGTGCGTGTGGACTCAGGTGGTACCTTCCAAACATTAGAGTGCCTGCGTGCGCACTTAGTCATGTCTGACTTTGTGACTCCATGGACTGTATCTCACCGGGCTCCTCTGCCCTTAGGATTTTCCAGGCAAGAATACTGGAGTGGGTTGCCATTTCCCCCTCCAGGGGATCTTTCCTACCTGGGGATCTAACCCATGTCTCTTGTGTCTCCTGCTTTGGCTAGGCAGATTCTTAACCATTGCACCACCTGGGAAGCCTGGCCAATTAGGGGATGACCTTAAAAACTGCCCCTCGGTCCTGCTGGGCAGGCACGCCATCCTGTCCTGTGAGCCGGAAACCCCTCATCTCAGCCCCTGTGGCTGCCCGGGGTGAGGCACCTCATGGTTATAATTTTGAGTCGATGCCACCCTTGCCTCAGGAACTGACTCCCACAGGCAGGGCGTCATCAGCTCTTTCTCTTTTATATAAAAATGTTTAGTAAGTTCCCCCACACACATAATTTTATTTATTTGGCTAGTTTGGTTTGTGCTGGGTCTTCGTTGCCATGTGGGCTTTTCTCCAGCTGCAGCAGGCAGTGGGCATTTTCCAGTTGTGGCATGCAGGCATCTCATTGTGGTGGCTTCTCTTGTGGAGCACAGGTTCCAGGGCTCTCAGGCTTCCCGTAGCTGCTGCACCTGGGCTCGGGAGCTGTGGCTCCTGAGCTCTAGAGCACAGGCTCAGCAGTGGTGCGTGGACTTAGTTGCTCCGCAGCATGTGGGACCTTCCTGGACCAGGGATCGAACCCGTGTCTCCTGCATTGGCAGGTGGATTCTTTACCACTGAACCATCAGGGAAGCCCAGCTCTTTGTCTTGCATGGCCTCCTCCAGCAGCCTAAAGCCAGGCCCATGGGACTCACCCCCACTCCCCTAAGCTATAGATGAGGAAACTGAGGCCCTGCAGGAGGGGGCCAGTGGCTCAGGTTGGAGGATCTGGGGTTCCATCTCAACTCGACTCTTTGAGGAATCCCAGGCTGAAAGGAGAGGACGGGTCCCAGAGCTGGCGACCTGGCTTCGGGTGAGTCCTGGGCAGCTCCTTGTCCCTTGGGGCCTCAGTCTTCCCATCTGTCAAATAGGGCTGAAAGTCTCTTCACAGTCAGCGTGCCGGGGGGCCCAGCTGAGCGCAACAGACCAGACTCGCCCCTCCCCCACGCAGCCACAGTCTGATGGGGGAGGCTGACAGCCAACAGGACAACACCCGCGGGCTCTGCAGTGTCTGCCCGTGCCGGGCGCTGAGTAGCCCCGGGGTCTCTCCCAACCCTGGGAGCTGGGTGAGGGGGCGGCTTTTATCTCTGGGTTCTGGCGTGGGGGCTGCCCGTCTGCTGCCCCTGAGGAGGGTGGATGGAGGGCCCCTCCCCGCCCTGGGCCGGGGCAGGCCCTGACTTGAGGCAGCTCCTGCAGGACTGATTTATCGGCAGCCCAGGGGAGCCGCGGTCCGAGGGCGTGTTGGGTCCCCCAGCTGGAATGGACCCGGCGGGAGGATGAGTTTGGTCATGCTTAGGTTGTCGAGAACTGAAGAGTCATATTCTCTGCCAGAAACATTCCCCGTGGATATCAGACTTGCTTGCTTGTCCCAGGCAGAGGGGCTGGGAGACCTTCTCCCACGCCCATGCTCTGTGATGCCAGGCAAGCCCCTCACCCTCTCTGAGCCCCAGGTGCCCCCTCTCAAGTGGGGAGAAGGGTCCCCCACTGCTGGGTTTGCTGGGGGATGGAATTAGATAATACACAGACGTGTTCAGCTGTGTGCCTGCCACGCCCTCATTCAATCCACCTCAAGTAAAAGAGCAGCTGTCTCTGGTTTTGGTGCATGGTGTGCATTTGAGCTGTCTGTTATCTTGGGAAGAGAGCATCCTTAGGAAACATGGCCATTTGGGGCAATCTGGAACCACTGCTGAGCCAGCCCAGCTCCTAGAGAGTCCCGGCCCTCCTGTGTCTGCCTTTCTGGCACGTCAGCTGCAGAGCCAGGAAGCCGGGTGTTCGGAGCTCACGTCTGGGTCTTGTCTGTCTTTAACTGTTGCAAGTTTTGGCAGGGTCTCCGTTTCCTACCTGTAAAATGGGCACAAGATTTGGTGTGTTGGCTCCTTGAAATAATGTGT
This sequence comes from Nanger dama, assembly GCA_917880005.1. Classification (NCBI taxonomy): domain Eukaryota; kingdom Metazoa; phylum Chordata; class Mammalia; order Artiodactyla; family Bovidae; genus Nanger; species Nanger dama. The sequence continues at coordinate 14,126,256 of CAKJTW010000053.1, read as the reverse complement.
AAAGTGAAATAAGGAACCCCTTTCAGAATTTCTCTCTCTCCCCACCCTCTGATAGATGCTACTTCTTCCAAATCCAGATCTTGCAATGTTCAGAACAAAATACCCCCAATGGTGTTAAGCAGCAGAGTGTCACTGGAAACAAGGCAAGTGTGGGCTCAAGAGTGGAGATGTGAGGGCTGTGCATCGGCGTGGCTGGAATCCAGGGCCTGCTGGGGGTGAGGGGACCCCAAATCTGGTGTCTCTAGCTTCCTGGGGTCACAGCAGTACAGCTCTAACTGACGTTGAAATCTTAGGCTCCGCTTCCCTGCCCACGAAATGGGCAAAGACTCCCATTTCATGGTCAGGGACACGGCCGCCTGGCCAGTCTGAAGGAGGGGACCAGGCTTGAAGGCTTCTAGATGCTTGCAAGGGCTGCCTCCCCAACCCCAGGCATGAATGACAGTCTTGGCCGCCCTGCCTGGGGATGTGTCTGTGTGGCAGGACACCTGTGATGAGGCCCCGAGGAGACGGCATCACCCCCACTTTAGCAGTGAACAGAACTGAAGGTCAGAGAGGGAAGTGTCAGGCCCTGTGCACACAGCGGTAGGGCTGGGATTCAGGCTGCAGTCTCTGACTCCAAAGTGACTGGGCTCTGGCGCCATATTTCCCAGCCTCACTGTCAGATGCAGGAGGAGGAGGCGGAGCAAGAAAAGTGCCTTGTCTCCTGCTGGAGTCTGCAGGCTCACCACCAGGCCTGGCACATAGTAGGGTGGCTGTGAAGGCTTCGTAATTGAATGAAGGAAAGAAGAGGGAGAGAATCTTCCCTCCCAGCTCCAGCTCCTCCCAAGAACGCAGGTCCCCAGGTGGGATGTCTTTGGGGCTTCGGGGGTGGGGACCCCAAACCCAGTTAGTCACGCCTGGCCTTGGCTGCCTGGGCCCGTCCCTCTGGGAGGATTGTTCTCTGCAGGCCGTGGCTCAGCTCTCAGGGGAAGCCTCCCCCCTCCACTCCCCCAGATCCCAGAGGGCGGGATGGGTGGGGTGACTCCTGCCTGGCGCAGGGCCCAGGCTGGGCCTGCACAGTGTGCTGAGGAGGGCGGGCCGGTCATGGAGTTCAGTATCTGGGTGTGCTCCCTCAGACAGAGCTGGGCCCCCACCCCCAGTGCTGGCTCTTCTCACTTCTGCTGAGTCAGAAGTTCACTATCAGTCTGTCTTCAAACCCCGCTCTGCTCCTGGCTGGCTGTGTGACCTTGGGTAGGTCACCTTGCCTCTCTGAGAGTCAGGCTCTGAAAATGGAACAATGAGAATAATCATGATTTAATAGGCCTCAGAGCAGAACTATGGGTCACTGGGCAAGAGTCAATTAGAAGTCCTCTGACTGCGCTCTTCCTTCCCTGCCCTAGGTCTCCCAATTCCTGTTGTCTTCTAATATAATTTAAACCAGGTGTGAATGGTTGTCAAATTTCTTTCCCCTCAAGGATGTTTAATCAGAGCATGGCTATGGTCTGTGCTGTTTCTGGCGCTGTATGACTGAGTGAGAAGGAGCTTGAGGGGCTTTTCATTGAGGGTGTAGGAGAGTAGACTCCCTTATCTCCATCACCGAAAGTCCTTTCCTGCAGCAGCTGGGCATGGGCAAAGGCACTCATGTGCCTGGGGAGTCCACAGTCTTAGTCTCTACTGCTCTGAACAGTTTGGCACTTCATAAGGGGGGTTCCCATAAGAGAATGGGTTATATTCTAGACCTGGATGATCCTCCCCACTTTCATTTAATTCACTGCATCTGATGAACTCCTACATATCCCTCAACACCCAGTTGAGATATGCCTCCTCCAGGAAGCCTTCCTAACTTACTACAGGAGCAGTTAATGTTAATCTTTTGGGAACGCTAGTCCATCAGAGATAGGCAAACCAAACTCTGAGTTTATCCTGCCTAACTCTTCTATTTTCCAAGGTGGTGGGGAAAAACAGACCCAAGAGGGAGGGGTCTTCCCTTGGCTAAAGCGTGACAGCCCAAGTCAAAGGCAACAGCATGAGGATTCAAACCAAGCGGCTTTAGATCTCCTTAGGCTGTCTTTACGCATGAAAAAAAAAGGGCCTGGACTTGTCCTCTCTTCTCCTGCCTCTGCCCCTCTGTCCCCATCAGGGCCTCTTGTAGAGTCAAGCAAGCAGCTAACATTCTCTCTTCCTTCTTTCTCTGCAGCCCACGACCTCCCCTGCGAACAAGGCCTCGGCACCCCAGCCCGGCAGCCACTTGCAGTGCCTGTCTGTCCACTGCACAGACGATGTGGGTGACGCCAAGGCCCGAGCCTCTGTGCCCACCTGGCGGTCCCTGCACTCCGACATTTCCAACAGATTCGGGACATTCGTGGCCGCCCTGACTTGAAGTGACAAGAAATACCCCCTCCCCCACCAGGCCCTCCCCTTCCCCCTTCCTCTCTCCTCTCCCCCTTCACCTGGCCCCAGCCCTATCTGCCCCTGCCATGTGAATTCGAAAGGGCCACTATTGCTGAGTGGGTGATTTTTTTTTTTTCTAGGTTGGTACCTGCTTAGTGGCATATGGACCGGAAGGGGTTAATTTAAAGGGGAAAAAAAAACCTCAAAAAAATTTTTTTAAAAAAAAACTCGTCTGCCACGGTATGTTACCAGTGTTAACCCTTCTGCAGTTAGCAAACTTTTGCTGAAGCATTTTCTTCCTGCTAGATAATTCCCTTTTTTTTTCTGTAATCTTGGCATACGTTTTTTTAGATGACCTCTTTCCTTGTTTTATTTTCATGCTGCTGTATGTCCAAGTATTGTTATTTCATAATAAGACAAGAGTTGCTTTCCTTTTTAATTCTCCTTTAGTCTTGTTCCTCCTCACCTCCTGTTTTTTTCTTTCCTTTTTCCTTTTGCTTTGTTCACTGCTTATTAAAATGGAAATCCTGGAGAATAGTAGTTCTGGAATATTGCCGGGTGAGAGTCGAATTGTCATCACAATATTATATATTGACACCCAGCTGTCATCAGTCAGGCAGGAGCCAAACAATTAATGCCCCCTAGGTATTCCGCCTGAGATTTTGTTTTGTCTGTTCCCTAAGAAAATAGACATATATATTTTCGTTCCTACAAACACACGCTCAGCCTTCAGCTCCGTTCTCTCTTCTGCTGGGAGCTGCCTTTCACTGCGATGGAGGTGATGACGTGTCCAGCCCGCTTCTGTGGGAAGCAGTTGGAATATTCGACTGTGGTGTTTTCTCTCCTTTTCTGGGCCTCTGCACCAATGCCCAGGCCCTGAATTTTCACGCTGTGCGGAGCGTCCCTGGTCTGTACGGGGATGGTGGTAGGCTCCCGCTCTGCTCTGGGCCAGGTCGGCTGGGTCTGGGGTGTTGGAGCTGACGGGTCAGGTCTCAGCCTTGACCTTTCCCGACATCTGTTGCCAACCAGGCATCAGGGCAAGAAGGAGTGGTTTCTGGGTCATCCCCCACTTCTCCCCGTTCTGGGCTGCCCCCACATCCCTGGGAGGGACCAGCACTTTTGCAGGAGCTCGTTGAGTAAAGGAGCCCCCAGGCTCTCTCGGCCAAGCCCCCTTTCTGCCTCCCAGCCTGTGTGTCGTCTATGGAGGAGTTTGCAGACTCCTGAGGGCTAGAGAGGAGAGAAAGGGGCTGCAACTAGTGACTTTGATTCTTGGGCCTTTTTCTTTTTTAAAACCCCAGAATCCTCCCTCCTGCTATTGGTGTAATCTCAGCCTGCTGCAAAACCAGAGCCATGTCCTGAGCATCTCCTGAAGGAATGACTTCTCTGAGCAGAGGTGAAGGAGCGGCTGGGTGAGCAGGGACCCAGCTGAGGCCTCTTACTTGGTGCTACCAGAGCAGCGGTCAGTGGAGGCCCGGCGCAGGCAGGGGAGGCTTTCTGTGCGTGCTGCTGATGACCGCAAAGGGCTTGTGTGATTCACGGGGGTGGTGGGGGTGGCCCAGATTCCAGGGTGGGCCAGACAAGGAGTGACTGATACCACGTCACCCAAATCTGTAACTCTTCTACTCACTTTCAGTTTCTGAGCATCTTACTAAATGCTCCATTTTGAGCTTCACACCCCCCCTCCATCCTCCCCACCTCGGCCTAGCCCCATGTCCCCAGAGTTTGCAGACACGGCTTTTTTTTTTTTTTTTAAAGCAAGTAACCTGAAGGCTTTGAGCTCACCATACAACACCCACTTGTTTATTTCAAAGAACTTTTTAGCAAAGGGAGAAGAGCATCCAGAAAAATCTGGCTCTTTCCACTTCCCCCTCCTCGTCTTTCCTCCTGCTGGCTCTTTTGGCTCGGGGTCTGAGGCTGGACCGTCCGAAGTTCCTGCACGGGTAGTTTGACCCGGGTTGACCCTGGCCCCTGCAGAAGGCCAGCAGAAGGCTGGCAGAAGCAGGTGGTGTGGACTGATCAAAGAGAAGAAGGTGGGAGCTCACCCAGTAAAGGAAAGAAAGGGGCAGGGGATCTGCCCTCCTGCAGTGGGCTGCAGGAGGGCCAGCCATAGTCTGAGCGAAACTCCACGCCCCCTCTGATTCTGCAATGTACCGCTGTTTGAGAGCTTCATCCTTTCATTTCTTAAACAGGAATGATTTCTCCTTAATTGCTTAAGGCCGGGGAGCCAAGTGTCTTGACTTCTGTCTTTGACTTTCCCTGCGTTGAGGCCATCAGCTCATGGTCCTGGCAACCTCGGAAACCCCTGAAGTTTTCAACTTTCTCGCTCCCCACGACCCCAGAATGGAACAGCTTTAAAAATAGCCTTAAGCAAAAGGATGTTATTTCACTAGATTTGGTTTAATGGAAAGAATAAAAGCAAATTAAAAACACACCCAACCCACAAGACTCCACAAACACTGGTAATCGGTACTGCATAGCAAAACTCTTCGGGAAAGAATATGAAAACGTTATTGCACATGTAAAATATGGAAACTTAACTCTGCTGTGTGTTAGGCAATCCTGTAATCTTTTTGACTCTTAAAAGAAATTCATTTCTGAAATGCTTGGTTGGAAGACTGTGACAATAGCTCATGAAATTGAGTGTTATTTTTTCTTTCTTTTTTAAAAAAATATGTAAAGTGCAGTCTTCTGTATTCATGCATATTGTATATACCTGTATATGTTTTCCTGAGCAGCTAAATAACAATAAATATGGCGTTAATGGTGGCTGTGGTCCGTTTGTGGGCGGGGCTGCGGTCCGTTTGTGGGCGGGGCTGCGGTCCGTTTGTGGGCGGGGCTGTGGTCCGTTTGTGGGCGGGGCTTGCAGTTTTCCCTCCCCTCCCCTTTTACCTGGTGTTAGCCACTCAGTCGTGTCCCGCTCTTTTGTGTGTGTGTGTGTGGCCCCATGGACTGTAGCCCGCCAGGCTCCTCTGTCCAGGCATGGAATTCTCCAGGCAAGAATACTGGAATGGGTTGCTGTTCTCTTCTTCAGGGGAACTTCCTGACCCAGGGATCAAACCCAGGTTTCCTGCATTGCAAGCAGATTCTTTACCCTTTGAGTCACCAGGGAGTGACTCAGGATGGGGGATGGGAATGTGGGTCTGGATGCTGTAGTGTGTGTGTGTGTGTGTGTGTGTGTGTGCACGCGCGTGCGTGCGTGCACGTGCATGCCCATGTGTGCACTGATGCTGTTCTAAGTTGGGTCATCTCACACACTGTGGCAGGGGAGGGCAGCTGCCCTGTGCCCTGTAGGGTATTTAGCGTCGTTCCTCGTCTCTACCCACTAACTGCCAGTACCATCTCTTCTCCCCCACTTCCCCTTGCAACAGCTCCAAATGTCTCCAAGCATTGCTCAGTGTCCCGTGCAGGACATGACCCCCTGGAGCTGAAAACCACCGGTGCAGGGGGAGGCAGGGGCGAGGGCTGTGCTGGGTGATGGTTATTCTTCTGGGTCCCAGTGTTCAGATCCCAGGAAGCTTCATTAACCTCTGGCAGATTTCACAGGTACTCGGTGCCTCTGTTCCTCATCCATGACGTGAGCGCTCGTGGAGTTGTCCTAGGAGACGGTCTGTGTGGACGCAGCACACGGGAGGGCTCCATATACAGAAACTGTTAGTGGCATGTCAACCAGCTCACTGTGCAGCTGGTGGTGTTTTGGAGGTGGGCGGTTCTGCATCGGGGGGGGCTGCTTCCTTCGCAGCCCTGGGCCATGGACAAGCGGTTTACCCCACCTCCGTTTTCTTATCTGTGTGTATGTGTGGGTGTTAGCTGCTCAGTTGTGCCCAACTCTTGGCCAGCCCGTGGACTGCAGCTCGCCAGGCTCCTCTGTTCGTGGGATTTTCCTGGCAAGATGCTGAAGTGGGTTGCCATTCTCTTCTCCAGGGGATCTTCTCAACCCAAGAATCGAGCCTGGGTCTCCCACATTACAGGAAGATTCTTTACCGTTTGAGCCACCAGGAAGCCCTTTTTATGTTTAAACTGGAGCAAATGAGGGAATTCTTTGGTGGCCTAGTGTTTAGGATTCTGCACTTTCACTGCCATTGCCTGGGTTCAATCTTTGGTCTGGAACAAAGATCTTGCAAGCTGCAAGGCACGGCCAAAATAAATAAATAAAAATTTAAATAATAAATAAAATGGAGTAAATCACATCTAGCTTGAAGGCCACCATGAGCACTAGCTCACAGGCCCTGTAAAGCTCTGGCTGCCCCATGGGCTTCCCTTCGGGCAGTGGGTTCACTCTGGCACCTACAGCCCTAGACTTGAGGTCATAGCAGACCTTTAGTCTCCAAAGGGGAAACATAGTGGGGAGGGAGACAGGCAAGACAAATAAATTGACAGGTACCAGTGAGGAGAATATGCCCAGTCACCAACTGTAGGATGAGGGGTGAATGTCACTCCCAGAGATCCATGAACCCCACATTGGAGGCTTAGGGAAGGCTTCCTCCAACAGTCATGCCCGGGTAGGGTTTTGAAGGATAAATAGGAGTTCACCTTATTCATCCCAGCATACAACGGACCCTGATTTGGCAGACATTTTGTTGTATTTTTTTTTCCCTTCAGTTTTAAAAGTTTTCTTATCCAGTTGACCCTTGGACAACATGGGTTTGAAGTGTGTGGGTCCACTTACAGGCAAATGTTTTTCGATAGTAAATACTACATACAGTCCTACACAATTGGAACTGGTTGAATCCATGGGTGCAGAACCACAGATTTGGAGGAACCAGATATAAGAACTGACTATCAACGACATGCAGATTTTCAACTGAGGACAAGTCAGCACCCCACAATCCTTTGTGGTTCAGGGATCAACAGTTACACAACAGTGTCTTTATCAGAATGTAAAGTCTTAAGACTGTGGCCTCTCTATTCACTATAATCTGGAGGAGCTCAAAAATCTCAAGCTTGAAAGATCTTCTGTTCAAAGTGGCAGTGGCACGTGACCATGTTTGGTACCCAAGGAAGGGAAGAAAGATGAGAGAATGATGAGCACTGAGGTATGGGCATTTGAGAGCCTTCAGATTGGTGTGAAACGAATGGATGAGAAAATGAAGGGGTTCACGTCTCCGAGGATTCATGAACCAAAAGGGCCACTGGCTGGAGTATTGAGGGGAGGGCATGGGATCATGTGATACAGACGGGGCTTCGCACTGAGGTGTGTGTTGGTCCCAAGGAGGGCAGGGTGGGACCCAGGCTTTAGGTGGGTGCATCTGGCAGGTTGGTCTTTCCATATTAACAGAAACACTGTCTTGCCATTGACTGGATGATGAATGGATAAACAAAATGTGGTATATTCATACAATGGAATATTATTTAGCCATAGAAACGTGAACTTTGAAAATATTAGACTAAGTAGTCTGACACAAAAAGTCCACAGATCATATGATTCCATTTTAAAGGCAAAGCCATAGAGACAGAGAGTTGTTGTTTAGTCGCTCAATTGTGTCTGACTTTTGCGACCCCATGGACTGCAGCACGCCAGGCCTCCCTGTTCGTCACCAACTCCCAGAGCTTACCCAAACTCATGTCGGTTGATTCGGTGATGCCATCCAACCATCTCATTCTCTGTCACCCCCTTCTCCTCCTGCCCTCAATCTTTCCCAGCATCAGGGTCTTTTAAAAACATCAACGAAAAAAAAAATAAAATAAAAACATCAACGTATGTTGTTCTAGGGAGAAAACTCATAAAATGTGTCTGTTAAATTAATTGTAAATACTAGTGAGAGTATAATGTAAGCAAAGGCTTAGAACACACTCTGCAAATTGAATAGTCGCTAGTCACACAGGGCCTGCGGTAATGCCAGTGAAAGAGTCCTATCAAGATCCCCAGACAATCACCATGAGGCAGTGCCACCAGCAGAGGACTCTCAGGGTCCCCAGCTCCCTCCTAGAGGGGAGTCTTAGCCCAGAGTAGGCAGTGAAGCAACGCTGAACTGCTGAGTGTATTTCATCGTATGACTATACCACAGTCGCCCTTCCATTTCCCTAGGAATAAAACTGGCGTAAAGATCTGTGTACACGTTTTTTTTTTTGCACTTGTATTCTTAGTTGCTTTAGTCGTGTCGGACTCTTTGCGACCCCATGGACTGTAGCCCACCAGGCTCCTCTGTCCGTAGGATTTTCCAGGCAAGAACGCTAGAGTGGGCTGCCAGTTCCTTCTCCAGGGGGTCTTCCCGACCCAGGGTTAGAACCCTGGTCTCCTGCACTGCAGGCAGATTCTTTATTGTTGGAGCCACTAGGTGTTTGGGTGGGTCATATAGAAGGTGAATGTTTTCCTTCTTAAGAAACTATCAAACCATTTTTCAAGGGTGGTTGTGCCACTTGGCCTTCTCACTGGTGACAGCTGAAAGCTCCAATTTCCTTCTAACATCCTTGGCAACACTTTTTATTCTCTGTCTTTTTAACTTGGACATTCTAGTATGTGTGTGGTGATATCTTACTGAGGTTGTAACTTTTATTTCCCTAATGATGCTGTGTGTATTTTCATGTGTTTATTTGCTTCCTCAATATCTTTTTTGGTGAAATGTCTGTTCAGATCCTTTGCCCAATTATTTGTCCGATTTCTTGTCTTTTTGTTATTGAATTCTAAAAACTCTTTATATATTCTGGACACCAGCCCCTTCTCCATATGTTGCAAATGTTTTCTTCCAGTCTGTGGTTTTTCTTTTTCTTGCGGTATTCTCTGAAGTGCAAACATTTAAATATTCCACAAGTTCCACGAAGTACATTTCATCAAGTTTCTCTTTAGGGCAAAAGACATCTGTGCCTTCCCTGGGATTCTGCTTTCTTCTAGTAGCTTTATGGTTTTATGTTTGGCTCCCACGTTGAGCTTTCCATAATACATTTGGATTGAGGTTTGCATATGGCATGAGGCAAAGGTGAGGGTTCTTTCTCCACGCTTCCAATGCAAGGGGTGCAGTTTCAATCCCTGGTCAGGGAACTAAGATCCCACATGCAGCACAGGGCAGAAAAATAAAAATAATAAAAGAGTTCATTTCTAGAATATTCCATTGTCCCAGCACCATTGGTTGCAGAGATTTTTCCATTCCTCCATTAGGCTGTTTCGGTACCACTGTTGAAATCACTTGACCCACATTTTAAGGGGTTAATTTTGAACCCTCTACTCTACTGATTTTGTTGCCCCTCTTCTGCTACCTGTATAAATTTTAAGCTGGGGTGGAAATTCTGGTAAGCTCTTTCTGAAGAACAGACAAGAGAGGGAGTCTAGAAGAGATTTTAGTGTGTCCTCCATAATTCTAAAATAAATGAGAATTTGTTTGCCTTGAGGGACTTCCCTGGAGGTCCAGTGGTTAAGACTTTGCCTGTCCATACAGCGGGTATGGGTTCGATCCCTGGTCGGGGAGCTAAGATCCTGCATGTCTCGGGGGCCAAAAACACCAAAACAGTAAAACAGAAACAATATTGTAACAAATTCAGAAAAGACTTTAAAAATGGTCCACATAAGAAAATCTTAGAAATGCTGCTGCAGTTTAGACGCTAAGTTCTGTCCGACTCTTTGGGGCCCCGTGGACAACAGGGCAGTGTCACTGTTTCCTGCTGAAGGCCCCCGGCCAGAGAACGTCCGTCTCTTTTTGAAAATGAGGTCAGCTTGCCCGAGAGAGATGTTAGAGATGGAGTAGCAGTGAGTGGAGACATCCTCCTTGCAGCAATGGAAAGGGCTTGGAGAGAGTTGAAACGGGAGTGACTTCATCGCTAGGAGGCTGGGGATTGCTCAAGGCTCATTTGGGCACCTCATGTGCCATCCTGCCCCAGACTTCCCAGAAATGTTGCTCAATCTCTCTATTTTACACGCGAAGACTTGGAGGCTCAGAATGTCCAGTTCAAGGTCAGGCAGCCGGGCAGCCACAGAGCCAGAACCAAATACCCTGCCTCCTGTCACTAACTGTGCCTGTCTTCAGACGTAGTCACAGGCTAACAGGAGGGCAGGGCAGCGCCACGCAGAAGTTTGTTCTGTTCGGTTCAGTATCTGTGGCGATTGGCACAGGCCTGCCACACAGTAGGACTGCACTAGATACAGGCAGAATAAAAGGGGCCCTTGGTGGCTCCCACCTTCTTGCTCCGAGCCCCCCCTTGTCGGGTTGATGGAGGGCGAACAGGGCTCCTGTCTGGGGGTGAGAGCTGATTGCTAAGACTCAGACTCTGGCTGGTGCATAAATACACTTCCGGTGCCTCTCATGGCTGCCGTGACAAAACTCAGAGCCGGTCTTGAGTGAATTGTATCAGGAGACTAATACAGCTGGGAAAGAAATCAGGGATGGCTTAGGAATGCCTCACCCAAGGAGGCCTGGGGAAGAGACTGAGAAAGTTGAGGAGGGAGCCAAGCAGATATCTGGACAGAGTGAAAGCATGTGCAAAGGCCCTGTGGTGGTCAGGACGACCACATTTCAATGGGCTCAGACTTTGTAGAGAGGCAGAGCGGCAAGGGGCTTTCAGAAACTGGTCCCTGTCCTCCAAACCTCTTCCTCTGGTGCATCTGAAGACAATAACTGAGAAAGCATCCTCTCTGTCTCCCTGTTCTCTTGTGGGCTCCCAGAGTTTGCATTCTGACCCCACTTGCTACCTGATTTCCTGGGCCTGATGCATGTCCCAGGGCCTCTGAGTCTCTGGCTCTCCTCAAAGCTCTCTAGTTATCAGCCATTCTCCTCACTTTATTTTACTGAAAGGAGTGATACAAAGATCTGTGTGATATCTGTGTGTGTCTGCAGGAGGCTGCCAGGCCCAGAGGGACAGCACCAGGGTCTGGGGATGGGGGAAGGGGAGCCTCCTGGAGGCTCCAGGGAAACAGCTGCTATGCTCCCTGGTATGAGCTGGGGGCTCTACTTTTTCGATCAGTGGTTTGAGGTGCTCAGTGGCTCAGTCGTGTCCAACTCTGCAACCCCGAGGACCATAGCCTGCCAGGCTCCTCTGTCCTTGGGATTTTTCAGGAACGAATGCTGGAGTGGGTTGACATGCTCTCCTCCAGGAGGTCTTCCCAACCCAGGGATCGAACCTGGGTCTCCTGTGTCTCCTTCATTGGTAGACTGATCCTTTATCACCGAGCCACCTGGGAAGCCCTTGCAAAACAGACCTGGTGATAATAAACAATAATAGGAGACACTCACATGACGCAGTGCGCAGGGGCTTGAGCCAAGCATTTCCCTCCCACAGACGAACTATAATGGCAGCTCTGAAGACCGGCTCTGTCATGAGCCCCATTTTCTGGAGAAGGAAGTTGAGGTGAAGCCACTTGGTTGAGGGCAGCATGTGGCAGCTCCCCTCCTGGGACCATGAGGATTCAGTCATGCTCAGCATAGGGCCAGGACTGGCTAGCCCCTAATGGGTGAGACAGATGAAGCTCAGAGAGGCATAGCCACTTACCTGAGGACACACAGCCTGCCAGTGGCAGCGCACAGGTACAATTTGGGTCTTTCAGGTTAAGGTGTCAGGTCTTTTTTTGTTCTGCCCGCCCTGCTCTGTGCCCTGCATAGAGTGATGGCTAGATAAACGCTCCATCCTCTATCCAGGGCAGGACGTGGTCAGATCACCCATCCTCTGGGCTGCTGTTGGCTAAGGAGGCTGGGAGGAGAGGCTGGGGAGGAGAAGTCTCCTGCTTTAGTGCCTCCCCCTCTCTCTGCCTGGGCCAGGTGGGTGTTCCCACAGCCCCACTCCTGCCCACTGTTGGGAGGTAGGGATTGCTCCTCCTGGGGTTGGAGCCCTGCAGATCTGGCTGGTGGGTTGGGGGCTGGAGTGGGGGCTGTGGGAGTGGGGGGTCAGTGTTGCCAGGCACCGAGGCCACCACCTTCATCTCACCATGACAACCCATCTCACTGTGCTGCGGGAGCCAGACCCGTGAGAATCTCACCTGCGGGAGCATGTTCTTCCTGGCTGTGCCTCTCGAGCCCTGCCAGCCACCCCAAGCAGCCTCTGTCCCAACAAGGAACCCTCAGGAGTTCTGAGCCCCTTGGAAGACTAAGGGCTCACTGAGGCTCCAAGGCTAGGTGGGGGGAGGAGCAGAGTGGAGTCCCTGACAAGAGCTGAAAAGGCTGCTTGTGCCCCACCAACCCCCACAACACTGAGGACCTTGCTTCTGGGAGCCTTGACTTACCCATCTGTGAGATGGGGTGATTGGGAGGTGCTGAGAGTCCACAGTGGCTGGTGATCACCTCTAACTGTCATATTGTATTTATAATGTACTGGGTTGAATATTTTTCATATAGTTACTGTTACCATCTTGCATCCAATCCTTGGGACCAGCAGTGTTTCCGAATCTAGAATTTGGGAGAACTTAGAAACTGGGTAAGGCAGGACCTATACCGGACACAACTGAGCGTGCACACACACACACACTCACACACACTCACGGGACCTACACCACATCTCAGTGACCCACCCTACCCCGCTCCTGGGTAGTGGTGGGGGCTACCATCAAACGTTAGAAACCATCAGAATGCTCTCATTAGCAGGCTGAAGACCTCCAGGCATGCGAATCTGACAAGTTTCTGTTTTTAGAGCCCCTTTGGATTTCAGGATTGCACGTAACAGAATATGGTCCTTTATTGCTATAATTCATTCATTCACTCGTTCATTCACAAATAGTTCATTCATGCTCAAATAGTTATTGAGCATGCCAGACGCTGCTTCAGGCCTCAGGGACCTAGCAGGGAACAGAGCAAACCCCTGCCCCACAGCCCTCACACTGAGACGTGTGGGGTGATTGGCTGTACCTGTGTCTACAGGTACTCGGAGGTTTGTGGGGTCATCACACCTTGTTTATGGGGCTTCCCAGGTGGCACTTGTTGTAAAGAACCTGCCTGCTGATGCAGGAGACCTAAGAGACACAGGTTTGATCCCTGGGTCAGGAAGATTCCCTGGAGAAGGGATGGCAACCCACTCCAGTATTCTTGTCTGGAGAATCCCATGGACAGGGGAGCCTGGCGGGCTATGGTCCACGGCGTTGCAAAGAGTTGGACATGACTGAGTGACCTAGCATGCACTCCTTGTTTATGGGTGAGGAAGCGCGTGTCACACACACTGAACACTCAGGTTTTTGTAGAATCCCTTCCCTGTGTCGTGTTAAAGGTGGATGTAGCGATGGAATAGTGATGGTGTGGAGTGAACACCACGGACACGGTCTGCGTGAAGATGAGGAGACAAGTTTGGCTGTGAAATGACTTCATGGCAGGCAGGGCAGGGCCTGAAAGGTCGGTGGCCCCAGGGTCTGGCCCCGTTTGGGGCTGGACGAGCGCTGTGTGGATGCTGGGGTGTTGCGTGGGATTTGAGTCCTGTGGGACCTTCTGCTGGTCGTGTGACCTTGGGCGGGCCAGACTTGCCTCCAGGGCCTCCATCTTCTCAGCTGTGAAGTGGGCTCAGGGATTCCTTGGGAGGCCTTCCAGCAGGACTGGAGTTACTGAGCTGGATGCAGAAAGCCTGTAGCAGCCCAGGCTCCAAAACCAAGTGGCTTTTCTGGAGAGCAAGGTTTGCTGAGCAGCTGGACTGCTCGGAGTGAGGACAGGGGGACATGTTAAAGGCCGCAGAGGCCCCGGTCCCTGTCCGGATGCTCTGACCTGACTCTCTAGATGTGGAGTCTGACATGCTGGCTTCTGGGCCTGGTGGTGAAACTCAGGTTGAGAGCCCCATCCACCAGCACCCTGTCCTGATGGCAGCTGGCCCTGTGTAGCAAGGAGGGCAGGGTGGCCAGGCCAGGTTCCAACAGAGATGGAGGGCGAAGGGCTGCTTGCGGTGAGCTCAGATACAGCTGGGCTGGCTTCTTGGCCACTCAGGACAGGCTGGCTACACAGCTTTGGGGGTCCAATGCAGAATGAGAACATGGGCCCCTTGTTCAAAGAGCAGGAAGTAAAACCCACAAAAAGGCACTGACATACAGAGCTTCTCCCTTTCTGCTGCGGTGACTCCTCCGACCGCTGGCGTTTTTTCTTTGCTATTTAATGTGGGTCTAAGTGAAGAAAAATCAAAGTTTTAAGTTATTAGCATGAATTTCACCACTCAGTTTCATGTTGTGCAACACCAGTTCAAAGCACAAATACAAGAGTGTTTATGTGCAGAATCATCGAAATTACACAACCTGCGTTTGTAGTTGGTACAAGCGCATCGTAACCAGAGCTGTGGAAATGCTGCTCGAAAAATGAGCCCGGATGTTTTCCTTTCGCTTCTCGATACACGCACGTTCTTCCAGGACCCTGCCTTTGGAGAGAGGCTCACTGAAAGGAGGAGGAGGGAGTGGGCTACTCTCCCCTTCCTTTGCCACCGTTTGTGGCATCAGTAAACATGAGTCAGGGAGGTTGCCGGGACCCCTCGGCTCTCTGTGTTTCTTAGTGCCTTGTTGCTGCATGTGAAGTAAGTTCGGGTGGAAAAGGGGGCTTCTCCCGGCTGGCAACCTCCTCTGCTCATTCATTCTTAGATGCAAACTCCTCATCTTGCACTTGATTTTCTTCTTGTTGAATCCCCATGCCTAGGAGGCGTCCACTTGAACTCTGCTCACGGGGCATCCTGAAACTACATGGGCGCCGCGCAGCAGCAAACAGCAGTGGACACCCATGTCATATGTGTCTCGTCCGCTTGCATGCAAGCTCCTTTGTCCCAAGAGACTTCACTTGACAAGACACGTTTCTGATAAAACTATGAGGAACTTTAAGACAGCAACAGCAAAACATTAAATCAACCATGGGGCCCTGGAGAGCATGGAGTGTGTAGCCTGGACATATCACAAGCTTGAGAGGCTGGTCCCATTCCGGAGGACACTGTTTCCCTTTCAGAGGGGGAAACTGAGGCCCACGGAGGAGCAGGGGCCCAGGTGAGGTCATGGATGGCCAGACTGGGACCTTACTGGACCTCAGCACCCTCCAGATTGGATTGGAGGTCATCAGATTTGCCTCACAGGCATGGGTGCTGGTGAGGAGCAGAAGCGGGACTGAGTTTGTCACTGTTCAGTTGCTCAGTTGTATCTGACTCTTCACAACCCCAGGGACGGTAGCCCGCCAGGCTTCTCTGTCCATGGAATTTCCCAGGCAAGAATACTCGAGTGGGTTGCTGGGCCCTCTTCCAAGGCATCTTGCCGATCCAGGGATTGAACCCCTGTCTCCTGCATTGGTAGGTGGATTCTTTACCACTGAGCCACCAGGAAAGCTCTGGGATTGAGTTTACAGAGGCCAGTTACTATCCTGACTCCTATAGTTCAGTAAGTTCGCTTACTTAGTCCTTATGCTGGCTGGCTGTTCACTCTGTGCTGGGCAAGACTGACCTGATCCTAGTCCCGAGGAACTTCGGATCTGGGGGACGGGGCCCTTCTTCCCAGTCTAGGTTCACTATTTGGACCATGCCCTGTGCGCACCCTAAAGCCAGCGGCCGCAGCTCTCCTCACCCCTCAGTAGGTGGCCAGAAGGTAGGACGTAAGTGACAGCCCCTGACCGACGTGTCATCAGAGATGGGCTGCGAATTTGCTGAGAGTTTCAACAGTTCAAGAAAGGGCATTCTAGGAAGAGGTCACAACCTGGGCAAAGGCTAGGAGTTAGAGGCGGTCTCGGGGGAAGCTGCCAAAGCCGAGAGCCTGGAGCAGGAACAGTGAAGGTAGAGGCGGAGGCTTGAGCCAGAGGCCCCAGAGGAGAGCCTCGAGGTCACGCGACTCTAGATCCCACCTTACCCCCACCAGGGCGATTTCTGGGCCAGGCCCCCAGCCAAGATTGCTCCTTGGAACTTGGCTCTTTGTATGGAGCCAAAGGATCCCTGAGAGCCTGGCCTCCTGGACAAGATGTGCCAGATTTTTCTCTTTCTTCCCTCCTCCCTTCCCTCCCTCCTCCCTTCCTTCCCTCCCTCCTCCCTTCCTTCTCTCCCTCCTCCCTTCCTTCCCTTTCCTCCTCCCTCCTTCCCTCTTCCTCCATCCCTCCCCTCCTTCCTTCCCAGGCTTGGGTCCTACAAGTTCTTCAGCTGAGTCTCTAGATGAAAGCAATAGTGACTTTGCTTATCCAGCTGACTGTGTGTTAAGTGTGGGGCCAAGACTGTGTGCCTTCTCAGATCCCCCCTTCCTCCACCCCATCAGCTTAGAGATGAGGAAACTGAGCTCAGAGAGCTGAGGTGACTCCCCAAAGTCACTGTAAATGGGGTAACTGGGTTTAAGCCCAGGCCATTCAATGCCTCCCTGCGTGTCCTGAGCCGCCAGACCAGACTCCCACAGGCCTGCCTGCTCACACCTCACTGCCCTTTCTGCCTCATCACCTCTTTTCCCTCCACCTGTTGAACTCATTGTTCAGAACCCTGTTCAGATGGCCTTTTCTTCGCTTCTTTAAGCACCCAGACACCTCTCCATCTCATAAATACCTGAGAACCTCTATATTCCAGGGCATGGTGCCAGGTCCTAGAGAAACACTGATGAATAAACTTCCCTGGTCTTCCCAGGAGGAAGTAAACACAGACCAATACATTATTCCTAGCTGCGAAAGCATGCATAAAGGCCATAGATGGTGTGCTTTATGAGGAAAGGAGGCTAGGATTACTCCAGGTGGCGAGAGAAGTCCTTTGGAAGGGGTGCAATTTGAAAGCACCATCCAGGCCCAGGAACTGGCAAGTGCAAAGGCCCTGTGGCAGGAAGGGCTTGCTGTGTGCAGTTAGGGAAGAAGGAGAGAGGGAAGGGTGGCTGGAGATGAGCCTGTGAGGTGGGCCAGCCTCATGTAGTCGTCCCCGGAGGCACTGGGGTTTTGCGGTTCTCTGCCTCCCTCCTGGGCCAGGGGGCTCAGATGAAGCCCCTTAGTGTCCCCAGGGCAGGGCCTGACAACCAGGGGGTGTCAGCGGTGGGTGACAGGCAGCTCCGCCCCTTCCCTCCTCTCTTCTGCGCAGGAACGCAGCTGGGCCTTCACCACTTTGCTGCCCCTTCCCCAGGGCACCTCCCGCAGGCCGCAGCGGGTCAGCGGGATGGGAGCGGGGCCTGAGGGGTGCTGACGTAGGGCCCGGGAGAGGGCCCGGGAGGCCCTCTTTTGGGCGGCAGGCACCATCTGCAGCTCATTTTCCTATGTCATTTGCATTCTCTCTGAAATCATTTATTTGTGAAGGTTCCAGCCAAATGCTCTGTCACGAAGCCTCCAGCTCTAAAAAGGAGCGTCATGGGAGCTGGCGGGCACAGGGTCTGGCCCCTCCGGGTGTCCAGCCTGCCCAGGCTCCCTCTCCAAGCCCCCCTCCTGCCCAAGGCAACTGCACTTTGGGAGAGGAGGGGGAGAGAACTTTGAGGTCATACCCAGCCCCGTGCTGGCACAGGCTCCCCTTGTGCCAGGCTCCGTGTTCCAGAACGCACAGCTCAGACTCTGCGGGCGCTGGGCACGAGGTGGAGGCCGCCGTCCACACTGAGGTCCAAGCCTGCCGCTCCCAGCACCCAGCAGGGGAGCCGCGACGCTCGCGGTCGGAGTGGGCGGCTCTGCCAGGTGGGAAGCAGATCTGCCGGCTCCCAGCCCTGTGACTCCCCGCCCAGGACAGGAGGGGAAGGGCCCTCTGAGGCCCTTTGCTACAGCCCAGCCTTGTATAGTTGAGGAAACGAGGTCCTTCAAACAGACGGGAAAGGGCGGAGCAGGGATTTTACACTAGGAATGTCTGCTTCAGAGGACCCATGATGTAACTTCAGCCATAAAAAACGGCGAAACTTCTAAACGTGTGAGACTGGCTCGGCTCAGAGAGGATGCTAAGGAGACAGAGTCCTGCCCCCCAAGCACCCCATGGGGCACGTCATACCTGCCAGTGGGGTGCAGTCCCCTGGGTGGGTCATGAGATGAATCCGTTTGAATTCCCTAGCGAGACGGCTATTTCCTCCCAGTTCCATGACATCAGGGAAAGACTCCTGTGGGTGCTAAAGTGACTTTAACATCTCTCTCCAGTTCTTATTCATCTCCCGTTTTAACCAAGAAGTCCAGAACCTCCTGCAGGCTGTGCTGTCTGGCTAGAATTTAGTGGCCGTTTCCTCGGTGGCTCAATAGCAAAGAATCTACTTGCCAGTGCAGGAGATACGGGTTTGATCCCTGGGTCAGGAAGATGCCCCGGAGAAGGAAATAGCAACCCACTCCAGTATTCTTGCCTGGAGATCCCACAAACAGAGAAGCCTGGCGGGCTATAGTCCATGGGGTCGCAGAGTGGGACACAACTAAGCACCTAAACAGCTGGCTAAGAAAAGAGCTGGACATGACTTAGAGACCAAACAACTGGTTGAGAAGGAACCATCTGAGCTGACCCCATAAAGGTCACTGGGAGTTCATCAGGGAGCAGGAAGAAGTGTTCGAGTGGAGGGAACCCTTGGGTTGTAGACCTGGGGGCCTGGGGAAGTGTGGCCTATTTGAAAGACAGGGGTACTACCTGATGTGACCAGGACTCTAGGGTCTGGGTGACGAAAGTGGGAAGGGTCCCCAGGGGAAAGGGTCCTAATGCCACACATAAGGGCTTGGGATTTATTCTCTGGGTGATGGGAGTCAGGGAAGGGCTTGGAGCTGTAACAGGGGTTTTGGAGAGGGTGAGACTAGAGGCGGGTAGGCAGTCTGCAGATGTTAGTGACTTGGAGGAGGATGGTGGCTTTGGGAAGGAACATATGAGGGCTGGCCTGACAACTGGTGGTGGTTTAGTTGTGAGGTCACGTCCGATTTCTACGACCCCGTGGACTTTGTAGCCCTTCAGGCTCCTCTGTCCGTGGGATTCTCCAGACAAAACACTGGAGTGGGTTGCCATTTCCTTCTCCAGGGGATCTTCCCGAGCTAGGAATCAAACCCGGGTCTCCTGCACTGCAGGCAGATTCTTTACCGACTGAGCTACGAGGGAAGCCCGGCCCAACAGTTAGGTTTTGCCTAATGGTGAAGGTGGTGGCGATGGCGCTGATGGCGGCAATGACGTGGCGACAAGAGAGGTCATGCCGGTGGTGCTGGCGGTGGCGGTGGTGCTGGGGGCGACTGGGATGGTGGTGATGTGATGCTGGTGCTGGCGGTGGTGCTGGGGGCGACTGGGATGGTGATGATGGTGCTGGCAGTGGTGGTGCTGGGGGCGCCTGGGATGGTGGTGATGTGATGCTGGTGCTGGCGGTGGTGCTGGCGATGGTGTTGGTAGTGGTGAGGATGGTTGCAGTGATGGTGTTGGTGATGTGCGGTGGGAACAGCACGACCGTGTGCTTTGTCCCTCAGTCGTGTCCGACTCTTTGCGACCCTGTAAACTGTAGCCTACCAGGCTCCTCTGTCCATGGAATTTTCCAAACAAGAATACTGGATTGGGTTGCCATCTCCTCCTCCAGGGGATCTTCCTGACCAAGGGGTCGAACCTGCATCTCTTGTGCTGGCAGATGGATTCTTTACCACTGAGCCCCCTGGGGAGCCCACATCAGCACAAATACTCCTCTTGACTGATCGTGACTTTTATATTCCTCGCTTCATTGCTAGGATTAAACCGCTATCCTGTGGGGTCGACTTCATTTTTAGCCCCGTTGTTCAGATGAGGAAACTGAGGCTTGCCCATGGCCACCTAGCTGAAGAATAGCAGAGTGGGGTGGGGTGGGGTGCCAGGATAGTCTAACCACTGAGCACTGAGCTCATGCCTCATGAGCTCACCTAGCCCATGCCTCCTGCTTCCAGGCAGCAGGTGGGAGAGGCTGTGTGTGCTCTACCCTCCCCCAGCCCAGGAGGCTGCGAGAGCAGGTTTCCCTCCTCTCTGGCCTTTGTCCTTCTCTGACCCTAGGAAGTTAGGCTTTGGCGGCACTGACTGCACCTTCGGCCAGGAGCTTGCCATCCCCTTGGCATTGGAGGCTGTGCCCTGGTCCCCAGGGAAGGAGAAGAAGACTCTCTACAGTCCTTATTTCTTTTGTGCCAAACCCTTGCCAGTGTGAGATGAGTGTAGAGGAATTTGGTCCATGTGGATCTAATTTCTCTTGGAATATACAACAAGTGGTGTTGGACAAAGGCAGGCAGCCTTGGCTAGACCTAAAATATGCGGGCGATTGCTTCTGAGATGTTTGACAACTCCAAGACTCAGCAGAATGGCCGGCAGTGCTGGGTGAGGGCAACCGGTCCACGTGTGAGCAACCAAACGCCGCGGCTCCTCCTGTGAACATGCCAGGGATGCATGGATAGGGACCAAGATGCAGGGGCATTCAGCCAGGCTGGGCGAGGTGCTGAGCAGGGCTGCCCAGGCACAAGAGACTCTTCCCTGTGAGAAACAGCATCACATAGTGTCAGGACTGGGCTTTTAGTTTCTTGTGTAACCTGAGTGAGTCTCTCTCTCTCTTTTTTTTGGAGGTTGCATGTATTGCATGCGGAATCTGACCCCTGCTGTGGACATGTGGAGTCTTGATCACTGAACTGCCAGCAAAGTCCCCTGAGTGAGTTTCTTGCTTAGACTTAAGGGACTCTCTGTGAAATGTGGGCACGCAGAACCGGGGAGTGTCGGGCAGAACCAAAGCAAGTATCTTGTTTTTATCCCACTTTCTTTTCCTTCCAGGCATCTTAACACTTATGATGGGGGCTGCCAATCATAATCTCCCACTCACTGACTGCAGTGATTGGTTAAAGATGGGCACGTGACTCACACTTGGCCAATCATAGCCTTCTTTGGCATAATGTCTCACCCACTGACTGCAGTGATTGATCTAAAGATGGGCATGTGACCCACACTGGACCAATCAGAGCCTTCTCTGGGATTTCTGCTCTGGGCTGCATGAAGGCAAGTTCTTTTCCTCCCTGAAATGAGCTGTCCTTTGTTCTGTGGAGAGGTAGGTCTGAGGGAAAGAAGGTGCTCAGTAAAGAGAGAAGCAGATGAAGACAAAGCAAATGTCCAGATGAGGCTGACACCCTGGAGACCTGTCTCACACCTGTCTTCCTCACAGAATTTTTGGTGACCAGAGCCAAGAACATCTTTTGCTTTGCTTAAGCTCAAACACAAGCTTTGGACTTGTGTTTCTGTCTCATAAGATTAAAACAGTATTGATAAATGCAAGTCTTTCCTGGCCTCCAAGGCATCTATCTCCATGATTCATTACCCTCATTGTTCCTCAGAGCCACTCTCTGAGATAAGTATTAATATTCCTATTTATGGGTATTAATAATCATAATCATCCCTATTTCCCAAGAACTCAGTGTTATACCAGCCACTGAGCTAAGCCTCTTGTAGGAATTATCTCATTGCATCATACCATGCTCTTGGAGGCAGTGTATATTAATATCCTCGCTTTCAGTTCAGTTCAGTTCAGTTTAGTCACTCAGTTGTGTCCGACTCTTTGTGACCCCATGAACTGCAGCACGCCAGGCCTCCCTGTCCATCACCAACTCCTGGAGTTCACCCAAATTCATGTCCAACGAGTCAGTGATGCCATCGAGCCATCTCATCCTCTGTCATCCCCTTCTCCTCCTGCCCCCAATCTCTCCCAGCATCAGTGTCTTTTCCAATGAGTTAACTCTTCGCATGAGGTGGCCAAAGTACTGGAGTTTCAGCTTCAGCATCAGTCCTTCCAAAGAACACCCAGGACTGATCCCCTTTAGAATGGACTGGTTGGATCTCCTTGCAGTCCAAGGGACTCTCAAGAGTCTTCTCCAACACCACAGTTCAAAAGCATCAATTCTTCAGTGCTCAGCTTTCTTCACAGTCCAACTTTCACATCCATACATGACCACAGGAAGAACCATAGCCTTGACTAGACAGACCTTTGTTGGCAAAGTAATGTCTCTGCTTTTTAATATGCTGTTTAGGTTGGTCATAACTTTCCTTCCAAGGAATAAGCGTCTTTTAATTTCATGGCTGCAATCACCATCTACAGTGATTTTGGAGCCTCTAAAAATAAAGTCTGAAACTGTTTCCCCATCTATTTCCCATGAAGTGATAGGATGAGATGCCATGATCTTAGTTTTCTGAATGTTGAGCTTTAAGCCAACTTTTTCACTCTCCACTTTTACTTTCATCAAGAGGCTCTTTAGTTCCTCTTCACTTTCTGCCATAAGGGTGGTGTCATCTGCATATCTGAGGTTATTGATATTTCTCCCGGCAATCCTGATTCCAGCTTGTGCTTCTTCCAGTCCAGCATTTCTCATGATGTACTCTGCATACAAGTTAAATAAGCAGGGTGACAATATACAGCCTTGATGTACTCCTTTTCCTATTTGGAACCAGTCTGTTGTTCTGTGTGCAATTCTAACTGTTGCTTCCTGACCTGCATATAGGTTTCTTAAGAGGCAGGCCAGGTGGTCTGGTATTCCCATTTCTTTCAGAATTTTCCACAGTTTATTAAGGAAATGGAGAGGCATAGGGGTTAAGAGACTGCCAGCTGGCAAGTGGCAGAGCCAGAATGCAAACTCAGGTCAAGTTTTCCACCCCTTGTTGCTGCTCTGTGATGGTATTGATGATGGTGAGCAGAGATTTACTGAGCACATACTGTGTGCCCATCACTTCAGACACATCCTGTCTTTTAGTTCTCTTGACGGCCCCTGAGGTCAATCCCATTTTCATTCCTTTTATTTTCTCTTTCAAGTGAGGCAAAGACTCAGCCTTGGCAACTTATCAGATGCCACATGGATAGAAAATGGTGAGCCTAGGTTGCCTGTGCTATTCCAAGACGGCACACATAAGTTCTATACGAGGGGGCTGGAGGTGTTAGAAAAGACCTCAGTTCCTTCTCCTGGTCCCTTCCTCTTGCAATGCCTCTTCATGCTGTGGCTTTGCATCTTCTTTCATCAGAGGCAACGTCTGTTCCCATCCCTCAAATCTAGGTTTGCTTGTGTGACCTGTGTTAGCCAAGGATGGAGCTGAAAATGAACTAGGCGGGTTCCAAGCTGGGTTTAATGAGGGTCTGCTGGTTCTACCGTTCCTCAGATTCCTGCTCAGCTGCCATGAGGATAAGTCTGGGCTAGCCTGAAGAGTGGGCTCATTGGAAAGACCCTGATGCTGGGAAAGATTGGGGGCAGGAGGAGAAGGGGACAACAGAGGATGAGATGGCTGGATGGCATCACTGACTCAGTGATCGTGAGTCTGAGCAACCTCTGGGAGATGATAAAGGACAGGGAGGCCTGGCGTGCTGCAGTCCATGGGGTCTCAAGGAGTTGGACAGAACTGACTGAATGACTAACAACAAAGCCTGTTGAAGCACAAGAGCCATGTGGAACAGAACTGAGTCGCCGAGGCCAGCCTCGATAAGCCAACAGCCAGCTCAGCTCCAGACCGGAGAGGAATCCCAGCCAAGCTGACATTGTCATTGTTTCGTCGTGAGGATTTACTGGGACCAAAAGAACAAGCAGCGGCAGTGGCCTGTGCAGGGAGGGCATCTTTCTTAGGCCACCTCTGGCTGTGCCTCCTTTGTGGGCGCCACAATGAAGGGCCACGGGATACCATCTTCGCCCACCGCCACACCCACCCTTTCAGCAGCTGAGAAGGTGTGACATAGGCTTCTAGAACTGTGCCTCAGTGCCTTAATTAATAGCAGGGTTGAGTCAGAAGGCCCGTCCTGCCTGCCCCCGCCCCCCCGCCCTCAGAGTGGAGCTTGCAGGAGTTGAGTAATTGTGTTGTTTATTGCAGTAAGTGGAGCATTCATCAGGCAGCTTGAAGGTGCTCAGGCTGTTCCCGTGGGCCATGCTCTTTGCTGAGTGTCCACATGGGAAGCAGGCCACTCGTTGGACCTGCAAGGTGGATGCGGGGGATTCCAGCTCCAGCCTTCTAGATGTTTCCACATCTCCCTCTCCCCTCTTCACCAATGCCTCTCTTGTCTCCCTGTGTCATGGGACCCATTTTGTTGCTGTTTAGTCATTCAGTCCTGTCTGACTCTTCACGACCCCATGGACTGCAGCACGCCAGGCTTCCCTGTCCTTCATTATCTCATGGAATTTGCACAAACTCACGTCCATCGAGTCGGTGATGCCATCCAACCATCTGGTCCTCTGTCATCCCCTTCTCCTCCTGCCTTCAGTCCTTCTCAGCATCAGGGGCGTTTCCAGTGAGTTGGCTCTTCACATCAGGGGGCCATAGTATTGGAGCTTCAGCTTCAGCATCAGTCCTTTCAATGAATATTTAGTGTTGATTTCCTTTAGGATTGACTGGTTTGATCTTCTTGCTGTCCAAGGGGCTCTCAAGGGTTTTCTCCAGTACCACAATTCAAAAGCATCAATTATTCCAAGTTCAGCCTTCTTTCTGGTCCAACGCTCATTGGGACCCATTTTACAGATGGGAAAACTGAAGCCCAGAGAGGTCCAAGCACTTGTGCAAGACCACCCAGCAGGGAAGGGAAAGGGAGGGGACTTGAACCTAGATGTACCGGTGTCCAGAGCCAGTCTATGAGCACTACCCAGCCCCACCCCGAAGGCTCCCTGGATACCAACTGGCCCCTGGATGACTCCAGGCGTTTCTTCTCAGCCTCGCTGGTCCCTAAGAGGAGAGAGAAAGAGAAGTTGGCAGCTGTCATATCATTGATCACCAGGATATTTGCCTAAAGTAGCAGGAAGATTCCTGAGTTACTTTAGTAAATCTCCACGAACTTGCCTTTGAGTGGCTCTGGGTGGTGAGGAGGGGGTGGCAGTGATGAGCACAGCTTTGCCGAGCAATGGGGACTTTCCACCTCACTCCTGTGGGTGGGGAGGGGGTGTCTCTCTTCCCTATACCTCGTGACAAGTTGGCTATTTTTAAACCCTTCTTTTTATAGGAAAGATGTGTTCACGTCAAAGCCACCACTTAAGGAGCAGCCCAGGCATTCTGGGAAGTGACGAACAGGCAGACAGAGGCCTCAGGCTGACGTCAGAGCAGCCTGCTGGCAGCTTGGGGGTGAGGGGGGCTCTGATGAGTCACCTGCTCTTTGTCACGTCTCAGTTCCTCTCTCCCTAGGCCTGTCTCGCTGGAGTTTCCTGAGGACAAGAGACCCTCCACTCCATTTTCCACTGGGAGTGCCCATCCCCGCTGAGCACTAGGGCAGATGGTGCTGCCCTGCTCTGCAGCCCCAGGATGACCCCTCCAGTCCAGCCACACTCCTCATACCCCCAAATCCATCATCCATACCACGGCCAAGGACTCCTCCTGAAGACCAAATGGGATCATGGCTCTCCCCTCACTGCTTCCCTGCCTCCCTTTATAGGTCTCTCCTCAAAAGATTTTTCTTAGAAAGAAGAATTTTGCATCTAAAAAAGAAAAATAAAAAGACCAAAGCCCTAAGTTTTCAAGTCAGGTTGCATATGTTCAAATCTTTGCTCACTCACTTAGCTATGTGACCTTGGGGAAATTACTTAACTTCTCTGACACTCGTTTTCCTTATCTGTAGAATGGGAATAAGAATCATACCTGCCTCACAGCTGTCTTGAAGGAGGTGACCAACCGCATCTTCCAAAGGCAGTCACAGCAATATTTCCCACCCCTCTCCAGTCCCTTAGCAAGAGGTGGAATCTAAATCCCCGTCCTTGAAACTGGGTGAGCATTTGTGATTGCCTCAACCAGGTTTGATCCCTAGGTCGGGAAGATTCCCCTGGAGAAGGGAATGGCAACCCACTCCAGTGTTCTTGCCAGGAGGATGTCATGGACAGGGGAGCCTAGTGGGCTACAGTCCATGGGGTGGCAGAGTCAGACACGACCGAGCGGCTAACACTTTCACTTTCAACCAACAGAGTACAGTGGAGGTGATGCTACGACTTTCAAGCCCAGGCCATAGAATGCCATGTACTTGTGCCTGGTTTTCTGTAGGTATTTATCCTCAGGACCCAGCCACAGTGTTGTGAGGAAGCCCAGGAAGCCTGCAGAGAGGAATGGAGACACACTCCCCTCCCGGCTACCCCACTCTCTGGGGCACAGCCCCAGCCCAGCTGCTGGCAAATGGCTGGGACCTACCTGCCAGCCATGCAAGGAAGCCCCTTTGAAAGCTGCTCCCCACCCCACAGCTGAGTTGTCTCAGCTGATGCTGTGTGGAACAGAGGTGGACTATACCTGTGGAGCCCTGCACAGATCACAGATTCATGCTTGTTTTAAGGCATGTTCTTGTTTTAAGGCACTACATTTTGGGGGATCTGTAATGTAGCAGTAGATCACTGCAACCAGGGATAGCTGACACCAGGCACGTAGGGGCTGAGCCCAGGAACATGTGTGTGGGGAAGCACTTTTCACAGAGAAGAAAGTGAGCAGAGAGACAGTGGTGAGCTGGCCCAAGGTCACACAGCTTCTTGCAGCTTTCCATCTGCTGCTTCTTCTCTGCATGGAGAAGACACGACTGTCTCCCACCTCATCCCAGGGGAATCCCTAGCCCCTCTCCCCAAAGATTTAACTTGCTCGAGTTGCTCAGAGCAGGGTTTATCAACAGGCTTGGGGAACTCCAGACAGATTTGCTGCAAACCATCTCCTCCTTGGGGCTTCCCCGGTAGCTCAGCTGGTAAAGAATCCTTCTGTAATGCAGGAGATCCTGGTTCGATTCTCGGGTATCCACTGGAGAAGGGATATACTACCTGCTCCGGTATTCTTGGGCTTCCCTGGTAACTCAGCTGGTAAAGAATCTGCTTGCAATGAGGGAGACCTGAGTTTGATCCCTTGTGCTGGGAAGATCCTCTGAAGAAGGGAAAGGCTACCCATTCCAGTATTCTGGCCTGAAGAATTTCATGGACTGTATAGCCCATGGAGTCACAAAGAGTCAGACATGACTGAAAGACTTTCACTTTCACTTTTCCTCTCCTTGACCCCTGGGAGTCAGAGCCAAGGGGGTCCAGCTGGGCATTGGCAAGTGAAGAGCCCCACGGGCGGGGAGGAGGGCACCTCTTGGCATCAGCCCCTGCTTCCTGTCTGCCCGCAGCTCATATTCACAAGCACGAGTTGCTATGAGAAAGGATCTGGGTGACTCTTTCCTCTTGGCATTCATAATACTGTTAATTAAGTGGCCAAGAGAAGAACACGGCTGGCGCCAATGAGAGGACAATGGTCTGCAAAGGGAACAGAGAGACGCATCAACAGCTTCCCATGCAGGGCTTTCAAAAGAGCAGCTGTGGGGAGAGGGCAACGGAAAACAGCAGGGACGTCGCCAGAGTGGCGAACGGGGCGCGGACAGGCAGTGCTGCAAGGGACCCATGCCAGCTTCCCAGCTGTGCTCCTCCCTGGCACCCCAGCCTGCCAAGCCAGACAAGGGCTTCTCTGGAACTTCTGGAGAGGCTGGGTAAAGCAGGCAGCCAGAGGATACCAGCTGGTCCACATGGACTTCTCACTGGACCTTTTTAGCTGCCATTTCCTCATCTGCAAAACAGGTTCAGCTAAATCTCATCTGTTCTTCCATGCTGATGTTGATTGGAGGTGGTTGCCTGGGCTGTTGAGTTAAGAATATAGAGACTGAATCAGGGATCCATGGCCTAGCATGCTGGAATTGACTTGTGATGTCTGCCATGGGCATGGGATTGGCAGCTGGGGGCTTGAGCGCTAACCATGAATTGGATCTCCAGTGCCCATTCATTCATACAATAAGTAGTTTTAAAAAGTATTCCCTTTTCTGTGCTAGGTTCTCCAGGGCGAAGTTTGTTCTTTTTCTCTGGGTTATGGAGATAAAGTGAAAAGAACTTTCTTTAAGTAGGAAGAGTTAAGAAAGGGGATACATACTCTTGTCACTCCACATGCCTCTCTCTCTTTTTAAAAATATTTTATTTATTCAGCGCTACCAGCTCTTTGTTGTGGTGTGCGAGATCTTTAGTTGTGTATGTGGGACCTAGTTCCCTGAGCAGGGATTGAACCCTGGCCGCCTGCATTGGGAACAGGAGTCTTAGCCATTGGACCAGCAGAGAAATCCACCCCCATACATCTCTAATCTGAAGCACTCTGCACACTCCACAAACACTGACTCTCCCAGGACTCTGTGAGCTCCTAGTTGGGCCCCACACTCACTTGCACACTTCTTTCACACACATTCCCACACTCAGCCTATTCTATGCACCTACACACACCCACACTCACAGAGACACCTAGCCTTCCAACACAGGCACACATACTCATGCCTTCAAAGATCCCTCCAGTCCTGCCCCCACCTATGCTTGCACACATGCACCTGGAGTCACATATCCTGAACACACACACACAGGCACGCATCCCATGCTCACACACAGTGGCACACACAGGAGTCAGGACATTTGCTCCCTCTCAGGTGACATGGTCTCATGACCTCCTTTCTAGGTCTGAGCGTCTGGCTCTGGCCCACTTGAGCTTGCTGGTGCCACACCCCAAAGGCAGGCTGGTGAGTCTGCTTTTTATTTTTTTAATTTTTAAAATTTAAGTATAGTTGCTTTTATAATATTTCAGGTATACAGCAAAGTTTTTGTTCAGTTGTTCAACCATGTCCAACTCTGCAACCCCATGGATTACAGAATGCCAGGTTTCCCATATCCTTTACCATCTCTTGGAATTTGCTCAAACTCATGTTCATTGAGTGGGTGATGCCATCCAACCATATCATCCTCTGTCATCCCCTTCTCCTCCTGCCCTCAATCTTTCCCAGCATCAGGGGTTTTTCCAATGAATTGGGTCTTTACATTAGGTGGCCAAAGTGTTGGAGCTTCAGCGTCAACATCATTCCTCCCAGTGAATGTTCAGGATTGATTTCCTTTAGGATTGACTGGTTTGATTGCCTTACTGTCCAAAGGACTCTCCAAAGTCTTCTCCGGCACCACAGTTCAAAAGCATCAATTCTTTAGCACTCAGCCTTTTTATTGTTCAGCTCTATATCTATACACGACTACAGGAAAAACCATACAGCAAAGTAAGTTTTTTTTTTAGTTTTTGGCTAAGCTGCACAGCACGTGGGATCTTATTTCCCTGACCAGGGATTGTAACCACACCCCCTGCAGTGGAAGCATGGATTCTTAACCACTGGACCGCCAGGGAAGTGTCTGGTGGATCTGCTCGAAACCTTACTTGGAGCCCCCAGGAGCCTTGATGCTGTGGTGCCTCCATAATTGGCAGCACAGGGTGGATCGATCAGCCTCTGTGTATACTGGCCATGGGAAACATAATTAACGGTGTTTGGGATCTGTTAATTGCACCAGTTAGGAATTTCAAACAACCTAATTGGGGACTTGGCTTCTGAGTGTGTCTTCACCTCGACAGAGGGCAAGAGACTGAAACTAGCTGCAGAGGGTGAGTGAAATGGGTCAGCAGCCAGCAAACCGGACTCAGGCTACGTCACCATTACTGCTGTTGCTTTTATTTACCTTTGTCGCCAATCTAGTCAGCGCCGCCGGTCAGCGGCTATTATATGGTTATCTTCTTTGTGGAATAGGATTTCATTTGCCCTAAGCTTTTTAAAAGCTCAGGTCTGAGGAAATAAAAAAAAATCAATGTGGTGGTCTTAATGGGTGAGAAAGGTGATCACCGAAAATATTTTGAGCTTCTTCACCTCATGCATAATCAAACCAGTCCGTCCTAAAGGAAATCAGTCCTGAATATTCATTGGAAGGACTGATGCTGAAGTTGAACCTTCAATACTTTGGCCACCTGATGCGAAGAACTGACTCATTGGAAAAGCCCCTGATGCTGGGAAAGATTGAAGGCAGGAGGAGAAGGGGACGACAGAGGATGAGATGGTTGGATGGCATCACCGACTTGATGGACACGAGTTTGAGCAAGCTCCGGGAGTCAGTGATGGACAGGGAAGCCTGGCATGCTGCAGTCCATGGGGTTACAAAGAGTCAGACACGACTGAGCAACTGTACTGAACTGAACATGCCTGTATGAGCTCCTGCACCTCCAGCCTTCTCTGAGATGCTGCTGCTGCTACTCCATGCACCCCCCTCGGTGCCACCAGGCCACTGGGCACCTAGGATGGGCATGGGGCCCACCAGGGCTCACCCAGCCGGGCAGCGC
The DNA here is from genome assembly GCA_917880005.1 of Nanger dama. NCBI lineage: Eukaryota > Metazoa > Chordata > Mammalia > Artiodactyla > Bovidae > Nanger > Nanger dama. The sequence goes on along the minus strand of CAKJTW010000053.1, from coordinate 14,096,049 downwards.
CAGGAGGAGATCCAGGCCTCAGTCCCCAGCTCCAGAAGCTGCCACAATCCTGGGGTCCTGGTGGCTCCCTCAAGGGCCCTGTTCTCTGCCATCCCCTGCTTTACAAGCTCTGCGAGGGCAGCTCTGGCACTGAGGGGCATCCGTGGGTGGGTTTAATGTGCCGGGTGATCCTCAGAGCTCTCATGCTGGCAGCCATAATTTCCTCGCTAAATTATGGCCATAAATTTCCTCAAAGAGATGGGTCCCCAGGCAGGTTGGGTGGGTTGATGCTGGTATCACTGAACTGAGTTCAGTCTTCTGTCCCTAATTAAATGGCAACTTGGGCCTGAGAGCTGAGCCCTGCTGCCCCTTGAGCCCCTGTATGCCTGGGCATGAAGGTGGCGGGACGGGCAGCTTGTGAAGGCATGGGCAGAGGAGGGAGGCTCTGGTGGTGTGTGTGTGTGTGTGTGTGTGTGTGTGTGTGTGTGTGTGTGTGTGTGTGTGTGTAGTGGAGTGGAGGGAACCAGGAGACTCCACTCTAAGCGTCAACTCTGATCCCACCTGCAGTGAATTGAATGGTGGATCCCCCAAAGGTGTCCTTGGAACCGGTGCACAGCACTATTTGGAAAAAGAGCCTTTGTAGATGTAATCAGGTTAAGCGTCTCAAGATCAGCTTGGATTAAGGTGGTCCCTAAGTGACAAGTATCCTCAGAAGCAGAAGGAGCAGTGACACAGAGGAGGAGGCCACGGGAAGACGGAAGCAGAGATTGGGGTGTTGCAGCCACGAGCCAAGGAGCTCCGGAGCCCCCAGAAACTGCAGAGACAAGAGAGAGATTCTCCCTAGAGCTTGCAGCCCTGCTGACTCCGTGATTTGAGCCTTCTGGCTTCCAGAAGAGTGAGAGTATGAGGCCTGTTGTTTTAAGCCATGGGGCACTGACAGATGGCAGGTGACTTTGGGCAAGGCCCTTAGCCTCTCTGAGCCTCAGTTTCTTCCTCTGGCAGGTAGCGTTCATGTCATGCCCTTTTCCCAGGCTAGGTGTAGGCCACAGTTCAAGGACACCTGCAAAATGCCCATCAGAGCCTGTGACTGGCAGCTGGGATGCTTCTAGGACATGGCCATGGGCAAGGGCCTGTGAGGTGGGGTCACTGGGTTTGGGGGCAGCAGCCACAGCCGTGCTTGGGGAGGGCTTCTGTAAACTGACTCAAGCACATGCTCCTGACTAGCAGAGTGTCCTCATTTTCCCCCGAACAGAGCCCCTGGGCTGGGGTCTCCCCTATATCCACACTCACCTTCCACTCACAAGTCTCCCCAGTTCCAGTTCTGCCAACTCCCACATTTATTCAGCGCTTTGCTTTATGTCAACTCATTCTTTCCACTCCAAGGAGTGTGTTTACAAAGGACATTTTATACGGCTGCAGTGAATGGGAAGTGCGTTCCACTTGCCCTAAATAGAAGGCGCCCTTCAACCAAAAAGCAATGAAAACAGCAGAATGATTCTCTGAGAATTCCGGCCAGGCGTTATAGTCCACAGAAGGCTCTGAGCCCTGCTGGATTTTGTTAAAAAGAGGGTAGCCAAAGGGGAGGCGTTAAAGACACATCGACACCGAACCGAGACTCTCTTCTTAGAAATCGGGCAAGTGATCAGAAAAGGAGACAATGTTTTCATTAGGTAATTCTTAATGCTGGGTCCACACATACTCCTAAAGTAATCTCTCAGGGCACCCCTCTCCCCCCGCACCCCAACATTCTGTGGGAAACCATGCTCTCCTCCAACCCCCCCCCTGTTTCTTCTCCTGGAAGACTGAGACCAGGGCAGGTGGTGAGATAGACTCAGCTGAGATTGGAGTTAATAGAATAATTGCCACTAGAATCTGGGTGCTGTAATTCCCGATCCAGTATTCTTTCTTGTTGTTGTTCAGTGGCCCAGTCATGTCTGACTCTTTGCGACCCCATGGACTGCAGCACGCCAGGCTTTCCAGTCCTTCACTATTTCCCGGAGTTTGCGCAAACTCATGTGGATTGAACTGGTGATACCATCCAACCATCTCATACTCTGTCGTCCCCTTGTCCGCCTGCCTTCAGTCTTTCCTAGCATCAGGGTCTTTTCCAATGAGTCGGCTTTTCGCATCAGGTGGCCAAAGTATTGGAGGTTCAGCTTCTGCATCAGTCCTTTCAATGAATATTCAGGGTGGATTTCCTTTAGGATTTATTGGTTTCATTTCCTTGTTGTCCAAGAGACTCTCCAGAGTCTTCTCTAGCACCACAGTTTGAAGGCACCAGTTCTCCGGCGCTCAGCCTTTTTATTGTCCAGTTCTCACATCCATACATGACTACCGGAAAAACCATAGCTTTGACTATACAGACCTTTGTTAGCAAAGCAATGTCTCTGCTTTTTAATACGCTACGTTGCTCATAGCCTTTGTTCTAGATTCCCTTGCTCTGTGCTAAGGAGGCCTTTAGGCAACAGGTTCTTTGATCACAAATGGGTGAGACCAATGGTGGGATTTTAGGCGCCGAGTGGTAGACAAGTCATACTTCCTGTGCCTCACAACTGGGTCAGCCCCAATGACTACCCTATAGGAGTGCAGACAGGCGTGCTTGGGACTGGGCCCATGCCTTCACCTCTTGGAGCCTCAGTTTTTCTACCAATGAAATGGGCAGAGTCACTCCATCTGGGGAGGATTATTGAGAAGCTCAGCAGTGACAAACGGGAAGAGTGCCTCTCCGACAGTGTGGTTCATAGAACTCAAAGCCACCTTTGTGATGGGCGGTGGCCTAAGCCTGGGGCTGGGCTTTCTGTGTCAGCAAGCATGGTTTCCCAATGAGTCATACTGGTTTGGTGGATTTGCGAATCTCTGCGGTTTTGGCCCGGAGGTAGAAAGCCCCTGCCGGTCCAGGTGGGCTCAAGCGGGCTGGGTCCCAAGATATGGGCAGTGATTGTAGCCAAGACACCCCAGAGGATTTTGTGGCTACCGGAGAAGCAGCTCTGGACACAGGCAGGGCAGCTCCAGTGTCTCTGCTCTGCTCCAGACTCTCTGGGATCCTGGGCCCATCATTCCTCCTCTTGGGCCTTGCTTTGCTCATCTGTGAAATGGGGATGATCCATCACCAGGCATCCAGATTCTCCCTCAGTCACTCGCTCCGGCAACACTGAGTGGAACCCTCCTCCTTGTGGGGTCAGGCTCTGGAGCAGACAGAGAATAACAACCCTATGCTCAAATCCTCACCTTAAGGGACAGGAGTGAGAAATGCCAGGAGACCTGAGGTGGATGGTGGCCTGATGGGGGTGGGGGAGATCTAAGAGATCTTGGGTCTGGGATCCAGGGACCCCAGGCAGGTCAGTGCTGAACTGGTGGCAAGCTTAGGAGCCATTCTAAATCTTCCTTTGTGGGGAGGGCAACGAACAACTGATTTTGAGGGGCTGAGGGTGAACTCTGATACGGCTCCAGCCTGCACCCTGCAAACCATACCTTGCAGTTCTTACTATCGTATGAACGATATCTGACCGCTCAATTTCTGTAAAATGGAAAGAACCTGAAGAATGCTGTCTCTCGTTACAGACCTGAAACATGGCGGGTTGGGAAAGCAGCTGGGGATTCCAGACGGGCCCCAGCTCGTCCCCCACCCCCAGGCCCACCTGGGTACCACTCCAGCCATGAAACCCCTCTTAGGTGGTGTACTGGGTTCAACTATGGATGTTCGTCAAGGGGGAAGATGGTTCCAGTTGGAATCTACTGTCAGGCCCTCCGTCTACACTAAGGAGAATATGTACTCTTGTGTCATTGCAGGAGTTCTCCACTTGCGTCCCCGGCTCCTCTCTAGCGTCCCCTCAGCCCTTGTCCCCTTACATAAAAGACACAGAGGCAGGCCCCCAGTTGCGCATGTGCGGCAGACGGCAGGACTTGTCTGGGATTCAGCGACATCCTTTGTTTCACTGGACTTGTCTTGACTTCCTCTTCAGAGTCTGTTATTCTGCGTTTCCAGTTTTCTCTAACGCTGGTATAAAGTTTTCTTGAAAAATAATTTTATTTAAGGGAATCGATTTGAAGGAAACATAATGTTCAGACTCTATTCCTTTGAGTGCCCCAGGGATGAAGCAGGACTTGGGAAGATGGGACTGGAGTTTGGGGGAGGCTTGTCCCGGACAGCGGAGCCCTTTCAGGTCTGGGAGCAAGGGGAGGTGCGGCCCATGACTGTCTCCCTGGAGATGGCAGGGACTGGAGTCAGGCCCAGGTCTATCTGGAGCCCATGAGGCCCGAGGCCCCGAACTTTGACGGTGATGGAGAAATATAGAGAGACAATAGGGCAGTGAACCGTGGCAGAGGGTTTATGGGGCGGCCATGCTCGAATGGTCGAAAGTTAGGGAAAATGTATTTATTACAACACTTTTCATGGGCAAGTTATCATTTTGTCAAACTTTATTAGAGGGACTAATTAATGGGTTGTAAAGAGTACTAGTGCGTGGCCAGAGAAAGAGCTGGTCCCGGGGACATCGGCAGCACCAGGATTTATGACCCTTTGGTTCCCCATTTATTAATGCAGGGAAGGCGCATGGAGCGGGTTATATATGGGCTCCTGCAGAACTGCTCCCTTCCCGGGAGGCTGGGAGGGGGTGCAGGCAAGGGTCCTCCAGCCACTGCCCTCTGAGGAGGTGAAGAGACAGGTGGAGTGGGGCGGGGGCTTGGACCAGGAGGGGGACACCTGGCCGTGTGACCTTGGCTGACATTTTCCTCTTTGAGCCTCAGTTTTCCTTATCGACACTCCTCAGGGTAGATGTGAGGAACTGAAAAAAGGTCCTGAGGAGGAACAGGCCTTGTAAACTATGATGCGCTTTACAGTATGAGACCCAGCAGCTGAGGGGTGGTGTGGTCACATCGTGGAGGGCCAGACAGAACTCGAGAGTGACCTTGATGGAGCCCCTGTCTGTGGCAGGGGCCAGGCAAAGCCTTCTCTCACTCTACTCACTCTAACCCATGCTCCTCCCCCAGACTCTTGCAAGGTGGCTCCTCATTTCTGAGCTCTCAGCTCAGGGACCTCCTCCTCCAGGCAGCCTTCCCCGACTTCCCCACAGGCTGTGGTCTCTATGTGGTGCTCTGTTCCTTTCTCCCATGCCTCATGCAATCTTTACTTATTAATATTTAGTGATTGGTTTGCTTATCTGTGTATTGTCTGCCTTCTCCATGAGATGATAGAGCAGGGACTGTGTCCAACTTCTGCCCAGCTCTGTCCTAATGATCAATGGATGTGCCCTGAGGAGCTGAGGGGGACATGTGAGTATAAAGTCTGGGAGGTGATATCATGACAGGTACATGCAAGGAAGGGACAAAAAGACCCTCCCTGGGCACAGTGACCACAGTAGGTATTCAATAAATGCAGGTCATGCAGTGGGAGGATGGAGTTGGGCCTCGTCCTGACCCTTCCCAGCCAGCAGCTGAGTAAACTGGGGGCTCAGTCTTCTGGCCCAAGTTCCCCTCTGTTTGTGAGGGACAGAGGTGGCTCAGTTGGGTCCTGAGAGGAGGAGCCCTCGGACCCCTGACCCCCACTCCCTGGTGGAGACAGACGACCCCCAGGCGCCTTGGGTAAGAACCCACATCTTCATTTGCCATTTCTTCCGGGCCTCCTTGCTGTACACACGGAACTACAGTGTGACCCTGGGGGAGGGGGAGGGCATCCCTTGGCTGAAAACACCACCAACAGCAGCTGCCAAGGTGAGGAAGCCGGGAGGACGGGGACATTCAACAGATGCAGGGTCACGTCCTGACCACTGCCCCCCACCCCCACCGCCCCGTGGCTGTGAAACCTGGGACCCATCCCTTGACATCCAGCCTCACTTCTCCATCTGTACAGTGGGGATGCTCAGGGCACACACTGCCGACTGGTGTGGGTGTTTGAGATGACGTTTGGGAACCTCGTGGCACCCTCGGGAACTGGGGGTGCCCGGCCCAGTTCTGTCTCCATTGTGGCCTGGCTAAGGGCAGAAGGCAGGAGCTTCAGTGACTCTTGGGCTCAGCTTTCACTGGTGCCCAGCCTCGTGACGTCCGTGAGGACAGCTGGCCCCAGACTGGGACAAGTTTTCCTTTGGTCTCTTGACCTGTGTGGTATGAGGTCGGCGAGTGTTAACCTGGCAGGGACGGGCTCGGCTGGGTCACGGGGAGGACAGCAGGGGAGGAAGGTGGTGCTGAGGGTTGCGTGGTCTGCACTTGTGCTTGCTGCCCTTCATCCCAGCAGGAGTCTAATGCACTTTCCCGCTCAGCCCCTGCCGGTGGAGGCGGGCCCAGCTCAGCGCTCAGGCTGGGGTGAGGTGTGGCTTCTCTCTCCCTGTTCATCCTCCGTGAGGGGCTCCACATGCCACGTTTGTGTCATCCTCCCCACGGTGCTGGGAGGTTGGTGTGATGATCCTGTTCTCCAACTGAGGAAGCTGAGACTCAGGACTTTAAGGTGTGGTTCCAAAGGAGCTCCTGGTACTGACCATGACTGACCACGAGGGTTTCACACACAGTCTCCACCCTTGCGAACCTCCCAGGCTAGTGAGAGAGATGGAGCCAGAATGACAGACCAGAATCAGAGACAGACGCTCAGGACAGAGGGACTTCCTGGAGGAAGGGACATTTTAGCTGGGTATTGAGCATAAATTTTCCAGGGTCAGAAAGAGAGGAATGACATTCCAGGCAGAGGGACCAGCATGTGCAAAGGTGCAGAGGATAAAGAGGAACCATTGACTGGTCTGGAGAGGCTGGAATCCAGGAGGGAAGTTGGGATTTGAAAGTGGAGGCAGGCAAGCTCAGCAGGTGCAAAGTCATGGAGAGCCCCCGGAGGGCTGGCTAAGGACCTCTGCTAACAGGAGAGATCTTCCTGGGGCCCCATCATCAGGAGCTGGGACTCCACCCGGTGGCTTAGTCCTACCCACAGAGGTCAGGAAGCCTGATTTGTACTAGCAGCTGTTGGTGGCAGAGGGCACATTTAATCCATTTAGGAGAGCAAACTCCCTGAGGGATTTTAGCACCTCCCATATTTGCATGCAGAGGGATGTTGTAGCTGGAACTTGGGCTCCATTAAAGCAGCCCCCAAGGACCAATTAGGAGGCTTTTGGTAGTGTGAGTGCTTTCTGTTTTCTGGAGGACACTCCACTTTATCTAAAAGGCTGATTTACTCAGTTGGCCACCAGACAAACATTTATCCAGGATGCCCAGCATGCTGGGCCCTATGCCAGACTCCAGGGACACAAGGTAAAGGAGAGGAACACAGCCCTGCCTCCATGGGGCTGACATTTCCAGTGGGAAGACACGGGATTACAGCTGTGTTAGGCGCTGAATGGGGCAGAGGCAGTGGAGGTGGGGAGAAGGGGGACAGTAGGTATGATGTGGGACTGGTCAGTGGGGACCAGGTCACCTAGGGACTTGTGGTTTATTCTGAGCAAGAGTGCAACTGATGGAGCAGTTCAAGCATGGGGGTAATCTGATTTGCATCTTGGGAAGATCTCTCAGGCTGCTGGCTTTAGGATGGGACAGTCAGGTCAGCAGAAGAGCCAGGGGAACTGTGTTCAGAGCAAGGTTTGAGTTGATTTCTGGACAGAGGAGGCACTGGGGATGGAGGACAAAGTGGCAGGGCTTGAGGAATATTTAAGTGGAAACAAGGAACTTGGTGACAGATTGATGCCAGCAGAGGAATTAAAGTGGGGCCTCCCTTCTGTTGGAGGCAATTTTAGGGCACGGACCCTAACTATGCCTTTTAGATGAAGCAGCTGATCATGCATATGGAGACGTCACTGGCACAGAGGAAGGTTCTGTGAAGACCTATTCTACGAAGCATTGCTAAAGCCAGCGGCCACAGCCGTAGTAGCAGAAGTGGAGCTGGGAGCAGCCTTGGAGTGGGGGGCCGGGCCACAAAAAGCCGTCTTCTCTCCCTCCCTCTTTCCCCACCATTCTCCTGCATCTATTCCCTTCTTTCTTTTCAACTTAAATATCTCTTACTTTAAAACGGGAAGAAGAAAGCAGCATTAACTCACTTTAACAAACGTAACCTGCCTCAACTTATGTATTAAGTGAAAAGCCACAGCGTGGCTCCACCTTATCTGTCCACTTACTACTCTTCAAAGGCAGCCACTGCCATCAGTTCTTACTGTGTCTTGCCAGGCATTTTCGTGGTGGTTTGCTTTCTCATATGTTTTTATAATTTGGGATCGCGAGCTCATCTTTGGTACGGCTGTAACTGTGGGAATCCTGGATGCCATGGCTGATGATGTGTCTGGTACTCTCGGGGTGGGGGGCTTAGCATTCGATTCTGCCTGGTTTGCCACAATACTGCCATGCCCAATCTGTGGATGATGAAGTTCCTATATCATAGAATTCTTGAAAGGATTAGATGAAGCAATAAATGTGATATATTAAGCCCTCAGTCACTACTGGGAATGACAACAAATGTCCTTTTGTTTTCACCCAACTGGGAGCATAGGAAGTTTATTGTTCTGCATCTTGCTTTTTCTGCAGACTGTTGCATTTCACTCCAAAGCACTCCAGGTCATTCTTTTTAATAACTACATAGTATTCCCTTCCATGAATGAACCAAAGTTTATTTGACCCATGCCCCATCGGTAGGAATTTTAGATGTCTTCAGTTTTTCCCTATGACCAGCAGCCATGTAAAGTCCATCTCCACCATTCACTCATTCAGTTTACTTCCAGATCAAGTCCAGGAAGTTATATTGCTGGGGGGAAAGCAAAGCTTCTTTCAGTGACAATTTCCCTCCATCTTCACTTCTTTACTCTCTTCCCTGACCAAGATTCAGGAGATACAATGGCTGAGGGCAAATGCACAAGGAAGGACCCGAAAGTTGCATGCATGAACATTTGCCCTTATCGTCTGTCTTATTTTTTTCCTACAGTGAAAGATATCTTCATTAGACAGTAATTAAGAATGTTTTGGACAGCATGAAGCACTAACAGCCTCCCAGGTGCTTAATAAGTGCCAAGGCTGCCAGGAGAAAAATTTATTTAGCGTCATAACAGGCTTTGTGGTTGCCAAGTTTGCCTTCAGCCATGGCACAGTAACGCTGGTGAATGGAAACAGGGTCAGGGCTTATATGACCCCTGGAGAGGGCAACGGAGACCACGGTGTGGGGGAGGCAAGTACGCTAGGTTGGGAGCCAGACGACTCTGGGTTCTAAGCCAGTCACTCTTCTTACTAGTTCTGTAACCATGGTCAAGTAATGGACTTCCTACGAGGCCTGAAATCAGGGCTTGTAACAGCTACCTTATTGGGTTGTCTAGTGGGGAGGCACGGAGTGTAGCAAGTAATAAGGTGAACTCAGGGTTCTAATGCAGATACTTCCATTTATTAGCTGATGACCCTGGCAGGCTTCTGAAGGTTTTTGAGTGTCAGTTTCCTCATCAATAATTGGGAATAACAGTAGTAATAATCCTGTGAGCCCACCTTATAGAACAGTGGTTAAGACAAAGAAGAAAACAGGTGCAAAAGACTTCATCCACATTGCCCCAGATTTGGCACAAATTAAGTGCTCAAAACATTAGAAACTTGTATAATTGGTGTTAGAAGTTTGCTGAGTACAGCTGAAAAAATATGTATACTGTGTATATGTAATAGTCAATGCAATGCTAGCTGCGTGGATATAGTTGATGCTTCTGTGTTTTAACACAGTAAAAGTTGATTTCTCACTAATGTCACAGCCTACTGCTGGCGTTTCTGGTTGGGTGGCCCTCCTCCAGGCAGTGATTCAGGAACCCAGGTTCTTTCTATCTGTGGCTCTGTTATCTTCAGCATGTGGCTTGGAGTCCACCCTATTCAGTTAGCAGGTGGGGAAGAAAGGTTGAGGAGACACCTGTTAACTGCATCAGTCCTGAAGTAATACACACCACTTCCTCTAACAGGTTATTGGCCAGATCTAGTCACATGACCCTAACTAGAGGCAAAGGTGCTGGGAAATGTAGTCCCAGCCTGATCCGCTGCTTCCCAGCAATGACTCTATGATTCGGAAGGAGAGCAAGTCTCCTTGGTGATCACCTCAACTCAGCCCCACACTCTCATTTCCAGAGGGTGACCTGCAAATGGCCTGAGAGAGGGACAGACAGTCTTGCCCAAAGTTATCCAGTGGGGCTGGTAGTGGGGCTGTTTAAGGAAGTGTCTCCCCTCCTCGACATGGGGTGATGTTAGAATTGGAATCACCACCATCTCCCTAGACAGACAGTAAGGCGAGCTTTGATTCCTACTGGAGCCTGCAGGACACAGAACACCGTCATGATCACAATCACCCCCCTCAACAGCCCAAACAGAATATTCTCATTAGTACCATCACCTCTGTCACAGATGAGAAAGTTGCGGTACACACATGGACATGTGCCTTGCCCAGGGTATCACAGTGGGGCAGGGGCAGACTCAGGACTTGAACTCAGATCCTGAGGTGAATATGGTCATCTAGGAGGCCAGGGTCACGCAGAGGGTCCCACTCTCGGGGCTGGGGAAAGGGACTCTCCACCTCCCCACTCCTGCCAGCAGATTTCAGACACCAAGGCATGATGGACAATGTCTGGTTCCTACGACGCTGAACAAACAAACCAGCAGAAGAACAAAGAGAAAAGATTGTTCATTCCGGAACCTCTAGTTTGTTCTTTGAGCAGGTTAAACATGCCCCTGCGACCTCACTGACCCTTTTCATCGGCTCTGTAAACCCTTGGGTGGCTGTCATGGGTATTTTTGTCCACCCAGCACTTAACCCGGAGCCAGACACACACCAAGAGTCTTGGCATCTATTTGTTGAATTAACGAGAAGAAAGCCTCGAGGGAAAATTTATCCAAATGACAGCTACGTTTGTGTGCATAGCTGTGGGCTGTGGGGGTTGACAGAGCCCCTTCTGGGTGCTGGGCCCCTGAACCCACACTTAGCCCTGGGAAGTGGGCTCTGTGGATAGCAGGGAAACTGAGGCACATCCTTGCAGCTGGGCTCTTCATCTCTTGCCCTGTCAGCTGCCCTGTGCTGCCTCTTGTCGTCCACGTCCTGCAGAGCCGTGTATAAACGGGAGGCGGGGCAGCCTGTGGGCAGAGACCATGTGACCGTAGGGAGAACCTCCCTTGGGTCGGTGGCCTGAGCTGCCTTGGCCCTGGTCCTGAGTCACAGGGACCTGGAAAGCGACCCCTGGCATCTATAATTAGGCCTCGCCTGGCGTCAGGGGTGACGGATTTTCTGCCTTGGCTAGTGTTGGCTGAGCATTCACCCCGTGGCAGGCACTGTGCTAAGCCCTTTCACCCTCACTCTGACCCTCACTCTAAGCCCCTGGCAGATGCTCGAGTCTCTCCATTTTCCAACGAGGAAGCTGTGGCCTGGCCCGGGAGGAGCTTTGTCTGAGATCACTCAGCTGGGAGGCAGCTGAAGCAGGATTTGAACCCAGACCCCTGTGGTTGTAGCCTGCAGAGGGTAACTAGCAGGCTCTGTCAATAAATGGTAGCTCATTTGCAGATCAAAGCAAGGTTACCGCTGAGCAGACAGGTAAGAGGCCTACCGAGGGCACTGACTGTTCTCATGTGCTTTTCTGTCAGTCTGGAATGCCCCTCACTTAGATCTGCTTGTCTGGCTCCTTTCCTTCCATTGGGTGTTGGTGTAATTATCACCTCTGCCAGGAAGCCTTCCCTGACCGCATCCATTCCCATTCTGCCTGGATTATTTTCATCTCTGGACTGATCTCCAGGTGAAATGGACTCTGCTTGCTTATTTCTTGTTCCCAACTAGATGAAACTTCATGAGGGCAGACTGCGTTTCTCTTCTTCCCGGTGATCCCAGGGAGCCAAACTGGCATGTGGTAGGAGTTCTATGGGCTCCGCTGGTGGCTCGGTGGTGAAGAATCTGTCTACTGGTGCAGGAGACCCAGGTTTGCTCCCTGGGTCGGGAAGACCCCCTGGAGGAGGAAGTGGCAGTGTTTTTGCCTGGGAAATCCCATGGACAGAGGAGCCTGGCAGGCTACCGTCCATGGGGTTGCAAAAGAGCTGGAAGCACCTGAGTGGCTAAACAACAGCAAAGGTGTTCTATAAATAGTTGTTAAGTGAGTGATTGAGGATACGCGATCCTCAGGTCTGAGAAGTCATCAGGATGGATGGGCGGGCAGGTGAATGTTTGTGGGTAAAGAACCCCAGGCCATCTGCAGGCCCTGGAGAGAGGCTTCCTCTAGCTATGGGGGAACCGGGAGCAGGATCCAGTCTTGGGAGAGGGAGTCGGGCAGGTGCAGGGGTGCTGGAGGCTGCCAGGTCCAGGTCAAGGCCAGGGGCCTCTCCTTCCCCAGCTCAGCTGGGGACATTGGACGCTGGTGGCTCCTGATGCAGAGCCGATTCCTGGGTTGGGGGTGGGGTCTCCTGCTGAGCTGCTGGTCTTGTTGGCACTGGCTGCAGGGGCCCATGTGGTGGAGCGGCAGCCAGGCAGGAGGTGGGTGGGACCTGGGAGTCAGGAGAGAAGGGTGTTTTCTGTGACTTGGCCAGGATGCCCCTTCTCCAGGCCTGGCTGCTCCATCAGTGGAGCTTGTTAAAGGGATCTTTAAGCAGCGAGCAGGTGGTCCTGGACAGACTCTAACATCCTTCTTCTTTAGCAAATGCGAGATGCTTAGTACAGTAGTATGGTTCAAAGTGCTGTTTAAGCATGTTCATAACAACCTATGATAGTGGGGGCATCCTATCACTGACCCCATTTTACAGAAGAGGAAACTGAGGCACAAAGAGGGGAAGCCACTGTCCTAAATTCACACAGCTGGAGCTGGGGTTTGAACCCTTCTTCTGGCTCTGGAGTCTGTGCTTTTAGCCCTCTACTCTGCTGCTTGCTTTGATCTAAAATACTCTGACTCCAAAACCAGAAGGCAGTGGTTAGTAAACTCTTAAAAAGAACTTCTATATAGCCACATTCTTACTCACAAACCCAATATGCATAATACAGAAGCCGGAACCTCCCTGGCCAAGATGGGACTTGGAGTCCCAGAGACTTCTGTGCCCAGCCTCATCCCCCTGTCACTCACAGACCTCCTCCCAGGGGTTCCAGCTCCAAATCCTGCTTCTTAGCCCAAAGACATTCTATCTCCCTAAAACAGCCTAACATTCTCAAGAATTTTTAAAGTGAGAGACAATTTATGCACAGTAAGTGCAGTGAAAGTTGCTCAGTTATGTCCAACTCTTTGTGACCACATGGACTGTACAGTCCACGGAATTCTCCAGGCCAAAATATTGGAGTTAGGTATTTCCCTTCTCCAAGGGATCTTCTCAACCCAGGGATTGAACCCAGGTCTCCCACATTGCAGGCAGATTCTTTACCAACTAAGCCACAAGGGAAGCCCAAGAATACTAGAGTGGGTAGCTTATCCCTTCTCCAGCAGATCTTCCCAACCCAGGAACTGAACTGGGGTCTCCTGCATTGCAGGTGGATTCTTTACCAGCTGAGCTATGAGGGAAGCCCATGCGCAGTAAAATGCACAGATATTACATTATCCCCGTATAACCGCCATCTGGATCAAGTAAACATACAGATATTTCATTATCCCTGTATAACCACTGCCTGAATCAAGATAAGAAATAGTCCAGTCCCTGACAGCTCCTACATGTCCCTTTCTAGTGTTTTAGATTATTCTAACCTTCTGAGACCTTTAAGTTTTCTGAAGAAGTCATTAAACCGGGAGATAGCAAAGTCTGGCCCACTGCCTGTTTTTTGTAAATAAAGTTTTATTGAAACGCAGCACCACCATTAGTTTACTGACTGCCCATGGCTGCTTTTGTGCTACAAAGGTGGCAGGAAGTGAATGGTTGCAGCAGCGGCTGTATGGTCCATAAAGTCAAAACTATTGGATTCTTTAGAGAAGTTCTAAAGCAGAATTTTCCAGGAATATTCTAGGCCTGTGCTATCCAGTAGGGTAGCCACAAGCCACATGTGGCTTTTGAGCCATTGAAATGAGGCTCATTTGACTGATAAACTATTTTTTAAAATGTAATGCCAATTAATTTACATTGAAATTGCTGCTTGTAGCTCTAGGGCTAAGCAGTAAGACACAGGGAAACTAAAGATTCCATCACATCCTTGGGGAGATGAACATTTTCAGAAGCACAAATGTATCCCCAGTGTTGGGGGTTCCCAGGAGTGACCCCACTGTCTCAGGCCAGCAGCTCTGGGGTTAATGGAGAAGCAAGTTGGGACTTGTCAGTATTTTCCCCAAAGATGTTGTTTGTATTGATAGATTTTTGGATGATGCTCTAGGATTAAAGAGAGAGAGAGAGAGAGAGAGAGAGAGAGAGAGAGAGAGAGAGAGAGAGAGAGAGGGGGGGGAAAGAGAGTAAGAAAAAAAAAAAAATCAATGCTCGGCTGATTGTACCAGGAAGGGCAGTCGATTGGTGAAAAAGCTGCAGCCGCATATTGGGAAATAGATTTTTCTGCCCTCCAGACATTAGCTTGAAATTCTTTGAAATGAGGGACCACAATCTGTGTCAGAAATGAAAGATTAAGGAGGTTAATATGCTGGGCCTCCCCTCCTCCTTTTTAATTTCCACGTCCTGGGTGCCCTTGGCCTCCTGAGGAAGACACACGGGCTCCTTACATGATTTCCACCCTTTCTGTCATTCCTTGGGGGCTCACAGAAGGATAGACGCCCTGTCACCTGCTCCTGGGGCTGCCTGCAGACAGGAAAGCGAGGTTGGCTGGCCTGTGTTCCTCGGGGTGGACTTGGGATCTCCAGATTCGGAGAGCCGGGAGCTGACGGCTAGGCCCTTGTTGGGATTCCAGCTCCTCCCAATCCTCCAGGGTCCCTGGGTTCTTGGCAGCCCTAGAGCAAGCCCTGGGGAGGCCCTGTGCTGAGGACAGGCTTCCCTCCAACCCCCCAATTTTATGCTACAGATGGGCGTGCATGATATGAAATTCAAATGTGTAGAAACTGAGCAATAAACTCATATGTTATACAAAGGTGAAGATTTTATTCCCTGAGAACTAAATTGAATTATTATTTTGCCCAGGGGTGGGCAAAGAGGTACACGAGGAAGAAATTCAGCTCTTGGTGTGCACAACCAGACACATGGGGGCTGTGACGCTTCCTCCGGTGGCCCAGGGAAAGGGCAATTCTGTCTTGGGTTATAGATCCAGGAAGCACCAAGACCAGCCTTGCTTTTCACTCTGTCCCCTGACCTGCAGCTGCTGAACCTGTCTGAGGTGACTTCTCCCAGTTCAGCAAGTTTCTCAACTCCAGGGTGGCTGCAGCAGCCAGGGGAAGAGGAGGACCAGCCCACGGATGCTGAAACAGGCGGGAACTGCCGGCTTCAGGCTGGTTCTGGGCACCCACCAGGATGAAGGGTCCATGCAGGGTAATGTCTCCCCTTCAAGTGCACCCCAGGGCAGACTGAGAAATCAGAGAGACCGAGGCAGAGGGTTCTTCCCTCCACAGGCCAGGTCAAGCCCCCGGGGCTCTCACTAGTAGCTCTGGCACCTTCTTGCAGCACAGACCGCTTGGCCGCATCTCTTGGTGTCTTTCCTGGGTGGCAACCAGACCGGAAGCTCCGCCTGGGCAAGGTTGATGTCTGTTGTAACTCTCCACCCGGCTCTCTTGTTCATTATCATGCAGCGACATGCAGTAGATGTTAGAGGGAGGGGCAGAAGCATGGAGTCACCACGAAGAGACAACGGTAACGCCAGCAGTCATTTATTTAATGCTTACTGTGTACCAGGCTCTCGCCCAGACACTTCCCTGGGCTGACTCCTGGAGCAAGAAACCAGCACAGGGAAGGTGCTCAAAGCGTCCTGGTGCTGCCTTAGGGGCTAAACTTCTCTGGGGTCCCTGGAGGGACCCCAGGGCAGCCTCCAAGCTTCCAGGCCTGCAGGATTCCAAGTAGAGCCCTGTGTGGGGTCATCCCCAGCAAATGGGTTCAATTTCCCCTTGCTCTGCAGGGGTGAGAGCTGCTCCTGTAAGCACCTCTTGGGGAAGCCCAGGTCTCTGGGGTTACTTTGACCTGGGGTCCAGAGGCCCCAGAAGCTCTGTCTGTCCCTGGGTCTGCCCCATTTCAGCTTGGAGCCCTGGCCTTCTGTCATTCTGGCAGTGGGGATAAAATGGGACAGACAGAGTCCCTGGACATGCGGGACTTGGAATTTTATATCAGATCTTGAACTGAAAGGTACATGAAAGATCATTCATTCATTCAGCTGTTCAGGTCTCTTACTCAGATTCTAGGTAACCAACTGCCCACTTGAAACTCGAATCCTCTTTCAAATCTCTGTCAAGTTGGCTTTGCTTGTCTGCCTCCAGTGACAGGGAGCTCACCCCTTAACGAGGCAGGCAATTGCATCTCTGCCCAGTTCTGATGGTTCCAAGTCTTTCCTTAGATTGCTTCCTGGGGACTTTCACTTTCATTTGGTGGCTCTGGGTATAAGTAAGGAAGTCACTCCCTTCTGTCTAATGGAAACAGGGTGGCTCCTGTGTTCCAGGTGTCAGGGACAGAAAAGAGAATAAAGCAGGCCCTTGCTGGCAAGTAGCTCAGGGTCTTTTAGAAGAAGTGAGACACACTTAGATTCCACATGGAATGTTATCATCATGCTATAAAACTAATTTGTAAATGCCAGGTTGCCTAAAACATGGTTTGTTGTTGTTTAGTTGCTAAGTTGTGTATGACTCTTTGCGACCCCATGGACTTCAGCACACCAGGCTCCCTTGTCCTCCACTAACTCCTGGAGTTTGCTCAAATTCGTGTCCATTGAATTGGTGATTCTATCTAATCATCTCATCCTCTGCTGCCTACTTCTCCTTTTGCCTTCAGTCTTTCCCATCAGAGTCTTTTCCAGTGAGTCAACTCTTTGCATCAGGTGGCCAAAGTATTGGAGATTCAGCTTCAGCAAACAGTCCTTCCAATGAATATTCAGAGTTGGTTTTGTTTAGGTTTTATCTCCTTGGAGTCCAAGGGACTCTCAAGAGAAGGGAGGAAGTAGAGGAGCCATTCTTATTTGGGCAAACCAAGAAATGCATCCTGGAGGAAGAGGTATTTCCGTTGACTGGAGGGCAGAGAAACTCAGATGAACTGGGGTGGGGTGGGGTCTCCTCCCTGAGAGGAGATGCTGGGCAGGCAGTTTGGCCGAGGGTGAGCTCCAGCTCTGTGTGGGAACTGTCAGGGTGATGCTTCAATACGTTAACCAATGTCTCCCTTGCTCCCCACCCATCCTTCCTCTATTTCCAGGCTGCCACAGGGCTTTCTGTATTTTCTGCCTAAGAGGTGGATGTAACAGCAAAGAAAAAAAGAGTTAAGTTTGTGGCTTAAAAAATTAAAAAAATTTTTTTAGCTGCCTGGGTCTCTGTTGCTACGTGAGCTTTCCTCTAGCTGTGGAGGAGGGGCTGCTCTCTGCTTGCGACACACAGGCTTCTCACCGTGGCGGCTTCTGGCCCGTGGGCTTAGTTGCTCCGCGGCTTGTGGGATCTTCCCGGATAAGGGATTGAACCTGTGTCTCCTTCATTGACAGGCAGATTCTTAATCACTGAAGCACTAAGGAAGCCCAAGTCTGTGGCTTTTTGATTTCAAAAGTCTGTCTTAAGTTACTAGAACCTGGCTTTTGAGCTTCAATAGGCTAAACCTTGAAGGACCCAGGGCACAAAATTCCCAACTGACAACGTGGAAGAGTCTTCAGGCAAGAGTGGTGATTGTCCTCCCGGAAGAAAGGGTAGGAACTGGGCTGGGGGCAGAGGGAAATGAGATGGTATCCCATGGAGGACAATGGGAACCCTGTCTAGTAAGCAGAAGTCATGGGCCTGTAGACAAACATATTGCCTTTTGAGGGGATGTTAAGATAAACGAGGGTGAAAAGAGCAATGGTGAATATCTCACAAATATCTTGTTTCATGAGTCTGGGAATTTGTTCCCACCTCGTCATAGCCTTGTTGCTAATCAGAATTTTCTCATGTCAGTCCAGGGCATATGGAAAGATCTTTCTCTCTTCCGCTGGATTTGCTAAGCTACCCCAAGGGGAGTTTGCCTGAGAACAAAGTCAATCAAAAGGAAAGTTGACTTGAGAGACAGACAGCAACTTACACAATGTTACATGTCAATGATGTCTCAATAAAGAAAATAAAGGAAAAGAGAGAGAGGAAGGTTCTTGTTGGCATTGTTGAAACCCTGGATCCAACCATACCTGAAGGTGGTTTCAGAAAATTTTCAGATATGTGTGAGAAAACAAATTATTCTCATTTGCATGTTTCTTAAGTTACTATGAGATGAGTTTCTGTCACTTGCAACCAGGAGTCCTGGTAATACCATTTATCAGTAAGGAGTTGAGTGGAGGGGGAGGATGGCCAGGTATGGAGCTGGGCAGGACACGTTCTCATTCAAGTTTCCCCTATGCTTTGTAAACTTGGGGAGGGCTCTTATTTTGTAGACAGGATGGCTGAAACTCAGAGAAGGCATGGCTCAAGCCCAGGACTCATGGCACTGTCGTGGCACAGCCAAGGTTTGAACGCGCTTGGGTTATAATTCCGATCCTCTCGATACCCTGATGTGACCCTCTTGTGGGCTGCCCTGCTGCTGATGGTGTGGAGAGAAGATGGGGAAAGGGGGTGTCCAGGGTATGCACGGGGTCTTGGAAATGAGCCACTCTGCTGCTCACATCTGGATGGGAGAGTGAAGCAGCTGGTCCATCTGACTCCACCATATCATGTAACTTTATGGCGTCGGCAGGTTCTCCTCCCCGCTGCGTTTATAGGGATGTCTTCAGGATTTCCTTTTTGATGTATGAGAAAGGCTCATAGGCTGGGCACTGCCGCCCCCTGCCCTGAACCCCATCGGAGGGTAATCTGTGAGTAAATCACATCAAACCAGCAGCAAGTGTTTGCACGGGACCTGTGCCCTGTGCGTGCTTTGGGATAAATCTTCCGAGCAACGTGCTTACACGGATGACCCTGGGGACCAAGTAGCATGAAAAGGTCAAGTGCAAGGGGCAAAAGGGAACTTGTCCTTTGTTCCTGCTCTGAACCAGAAGACAGAGTAGGAAGAACATGGAAGGAGGGTATGTGTATTCATTTCCAAGGATGCTGAGGCTGAGTACCCCAAATTGGAGAGTGTCAAACAACAGAAATTTGCTCTCTTATAATTCTGGAGGCTAGAAGTTCAACATCAAGGTGCCCATGGGGCTGTGCTCCCTCTGAAAGCTCTAGGGGGAGAGAATCCTCCCTTGTTTCCTCTGGCTTCTGGTGGTTGCTGGCTCCCTTGTTCCTTGGCTTATAGACCCACCACTCCAACCTCTGCTTCCCTTGTCACCAGGCATTCCCTTGGTGTGCCTCTGCCTCTGTATCCAAAAAACAACCCCGCGTCTCTTCTCAGGACACTGATCACCAAATAAGAGCCTTGTCTTAACTTGGTTACACCTGCAAAGACTCTATTTCCAAGTAGAGCTGCATTCTGAGGTTCTGGGTGGACCTCAGTTTTGAGGAGGGGGCATTGTCAATCCAGTCCAGAGGGTGACAGGGCAATTCTTGCATGAGGAAGGGGCTTGTCTGGAGGTGGGAGGGGCTTCAGAATGTGCACATGCCCCTTTAAGGGATTTCCTGAACATAAATCTCATAGCAGCTTCTGCTCATCTGGACAAATAGTTATATAGGCTGAATGAAAGCTCTCTCCATAACCCAACAACTTCTTCCTAGGAACATCCCCACTTGGGATGAGTCCTGCGGTCATCAGAAGACAAGCACGGAATGTTCACAGTGGAATTATTTATCTCGGCTGAAAACTGGAAATGACCAAATGCCTGCTTCAGTTACTGCAAAAACAGCTTCAATTCTTGGCAGCCCATTTCATTTAGAGGCAGGCTGTTCCTTCTCCCTCTGAATTGGGACTGGTCTTGTTATATGCTGTGGCCAATAGTGTGTGGCAGAATGTGTATTTCTTTCAAGCCCAGATTTCCAGGGGCCTTACACTTTTCTCCCTGTTCTGTGGCCACCACATGAGAAGTCCAGGCTAGTGGTTTGGAGGATGAGAGATGGGTGGAGCAGAGATATTCTTTCCCAGCTGACATCATCCTAGATCTGCCAGCCCCAGCTGCAGATGGCAGACACGTGAGTGAACACATGAGCAAACCCAGCTGAGATCAGCCCAGCCCAGAACAATCTAGCAGATTCCAGTCCAAATCAACCAACAGAAGCATTTGCTAATTAGGTGGCTATTGTTTTAAGACACTAAGCTTTGGGATGCTTTGTTACACAGCAATAGCTAATTGATATATTGAACTGTGGTGCTGGAGAAGACTCTTGACTCCCTTGGACTGCAAGGAGATCCAACCAGTCCATTCTAAAGGAGATCAGTCCTGGGTGTTCTGTGGAAGGACTGACACTAAAGCTGAAACTCCAATACTTTGGCCACCTCATGCGAAGAGTTGACTCGTTGGAAAAGACTCTGATGTTGGGAGGGATTGGGGGCAGGAGGAGAAGGGGATGACAGAGGATGAGATGGCTGGATGGCATCACAGACTCGATGGACGTGAGTCTGAGTGAACTCTGGGAGTTGGTGATGGACAGGGAGGCCTGACATGCTGCAATTCATGGGGTTGCAAAGAGACGGATATGACTGAGTGACTGAACTGAACTGAACGCAGGATGTAGAGAGACCTCCAGATACCATGTAGAACAAAAGAAACTCAACCAAGAAGAATGCATGCTATATGATTCTGTTTATACATAAAGTGCAGAAATAGGTAATCTACGATGAGATAAGTCAGGAAAGTGCTTGCCCTGGAGGGATAGTGACTAGGAGGAGGGTGTGAGGGGGCTTCCAGGGGCTGGTCACCTGGGAACGTCCACCAGGGGAAACTGTGTTGAGCTGAGTGCCTGCAATGTGTGCATTGCTATGTAGGTTATACCTTGATAGAGATGAAGAAAAATACCAGTTCTCTGGTTTCTTTTCTCATTGCCAGTGAGCCAATGCATCTTATGTAGAGGTCAAGTGTGCAAGGGGAAAATCAGGCATAGTTTCAATGCCCTTGAAAGTTCCTTGGGAAGCCGTCATGTGAGAGCCCATTGCCATCTCTCGGTAAATCCAGCACAGCTAGTTTTTCCTCCCGTGTGAAGACAGATCACGCTTTCTCTTGTTCAGACTCCACATAACGAAGAAGTTTGTGAGGGTCACAGAGAGCCAGAGTCACTGGTGCTCACACCCAGAGGGATGTGTGGGACCGGAGGTGAGATCACGGCTTGTGGAAGACACACCTCCAAAGCCAAGGGTGTGGGGAATCCCTCACCCTATAAACCTCCCCTGCCCTGGGAGGAAGGGCAGCCAATGTGTTTCAATATGTTGACCTTAACCAAACTGAACTAAAATCAGTTAAATGTACCTAGGATGCAAGGCCAAACATATGGAGGACTTAACTCTTGATTAACCAATTCTTCACTTATACTCCTAACATCCCCTGGACCATCCAGAGCAGCAGGGCTGTGTCCAAAAAAAAATCTGAATGGTGATCCTAATGTGATTCCAGGCAGGTCGTCTTATTTTTCTGGGTTTTGGGTTGTCATCTGCAGTCATCATTTGTGACATCATCTGTAGGGGAGGGGCACGGACTTGAATAGAGTGGATGCCCTTGAGAGTCTGGGGTTCTAGGCTGCCTTTGAGAGAGAAAGCCCCCTGTGACCCAGGTCGTGAGGGCTGCCATTGACTTTCAGGGCGGCTCTGGGCCAGTGCGCCTTTCCCTGCCCAGCTCCCTGTCTGTGCAGTGGGTGGTTTGGTCCTGTGGGTGTTTTTTTGGTGGCAGTGGACAGGGGTGGAAGCCAGGGCTCAGAAAAGGATGGCTGATGGCCAGGTCCGGGGGGAGGGATTGGTTGGAATGAAGACAGTGGCTGTTCTGCAAGGTGGACACCCAGGTGCAGGCAGTGCGCTAACGGCTTCAGGGTGGGGGGCGGGGAGGGGGCAGCTCCTCCAGCCAATCGGCTTTCTCCACGGCCCTGACTTTCCTTTCTGACCCCATTGTTGTTGTTCAGTCGCTCAGTCGTGTGTCTGACTCTTTGTGACCCCATGGACTGCAGCACGCCAAGCCTCCCTATCCATCACCAACTCCCAGAGTTTACTCAAACTCATGTCCATTGAGTTCGTGATGCCATCCAACCGTCTCATCCTCTGTTATCCCCTTCTCCTCCCACCTTCAATCTTTTCCAGCATCAGGGTCTTTTCCAATGAGTCAGTTCAATTGCCAGTCAGTACAATGGCCAAAGTATTGGAGTTTCGGCATCAGTTCTCCCAGTGAATCTTCAGGACTGATTTCCTTTAGGATGGACAGGTTGGATCTCCTGGCTGTCCAAGGGGCTCTCACAGTAGCCCAAACACGGCTGGAGATGGAGCAGTGGCCTCAGTTACTGCTGGTGGACTCAAGCGGGGCTCCAAGCCTGGCTGCTCACCAGAAGTGCCTGGGAGACCCTCGAGGAGAACTGCCGAGTCCTGGGCCCCATCTCTGGCAATTCAGTTGCAAGGCTCCAGTCCGGGGACCGGGAAACTGTGTTTAAGCAGCTGTGGCCTCTGGGGCTGAGTGGACATAGGAGCCCAGGTGGTGGACACGTGTCCCCGGGGGCCTGCCCGGGGGCCCCTGCTGCTGTCACAGCCACACACGTCCTTTAGCAAACACACACGGCCCATGATTGATTCTCTGCTGTTTCCCTCACAGCCCAGCGAGTCTGACTGAATGGCTGATGTGCTGCCCAAACACCCCACTGGAACCGCTTCCCTGCCCTCTGCCCCGGAAGTCGTTTGTTTGTTTTTAGACACAGCCTTTATGTCCAGCTGAAAGGCCCCCGGGGGCCTCCCCGGAGCCGCCCATCCAAGCTGGAGGCAGGCTGAAGGTTGTCCTGGGGCTGGGGGTGCTGCCTGGGGTCTGTGATCCCCAGGCGGGGCTGCTCACACTCATAGGTGGTCACTCTGGGAGCCCAGGGGGCCACCCCATGCTCCTGCATTAAGGCAGCCCTGGACTTGTCCATGTGAAGGTGCTTCCATCCACCCTCCACTGTGAACAACTCGTGGGCAGCAGTCTCACCCTTTCTCCTCCCTTCCTTCCTCTAACCACCGTGTGTTAAGAAGCTACTACAAGCCAGGTGCTTGCAATGCCAGCGTCTTTGTTCTCTATGGGCATCCTTTTGTTGTTAAAAGACCAGGCTCTGAAATTCAGCAGACTTGGGGTTGAATCCCAGTCCCACTCCTGCCCTAGTGCTTCAGCTTCCTTATCTACTAAATGGGGATGATAAAACCAGCCTCCAGGGGTGGCTGGGCGAGGTCTCAACATCTTGAATGAGAGAGAAATAGCTGGCACTGGCCTGGCACGCAGCAGGTGCTTAGAACCTCTTCCTCTCTTCCCTGATCCATCTCCATCTCTCCTGGTCTCTGGCACTCAGGCTTCTCCCCATCTGGACTTGTGCTGTAGAGAAGGGAGCATGCGGTCAGGAGTCTAGAACCCTGGTCCTCATTCTCACTTTGCTGTACCCTGCTGTGTGACCTTGGGCGAATATCTGTCCCTCTCTGATCTGACCAGATCATCTCAAAGGCCCGTTCTCGAGCTGCGGGTCCAGGTTGTGAGTTCTTGGGAAAACTGGACTCAGTTCTATCTTTCTATCTTATTTGATGTATAGAAGGTACTCCAGAAAGGAACATGGAAATGAGGTGAGTGGGTTGTTAGTCACCTATGTCTGCATCCCAAACTGTGCAGATCTGGTTGGAGGGCTCTGGCTGTCTGAGTGGAGCTCATTCTCCTGGGAGAGCTGGGCCAGGGTCGGGGCTGGAAGGGGAGAGATTGTTGCACTTCTTGTTTTCATGAAAACACTTTGGCCTCAGAATCTGCCATCGGTGAGGCAAAAATGGAGATAGGGTGGGACTGGGGGCCAGTTCTGCTTCAGAGACCTCCCCTGACAACCTTCTGGTGGATTGGAGAGGTAACCAGCCCTGCCCTGCCCTTCCCACCCCCGAGACTCAAACCACTGCTTCACTGCCTGCCTTCCTTCTCAGGAAATAGGGTCCTGCAATTCACCTGCTACTTCATCCACTCATCCACCCATGGCTACACCCACCCACCCATCCATCCACCCACCTATTCACCCATCCACCCACCCATCCATCCATCCACCCACCCATCCATCCATCCACCCACCTATTCACCCATCCACCCACTCATCCACCCACCCACCCATCCATCCACCCACCCACCTATTCACCCATCCATCCACCCAACCATCCATCCACCCACCCACCCACCCATCCATCCACCCACCCACCTATTCACCCATCCATTCACCCACCCATCCATCCACCCACCCACCCACCCATCCATCCATCCGCCCACCCATCCATCCATCCACCCACCTACCCACCCATCCATCCATCCACCCACCTATTCACCCATCCACCCACCCATCCACCCATCCACCCACCCATCCACCCAATTATTCACCCATCCATCCATCCATCCACCCACCCACCCATCCACCCACCTATTCACCCATCCACCCACCCATCCACCCATCCACCCACCCATCCACCCAATTATTCACCCATCCATCCATCCATCCACCCACCTATTCACCCATCCACCCACCCATCCACCCATCCACCCACCTATTCACCCCATCCACCCATCCACCCACCCATCCACCCAATTATTCACCTATCCATCCATCCATCCACCCACCCACCCATCCACCCACCTATTCACCCATCCACCTATCCACCCATCCACCCACCTATTCACCCATCCACCCACCCATCCACCCACCTATTCACCCATCCACCCACCTATTCACCCATCCACCCATCCATCCATCCATCCACCCATCCATCCATCCACCCACCTATTCACCCATCCACCCACCCACCCATCCATCAACCCACCCACCTATTCACCCATCCATCCATCCACCCATACATCCATCCACCCACCTATTCACCCATCCACCCACCCATTCACCCACCCACCCATCCATCCACCCACCCACCTATTCACCCATCCATCCATCCATCCACCCACCCACCCATCCACCCACCTATTCACCCATCCACCCATCCATCCATCCATCCACCCACCCACCCATCCACCCACCTATTCACCCATCCACCCACCTATTCACCCATCCACCCATCCATCCATCCATCCACCCATCCATCCATCCACCCACCTATTCACCCATCCACCCACCCACCCATCCATCAACCCACCCACCTATTCACCCATCCATCCATCCATCCACCCATACATTCATCCACCCACCTATTCACCCATCCACCCACCCATTCACCCACCCACCCATCCATCCACCCACCCACCTATTCACCCATCCATCCACCCACCCATCCATCCACCCACCCATTCATCCACCCACCCACCCACCCACCCATCCATCCACCCACCCACCCACCCACCCATCCATCCATCCACCCACCCATCCATCCATCCACCCACCTATTCACCCATCCACCCACCCATCCACCCATCCACCCACCTATTCACCCATCCACCCACCCATCCATCCATCCACCCACCCATCCATCCATCCACCCACCTATTCACCCATCCACCCATCCACCCACCTATTCACCCATCCACCCACCCATCCATCCATCCATCCACCTATTCACCCATCCACCCACCCATCCATCCATCCACCCACCCATCCATCCATCCACCCACCTATTCACCCATCCACCCATCCACCCACCTATTCACCCATCCACCCATCCATCCATCCATCCACCCACCTATTCACTCATCCACCCATCCATCCATCCATCCACCCACCTATTCACCCATCCACCCACCCATCCACCCACCTATTCACCCATCCACCCATCCATCCATCCATCCACCCACCTCACCCATCCACCCACCCATCCACCCACCTATTCACCCATCCACCCACCCATCTATCCATCCACCCACCTATTCACCCATCCACCCACCCATCCACCCACCTATTCACCCATCCACCCATCCATCCATCCATCCACCCACCTATTCACCCATCCACCCATCCACCCATCCATCCACCCACCTATTCACCCATCCACCCACCCATCCACCCATCCACCCATCCACCCATCCATCCACCCACCTATTCACCCATCCACCCATCCACCCACCTATTCACCCATCCACCCACCCATCTATCCATCCACCCACCTATTCACCCATCCACCCACCACCATCCACCCACCTATTCACCCATCCACCCATCCATCCATCCATCCACCCACCTATTCACCCATCCACCCATCCACCCATCCATCCACCCACCTATTCACCCATCCACCCACCCATCCATCCATCCACCCACCCATCCATCCATCCACCCACCATCATTCACCCATCCACCCACCCCCATCCACCCACCTATTCACCCATCCACCCATCCATCCATCCACCCACCCATCCACCCACCTATTCACCCATCCACCCACCACCATCCACCCACCTATTCACCCATCCACCCACCCACCCACCTTCCTCACCCTCCCCCTCCTCCCCTCCCCCACCCCCTCCATCCACCCACCTATTCACCCATCCACCCATCCATCCACCCACCTATTCACCCATCCACCCATCCACCCACCTATTCACCCATCCACCCATCCATCCATCCACCCACCCACCCATCCACCCACCTATTCACCCATCCACCCACCCATCCATCCATCCACCCACCTATTCACCCATCCACCCATCTATCCATCCATCCACCCACCTATTCACCCATCCACCCACCCATCCATCCACCCACCCATCCATCCATCCACCCCACCCATCCATCCATCCATCCACCCATCCATCCATCCATCCATCCATCCATCCACCCACCTATTCACCCATCCACCCACCCACCATCCATCCATCCATCCATCCACCCACCACCACCCATCCATCCACCCACCCACCCATCCATCCACCCACCCATCCATCCATCCATCCACCCATCCATCCATCCATCCACCCATCCATCCATCCATCCATCCATTCACCCACCCTCATTCACCCATCCATCCATCCACCCACCTATTCACCCATCCACCCATCCATCCATCCATCCATCCACCCACCCACCCATCCATCCATCCACACCATCCAGTCATCCACCCACCCACCCATCCATCTGTCTATTCATCTATCTATCCACCCTGTCTATTCATCTATCTATCCACCCATTCACTCATCCATCCATCCATTTATCCATTCATCCATCCATCTACCTATCCATCCATCCATCCATCCATCCATCCCCCATCCACCCATCCACTCATCCACCCACCTATCCATCTGTCCATCCATCTTTCGATCCATCCATCTACCCATCTACCCATCCACTCATCCATCCATCCACCCACCTATTCACCCATCCACCCATCCATCCATCCACCCATCCATCCATCCACTCATCCACCCACCCACCCATCCATCTGTCTATTCATCTACCCATCCACCCATCCACTCATCCATCCATTCACCCACCTATTCACCCATCCACCCATCCATCCATCCATCTATCCATCCATCCCCTCATCCACCCATCTACCATCCATCCCCTGTCCACCCACTCTTCCATCTGATCCATCCATCTTTTGATCCATCCATCTACCCATCCACCCATCCACTCCCATCCATCTACCCATTCACCCATCCATCCCCCTCCCTCCATCCATCCATCTGTCCATCCACTCATCCACTCATCTACCCACCCACCCATCCATGTATCCACCCACTCATCTATCCATCCATTTGCCCATCCACTTATTCGTCCATTCATATATCCATCCATCCAACCACACCTCATCTACCTCACAACACTGACAGAGCTGGGCCAGGCCGGTGCCAGGTTCTGGGAACTGAACAGGGAACAGAACAGATGCGCTTTCGCCCTTGAGAGCCGGGGGTGACAGTAGGTCCACACATACGCTAATTCAGGGGGCTGTGTTGGGGATGCACTGGGGGCTGTGTTGGGGATGCACAGGGCATGTGGGACCCCCAGGAAGCCCACAAATGTCAGGACAGGCTGCCTGGAGGAGGGGGTGTCTAGGGAAACACCTGCACCTGCGGGAGTGAAGCAGGGGAGGGTGGGAGGGCAGAAGGGAGTGGATGCGCAAAGCTCTGACAGTGGACGGAAACCAGCCTAGAAGTGAGGGGAGATGGGAAGTCAGTGATAACAACAATCAATAATCCCCTTCCCCGTGCGCATCATCTCTCCGAGCCCTCCCAGACACCCACCCCCATTTTACAGACAAGGCACCAGAGGCCCAGAGGGGGAGGGAGACCTGTGGAGGGACCCAGGCCTCAGCTGCGTGAGCCCAGCCCCTCACCAGGATGACTAGTGCAGCCCTAGTGGGGGCAGGCGAGGCCCAAGGCCCTGGACAGGCTTCCTCCCAGACCTCCCCGGGCTAGAGGCCCCGGGGAGGCCCCGCAGGTGGGGGGCAGGGCGTGGGAAGGCTGCAAACTGGTTTGGGGCGGTAGGGCTTTCCTGTCGCTGCCGGTGGCCCCCGCCTTTGTCCTCATGTGTCACTGAGGAATGCAGCTACAGTCTGGATAAAGGCAGCTTTGTTTGGAGGCCTCAGAGGGGGCAGGGGAAGGAGGGTGGGAGGGAGGAGCATGGCCAGGAAAGGGTTACTGTCCCTCCCTTCTGGCTGGCCCTGGCCTCAGCCCTGGACAGGAAGCACCTATGCCCTGTGGACACCCAAATCCTCTGCTGCGCCCTGAATGCACTTCCTGACCTCGGGCAAGTAGCTTCCCTTTCTCTGAGCCTCAGTTTCCACATCTGGATAATGGGAAACATCACCCACCAACCTTTATGGATGGTTTTGAGGCTCCATCTAGATGAGTCACATGGCTGACTGCATCTGCAAGCCTCTTGATGAAGGAGAAAAGGGCAGTCCAGAGAGGCAGAATGACTTGCCCAAGGTCACACAGCTTAGCCTTGAAGCGGGGAAGAAATCAGGTGCTCGCGAACGGCTGGCCAGGCAGGGAGACAGGCACCCGTTTGTCTCCATCTACAAGGGCCGGGGTCTAGGCAGGCCCTTTGCCTTGGTGAGGAAGGGTGATGGGGTCACTTGCATGAGTGCACTGGCCTCTAGACGCCTTCTGAGGGTGATGGGTGCTGCTTCTGCCCTGGGTCCCCTCTCCCCTGCAAGTGTCTGCACAAGGTGGGCAGGAAAGCCCAGTGGTTCCAGCCACAGCCTCTATCTGACCTCGGAATGCTCCCAACCCCTCTGCACATCTCAGTTTGCCCCCTCTGTCAAATGGGTCTTATATGAGCACGCATATCCCAAGGCTGGGTTGGGGGGACGGAGTTCAAGGAGGTAATACACACAGCGTTGGCTAAGAACCTGGCATTGGCCAGCGGGATGAGAGGCACAATGGGTACCTGGTGACTGGCCGCACTGAGGATTTTCTCAAGGTCCTGGCCGAGGGTGAGCTGGGATCAGCCCAGAGCTCCTCCTGGCCCTTCCTGCCCAGGAAGGAAGGATGGGAGCCCTGGAGGGGCTGTGGTCATGTGGAGGGAGGGGCTGAGAAGCTGGCAGCCTGAACCACCCAGCTCTACCCTCTTGGGAGGAGGTGTCCTGCGGGGCTGGAGCTCAGGGATGCCACCCTCCACCTCTCCCCACGGTGACGGATGGGGACAGACAGATGGGACAGGGCTGGGCACGCTTAGTCATGGCCCAGATATAACCTTGGCCCCAGGAGGCAGTATCTCTGTCTAGCTTCCTCCCAAGCAGCTGCGGCCAATCCCAGTGAATCTGAGGCTTCGCTTTGCTCAGTGAGGGCTTCTGAGCTCACTCTCTTTGGACGTGAGAGGAAATGAAAGTCCAGAGATGGGTAGTGACTTACCCAAAGCTACACAGCAAAAAAGGGGCGGAATCATTTACTTACTCACCATTTTGGCAAATATTGTTGGGCAGGTTAAGTCTTTCAGGAAGGGCATTTCCAGAGGAAGGCTTGACTGGTACTAAGGTACTGAGGAGGAGTTCTACGATGGTTAAGGGAGTGGGTGCTGGGGCTGGTGTATGGGGTCGAACCCTGGCTCTGCCGCTTGCTGTGTGACCTGGAGCATGTGGAGGAGCTGCTCTGCGCCTGTGTTACCTCACCTGTAAGCCGAAGATATCATGGTACTTATATCCTGAGATGACAGCGAGGTAATCCATGTAGGGGGCTTAGCTAATCCACAAGACCGGGTACACAGTAGATGCTCAATAAAACATGCACGGTTGAGAGTGTTTGGGGGAGTACAAGACATGTGGAACTTGGCACCTGCCAGCCGGTGGTTGGCGGGAAAGTCTAAAGCCTAGAGTGGGAGGTGGTGGGCCTGGTTTGGGAGCCTGGGGAGCTAGGGAAGGGTGTGGGGGCTGACTTGTCCCTGGGAGGTGAGTATGTGGGGATGGATGCAGTCAGGTGGATATCATCCAGGGGTGTGATACTGGGGGACTAGATCCGAGCAGAGGCGGCGGCAAAGAAGAGAAGGGGGCGGCATGGAAGGACTCGGCTCTGGTCTGGATGTGGCCAGAGAAGAGGGGGCGTTGTCCAGAATGATACAGGTCCTGATGAAGGTGAGAAGCCAAATCAGATGAGGAAGGGGGAGATGGGGGCCTTGCCTGGTGCAGCGAGCCTTGTAGGCTCAAGAGAAGCCTGGGAGAGATCGGCATACCCAGGGCCAGCTAAGTAATTTGCAGGGCCCAGTGGAAAATAAAGACACAGGGCTTGGAATTCCCTGGTGGCCTAGTGGTTAAGAATCCGACTTTCAATGCAGAGGACACAAGTTCGATCCCTAGTCGGGAACTAAGATCCCACATGCCAAGGAGCAACAAAGCCCTCATGCAGCAGCAAAGAGAGAAAACCTATGTACCAACGTAGCCAGAGAAATAAATGAATATTAAAAAAAAACAAAAAAAAACCCGCAGGGCTCCTTGTTCAAACAGCAGGAGGTGTCCCCATAGAAGTACTAAAAATAGAAAACCTTCCTTTTCTTTTGCTCATGCCTACCCTCTACTGTCTCATTGGACTTCACTTTCAAAACACAGGTTCTAAGATAAAACTGTAATGAATTCCAAGACATGTAAAAGCTGGTGTGGAGCCCTTCTGACCACAGAGACTGCACATGTCTAAAGCAGATCCTGATCATGCCCATTTCACAGATGAGAAAAAGTGAGGCTCCAGGGAGTGAAATGACAGGGACTAGAGCCCCAGTATGCTCATTCCAGAGCACTCTCTATTTTTCCCCACCTGTGTCCACTCAGCTGATTTTTAGCTGCCAAAGTCCAAAAACGTGTTTGAGGCCATGCTCCCCATGGGGGCTGTTTAAACGAACGCAGACCTGACCTAGGAGCTTTGTGACCTCGGACAGGATACGCAGGAACTCTCTGTGCCTACATCTATTGGCAGAGACAGGCGTAGAGCCCGGAACTCCTGCCTGCTACCCTCAACCAGCAAGGCCTGTATCCCCCTCCGTGTCTGAGGCTTGACGCCGTCATAAAAAATTAAACCGCAGTCCCCCAATGTTCTTGCCGGCTTCTCGGGTCTTATTTTTTTTGGCCGCTAAGGAGACTAATAGATGGCTTGCCACTTGACGTAATCATTAAGGGCTCCACTGAGCTGTGGGCAGCATTTCCTCCCCTCCTTGGCCGGGCCTGGGGCGTCCAGCCTCTGAGGGTGACAGTGATGGATGGTGTCATCACGGGGCTTGCCCAAAGGGGGTAGTGTGGGCAGGGGGCGGGCACGGCTCTCTCTCCTACAGGCTCCTGGGCTATTCATTATGGGAAGGAGGAGCTGATGTGTGGGGATGACGGCTGGTTTCCAGAAGGGGCATGAGCAGGACTTCCAAGGGGACTATGGGCCAAGGTGGATGTAAAGACTAGTGTTTGGGTGCAAGGAATCAATCTCCCCCAGTAAACAGATGGGAGGGGGAAAAAAGGTCATCACAGTAGCAGGTGATCCAAAAACACTCCTTAAAACAAAAAAATTTTAAGTTACAAAATTGGTAGAAATTAAAAAATTTAAATGATTTTAAAAATATGGTAAATTGGTTGCAAAAATATTCTCAATTCTCTGGCGCTTTCTGTGTCTATCCCCTTGGCAATGAGCTTTGTAGTTCTTCCCATCAAGAGACAGAGTCTATTTCTCACCCTCTGAATCAGACTCGGTCATGTGACTTGTGTGGGCCAATAGGATGTGGCAGACATGATGCAGAGCCCATTCTGAGTCCAGGCCTCAGGAGGCCTTGCAGCTTCTGCCTGGTCTCTTGGAACCCTGCTGCCACACTGTGAACAGGCCTGCGCTAGCCTCCTGGAGGATGAGGGACCACGTGGAGCAGAGCCGAGCTCCAGACATATGAGAGTGCCCAGTCAAAGCTAATAG
The DNA here is from genome assembly GCA_917880005.1 of Nanger dama. Taxonomy (NCBI): domain Eukaryota; kingdom Metazoa; phylum Chordata; class Mammalia; order Artiodactyla; family Bovidae; genus Nanger; species Nanger dama. The sequence goes on along the minus strand of CAKJTW010000053.1, from coordinate 14,063,735 downwards.
AGCCAACCGACAGTGCAGACGTGGGCCTGGCAGAGCTGCCTAACTGCCCTGTAGGAACAAGAGCAGTACGAAATGCGTACTGTTTTTAAGCCGCTGAGTTTTGTGGTGGTTTGTTACACAGCAAGAGCTAACTGACAGAAATCATGACACCCAGCACTGGCAATGGGTGAGCAATGGGTAATGGTGGGGGCAAAGAGGCTTTATCACATATAACTGTCAGGGGGCAGTTAGCTAATATTTTGTATACCCATTAAAGTAGCTAAACATGAACAGGCTTTATAAGTGCAAGGTGATATTGTAATCTTGTGGGCCTCAGTTTCCTAATCTGGAAAATGGGGGTGTTAGTCACTCAGTCGTGTCCAGCTCTTTGTGACTCCATGGACTGTGATCTGCCAGGCCCCTCTGTCCACGGGATTTCCCGGCAAGAATACTGGAGTGTGTTGCCATTTCCCTCTCCAGGGCATCTTCCCGACCCAGGGACTGAACCTGGGTTTCCTGCATTGCAGGCAGTTTCTTTACCATCTGAGCCACGAGGGAAGCGCTAAAATGGGGGAAATGGGGGTAAGAGTACCCATCTCACAGGTTATTATGGCAACTCAATGACTGGTCAGATGCAAAACATAACACTTGCTACCTAAAAAATGACCCAAAAGATTGGTCGCCTTCTCTGTTAGCATATCCTGGGCGCAATACCCAGGAAAGCTTATTTGTAGTCTCAGCTCTGAGGATTCGTTATCTCTGGAAATCCTAAAGCATTTCTTGTAGACAAAGATTTATCAACAAGTACCCCATTATTTATACTGAACAAGTAGGAACAAACTAAAAGATGAACACAAGAGAAACACGGTTGCTTATTTGCTGCTTATTTACCATTTCTTACTGCTGACTAATTTTGGCTAGTATTGCTTGAATGCATTATGATATGGCTGCATGCTGAAATGTTGTTCAGTGGTGGAAATCAGCTTTCAAAGAGAATGTATTGATATGATAACTTCCAGGTTGTTAAATGAAAAAAGGACCCAACGACAGAACAGAACTCTCACATGATCCAATTGTTGTACAGCTTCATTTTATATCTCTATAAATCTGTGCAGAGAAAACATATCTGGAAGGAAGCAAGCCAAAACGCCATCCAGATTTGTCCCTGATAGTGAAGTTGTGTGTCTATCTTTTGTCTTCTTCACATTAACACATTTATTTTGAGTTTCTTCAGTGTCCTGGTGGCTCAGATGGTGAAAGCATCTGCCTACAACTCAGGAGACCCGGGTTTCCCCCTGGGTCGGGAAGATCCCCTAGAGAAGGCAATGGCACCCCACTCCAGTACTCTTACCTTGAAAATTCCATGGATGGAGGAGCCTGGTAGGCTACAGTCCATGGGGTCGAAAAGAGTCGGACACGGCTGAGCAACTTCACTTTCACTTTTCAGTGCCAGGTACCAGGCAGCTATCCGGATCTTTAGCTCTCACACTGAACCATAGAGGTGGGTGCTAGAAATATACCCATTTCTCAGATGGCAATGTTAAGGTCAGGAGGCGCTCCATGCATGTGAGTTAAGGGAGAAAATGAGTGAACGGATGAATGAATAAAACCAGAAAAGCCCATGGGCAAGATGAAGGGAGAGTTCTGCAGACCTTGAATGAGAAATAATAAAGGAGCATGAGGTATTGATGTCTATCCCACCAGGTTGTCATACTCCTTGAAATTTCCCCATCTGTGTTTCATCTGTTTCGAAAAAGACAAAGGTCCCTCCTGCCCACCCGCCTCCCCTCCTTTTTTTTTTTTTTTTTCAGTTTCTCACTGCCTTTGCTAGACCTGGAGGAACCTTGAGACATTATCTAGCTCTGCATTCTCATATGATTTTTAGAGTTTTTCCTTTAAATAATCTTTTATCTCTAATAAACAAAGAACTATTCATTGTGGGAAAATGAAAAAATGATCAAAGTATGAAGGAAGAGAAACCGCTGCCCCCGTATTTCCACCATTAGAATAACCAGCGTTGGCATTTGAGTGTATTTTGCTCTCCATATTTCTCTTTACATGGTTGGCCTCATCCTGAATGTACAGTCTGGTACTGTGCTAATTTTACGTCATATCGATTAAAGTCCCTGTGGTTCTTAACTCGGCACTGGGATATTCCAAGTGTGGGGATCTCCGATGGATGTGACCCATCCCTGAGGTTCGAGAAGTCCCATAGTTTTGTAGGGAAGGATGGCAAAGGAGGGACTGGGCACCTGAGGCCCCAGACTGTCCCCCCAACTCTGAGCCCAAACAATTGTCTCTGACTGCTTCTGATATTGTGGGGCCCCCAGAATTTTGATCAAAAGGAGAATTCCTTGGCTTCAAAAAGGCCAGGCCTGTCATCTAGAGAGGAGGTATGACTTGTTCAATGTCTCTCAGCAAATCAGGAGCAGCCCCGAGGCTGGGACCCAGGCTGCCTGCCTCACACGTTCTTTGGACAATCATTAGTGAGCATCAGCTTTATGCCAGCAACTGGGCTGAGTCCTACAGGATCAGGGCTGAACCAGACTTGGTCTCTGCTCTCCCGAAGCTTCTGTTCCACGAGGGCAGCTGTAAAATGCTGGTTATCAGATGAAGGCCTGAGGAGTTGGAGTTTGTGACTGGAGGGAGGGGAACTGAAGACAGAGTCAGGTGGAGAAGACAGAGTGTTGGGGTGAGATGGTCTCGCTGGGAGGTGACCCCTGAGCTGGGGCAGAGGGATGGAAGCAGTGAGAAAGTTGGAGGGACCAGCAAGGGTAAATGCCTGGAGACTGGCTCGGCTGGGTAAGGGCAAGGGCAGGAGGAGAGGGGGTCAGATTGCTGGGCACAGCCAGGACACGCAGGCCGCCGTCAGAGGTGAACAGAGGGTTTCAGTAGGGGAGGGACGTGACCAGATCCACGTTCTGAAAGGTCCTTGGCTGCCGTGGGGCTGTGGCTGGCAGGCTGCCGGCCTCCTGATGCAAGGACCCTCCTCCGTGCCCTCCCTTCTGGCATCCTTGGGGTGGGGGAGTGCCCCGTATGTGGGTCCATCAGCTGGGCCACAGGCCAAGGGCCCCGTGCTCTTGTTGGGGTGGGGGACTGCCTGCCCCCATTGCAGGGAGTTGGGAACAGCAAATCCCTTCCTTGGCCAAGCCAAGGCCCTGCCCGCCTTCAAGGCCCTGTGTCACCCCTGCTCCTGGGCACCACCCAGAGCCGGGCTGGCTGTATCCCGCTTTGCTTGGCCTCCCAGCGACCCTGTGACCTCAGTGCCAAGCAGGAGGAGGCCTGAGGACCACTGCTCACTGGGCACCCAGGTGAGCCTGGTCAGTGAGCCGCCTTCTCACCAGCTCACATGTGCCCCCACGCTCAGACTCAGCAGACCCTCGGGGCTGTGAGGTCACTCGCCCAGGACATCACACAGCCCAGCAGCTGGTCGTCATGACAAGTCTCTACAGACCCCACATGCCCTACCTGAGGCTCTGCTTCTCAGTCCCCAGGGAATGTCACTATTGGTCAGAGGAAGGGAGATGGGGAAGGGTGTTTCCACCAGTGGCAATGGCATATGCGAAGTCTTAGGTAGGAGAGGACATAAACACGTGGATTTTTAAATGTGTGTTGTTTAGTTGGCTGTGTTGCGTCAGTTGCGTCAGGGGTGCTTCGTTGCCGACTCTCAAGTTGTGATGCGCAGACTTAGTTGCGTCGTGGCATGTAGGATCTTGGTTCCGCCACCAGGGATCAAACCCAGGTCCCCTGCATTGCAAGGTGGATTCTTCACCACCGAACCATCAGGCAAGATCCAACGTGTGGGCTTTTATTGTAATTTCTTGATTGCGATATAACTCACAAACCACGCAGTTCGCCCATCTGAAGTGTACAATTGAACGGCTTTGGGTATGTTCACTTCCCTGGTGGCTCAGACAGGAACGAGTCCGCTCGCAAGGAGACCTGGGGTCAATCTCTGGGTCAGGAAGATACCCTGGAGAAAGGAATGGCAACCTTCTCCAGTATTCTCGCCTGGAGAATTCCAGGGACAGAGGAGCCTGGCGGGCTACAGTCCGTGGGGTAGCATAGCGTCAGACATGACTGGGCGAGTAACACGTGGTGTGCTCAGGAGTGATGTGGTCATTGCCGCAGTGAACTTCAGAGCATTTTCATCACCTCAAAAGAAACTGTGCACCCCTAGCTCTCCCTACTCCATTCATTCCTTCCTCCCCCAACCCCTGGCAACTGGTCATCAACTTTGTCTGCATAGACTCGCCTCTTCTGGATATTTCCTATAAATGAAACCATGCAACATGATCTCCTGTGTCTGGTTATGTTCACTCAGCAGCAGGTTTTCCCGGTTCATCCAAACTGTGGCATGCGTCAGCACATCCTTCCTGTTTGCAGCTGAATAATATTCCATCCTGTGAATCCACATCACATTTAGTTTACTTTCTTTCAGTGATGCATATGGCTTATTCCTACCTTTTGACTATTATGAGTAATGCTGCCTTCAGCATTCATGTACATTTTTCTACGTCCACGTGTTTTCATTTCCCTTGGGTGGATGCCCAGTCGAGGAATTGCTGGGTCCTTTGGTAAATCTAAGTTGAACTTTTTGTCAATTGTTTTCTGACTTTTGGACTGTATGAGAGAAGGTGAGGATGGGATGATTTGAGAGAATAGCATTGAGACATGTATATTTACCATATGTTTTCTGAACTTTCTTTAAAAAGATTTTTTTAAAGTGTTTTCAATGGAATTTTTATAATATTGTTTCTGTTTTATGTTTTCATTTTTTGGCCTCCAGGCATGTGAGATCCTGGCTTCTCTACCAGGGATTGAACTCTAGCCCCCTACACTGAAAGGTGAAGTCTCAATCCCTGGGGCCCCAGGGAAGCTCCTGAACTTTGTTTGTAATGGTAGGAAATGTGTGTTTCGGCATCAACTTTTGCCTTTGTACATGTGTGCTGCGTATATAAATAAATATATTTGTATATGTGTCTGAGATGAATTGTCCCTGTGTGTCTGCTGAGTCGCTTCAGTTTCTCTGAGTCTTTGCGATCCTATGGACTGTAGCCCCCCCTGGGATTCTCCAGGCAAGAATACCGGAATGGGCCATACCGTTCTCCAAGGGATCTTCCCGACCTGCGTCTCTGAAGTCTCCTGCATTTGCAGGCTGGCTCTTTACCACTAGCATCACCTGGGATGGCAGCTGGTGTGATAGTTTCTGTCCTGTGTCCATAGAGGTGTGTGGGTTGGGCATTCCTGGCAAGGGGATCAAATGGGCACAAGCTGGCAGGTGGGAGTGAGAGTTCTTTGGAAAGTGTGGGGAAGGGGCTGGGCCTATTCACAGCAGTCCCCCACATTGGATCTCATGCCTTCCTATCGCCCTCCCAGCCGGGACCTCCAGACCCACGGCGGCTCATACAAACCTTATGCAAATCTACCCCCTGCTCCCATCAGCCCTGCGGCCCCCAGAGGAGTGGGAAATATTCTCGCTTGGGTCTTTGCCTTCATTAATTTCTGAGCCGTAGTACATTACTCATGGATAATTAAGAGTGAGCTATTAATACAACATTTAATATTCAAGTGCAGCGAAGAGGAGAGAACTGTAAGTCATAGAATCCTGTTCGACGAGACACTGCATTTTCACGAGGAGTTTTTTTTTCCCCTCCACCTTCCAGAGGCTCAGGAGTCCTTACATCAAAATGTGGGCCTGAGAACTTCGTTTATTGATAGAATACGAACAAGACTTTAAATCACCAGGAGATCCACTGGAAGAGCCCAGTGGAGATGGTCGGGCAGTAATTCCACCCTGTAGTGTAACTGTCTCCATGGGGCACGTTCAGAGGCAGGGCAGGGCATGGCTGCGCTGTCCCATGGCTGGCAGGGGAATTGATGGCATGAGGGCTGGGCAGAGACAGAGACAAAGGAGGAAACATGTGCCCCTCCACTTGTGGGCAGGGGAGGGAGTGAGACGTGGAGCAGCTGCCTTCTGGCCACCTGCAAACCTTCTTCATCCTGGCCGGAGGCTAAGGCAGCCTGGACTGTCCGTACTTCCTCCCTGCAAGTGACCTTGAGAATAAACCGCCTCCTGTGTTTCCAGGACCTGGACTGGAGCTCAGTGCAGGTGCTTCAGGAGGGCTTGTTGGATAATTGGAGGAATATCAGGGAGGGATGTGAAGCTTCCACATCCACCCACCTATCGCCCACCCATCCACCTGTGGACTGAACGCTTGTATCCCCCAAATCCATACACTGAAGCTCTAAACTCCAGTGTGGCTCTATTTGGAGACAGGGCCTCTAAGGAAGTGACACAGGGCTTCCCTGGAGGCTCCGATGGTAAAGAGTCTGCCTGCAATGTGGGAAACCTGAGTTCGATCCCTGGGTTGAGAAGATGCCCTGGAGGAGGGCGTGGCAACTCACTCCAGTATTCTTGCCTGGAGAATCCCCATGGACAGAGGAGCCTGGCGGGCTACAGTCCATGGGGGTCGCGAAGAGTCAGACACAACTGAGTGCCTAAGCACAGCACAGCAAAGAGGTAATAAGATTAAATGAGGATGCGGCCTGATTCAATAGGATTGGAGTCCTTCTAAGACCAGAGTCCAGAGAGCACAGGGAAAAGCTCCTCCAAGTGCCCAGCGAGGAGAAGAGTATAAACCAAGGACTCGCCAGATGCTAAATCGACTGGAACCTTGATCTTAGACTTCTAGCTTCCGGAGTGATGAGGAAATACATTTCTGTTGTTCAAGCCACCCAGTCTGTAGTATTTTGTCATGGCAGCCCAAGCTGACGGTACACCTTCCAATCCCTTTTCCTTCTTTCCTCTTTTCTTTCTTTCTCTCCACCTACCTATCCTTCCATCATTTCATTCTTCCTTCCATCATCCATCCATCATCTCATATCCAGCCATCATCCATCCATCTATATCCATCCATCCATCCATCTGTCCACCTGTTATCCATCCATCCATCCATATCCATCCATCCGTCCATCTATGTGTCCACTCATTATCCATCCATGCATCCATTACCTTTATTCTTTCCTCCCTCCTTCCTTCCTTTCCCTTTCCTTTCTCCATCCAGGAATATCTTGTTAAGTAATCCCAAACTTACACTCCAAACTTGATTAAAAAAAAAAATCAAACCAGCTATGTGTCTGTACCATGAGATAGCAAACAGAAATTTAATTTCATTTACCCAAAGAGAAACAATTAAACCCCAAGAGCTGTCCAGGTATCTCATGCTGCAGAGGCCGGGGCATTGAGGGAGACCTTCCCGGCGGGGAGGTGGGCCTGGAGAAGCCTGGTACCTGGGGGAAGGGCCCCCAGGAGGTCTTCCTCGAAGCCTCTCCCACCTGCTCCACCTCAGCCCCGCCCTGGCTGCTTCTATGCAAATCACCCAGGAGCCTCATTTGCATATCCTCCAGCTCATTTCCATATCCCCCAGCTCTGGGTGACAGCAGCCACTTTTGTTTTCAGATGCCATCCTGGGAGTTGCTCCTTCATCCTTCGAACTGGGGAGCGGGGGAGGCGGAAAAGAAAGCGGAGGAAAAAAAGGAAGGGGAGAAAACCCTCAAGACAAAGAGAAGGCACCATCTGGGTAGCAGGAAGAAAATGGCAGTGTCTGGGGTTGGAGCCTGGGGCGGGGGGCTGTGAGCAGGAACGGGGCACAGGGCCTTGGGGCTGGTTGGAGCCAGAGATGCTAGGCCTGCCAGCCTCCTTGTTTACTTGGCTCTGGCACCCTGGCGGGCGACTCTGAGGTTCGTGCTTTTGTTTCCCCATCAGAGAAATGGCAGCCTCACACCGGTGTGCCGATGTGGCGGTATGTAGCGGTGCTGGCCGGGGGCCTGGGGGTTGGGGACCCCGGTCCTAGAGGACCTTTCCCTCCCATCTGCAGAGCTGCCCCTGGAGCCCCCTGCCGTGACTCACAGGGAGCCGGTGGGAAGCTGGCAGTGTCCAGGGCCGGGAGCTGGGGCTGCCCTTTCTCGGTGAAGGGGCCATGCCCTTAGGAGCGCTTGTTAGGTAGGGCAGGCCTGGCGGGCTGCAGTCCACAGGGTTGCAAAGAACAGGGGCATGCTACAGGAACGGTATGTGGTCCGTGTGAAAGTGAAAGTGCCAGTCACTCTTAGGGGTGTCTGAATCTTTGTGACCCCATGGGCCTGCCAGGCTTCTGCCCATGGAATTCTCCAGGCAAGAAAACTAGAGTGGGTAGTTGTTCACTTTTCTAGGGTATCTTCCCAACCCAGGGATTGAACCTGCATCTCCTGCATTTCAGGCAGATTCTTTACTGTCTGAGCCACCAGGGACACCCATTTGGTCCATAGTTACCTTTACATGAATTACACGATGTTGATGGAGAGAGAGAGAGAGAGAGAGAGAGAGAGAGAGAGAGAGAGAGTGTGTGTGTGTGTGTGCGCGCACACGCAGAAAATTGGGTCCAGAATCTTCTGTGAGTACATATGTTGTGCTTATCACCTTTGCATGTTCTTGTGTACCACATGGGTGAGTATCTGTACACACATAAGCAAGACACACATGGGCACGTCCTTTTTCTATGTATTTGTGGACATTGCATGTGAAACGTATGTTCATGATGAGTAGGTCAAACCTAGTAGATATTTCTAAGATATAGATTTGTGCTTGCTCTGAACATTTCATATCAGTACTCATAAACTTAATATTTTAATTCGTGTGGAGATGTTTGTAGGGAAAGATGCTCCTTTCACATTGCTTCAAGGGCCAGTAAAGAGGGTCTTTCTCTCTCTCCTTCCCTCTTGGAATCAGGAACAAGGACCTCCAGGCAGGAGCCAGAGAGCAGAGAGTAGCTCCGGTCACCAGGGCAGGCTTGCAAAGCCCTTCGGGCTGGGCGGGCTGGTAACTCTCCAACTGTCTGCAAGGCTGGCTTTGAGAGCCTCTCTCAGGGCCCAGCTGGGAACTGCCTCGCTCTGCCGGACTCAGAGGGCCTGGAGAGGTGTCTGAAGTTCTCCCTTTGGCCCCAGTTTTACCCCCAAGTGTTTTCACCATGTCCTGAGTTTCACATTGCAGTTGTAAATTTAGCAACAGGGAAAGCCTTGTGTAACTCTGACCGATTCATCTTTCCAACCCTGGCTCTCGTGTGGGACCTGGGGAGTTCTCAGATCCTTTTTGGAAGGGATAGAATTGGCATGGTCAGGAGGGGGGGTTTCAGAGGAGGCAAGAGACCCTCAAGTCCTCCATCAGATACCTCCAGAACACAGTCCATTTCTTAGTCTTTTCTTCTCTGCCCACGAGCCTCCAGGTCACACGGTTACTTGCCTCTCTTATGGTCAGATAAAGCTGATACCAAGCCTGACACTTCAGGAGCAGCTGTAAGAGGCAGGTGTGATACGTGTGCAACCTGGGAAGGACTTCCAGCTCTGAGGACCTCAATTTCCTCACGTCTCCCTGGTTGTCCTGGGGGTAAGTGAAGGTGAGATGAGAGAAGGGATGTGTGTGATCTGTGACGATCTACGCTTTCTCTTGGGTTTCCCCAGAAGCCCTTGCTCTGGAAATCTTTCTTGCTTCATCTGTTTCTGGGTAGGATGTTGGGGGTGTAGTCTAACAAGAAGGGCCTCTTTTGTTCCCACTGAGCCTGGCACACAGAAGGTGCCGTGTGAACACAGGTCAACAGGTGACACCTAAGGGTGATCTTGCCTGGAATGGGGCCTGCCCGAGGTCACGCAGTTGGCAAGGGCCAGCTGGGTAGCTGTTGTCTCTTCTCTGAGGGCATGACCTCCGGGGGTGACCTGGGCCACCATTGTGTAAGTCCTGGGTGTGCCCGTCCAGGAGGAGGCCGGGGTGGGAGAGGGATTAGCACCCAGGGCACCGGCCGCTAGGGGAAGGTCGCCCGCATGCTAGGAACATGGGGCCAGCTGGTTGCTCGGGGGGAGGGACTGGGGGAATCTGACACTGCCGGACACTTGGTCCTGTCACTCCCAGGGGATTTGGTGAGCCGGTGGGAACTTGGTTGGGTACATGATGTGCTGCGTGGCCGGGAGGCGGGAGAGTTGGTACATTCTCGCTGTGAGTCCAGTGCATGACCAGGCACATAGTAGGTGCCCCATCGAGCATTTCTCCACGGAGGGAGGGAGAGGAGAGCACTGGGCATTCCAGCTCCAATCCCAGCCAGGTTTCCCCAGCTTCATCTCGGCTCCCACCGTGCTCTCAGAGCTGAAATCCGGAAGACTTGAGAGTCATCCCTGCTTCCTGCACTGGCCGTTCTCCACAGGCCTCCCATCGCCAAGACCTGTCGGGTCCCCCTCCAAACATGCCTGAGCCCACGCTCAGCCGCCTCCCTGCCTCGCCAGCCTCTCTCTCTTCTGCCTCTCTTGTTCCCACCCCCTGCCCCTCCTTCCCCGGGAGCAACAGTGAGCTGGGTGCTGAGTCGGTGGTCAGGTCAGCCCCCTGTCTGAAGCCTGTGGCATCCATCCCAGTGCAAACTCCGCCCGAGAGAGGCCCTCTTTTTCTCCTTCCTGCAGAGCCTCAGTCCTACGGCTCTCAGTTCTGCTCCTTAAATACCCTGAGTGCCACTGAGTTCCTGCTTCAGGTCTATGCTTAAGCCATTCATTCCTCTTTATGTTCTCGGGGCTGGTCTCCTCTCGTCTGTCAGGTCCCACCAGTATTTGAAGCTCTGTTCTTATCTCCTTGCAGTTCTTCCTTGCCGTCATTAGCTTGATGTTATGTTATAGGGACGTGTCTTGGACAGGATTGGGATGAAGAAGCTGGTGGATGATTGGAAGCTTTCGGAAGAGGGGAGAGGCACTCTTCATGAAAACGGTTTGCCAAGTAGCCATCCATTAAACTATCCTGTCTCTCTCCTCGCTCTTCCACCCACTCACTCACCCATCCACTCATCCATCTGCCTATCCTTCCATCCTCCCATCCGTCCATTCACTGCCCACCACCCTTCCATCCATCTACCTGTTTGTCCATCCAGTCTTACACTCATCCATCCATCCACATTCTTAGAGTCTCCGAGCAACTGTGTACACTTCTGAGCCACCAAAGGCCTTAGGGACAGAGAAGCCTGGCATCAGAGAACCACAGAGCCAAGATCCTGGGTTCCCCACACCTAGGGCTCCCGAATCTGAGTCCATTAAATCCCGGATAGCAACAGAATATCAGGATCGGAGGGTTTTAGAATGGCACGGAAAGGGACTGGCTGTGCACGTTTTCAGTACCCCGCTCCTGTATGGCCACTGCCTTCATTTCAGTTATTTATTGAGCATCTACTGAGTGCTGAGCACTAGGCCACTCCGGAGAGACCCCTGAACTAAGCCGGCAGCAATCCCTGCCCCAGGGAGGAGGCAGAGGCAATGCAAAAGGAGGTGACGTGGCAGGAGAGGAGGCGAGGTCTGCAGATTTGACTCATTATCACCTGGATTACTTACCTAACATTTTCTTTAAGTTGACTCACTTCAAACACACAAAGAGATTTCTTAAAAGGGAAGCTTTATCTCGCTGAACATAACAAGAAACCGATATCAGTGGCTGCCAACAGAAGGTGTCTTCAAAAATAAACACAGTGGGAAGAAAGCACTGTCCTGAGAAGCCTGCCTGGATGGCGCTCCCTGCTCTTCCTCGACTTCTCTCGGGGTCTGCACCCTCGCTGTTGTGAAGGGTGGTGGGAGCTGCCAAGGACAGGGAGTTGTAAGGATATAGAGAGGGTGGAGAGGAAAAAGTTACTGTTTAAACTTCCTCTCCCCATACCAGACCATTCTCCCGGCCTGGCCTCCGCCCGCCTCTTCTGCCCTCTTCAGCTGTGTGACGTGGGGCAAGGTCCTGAACTTCTCTGAGCCTCAGATCTGGAAATGGACACGATGAAGGCACTTTCCTCCTGCGGCTGTTGTAGGGATTAATTAAAGTAGGTGCTTCAGAGGGGCTGAAGGCTCAAAAGGGTTTAACTCTTCCCCCCGCCCCCACCCCAACCCAAAACGTTCCAGGCCTGTCCTATCTGGACAGTCTTCCATGCTGCTTGGGAGAGGGTCCGCCTCCCCGCGACCCCCGGCATGGAGCGGCTCAGCAAGCCTCCTCTGGGCTGAGCCTCTGGGGCAGCAGCTCCAGGCAATTTATGAGGCTGCAGCTCCCTGCTCCCTGGTTCCTCCCAGCAGCGCCGCTCACCCACTCCTGGCTGTATTTCATGCCCATCAAGATTTAGGGTTCCACCATCTTCCTGTAGGGAAATCAGGCCGAGGGGAATTTTAATGCAGTTTTATCAGCTATATCATGCTCACTTTACTTGGCGGGGAATTACAGGTGGGGTTGGACAAGTGCTTGGAACAGGCAATAAACTCCTTACGTCTTTATTCCCTGCAAGAAGGGGCTGTGGGGCCAGGCACCCCCTCCCCCAACCCCGGAGGCCTCGAGTTCAGATGGCTTTGAATCCCTGTGACTAGACCTTCCAAAGGATCCTGAGGCTTAAATCCAAGTAGGGCAGATGTGGTTTGTTCATTTGTTTATCCATCCGCCCGTCCATCCACCCATCCAGTCACTGAGTAACCAATGCCTTCCCCGGGCCCAGTACTGGGGGGCGCAGTGATGCACAGAACATGGTTTCTGTCCCACTGCAGCTCACTCTCCCGAGTGCAGCAGGAAACCCAGGGTGCTGGCAGAGTCCCAAAGAGGGCCTTCACCTAGGCCGGGAAGTCTAGGAAGGCTTCCTGATGGAGGTGGTGGGGCATGTGCTTTTAAGCTGAGTTATTGAAGGAGAAGGAGGAACGTTCAGGGTTGGTGGCCGGGGGGTTTGGTAGGGGGTGTGTTGGGGGAAGGAGGGAGGGGGCCGGTATATACAAAGTGGGAGGGAGGAGACCTTGGGGGAGGCGGCTGAAGCAGAGTGTGGGTGGCAGGTGGCGGGGATGACTCTGGGGAGCTGCAGGCAGGGCATCTGGCTGTGGCGGAGACCATGTCCCGAGTTCTGTGAGGGCCATGGAGGCAGGGCCAGGAGAGGGGACCTGGTCAACTGCGAGGAGAGGGCTGGGAGGGGTCAGACGGGGTCTTAGGGAGATGAGCCAGGAGGCCGTGATAGGGTCCGGCAGAGAGGGGGGCCGGGAATGGAGAAAGCCAGACACACCTGGTGAAAATTATTAGAGGGTGGACCCTGGGGACCTGGGTTTGGGGGCACAGGGTGTCTGGCTTGGCGGGTTTAAGTCTGGGGGAAGATCTTGACCTCAGGCCATCGGCGGAGGCCATGGTGGCAAAGAACACAGTCTTTCAGGGCATCTGTATTTCTTGGGCCACCCTGACTCGGAGATGACGAACCTCTTCTACACCAGAAGGCAGACTCCCTGTGGCTCAGCGGACCCTGTCTCCTATCCACTTTCTCAGCAGAGGAGAGAGAGGGCTCACCTCAAAGCACAGGCTCCCATGTCCCCAGCTCCAGGGAGGATGTCAGGTGCGTGGGGACCCCTGAGCCAGGGGGTTCGGGTGGCTGGAATCCCCGAAGGCAGAAGTAATAGAGGGGGTGGTCTTCTCCATTTTCTGAAGCCACCCTCTGGTTGCACCTGGGGTCCTGATGTTTCCCTTTGCATAAGGAAGTTGTGTGTGTCTGTTAGTTGCTCAGTCGTGTCTGACCCTTTGTGATCCCGTGGACTGTAGCCCATCAGGCTACTCTGCCGTGGGATTTCCCAGGCAAGAATACTCAGTGGGTTTCCATTCCCTTCTCCAGGGGATCTTCCTGACCCAGGGATCAAACCCAGGTCTCCTGCACTGCAGGCGGATTCTTCACCGTCTGAGCCTCAGGGGAGTCTTGTATAGGAAGGCCTTGTGTTTCTCCTGCAGTGGTAATTTATTCCTTCTTGTGCTTCTTTTCTTTCCTCCCTCCTGCCCATTCAATACACACTTACAGAGAGCACCATTCTAGGCTCTGGGAACGCAGCACAGACCTAAGCAGGCCAAGATCCCTGGCCTCATGGAGCTTACATTCTAGTAAGGAACACTAATGATAAACAAAAAAGGTTACAATACATATCATGTCAGATAATCATAAAAATACAGCAGAGGATGCTGGAAGGGAGCCCTGGGGTTTGGCCAGTCCTCCAGCACTGCCCCCCACCCCCCAGGAGAACTGCTCTCCTGAGTCGGTTTCATCACTCCCCCAACCCGCTGGCTTCTCCACCACCTACGTGCATATCCACACGTGGTCTACAGTGCAGCTTGGCATGTTTTAAAACTTTCTCTACATGCAAGCATCCCATATGTATTTTCGGTGATTGCTTTTTTGGCTCAGCATCCTCGTTTGAGACTGATCCTTGTTGATACGTGACGCTCCAGTTGCCACACTGTCACTGCGATAGACTCGTCCACGGTATGAGAATGTCACTATTCATTGAGTCATCCTCCTGCTGATGGACATTTAGGCTGTTTCAATTTTTTTTTCCTTCCTCTTACCACCCAAGCTGTAGGAACTCTCTCGTACCCGTTGACATCCCTGGCCTCCAGTGTTCTCTAAAAGGGAAGCACCTGGCGACAGAAAGCCGATATGATCTGTCAAAGCGCTCAGCGTGCTGCACAATGGTGAGGATGACGATGATGCAAAATAGCTCCCAGATCCTGAGTGTCTTTTTCATGCAAGGCCATTCTGAGCCCTTTAGCCTGCCGCCTCTCTTCCTCCTCGTACTCCACGAGGCAGATCCCAGCCATGGAGCTCAAGGTGCAGACAGAGCTTTGGAGACCAGAGAGACCAAGCAGCTTCCTGAAGACACCCAGCAAAGCCAGTCCCTTTGCAATGCCTAGTCCGCCTCCCTCCATCACTCCCCTCCACCATATCCCTCAAACACCACCCCCACGTCCCCTAGCTTGATCCTAACTCTGAGCATCCACACTGGCTGTTCCCTCTGCCCAGAATGCTCTTCCAGGCTCATCTCCAACCCTGCCTCTCAGGACCCTTCCTGGACTCTTCACTCTTTCTTTCCCAGGAATTAACTAGTCATTTGGCTGATGGTCTGTGTCTGTAAGATTCAGGCCAGGCACTGGGCTGAGTGTTTTACAATGATGATCTCATTTCAGAGAAGTGAGTGGATGGTCTTCAATTTACAGGCAGGAAGGAGAAGGTGGATCACAAGCACTGAGTACCTTGCCTGGGATCTCACCTCAGGGGCAAGCGGACATGGGATTTGATATCAGATCATCATTCCCAGCTCACATCATTCCCAGCTTCACTTGTCTCCCCAGACTGTTGAGCACCACAGAATTCACCCACTGAAGCTGGGATGTGACACCTTCATTTCACAAAAGGGGAAACTGAGGCCCCGGGAGGGATCAAGACTTGCCCAGGGTCACGCAGAGGGCTGGCATCAAGCAAGTTCAAGCTCTGGTCAACTCCTGGACTCCCAGGCCCCTAGCCACACCAGCCCAGGCTGCCCAGCCCCCGTCGGAATGTCACATCTCTCTCTTCACACGGGGGCTGGTGGCCGGGGCTGTGGTTGAGACAGTAACGCTCAGTGGCAGAGTATGAGAGGCCTGGATCAGAGATGTGTCTGTCACTGTGGCCGGATGCTCAAGGCGGCTCCATTATTCAGGTCATCAGACTGGAGCCACCGGGTGGGAGGGGGTGGGGGTGGCCCGTGCAGCCGGGATGGTCAGCTGGCTGGGCTGCAGGGGGCCGCAGGGCCCCGGGAGCTGTCACCGCTGACTGATGGATGGGGACAGCTTCCAGTTGCCGGCCATCCCCGCCACGAGCCCTGTGGCCATCTCTGCGGCCGCCCACGCTGGCCTCCCGCCCGGTTCCTTGCTTTGAACGTCCATAAGGCCTTTTGTTCTCGCAGCGGGGGGCTGCGCGGGCAGTGTTGAGGGGCCCCTTTCAGAGGAAGGAGCCGCCTGCTGGGGCTTCCCCCTGCCCTCGACCCCCACCGCGTTCCTCTAATTACCTGTGGGCAGGAGGGGTCGGCGAGGGGGTCCAGCTGAGCTGTTAGGAATCTGCTCGGAGGTAGGGGGGGTGGTGGTGGGCTGGAGAAGCCTCAAATTCCAGCCCCTAGATCACAGATGGGAAACTGAGGCTCAGAGAGGGCAACAGCCTTGCTCGAGGTCACACAGGGAGTTAGAGGTAGGGCTTGGGCCTGACCTGGGCTTCCCTGTTGTCTCAGACAGTAAAGAATACGCCCGCAATGCAGAAGCCCTGGGTTCAATCCCTGGGTCAGGAAGATCCTCTGGAGAAGGGAATGGCTACCCACTCCAGTCTTCTTGCCTAGAGAAGTCCATGGACAGAGGAGCCTGGTGGGCTACAGTCCACGGGGTTGCAAAGAGTTGGACACACTGTGTGTGTGAGCAACTAACACACACTTGGGCTTGACCCAGGGGCATTTAGGATCCCAAGGCAAGGGATGGGAGAGAAACCGGCACTTAATATGTTTTGAACACGAGTCATGTGCCAGGCACTTGACACCTACTCTCTTCTTGAATTAGAAGTTAACCCATTTCGGGTTACCCTCACTTCCCAGCTCGGTGTCCTCAGGCAGGTCAGTTTCCTTCTCTGAGTCCCCTTTCTTCATCTGTGAAATATATTTACTTATTGAGCACCTCCTACACTGAGGACCATGAGAAGACATGACAGGCGAGTCAGTAGGAAGCCCGGGGCACCTATCAGTGCTGCGGTGGTATAGATGCAAAGGTGGGACATTGAGGGGGACCCCCACCCAGCCTGGAGCCAAGAGGGCTCCATGTAAGGCATCACGTCCGAGGATTCTATCCAGAGAGCCACGGGGAGCCACGCATGGGTTCCGAGAGTTTGGAGAGGATCTCTTAGGCAGGAGGAGCTGAGGCAGAGGCAGGGGTAGCAAGGAGTCTCCTGGGAGGTCCAGATGACAGCTCTGGGCCCCGGTCCCTACGTCTTTGTATGGGCTGGACTCCAAGTCAGGGGGCTGTGGACTCCTGGTGCAGCCGTAGTTTGGTGGGTCCTCAAAGCGAACATGGAGTCACCCTGTGACTCAGTACCTCGCCTGGGTACTCGCTCACCCAAAGGACTTGTAAACAGAGGCTCCAGCAGTGTTCACTCACGTTCACAGCAACATTATTTACAGGAGCCAAGAGGCGGAAGCGGCCCAGGTGCCCATCACAGATGAAAACAGCACAATATGGTCTGTTCTTCCAGCGGAGTTTGACTCAGCCTTCAAAAGGAATGAAATACGGACCCAGGCGACAATGTGGACGAACACGGAAAACCCAAAGTGAGAGAAGCCAGACACAGAAGGACAAATATCGTGTGCTTCCACTTAAATGTGCTCATTCATAGAGAGAGGGCTAGAAGCTAACAGGGGCTGTGGGGAGGAGGGGTGGGGCTAATCGCTTGATGGGAACAGTTTCTGTTTGGGGTGTTGAAAACATTTTGGAATTAGTGGTGATAGTTGCACAAGATTATGACATTGTGAATGTACTTAATGTTACTGAATTGTTCACTTAAAATGGTTTTAAATGGTGATCTTAACACTATATATATTTTGCAGCAATTTAAACAATTAATCATATAATATACCAAAACTTGTTGAGTTTACACTTCAAATGGGTGAACTGTGTCATATGTAAATGAAAAGCGAAACAAAATGAGTGGGAACCATTCTGGGGGGTGGGGTCCCCGGACTCCCAGTGAAATAGGTAGAAGGAAGAGCTGCCCACAGGGAGACAAAGGCCACTCAAACTGCACCCAGTTTGGCAAACGGTAGCCGGCTGCTACCTCTGAACCCTTCCCTGTGGACGTATCATTTTCCCAGAACCTTCTGAGTGATTCCAGCGCCACTCCTGTGCTGACTCGCTGTGTGCCCTTTGGCAAGTCACACAACCTCTCTGGGCCTCAGCTGCCTCAGCTCCATATCAACCCCATTTGCTGGGGGCTGACTGTGTGCTGGGCACAGGGTCAGGTATGGCTGTGAGCTATCTCTTGCAGTCCTCTCTGTCTTTGCAAGGAGGATGTGGAGGCCCAGAGAGTGTGGAAGTCTTGCCAAGGGCTCCCAGCCTTGGAGCCTGGTCTGGGGCTGGCCCAGAGCTGGCCCTGGCCCCTCTCTCATTGGCCTCCCCCTCCCACCTCCTGCTCCCTGGCCAGCCCACCCCCACTCCACGTTCCCTCCCCTCCGCTGGTCACGGATTCGGTCCTGTCTGCAAATGATCTCCATGTGTCCGGGATTGGGTTTCCCCTCGTCTGGCCTTGTCCCTCTGGGGACTGAGGCCCCCCGCGGTCCCGATGCTGCCGGGGGCGGGGCCTCCGCAGCAGCCCCGTGGCTCCTCCTGACCCGGGATGGGGCCCAGGCGGGACGAGGTCTGGGCATCTGGTTTAACCATCAGAGCTGGGGCTTGTTTCCGGTTTCAGTGACCCATGGAGCCCCCGGGAGAGGGAGAGAGAGCTGACTGGCAAACGGGGAGCCAGGAGGCAGCAGGGGGCTGGGGAGGGCCGGAACCGAGCAAACAAATACCGGAGCGCTGATGGGGGATTCCGGGCAGGGAGAACTCGCTCAGGCTCACATGCACGCACAGGCATGGATGAAAAGCCACCTTTCACACACCTATTTGCAGACCTTCACGCACCCTTAGCTCCAGCCGTCCAAACGCCTTGCTGTTCTCTACACATGCCCCTCCCCGCGGTCCAACCTTTAGCCTCCACCCTACTGCCCTTTTTTAATGCCTTCTTTCTTAAAAAAAAAATTACATTATTTGTTTATTTTTGGCTGTGCTGGGTCTTCATTGCTGTGCGTGGGCTTTCTCTCGCTGTGGCGAGCGGGGCTCCTCTCTGGTGCCCTGCACAGGCTTCTCACTGAGGCGGCTTCTCTTGCTGTGAGTCCCGGGCTTCAGCAGCTGTGGCACGAGCGCTTCGTTTCTCCACGGCATGTGAACTCTCGGTTCCTGGGCCAGAGACGGAGCCTGTGTCCCCTGCATTGGCAGGCGGATTCTTAACCACCGGACCACCAGGGAGGTCCCCTCCAGGCCTTTGCCAATCCGGCTTCCTCCACCCAAGTGCCCTTCTAGGTCATTCCTGCAAATGCCAGCCCTGCAATTTCCAGCACCCAGGCTACCAGGGGCCCTTCCTTGATCCTCATCTTCCCTACCCCGTCCACCTGAGACCCATGGGCTGGGTGTGTTAGTCACTCCTTGCAAACCCATGGACTGTAACCCACCAGGCTCCTCTGTCCATGGAATTTCCCAGGCAAGAATACTGGAGTGGGGTGCCATTTCCTTGACTCCCTCTTAATTGTCACTCTGACAGTGGCGTATAAAAATTTGTAAGGGCCCACTTGATCCCTGCCCAGCTGGGGGCCTCTGGCGTCTCCCAGTCGCTCTCTGCTCAGCCTCCTGGTCTGCAGCCTGGGAAGTGTTTTCCCACTTGCTTGATCCAGCCCTCTATGCTGGGGAGTACATGCGGTGGGAAGAGACACTCCCACTTCTCAGAAGGGGAAACTGAGGCTCAGAAAGGCCAGAAATCTTTCTCTTTTTCCTTTTGCTTGATGTGGACCTTTTAAAGTCTTTACTGAATGTGTTGCAATATTACTTCTGTTTTATGTTTTGGTTTTTGGCCATGAGGCATGTGGGATCTTAGCCCCCAGTCAAGGATCGCATCTGCACCCGTTGCATTGGAAGGTGAAGTGTTAACCACGAGACTGCCACGGAAGTCCCAAGGCCAGAGACCTTTCTAAAGGAACAACAGGCAGGCCTGAGCAGGGCTAGGATTCAAACTCAGGCTTCCAGTTTTGCCTATCGACCCCCACTGCCAGCTCCCAGGTGGCAGGTATAACCAAGGCCTGGAGGATGCTGTATATCTTGTGTCTTGTTAACCTACTTTCGGGCCTCTGCCTCAAGGACCCATCAGAGAAGGCATTAGGGCTGGGAGGGTTTGGGGAGGTGGTCTGGGGAGGGAAAAGGTCACGGAAACCCAGGGCTCCATAGACCCTCTGCCTGACTTCCGAGTTGGATGGCGGCTTTATTTCATCTATCAAATGGGCATCCTATCAGTACTTGCTCTGTAGGTGGTTAGGAGGATGAAAACAAGGTGCTTACAAAGTCTACTCAGTGCTTAGAACAAGGCCACGTAAACTCTGGCTGTCACAGTTATTATTAATCACCAGCTTGGAGTGGCGTTAATTAGGCACCGATGCTGCCTTTTAAGCAAAAATCTAGTTCATTGTCACAGGATTTAGGGTTGAGTGTGCCTAAGATGCTGGCCTTGGACTCTCCAAGCCTCAATTTCTGCATCTGTGAAATGGGGATGATGTCATCTGCCTCCCCATTCTTTTGCAACCAAGGAGTCTCAAGTTATTTGGAACCCCCAGGTGACAGGTATGAGCTGACACGGGCTCTTCTGGCCCATCACTCACGGGAAAGCCCCCACCCAGGCTTAGGGGGACCAACTTTTCCAGGGAGGGTGAAGGGTGGGGAGTCGTATTCGATTTCAGCACCTGGTTTCTCTTCTTGCAGGGCTGGCCAGCTAGGACCAGCCTGACCCTCCATCCGGACTGAAAATACCCGTGCAAATCCCCCTTGTAAAACATCCAATCTCCACCCATTGGGCCTCCCAGGGACACACCAGAGGCTAAAATAAGGCCTGAAGTCAGCAGGAGCCGGTCCTGCCTGCCAGCGGGTCAGCTCAGCCCCTCGGGGGCTCAGTGCTCCCAGCATGGTGGGTTCTGAAATGACAGCAGGCTTGTGCCAGGCTGAGCCCTCTCCCACCTCTGAGGGGTTTTAGGATCCAGGTTCTCTGCCCTGACCCTGAGAGGCAGAATCAGTGACCCAAGGCAGGGCCTGGCAATCTGTTTGTTTCAAGGCTCCAAGTGATTCTGTGACCAGCTTGCACTGGGTGGCCACCCTCCATCGCCCTGGACACCGATTTGCATTTGTTTATGCTCACCTGTCTCCTTTGCAGCAGCATGGAGACAGGTGAGTGCTGGGCTGGGTCTGAGTTACCTCTACCTGTCTTACCACTGGGGAGAATGAGTGAATGAATGAGAGAATATCCAGCTTACCAGAGAAATCTGCACTTTCCTTGCCCTTGACAGCAGGGAGAACTTTGGGACCAATATTGCCCATGATACCCGAGCTCAGTTTAGAAGTACAAGGAAGCATTTTCCAGATTGCTTGGAGCTCCCTCCTCCAGGCAGTCTTCCCTGATGCCATTCCCACTGGCTCTCTCCATGACCCCTGGGCTTCCCTCTCCTGTCTCTCGTGTTCCTTTGTCTGTTTCCCTGCCTCTGGCTCCCAGTTGGGTCTGGCAGGGAGTAGCTAAGCAGTAACTGTTGAATGACCAAGAGGGTGAATGAATGAATGACCACATGACCGAGTGCCTCCCAGCTTTGTCTTCTAATGTGGAAAGTCTTGGAAAAGGCCGCCCTCTCTTGCTTCTTTCTCTCTGCTCCGGTTCTGAGTTCTTGGCACTTTTTCCAGGTTGAGGGCCTTTGCATGTGCTCTTCCTCCTACCTGAGACTCCTTCCTTCTAGTTAGTTCCTCCACCTCCTCCACCGTGTGGCTTCAGTTCCTCTGCTGTGAGTGTTCCTGACGGTACCCGCAAAGCCCCTTGTTCTAACTGGAGCCACTGTCTTCCCACTTGAAGTGTGAGCTCCTTTAGGAGATGCCTTGATCTCATGTTTGTTGAATGAATGCACAACTTTGTAGAAAAATCTCAACTGTGGCTTCTTTTCATGTTGGCTCTAAACCATAATATGGCTAAGGGACCTGGGGCCCCAGGCAGGTGGGTGACTCACGAGGGAAGCAAATGTGGTCTTGCCGGGCCCAGGAGCGCCGGCCACCAGCCCAGGACCTCAGGCCGTTCGTCCGCTGAGCAGTGGCTCCCTGATCTGGGGCGGCACTGGTGCTCCTGGAAGCTGAGCTGCCCACCCCTCCCAAGCTGAGAGGCGCTGCGCTGGCCGGGAGTCACACGGCAAAGGTGGAGAAGCGGTGGGTAAGCTTGCTGAGTGTGCCTCAAAGCCGTGCTGGACAGAGTTCTGGGCTCCCACGTCCCCTTAGGACTTGGAGGAGGAAGTGGAACAGCATCTGGGAGAGCTCTCGGTAGATTTACAAACCCACGTGAACGTCAGGGGTTATTGCCATCATCAAGATGAGTGGCTCTCACTGCCAAGAATGGCCTGACCCATCTTTCCGAGCAATGATGGTGATGGTGATGGTGGTGATGACAGTGATGATCGTGATGATGATGGTGATGGTGTTGGTGGTGGTGTTGGTGGTGGTGTTGGTAATGGTGATGATAGTGATGATGGTGATGGTGGTGGTGATGGTGATGATGGTGATGGTGGTGATGGTGATGATAGTGATGATGGTGGTGGTGGTGATGGTGATGTGATAATAGCGATGGTGATGTGATGATAATGATGGTGATGATAGTCATGATGGTGATGATGGTGATGGTGATGGTGGTGATGATAGTGGTGATGGTGATGATGGTAATAATGGTGATGATGGTGATGATGGTGATGGTGATGATGGTGGAGATGGTGGTGATGGTGGAGATGGTGGTGATGGTGATGATGGTGATGATGGTGATGATGATGGTGGGATGGTGATGATGGTGGTGTTGGTGATGGTGGTGTTGGTGATGGTGGTGATGATAGTGATGATCATGATGTTGATGGTGATGGTGATGGTGGTGATGGTGATGTGATAATAGTGATGGTGATGTGATGATAATGATGGTGATGATAGTCATGATGGTGATGGTGATGTGATGATAATGATGGTGATGATAGTCATGATGGTGATGGTGGTGATGGTGATGGTGGTGATGGTGGTGATCATGGTGGTGATGGTGATGGTGGTGATGGTGATGATGGTGATGGTAATGATAATGGTGATGGTGATGATGGTAATGATGATGGTGATGGTGATGATGGTGATGGTGGTGATGGTGATGATGGTGACGATGGTGATAGTAATGATAGTCATGATGGTGATGATTGTGCTGATGGTGATGATGTTGATGATGGTGATGGTAATGATGGTGATGGTGCTGATGATGGTGATGGTGATGATGGTGATGGTGATGATGACAGTGATGATCGTGATGATGATGGTGATGGTTTTGTTGGTGGTGGTGTTGTTAATGGTGATGATAGTGATGATGGTGGTGGTGGTGATGGTGATGTGATAATAGCGATGGTGATGTGATGATAATGATGGTGATGATAGTCATGATGGTGATGATGGTGATGGTGATGATGGTGATGATTGTGCTGATGGTGATGATGTTGATGGTAATGATGGTGATGATGGTGATGATGATGATGGTGATGGTGCTGATGGTGGCTGATGATGTGCTTGCTTGTGCTCAGTCATTTCAGTCATTTCCAACTCTCTGAGACCCCGTGGACTGTAGCCTGCCAGGCGCCTCTGTCCTTCCGGGTTCTCCAGGCAAGAATACTGGGGTGGGTTGCCATGCCCTCCTCCAGGGGATCCTCCCGACCCAGAGACTGAACCCAGGTCTCTTGCGTTGCAGGCAGATGATGGTATATCAATTGATTAGAACACATGTGTCCCTGGCCAGGTGCTGAGTGCTTGAAAGGAGGAGAAAAACAATATTATAAGGACCATACTCCTGGGCATCTGCAACATGCCAGACACTCTCCTAATTGCACATCCTGTATTAACTCACTTAACCCTCTGTATAACCCATTTTACAGATGAGGCAACTGAGGCCCAGAGAGACTAAGGGAGTCTCTTGAGGTTGGCGAGCCAGTAGAGGGTGAAGACGGGATCTGACTCAGGGCCTCTGTGTCCCCGGCAACAACACTGGGCGTCTGGCTCAGCCACGGCCCCTGCCTTGAGGGGGCGGGGCTCACAGGTGCTAAACTCCAGCCCTGTCCCCTCTCCAGTTGTCCTGCTTCCCACTCAGCTGCTGAGGCCAACGACACCCACTTCTCTCGGCCTCACCATCTTCTCCTGAAGCCCAGCCCAACTGGAGATCAGCGGGCTGCCTGGCCGGCGAGGGGTTGGGGGAGTGGTTCTCTGGCTGGGAGCAGGTGGAGGGCCCATGCGCAGGGCCTGCTGGCTGCCTGGTTTGTATTTTTAACACCCGGCTCTCGGGCGGTGACAAGGTGTCTGCTAAGTGAGGTAATAGGCAATTGAGTGGGTTCCGCTCTGCCGAGGGCCCTCATAAATCACGTCTGTCAGGGGCCCGTGTCATGGGCCAGGGCAGCAGCCGCGCGCGTCAGCAATTAGGCAGCCTGCGCTGGTGGCTGGACCGTAGCCCGCTCCCCCAGCTCCATGTCCCTGGCCGGGGAGGGGAGCTTCAGCCCAAGCCCTCTCTCTGGCCTCCCCACCCACCTGGCTAGGACTCAAACAGACAAGGATGGGCAGACAGTGGAAGGACTAGCCCCAGCGTGACAGCAGCCCTGCGGCTCAGGGTGCTGAGAGGTGACCTGGGCCCATAGTTTCATCTGCCTGGCCTCAGTTTCTGCATCTGTCAAATGGGTGAGCTCATTCCTGACTGAGGACTAGTAAGTGGAAGGGACAGGAGGCAGATGCCTCTGAGCACAGGGCAGGGTTTTAGGAGCGATCACAGTAATGAGCCCTTTGAGGGCCCTCAGTCAGTGCCCAGGACTGTTCATCCCTGCACCATCCTACTCCGGCTTGAAAGCATCCTTTTTGCAGGGGTGTGTGGGTGCAGGAAAGATGCACAGCAGTTCAAATAGCATTAAGGCAGCTGCTGAGGCAGACTGGCTTTCCTGAAATCATCTGAAGCCCTGTGAGTGAAATACCCCCATCTTACAGATGGCAGAACTAAGGTACTGCTGGGTTAGTAACACAGCTGGTATGATGAGAGACAAGTCTAGAACCCGGGCCGTCTGGCTTCTGAGTCCATGTGCCTCTCTGTGTGGCTCAACTGGCCAACTGTACAACCTGGTGCTTTTTGAGAGAGTGAGCTCCCCCTTGGGGAGGTGTGTAAGCAGTGGCTGGACAGGTTTCTCATGCATTAAGAGGAAGGAGGAGGGGGATTCTATATTAGGAAGGAGAATAGAATAGGCCCTCCCTGAGTTCTAAGCTGTTGGAGGCAGCGGTGCTGATGGGGAAACAGACCAGAGAGGGTAAGGAATTTGCCCAAGGTCACACAGCCAGTTGGTAGCAGGTGTGAGATGGAAAGCCTGCTAGAGTTTCTTGGGCTGGGTTCACTTCAATTCCACATTGTTGTCTTGGGCACCTGACTTAGAAAATTCAGCCCCAAAGGGCACCAAGCCCTCAGGAAACCTAAGTTCCCTCCTGTCTGCAAGGCAGCATTCTCCTCAAGGCCTGGCTGTATTCTGGTCTCGGCACCTTGGCAGCTCAATCCTGACCCCTAGCCTCCCCCAGCTTCACGCTGCTCATCTGTGAAGTGGACTTTTAGCAGAAACTGCCCTGCAGGGCTGCGAGGTGAGCGCTTCTGCTCAGGCACGTTTATAAGTGGTGTCATGGGAGGTGATTTTTATTTTATTCTTTTACGTCATTGTTTTTCCAAATTTGTGTTTCACCAGCACTTGGGCAAGGAAGTTCCCACAGAAGGTGGCTGGGGTGCTCTGGGGCCTGGAGTCTCCCAGAGGAAGCAAACCCTTGAGTCTTTTCTTAGATATGCACACTGGCCCAGAGGGAGGGAGAAAAGATGCCACGTGGACACACAATTACACACACATAGTCACATACTCATACATAGTCATATACACTTGCATACACTCTGTCTCTCACTACCCACATGCACGCTCCCTCCCTCACGGGCCCATTCACACAAATAGTTCAGCAAATAGTTCTTAACGCCTCCTGTGTGTCCTCACAGGGGCTAATCCCGAGAAGTCCTTGCCCTCAGGCAATGTTCCCCCAACCCTCCACAATACCCCCTATCTATGTAGGAGGTTCCCCCTAGTCCCGTCACCTCCCCAAATTTCCACACCCCCTGCCGGGGTCCAACGCTTCCTCCCCTGTTTCCTGGGGTGACAGCAGTTGGGTGGGGGATGAGGCAGCATCCTGGGTGGAAACCATGGCAGAGACCCCTGTGCAGGCTTCCTCATGGCCCCCAGGTGAGAATCCCGTGGGCCCCTCCTCCATGCCCCGGCCAGTCTGAACCAACCTTTGTAGCGGGAAGGGAGCCCAGGGGTCCCTGGAGAAGGTTTCTCAGAAAGCGCCGGCCCGTCTCCGTCTGGCTGCATCTGCAGGGGCTCCCCTGGGCGGGGGCGCTGGGCCTGGTCGTGGGGGCATCCAGTGGTTCTGAGGGATGAAAGATGCTCCAGTTTGGGGGTGGGTGCGTACTGAGACCCCAGCAAGGCAGTATTTCCTGAATATTTCTCATTCTTTTTGGAGACCAGATACCAAAGTCCAGCGTCCCAGGCTTGTCGGGAGGTCCACCCGGAGCAGAAGCCTCTCCACCCGTCCGCCGGGTAGCCCCAGGTCGGGGTGGGGGCAGAGGGCCCTGGAGACTGCCATCTGCAGGCCTGTCTTGGCTGCCTCGCCTCCCTGGGGGTCACCGGCGGCCGGGATCGATGCCGGGCCCAGCTGCCCAGCAGTGCCCCATTATGCGCCCAGCCTGGCCTGGCTCTAATTGATTACACTGGGGCGTCTGCGTGGGCCCAGGTGGCAAGGCCTGCACAGCCTCTGGCTCCCTCAAGGCGCGCCCCGGCTGGGGACGGGGGAGTGGGGGAAGAAAGGAGGCACGGGCCAGGGGCGTCTGTGAGCCCCAATTAAGCCAGGAGTGGCGCAGTCCGGGCTGCTCCTAATTTGGTTTGGGATAATGAGCTGAGGAAATTGGCTCCTGTCTGGCTGGAGTTTAAGCCCCATCTGGGCTGGGCCCTGGGAATAACCTCTCCCATCCCTGCCCAGTGCGTTGGTAAGGGCAGGTGGTAGAGCAGGCTCCTGGGGTGGGCACTTCTCTCTACAGTGAGTGAACACTCTATCCTTTGTGCTGTCCACATTGTCTGTTTCGAGGGGTTGGGGGAAGGTTGCTATTACATCCCCACTTTACAGATGGACAAACTGAGGCTCAGAGAAGGGACTTGAAGGAGCCTCTGGCTAGAACTAAGACTTAGACCCAGAGCTTCCTATACGGGTATATATTACCTTTTAGTTCCCTCATAGCTCAGTTGGTGAGGAATCTGCCTGCAATGCAGGAGACCCAAATTTGATTCCTGGGTTGGGGAGATCCCCTGGAGAAGGAAATGGCAACTCATCCCAGTATTCTTGCCTGGAAAATCCCATGGACAAAGGAGCCTGGCAGGCTACAGTCCATGGGGTAACAAGAGTTGGACACGACTTAGCGACTAAACCATCACCACCACAGTTCTAGAGGTCAGAATTCCAAAATGAGTTGTTGTTCAGTCACTCAGTCGTGCCCAACGCTCTGTGACCCCATGGACTACAGCACACCAGGCTTCCCTGTCCTTCACTATCTCCCGGAGTTTGTTCAAACTCTTGTCCATCAAGTCAGTGATGCCATCCAGCCATCTCACGCTCTGTTGCCCCTTTATCCTCCTGCCCTCAATCTTTACCAGCATCAGGGTTTTTTTTTCCAATGAGCTGGCTCTTTGCATTAAGTGGCCAAAATAGTAGAGCTTCAGCCTCAGCAGCAGGCCTCCCAATGAGGGTTGATTTCCTTTACGATTGACTGCTTTGATCTCCTTGCTATTCAAGGAACTCTCAAGAGTCTTCTCCAACACTATAATTCGAAAGCGTCAGTTCTTTGGTGCTCAGCCTTCTTTCTGATCCAGCTCTCACATTCATACATGACTACTGGAAAAACCATAGCTTTGACAATACAGACCTTTGTTGGCGAAATGATGTCTCTGTTTTTTAGTTCACTGTTTGTCATAGCTTTCCTCCAAGAAGCAAGCATCTTTTAACTGCACGGCTGCAGTCACCGTCCACAGTGCACCAGTCACAGTGATTTTGGAGCCCAAGAAAATAAAGTCTGTCCCTGTTTCCATGGGGCTAAAATCATGGTATCATCAGGGCTTCATTCATTCAGAACATTTTAAGAGAGAATGGCCTTCCTGGCCTTGTCCAGCTTCTACAGGTCACCTACATCCCTTGGCTTGTGGCTCCTTGCATTTCCGAAGCTCATCACTCTGGCCTCCTTCTCTGTTTGACCTTCCCACCTTCCTCTTATAAGGACACTCATGATGACATTGGCCCACCGAGATAATCCAGGATAATCTTCCCAACTCACGATCCTTAACTTCAAAGTCTCTTTTGACATGTAAGGTAACATATTACAGTTCCCAGGGATTAAGACATGGACATCTCAGGGACGTGGGTAGGGGACATTATACTGCCTTCCACAACCACAGGGAAGGAAACAGCCACACCAGATTGAACCCAGGTCTGACTTGCTCCAAAATTTGTTTCCACTACTCCCAGACTTCACAAGTCCCGTTCGCGTAATTTCTTTCTGAGACTTGGTATCCCTGGATGTATCTGATGTGGAGGATCATCTTCTAAGCTGACATCATTTTGGAGAGTGTGGTACTGTGTTCTGGGAACACAAGTGACTTTGAGTCTCCAAAGGTGTTTGCAAGAAGGAAACTGTCCCTGTGGCAGTGACGGGTTTCCTCATCCTTCACTTCACTCCCCGTCTCCTGCCGCATAGAAAATGGCCTTTAACCCATGCCTCCAAGGTCTTGGGAACGATCTCCTACTTTTGTTTCTTAAGACTGAGGAACTCTGGACTTCCCTGATGGTCCAGTGGTTAAGAATCTGCCTGCCAATGCAGGGGACATGGGTTCAATCCCTGGTCCGGGAACATCCCACGTGCCTTGGGGCAACTACTGAGCGCATGCGACCTGGAGCCTGTGCTCGGCAGCAAGAGAAGTCACTGTACGCCCACATCCCGCAACTAGAGAGTAGCCCCCACTCGCCGCAGTGAGACAAAGCCTGCGCTCAGCAACGAAGGCCCAGCACAGCCCCAAATGAAAGAATAAGTAAAGACCGAGGCGCTCCTTAACTTTCTCCTGTCCAGTCTAGATAAATCCAGTCCTACCACGTACCCTCCTTCCTTGCTTGGCAAGGGTCCACATGGATAGAATTCATTTCGGGGGCAATTTGGAAGCAGACATCCAAAGCGGTGCACATAAACAGGTGGTTATTTCTCTCTCTGCTCAGCCCTTTCATCTTTAGGGCTCCCTCTTTAAGAAATCAATCATCACAGTGTCTCAGAAAGATTCAGCTATAAAAGCATGTTCATCTCATCAAGAGAAGACGCAACCTAAGTGCCCAACCACAGGGGGACTGGTTAAATGAATAATGCTCCATTGTCACGGTGGAATATCATACAACCAACTTGTTGGTTAGCAGAATGTAACAGAAGAAAGTTCCAAGCAGACAAGGTTTTAGCTCTCATTCATTTATTTTAATTTTTTTAAACAAGTTATTTACTTGACTGTGCCAGGTCTTAACTGTGGCATGCAGGATCGCCTCACTTCACTGCGGTATGGGGACTCTTCACCTGAGCCCTTAGCTGCGCATGCGGGATCTAGTTCCCTGACCCCCTGCCTTGGGAGCATGGAGTCTTAGCCACTGGACCACCTGAGAATTCCCTACCCATTCACTTTTAAACTGTTGCGTTTCCAGGATCTAGGACAGTGCCTGGCATACAGTAGGCGTTCGATAATTTGTTGGAGGATGAACAAATGAGTGAATGCTTAACAACATGGAAAGAGCATTTTACAGATGTTAAATTATCCCTGTTATCTCATTTTGCATAAATATGCAGCACAAATGTATGGAGAGCAAGTTTAAAGGTAATAATATGGTAAGCCTGGTGATTTCCAGACTTGATAATTTTAGGTGATTTTCTTTCATGACTTCACAGCTATAGGTATTTTCTAAAATGTATTCAATAAGTGTATTACATCTGATATAAGAAATAACACATGTTATTTCTTGATGACTCTGTGAAATCACACGTGGGTGATGACGAGGCAGCCCTCCAACCCTTCTGATGAAAGGTCTCTACTGCCTAGATTCAAAGTTCTCCGAAGTGAAGAGCTCACATCTTCCCAAACTTAGAGATGACAGCTCCTTGAGAACACGTGGTTTCAAGCCCTAGAAGCCCAGGTTCCTGCCGTCCAGCTCTGGGTTAATGCTTTGACCATCAGTTCAAAGTTCCATGACCAAGATGTCAAATCTGGAATGTTAATCCATGACAAAGTGGGAGATTTCTCCTATTTCACTGTGGAAATTCTGGACTCTGAGTATCAAGGAGCCCGGCCACCATCGTCTGGATGCAGCGTTTAAGATCCATATGGTTCTGGCCCGCATAGCCTCTGTCCTCCTGTCAAACCCAGCTTCTCCAAAGGCTGGGATGCCGGCAAAGACCCCTGATGTCCTCAAGGGCCCTCCAGGACCCATAGGAGAAGATGCTCTGGGTGGCAGGGATGGGGGTGGTGGGAAGGGTTAGACCTGGTAATGGCCAGTTGTGCTTTGTAAACAAACAAACCATACTGGTGAAAGGAGTTTCAGTCATCAGTGCTTAAAGGGGAGGGGAGGGGAGGGGAAGGCTTTGTAGGTAGGAGGTGGGATGCCGAGGAAATGAAAGAAGCATTCCGAGCCCACCCCAGATGGAAGAGTTTTTTTTCCGTTTGTGGGTACAATCAACTTCATCAAACACACTAGAAATTGTTGAGAAGTAGGAAAAGTCCCTGTCATTGTCTTATTGACTTACTTGTTTGTTTTTTGGCCATGCTGGGTCTCTGTGACCGTGCTGGCTTTTCTCTAGTTCCGGTGAGTGGGTTTCTCACTGTGGCGGCATCTCTGGTTGCTGAGCACAGGTTCTGGGGTGATCGTGGGCTTCAGTACTTTCAGCTCCCCGGGCTCTAGAGCGCAGGCTCAGAAGTTGTGACTCTGGGCTTTGTTGGTCTGCAGCATGTAGGATCTTGCCGGATCAGGGATTGAAGCCGTGTGTCCTGCACTGGTAGGTGGATTCTTTCCCACGGAGCCACCGGGGAAGCCCTCTCATTACCTTTTATTCTCTTCTTTTTGCCATCCAGTTCTTTCCCATCTTACAATTTGAATAAACTGCAGTGGTGTCTCATCCAACTCAGGTTTAACTCAACGGCACGTGGGGCCTTCGTAGGAAATCCTCGAGGGCCTTTGGACGATTTACAACAGTGTCAGGCACTGGCCCCCGTTTCTAACAGGGCAGGGGCCTGGGAAACCTCCCAGGCCCTCCAGCACCCACACGGTGGCTCCATGATGACCCTCAGCGAGCCTGCGGGTCCTCGGGGACAGGGCCACAGAAGCGGCATCATCGTGCGACAGTTTGAGCTGAGGCCCGAGAGCCAGGGTGGGATGGGAAGAACGTGATTTGGGGTTGGGGAGGCACTTGAGGAAGCCTGAAGGTCATCAGCTCTGTGCATGTGGCTGGGCCCAGAATGCCAGGCTGCCCTCAGGAAGAATCCCAGACATCAGAGACCACCCAGCTGGCCGCCCGTGGAAGGGGGGACACCTGGGGACCTCTGTGGATACCCCCTAGCTGTTCCTGGAATTCTGGGTCCCTGGCTCAGCCAGTGCGTTTAGGGTGATACCCACCCTCCCAGTTTGGGTTCAAGTGGTCACTCTCGACCCTTCCCTCCCAGCGCTGGGCGCCCCTTCCCACTCCCGGGAGGGGGGAAGGAGACAGCTCTCCAGCTTGTCTGTCAGGTTTCAGCAGCGCCAGAGCCTGTGTTCTTGGGTTGGAATGGGATGGACTGGTTTCTCTCTAGGAACCAGGAGATTCAAGCCTTGACACATTGAATGCCAGCGCTGACTCCACTCCATTTCCTTGCAGAAACACACATTTCCTCTCCTGCTCTCCCTTCCTCCCATTCTGCCTTGCTTGGTTGTTACTCTTTTTTGTACTTAGCCATGATGCGGTGGTTCAAGAAATCTCTTCCAGGACCCCAGAGATCAGACAAGGAGAAGGACTGCCTAGACTTGTGGACATGGTAGGGGAAGGAGACGGTTGGCTGAACTGAGAGAGTGGCGGGGAAACATATACACTGCCATGTGTAAAAATTAGATAGCCAGTAGGGATCTGCCATACGACTCAGGAAGCTCAAACCGGTGCCTGGTGACAGCCTAGAGGGGGCAGGATACCTACCCCTGATTCAGGTTGATGTACGGCAGAAACCAACACAACATTGTAAAGCAATTATCCTCCAATTAACAATAAAGAAAAAGAAGAAGTAGGATGGTCCCGTCTTGGGAGGGGAACAGAGCGGGGCCTGGAACTCTTCTCTACTTCTTCCCATCTGTCCCCCCAAAGGGAGGCTGGAGGAGCTCCAGGGAACCCCTTCAGGGTCTGAGGGGAGTCTCAGACAGGGAGGAATCACCCTCTCAAACCTCAACAAAGACAACCCTCACCCCTACAGAAGGCTTAGGAGGACACCAACCTTCTCATTGGAGCTGCCGATCACACGTGGCAGGGGTGAAAACCCCTTTGAAGGTCATTCAGCTCATCTTTTTCACCCCCATTGAGCAGATGAAGAAACTGCGGCCGCCAGCTCACAGCCCCCTGGCAGTTGCACGGCCTCACGGGGACCTGGCCCACAGATGGGTGCTGTCACCTCTTAGCCGGGAGGCCTGGGGTCGGGGGGACCCAGAGGCATCCGACAGCAGCGAGCCGTGGCGGATTTCTGTCATGTTACATAATGGCGGGCAGGTAATAACCCCTCCGTCTCTGCCATCTTAGCGCATAATGGGGAGGAAAATGAATTCAAATGTCATTCGCTACAATAAAAGAAAGTATTCTTAGTGCTCACAGCGTTCAGCGGGGCCGAGGCGAGGGCGAAGTGCGTTCTCAATGAATCACCTGGTAAAGCAGGAGCGAGGGGATCTCAATTATTCCCTGCCAGCGTCAGCCCGATGCCGCGTAATCACCGAGATTATTTTTACAGGTGAAGCCGAGGACTGTGTGTGTGTGTGTGCACGTGTGCAACGGTGATGGGGGCCAGGCGTGTGCACACGGGCGCCTGATGTGTGCATGCCTGTGTGCGTGTGTGCCGGGGGAGAGGGTGAGAGTGGGCTTGTGCACGTGTGACACTCACAGCTGTGGGCGGATCGTGTGATGCCCCCCTCCCCCGACAGCCAGCCCCACGAGGACGATTCCTTCCCAGTGTCACTCACTGAGGTTTCCTTGGTGCCCAGCCTGAGGTCTGGTACACAGTAGGTGCTTAATAAATGCCTGTCAACTGCATACACAAGTCACCCAATCCCGCTGCTCCTTCCTCCAGTATCACCCTCAGGTCTGACTGCTTGCTGGCACCCCCCACCCCCCATAGAAAAAGCCCCCTCCTCACGACCTCTCTTCCTCCACGGTGGTCCCTGCAAGTCCATGATCCGAACACTGGCTAGGGGTCTGCTTAAAACTCAGACGGGAGCAAGCCACTCTCCTGATTAAGAAAACAAAACAGAAACAACCCAGGGGCTCCCCATTATACCCAGAAGTGAAGTGAAATGTCAGTCGCTCAGCTGTGTCTGACTCTCTGCCACCCCAAGGACTGTAGCCCAGCAGGCTCCTCTGTCCATGGCATTCTCCAGGCAGGAATACTGGAGTGGGTTTGCCATTTCATTCCAGGGGATCTTGAACCCAGGTCTCCTGATCGAACTTCAGGCAGATTCTTTACTGTCTGAGCCGCCAGGGAAGCCCCAATAATGCCCAGAACAAAGCCCCAAATCCTCTCTGGAAACGTCTAGGTCCTGAGTGGGCCTCACTGCCCCACCCCTGCCCCCCATCAATTCTTCCAGGGGAGAGGGTGGTGGTGGTTTTTCCTGCCTCAGGGCCTTTGTATCTGCTGTTTCCTCTGCTCTCAGCATAGCCTGCACCTTCTCGTCCTTTGGGTCCCCCTTAAGTATGGCAAGCCTTCCTGTCCATCTGCCCACCACGTCCCACCCTCCCTTTGCTTTTCTCTAGCCCAGCTTGAGGTCCTCAGGACATTCATCACCATGCACGAGGATCTGATGCACTGGTTTCTCTGCTGGACTGTAAGGTCCAGAGGGCAGGGCCTCGTCTGTTTGCAGAGTGTCGTGAGCAGCCAGCCCAGCACGGGGCATGGGGCTGGTACGCATTACCTGTTAGCTGATGACTGGTGAATGGACTGGGTGCAGGCGCCCTCCCGGGGAGGGGCAGGCCTGGAACCACCCATCGATTGAGCTGGGAAGAAACGCTTCCCCAGCTGCCTCTGCATGCTTCCCCTTGGCGCCCATTCCACCGCTGCGTCTGCACTGGTTCTTCCTTCATGCGTGTTTAAAGAGACTTGCTTTCCATTTCAGTTCGAAATTTCTAACACTGCTTTGAATTGAAGACTTGCCGGAAGTGAAAACTCAGTCCTGGGTTAGAAGTGCAAACGCATTTCACACTAGCTGGCCGGTGGGGGGAGGGGGCTTGTCCTCAGGGCCCAGGTTGATGTTTAAGACCCAGCAGCCTCCGGGTGCGGTTTTCTGTGCTATTATCAGGAGAGCTGGAAGATGACCACGAGGGCTGGTATCGTCCTGCCCTTCAGTGGTGTTTGCCTCACTGTCTGCGAATAGCTCCCAGCCCACTCTGTGGCATCTGAATCCACAGTCCAGTCCCCACATTTCAGCTCCCTCCTGGTCACCCCTCCGACCCCTCAGCATCCTTACATCACACTCCAGGGGGCAACTCTGGGTCTCGGGTGGCAGACTGGGGGCCACTGGCTCTGGTCTCAGGGCCTCACTTTTCTCTTCTGACGAATGGGGGTTCCCCACCCTGAACCATTTTGCCTGGCTCTCCACCAGCTGTGAGGATGAGCGAGTGTCCCAAAGGCCCAGCCCCCATGCCCTGGGGGAGGAGAGGTCTCTGCTGGGTCTTTCCTGAACCTCCAGCAGCCTCCTGGGACAGTGTGGAATTTTTATTTTTCGGTCTTTGTCTGCAAGGGAGAAGTGTGGGCCTCTTTACATAATTTTCATTCCATGGGGCCGGGGAAGGGGATCTGCACAGGTGTTCTCAAGGGGGGGCGCTGGGAGCCCCCGGGCGGCTGTTACTGGCAAGAGGCCAGACGTGCCTGTTTTTCAGAAGGACAGAGGGAACAGAGCATGACTGAGCGCCGACTGTCTCCTCATCTGTGTTTGAGCTGTCACACAGCCCCCAGCTGTTAACTCCTTCCAACAGCCCACAGGCAGGGACTGCTGCCACCCATTTTACAGATCTGGAAACTGAGTCTCAGGGAAGGAACGTGCTCAAGGTCACACAGTTGGCAAGCGGCAGAGCCAGGATTGCACCCAGGTCTGTTTGGCTCCAAAGCTGTGCCCTTAACTATGGTGCTTTCAGTCTTTTTGTCTTTTTCTCAAAGGACTGACAGGAGCCTTATACCCCTTCCATCTGCACTATGCTCAGCTCCAGTCCCCTGCTGCCTGCTGTAGGTGATCTGAGCCTGAGGATCAGAGAGATTAGCGGCTGGCCCCAGTTCACACAGCAGGTTGCCAGGGGTCCTGGTGTGAGCCTGGCGGGGGCCTGGGAGTGGGGGGGCTGAGTCTGAGCTAGTTGAGATTTCTCTGGGGGCCCCCTGTCCACTCTCTGCCTTGGGCCCCATTGGTCCGGGGAGGTGCCCGTGACATTGGCTGGAGCGTCCAGGCCGGTATTTTAGCCAGCCGCCACCGGGGGTGCATGCAGTTAATTAGCGGGGCTCAGAAAGTTCATCAATAATAGATCTGGCGGCTGCAGCTGATTGCCGGTGCACGGCGGGCGGGGAGGGCCCATAAATCAGCCTGATGGGTCCTGACCACGGCGGCCCCGCGCCACCAGAGCGCCACCTCGAAGCCAGAGTGCGGCAGGGCTGGCGGGGGAAGCGGGTTCCCAGCCTGAGCTGGGAAGGGGCTGCCCCACAG
Source organism: Nanger dama (assembly GCA_917880005.1). Classification (NCBI taxonomy): domain Eukaryota; kingdom Metazoa; phylum Chordata; class Mammalia; order Artiodactyla; family Bovidae; genus Nanger; species Nanger dama. Next base: position 14,028,001 of record CAKJTW010000053.1, on the reverse strand, counting down.
CCCTGCCTGCCCCCTCACAGGCTCTCAGTCTGGTCCTTCTCATTCCCCTCCCCACCCTCAGCCCCGTCCCCGGTGGTCCCCTCACTCCCTGCTTGTTCTCCATGCAGCCTCCACACTGGCAGTGATGGGGGGCTGGAGCCCCCTTAGAACTCTTCCTTAGCCCATCCAGCTTTGGATGGGAGTGCTGAACCCCCTCTACAGTCAGGGTTCAGATCCCCTGGCCAGATCTTGGATGCCTAGGTTTCTGCCTCTATGAAATGTAGATTAAATGAGTAACCCTGATGTCAGGTTAATGGGCTCACTCACAAATAGGCCGTGCAGTGCTGGGGACCTGCCACCCCCTAGAAATGGGGGTGCTGCCCCTTTCCCTCCCACCTGGGGCCACACCCAGCACTTGCCACACAGGCATGCACCCCCACCACCTGGCCCTCTGGTTTTCCTGTTCATGAGTCATGCCGCGGGCATCAGAAATCCACTTGTTCACGTGAGCAGCATGCGCACATGAGCCTACCCGTGTCAGCTCTACACGTGCATCCTGGCTAACTGCGCCAATCATAGTTTGAGGAGAAGGTGTCCTGGTGGAGGAAACAGCATGTGCAAAGGCCCTGGGGTGGGGAAAAGATGCACTCAGGGACTATAAGAGACACTGCTGGCTGCTGTGGCCACATTCCTCTTTTTCCAAGGGATCTTAGGTAAGAGCCTGTTTCGTAACCTCATGTAGGGTGTGACAGTCTTTTGCACAGTCTTGACAAGTAAATGCTTCTCAGATCCAGGTTTTCCAGCTTGCCTCTGTCCTGCCTTTGACCACAGTGTTTTAGCCTCTGCTAATTCAGCCCCTCTTCCCCTATCCCACTGAGCGGCTCAGGTCCCTGTGGCTAAGCCCGGAGCCTTCAGTTTTGGTGAGAGCTGGGCTGAGGAAGGGCGGGCCAGGAGGGAGGAGGCCAGTCATAAATTTCCAGAGAGTTGCTGCTGGCAGCTCTCTGCCTGTTCTCAGAGGCCATAAAATTTTACTAGAGTGAGAGCTTCTGCCTCGCGTGAAGCCACGCAGGATTAGGAGCCCGCCAGGGAGTCGGGCCTCAGGACCTCCATCACCTGCCAGGCCGCCCCACGCCAGGCCTCCTTCTCTCTGCCTGCCTCCCCAGGAGACTCACGACTGGCCACCACCTGCCCAGGGCAGAGCACTTTACAATTTAGGAAGGAATTTCCACCAGCCTCGCAGGGAATCTTCCGGACCTCCCAGGGAGCTGCCAGAGCAGAGTCGCCAGGTTCCTTTGATAAATGAGGAAACAGGCTCAGAGAGGGTGACTTCACTGCCCAAGGCTACACAGCAGAATAAGCTGAGGGGGCAGACTTGAATCTAGGGCTCCTGAGTCCTCTAGCCAAAGAGTGCTTTTTCACCCTTGGTTTCTTTTTATTTATCCACTCATCCATTCACTTATCCACTCATTCTTTTTCTTTGTTTGTTTGAAAATTTAATTTAGTAGTTTTGGAGTGAACCCCACAAATTTATTCGCATCTTTTCTTCAAATAGAAATTGATTGAAAAAGTAATATATTCTTGTTGTGAAAGATCCAACTACAGGTAAATGCCTACCACAAAATGTCATCCACTCATTTTCTTTCCAGCTCCCTACCCACCTGCTCTCCCATCCATCCATCCGTCCGTCCACGCATCCTTCCACCCACCATCCATTCAATAAATACTCGTGAATATTTGCAAAGCACAAAGGTAAATAAAACACAGCCCTGCCTTCAAGGAAACAAACAGTGACAAGGTGACGAGGGAAAAGGTCAGCACACACCCCAAAGGCACCGCTGTTCACAGAACCGTGTGCTCCGTGCCGAGGATGGGCGCGTGAATAGGGCAGCGGGGCCACCATCATCCTCCGTTGCTCTAATACTCCCCTTGAGTCTGGGGCTTGCCGTGTGCCAGCAGGTGTGAGACATATCGACAGTCGAGCCACTGATTTGAAGCATGAACCTACCATGTGCCACGCCTTACTTGGTTGATGTTATTTATTGAGCGTCCCAGCCTCGTGAGGTCTGGGTGTTCTGACTCTGGTCGGGGCGCAAGGGAACAGAGGCTGGAGGGATGGAACGGTTGAGGAGTGCAGCGGGAGCCAGCAGGCTGTGCGGGGCTTGGTCCCAAGGTGGCCGCAAAGCAAAGCAGAGGCTTCTGGGAAGAGCCTGCGGTGGGCACCAGGCAGGTTCAGCCTGGCTGCGGCCAGCACAGGAAACATCTTTGCCTGGCAAACAGGATGGTCGTTTGCCATCTGAACATGGGTGCATGGGTGCAGGGAGGGAGAGGGGCCCAGAATAGCTCCTGCCCTTCCCCTGCCCCTGCTCTCTGCCTGGCCCCCCGCCAGCCCTTCTGCACCCCCATTACTCCGCCCTAGTACCCGTAGCCGGGAACCTTCACGAGTGAGGCATCATCCTCTGAGCCTCCCATGGGCCTGAGTTTGCAGAAGGGAAACAGGCTCAGAGAGGGGAAGTGGCTGGCCTGGCAAGACGCTGCTTCCATCTCCAGGCCCAAGGCTCTCTTAGGATCTGGAGTAGGGGAAGAAGGAACTGCTTTTGGGGGTCTTCCCTCCCTCTGATGGAGCTGCCATCTGAGCAGATCCAGGCTCCCCTGCTCTGGGCGCCCCCAGCCCTGGCCTCTGCACCCCGCTCCCCCAGGTACTGCTCCCAGCAAGCTCTCACTCTGGGGGAGGAGCCAGGACAGGCCTTCTGCAGGTATTTCAAAGGCCCTTCCTAAAGGTAGGGACTCCGATGGGAGATTCTGGCAGAGTGCAGCTCTGTCCGGGTTCTGGTGTGCACTGACCACCACCCCAAACTGCACCTGTGGTTCCAGGAAGCCCAACCTCGCCTGCTGTGTGATCTTGAGCTGAGCTGGGTTTCACGATAGCTCTGGAGTTGGATGTCTCTTCTTGTTCTTGAAATTCCTGATTTTAAGATTCTGTCACCTTCAATAATCTAAGACTCTGGGATTCTCAGACTTGGTCTTTCCAGAATTTTCTCCACCATGTGCACAGTGAGTGTTTCGAGAAGCATCGCAGGGTGATCTAAGACTCCAGGAGGGTTAACGGTCCCCCAAGGTCACACTTCCTAAGTGTCCCCATTTCAGCCTTGCTCCTCACCCCAAAGGGGTTTGTACTGTGGCTGGTCAGTCAGCAGGGCTTCCTGAGAAAAGGATGACTCTGTTGATGTGATTGATGTTAAACCAATTCCTTCTTCCATGACTCTTTTCCAGCAAGGTGTGATACATTGTGAGAGGGAGGTTCTTTGGAGTCATCCAGCTCACTTAAAATCCCTGCTCCACTTTTTCCGGCTGTGTGAGCTTGGGTGAATCACTTCATCTTTCTGGGCCTCAGTTTCCTCATCTAACAAATGGGGATAATGTGCCCACTTTGCTCCCTTCCCCAGCCTGCAGGGGGAGTGCTGGTGTCACTGGGGGTGTTTCTCTTCTGTGGGAGACTGGGTCTTATGAAACCACTTGCACAAGGGCTACTGTTTCGGTGGGGAGGCTGGGCGTCAGTTGGGCACTGGACAGTCCTGGGAGCCCAGCAAGGGGCCTGAGGGCCCAGGAGCCGCCTTAGAGACCCCCGGCCCAGCTTCAAAGGCCCATGTGGACGTGAACTGCAGAGCTTCTGCGCTGCAGCCGCCTCGAAGCCAGGCGTGAAATCTGGGCGCACGCGGTGCGGCGAAGCAAGAGGGCTGGGCGGACGCGGACCGTCCTTTGATGTGCTTTTGGGGTGTGTAATTAACTGTAACTGAAATATTATTTGATCTTTTATGTGGAAAATCAAATTGTGTTGTGTCAGACATGAATAAATACACACCGGTCCGTTTCTGCGGCTGCCACAGCTCCTCCTCAGGCCCAGCTCCCCCCGCTCCACCGCCCCCACCCCCTTTGCCTTGGTGGAAACATAATTCTCGCCTTTAAACTTTTTCCCTTTGTCTGGCTGTGAAAGGCCCTATTGTCCTGGGGGAAAGGAGGGGGCTGGGGGCCTGAACTGAGGGCTGGGAGGGGGGGTGTCCTGCCCATGGACAGGGCTGAGGCTCAGGGACCTGGGCCCTGGGACTCCACGTCTCTGTCTCCGGACACTGGGTGACCTTGGGCAAAGCTTTCAGTGGCCTGAGCCTCAGTTTTCCCACCTGGGTTCTCTCTGGACCCCTTGGGGTAGGGGTGTCATATTTTATAGGCGATGGGCCTCATGACTCTGTTAGAGGCATTTGAGGAGCTGGCTGTTGCTTTTGAACAGAGGTAATGGCCTCTCTGGAGACCCTAAAACCAGTCCCAGTAGGTGATCTGGGTTCTGACCTTTTCCTTCAGTGAGGCTGTTGAGGATGGGGATGTTGGAAGGGTGGAGGATGTTGTGGGGAGGGGAAGAGCATAGCCTAGTAGTTACCAACCAGCTTTGGAACCAGGCAGCCCTGAGTACAAGTCATGCCTCTGCCAATTACCAGCTATGTGACCTCTCTGAGCCTCAGTTTCCTCATCCGGAGAATGGGATGGAAAGCACCTTAATCTTCGCACACTCTGTTCCACCTGCCTTGGGTGCCCTTCCTTCCCCGTCCTCCTAGCTGACAGCTGTGCACGCATCAGTGACATTTAACCATCACTTACTTTCAGGGCGGACCTTTGCAGACTCATCTGCGCTTATCTTCTTAGGCGTTTCCTTGTTCCTCTTCCCCTGCTTTCCCAGCCCCCCTCTCATGAGGCGGAGCACTTTACTTGCTCTATATCTGCCTTACTCTCTGCCTTGAGAGTGGAGGAAGCCCCCGCCTCCACCTCCCGTCAGAGATGCCTCTGATCTTCACAGCCGAATCCCAGGGCCTGGAACAGCATCGGGCACAGAGTGGGTGCTTGGGGAGTGATCACCTTGGTTGCACTCTGCAGACTCCATCAGAAGCCTCTCCCAGCCCAGACTGTGCCATCCAGCCCCCTGGAAGATGCTTGACCTGTTCCTACAGGGAGCTCTGATGACGGGAGCAGGAATCAGAGGTGGCCCAGGTGAAAACACCAGGCCCTGGGCCCCAGCCAAGTCAAACATCCGGGAATTAAAAAAAAATAAACAAAAAAAAAGAGAAGCCGCAATTATTGTCTGAACCTGTAATGTTTACCTGGCTGGGGGACGAGCCGATTTTGAAGAGTGGGCCGTCCCACTGCTGCTGCCAGCTGGTCTGCCTCCCCAGGGGTGGGGTGGGGCTGGGGCTGCTCACTTCCCCAGGTGGAAAGGCAGTGAAGAAGCACAAAGAAGATGCCAGACTTCAGGACCCTCACTGAGCAGTGGGGAAACTGAGGCCAGCCCAGGGACAGCTTCCCAAGGTCACACAGAGCAGGGGACAGAGCCCAGAACACCCTGCATCCTGTCTTCTACACAAGCGCTCACCACTCTAAGAACAACACCGATGAGAAGAACAATAGAAGGACTTGTTGGATCCATCCCAGGTGCCGGGTCTCTGGCCAAAGGCTTTCCACGCAGGTGCTTTTATTCTTCCTCATTTTACAGAGGCCACATGATTATTATTATTCGTAGTCTCTTTCTCTGTTGAAAAAATTAAAAATTACATTATGATTGTTGGTCTAAAGATGCAAATATTAATTTTGGATGTTAAAACATGATCTTCAGAAAGTCTCCTTCCCCCTTCGGATTAAAAAAAAAAAGAAAACATTTTAAAATAGTTTTTGAAGAACTACTGTTTTTCAAAATGAGAAAAACTAAACCCTAAAACTGTTGTGGGCCCGAGGCTCTGGGACTATTGAGGCAGGAGGTAGATGGCCCCCCTTCCCTCCCCCAGGGTAAAGCGATTGGAGATTGATTTCCTGTGGATCGAAACTCCAAGCTGAGAATAGCAGGACAATTAAGGTGAAGAGGATGGGCCCTGCCCAGACCACATATTTCTTTTCCGGAAGTCAGGGGACCTCCTCCACCACACGTGCGCAGAAAAGGCCTCTTGGAGGCCAAAGGGGAGTTAGGTCAAGGGATGTTCTACCCAGATGCCTTTGCGGTAAAATCCATCGTGACTTGGGAGGATTGTGAGCTATACCAAATACGGACTGTGAACCAGGCAAATCAAAATGATTGGCCAAGGAAAACCCGGAAGAAATACCCCATAAAGTAATTCAAACCGCCACGACGGTGCGACTCAGGAATTCTCCGAGTCTGCCGTGAGTGTCCATCCACACGCACTGTACTCTTTTTTTTTCCGTCTTAAGAAACACTTTACTTGTTTCAGTACTTTCCGTCTTGGTGAGAATTCTTATCCACAAAGCCGAAGGGCCAGGGCCCTAGTCACTGACCCCTGGTCTCGTGGCTAGGATCTGGTGCTTTTAGCGCCATGACCTGGCCTTAGCCTCTGGCTGGGAACCCAAGCCCCGCTCCATGCCATTTCAGGCCGAGACCACCCGAGATCACTACCATGCCTGATGGATAAATTGGTTCTGTACAGAAGGGAAACTGAGGGGGAGAGAATTGAGTTTCAAAGAGGAATGAGAGACACACAACCTATTAACAAAGGAGCTGGATAAACCAAGCCCCAGCGAGTGCCTAGGTGGAGGGTGGGGGATGGGAGGATCCTTCTGAAGGACAGGGCAGCCCCTCGCCGTCCCCCAGGCTCGCCCCTATCCAGAGCCTCCACTGCCCACTTGTTCTCCTGGAGCCGGGCTGTAGCCATGCTGACTGGTGGCCAGTAGCCGTCCACCATGGGGTGACTCATCCCCACTGTCCCCAGGAAGTCATTCTTGATTTCTGCAGCTTGGGGACCTTCTGCCCCTGCTTGGACTGTTGGAAGGGAGAGGTTGGGGCAAAAAGCCATTATTGTGGCCCCTTAGATCAGCTGCTCCCTGCCTCTGTCACTGTAGGTCAGGACCTCAGGGCTTCCAAACGCTGGACCACCTGCCCTGGCCAGGAGAGGTGCAGCTGCTTCCCAAACCAGTGATGAGAAAGTGGTTTCCTGCAACCTTCCCTTAACACCAGACAGTCCCTGTTGGGTGCTAATGTGTCTTTAACACTTCTTTCTAAGGTATGCTAATCTCTCTTTGAAAAGCCTTGTTGAGGGGGAGGGTGGAGAGGGCAACAGGCTTTGTCTCTAACTCACCAGCATTGTTTTTTTTTTTTTTTTTTTCATTTTTAGGGTACCTTTTGATTTATGGCATCTAATGTTCATTTCCCATTTAAGGTGGTGAGTAAAAGTTTCTTTAAAAATGTTTATTTCTGGAGAAGGAGGAGATCAATTTAGAGAGAAAATACTAAGTAGGTCACCTCAGATAGGAAGGCGGGAGAGGGCAGAAATTAACCTGGAGATACACAAACTGGTGAAGTTTGGAAAAGCTGCTGGAGGCCACAAGCACACGCTTGTCATTTTGGCATTGACTGCTCAGAGAGTGTCGGTGACTTGCCTGAGGTCACACAGGAAGTGTGTGTCCCTTAGAAGGGACTCAAACTCTAGGTCTTCATGACTCCAAAGCATTTATTTGGGGAGTTGTTCCCATTTAGGGGTGAGGTGGAGGTCAGGACCCTCTTGGTGAGCTGTTCCCACAAAAGAACTTGTGACCACGTAGGCATGATTCTGCTACAATTTCAGCCAAATTGTGGTGACTGAGGCTCAGAAGTTCTATTCTGCTTACACTCCCACCACGTGACCTCCATTACCTCCACCCTTGAGTAGTGACAAATGTCGTCCCTGACTGTGACTCCATCCCTTCCTGAACACACTCCTAGCTTCCAATGGTCCTACCAGCTCTGTTCTCGAAGGACCACCATGGATGTGGCTGGAGCTGGAGGTGGTCAGGGGGACATGGGTCCCTGTCTTGTGTTCACAAGGCCCCAGAGGGCAGTGCAGGGAGGCAAGCCTCCCTTGGTGGGAAGGAGCCCATCCCCACAGCCTGTTCCAGCAGGGCTGCCTGGGCTAGGGAGTGATCTCCCCGTGTCTTGGAGTATGCAAGCCAAGGCTGGGGGCTTTGGGGTTAGGAGTTTGCATTCTGGGAGTGAGACTACTTGTAAGCTCCTCTTTCCTCAGCTGATGTGTCCCCAGCAAGTCCATGGGGTTGGTTGACATATCTTGGCCCCTGGGACGAGGCAGGGCTGGAATGGAGGTTCAGCTTTGCCAGGCTCCACCTCCCCCTGCTTCTCATCTTGACTCTCCTTATCTCCTTACTCAGTCTGATTCTTCTTTCTAGCACTCATCACTACCCCCAACTCATTATTTCATAGGCTGCTCTCATTATCTGCAGCTGTGTAACAAACTACCCCATAACTGAGTGGTTTAAAACAGGAAGGATCATTTGTTTGGCTCACAACTCTGTCATCTGGGTAGGACTCAGCAGAAAAGACACCTGTCTTCTCTACATGGGGTTGGCTACAGAGACTGGAAGGTTCCTGTTCAACCTTGCTCACTTGTGTGTCTGACCGGGTGACTGTTGTCTGGGGACTTCTCCTCCCCTCCATGTGGGGGCCTCCATTAGCTGCTAGGGCTTCCTCCTAGCATGGTGGCTGGGCTCCAGGACGAGCCTCCCCAAAGAACTCGGTGCAAGGTGTGATGCTGCTATGACCCCACCTTGGAAGTAACCGCGAACCTTCAGGCCTACTCTGTGGGTCAAGCCGTCATGAAGGCCTGCCCAGTTTCAAGGAGAAAGGAGACAAAAGACTCACCTCTTAAGAGACAGAGGAGATTGTGTGACCCTCTTTGGAAAATAGAATCGGCTCCATATATGCATTTGCTTCTTCATTTACTGCCTGTCTCAGAACCACGGGGACCTGGTCTTACTCGCTGCATAGCCTCAGCTTCTTGAAAGTGAAAGTTGCTCAGTCGTGTTGGACTCTTTGTGACCCCATAGACTATACAGTCCATGGAATTCTTCAGGCCAGAATACTGGAGTGGGTAGCCGTTCCCTTCTCCAGGGGGTCTTTCCAACCCAGGGATCGAACCCAGGTCTCCCACACTGCAGGCAAATTCTTCACCAGCTGAGCCATAATGGAAGCCCAAGAATACTGGAGTGGGTCCTATCCCTTCTCCAGCGGATCTTCCCTATCAAGGAATCAAACCCAGGTTTCCTGCATCACAGCTTCAAAGTGTCTGGCGAGTACTAAATGCTCAGTGTGTTTCCCAGGTGGTGCTAGTGGTTAAGAACCCACCTGCTGATGCAGGAGTCGTAACAGACGCAGGTTTGATCCCGGAGTCGGGAAGATCCCCTGGAGGAGGGATGGCAATCCACTCCAGTATTCCTACCAGGAGAATCCCATGGACAGAGGAGCCTGGTGGGCTTCGTAGGGTCTCACACAGTCGGACACAACGGAAATGACTTAGCCCAAGTGCTCAATGCGTATTTGTTGAATACACAAGTGGAGAGATGAATGAAAAAAGAGGCTGAGATGGAGACAGACAGGTTTGGCAAGAGGTGGTCAGGGCCGGGTGGAGGGGGGAAGCTGATGTCCACTGGCCCGAAGGCCCGGGCCTCTGGGGGCTTCTGCTGGGCTTATCACAGGGAGGTGGGAATAGAGGGGGCCCTACAGCTGGGTGGGGGTTGCCAGCCTGAGCAGGGTGACAGGGTGAAGAAGCCCGTGTCCAGCAGGGACCGGGCCGCCAGCTGGGGCCAGATCCCGCGTTGGCCAGCGGTTGCAGGCCGCCTCCCTCTGCTAACAATCTCTCTGTGGCCAGAGCCTCGGAGACCAAGAGTAATGAAACAGAAGAATGTCGGTGACATTTTTCTAAAGAGGAAAAATGTAGGGTTTCAAGTCAAACTGAAAGACTTATTGGGTTCGCAGCAAGGCTAGAGCTCCCTTTCGAGAACAAACTGCCAGATAAGGGGCACGATTGAGTCCCCGGTAACGTTCACTCCGGCCGGCCCGACGCCTGCCGACGCTGTTTTGACTGCATTGTTCATGTTGATTTTCCTCCAGTTCCTCGCAAATAAAGGCTCTGGCGTCCCTGGGGAGCGTCGTCATCAGGGAGGCTGAGGAGGTTCTCCGTGGAGCAAAGCCAAGGGTGCTGGGGTACCGGGGGGCTGCTGGGCTGGAGCCCGGCTGGGTGGAAAAAGGCCTGGCACCTGGGAGGGGGGTCACTGGCAACACTGATAACCGTGCCCAGCTTGATTCACCCAGCGTTTTCCACGACGCCCTTGAGAAAGTTTCTTTTTCGCTCTCACACACTCCCCCATTTTATTTCTGATCCTCCTAGCAACCCCAGGAGGCTCAGAGAACTAAAGGGACTTGCCCCGTGACACAGGCAACCCAACTCAGCCCAGGTGAGCCAAGGTCTCTGGTTGAAAGCAAGGCCTCCTGGCCAGCCTTGGGGGCTTAGATACTCAGATTCCAGAATCTTCATGGACCCCCTGTCCCAGTTTCCTCTTGCATATGCCGTTCCATCTACTGAGTCTTCTGATGACGATGATGTCAGTGTCTTCTTGTTTGTTCTGGAGCGTCTGCTTTGTTTAGCTGTGGACAGCTGATGTCCTGAGCTCAGCACACTCTAAACTGAACCCACCATCCTGTCCCTTCCCTCCTCTGGGGGTCGCTGCTTGTCTCCTGAATAGAGGGTCCTAGAGCCTGCCCAGGACTCTCCTTCCTCCCATCACCCCCAGATCCTAACTATCCCCAAGGCCTAGAGAGTTTACCTTCCGAGTCTCCCCTGAGTCCATATGCATCTCCATACCCCCACTGCCCCCAGCCCCTTGAGGCCTCTGCCTTCTCCCTCTCCATTGGTCTCCTCGGTCCTTCTCCACCCCCACAGCCTGTCTTCCCAGTGGCAGCCAGAAGCATCGCTGCGAAATGCAGCTCACTCCTTGCTTCACATCCTTCCTCCGGCTTCTCAGGAGCTGCGGCGTCTGGACCATCAGCACCAGTCTCTTCCACAGCCCCCGCCTCTTCCACAGCCCCCGCCTCTTCCACAGCCCCCGCCCTCACCTGTCCACCCTCACGACCAAGCCACCTTCACCTTCCCACCGCTTCTCCTGTGCTTCCGCCTGTCCACTGCTCCCTTTCTGCCTGGAAAGCCATGATGTGTTGGAATGATCTGCTTTCCTGTCCTCCTGCCCCAGGCTGGGAGCTCCTTGGACACTGGGCTGGGCTTTACCCGATTTTGCACCCCTGGTTCCCTGATCCACACCTTAGCACATCACTCAAACTGTGTGTGTTCTCTGAAGGATGAAATGACTCCAGCCTGCTGGTCAACAGAGCCCTCGGAAGAGGCAGTCTCAGGCACAGGGGACTTGCCCAAATGCATGGTAATCCCAGGGTCTGGAGATCCAGCCTAGGGGTGTTGCTTGCCCACCCATGCAGAGATGGTCTTACAGGGGATGGCCACCCCTTAGATGTTGGGGCTCTTCATCTGGGAGCATAAGGTTGTTTAGGGGTGATTCTCAGGCAAAGGTGGGTGGAATCTTATTTGGGGGTGGAGGAGACAAACTTGCCCGGGGAGGCATTCTTTGGAAGGTATGGTGGTCTTTGCAAAGGCACGGGGGCCTGAAAGGGAAATCTCTCCAGGCTGGGAGGTGGGAGGTAGCCAATGCTGGGGTTGTCTGAGCCAAGACCAGTGCAGTATCAGAAAGGCAGACTCAGAGATGTGAGGACTTGCCTGTCATCTTATAGCAGGGCCATGTTGAAAGCCAGGAGTTCTGACACCAAGTCCAGCTCCTTTCCTTTGGGACTGGCCTTGTGACACACCCTGGGGAGGAAAGCGAGAGATTCTTGGCTGACAAAGAGGCACACGGGGCCAGGTAGGGAGACGCCAGTTCTCAGACCTGTTCAGGTCACCTCAAGTTTTCTTGAAGGGTGGGAGTCACAGATGCACAGACGGCAATTTCCTCTTAGGAAACGAGCTGCCATCTAAGGGAAAAATGTCTGGGGCCGAACGGTTGGAGGCTGGACAGGTAGGAAGGGGGGACAAAGGGAGGTGAACCTTGAAAATATCTAGGTCACATCTCCTGCCAGCAGCTGCCCAGTCCTCTGTCCATAGCCAGGTTGGGAAAATGCTTTCTTTCTGATCCCCTTCCAACCCTGTCTTGAAGAACAGGGTGGAGCTGATGTCTGGCCCTTTCATCAGCCGAGGCCCTGATATAATAATGTTAACAATAAATAATAAACGCTACCATCCATGGAACGCTTGCTCCAAGCCCTGTGTTCATTATACATTGCCTGTTTTACTTCCCTGAATCCTCAGGAGTTAGGAACTGTGGTTCTACCCAATTCACTGATGAGGAAACTGAGGTTCAGTCATTGTCTGGACTTACACCTAGTTCTGCTGGCTTCACAGCTCTGAGGGTTTTTTTTTTTTTTTCCTTTCAATTTGGCTGGGGTCTTGCTTGTAGCATGTGGATCTTCCATCTTCGTTGCAGGATGCGGAATCTTTAGTTGAGTCATTTGAACTCTTAGTCTGAGTATGTGGGATCTAGTTCCCTGACCAGGAATTGAACCCGGGCCCTCCTGCTTTGCGAGCTCGGAGTCTTAGCCACTGGACCACCAGGGAGGTCCCAGCTCTGCGGTGTTTAACTGAGTGTTATGGAGAGTCCCAGGTGCCAGGCTCGGTGTCATGTTAGAAGCTGGCCAGCCCCAGCCTCTGTTGGAAGGTGTCTGAGTTCTGTGGTCTGAGAAGTCTGATAAGGCACAGTGCATGCCCCTAGATGCTTGGTCCTGTGGGCAAGGTGGCCCTGTAACGCGCCTTGCAGAACACCCCCAAGGATGCCTCCCTGGAGCCCCTGGCACTGCACAGCTGGGCAGGCTGCTCTGCGCCCCCAACAGCTCTGGCCCACAGCGGTTTGCAGGATTTGCCTGATGTCTGTCCCTTCCATCGGATCTGAAATTTGAGAGGGCCGAGATGCATCCCTGGCACAATGCCTGGCCCCTGTGGGTCCTCCCGTGCGTATTTACTACTGTCACACACACACACACGCATCAGAGCCAGCCAGGGCATGTAGTGCAATAAGCCAGCACAGGTCACAGGTGGGTCACAGCAGGAAAGCACTATGAAAAATTATTATTTTTACACAAGTGAACCATGTTCATTACAGAAATTCTAGAGAATGACGGCAAACATTACAAAAATCACCCCTCCACAATAGTCACTATTACTGTTTTGGTAAACAACCCATCATGTTTTTAAGTTATTTGCAGGGATGGGGCACCATCCACTTCCATTGGGCACCATTCATATTGCATTCTGAGTGACTGTAGTTGTCCAGTGCACAACCTGGGCAACTGTGTATGGCAACCTTGGGTGTATATGTGTGTGTGTGTGCTTTGCTATTTATTCTTTATAGAATTGACACCAAGCAACATATGCTGTTTGAAAAGCCATGTCTCTCACTAAAAACATACCATGGTCAGTTTTTTTTTATGTTAACAAATATCTCATTTTAAGTGCATGCTCAGTCGTGTCCAACTCTTTGCAACTCCACTGACTGTAGCCTGCCAGGCCCCCTCTGTTCATGGAATTTTCTGGGCAAGAATACTGAATTAGATTGCCATTTCCACTCTTGGGCTCTTCTTGAACCAGGGTTTAAACCAGCGTCTCTTGTGTCTCCTTGATTGGCAAGCAAATTCTTACCACTGAGCCACCTGGGAAGTCCAAATGTTTTTAAAACAATAAGTTAAATTATTAGGCTATTTCCATTTTATTTCCATTTTATTTAAAACAGAGCATGATGAACATGCTTTGGGGACGTTTGTATATTTAAGTTCTTGGGATAAATTCTAGGAATTTCAAGCAAGAGCATATTTGATGCATGAGTCCTTTGAAACACAAACTGCAAAATTGTTCTCCAGGAGATTTCCAGCAATAATGCAGGGAAGAAAAGGGTTAGTGTAAATTGGGTAAAATTGCAGGAGGAGGAAAAAGAGAGGGGATATTGGGATATTTGATCCACTAGTGGCCTGTAGCTCAGATGTTCTCTTTAGGAGGCTGAAGAGGAGCAGTTTGTCAGTGAGAGGTCAGCCTCCTGGCCTGTAGCAATAAAGCCACGTCATCCCAGTCTGAATCTCTGTCTGACTTTGACTAAGTCATCTCCCTCTCTGCCAACCTAGTTTCTCTCCTTGTAAGCTAGTGAGATTGGACTAAATCACAGTCACTATCATCCTGTGATTGTGTTGAGTTTCCAAGTTATCTACACTTGGCAGGAAAAAGTGCTGTGATCAATTAATAATGTCTGCCATGGGTGTGGGAAAGGAGGTGATGGTTCCTTTGCTATGTACTAGCTATTCCAGGACTGGACACTTTCGGAGACTATTAGAGCTCTGAAAAGGAAGGGAATGTTTCCTGCCATCTTGTTCCTCATAGATGTCTAGATTTTGAGAAATGCTTCATTGAGTTAGCCAAGTGCTCTCATCCTGGTCTGTCTCACTCTGGGTGTGTTGCCGAGTATGTAGCTAAGAGGCAGATGACTTTCAATTTCTGTCTCTCGACCTTATTCAGCATCTCATGACATTGTCTTCAGCCTGCAGAGGGAGAATTGGGAATTTCCTATGATTTCAGTATTCCATTCGGTTTTTATCATTTTAAGGTTCATGCGTTTCTAATTGTTACGAATACCATGGCAAAATTAATAGTTCTATGGTTGGTTTATTACATTTAGTAAAATTATGTGCATGCAGTGTTTGCCAAGAGAAGACGCGGCAGGCTCCTTAATCATGTAAAGATGATAATTTAGTTGTTACACTTGTTGAAATGATGGGATTAATTTTTTAAAAGTTTGCAAACTGGTGGAGAAATGTAAAACATTAATTTAGTTAGACAAGCAAGCCGACAACTGACAAATCCTTTCAGCCAAACCCGGTATGGAGACGCTACAGACCCAGAGTGGGAGGAGATTCATCCAGGACCCAAAAGGCACTTTCAAGGAACTGGGACTGTGATGTGGGGAAAGTGCTGTGTGACTTTTAGGGAGCCACTTTCCCTCTCTGGGCCTTCAATTTTTTTTTCTATAAAATAATATTAGAGACATGATTTTCAAATCATGTCCTGCAGAAGTCCTAAGGATTCAGACCATGTCTTGCAGGCTAAAAGGAAGGCAGATGGATGAGAATGCTGAGGTTTCAGTGGGGTGGGTATCATTTTGGAGGAACCTGTCCACATTCCTTTTTCCTCCCTCCTTGTCATCAGTTCATGTAGTTCTGAAGGGATTAACCAACCCCTGGCTCCAGATGGCGGCCAGTGACACAGGATGGGCTGGTGAGGTCAGCGTAATGACCTGACAGTGAGTGGTTTGCACCAATCCCATGACTCAAATCTGGCCAATTAGAACCAATAACACTTTCTCATGGTACCTTTGCTGGAACTTCAGAATGAGACTCTTTTTTCCCTTGGAGTGCCTGAGCCAGGGGATGGGAGATCAGGCTTTGGAGACCATTCTTGATCATGGTTTGGAGAGAAGCCTGTCTGAGAATGAAGCCAATGGAAAGAAAGTGACCGTGTTAGTTGCTCAGTCGTGTCTGACTCTTTGTGACTCCATGGACTTTCACCCACCAGGCACCTCTGTCCATGGAATTCTCCAAGCAAGAATACTGAAGTAGATCCTTCTCCAGGGGATCTTCCTGAACCAGGGATGGAACCTGGGTCTCCTGCAGAAAACAGAACCAATATACCAAACAGATTCCCAAAGTCATCCTTTCAGCTCCTGGATCCAGCCATACCTGATGTCTTGTATCTTTTTTTTTCAGTTGTATGAGCCTATACAGTTCTATTGTTGCTTCAGCAAGTTCGAGCTGAGTTTCTGTAGCTTACAACCCAAAGAGTTGCAACTAACGTGGGACTAGGGCCAAGCTGTGTTTATCCATTCTATATGCTGGAATTCCATATACAAATTTTGTTTGAACAAAAGATTCTGTTGCTAAAAAGTAGGCCTAGGACTTGAAAATTCCTAAGGGCCCTTTTAGCTGTGATATCCTGCGTCTCCATGGCTACTGCTGTAGGCATGCCTGTCCTCGGGTGCATGAAGCAGGTGAAGACACACGCAGAAGGAAGAGGCTGACTCTGGGCCGAGGTCACTGAGAAGGCACCACTGGGAGTGGGTCTGGAAGGCTTAGTGAGAGGTCTCCAGAGCGTAAGGGAAAGAATGGAATACAAGGCAGAGGGAAGAGCCTGTGCAGGTGGCCTGGAGGTGTAAAGACTGCGAGGCCTTTGGGGGAAGACTGGAGAATCTGATGTGGCTAAAGCAGGAGGTTTGTGGGTGGTGAGAGGGAGGAGGCTTGAGGAAATGAAGTGGAAAAGCAAAGGGAGACGCTTGGGAAGGGCCTCGAGTGTCAGCATGAAGAGTCGGCCAGTGGTTGGTGGGCAGTGGGCAACCGTGGAACGTTCTCGAGCAGGAGAGAAGCAAGGCCCAGTGGGGGCTGGTTGCTGGGAACGGGATAGACGATGGAAGAGAAATCCGTCTCCCGGGTTGGTTATGCCTGAGACTGTCGGTGCTTCCGTCTGAGGCAGGAGGCAAGGAGGGGTCTCAGGTCCCCCCTCCTCTGCCTGCATTCCAGAGCCAGCAGGGCCTCACAGTTCCCAGCCCTGGAATCTGGGCGCTATTTTGAGGAGGGAGGCCTGGAAGGCGGCTTGGTGGAAATTGACTCTGCTGGCTCCATTTAGCAGGGGTGATTTACGGGAATTTTGCCCTGGTTCCTGGGGAAACAGATCTTTCATCATGTTGCAGACCTTGATCGTTCTTACAAGTTCTGAGGGGCCCCGATGGTCCCTTCTCCAGATGCACCGTACACGCCGTGTTCCATTACTCTTCGGGACTTTCACCCTCACTGTTCCATCTTCCTGGATCACCCTCCTCAACTTTTTCTTGCTTGAGAGTAATAGTAACAATAATGTACTAAGTCCCTTCAGTCATCTCCGACTCTTTGCAACGCCATGGACTGTAGCCCTCCAGGCTCCCCTGTCTGTGGGGTTTCCCAGGCAAGAGTACTGGAGTGGGTTGTCATTCCTCCTCCAGGGGATCTTCCCAACCCCGGGCTCGAACCTGTGTCTCATATGTCTCCTGCGTTGGCTGGAGAATCCTTTACCACATAGCCACCTGGGAAGCCCCAGTAACAATAATAATAGGAACAGTACTAAAAGCAGGAGAACCAGCAACCACTGCCAGAGCCACAGATGTGCACTGCACACTCGCTGTGCACAGGAACACAGCTAAAGTCCTCATGCACACCTTCTCAAGAAATTTTCTCAACAATCGGAAATGGTAGAAACTTTTAATATCCAGAGTTTAGAGAGAAGGAGGCCTAGAGAGATGAAGTCATCTACCTAAGTAAGGTCTATCCCTGAGAATAGGAGGAGGTGGGATTTGAACCCAGGGCTCTTGGGAGGGGACAGGCCTTGGATTTGGGGAGGCCTGGCTGGGAATCTGGGAGAGGGGATGAGTGAAGAGAAGGGAGCAATGACACACAGAGGTGAAGCAAGTGGAAGAGGCGGAGAGGGAAACAAAGACGTTTCTTGGCAGCCCTGACTCAGAGAGTTCGAGAAGCAGCAGCAGAACCATGTGCAGAACAGCCATGACGCTCCAGGTCCAGAGCGAAAGGGGAAGATAGAGACTGGAGAGGAAAGACTCGGGGACTCTGTGTTAGGAGTGACTGTAGTTCAGTGCACAACCTGGGCAGCTGTGAATGGCAACCCTGGATATGCATATGTCTGTTGGTGTTTACTCTTTATAGAAATGACACTAAATGACCTGTGCTGTTTTAAAAGCTGGGAGTGGGTGACCCACTGCAGGTAAGTGATGGGGAGCAGTGAACTGCAGTTCCTGGGGACCCCAGTCTAGGAAGAGGCAGAAGGCATCAGGAAGAGGTGGAGGCCCATCCTGGCTGCTTCAGCCATCTGAGCCTCCTGGTCTGTGTTATCAGCCACAGGGGCCACAGAATTATAAGTGCCCAGGCATCTTTTCCATGTTCATCTGCACCGAGGTACAGTTTGTAATTCAGAGAGGCTTTGAGGGAAATGGCAACCCACTTCAGTACTCTTGCCTGGAAAATCCCATGGACGGAGGAGCCTGGTAGACTACTGTCCATGTTCGCAAAGAGCTGGACACGACTTCACTTTCACTTTCACTTTGAGGCAGGGAGGTCGAGTTGTTGGGGAAAAATCATTTCATTAAAAAAAAAACAGATAAAACTTGCAAGGCACCATGAGCATATGGTCTGGGTACCAGGTAAAGTTGAACAGGTTCTGCCTTCAGCTCTGGTCACGTGTTTCCATGACGGATCTCCAAGCTCCATGGGAGGCATTGTCCAAATCAAGTCATCATTTGAGGCCCTTTGGTCTTGGGAGGTGGGGTGCACGTGGCTGATGGTCAATAAACCACCCTGGTCCCAATGGGCACAGACACACAGGGTGACCTCCAACCAGTGCTGGGGCGAGTACTAGCACCAGTCCCATTTTATAGATGAGGAAACTGAGGCTCAGAGATGGCAGGTGGGATTCTGAGCTGCCCTCCTGCTTCGCCCAGGGCTTGAGGACTCCAGCCCCTGGTTTCCCGTGGTGGTGGGTGCTGTTTGTTTCAGAAGGAACTCCCTTCCCACTGTCCCCCTCTAGTCCTTTGTGGGTCCCCATTCTGGGTGCAGAGGATGAGATGGTTGAATGGTATCACTGATTCCATGGACATGAACTAGGGCAAACTCTGGGAGGCAGTGAGGGACAGGGAAGCCTGGCATGCTGCAGTCCATGGGGTCGCAAAGAACTGGGCACGACTTAGCGAATGAAAAAGCAAATCAGCTGGGTGCAGCTAAGAGTTTGAAAGCCACTGTCACCGTCGCCTCCAAGGAACCTCAGGCTGCATTTGCCCCCAGGCTTGCCTCTTGCCTAGAGGGGCCCCAGAAGCTGCAAAGCACCAATGAGATGGGGAAAGAGAGAGAGAGAGAGGGAGACAGGGAAAGGCTGGGAAAGACTGGCACCAAATTCACAGGAAGAGAAAATGGAGTTACAGCCATGAACGACAGATATCATCATCATAATAAAATAATAATAGCAGCTGGGCCTTCTCTGAGCACTGTTCACATCGCGGGTTCCCTTACTGACTCCAGACGCAAGCCACAGGAGGCAGTACCTATAGGAACCTGTGGTTTCCACGGATGCGGTGTCAGTTCTGATGAAGTGGGCTGGGCCAGGTGGATCCCCTTGCCCCCAGATCTGAGCTGGTTTCCATGGCAAAGAACAGGGAACATGGGCTGCGCTCCGACTCTGTGCCCTGTGCAGGGCCCAGACCTTTGCCATGTGATCTCATCTGATTCCATAACATCCCAGTGAAGTGAGACCAGTATCCCCGTAGACCAAGGCTCAGAGAGGTCAAGCGACCTGCCTCAGGACACACAGCAGTCAGCAGCAGGCCTGGGGGCATAAACACCAGTCTCTCCCTCCCTCAGTCTCTGCCTTCCTTGGTCCTCTGGGCACCTGTTGACCTCCACTTCACTAGCCCCTCAACACCTGCCTCTTGGGAGCAGCTGAGCAGGGCTCTTGGCCCTGGGCCCGACACACCCGGGAGGAAAGTGACCCACTCAGGCTGCTCTTACATGACCTGCCCTGGTCCAGCCTGGCCCAAAGCAAATGTGTGTTATTGATGCCTAAACAAGCCACTAGGTGTGTTTAATCCTGAGGCTGTGATGACCGCAGCTTCGACCTGATTGATGAGGCTGTCTTGTTTTTATATGAAAATCACCACCTGAAAATACTCTGGTCCTCCTAGTATTGATGGAGTCCAGCCCTTTGCTTGAGAGGCACTGGGAGGAAAGACAAGGCCCAGTTTGTGGCCTCTGGGGATTTCGATTGAGGCTGCCCAGGCAAGGCAATGCACACCTGTGTGGGTCCCTCCGCAACACGCATTCACATCTACACATAAGTAGACACCCATGGATGGATGCACTGCAACACACATGTGAGCGCATTCATACCCAGCTGTGGTACACACACACCTACACACACATTCACAGGGATGCACCCAGCCACCGTGTAGGACCATGCACCACCAGCCTTAGGGTGTGTGTGTCAAACACCCACGAGGGTACACAGCAGGCATGCCAACATGTCTGCACACAGGCACCAGGACCCCTACACAATGTGTCCCCACCGCGGGCTGCTCACACACAATCACAGGGGCACGTACACACACTTGCACACACACACACGCTCCTCTACTACATGTACACACTCATTTTGTTGTTCTTCTGTCTCCAGGTCATGTCTGATTCTTCATGACCCCATGGACTGCAGCATGCCAGGCTTCCCTGTCCTTCACCATCTCCCAGAGTTTGCTCAAATTCATGCTGAGTCGGTGATGCCATCCAACCATCTCATCCTCCGTTGCCCTCTTATCCTGCCTTCAATCTTTCCCAGCTCCAGGGTCGTTTCCAATGAGTGAGCTCTTTGCAGCAGGAGGCCAGTGTATTGGAGCTTCAGCACACTGAAACACAGGTACAATTTGCTTGCCACGCCCACACACTGTCCTGGCCCAGGCCTGAAGGTGTGGAGGAGGCTGAATGAGAAGATACAGGGAACCACGACTGAGTCCTGCCTCTCTCCCATCCTACCTGGGTGGTTTTGGGTGGATACTTAACTCTTTGGGCCTGAGTTTTCCCATCTGTCCACAGGGTGACATGAGAGCCAGCTTGCGGAGCGGCTGTGGGAGGCAGCATTGATAAAGAGCCTGGCACACAGTAGGGTGGAAGAAATGGGGCCTCTTAGAACCCATGGCTGGAGCACCAGGACCTGGGGATCTGGCAGGTATCCCTGCCTCTCAGTTCTGTTCTTTAGGTCTGATCAGCAGACGCTGTGGCCCCTCCCCAGCCAGGTGACCAGGGGCCCTGGGAAGCCTTCAGTCCCTGACAGGCTCCCCCAGCCCCCAGCCCCCAGCTCTGGTCCTTCCATCTAGATGCCAGGGGCCCCAGGGCCATGGCACCTGTGGGCAGGTGGCTCTGTGTCTGAGCGCAGGCAGGGCCCAGTCTGGCGTCACCCCAGCACCCAGCCCTCCTGCAGCTGCTGGACAGGAGTGGTCCACGGGGAGCTGAGACCCTCGTGGGCATGGCCTGCAGCCTCCCGATGGGCAAAGAGAAGGAAGCAGGTCAGCAGGAACCTGCGATGCTGGCCCATAATTCACAGGGGGGAGGGTGTCAGGGTATATTTTGACTACAGTCGGAAGCTCCAGGATTCGGGCCTGTGAGTGCTGTCCTGACAGATAAATTGGTTGAAATTCAATTGGCTGTGACAAGAGGGCTGGTTTCCTTGACAGCTCACCGACTGGGATGGCGTGGCTCGCGGGCGCAGACTTGCGAGTCCGGGCTTGCGTTATCCAGGCCCTGGCTGGCCACCGGCCACCGTGTCTCCCCAGGCCCCAGCTCAGGGCCAGTGCAGGCCGTCCTGGTGTGTGTGTGTGGAAGACGGGGGACCAGGGGGACAGGTGGGCTCTGTGTGGAGAGACTGCAATATCCGGCGACCTGGTTGCTGCTTTGCTGTGTGACCTTGTGCAAATCTCTTTCCCTCTCTGGGCTTCGGTCTATTTTAGAATGTGACGGCTCACTGTCTCTCTTTTTCCTTCCTTCTCTCTCTCCTTTCTGCTTTCTCTGCAGACTCTCGTGGAATTCCTATGCGTCACACATTGTTCTGAGTGCTGAGTACAGCTCTGGGGAAGGACTTGTGCAGCTTTGGGGGCTGGATGAGGCTGCTGGGCGTCAGGGTCTGCCCACTGGGGCCTCAGCTTCTGTATATGTAAAATGGGAGCAATGCTGATGGAATAGCTTGTTTTGCCTCTAATAATCAGTAACTACTGAATAGATTTTAAAGGCTCCTGGCATATTTGACTTCAAGAAGCAGCCAAAGGAGGAGCTTTGAGCTGACCCTTGGATTCACACAAACCCTTCTCTGAATCCTGGCTCTGCCTCTCCTGGGCCAGTTGACCAAGCTACTCCCAGCCCTTGTTTAATTACCTCCAAGTCTCAGTTTGCTTCATCTGTGAAATGAGCACAGTCTACCAACCATGAAGGGTCATTGTGAGGATTAAACAAAAGGACTGAGCATTTGCCAGAGGGTAGTCTGCATTTCACTGGCAAGCAGGACAGGAGATGAGCAAAGTTTCAATTTTTCATGTTTATGTATTTGTTTTAATAAATACCAGACGCAGATCTAACAAGAACATCTTACCAGTGGTTTCATGGATGTCATTGCTTCAGATGAGGCTAAGGTTGAAAACAGAAGGTAATATTTTCTAAGAAAAGATGAATGAATAGTTGGGAGGAGTATTTGGGGAAGGCAGGCACAGGGAGATGGCCCAGTGATGTTGGATTCAGAAGAAGCTCGTGTAAAGTAATCAGCATCGTGAGGGGGCTTAGCCAGGGCCCCAGGATGGTCTGTGGCTGTGACGATATGGTGGCAATGACTTCTGTTGCTGAGGTGGTCGTGGCCGTCTCCTGTATGACCGGGGAACTGCTTTGATTCGATTGCTGTGTGGCCTCGGGTGCGGCTCTCCCCCTCTCTGGGCTGGGACTCACCCCCTTAGAGATCCCAGAGGACAATGCCCTACAGTGGCTTACAGCACCCCAGCCGGCCTGTTTTGCAGAGGCGCCTAATGTTAAGGCTTTGTTGAGGCACCTCTGTCCCCAGGTTCCTGGGAAACTTGTGGTGTCTCAAGCCAGGCAGAGTCCACGCACGGGAGCGTGTGACTGAGGCCCTCCAGGGCTGGCCTCTGCCTCCCAGCCAGAGGCGACAGGGATACAGCCGTGCTTCTACCAAACCCCGGTGATTTATGGGCCTGCTCCACGGGCCAGGACGTTTGCACTTTTTCAGCTTGGAAGGCAGGGAGGCCAGGAGGGTGATGGGAAGAGGGTGTTTAATGAGGCAGGTAAATATTAGGTGAGCACAGGGGTGATGACCGCAGGCTGGGGGCAGGGTGGGAAGCTGTCTCCTGGCTGGGAAGCCTGAAGGAGGGGTCCTGAGCCTGACCATGTCGGGGGACCCCTGACAGGTGCTTCAACCCCCAGACCCCAACTCCAGAGCCCGAGTCTGGGCGAGGAGCCCCCTGGATGAGCAACCTCAGCCCTAAAATGGCTTTGACTAAATCAAGTTCTCTTCCTGTCCTCCTTCTCCAAGCAGTGAGCAGAGTGGCTCCCAGGAAGGAGGCTGGAGCTAAGGGTCAGAATCTTTTTTTTTTTCTTTCTCTTTTAGTTTTTCATTTTACATTGAAAGAAAAGTGAAAATGAAGTTGCTCAGTCGTGTCTGACTCTTTGCGACTCCATGGACTCTTCGTGTCTGACTCTTTGCGACCCCATGGACTCTAACCCGCCAGGCTCCTCGGTCCACGGAATTCCCCAGACAAGGATACTGGAGTGGGTTGCCATTTCCTTCTCCAGGGGATCTTCCCAACGACCCAGGGATCGAACCTGGGTCTCCCGAATTGCAGGTAGAAGCTTTACCACTTTACCGTCTGAGCCACAAGTGAATCATTAGACTATAGTTAATTAACAATGTTGTGATAATTCCAGGTGGAGAGCAAAGGGACTCAAACATATATATACATGTATCCATTTTCCTCCAAACGCCCCTCCCATCCAGGCTGCCACATGACACTGAGCAGAGTTCCCTGTGCTGGACACTAGGTCCTGGCTGGTTATCCATTTTAAACAGAGCAGTGTGTACCTGTCGAGCCCAGTCTCCCTGACTCTCTAAGGGTCAGTGTCTTGGATGCAAAGCCCACCTCCCCATCTGTGTGATCCTGGACATGTGAACCTTCCCCCTGAACCTCAGTTTCCTCCTCAGCCTGTGGTCAT
This sequence comes from Nanger dama, assembly GCA_917880005.1. Lineage (NCBI taxonomy): Eukaryota > Metazoa > Chordata > Mammalia > Artiodactyla > Bovidae > Nanger > Nanger dama. The sequence continues at coordinate 14,004,279 of CAKJTW010000053.1, read as the reverse complement.
CACCTCTGTGTGCACCTAATATTTACCTGCCTCACTAAACACCCTCTTCTCGTCACCCTCCTGGCCTCCCTGCCTGCCAGGCTGAAAAAGTGCAAACTGGAGTGAGTGATGAGGCAGGGCTGAGAGTCTAGAAAGGGTGTCTGGCTTGGATGGACGGGTCAGAGCTTGGCGAGAACGATGCTCAGTGGAGCAAAGAACAGAGCTGGGGCCGCGCGGGGACGAAGCTGGCGAGCTGGCTTTCCAAGCCCACCCCACAGCTGGTCCATGGCAAGTGCTCAACCATGTGGTCTTGAGGCTCGACGAGCATCTCTCGGGGATCCTCTGAAAGAAGTCTCGATGTGATGTGTCTGCAGACAAGGGCGGCCAGGACAGAGGGGAAGGCAAGAGGAAGGCTGGAGGTGGGCAGAATCTGGGCGTGCTCAGGACACCATGATGTTGCGGGTGATGAGGAGGCTGGGGAGGGGGAGGGGGGCGGGGGGGGGAGGGGGGTGGGGGGCAGATTAGCATTTGCTGTCTCTTCAGTGTCTATGTTTAATTCCTTTATACGCTACCCACGTGTGTAATTTTATATACCTGCATGAATGTCCTGTCGCGGAGGCGTTCCTTTAGCGCTGACAGTTTTATTTCCTTCTTCTTCTTCTTTTTTTTTTTTTCCTTTGGCTTCCTCCTCCCCTCCTCCCAACTGGGTCACCCAAGTTAACAGCCTGGCCTTAATCTCCCCACAACTGTCACACCTGTCCCCCGCACTCCCATCAGCGTCGGCCACGTGCAAACATGCACTTGAGGCTCTGTGACTGATTTCCTTTCACAGCGATGGGATCGCGTTGCAGACAGTCTCTCCACCTTGCTGTGCTCACTCACAAAGTCTTCTGGGCGTCTCCCGAGCTGGTTGGCACAGCTCTGCTCCCTCCCGTCGAGGGCTGCGTAATGTTCTGTGGCACAGAGGCACCCTCCAGCACTCCCCATTCCCTGGCCAAAGGGCTCTGGTTTGGCTTTGCCTGTCTGATTTTTGGCCGTGACAAGGAACGCTGCGGGCAACGTTCTCGAACACGTAGTCTTCAGTGCTGTGCATTTGCTTCTGTGGGACAGACTCCCAGGAGGGGTATTTGCTGGTCTCTAAGTTGGGTTTTACATTTTCAGCAATGAAGCATGTGATTGCTTCTCTAAAAGCCTCTAACCCTTTACATTTGGGGCAGTGATGATTGGCAGGGTATTTTTCTCCCCCAGTCTAGCTGGGTGGGATGGAGGTGAGGGCAAGGATCTGGTCTTCTCAGGCTTTTTCTGGACTCAGAGTGAGGAATGGGTTAGAGGCAAGAAGCACTGAGCCAGCTCATTATTTGATGAATAGCTGCCGGATTGTAAACCCATTGAGGGTAGAGCCTGGTTTATCTTGTTCAGTCATGGGTTTTGTACGTCACCTCCTGTATGTCACCTCAGCTCCATTCAAAATGGGATCTGAGCATTTTCTAGCCTTTGTTCAGTGTGGTCCAAGGGATGGATGAATGAGTGGGAGCTGATGAAGTTCCATATTCCACAGGTTTGTCTGTAGCTGAAATGGGGAATGAGCTCCGTGTCATGGAGGCATGCAACCAGATTCTAGACAAATCATTGACATGGCTCCTGGCACCAGTGAGAGGGTTTGACTGAGGGCTTCTAACACCCCTCCCAACCCTGGGTGCCTGGCACTGCTGCCTGGACCCTGGCCAGGATCATCTCCCCACGGAGCCGCCCTGAGCCTGCTGGCTCTGGGCCCCCTTTGTGTTCAGGCTTCCTTGCTCCCAGCATCACACTGGCTTCTGGCTCCTCAGACCTGTCAGGTTCTGCCAGGCGCCCTGCATCCGTGGCCTTGGAAGGCCCCCCCCCTGCCTGGCTCCTCCCGGGCCCGTCCTGTTTGTGAGGCTGTTGTCTGGGGTTGCCGGGGCAACGCTGGATCTGGGCCCTACTCCGAGCCCACTGACTTTTGGCCCTTTCCACGCTCTTTGGACCCAGCAGCTGCTTCTGTCTCCTGTCTGGGCGGGTCCCTTGGGTGGAAACCCATCGATGTGGCGTCTGCAAGAACCCTGGGCCCGCCAGAGCTCCGGGGTTTTCCCTCAGGCACCGGCCACCACGGGGCCTTCCTCCCTGCTGTGTTGTTTAGTCGCTAAGTCAGGTCTGACTCTTTGCAGCCCCATGGACTATAGCCCGCCAGGCTCCTCTGTCCCTGGGATTCTCCAAGCAAGAATACTGGAATGGGTTGCCATTTTCTTCTCTGGGGGATCTTCCCAACCCAGGGATAGAACCCACATCTCCTGCATTGCAGGTGGTCTCCTGCTTTGCAGGTGGATTCTTTACCATTGAGCCATCAGGGAAGCCCCCTGCCCTCCTCCGGCTGTGGATGGTGGAGCAAAAACCCAGGCTCTGCGGCTGGCTGCCTGGGTTCGAATCCTGCCCCATGGGCTGTGTCTTAATCCTCTCCTAGCAGATGCTTCTCTTTACAGAGTCTGGACTCTTTCTGCATCTACCTGAATGTGATGAAGTTTTCCTCTCTGAGGGAACCTGGACGGGCCTGGGTGATGAGGAAGTCCCCTCTGATGAGGGAACAGAGCCCAGCACGCCTACCCTGACACTCCGCACCTAGAGACTGTCTTTCTGATTCCTGGCAGAAGGCTGGGTGTCCGTAGTGGCCGACGGGCATGCTTATTCCCTGTGATCTCCCACGATCCTGGTAATTCCTCTCCCGCCCGTCACCTGACCCTGTGTCTAAAGTGGGGCAGGCGTCCCCGAGGCCTTGTCCTTCCAAAGCTCCTCTTCCTCCTGTACCCTGCAGTAGCCTGCATTCCTTTCCCCACCTTCGGTGAGACAAATTTATGAGAGCTGAAAACCTCCCTCCTTCACTAAAGAGTCACCGTTTTGCTTTAGACAGGTCACTTTCCTCCTCTGGGCCCCGATTTCCCATTAGATCAGTGACTTTATCATTTATTTTCGGCCACGCCGCTCAGCACGTGGGATCTTAGTTCTGGAACTGGAATTGAACCTGCGCCCCTACACTGGAAGCACCGAATCTTAACCACTGGACTGCCAGGGAAGTCCCAGATCAGTGATCTCAGAGAAGATGAAATCTTAGGTGGGATAAGTGGGGCACGGGTGGGGAATCTCGAAAACTCTCCCACAGAGGCAAAGGCAGGGGTCAGGGCTGGGGAGGCAGAGACTGAGCAGGCAGGGTTTACCATCATCTCACCAGGTCCAGGGGCCTAGTTTCGTATCCTGACTCCCACCCTGTGGGGCCCTGGGTTCGCCTCTGTAAGTTGAGGGTGCCTCATGGGACCCACCTCTGGGAGGGAGCAGGGAAGGTGAAAGGAGCCTCTGCACCAGGATATTGGGGGCCCAGCAGCGGGGCGCCTTCCTCTCCTGCACCTGGGGGTTCTACACAGAGTGATGGAACCAGGAAGCCTGAGCAGGGCAGGGGGGTGGTTAGGGGGCTGGCAGGAGGCACCTCCCAGACTCCAGCCAGTGGATTTAGTCCTGGAGCATCTTCCCCTGATACACACACTCACTCTCTCACACCTGGGACATCTCACAGCTCACGATGGAGACAGTGGACACGGACGCCAGCAGATGAGCACACAGCTGGCCCTAGACACACACTCACACACACACTCAGTCAGTTTAGTCATGTCCGACTCTTTGCCACCCTGTGGATGGTAGCCTGCCAGGCTCTTCTGTCCATGGAAATTTCCAGGCAAGAATACTGGGAGCGGGTTGCTGTGCCCTCCTCCAGGGGACCTTCCCAACCCAGGGATCGAACCTAGGTCTCCTGCATTGCAGGCAGATTCTTTACTGCTGAGCCACCAGGGAAGACTCCCCTGTCCTCCCCCCCCCCACATGCATGGTACTCATCGCGGCACATAAGCGTGTAAGCTGTTGAAAATATGCCCAGTACACACAGGGGCACACCCACGCCTGGTGCCTGCTGGGGTCCAGCCTAGTGGGGCAGACCGAGGCTCAGAGACGTGGTGGCTGGCTCCTGATTTTGAAGCTGGGAAAGGAAGAAGCCAGGATTTGAACCAGACTCCTTTGCCCACTATTCGGAGAGTGTGTCCCCAAACCTCAAACCTTCCTGTACCACCCCAATGTCTTGCTCTAGTATTTATCCAGTGTCATATTTCAAATCAACTTTAAATTAAGTCACTTAAATGTTAGCCTCAGCCTTAGCAACAAGATCCATGACTTTCCAGGACTTAAGGGGGTGATGTTTTTAAGATGTATACCACCATCTCTTGGCCATTTCGATGTTTAAAACTCATTTAGGGACTTGCTGATCCTGTTCAACCATCGTATTTCATGGAGGCACAGAGAAGGTCAGGAGTTTGCCCAAAGCCACAGAGCCAGTAGAGCTCAGGCCTCCTGCCTCCCGGGTCTGGGGGCATCCCCTACCATGTGTGCATTGGGAAAGGCAGGGCTTCCTCCAGGGTGGGTCCTGCCTGACTCCGAAATGACAGCAGGCAGAGAGTCACAGACACTACCTCTGTTCATCCCTGGAGGCGTGCCTTCTTGATCCCATTTAAAATTTCTTTTATTTTCATATTTTTAATTATTTATTTTTACTTAAAATTTTTTTTAAAGCTTTTATTCTCTATTAGAATATAGTGAATTTACACTGTTGCTTCAGGCACACAGCAAAGTGATTCAGTTATACACATACATGTGCCTCTTCTTTTTAAAATCTTTTTCCATTTAGGTTATTACCAAGCAGCAGAATCCCCTGGGCTGTACAGTAGGTCCTTGTTGATTATCTATTGGTCCCATTTTAAAGTGAAGGGAACTGGGGCTCAGAGAGGTGGAGCAACTCTCCAGAGGGCAGACAGCAAGCAAGGAGTAGAGCTGGGATTTGAGCCCTGGAGCTGGGTGTCGTGTGGCAGAGAGAGTGGCCGAGGATACGAGGACCCGGTGGAAAGAATGCTGCTGCCAGGAGTGTTGCTATTAGGGTGGACACGGGCCAGCTGGGGGCCTGCAGTTTTGGGAGACAACCCCCCTTCCTTTGCTTCCTAGGCTAAAGTGTAGACGCTGCTATCCCTTGCTGCTTTCTGGAATGGATTTAGTTCACAGCGGCTATGCTGCAGATGACAAGCTGCATGTTTTTAACTCGGGGAAGAATGTCCTGGCCTTTCAGAGCCTCCCGCCAGCCTGGCCATACCTCTTCGGGACCAGGAATCCAGCTTGCTTCCTGCCTTCAGTAGCCTCGAGTTTTCTCTCTGGCCCCAGCAGCCCCGTCTTCTCAAGTCCAGACAGCAAAAGGTCTTGGGAATTTTTGTAAAACTCTTAAACCTGGCTGTAGGCCAAAGGGAAACAGCTCTGAAAAGGCTGACGCTGTCTGGGAGATGATAGAAATACGGTATTCCTGTAGCAGGCAGTTCTTGAATTTACGGGGGAGCGGCAGACAGAGCCACCAGCAAATGGGCCGGCTCTGCCGTGGGGAATGTCGAAGCCCCCAGACACACAGCGGACAGGAAAGAAAAAGAGGACTGATTGTGGCCAGTTGGGCAGCTCTTGCTGTGGGTTGGTGGTAATCGGTCTCGGTGCATTAACTCAGCAAACCTCACCAGCTGGAGGAGGTGATTGTTTAAGTCAGCCACCCGTCATCTCAGCTGTAGAGGCTCAGAGAGGTGAAGCGACTGGCCTGAGGTCACACAGCCAGCAAGTGGTGGAGCTGGTTTCTGAGCTCAGTCTTACCACTAAGTCACTTGGACATGCATGCGTCCACACACGTGCAATCACGTGGACATAATACATGCACACAGGCAGACGTGCACACAAACACACATGTGCACACATGTTCATACTTGCACTCACTTATACACACATTCCGAGACCTGGAACAAAAAGTGCTCACCTGGCTCGTTGGAGCAGGGCCAGGACTCCATCCCCTCAGACCCTGGGAGCATCAGCTTCCTTCCGCCCCTTCCTCCTTCTCTCCCCCAGATGTTTGCTGCAGCTCCTGCCAGCCGGCCAGATGTGCGTGACGCCCCAGGATGTCTCAGAGACCCAGAGGCCAAGGAGGCTGCCAGATGACCCCCAGATGTCCCCGTGACACTGCATACAGCCCTGGGTTAGGGGCCCCAGACACCCATGAGGGATCCACTGCCCTGCAAGGTCCCCAGGCTCTCACCGGGCAGGGACCGAAGACCAGGGGACCCAGCTTTGTTCCCCAAGTAGGAGCCCTAAGGCTGAGTCCAGCTCAAAACCACTGTGGGGCTTGGGGCTGACCCTCTGCTGTCTCTAAGCCTCAGTTTCCACATCTGTGCAATGGGCTCAGCATGGCCAGCTTGGCCACATGAGGGTGTCCTGGGGACTGTTGACAATTAGAAATGGAAAGGATTCCTAACGATCTTCTAGTTCCCAATTTGCAGATGGGGAAAGTGAGGCCTGTGATCATGCTGCCAGGCAAATGGCAAAATAGGGCTCAGAAACCAGGTCCTACAAATCTTGGCCAGATAACTTTATATTTAATGTAACCAGCTCCTGCAACAGCGACATGTAATAGAACACGGCAATGGAAAGATTGCTCTGTCTTCTCGCTAGCAGGCTTGTTCTGACATTTTCTTTTTGCCCCAAGATATTTTTCTCAGGGATTACTGACCAGCAAGATGGAATTTCTCCAAGAAACATTCAATTGGCCCCGATACTAACATTGTAGATAGAACATTTCACCTTCGGTTCTCCTGTCCAGTTTGGGGATTTCAGTGGCAAGTCAACAGGGCCAGTGAGCTGTGTACAGACAGGTCATGCATCCTGCATAAGGCTGGCCCTCTCCTCAGAAGAAGGCACCTGGGTGGCAGAGCATCACAGTCTCAGGGCTGTGGGCTCCGGAGTGAGCCAGAGGTGAGCTCAAATGCCTGTCAAGCCTCTCACCGGCTGGGTGACCTTGGGCACATTGATTGATCTCTCTGAGCCTTGGTTTTCTCATCTGTAAAATGGGAATGATCACCTTTTGTGACACTTCATAGAAATAACAGATGTGTGATGCTCGGGGAAGATGGTGCTGGAAGCTCTTGGCTCTTGGATGTTAAGCCCGTTTTCAGAGAGACAAGGGATGCACCAAGGTAGCCCAGCTTCTTTCAAGGGCAAGTGGCCAGGTGAGAGCCGGGGGCAGGCTGCCCCTTGTGCAGGCCAGCCTGCTGGATGCTGAGTGATGCAGCCCTCCAGGCCCTCTCTCCAGAACTGACGCTGGGTCCTCTGCAGACATCCGCTGGCCTGACCTAATATCTCTTCTCGACAGGGATCCCTGCGGTTGGCCTCTCAGGCCCAGATCTGTAAAAACCTGATCAGGCTATTATTTTAAGGACAGTCACTGTGTTTTCCACAAAGGGTCCTCTCTGGAATTGGCCTCCGGTTCCCATGGCTGGTGACAGAGCTCAGAGCCGGCTTTCAAGGGTGAGGAATGGACAGACGGCGGCAACTGCAGCCTGGGCTGGGGGTGTGTGTCTATATGTGGTGGCTGCTCAGTCATGTCCGGCTCTTTCTGACCCCTGAAAAGAGTGCTACGGACTGTAGCACACCAGGCTTCTCTCTGTGGGATTTCCCAGGCAAGGATACTGGAGTGAGTTGCCATTCCCTTCTCTAGGGGATCTTCCCGACCGAGGGATACAAACCCAGGGAGGTGGTGGTGGTTAAACGTATGCTCTGAGGAAAGGTGCCCCCGCCCTGGCCCTTCTCCCTCTCTCCTCCTTCAGCAGCCTGCACACCTACTATGTTCACCCTGGGCCTCCCTGATAATCCTTTTACAGACGAGGAAGCCACAGCTCAGAGAGGGACAGTGCTTTTCCCAGGACCACACAGAACAAGAGTGAACAGTTCTTCTGGACACCCAGCTCCACATCTTGGGCCCTGCTGCCTCCTCTCTTCCCTAATTTCCCCCTCGTCCCTTTGCTGCATTCCCCCCTGCTCCTTCCTCCTCTTTCCTTTCTCTTCTCTCTCCCTGTTCTTTCTCTGGACGTCTCATGACCCCACCTGCTCTGCCAGTGATGGGCATCTTAACCCACAGAACAACAGCAGAAGAGAGTGAAGACTCTCAGCTGCACTTTATGGCTTTTCCTGAATCCCACGTCGTGCACCAAGTCCCTCCTGGGGTAACATCCTCTGACACCCTAGGATGTGGGCACGTTATTGGATCACTTTACAGGTGAGGATGGGGGACCTGGAGGAGGAAGCTGGGCAGGGAGGGGCTGGGGTCTGAGCTTTGGTCTAGCTGACAGCCGAGACCCCACACTTCATCTTCATGTGGCATTAGGCATCCATCCACCATCCCCCTCCAGCAAACACGTTTTAAAAATTAAGGTTTAATTTATGAACTATCAAATGCACAAAGTTTAAGTGAGAACTCAACACATTTTTACGTCCAGACATTGCCTATGATAACACAGAGCACGTCCCTAGCCCCCTGGAAAGTTCCCTTATGCCCCACTCAGAGTCCACGATCGTAACCCCAAACAGTGGCCCTGGAGGTAACTGAACTGGAATCCCTACTGTGTCACTTTGAACAAGTTGCTTCACCTGGCCGAGCCTCAGTTTCCTGATCTGTACAATGGAGCCGCTGTTCCCTCTGTCCTAGGCAGGGACAGAGAAATCCTGTCCTAGAGAAACACACGCAGAGAAAAGGGGGCTTGTGTTAACATTATGAATATGCTGGAGCCTCGGGTCCCATATCCGATCCTCGCAGTCCATGAAGATGATGCCACCCCCAGGCCCCCCCAAAACCCTTCTCTGCATCCCCAGACCCCAGCCTAAGAAGAACCTCCTCCAACCCCAGCCCAAGGCAGGCCTGCTTCTCTGGGGAAAGGAGGCACGGTGGCCCCTGACCCTAGCCATTGCCCGACCCCCAGACCACGGCCTGCAAGAGGCTAACCCCCTCCCTACCGCCCAGTGGCCAGCGCCTCCACCCCTTTGGTTGACGAGGCTGCCCCTGCCCGCACCCATTCATGTATTTTGTATTATAAAATGACTGCCGTCACCATGGCAACATAAAAGGAGCCGATCTCATTACTGGGGCCCGGACACATTATTTTCTCCAAGGAATTTCTTCTTTTCATTATTTCCCTCCAAAGGTCAGTTATCCTCTCAGGCGGGGTGGGGGGCGGCGGGGGAGTCCGCGAAAGGTGAGCCGGATTCATGGCAGAATTCCCCTGGCGGAATTTACAATCATTTTGCCTTTTTCCCCTGCTCTAACGCCGTTGGAGAGATTTTCTTGCAGCCGAGCGGTTCTCTTTAACTCCTGCAGCCCTGGCAGGCAGGCTGTGCCGTCAGCGGATGGGGCTGTTCCTACTGGGAATCTGTGTCTCCTCCAAACCATCCCCTGACGCCACCTGACTTTAAGCCCCTAGGACAGGGGAGTCTGGGGTGTGTACCATTTGCCATGGAGGACCAGGGAAGTGAGGGAGGCTCAGAGATAATCTGTTTTTTTTTCTCTTAGTCCTCTCCCTGGGGAAAACAAAAACACCCCAGTCAACAGTCAAAAGTTGTGAGAAGAATGAGCATTCACATTGCATTCTGGAATGTGATATGACGACCAAAAATTTGGCGAATAATTTGGCTTCAGAGGCAGACAGGCCTGGGTTCAAATCCTGGCTCTGCCATTTCCGGGCTGTGTGATTGATCTCGGGCAAGCAGTTCCATGTCTCCGAGTCTCGTCTCTAAAACAAGCCCCGTGCAGGATTCTACCTTACAGGCATCCGGTGAGGATGGCGTGAGATATGTAAATGCATGTAAATGAGCAAGCCGTGTGTCTGCAGCACGGGAAGCAGTAAGTATTGGCAACAAATATCTTGAGGTAGAGGTATGCACCAAATCTTGTATATCCAGTTACTCTGTGTATCGGTTACCTAATGCTGTGTAATAAATCACCCCGAGATTTAGTAGCTTAAAACCATGTGTGTGTGTGTGTGTGTGAAAACGGTAATCATTATTTATTATCTTTCATGGTTTCGTGGATCAGGAGTGTGGGAGCTGCTGGGTTAAGGCGGTTTGGGCTCAGGATTGCTCTTGCTGGCTGCAGTCAGGTGTTTGGGGCTGTCATCTCTGAAGTACTGACTGGGACAGGGAATTCTGATTCCAAGGGGGCTCATTCATGGTTGGCTGGCTGTCAGGGGGTTCAGTACCTCTGGTCTCCACACGGGTCTATCCTCAGGGACACTTGAGCATCCTTACAACATGGTGCTTGGCTGCCCCCAGAAGGGGTGGTCCAAAAGCTACGATGGCATTTGTGACCTAGTCTCAGAAGTCACGCAGCATTGTACCCACCAGACTGTCTTGATCATGTAGGCTGACTCTGATTCCATGTGGGAGGGAGCTACCCTGAGGCATGGCTAGCAGAAACCAAGGATCACTGGGCGCCTTCGTGGAGGCTGGCTCCCGCACACACTGTGTCCTTTACATAGATGATCTAGCTTCATCTTCACAATGAATGTTGGACGCTGATTTCCGTTTTACAGAGGAGGGAATTGAGGCTTAGAGAAGCAAAGTGCAGTCTTAAAGATGTTACGGTACGATTTCAGGCCTAGTTTCCTAAATCCCACCCATTTCTCATGGACCCACTAGGTCTGTTGGTCAGATTCTGCTGGCCTGAAGTGGTGGAGATCTGTCGGGCAGAGAAAGCTTGAGGCGGCCTCAGTCTCTCTTGCAGCTGGTCGGGGCAGAGCAGCACCATACACTCAACAAATGAAGCCAGTCAAAACACTCCCTCCTGACGAAGCCAGTGGAATCAGTGTGTTTGTAAAACTGACGGCGTTTTTGTTGACAGGCAAATGTCTATATCACATGGCAACAAATGGCTGGAAGATGCAAAAACGCAGTCAATCATCAGAGATGTTTTTTCCCCTCTTCTTTAAAAAATAAAAGCTCTCCAACCACCAAACAGGATGAGTGATGTTTGCATCTTGTTTGCAGATCTTTCTCCCTGAGCTAGCAAGTTCCTGGGGCTCCACGTGGAGACCTGGGAGCAGCCCAAGTCAGTTTGAACCAAACACAGGGGGTTGTCAGGGTCTTCTTGGGAAGAGGGAAGTTATTGACCTGAGGGAGGAAGGGCTGACCTGAGGTGCACTGATGCTCAAGAGTAGAGAGACCTGGGAGCAGGGATGACAGAGCATCAAGCTGGCTGTAAGAGACTCGCTTCGTGGCTCAGCTTGTTGGGCTGGCTTTGTGAAATGTTGTCCAGGGGCTCAGTCATGTCCGACTCTTTGTGACCCCATGGACCACAGCACACCAGGCTTCCCTGTCCATCTCTGTCTCCCAGAGCTTGCTCAAACTCACGTCCATTGAGTCAGTGATGCCATCCAACCATCTCCTCTTCTGCTGCCCCTTTCTCCTCCTGCCTTCAGTCTTTCTCAGCATCAGGGTTTTTTTTTCCAGTGAGTCAGCTCTTCATGTCAGGTGGCCAAAGTATTGGAGCTTCAGCTTTGGCATCCGTTCCTTCCAGTGAATATTCAGGGTTGATTGCCTTTAGGGTTGACTGGTTTGAACTCCTTGCTCTCCAAGGGTCTGTCAAGAGTCTTCTCCAACACCACAGTTCAAAAGCATCAATTCTTCGGCGCTCAGCCTTCTTTATGGTCCAACTCTCACATCCGTACATGACTATTGGAAAAACCATAGCTTTGACTATGTGGACCTTTGCAGCATCTCCCAAACTCTGATGTACTTAGGATCTCCTACAATAGCTGGTAGGAATACAGATGCCCAGGCACCGGCCCTGGAGGCTCTGATTCAGCAGGATGGGGAGGGTAGCCAGAGTATCTGTATTTTTAATACATAATCTCACTTCCCAGAGATATTGATGTGGGTGTTTCTGGGGCCACTCTGAAAAACAGAGTGGTGTGGAGGAAAGACTCTGTGCCCACTACTGCCTTGACCCAGCACACTCCTTATTGTGCATCTGGGCTTAGCTGGACAAGGTCTCCAAACAGGTGGCTCAGCGGTAAAGAATCTACCTGCCACTTCATGAGATGCAAGAGATGCAGGTTCAGTCCCTGGGTCGGGAAGATCACCTGAAGGAGGAAATGGGCACGAATCCCAGTATTCTTGCCTGGAGAATCCCATGGACAGAGGAGCGTGGCGGGCTACCATCCAAGGGGTCCCAAAGAGCTGGATGTGACTGACTGAGCAGGCAGGCAAGGTTTCCAGGAACCGTCTCTGATGCTCTCATAGGCTAGGTCCCCCTTGTAACCATCTGTGTCTACCTCCTCATTTTCTTTCTGCTTCAGTCTTCAAGAGCCACATAAGGGGTATCTGATGTTTGATTCCTCTCCTTGACACCAGTGTTTCAAATTTGGAAGCTGTCGGTTCCCTCATTCATTCATTCATCTGATGTCTGTTTTTTTCTAATTTTTGCCATGCTCCACAGCATGTGAGATCTTAATCCTGAACCAGGATGTAATCCCTGCCCCCTTGGACTACACAGTCCAGTGGGGGGATGGATCAAATGAGTCAAGAGACAAGTGGGTAAAATATTTGGAAGTTATAAGTGTCCTAGAAGGGAAAATAGAAGAGGCTTAGATGGTGCATGAAGGTACAGCAGCTGTACACTAGAGGGCTGGTCAGGGAAGACTTCTCTGAGGACAGGACTCTCAGTCTGAGATCCAAAGAGATGAGAAGGCTGGTTACATGAAACGTGGAAGAAAGTTACTTCTGGCATGGAGAACAACGTGTGCAAAGGTCCTGGGGCTGGCGAGAGTTGAGAGTAGTCAAGGCATGGGCAGAAGCCCAGTGTGGCTGGAATCAAGTGGGTGAAGGGCCGAAAGCGTGGGCTGGTCGGGGGCCTGACCACACACAGGCTACAGCAGCATTTGAGTTGTATTCTGAGTCTGATGGGAAGGTTTTGGAAGGTGTTATGGTTAGACGTTAAAGGGCTCAAAGGAGACCATTCCTTGGCTTAAATATCTTTTAAAAATTAATTACTTACATTACTTAAGGCAGGCCCTGGATGCACTGGGTCTTTGTTGCAGCACATGGACTCTTTTAGTCTCAGCAGGTGGGATCTAGTTCCCTGACCAGGGATTAAACTGGGGGTTCCCTGTACTGGGAACGTGGGACTCTTAGCCACTGGACCACCAGAGAAGTCTCTCAAATATCTTTTGGCAGGGAAAGTAATACCATTTTGCCCATTTCCTGGGAAACTTCCAGGAAATGTGTCTGTTTACTATTGAATATGACTTAGACCTTAGATGCCACCTCCTCCAGGAAGCCTTCCTTGCTCGGGCCACTTCACGTGTATTTCCACCAAAGCTCCCATGATGGATATGTGAGTATACCACAATACACCAACATTTGTGGAACTGTAACCAATGCCCATGTTGCGGGATGGAACACTCCATGTGGGCTCAACCTCATCTTACATCTATGTCTCCTCAGAAGCCTCCTTAACCTCCTGTGCCTCAGTTTCCCCTAATGGGCTGTAAGGAAGAGCAGCCTTTGCCAAGCTGGGTTGCTGTGGTACCTGGGTAAGTGGATGCACCGGACTGCTCACCAAGTGCTTGGTACCCAGTGATGCTATCAGCTCGGCCGCACTTCTTACATACATACTCAGAGGATATCTACTGAATGGAGGTTTAGGGGATGCCCCGACTGCACCTGCCAGCCCACCCGTGACAGGAGTTTGGCTCATCAAACACTCCAGCATTGGCTGGGGATGTGTTTAGATTTGCTATCTGGCTGTTCTTTTCATTTCTCAGATTTACTATTGGCAGGATACACCCATACATACACTCATACACTTTGAGGGTCCGGGTGGGGATTTATGGTGTCCTGCCCTCTTTGTGGAAGAGCCAGAAGGATCTGGGAGAGGGTCTGGGTCAGGGGAGGGGGGGGGGGGAGGTAGCCCCAGCTCTGCATACCAGGAGCCCCAAGCTGGTCAGCCGAGGGAAGTAGAGGGTCTTCTATGGGACTACAGACGGGGTTCTGGGTGACATCCCCGGTGGTCTCACCTTCCAGAGCAGAGGGTGTGAGTTCAATCCCTGGTCTGGGGAGTCAAGATCCCACTTGGCTCATGGCCAAAAACCAAAATGTAAAACAGAAGCAATGTTGCAACAAATTCAATAAAGACTTTAAAAATGGTCCACAACAACAACAGCAACAATACCACAACACAACAATAACACAACAGCAATAACAACAACAGAACCCAAGAAAAACAGTACCTGTAAAACAAGAAACAAGTTCAGTTCAGTTCAGTCACTCAGTCGTGTCTGGCTCTTTGGGACCCCATGAATCGCAGCACGCCAGGCCTCCCTGTCCATCACCAACTCCCAGAGTTCACCCAAACTCATGTCCATCGAGTTGGTGATGCCATCCAGCCATCTCATCCTCTGTTGTCCCCTTCTCTTCGTGCCCTCAATCCCTCCCAGCATCAGGGTCTTTTCCAGTAAGTCAACTCTTTGCATGAGGTGGCCAAAGTACTGGAGTTTCAGCTTCAGCATCAGTCCTTCCAAAGAAATCCCAGGGCTGATCTCCTTCAGAATGGACGGGTTGGATCTCCTTGCAGTCCAAGGGACTCTCAAGAGTCTTCTCCAATACCACAGTTCAAAAGCATCAGTTCTTCGGTGCTCAGCCTCTTCACAGCCCAGCTCTCACATCCACACATGATGGAGATTGCTATTCTCCCCCTCCCTGTGGTAACCTTGGTCCAGACCTTGAAGGCAAAACCAATGTCTCCTCATCGTGCTGCCTAATTAGTAGCAAGGGCATGGCATACGGCCATCAGGCAGAACCCATCCCACCATCTTCCCCCTTCTGCACACTAGTCAATCCTCCTCTCCCAGGAAGCCTGCACGGGTTGCCCCAAGCACAGGGGCCTCCACTTTCTCTCTGTGACTCCAAGGAGCCCAGACCATTTGTAGCACCATCTATATCACCACCCTTCTCCTTCCTCCTCCCCCCATCTCTCACTGGCAAATATGATTTAAATATCTACTGGGATAAAATGTACAATGGTTAAGAGCATAATCTCTAAGTTAGGAGGCCTGGGCTTGAACCTCAGCTCTTCCGCTAGGTACATGGCCCTGAACAAGTCCCCTTTGTGCCCTGAGCCTCACTGTTTTCCATCTCTAACATCAGAGGGTTATTCTGAGTACTCCATTTGTTGTTCACTTCCTCAGTCATTTCTGCCTCTTTCAGTTCAGTTCAGTCGCTCAGTCGTGTCCGACTCTTTGTGACCCCATGAATCTCAGTATGCCAGGCCTCCCTGTCCATCACCAACTCCCCGGAGTTCACTCAGACTCACGTTCATCGAGTCCATGATGCCATCCAGCCATCTCATCCTCTGTCATCCCCTTCTCCTCCTGCCCCCAATCCCTCCCAGCATCAGAGTCTTTTCCAATGAGTCAACTCTTCGCATGAGGTGGCCAAAGTACTGGAGTTTCAGCTTTAGCATCATTCCTTCCAAAGAAATCCCAGGGCTGATCTCCTTTAGAATAGACTGGTTGGATCTCCTTGCAGTCCAAGGGACTCTCAAGAGTCTTCTCCAACACCAAGTTCAAAAGCATCAATTCTTCAGCGCTCAGCTTTTTCACAGTCCAACTCTCACATCCATACATGACCACAGGAAAAACCATAGCCTTGACTAGATGGACCTTAGCCGGCAAAGTAATGTCTCTGCTTTTGAATATGCTATCTAGGCTGGTCATAACTTTTCTTTCAAGGAGTAAGCTCTTTTAATTTCATGGCTGCAGTCACCATCTGCAGTGATTTGGGAGCCCCCAAAATAAAGTCTGACACTGTTTCCACTGTTTCCCCATCTATTTCCCATGAAATGATGGGACCGGATGCCATGATCTTTGTTTTCTGAATGTTGAGCTTTAAGCCAACTTTTTCACTCTCCACTTTCACTTTCATCAAGAGGCTTTCTAGGTCCTCTTCACTTTCTGCCATAAGGGTGGTGTCATCTGCATATCTCAGGTTATTGATATTTCTCCCGGCAATCTCGATTCCAGCTTGTGTTTCTTCCAGTCCAACATTTCTCGTGATGTACTCTGCATAGAACTTAAATAAGCATGGTGACAATATACAGCCTTGACGTACTCCTTTTCCTGTTTGAAACCAGTCTGTTGTTCCATGTCCAGTTCTAACTGTTGCTTCCTGACTTGCATACAGATTTCTCAAGAGGCAGGTCAGGTGCCCTGGTATTCCCATCTCTCTCAGAATTTTCCACAGTTTATTGTGATCCACACAGTCAAAGGCTTTGGCATAGTCAATAAAGCAGAAATAGATGTTTTTCTGGAACTCTTTTGCTTTTTCCATGATCCAGCAGATGTTGGCAATTTGATCTCTGGTTCCTCTGCCTTTTCTAAAAGCAGCTTGAACATCTGGAAGTTCACGGTTCACTTATTGCTGAAGCCTGGCTTGGAGAATTTTGAGCTGCCTCTTTACATCCTCAGAAAAGGCAGGACACCAGGCTTCCCTGTCCTTCATTATCTCCCCAGAGTTTGCTCAAACTCATGTCCATGGAGTCAGTGATGCCATCCAGCCATCTCATCCTCTGTCACCCCCTTCTCAATCTTTCCCAGCATCAGGGTCTTTCCCAATGAGTCAGCTCTTCGCATTAGGTGGCCAAAGTATTGGAGTTTTCCATAAGATAGAATTTAGACATTTCTCCCATTTTAACTATGGATAGGGAGAAGCCGGGGGACTTCAGAAGCCAGGAAGAAACTTGCTTTCCTAAGTAGAGCTCCTGATGACTGCTAAGAGCAGGTGAAGAGCTGTGAACAATGACTCTTATTTTGGCATCAGGGGAAACTTTGCAAGAATCCCTATTGCATATTTACTGTCAAAGACACGTGAAAGACAGTTTCATGAGGTGTGTGGTCTGGGCCTTTTCTCCTGAGCCCAAGTGTCTCCCATGTGCAGTCCAAGACGTTCTTGGGGCACAGACCTCAGGTTCCTAAGAACTTTTGTTGGATAGATCTTGTTAACTGCCCTCTGTTCCTTAGTATTCCTGACAGGGCCCATCTGTCTGAGAAAGCCCATTCATCAGGAAGTTTATCAATAATCCAGATACTTCTTTGGAGTAGTTTTTTTTTTTGGTTTTTAATGGATGTTGAGAATTTGTTCTCATTAAAGTTCTAAAGTCTGTGCTGGAGCAGTCAGCTTACAAAAACACCATGAGTGCTAAAATTTGCTTCTTTTTGATTTAGTCTCTTGCTAGCTTGAAGGACTGGATTTTATAACAGGTCAATTTCAGACCATTTGATATTGATATATGAAGATCCTTAGGAATTACTGAATGCATTTTTCATCCAGCTGCGATAGCATCATATAAGGAAAATGGGATTGACTGTTAAGTACAAATTGAAAAAGACATGGTCATTTAAGATAACTCCTTATCTGTATACAAGGAAATAGTATCAGGGAAATAGACCACCAGTTGACAGAAATAAATTTCACCTTGGACTCCCCCTCCACATGCCTCCTTCACTGCTGTTCACACTTGTCGGGATTATTCAATTATTCTGAGAGCCCTTTCCCGGGGCCCCTTTAGAGGATGTGTCTGCGAGGAGGATTCCCTGCTGCTTTATTCTAGAAGAAAGTGTTAGATAGGAGGAGCTGGGACCATTCGCAAGCAAGCTTTGGAGAGTTTGGAGGGTAGCTTCGGTCTGGAATGTTCCAGATCTCCCCGGCAGAGCCCCGGGTGAGCTATGAGCAGGCGAAGAGCTGAGAACAATGGTTGCCTGCTTTTCTTCTCATTCACCAGATTCACTCACAAGACCCCTGGAGGGGTCTTTAGCCAAGCAGGCACCCTCTCCAGGTGACATATCCAGCACTGGGAAACTTCCTGAATTTTACCCAAGCAGAGTGGGTTTGAAGATCACTTGGAAAATTCCTCAGATTTCCAAATATCCCCTTTGCCATGGGAGTGGCAGCTGGGAGCTTCTGTCGGATCTTCTAGACATCAGTGCATGAACCTGTTTCTGCTCTGGCTTCCCCGCTTCTCCAATTCCTGGGCTGGAGGCTGGAGAAGAGGGACTCCTACTTCTCTTGTTTCCTTGGGTCCCCACTGTGAGGCTGGGCTGGGACCTTCCAAATCGGTGGATTCCTGAGAAAGATAAGCTTGGGGCAGGTGTCTACCTTGCCCTCAGGTGAGCAGAAGGTGTGTCCCAGCCCTGTTCCCCTCACTCCTCAGTGGGAGTCAACATCAGAGATTCCCCTTCATTCCATTGAGGAAAGGGCTTTCAGAGCCCCAAAGAAAGCCAGGTGACCTTAGGCCTAAAAGTGAGCCCAAACTCCAATGCTTCCTGAGGACCTACTATGTGTCAGATGAGCCACTGCCAGGAGACTCTGAGAACGGTGTGATGAAAATCTGAGGAGTCCCTTTATATGCACGATTTTTGTTACAACTTACAGCAAGCTAAACATCACCACTCCCAGTCTACAGTTAAGGAATGTGAGGCTCAAAGACAAAAGGCAACTTGAACAAAGCACACAGACAAGCTTTGGAGGAATAAGAATGTAAATCTGAGTTTGTTCAATTCTGAAAGAATCCATCCATTCACCCCCTATCTACTCATTCATTTATCCATCTCCCTATCCTCCCTTCCTTCCTCTCTTCTTCCCATCCATCCATCCTTCTACCCATCCATCTATTCA
Source organism: Nanger dama (assembly GCA_917880005.1). NCBI lineage: Eukaryota > Metazoa > Chordata > Mammalia > Artiodactyla > Bovidae > Nanger > Nanger dama. The sequence goes on along the minus strand of CAKJTW010000053.1, from coordinate 13,985,679 downwards.
TCTATCCATCCATCTGCCCATCTGCCATCCATCCATCTATCTGCCCACCCATCCATCCATTCATATATCCTTCCATTCATCCATCCATCTACCCACCCATCCATCCATTCATCCATTTATCCTTCCATTCATTCATCTATCCTTCCATCCCTCCCTCCCTCCCTCCATCCATCCATCTATCTGCCCATTCATCCATCCATCCATTCATCCACCCCTCCATCCATCCATGTTTCAATTCATCCGTCCCTCCATCCATCCATTCATGCATCCCTCCCTCTCTCCCTCCATCCATCCATCCATCCACCCACCCACCCACCCATCCATCCAGCTATCTGCCCATCCATCCATCCATTCATACATCCTTCCATTCATCCATCCCTCCATCCATCCATCCTTTAATTCATCCATCTATCCATCCATCCATTCATCCTTCCATTCATTCATCCATCCCTTCATCCATCCATCCATTCATCCATCCATCCATTCATCCATTCATCCTTCCATTTCATTCATCCATCCTTTCAACCATCCCTCCCTCCCTCCATCCATCTATCTGCCCATCCATCCATTCATACATCCTTTCATTCATCCATCCATCCTTCAATTCATCCATCCCTCCATTCATCCATTTATCCATCCATCCCTCCATCTATCTGCCCATCCATCCATCCATTCATACATCCTTCCATTCATTCATCCCTCCATCCATCCATCCTTCAGTTCATCCATCTATCCATCCATCCATTCATCCTTCCATTCATTCATCTATCCTTCCATCCATCTGTTCCTCCAGTGTCTTTCAAGTACCTGCCAGGCAATAATCATGCTTAATCATCACAGAAGGGACCTTAGGGATGTTCCCAGGCCCACAGCATCCCAGGTCTGACCATCAGTCACTACAACTGGACCATACTGGGGGCCCTAGTCTAAACTTGCCAACAGGAAGCAGTGGGAAGGAGGCAAGAGAGTGTCTCCCTCCCAGCATGGGGACCAGGGCTGGGCAGCAGAGCTTCCACCTGGAAGACAGGGTATGTGGGAAGTGGGGTGGGGAGAGGCTGGTAGGAATTCATTCCCCCCTCCCAAGAAACCTACAGGCAAACTCTTTACCAGCCTGTAATTCCCGTCTACCTGTCAATACGCCTGGGGCACGGAGCCAGTTCGTCCCAAGGCCCATGAATCACAGCACTCGACTTTCTGGTACTAATAAAACGCAGCCTGTCTCAGAGGTGGCCTGGGACCGTAGCCATAGGGCCAGTCTGTGCGGTGCGGAGCATGGGTGGGAAGGGTAGGGGGATCGTGCAGGTGGCCCTTCTGGGAGCTGGCAGCATCTCAAGAGGCTCCGAGGGGACTTGCCTGGTGGTCTAGTGGTTGAGAATTCACCTTGCAATGCAGGGGACATGAGTTCAATCCCTAGTTGGGGAACTAAGATCCCATATGCTGGGGGAGCAGCTAAGCCCATGTGCCACAATTAGAGAGACCCTGAGCCACAAGGGAAGATTTGGCATGATGTGACGAAGATCCCACATACTGCAACGAAGGCCTGATGCAGCCAAAAAATAAATAAATACTAAGGAAAAAGAGGCTCTGGGCCCTCAGTGAGGGGGGATCCCAGATCCATCAGAGATGAGTCCTGAATCTACTCAGAGGCTGGACAATGACCTTGGGGGAATACCCTGCGGGGCAGCATTCACGGCTGTCCTCAGGACCCCTGGACGGTCCAGACTACCAGCTGCAGCAGGGCTGGACAAACAGGCTGGCGAGTCTGAGCTGGTCAGAGTCTAGCCAGAGGTTGGGTGTGTTCCCAGCAGCTCACACACTCGCGGGATCTGCTCAGCCTCACCCAAGAGGTCCCATCCCGTCGATGCCTTCTTAGAACTTTTCCACTGCAGACAGCGACGCTTTCAAAGCGTTCATGCGCTCAGCCCCTCTGATGACAGGACCCCTCCCCATCCTGGGCCCCGCATCTCTCCTGTGATGTTGCCTGGCTCTGTCCATCCCAGGGACGCTGCCTTGTCCATTCTGCTAGGGGAGTGATGACATCCCACTGTGATTTGAATGTGCATTTTCCTAACTGCTCATGGTCTCCTGCTCTGGGGCTTTAAAAAATGTCTGGAGCCACTACTGGGCCCCACTGGCCCATTTCGCAGATGAGAAGAAAAAGAGGCCCAGGAACTGAAACAGACTTGCCCAGCTGCAGCTGGGCCCCTCAGGCTTCGTCCTGATTCCTGGTCATACCCTCTTAAAAGAGCTCTTTAAAGGATACTGGGACTTGCCGGGCAGTCCAGTGGTTAAGACTCTGCCTTTCAATGCAGGGGGCTTCGATTCAATCCCTGGTCAGCCCCTAAGCCCCTACAGGCCAAAATTTAAAAAAAAAAAAAAAAGAAAGAAATGCTTGCTTTCACTTGGAGGTATAGAAGGTGCTCTTTCAATGTTGTAACTGACGGTGTGTGCTGTGTCCTGTCCCTCTGTGTTCTCGCCCATCTGGAGAGCTGACGATGGGGGACAGGTGGTCACGACAGAGTGTTGCTGGATGGCCATAGGACCGCAGCCTGTGCCATCTTTACAGACCCGGGGCCTCGTAAGCCATCCAGACTACAATGCTGGGGTCTGGACAGTGAGGGGGCTGCTGGACACTAATTCCCAGTGGAAGAGAGGATAAGGATGGGCCACTAACCTCCACCCTGAGAAAGACAGGCGGCCACCAGCGAAGTCCGAGGCCAGAGCTGGGCAGGCTGAGCCCCAGGTCAGTCTTAATCTCCCCAGAGGTCCCCTCCGGCCTCCACTCAGACCCCCCGCCCTCTGTTCCCCACCTCCAAACTATCCACTCCCCACACAACGTCTTCTCCCCTCCTTGGCCTCCCAGATCTGTTGTGTGTCTTATTTAATCTTATTTTATTTGGGGAGAAAGTCGCATCCAGAAGACCCAGGAAGGGTAGAAACGCGGCATCTGTGAAGGAAGGACGGCTGCAAAGAGAACACACACAAAAATTTTTTTAAAGCATGGTAATAAATGCTATTCAAAAAGAAAAGAGAAAAGAAAAACTCACCCCGCAATCTCTGAAAAACACAGCCCATTGAAATGACAAGCCGAAAATCATTTGCTAAGCGCCGAAACTGGCCCCTTTGTCACCCAAATCCCTCTGTTGACAGTTACCTTTCAATCCTGCAATTGTGGGGAAAGGCTGATTTTTATTCAATGTTCTATTCACCCTGCGTATTAATGAAAAGGGGGAAGAAAAAAAAAACTTGTAAGAATGGTGTTTAATAGGCTGATGGACAAGCCGTCTGGATTCGCCGGCCGAGCGCCTCTTATCAGTGGCTCACAGTGGGGCTGACGCGGGTGCCCTGTCCCAGCGACTTGGCACATCCACCCAGACTCTTGGCCCCTGCCACCGAAACCCTGGGATGGATGGATTGGCTTTAATCTTTAATATTTTTTGAAAGTGGGGAGCCTAATGATCTTTTCTCCTTACCAGGGAGGAGGGGACAGGACATGACCTGCCCCTGTGATTCAGACATGCATTAATTGAGCACCTACTATGTGCCAAAAGCCGTGCTGGATGCTGGGTATGGCACAGATGAGGCAGTGTCCCCAGACTTGGGCAGAGACTGGCAAACCAGGCATTTTTCCTGAGCTGGGTCAGGTGTCAGAAAAGGTCAGGGTGGCCCTCACTAATTCCAAGGAAACTGTGTACCCCAAATTATTTTCTCACATGCCAAGGCAGAGGCCCCAGGCTCACCCCAGCAGGCTGGGTTTGGGGCATCACCATGCCTGGTGGGTTGCAGGAGATGGGGACAGAGGAACTTCCCTGATCAGTTCTGTTCTGAGGCCAGACATGGGGGATGCTAAGAGTGAACTATACAGGTGGGATCCTGACCCCGGTTTGAATCTTGACTCTTCCACGCACTTCCTGCAGGCTTTGGGTGAGTCCATCCTCTTCTCTGAGCCGCTGTCTCCTAACCTGTCACTTAGGGGTGGTGGCATCACTGAAGTCAAGTCATTGGGAGGATGCTACCAATTCAGGGTTTACATCTCTGCTCCCAGATTCACATGCTGAAGCCCTGAGCCGCAGTTTGGAAAACTTCACCCTCTCCTGTCTTAGGCCACCCTTCCTCCCTTCCTTTTCTCATTTCTTGGTTTTCTGCCATGGATTAAACTGTTTTAATGGAGTTTAAGGAGAACATTTGTGACAAGGAAACCGGCTCCCTGGCTGGGTGGTGAGCTCCCCGTCAATGCAAGGCTGTAAGTGGAAGCTGGACAGCAACTTGGCAAGGACGTTCTGGTGACATGTGGGCCACAGGGTTTAAGGGGCCAGTACCAGCTGGTCAGCCTGTTTGACCAGACTGAAAACTCGGTGTGCACTGGCCAGGCCTGTTTTGTCCCCCAAGTGCCATGCCCGTTTGTCCCCCAAGTGCCATGCCCAACTCTCAGGCCCCATAACCCGGGTCACCCTGGAATCCTCTCCACCCACACTCGCCCCTTTAGCAAATCCCTTCAACTCTGCCTTTAAAATGCCCCAAACCCCAGCTCCCCTCCATCACCCCTTCATCTGCAGCGGCCCGTTCGCTCAGCTCTCTGCTTCTCCCTGGGGCGCTTCAGCTTTTCCTCTTCACAGAGCAGCGTGCAGCCTGGAATCTTTCTGTGACCCCCTGGGTCTGCTTTGTCCTCTGCAGTGGCTTCGACCGTGGAGCCCCTCTCAGAACCCCACGCCTGTCATAGCGTCTCCTGCCTGGCCCCACGCTTGTCCCTCCCCTCTTCTACCCGGGAACCCTTGCCATCTCTTGAACATGCCGCTGTGTTCCCTTGGGCCAGGCTAGTCCCTCTGCCTGGGACACAGTCTCTCTGGTCCCCACAGGGCTGCCCTCTTTCCATCTGAGCTTCTGCCAATAGCACTCTCTCCTTCCCTGATACTGCCCGTGCCCCCAGCACCATCTAACCCCTCCTCCAGCTCAACTTCCCTGCTCGGCTTGGGTCACCACTTCATACTGTAAACTTGTCTGATCCGTCGTCATCTGCCTGCCGTGCTAGCCGTGAGAGCCAGGGCTGTGTCCACCTGGCTGCCTTGGTGTCGCCAGATGGATGCGGGTGGCCTCCCCCGCTGTAGTGGGGATCATCTTTGAACCTCATCCCAGGACCTGTATCCTGCAACCTCCTGATTCAGAACACAGGGTTATTACATCCTTTCCCCATGTCCTCTGAAAACCAGCATGTCCTAGGCAGCAGTGACAAGTAACAGCCACTGCTCGTCTTGATCGCTCACTCAGTCACTCAACAAACACCTACTGTCATGTATCAGGCAGGCCATGGGCGGATGCACGGATCTCAGCTACGAAAATGGCAGACACAGAGCTGACATTTTTAAGGGGGAGAGAGAGATAAGAAAAAAAATTAAATTAATTTAAATAATGATATCAGGGACGATGAAGATGCTGCGGTCAAGGGGACAGTCAGGGAGGACTTTTGGAGGTGGCATCAGAAGTGGGGAAGGCCTGAATGAAGTACTGTGCTGTCAGGGGACAGGCGGGGGCGCTGCTGAGGCAAGGGGAACAGGAGCCAGATGGTAAAGAAGCTTCACCCATGTGAGGCACTGCAGGGGACCTCGGATGCTGTTAAGAAGGACTTAACACCACCATAAATTTGAGTGGGTGCCCAGGGAATGCCGAATGGATGAAAGAATGAATGAGCTATTTGAGTTGGTGAACAAGCACCGCTTCAACTCCATAGTCCATTGGGGTTCAAGGTCCTGCCCTCTTTTACCCACCTCTCGCAAATCAACCTCACCCGGCAGGTGACCCCCTTTGAAAGATACTGCCTCCATCATTTTGGAGGCAGGCGTTGTCTTCTGCTAATGCCTCAACTTCACAGCCAGGATGAGCTCGGCCCCAGTGGGGTCTCTTCAGGGAGCTAAGCAGGAAACCCTCCTGGGACAGAAGGAGGTACCCGCTCCCAGCCTCCTTGGAATGGAGTGACCATCCAGACAGTCATTTGTGTTTTGGGTTCCCCCACAGCCCCTTTCCCTCCACTGTGATCGCTGACAATGCAGATTTTAATATATTCACATTGGCAGAGCTATTTGCATTCACATGCAATTATGAGGCAAGACACAGACTCCTCAGGGGGTTGTGGAGTGGGAGGAGGATATGCCAATACTCTTGGGAGGGTGGGGGGCTATGGGAAATGTGGTCCAAGCTGGGCTGAGCTCTGTATCCCTGCTTTCCAGACATCAATGTCTGGGCTGGCACAGCACCCTCTCCCCACCTCTGAGCTGGAATTGAACTGGATTACTTTGTTCATCCCAGGATGGGGAGAGGTGCGGGTGTTGGTTGAAAGGGGACCAGAACAGTGTTTTTCCAGCACCCACTGTTTGTCAGGCTCTGTGTCAGGCCCTCAGGAGTTTACATTTTCGTGGAAGACTTAGACAAGAACAAATTAACAACTAAATAAACAAGAGCACACTGGAAAAAGTGTGGCGTGAGAAACCACGTAGATGAAGTGACAGCCTTTGGGAGTGTTTCCCTAGATACTATACAGAAGAGGGCGGGGAAAGCTGATTGCAAAAACGTGCCCAGTCTTTCACTGTTGCCTGTAGCCATTTCCCCTCTCAATGCATCTTTGCATCTCAGTCCCTCAAGAGCGGCATCTATTTCCTATGCCTGACTTGCTTTGGTCAGTAGGATGTGGTATCAGCAATATAGGACCAGCTCCAACCAGAGGCCTCCAGGGACCTTGCACATTTCTGCTTCCTTGCACATTTCTGCTTCCCTGCTACCATCTTGAGTATGAGCCTGGACCCTCTGCTGGAGGTTGGAAGTCTGACGGAACAGAGAAAAGCCGTTCCAGTCAAGGTCAGCCCAGACAAGACAGAACACAGCTGATCTGCTGGCTGACCTCAAATGCAGTGATTATTTTATCAGTCCAGATCAGTAGGACTACCCACGTAACCTGCTGACGTGTGGGTTAAACAAATGCCTGCTGTTTGAAGCCATGACATTTGAGATGTTTTGTTATGCAGCAGTAGCTGACTGATGCAAAAGGTCCCTCTGAATCGCATTTCATCTGAGATCCAAAAGATAAGAGATGCAGTGAGATAGCTAACCCTCACTGAAGGAAAGGGTTCAGTGAAGGAAAAAGTTAAACTCATTCTAGAAAGAAGTATTCCCAGTGTGGAAAGGCAATGAACGAACCCCTAAGCTAACAATGAGCTTGAAGTCTCCCCCACAATGAGTTAGCCCACCCTGGAGGCTGTTGGTGACAGTCCAGAGCCCGTCCTGATTAACCCATTCCAGTTCTCACCCCCATTGTTGAGGAGGGTGAGCCTTTTAGTTCGTTCTCTCCAGAGAATGAATATGGTCTTTGCACTCAGTATCCTTTCTGCCTGGGACTCCTGTTGTCTAACAGTCTGGCCAGTCTCCTTTTGTTTAAAAATTCCGTTTTTGAATCAGTATCACATTCAGGATCAAGACCATCAACGTACAGAACAGGCTGAGAAGCTCCCTCCCAGTGCTGTCTTTCAGCCCACAAAGCCCCTCCTCCCAGGCAGACCCTGTGTTCAATTGGCATGAGCCCTTTCTGAGACATTTTTTGCAAATGCATTCAATTACCTAAGAAGATTACACTTGATGCCTTTTCCACAAAATCTGCTATACTCAGCGTCTTTCTTCACTCTCCAGGACTTGGAAATCATCCATGTTGGTAAATAAAGGGCCCCTGTGTTCATTTTGTACAGCTGTATAGTATTCCATGGTGTCATTGCATCACCATCTATGTATCTAGTCCCTGCTGATGGACATCTGGGTCGTCTCCATTACTTAAAAGGTTCATTAAGTAAACTGATACATCTATGTGTGCATATGGGAGACACTCTCTAGCATAAGTGCCAATTCATTGTATCGATAGATTTTATCTAATTATTCCCCATAGAGGATGCCAGTGGACACCCTTCCACCAGAATATGAGAAAAGCCTGGCTGACCCCTCATCGTATTTAAGATTATGAACAGCTGTCATCTCCTCTAGGAAGGCTTCTCAGACCTGCATTCAGCTCATCGGCCTCAACAGGGTCCCAGCCTCAGTGCCAAGTTGGCGGCACTCTGAACTGCTGTGGCCTGTTTCCTTTTTGTCCCCATCATCAGACTGGGAGCTCCCTTAGACCAACCTTTATTTATTATAAAGTCCTGAGGCCCACTCAGGTCCCAGCACAGGGCTGAGGTCTGAGTAAACACCAGTTTCCTTTCTGTATGCCCCAGGGGCTGGGGTCCCCAGGGTGGGCTACCTCTGTTTACCCGTTGGCTACAGTGCCTCAGGGATAGAGGTTCAGCCTCTGACCCTGACACTTGCAGGCCACCCTGTGTGCTGGCACTGAGCCCCTTCCCCCATCGCTGGGGCCTCCGCCCTCTCCCTTGAACAAATAATAATTGTTAGAAAAAGGCCGGTGGATAAATTATTATCCTGACCCTCATTCCAGTGCAAAAAACTTTTGCTAGCTGCCAAGCGAAAAGTCAAAATTTGCATTTAAATAGAAAACGTTAGGCCAGCTGAACAGGGAGGCCAGTGCCCCCAAGAGGCCCCTCCCAGATGGATGGGGAACACAGTCACCCACCCCTCCCCAGGAACCCAGCAAGCGGCAGGGGAAACCTTCAGGGTCTGCGTTGAACTGATTTTTTTCTGTGGTTTGTGGCCCCTTGGGGTCTACTCTTTCCAGTTCCTGCCAAGGTTCTGCAAAGGCCTGTGGTCCAGCCAGATAGACCTCTTTGATGCCCTCTATTCAACCCACCATGAACTTGAGTCTCCTTTCTCCCACCCCACAGTAAGCAGGTAACCACAAACATTAAGGGCAGGTAGAGCCTTCATGGGTCACGTGACACAGAATGTTTAGAGCGCGGTTCTAGAGCTGTACAGGCAGGGCTGGGCGCTTGGCTCTTTGCTAAAACGAAGCTTCTCTGAGCCTCAGTTCCTCTGTTTGCCAATGATAGATAATAATGCCTTCGTGGCTAGGAGCTTCCCTGGCGGTCCAGTGGCTTAAGACTTTGTGCTCCCAGTGCAGGGGGCCCAGGTTTGATCCCTGGTCGGGGAACTTGATCCCACATGCTGCAACTAAGAGTTTCCACGCCGCAGCTAACGACCCCGTGTGACACAACGAAGACCCAGCGTAGCCTAATAAATAAAATTAAAAGTTATTTTTATTTTTATTATTTATTTAGTTTTGACCATGCCGTGGGGCATGAGGGATCTTAGTTTCAGGAACCAGGATCAAACCCACGTCCCCTGCTGTGTAAGTGCAGAGTCTCAGCCACTGGACCACCAGGGAGGTCCTCTGGGAACAGCATGGGTGAAGCTCTAAGAAGAGAGAGAAGCTGAGTGTCCAAGGAACGGCCTGGACCCCAGAGGGGCTGGTTGGATGGCAGGTGGGGAGGCAGGGAGGAGGGAAGTGGGAGGAGGGCAGGTCTGGGTCAGGAAGGCCTGTGGGACTTCGTCTCAGGAGGACGAGATCAGAGCCCCGGAAGCCAGGGTCCTGGGGAGCCCTACCCCAGGAGAAGAAACAGGGGATCTGGAGTGCCCGTTACGGTCAAGGAGAGGCTTAACATCCCCTCCGCCCCAGGGGGCAGGACAGACCTTGTGAGAGACACACAAACGGGGCTGAGTCCCACGGAAAGGTTAACGAGGTCCCCCTTGCCCCTCACTAAAGTCGCTTCACATGTTTACAGTGTACCAGTCAAACCAATTAGCTGTGACAGTGTCGTAGGGCCTGCATTTGATTGGATTCTGGTCAACTCGGAATTGCTTGAATAACGTCTGCTCGGAAACGTGAACGAGCCGCACGTGGAGTGGGATGGCCAGCACTGGGTGGTCCCTGTTGCTGCTGCTGCTAAGTTGCTTCAGTCGTGTCTGACTCTGTGTGGCCCCAGAGACAGCAGCCCACCAGGTCCCCGGCCCCTGGGATTCTCCAGGCAAGAACACTGGAGTGGGTTGCCATTGCCCTCTCCAATGCATGAAAGGGAAAGGTGAAAGTGAAGATACTCACTCGTGTCTGACTCTTAGCGACCCCATGGACTGCAGCCCAGCAGGCTCCTCCGTCCATGGGATTCCCCAGGCAGGAGCACTGGAGTGGGGGGCCATTGCCTTCGAGGCCCGCAATACAGAGAGGAGTGTGGGGCTGGACTGGGGGGCTTGGCCGAGTTTCTGCGAGGAGGACTCTGCCCAGAAGGGGGCGGGGGGCGAGATGGTTTCTCATGATCTTTATGCTTCCAGTGGTCTCAACTCTCCCGCATCATTAGAATCATCCTGGGAACTTAAAATATATATATATATATATATATATATATATTTTTCCTTGGCATCTGGTGGGTAGAGGGTACTAAACATTCTGTGATGCTCAGGACAGCCTCACCACAAAGATATATCCGGTTCCAAAGATCCATAGTGCTGAGGTTAAGAGATCCTCCCCTAGTCCAATCCACCCATTAGACAGATAAGGAGACTGAGGCCCAGACTGGCTGATGAGGTGTGTCTGGGGTCATACAGGGAATACATGCAGGGTTGGGCAAGCAGGAGGACCATGAACTTCTGTCTCTGGACCGTGTGCCTGATACTAAGCTGTGGGCTATGGCTTAGAGATCGTTCCATCAGATTCTGTAGGGCCAAGTTGATCAGGTTGAATTCTGGGGGCTTGGCCTCACCCAGATCAGGGTTTGTCTGAGGTCCTGTACAACTTCTAGGAATTGCTCATCTTCCCCTGGGCAAACTTCTGACAGAGTCCTTCTCTTTAGCAGAAGTTAGTGAAAGTGTTAGTCGCTCAGTTGTGTCTGACTCTTTGCAACCCCATGGACTGTAGCCCACCAGGCTCCTCTGTCCGTGGAATTCTCCAGGCAAAAAGTTGCCGTTCTCTTCTCCAGGGGTCTGAGAAGGGCTCAGTTCTGCGGCGCTGGTCTTGGACTACTGACGGTCTGTCCGTTTGTCCATTCATCCATCCCGTGGTGGTAATCCGAGCTGTGTGCAGAGCCAGGGGACCAGGCTAATTGCGAGCTTGGGGAAGGCCAGGCAGAGATTAGCCCACAGTGAGGAGCGGCGGCAGGCGGGCGTCTGGGGCCAGGATGGTACCTGATTAGTTAAATTGCCAGCACCTGCTTGCTTTTATTGCAAGCATAAACACGACCGTGCGGACCATCGTTGCCCAGCCTAATGTGTTCCTCCTTTCGCCACATCTGCAAGGTTTTCGGGGTTGGGCAGCGTGGAGGCTCAGGCCTGGACAAAATAGGGAGGCAGACGGGTTTGGGTGAAAAGACGCCGGATTAGGAATCAGGGGAGGGAATTTACACTTGGCAAGGTCTCCTCTGTGGCAGGCACTGCGTGAGGCCTTTATATCCCTGTGCAAAGCTGCAGGACCCTCAGAACTCTCCTGTGAAATATTATGACTTTTCTGATTGAGACTCAGAGCAGTTAGGCAATGTCCTCTAAGTGATCCAGCCGGGAGGTAGCCTCTATGGAATCTGAACCCATGCTTCCCACCCCTAAGCCCCTGCTCTTTCTGCTTACTGGGTGTAGGGACCCCGGGGTTCCTGCTGCAATTTACTGAATTTTATATCTGCAGCATGCAGTTACCAGTTGGCAGTGGTATGTGTGTTCAGGGAAGGACAACACAGTTTCCAGGCCTCCAGACACTTTGCTAGGGGACTACAGGCTTCTGATTCCTCTCCCCATGCCTCAGTTTCCACATCTGTGAAATGGACATCTAGTTGCCCGCCTTCTGCTATTAAACTCCAGGGCAAAGAGGTGAGAATGTGAGAGTTAGGCCCTTGACCGTGTCTGAGGTTAAGTCCAATGTGCTAGCTGAAATCGCCTATTTGGGCTCCTCAGAGGTTCATTACACAGGGTCATGCTGCCCCCTCCCCACAGACATGCAGGACCCACCCAGACACGGGGCAGGGTTGACTCTAGCCATTGCCCAGTGATGGGCCGACAAAAGAAATGGCCAAGGAAACCCTTTCAAATGAACTCAGTCTCCATCACCGGCGTTTTTTATTAAGATAAACGATTTGGGGGATGTTTGCCGCAGACAGCCCCCTTGCCGGTGGAAGGTCAGAGTGGAGGTTGGAGGGGACCGTGCAATTGTTATTTGAAAGCTTGGGGCACTTCCCTCACGTTCAAATGTGCGTCTCTTCCCCTCGGTGACAGATGCTTCAAGCCTGTGACATGTTTTGTCAGAATTTCATTTGTCGGCATGGCTTCAGCCTTATTCTTGGCAGATGCGGATGATAGGGGAGAGGTAAGAGTCTAAATTCCCTTCTGCGGTCCTTGAAAATGAAGTGGCAAGGCTTTTCCCCCACCAACACCGAGTTTCACCCAAGGCGGAGAAAGCAAAGTGTGCCTCAGAGCCTGCGAGAAGGACGAGTGTATATTCACCATCCATCCAATTGTGCCTCTCCTTGCTTCTTAAATCGCTGGTCTATTAAATGACTTACATCGTCCCTTTATTCATTTCCATAATCACTTTGGTTTTTATGTTTATAACTTTTTTTATTGAAGTATAGCTGATGTACAATATTTTATAAGTTACAGGTGTATGATACAGTCATTCACAGTTTTTAAAGGTTAAAAATATACTCCATTTATAGTTATTGTGGAATCTAAAAAGTACAGCAAACCAGCAAATCCAACAAAAGAGAAGCACACTCGCCAGTACAGAGGACAAACCAGGGGATACCAGTGGGGAGAGGGGAGGAAGAAGGGTAAATGGAGGTTGCGGGCTGAGTGAGAAGCACCAGCTATTGTCTACGATAAGCTTCCCTTTGAGTTTTTCATTGGAATCTTGACTTCTCGTGTGTCCTTATGCGCACCAGAGCCTCAGTTTCTACATCTGGGAAATGGGACAATGATAGCCCAGGACTGTACTAGAGCTAAATGGGTTAAGCTGAACACTTGGTTTGCAGGAGGGGGCTGGTGCTGCGAGGGTGGTGGTGGAAATGCCCTCCATCCCATAAAGCTTAGGTTGCTGCGCACGGCCACACGGTCGGCAAGCACGTCAAGCAGGTGGGATACAAGCCCAGTGGGTCTGCCTCCTTCCCTTTGCTCTGCTCTCCTGCTAAATCTGAGCGCACGTGTCGTCTGGGGCTGCAGACCCAGCCCTAGGCCACTGGCTCTGTGCTTGAGCAGTGTTTCCGAGCTCAGATCCAAACTCAGATTCTGTGTATTTCCTCTCGGACCTGTCCGGGGTGGGCTGCCTTCTCTGGGGGCCCAGCAGTGGGTACCAGCCACCAGCACCACCAGTGGTGCTCATGGCCATCTTTTCCCAAAAGCAAGACCCTCCTGGTCCCAAAGGACCACCTTGCTCGCCAGCCTCGGGCAAGCCCTTCTCTTCTGGGCCTCAGCTTTCTCCTCTGCACGATGGGTACTTAGGTGGTCCTAGAACCCCCACTCAGACTCTGATACTATGATTTCTTTCTTTTTTGGCTGCATGGTGTGGCATGAGGGAATCTTAATTCCCAGATGAGGCATCTAACCCGCACTTCCTGCTGTGGAAGCACAGAGTCCTAACCACTGAACCACCAGGGAATTCTCCAGAAACTATGATTTTTTTTTCAGTAGAGATAGTAAGTGTCTCTTCATACTGTTCATGGGGTTCTCAAGACAAGAACACTGAAGTGGTTTGCCATTCCCTTCTCCCTGGTGCTAGGAAAGATTGAGGGCAAGAGGACGCGGAGTCATAGAGGGTGAGATGGCTGGATGGCATCACCGACTCTATGGACATGAATTTGAGCAAACTCCAGGGGACAGTGAAGGACAGGGAAGCCTGGCGTGCTTCAGTCCATGGGTCTCAAAGAGCCGGACACGACTTAGCGATCGAACAACAGCGACAAAGTGTCATTATAACCCATGGACTTCCTTTCTGGAATGCCCTGGGGGACCTGGCCACACACAGTTGACACCAACCACTGCTGGAGATTCCCCCCACCCGCCACCCTTTGCCCCCAGGCATCTTGCCCTCCACGGAGCCCTGAGTACCTGAGGGCACCTCTCCCACCAGAACCCGGAGATTCGTCCCAGATCCCTCATCCAAAGAAGTCACCCGCAAGAATCAAAGACCTTTTCTTCCTCTGGGATCCTCCAAGGATGGTCAGTGCCTCCGTTTCTTCTGCACCAAATTCCTTCCTCTTGGCCCAGGAAGCCCAATCAAGCCAGAAATGCCCCTTTGCTATGGGCGACATGTCACTCACACGAGGGTGCAGGAGGGGTGAGGGCAGTGGGGGACATATTCATGCCTCACGAGGGCTCCTGCTCACGCAAAAGGCAGCAAGGGTGAGGGCTGGGGGGAGTGGGATGTGACCGGCAGAGGGGGAAGCTCTGGGTGATTTTCCTGGTCTGGCTGAAGAGGGGTTTCCTTTGGCTTTGCCAGAGCACAGCCGTCCGCCTAGAAAGAGGTGGAGAATTCCTGGGGGTCATCTCGGCAAATGACAAAGTCAATGGCAAAGGAAAGAGCAGAACTTTCCGATATCCAGATTCAGGAGGAGACTGAAGAAGGGAAGGCGGGCGGGATCGAGTTGGATTCTAAGAGTTCGACCTCAGCAGGTCCCTGAGGCCTCCGGAGAGGTTGTGGGATCCAGATGTGGCCAGGGAAGGTGGGAGGGGAGGGGAGGCAGGACAGGGGGTGGGGGAGGTCTGTTCACAATTAGCCTTGATTTTGTGTGATGACATTGAAATTGTGGGCAAACATGAAAGCAGAGTGCTGAGGACATGTCTGTCCGAGCAGCCCGGGGATTAATCTGACGTGAAGGACGCAGGCTGAGGGCTGGCACCACATGGAAGCAGTTTGCGTGGGTTTTGATGTCCCGCCAGCTGAAGGGGGCTTCGCCGCTCAGGCTGATCGGGCCCTCCACCCCCACCAACCCAGCCCAGCCTCCCGAAGCCTGGCTGACTCTGGCCGAGAGGTTAAGTTGAGAGCGCGAGAGAAGGTTCTGCCTCCTGCAAGGCCCGTCCAGAGCTGAAACCAGCATGGCAGCCCATCCGTCTGCACAAAGCCAGGCGCTGGGGGCACCCTGCCAGCGGCCAGGGCAGTGCCGGACGGGCCGCAGAGGGGAGAGTTTGTGAGTTTGTTTCTGCCTGCATACAAGCTCAGCCTCTTCAGTCGTGTCTGGCGCTGTGTGACCCCATGGACGGTAGCCCCTCAGACTCCTCTGTCTGTGGGTTTTTCAGGCAAGAATACTGGAGTGGATTGCCATGCTCGCTTCCACAGGATTTTCCCGACTCAGCAATCGAACCCACGTCTCCTGCATCTCCTGCACTGCAGGCAGATTCTTTACCGCTGAGGCACCGGGGAAGCCCTGAGTTACTTTCCATATTTCTGATATCACAAGGGTTGGGCTGACGCATATGCTGGGGTGTTTGGCAGGTGACAGCCTGGTAACAGGGCTTTGCTCAGATGAACCTTGATGGGGAATCTCAGAGTTTTTATGAGGATGTCAGGGTCCAGGAGGGCAGGTGTGAGTCTGGGTCACAGGCTCCAGCTCTGAGGGAGACTGCCTGTTGAGCTTAATCCAGGAAGAAAGGTCATTTTGACATCTCCATGCTAAGGTGAATGTTTGGGATAGAGAGAAAGGCAGAGCCCCAGGTATGATGCCAGGTGCCACCCTGTACCATGTGGGTGCCCCTGGACAAGGGAGCCCGTCTCTGCTGAGCCTTTCCTCATCTGTAAAATGGGAAGAATAATCCACCCTCCTTGAATAAGATCCTTGTGAGAACTGGATACCCAAATGTTTATGAGATGTCAGCATCAAATGTGTGTGTGTGTGTGTGTGTGAGAGAGAGTGTGAGAGTGTGTGTGTGTGCCTGGTCACTCAGTCGTGTCTGACTCTTTGCAACCCCATGACCCCAGCCATGCCCCTGTGGGATTTCTCAGGCAAGAATACTGGAGTGAGTTGCCATTTCCTCCTCTAGGGGATCTTCCCGACCCAAGGATGGAACCCTCGTCTCCTGCATTGGCAGGCAAATTTTCAACCACTGTGCCACCCGGGAAGCCCCTAGCATCTAACAGACACCCAAGAAATAGCTGTCGGGGTTTCCATCTTTATCAGAGACAGTGAACACGCAGATAGAGCTGGTGCGTGATCAGTGTTGTTACGGATACTGCATGTATTAGTATTCTGGAACAGTTGTGTTGATGATGCAGAGTGTGTCTGTGGCTGAAATCAGGACAAGGATCCCTTTCTGTCAGTGCAGACAGTGGCTCTCAGCATCAGCCCTTGGCCCTGCTGTTCGTGACCTGGGGCCTTATCACGTGCTGGCGGGCGGACGGCCAGGCATCTGCAGCCGTCTGGAAGCCCGGAGCCCCACAGATCCGAGCCGAGGGGTGTGTTTCACGCACAGCCTGTGACCCCTGGAGGTCCTTGGGGAGGCAGGAAGGAAAAGGGCTCTGTTTTGGTGGGGGAGGGGTCAGGAGAGGCTCTTTGTGGTGGTGGGGGATGCAGGGGGAAGGAGTTGATGAAATTTCAGGATGTACCGAGGTCAGCTTCCAGCCGACTCGTCTACGTTAGAGAAAAGTGATCGCCACCCCAAACACGCTTCTTAATGAAGCACAGCCCGTGCTTACAAGCCTTTCCTTCCTGCTTTTTCCCTCTAGGAGGAAATTCTAAATCTTGAACACAAACAGCCACAGAATTATATTTACATATATTTATATTTTCTATTCATGCATGTTTAGAGAGCTGGAAGCAGGAAGAAGAGAAAAAAAAGACTGAGTTTGATCTAAATGGAAGTAATGTTTCACACCTGAGCCTCTGAACATGTGCTAAGGGCAGGTGAAGAGAGGTGACAAGTGGTCAAACTTGCCTTAGTTGGTGTTTGGGCTTTTTAGTCAATGCAGAACTAAGTCTGTCCTCCTGAGGAGTAGAATTAAATTATGCAACGGGATGAATATGACAAGATTTGTAAAGGAGCGATGGATGGGAAGAGGGGCATTGGAAGGTGAATTTCATATGGCTGTTAGTGAGTTTGACCTGGCTAGGCTGGGCCACAGGATCTGTGTGTCGGGTCTAAGGGGCTCATTGCTTGACCGCATCAAATGCTGAAGCTGGCCTTGCTCTAGCTTCCTATGGATGAGGAAGGCACATGAGAGAAAGCCAACAAGGTCTGCCTCCACGTGGGTAAATCAGAGAAGAGAGAAAGCAAGGCAGCTTGGCGACGAGGTCTCAACTCTTCTAGAGGAAGGGAAGAGGGTCCCAGGGACCCTGCCCACTAGCATCCTGTCCAAACCTCTGCTCCAAGTCTAAGCAACTCAGGGTGCCTCCTCCTTCTTGGTGGAGGAGACAAGCCGGCGGAGAGTGGTGCTGAGAGGCGAGCGCATCCGCCTCCTGGCAGAAACCTTCAGCAACACAGGTGGTGTCAGCACAGGGCCCTGTAATCTGGGGAAGTGGTCGCTGCAGGCCTTGCTCAGCTTCCCATGGAAAAGAAAGGCCCAGACGCCAGAAGCACCGGGGGACGTCGCCCCAGGAAAGGCACCCGGGGAATCTGTCTTTCTGCCCATCAGGCTCCACGACGGAGACCCCTCGGAAACCCTGGGATTCAGAATTGAATCGGAGCTGCTGGGGCTGTATTTGAGTGGCCATTTGACGCCATGCTCTGCTAAGCCACCACACAAAGGTAGCTGAGTTTAAGCTTCCTCAGAACACAATGGGGTGTCTGGAGGCCCCCGGAGGTGAGGTGCCTTGGCCAAGGTCACTGTGGACTGCTGAAGGGCAAAACTGCACTGGACCCAGGCCTTCCTGACCCAATGATCAAACACTTAAAAAAAATTTTTTTACCAAAGTATCTTAATGCCCATAAAATAAAACACATAGTGTTGGCCTGTTGTTGTTTAGCTGATAAGCTGTGCCAGACTCTTTTGTGACCCCACAGACTGTAGATTGCCAGGCTCCTATGTCCATGGGATTTTCCAGGCAAGAATCCTGGGTTGGGTTGCCATTTTTTTCCTCTGGGGGATCTTCCTGACCCAGGGACTGAACCTGAATCTCCCGAATTGGCCCGGGGATTCTTTATCACTGAGCCACCAGGGAAAGCCCAATGTCAGCCTATGATAATATAAAGCAAAACAACTCGAAATGCAAAGTCCAGGCTGCAGATTCCAGACTTGTGATCTTTCCAATGATGATAAAATCCATGCTTGTTTAGTTCTTACTATGGATCAACAACTGTCTTAAGGGTTTCCTGTGTATTAACTCAGTTTAATCCTCATAATAATCCTACGAGGTAAGTACTCATTATTTTACTCATTTTATATGAAGAAATAGAGGTATGGATGGAGAGGTTAGGAATGATAGTTTGAGGGTTTGAACCCAGGTGGCCCCCTCTGCCCAGAGATGCACCTCTAATCCTCCTGGGTGTAACTTCCAAGGGACCCTGCATTTTCATTTTGCACTCAGCCTTGCAATTAGGTAGCCAGCCTTGGGTGTAGCAGTTAAGAAGGAGGACTCTGGACTTGGTTCAGGCCCCTTGCTTGGGCCCTGCTTAGCTGGGGACTCTGAGCAATTCACAGCCACTCTCTGAGCTTTCATGTAGCCTCAGGCAGGTACCCAGTGATATGCTGCAGCACTGAGAACACAGTTTCACTGGGCAGGGGGGACGCCAGCCCTCCCTGGTCCTTTGTTGGTACCTGGTGGGTACCTGAATTTGGGTGATGAGCACCTGCTCTGAGCATCCCATAGGGATGCGGAGAGCACATGGAAGGTCGATGCTATTACACTTGGGCATTCTAGGGTTGTGCTCTGAGCCAACTTGATGAAACCCAGCCTCTGAGCGGAGCCCTGGTCTCTTTAACCTTGACGTACAAGAATTGAGCTTGTACGTCAAGCGGCTTCTCCGTGATGACTGGCTTAGTCCTGCTGGAGAGCCAACAGCAATAAATATGCCACCAATTTGCTCTCTGAATGTTCTTATTTGCAGCACACCATGCAGAAAAAATATTAACAGAAAACAAACTCCTCACTCATAACAGCCTGATGAGGGCCTCTTAGAGAGGCGTGTTTGCATGTATCTCCTCTCTCCTTTTTGTTCTTTCTAAAGAAGCTATCACGGAGTTAAGCAACCTCTGGTAACATCTCCTGGGGCACTGAGCTAAGAGAGGCGGATGGCTTGGGAGAAGAGGAGCCCTCAAGGGGGACAGGGGAATGAAGAATCGCCCTAGGGAGCCAGAGGCAGAGGAATGGGGGAGGCTTGTCCATTGAACGAGGAGAGCCTGGGACCCAGAGAACCGACTTCAATTCATGAAGGGGGATCCGGAGGTCCTGCGTACCAGGGAAGCCACTCCTACTTTCTGGGGCTCAGTTTCCACATCTGTAAAATGGGTTGATTCAATGACCTCTTCCAGCTCCAACACTCTGTATATGCCAGCCTATTCTGTATCCTTTCTGATCCTCTGAGTCCTGATCTAGCAAGGATCTGAGGGCACGGGTACTGTTCTGTAATTCTAGCATCGCCAAGATCCTCGAGACTCCAGAATTCAGTTGTTCTGCTGTTCCCTGACTTGAAGACTCCAGGCACATAGGAGTAGGAAATTGTAATACGAGTAACGTGAGCTAACATCACCCATGTAGACAATGCTGGCTTCATGGGCACGTGACTTGTGCTGTCACAGAGGGCCTTGAGTTCCATTTAATGCTTAACTGTCACTGACTTCGGAGAAGGCAATGGCACCCCACTCCAGTACTCTTGCCTGGAAAAATCCCATGGGCAGAGGAGCCTGGTAGGCTGCAGTCCATGGGGTCGCTAAGAGTCCGGCATGACTGAGCAACTTCACTTTCACTTTTCACTGTCATGCACTGGAGAAGGAAATGGCAACCCACTCTAGTGTTCTTGCCTGGAGAATCCCAGGGATGAGGGACCTGGTGGGCTGCCGTCTCTGAGGTCGCACAGAGTCGGACACGACTGAAGTGACTTAGCAGCAGCAGTCACTGACTTGAAATTCACAAATTTTGAACAAGGGTCCCTGCATTTTCATTTTGCACTGGGCCCCACCAAGGACATAGCCAGTCTCGCGGGTGTAACATTTCAGAGAAAAGACTCTAGAGGCAAGAGGACTTTGTTCTGATCCTGACTTGGCCCCTTCCCAGCTGTGGGACTCTGGGCAAGTGATGGCCCCTTTGTGTATTTTACCGTGTCCTTGAGTCAGGAGTCCCAATAAGGCTTAGTTGAGTCCTTGACTGAGGGTCTCAGAAAGCTGCCATCAAAGTGTCACTCTTTGGCCGTGGTCTCACTGAGGGTCAGCTGGGAGAGATCTGCCTCCAAGATCACTCAGGCTGTTGGTAGAATTCATTTCTTCCTGTTTGTGGGACAGAGGGCTTTAGCATTTCGTGTCAGTCAGAGACCACCTTCAGCTCCTAGACATCATCCACAGTCCCATGCCGTGTGGGCCTCCCAACATAGGGAGCCTACCCCATGGCAGCTTGCTTCTCTAAAGCCAGTTAGACGGGTGTTACAGTACTGGAGGTAATTATATACATTGTGTCAACTTTGCTGTATTTTACGGGTTAGAAGCAAGTTAGGGGTTAGAAGCAAGTTAGGGGTCCCACTCACACTCCAGGAGAGGGTACTGTGCAGAAGAAAAATATTAGAAGGTATGGATCTTGGGGTGGGAGCACCCTAGAGTCTGTTGCCACCGTGGTTCATTCATTTATTCATTCATTCAACTAGCTCTTGCTGACGGCTTGCTCTCTACCAGGCCTGGAGGCACACACTGAGCAAGGCGGATGAAGCCCCAGACCTTGGACGAGTATGGAGAGAGGGAAGGGTGGGCAGGAGTTGACTTAGCAGGTGGGGGTGGCAGAGGGTGGGCCCATCTCTAACCCTGCTGCCACTCTTCTGACTTGACCCTGGCCCACCTGGGCCTCCCTGGGCTCTTCTGTCCAGTGGAATGCGTGCCACAGAGCCCTCCTTGACTCAGAGGCGAGACGAGCTCGGTCATCACTGTGAGAATATGATGAGCGAGTGTATTGTGTCACACATTAGCTGTGGTACCAACTCACCCTCACCACGGCCAGCCCCCAGGAACTGTGAGCCTGCTCTCAGCTGTGATTCCATTCTGTCACCCACGAGAATACATATGGAAACAGGCTCTAGAAACAGTTAAAAGAGTGAGTTTGGGGTGCCCTGGGTGTGGAAAGAAGAGGGGGACAGAAGGGAGGTGCTCGAGTGGAGATCCACTCTGGGGCCCGACTAGCTCTTTGAGAACTTGATCTTGGACGCAAATGTCTCCACGTGCCGGTGCGTTCATACCTGTACAGCCACTTGAGGCCCCACGTGCAAGACGGCCTGATGCATGGTTTTACGCTCCACTGTTGCCATCTTGCTGCTTTTGATAGTTTTTGAGCCTGGAGCCCTGCATTTCATTTTGCACTGAGTTCCCCCAAACTGTGTAGCCAGTCCAGTGGCCATGAGACCTTGGACAAACCACTTAAGCCCCTGTGACTAATCCCTGCTTTGGAAAGAGAGATAACCAGATCATCCTAAACTCAAAGATCACTGCAACAACGATAACCTCACCGGCAGAAATAATGACTCTAAGCTGCATAAACAGAACCCCGGGCTTGTCCCTGGCTCTGGGCTAAGTGCTTGAGTGATTTCACTACCTGCCCCGGTTATCCCACCACGAAGGAACTATTGTCACGTCCATTTTACAGATGAGGAAACTGAGGCTCAGAGTGGCAGAGTCGTCAGCGGAAGTCTGGAGTGGAGCCGTGAAAGCAACACGATTAGAGCCGCCTCTGATCCTGGCTTGGCTGCTGCTGCTCTGAGGGTCCGCAGAGGGCAGTAGGCCGAAGAGCGCAGTAGGTGCGCCCCCCAGCCCCCATCCCCCAACCCCGCACCGCCTCCTTCCTGGACGTAACATTTCCCTACCCAGCTGTCTCCCCTCTTTCCTTTCTGAATCTGGAGCACGAACAATATTTTCAACAAGCCGTCTGCAGGACAAACTGTCTCTAAGGAGGAGGAAGGCTTTGTTTCTCTCCATCCCTTTCCCCAGACCGCACCCCCCCGTTCCCCCCCGGCCCCAGCCTCCCCAGCAGACTCCAGCCAAGACCTGAACGATTTCATCTGCTTTGGCAAGAGACATAGTGAGATCAGGGGCTGGTCTGGGTATAGAGTAAGGGCCTGGGGGGATGGGGGGCGGGGCCTGAGGCGGTGTGGGCGGGGCTTGTGGGGACGGGTGCATCCTCCTTGGAGACTCCAGGAAGAACACCTGGGGCAGGTGGTTGTGGCGGGGGAGGGGGGGCCGTGCACGCAGGTGGCCTCTTTTACGGTGCCCTGAGATGCGGAGGGGCTGCAAATTGCCACCCCCCCCGCCCACCTCACCAGCTGGAAGGCTTGGAGCGAGAAGACCCGCCCCCAAGTCCAGCCTCCGCCAACCAGTTGGCTGGGTGACCTCACTGCAAGGCCCTCCCCTCTTTGGGTCTCAGTTTCCCCTTCAGAAAACAGCGAGTAGGCGCATCTTTCTTCTCCTGCAGGCTGTTGACATGAAAACCGAAGAGGAAAATGGAGGAACCACACTATCGGTAAATCAGTACCTTCCCCTCGCCGCCTTCTGCCCGCTGGCCTTGACCTGGGGCCCGGCCCTGTCCTCAGCTTGGGCCGCTTCCTACGAAGTTGAGGTGACTGAACTTCCAAGGCTGAGAAGCGACCTGCTGGAAGCGCCATCACCCTGGACTGTAAGCAGGCCCCATACCTGGCCTGGCTCCCTCCTGGCTTCTAGCGTGGAACCTGGTGTAGGGCTGGTACTCAATGAATATTTGTGAAATAAACGACTCAGAGACCCTCTAGGTAGGACCATGAGAACACCGGCCAAGAGCGAACTAGCCTGGGAGTCAGGGAACCTGGTGTGGAAACCTGACTGTGTCTCTGCTTCTCACTCTTTCAGCTTGGGCCGGTCCACTTCCCCCTCTGGGCCTCAGTGTCCTCACCTGTAGAATGGGGGCACTGGAGTAGCTGAAATTGAAACCCTCTCCAGCTCTACTGGGCCTGAGCTTGCTGTCATCAGCCAGAGAAACCGGCCTTGGAAGGGGACACCAGACAGCCCCTTTCTGTCTGTCCCAGGAGAGGTAATCAAGGCGTTCTCCATTTTCATTTGTGAAATTGCGAGGACGTCTGGGCATGCAGGGAATATGCATTGTCCCTGGAGCCTGACCTCCGGCCTCTGATCGATCAAGATGTATTTTCAATGCACATTTCCTGGCAGAGGAGCTCAGAGTGCACTGCGGCGGTCCCAGCCGCTCCATCCAGAGCTCTGTGAATGCGCACTCCACCTCCCTGAGCCAGGCCTGGAGTGCCTGTGCGTGCTGGTCCAGATGGTCAAGTAGTCAGAAGAGAGTCTGGGGGCTCTGGGCTCTGGCATGTGGACCCCACCTTGGCCTGTTGGCTCCCAGGCCATGGGCCTCTGTTCCTACACTCCCTTACAAGGCTGGATCCACCACTGACCACGAGGCTGGGCTGTCCTCCATTCTACATTGCTTACTAGAAAAGTCCTACCACTATTATTAATGATAATAACTAACTTGGATTGGGGGCTTCCCAGGTGGCGCTGGTGGTGAAGAACAGGCTTCCCGTTGCAGGAGATGTAAGACAGGCAGATTCGATCCCTGGGTCGGGAAGATCCCCTGGAGGAGGGCATGGTAACCCACTCCAGTATTCTTGCCTGGAGAATCCCATGGACAGAGGAGCCTGGCAGACTGCAGTCCATAGGGTTGCGCTGAGTTGGACATGAATGACTAACGTGACTTAGCACACATGCGCAGTGTGGATTGAATGCCTGCTGCGTGCTTAGTGTTTTATAAAATACTCAAACTTGGAAGGGAGGGGTTAAGAGCAGGGGGCATTGGTTTCAGGAAGGTTCAGGGTCCAGGTCCCACTTAGAGGTTCTTACAAGTCTCTGAACAAGTCCCCTTAGTGTTTAAGTCCCCAGAACCAAGCACAACTGCATTCACACCTCAACCTGCCACTCAGCTCCTTGCCTTACCTCGAGCACATGCCTTCAATCCTCGGTGCCCCAGCTTCCTCACCTGTGAAATGGGCATAAAAACATTTGAGGGTTTCATGCACACAGAGTGCTTGCTGTGTTGCTTGGCTGCAGGAAACGCTCAAAAGCACCCCATCCATGAATACTTTTCTATTTTTCTAGTCACTCCTGGCTTTCAGCAGGTGGGAGTTACTGGCATCTTGACTTGTAAGGTCCCCCATTCTTGAACTTCACTGCAGCGGAGTTGTGCGTGCTCTTTGTTGCCTGGTTTCTTTGGCTCACACTGCATGTTTGAGATTCACCCCTGTGATTGTGGGTGTTAGTAGTGTGTTCGTTTCATGGCGGGAGTTCTCAGTTCTGTGAATCTCCCAGAGTCTGTGCTCCGTCCATTACTGATGGGCATCTGGGTAGTTTCCGGTCTGGGGTTAAGAAGAGCGGGCTGCTAACATCCGCCTGTGGGTCTCTGGGACCCACGGGCAGCTCTTTGTCCAGTTTCAGCAGATCTTGCAGAGCAGCCCCTTAGGGTGCACCAAGGGTCCACTTCCATTTTTAATTTTTTTTTAAAATTGAAGTGAAATTTACATTACATAAAGTTTACTATTTTAAAGTGAACACTTGGCGGCATTTAGTACATTCATAGTGTGATACAACCACCACCTCTGTCTAGTCCCAAACACTGTTTTCACCTAAAAATTAAACCCTGTACCCCAGATACAGTCTGGAGATTAAACTCTACATTCTCCCTTTCCACCCAGCCCTTGGCAGCCATCAGTCTGTTCTATGTCTCTATGGATTTACCTATTCTTATTATTTCATATCAGTGGAATCATACAACACATGGCCTGTTGCTTCTGGCTTATTTCACTCAGCATCATACTTGGAGGTTTATCCATCTTGAAGCATGTGTTAACACTTTGTTCCTTTTAACGACTGGGTAATATTCCATTGGACGAATGTACGGCATTCTATTTATCCTTTCATCAGTTAATAGTTTATCAGCTTAAGCTAAAGCTCCAGATCATATGTATTCTTAGAAAAAGTCTTGCTGTGGGGGCAGGTTTAGTGCCAATAACAAAAATCACCCTCTCTCCCACCCCTTCCCCAGATAACCATGGTCAATGGACCAGAGTCCTGAACACACACACACACACACACACACACACAGTCAGACACACGCACACATGGCCTAAGGACAGAAGTGAGAGGCTGCTGGGTGTCTTGTCTTGCAGCTGGCTTGGTCCCCCCTTCACAGTCCCTGGAAAGAAGGTGGCAGCTCCATGTGCCCTCCGCTGGAAACCTGCTGGGTGGTGGCTTCATTCAGGCCCCAGCTCATACACGGCCTGGAACACTCTCCATGCCACCTGAGTTTGGGGACAAAGGGGTCTCTGCTGGGGAGGAGAGGGGTCCTCTCCTGGGATGCCCTTGTCCTTTCCTCTCTCCTCTCTTGACTTTGAACGATGCCAACCCAGACTGTGCTGCTCTGGGAATTTCAGCAAAGCATCACCCAACCCTCACTTCTTTCTATAAAAACCACTCAATTCTTCAGTGATTCCTCAGGGCTACATCTCCTTGGTCTGTGACTTTTAAAATCATTTTCTTCCCCTTTTGGCCCAGCTGGCCCTCCCCTGGCTCACAAAGCTTTCTAAAATCCTCAAGAATAAGATGCAGACTGGAGGGGAGGGGAGGAGGGGAGGGGTCTGGGTAGGGGGGGCCTAGAGGGGGTGGTGCCGAGAGCCGGTCTGGGGCAGGCCAGATTCTTCAGGGGTTGGATTTCCTCCAGGTCGGCTTCCCGCGGTGTCTCTCCACCTAAAGCAAACAAACTGAAATCCAGTCCAGGCGGCCACCTCCTGGGGTCCTTTCACCTGGAGGAGGATGATGCAGACCGCTCCCTGGGAAGGCAGCTGCAGCCAGGAGCTGGGGGGCTGGGGGTGGGGGCGCTGGGGGGCTGGTGTCCTGTGATCCCCACGGTGCCTCCAGACTCTCAGCTGGGGACTCAGTACAGGGTGAAGCCAGAGACGGGGGACAAGCCAGTCTATGGCATGGGACCCCCTGTACTTGCCCAGATCTCCGTGCTCCAAAGGGCCCCACGCTTTGTTTCGTGCTCTGCCGTTGCTATCGTGAAATTCTTTTTTTATAAATTAATTTATTTATTTGGCTGTGCCAGGTCTCGGTTGCGGAATCCTTGTCGTGGCACTCGGGCTCTCTAGTTGTGGTGCACGGGCTCAGTTGCTCTGTGGCATGTGGGATCCTAGTTCCCCGACCAGAGGTCGAACCAGTGTCCCTTGTGTTGCTAGGTGACTTAACCACTGGACTGCCGGGAAGTCCCCTGAAATTCTTAATACATTTTCAAACAAGGAGTGCCGCGTTTGCATGTTGCCATGAGCCCAGCAATCACACCACCTTCTTTTTTTCCCTTTCCTGGGGGCTTTAGTCACAGCCTCAGCCAGGCCACCTTGGGCCTGGCACATTCCCTCTATGAGCCTCAGCTTTTCCAACTGCAAAATGGGGGACCCAGTTGCAACTGCCTTATGGAATGACTTTTGGGACGACAATCCCTACCCCAAATCTGTTCTTTTGAACTCCTCAGATCCTGGGCCAGCGGCATCAGCTTCACCTGGGAACTTGTTAGAAATGTAATTTTTGGGTCCACTTAGACCTTCTGACTCAGATACTCTGAGCGTGGACCCAGCAGTCTGTGCAAGGCTTCCCAGGAGTACAGACGTTGACAGCCTCTACTGAACCATGGGATCCCAGCCCAGCCTGGGAACTGAAGTTTCCTCCTGCATCTGGATAACCACCTTGTGACCCCAACCAATTCCCTTCCCATCGAGGTCTCAGCTTTCTCATCTGTAAAATGGGCAAGTTAGATCTACCTTGCCAGTGGCCTTGTGGACAGTCAGTTTAAAGTATTCTAAGCACAGATCAGTTTTAAACCACTTTTAAGGAATAAGGAAATGAATGCCTCTGACCCCTCTGGTTACCTGTGTGGGCTGTCTGCACTGACTTTGGTACCTGCAGGTCACCTCTCCTTTGGTGCAGACTGGAAGCTTCTCTAACCTCTAGACAAGGATTTTGTTTGTTTTTGGCAACTGATAAATTATGAGGGTGGTAGAGAGAAAGCTGGACTTTTGAGTCATTTTTTTCTTCTTTAAAGAGAAATGCAATTGGGCACATTTAAAAACTTCTCTGAGCCTCAGTTTCCTCATCTGTAAAATGGGGAGAGTATTAACCTCCTTTCAGAGTTGTCATGCAGATACGTGAAATAATGTACAGGAAGGAAGGGCTCCATGCAGGGATGTGGTGCAAGTGTGGATCAATAAGGTATTCATATGATTACTATTACTAAAAGATCAATCATCAGTTCCCGCCTGCCCTTGTGTTAAAGGGGTAGAGGTCCTGAGTTAGAGTCCCCTTCCTCTTAGAGTCATCTGAGCAAGAGAGCATGAAAGTAGAGACACAAAGATGCTGAGACCCCAGTGGGCTGCCCCTGCCCACCCAAGGCCTCCCTCCATCCTCATAGAGGCCCCGAGGAAGGCCGGGCACCCATGATGCTACAGTCCCAGGAAAAGGCTGCAGTCACCCGGCCAGGAGGTACAGACCAATCTTAGTTGCTGTCAGCCTAACTCTTGCCAGACTCCCCCTGAGTGGGGGGCTGGTGGAGGGGCACTATGTGGATGGTTTGATGCCTGCATTTCAAGGGTACCACCACTCTCAGAGTCAATGGAGGTTGCAATGATGACCCCAGAGTGAGCTGGTCCTACAGCTAAGCAATGGAGGAGAGTCCATGCGATAGGGTGAGGGCAGGGAAGGCCTGGGGAGGCTGAGAGCGCCCAGGAGGTCAGCTGGTGGCCCTGGGGCCTCCACTCTCAGTGGGAACAGGTTTGGATGACAAAGATGGAGGGAGGGAAGGGGGACCAGGGGAGGCAGAGTCTCTAGGACTTGAGGGGCAGGGGTGAAGGGGCTGGGGGAGGGAGACACAAAGGCAGCCCTGGGGGAGGGGAGGGCGGGAGGAGGGGCCTGGCTCCCCATGTGTTTTGAGTTCGGGGCTGGCTGCAGCTCTGAGCCCTGTTTGCTTTGGAAGGGCCTCCAGTTAACTCCTTCCTGCCCGGCGGGGTGCCCGAGGCTGGTTGGAGATGGAGGGGCTTGGATGCTGAGAGGTGATGGCCACGCCGGGAGGCTCCAGCTCATTTTTCATACCAGGTAATTCAGGAGGTGCTAGGGTGATGGCAGTAAGGACCCCCAACCAGGGATGGGACTGGGTGCCTCCCTAAACAGTGTGCCCTGCACACCTCGCTGGTCTCACCCCCGGTCCTGCTCTGGTCCACACACAAGCTCAAATCTCTGCCCATGCTGTGCACACTCACCTACAGGTAGTCACATTCATTTTCTCTCCTGGTCTGCACCATGCCCCCATGGGATGGGGAAACTGAGGCTTGCAGGGGAGTAGCAACTTGCCTCTGTAAGTGGCTGAGCCATTTAAACTCAAGTCTCTTGGGCACCAGGGGCTGATTTGCAAAATCCACCCCCTCCTCCACCCTGGGGTGTGGCTGTGGGTCCTGCTGGAGGCCCAGAGGGGCTGGGTCCTCATCCCTTCTACCACCTTCTTTCTGTTGGGGTCAGGCCACCACTCCCAAGTGTCTTTTGTCCACACTTTGCTGGAGCTCATCCTCTGCAGTGAAATCTTTTGAGCTAGAAAAATTGCAATGCAGACCTGGGGCTTGGAGGAGTACTTGGAGGGGACCCTCCACCCCGGAAGGCCTCAGGGACAGGGGGCCCCAGTGGCTATCTTTCTGCACATTTAAAATTTTATTTTCATATTAACAGATTGAAAGGAGGTGACTGAGGCCCCAGTGCTGTAATAACAAGAGCTAATATTTATCAAGTGTCTACTATGTGTTATGGGCTTCCCTGGTGGCTCAGAGGTTAAAGCGTCTGCCTCCGATGCGGGAGACCCGGGTTCGATCCCTGGGTCGGGAAGATCCCCTGGAGAAGGAAATGGTAACCCACTCCAGTATTCTTGCCTAGAGAATCCCATGGACAGAGAAGCCTGGTAGGCTACAGTCCACGGGGTCGCAAAGAGTCGGACACGACTGAGCGACTTCACTTTCACTTTCATGTGCTAGGTTCCACCATCCCCATTTCACAGATGCCCAAACAGAGGCCCCAAAATGTGCTGCTGTTCAGCCCAGCTCTCTTGTGGCCAAGCTGGAGTTTGAGCATGGGATGGGCTAGATCGTTAGTAACTCCTATGGGTGCATCCCACATTTTGGGTTTTTCCTAGCACCCCTGGGACCTCTTAGCAGCTCTGCATGGGGTTTGATGGAGTCAAGGTTTGTTGATTGAATCATGACCCAGAAGGGCCTATGGCTGAAGATTTTTCTTCTTCCATTTGGGTGATTGCCAAGGTTACCACTGGTAGTTACTGAAGCTCAAGATGGACTGGATTTTAGAGTTCTTCCCCCTTCTGATCTCAAAAGTCACAGTTTCCCTTGCCTCTGAAAAACATCTCTGAGGGCTTTGCTGTTTGAAGAGAACTGAGAAGGGCTTTTCTTTCTTTCTTTTTAACTTTTTGACCACACTGTGTAGCATGCAGGATCTTAGTTTCCCATGCAGGGATCGAACTCCTGCAATGGAAGCACTGAGTCTTAACCACTGGATGGCCATGGCCGTCCCAAGAAAGGCATTAAAACAGTATGATCTGGGGAAAAGAATCCTTTCTCGGGAGTCAGGCACCATGGACTCCTGTTCTGAGCTCCTCTTCTGTAGCTTTGGGCAAAGTGGTCAAGATCTCTGGACTTAGGGGTTCCCCACCAATAACTGGGGGACCCTCACTTCAAGGAAAGAACACATCTTGAAGAGCCTGCTGAAGCTTGGAATAGAGTCCAGTTTGCTCGCTTGGAAACATGTCTGGGAACCTTGGGACAGGAGGGCCCTCGTGAGTCTTCCTGAATCTCTTTGGCCTCAGTTTCCTTCTCTGAACATTGAGGCAACAGTTCCCTCCCCAATAGGGCTGATGAGCAAATGAATGGAGGGCCCATGGCACGGACTGGTAGCCAGCAGCCGTGCAGAGACTCTGAGCAATCAGCAAAATGGCGTTTCTCCAGCTGTTAGGGCGGGAGAGTTCTTAGAGACTCTTGGTCTTACTTTGCGATGGGGGAAACAGGCTCAGTGTGGTGAGGACTCTTCGCAGACCCAGAGGAATGAGGCGCACTGTCGGGGCCGACATGCCCGTCTCCTAAGTCTCAGCCCCCAGTCTCATACCCCCACCAGGCTGGAGCCCCTAAAGGAGGATGAGGAAGACGCTCAGTGACATCCACACCATCGCACACTTGGCTTGCGTACGTGAAATCTCATCTCACTGTGACAGCACCCTACAAGGCGGGTGCTGTGCTTACTGCCATTTCACAGGAATGTGATCTGAGGCCTGGAGGTCTGAAGTGGCGGGACATTTGGGTAGTGGGACTCCGCTAATTTCTGCAGTGGGTCAGCAGCCACGCTCAGCCTTTCCCTTGCCTGGAACAAGTCCACTGGAAGGCCAGCGAGGGAGGGTGATGTCACTAGAATCCACACTCAATGGAAACGAAAAGGACCTAAGTCAGTCATGAATGTCAGCACTTGGACGGTTACTGGCAGCAAAAGTCTCAGGACGTAGTTCACAGCCAAGGGTACCAGGGTGGGCCTTAGTCATCAGCTTCAGAAGCGATGCTGATGTCTGCAGGGTCCCAGAGCTACGGGAGGGGTCTTTGGGAAAAACCTTGGGGCATATAGAACAACAATGCAGGCTTCGAGGTGGGCTTCTCTGTGACCTCAGGGGAGTCACTCGGCTTCCTCCGGTCCTCACCTCCTCATTTGTAAAGTGAAAGGGTTTGCATCTAATAATAACCCAAGTTACCTTCTGACTCCAGTGCCCTGGACAGGGTAGCCTATATGTTGGTTAAGAGAATGGGTGTCAAGCCTCTAAGAGACTTGAGTGAAACAAGCCAAAACATTTTAAAAATTAAAAAAAAAAAGAAAACATACACACCAAAAAATAGGGGGAATGGGGAATGAAAAAATAATGGCCGCAGTAATTGGCATCAGCTTCAGGAATGGATTGATCCAGATGCTCAAATGGGGTCACCAGGGCTCCATTTCTCTGCCTCTCTAGCCATATGCTGTTTTGACATCAATCAATATGAATGAATATAGAGTGAAATTAGAATTATTGCATCCCGGCCCATTAATTCCAACTCTACCCCCCCCCCCAGAGATCAATTCATTCAATACCTTGATTTGTCCTTCCAGATCTTTTCTGAAGTGTTTTCATCTATTTCCCACACTCCCTAGCATAGTTTAGCTTTAACTTTTTTTCTCATACATGAGACTGTGCTCTACATGTGATCATTATATTTGACTGAGCCATTTCTTGTCCACCTGATATCTACATACTCCCCCAACGTCCTTGCTTTTGGTGGAGCAACTGATCTTCAGCCAAAGGACAGTGCATCCCAGAGTGGTCCTTTATGCCCATTCTTCCCATGCACAAGTGATTGTGTGTGTGTGTGCACGTGTGTGAGCGTGCAAATGCTCAGTCGTGTCCAACTCTTTGTCTTCCCATGGACTGTAGCCCATCAGAATCCTCTGTCCAGAGAATTTTCCAGGCAAGCTGAGTAACTGTGTTGAGGGAGTTCTCCTGGAGGAACTGAACTTCCATCAAACTTTGTGTGAACAAGAAATGAGCCATTTTTTGTATTAAGCCCCTGAAGTTTTGGGGCATATTTGTTATCGCTGCATAACCTGACCTATGTCAACTAACATGTCATGTTCAGTTCACTTGCTGAGTTGTGTCTGATTCTCTGGGGACCCATGGACTGCAGCACGCCAGGCTTCCCTGTCCATCACAAACTCATGTCCATTGATGGCACTGGTGATGACATCCCATCATTTCATCCTCTGTCATCCCCTTCTGCTCCTGCCTTCAGTCTTTCCCAGGACCAGGATCTTTTCTAATGAATCAGCTCTTTGCATCAGGTGGCTGAAGTTTTTGGAGCTTCAGCTTCGGCACCAGTCCTTCCAGTGAATATTCAGGATTGACATCTTTAGGATGGACTAATTTGATCTCCTTGCAGTCCAATGAACTCTCAAGAGTCTTCTCCAACACCAGTGTTCAAAAGCATCAATTCTTCAGTGCTCAGCTTTCTTTATGGTCCAACTCTTACATCATGACTACTGGAAAAAACAGCTTTGACTAGATGGGCCTTTGTCAGCAAAGGAATGTCTCTGCTAGATTGTCTAGGCTGGTCATAGCTTTTCTTCCAAGGAGCAAGCATCTTTTAATTTCATGGCTGCAGTCACCAATCTGCAGTGGTTTTGGAGCCCAAGAAAATAGTCTGTCACTATTTCCAATGGTTGCCTATTTATTTGCCATGAAGTGATGGACCCAGTTGCCATGGTCTTCATTTTTTGAATGTTGAGCTTTAAGCCAGTTTTTCACTCTCCTCTTTCATCAAGAGGCTCTTTAGTTCCTCTTCACTTTCTGCCATAAGGGTAGTCGTCTGCCATGTCTGAGGTTATTGGTATTTCTCCGGGCAATCTTGATTCCAGTTTGTGCTTCATGGCCCTGCGTTTCTCATGATGTACTCTGCACATAAGTTAAATAAGCAGGGTGACAATATACAGCCTTGACATACTCCTTTCCCAATTTGGAGAAAGTCCATTATTCCATATCTGGTTCTAACTGTTGCTTCTTGACCTGCATACAGGTTTCTCAGGAGGCAGGTAAGGTGGTCTGGTATTCTATCTTTTTCAGAATTTTCCTCAGTTTGTTGTGATCCATACAGTCAAAGGCTTTAACATAGTCAATGAAGGAGAAGTGGATGTTTTCTGGAACTCTCTTGCTTTTTCAATGATCTACCGGATATTGGCAATTTGATCTCTGATTTCTCTGCCTTTTCTAAATCCAGCTTGAACATCTGGAAGTTCTCAGTCCATGTACTATTGAAGCCTCGCTTGGAGAATTTTGACCATTACTTTGCTAGAGTGTGAGATGAGTGCAATTGTGTGGTAGTTTGAACATTCTTTGGCATTGCCTTTCTTTGGGATTGGAATGAAAACTGACTTTTTCCAGTCCTGTGGCCACTGCCAAGTTTTCCAAATTTGCTGGCATATTAAGTGCAGCATTTTCACAGCATCATCTTTTAGGATTTGAAGTACTCAACTGGAATTCCATCACCTCCACTAGATTTGCTCATAGTGATGCTTCCTAAGGCCCACTTGACTTCACATTCCAGGATGTCTGGCTCTAGGTGAGTGATCACACCATCATGGGTATCTGGGTCATGAAGATCTTTTTTGTATAGTTCTTCCTAATACCTTCTGGTTCTGCTAGGTCCATACCATTTCTGTCACTTTCTTTATTTTGTGGACATCTTTCCCTGCCCTGACTCGTAGATCGCGCTCACTCTTTTTAACATCTGCCTAATATCCACAGCTCCCACAGCGTGGCTTCGCCTTGACTTATTTGACCTGTCCTCATTAAATAGTTTGTCGGTTGTGTCCATATTTTTTGCTGTTGCACACAATGGTGTGTTAACAGTGCTATGACAGCCTTGTGCATCCTTACACGTTTTTGTGCACATTGATTGTTGGGTCAGTGGGCCCGTGTTGTTTGCTGTTGTTCAGTCGCCAAGTCCTGACCGACTCTTTGCGACCCCGTGGACTGCAGCCCGCCAGACTCCTCTGTCCTTCACTCTGTCCTGGAGTTTGCCCAAATTCATGTCTGTTGAGTTGGTGGTGCTCTCTAACCACCTCATCCTCTGTCGTCCCCTTCTCCTCCTGCCTTCAATCTTTCCCAGCATCAGGGTCTTTTCCAATGAGTTGGCTCTTCATATCAGGTGGCCAGAGTATTGAAACTTTAGCTTCAGCATCAGTCCTTCCAATGAATATTCAACGTTGATCTCCTTCAGTGAGTGTGTACATTTAACATTCCTGTAGATATTGCCAAATGACTCTTCCCACACACACACAAATAATACTGGGTTTCACTCTCCTCAGTGGTTTTTGAGAGGGCCTGTTTGCTCTGTCTTTAATATAATATCCAGCGTGAAGGATATCGCTGATGTTTTCATTTTTGTCAGTGTGGTAGAAGAGGGTGTCTCATAACATGTTTTTGTTTTTCTTTTTTTTGGTAGAGTTGGATTTTTCCAGCTATTCTGGAGGCTTCCCCCTACTTGTTTGGGAAAGAAAGAGATTCTGCCTCTCAGAGATAGGCACTGGACACACACAGATCCGTAGGGACTGAGGAGTGAGACAGAGATGGAGGTGATGAGAGATGCTGAGATGCAGGTATAAAGTAGATTCCAAGGCTCTTACATGGTGGAGCTGGAGACACCCAAAGAAGAGAGAGAGAGACAGAGCGCGAGGCACCCGTCTCCTTCTTCTCCTCAGCTTCCCACACCAGCTCCCCCATCAGTCTCACTCAAGAATCAGGGCTCAGATCCTGAAGCTGGACTCCCATCACCTCTGTGGCTGATAACAGGGGGACCAGCCAGTGTCTGAATGTGGGCTGGGTCTGGGGAGAGTGGCTGGCTCCGTTCCTGTTGGCCTGAAGTCACGGGCCTGGCTTGTTTGTGTTGTTCTGCATGCTTCTTCCCCGTATCTTGGTGGTTTTGGCTCTGAAGTAGCCCCCCTCCCAGCCAGGGAGGAGATAACCGCACTCAGTCTGGGCCTCTGGGGGCACTGGGAAGGACGTCAGGAAATAGCCAGAGCGTTACACACCTCCCCGCCCTCCACCCATCTCATCTTCCTAAAGTGTGGGAAAAGAACGTGGCTGCTGAGGGAGTCTTGAACATTTGGAGTTGCGTCCTGTTTTCTCTCCAATTAATCCTTTTCCCCAAGATGCCATCTCTGGGCCTGTCGAACCCTGTCTTCTGGAGGGTGTGTCCTGCATGTCTACACTGGCCCAAGCAGATGTGGACACTTGTGTGCTCCAGATTCACTGAACCAGTTGACAAACAGGCCTCAGGAACCCTCGAGGTGGACCCCTTTTCTTTTTAAAATCTTGCAGCCTCCCAAGAAAGAGAGGAGTCATCCAAATTCCTCTTCTTCCAGGAAGCCTTCCCAGATACTGCAGTAACCCTCTTTGTTTCATTCATGTCTGCACCTACCATGTTGAATGCAGGTCCCAGTACTATATAGTGGAAATCAGTGATTGAATTGGGGCTACCCTTCTGTCATAGAACTGGGAGCAACTGTGGCCCAGAGAGGATAAAGGGCTTGCTGGAAGTCCTGCAGAGGGTCCGTGGCAGAGTGAAAAAGTGGAACTGAGCGTTCCTGGAGCCCTCGTGCAAAGTTGATCTTAGGATATTCAAAGAAACTGACAAATATCAAACAATGACTTCACATATTTATTTCTTAGGAACAATCTATTGAAAAAAAGAGAGCCGTTATTTCTCCACCATCGTTGGTGGAGAGACTGAAGTGATAGAAGCTCAGAGCGGGCCCCGTGGCATGCTACGGATGATCCAGGATTTGCCAGTCAGGTTTCCCAAAACTGGTTATTTTGTTCAGGAGCCTGGAGGGCAGGACAGAGCTGCCAGGCCATGGTGCCCAGCCTGCAAACAGCATCTTCTGTCTTGGTGCCAACAGCAATTACTGGCTGAGCCCAGGTGGCCTTGTCAATGGAAAACGGAAGAAATGTGAAGAGGGTCCCAGAGGGGTGGGGAGCCCATTACAGCTGCGTTGAGGGCCACACCTGCTGTGCCCCCCGGTCCTCCTTGTGCCCTCTTCTGGGTGATACCCATGGGCTTGTACACACCCCCACACTCTCTCACATGCACACGTGTAGATGGGTACCCCTAGGCTGGAGGACTTTGGAACTCAGACCTCATCTTGATCTCTGGGGTCATTTGGTGATCTCTCCAATCACAATTGCTCCCCTGGTAGTTCAGATGATAAAGAATTTGCCTGCAATGCAGCAGAGCCTGGTTTGATCCCTGGGTGGGGAGGATCCCCCGGAGAAGGCAATGGCAACCCACTGCAGTATTCTTGCCTGGAGAATTCCACAGGCAGAGCATGGCGTCGCAGATAGTTGGACACGAGTTGTGAGCGATTAACCCAACTGATAGCAGTTGCTTTCATCTGTAAAAGGGGCTGGAGTCCCTATGGACGGGCTAAGGATGTGGTGTGTGCTGCGTCCCACTGGCCCCTAACATCAGCTGGAGTCGCTGAGTGACTGTGATGCTGCCCCATCACCCTCTCTCCCCGGTCGGGCCTATTCTGCCCTTCCCTCTTAGGAAGCTTGCTCACTGCACGTTCTCCTAGGAGCCCCGCGTGGTCCAGCTCATCCTTCCCAGCCAGACGCTGTAAGTTCGACCAGCCAGTGAGCGGTCCACTTCAGATGCTGCTGCTGCTTCAGCCCAGTCAGTGTGTCCAGGGGCAGGTTGCATGACCCCAAACAAAGGCTGCTTAGGGAGATAGAGGGGGTGGCTGAGGGTCCTCCTAGAAATGGATGAGGGTGGTCTGGCTCCCTGAAATGAGCCAAGAGCAGCCGAGGAGAAGCAGCCTCAAGCCCTGCTCTGTGATTTGGGTGCCTCTGGACAAGCCCCTGGGATGAAGCTCTTTGGCATCAGTCTCCAGGCAGCCTTATCATTGACAGTGCTCCCTCCCAGCTCCACCGTGTACATCGAGCTGCAGAAGCAAGCCAGGCTGTTGGCACAGGCTTGGCACCAGGTAGATTGTCAGTACACATCCATTCCCTTTGACTCATCTGAGGGCTTCCATTATGGAGGGCTTTGGACTACTACCTCCTTTCAATCCTTTACGGAAGACAACTTGCCCAACACCGACAGCCGCTTAGACCCAGAGGCTTCATCTAATTTTAAGTCCCAGTGAGCCACTGATTTATTTTGGTCCCTGAACTGTTGCTCGGCACCTGTTGGCATCTTGGAATGCAAAGTCCTTCTAATTTTAAGCGCCCGCAGGGACAGGTCCTAATTTTAGATGGCTCCTACGCTGGGGGCTCTCCCAAGGGGATGCAGGCTCTGTCTTTT
This sequence comes from Nanger dama, assembly GCA_917880005.1. NCBI lineage: Eukaryota > Metazoa > Chordata > Mammalia > Artiodactyla > Bovidae > Nanger > Nanger dama. The sequence goes on along the minus strand of CAKJTW010000053.1, from coordinate 13,948,665 downwards.
GGAACGCCTGGGGCGAGACAGGTACAGATCAGGGTGGTGATATGTCTCAGAGGGACTCACGCAGCTTGTACCCACACATTAATGGCTATTTCTTCAGATCTTTTCTTTTGGAAGGTTTTGTACCAAGCCAAGCACTTTTCATGTAGTGTCAGATTTGCTTTTCCCTTCTAGCTCAGATCGGCTGACTATGTGCTCAGCGCTGGGGATGCCCACAGGAATCTGATCCAGCCCTGCCTATGGAGCCCTCACGGTCCAGCGCTCACGGGCAAGTCAAGAACGGTTACGGTGCAGTGTGATCAGGGGCCTGTGTGGTGCCTGGCACCCAGCTGTCTTTGAAGAAACATCTGGCAAATGAATGAAAGCAATTCTCATGAAGGAGACAAGACAGAGTTGCTGCAAGGAGGCACATTCCAGTTCTCCTTAGGGCATTTGGAGAGGGTTGGCCGGAGGAAAGCTTGTACTCCAAGCTGGGTCTTAAATAGGTAAAGCGTTTCCCCTCATGGAGAAGGAAGGAGGTTGTGGCTTGTACTGGGGGCCCCACCTGCCCCCTTGGCACTAAGTGTTTCTGGGCACACCAGCCCCGTCCAATGGCTGGCACCGAAAGTTCTTTGTCTGAGGGTTTGGCCGCTAGTGTTGTCTCTGCCCTCTCTAGGGGCAGGCAAGAAGGGGCTGGGAATTAACATCCCTGGAAGCCCTCAACCACTGATATACAGGAGCTGGTATATCAACACCCCAGCTCCCTCCAGTCTTAGGCAGGATAGCCCTGAGGCACGTGTCTATAGAGCTCCAACGCGCCCCAGAGAAATGGAGCCCCTGGTGGTACCTGCCCGAGATAACATTTCCTTTACAGGTGACTTCGTTTCTTGTTCTTCTGCTCCTCAACAAGGGTTACCTTGCACATTCCAAGCAAATGACTCATCTCAAAGCCTACCTCTGGGGAAATCCAAAGACAGTGGAATAGTTAGTTAAAACTTTTTTTTTTTTAAAGAAGAGCTACAACTAGAGAGTCCATGCACCACAATGAAGTATCCTGCATGCCACGACTAAGACTCAACACAGCCAAAGAAATAAACAAGATAGGGTAGTTATTACTCCAAATTAAAAAAAAAAAAAGTAGAAGGATGGTTGGGGATGGTGAACAAGCCACATTCCTGAAAAGTGATGCGGGACCCAGATCAGTGATTAGGATTGGAATCCGTCATCACTGGTCATCCCCATTCTGGTTTGGATCAACCCAGTGGGGGAATATCATTATTCTCATGTTGCAGACAAAGACAGACTCCAGTGCCCAGAGGAGGGCAGTGACTTGCGCAGAAACACAGAGCTGGTGGGCCGTAGAGTGCAGACCGGAGGCCAGGAGGCCATGATTGCAGGCCCGGCATTGTTCCACACCCAACTTGCCAGGTGTCTTTTGGGTCCCGTGACTCAGTTTCTCCATGTGTCACTTTATGGTGCTGTGGAGTGGCCTGCAACGCCTGTGGGCAGATGAATGCCCTCTGTCCCTCAGCCACAAACCACCTCCATCCCTTGGGGCAGCTGCCAAGCCCCACAGTCCCCTGGAATGAGGTGGGGGACAGCAAAGAGAGAGTGTGAGTGTTGGGAGGGGTCCACGTTAGAGCAGATAACCCAGCCCTGCTGGGTTGGGTCTGGGTGCTTGCAGAGTCCTCCCTGATGTGCTCAGACAGTGATGTCTCCACTGAGGGGATCAGATCTGGAGGAAGGAGTGTCTTGGACCGATCACCTGGCAAGGATCAAATTCAGCTTCTCCTTGCATACCTCCTTCCGATGCACCTGTTCTAGGGACCGACAGTGCCGGGAACCCCTTTCCTTCTCCCTGGAGGAAATCCGCTCTTCTCCAGCGACAGCCGTTTGAATTCCTGCTTCATTAGGTCAGGGCTTCCCTGGTGGTTCAGACAGTACAGAATCTGCCTGAAGTGCAGGAGACCCAGGTTCAATCCCTGGGTCTGGGAAGATCTAGAAAAGGGCATGGCAACCCACTCCAGTATTTTGCCTGGAGAATTCCATGGACAGAGGATCCTAGTGGTAAGCTATAGTCCATGGGCACACAAAGAGTCAGACCACTGAGCAACTAACACTGCTTCTCAAAGGCCGTGCATTTAGAGACTGAGGCTGCTGGTCTGGGGACCACACTTTGAGAACCGGGCAGGATGAATGACATCCTTGTGAGCTGAAAGGTGTCTTTGATGTCCTGCTGTGCCCTCTCCTTTTCCCCAAGGTCCATAATGCCCCGTGGGTTTTTGGAGGGGCTGACAAACACAGAAGAAGGGCCCAGAGCCTTGCCCTGAGTTGGCTTTGAACAAATTCAGATGAGGCACAGGTGAGATGACTTAGAATGTCTGGGATCGATATTTCTACGGAGACGAGGAGCACAGGCTGGAGGACGGTGGGGGCCGAGGCGACAGCTCCCCGGAAGCCTCCGCTGTGCCCCGCCCACCAGGCCCCAGGATTCGCCCTGCCTCTGCCAGGCTGTTCTGATATATGGGCTCTCCCCTGAGTGCCTCCCCACTTGCAGTTGGTAAACAAAGCCTTTATTTCCTGGGCCGGCAGGGGAAAATTTCAGGCCTTTATAATTAAGTGTCCCGGTGAAGGGCAGCTGCCGAATTCTGGCGCTGGGTGCCCGTCAGGTGGTGATGGATGGTCACAACACATCATCCCAGCGCCGGCCCGGCTGTGAGCTATGGGGGTCGTAATTCACCGCAGGGCTGGCTGCTGTTCACTGTACAGGAGCGCGGGAAGCTGTGCTCTGGCTGGGGAGGGGGCTGAAGAGAGGCCTGGTCTGGCCGGGGAGACTCCCTGACCTCTCATGGTGCAGAAGAGGAAGTCGAGGGGCCAGAGAAAGCTGGGGTGAGCCCCCGTGTCTAGTCTCTTCTGCCTCCTATAGACATCCCCATTTACCTCATCCCTCTGGGAGAAAGTCAGAAGCCAGACTTGATTCCACCCTTTTCCTTACCTCTAATCCATCAGCGACATTCCTATTGCTCCTGCCTTTAGATGGCTCTGGGTTTCCTCTACATCTCTCTGTCATGGTCCCCATCCTCATCCAAGCCACCTCCTCTGTCCCTTGTGATGTCCTCCCACTGTTGGGGGATGTCATTCCCCACCCCCGAAGGAGATGGGCAACTTGCTTTGGTCAGTAGAATGGAACAGAAGTAAGACAGCATGTCAGTTCTAGGTCTGAGCCCCAAGAAGCCTCGCAGCTCCTGCTTCTCTCTTGCCCTCCCACCATCACTATGAGAAGGGGACCAGCAGGCTAGTCCCCCAAGTCTAAGGAGGAGAATGAGGAATATGTGGAGCAAGGCTTCTTTAGCCTGATGGAGAGCACCCTCAGAAACCATCTGACCCCCAGAGTGTGAGCTATAATAATTGATGGTACTTCCTACACACCACCAAGTTTAGGGCTTGTTTGTTATGCAGCCATAGCTGGCAGATACATACAGCCCACAGCTACTACATGATTTGAGCCCTTCTAACCTCTTCAGTCTCATCTTAAGCTATCCTCCGTGATTATTGCTCTTTCCTGCCTCAGAGCCCTTGCCCATGGGGTGCTATCTACCTGGAAAGCATGCTCATGGTTCTCTTGTTCCCACACTATAAGTCTAAGTATAAATAACAGCTTCTTAGAGATACTTCTCTTGACCCCATCAAAAGCAGGTTTTCCAGCTCATCGCACTCTGTTTCAGCTTCTTGTTTGTGTCTTTTGAGAAACTTGAAAGGCTTCCTTGGAACTGTATTTTTCGTCTCCTACTGTCTCCCCAGCCCCCTTGGTTTTTCCTGTTTCCTTCTCTGTACTGCAGGCCTGATGATGACAGGGGCCGAGTCTTGAGGTCTCTCTCATTTGCAGCTGTGCCCCTGGCACTGAACCTGCTGCCTGGATCTAGTCGGTGCTCAATCAGTTGTTGTTGTTTAGTTGCTCAGTCGTGTCTGATTCTTTGCAACCCCATGGACTGCAGCACACTAGGTTTCCCTGTCTTTCACTATCTCCCAGAGTTTGTTCAAACTCATGTCCATTGAGTCAATGATGCCATCCAATCATCTCATCTTCTGTCACCCTCTCCTCCTCTTGGCCTCAGTCTTTCCCAGCATCAGGGTCTTTTCCGGTGAGTCAGCTCTTTGCATCAGGAGGCCAAAGTATTAGAGCTTCAGCAATAGTCCTTCCAATGAATGTTCAGGGTTGATTTCCTTTAGGATGGACTGGATGGATGTCCTTGCAGTCAAGGGACTCTCAAGAGTCTACTCCAGCACCACAATTCAAAAACATCAGTTCTTTGGTGCTCAGCTTTCTTTATGGTTCAACTCTCACATCTGTACACAACTACTGGAAAAACCATAGCTGTGACTCTACGGACCTTTGTTGTTGAAATGATATCTCTGCTTTTTAACATGTTGTCTAGGTTTGTCGTAGCTTTCCTTCCAAGGAGCGAGCATCTTTTAATTTCATCTTCCAACTTCCTTTAATTTCGCACAGTCAGTACTGTTGATTAAACGTTGTCTCGATGAGCCACAGAGTGTGCAAAGTAGCCCTGGGCTACAACCAGGTCTTGGTGACTTGTCCATCAGTTCCTGTCTTTGGCTGACAAAGGCTTTATATTTATATAAAGTGCATCAGTGATGTGTGTTGGGAAGCCCAGAGTTGCTGAAGGGGGCAAACCTGGACAAAGGGGCAGTTGTGTGTGGGCTCCACAAGGCAGGGCAGAGACACGAGCATCAGGTCCCTGGAGTTCACACCAAGCCTGGCCCAGCACAATCTCCATAGCTATTGTTCGGCCAGCAGATGAAGGAAGGAGTTTCCTAACTCGGGGCTCAGATGGACCGCAGGGGCCCGTGAACCTTTGAATTGGTGAGCACGTTGCAGAAGTCGCGGCTCTAGGCTATGATCCAGGACAGGCCCTGTGCATCACTCGTGCTCTCCTGGGCTTCACAGAGTTCATCAGGTCTAGTTCCTGCAGACCTTCTCAGAGCCTTTAATATGCTAATACACACTGGGACACCCAGAGGGGATTTAGAATGCCTTTGTTGCCCAGCAATATTGACCAGGGAACTCTTGAATCAGGGACCATTTTGTGGATTCCTGGTCTGCAGAACACACTAGCCTGGAGTGGGGTCAGGAATTATGACCTTCCTGGCCATATCTAGTCCTCAGCGATTTTTCATTTGGCCCACATAGAAGGTCAGCAACTCTTACTTTAAATAGAAAAATTCTACATTTCCAGCTTCTCTCAAAGAACTAAGAAGTGGGTGCTGTGGGTGCACATTTCTGCACGGCAATAGTGCCTAGAGGACCGGCACTCTACTGTTGGCCCCAGTCCCCACCACTCCCTACCGTCTGCATTCTGATTTTATGCGTTTCCCTTCCTTCTTAGGCTCTAAGCCTTCTGATATGTTACCTGTGGCCCAGGATGTCACGTGCAGCCCAGAAAGCTGGCCTTTGCCCAGAAGGAGAGTATGAATGTCCAAATCTCCTAACTGGTTGGCACATTTCCTAGGGGAAAGGCTCTGAGCCTGTCTGGGGAGAGAAGATGCTCTAATGACAGCCCCACCCTGGGCGGGACAAAGGGAAAGAAATAAAAGGATTTCTTTTCAGAGATCTTTGGGCTGTGGGGTAGAGGGGGCTGAGGGGAGTTGAGGGCAGGTGGGAGCGGATGGGACCTGGAACCAGCTCGCATTTCCTCAGCAGCTTGTTTAGCCTCCTTCTTGCCCGTGGCTTCCCTGGTGGCTCAGTCAGTAAAGCATCCGCCTGTAATGCGGGAGACCCAGGTTCGATCCCTGGGTCAGGAAGATCCCCTGGAGAAGGAAATGGCAACCCACTCCAATATTCTTGCCTGGAGAATTCCGTGGATTGAGGAGCCTGGTAGGCTACAGTCCACAGACTCGTGAAGAGTCGGACACAGCTGAGCGACTTCACGTCTTATCTGGGGGTGGGGCTTCCCTGGTGGCTCAGATGGTAAAGAATCTGCCTGCAATGCAGGAAGTGAAAGTGAAAGTCGCTCAGTCCAGCTGTTTGCGACTGTATGGTCCATGGAGTTCTCCAGGCCAGGATACTGCAGTGGGTAGCCTTCCCTTCTCCAGGGAATCTTCCCAATCCAGGAATCGAACCCAGGTCTCCCACATTGTGGGTGGATTCCTTACCAGCTGAGCCACAAGGGAAGCCCAAGAACACTGGAGTCGGTAGCCTATCCCTTCTCCAGCAGATCTTCCCGACCCAGGAATTGAACGGGGGTCTGCTGAATTGCAGGCAGATTCTTTACCAACTGTGAGCTATCAGGGAGGCCCCAGTGCAGGAAACTCAGGTCCAGTCCCTGAGGCGGAAGATCCCCTGGAGAAGGAGCATGGTGACCCACTGCAGGATTCTTGCCTGGAGAATTTCATGGATGGAGGGACCTGGCAGGCTGCAGTCTATGGGTCTGCGAAGAGTCGGGCATGACTGAGCGACTAAGGCATGCACAGCACACACTTGTCTGAGGGTCTAGGCTGGGGTCCTAGCAGTCCAGGTGGGGGAGTCCTGGGAAGGTCAGGGCTGCCCCTGCTGCTCTGGGGGCCTGGTATAACCCTGGGAACAGGCGTTTGGGTCAAATTCCAGAGTCTGCATGGCCAGGAGTGCTCGCTGGAGGGGATAGTTATTACTCTTATGATTTGTTAATCGCATGACCAGAGCTGTAATCTGGAGGGACGGGCCCCATGTCCTCGGCACTAGGTCCAGCCTTTACGTGCACAAGACTGGTGGTTTTCCACGTGGGCCCTGGCCTGCCAGCATCAGTATGACTGAACGAGCCCCCATAGTCAGGGGCCAAGGGGCTGAGGAGCCCCGTAGCCCTGTCCAGTTCAGTTCATTTCACGCACAACACACCTTGGTGGGCCAGGTGCTGCCACGGCCTTGATCTTACAGGTGAGAGACACCTGGGGACACTGAGAGGCAAACTACGTGCCATGAGGTCTTGAACCCAGGCTGGTTCCAACCCCGAGCCCCAGGTTGGGCCCCAGTAGTCACAGAAGTTCCTCTACTGGCAATGCATCTTCTGATTGCTCATCCCAGGCTGGTCAGTGAGGATGCTGTGGAGCAAGGGAACAATATGATCTCAGACATGAGAAATCAAGGGCTGGAGAGACCAGGTGTGGTTCCATGGGGCAGGACTAGAGTCCAGTTTCTGAACCCTGCCTCAGTGCCTCGAATGGAGACCCAGAATTTCACAAGAGGGAGGCCCATAGGCTTGTGAGGGCCTACTGTGAGTCAGAAACTTTTCACTATATCTGCAATCCAATGATTGTGCCCATTGTACAGATGCCAAAACTGAGGCAAGGCAAAATGGCTTGAGACCCCAGTGCCCTGCAGGGAAACTCCTTCCCCACCTCCCTCCCACTTAAAAGACCACGATGCCCCAGGTAAGGTCTTGCATGGCTGAACCTTTGCTCACATGGTTCCCTCCACCTGGAGGACCTTCCTCTTCTTAGTCTGGTGGGTCAGCTCCTTTCCATGCTTCAACAGCCAAGCCACATGTCCCCGTTGGCTCTGCAGCCTCTATGATGCTCCCCAAAGTGGGACAAGCTCCTGAATGGGCTCAGCCTTCTGATTCCCACTCCCGGGGTGGTGGTGGTGGGGCTCAGTGAAGCCCTGTTTCCAGGGGCTCAGGTGAGGGAGGGGTAGCTCTCCCCATTCTTAACTCACCCCGTGCTTTCCATCCCCCATGACGTCACATGTCCTCCCGGGCCAGGAGCTCTGTGTGGGGTGCCCGGCCGGGTTTGCCCTGTCCCTTGCCCCCACCGGGTGCCCTTCTTTCCTGGAACCCTCTCCTTTGCCCAGTGCCCAGGGCTGCGTCTGAGCCAGGCTGGGGGGTGGCTCCGTGAATGGCTACCCTGTCTGGGCTGCCTGCACCCCCTCATCCTGGGCCATGTGGTCATGTCCTGTATGGGGCTTAGGTAATGGGGTGGCAGGAGGTGGAGTGGGAACCCCAGCGAGGAGGCCGGTCTGGCCCAGCTGCGAGATGAGCAGACTTTTCCAGGCCCTGCCGGGTGGCGATTCCTCCCACCACTGGCCCAGCTGCCAATGCAAACATGAGGGCTCTTCTTTTCGGGGCTCTGGCTGTTGAAACTGGGGACCAGAGGTGGTTCCTGGGGCTCCTTTCACCTGGCCTGCGGGCGGTTAACCCTTTGCACCCTGCCCTGGCTTTGCAGTTGGGTCGCCACAGAGGAGCAAGTGGACGCCGGTGACTCTGTTTCCCCCAGAGCTCCCCGTCTGGGACCCTGGTGAGGTCACAGTGTACGCACAGGGCTCTGTGCTTCTTCCCCCTCCTCACTCAGCAGTGGGGAAAGCCGAGGCCCAGGAAGGAGGTGGGGGCTTCTGTGGGTTCTGGGAGCTCCACTGTCTGTCCCCTTTCTGCTCTGTGCTTTGGGTCTGGAAGCATGTACTGTGGACACAACTGAACTGTTAGAGGCCATCAGGGGTCATTCTGCCAGTGGGGAAACTGAGGCCTAGAGGGGAAAGAAGACTTACCCGAGGCCCCACTGCTGGTTGGCTGCGGGGCTGGGATGACGATAACGGTGATGATAATAGGCAATTGCTCTCCTGCTTGCCACATGCCAGGCCCTGAGTGATTACGTTTATTAACTCATCTCATCCTTACCGTAACCCCAAGAGGTAGGAACTTGTTAGTATCCATTTGACAGATGAGCAAATAAAGGCACAGAGAGGCCAAGCCGTTTACTGAATGTCACACAGCTTATCCTCTGTGATCCTCTGAGACAGGGCTTCTAGCAGCTCCCTCTGCCTCTGCCTAACACCTTTCTCACCCGAGTCCTGGTTCTCTCCGAACCTCAGAATCCTCATCTGTTGAATGGGGATGAGAATTCTTGTCCTCCTGGCCTTGGGAAGCTGCTCAGAAGAGCCAGGGAGCTCTCATGAAGGAAGGAAAAACATGTTGCAAACTATGAAGGGCTGTGGACCAGACTACGGTGGGCTTTGCCGTTCATTTGCATATACGTGTGAAGCTGTTTTTCAGGATGTTACCTTCACACTCCCTGATATGCTGAGCCAGTGTTAGAATCTCCTGGGGCCCCTTTTCACAGTACTGATCCTGACAGCCACCTAGAACCGGGGTCCACTTCACAGCCACAGAGTCCCCCCATCAGCCCAACTTTGGAACTCTGATGGTCCCCGCTGGCAGAGGCTCAGAAGTAGCTGGTGGGGAAACTGCTGAAACAGAAGTGGTCCAGAGCATCTGGGAAGCACCAGCTCCTGCAGAAGGAGCTTCCAAGTTGGGTGATAGACACACAGGTAGGAACTGAGGTCGTGGCTTTGGTCCAGGCGTGGGAGGGCTGGCTTGATCAGGAACACAGTTTTGTTGGGTGGGAAGATGCAGTGAATCCAAGGACCCTGAGGGTGGCTGGCAGTATAGCCTCCCTTTAAAAGCACTGGGAAGGGGGTCCCATGGTTAGTGAGCCAGGCCAGGCCCTGGGCGCTGTGCAGAAGCAAAGATCACACACGTGCCATGATAAGAGGAAGGAGCCCCACGCCAGGGCTGACCTCTGTGGGATCTTCCCATCATTCCCAACCTTAAGAATTTCACTGGAGGCAATAAGACAGTGTACTTGTCCTGGGAGGCGGGGTCTCAGGTCCCAAGAGGAGCCATCATCCCATTTTTCCTCTCAAGCACTGGAGCGTGGTTCCTGAGGGTTTGTCAGTAGAGTTGAGTTTGAAACATCTCACTGTTGGAGGACACCCTGGGCCACCTGGTTCTGCGGGAGGCAGGCAGCAAGAGGGCACCAGGCTGAGGAAAGAAGATTGTTGTTGCTTTAGCCAGCTCAGCGCTGTTCCCAGGAGAGTTGGCACCCTCAGTAGACCCCTGGGACAGGCTGATGGGGAAACGGGCTCATCAAAGCAGAAGTGGCCTCCCTCAGAGCCTGTGTGAGAACCTGGGCCTGGAGGACACAGCATCAGCAGCCTGCCTGGAGAGTTACCAGGATGATGAAACTGCCCCAAGAGGGTAGACGGCCCAACACCTCTCCCCCAGCGTTCCGTCCCCTTGTCCCCCAGCCTGCCTGGGAATTTGTGGGGATTTGCTGCCTAAGGAGGGCGAGGAGATGAGGCTTCATGGGCCGCCCTGCTCCTGGTGTGACCCCACAGTCACACCCCTGTGAATTCACCTTGCATCACGCGCTACTGTGATACTTCCCACTCACCCTGCTAGACCGAGCCAAGGCCAGAACTCGTGGGCTGCGAATGCTTATTCTCTGCAGGGAGAAAGGCTACCTTTCTTTCTGCATTTCTTAACTTTTAGGCACGCCCCCACCCCTCCCATTTTCTATAGTGGAATGATGCTTCTGACCTACCTTGAAGGGCTGGACCAAGGCATCTGGTCAAAGTGCCACCTGGAGAAGGTGAGTGCAGAGTACGGGCTGGATATGAGGTGATGCCAGGGGTTCATCCACTGACATGTGGCATGCACCCCAGGCCTCAGTTTCCCCCTGGAAAGAGCATTTCGACAGATGGTTCTCTGAGTTTTTATCGGATCCCCTCCATGGTGCAAGGTTAGCCCTTCCTTCTGGGTCTGGGTCCTCCCCTGCCCCACTGGGGCCTCGTCTGCTCAGCCTGTCCTTGTCCTCCCCGCCTCTGCTGTCACCAGCTCAGAGCATCTGGCTGTGCGTGCCCTTGCCCGGTGTTGCCATCTGAATGGATGGCTCAGATCCAGGGGCAGATCCCAGTTGATATAGAAGAAATAGGCCCAGAGAGGTACAGACAGCTGTCCAAGGTCGCCCAGCCATCGATAGCCAAGCGTGGACTTGCAGCACAACACCCCAGGCCACGTCTATCCCCCTTCGGCAAATGGTCATGGAAAATTCCCAGCTTTCACCATGGCTCATTGCTGTGCTTCCAGTTGAATCTTTGGGGGCAAAACTCAACTGACCAAACCTACATTAAGGAAAAAAAAAAAGTCATAGCTAAACCTCCCTCCTCTGTTCCTCCCAGACCTGGGGGTTCTTTCTGGGCGTATCTGTAGGAAGTGGGGGCCAGCGAGAGAGGAGGGGTCACTCTTCGACTCTTTGTGACTCAGGAGAGCGTTTCTGAGGCCCCTGTGCACCCCTCCAGGACCCTTCCCCTTCCTCAGGTCTCCGGGCAGAGCCAAGGGGGGCCTGGGCTCTTGTCAATGCATCTTAGCAATCGGAATGTGCCCTCTGACCCAGCCTTCGCCTCCCCGTGAGTTACAGAGAAGATTTTTTTTCCAAACCACTGCCCCTCGGCCTTCTGGAAACAAATGAAGCTTGATTCTGTCTGTGTGTGGCTTGAAAAGCCACTGTTTGGGGGTTACTTTGAAAAAAAAGTCTTCGGAACCCCTGCAAGGTTGGAAGGACTTTTCTTTTCGGCCGAGAGGATCCAACTGGTGCTCGGAATGCGATGTCTGGGAGGGGGCAAGAGGATCTGACCTGTCTGGGGGCCAGAAAGCAGACCCTCTCCACCGAGCTGCCCACCTGATAGCCCCAGATTGGGTTTCTCACCGACTTTTCATTGTCTCCCGAGTCAGGGCTCCCTTGGGGGCTGGAGGGCCCTGGTGACTTAGAAGGGCAGGGGCTACATTTTCTAGAATGCAAAGATGCCTTGGAAGAAGCCAGGGGCTGGACAGGAGGAAAATGGGGGTCGGGGAAACCGGCGGGCTTGCAAAGTCAGAGGCAGCTGAAAGCCCCGGGCTTTCTCCTTCGTCTAGAAGCTAGAGACGTTTCTGCAGCAGGAAACGAGGCTTTCTCAGCGGCCTCTGCCCTCCCACCATGCACACCTGTCCTGGCTACCCCCACCCCCAGCCCCTCATCTCAGCAGCGTTCCTTGGGAGTCCATGGGCTCCAGGGGTAAGGGCCCCTCTATGGGCATCATTCTTCTGCTTTAAAGTATATGAAGCCAGGATCCAACCATGCTTAACTCCAGAGCGGGGCTCAGCAAACTTTTATCTGTTAAGTGAAGTGAAGTGAGTGAAAATTGCTCAGCTGTGTCCGGCTCTTTGTGACCCCATGGACTAACAGTCCATGGAATTCTCCAGGCCAGAATACTGGAGCGGGTAGCCTTTCCCTTCTCCAGGGGATCTTTCCAACCCAGGGATTGAACCCAGGTCTCCCGCATTGCAGACAGATTCTTTGCCAGCTGAGCCACAAGGGAAGCTCTTTGATCCGTAAAGGGCCAGTTACTCTGGTTTCACAGTCTCTGTGTTACTCAGCTCTGCCACCAGAACGTGGAAGGAGTCAAAGACAGTATGTAACAGGACGGGGGGTGGCTGTGTTCCAAGAAAACTTTAATTTTTAAACAACAGGTGGTGGGGGACTTCCCTGGTGGTCCATTGGTTAAGACTTTGCAATTACAGTGCCGCCTCTGCTGGGGGCACAGGTTAGATCTCTGGCCGAGGAACTAAGACGTTTCACATGCGGCCGTGGCTTAAAACAGGATAGAATGAAATAAGCTGATAGCACCGTTAAAACCAAACAGAACAAAACAGGTGGCGGGCTGGAATAGGCGCACCGTGGGCTGTGGTGTGCCAGCCTCCCGTGTAGATGCTTGGGTCCCAGTCCTTGGGGTGGGCGTATTCTGAGTCCAGAATGAGAATATGATTGGGTCAAAGATGGCAGACGGTCAAAGTGAATACGTGAAAGTCGGGGTTTAGGATCGAGAGGCCTAGGTTCTAGTTCTGTCTCTGAGGCATGACTGCTATGTGACCCTGGGTCACTCACTTCCCCTCTCTGAGCCCCAGTTTCCTCCCTTGTTAAATGCAGACAAGAAGAGTACCTACTCTTCAGAGCTGGCTGTTGAAATGACAACTTAGCAATGCCTGGTGCATGGTGGGACCTCCACAAAGGCTGTGTGTGTGTGCTCAGTGACGTCCAACTCTTCTGTGACCCCATGGATGGTGTAGCATGTCAGCCTCCTCTGTCCATGGAGTTCTCCAGGCAAGAATTCTGGAGTCAGTTGCCATTTCATCCTCCAGGGGAATCTTCCTGACCCAGGGATCAAACCCATATCTCCTGTGTCTCCTGCATTGCCCGTGGATTTTCTTTACCCACTGAGCCATCAGGGAAGCCCTGGACTGCTTGAGTGGGCCCTAAATCCAAGGACCAACATCTTTATAGCGGACACAGAGAAAAGGAGGCCAGGTGAAGATGGAGACAGAGGGATGCCGACATGAGTCCAGGAACACCTGGAACCCCCAGAAGCTGGAAGAGGACAGAAGGAGCCTCCCCTGGAGACTGTGGGGGCATCGCTGCCCTGCCAGCTCCTTGATTTCAGATTTCCAGCCTCTAAAACTGTGAGAGACTCTGTTTGTGTTATTGGAAGCCACACAGTTTGTTGTGACAGCCGGAAGACAGTAATACAGGGCCCCGCCCAGCAGTAGAGGGTCATCCAGGCCACACAGCCATGGATGGGTCAGGCTTTCTGGGGAGCTAGAAACAGCCCCACCTGGAGAAGATGTGAAATCTGAGCAGGAAGCCCCCTGCCTAGAATTTTCTGAGATAAAACCTGAGGCCAGAGAGAGATGAGCTCTTCCCAGGCATCCAGCCCACAGCAGCAGGTTGGCAACTGGGACCTGGGGCTCCTCAGCCGGTGACTCGTTCTGCATTCACAGCCTTGGGTGAAACTGCTTGTGTGTTTGGACACCTCCTTGTCCTGGCCCTTGACCTCCATCAGGATGGCTCGAGGGTGAATGTGAGGTGGGCAGGGCCGCTCAGTGCTACAGCCACCTCTGGATGGCTGCCAGGACCCCAGACAGGGTCATCGGCCTTCCCACTGTCCCTCGTGTCTGCCAGGACCCCCTCGGAGAGTAGACAGGCCCAAGGGACTGACACTGGGCAGTGGGTTCGAGTTTCAGCTTGGTTGGTGTGACCTGGGAGAGCGCGGTGAGGGACAGGAGTCTTGCATTTAAGGCTGCCTGCAAGATGCCTTGCCCGGTGTCAGGCCTCCCTAAACAGAAGCTGCCGTCTTCACCGCTACTGTGATCACTGCTACGATCGTCTCCACCTCCACTACGCCCCCTCTCACGCTGCCATCGCTGAGACGCACTTATTTTCATTTTGCCACATGCCTGCCCATCCTGTCCTTCTAGGAAAGATCAGTAAGAACCTGGCTATCAGGACACCTGGGTATTAACTCTAGCTTCATTCTTGATTGGCTGGGTGGCGTTGGACACATTCATGACCCTCTCTGAACTTTTTCTTGAAACTTTTCATTTCGAAATGAGAAGTGTGAAAAGAATACAGAGAGTTCTGTGGACCCTTCCCCCAGTTTCCCCCAGTGCTGACACCTTACAGAGCCGGAGCTCAATATTACAATCAGGAAACTGACCTCAGTACAGGCATTAACTAGACCCCAGGACCTTACTGAAGATCTCAGTAATAAAGATGATGATAAAGAATGATAAAGAATCATCTCAGATGGTAAAGAATCTGCCTTCAATGCAGAAGACCCGGGTTTAATCCCTGGGTCAGGAAGATCTCCTGGGGGAGGGCATGGCAACCCACACCAGTATTCTTGCCTGGAGAATCCCTTGCCCACAGAAGAGCCTGGTGTGCTACAGCCCATGAGGTTGCAGAGTTAGACACAACTGAGCAACTAACACTTACTTACCGAATTTTCATTGGTTTGTACATGAATGTGTGAATGGAGTTCTGTGCAACTTGCTCTCATGTATGGACACCCAAGCTACAATAAACCTAGACAGCGTGTTGAAAAGCAGAGACGTCACTTTGCTGACAAAGGTCTGTATAGTCAAAGCTATGGTTTTTCCTGCACCAAAAAATTGATGCTTTCGAATTGTGGTGCTAGAGAAGACTCTTGAGAGTCTCTTCAAACCAGTCAATCCTAAAGGAAATCAACCCTGAATATTCATTGGAAGGACTGTTGTTGAAGCTGAAGCTCCAATACTTTGGCCACCTGATGTGAAGAGCTGACTCACTGGAAAAAGATCCTGATGCTGGGAAAGACTGAGGGTGGGAGGAGAAGGGGACAACAGGGGATGAGATGGTTGGATGGCATTGCTGACTCAATGGGCATGAGTTTGAGCAAGCTCCGGGAGATGGTGAAGGATAAGGAAGCCTGGCATGCTGCAGTCCATGGGGTGCAGGAGTCAGACATGACTTAACAACGGAACAGCAGCAACGACAATGACAGACCCTCAGGCCCGCCCCTGCCCCCACCCCGCAGTCAAGATGGCCCACCCCCCGAGGAGCTCTTTGTGGCCCCCGTCAGGCCACCGCTCATCTGTGCTCCAACGCTGTAGTTTCATCGTTTCAAGAATGCCACGCAAACTGTCCTCTCTGAACTTTTGATTTCTGTTCTCAAATATTCTTCTTTAAAGGTGCCATGGTCCTCTACGAGGCTGTAGGATGCCGTCGGACGCGCTTGCATCCTTGTCCACAGCACAGCAGGGCTGTGAGACAGATGGGGACGCTGAGGACCAGCAAGAAAAACCAAGCCACATAGCCAGCTGCCCGCGAGCCCAGCTGGCTCCCTCTCCGCCCCCAAGGACCCTGTCAGCCTGGTGAAAACACAAACAAACAACCCGACCAGGTGACAGGCCTTCAGACGGCCCCGCCGACCTCCCGCCCGCCTGGTTCCGTGGGTGGCGTCTGGTTTCTGGGTGCTCCCTCCCAGGCGCGGGGTGTGGGTCCCTCCCCGCTCACCACGGTTTTCGCAGATGCTTACTCCCTGAGGGTCCAGTAGGAAAATCAAGATGCCGGTGCCAGTTTGGAGAGAGCTGACAGGTAGGACTGTGCCCATTCAGATCCAGGTGAGCTGGGGCCACCAGGCCCGCCACAGACAGGCCACTCAAACTCGGGGTGCTGGGCGAAGGCTCAGACGCGAATGTCAATAAACGCCGCTGTCGGAGAGCTGACCCATGCCCTCCCTGGAATTAAGAGCTTATTCATAACTCTCTCCCACCACCAAAACACACTTTGGAGAGGGTTAAAGTAAATAGCGCTGCTTAACCTGACCTCCTTGGGGTTCGTGGCCCTGCCCAGGTCCTGCCACTCAGAGGGGAAATTTGGCACCTCACCCCCAGACCGCTTGGACCACCCCCAAAGTCTCCCCCTAGAGAAATAATCAGATCATCTCCACGGTCCAGCGGGGGTGGGGGTGAGGTGGGGGCTGAGAGTGGGGGGCGGGTGGTGATGGATGGGGCTGGAGAGGAGGTGACAGGCCACTATTGATTGAGGGCGCTGAGGAAACTGGATCCCATTCCGAGAGCAGTGGGAAGCTCTGGAAAGGGTTTTAAGTGGGGGATGATGTGAGATGATTTATGTTTTTGAAAATATTGCTCTGGCCGCCGTGTGGAGGATTGACTGCAGAGGGCGGGCGTGGGAGCTGGGAGGCTGCCGAAGGCGCTCGTGGAGGAGGTAACGGTGGTTCGGGCCGGGTGGGAGCTCAGGAGATGGAAGGAGGTGGCCAGACCCAGAGTGAGGCAACTGTGGGCATAGGGTGGGAGACCCACCTCTTGTTAGAGGCATCTGATGGTTGGGGGTCCTTGATGAGGGGCGGTGGAATCAACCCCAATGCCAAGCGGCTGTGTTTCCAAGCTGGCCATGAATCTGCTGGGTGGAGTTTAACAAGCCGCTGGCTACGCCAAAGTGGAGATCCAGGAAGCTCCCAGCCTGGGATGGGGCCTGAGCCCCTTCGCCTGAAGATGGTCTTCAGTTCCAATGCACAGGGAGATTGCCTGGACAGTGAACAAAAGGTGAGTGACTTCTAGGGCTTCCGTGTCAAGTAGGAGGGACCGCTGGTGGAGGAGATCCATGCCAAGGCACCTCAAACCTGGAGAGGATGATTCAAGAGGGAGAGAAAGGTCCCTGGTACCCAGAAGATGAGATGGTTGGATGGCATCACCGACTCAAATGGACATGAGTTTGAGCAAACTCTGGGAGATAGTGAAGGACAGGGAAGCCTGGCGGGCTGCAGTCCATGGGGTCGCAAAGAGTTGCACATGACTGAGCCGCTGGACAGCAATAACCCAGTGTCTGTGAGGGGTCGAGCCAGGTGAGGTCTGGAAAGATCCAGTATGATTCAACAGCATGGCGCTCTTGATGACCCCATACTAGAGCATATTCAGACGGATGGTAGGAGCAGGAAGCCCACCATAGCGACGACAATCACAAAGGAGCCCAGAAACACTTCTGTGCCTCGGGAGATTCGTATGTGACGGAGAAAGCGTTACCGGTCAGTGGAGAAGAGGTTGGGCCTTCCGTAAAAGAATGCTGGTGGGTATTATCCATCACGAGAGAGGAATGAGCTATCAAACCGTGGAAAGACATGGAGGAAACGCAAATGAGTATGACTAGGAGAAAGAAGCCAACCTGAAAAAGCTTCATACTGTACGATTCCAACTCTCTGACGTTCTGGAAAAAAAAGCAAAACTATGGAGACAGTAAAAAGATCTGTGGCTGCCAGGAACTGGAGGAGGCGGGGGATGAACAGGCAGAGCATCGAGGATTTTTCAGGGCAGTGGAAGCACTTTGGATGATATCATAATGATGGATACATATCATCATACATTGGTCCAAAAATATGGGCTTGCTGGGTAGCTCAGCTGGTAAAGAATCTGCCTGCAATGCAGGAGACATGAGTTCAATTCCTGGGTTGCAAAGTTCCCTTGGAGAAGAGATAGGCTACCCACACCAGTATTCTTGGCCTTCCCTGGTGGCTCAGCTGGTAAGGAATCTGGCTGCAATGAGGGAGACCTGGGTTCAGTCCTTGGGTTGGGAAGATCCCTGGAGAAGGGAAAGGCTACCTGCTCCAGTATTCTGGCCTGGAGAATTCCATGGACTGTATATATAGTCCATGGGGTTGCAAAGAGTTGGACACGGCGGCACGACTTTCACTTTCCAAACAAATAGAATGTGCAACACCAAGACTGAGCTGCTAGAATGTAAACCGTGGACCTTGGCAGATAATGACATGTCATTTTAAGTTCATCAGTTCTAACAAAGATACCCTGTGTGGGGGGATGTTGAGAATGGGGGAGGCTATGCATACGGGGTATTTGTGAAAATTTTTTATGAAATTTTATGAAAAAAATTTACGAAAGATCTCTGTATTTTCCCTTAAGTTTTGCTGTGAACCTAAATCGCTCTAAACATAGAAAGTTTTAATGAAAGAATACTGGCAAATGATGGCCAGCGTGCGGAAGAAGCAGACAGCCTCAGGCGACACTGTGATCCCGCCTCCTGATTCTCAGCTCCTGGTGCAGCCCCTGCGTCTTGAGTGCGAGCAGGCCTGGCAACTTAGTTTCTGACCAATAGCATATGGCAAAGGGGATGGAGGCCACTGCCTCCATCACCCTACCTCATGCAAGACTCTCCTTACTGGGGGTCTGTCTCTCTCTCTTCCACTCTCTCTTTCTGTCCGTAGCTGGCTTTGAGACAAGCTGCCATGAATCCTACAGCTACAATCCTTCCCCCAGCTACCACAAGTTCGATGAACTTCTGTTTAAATTGAAGTTGCCATGTCTGGCTAGACGTGAATTCTGCCATCAACCTCAGGAGCCTGAAGTGGATCATTCCCCAGTCAAGCCTCTGGATGAGAACTCAGCTCCAGGCAACTCCTTGACTGTGGCATTGGGTCAGACTCGAAGCAGAGGCTCTTGCTAAGCTGTGTCCAGATTGCAGAAAGAAACTGTGAGAGAATAAATGTGTGCTGTTTTAAATCATCAGTTTTGTGCACAACTTTATCATACAGTGTCGACAGCTAATATAAACAGTATTAAATTAGATACAAAACTGCATAGCACAGCACAAACAAATAAATTGAAGATGCAATAATGATATCAGTACAAAAAGGGGGAAAATTAAGTTACAAATGGAAATATGAGATGCCTTCATAACCCTGGGATAAGAGATTTCTTACCACAGCACAGGAAACAAACCTTAAAGAAAGACTGGATAAATTTGACTGCCTTAAAATTAACAACTTCTTTTCAATCAAAGTCATCATAAGTAAGTTAACAGAGCAGACAAAACTAGAAAAATTTTTCTTGTTGTTTAGTCACTGAGTCATGTCCAGCTCTTTCATGGCCCCATAGACTGTAGCTTTCCAGGATCCTCTGTCCACAGGATTTCCCAGGCAAGAATACTGGAGCGGGTTTCCTTCTCCCAGATAGCTTTTCCAGAGGATCTCCCCAATGCAGGGATAAAACCTGCATTGCAGGCAGATTCCTTATCCCTGAGCCACCTGGAAAGCCCAGAAAGCAATATCTGAGCACATATAACTAAAAGAGAATTGAATCCATAATATGTAAAGAGCACTTGCAAATCAAAAAGAATGACACCAATTAGCCAGGAGAAAAATAGGCAATGGGTACAACCAGATAGTTCTCAAAAGAGAAAACCCAAATGACTGATTATCATGGAAGACGTTCAACTTCACCAGTAATCAGGAAACACAAATGGAAAGAACTGTAAGATGCCACCCATCTGCTTAACAGGAAATTTAAACTTGAGAATACCAAGTGTCAATGAGCCCGCAGAGTAGCCAGGCCTCTCCCCTGCCTCTGGTGGGAGTGTGAATTGGTACAAGCATCCTGGAGAGCTATCTGGGAGCATCTAGTCAAGTAAAAGCTTTAACTTGACCGAACTATTGCTTCTTGGTGAATATTCTCTAGAAACATTAGCCTGTTGCCCGGAGGAATGTGTCTCAAGATGTTCATCACAATGTTGTTGGTAACACACTCCTCAAGATGAGAACTAAACAGCAGGCTGCTTATGCAGTAGAATACTATAGTTTGGTAAAAATGAACTAGTGTGATGCCGATTTGGGGGGGAAAAGCAAGTTGTAGAATGATACATAGAATAATTCACCATTATACAAAGTACTAAAATGTGAAAAATATGCTATGTATTGCTTGTGGATCCATGTATAGTAAAAGCATAAAAACATGAATGGGAAGGATAAATACTGAGATGTAAACATGCAAGACAGTGGGTTAATTCAACAGAGGAAAAGGGAGAAACAGATCCATAACATCTAATTACATTAAAAAAAAAAAGATCAGAGGCAGATATGACAAAAATGTAGACATTCGATAAAGCTGATGGGTGGTGAGTATGCGGCGTTCATTATGTGACTCTAAAGCTGAGTGGTTCTATGCAGTAGTCTCTTGTCAGATATGGAGACTTCAATGTAAATAGAAGTTCATCGAACTTATGGTTGCTGGGGGAAGGATGCGGGGAAGGGATATTTAGGGAGTTTGGGAGGGACATGGACACACTGCTCTATTTAAAATGGATAGCCAACAAAGACCTACTGTATGGCACAGGGGCTCTGCTCAATATCATGTGGCAGCCTGGATGGGAGGGGCGTTTGGGGGAGAATGGATGCATGCATATGTGCGGCTGAGTCCCTTCCCTAGTCACCTGAAACTGTCACAACATTGTTCATCGGCTGGCTGTACCCCAATACAAAATAAAAAGTTTAAATATGTATAAGTTCACTAAAAATAAATGAAATTTAAAATTTTATTTTCAATAAATGGCTCAGCCACACCAGCCATATTTCAGGGGCTGGACAGGCAGATGTGGCTCATGGCTCCCATACTGGACGATGCAGATAAGAGAACATTCCCATTATCACAGAACCATCTTTTGGATGGTGCTGTTCTAGAAGGTTCTGTGTGCTTTTCATATCTCAGAATGATTTCTTAAAAGCCGGGACTGGAAGGTGAATAAAGGAGATAGGGAGAGTTCTTTGGAACAGAAAAGGAGGAAGACGGCTAAATAGCTGGAGGACATGGGGGTTCAGAGGAACTGATGGAGAAGGGTTGTGGGGTCTTTATCTGTTGCACTGAGAGACGCCCTTGAATGCTGATGAGAATGGTCTGTAGAGCTGGGAGTTCAAGGTTGGCTTGGGGGGCTGGGCCTGGGGACAGTGGAAGGGGTGAGGCTTGAGCAGGGAGAGGGAGGTGGACACTGTCCCCAGCGGTCTCCTGAGGCCCCTACCTGGAGCCCCTCTCTGAGGACTCTCATCCAGCACCCTTCCAGGCTCCAGGCGGTGGAGATAAATAACACCTGCCACGCCTGTCACAGATATTTGAAAAACATATTAATCACTTTAACAAATATTAGCTCAGAACAGCAATAAACAGTCTCTAGAATCTCCTCTTTGCGGCTGTATCACAATGAAAAATATGCTAATATGGGAGCCTAATTGATTGTGTTTGAATAACTTCCTTTATGACAATAAGCGTTGGAGCTGGCATCACTCAGAGTCGTAAACGGCGTCTCCCCAACCCGGAACGCCTCCACTCTGTTCCTGCAGAGTCACCCTCTGGGGAAAATGTCTCCAAATCAACAAAACAGTGGAACTCTTGGCTGCCCATCTACAGAGACTTTTCTGAAGGCCCCAAAGGGGCTGGCATTTGGGCTGAGGCTCCAATGAGCCATCATTTCACACACAGGCATCTCCTTTAATCTTCATGGTACTTCTACAAAGTCCAGATTACTGTCCCATTCCACAGAAGGGAAAACTGAGGATATAAGCGGTGACAAGAACTTACCCAGGGTTCCTAAGTGACGTGGCCAGAATTCTGCAGGCTTGTGAGTCTGCAGCCTGTGTGCACTGTCTTCACTCTCAAGCCAGGAGAAACCTCTAGAAACATCCCGTGGCCACTACTCGATATTAATCCCACAAATCTCTGTTCAATTGGATGGGCAACTGGGCCAGGTGATTCTCAAATGTCCTGCGGTGCCCAGCACAAGCAACCACCCGTCTGTTTGTTTTGTGGGGTCTCTCCCCTCACACACACCTCCTGCAATCAACAGTACTGTTTCTTCTCCTTTAATTCCTTCCCTTGGTTAAATGCATTCCGGACACCTGTGCCATGCACAGGCTCAGAGGATTCCTGGGGTGATGAAGCAGTTAAATGCTTCTCCCAGATAGTCCCCGAATCCTCTCGTCCTCCCTTCTTTCTGTCTGCACAGCCCTCAGCAGCTTACGGCTGCTGCTGTAACCTCTAGACTTGCTTGACCTCATCCTTGCTGCCTTGCGAGCGAGGCCAGGCTGCAGCATCTGCCCCCTGGGCTCTGGTTGCACTGCCTGCAGCCCCACTCGGGGGAGTGGGGTTTGGATCCTGTTGCAGCTCCAGCCCCCAAACAGGACAGCATCTAGGTCCCTACCTAAGGAGGGATGATGCTTTGGTTATGGACTGGTGAACATTTTCTGCAAAGGGCCAGATAGCAAATATTTTCAGCCTTGTGAGCACAGGGTCTCTGTAGTAACTCCTCGACAGCTGTTGTGACCGGAAGGCGATCGGAGACAATCCATACATGAAGGACATGCCTCCCTTCCAATAAAACTTTATTTATGGGGGCTGGAGTTTGAATTTGATAAAATGTTTATGTGCCACAAATTATTCTTCTGTGAGTTTCTTTATAAACCATTTAAAAATGGTTAACGAAGGCTATCCTTTTAAGCCTGTGGACCATACAAAAAAAGGGCTATGAACTGGATTTGGCTGACCTTTGTTCTGATTGATTTATCTTTCCTTGAAAACAAAGCCCCCCCCACTTTTTTTTAAGTTTTCTGGCTTATGCTTGAGGTGATATTGGCGTGGCCACGTGGTGAAGCAGGTTGGGTACAGGAGGGGGGTTTTAATGAGCAGAAAGGGCTGACCAAACATCAGGGTGATGTTGGGAAGGGTGTGACCAGTAGGCTTTGGGAGTTGGGAATGTTCTGGGTCTTGAGCTGGGTGTTGGTTACAAAGGGTGTTGACTTGGTGAAAATCCACCAAGCTGGACTCTGAGGATGGACGTGCTCTTTTATACAGAAAAAGTAAAGAAAAGAAGGGCTGATGCCATCCTGTGCTGGCGGGGTGCTGAGTACACAGAGGCTCCCACACCATACTGGGGAAAGTGTGAAGCCTGCCCTCACCCTCCACAGAGAAGCAAAACAATGGCCCATCTCACACATGCCCAGGGCGTTCTCACCCTTGTGTGCCAAGATCCGTGTGCAAGACATTCGTGTCAGTCCCTTCTCCAGGGGATCTTCCCAACCCAGGGATCAAACATCAGGTCTCCTGCATTGCAAGCGGATTCTTTACCAGCTGAGCTATCAGGGAGGCCCAGTAGGAAGACTAGGAAAGCTTAAATGCAGCTTCCCTGAATAAAGGATGTTGCTTCTCTAGACAGAGTACCACAGTCACTGAGAAGAAGGCAGGGGCTGGTCTTGGGACAGGACCATCTCCAGGTGCCACATTAAAAAAAAAAAAAAATGGGATGGATGTGAAAAAGTCAAGGAGATACACACACACACACGTGAAAATGCTTTCCTCCACAAGCAAGGACAATTTTCTGGAAAGATACACAAGAGATATGGATATGGCTGCGGGCTCAGCGTGGAAGGCTGAACGGACCCGTCCTTAGGGCTGTTTGGTTTTCTGTGCTTCCATATGTCCTGGGGACTTTATATTAAGGACAGAAGACAAGTGAAAAGAATCAGGACGATGGTTTCCCATACGCTGGGTATCTACTAATCCCCCAATATTTCCCAAGCCCCTAATGAATCTTCAGGCCCATCCTGGGGGCCTCCTGGAGAACTTGAGACAGCCCAGCTGCTCTGCGGACCCAGAGCGTCCCTTGTTGGTCCGAGGGGCGCAGCAAGACTGGCTGGCCGACTGAACAATGGGCAGGACAAAGAACCCTTTATGCCTTCTCTCCTGGCTCAGCAGAGCCCCAGGGCTGGCCTCTTCAGTTACAGCCCCCGAGGGGCTTTCGCTCTCAGCCGGTTAAGCCCCAGGGTAAATGCTCTCCAGGATCACCTGGCAGGCATGGGGGAGGGTCTCCCCAGTGCTGGAGTCTTGTCTGCACCCCCCACCCCCCGATTTCTCACGTCAGCCTCCAAGGTCCCGTCAGCTCCTTGATGGCTGGGTCTGAGGCCAGCCAGTTGGCTGGAATCCTGCACACGGGCTGGGTGACCTGGGCCAGTGGATCTGCCTCGCTAAGCCTCAGTTTCTTCATCTGGAAGATGGGATGAAAGTTGCGTCCACCTCCTCCGCAGCTTGTGGGGAAGGTTTGGTAAGATCATTTGTGTGAGCTCCTGGCTCAAGAAACGGCCCCCTTGTCTGGAGAATGAAAAAAAAAAAAAAGGTGCAGCTGCAAGAGTTGGAAAAGAGTCCAGCAGATCCTCAAACAATGACACCTGGAGTTACCATGTGATCCTGCAGTTCCATTCCCAGGCACTCACCCAAGAGAGAGGAAAACATATGTCCACACACACAAAAAACTGCGAATGAATGTTCATAGCAGCATTATTCGCCACAGCCAAAAAGTACAAATAATCCACCTGCACCTCAACAGATAAATAGATAAATCCAATGGCGGTCTAGGCACAGAGTGGAGTATTATTCAGCCGTGAAAAGGGACACAGAATTGACAAATGCTAAAACACGGATGAACCTTGGAAACATGATGCTAAGTGAGAGAATCCAGACACACACATTGCATCTCTTCTCACTCTCTTTCGGTGAAACGTCCAGAACTGGAAAAGCTATGCTCAGCTTTCCTCTTCATCTGGCAAGTGGAAGTAACTATTGCTGCTCAGTTCGTGGTGGTGAAGTTTGAAACAGATGTCAGAATGGTTGCAAGTAGTAGGTGCTTATTGAATGTCAGACGGGGAGGGAGGGAGAGAGAAATTCGGTACTTTTATTTTGGCAGCATCATTTTTTGTTTGTTTGTTTAAACCTCAGATCCACCCACGTCTAAAGAAGGAATGGATGGAGCAGAAGAGAAGAGGTCCTAGAGTTGTCTCCAGGTAACAGAGTGGTACCTGGTGAGGAGGGTAGGGGGAGGGAGACTTTTTTTTTTTCAGCAGTTGTATTGAGATATAACCCACGTACCATACAATTCACCTTATGGGTACAATTCCGTGTTTTAAATATACTGGCAGACTGGGAGTCCGGACCAATCAATGCCCTGAAGGGAGACTCTTCAGCGCAGAGTCGGCCAGCCACCCGTGGGTCCTGCATCCACCCACGGTTCCACCAACCTCAGATGAAAAATATTCAGGAAAAAGAATTCCAGTAAATTCCAGTAAAAAGCAAGACTAGGATTTGCTCTTTGCAGGCAACTATTCGCATAGCATGCCTGTTGTCTTTATAACTATTTCCATAGCATTGACATTGTGTTAGGTATCATTAAAAGATCCAGGAATAATTTAAAAAGATGTGCATAGGTTACAGGCAAACACTATGTCCATCTTTTGTAAAAATCTGAGTATCTGTGGATTTTGGTACCTATGGGAGTCTGGACCAATCAATGCCCTGCAAACACTGAGGGATAACTGCACTGATCGGAGACGGCAACGGCAGCCCACCCCAGTGCTCCAGCCTGGGAGATCTCATGCAGGAAGAGCCTGGCGGGCTGCAGTCCACTCGGTCGCTAAGAGTCGGACAGGACTGAGCGACTTCACTTTCACTTCTCACTTTCATGCACTGGAGAAGGAGATGGCAACCCACTCCAGTGTTCTTGCCTGGAGAATCCCAGGGACAGGAGCCTGGTGGGCCGCCGTCTCTAGGGTCACACAGAGTCGGACACGACTGATGTGACTTAGCAGCAGCAGCAGCAACTGTACTAATAGACTTTTCAGTGTATATCCTTTTGTACCTTTTGATTTATGAACCGTAATAGTATATCCCTTCAGTTCAGTTCAGTCGCTCAGTCGTCTCTGACTCTTTGCGACCCCCTGAACTGCAGCACGCCAGGCCTCCCTGGCCATCACCAGCTCCCAGAGTTCACTCAGATTCATGTTCATCTAGTCAGTGATGCCATCCAGCCATCTCATCCTCAGCCGTCTTCTTCTCCTCCTGCCCCCAATCCCTCCCAGCATCAGAGTCTTTTCCAATGAGTCAACTCTTCTCATGAGGTGGCCAAAGTACTGGAGTTTCAGCTTCAGCATCATTCCTTCCAAAGAAATCCCAGGGCTGATCTCCTTCAGAATGGACTGGTTGGATCTCCTTGCAGTCCAAGGGACTCTCAAGAGTCTTCTCCAACACCACAGCTCAAAAGCATCAATTCTTCAGCGCTCAGCCTTCTTCACAGTCCAACTCTCACATCCATACATGACCACAGGAAAAACCATAGCCTTGACTAGACGGACCTTAGTTGGCAAAGTATTGTCTCTGCTTTTCAATATGCTGTCTAGGTTGGTCATAACTTTTCTTTCAAGGAGTAAGCGTCTTTTAATTTCATGGCTGCAGTCACCATCTGCAGTGATTTGGGAGCCCCCAAAAATAAAGTCTGACACTGTTTCCACTGTTTCCCCATCTATTTCCCATGAAGTGATGGGACCAGATGCCATGATCTTCATCTTCTGAATGTTGAGCTTTAAGCCAGCTTTTTCACTCTTCACTTTCACTTTCATCAAGAGGCTTTCTAGCTCCTCTTCACTTTCTGCCATAAGGGTGGTGTCATCTGCATATCTGAGGTTATTGATATTTCTCCCGGCAATCTTGATTCCAGCTTGTGCTTCTTCCAGCCCAGCGTTTCTCATGATGTACTCTGCATATAAGTTAAATAAGCAGGGTGCTCAAGTGCAAAAAATCAAACTGAAGCAAAACAATCCAGCACAAGCAAGAACAGTGAACACGTCAGTCACTCAGTCGTGTCTGACTCTTTGTGATACGATGGACTGCGGCCCTCCAGGCTCCTCTGTCCGTTTGATTCTTCAGGCAAGAGTGCTGGAGTGGGTAACCATTCCTTTCTCCAGGGGATCTTCTCAGCCCAGAGATTGAACCTGGTCTCCCGCATTGCAGGCGGCTTCTTCACCACTTGAGCCACCAGAAAAACCCCAGCAAGAACAGTGGCTCAGGTTAATTTGAATGCTCCCACTGTGAGGATGTACATTTTGGAACAACCTTTCAAATGTGTTTTCCTTTGCAGGACCCATTGTCTAACTTAGGGATCCTTGCACACTCAATTGGTCCCCTGTTGCTCTTCGGAGAAGACTCCAATCTTATTTAGGAGTTCAAGGCTCCTCACTCCTTTGAGAAGACACAGATAAGGGGAAGTCCCTCTGACAATCAGACAATGGATAAATTGATCTAGGTGCCTGCCAGCGAGCCTGGGGGCTGGGTGGGTACATCTCCAAGAAAAGTCCTTCTCACCATCATTCATCTACATTTTTACCAGGCAAGGGATCATTGCCCAGGTCTGTTTACTCTGCTGGCCTCTGGTTTCTCTCAGCAGGAGCTGGGTCTCAGGGCTCCTCCTGGAGGAGAATGGTCTGCGTATCCGCTGATGGTGGGGGGCCCCAGCAAATTGGACCAGAAAGAAGGCTGAGCACCAAAGAACTGATACTTTCGAACTGTGCTGCTTGAGAAGACTCTTGAGAGTTCCTTGGACTGCAAGGAGATCAAACCAGTCAATCCTAAAGGAAATCAACCCTGAACATTCATTGGAAGGACTGATGCTAAAGGTGATGCTCCAATACTTTGGCCACCTGACGCAAAGAGCTGAGTCACTGGAAAAGACCCTGATGCTGGTAAAGATTGAGGCCAAGAGGAAAAGGCGGTGACGGAGGATGAGATGGTTGGATGGCATCACCGACTTAATGGACATGAATTTGAGCAAACTCCGGGAGATAGTGATGGACAGGGAAGCCCAGTGTGCTACAGTCCATAGGGTTGCAAAGAGTCGGACATGACTTAGTGACCGAACAACAACAGGCAAGTTAGTGACTATGGAGCTGAGGGAAGCGGAGGGTCCGGGGGCCACAGTCACAACCCCGAGGTGCCGGAAGGGTGTGGGGCCCACGGGATAGTGCTTTGGGTCTTGGGACAACGTGGGCAGGGTCAGTTGGGGTCCTGGGTCAAGCTGGGCTCAGGCTCTCAAATGAAGGCTGTCCTTGACGCCTCCTGACTGCCCTTCCTGCCTCCCCAAGGACCTACCCAGCGCTGGCACTGCAGCCCCTATGCCCACCTCCCCAGTGCAGGCCTGCTGCCAGGCCAGGCCATCATCTTTGCTCATCTCTGTTAAGAGATGGTCCTTCTTGGTCAGCTCCGATCAGCATCCATGGAGCAGGCATAGGTGTTTAAAAGTCTGACCCTGCCACCTCTAGCTTTCAGCCTTCCACCCTGCTCCCACCCCAGGCTGTCTCCAGGCCCGGCTACTTGGCCTCTGCTGTGATCTTACTTCTCCCAGCCCCCCCCATGCCACTGGCTCTCCTCGGGGCAATTTCATTTGTCCTTCCCGGGCTTCCCGCTCAGGAGGGTGCACAGGCCTCCCGCTCAGGAGGGTGTGCAGCCCTCCCCATGTTGCTCAAATCTCTCTTCACCTGCCTGCCTCCCACGAGGGCAGGGTCCCGGCCTGTCTTGTTCATAAGCAGCACTAGCACGGCAACAGTGCAACCCCGGGGGCTCGGTAAGTGTCGCTGGATTAACCGTGGCCTGGCCCCCAGTTGCAGAGCGCCTTGAGGGGAGCAGACTGAGGCCGAAGGGGTCTGGAGAGAACTGCTGGCTGAGCAGCTACTGTGCGCTGGGCCTGCTCTCGTCTGTCTGCACGTGTCCCCTGGTTGGATCCTGATGTTGACTTTGTGAGGGGCCCTGATCTTGTCTCTACTTCGCAGTTGATGAAACAGAGGCCAAAGGGAAGTCAAGTCTACAAACTTCACTCCGTATTGTGAAAGCCAGGAGAGGTAGACCAGGGACTGAACCCAGAGCCAGGGCTAACTCTGGAGCTGGTTCTCTTGGATCTAGAAGCCAGTTGCTCGGATTCGTGGCCCCCCTTGGCCTCTTACCAGTGAGCCTTTTCCCTGGTCCAGGCCTCAACTTCCTCATTTGTAATAAGGGCGTGGAACCAATGTATGCAAGTGATGCTAGGAAATCACAGGTGAGGGCAGCGTAAATGGCAAAGCTCCACGGACAGCCCGAGGGCTAGGATTCCTAGCTGCGTGAGCGTGGCAGACACCGCTGATGCTCACCCACTACTCCTCGGCTCTCACCTTCCCTATGCTGGCCCACCCCACGTCTTCCAAATGCCAGTCCTTCCCTAATGAAGTTGATACTGACCAGGGGGCTTGGCCTTCCCCCATCAATAGAAATTGACTAAAGGCCAGTCAATCCTAAAGGAAATCAACCCTGACTATTCATTGGAGGGACTGATGCTGAAGCTCAATACTTTGACCACCTGATGCCAAGAGCCGACTCATTGGAAAAGACCCTGATGCTGGCAAAGATGAAAGGCAGGAGGAGAAGGGGACGACAGAGGGCGAGATGGTTGGAGGCCATCGCCGACTCAATGGACATGAGTTTGAGCAAGCTCCGGGAGACGGTGAAGGACAGGGAAGCCAGGCGTTCTGCAGTCCTTGGGGCCGCAAAGAGTCAGACACAACTGAGCGACTGAACAACAAAAAGGCTGGACGAGAAGTTCAGGCAAGGCTTCCGGGGCTCATGTGCCGGCTGCACAGGGACCTAAAACAAGTAACTCAGGTTCCCTCGCTTGCTTCCCAAGGAGGGGCGAGCTCAGTCTTCTGTGGGGTGAGGGTGAGTCCAGGGGTTGGCTGGAGGGGTGTCTGAGGTGGTTTACCCACTCCTTTGTGATGGTGAGTGCAGATGGCATGAACAATACCCCATTTTGTTCCCAACACCTAGCTTTTTTTTTTTGGTCCCAGGCTCTTCAGAAATAACAGCAGGGTGTTTTTTTTCTTCCTTTTTTGATATCTGCTGATCCAGAATTTGCCCCAACTGTGCCGGCACACAGTCCCATGTAGTTTCTCTGAATTTTGTAGCTCGAGGAGAGGTGCATCCAGGGGCAAGCTGTGTCGCACTGCAGCAGAGTCCCAGGTCCCAGGCCTGTCTCATGGGGACAGAGGTTAACGTGCCGGGGGAGTACCCCTCGGCCAATGGCAGACCCTACGGGAGATGAATCAGCTCCCAGCTCCCCCCTCCCTTGGGTGAGACACTCCCAGGCATGCTTCAAGGTCTCCCAGAGGTCCCCAGGGGGCTGGAGCCCCGGTTGCTTCTTTTAACTTCTTCCTTGCGTCTCCTCCCAACCCTCTTACATTCTTGGCACCACCGTGCTTGTCGGCAGAGGTGTGCTTTTGGGGCAGCCCACCCTGGACGGGCAGGAGAGACATGCTCCTTTGAAACAAGACCCAGAGCTTTGCTTCTAGGGTTCCTGTAAGCCCTCCCTCACCCCCTCAATCAGGGCATCATGGTGGGGGAGGCATGCTGCATTTGCTACCTGGAGGAGGGAATGATGCTTCTGGGGCGTGAGGAGGGATGATCCCTTCACAGGTCAGAACCTCAGATACAAGCAATTCATTAGGAAGAACTGGTGACCCGTGACCCACCCCACCCCCAACGAGACCGAGACCTCCCACCCCCTGGTGAGGCCGCCAGAAAAGAAGAGAAGCCGGAGGTCACCCCATGATAGGAGTCACACGGCAGTTGCAATCAGAACCGAGCTCGGGGGGCTTTGGTCCCACAAGTTCAGTGACAGGAAACCAACATTTGTGCTCTGCAGACTTGAGTTCCGGCCAAGAGATTCTTGCTATTATTTGGAGAGAAGCTTGCCTGCCTGACTCACTTACAAAGCACTCTCTCCCTCCCTGCACCCCCCAGCCTCTTTCTCCTTGCGCTTCCCCCTTAGCTGGCTCTGACTCACCTTGCTCCTTCTGGCCTGGAGGCCCCAGGGTATTTTCTGGGGTCTGGGGAAGGAGATACCTGAGGGGAACACCTGGCTTGGAGGTGGTGTCTCTCCCTCCAGATAGGAAAAGGCGCTGCACGTTGGGATCAGTCTGAGGGGGGTTGGGCTGCTGGGGAGCCAGAGGCTGGCTGGAGGGTCTGGGGAGGCACTCTTGGCAGGGGGGCTATCTAGCCAGGCTCTGCTGTGTGGCCCTGAGGAAGTCAGAACCTCCCTCTGAACTCTGTCTCAGCAGAGTGAAGGGCTTAAGATTGGTCTTCTGCCTCCTGATCTACATGTGCTTTGATTCTGAAGCAGCTGGGCTTTCAGTGTCAGAAAGATCCCTGAGCTTCCTCCCTCCCTTCCTCTGTCCCTTCCTTCATCCCCCTCCTTTCCCCCCACCCCCCACCCCCCCCGCCAACGCCTGGCCTCACACAGGATGCTGAAGGCACAGGGACCATCCACACTGGCCCTGCCTTAGGGGCCCAGCATGGCAGCGGACAGATGTGTTAAGAGCCAGTTGCAAGAGAAGGCAGGACGGGCATGTTACGAATGACCTGCACCTCTGCCCGAGCCCCTCTTTGGTGCCAGGTGCCAGACACGCCTGACTGCACTGAGTCTCAGAGCCTCCCCAGAGCCAGCATCCTTTGTCATCTCCACTTTCCAGGTGCAGAAACTGACCGGTGAGAGATGAGGGTCCCACGTGTAAGAAGGGAGGCTTAGGATTGTTTGAGTTAAAAAATTTTTTTTTTTTTAATGTGGACCATTTTAAAAGTCTTTGTTGAATTTGACACCATCCTGTTTCTGTTTTGGTTTTTTGGCTGTGAGGCATGTGAGATCTTAGTTCCCTGACTAAGGATTGAACTCACACCCCCTGCGTTGGAAGGCAAAGCCTTAACCATTGGACTACCAGCGATGTCTTGGGATTGAGGTTTGAATCAGGCCTACCAGGCCCAAGGCCCGCACTCAGAATGACCAGTTTTATTTCATTTTACCACAGGAGGTAGCAGGAGTCTTTGAGCACCAGGAGAGAAGGCTGCCAACCCAACTTTGCTGGAGAGAAAAGGGGAAAAGGGCAGGCATTCTCCGCCCAAGGATCCCAAAGCTCTTAGCTGCCTTGTCTCCCTTACCTTCTAGCCAGACTCAACTTGGAGAGCCAACATTTGTCACAATTACATAACAGCCATACTAGCTGATCATCCCTGATGAAGAGCCTCCTTAGCTCTGATTGGTGGGCTTCAGGTAAGGGTTTTTCATACTGTTCATGGGGTTCTCAAGGCAAGAATACAGAAGTGGCTTGCCATTCCCTTCTCCAGTGGACCATGTTTTGTCAGAATTCTCCACAATGACCCATCCGTCTTGGGTGGCCCTTCTTTGGAAGGAATGATGCTAAAGCTGAAACTCCAGTACTTCAGCCACCTCATGCGAAGAGCTGACTCATTGGAAAAACTTTGATGCTGGGAGGGATTGGGGGCAGGAGAAGAAGGGGATGACCGAGGATGAGATGCCTGGATGGCATCACTGACTTGATGGACGTGAGTCTGAGTGAACTCCAGGAGTTGGTGATGGACAGGGAGGCCTGGCGTGCTGCGATTCATGGGGTCGCAAAGAGTCGGACACGACTGAGCGACTGAACTGAACTGAACTGAATGGCATGGCTCATAGTTTCATTGAGTTAGATAATTCTGGAATGCAAAGTCAAGTGGGCCTTAGGATGCATCACTACAAACAAAGCTAGTGGAGGTTGATGGAATTCCAGCTGAGCTATTTCAAATCCTAAACAATGATGCTGTGAAAGTGCTGCACTCAATATGCCAGGAAATTTGGAAAACTCAGCAGGGGCCACAGGACTGGAAAAGGTCAGTTTTAAGTCTAATCCCAAAGAAAGCAATGCCAAAGAATGTTCAGACTACCACACAATTGTACTCATCTCACACACTAGCAAGATAATGCTCAAAATTCTCCAAGCCAGGCTTCAACAGTACGTGGACCGTGAACTTCCAGATATTCAAGCTGGATTTAGAAAAGGCAGAGGAACCAGAGATCAAATTGCCAACATCTATCATCAAAAAAGCAAGAAAGTTCCAGAAAAACATCTACTTCTGCTTTATTGCCTACACGAAAGCCTTTGACTGTGTGGATCACAACAAACTGGAAAATTCTTCCAAGAGATGGGAATACCAGACCACCTGACCTGCCTCTTCAGAAATCTGTATGCAGGTCAAGAAGCAACAGTTAGAACTGGACATGGAACAACTGACTGGTTCCAAATAGGAAAAGGAGTACGTCAAGGCTGTATATTGTCACCCTGCTTATTTAACTTATATGCAGAGTACATCAAGAGAAATGCAGGGCTGGATGAAGCACAATCTGGAATCAAGCTGGCTGGGAGAAATATCAATAACCTCAGATATGCAGATGACACTACCCTATGGCAGAAAGCGAATAGAGCTAAAGAGCCTCTTGATGAAAGTGAAAGAGGAGAGTGGAAAAGCTGGCCTAAAACTCAACAGTCAGAAAACGAAGATCATGGCATCCGGTCCAATCATGTCATGGCAAATAGAAGGGGAAACAATGGAAATAGTGAGAGACTTTATTTTGGGGGCTCCAACATCACTGCAGATAGTGACTGTAGCCATGAAATTAAAAGATGTTTGCTTTTTGAAAGAATAGTTATGACCAACCTAGACAACATATTAAAAAGCAGAGACATTGTTTTGCCAACAAAGGTCCATCTAGTCAAAGCTATGGTCTTTCCGGTAGTCATGTATGGATGTGAGAGTTGGACTATAAAGAAAGCTGAGTGCTAAAGAATTGATGCTTTTGAGCTGTGGTGTTGGAGAAGACTCTTGAGAGTCCCTTGGACTGCAAGGAGATCCAACCAGTTCATCCTAAAGGAAATCCATCCTGAATATTCATTGGAAGGACTGATGCTAAAGCTGAAACTCCAATACTTTGGCCACCTGATGCAAAGAATTGACTTACTGGAAAAGAACCTGATGCTGGGAAAGATTGAAGGTGGGAGGAGAAGGGGACGACAGAGGATGAGATGGTTGGATGGCGTCACCAACTTGATGAACATGAGTTTGAGCAAGCTCTGGCAGTTGGTGATGGACAGGGAAGCCTGGTGTGCTGCAGTCCATGGGGTTGCAAAGAGTTGGACATGACTGAGTGACTGGAATGGACTGAACTGAACTGATGGTAAGGGTTTGATCCTGACCAGTCTCTGTGGTCCAGAGGAATGGACTTTGCTGATTGGCTGGTTATGAGGGGTGGGCTTAAGTCGTGGCATTGGTGAGTGGGGCCAGTACTTTGCAGTCCACACTGAGAGTCAGGGAAGGGCATTGCACATCAAGGTGCTCTAAACAGAGGAGGTGAGAACAGAGACCTCCCCTAATCCAGCATTTAGGTAAATCAGCTCATTACTCCCCACAAGTGACCCTTGTTACAGAGTTACAGAGATGCTAAGAGACTCACCCAAGGTCACACAGCTCCTAAGTGGCCGTGCTGGAGTTTGAGCCCTGAAAGTCAGGCTCTGGAGTCTGTGTTTTTAACTGCAGTGCTATGGTGCCTCTCAAAATAAAGCTCAGAGCTTAAATCAATAGATCCTGTTTGGAAGTGGGGAGTGGGGGAAGGGGGTGGGAGGGGGTGATACTTTGAGGTTACCAAACTCCTGCACATTAGCTTCCCTCCCACCCCCAGAAACCTGACCGTTGTTTCACAGAAGATAAAGGTGGCCAAACCCGGCTGGCTTCTGCAGTTCACACTTGGCTCCATGATTACCGGCCTTGGGACCGCCACAGCCTTAAGAAACGGATCTTAATCGCAACGGTTGCAGCCCCAGCTGCCGCTTGTCAGCTCTGCACAGGGGACCCGCTTTGGGCAGTGTCTGCAAAGGTTCAAGTAGCTTCTTGAGGACACGTCTTAGAGAGGGACCTCAGGGTCAATTGCCCAGGTTTCTTGACTGTGTGGGGGCGGATTGAGGGGGAGGATGGTGGTTTAGAATACCAATCTGCCGTCAGCAGCATTCTTTGTCCTCCTGAGAAGATGCCCCTTGCTTTCATGTGTCTAATTTTGTTGCAGCTTAAATATCCACGAGGTGTCCCTAAACAAGTATTTTTAAGCCCAAATGTCCTTTCAGAGGACTTGGCTAAATGCACTCTGGAAATAACTCCAGAACCAACTTTTTTGTTTATTTTCCTTTTTGCTCTTGTTCCTCCCTCCCAGTCCACCATCTGGCCTTGAATAAACCTATATTATGCATTTACTCTCTGTTAGCCCCCACCATGTTAACATCCCAGGGAGACACAATGAACTTGCCCTTGGCTTAAAGGAGCTCCAGTCTTTTTGGAGGAGACAGAGAAGCAGTCACCATGTAGTGGGAGCCCTTGAGGGCAGGAGGAGAGGAGGTCACCCCTGCTGGAGGATTTGAAGGTTGAGTGTGGGGAGAGAGAAGGCTCCCTGAGCAGAAGGCAAAGCACAGGGAAAAGCAGAGAGGTGTGTAGAAGTCGAAGCTCCTGAGCATCCCGTGGTTTGGTTGTATGGCCGGGGAGTCTCAGGGGTTGAGGCAGGAGTCATAGCCAAGCCACTGAGGGCTGTACTGTGGCCGAAGGAGGAGAGTGTGTCTTCCAGGGCCAAGAGAACACTGGACTAGGAGTCCAGAGACGCAGTCCAGGCTCTCTATGTTAAGGATGCCTTGGTGAGTCAGGGTGCCTCTCTGAACCTCCATCTCCTCCTCTATAAAAGCAGACGCTTGTTCGGTTGACCTTTAAAGCACTTTGTGACTCAAACATCTGATGTATTTCAGTGATGTTCCTTTCCTTGACTTTCCTGGAATCCCTCCCCAGCTCAAGCATCCAGCAAAGGCCTTGACTCCCCAGGCCTCATCTGGTTCCAGAAAAAAGTGGTTCTCCCTCAGCCTGGTGGGTCTGTCCATTAAAGCTTTGAGGGGTGCTCCTGGGGTGTCATTGCATACCACCTAATTGATTTTGATTTTAGTTCCACAGCCGTGCTGTAATTATGAAAGCCTGCTGCAATTATCAAAACACAACTCCAAATATTTCATTATTAAAATACCCCTATGGTCTATTATTAATTCATTAGATAAATTTGGATTATATGACTCAATAATTAACGTGCAGGCATGAACCTGGGGAGCCTGGCCACTGTAAGTCATGTGACAACTGAAGGAAGAAATGGAAAGCTGGGAAAATGACGGTGGAGATGGAAGAGAAAGGAATAAACAAGAGGAAAAACAGGTGCTTATGGAGGGTTAATGACCAGTTGCCCTCTGGCATTCATTTAACCATCCGTTCAATCAACATTGCTGGTCTATTCCATACTCAGAACTTCGAGTACCTTACCATCCAAGTATTAATGGTTATGAGATGGTTTCTGGGGTTTTCTTTCATCCATCTGTATATTCATCTACCCATCTATTCACTATTCTATTCATCCATCTACTCACCCACCCATCTACCAGCCAGTCCACCGATCCACTGTCCTATCCATCCTTTCATTCACCTACCCATCCATTGTCCCATCCCTCCATCCATCCAGCCACCATTCATCCATCCATCCTGGTGGATTCCACCAGGACAGGTTGGTTCAGTTCAGCAAAGTTTTCTAGAATACCTGTGTGCCAGGCTCTGTGTAGGGAACCAGTGGTCCCTAACTTGATAAATCAAGAAGTAGCCTGATGTGTGCAGAGATCTAACTGCAGATAATCTAGAAGGTGGGAGCATGGAGAGCCAGGGGACACTGAAGCCGTGGAGATCAGCAACGGTCATATCACTGAGGGTCTCAATGGTCAGATGAAGGAGGTTAGTTGTTTCTTGAGGTTCCTGAGAGCCATGGGAGGATTTATTACTAGAAAGTAGCATAATGAAAGGTTATGGGGGATGCATGGCTCTGGTTACTGTGCTGAGGATGGGCTGGGAGGGGGTTAGCTCAGAGGTCAGGACCTGTTGAGAAAGTTGCTACTGGCATGTAAGGGAGAGATCCAGAGGGCCTCATAGGAAAGCATGGCTTTTCTGCTTGCTTGCTCTGTGATCTTGAGTAAGTTACTTAACTTCTCTGTGCCTCTGGAAAATGAGAATCATAGTAGTTCCCTTCTCACAGGGTTAGATGAGGTGACCCAAAAAGGTGTCTGGAACAGTGCCTGATGTGTAACAGCTCCTGCTGGGATGGGGGGTGGTGGAGGTGGGTGGGAATGATGATGATCCTCGGCCTCGGATCTCTCGGGACTCCATTTCCTTATGTGTAAAACATATCACCACAGTGTGCTTAAAGGGTTGTCTGGGGATTCAACGGTTTGATACACACCATGTGCTAGAATAGAGACCGGCCGGAACGGAATTCCAAGGAATCCGCTATGGAATCCAAGGATCCAGTTGCAAAATGAAAATGCCAGGCCTCTAGTTCAAAATTACATATGAACTTCAAGACGGCAATAGCAGATCTTCACATCGAGCACAGGCCCCTTCGCGTCAACTTGACAAGTTGACAAAGGGGAAATTCCAGGCAAAGGGAACAGCTTGTACGAAGGCTCACAAGGAACAGAAAATCTGAAGCTTAGGTTGTTTCGGAAAATGAAAACCCGTGGCCATCATGATGCCAGGATATTTGCAGGATGCCTCAGACACACGACGCCTGTCCTGATCCTCCATCCCTCAGTTTTGGGCGGGGGCCCAGCTGGACCAAGTGTGCCCCTGGACCAAGTCCCCAGAGACTTGCGCTGAGTTTTCCAAGGATGCACAGCCTGTGTGGGGCAGGGCCTGAGCTGGAGCTGGTTGTCCAGGGCCGCTGCCTCCAGGCGCTCCGCAGACACCATGAGTGGAAACAATTCAGAGATGTTTGGAAAAAAAAAAACCAAAACCCAAGCTGGCCTGTCGCTTCTGTCACTGCCACACTTCAGAAGGCTCTGCTGGGGGCAATCAGAGAGGAATAGGTCTGTGAAACTCAGCGCTTCCCGGTCGGCTTTCAAAAGTTTTGCACAACATACTTTATGTGTGTTTATAGAAAAGAAAAGAAAAAAACCAAGACCCACATTGATTGAAAAAATGTGTTGTTATTGAAAGGGCCGAGTTGAACTCTCTGCAGAGCGTGGTGCTCGACAAGACTTGGAAGGCGAAGATTTCACATAAATAGTTGTGCCGAGTTGTTATGGCAACTGAAATTTGAAAAGTAAATAGGTTTAGGGAAATATTTTTCCTTGTCTCTGGAGGAGTTTTCTGTTGCGGATCATTTGCAAAAGGAGGAGTTAATTCAATGCCCAGCGGATCTGGTGTGCGTTATTGAAGGACAGGCGTGTGGGGTTCCCGTGCTGGGGGCGGTCTCCATGCCCAAGGGGCAGCTGCTTTCCTTTCATCAAATAAGGGTTGAGATGGATGACAGGGTCACGCATGCTGTGTGACCTTGCACCAATGACTTGCCCTCTCTGAGCGTCCACCTTTCTCTCTATAAAGTAATAGTCACATAGGTGAGTACCTATTGTTTTTGGGCTAGGCACCTACCTGTGGGTTGGCCCATCACCACAGGGTGCTGGGGTAGGTGTGTGTGAGGCAGACATGAAGAATGATTACTCTCACATTCTCGTCTCCTCAGAGAAGAGCTGCACATGCCTGATGGCATATAAGCCTCATGGCGGCAGAGACCAGGTTGGCGGTGGGTACACTGACTCCATCTGCGGTTGCTGACCGAGGCGCAGAACAGTAAAAGGTGTGTGTGTGTCGGGGCAGTGGGGGCAGTCTCTTCAAGTCACATGGCTGGCAAGTGAGGCCTCTTCTGATGTCCTGAGTGGCCTGGTACTGGGGTGAGTGCCCAGGAACGTAATGAGTTCCCCGCCCCCAGGGGCATTCAAGCTCATAGGCTGGACTTGGGAGAAGGTTCTGTAAGCAGGAGGCTAAACTGGATGACTCCAAAATATTCCCAAAGACCCCCTGCCACCAACCTCGGGGCCTGAAGGGTTGAGTTTGGATCAGGGAACCAGATCTCGGGGACTGACTGACCTCAGTTCTGGGGTCTTCGCTTTCTCCACCCTTGGCTGAGGAGTCTCCAGTGTGCACAGGACACAGACAGGAGTGTGTGGAGACTGCCTCCCCCACCACACTGGGGTCAGAGAGACTGGGCCCCTGTTTGGACTACGGGCCCTGTGCGCATGTGCGTGTGTGAGCACGCGTGCATGTGTATATGCATGCATGTGTGTGTGCATGTGCGGTTCACTGCATCCACATGTCTTCATTTGGTCTGTGCTTGCACGGGCCCACACATGTGCCTGTGTGTGCATTCACGTGTGTGTGCTTTTGTGCGTCCACATGCATGCCTCTGTGTGTGCACGTGCGTACGTGTGTGTACTCCCCCTCTTCTACACCTTGTGTCTGGACCACTTGGTCCCTTGCTGGGCCCTTGGGTCACTGTGGATTTGAGGACTCAGCACCTGGGGTGGGGCAGAGGTAGGGCTATGAGGACTCTCTTAAAAGCTGAGACAATGGAGCCACCTGATTTCAATCCTGCCCTTTTCTGTCTGGGAGGCTATGGCTTGAGCAAGGTAGCCCCTAAATCCCAGTCCCCAGCAGGGAGCTGGGACACTGTCAGGGCACGCCTGCTGGGCCGTGGCCGAGGTTCAGTGACGTCTGTCTGCCGGGCCTACTTGCCCCTCTCCCCAGGCTGGCGTCCGCAACACGTCTGCCTCCGCAGCCCTTGATGGCACCAGATGCTCGGGGCTGGCACAGACACACTCCCCAAAATCCAGAGACAGCCAGCTCCAGCTCTTCCCTGAAGAGGCCAGGCCTGGCTCCCCCAGCGGGAATCTTGAAACATGCCATGGGCTGGGGGTCCCTATTTGGGGAGTACCCCGGGCTCATCGGGAGCCTCTGATTCAGGAAGGGTGAGCTCTGATAAACTGAAGTTCTGAATTGTTTTTCAAAAAGGGAAGAGGAAAGGAGAGAGACGGACATGGAGACAGAGAGACATAGGTATCCATCTCTATGTATGTATATATGTTTGTGTCTCTCTCCTTCCATCTCTGCCTCTCAGAGTCAAGACAGGAAATGAACATATTCCCAACAACTCAAAGTGAGCTTTATTGGAAAGTGGTCGGAGGTTGGCCTCCAAGAATCCAGAACCCAGCCCTGTCCCTGGCCAGCTGGGTAACCTTGGGGAGGCTGTCCCCCTCCGACCCCGGACTTTCTCATCTTCTGCTTCACCACATGAGGATGGAGGGAAGGCAGGGTGCCTGGGATGTTGCAAAATGTCACCTGATATATTTGTTCCTTCTTATCAGGTCTGGAAGCCTCCAAAGATAACCCTCCAATAGGTGGGTTCCAGGCTGCCTTGAGAGACCACCTTCACCCCCACCCCCACAAATAAGAAGGGCAGCATTGCCTATGAGTCACCTATACTGAATGTGTTTGTTCCCTCTTACTATTGGAACTTGCAATTTTTGGCTGGGTACGTGGCCTCCCAAAATAAAGACTGTATTTCTCAACCTCCCTTGTGACTACATTTTGGTCAATGAGAGGCAAACAGAGTGATGTGGAAAGAGTTTCAGGGAAACCTCTTTAAAACATCATGGGTGGACACCCTGTCGCCTTTTCTTCCTCTGTGCCAATTTCCTGCTGGCTGGAAGGTGGACATGATGGCTGGTGCTCATGCAGCCGTGTTGGACTGTGAAGACAAAGTTCTATATAATGAGTCTCCCTCTGGACTTCTGCTATATCAGCGAGAAATAGCCTATCTTGTTGAAGCCACTGTTATTTGACTTCTCTCTCAGTCAGTCTTAACCCTAATGGATAGAATAGGAAAAAGGTAATTTCTCTTATCTGGTCTTCTCTTCTAGGATGATGGAATTGGGCTGTTCAGCATTGGCAGAAACTGAAAAAGCCTACTTATCTTGAAGTGGATAGTCTGGCAGAAAAATACTGTCAACAGCAGTGCTCGTAGTCCAGCATTAATAATGGCAATAAATGCAGCGCTGTTTATCGAAGCACTCACTCTGGACCCAAAGTCACACAGAGGCGGGACCAGATCCACACCCACACGGTGCCAGGCCGATGCCAAAACCCGCATGTTTCTCCGTTTGGCACTCACGCCCCTTCCCAGGCCGATGTTTCCCAGCGTGTCACAGGTCACACTGGCCGCAGCGGGCCTTTGCCTGGCTCACAGTGGGTCTATGACGTTGCGGCCAGTCCCAGGTCCATGGCCTTGGCACTGACCCCCTCTCCACCTCCCGTCAGCCACTTGGATCCACATTTGCCTCCCTCGCCAGGCTCTCCACTCCCTGGGGGAAGGAAGAAGCACTTTGTTCATGTTTTTATTTCCAGCCGAGAGCCTGGCACACAGTGGGTGCTCGGGAGGTCTGATCGTGTGGGACATGGAGTGGCACAGAGTGGGTCCCTTGCCAGCAGCTCTGACCACAGGTTCATTCTCCAAGCATCGGAGTCAATGAGCATCTGTGTGTTCTCCAGGAGGGAACCCGAGCATGGAGAAGAAGGGCAGGGGCATGGAGAACTGGGGCATGGGGCAGGGCAGGTGCTAGACTGAGGGCAGGATAGGGGTGGGGGCCACAGGGCCTGGCCAGAGAGCGCTGGGCCGAATGCCCCCGGGCTCCACCGCCCTTCCCCAGGGGGCCCCACCTTCCAGGAAACCGGACCAGTGCACAGCCCGCTGACAGGCCTCTCCAAGCAGGGAACCTGCTGCCAGAGAGTGAGTTCTACTCACCTCGGGGTCCCTGCACAGTCCCTCAGGCGGACGGAAGCAACCACACCCAGATCCCTTCTTTCCCTGGAAGTCAAGAGCATGGGCTCTGAACCTGGGCGCAAATCCTGACTCTGCCACCCTTGGCCTATGTACACGGGCAACTGACCTCTCTGAGAGCTTCAGGTTCCTCACCTGTTATATGACATGGAATCTCAAATGCAAGAGATCAAGTCACCCCTCTCTTTGTGCAGACCAGGAGCTTCCCAGACTTCACCAGGGAATTTATTAAATGAGACAGTGGGTCAGGGGCAGGGTCTGAGCTTCTGCATTTCTAACGAGGGGACGCCCAGGTTGCAGGTCCCTCCGGGGACCGCACTTTGAGTAGCGAAGCTACCGATGATCAGGACGTGGCAGACCAGTAGCCAAGTCCTGCCTGCTGCCTGCTTTTGTAAATAAAGATTTTAGGGACACAGCCACCCATTCATTCACGTATTGTCTACAGAAATGGGGTCGAGGGGCGACAGAGACCCCGTGGGTGGCAAAGTTGAAAGCGTTTACTCTCAGGTCTTTCCACAGCCCAGGTGGCTGACCCCTAGGTGGGATGTTGATCACAGGAACGAGGAGGTGGGCTGGGGGCGTCCCCTCTGCGTCCACCATGGGGATCTTTCTGGCTGTGAGCTGCCCTCCATGGGCATCTCCTCCTGACTCGGGAAGACCCCTCCTGTCGGCTGGAGACAACAAGAAAGCGGGAGGCAGGCAGAAGGCTCAGAAAGAGGAAAACCTGGAAGAGAAAGTCACTCCAGAAAGCCCTTCCCCGCTGGCCCCAGACCCCCTCCAGCCCTCCCTACCTCCCTGCACTCCCCGACCTCGGGGAGAGGCCAGCGCTGCCCTCGCAGGCCCGGCTCCAGAAAGCTCATCACAGGGTGCACAGTCGGGTTGCATCCAATTTCCCGGCCTCCTCATCGAAATGAGAAATCTGAGGCCCGGGCAGCCACGGAGAGCTGATAACACTCTCCCAGGTGAACCTTCCCACTTATCACTGTCGGGGTCACCTCTGTCTCGAAAGACTTGTTTTCTTAAAAAAAAAATCAAAAATAAAAAATTCCCTGCGATGTGGGATGGGGTTGGCGGTGATGGGGGTGGGGAGGGGGAAAGGGAAGGATATAAAGACCAGGCACACTTATTTTTCCAGACTTGAGGGAGGCAGGCATGCCCCCTCCCCGCCCCACCCCCTCGGCTGGGTCGGGAGGCACCGAGCTCAGGATCCGGGGAGGAGGGGGATGCAGGATTATTTAGATGGTCGGGGAGGGTGGGAGGAATCTCTCCATGTGGCAACAGTTGCAACGAGAAAGTGATGCAGCTCAGACTCCGCCCAGGTTTGTTTGGCCACCAAAGCGGGTGCGTGTACAGGAAGCAGAGTGACAGGCGGCAGCGAGGGGGCCGTTCTAAGGTCCTCTTGCCCCTGCGCTCTTGCCAGCGCCTGCGGGTCCTCGCCTGCCTCGTGGCGCCAGCCTCTCTGTGGTCTCTCTCGGCTCCGGGCTCCCTGTCCCCTGGTTTTCCACCACTGGGTCTCCTGGTCTCTCTCCTTTGTCTCCGGGCCTCGGTGTCGCCACGTCACTCTGGCTGTCCCTGTCGCTGGCGGTTTGTGCGCCCCCCCCACCCGCTCCCGGCCATTCCCTCCCTCCTGGCTCTTCTCCCCTCTCCTCTCCTCTCTGTCTCTCTCTCCCCCTCAGTGCTCCTCTCTCCCTCCTTGTCTCTGTCTTCCTCATCTCTGTCCATTTCCCTTCCTGTGTCTGCCTCCTCCATCTCCCCACTCATTTGGAAGAAACTTTCCCTCCACTGGCCTCTCTGCTTTCCCACGCCGCGGGGCTGGACCCTGCAGACCCCAGTGTGGACTCTCTCTGATGCTTGGGGTCCCCACCCTGTCCTGCAAGGTCTGAGGAGTGCCTTAGCCTGCCAGAGCCGCCCCCGTCCCAGGTCCCAGGATGCCTCCACCCCAGGACTCTGCCTGGTGAAGGGACAAGTATCGCAAACGGGACCAGAGTCCCCAGGAGTGAGGGTGGATCCCAGGGATGGGAGGGAAGACGGAGCCTTTGGTGGCAGGAGAGTTGGGAGGCCCAGAGTTAAGTCAGACCAGCTCAGAGACCCATGAGACACACAGAAGTACCAACTGCCTGGTTAAGGGGCAAGGACTGATTGCTTAGGGCTCAAATCTTGGCTGTGCCACGTACTAACTGGGAGACCGTGAGCAAGTTATTTTACCTTTTTGAATCTCATTTCACCTTTTGAATCTCATTTCCTCATCTGCAAAGTGGAAATCACAATAATACCTGTCTCATGCATCTATGTGAGCATGAGAATTAGTCAATTTGTGTAAGACTCTTAGAACATCCCCGACACACAGTAAGCATTCAGTAAATGTTAGCTTTTGTTATTATTGTTGGCTCTTCCCTAGTGGCTCAGATGGTAAAGAATATGCCTGTAATAGAGGAGACCCAGCTTCAGTCACTGGGTTGGGAAGATCCCCTGAAGAAGGGAATGGCTACCCACTGGTATTCTTATCTGGAGTGTTCCGTGGACAGAGGAGTGTGGTGGGTTACAGTCCATAGTGATTATTTACATTGTGTAATAGTCTTAGAACACCCCCTGACATATAGTAGGCATTAAATAAATATTAACTTTTGTTATTATTACAGGATAGTCACAAGACAGGGAGTTCCTATATTCTATGTGAGATCAGAGTGGGGAAGGGCATTTTAGCTGGGGTCTTGACTGTTGAGTAAGGGTTTTCTTACCCCCTCCCCATGCCTCATTCTCTTTTCACTGTTTCTATGCAACAAAGAGTACTCAGGTCATAAGAAATGTTTTTCCTTCTCCTTGCTGCCTGGGATAGCTACTCAGCCCTAAGGTTTGCCACATACCCTTTAT
This sequence comes from Nanger dama, assembly GCA_917880005.1. Taxonomy (NCBI): domain Eukaryota; kingdom Metazoa; phylum Chordata; class Mammalia; order Artiodactyla; family Bovidae; genus Nanger; species Nanger dama. Next base: position 13,904,397 of record CAKJTW010000053.1, on the reverse strand, counting down.
TCACACTGTCTGAATTCGAATCCTGGTTACCCAGAGTTCTCAGCTTAGTATGCCATTCCCCTCTTCTATTGCTATATAACCAGCCACCCCAAAACTGAGTGTTAAAACAACACCATTTATTTTGTTCACAGATCTGCAATCTGGGAAGAGCTCAGCGGGACAGCTTGTCTCTGCTCCACTTGGCATCACCTATAGTGACTCAAAGGCTGGGGGGCTGGAACCATCCACAGTCTCCTTTGCCCACACGTCTGACAGTTCATGCTGGCTCTTGGCTGGGAGCTCAGCTGGGGCTGGAACATCAAACGTGCACCCTCTCCATGTGGCTTGGGCTTCCTTACAACATGGTGGCCGGGTTCCAAAGATGAGTGCCCCGAGAGAGGGAGGGCCAGGTGGAAGCTGAGTCATCCTTTGTAACCTAGCTTTAGAGGTCAAGCGGCGTCTCCTGCTACGTTCTGTTCGCTGCAGCACTTAAAAAAGCCGTCCAAATCCAAGGAGAGGAGGGCTAGAGTCCACCTTTCTGCTGGGAGCAGGCAGGTCCATGAATTTGCTGCCATGTCTGAAAGCCACCGCACAGCCTCTGCTCTGGGGTCACTGAATGCACTTGCTTGGGTCCCGGATGCACTCCTTGAATCAGTCCTTCTTGTTGCGGAAGGGGGTGCTGTGACTGTCCAGGACTGGGTCACACCCTGATTTCTGTGGCCAGTGTGCACACTGGTGGGGGCGGGGGGGCAGGGAGGGTGAGTCTGTGACTGCAGCCAGGCTAGAGCCACATGCAACGAGGCTGAGATTTCTCCAGAGAAGGGAGGGTGGGAAAACAAAAACAGCATATGTCCTCTTTGGAGAATAAACAAATAAACACTCAAGGACATAATTACCCAGGGTGATAAATGCTCTGTCAGCAAAAGACAGGATGCTCCAAAGAGCAATTCATGCGGAAGACGCAGGCTGTGGGGATGGAGCCTTGGACGGATGGTCAGGGACAGTCATCAGGGGAATGATTTGCACTGAGGCTGGAAGGGTGTGAGGGAGCCAGTGGGTGGAGGGCATTGCAGGCAGACAGTTGAGCCTGTGCAAAGGCCCTGTGGTCCAGAAGCTTGGCATATTCAAGGACTTGAGTAGTCATGTGGCTGGGGCAGGGCAAGTGGGCTGGGGGTGTGTCAGAGGTGAGGCTCAATCACAGTGTGTCTCAAAGGCTATCCATGGCCAAGAGTTTGGGAGCGAAGGTGCTGGTGAGGTCAAGCTCAAGTTTGCTGCTGCTGCTGCTGCTAAGTCGCTTCAGTGCTCTGTGTGACCCCATAGACGGCAGCCCACCAGGCTCCCCGTCCCTGAGCTCAAGGTTACACATTGCTTATTAGTCGCTCAATCGCGTCCGGCTCCTTTGCCAGCCCATGGACTGTAGCCCAGGCTCCTCTGTCCATGGGGTTTGCCAGGCAAGGATACTGGAGTGGGTTTCCATGCCCTCCTCCAGGGGATCTTCTAGACCCAGGGATCAAACCTGCAGGTTCTCATGTCTCCTCCACTGGGAGGCAGATTCTTTACCATGGGGCCATCATGCCCCAAATGCCCGGCAAGGAGTTATGTTATAACAAGGCACCTCTTCCAATTCTGTTGGTTCCTTTCCCCACTTCCTTTTGCCCCTTGCTGTGATTCTTCTCTAAAATCACTACCTGCGTGGATGTGACATTTCCTGCACTCCACTTTACTCAGCATCTTTCCCGCAACTCCCTCTTCCTCCAGCTCCCTGCGGCCGCACCGCCCGCTCCATCTGCTGTTAGTCATCGGGCCCGGCGGATCCCACTGAACCGAGACGCGCGTGACGTCAACAGGTGGCAGCCGGAAGGCACTTCCTCCCCCAGCAGCCGCCCACGCTGCCTGCAGCGCAGCCATCGCTCCCAGGCGCACCCAGTCCGTCCAATTTAAATAAACAAATCCCCCAAACAGGGCTCTGTAATAGAAACGCTGACAGGCCCTTATCTACAGCGTCTCGGGGTGTGCACGGGTCCATGATAATTTGGGCCTTGCCGAGGTGGGAGGAGTTATTGCGATCGTGCTGCGTCTATGACAGTTTAATCAGATCTTGAAAATCAGGGGCATTACACTGTGCACCTGCTCAGGGATACAAAAAGGGGGAAATGACTGGTGGAGTTTTCTATTACGGGTTTGTTTGTTTTTATACCTAGGCAGGACCCTGCCATGGCCCCACCCCCACCCCCCCCCCCCGGATAGGATTCATTGCACATATGTGTGTGAGGCTGATGAGCAAGAGGAGGGGGGAACTAGAGCTCTTCTGAATGGTGATAAGTATGAGCGAGAATGTCCACCCTAGGGGTTTCTTTTGTCTACACTGGCTGAACCTGGGGATGATGCAGTATGTCTGGGATATGACGCAAGACACACCCGGGTTCAAGCTGTTTGTTTCTCTGCCTCCCTCCCTCTCCCCCTCTGTCTTCCCTTTCCTCCCCCTTCCCTCCCCTCTCTCCAAGGTCATTTGTTGGCCAGGTCCTAGGCACAGGATGCAGTAAAGACTCCAGAGTGTCCAGGCTCTGCCTTCAAAGAAACGGCAAGTATGGTCAGCGAGAAACAGCTGTTCATCAAATGTCTTAACTTGGTTCCTAAGAAAGCGGGACTCAGACCTAGGGATAAGATGTATTTGGAGTTGATGACAGGAAGCAGGAGTGAGGGAACTGAGGTTGAGATGGAGAGGAAGAAAATTCCATCAAAGGGTGTATTACTGGTCTGGGAACCACTGAGGGTGTGGCATCACACACCACGGACAGCTCCCACACTTGGACGACGGTGGGCTTCCTGGAAGAAGTGACGTATGAGATGAAATCTGACAGCTGAGAAACAGATACGTAGGCAACAGGATGGGGTGGGGGGAGGAGGAAAGAGCATTTCAGGAAGGCAGAATAGCACACACCGAGACCCGGAGGCAAGAAGTGTGGTGCTTTGGAGGACTGGAGCCATATGACCGATCAGTGGCAATAGAAAGGGCGCCACTGGCCTTGGCGTGGGGACGGTCCCTTCGTTGCAGGATGGGATGTGTCTGCCCAGCTACGCCATGCAGACTGTTGAGTTCGGCGCACAGGAGCACGAGCTGAGATGTCTGCACCCAACACAGGACAGTAGACTCCTGACTCCTCGGGGCTTTCTCCCCCTTCCCCAAGCCAGGCTCTTATGTAGACAGGGCTTTCCAGAACCCTCTCCAGCCCTGACCTCCTCCATCATGCCACCCCGACTGAGATCTTGTCTCAGATGCTTCCTTAATTAGGGTTCTCTGTCTCAATCCAGGAGGGCTCTGCCAGAAGGATCCTGCGGTTCAGCACCTTTCATTTTCAGTAGGTGACTCCCCGGGGGCAGGGTATCCAGTCATTCACACCTTGGTGTGAACTGGGCTGACCGGGCTGAAAGCCGTGAATGTGCTAAATGATAAAGGCAAGTGGCCAAGTCAGTGGCCTGATCAGTCAAGAGAACCAGGCTGCCCTCTCCCAGGCTGGAGGGCAGAGGGAAGCTGGAGTTGGGGGGACAGCAGAGCGGGCAGAACCAGAGACCCCGCTCCCTTCCTCTCTCTGCCCCGCCCTTTCCCCCTTTGTGTAACTGGCAAGTTGGGCTATGAAACCCTGAAGACCTGGCACCTTGGAGCCCCAAATGGGATTTGGCACCTAGCACCAAGCATGGTACCTGGCAGGCAGCAAGCACCAAATACGTATCAGACAAATGGATAGATGGGCAGATGGACGGACAGATGGGCAAACAGCTGACTGGATGAGCAGCTGTACCAGGACATCACTGATCAGACTCTGGGGAAACGCTTTGGGGCTGGTGGTTCGCATCCCAGAGCCCAGGGCCAGGGTGCTTGTGTTTCACGCCTGTTTTCCAAGTGGGCTCCCAGCTCCAGGATCTGTAGAGCATCCAGTTTTGCCTCTGAGGCACTTGGGAGAATCCTGGAATAGGGATGGTTCTGTATCCCAGGCTACCAGGTGTTAAGTGGCCGCGACATGTCCTCAAGTACAAGGGATATGACAAGGACCTCCTGTTCTGATGGGCGGTGGGATGGGAGATGGAGGACCTAAAAGTCAGGCGGGAAACCAGGCTTATTCACACTGTGGCCATCCCAGGAAAGTCCCAGAGAGGCGCTAGGGCTCCAGAAACAGAGTTCGGATAGACTTGGAGAGAAGGTGAAGGACTTCTCTCTCACTAGACAATCTTTGGGGTTTTCACTCTTCACTTAGCTGTTTCTTTGATGCCCCTTCTAAGCATTCCCTCATCCACCTGTTTATTTTTTTCATGCACCCATCTTTTATCCATCCAACCATCCTTCTACCCAGCCTCCTGACTACCTGTTCACCCATGTACCCACTTTCTATCCACTATCTATCTAACTCAAAAATGGCTTTGGAAGTCCTTGCTGCCCCCTTGAAGGACTGAAGCAGTGGGTCCTCGCCACACTGTGGCCAGTAGTTAGGGAGCAATGGGACCTGCCCAGGGGAACTTGTGCAAAGTTAACAGCCAGCCTCGGTTCTAGTAAATTCTGCCACTGTTTCATTTCTGCTGGCTTCAAGAGGGCTGCAAAGTCACCCTCAAATCCCTTGATGTCTGTCATTCATTGCTATGAACCACAGTGAAGGTGAGGAGATATGATCAAAGGACTTTCCTCTCCCATAGAAATAATCATGGTTAACTGTCTTTACCTCCTCAATTTACAAACCTGGAAAGTGAGCCTCAGAAGAGAATTGCACTCTGCTAAAGATCACCGAATGTGGTCTGACTGGGCTCCCCGACCTGGAACTCCGAGTCCCCTTCCCCAACCCCGATTAGGTACTGTCTGAAATATCTGTGAAATAGGTACAGTTAAAACTGGATATCTGTGAGTAAAACACATCTTTTCCTGTTGAAAGCGGCAAGTTGCTTTAATGAAGATAAGAAACCTAATTCGAGTCTGGAGCCATGAAAGAGAGCATTTATCCAGCTCCTACTGTATTTTGGGGGTCCAAAATCACTGCAGGTGGTGACTGCAGCCATGAAATTAAAAGATGCTTGCTCCTTGGAAGAAAAGCTATGACCAACCTAGACAGCATATTAAAAAGCAGAGACATTACTTTACCAACAAAAGTCCATCTAGTCAAAGCTATGGTTTTTCCAGTAGTCATGTATGGATGTGAGAGTTGACCTATAAAGAAAGCTGAGTGCTGAAAATTGATCCTTTTGCACTGTGGTGTTGGAGAAGACTCTTGAGAGTCCCCTGGCCAGCAAGGAGATCCAATAGTGCATCCGAAAGTAAATCAGTCCTGAATCCTCATTGGAAGGAAGCTGAAACTCCAAAACTTTGGCCACCTGATGCAAAGAACCGACTCACTGGAAAAGACCCTGATGCTGGGAAAGATTGAAAGCTGGAGGAGAAGGGAACAACAGAGGATGAGATGGTTGGATGGCATCACCAACGTGGACATGAGTTCGCGTACGCTCTGGGAGTTGGTGATGAACAGGGAAGCCTGGCATACTGCAGTCCATGGGGTAGCAAAATATCAGACATGACTGAGCGACTGAGCTGAGCTGTATACCAGGATGGTTCTGACATATGTAAGAACATTCTTCAGCCTTTCCAAGGCGGGGATGCTCTACACATTTCACAGATGGGGAGAGAAACCCAGAGAGGCCAGCAGGCTTCACAGAGCTGCGAGGGCCAGGGCAAGGATGCGAACCTAGGCCGGGCCTGGTCCAGAGACCGCACTCTTGCCATTTCTCCCCCTTCACCCTGAGCTGCTCAGCCTGGGGCTCCCCTAAACACTGCTGAGTCTTTGACTGACTCGTAAATCCAGGCACAGGAGATAAACAGTACTGTTGAGGGTCTGGAGACTAAAGAAGTGGTTCATGGGCCTGCTGGTTCTGTAAGAACACTGACGCCTTCTGTTTTCCCGAGCATTTGTGGGTGCCTAGCACGACCCGAGCTACTGCACTTACTGGTCCTGAGTGTGACCCTCATGTTACCCATGAGAAACCCGAGGCCTGGAGAAGGAAGGCCTTGCAGCAAGGAGGAGGCAAAGCCAGGATCTGAACCCACAGCGCTGACCCCCGTCTTCTTGGCTCTCCTCAGTGGGAACACCCCATCCCCGGGGCCCTAAAGAAAGGCCTCATCTCTAAATCTTCCCTTGCTGGGATGCAGGAGACAGCTGGGACGTGATGCGGCTTCCAGACAGATGAGCAGCATTATCGGACCTTCACGGCGCTAATAACCGTGCCGGCACATGGAGCAGGCCCGGAAGATGGATGGTGTCTCCGGCCTCCCCCGCCACGCCCAGCCCTGTCTCCAACCTTCCTTTGGGGAATGTGGCCTTTGATTGGAGGCTGCCTCCAGCTCCTCTGTCATATCCAGGGAGGGCATGTCAGGGCCGGGGCACTTGACCTTGGCCAAAGCCTTCTCCCCATTGTGCAGCAGAGAAAACTGAGTCTACACTTATTCGGAAGGGCGTTACCTGAGGATGAGAACCAGCTAGGAGGCATCATCATATTAGGTCTTAGGAGAACCAGCAGTCTACCGAGGGCCTGGCATTTAGGTAAAACAACAATGATGAAAAAAATCTAGTTGCAACAGAGACTTTGACCATAAACTCCGACAGTCAGAGCCTTGTGAGATCACCAGGCAACCCAGTGATGCTGGCGCTCTTCCCATTTTGCAGATGTGAAAACAGAGGCTCAGCCTCAGGAGTAATTTGCTGAGGACACAAGAGTGCAAGAAGTGGAGACTGAGTAAGAATCAAGCCCAGCTGAGCCCGGCCCCTTGTATTTTCATCGGCCACACGTGCTGCCTCTTTCCTAGTGGCTTAATCTCCAATGACCTCCTTGACCTTGAACTCTCTGCGCTAAAAGTGAAGCTCAGAGGGTGCATGGTGGGGTGAATACAGTCAGCCCTTGAATCCACACATCTGCAGATTCAGCTCACTTTGGGTTACAAATGTTTGGGAGAAAAAAATTCCAGAAAGTTCCCAAAAGCAAAACTTAAAATTGCCACGTGCAGGCAACTGTTTGCATAGCATTTACGTGGTCTTTACAATGATTTGCATCATATGGACATTGTATTAGGGATTATAAGTGATCTAGAGATGATGGAGAAGACTCTTGAGGGTCTCTTGGACAGCAAGGAGATCAAATCAGTCAATCCTAAAGGCAATCAACCCTGAATATTCATTGGAAGGACTGATGCAGAAGCTGAAACCCCAATACTTTGGCCACCTGATGAGAAGAACTGACTCACTGGAAAAGACCCTGATGCTGGGAAAGATTGAGGGCAGGAGGAGAAGGGGATGACAGAGGATCAGATGGTTGGATGACGTCATCGATCGGCTCGATGGTCCAGAGTTTGAGTGGCCTCCCAGAGCTGGTAATGGACAGGGAGGCCTGACATGCTTCAGTCCCTGTGGTCACAAAGAGTCGGACATGACTGAGTGACTGAACTGAACTGAGAGACGATCTAAGTATTCCGGAGAATGTAACATAAGTTATGTACAAATGCTGCTCATTTTATGTAAATCCGGGGATCTTGTACATCTGGGATTTTGGTACCAGCCAGGGGCCCTGGAACCAATGCCCAGGGATACTGAGGAATGACTGTATTTCTAGTTAAAAGTAGTAATATTGGCAGTGACTGCTTACTGAGCACTCACCCTGAGCCTGGGAGGGTCAGTGCCTCCAGAGTCTATGAATGGAGTCTTATTGTCCCCAGTTTGTAGATGAGGGACCCTAGGTGGCCCACCCTGCCTCCCAGAGAAGCAAGTTCATGCTTCTCCCCACTTTTGTTTCTTGCTTGTGTGGGCAGATCCAGGCTTGGGGCCTCCTGGGGGAGATCCGACCCAGGCATTCTCGAGGGGCCCCTCTCCCCCACGGCCCGTCTGTGGTTCTGGAAGCCAGCAGCCAGATGTTTGGTGTCCACGAAGCAGGCTCCAGCTGTGGCCCTGGATGCTGAGGATCTCCTTGGCTGACCCCGTGAGGCTGGGAGGGGCGCTTTCTGTGAAGGGGTTCAGCCCGCGGTCGAGGGCAGGCTGGGAAAGCATTTGTGCAGGGGTGTGTGCTTGCAGGAACCTTCTGGGTCCTTCTTCTGGGGCTGGGGTGATCCCACGGACCTGCATTCTCCAGTGCCCCCAACGCCCATGCCCGTGGGGTTCACCCTGGGGTTGGCTTCCTGGGGCCAAGCAGGAGGTCCCAGCTGGGGCCTCAGTCACCCGGTGGGTGTGTAAGGTGGGGTCAGACCACTGGGATCATCTGTCTCCCACCGCTTGTCTGAACCAAGGGGCCTGGACACTGGCCCAGGACAGCCGGCCCCTTACTCAGCCTTCCCCAGACTCCCCCAGCCCGAGGTCCCCAGAAAGGCATGTCCCCGCCCAGTGCCATAGCATTTGCATCTGTAAAATGGGCCCATGGATAGTGCCTGCCTTGAGGTTTATGTGGGGCTTTCCCGGTGGCTCAGTGGTAAAGAATCCGCCTGCCATGCAGGAGACCTAGGGGACACAAGTTCGATCCCTGGGTCAGAAAGATCCCTTGGAGGAGGGCTTGGCAGCCCACTCCAGTGTTCTTATCTGGAGAATCCCATGGACAGAGGAGCCTGGTGGGCTACAGTCCATGGGGTCACACAGTCAGACATGACCGAGCGACTAAATGACAACAAGGGGGCGAGGTGAGATGGGGACCTTGGCACTTGGTCCACACTGAACGAGTAGAAATACAGCCTGATAGGAGAGCCTGCCCGTTGAGGGTGGCTCTCTGCTCCTGGGGGAGAGGGTGTGGGTGGCATCTGTTGGCCCTGTTGTGATTTTTGGGGTGCTGATGGCACTCGCTGGCCAGCCCTCTGATCTGGGGGCTGGTACCTGGGATTTTCAAATCCACCATGATCACAGCTCACTGTGCCCGGGAGTTACTCGGAGAATGGGTTAAAATTCAGACTGTGACTGAGCAGGCCTGACTCTCTGATTTGCAGGGCCCAGGGTAGAATGGCGAAGCGAGATCCTGGTTCAGAAATTGTTGAAAAGAATTTCAAGATGTTGACGGCGGAGCATTAAGTTAAACATACAGGCTGCATGGGTCTGAGAAGCTGGCCTGGGATCTGCGTTTCCAGTAAGCTCCAGGGGAGGCAGCTGCTGCTGGCCTGGGGTTGCACTTGGAGGAGCTGGGTTTGGGGTGTCAGTGGCAGCCCTGTGAAGTGAAAGTTGCTCAGTCGTGTCCAACTCCTTGCGACCCCATAGACTATGCAGTCCATGTAATTCTCCAGGCCAGAATCCTGGAGTAGGTAGCCTTTCCCTTCTCCAGGGAATCTTTCCAACCCAGGGACTGAACCCCGGTCTCCCACATTGCTGCCAGAGTCTTTACCAGCTGAGCCACCAGGGAAGCCCAGGAATACTGGGGTGGGTGACCTATCCCTTCTCCAGCAGATCTTCCCAGCCTAGGAATTGAACCAGGGTCTCCTGCATTGCAGGCGGATTCTTTACCAGCTGAGCTCTCAGGGGCAGCCCTGGGGAGCATTAAAAGCTCAGCTGGTTGTCAGTTTTGGTCCTCGGCCATGCGCTGTGAACCCGGACAACCAGTCCTGGCCTCTCTGGACCCCAGTCTCCCCAGCTGGTAGGTGAGGGGTCATACGGGGTGGCCTGGAAGCTTCCCTCTGGCACCCTGTCCCCCCCATGAAGCCCCCAACTTGTAGACCCCCAAACCCCGACCAGAATCAAATCACCACAGTCACCTCGTGCATTCAGCCCAGCTGGAAGTGACTTTTAAACAAAGCCCATGTGCCTTCCCAGCCTATCAGTTCACCACATTTTCAAGCCCACCACCAGGCCTGCAATTTCCTTGCCAAGTCAATGTCTCAGGATAAACGAATAGTGAAACCCTGGCAAGCAAATAAATAAGCAAATCCGCGCCACATCCCACATATGTCCCACCTCGCTCCAGCATCTCTCAGAACAAACGTTCTGGTGACAATGTTGAGACATCAGGGGCTCAGCAGTGGGGGAGGCGGAGGTTGGTGGTGGGTGGGGTGCCTGGAGAGGGCAACTGGAATTAAATAGGTCAGAACCCCGCCCCCAAGAAAGAGCAGCCGACTTTAATCCCATAATGGGAGATGGGGAGGGTTTTGCCTTCGAAGGCTCCCAGTGGACTTTTGTCGTGAAGACAACACGCGCTGTACGTGGAGAAGGTGGCTTTTAGAACTATTAGAAAGTGGGTGTGCTGGGAATGGTGGGGGGGAGGGGGTGGCCAGGACGACGGGAAAATTAAAATTCCGCTCCTGCTGAAGGTTCCTGGGCTCCTGCTCGCCGCACGAGCATCGATCTGTTCCAGCACTTGACTTTCAACCATGACAAAACTGTGGGCAAATTAATTGTTCTCCAGGATATTAAGCATCAGACTCCATTAATCCTTTCTGAGAGAGATGCTCGCTGAATACTAATCGGGAGGGTTCCGAGCTGCCACGGGGTGTTTTTCCTGCCCACCGAGGCCCCACTGGGTCCCGCCTTCGGCTGCCTCCCCTGGGTGTGGGTACCAGAGGCTGAGCCCTGGCCCCCCACCCCCGGATCTCCCTTTGTGGTGGAGGACAGACTGGGGACAGGTGGGCCTGACCTGAACTTCCCCTCCCCCACCTGGGCATCTTCTTCCCCAGGAAGCAGGGTTGGTGGTGGTGGGGGGGTGGTCGTGGGGGGAGGACTGGTAGCAAGACTGTTTTATGCAAATTCCAATATCTGTATGCAGGCGCGGCCCTGAGGATGAACGCAAGAAATAATTACTAAATGATGCACCTTGAGTTGGTTTATCTGAATCCAGAGCCCTTTTTAAAAGAAGAAGCGAAAACACAGAGATGCGAGAGTGTGAAACAGACAAACCAGCCTTGGTCCAGGTCACCCAGTGGATGGGGTGGGCTGCTGCTCTGACTAGGAGTCCCCCTGTGGATTTGGAGGGGGGTGAAGAGAAAGGGACCAGGGCCAGGAGTCAAGGTTCTGGACTCCAGGCTGCCACCCAATGGCAAAGAGCCCTTGAGAGAGTCCCTTCTCTTCCTGGGACCTCGGTTTCCTCATCTGTGGGAGGGGAGGAAGCCCCGAGGTCTGATGATGCTGGAGGACACTAGTTGAGGTCAGGAAGGACCCTGGCGACCTCCATTGCCCTGCAGATCCCCCGTCTCTTTGCCAATGTCACCATCCTTCTTATGCCAGTAAGGTTTCTTGCAGTCAGCTACAGACACTTTGGGGCTTCCCAGGTAGCTGAGATGGTAAAGAATTTGCCTGCAATGCAGGAGACCTGACTTTGATCCCTGAGTCAAGAAGATCCCCTGGAGAAGGAAATGGAAACCCACTCCAATATTCTTGCCTGGAGAATTCCATAGACAGAGCAACCTGGCAGGCTATGGTCCCTGGGATCACAAAGAGTCAGACATGACTGAGCGACTAACACACACATCTCAGGATGTTTCAGAATTATGGTCCCATGTTGATGACTGAAGCTCAGAGCAGAAGAGAGACCGAGCCCACATCATGTCCTACAGGAGCCGAAAGGGGGATGAGATGGCATATCTGTACCCCATCCTGTGACAAGTCTGGCCCCTTCCCACCCCGGGCTGCCTCTTCCAGGTAGCTGCTGCCAGCTGCTTGCTTCCCTCCCACGCGGAGAGCTCCGTACTGCACCGAGCCGGGGACCGTTCTCTTCTCCTGCAGTCTCTGCTCTGCCTGGAGCGTCCTGAACGCACCGGACTCACCTGGGGCCAGACCCCAACTTTGAGACGCCCAGATCTCATCCCAAAATGAGGCTCAAATCACCCCTGCCCATCTTCAAGTGATTTGCACTGCACGCTTTTCAGGCGCTCATCCTTTGGGTCTCTTACAACCGTTCCGTGAGGGGGTCCTATTGTAGTCCTGTTTTCTGGATAAGGAAACAGTCTCAGAGAGGCCAAGCCACTTGCTCAAGGCCACACAGCAAGTCAGGGACAGTGCTGGGCTTTGAACGTGCATCTGTGGGACTTCAGAGCGCACCAGTTACCTGATGTTTGAGCTTATCTTCCATTCCTCTTTCCCCCTGCTGTCCCGGGCCATGGAGAGGCTTTCCTCGCTCCCCGCACCCTCTTCTGGCTCCACTACCCCCAATTCCCCAAAATGCCTTCTCTGACTACGATGGGCACAGAGAAAAGCACACCAGCCACTTGGTAACTGATATTTATGCCCGTGCAAACACCACACACGCCTTCTGCATGATTTGAAGCCAAATGCACTGTGACTTAATTAATGCACATGTAACATGTAATATTACACCTATTAGGACTCACAGACAATTAACACTCCCGGGCCAGTGCTGCCACCACGTCCTATGAGAAAGGCTCCGACATCACCTTGGCGTTGAGTCAGTAGCTCAGAGTTATGCCTCTCCCGACCTGTGCTCCAGTCCACTTCACCCTGGATTTTCTCTCTCGCCCTTTTATGTATTTCAGTTTGAGCTACTACGTTGTTTTTTCAGCTTTACTGAGATGTAATTGACATACAACATTGTATAAGTTTAAGGTGTACAACATAATAATCTGATATATGTATATACTGCAAAATGATGACCACCATAAATTTAGTTAACATATCCACCGCCTCATCTGGTTACACATTTTTTCTTGTGTTCTCGTTCTCTTTTATTTTAGACTTTTGGCATTTAATCTCTCAGCCTCAGCAATTTGCAATAATTACATAGTAAAGATCATTACATGTAAAATGCGACATTATGTTATACTTGTTGTTGTTTAGTTGCTCAGTCGTGTCTGACTCTTTGTGACCCCACGGACTGTAGCCTACCAGGCTCCTCTGTCCATGAGATTTCGCAGGCAAGAGTACCGCAGTGCGTTGCCATTTCCTTCTCCAAGGGATCTTCCTGATCCAGGGATCAAACTTGAGTCTCCTGCATTAGCAGATGGATTCTTTAACCCTGAGCCATACATATTTTAAAAGTTCCAATTTGGAAGTAATGTTGTGCGTAAAAGTTTCAATATTGCTGGGATTAATGGGTCATCAAATATTTTTAATTTCCTCCTTTCTCAAGCCTCAAGACACTTTCTTGTTTGAGTGCTTATAAGAGAGAGAAAAAAGCCACCTCTTCCAGGGAGCATCCCTTGATTGCTTCACCCCTTTTGAATACTTTTCTCCACTGTTATCCTCTAGCACTTGATCTTATAGGCTCCAGGAGGACTTTCTCTTCCCTGCTCCCTGCCCCAAGAACCTCAGCTCTCCTGGTTGTGAAATGAGGTCTGAAAGACTTTTCTACCTGTTCTTTGGGGCTGCAGGGAAGAAGCAAGATGTGGGCATTATGTAAGCCTACAGCTGAGTGTGATGCAGGGTCCCCTCTGAGCATTCATCTTTCCATCTGTCAAATGGGCATTCCACTCCCTTCCTAGAAAGCTTGGCTTGAGTGTTAAAGAATCTGTCGTCACATAAGAAAAAGCCAAGCCTGATGCTCAGTGCTGGGATAAATGACTTCTGGCCTAGAATATGGCTTGTGTTAGCCTTCCCCTACCCCTTCCCACAGCATTCATTGTGCAGCTAGGTTGTGCAAGGGGCGATGATGGAAATTGTTAGACGCGACTCCCTACTTCAGGAGGCTTCCAGTCTAGTTGAGGCTGATGGACAATAAACCTACCAACAAATACAGGGAGGATTGTGGCTCATGATACAGGTTAGGAAATAACTGTCTGATGAACAGGTCACGGTCTCTCTCTTGGGCTGGTCAGGGAGGGCTTCCTAGAGGAGGTGCCCTTTGAAGAACAAGGAGGAGTTGACAGGGGACAAGGAGGATGAACAGATGTGTGTGAGGTTAGTGCCCCACCTTCCCATGCCCAATGCCTCTGCCACACAAGCTGACAGGGGAGCTGCAGGTTCAGTTTGGTCTGAATGTGGGGCAGGAGACAAGTCCTGGAGAAGGACTGCCCCTCCCCCAGGGGAAGCAGCCTCACCTGAAGGCAGACGGGGGCTGGGATACAAACTCCCCACCTTCTGGGCCCTTGGGTGGATGACGCTGAGATGCGGGTTCTACGCAATCTCCCGGCACGCCAGAGCCCCAGGTGCCCACGGTGGAAACCTGCTCGCTTATGCGTCTTGATTTGACTGCCGGCGCTTCATCCTTTCCTACTCATTTCCTCCATCTCCTCGGATGCTTCTTGGGATCTGTTCTCAATAAACACCCTGGAGTGTTACTGCGGGGTCTATGGCTAACACCTTCCATGCAAAGACCCCTGAGGGTCAGGAGGTGGCAGGTACCCCATCTTGAGGTACCCCTGGAATCTTCCCAAGAGACCCCTTCCCTCAGTGATCCCCAGGCCCTACCTGCCTAGGCTAAGGGAATTAGGAAGGTCCCCAGAGCTGCCCATCAGATCCCTCACCAGACACTTTCAAAGAGGATTAAATAAATACGTCCAGCAGGAGGGGGAGCCCCGGCTCTTATGCCCGCGGGCGGGAAATTAAAGAATGTTCATTTCTGCCTCTGTGAGCCGGAACAAGGCTGGCCGAGCTGCGGGGCTGGGCCGGGAGGCGGCCGCGATTGGCAGCTCGTGGCAAGCCCTAAATCAGAGGAGCCGATGAAATTTCTAATAGCAGGAGCACGACTGGCATCGGCGTATAAATAAAGTTCCCCTCTTGAAAGGCAGCTTATTCCAGCCTTGCCGCCAAGGATATTAAGCCTGGAGGACTGGCGGCTGCGGCCAGGCTGGACCCAGGCCAGAAGCCAGCTGGGTCCGGGAGGCGCGAGTCCTTCAGGAGGTTCTGCTGCTCCTGAAACATTGCCTGGAGTGGAGCGCCACCCCTCCCCCGCCCCCGCCCCGCCCCCCACCCCCACCCCCACCCCCGCCCCCTGCCGCTGCCCGGGTGCCCGGACCCGAACTGGGTGGGCATGTTTGCAACAGGAGCGTGTTAATTTGCAGAGCAGGTTTTATCATTCCCATTGCTCAGATCGGTAAACCAAGCCTCAAAAGAATTAGGTGTCCTGCCCAAGGTCATAGGTGGCTCAGCGGTAAAGCACTGCCCTGTGGTGCAGGAGACGAGACATAGGAGACATGGGTTTGATCCCTGGGTCGGGAAGATCCCCTGGAGGAGGAAATGGCAACCCACTCCAGTATTCTTGCCTGGAGAATCCCATGGACAGAGGAGCCTGGCGGGCTACCGTTCGCGGGGTCGCAGAGAGTCAGACACGACTGAACATGCTTACTTACACGCAGCCCGAGGTCATACAGCCGGTAATAGGCCGCTTTGTGTTGGTAGAGTGGGAGAGGAGGGATTCAAAGCCAGGTCTAATTCCACAATTCCTCACAGATATAAGTGAAGTCAGTCCCTCACTCGTGTCCGATTCTTTGCGACCCCATGGACTATAGCCTACCAGGCTCCTCCGTCCATGGCGTTTTCCAGGCAAGAGTACTGGAGTGGGTTGCCATTCCCTTCCCCAGAGGATCTTCCCGACCCAGGGATCGAACCCTGGTCTCCCGCATTGTAAGCAGACACTTTACCGTCTGAGCCATCAGGGAAGTCCTTCACAGATGTAAACACCCTCCCTGGGATCCGGAGCCACTTCCCAGGTTGGTCTCGCCCTGCCTCTCTGTTCACATCCAGGCTGCTCCTTATAGAGGTGAGCCAGCCCATCCCTGCTCCCAGGGACCCACAGTCCAGGGGGTGGGGGACAGACATCTCTACAGATAACACTCATGATCACTTCAAGCTGGCCCCAGTCTAGCTGACTGATTGAACCCATGTGGTCTGGGACCAGTGGCCAGGGACTGAATCTTGTCTCCACCACACTGGCCATGCGCCTTGAGCAAGTTACCTAATCTGTCTGGGTTTCCTCAGCTGTAGAATGGGGAGAATGATTGATGTGAGAATCAAACTGGATGATTCGTGTAGAGAGCTTGGCACAGGCTTGGCATAAGTGCCTCCTAAGCATGTGTTTTATTTTTCACTAACCATCCATCCAACCATCCATCCATCTACCCACCCATCCATCCATCCACCCACCCATTCATCTACCCATTCATCCATTCACTCACCACCCCCATCCATCCATCCTTTCATCCACCCATCCATCCAACCATCCATTCATTTGCTATTATGGCTAAAGTGCCTGGCACATAATTGGTGCCCTATACATATTCAATTTCTTATAATTAGACAAGCCACTGTATTGCTGGGTACTATGTGCTCTGTGGCAGGGGAAATTTTCTGTTTCTTCATGAAGGGATTGTTCAGGGTTACACTCATGCAATCTGTGACTCCAGTAGGCTGAGATTCAGAGAGGACTTCCCTAGCGGGAGTCACCTCCTCTAGGACCTATGGGTGAGGGGAAGGGCCTTCCAGGCAAAGGCGGTGAAGCAGGGAGAAATGGCAGGAGAAGTCCTCTGAGCCTCTCTGTGGGCCAGGCTCTAGGGCAGGTCACGACACTAGAAGGAGGACATGAGAGGGCTCAGGTCCTGCCTGCCCATTTTACAGATGGGCAAACTGAGGCCTGAGAGTCACCTCAGAGAGATGAAAGCCAGAGCCAGGGTGGATCTTGGGTTTGCCACCTTCCAGCCTGGTGCTTTCCTCCTAGGAGGAAGAGCTCCCTCCAGCTGGAAGATGTCTAGGCCACCAGCCAAGCAGGGTGCAGGTCCCAGCTCAAGCAGATTCTCCCCACCGTCCCAGGAAGGAGGCACACGGGTCCATTTCACAAGGCAGGAAGCTAGGACTCTGTGGGTTCAACACAGCTGTCGGTGAAGGAGCTGGGATTCAAACCAGGAGCAAATGCTGGAATCTGGGTTCATGCCCTTGGGCTCTCCTACCTGGGAAGGAGGTGGACAGACAGCAGGGGGTGGAGCGTGGGGGCAGTGCTGGCGGCCGGCCGGGCAGAGGTCTCCACTCTGTCCTGCTTGGGCCGGGAGGGTCTCAGGCCCTCCGCCGCTGCCCGCATAGAGTCGCTGGCCCCTCTCCCTCCCTTTGTCCCTGCGCTATTGTCTCCTGACCCTGGCTCCATTTCAGAATCTGACTTCACAGGGCTCCAGGCCCTTTTGTGCAGACTGCAAAGCCCTTTTCTTTGTGATTATAATTTTTTTTTCTTTCTTTTTTTTTTCTTTCCTTCTGGAATCCAGAAATCTCTTGACAGGAAAATCGGTGCTTGAGTTTGGAGAAGCTTGTTTCCTCTTCCATGCGAAAGCCATTACGGGGCTGTCCGGGCCGGAGCCCACGCATGTGTGCACACAGACGGTCCAACTCCCTTCCCCGCACCCTGGAAAAGTGTGTCCAGCTGTCAGGCTGGAGCCGGCCAGGCCAGGGCTAATGCAAACCAGGCCGCCCTGGGAAGCGCATTCTTTAATCAGCACTTGAGCTCCCCCTACCCCAGCCCCAGCCCCGGCCCTGCACCCCTCAGGTGTTTGCTCTTTCACTTGGGGTGGGGGGCTTCTTCGTGGCTGCAGGGAGCCGGGGCCTGGTGGTCCTGGGCTGGAGGGGGTGGTTGGAGGGGGAAGGGTGGGGAAGCTTCCTGGCTTCTGCGGAGCTCAGGCTGGGGGATGGGGCAGAGCAGTGCTGATGCTGGTGGGAAGGATGGGCAGAGAGGCAGAGGGTACCCCTCTAAAGGTGGGGATGGGGAAGGGGTGCAGGTGAGAGGAAATGGGGGTCTCGGGAGAAAAATGGAGGACAGGGAGAGGATTAAGGAGGATAGAGATGAGTGGAATGGGAAAAGAAAAGGTGGAACAGACAAAGTCAGCCAGAGAACGAGGGAAGGGGCCCAGGACAGAGAGGGAAGAAAGGAAGAGACAGAAGGGAGGGCAGGTGGACGATTAACCGAGGGAGTGAGAAGAAAAAAATGGGCAGGCAACAGAGGAGCGAGTCGTTCTTGTAGCTGCTCAGCTGCTCAGTCGTGTCCGGCTCTCCGCGACCCCGTGGACTGCAGCACGCCAGGCTTCCCCGCCCTTCACTGTCTCCTGAAATTTGTTCAGACTCATGTCCATTGAGTCAGTGGTGCCATCCAACCATCCCATCCTCTGCCGCCCTCTCTCCCTTTGCCTTCAAGTAAGGGGGAAAGAAAAGGGAAAAAAAAGATGTCGAGATTATTTTCCAGAAGTCTAAGGGCAAGTGTATGGACCCTTGGGCCTGGCCTCAGACACACCTAGATTTGAGTCACTTCCAGACCATGTGACCCTGGTGTATTCTTGCCACGACCACACCCTCCCCCCACCAGCCCCTGTACCCTCCCACCCCCACCCAGACCTCAGGCTCCATATCTGTGAAGTCAGCGTGCCGGGGCTGAGGTCT
Source organism: Nanger dama (assembly GCA_917880005.1). Classification (NCBI taxonomy): domain Eukaryota; kingdom Metazoa; phylum Chordata; class Mammalia; order Artiodactyla; family Bovidae; genus Nanger; species Nanger dama. The sequence goes on along the minus strand of CAKJTW010000053.1, from coordinate 13,886,134 downwards.
CTGAGCCTTCTCCTGGGAACTCCCAGGAGGATGAAAACCCAGCAGGAAGAAGGGGGCGGCTTGTATTTTGTCAGGGACTCAGCCTCTTGCAGTCTCTGAGATGGGAGGATTTCTTGGCCCCGCAGGAATGGGGTTGCAAGTCCTCTGGAGAGAAGTTTGATTTCTGTATTTACTTTGGGGCCGATCCTGACATCTAGCAGCTAGAGATTAGCTGCTTCCAAGGCCAATGAGATTGCGTCTGTGTGTATGTGTGTGTGTGCATTTGTGTGTGAATTCACACAGCTTAGTGATGCCCCATCCCAAGACTTCACAGCACCTATATCCCCCGTGGTCCTGGGGGCTGGACTCTGGACTCAACCAGGAAGCCCAGCCTCAGGCTCCCAAGGTGACTGGTGATGCTGGTGCATGCCCAGGGCCTGCGGTGGCCCAGCCATGCCTCTGCCATCTCCCACGGGGACCAGAAAAGAGAATCCAGACCCAGGATGGCTCTGAGAGTGAGGAGGGTGGTGAGATGATGGGAAAGGAGCCTGAGGTCAGTTGGGGCTCAAGGCACCATCCCAGCTCTGAGCCCCTCTTCCTCATCTGTGAAATGGGTGCAGCGTCACCCTGGGGTCTGTCTCATAGGGTCGCTGACCCCCGCCCTCCTGGGTCCCCGCCCTGCTGGGCCCTCTGCACTGTGCTGTGTCTCTGCCTCCAGCTGTGGGCCGTGAAGGGGCAGGGGCCACGCCTGCCTTGCTTGCTGGTCACCCAGTGTCCGGCGCGGGGGAGGTACTGGCCAACATTAGTATTCTCGTTATCGCCTTCCTACTGTGTGCTTCCTCCAGATGATGCTTGCGTCCGCCTTCCCCTGGAGGCATCAGCCCCAGGGGGTTTTATCCCAGCCCCTGCACCGTGTCTCTGTGAGACCAGGGGTACAACACCCGGGGCCTCAGTTTTCCCATCTGTGAAACGGGTCTCAGCTTTCCATGTTGCCCGCCTCTCCAGGTTGTAGGGAGGCTAAGGGGAAGGAGGGGGTCTGTCTGATGTTGGTCGGGTGGGGTGGCGGGCTGGTTTGCAGGAGTACTGGATTGGGAGTCTGGGGGTCTGTGTTGAGACTGGCAAGTAAGAGTTGGTGGGATACGGGGCATCGGGTTTCCCACCTGTGACTAGCCCAGCCCAGGGCCTCTGCTCACGCCCAGGCCCCCTGGCTCCTGACTCTGGCTCCAGCCCCCAGCTGTCTTTTATTCTCCTATCTCCCCACTCTGCTAGGCAGGCTCGTCTCTGTCCCCTCTGCCCCCCTCCTGCCCCCATTCATCCCTGGTCAGAGGTCATGATGGGGGAAGGGCCTCCCAGCCTCTGCTCCTGCCTGCCTGGCAGAGCTTTATCTGTAATCTAACGCCAGCCTCAGGGACAAGGGGGTCAGGGGCTCCGCTGGAATGAAAGAGGGGACTGGGACAGACTCCTGCAAGAAGGAGCTGGGGGAAGGGAAGCTGGTGGTGGGAGGGCCTGGGCTGCTCCCTCTCTATTCTTTGAAGGCCCCCTGATGGGGTGCACCTCCAACTCCCTGGGCAAGTCATCCATGCTCTCAAAGCCTCAGTTTCCTCCCCTGTGCGGCAGGGTCAGCAGAGGAGCCAATGGGCCCTGTACTCCTTACATGTCTCTGGGGGTCCTTGGCTCTTACACTCCAGCAGCCACTCTCCTGCCTGCAGAGAGCACAGGCTCCAAAAGCTGCTGCTCTGGCAAGGGAGGGCGAGCTGGGATTTGAAACCAGTGTGTCTCCGGGGCCATGCACGCACTTCTCAAGGCAGACTGGCAGAAGTCAAAATCCCGAGCTCAGCTTTCCTGAATTTCCAGGAGAAGAGTGAACTGTCTCCCACTCCCACTCCTCTGCACTGTGGCACCTCTTCCCCGTGGCAGCTTGCAACTTTCTGGAGGAGGTGACAGAATACTTATGAAGGAGTTTCATAGAAGGTGCCAACCCGAAAGAGGCAGAGAAGGGCATCTTTGGTGGCGGGAACAGCACCTGCAAAGGCACAGCGTCATGAAACAGGAGTGCTTGCAGAGAGGAGGGCGGAGTGAGGGAGGCTTGGAGGAGCACGGTGGGAGCCCTCATCCGGAGAGGCGGGCCGGCTGGGCTGCATCTCGGGCTGGCGCTGCATGGTTTCAAGCAGATTCCCTTTCAGAAAGTTCTTCCTGGGGGCGGGGCTGGGCGGATACCCAGTTGACGAGGACAAGCCTGGATGGGGGAGACTAGTTCAGAGGTAGGTGCCTGTGGGAATGAACCGAGCGTAAGAGTCAGATGTTCAGGTGAGCTGAATCCAAGTCCAGAGATGTTCAGGGCTGGAATTTGCAGGATAGCAGCTGCCTGTGGGGAGGGTGAGGAAGAGGGAGAAGTTGAGGGTAAAGCCTAGATCTCTAACCTGGGCAGCTGCGTGGAAGATGGGGGCATTCCATAAAACGGGGGTCAGTGGGCAGTCTGGGGGCAAAGAAAAAGAGTTTAGATGGACCCACGTCACGTCTGAGGAGTCGGAGAGTGTATCAGTTACGTACGACCACAATTATGCTGCCTAACAAATAGCCGCTAAAGCTCAGTGGAGTTTAGTGATCAATAATCATGCAGCTTGTGTGTCCACGGCACTTAGGGGCTCTGAACTGGGCTGGGCTGATCTTCTCTGAGACGGTCCTGGAGGCGGCTGCCAGCCCATCTAGGTTTGGCTCCACACAGCCTGTCCTGCAGCAAGCGTGTCCTCACAGCCTCCGCAGAGATCCGGAAAGCCCAATCACACGAACGCTTTCCAAGCCTCTGCTCCCATCGTGCTTGCTAGTATCCCGTTGGCCAAAGCAGGTGACTGAGCCCAGAGTCAGAGGGGAAGGCCTCTGCCAGTCATGTGGTCATGTGGATACAGAGAGGGGGAAAGATGGCAGCCAAGAGGGGGTGTCCAGCCAGCCACGTGGAGGGAGGAACCAGAGGACTGTTGCGTACCCACGACTGGAGATTTGAGGCTGCGGACTATGGACAGTCCCTGAAGCCAGGGGAGGGCGGGGGGCTGCCCAGACCAGTGTTGTAGCTGAGAAGGGAGCCAGACCTCTTCTTCCTTGACACTTCCCCATCCTCCTCAGCTTCTCATAGAAGAGAAAACCCCGGAGCTCAGACGGCCCGCGGAGGCCTTGCCTGGCACCCATGTAGTAGGTGCGCAACAAATACCAGCAGAAGGAGCAGAGCCGGGCAGGCTGGGTGATTAACCCTTTGTGGGTCAGCAGGTAGATGCCGGGGCCCATGTGCATTGTGGGGGCTACATAAGCAGAGCTGGCTGAGAGGGCCCCCACCCCATTTCCCCAGCGAGGAAGCACCCACTCCAGGTCCTGCCTTGAACAAAAATCGGTGGCGCATTTTTAGACGAGAAAGGCATTTGACCTGAATGAGTTCCCTCATTGTTTCCAAGGTTCTAGACCTTTCTGCTCTGTCTCCTTCCCTCCTCCCAGCAGTCCCAGGAAGAGGCAACTTGTAAACTGCCAACCCTGCCTCCCGGCCCCCTACAGGTGGAGAGCCTGAAGGAATAGCAAAGCCCAAGCTCAGACAGGCTCCCAGTGGCCGGAGCTGGAGACCAGCGTCTAGCTGGCAACAGTGGTAAAGAACCAGCCTGCCAGTGCAGGGGACGTAAGAGACACAGGTTCGATCCCTGGGTCGGGAAGATCCCCTGGAGGAGGGCATGGCACCCCACTCCAGTATTCTTGCCTGGAGAACGCTATGGACAGAGGAGCCTGGCGGGTGACAGTCCATAGGGTTGCAAAGAGTTGGACATGACTGAAATGACTTAACACACACGCATGCCACATGCCCAAGCCTCAGCTCTCCCCACCGCAGCCCCGGGGCCCACTCTAGGGGGCTTCCTCCTTTATTCTGCGGCATGGAATCCGCGGTTCGGTGACAGGGGGAGTGTTTAGTCATGCAGCGTGCCTGGATGACGACCCCCACGGAGCCACCCAGCCCTCCCCTCCTCAGCCAAGACTGGTTCCCTTGGAGGGATTTTTTTTTTAAGGCAAGAAACAGCAGGAAAATCTCTCCCCCGCTGCTTCTTGTATTTCCTTTATAGTTTCCTTTGTTCTATATTTAATTTTTTGTTTTAAACCCGGTTGAAGAGAGACGGGCGAGTCACCGGTGGTTACTGGTTTATTATTTATGGCGACCCCTACGTTGCTTCAATCGTGTCTTCTGCCCCTTTCCTAGTCTACATGTTGAAGGACAACCCAAGGAAATCGTCCGAGGCGTCGGAGGCTCCTGTTTATTTCTATGTGGCAACCTGTTGGAAGAAAGCAAGACGCATTTGCGGGAGGGCGGGCGGGGTGTGAGCTTTGCTCACAGGGTGGGGGTGTGACCCTGGGCCTTGGGGGCCAGAGGAATGAGCCTGGAATAACCTGTCCTTGACTTCCCTGGTGATCCCGTGGCTAAGATTCCACCCTCCCAATGCAGGGCCCCAGTTTCCATTCCTGGTTGAAGGATTAGATGCCACGTGTGACAGCTAAGATTCTGCAGGCTGCGACTAACACCCGGTGCAGCCAGATTAATAGATAAAATAAAGAACTTAATACTTTGGGCCTCCCTGATGGCTCAGACGGTAAAGACTCTGCCTGCAATGTGGCAGACCTGGGTTCGATCCCTGGGACAGGAAGATCCCCTGGAGAAGGAAATGGAAACCCACTCCAGTGTTCTTACCTGGAGAAGTCCATGGACAGAGAACCTGGTGGGTTATAGTCCATGGGATCACAAAGAGTCAGACACGACTGAGCAACTAACACACCCTCTCCTTGGTGAGTCGGTATGGCCTTCAGGCAGCACTGAATGGTGTCACAAGGCTGCTTGTTGATTCCGTGACTAACTGGTCCCCCAAATTCTGTGGCTTCTGGTTACCCTGGCCTCTTCCCCTCCAATTTCTACGAACTCCCGGCTCCCTGCCACACCTCCAATAGCACTTACACAGAATAGTAACCCTCTTCCAAAATCCTAGTACAAATTATAATGATCAACAATGCATGTGCGTGCATGCTAAGTCACTTCAGTCATGTCCAGCTCTTTGTGACCCCATGGACTGCAGCCTGCCAGGCTCCTCTGTCCATGGGGATTCTCTAGGCAAGGACACTGGGCTGCATTGCCGCGCCCTCCTCCTGTGGATCTTCCCAACCCAGGGATCAAACTGGATCACTGGAGTCTCTAGTGCCCAAGTGCTTTGCATGAATCATGTAATTTAGACTCAGCCCCTTGAGGCTGTCGTTGTTGCTCAGTCGCTCAGTCGTGTCCGACTCTCTGCGACCCCATGGACTGCAGCACACCAGGCTTCCCTGTCCCTCACTGCCTTTTGGAGCCCGCACAAACTCATGTCCACTGAGTCGGTGATGCCATCCAACCATCTCATCCTCTGTCTTCTGCTTCTCCTCCTGCCCTCAATCTTTCACAGCATCAGGGCCTTTTCCAATGAGTTGGCTCTTTGCATCAGGTGGCCAAAGTATTGGAGCTTCAGCATCAGTCCTTCCAAGGAATAGTCAGGGTTGATTTTCTTGAGAATGGACTGGTTTGATCGCCCTTCAGTCCAAGGGACTCTGAAGAGTCTTCTCCAGCGCCACAGCTCAAAGGCATCTATTCTTTACAGGTGAAAATACTGAGGCTGGATAGAGGTGAGGAACTTGCCCAAGGGAGCGGTGCAGCTGGACGGGAAGCTGCCACTGCCTCCAAGGCCTGAGCTCTTATCTAGGAGACCATCTACCTCCCGGGACCAGAGCAGCCAGGCAGGGAGGCAGTGGGAGCTTCCCCGATGCAGGAGCCCAGAGCCCGGATGCTGGGCTCTGGAACCAAGGGGGCTTCCTCCCCGCTTCCCAGAGTGATGGTGCCACCAGCTTTAGGCCAGGGCCCTGGCACGTGGCTCTCCCTGGGATCCTGCTGTCTGTAGCTAGGGCTTCCTATGCTGGACACCACAAGGCCGGGCAAACTGCAGCTTCTGACTCTGGCAGAGGATGCTTCCGGATGCTATGCAACCAAGAGTGAGTGTGAACACTGGAGAGTGTGTGAGTGTGTATGTGACCGTGAACACGTGCCTGATGGGTGAGCAGAGGTACATACAGGGACAGTAGTCAGCAAAGACCCACTGCAGGGACTTCCCTGGGGGTCCACTGGCTAAAACTCCACGCCAATGCAGGGGGCCCCAGTTCAATCCCCAGTCAGGGAGCTCGATCCCATATGCTGCAACTGAGAGTCCGCACGCCAAAGTAAATCCTGCATGCTGCAATGAAGACAGAAGATCCCGCGTGCTGTGATTAAGACCTGGAGCAGCCAGATAAACACATAACAATATAAATAAAAAGGAAAGAGAAAGACCCACTGCAGTGCCCAAGGGAGCCCCTGATGTTGGCTTCTGCTCTGCGCCGCAGGGCGCAGGTCCCGGGCTCACCCCAGCCCATTCTTCTGCCTGGCGTGCAGGGATCTCGCCGCCCGACTCCCTGTCCCTCCCACTGCCACCTTCCCCTTGCCGCCTCTAAACGCCCATCTGCCTCTTCTCACGCGACGCCTTTTATTTCCCCGCCTCCACACGTGTTCCACTGCCCTTGCCCTCGAAGTCAGCTTTCCCATGGTCTCCTCCTTCCCAAATGCTTTCCACTCCGCAAACCCCTGTTCAGTTACCACCTCTTCCATGAGATGCACACGGCGGGATGCTCGCTCTGAGGCTCTCAAAACAGCCTCCGACCCTAAACATGGTCCTCTTGAGGGTAGGATTTTGTCTCTGGCTCACCGCTGTGTCCCGTGTCTGGGATGCCACCCGGCACAGCAGATGTGCCCAAGATAAACTGGATGAATCAGTGAGTAAAATCCCTTTTCTCCCCTGTTGAACCATCAGGAGGTCAGAAACTATTGGGAAAAAGAAAGAGAGGAGGGGCTGGAGTCAACAGATTGGGTTGGAATCCTGGCCTCCCCATCTATTTAAGCTGTAGGACCCTGAGCAAAATACCCTCTCTGAACTGCTCCGTTTCTGTGAAGTGGCAATAACGATACATGCCTGGACAATGGCATGGCATTCGGGCCACACCTTTGGTGTAACGGATGGAGAAGAGCCAGGAGTCAAGAATGCCTCACCTGGAGCAGTAAGAGGAGGTTCCAACGCAGGGTCTGCATCTCTTAGAACCGACAGGGCCATGGGACAGCCCCTACCCTTGCCAGTGACTGGTTTGCACACGTGTTGGAGAAAGCAGCGCTGAAAACGGTGATTACAGGCAGCCTATCAATTAGCCGACGTTCAGGAATCCGATCATAGCCGTCAATCGGTGATTGCCAATCTGCATATTTATTCAGTATCATTAATTATGCACCATGCAGCATTAATCCCCATCATATGCATGTGTGAACGCCGTGGAGCAAGGCTTCGGGGCCTGTCGGCGGGAGGATGCTGGAGGAAGCTGCTGGGATAGTGTGTGTTTGGGGTGGGGGTGGGGGGTGCCTCTCATGTGGCGGCAGCCAACTGGCTTGGAGGCAGACTGAGTGCTGTCTTGGCATCAGCTCCAGAAACTGGGTCTGGTCCGGCTCTTTATTGAAATTTGGGATTGCAAACTGGTGGATGGCAGGACTGATCCAGCCCACAGGTGTGCTTTGTTGGCCTGAACGGTAATGAAAAAAAAGGGGAAATGATGCATTTAATGTGGGTGTGCCAGTTTGTCACAGTCCTCACCCTTCCTTATTGCCTCATGTACCACTTACTGGATTCTCTAAGTTTCCGGCCTGGCCCCTGGGGCATTTGAATTGGGCATCTACAGATCAAGGTGTCCTCAGCCTTTAAAACATTATTGCCCCCGTAAGGAAGTGTTTTAGACATTTTCCCCTACTTGTCCCTTCTCCCTCTGGTGAAATTTTAATACCACAGATATATTGGAAAAGTATTCTTGCTCTGTATGGATAGCTATGAGATTTTTGTTGTTTTTCCCCGATGGGCAAAGTGCACCCTTGCTGAGAACGCATCCTCTAGGCTATGAGGTTGCAAGCCTGTTTCTTAGTAGCTCCCATGATGATGGGGTAAGGATAGAAGGGGGAGTGTCAAGAAGGTGATTTGATTTGTGTAACTCATTCCTCTTTCACTTTCCACTGGATGAACCCTCCATACATGCCCCAAGCCTCCTCTTACTTCCCCCTAAACTAGCTCCTGATAATGGGAAAGACTGAGAGCAGGAGGAGAAGAGGGCGACAGTGGATGAGATGGTATCATCAACTCCATGGGCACAAGTTTGAGCAAACTGCAGAGACAGTGAAGGACAGGGAAGCCTGGCGTGCTGAAGGTCCATGGTGCCGCAGAGTCAGACGCGACTGAGTAGCTGAACAGCAACCACAAGCTGGCTATGTGGTCTTGCTGCCCCGACCCGACTCCTATCCAAATACTCAAGATACAGGTCAGGTGTCCCCTCCTCCAGGGTTTGATCAGTTAAAATGGTGAACAATTGATCAGTTAAGACAGTGAGCAGTGAACAAGAATTCATGTGAAAAAAAAATTGTACATGAGTATTTTAGTGTCAGAGGGGGCAGTCTCTTAGGGAATCACAATTTCTCAACTTGTATTTTGCAAATGAATAAATCGAAGCTCAGAGAGGGCAAGGGATTTGCCCAAACCTTCACAGCAAACCAGGAAGAGGCAATGACTGTGACCAGATTTTGAAGCCAATAGTTTCCATCCACCCCATTCACTCTCTAAGGCAGGTTTATTCACCTTCGCATCATCTGGGCCTGGCACAGAGACGGTCCTTCTGGAGAGTCATAGAACACGTCGACACATTAATACATTAAAGGCTCTGACAAGTCCTGTAGGAAACAAGTGATTTTAGTTTTTCATACTGCAGCTTTCTTTGATCTCATGTTTGACCACTGAGTATAAAACTTCTACATGCCATGTACTCAGGCACCAGAAGATAAAACTACAATCTTCAACTGGTCCCAAACAGGGAATAACACAAAACAGATAAAGAAATTCTGCTACGCTCATACATTGGAATGTTATACAGCAGTGAAAAATGAATGGCCCTTAGCTCCTGGCAACAAGATGAATGAGTCTTGCTGCACAACGTTGAAGGCAAGAAGCCAGATACAAGATAATACTGGCATTATTAGTAAGAATAATAGTAATAATACTATTATTCCATTTACATAAAATCCAGAAATAGGCAATAGGAAACCATGTTTTTCTCTGATCTAAAGAAAACCCAGGAAGTGATGATCATCACAGTCAGGAGGAGGGGAACGAGAGGTATGGAAGAGGGGCAAGCAGGTGTTTCTGAGATCTCGTTTTTGTCTGGTATGTAGATGTTTGCTGGATAATTAATCATGAAATTGTGCAAAACTACATTTTCTGTGCTTTGCCGTATGTTAGTTATGTTTCACGACTGAGAGAATAAAAAAAGCTTCTGCTGGCTTGGGCTCTAGGGACAGGATGGAGGCTGGGAGACCGGAGGGGAGGCTGCCACAGCCGCCCAGGTATAAGACGATGGTCACCTGGAGTGGCGGGGTGGGGACGCAGTGGCGATGGGGACAGAGAGAAGCAGAGGGATTCCCGAGGACTTAGCAGGTAATCTGGTGACTCCCGGCGTGCTCGCCCGGTGCTTTAGGCTTCTGGCTTTTAACCACACCTTCGAGGACCTCTTTACCACTGTCCTCGGTCATCAGGACCGGGAGGCCAGGTGGGGTGCCTGATGGTGGCAGGCCAGGGAGGATGCGGAGAGCATCAGAGGAGCCCACGGGAAGGCAGCCAGAGAGAGACGGGGACTGAGTGCAAAGAGAGAGTGGTGAAGAGGGGAGGTGCTCTGCGCTGTCAGCATGGGGGCCCCAGGCACCGAACCCTCCAGGAGCCGTGTCGAGGGTCGATTTATCAGCCAGCATGCACAGGTGGGGTGGCGGGCTGGCCGGGATGACCCGTGCCGATGCAGCTGGAGAAGAGAGTGGAGGTCAAGGATGGGCCTCACGTGGGCCCCTAGCCCTCCCTGCTCCGTCCTTATTTTCTAGCCCCTTCTCTCCCACCCCCTGGGGTCGGCCACAGTGTTTTCTGTCTGGCCGGCCGTGCCTGGCTGTGCTCGGGAACACAGGCCCCTTCAGAGGTGGCCCCCGAGCCAGCCGGGCTGTCCAGGCCCTGACAAACTCTTGAGGGAAGCGGGCGTCGCAGCCCCAGCTGTGTAAATGTTTTTGGTTTCCCTGCTGAGGCTGGGGGTTGAGTCAGCGCCAAGACAAGCCTCGCTTGAGTTTTTCTTTGGCAAGGCGTCCCGGCTCAGGAATGTCAGGCGAACTTTCCAAATGGGATGGTTTGTCGGTGGGACCTCGGGCTGAAAGCTGAGCCCGGGTACACTCTGCCATCATCTAATTACTGCATCCCAATTAGAGCTGGAGAAGCTGGTGGCCCCGGCGGCTCAGATGGGAGCTATTTTCTCTGTTCACCCTCCTCCTGCGGGAGGGGCTGGGGCCCCTTCAGGGGGGTTTTCCTGTGAGTTCCTCGAGTGGGCATGGGTGTGAAGGTGGCTTTCACCATCCACGGGGTGATGAGCTCTTGGGGACAGGGGTAGGGTGTGTTTGTGAAACTGGGAGAAAAGCCCATGAAATCACCGGGAGTTGTAGGTTTTCCTTCTCATTGTTGAATCCCCCTTGGTTCAAGATAACTTGGACTTTGCTTGGGATATCTTACAGAAGAGAAAACCTAGAGCGGGCCTTCTAAATGCAGAATCCTCCCGGGGCAGGTGAATTACCTAAATGAGCGAAGCTGGCTGGGAGTGAGGCAATATGGAAGGGGTGGGGACTGGGGCAGACTGGCAATCTCATCTCTAGATGGATGCTTCTCAGCTGAGGCTGACCTTGGCTCTGGGTGAATGTGATTCTGATGTGACTCAAACTTCTAAAGTTCCAAGAGAGACCAAAAAAAATTCTGTATTTTATGTGAAATCCTTCAGTCTTGAAATGTTGGCAACTAATTCAATTAGGAAAAAAAAAATTGAATGGAGGGCCAAACTAAACACATCTGGGAGCCGAATGGAGCCTCCAGGCCACGCATGTGTGACCTCTGGGCTCCTAACTTCCTGACCCGTGACTGCAAGCCGAGGGGACAGATGGAAAGAGCAGCCTCATCCGCAACAATAGCAAGAACAAAAGCCTTTGGTCCCTGCTCTGGGCTCACCGGTGGTGCTGAGCTCTTCCTATGCTGAGTTTTGCTTCATTCTCATGCCCATCTGCTGGGCAGGTATCACCATGCCCATTTTACAGATGAGAAGACTCAAGTCCTCAGGAAGGAGTGTATCTCAGGCAAGGTCACACAGCTGACAAGACAGAGTGGCAGAGCAAGGATTCAGTCCCAGGTCTGTCTGGCTCCCAGCCCTGGGCTGAGGCTGTGAGATTTGCTTCTTTGCTGCTATTGTTGCGTTCATTCATCTCTTCTGTCAGCCTTTATTGAGCTCTTACTGTGTGCCAGGCACTGTGCTCAGGGCTTTGCAAGGATTAAATGAAGGCAGAGCCTGCAGAGAGTGTTCAGATTATTAGCTCTTATTATTACTATTATCTATCTACGTGGGGTGTGTCTTGCACAGGCTATGGGGACCTGGAGTGTGGAAGAGACTGTAAAAATACAGGTAATGTGGAGCCTCCTCTCTTTTAAAAACACCGAAGTCTAGTTGATTTACATTATTGCATTAGTTTCGGGTTACAGCCAAGTGATTTAATATATATATATTAAAATAATATATATTATTTATATACAGAACATATATAATAAATATATACTCTTTTCATATTCTTTTCCATTATAGGTTATTACAAAATATTGAACATAGTTCCTTGTGCTATAAAGTAAATCCTTGTTTATCCTAAGTTATATATAGTGTGTGTATCTGTTAATTTTCCACTCCTAATTTGTCCCTCACTCCTGTCCTTCCCTTTGGTAACGATAAGTTTGTTTGTTCTCTATGTCTGTGAGTCTGTTTCTGTTTTGTAAATAGCTTAATTTGTATTATTATTTATTTTTTAGATTCCGTATCTAAGTGATATTAGATGATAGTTGACTTCCTCTGTCTGACTTATTTCACTTACTATGGTCATCTCTAGGTCCATCCGTGTTGCTGAAAATGGCATTATTTCATTCTTTTTAATTAGCCTCTTCTTTTGAAGATGCCCAGTCCCATGGGTCTCAGCTGAATGCTTCCATTGACTCCATGAATCTGGGATTGACTCATCTCTAATCTGTGACATGGGTATGGTAGGGACCCATTCAATCACTGGGCATGGAAGTTGAGCTCACGGTGGCAAAGCTCTAGATAATGAGTGCTAGGAAGAGGCCGGAGAAGGCAATGGCACCCCCACTCCAGTACTCTTGCCTGGAAAATCCCATGGATGGAGGAGCCTGGTGGGCTACAGTCCATGGGGTTGCGAAGAGTTGGACACGACTGAGCGACTTTCCTTTCACTTTTCACTTTCATGCATTGGAGAAGGAAATGGCAACCCACTCCAGTATTCTTGCTTGGAGTATCCCAGGGATGGAGGAGCCTGGCAGGCTGCCGTCTATGGGGTCACACAGAGTCAGACACGACTGAAGCGACTTAGCAGCAGCAGCAGCAGGAAGAAGCCTGGCCCAGTTTGGTCCTCCGAAGGGGCAACGGAGATGTTTGTGAAGATGCCTGGTCAATTTGGGAAACTGGCAGGCTTAGGCCGAAGCCAGCCAGCCAGCCCTGCAAATCTGAGGAAGAAAGTCAGGAAGTAAAGGTGGCACCAGCTGAGCCTCTGGGTCTTTCTCTGTGGGGTCAGGGTAGTCTGGATAAAGGCCCCCAGAGCAACCTGACATTTAAAATTTGCAAAGTCAGATTCTGCATCCAACTCTCCCCTGCTCTCAAGCGTTCACTGGCTCCCCACAGCCTCCTACATTGCCCACAGGGAGCCCAGGAGAAGAGTTCGAATGCGTGGGTGCGCTTGAGCCGGGCAGTCTCGGGCTGGGCCCGTTCTTTGCCTGCTCACAGCTTCAGCTCCACGGAGGGAAGGCAGCTTGGGTGGGGTCAAGGTGGAGGGAGTCCGAGAACTTGGCCTTCTGGTACAATTACAGGGGGACCCAGGAGTTGAGGATGCCCAGTAGAGAGGCAGGGCTGACCCAAGTGCTGACTTCTTTTTGCTGTTGTTTTAATTTTTAAATTCTTGGTCGCACTGGGTCTTCATGGCAGCACATGGGCTCTCTCTAGTTGCGGCAAGCAGGGACCACTTTTCACTGTGGTGCGTGGTCCTCTCGCAGTGGCTTCTCTTAATGTGGCGCACGGGCTTTCGTTGTCCCAGGGCATGCGGGATCTCCCAAGACCGGGGACTGAACCAGTGTCTCCTGCGGTGGCAGGCGGATTCTCAGCCCCTGGGCCACCAGGGGAGCCCAGGTCCTGGGTTTTCTTTTGGTCCTGTTTCGGACGAGGCTTCCTGCTGGACGCATGTGCCTTCCGCAGCTTGGGCTGCCTTGACGGCAGTACTGCAGGCTGGGGGCTCATAACAAAAGACATCCCCTTCTCACAGTCCTGGAGCTGAGGAGCCCAGGCCAGGGTGTGGGCATGGTCAGGTCTGGGGAGAGCCTTCTTCCAGGCTACAGACTACTCGCATTTTGCTGTATCCTCACAGAGCTGGGAGGAAGGGCTTTTACATTAATGAAGACTGTAATCCCATCATGAGGACTGCACCCTCACGAACTCACTGAATCCTAATTACCTTCCAGAGGCACCACCTCCACCTCCTAATACCATCCCAGGGAGGGTAGGGTTTCAATATACAAATCTGGGAGGGTACAAACATTTAGTCCATCACAGAGAATGACATCCCTCAGACTAAGGCATAAACACCCATCTCCACAAAACACCTGCAATAACTGATGTTTACTGTTTATTATATGATATGAGCACAGTGGAACTTCACTGGATCCTTCCACTTGCCTGATCATACCCATTCTACAGATGGGGAAACTGAGTCTCAGAGTGACATCATGTAGCAGAGGAGTGGTGAAGCTGTATCTTGAACCCAAGTCTGTTTGCATCTGGACCCTGCTTTTCCAAGCACATCCTGTTTACCCACCATCCTCGACAAAACAGATAGTATCACCATGCCCATTTCACAGTGGGAAAGGAGGCCCATCCGCAGGCCCACAGTGGTGCAGAGCGAACCCAGGACTCAGGTCCTCTTCCTAGCATCACTATTCCACCGCCTCAACCCTCCGCCATGGCCAGTTCAACCGATGGTTCCCATCCACCCACTGGATGAGGTTAAAGGCTGATCAGACCTGAGCTCTCCATCCAGCAGGGTCTCTAGGGGCTCCCTGAAGCCCCTTCCCTCCGGCCAAGGGTGTGTAGGATAGACTTGCAACCTCTCCCCAGGGGCTGTTCCAGAGCCCAGAGCCCAGCCAGCCTCCAGAGGTGAGTAATTTGGAATCAGAACACATGGCTCTTGCTGGTATGTAATGAGCAGGGAGTGAGCTGGTAGATATGCTAATTTCATTATTCATGTACATAATTACAATCTAGAAGTTGGCAGCTTTCTAGGTAATGACAGGAGGGAAGGTGAAATTTACCTAACTTTTGTAATATATGTGTGGTATTATTTAACTCTTAAATTCAGATCAGGGACTTAATTCATTGCCCATGGAGGTGAGGCACTGATGTGGAACTTCACTGTGTCTCTCCACCCCGTAATCCTCCCTTCCTTCAACAAATATCCACCGTACACTAGGTCTTGTGCCAGTTTGAGGGTTGCTATGGTGATGGAAGCCCAGTCCCCTGCCCTTGGCAGCTCATGGTCCAGGACACGGATGAGTGGAACAAGAAATTGACGGTATGGTGCGAGGGGGCAAGATGCCGGAAGAGTCAGAGAGGGCTTCCTGGAGGAGGAGGCATCAGTGCTGGTCTTGAACGGTGATGAGTAAGAGTTGTCCATGCTCAGAGAAGAGGAAAGACATCTGAGATGGGTGGTGGGTGGCGGGGGAACAACTTGAGGCAAGGCCAGGAGGTGAAGACAGTGCATCATTTTCAAGAATGATTGGCTGGAAAAATGGGAGGGAGGGCGGGAGTGTGGTTCTGAGACTATAGGCCTCTCCAGATTCAAATCTTAAAAGCAGCCATGCTCGGCCGCACTGGGAATAACAGCCTGCTGGAGGCTGGTGTGTCTGGAGGCCACCACCTTCCCCTGCACTGATAAGGCCTGGGAAAGGGCCAGGGGCGGAGGGCTCTCTGAGGCCCATTTGGGGCCTGCTGGCTACCCTCGACATGGCCCCCAGCTGTGGGGAGCAGGACTTGGGGCTGGAAGAGGCCCGAGATGGGTGAGTCTGGGCCCGGCCCTCTGAACTCTGTCCCGGCGAGGGGCCCGGCCATCAGCAGCCGTGAACAAAGCCAGCTTTGGGCTTTCCCCCAGCTGCATGCGGACTTTGCACAGGGGCCTGGTCCTGATGGGGGTGTGAAATTTTGATTAGGGCCAGTTGCGGCCCACCCCCCTCCCCTGCGTGGCTCTTCCTGCCCCCTCCCCACGCTGGGAGGCGGGTGGGGGGCCAGCAGGAGCAGCTGCAAAAACAGAGGCACTGGCAGGGGGGCGGCCGGGGTGTGAGACGCCGCCTGTCCTGCAGCCCCGCGCCCCTTGCTGGCGCCCATGGACACTTTCCTGGGAGAATCTATGTGTGTGTGTGTGTGTGTGTGTGTGTGTGTGTGTGTGTGCACTCAGGCATGCTTTCCAGCAGCCAGGATGGCAGGGGGAGGGGGTGGGGAGAAAGGGGAGGGAAGTTGCCACCTGGGTGTCTGTGTGTGTGCACGTGTGTGGAGCAAGTGTCAGGATATGGGTATGCCGACTGTGGGTGCACACAAGTGTGTAAAGGCAAATGACTGGGAGCATGCGTGAATGTGGGTGTGTGCACTAAACACACACATATACCCACATGCCTGTGGACAATCGTGCAGACATGCACACACACATGTGTGATGGGGCATGTGTGCACATGTGAGCTTACATTGACTCATGTGTGTAAGAACTGGATGTGTATGTAACCACATGTGTGATTGTTTTGGTGTGTGTGGGTAAGTTATTACACTGTGTGCATGCACCTGTGTGTGTGTGCGTGTGGCTTGTGTATGTGGAAGGCATAGGTGTGTGAGACTGTATTGTCTGTGTGTCATGTGTGAGATTGTGTTGGCCTGTGTGTATGTAAATTATACTCTGTGTGTGTGTGTCTGTGTGTGTGTGCACGCGCACATGCACGCTTGCCCTGGAAGGAGAAGGGGCTTCTTTGTAATGTCACGGCACATGAAGGTCTGAGTCAGGGTTCCAGGCCCGAGTGACAACCTCGTGGAATGTCCCTGCCTTCCCGGGTGCCCCCCTTCCCCGGTCCTCCTGCTCAGCAGCTGGCATTTCCCCAAGGCTAATCCTCCCCCTGGCTTGTCCTCCCCCGGCTGCCTCCCCTGGCTAGTCCTCCCCCTGGCTTGTCCTCTCCCCTGGCTAGTCCTCCCCCTGGCTTGTCCTCCCCTGGCTAGTCCTCCCCCTGGCTTGTCCTCCTCCTGGCTAATCCTCCCCTGGCTAGTCCTCCCCCTGGCTTGTCCTCCCCTGGCTAGTCCTCCCCCTGGCTAGTCCTCCCTGGCTAGTCCTCCCCTGGCTTGTCCTCCCCTGGCTAGTCCTCCCCCTGGCTTGTCCTCCTCCTGGCTAGTCCTCCCCTGGCTAGTCCTCCCCTGGCTAGTCCTCCCCTGGCTAGTCCTCCCCCTGGCTTGTCCTCCCCTGGCTAGTCCTCCCCTGGCTAGTCCTCCCCTGGCTTGTCCTCCCCTGGCTTGTCCTCCCCTGGCTAGTCCTCCCCCTGGCTTGTCCTCCTCCTGGCTAGTCCTCCCTGGCTAGTCCTCCCCCTGGCTAATCCTCCCCTGGCTAGTCCTCCCCCTGGCTAGTCCTCCCCCTGGCTAGTCCTCCCCCTGGCTTGTCCTCCCCTTGGCTAATCCTCCCCTGGCTAGTCCTCCCCTGGCTAGTCCTCCCTGGCTAATCCTCCCTGGCTAGTCCTCCCCTGGCTAGTCCTCCCCTGGCTAGTCCTTCATGGCTACGTTCCTTTGAGGGATCGGTTTGTTTTCCCTTCGAGTCCATCCTTCTGTAATTGTTTCCATGTATTTCCCTCAGTTTGTAGTTTGCAATCCATCCTCGCTCCTCCGCTCCCCTCCCTGGACCCGGCTCAGTTCAGGGCCTGCAGATGGAGGGCTGGCTGCTGGGCAAGGAGGTGAGGCTAGGTGAGGACCGCTGCGTACCCGGTCCCTTTCCCACCCACCGGTCTTTCAAGTCTGCTGGAAAGCTAAGACTTTTACCTGAAACCGCAGGACCCTGGGATTTATTACATCCGTTGATTAGGCAACTTGCTTAGGCTCACAGAAGTTGGGCAGCTGACAAAGCCCCCCAGGAACCCCAGCTGGGATGGGAACGTGGGTCTGATATCCTAGTCCACCCCATCAATGCCTTTCCCTCCGCCTCATGGAGCCACCTCAGCACACTCTTCCTGGCCACCCTTTCTGCATCACACCTTCCTCTCCAGGAAAGAGGAAAGGATTCAGGATGAGTTTGCAGTTCCCCAGGTTAAAATGGAGACCGAGGAGAATTTATATGAGTTCACTTTCCGCTTCTCTGTGGATCCCTCATCGAGCCTATAATGTATTCCCCCTTCTTGCTAACACACTTTTTAAAATGTTAATAGACTGTAAATTACTTTTCTTTTTATACTTCTTAAAATAAGCGTTTCCTCTTGTAGATGGCAAGGCGACGCTGGAGTTACGGGCTTGGTTTTATTACTGTCGAGATGAGATGGACTGGAGAGAGCTCATACAGCTTTTATAGGAACTATTTTATTTATAAGAATTTTCCTAATGTCAGATGGATGTGACATGCCTGGTTTCTTTCGGCCCGGCCTTGAGAGAAGAGGGGAATATAGCATGGCTGGGGCCTAGGTCAATATGTCCCTGCCTTGCAAACCCCAGAACTATAGAATGCATCTTTCTTTACTAGCCCTAGCCAGTAGTCTTCTAGTTTCTCTTTGTACACTTCTGGTGATGGGAAACTCAGTTCCTACCACGACAGTTGGTCTCCAGTGAAAGCTCCAACTCCTTTCCTACTTCAGCATCAGTTACTGGTCCTAGCTCTGCTCTCTGAATTTAGAGCGGAATTCCCCTCCCTCACCCCCCAGAACACTTGGGAGCCTCCAGTGGGAGCCTCCAGTGAGCCTCCACCACGGCCATCATCCCCTATTCTGGGTCTTTGTTCCTCTGTAGGAAATAGCCCCCTTGGTTCTTTAAATATTTCTCTATCACTTCATCATTTCACTTGCCCTCCAAACCAGATTTTTTTTTTCCCTCCAAGGTCAGAAGGACTAGTTTAGCTTCTCTTAGTTATCAACACCAGTATTTTCCATTACCACTCCTGGCAAATTCCAATTCTGATCATGTTTGTAAAGATGGCATGCTCTAATGAATTTGGGGAATGCTGGGCTAAAGGAATGGAAACAGATGCCTTTGCAGCAGGCCTTATCAGAGCCTTTATATGATGAATACACGCGCGTGTGCATGCACGCGCACACACACACACAGAGTGATTCTCCAAAGTGGATACAGTTAGCAGCATATTCCAAGTTCAAATGGCTTGGAACCATGGATTTTTAAAAGACACCTCAGAGAGTTTGTGTGCCCAAAACTATGTGGCAATGCTCTAGGGTGGTGAATTTCAAAGAAAAGGAAAATGCCTGTTGGCTCACAGAAAACCAGCGTGTTGGCTCCGTCATTACAGTTCCCCACGGTGGTTTCTGCTTTAGTGTGGTTGCCTCCAAATGGCACTTGTGGGGGCCAATGCAAGGACGGCAGATTCTCAGCCTGGCAGTGGGCACCTTACCTCCCCCTTGTCGTGTTCAGTTTTCCCATTACCAGCCTTTCAAGGTCACCTTCAGGCTCTGTCCTGTTGGAAAGCTATGGTTTGGGGCAAGTGGGCTTGGCCTCATGGGACAAGTCATGTTAGAAAAGGAATCCACTTCTGCCATGTATTACCCATGGGACCTTGGCGATGACTTCCCCTCTGTGACATTCAGACTCCTCGTCTATGACCTGTGATTCATTTCAGAGCCTTTCTGTGGGGCAGATGGAGCCCAATGCCATGCACAGAGGAAATCCTCGAGACACGCCAGTGGCTCAGCTTTAAAGAAGCTCATCTGGTTTCGTCTTCTCCCAAGCATCCTTGCTCCAACCGAGCTGGACTTCCGGCATGGCCTCAAGTACGTCCAAGCCTGCCTCTGCCTCAGGACCTTTGCACACTCTGCCCTTTCTGCTTAGAAGACACTTGCAGGCTGTATCCTCATGGTGCATAAGAGATGCTTGATAAACAGTGCCAGAGTGGCTGTGAATTGATGGCCCTAATCTATCTTCCTCTCCCTGAGGCCACCTAGCTCATGCCCTTGGGCTGGCAAGCCATTGTCCTGCCTTGAGGGAGAAGCAGGCCCTTGCTCACACATCCACCCTGAATGCATACTATTGCAGCTCTCAGGAACCCCTGGGGCAGGAAGAGCATCGGCTGGGGGTGGGCAGTCACCCACCTTGGCCACGTGCAGGCCATGTGATCTGGGGCAGACTGCCCTCTTTATCCCCACTGCCCCTGCTGGCCACTGCCTGGATCAGTCCTGGACAACTGGCCACAGGCTTGTTTCCTTAAAAGTGACTTTACCTCTAATTATCTCCAATAGCATGTGACACAGGCTCCTCATTTTCCCTTTTCAGCTCATCAGAGCACTTGTGTGCACCACGGCTGAGGTAATTGGATCTTCTTTAAACCAACAGGCTGGGAAGAGGGGGTGGTCTGGCCTCCCCTGGGCCGAGCAGGCCTCCTGACATGACCCTGTGAGGCCCGTCTGGGGCACCTTGAGAGATCAGGGCAGTGTCTGTGACAGCAAAGGCTCTCCCTACCCAAATGCCACCTGCCATCCGTCTGTCGCATGCCCGATATTCCATCGTTTGCTGACAGGAGCGTTGGGGTTGAGGACCTGAAGGCCGGGGTTCAAATCCCAGCTGGGTTACTTTTGAGCTGTGTGATCCTGGGGAAGTTGCTTAACCTCTCTGTGCCCCTGTAGAACGGAGGCCCTGGTTGTGCCTCGCGGCTGCATGTAGGGCAGTGCCTGGCGCACAGTAGGTGCTGGGCCACTGTGGCTGCTTCCTCTGTCGGCTGGCACACAGTAGGTGCTGGGTCACTGTGGCTGCAGGGGCCTTTCGCAGGGGCGATCATGGGCAGAGTGGGGAAGGGGAGCTTATGGAGGATCTCTCTCCTTTGGGAATTATATTTTCAAGATAACCTTTTGACCCTTTGGGCTGATGCTTGTAGGAAATGGGTGAATTCAGTCGTGGCTGCAGAGAAACATAGAATTCAAGAGACAGAGCTTGAGACTGGAAATGGTAAAATACTAGGAGTCCCAGGGGATCATCTGGACAAGCCCCCGCTCTTTACTTATTCAAATGGGGAAACTGAGTCCCAGAGCGAGTAAGAACTTGCCCAGTCACTTGGGGAGATGGTGATAAACCCGGTGGAAGCCTAAGCTCTTGTGACAACTGTCACGATACAGGAGATCCACTTACGGAGCTCTTACTGTGTGCAGGGCTGCCTGCCCTGTTTTAACTCTCGCCCCAGCCCCATGAAAGAAGTAAGTCTGAGTGCTGTCCCCATTTCTTAGATGGGAAAACTGAGTCTCTGGGGGTGGTTCTGAGCAGCGTTTGGCTTGCAAGTGCAGAAGTGGGATTGGTGTGTCCAGAACTGACATTCATATCCACTCAGAGGGGGTTGGCAGATGGAGTGAGGCTGAAGCCCTCTCTTCTATATTTTATTATTATTTTTAATTTGGCCATGCCACCCAGCATGTCATGTGAGATCTTAGTTCCCTGACCAAGGCTCAAACCTGTGGCCTTTGAAAGAGCAGAGTCTTTTTTTTTTTTTTTCAATGTGGACCTTTTATTTGAATTTGTTACCGTATTGCTTCTGTTTTACGTTTTGCTTTTTCGGCCCTGAGGCATATGGGATCTTAGCTTCCCAACCAGGGATGAGACCCATACCCCCTGCACTGGAAGGTGAAGTGTTAACCACTGGGCCTCTAGGGAAGTCCCCAGGAACCCTTCTGCAGTTCCACAAAAGACCCCCTGCTTCCTTCAGCTAAAAAGATTGAGGCTCCAGATATGAGGAACTATGATGACCAGGTGGAAACCTTCCAAGGCAGACCTGGGGATCTCTGCAGCCCACACAAGCAGATGCCCTTGTGTCGGCTGGACCGGGGTGGGGTGTCCGTCATCTTCCCCAACATCCCGATGCCTTCTGGGAAGAGCAGGACGCAGCAGGCTGGGGAAACATCGCCTGTCAGCACCTTCTTCCCCACCATACCCTCCTCCAGAGCCTTTGTCCAGAGCTGGCCCTATCCGCCTCCCAACCACAGATGCCTGCATGCGGAGCTCACTGGCCCCCGTGAAAATCCAGCCAGGCTGACCCCTGCCCTGGCTGACGAGCGTCTCCTAATAATTAAACAGGTGTTGGTTTGTTGAACAGGAGAGACCTTTGATGTCAAGAGTAGAACTTTCTGGAAAGAAAACACTTCCTCTTCAGGGTAAGTGTGGCTCAGCTGTGCTGAGACCCAGACATGTTCTGGGGCCTCATTCTCTTCTACGAGGCTGCAGGATACAGACCCCGGGAGGGGAAGGCAGCATGGGTGTGTTCTGTTTCTTGGGCGGTGCCGGGGACTGGACCAAACTCCTGACACCTACACAAGAGGGAGCAGCAGCACTGATGCCGGAGAGCGTGCGTGCGTGCGGTGCGTGCGTGCGTGCTAAGCGGCTCCAGTCGTGTGGGCCTGTGAGAGCCTATGGACTGTGGCCCGCCAGGCTCCTCTGTCCACGGGATTCTCCAGGCAGGAACACTGGAGTGGGTTGCCATGCCTCCTCCAGGGGACCTTCCTGACCCCGGGATCGAACCCGTGTCTCTTACATCTCCTGCACTAGTGCTGACCTGGGAGGCCCAATAACAGAATACCTGTCTGTTTATTGAGGGCTCACTATGCACCAGGCGCCATGGCTGCATCTGATACACACAGCCCTTTGAAGGAGAAATTTTCTACTGCTCCCAGTTTGCAGAAGGGGAAATAAGTTTTAGGAGGTTGGAGATGACGGGAAGGCTTCCCTGAGGAAGTAGTACTCTGCTGGAGTCTGAAGGATGAATTAGATGTAAGTAAGTGAAGAGGGGAAGGAAAACACATTGCAGCCAGCAGGGATGGCATGTGCAAAGGACCTGTGGCGGACAAAAGCCTGGTGAGCATGGATAGGAAGAAGCTCCATGTATCTGGAGGGAGGGGGAGTGTGGGTTAGGGGCGGGGGGCTGGTGAGGGCTCATCCCTGTGGCTCTAGTGGGGTCTGCGCCTTTATCCTCAGACCTCAGAAGCCATGAAAGCTTTCAAGGAAGATGTGACGTGTGTAGATCTGGGTTTTGAAAGCTCCCTCTGGCTACCCGAAGGTTACAGCGTCTGCCTGGAATGCGAGAGACCTGGGTTTGATCCCTGAGACGGGAAGATCCCCTGGAGAAGGAAATGGCAACCCACTTCAGTACTCTTGCCTGGAGAATCCCATGGAGGGAGGATCCTGGTAGGCTACAGTCCATGGGCTCTCAAAGAGTCGGACACGACTGAGCAACTTCAACTTCACTCACCCGAAACCTGGTGGGCAGTGGCCTCAGGATGGGAGAGGCTCACAACGGAGCCTTCATGTCAACCAGTCTCGCCAGGGCAGCCCTGGGGGTGCGGGTGGGTGGTGACTGAGGCCTCTGCAGCCTGTAGGGAGGCAAGGAGCCAGAAGCCTCCCTCACCCCCGAGCTGGTGAGCTCATTTACATGATCCTGGCTTAATTCTCCCAGGGTATGCAAATATATGCAAACCACGATCCAGGAGAGGCAAAAATAGCAGGGCCCATTAGCATCCCCCACAGGAATATTGTTTTATGCAAACGACATGCTTGGGGCCTGCTGAGTGGGCGGAAATGGAAGATGTCAGGGTGTCCATTCTCCCGGGCTGTGCTGTCCAGGGTCTGGGCCAGGCCCTCGCTGCCTGGGGAGGCTCCAGGGTGCAGGGGCAGGTGGTGAGTGGAGGGCCCTGGCCGCCCAGCATCCAAGGCCTGGGTAGGGTCTCCAGGCTGCCAGGATCCCTGGCCGCAGGGCCAACTCTACCCTGCCCTGGCCTCCACCCTCGGACTGTCTCATCTTCCTCCCCGCCAGCTTCCTCATCCAGACTCCCCCTTCCTCTGCTCTCTGCACAGTCTCACCTTCCTCTTGGCTT
Source organism: Nanger dama (assembly GCA_917880005.1). NCBI lineage: Eukaryota > Metazoa > Chordata > Mammalia > Artiodactyla > Bovidae > Nanger > Nanger dama. Next base: position 13,862,816 of record CAKJTW010000053.1, on the reverse strand, counting down.
CCCTCGGATCTCTTTTTCTTGGCTCCTCTCAGCCTCCTCCAGCCCTTCCTTTTCAGTGGCTTTCTCCCTGCCCAGCTTCCTGGTCCCCTCACCTGAGGATTCCCTTGGGGGCCCTTCTCTTGGAGCTTGTCCCTCTCTGGGTCTCCATCTCCAGCACGTCCCTCTGTCGCTGTGGCTCTCTGTCCCTTGGTCCTTATCTGTCTCTGAGAATGCCTGTCTCTCCTTATCTCTGTCTCTGTCTCCCTCTCTATGTTCTGTCTGTCTGTCCTGATAAGCATCTTTCCTTGCCCCTATCTCTCTGGCTTGGCTGGTTCCCCTCTGTTTTGTTTGAATTTGTTCCTCTCTCTCTTTTTGGCTCTCTTGTTCTCTTTCTGTCACTGCCTCTCTGTTTTCTCTACGGCACCATCTTTCCGTGTCTTTTTCTCTGAGGCTCTCACCCCAGCACCCTCTTCCTTTAGGGCACCCTGGAGAGAATTCTCACATGGGCAGCAGCACCCTGAGCTCATGTCCGGTCCAGGGACTGTGGGGCCGTGTGGAGAGGTGCAGGGACTCCTCCACACACCTCAGAGCTCCAGTGGATGCCAGACACTTGATGGCAGCCCAGTTCAACCAGCTGTGGAGCCCAATCTAGACAGCTCTGGCTTTGGGGAAGTGGCTAGGTCTTCTCAGAGCTCTGGAAGGGTCGGTCTGGCTTAGGTCTGGTCACGCTGGGCGGGAGTCACCTGAGGCTGGGAGGAGAGCCTGAGTACTTGGGGGCGAGGACAAGAATCAGCCAAATCCTCTCTGCATAGGAGCAAGTCCTGGCAACAGATACTCCCCAGCTGTGCAGTCTCTGCAAAGGCCTTCCTGTCTCTGAGCCTCAGTTTCCATCTCTCTAAAATGGGTTGATCCTGGAGTCCAAGCCTCGGCTGTGTGGTGGGACTGGCCAGCTGCACTGACAACATTTAGGACAAGTGGCGCTCAGTGAATATTACCCACAACTATTATTATCCCTGCTCCTATAGGTCTTACAAGCTCTCTGTGCCTGTGTCCTCATCTGGAAAATGGGAGAATAGTTCTCAGGTTCTTGGGCAGATATGAGATCTGGATGAGATAGTTGCAGACTGGGAACAGAGTGTGTGTGTGCATGCACGTATGTGTGCGCATGCCTGTGTATGTATGTGTATGCACATGTGCGTGTGCATGCACACATGTGTGTATATGTGCACGTGCATATGTGTGCGCACTTGTGCACACCTGCGTGCACGCATGCACACACACATACGCACACACGTGTGTTCGTGTGCATGTGTGCCTGTGTGTTCACGTGCATGTGTGTGCATGTGCATGTGTGCACGCAGGTGTGTCTCTGTGTGTGTTCATGTGCATGTGTGTGCATACATGTGTGTCTGTATGTTCACGTGCATGTGTGTATGTCTCTGTGTGTATGTTCATGCGCATATGTGTGTATGTGTGCACACACATGTACGTGTGTGCATATATGTGTGCATGTGTACATGGACGCATGTGTGTGCATGCCTGCTGGTGTGTGTATGCACATGTGTGTGAACACATGTGTACATGCATGTATGTGTGCATGTGCATGTACTTGTGCACACGCATGTGTGCATGTCTCTGTGTGTTGGTGTGCATATGTTTGTGTGCATGTGTGCACATGTGTCTGTGTGTTCACGTGCATGTGCGTGCATGTGCATGTGCGCACACACGTGTGTCTCTGTTCGTGTGCATGTGTGCACACATGTGTGTCTCTGTGTATGTTCGTGTGCATGTGTGTGCACACACGTGTGTATGTCTCTGTGTATGTTCGTGCACTCGTGTGTGTGTGCACGTCTGTGTGTGTGTGTGCGTGAGCGTGTGCTCAGTCGTGTTTGACTCTTTTTGACCCCATGAACCATAGCCTGCCGGGCTCCTCTGTGCCTGGGAGTAACCAGGGTAGACTACTGGAGTGGGTTGCCATTTTCTCCTCCAAGTGATCTTCCCAACCCAGGAATCCAACCTCTGTCCCTCGCATCTCATGCCATGGCAGGCAGATTCTTTACCACTAATGCCACCTGGGCACATAATAGGTGTTCACTAAAAGGCTGGTTTTTTTCTTTCTTCTCAGACTAGCTGTGTGATTTTGGAAAACTGCCTGTCCCTCTCTGGGCTTTGGTTTCCTTGTCTGAAATGAGGGCAGCACAGAACACCCTTTGAGACCCGGTTTTGCCTCCTCTGAGGTCTTTTGGGCGATCTCCACTAGACTGGGCTTCCTGGGGTGGCTGCCAGCTGGTGGTGACTCCACAGTGCCACCCAGTGGCCACCCGGGCCACCGTGGTGCAGGCTTTGGGGTTGGGGCTGAGGGCAGGGGTGGGCCTGGCCTCTGAGCCCTTGGCAGAGCCCCCAGGCTCATTACACAGAGGGGAAGAGATCTGCTTAAGGGCACACTTCCAGGAGTTCTGGGTTGTGGTCCTGGAGCTGCCTCAGACTTGCTGGGTGACCCTGGGTCCGTGTATTCCCCTCTCTGAGCCATGCTTTCTTCATATCAGACCACCGCGGAAGCCTCCTCTGGCAGCCACGTCCTCCATCTTCATGGCTCGTTCAAGGCCACCTTACTTTAATAGTCATGTTTTTATCAGGCGCCTACTCTGCGCTGTGGACAGGGTAAACAACAACAGTAGCCATGACAATAATAGTAAGTCATCATTATTACTGTGAGCTTATTCTAGGTCTGACTGTACACCAGGCATCTGATCTGCACCAACGCATTTGATTAACATGAAGTAGAACTTTCTAAGCAGTTTATAGAAATGAACTCATTTACTTCTTCCAGCAAAGTGAGGCTTGGGGAGGAGAACTGACCTTTGTCATTAAATTCATTCACTCTATTTGTTGAGAACCTGAGACGTGCTTAACCCTGGGACCCAGTGATGAAGAACACAGATTTCACTGTGGCCCCTGTGGGTTTGAAGTTTGGTGGGGAAACACCCAATAAGTAAGGAAAACAGCCAAGAATACAATATTGGAAAATACTGTAAGAGATCTAAAGGTAAAGAACAGGAAACAGTGAGAGAGGAGGAAGCGAGGCAGGAGAATCAGGACGAGGTAGCCTGGGAAGGTGCTGTTTAAGCTGAGGTTGGAGGGAGGACTAGACCCTGCAAAGGGTGGGGTGTGGAGGCTGCAGGAGCAGTCTGTGCAAAGATCCTGTAGCAGCAACAAGCTTGCCCCATTGAGAAACTGACAGGAGGCCCTTGACCCCAGGGCCCTCTCTGTACCTCCAGCTTCCCGCTGAGGTTTATATCGGGGCTCTCAGACTCTGAGAAAGTCTCCAGGGAGCTTTAAAGGAAAACCTAGGCCTAGGCAATCCCATGAGACTCTTGGAAGTTGGAACCAGCTCAAGTAATTATTTTAATCCTCTGTATGATTCCAACAGGCAGACTGGGGGTCATTCAGACTTCAAGGCTGGGGTCTTGCTAAACTTTCCCAACCTAGTGGCTGGGGAGAAGAGATCTTCTGGAGGACAACATTTAATCCACAATTTCCCCGTGGTAGGCCCAGCTCTGCACCCTAGACAAATCTCTGTATGGAATCCTAGCTTATCTCACAAATGCCATGTCACCATAATGCTGATGAGTTAATCAGAAGGGCCTCCTGGAGTAAGATTTTCACTATAGGAACCTGTACAGAAGGCTTGCCTGGTGGTTCAGAAGAAGAATCCACCTGCCAATGCAGGAGACACAGGTTCTAGCCCTGGGTCAGAAAGATCCCCTGGAGAAGAAAAGGTTGACCCACTCCAGTACTCTTGCCTGGACAAGGACAAGAGGAGTCCGATGGCCTACAGTCCATGGGGTCGCCAAGAGTCAGACACGACTGAGCGACTGAACAACCCATTCAGAGTCTGACCAGCACCTCTAAAGGGTTACCCAGATAGAGCACCTGTAGGCAGGCCCCTCTGAGCTGTGCCTAGGACTGTCCATCCTCCTCTGGCCATTCCTGGCCCCCACAGGACTGCCTGGCTGCAGAAGGAGACTCAGGCCACCTCCGGGCTGGGGAATGGAGTGCTGGAATGGACTGGCAGTGCCTGCCCTGGGTGCAGCATGGGGTTCTGCGTAACCCCCGCTGGTTTACTCTGTCTAGCTCCATTGAGACCTAGCACGTGAGGTCACACCCCTCCCCTTTAGGGGTAGGGAGGACTCAAGCCCACTTCACTGCTGGCTGGCTGGCTGGGCAGTCTAGTGACACATGAATGCTTAGAGCTTTGTTTTCCCATTTGTAAAGTGGGCTCACTGATTATCTTCATTTTCGAGGGCTGCCATGAAGAACACCACACACGTGGTGGCTTACAGAACAGAAATGTGTTTTTAATGGTTCTGAAGGCTGGAAGTCCAAGATCACGGTGCAGCAGGGTCGCTGTCTTCTGAGGCCTCCCTCCTTGACTTGCAGATGGTTACCTTGTCCCACTGTCGTCCCAGGCTCTGTCCTTAAGAATGTCTGTGTCCTAATCTCCTCTTCCTATAAGGACCCCAGCGTATTGGATTAGGTTCCCCACTCTCACGACCTTCTTTTAACTTGATTGCTTCTATAATGATCACATTTGTAAATACAGTCTCATTCTGAGCTAGTAGGGGTTAGGATTTCAACATGAAAGAAATGTGAGATTTGGGGGAGGGGGGAGACATATTATGAATTTGTTGGTGGGCACAATTCAGCCCATAACTATGATGGAGCAGGACTTCCCTGGTGGTTCAGTGGCTAAGACTCCATGCTCCTAAGGCGGGGACCCCAGGTTTGATCCCTGATTGGGGATCCCACATACAGCAGCTAAGAGTTCGCATGCTGCAGATAAGAGCAAAGATCCTGCATGCCAGCTCTAAGTCTTAGTACAGCCAAATAAATAAGAATCAAGGAAATAAATACAATTTAAAAAACGATGGAGCATTTACTTGTAGGGGAGCTGGTGGCCCTTTGAGTGCTGCCCATCCGTCTGTAGCAAATATCTCGGGAGGCGATAGCGATGCATCAGGCACTCTGCTTTTCCTTCCAGGTGTCTGCTGCTGTGTAATAGACCATCCCAAACTTAGTGGCTTAAAACCATGATATTTATTTTGTTCATGGATCTGCGAGTGGGGCAGACTTCAGCACAGAGAGCTGGTCTCTGCTTCGTAGGGTGTCAGCTGAGATGGCTCAAAGTCTGAGAGTGGGGGCTTCTGAAGTCTTGTCCACTTGTACACATGTGGTTGATGCTGGATTAGGGGCCGCAGGCGGGGACCTCAGCTGGGGCCCCTGGGGAAATGCCTGCCCAGGCCGGGCCCTCTCTATGTGTGGTCTGGGCTTCCTCACAGCATGGCGGCCAGGTTCCAAGGGCGCGTGCCCACATGGCCTTTCACAGCCTCGTCTCGGAATCCACAGGCATCTGCCACCTTCTTTCCAGCCCTTGCAGTTGCAAAGACCTGCCCACTTTCCGAGCGAGGGAGACCAGTCGGTGCTTCTTGTTTGGCAGGTTCTGCAAGTGTTGCTGTCGTCATTTTTGGAAAACACAGTTTGCTCTAATTGCAGCTGAGGCTGGCGGGGCTCCGAGGAGCAGAGAGTCCCCGGCCCCGCACCGCATAGGAAGCCCACCCTCCCATCATCCCCAAGGGCCCCTTGGAATGTGTCCACTCCCCGCCCCCCGCCGGTGGGGGCCAGTGAGGTGGCCTTCCCTCCCCAGGCCCCACACAAAAGCCTGTGGCTGAGCCTCCATCTGGCTTGTGGGATGGATTTGTCACTGGGAGGGAAGAAAAAAAAAAAAAGGATTTTCTGCTTATTTTTCTCAGCTCCTTATTCACATGTTGCCCAGCAGGGAGTAATCAGGGCTCTGTGGTCCTCCTGGCTTGCTTAATTCATCCAAGACCCTCCCTCTCCTCTGTTCCTCCCTGAGTTTCTCTCTTCAGGGTTTTGTTTTGCTCGCTCTTTTTCCAGGTCTCTCCCTCTTTCTCCCCGTCTCTCCCTCCTCCACCTCTTCCAGTATGTGCACCCCATTGACCTCCCACATTTCATTTCTGCCCCCTTGAAGGGATTACCCTCCAGGAAGACAGGTTGCTTAGTGCCGGGTACGTTTGCTCAGGATTCCTGCCCTGCCCCAGCTTTCAGCCCACCATCCTGCCTCCCAGAAGGAAGCCAGCAAGGAATGTGCCAGCTGCCTTTCCTAGCTTCTTTTATTAAAAAAAAAATAAGGTGAAATTCACGTGGCATTGAACTAATTGTTTTCAAGTGAACGCTTTTGTGGCTTTGTGTCGTTCACAGTGTGGTGCAACCACCTCATCTATCTAGTTCCAGAACACTCGCGTCGCTCCAAAATTGTCCATCAGCTGTTCACTCTTTGGGAGTTCCTCAGTGGTCCAGTGGTTAAGACTGTGCACTTTCATGGCTGTGGCCCTGATTCAGTCCCTGGTCAGGGAACTGAAATCTCACAAGCCAAGTGAAGAGGTTTAAAAAACAAAAACAAAAAAAAACCAGCCAACAGTTGACTCTCCATCCCACCCACCCACCCACCCCTGTCTGGGCATCTACTAACCTACTTCCTGCTTCTTTAGATTTCCTTATTTAGCACATTTCATATGAATGGGATGGGATAGACGATGCCCTTTTTGTGTCTGGTTTCTTCCACTTAGTCTGCTGTTTTCCAGATTCATCTACATCATAGCATGTGTTAGTACTGCATTCTTGTTTTCAGCTGCATAGCATTCCACTGTATGGCTAAACCATATTGTACTTTCCTATTTATCCACTGATGGACATTTATTTCTACCTTTTGGTGTCAGACTTTATTTTGGGGGGCTCCAAAATCACTGCAGATGGTTACTGCAGCCATGGAATTAAAAGATGCTTGCTCCTTGGAAGAAAAGTTATGACCAACCTAGACAGCATATTGAAAAGCAGAGACATTACTTTGCTGACTAAGGTCTGTCTAGTCAAGGCTATGGTTTTTCCTGTGGTCATGTATGGATGTGAGAGTTGGACTATGAAGAAAGCTGAGCGCCAAAGAATTGATGCTTTTGAACTGTGGTGTTGGAGAAGACTCTTGAGTCCCTTGGACTGCAAGGAGATCCAACCAGTCCATTCTGAAGGAGATCAGCCCTGGGATTTCTTTGGAAGGAATGATGCTGAATTTGAAACTCCAGTACTTTGGCCACATCATGTGAAGAGTTGACTCATTGGAAAAGACTCTGATGCTGGGAGGGATTGGGGGCAGGAGGAGAAGGGGACAGCAGAAGATGAGATGGCTGGATGGCATCACGGACTCGATGGAAGTGAGTCTGAGTGAACTCCGAGAGATGGTAATGAACAGGGAGGCCTGGTGTGCTGCGATTCATGGAATCGCAAAGAGTTGGACACGACTGAGCAACTGAACTGAAATGAACTGAACTGACCTTTTGGTGATTGTGAATAATCCCACTATGGACATGGGTGTGCAAGGATTGTTTGAACATCTATTTTCAAATCTTTTGGTTCTACATCTAGGAGTGGAACTGCTGGGTTGTGTGGCGATTCCACATTGAACTTTTGAAGACCTGTTAAACTGCCTTATCATCTTACTGCCCAGCCCATAATGACGTCTTTAGAGGAATTGTGTTGGCAACCTGTCCACCATCCCTGTCCTATCCATTTCTATCTGAGAGTTGGCAGGGAAACCTTGAATCAGGGATAAGCTGTCCAGCAATGAGATCCTAGAAGGGCTGTGGAAGGAGAGACCTGTGCGATTAGTGGACAAGGTCAAGGTCGTGGATTCACTGATTCATTTATCCATCCATTCACTAACTCACTGGTATCATTAATTCATGGGTAAAACATTTATCTAGAACCCAGCATATGCCAGGCCCTGTGCTGAACACTGGGGAGAGATGAATAAGATAGATTATATGCTATCAAGGCGATTACAGTCTGGGGGTCGGCAAAACAGTCACACAAATAAGCAGTTAGGAAAGAGTATAATTCTGTCCCACATGGAGGCTGTTTAAGGTACTGAGGAAGCAGCTGCCTGGGAGGACCAGACAAGGCTCAACAAATGGGCCGCCTCTAAACTGGCTATTGAAGGACGAGTAGGAGTTCACCCTGAGGCAGGAAGGGACACTCCAGGCCTAGGGAACAGCATGGGTGAAATGAATCTTAGGTATGGCTGGGGCACAAGGTAAATCTGATGGAAATAATACCGTAATGATTGGTATGCTGTGATAAAATAATCAAAGCCTATTAACACCATACTAAGGAGTCTGAGTTCTAATCTGAGGGTGGTGGGGCACCCTAAAAATATTTAAACTCGAAGGATTATAGGCAATAAACGTAGCTTTCATTTTCCCATCTGTAAAATGGAAGCGCTTTAGTAGCTTGAACCTGTCAGGATAAACTGGGCTATGCTTCAGTAACAAATACACCCCAAATCACAAATGACAGTGGAATGAAACAATTATTTTTTTCTTATGGCTCACACTGTATGTCCATTGCAGGTTGGCTGGGTGGTCTGATACACATTCCCATTATCTGTAGCTTAGAACCTTGGTGGGTGGAGCAGTCACTTTCCAGAGCATGGCCAACCACAGTGGCAGAAGGGAAAAAGAGGGGCGAACCTCAGTCCCAAAGTGCCCAGGCAAGAAAAATATGACATCGGACACTAAAGGCAGGCCCAGGACGCATCTGTCTCTAAGTGGGCGAGGAAGCACAGTCCTACCACGGCCTCAGAGGAGAACAGGACAGATGAGGTGGGCAGTGTGAGTGACCACCACACAGACCCTCTCCAAGTTCCTTCTGCATTTGCGCAAACAAATTTTGCTCAGGAATGTTCACTGCACCAGTGGTTGCGATGGCTTAAAGCTGGAAGCAACCAAAGGTAAAGAATCCGCCTGCCAGTGCAGGAGACGCAGGAGACACGGGTTCGATCCCTGGGTGGGGGAAGACCCCCTGGAGGAGGAACTGGCCACCCACTCCAGTATTCTTGCTTGGAGAATCCCATGGAGAGAGGAGCCTCGCGGGCTACCATCCATGCGGTCGCAAAGAGTCAGATGTGACTGAACATGCATGCACCCAGAGACAGAAACTGCAGAATTTGATTGCTTCTTTTTAAAAAGAAAATAGGTTATTTCCGTTTTCTGATCTTCCTCTCCCACCCGCTCCATGGAGAAGAGACTTGAAGTCACATTTTTCTGAAGATGCACAAAGAGCAGTAAATAAGTGTAGCTTCTGAAAAATCAGGGGAAAAACTGCCACGTCAGTTCTATGAGAAAAAGAATTCCGTAAAACAAACGAGGGTTTCTGCGAGCCGTCCCCTCGTGCTGAGGGGATATTCGTCTTGGAAGGCGCTCGACAAGGCCTCCCTCGTCTGCCTCCCGGAACGAGCCTGCCAGGGAGATGGATCGCTCCTGAGATTCCCCCCGCACATCTCACTACATGGGGGTTCAATTAGCCAAATCCATTCCTACATCCCCAGACAGAAAAGCACAGGGCATCTGTGTAATCTTCCGTCAGGATCTGCAGCCCGCCCATGAGGAGGAAGCAATATATTTTTAAAAATCTTACACGCCTTTTAATTGCTTATGTGTTGATTTCTTGCCCGCCACCCCTTCCCTTGCCCACCCCATCCCCCAACATCAGACCCTCACTTCCCCGCAAGAATAATGTTCTTGCCGGGAAGCAGCGCAGCTTCACTGAATCATGGGAGAGGGTGTAACTAACTGTTAGGAACAGTGAGGTGGGATGAGGGGCTTTTCTCTGGGGAGATGTCAGGAGATGGGAGTTGATGGCTGGTGGTACCATGACCTCCATCCTCTCAAAGGTGGATAGACTATATGCCGGTTACCCTGGAGCCTAGTCATTGGGTTCAGGCAGTCAGAGTTCAAACCCGGACTCTGCTCAGACACAGTGGTGCAATCATGGGCCGCATAACTCTACTGCTCTGGCCTCACTTTTCTCATCTGAAAAATGGTCATGGATAATAGCAGCTACCTCAAAGGGTATTGGGAGCAATTACGGATATAGGGATTGTCAAATAAACAATGAAGTGTGTTTATTACAAAGCATACTTGTATTTCATGGCAAAGTCACTTTGGGCCTTCCCCTGTGGCTCAGTGGTAACTAATCCACCTGGCAATGCAGGAGACATAGGTTTGCTCCCTGGGTTGGAAAGATCTCTTGGAGAAGGAAATGGTTGCCTGGGAAATCCCACGGACAGAGGAGCCTGGTGGGCTACAGTGGATGGGGTGGCAAACAGTGGGACACGACTTAGTGACCAAACAACAGAAGTCCCTTTGGGCCAGTCTGGCCAGAGCCAGAAGTGAGATTTCGTTTTGATAAAGTCAAGGACCCCATCTTAGAAGATTTATATTCGGAAAGACAACAACCAGCTCTGTCTTTCTCCCAAGTCTGATGGATGAGCTTCCTAAAGTGGAAGTAATATTGGATGAATGACCTCAACTGTTCTTCCTGTAACTTAAATTTCAGTGGAAAGAGAAAATGAACATTGACTGAGGGCCTCTGTGCCAGGTACGGTGCAACTGGTATGTGTATTGGGGGCTGCAAACCACCCATCTGTTTTGGCGGGATCTGTGGGCTAAAAATACTGTTTTACATTTCTAAATCATTGAAAAAAATCAAAAGAAGAATACTATTCTGTGACACATGAAAATTATCTGAAATTCAAATTTCAGTGTCCAGAAATAAAGTTTTATTGGCACACAGCCACACCCATTCGCTCACATTTTGTCTTAGGCTGCTTTGACGTTGCAGTGGCGGCGTTGAGTAGTTGTAACAGAGACCATCTGGCCTGCAAAGCTCAAAGTATTTAATATCCGGCCTTTTAGAGAAAACGTGTGCTGACCTCTGCTGTCTGTCGCGGCACTGAGGGCTCAAGGCAACTCTGTGACCATTGTTATTATTGACCCATTTTATAGGTGAATAAACTGAGACTTTGAAAAAGCCTCTTTTCAAAGTAAGTGATTTGCTGCCAGGGTTGTAGGGAAGGTGCCTATGGAGTGACATCATGATTATACCCATTTTGCAGATGAGGAGACCGAGGCCTGTACAGGATAAGGCAACTTGCTCAACGCTCTCAGTGAAATAAGGGCACCAGAATCTTACTCTTAAGATGGGGGTTATTTTTCTTTGCTCCTGCCTCTCTTCCATGGGACTTAAGGTGACTCTCCCAGAGTAACCACGAGGAGCTGTCACTGATGGACGGTTGGTCCTGCCTCTGGGAGCCCCTGCAAGCTGGGGGCTGAGGCAGGGTTGCTGATGGGTTGGGAGGGGGCAGGGGTTCTGGGCTAGGCTCCCAGGACGGGGGTTAGGGAGGGAGGAGTTGGAGCTGTGCGTTTCCTTTCCAGCTTCCTCCCTGGACCCGTCACATCTCAGCCTATACTTGCCACAGAGGAAGCAGGTAGTACTGAGATTGCTAGAACACACGTTCTTGTCACCACTTGGTAAACAGCGAGTCCCTTGTATTGTAAGTTACAGTCTCCAAACACAGGCTCTAAAAAGACAGCTCTCCTGGGAGGAATCACACGATATTTTAGCCTTAAAATGCTTTTCGTTTGGGGTCGGCCTCGATGTCCATGTGGAAGGACCCCTCCCTCCAACCCCCTGCACATTGCGATTGATGTGCAAAGCCAGAGAATGCAGCAAACGTGTATTTCCAATGTTTTAACAATGAGGGGAATCTGTTAGGGATACAGGTTCTGGTGTCAGACAGACAGGGTCTGAGTGTGGACTGTGAGCCATTGACACTCACCTCCTGAGCCTTCTTGGTTTTGTGACCTTGGAGTGGTGATGGTCCCTCTTTCACGCCTGGCGTAAGGAAGAACTGGGGAGCCACCTGCAAAGTGCCACACGTGGGGTTGGGCGTGAGGAATGTACTCATACATGCCTTCTCTGATTATTTGTTGAGCATTTACTATACGCCCAGGGTGCCACATGCATGCTCTTTTACCATGATCGTGTGTGCGCGTGCTAAGCCACTTCAGTTGTGTCAAATTCTTTGCGACCCCATGGACTGGGGCCCGCCAGGCTCCTCTGTCTGTGGGGTTCTCCAGGCAAGAACACTGGAGTGGGTTGCCATGCCCTCCTCCAAGGCATATTCCCCACCCAGGGATTGAACCTGCGTCTTTTGCGTCTCCTGCATTGGCAGGTGGGTTCTTTGCCACCAGAGCCCCCGGGAAGCCCCTTCATTGTGTTTGCGTCAGGGCTCTTACTCTCCCCGCTCTACAGATGAGACGACCGAGTCTCTCAGGGCCTAAGGAGAAGAGCAGAACTCAGGACCCCAGACCAGGGAGGTGGGTCTGTAAACTCCACCTTTCTTGCATTCCCACCACTTGGATGCTTCCCAGAAGAGTGGGAGTCTCCCGACTCTTTCTTTCTTATATTCTCCCTTAGTTTAACAATCTGCATTTCAAAATCATGTCCCCACGTCCCAAGGCCCCCAGGTATCAGGTGTATTTCTCCAAATCCCAATACATAAATACAGTAAATCCATGTGTTTCGGGGATTTTTGTGGGCCAGCCTGCCAGAGAAATGGGCTGCTTGCCTCTGAGGGCTGAGCTGACAGAGCGGGTGAGGTAATTAGCCTCTGAGTTATGGGGACCCCTTGAAGTCTGCTTATTGAGAGATCTCAGGCACTCGCCTCATCTGGGTCCAGATTTACATGGTTCTGGGTGGCCTTCTTGCATAGGCGTATCCGTGGGGACACAGACGGAAGGGCAGCCGGGGGGCTCCCAGGGAGGAGGGACTTGGAGGTCTAGAGGGACACCTAGAATGGGGTGTGTCCGAGCCAGCGTGGCAGGGCCTCCTCGGGGAGTCATCTGGATTCTTCCGGTGGGTTCCTGTCGCACTCTCATACCTGTGATTCCGTTTCGTGCCTCTGGTTTAGAGCTATCTTGTGATATCTGTTTGTTCACAGGTCTCTCTCCCCTCTTCATCTCATTCATTCATTCATTCCATAAAGAGATCGGGAGAGCCCCTCATACATCAGGATTGGATATAAAAGGTTCAGGAGGTGAGACAGCATCTCTTATTAAGCCAGGCGCTGGACAAAGAGTTGGTTTGTATCATGTACACTTTTTGCAAGAAGGCAAGTGTGCTCACTCAGGGTCACCTTGCTCTGCTCACTGCTTAAATTCTAGGCTATACGGAGTGGCTCATGCATGCCTGTGTGTGTGCGTACACGCGCACTCAGACACACGCTAAAACTGAAAGGCTGCCATGCACCAGGTGCTTGTTAGGTGCTCAGGACATTCGGGGTCCCTCACTGGTCACTCTCTGGCCTGGGAGGGATGACAGCCCCTCTTGAATCCCTCCCTTTCTCCCCTCCCCCACTTAAATCCGCCTGCACCCCTGCCCCAGGCAGCTCAGGATGAGCTGCAGACAGTAAGCTGGTCTAGTCACCCCTCCGTCCTCACCCTCCAGTTCCCACCTCCCAGGGGAGAACCGTGACTCCTAGAATAGTCTACAAGGTCCTGCGTGACTTTCCAGAAATGCTTCTTTATTTGGCTGGCCCGGGTCTTCGTTGCAGCGCACGGGATCTTTAGTTGCAACATGCAAACTCTTAGTTGCGGCCTGTGGCATCTAGTTCCCCGACCAGGGATCAAACCCAGGCCCCTGCGTTGGAGCATGGGGTCTTACCCACTGGACCACCGGGGAAACCCTGGATCCTTGTGATCTGACCTCCTATGACCCACCCTCGCTGGCCAGCCCCAGCCATACTGGAGGGTCTCCTTCCGCACCCCGGACTCAGTCTCGCCTCAGGGCCTTTGCATGCACCAAGTCAACTGCCAGGAGTGCTGGTGCCCCAGCTGAATGCCTGCCTCCTTGCCTCCTTTCTTTTGAGTCTCTGCCCAGCTCTAATCTCTCTGCCCTTCTCTGCCCTGCTGCTCTTTTATCACTTCCGCCCTTGTCACTGCCTCTCATGACCGACGTTGTTTGTTCCTTGATTATCATCTGTAGACTCCCCCCCCCCCAGAACTTCTGCTTCATGAGGCTCTTTTGTCTCTTTATGTCCCCACTACTTTTTTCAGCACTTGGATCAGTGGCTGGAACATGATCGATGCTCCATAAACATTTCCCTGAAGGAATGAACCCATCTTTGCACCCCCAACAGCCCCCGCAGTAGCTGGCATTCAGTGGGGGCTAAACAGTTGTTCAACGAAATGTGGAGACGAGTGAAACAGAAAATACGCTCTGATGGGATGGGCATCATGAGGCATAGATGACCGGCGAGTCACGGGAGAGTGAGAGTGGCATGGGGCCCCTAGCGGGTGGGGGATCTGTTGGGGGCATTATCCAAAAGCTATGATGCTCACGTTGGCAGATGAAGGGTGAGCAGGAGTTTGTCAGACTGCTCGTGTGGCAAAAGGGTCCAGGGGAGAGAAACATCATGTCCCTTAGGAAGACCTGAGAATGCTGAGTGTCTGTGTTTTGTAAGAAGGATGGACGGACCCAGGGCTGAGAGAGGGACCCAATCTTTCAGCAGCTTGAATGTCAGGCTAGGAATTAGGATTTAGACCTAAGGGCCCCAGGGAGACCCTGCAGTGGGATGCTGGAGCATCTTTTTTTTAAATTAATATATTTTTTATTGGAGGATAATTGCTTTACAGAATTTTGCCGTTTTCTGTCAAACCTCAACATGAATCAGCCATAGGTATACATGTATCTGGTGCTTATGCAGACAGCACAGTCGGGACAGGGCAGGAAAGAGACAGGACATGTCCAGGACAGAGACAATAAAGGCTGAACCGAGTTGGTGACACTAGGGACCAGTGGGTGGGGATGGTGGGGGGAAGCAGGCTGGTACAGATGGGAGCCTTCCGTGGCTGCAGAGACTGTACGTGGAGAGACTAAAATCTCATCGTTTCCAAATCCGCAGGACGCAAAGAAAGCCCGACCACCTGGCTCCAAACTCAATTAACCAGATTTTTAAAAAATTGTAATTGCAGCTCTCATCTCTCCCCCCTCCTTCCTCTTCTGTTAAAAATTTTTATTATATATGCCTTTTGACAGCCAAAGCCTCTCAGATGCTCGGCGCGCTGTATATTAAGCAGAGTGGCAGCTGCGGCATTGCCAAGCGAAACAAAATACAAAATTTACAGCAGCAACTTCTTCTCTCTTCAGGGTGGTTAATTATCTTAATTACTTTTATTATCTTTTATCTTTTAAGATCCTAAATTGCTTATTTTTTGCCTCTCCCCGCCAAAGGCGACCACGTATCTTTTATTGGTGCACGCTGAGTGAGGAGTCAGCCGCTCGCCTTTCTGGTGAAATGTGAAGGAACTTTGATTTCTACCTGACTCCTCCTTGTGATTTTAATTGTGCTAACTAGTGAAAACAAAGTTCTGTAAAACGTCGGCTGACAGCAGGAAATACACAGACAGGCGTGCACGCGCGCGTGCACACACACTCTCCAAAGCTGACAAATGCCTCCCTTTTCTTTTTTATATCGCCTCCTCTCTCGCTTGCATTCTTTGTGCGATGTGGAGAAATCCATTTCTCTCCAGCAAATCTTAACTCGGAAGAAAAGAATTACAGGCCTTGCAAACTGTCACACTTTCCCCGGGAAACGGGAAAGGTGATTTGGTTTGAAATAAATCCGTTCACGGTTAACATTTGAAAGCAAAGGGAAAAAGGGGGTAAAATCACCCGGCACCTAGACCCGGGATATTTCAAGCTGGGGGTTTTGCGACAGCTCAACCAGCTGAAGATGGACGGGCTATAGCCTGAGATGGGGGAGCCGTGGGGGCGTCTGAGGTCAGATGCTCAGCAGGTGGCTTCATCAAGGCTCGATTTTGGAAGAGATGGCTCAGAGGCCACCATCCGTAGCCAGAGCCTTGGGGCTCGATGTTCCCTGGGCTTTAGAATTCTTGTCGGGGCAGACAGGATTGCTTCCTCTGTGGCTCCGTAGTGAGGAATCAACCTGCCAATGCAGGAGACGCCGGTTTGATCCCTGGGCCGAGAAGATCCCCTGGAAAAGCAAATGACAACCCTCTCCAGTATTCTTGCCTGGGAAATCCCACAGGCCTGGTGGGTTATAGTCCGTGGGGTTGCAAAAGAGTCAGACATGACTGAGCTATTAAGCACGCACGCAAGAAAGGAGCAGCTCTCGGAGAAGGTCAGCTTTGTGAGCGTTTGAGGGAAGTTTCTTTGAGTTTGCCTGTGGGCTTGGGGTCGTGTTGCCCCAAGCAACTCTCCAGGACTGCCCAGCCACGGACCCCAGCCTGGCCTGGGGGCAGGGCCCCTGCCAGCCCCTTTCCGACCGGCAGCTTCTCTCCCACCACCCTCCGCGTCTCCCAGGCTCACCGCTCAGTGTCTGTGGCTCTTGGTGAGGTTCCCCACCTGCCTCACCCCTGCACAGGAAGTCCTACATCCCATGTGCCCTTTTGGTGCCAGGCAGACGGGGACGGTGGGCCACCCCATGTCTCGAGCCTTTCCCTCTCAAGGATTCTCTGGTCCTTTCTCTGTTCCTGTCTCTCCATCTGGCTCTGTCATTCTGTCTGTCTGTCTCCTACCATCCCCCTTTCTCGTATCAGCCCCTGCTCCCTCGGCATCCCTCCTTCCTTTCCTCTGGAAGCCCCACCTTGTGCTCTTTGGCCAGAAAAGGGCTGCATTTGCATCTCCAGAGGGGCTGGGCAGTCGAGTCCAGAGATGGACACATGGCCAGTGGGATGAGGGGAGGCGGGGGGAGGACCAGCGGTCTGGGAGGAGGGAGGGGAACCCTGCGACCTCCAGCCCCCCAGAGAGACTTTCTGAAAGCTCCCAGTTCTGCACACAGGCCTCCTTCCCCACAGACTTCTTTTCCACACTGCGCCACGGAGAGAGGGGTGTGTGTGTGTGTGTGTGTGTGTGTGTGTGTGTCCGTGTGCACAGGCCCTGAGTGGAAGGGCCACTGGAGAGGCCTTTCCCAGGGGATGGGGAGCCTGACCCTCTCCTGCCAGACGCCGTGCTGTGAGTGTCTCCAGGCTTCGGGGAACCTGCGGCAGGACACACTGGGGATGAGGAACGCAGGATTCAGGACGGAGGGGCCAGGGCCGCCGCTGACGCCTGCACGTTCTCAGGGGTCACAGCTTGCCCCTTGTGGCTGCTGAGTGTTCTCTTTGTGGCTAGCGGGACCGAGGGTCTGAATTTTAAATTACATGAGATTTTAAGGACAGCAAAATCTAAAACCAGATACCCTTTCAGTTATTGGAAATTGTTTAAGTGTACTTGGAATAACGTGGCCATGTGAATTTACATCTCAGATGAACTGGATGTGCTGGAAATGTAAAATACCCTCTGGGTTTCAAGGACTGAGTCCCAAGAATGAGACATTATGTGAAAATTATGTGATGAGACATTTTTCATGTTGGTTGCAGGTTGGAACTGTGTTTTTGTTGCAGTGGGTTAAGGAGGATATTATTAAAATTAATTTCCCAGGTTTTTTCCTTAAAAATGGCTTCTAGAAATCTTAAATGATTTGGCTGGGTTATGTTCCTCTGGGTCGCTCTAGGGTTTGAGGTCTGCCCCTGCCGCCAAGGAAGTGTTCTGTGGCCTCGTTGCACTGAGATGTGAAGCCAGCTTGTTTGTGATTGCTTTTAGCCTCCGGACTGTTCTCTTTGTAGAGAAAAGGAAACACTCCACCCAGCCGAAATTCACAATTTTTAGAATGGAAAAAGTAATGAAACCTCAGACTGGAAATCAACCTTGGATATTCACTGGAAGGACTGATGCTAAAGCTGAAGCGCCAATATTTTGGCCATCCGTAGTTCCAGTATTTCAGCCACCTGAAGCAAAGAGCCGACTCATTGGAAAACACTCTGATGCTGGGAAAGACTGAGGACAGGAGGAGAAGGGGACAACAGAGGATGAGGTGGTTGGATGGCATCACCGACTCCATGGATATGAATTTGAGCAAATTCAGGGAGATAGTGAAGAACAGAGGGGCCCAGTGTGCTGCAGTCGAAAAGAGTCCGACAGGACTTAGCAACTGAGCGATGACAAGAGCAGAATGGAAACGTTAGTTTCAAGCCCCAACCCCCCGCTCACCCACACCCCACTCCATTCCTGCTTCTCCTCGGGAATTAGACTGCGGTGGGTGATGTCTGTCTGGATTAGGAGTCATTTTTATTGTACTTTTGTTTGTAAATTTTTATTTTTTAATTTAAAAAATTTGACTTTGTGTTGGAGTGTAGTTGGTTAGCGATGTTGTGTTTCCAGCGTGCAGTCAAGTGACTCGTGCATATCCATGGACCTATTCTTTCTCAAGTTATTTTCCCATTTAGGTTTTTACAGAATATTGAGATTATGGATATTCTCTAAGGGCCTACAGTGGGTCCTAGTCGGTTCCCTATTTCAAATATAGCAGTGTGTATATGTCTAGACTTTGGGGCCTTTAGCTTTTGCCTCTGACTCTGGCTGGCGGCTCTTTGTTAGGGCTGGCTGGCTGGTTCCCCGGGCTGGTAGGACTTTGCTAGGATGGCTGTAGCTCCCTGAGGAAGCAGAAGCGGGTGGATCCGGCTCCCACGTAGATACTCTCGGCCATGCAGGAGGCTGACATGTAGCTCAGCCAATATCCTTCCTATGTGTCAGGCACCGGCTGGGCAGAGACGGGCCTCTGACACTTCCCGGTGTTGGAGGAGACAGACATTGACCAAACGCCTGCATCGCTAAGCGTGCTTGGCTACATCTGTTATCTTATCTAATCATCGCTCTGCTGCCATGTGGTGAGTGAGGCTCATGGTCTCCCGGTTTCATAGAAGAAGAGCCTGCGGTCAGAGGGGGAGAAGACTTGCCTGCGGCGTACGCAAGCTGGAGCTGGGGCTGCAACCCAGGCTTGCGTGGCTCCAGAGTCCCGTAAACCCCTCCGCTGAGCTGCCTCCCAAATGCTCCCAGAGAGGTCAGGGTTGGAGGTGACCCCTGCCTTCTATGACCTCATCTTCTTCCAGTCCTGCCTCCTCGCCAAGCTGCCTTGCTTCCCTTCATAACACGCCCCGAATCCATCATCCCTACTTTTAATCGAAACCCTCTGCAAACCAACATGTATTTTTAGTCTGCACCACCTCTTGGGATAATGAATCTCATATATTTACTTCCCACTGAGTAAAGCACTACAGCACTTTAATTTTTTCCTAAAATGCCTTGGAGTGTCCCCGTGAGATGGAGGTGAGGGGAGGGGCCACGCTGATTAAGCTTTTCCTCCATCAGTCTCTCTGAGGGCTGGCCCAGGCATGGAGCCCTTTTAGACCTGAGTCGGCATCTTCAACACCCCCTCCACCAGGGTGTGGGAGGCAGTAGGCGAGAGAATTTGCCAAGCTTGCACTGCCCCTCTGTATGTGGGGAAAAAGGAGACTGACCCTGCAGAGTGTGGGTGCCGCAGAAGGGGCTGCCTGCGGTGGAGAGCAGAAGGAAGCCCCTCTGTACTGTCCACCTTCGGCATGGTGGGTTTCTCAGACACAGGTGGGGTGGGAGAGGCGGGGGCTGGGAGCCCTGTTTCTAGTCCCTGAGCTGTAGAGTGCTTAGAGCGCCGGCCAGCGTCCTTGTAGTGGCCCGGATTCCTCACTGTCCTCGCCCTCCCAGTGCCCCTTGCCCGCTCTGCTCCAGCCCCACTCGCCTCTCCCAAGCCATGCGTATTCCTGCCCCAGGGCCTTTGCACCACTGCTCTTTCTGCCTGAAACTCTCTTCCTTGCAGTAAATGCCTCAGTATCTCCCTCTGTTCCTTCCAGCTGTTCTTCAAATGTCAACTTGTCCGTGAAGCAACCTGGACGACTCTATTGAAAATCAAAACCCCTCCCTCTGATCCTTTTATTTCCCTACTTTTTCCTGCCTTTTTTTCTATAGCATATGGCACCTTCTATCAAACTCTATTTGCCATCACTTCATGGCAGATAGATGGGGAAACAATGGAATCAGTGACAGACTTTATTTTCATGGGCTCCAAAATCACTGCAGATGGTGACTGCAGCCATGAAATTAAAACACACTTACTCCTTGGAAGAAAAGCTATGACCAACCTAGACCGCGTATTAAGAAGAAGAGTCATCAACTTTACCGACAAAGGTCCATCCGGTCAAAGCTATGGTTTTCCCAGTAGGCATGTACGGATGTTAGAGTTGGACCATAAAGAGGCTGAGCACTGAAGAACTGATGCTTTCGAGAATCCCTTGGACTGCAAGGAGATCAAACCAGTAGATTCTAAAGGAAATCAACCCTGAATATTCATTGGAAGGACTGATGCTGAAGCTGGAGCTCCAATACTTTGGCCACCTGATGCAAAGAGCCAACTCACTGGAAAAGACCCTGATGCTGGGAAAGACTGAGGGTAGGAGGAGAAGGGGACGGCAGAGGATGAGGTGATTGGGTGGCATCACTGACTCAATGGACATGAATTTGAGCAAGCTCCAGGAGTTGGTGATGGACAGGGAAGCCTGGCATGCTGCAGTCCATGGGGTCTCAAAGAGTCGGACATGACTGAGCGACTGAACAGCAACAATCACGTTCTATAACCTACCGACTTATGAGGTTCATTTCATCTGCCTCTGCAAGGGCAGGAAGTTTCCTCTGTGTTGTTGCCTGCTGTATCCTCAACACCCATGTTGCTGCTGGACACACATCAGGTTCTCTGAAATAGATGTGAAATGAATGCATCGTCTTTATTCTCAGCTTCCCAAGTGGTGTTTGCAGGTTGGTAAATGTTATTATGCCACGAAAGCAACCGTGAGAGTACAGTTGGAGGGAATGTCCATGGTCAAATGCATTTCGTAATAAATTGATGTCTTAGAAGAGAGCCTTGCACTGGACAGGATGCATCAGACTCATATCCAGGTAGTCCTTGTTGGGAAAAGCCAAGCTCTATTTACCCACCCATCCTTTTCACAGGTCAGGAAACTGAGGGTCTCGGTCTCTGAGTCTTGACCCAGATCTGACTTTCTAACAGCTCTGCCTCGTTCTCCACACCCACCCTGTCTCTCTGGTCCTGCCCACCCCATTCAAAGAGGGATTCTCAAAGATCTCATGTGGATGGCCAAAGTCTATAGAAAAGGGGGGTCGTCCCACAGCACATGCAGGAGCCCTGACAAATGTGGGTCACAGACCCTTGGATTCAGGTGTAGCTTCCTTTATTAATTTGTGGCCCAGATTTGTAACTTTTTTTTAATGTACAAAACTGAAAGGACTATAGCTCACCAGGCTCCTCTGCCTGTGGAATTCTCCAGGCAAGAACACTGGAGTGCGTGGCTATCTCCTCCTCCGGGAGATCTTCCTGATCCAGGTACTGAATCCAGGTCTCCTGCATCTCCTGCATTGGCAGGAGGGTTCTTTATGACTAGTGCCGCATGAGGAGCTCTACAAAATTAAATGACCTCTGATTAATAATAATCTCACTCGTGAAAATAATTTCTCTTGTGAAAATAATCATGACACTGATCTATGCTGACTAATACTTAGGCTGACCCTGAAGGCTTTACACCCTTGATTTTGTTAAGTTCCCCATGATGGTCTCACAAGGCATGAATGAGCCCATTTTACAGATGAGGAGACTGAGTTTCAGAGGAGATGGTTTACCTAAACTCACAGGATTGGTGAATGGAGCAGCAGGAATCCAGCCTATCCTGGCCTATTCTGGAGACTGAGATTTCTACCTCTGTGTGCAAATGGGGCTAAATGATGAAAAAAAACCTCTATAATTCTTAGCAGAGAAGAACAGACTATGGTAAACCCTCCCCCCTTCCCTCTAAAGCAAAACAAACAAGATTCTTTAATTTCCATTTCCAGCAATGTAACCAGAGGCGATTTTATTGTTTTATGGTTTTATTTGGAGTCTTTGCCCTGTGCCTTTCCTTTTTTTTTTTTTTGTGCTTGACATATTTGCTATGTAATTTTGTCTTTTTTCCTATTCAATTACTATTATGTTACAATTATGTTTCCATGTTGTTACTCATTTTTGTAAACATTTCAATGGCTGCATAATATTCTGCCTTCAGATAAGTCATAATTCATTTTTCATTTTCCCTTGGGTAGACATTTAGGTCAATGCCCATTTGGGGGCTCATATGCAATGCTCCGGGAGCACTGTTGTGTTTTGATCTCCAAGGCGTCCCCTTAGGAGCTGGAGCCCAGGGCCAGGGCATGTTGTTTTGGGAAGTTTAGTTGGTTGCCTCACACACTCCGGAAGACGCCCTGCCCTCGTGTCATGTCCCCACCAGGAATGCGCAGGGGCCCTTCTCACTGCGTCCTGATTTTCATGGATAGGTTACCTTAGCAACAACAACAACAACAATTTTTTTTTTTTTAATTTAAGGCTTTATATGTTATCTGCTTTAATGTCTTTTCCTTTGATTCCCATTGAAGGTGGGCTTTTCGCCTGTGTTTGCCAACCAGGCCCATCTCCACTTTTATAAAGACTCTTTGTATGGGAGGAATAGTCTTAAAGTCAGAATTTGAAAAAGGATCACATGCAAGAAACGAAGATGAGAACTAGGAAG
This sequence comes from Nanger dama, assembly GCA_917880005.1. Lineage (NCBI taxonomy): Eukaryota > Metazoa > Chordata > Mammalia > Artiodactyla > Bovidae > Nanger > Nanger dama. Next base: position 13,840,380 of record CAKJTW010000053.1, on the reverse strand, counting down.
CAGGCGGCAGACCCAGAGACTGTCCCTCGAAGGCTGACTTCACGCTCCTCCTTGGATAGAAGCAGTGTGTGTGATGCCCTGCAGTGGGCACTGGGTCTCGGATGGGACAGGGGCTGGGAAGACAGAAATCTGGACAGGGTCCCACACAGACAGCCCTTCTGCTGGACGGCTCATCCAGGCTGTGACCCACCTGCCATCCAGAATCCAGCCCCTCCTCAGTCCAGGAGACAGACACAACCAATAATGTTCCACTGTGCTCTGGGCTGCGATGGGTCGCTTGGGGGCTAAGGGAATACAAAGCTGGATCCTGGTCCAGACTAGGGGGCTAGGAGGTGGGGGTGGGGGAGAGGCAGCCAGCCCAGGAAGCACCTTCTCCTCCCTGACCCTCAGCATAAACACCCACTTTTCTGACCATCAAACACACCCATCTAGCCCTGGTAGAGCCTTCACATATGCTGTTCCCTGTGCTTGGAACACTCTTCCTCAGACCCACAAAGGGTCCTGACCATGGATGTCACCACCCCCAGGAGGCCACCCTGATTGCTTCTCAGATTCTCCTTTCTGAGACCTTCTCTTCCCTTCATAGCTCTGAGCTGAGTTGAAAATATCCATAAATCCTATATGCCTCCATGATCCTCTGGGGAGCTTTCAAAAAAAAAAAAAAATACTGATGTCTGGACTCCACCCCAGACTAATTAAATAAAGACCTCTGAGAGGTAGGTGGAGGCCTGGGTTTGTGCTAAAAGCTCCTCGGGGGGTTCTAATGTGCAGCCAGGGCTGGAACCAGGGGTGGAGGAGGTCACTCGCCTATCGCACATTTATTGCCTGCTCCCCCTACCCCGCAACCAGAGGCTCACAGATGCCGGGAGCTGTGAAGCAAGCCCTGGAGTCTACTGAGCACCTTCCCTGGCATGTCCACCCTCCTTAGTTTGTTTTGAGGGAACCATCTTTTGAAAGTTCCTGACACCATTACCATCCAGCCACAGCGTAGTCATGGCCCCATTTTCCAGACTAGGAATCTGCAGGTTGGAAACAGGAAGCGACGTGGCCGCAGTTCCTGGGGTGGGTCGGAGGAGACTCTCAAGTGGATGTCGGGGGAGGGAGGGGACTGCAGGGAGGGGGCCACGCCTGTGTCACTTCAGAGACAAGACTTGAAAACCATGGAAGGGAAACGAGCGAGCTTCGCATCTATCTTTTTGGAAAGAATAAAAAGACTGCGTGTCTTTAAGGCAATGAATGTGGAAAGAAAAAAAAGACTATGTCACCTCATTCTCTGCCCGCTGCTCGGCTTGTCTATATTCCTGTGGCAGCCTGGCCCGCATAAACATTCGGCACACAGCACTTGCAGACACTTTTTAATAGAATCGCTTAAAACAATTAATTACCAGAGTTTTCATTCAAGCTGCAGTGCAAAAGATACGCCGGCAATAAAAGGCATTTATCCGCGGGTTTCTCGAGGCCTGTTTGTTATTAAGATGTAAATTAAATCATCACAGATGTTCCATTTTTAATCTAGGCCTGGGAAGATCAGGGCCAAGCGTGGCCTAAACGGGTTTATTTCATTATCCGTACATTCATTAGAAACCCACCGTCTTAGTGGATATCATTTTTCTTGGGTGCCTTCCCCCCCTCCCTTCTTAAACAAATTATCAGGATAATTTGTTCATTTCCCCTTTCTGTTTGTTCTTAGCGCTCACCAGTCCCGGGGGCAGGGTCCTAGGGCTGCAGGGTGCTGGGAGGCTCCTAGTGGGGTCCCCTAGGGGGTGGTTGCCCCCCACCTCGTACCCCCGCCCGGAGGTGGGGAGACGAGTTTCTTCTCCAGGCGTAGAGTTGGGGCAAATTGTCTGGAAATTCCTAGAAAACATTTCCCTCCCTAATCATGCTTCATACCTCACGGTAGCTCAGGTGGTAAGGATTCTGCTTGCAATCCAGGAGACCCGGGTTCGATCCCTGGTCTGGAAGATCCCCTGGACGAGGGCATGGCAACCCATTCCAGTATTCTTGCCTGGAGAATCCCATGGACAGAGGAGCCTGGCGGGCTACAGTCCATGGAGTTGGGCCTGACTGAGCGACTAATGCTTTTGAATTGTGCTGCGCCTTGGGTAGGGTTGAAAGCCTCAGCGCCAGCTCATAGCCACCTCAGCTCTGAAGTCGGAAGGCACTATCAGCGGATTAATCTCCTCCTCCACGTGGCAGAGCCCTCCCTCCCCACTGGCCGCCACCTAAAATTACCCGGCGGCCTCTGCTTCTTCATCGGCTGCCCTCTGTCTGGGCTGTCAGCCCACCGAGGGTCAGGGCTGAATCAGCTCGCCACTGTGTGGTCAGGAGCCCATGCAGAGCAAGCCCTCAGTTAATAAATAAGTACACTTTAAGGGTTGCTGTTAAAACACCCAGCTTGCCGCTCAACGCACACAATCTCATTTAAGCCCCCAGTAACTTCGAAAAGAGGTAGTGTTATCACCCCCATGGTAAACCATGAAGTTGCGGAGGAGGGTAGGGTTTTGCCCAAGGTCACGACTGCCGGGTAGAGGGGTTAGGTGAACCGAGGTCCGGCTGGTTCCAATTTCCTGTGATTGAACTTGCTGTCCTACAAGTGGGCACTGGGCATTGAGTCCCAAACTCACCAGTGTTTAACTCATCTTTATTTGGTGCCAAGCATGGTGCAAGGCACGGGGAGTGCTCGGCCATAGCTCAGGAGGCCCCCAGAAGAGCACAGGCATCGTTTCGTCACCTGTAGCATCATACCCTCACCAGCCGGCATGCCTGTTCTGCAGCTGTTGCAGCTGACACGCAGCCATAGGATGACTACATGGGCTGAAACTCAGGAGAGGCCACATCATCTGCAGGGTGCACTGCAAGCGGACAAATGGGGCCCCTTCTTCAAAATGGACATGAATTCCAGGAGTGTGACAGCCGAACATGAAGCCAAGTGTGGGCCACTCTGCATGGCTGCAGAGGTGGCATGCTCACAGAGGTGGCCCAGCAGAGGCCCTCCCCCAGCTCGGCTGCCCAGTTCTTTCCACCACGTACACAAAAGCCAGATAATCCTTGGCAACCCAGTGTTTAGGCTGTCCCCACCCCACCTCCTTGACCCACCTGCCTTCCTGCCCTTCCGGTGTCTTCACCCTAGTTATGGTTGAATTAACCCATCAGAGCTTGTGTAACAGTCATCAACAGTAGAGAATCTCCTAATGTGTTCACAGGCTGTTGTGTTCTTAGGTCTTGCATTTCTCCAACAGCCAGATGAAGTATAGCCCGTTGTGTAGTGCAGGAACAGAGAGGGTGAATGACTTGCTCAAGGTCACACAGCCAGCAGATATCAGTTCTGTTCTCTGTGTCCCCAGGGTCTGTTGGACTTGCTTCTTTTTAACAATAACCTTTTGCAGAAAAGTAAAAATGTTAGCGCTCAGTCATGCCTGACTCTTTGCGACCTCATGGACTATAGCCCACCAGGCTCCTCTCTACATGGCATTCTCCAGGCAAGAATACTGGGGTGGGTAGCCATTCCCTTGTCTAGGGGATCTTCCCCACCCAGGGATCGAACCCAGGTCTCCTGCATTGCAGGCAGATTCTTAACCGTCTGAGTCACCGGGGAAGCACGAAGTAGAACCCTGGGCGACTTGTCAGAGGTGGGAACGGGTGTCTGAGCCTGTCCCCTCATCCCAAGCCCCAGCAGTGTCAGGATTAGCAAGAATGTTCTTTTCCAGAGGTACATTCTTTGCCAAGTACAAACCGCAAGAGGCGTATGAACTTGCCAGTGCTTCCGACGATCTCCCAGAAGTCAGAAGGTGTTTGCAGGGCCACTTCGACATTTCAGGCCACCCCTTGGAGTGGGGGCTACAGCAGAAAGCTGGGCTCGGGCAGCCCCTGACTTCACCCAGTGAACCTGGAGCGTAGGAGACCATTAGAGCAGGGGGCAGCAGAGGGGGACCCCAAGAGGGGAAGGGCCCCAGCGGGCTGCAGAGAGAAGACCATCCCTCAGAGGCACCAGCCTGGTACCTCCTCCCATCTCGACTGTGCTCTGCGCACAGGCGCGGCGGCTGCCTGCTGAGAAATGATAGTTTTCTGCTTCCTGCCTGTGCATGGTCTCAAGTTTTCATCAAGTCCTGAAGAAAAAGAATGGGAAAATATCGTGGCTTTTATCCCCCCTGCGTGCTGAAGAAATTGCCTTTTTATGAACGTCCTTTTGCTTTCCCGAGCATTTCACGCACTCCCAGGGCCAGGGGAGCCCCTTAAACATCTAGCTTCACAACCCGCAAACTGCAGAGACTTTGGGTTGGGGTCTGGGGATCGAACAGGACAAACGGGAGAAATGAGAGGAAGACACTTTTGGAAGAGAGTTGAAGCCACGTGTATCACTCAGCTTCCTGGGAGGCTGTTAGGAGTCAGGGCAGCCACCTTTGGCATCCAGGAAAAGCCTAGTGTCCGGCTTTGTGAGCACCCAGAGCAGGGCTCCAGAACTATCGAGACAGGCTGAGTGATCTCCGGCAACTGTCTGGACCTCTCTGAGCCTGTTTCCTCATCCCTGAAATGTGATGGCAATCCCCATCACGTAGGGGGTGTTATGAGGATTAAATGAGGGGCTGTTTATGAAGTCCCCAGCGTGGTGCCCGGCACGCAGCACGCTCTCCATACGGGACAGTTTGCCACCCACCCACCTCATTTCCCTTTAAGTCATTTTACGACAAAAAAATAAATCTCATGAGATTAAAATCTCTCTCTCTCTTTTTTTAACCCATCCCTCCCTCTCCCGGTTGGGTACATGTTGAATGTATAAATAGTTGGGAAAAAAAGCTTGGCCACATTCCTGCATAATTGCTCCTCGGAGTTATTAAAGGTAAAACACCTGTTGGAAGACACGTAGCAGCTTCTGCTCACACTTCTCTGGGGGTCGAGGTTAACTCATGCCAGTAATCGGAGAAGAAGCGTCCGGTGTGGCTCCGGCCAAAGGCCTCCATTGTCGAGCAGAGGTCATTGAAGGATTCTTACGTCTTCTCATTGCGTTTTTCTTCTTATTTTCAAAATTGAGATTCTCGCAGTGGTTTGAGTTATAAGTACGCACACAAACACACATATGCATACACACACGTATGTATAGGCAATGCACACACATGCACGCTTGTGTACACATATGTGTGTGCTTGTATGTATGTACATATACACATCTAGTTTATAACAGGTATGTAATAAAGTATATTTTAAATCCTTAAGTAAGATTTTGGTGCACATGGATATCTTTCTCACTGTTCTTGGTCAAATGGTTTAGCTTCCGAGACCCTGCGAACGTCAGGTGTTGGATGTACAGAATACGTTTTTAACATAGCAGCAAGAGTCTACTTTAAAAATAGTAGGATTCTTCAGCAGCTAAGAACAAAGCAGTGAGTAAAAGCAGACTAGCAAAGAGTAATAAGAAATAAAGTTAGACCACGCAAGCACACATTTTTGTAGAATTGTCTTTCCAGAGTGTCGTCACTATATGTTTTGGCCATTTGTGGGTACTGCTCCTGAATCATGCTTTTGGTTCGTAAATAAAGTCCCATTTGATAGATTTCTTTCAGAGTTCAGAGTAAGGAGATACTTGGTCGACATTAAGAAAATCTTCTTAGAAAGTTTTTTGCCTTGTTTCTTATTTTTGCCACATGGCATGAGGGATCTTAGCTCCCTGACTAGGAACTGAGCCCGAGCTCCTGGCAGTGGAAGCTCAGGTCTTAACCGCTGGACAACCAGGGAAGTCCCTCATCCTGTTTTAAAAATTAATTCCATTTTTTCCCAACCTTCTAGAAAGTTTCAAAAAGATTTTACTTCCAATGTCAGAGATTTATTATTTGGTTAAAAATTTTTTTTCTTTTGGATTCTCATAATTATTAGCCTTATGATATGATTATTTTCATTGTTCTAAAGAAGTTTCTGAAATATTTTTCCTCAAAAATAATGGGGTACAAATTTTTTTATGAAGCAGGAGACAAGGAGTTGAATTTCCGTTTGCCTTTTAATGTTCTGTTTAGTTGGTATTTACGGTCCCGGTCTTTTGCACCCTGCCACACACAACGCAGTAAGAGATTCATTAGCAAGGACTCTGATCCAAAGTATCTTTCTTTGAGGAGATCATCCGAAAGGGGACATAATGTGCCTTTGAAGGCATGTGACGTTGATATAACACACATATATTGATACAGAAATAGCATTAACTCTCTGGGAAGCTGGGAGGCCGTCTACACCATAAGCATGAAATATCCTTTGGCCTCATTTGGGCCCATGGGATGGAGTGGGGGCACAGGCAGATGGACTGGGGTGCTGGGCCCAGCTGACCTGAGGACACTCAGGATTCTGTGCAAAGGGGAAGAGGCAGGCTCCCTCTGCTGCTGCAGCACCGCTTCCACTCCTCTCTGGGGCCACTGGGGAGCTCGCAATTTGCAGCCACATTTCAAGACGTCTGAATTCCACTCTGAAGGGCAGAAAGGACAAACTCAGGGGTACCTGGACACCCCACCACCAGCACTGCACTACTGTTTGGGTCTCTGATTTCCCTGGATCTGTCTGTCATCCACAGGCAGTAACACTCATGAAAAATCCTGAACTTCCCTGGATCTTCCACCTCAGGGGCCGAGGGTTCAGTCCTTGGTGCTGCCAAAAAAAAAAAAAAAAAAAAGAGGCTTGCTGGGGACTTCCTGATCGTTCAGCAGTGAAGACTCTGAGCTTCCAAAATGCAGGGGACGTGGATTCCATCTTTGGTCAGGGAACTAAGATCTTACATGCTGCGTGGTTCGGTCAATAAATAAAAATAAATAAATTCAATGAAAAGAAAACCCGAGTGTCCCTGACTCACTCGGCGGGGCTCTGAGAACACCGCTGGCCTCGCTCCCCGTTTTCATCCTGTCCGTCTTCCTCCCCCTTCTCTCGTCTTTCCCCTCTTTCCCTCTCCAGAATCCCATCTCTGTTTCATTTCCTCTCCTCTCTTGTCTCGTAACTGTCTCCTTTTTTTCCCTTTTCTGCCTTTTCTCTGGCTATTCCGCTCCACCCTCTTGCTTTGTTTCTCTGTCCTGGTCCCTCCCTCGTCTCCTCTCATCTCCTCCCCCTTTCTTCCTCCCCTTTGTGCCTCCCTTTTCTTCTACCTTACCTTCCAGCACCTTCTACTTCCTTCAACGTCCTCGCCCTCTGTCACTCTTGGCTGCTCTCTGTTTGCGTCTACACTCTTCTTTGCCCTGAATCCTACCCTGTCCCAGGTTCCTCTGCGTGTGTGTGTGTGTGTGTATCACAGACACTCCCCCCACCCCACCCCACCACACATACACACACTTCCTGAACACTGTAGAGAACTCAGGACTCAAACATTCTGTGGCCTTGGTCTGTACTGAAGGCAGTGCCCTTATAACCTGGCAGGCCCAAACAGAAGACCCCCAAATCCAAAACGAAAAACTAACAGTGCAGCCAAGTCACCCCGATGATGCCCACCCTGTGTCTGACACGGGAATGAGGCACCAGGCGGCTCTTACATCGATTTTTCTCTAAGAGTGGGTCACCTCCTCTCTCGGGCCCGTCAGTCTCTCAGATGGTTCTTTCCTTCCTTTTTATCAGCCGTGCTGTGCAGCGTGAAGAATCTTAGCTCTCCCTCAGGGAGGGAACCCACACCCCCAGCATTAGGAGAGCGGGGTCTTAACCACTGGACTGCCAGGGAAGTCCCTGAAGTGGTTATGGAGGTGCCAGGAGCCTGGGAACTAAAGGGCCTCTCCAGGCTGCCTGACAGCCCACGTTAAGCAAGGAGACAAAGCTGGTTGGATTTTCCAGGCCTCCTGGGTGGCTGAAGGTCATGTGTTTTGTGATTTCAGAAGATAGGTGGTAGAGAAGGAAATGACAACCCACTCCAATATTGTTGCCTGGGAAATCCCACGGACAGAGGAGCCTGCTGGGCTACAGTCCACGGGGTCACAAGAGACTCGGACACGACTTAGCAACTAAGCAACAAGAAGAACCTAATTTCTAACCACTTTTCTTTCCAGGAAAATTCAGGAAACACACACCTTTATAAGTCATGGGTATTCCAAAACTTCCTGAAACATGAGAGCTACATTTCACAACCTACATTCTTCTGAACACCAAGAGGTTCCAAATTAAAAGAAGAAGAAGATGGATGGGGTGGAGGCAAATGGTAGGAGGTGGCTGACCCAGATGGAAAGGCGAGCATTTCCTGTGGGGACCATGCCAGAGGCCGGAGACCCAAGCCCCCAGGGCTGCGCTGGGTGAGCAAGCTCCCTGTCCCTCCTGCCCTTCTCACATGCAGAGCGGGCAACTCCCCCTGCATCCAAGTGGGACCCCCCTTCTCCACCCTAGGAACCTTCCAGGTGTCAGAGAACAGGGAGGGGTGGGGGAAGATGAACCGGCAAGCCTGGATCTGCCATCTGGGCTCCTTGTCAATTGCCTCATTTATTCCTTCACTTATTTGATAAGCATGCATTAGGTGCCTGTGGTGTACCATGCACTGGGCAGACAGTGAATGATGACAGGGACCCATCACTCAAGTATAGCTGAGCAGATGATTTCAAGAGGGTGAGATCGAGCTTAGCAAGTAGATCTGCACGCGGGCTCACCTATGAGCTTACAGTTTACTGAGATGCTTTTACATAGATGATGCTTGCTCCTTTAAAATATTATTTATTTAATTTTGGCTGCACTGGGTCTCCATCGCTGTGCTTGGGCTTTTCTCTAGTCGGGCCAGCGGGGCTACTTTCTTGTGGACCATAGGCTCTAGGCGAGCAAGCTTGGTAGTTGTGGGGCACGGGCTTAGTCTCTTCCCAGTATTGGGATCTTCCTGGACCAGGGATCGATCCTGTGTCCCCTGCATCGGCAGGCGGGTTCTCAACTACTGGACCACCAGGAAAGTCCGCCATATATAATCTTAACATTAGTTCTAGCATAACCTGCATGAGTGAAAGCATTCAGTCGTGTCCGACTCTTTTGCAACCCCATGGACCATACAGTCCATGGAATTCTCCAGGCCAGAATACTGGATTCGGTAGCCTTTCCCTTCTCCAGGGCATCTTCCCAACCAAGGAATTGAACACAGATCTCCTGCACTGTAGGTGGATTATTTACCAGCTGAGCCACTAGGGAGCCCACGAATACTGGAGTGGGTAGCCTATCCCTTGGAGAAGGCAATGGCAACTCACTCCAGTGTTCTTGCCTGGAGAATCCCAGGGATGGTGGAGCTTGGTGGTGGGCCGTCTATGGGGTCGCACAGAGTCGGACACAACTGAAGTGACTTAGCAGCAGCAGCAGCAGCAGCAGCAGTAGCCTATCCCTTCTCCAGGGGATCTTCCCGACCCAGGAATCGATCCAGGGTCTCCTGCATTGCAAGCAGATTCTTTACCAACTGAGCTATACTAACCTGCATAGTAGGTACAATTATCTAGACACCTGTTGGGTCCACAGACCTTTCAAGAGAAGGAGGTGGGGGAGCTCACCTTCTTGCAGGTGCCCTGTTCTGCCATAGCCTGGGGAGGAGCTGGAGGCGTCTAGGCCCTCCTGCTTCTTTTAGATGCTAAACCCTGGAGCTAGCAGGCTTGGTACAACTTTCTCGGTTTGTAAAAACCTGTGTCAGCCAAGAAGTCACAACAAGAGAGGGATAAAAGGCCAAGTGGATTGCTTTATTAGCGGAGCTAAAAGGCCCAGTCGGTCAGAGAACCTTGTTACCTATCAGGTAATTAGCCATCCTGGAAGCCTTCTTTATCCAGGGACTCAGAGAGAAGTCCCCCTTAGTCGCAGGAGAGTAGCTGGCTTTCCAGCCAGCAAGCTAATTGCCAGATCAGAGGCTCACACATCTGCTGGGGTAGACCTGCCGGTCGGGACGTTGAATACAGACACATGGTCCCAGGCGATTTGGTTGGCTGGGTCAGTTGGGACTGAATGGGTACCCTGGGCCGGGCAGTCAGAAGTATTGGCAGCCAGGATACAGGGGAGGATCGGGTCCTTTAAGAGGGTGTTGCTTTGCTCACAGCTCTCCCTGGCTCCTCAATCCAGTGGAAGCATCAACAGCCGCACTCTCCCAGAGTGAATATGCTTTCCCAGGTGTTTTGCTAAAATGCAGATTCTGATGCAGTAGGTCTGGATGAAGCCACAATTCTGATTTTCAGCAAGCTTCCAAGTGACAAGGATGCTGCTCGCTCATGGACCACACCTTAAGAAGCAGGGTTTCGAGGCTCCCATGCACAGACTGGGAAAGTGGGTCAAAATGGGCTCCGTGCCTGACCATCCTTCAGTCTTGGCTCAGAAGCCCCTGTTCCTGGCATCCTGGGCTGCTGGGTGGCCCTGTGGTGCTTTCATGACCTCCCTGAAGCCCAAAGGGAGAACATGAACTGTTGTAAATATTTTCTCACTTGTCATGGCTGGGCTCCTCGGGAGGGCCACCGGGGTCTATACATCATCACCCCACGGTCTAGCATCCCTCAGAAGTGGCATCAAACTTCAGCTGGACTGCACATCCTGCTCTGCCACTGTATCCATGCAGTCCTTCAGCATTCCCAGCTTCCCTTTCCTCCTTAGCCAAATGGGCACGGGAAATGGCACTTTGCATCACCCACGTACCAGCTAGGGGATACAAATGAGGTCAGGCTGCTCTTTCTCTTTTTTGCTGACTTTGGTATGAGGTTCACTTTATAGAAAGTAAAAGGTACAAATTGCTGGATACAAATTTCTATATTGCTGGAGAAGACTGTTGAGAGTCCCTTGGATAGCAAGATCAAACCAGTCCATCCTAAAGGAAATCAACCCTGAATGTTCATTGGAAGGACTGATGCTGAAGCTGAAACTCCAATACTTTGGCCACCTGATGTGAAGAGCCACCTCATTGGCAAAGACTATGATGCTCAGAAAGATTGAAAGCAGGAGAAGAAGGGGACGACAGAGGATGAGATGGTTGGATGGACCTCCGACTCGATGGACATGAGTTTGAGCAAGCTCTGGAAGTTGGTGGAGGACAGGGAAGCCTGGGGTGCTGCAGTCCATGGGGTCTCAAAGAGTCGGACATGACTTAGTGACTGAATAACACCTGTCTTCATCATCTTGGGCTGTCATAACAAAATACCCCAAAGAGGGTGGCTTAAACAATAGATCTGTAGGCTGGAAAATTCAAGACCCAAGTGGGGCTGATTCTGTTCCTGGTGGGGACTCTCTTGGCTTGCAGAAGGCCACCCTCTCACACGACCTTTCCTTGGTGCTGTGTTAAAAACAAAATTTAACTGTGGCGATTTGAAGACCTAATTGGACTTATTAAATGATTCCCAAATGGGACAGCATCTCATATGACAAACAGGGAGATGCTCTGTAGGGTTATACATCATGGAGGGCTATTTTAGGAAAGAGCGCAGGATGCAGAAGGAGGGTATCAGCCAGGAAAAAGTGTAAGTTCACTGAAGGAACATAAAAATTCAAGTAACTCTTAGTTTATTCTTTCAAAAGAGATAAGAGAAGCCTCTACAAGTCAATAAGAGAAGCCAAATCTGCTGACACCTTGACCTTGGACTTCTAGGTTCCAGACTGTGGGAAAATTATTTCCCATTGTTTCAGCCCTTCAGTCCATGGCGCTCTGTTACAACAGCCCAGGGTGAGTGATAGGGATGCCCAGGAGGCTGCAGCCCTGCCTCAGAGATGCTGCTGCTGACTAGCAGGTAGGAGTGCCAGCCTGGGGTCCGGGGTGTCTTCTCCATCACTTTGAGCCCAGAACATCAGCCTCGGCTCTCTGAGCATCAGAAGATCTGGCTGCCCTGAAGGAGAAAGCTGAAAGGAGCAGACTTAGCTGGAGGACTCACTTGGAGGCATCTCACTTCTTCCTTCACCCTTCAGCGCCGGCAAGTTCAAATTACACATCACCTCCCAGGGCCCACGTCTGTGCAATTCACAGGCCCACAATGGCATCTCATGAATATTCACTGAGCTGCTCAGATATGCAGCAGGGAGAGCAAATAATAAAGAGGAGAGAGAAAGAGACAGAGAGAGAGAGGGAGGGGAGAGAGAGGAGAACCCATCTTCCCCTTTGCATCTCATAGACAGGATAGAGTGCAGGATGCTGGTACAAGGGGAGTCTGGTTTGAGAGCCTGAGCTTTTCCAGGGGGATCAAGGGAACAGCTTCTTGTATAATGAGATTGACTCTTAAAATGAAAGTGCTAGCGCTTGTGCTGCAGTTCAGATTCCCCTGCTGTGAATTTATTCCCAAGGCTCTAACATTAAGACATCGTACATACAAGCTGGGAGCATTCAATTAGGTTTTCTGTTATTAATCAGTCAATTAAGCCGCAATCTCGGGGATATACATTTTCACTCTTAAAGAGGTGAGAAGCATGCCGGGGCCCCCAGTCTGGTTTGGAATGCCAGGCTGGTCTGGCGGAGAGGTCAGAGACCTGAGGATGCCAAGAGGGGAGAGGAGATGGGATGAGGTGGCAAGGGTGAGTGGAGCCTCCTGGCAGTGTGGGTCTTTCGGTTCAGGAGGCCTCTGGGAGTACGGCAGTTGGAAGTTCTCTTGTGGAAGAAATGACACCGGGTGGCCACTCAGAAGGATCATGGGCTGTAGAGTCTGGCCGACTTTGGAATTAGGTCAAAGACAGCTTTGCTATTCTGAGCCTCAGTTTCCCCGTCTGTAAAACTGAGAAGTCTAATCCTGGTTCTGGATTTCTCTCTCTTTCATGAGATCTAAGTCCAAACGGCTAATGGGTATGGAAAGTTTCTGTCAGCTGTGACATGCTAGATGACACTTAAAGAGACAGAAGTGGCTGCAACAGACAACAGAAGGACATTTATGTATAAACAGAATGGGGACAGCAAGAGCCCCCTTGAATGTGAAAGATGGTTATATAGACCGAGGGGCAAATAAACACCTGTGCTTCAGTTTTTAATTTCTTTGGATGGTTCCAAACAGACACAGGGAAGAGCATATCCTTACCTTGGATAATATCTGAGAGCTTGTTCTAAGAGACGGTTCCTAAGATTCACAGCACCCCCAAAATGGGATCAGACTGCAATGACTGGACAGGATTAAGGGAGGAAGAGGGGATAAAAAGAGGGTCCCAAAATCTTTTCAGTATGGACTCAAATTTTATTTGTATTTACAATGAGTATCAACCAGGAGAAAGCTGTCAATCTGTTGATGACAATGAGCCTTTAAAGGAAACAGATAAGCACAGCTAATAATTAGTACATAAATCAATTGCAAGTAAGCGTTTGGATTTGTGATTAGCATACAAGTAATTTGTTGTTTGACACTTTTGAGATTAAGTGTTGGTGTAATTAGCACATAAATCATTTGCACATGGATGTTCCTGAAGTGTCTAGTGTGTAATTACATATAAATCATTTGTACTTGGGGGTTTCTAAGGTGTTTGGTGTGTCAAGGGCACATAAATCTTTTGTACATTAGTGTTTTTAAAGTGTTTGTTGTGTAATTAGCACATGGCTTGTTTGCAATTGTGTGCTTCAAATTACTTGCTGTGTAATCAGCATAAAAACCATTGGTGCATAGAATTTTCTAAATCATTTAGTGGACACTGAGCATGTATTTAATTTGTAAATGAAAACATCTAAAATGTCTCTTGTAATTAGCACATATACCAGTTGTATATGGGTATGTTTAAGTTGCTTGGTTTGTGATTAGCACATAGATCTTTCTGTGAATGAGCTCTCTTAAGTGATTTAGAATTTGCATAGGAATCATTTATCCATGGGCCTTTGTAGGGTACTTGATTTATAATTAACATATATGCAATTTGTAGATGGGTCTTTAACAACTACTAGGAAAAAAGTTATTCCTTTCTTAAGAAATACTTTTTATCCTGCTTACATTTGCTTAGCCAGCTTAATTGCACTGTGGAAAGAAAGAATTTATCAGTTGCTGAAGCTTTATGCCTTCTTGTTCACGTAAAGTTCAGAACGCATATCTGTAACCTCAAAATGTTTCATGAGAGTTTGCTGTTAGTTTGTATGAGACTGAAAGACTGGTGCTTCTCTAGAGATTCAGGTCAAACCCCAAAAGTCTCTTTCATTGAGATGAAGGTATCTCTTGTGTTCTAGGAGATCAGAAAGCACTTTGTTCTGGACCTAATAAAAGGAATCTGGCAAAACATAATCATGAGAAACAACAATTTATGAATAAACACAAAACTTATCCAAATGAGAAGCCCAACTATTCCCCAAACAATTATGAAGAAAACAGGTCAGGGGGTTAAAATTTTGAGTACTTAGTAGATGCTAGAAATCACCCTAATTGCTACATTAGGGGAGGAATTTCTAGTTAAAATGGTCATCTAATCAGCAACCGTCTTTGATTAATGCTGGAACATTTCAATTCCAGCATTAATCAAAGGTGCAATGGAAAGAAACATCTTGAGAAAGTATTTGAAAAGCAGCATCACATATACACATATGCAACAGTACATGTGCTAATTACAAAAGACATTATAGATAAATTAACGAAAAGGGGACCATGACTAGATGAAATCTGACTTTGCATTCCAAAGGCTCATTAAAGAATCCTAAAAGAATCTAGACAGGAAAAAAAATGAAACATTAAAAAGAATCATCTTATCTTTGAAAGACCATGACTTACCCTCCACAATACTAAATTCTCCCTGAAAGGAATATTAAAAGTACAAAAGTTGTGGCCCAAGAATTTTATACCCAGCTCAACTGCTTTTAACGTATGAAAACAGCAGAAAGAAACGTACGCTGAAGGGTTTGGAAAATAATGTATTCTCATGTACCCTTCTGGAAAAAGGAAAAATTGAAGAAGCAGTCCAGCCAATGAAAAGATGAATCAAAATCTAGGACTCAAGAATGTCTGGGGTGGTGAGAAAGGATGTGCACATAACCCACTTTTTGGTTTGGACCCAGCAAGAGATTCTATCTGAATAATGTAGTGAATAGTAAGGCTTGGGGGTTGGTCCTAAGAAGGGAAAGGAGAAAACACACAGCTGAGTTGAACTGAAGTTATCTTCCTTCCTCTCCAGCCTCAATTTCCCCATCTATCAGAAAGATGAAAACGTGACAAATGTTCATTTAGGGTGTCTCCATCACAGGGGACTCTCTTCCCCATATTCAGACAGCTTGGATGTTTACACAGCACCCACACTTTGCCGAACCATCTGTGGTGGGTTTTCCCAGTCTTTAGTTGCTCATTAACCAGCCTGTAGTATGTGTATCAGGACTGCTGTGATTTACTTAATATTTTCCTTTAGATAAAACCATAAACATATTTCACACACATATTTAATTTTAAATTCATGCATTTTAATTAAATAAAATGAAATTTAATTATTAAAAGTAAACAATTTAAATATTTTATTTAATAAACATATTTATTCCCAAAACTAGTTTATGTAACCATGTTAAATGGAAAACCCTCATCATAAATAGAAGGCAACTGTGAATATAAAAAGAGAAAAAATACTGAATTTTGTTATTAACAGGATATACATAGGTTATTTAGTTGTTAGTTTGTATTCATTTTTCTTTCTTTTTATTATCACATTTTAGCAACTGAATGTTGCTAAATGTAAATTCATTTTAGCAATTGAAATTGGGATGGAACTTATTTACAATGAATGGTCTTTTACAATTTATTGGCCTTTTTTTTCTTGCATGCGTGCATGAGTACTGGGTTGTTTCAGTCGTGTCCAACTCTTTTGCCGCCCATGGACTATAGTCTGCCAGGCTCCTCTGTCCATGGGATTCTGCAGACAAGAATACTGGAGTGGCTTGCCATTTCCTTCTCCAGAGGATCTTCCTGAGCCAGAGACTGAACCCACATCTTCTGCAGTAGGATTCTTTACCAGTGAGCCACTGGGAAGCCCCTTCACTATGTATTCTACCTTATTTTTTAAAACACTTTTTATTTTGTTTTGGGGTATAGCCAATTAACAATCTTGTGGTAGTTTCAGGTGAACAGCAAAAGGGACTCAGCTATACATGTACATTATAGTTGAGTACATATACATGTACATTCTCTCCCAAAGTCCCCTCCCACCCAGGCTGCCACATAACATCGAGCAGAGTTCCATACACAGCACTTTTAAAATATATTAAACAATACTTTTTCTAAAATGACCATGATTGATTCCGTAATGGCAAAAAATAACATTATTTTAAAAGGGAACAAAGACTGTTGGATTCAGCTTACCTGAAAGCATTTCATCCCAGACTTCCTAGTTATATGAACAGATTACACGGCACATAATAGACAATGTGTTTATATATATTCACAGATGTATATATGGAGAAGGCGATGGCACCCCACTCCAGTGCTCTTGCCTGGAGGATCCTATGGACGGAGGAGCCTGGTGGGCTGCAGTCCATGGGGTCGCTACGAGTCGGACACAGCTGAGCGACTTCACTTTCACCTTTCACTTTCCTGCACTGGAGAAGGAAATGGCAACCCACTCCAGTGTTCTTGCCTGGAGAATCCCAGGGACAGGGGAGCCTGGTGGGCTGCGGTCTATGGGGTTGCACAGAGTCGGACACGACTGAAGTGACTTAGCAGCATATATATACATATATATATATATATATATTTAGTTTGATTTGGATCATATAATTTACAACAGAAAGAGTCTTAATTAATATCTGGTTGGAACCCAGATTGGACTCTATCTCATTCCAAACTCATGCTCATCCCTACGTGCTTCAGCCTGAACCAAAAGGCTCCTTAAATGCAAGTCATTTTCAAAGGTTTTGTTTCCAAACTGGTTCTCTAAGAAAAACAATCCTGGCAGTTTGATGGGTAGCATGTAGCCTGGGATGATTCTGGGAAGAGAGCCCTCCAGATTAAGTTCCTAACTGCAGGGGGAAGTGAACTGAGCGTGTTTTCTAAACAAGCCTCAACACAGCCTGAGCAAGTAGCCCTGTTTTCTTTCTCCTCTTTAGCGCTGACCTCTGTCCCCTCACCCAGATCTCCGCTGTGCAGTCAAACCTCATTTGTCCAAATAAAACCTGACTGCTTGCAAGCCAAGGTGAGAGATGTAGCTGTTCACATCTTTAAAGCCAAATATTGTATGTGAATATATATATATAATTGGAATACAGTTTTTGCTTTAGAAACCTTTAGAAACCTCAACTGGCAAAGAAGAAGGGGAGAGGAGAGTCTTTTGGTAGGGGGATGCTGCTTCTCTGGCTGTCTGGCCTTAGGTAAACGCCTTGCCTTCCCCGAGCCTCTGAAATGGCTCACTATAACCTGCACTTTCTCGGCCGTGAGAAATAGAGGGGCCCACAGCCATGCTAATGCGTGTGCTCACTCACTCCATCCTCCCATTTCCTTCGTTCATTCAGTGACCAAGCCAGGTGGTGAGCTAAGATGGGAAGCCTAATCAGACAGACTTGCATTCAAGTCCCTGTTCTGGGACCTTGGACAGCTCTTCCTGAGTCCTGGAATCTAGGTTTGTTGTTGTTTTTTAATTGCTAAGTTGTGTCCAACTCTTTGTGACCCCATGGACCGTACCCCACCAGGCTCCTCTGTCCATGGGTTGGACAAAATACTGGAGTGGGTTGCCATTTTCTTCTCCAGGGGATCTTCTCAACTCAGGGATAGAACCCATGCCTCCTGCTTGGCAGGCAGATTCTTTACCACTGAGCCACCTGGGAAGCCCCTGGGAGCTAGGTTACCTGCTCTCTGAGTGTCAGAATTTGAATGGGCAGGTGAGGAAAGAGACATACAGGTGGCAAAGAAGCCGGTGGAAAGATGCTCAACAACCATCAGTAAGAAAATGTAAATTCTCCGTCCCTTATGGTAGAGGCTCCGTTGACTCCCAAGCCCCTTGAGGAAGCAAATTTTGCCTCTTTTTACACATTCATATCAATATTCCTGATCTGTAAATAGGTTTCCTCTCTTTCTGATTCTCTTTTGAACCACTTGTAACATCTACCTATTTCCCTCATTGATTGAATTAGAAAAAATCACTAATGGGTGGGGTGCTCATTAAAAAAAAAAAGAAAATGCAAGCTCAAATCCCAGTGAGATACCACTGCATACTTCTTTGAAAGTTGAATACTTAAAAACTGTTCACAGCAGATACTGGTGACATAGAGAAATGGAAACATTCATTCACTGCTGTTGGGAATGTAAAGGGCACAGCCTCCTCGGAAAACGGTTTGCAGTTTTAAAAATACTTAAACATCCCACTACCAGATAGTCCAGGCTTTGCTCTCCTGAGTATTCACCCAAGATAACTGAAAACATGTGCTCATAAAAGACAACACCAACCTTCATCGCAGCTTTCTCTGAAATAGCTCAAAAACTAGAAGCAATCTAAACGATTCCCATCAGCAGGTGAATGGATCAACAGACTAGTGTAGCCACACAAAGGAATACTACTTAGCAATAAAAAGGAATGAGCTATTGACATTTCCAAAAACTTGGATGAACTTCAAGGGGTATTGTTCCAAATGAAAGAAGCCAGACACCAAAGATTACATGCTGTAAGACTCCATTCACACAGAATTCTAGAAAAGGCGAAGTCTTCTGCGGTGACAGAAAGCAGATGAGTGGTTGCCTGGGTGGGAGGCTGGAGGGAGGGTGTGACTACAGAGGGGCTGGAGGAGACTTCTGGGGGTAACTGATACGCTCATGATCTTGAAGGTGGTGATGGTTTTATGGTGTGTACATGTGTCAAAACCCGTGAAATAAGAAAGAATTTAAAAAGTAAACATAATCACAGACTCCTGCTCCTGGCAATTTGATACCACTGTCAGCCTTTGAGCATCAAGACACCAGTCCCCTCTCCTCCCCCTACCCAAGGCCCAGCTGCTGGGCACACGGGAGGTGGTGGCAAAGGCCTGGACCATTCACGTCAATCAGTTCAAGTCCCCACCCAACCTCATGCTGGCTTGCTTGCTATGAGAATGAGAACGAGTTGCTAAACTCTTGGAGTCTCAGTTTGCCTTTCTGTAAAATGGGCACATGAGCAGCCACCCAGATGTTTATTACCACATGCATGATGATCAGTCTACACGTTGAGCCTCCCCACAAGCTGGCACTAGGTCCAGTAGATGGTGAGGGAAGCTTGCAATGTCCATTCATCATCCCAGGTGGAAAGTGATACCACATGTCATCAGGCACAGAGCCATTCACGGATGACCAGAGGCTACTTCCCAAACCCCAGAGACTCTGTCCCAATCTGCTCTGGTCCACGGTGGGGCTGTAGGGCGAGAAGCACCCCGTCTACGGTGAGAAGTCATTAAAGGATCATCCCTTCTACTCGGGCCTCCCCGAGCACGTGGCCTGGCACAGGGAAGTGGCCACCTCTGCTCCCTGGGCAGTGACCCCTTCTCTCCTGGGTACCCCAACCTGTCCTGCCTCTGAGTCAGGGGCCTGGGGGTGTGTGGGCAGGTGGCCGGGGCTTGGCTGTTACGAGACAGAGACTGGAAAGTACTAGGCAATGCTTGTGGCAAGCGTTCAGTAAAGATCTCTCATTTTTATCACCATGGCATTTAGGATGCTGAGTTCTTGAGGGCAGGCTGGGATTGGCTGTCATCCCCTGCTTCCCTGCTCCCAGGACACTGCCTGCACACGGCACGTGCCTTGTTCCCACTTAGCAAATTGAATGAATGAATGACAGCAGGCCTGATTTTACAAAGGTTCTGACAAACTGGCCACACTCACCAGGACCTGTAAGAAGGGGCTTGGGTGAGGGCAGCTTGTGCAAGCCTGCTGTATGGGAAAGTCCGCGGGATGGAAGGACGGGGGCAGGGGAGGAGAAATCCTGAGTCCACAGCAGGAAACAGGACGTTACTTGCACTCTCATATTCTAATATCTTGAATCCTTAATCAAACCTATAATCTAAAATTCAAAAGAGGGTTTGGGGAAAACACAGTCAGCTGCATACTAAACAGAAGCTTGGGCGCCGGCTGAAATGCACGGGCTTTTTTTTTTTTTTCTGTGAAGAGTCCGGAAGAGGGGATGGGAGTGAAGGATAAAACAAAAACAAAAATAGTACCTGGCCACCCTCTGCTCCGTGCATCCAGTGTGCCTTGTACTGTGCCAGCCGGGTGTCATTCTCACTTCCGGGGGATGCCGAGGCTCAGGGAGATGAAATGACGTGCAGACAGTCATGAAGCAAGTAAGTGGAGGGTCCAGGGAAGCCACCTCTAAGCCCACCGCTGCTCCTCTGTCCCAGGCTGCCCCCGAATCGCACCGGGTGGCTCCTGTCACTCACTTATTAGAAACGCTGACTAGTGCCTTTACAAGAGCTGGTCTGTGTGGCTGCAGCATCTTTGCCTTTATACCTGGCTGGCTTGTCTCTGGAAAATGTCATAAGTCCTAGCAGACCCCTCTGGAGACCCCTGATCTCCCAGTAACAGCTCCTGGAAAATAGGAAGCTTTCATGGAACCAAATTGCCACCAGAGGGACGAGGCGATGGGGATCACACACAAGTTCATTGCTGTGCCCGCCTGAGATTTTGTAGCTGTTTGTTACACAGCAGCATGATGTCAATAGATAACTGATATACCAGGCATGGTAACGAACCACTTGGTCTAGAATCCTATGGTTCCACCCACGGAGGGGCTTTGGCGGTGACCCTATACAGGCCCGGACGTATTCTAAGATAACTCAATTGGTATGGACATTTGCAAAAGTGTTGGATCTGCTCATCAGCTGGGGAGCTTGCCACTGCTTCTAACATGAGGCAGAGGAAAGATTTTAAAGGAGAGAAGAGGTCAGAGGCCCTGGAAGGGACACAAAATGACAAACGGCTTCAAACCCATAAGCACCGAATTGTGTTCCAAAACTCCCCGCCATCCAGACATACCTTGCACAGGCAGGGATTTCTGATGAGAGAGAGCGCAGAAAGTCACCTACGAAAAGCAAGTGTTAACCTTGAAATAAACTTGCGTGGGAATGGAGCACGTTACCGGCGTGAAGGACACAGCATAACAAAGCGGGTGGATTCATGGACCTCAGCTTTGCAAAGAGCCTGCAGTGATGTGGTAAAGCACCCATGTTGTGAGGTGAAGCAGTCTCAGTGTGAATTCCAGGTCTACTATTGGCTTCCAGCAGGGCTCAGAGATGGACTTCCTTTCCTTTCTACTCAGTGGTGCTTTCAGCTCTCAGCCTCAGCCTGGGGTTCTTGACTCTGCACCCCCCTGCTTGCTGGGATTCCTGGCAAACCTCTTCCTTGCTGCTGCTGCTGCTAAGTCACTTCAGTCGTGTTCGACTCTGTGCGACCCCATAGACGGCAGCCCACTAGCCTCCCCCGTCCCTGGGATTCTCCAGGCAAGAACACTGGAGTGGGTTGCTATTTCCTTCTCCAGTGCAGGAAAGTGAAAAGTGAAAGTGAAGTCGCTCAGTGGTGTCCGACTCTTAGCGACCCCATGGACTGCAACCTAGGCTTCTCTGCCCATGGGATTTTCCAGGCAAGAGTACTGGAGTGGGGTGCCACCGCCTTCTCCCTTCCATGCTGGGTGCTCCCTTTTCTAAATGTTCATTTGGAGCAAGTCCTCAGACGGGGTCGCCCTGACCTCTTGGATCACACTCAGAGGGATCAGACAGAGAAGTCAGCTTTGGAGGAAGCTGAACACTATTAGTCAAGCACAAACCTTAATAATAATAGTTACTGGTGGCTCAGATGGTAAAGTGTCTGCCTGCAATGTGGGAGACCTGGGTTTGATTCCTGGGTTGGGAAGATCCCCTGGAGAAGGAAATGGCAATCCACTCCTGGAAAATCCCATGGACGGAGGGTCACAAAGAGTCGGACATGACTGAGCAACTTCACTTTCACTTTCACTGGTGGCTCAGTCAGTAAAAAATCTGCCTGCAGTGTGGGAGACTGGGTTCAATCCCTGGGTCAGGAAGATCTCCTGGAGAAGGGCATGGCTACCCACTCAATTATTCTTGCCTGGAGAATCCCCATGGACAAAGGAGCCTGGTGGGCTACGGTCCGTAGGGTCTCAGACTCGATCATGACTGAAGCAACTTAGCATGCATCATTTCCTGGGGAGGGGCTTACCCAGGTGGTAATAGTGGTAAAGAATCTACCTGCCAAGTCAGGAGATGCAGGGGACGTGGGTTCAATCCCTGGCTCAGGAAGATCCTCTGGAGGAGGGCATGGCCACCCACTCCAGTATTCTTGCCTGGGAAAATCCCATGGACAGAGGAGGCTGGCGGGCTATAGTCCCTGGGGTCACAAAGAGTCGAACACGACTAAACAGCTGAGCACACGCGCACACCATTATCTGAGCACTTACTTGGACCATTACAGTGGCTGCTGGAGAAAGTGCCGCCTTTACCTGGGTTCTACAGGCGAGGCATTTGAGTCCTGGAAAGACTGCATCACCTCACCAAGGTCACAGAGTCAGTAATGAGACTCAAGTCTGTCTAACCTAAGTCTGAGAGCTTCTAGCCAGTGCGCACACCAACGCAGCGCAGACTAAGGAGTGCGGCTGCTCTCGGGGTGAGAACAAAAGCCCCCAAACGAATCTCACCCAGAGCCCGGAGCTCAGGCAGAGTAGGGCACGCGCACGCATGGCTTCGTTCTTTCCTCTCCATGTTCCTTCTTCTCCTCTCCAGAAGCCCTGGGCCCTGAGGTTGCCTCCGGGAGCAGTTGTGATAGGCTGATACCATAGTAACAAAATAACCCATTCTGTCTTATTTGCTTTTCTATCTCAGGGCCTCGCACAGCGCCTCTCTTGGAGTAGGTGCTTAGTGAACACCTGCTGTTTGATCAAATACGTGGTGCTCATCCTCGGACCTGTAACTCCTTGCCAAGATGTGCGTGGATGTATAAATATATATGTTAGGAATAATTACAATGCATATAATAATATAATTATACATATATTTATATACACATATGAATTAGACTTTACAATATACATGAAAGAAGTCAGAGCTCGCTTCAAGGAGGATGTTCCTCTATACTTGGCCTTCATCTTTTATTTATTTGTTTAGCACCTGTCAAGTGATGGGTTGAATTAGACCATCTCTAAGTTTCCCCTTCTATTCTAGTCTTTGAAGGAGGGTCATGGAAATGGTTAGTTTTCCACCTGCGAGATCCATTTTGGGGGCTGGCTTCAAAACAAGGAAGATATTTCAACTTAATATCATTAAAATAAAGAGAGAAAGAGAGAGGAGCCAAGTCAGACAGCCCATCCTGGCTGAAGTCTGCCGGGGTGCTTATTTAATATTACGAGAAGGGTGAACAATTAGGACATCCTCTCCTTGTGTCTGCAGACTCCATCGCCGAGACTAATAGGTATTTACTTAGTCTTGTCGGTCGTGCTGTGTTTAATATTTATCCATCACAGGGAGCTGCTGCATGTTAAATGTCAGCCTCTTGATTTCAACAGCTCACAGCTCCACGCAGCCGGAATTTCACAAACAGCCCCGGAGGCCCCTGGCCTCAAGCCTGCCGGTTTCCTGGAGCAGCTGTGCCCCGTGTCTGCAGACAGCCCAAAACTGGCCACTTGGTGGGTCCCCCCACCCTCGTCCCTCGCCCAGCTCCGAAGGGGGAGGACCTAAGGTGCCTCCAGCCAGGTATTCTACTTGGGGATTTTGATCAATACCAAGAGCAGCAGGAACTTTCCAGTTGACCCAGCAGTAAAGAATCTGCCTGCCCAGCGGGAGACACGGGTTCGATCCCTGGGTCGGGAAGATCTCCTGAAGAAGGAGTGGCAAGCCACTTGTGTTCTTGCCTGGGAAATCCCACAGACAGAGGAGCCTGGCGGGCTATGGTCCCTGGGGTCGCAAAGAGTGGGGCACGACTGAGTGACTAAACAACCGCAAAGAGCAGCAGAGGTGGGAAAGCGGCAGAGGAGCTTCCGTGGCTGACTACGCCTTGGGGACCACGCCAGCTCATGCAGTCCACGCTTTTGTTGTCTGCTGCACAGATGCGCTCAAATATTGTTCATTTGCCCCTCTGGGTCCTCTCTGCACCCTCTCCCTCCTGCTACAGACCCCAGGAAGCTGTCTTCCCTGGGCTGCAAGGAGTCTCCCTCCCTCAGCTGCCCGTGGGGTCAGCCAATAGGGAGCCCGGCGGGAGATCCGAGGGCAGGACTAGGGAGAGGCATGGGTATTTCCTCTCTGCCGGGGCCTTCCTCCCCGCAGAGTTGGTACCGGCATCTTGTCCGAAGACTTTGGCCACTCTTGCAGCACAGCCCTTCCCACTTAGCTCTCTCTCCAGATGCCTGGAATCCCTCCTTTGTTTACCATTTCATGTCTGGGGTGGGAATAGCTGCCTGCTATTAGTAACCCCAGGTGCCGCCCCACTCCTGGTGGTTTCCTCTACTCTGCCCCCAATGTGGTAAATGCGTCCCCTTATTCAGTGGTTCCCGTCTGCAACATGGCATCCTTTTCCTGCAGGGACTCAGCCTATACACCCCTGAGACGTAGTCATTATTTGTTACCTTGTACGGAAGAGGGAAGGGAGGCTCAGAGAGGGGGAGCAAATCGCCTACAGGAAATGATGGGCAGAGCCGGAATCTCCTGACCGCCCACCTGGAGGACTATGCTTGATGCCAGCTAACCCACTGGTCACACGCGCACATGTGCAGTGGTGCTACATCGAAGCCCCATTCCCATCCCTTCACCTGAGTGATGATTCCCAAGTGAATTAGAGTATGGCTCCAGCCTCTGACACACACGCACATACTTGTCTGGTCTGCCCTCCATCAAGTTAACCTGTGAAGGAGCAATCACTCCTTTTGCAAGGCTCCAGAGACCAGTGGAGAAGGAAATGTCAACCCCCTCCAGTAGTCTTGCCTGGAAAATTCCATGGACAGAGAAGCCCGGTGGGTGGTCTATAATCCATGGGGTCGCAAAGAGTCGGACACGGCTAAGCCATTGAGCTAGAGATCAGCACTGGGGTGCTTCATCAGGCTCAAGCATGGGCTTAAAAGCTATGAGCTTCTTGTCATTGGAGGTATGCAAATAAAACAGGCCAAGCATCTCTGTCAGGGAGGCTGAACAGAAGATTAATACAAGCGATGGAGACAGAGGGGGATTGAGGTGATTAAGCTGCAGAATGCCAGCCCAGGAGCTGAGGTGCTCACCATCAGATCACGAAGGAGGTGTCAATACCGAAAATGCAGATTCCTGGGCCACACCCTGGGAGACACTGATTCCACCAGTCTGAGTGGGGCTCAGTTCAGTTCAGTTCAGTCGCTCAGTTGTGTCCAACTCTTTGCAACCCCATGAATTGCAGCATGCCAGGCCTCCCTGGCCATCACCAACTCCCGGAGTTCACTCAGACTCACGTCCATCGAGTCGGTGATGCCATCCAGCCATCTCATCCTCTGTCATCCCCTTCTCCTCCTGCCCTCAATCCCTCCCAGCATCAGAGTCTTTCCCAGTGAGTCAACTCTTCGCATGAGGTGGCCAAAGTACTGGAGTTTCAGCTTTAGCATCATTCCTTCCAAAGAAATCCCAGGGTTGATCTCCTTCAGAATGGACTGCTTGGATCTCCTTGCAGTCCAGGGGACTCTCAAGAGTCTTCTCCAACATCACAGTTCAAAAGCATTAATTCTTCGGCACTCAGCCTTCTTCACAGTACAACTCTCCCATCCATACATGACCACAGGAAAAACAATAGCCTTGACTAGACAGACCTTAGTCGGCAAAGTAATGTCTCTGCTTTTGAATATGCTGTCTAGATTGGTCATAAATTTTCTTCCAAGGAGTAAGTGTCTGGGGCTCAGAGAGCAGCATTTTGTATGAAAACTTCCCCAAGGTTTGAATTGTAGATCCCATAACATCTGAGGTCCCCCTTCAGCTCAGTAATTAGATAACTTCAAGGTCATCCTTTCAGGGTGCAAGTCGTGAGGTTCCTTAGCTTGTCAACAAACACTCTGGCCAGCGAGCTGAACAGGGAAAGGGAAGGGGCAATAAGGGTGAGTCCTGGGTCCTGGTCCTACTTGGGACCAGGACAGAGGAAGGAGAAATATGTCTGTGAAGGACCATTACGGCTGCTGCTTTGAGCAGTGGAACAGGAAGGGGTATCAGTGGTGAGGGTTTAATCACTCAGTCCTGCTGACTCTTTGCGACCCCATGGACTGTAGCCCACCAGGCTCCTCTGTCCATGGGAGTCTCCAGGC
Organism: Nanger dama; assembly: GCA_917880005.1. Lineage (NCBI taxonomy): Eukaryota > Metazoa > Chordata > Mammalia > Artiodactyla > Bovidae > Nanger > Nanger dama. The sequence continues at coordinate 13,814,322 of CAKJTW010000053.1, read as the reverse complement.
AAGAATACTGGAGTGGGTTGCCATTTCCTTCTCCAGGGGATCTTCCCGACTCAGGGATCAAATCCAGGTCTCCTGCATCGGCAGGCAGATGCTCTACTACTGAGCCACCTGGGAAGCCCGTAGGAAGCCAGATGTGGGTTTGAATCCACACTTCTGAGCTGTATGACTCTGGGGTGTGTTATTTCACCACCCGACCTGTATCCTCACCTGTGAAACAGGAAGAAAAGAAATGCAGGTGCACAATCCCTCGTCCAAGTCTCTTGAGGGGACCAGAGCCTGTTCAGATTTCAGAGATTTCACCTGCGGGCTGGGCCAGTGTCCAGGACCATCCCAGGGGCATTGGGGCTGCAGAGCTTGTGGGCTCCCTGTAGGCACGATCCTGAGGTCAGGACGGCTGCCAGGTGCGTTACTGAAAAGACTTGACGTTTCCAGAGCTTGTTGGATTATAGAATTGAGACTGAGGCATTGAAATCTACCTTAAAAAGTTTCTTGCGAGGATTAAAAGAAATCCTACATGCAAAGCGCCTGGCATATGGCAACTGCTCGGTAAACGTTAGTTGATTATAATCATTAGCAGTGGCGTTTGGAGTAGTAAAGTGCTTAGCGTAAGTGCCTTAGAAATAGTAAACGCTAAATTTTTTTTTTTTTAGTTCGCTGTGATTATTATTATAAGTTCTAACTAGCATTCACTTCTGCACTTTCTCCATGGCTTCCCTGATAACCAGAGGGAAGACTGGCTCCAGAGCTGTGAGTTTGGGCCTGGGGTGGGGGATGACTTCTGATCTCCACAGAGCCCAGACCCCTGCCCTGCGTCCCCCGATAGACCCAGCAAAGCCCCCCACCCCTTCTCCCATCATTACTAGAGAGGTCTTTCTGTTTAGTAAACTGGATATTAAAAACAAATGTACCTAATTAGAAATAAAATGTTTCCAACCAGCTCAAAATAAAATAAAATGTAATTACTAATGATATTTAAATGTTGTAGATATTTTATTTTTTTTAAATCCCTTTAATTTAAAATGAAGTACGACTTTAATTTAGCAGAGAATTCATTAAGCGGGGAGCTGGGAGGGAAGCGGCCTGGCTCGCGGCTCAGGGTCTCCTCCTGGCGAGTGGGAGGAAGAGTGGGAATTCCCAGCACATCCTCTGACCTGGCAGATTGGCATGAAGGTTTTTGGGGGCTGGGGGACAGGAGTGGGAGGTGTTTCCAAGGAACCCAGTATTTCCTGCAAGGGTCTTGGTGTATTCCTTCACTGGAAAGGCAGATTTTAGCAAATCCAGAATTTGTCCCGGCTCTGTCATTAACACACCATTTAGGCAGGTCTCTGCAACTTTCCCTGCCTCAGTTTCCTCCTCTGTGAAGGGAGCATGCTGATTTCTTCTTGAAGAAAATTTAATGAAGTTAAAAGATATAACATCTCGGAGTCGCTAGCCACAATGTCCTTAACGGGGTGAATGTTTCCAAAATGGTCATGCTATAATTTTCACTGTAAGCCTTGTGAGGACAAGGGCCGTGCTGATTATACTTTTCTTGTGTCTTTGCTAAAATCCCAGTATCTGGTGCATAGTAGATGCTCGATGATTGATTGAATAAGCATAGGTATGGATGAGTGAATGACCTTTGCTCTGGCTATTACTATAATACAGATAATCTAGCATACTTCCTACTTGAAGCCTATATGTGTGCAGTGACTGATTTACTTTTTCTTGTTTGCATCCAGGGATGGGGAACTCACTACCACACATCCACAGCTAATTACATCCCTTTTCTCTTGCCCACCTCACTCCAGCTGTAATAGCTCCCCCTGTTCCTTGTCTGTGCCGAGCTCTGTCCTGCCACAGGGCCTTTGCACTTGCCACACCTGCTACCTGGAATACTCCCTGTATTTCTCCCCATGGTGTTCTCCTTCACTCACATCTCACACTTCATCTAATCTGGCCCCCATGCACATCCGTCACCCTTTGCCTTTCATCCCACTGGTTTTCTTCCACAAAACTTTCCACAGCATGACATTATGTTATCTTTTCATCATCTCTTCTTTGCCTTCTCTCTCTGAATGAATGTAACTGCAAAGAGAAAGCAGGTCTCAGAGAGGGAGGGTGAAGAGGGTGGCCTTGAAGGTGTGACCACAGGCTCTTGCTCTGCCATATCTTTTCCATGTGTCCTTGGGCAAGCTCCTGGCCACTCTGAGCTTCAGTCTCCTGGCTGGTGAAATGCACACAGGGCTGGTCTCATGGACTGGCTTGGGGTTAGTCTCTGTAATGAATGTCGGGGCCCTGGCACGGAATCAGGACTCCATAGATGCTAGGCACTCTTCTTACCCCCTGCTTGGGTGAACAGGGGTGACAGTCCAGCTACTCAGGCTTGACACCTGAGAAAATGCACGCTCCCAGCAAAGAGAGTTTTTGCAGCCCATAGGCCTACCCAGCTCGTAGTAGGTGCTCAGCAGATGTGTAGTTATGAACGGAAGCACTGTTTCCAGGGACAAACAGAACTGTCTCTTGAGCCTTTTAATACTGATGCTGGGAGGGATACAAGTGTTCATGAGAACTGAAAAGGAGCAACTTCAGCGTGAGAATATTTTTGACTTGACATTATTACATCACTGACACTTTTGTCATTTTTTAGAGCAAATTCCCTTTTTCTTTTCCCTTGAAGTTGGCAAAACAGGAATGGCCTTTCTTTGTCAGATAACTAAAGCTCTCTGTTGTCATTGCATGGTGGTTAGTGCAGAATATGTAACAAAGCAGAAGACAGAATCATCCTGCCTCTTAGGGAAAGCTGCAAGAAACGCCTCCACATGATGTTTTTCTAAGTCCTTTCTTTAAAAACAAAAACACAAACGTTAGTGCTTTCCTATGGTATAACTGCTTTTATATACTCATTATTTTATTTTGCCCTTTTCCCCCATCCTAAACATCTCAAGTCATTGATGACATTTTTTTTTGCCTTGTCCTATGTGGAAAAAAAGCGAAAGCGGGTCGCTCAGTCATGTCTGACTCTTTATGACCCCATGGACTGTAGCCACCAGGCTCCCCTGTCCATGGGATTCTCCAGGCAAGAACACTGGGGCAGGTAACTATTTCCTTCTCCAGAGGATATTCCCCACCCAGGGATCGAACCTGGGTCTCCTGCACTGCAGGCAGATTCTTTACTGTCTGAGGCACCAGGGACGCTCTCTGTTGAGCTCCATATTCCTGTGCGGCTGCATCAAGGCCCCCTGCTGTTACCTTTCAGGGGTTGTTGCCACCTAACCTGTGCCATTATAAATAAAGCTACAACAAACCCCTTGTTCCACGGTCTTTCTTGCATCCCTGATTATTCTGTAGGCTGGATCTGAGCAAGTAGATCTTCAGATCCAGAAGAAGCTCAAAATGTTTAAGATCCTTGCCTAGTTACCTTGCTATAAGCCGTGCTAGAAAAACTGGAACATATCAGATTCATTTACTTGCTCATTCAACATCTAATTAAACATGTACTAATGTGCAAGGCAATTTCAACTTTCAAGGAGTAAAATAAAATCCCCATCCATCCCTGCTCCCTTCCTTCCCTCCATCCTTCCTTCCTTCTCTCCATCCATCCCTCTGTCCATCCATCCATTTCTCTATCCACCCATCCATCCATCCATCTCTTCATCCATCCATCCCTCTATCCATCCATCCAGAGAGCCAACCAGCCATTCCTCTATCTATCCATCCATTATTCCTCTATCCACCCACCCATCCATTCCTCTGTCTACCCACCCATCCATTCCTCTATCCACCCACCCATCCATTCTTCTATCCACCCACCCATCCATTCCTCTATCCACCCACCCATCCATTCCTCTATCCACCTACCCATACATTGCTTTTCCACCCACTCACCCATTCCTCTTCCACCCACCCACCCATTCCTCTATCCACCCACCCACCCATTTCTCTATCCACCCACCCATCCATTCCTCTATCCACCCACCCATCCATTCCTCTATCCACCTACCCATACATTGCTCTTCCACCCACCCACCCATTCCTCTTTCACCCACCCACCCACCCATTCCTCTATCCACCCACCCATCCATTCCTCTATCCACCTACCCATACATTGCTCTTCCACCCACCCATCCATTCCTCTTCCACCCACCCACCCACCCATTCCTCTATCCACCCATCCATCCATGCATCTATCTATTCATCCATCCATCCATTCCTCTTCCACCCACCCATCCATTCCTCTATCCACCCACCCACCCATTCCTCTATCCACCTATCCATACATTGCTCTTCCACCCACCCATCCATTCCTCTTCCACCCACCCACCCATTCCTCTATCCACCCACCCACCCATTTCTCTATCCACTCACCCATCCATTCCTCTATCCACCCACCCATCCATTCCTCTTCCACCCACCCACCCATTCCTCTATCCACCCATTCATCCATCCATCCATCTATCTATTCATCCATCCATCCATTCCTCTTCCACCCCCCTATCCATTCCTCTTCCACCCACCCACTCATTCCTCTATCCACCCACCCATCCATCCATCCATCCATCCATCCATCCATCTATCCATCCATCCATCCATCTATTCATCCATCCATCCATTCCTCTATCCACCCACCCATCCATTCCTCTTCCACCCACCCACCCATTCCTCTATCCACCCACCCACTCATTCCTCTATCCACCCACCCATCCATCTATCTATTCATCCATCCATCCATTCCTCTATCCACTCACCCATCCATTCCTGTATCCACCCACCCACCCATTCCTCTATCCACCCATCCATTTTTCTATCCACCCACCCACCCATTCCTCTATCCACCCATCCATCCATTCCTCTATCCACCCACCCATCCATTTCTGTTTTTCACATTTCTTTTCTGCTCAGGCTTCTGCGTTCAGTCTGGTTCTGCGTTTTCATCCCATTCTGCCCATCTGATGCTCTTGGCAAATATCTCCCCTCTCCTCTGGTCCAGCCCCTCCCTTCTTTCCAACCACGGCCCTCCTGTTGTTTTGTTGTGTTGCCTGCCTGCGTGCACCTGTCTCCCGGTCCGCCCGATTGTGAGTTCTTTGGAATAAAAGGCTGAGACTGGTTTGTCTCTGGGCACGCCCAAAACACCAGAGTCCTGCTCACATGAAGAGTCCATACATATCACTAAATGAGTATCTGTCCTTTGTCCATCCATCCATCCATTTTCTGTCTTGTTATCCACTTTTAAAAACTGATGGAGCTCTAAAATGTACCCATAGGAACGTGTATTCTGAAGTCCACCCATCTTTATGTTACAACTCAATAGACTCTCACATACGTGGCTGCCCCCCGAACCTTCAGCGAGATCAAGACTGTAGAATATTCCCAGCACCCACCTGCATCCCCAGTTACTACCTGACTCCAGGGGTGGCCATTCTTCCCACCGCCCCTGCAGAGCCTGCTGCGGCCTGGTTTGACGCCCACGCGGCTGGCTCGCACAGTCTCTCCCTTTTGTGCGTGGCTCTTTTCGCAGCTGTGTCCTCTGTGAGATCCGACCCGGGAGCAGCAGAAGATGGTTCTCTGCTGTGTGAGAGGTTGTGCTGTTTCTATCGAGACCGAATTCTCTCCCTTCACCTCCTCTTCCTTCCTTCTTTCTCTCCCTTCTCTCTCCCTGTTTCTGCTCTCCACTCGGATGTGGGCCCATGTAAGGCCCCGTGCTCAGCCCCAGCTGCAGGGAGTGTGGAGAGGCTCACCCCCTTAGAAGACGGGAAAAGGGGGTCTTCCTCGTCCGGGGAGGGAGCGTGCTGACAAGGACACACAGGGGATGGTGGGGCCTGGTCTCATTCTGACCACACTGCCGGCTCTGTGCCTGTTAGCACTTCCATCCACCCGCGCAGCCACATCCCCAACCGCGATGACCCTGCCGAGGTCTCGCCTCCCTCTTCCCCAGCACGATTTCCCCTCCCTGGTCCCCCGAGTGAGCCCCTTTCATCCGGGCAAAGAGCCAAGTGCTCCAGGGTCGGGCGCCAGAAGCCCAGGTTGGAGCCGCATTTGCTTTGGGGTAAGGGGGGAAAAATCGGCCAAATGTTGGGAATCAGGCGTTTGAAGTTCGCACTCCAGGACGCCGAGCTGTGGGGAGATCACACCTCCCTTGGCGGGGAGCCCCTTAGTCTGCCCGGCAGGCTGCCGAGCGGAGCGCAACTGCGGCGCGACCCTCCCCGCGGCCCCCAGCCCCGCCACCTCCCGGCTCCCCAGAAGGAGGGCGGGTGTGGCTGCGGAGGCTCAGCTGCAGAGCCGACACCCCACGTGGGGACCTTCTGTCTGGGGCGCGTGGGCGTCACTCCCGCCCCCTGCGGGCTGCCCCCCTCCCCAGCCCAGGGGATGCCTGGAGGAGGGGAGGATGAAGAGGGCTCTGAACGCCAAGTGCCCGGCTCTGAATTCTACTTGCTCTTATTTCTAAGATGTTCCCGTCTTCCCGACATTCCTGTTGCCCTCGCAATGCAATCCCAGCCCTTCTCGCGGTACGTGGACCCCTCTGAGACGTGGCCAAGCCACCTCCTCTCCAGGCTCACCTCTTGTCCTTCCTTTGGCAGCCCCTCCAGGTCTTAACTTAGACTTCCCTGGTGGCTCAGACAGTAAAACGTCTGTCTACAATGCAGGAGACCTGGGTTCGATCCCTGGGTCGGGAAGATCCCCTGGAGAAGGAAATGGCAACCCACTCCAGTACTATTGCCTGGAAAATCTCATGGACAGGGGATAGGCTACAGTCCATGGGGTCACAAAGAGTCAGACACGACTGAGCAACTTTCCTTCCTTACTTCCTTCTAGGTCTTAAAGCGACTTTCCATTCTGGAGCCTGCCTCCTTTTTCCTAACTCCTAGCCTGTGATTGTTTTCTGGTATTCAGCCTTCAGAGCCGAGTTTAAAGATCACCTCCTCATGGAAGCCTTCCAGGTGTCCTCCTCACCATCCCCACAACCTTGACCCTGATTTTGACCACAGCCCCCATCGCACAGGGTCCCATAATATACTTCTTTGGCCATTCTCCTCCAGGTGGGATTACAGAGGACTCACCATTGCTCCCTGGCACATATGTGTGCTCATTAAATACTGAAAGGATGAATAAAGAAAGAGATTACTGAAAAGCTTGTTTTCAGCCTTTCTTAAAGTGTCTTTAGTAAAGCAAAATTCTTTCATCTTGATGAGGTCCAATATATGGATTTATTTTTGCTTTTATAGTTCATGTGTTTTCATTCTTTTCATGTCTTATTTAAGAAGGGACTTTCCTGGCGGTCCAGTGGTTAAGAATCCCTGCCAGTGCAGGGGACACAAGTTCAACCCCTGGTCCGGGAAGATCTGACATGCCACAGGGCATCTGAGCCTGTGCTCGGTCACAAGAAAAGCCGTCACAATGAGAAGCCCATGCTCTGCAACAAAGACCCAATACAGCCAAACAAAAGAAAAAAATCTTTACCAAAGTGAAGGTCACTGTGAATTTTACCCTATGTTTCTTTCTGGGAATTTTCTATTTCTTGAGGTCATGAACTATGTCTGTTTGTTGTATTCATCTGTGTGACTCAAGTTCTCAGAAGCACAGTGCCTGGCACTCAAATCTCCATAACTGAGTAAATGGATGGATAGACGGATGCACAGTGAATGAATAATTGACCATAATCTTTACTCCCTGGATCCATGTGCACCAGGTTGAGGCCTGTGGATTAATAGGCGGGGCAAAAAAAAAAACCCACAAAATGCCCAACGGATTTGTTCTCTTAGAAGCTTAACTAAAATTTATTTCGAGCAGATTCCTCTTTTAAAGAGGATCAAAATTCTGTACTGCACAGAAAAAGCACTGCTGTAAAAGCCAATCTTTGCAAATTGGACCGGATTGAAATTTGAAAATCTCTCTTCACCAAAAGACCATAACAGAATGAAAAGGCAAGTTGCACAGCAGAGTGGGAGAAGACATTTGCAATCCTTCCAACCAACAAAGATTTGTATCCAGAGAAAGACAAGAACAAACAACCCATTAGAATGGACAAAACACTAGAACAGGCCCTTCACCGCTGAGGACAGACAAATGGCCAGTGAACATACATAAAGGTGGGTGACCTCACCAGCCCCTTGGTTGTCATTGTTCAGTCGCTAAGTCATGTTCTGCAGCAGGCCAGGCTTCCCTGTCCTTCATGATGTCCCTGAGTTTGATCAAACTCATGTCCATCGAGTCAGTGATGCCATCCAACCATCTCATTCTCTGTCGTCCCCTTCTCCTCCTGCTCTCAATATTTCCCAGTATCAGATTCTTGCCCTCAATATTTCCCAGTATCAGATTCTTTTCCAATGAGTTAGCTCTTCGCATCAGGTGGCCAAAATATTGGAGCTTCAGCTTCAGAATCAGTCCTTCCAATGAATATTCAGAGTTGATTTCCTTTAGGATTGACTGGTTTGATTTCCTTGCAGTCCAAGGGACTCTCAAGAATCTTCTTCACAACTACAACTTGAAAGCATCAGTTCTTAGGTGCTCAGCCTTCTTAATGGTCCAACTGTCACATCTGTACATGACTATTGGAAAAACCATAGCTTTGACTAGAAGGACCTTTGCTAGCAAAGTGATGTGTCTGCCTTTTAATACTGTCTAGGTTGGTCATAGCTTTCCTTCCAGGGATCAAGCATCTTTTAATTTCATGACTGCAGTCACCGCCCAGATTGACGATCTTCCTAGTCACCGGGAGAATGTGAATGAAGACTCACCCAGATCCTACTACACACCCACCTGAATGATGGAAGCCAACGAGACGGATCCCGTCAAGTGTTGGTGAGGATGTAGAGCACTCGGAATGCTCCTAGACTGCCGCTGGGAAAGCAGAACTGTGCAGCCACCCTGGAGAGCTATCTGGCCGCATCTGTTAAAGTAAACTTGCTCCTTCCCTGGAGACCAGATATCCTCTTCCCAGGCCCACACCCCAGAGGACCAGCTACATACATTTGTCAAAAGAATGTCTGTAGTGGCTCTACATGTAAGAGCCCTAAAACAAGAACTCTGCTCAGATGTCCAATTGAGGAACAGATAAGTAAACCATGGTGTATTCCCAAGGTTGAGTATTACCTAGAAATAGAAACGAAGCACTTCCACATGCAATATATGGCTGAAACTCACAAAATAAAATTGAGCGGAAGAAGCCAGACACAGAGAATGCCCTGTCTGATTCTGTTTCTGCAAAGTTGGAAAAAGAGCAAACAATCTGTGGAGGAGGAAATCGGGAGAGGTTATCTTGGCTGTGCCAGGAGAGGGTGATGCCTGGAGAGGGATTTCTGGGGAGGGGGCTGATCTTTCCTACTTGTTTACCCAGCTGCTAATCCTAGGGTGCATCCGTTCTGTAGAAAGTCGCCCAGCTGCACTCTCACTCACAACTAACTCACTTTTCTGTGTACTTGTCACACATCCAAAAAAAATTTTTTTTAAGTAGTTCCTGCCAAGTTGGTGGCTCAGTGGTAGAGAACCTGCCTGACAATTCAGGAGACATAGGTTGTATCTCTGGGTTGGGAACATCCCTTGAAGAAGGGAATGGCAACCCACTCCAGTATTCTGGCCTGGAGAAGCCCATGGAAAGAGAAGTCTGGTGGGCTACAGTCCACTGGGTCACAAAGAGTCGGACCCGACAGAGTGTCAAGTTTAGGACAATCTCATCAGTTGTCCTGCGTCCCAGCACACTCTGGGTTAGGCGGGGAAGCTGCTTCCACTTGCCACCCTCAGAGCCAGTACCAGGAAGAAAAGAAATTCTTTTTTCCCTCTCTTCTTATTCTTTCCTCTGCCTTGGCCTGGAGCTATTGTACATATGCAAATGAAGCGATGTCAGCTATTGAGGCAAACTCAGCTATTTATAGCTGGAGTCTTGCAACACTTATCACAGCCGCTGCAGACTTCAGAAAGCCGAAACACACACACGTGCGCGCATGCACACACACACATGCACACACACATACGCACACACGCACACACGCACACACACTACACAGAGTATATTTTTTTCCCCAGGATATAAATTTCCCATCCCATTGCAGTCTGGGCCGTCGCATGCAACATTGATTGTCTGTTATATTACATTTATTAAGAAGTGATAACTTGTAATAATTGGATGTTAAATTAAAGAACTCTCTCCTAGTTATTGCCGTCTCAATTATAACTGTCGTTGGCTGGCAGTTATAATGATATATGAGGGTTGTATTTTACGCAGCCGACCATGACCTGGTGAGTAATATTCCCCCAGCTATGGGGGCATTCATGCACTCCTGGCTTCTAATGCCTTGCTTGGGTGCTGATTGGAATATTAAGTTTCTGCGAGGCGGCGGCGCCGAAATCCACACAGAGAACCGCGGCTCCGCAGCTAAGAGGCCCCTCCGGCAATTTCCACCCCCTTCCCCCCTCACCCCTTCTCCTGGCTGGTACATGTCCAACTCGTTTCTGCTTTGTTTTATGGTTATAGGAATCAGGTTTATTTGGTGAGTTATAAAGTCGTAAAACGTGGGTGAGAGCCTGTTTGTGGTTTCCTTTTAGATGAAGCCACTGCAATTAGCTTTGGGGTCCAAATGTCAGTGGATGGAGGCAGTGGAGGTGGGCTGCGGTGGTGGGCGGTGGGGAGGGCATGTGGTGGATAGATAGACTGGGTTTGTTTAGCAGAATCCGATGGAGAATCTGGCTGTGTTTCTGTTGGGGCGGAGGCATGGTTCTGAGGGTCCAGAGCAGATATTTCAGTGGAGATTTGAGGGCTCGCAAGCGTTGTTGCTTATCTGGCCCCTTTGCATGTGAGAGGGGCCGGCTGCCAGACTCTGCGGGTCCCCTGTGTGCCCAGATCTTGGGGACCCTGTGATCAGACAGCAGCCTCAGCCTGTCACTCAAGCATCGTCCTCCTCATCGTCCACCCCCTTCCCTTCCTCAGAGCTGGCAGAAGTGGCGTCCATGCTGTCAGAGGGGCCAGGGGACACTCGGGGAGGGGCTGCTGTGACCTGAGCCCCTGGGCCCTTGGTGCATCCCACAGACCTTAGCAACGGGGGGTTGTCGTTCTGCATTTCTGTCCTGTGTCTGTCGCAACAAAATGCCACCAACTGGGTGCCTCCAAACAGTGGGAGTCTCGTCTCATGGTTTCTACGGGCTAGAAGAACAAAGCCCAGGTGTCCGGAGTGCTGTGTTGGCTCTGAGGTCTCCAGGGGAGGATCGTGCCTTGCCTCTCCCAGCCTCTGGTAGCCTCAGGTGTTCCGTGGCTTGAGGCAGCACCCCTCCGAGCTCTGTCTCCCTCTTCCCACGCTGTCTTCTGCGTGCATGTGCTTCCAAATTTCCCCCTTTTTATAAACTTGCCAGCCAGTGGATTTAGGCCCCACTTGAGCCCAGTATGACCTCAGTTTTTAGCTACTTATATCTGCAGAAAACTCTATTTCCAAATAAAACCCCATCCCCAGAGGTTAGGGCTTAGCACACGTTTGTGTGTGCACTCAATTGCTCGGTCGTGTCCTGTTCCCTGTGACCCCATGGACGGTAGCCCGCCAGACTCCTCTGTCCACAGGATTTTCCAGGTGAGAATATTGGAATGGGTCACCATTATCCTACTCTAGGTGATCTCCCTGACCCAAGGATCAAACCCGTGTCTCCTGCATTGCAGGCGTTTTTTTTTTTTTTTTTTTAACAACTTAAGTCATTGGGGGAAGCTAGCATATCTTTTGGAGAAGGCGATGGCACCCCACTCCAGCACTCTTGCCTGGAAAGTCCCATGGACGGAGGAGCCTGGTAGGCTTGAGTCCATGGGGTCGCTAAGAGTCGGGCATGACTGAGTAACTTCACTTTCACTTTTCACTTTCATGAACTGGAGAAGGAAATGGCAACACACTCCACCAGTATTCTTGCCTGGAGAATCCCAGGGACAGAGGAGCCTGGTAGGCTGCCGTCTATGAGGTCGCACAGAGTTGGACACGACTGAAGAGACTTAGCAGCAGCAGCAGCAGCATATCTTTATGGGGAGAGACAATTTAGTCCCCAGCATGGTGCATTTTATGGATGAGAACATGAATATCAGGTATCTGGAGGGAGTTCTCAAGGCTGGGATCTGCGTGGGTTCTGCTGGAACCATGATTCCCAATCACCTCTTTCCCTCTCTGCTCAGCCCCTAGACACCTCGGTCAAGCTCAGGGGAAGCCAGACCCCTGGCAGATGGGATGCTCTGGGTCTCACTAGAAGCTGCCGCTTGCCATTTTTCTAAGATCCAAAGGGCCAGTGAATCAATCATTGAGTCACAGACATCATCCATTCAACAAATATTTACTCAGTGGCACCCCACACAACCAATAAACCTCAAGAACCCATCCTTCAGGTGGAGAGAAGGAAGGAGACCATAATTGACTGAACAGATACTGAAGGCCAGAAGGGGCCGAGTGTCCTATAGGCCATACAGTATGGGAACTAGGTCTAGGGAGTGTTTGAATTTTGCCATCCTTTCTGAGCTGACAGCCTGGAGAGATCTGGAAAGAGTGGGAGTGCCTATGTTGGGGAGAAGCATTTCAGGCTGCAAGTGCAAAGGCCCTGGGGCTAGCCACGCCAGTGAGGCATCTGTGGGAACTGGACGCAGGCTTCTACTCTGAGGGAGCCAGGATGCACTGGGGGGCCTGGCAGGGAGGAGTAACATGACCTGATGTATGTCTTAGCTTTCAGTTAGATTATGGTACAGCGGTAATGAAGAAAGCAGCAAGGTGTTTGGGGGCTGCCACCGTAACCCAGTCAAGAGGTGACAGTGGCCCAGGCTTGGGTAGTAGCTCTGGGGCTAGTGAGATGTGCCTGGACTCCAGACAAATGATGAAGTTGGAACCAAGAGTACTAGCTCAATGTGGAGTGTGAGCAAAAGAGAGGCATCCAGGGTGAGGCCGAGGGCTTTTCTTGAAATGGGGACAGAAGAAGGTTGGCACCATCCTTTGCTGAAAGGAGGGCATGGTGTGGTGGAAGAGGGTGAGGGCAGGTCAGGTGCGGTTAGGATATGCTTTGATCGTGTTAAGCGTGTGTGTCATTTAGACATCAGAGTGGAGGTGAGACGGGGGCAGCTGAGACAGCGAGCTTGAAGTTGAGGAGGGAGTCCAGGCGGAGAAAGGCAAGGACCACAGGATCACCCTGGAGTCAGGAGGAGATGGCACCAGGGCAGAGCTGGTGATGGAGGGGGCGTGGGCAGAGCGAATACGGAGCTGCCAGGGGAACCAGCCAGGGACGCCTCCCAAGGAGGTGGAAGTGACCTGACCCCGATCCAACTGGACGGGGTGAGGCTTGGACTGGGGAATCAGTGGCCGGCTGAGTGAAGGGGCATGTGGAGAACCATCTGACCTCAGCACACAGGATCTGGATGCTGGGCATCTGGACCACCGCCTGGACCCCACCCCACCTCCAGATCCGGTCGTCCTGCAAGAAGCCCAGCTTGGTTTAGGACTTCACTCTGCTAAATGCTTCCCTCCCTCAGGTCCTCAGGACAGCCCCGTGGAGTCTCAGCAAGGCCCCACTTTACAGGTGAGAACTGTGAGGCTCAGAGACCCTGAGTTACCTGCCCAAGATCACACAGGTGGGAGGTGGTGGGGCAGGCATTGAACCAGAGCCCGTGGGTCTCGTTTTCCCACCGGCCTGGCCCATGCACATGCTGTTCCTCCCTCAAGGATGCCCTTCCCTCTCACCTCCTGCCACCCCCCGACCTCCTACTCATCTTTCCAAGTTCACCTCCGTTGCCACTTCCGATCAGGGCCCTGTTGCAGGTCCCAGAGCTCATGCCTCTTCACTGAGGCCCCTGCCAGAGTTTGCGAGGATGTGGCCACAGGGTCTGGGCTAGTTTACAGTGTGAACCCCAGCCCTGCACAGGTCTAAGTGCCAGGAGGCAGGAGCCACGCCTGCTCTCCTTGTGGCTGTATCCCCACAACCAAGCACAGCCCCTGGCACATAGTAGGTGCTCAGAAAATACATACACATTTTTGAAATGGAACATTCACTGAGTGTGTCCTGACTTTTTTTTTAACTCCTGAAGTATGTCTCAGTTGCTTACGCACAACTGTCTCTCCTTGCTCTTTCGGGACTTCCTAAGCATATTTTTAGGAAAGATGAAAGCGACTGAGAAAGATATCAACAACATTCCCCATTCACCCTTTGCCCTGCTCAGTCTGTGCTCAAGTCCCCAGCCTATCCCCACCCCAACCTCCGTCCCACCACCATCCACGGTCTGACGGAGCCCACCAGGACATTTCCACTTGCTTACTGCGTTGGGGTTTCCTGCAAGCATTGGTCACTATAGGAAACATCACAGTTTTAGAGGCTTAGAGTTTCTAACTCCCATTCAGAGATCATCAGCTCAACACAAGCAGGAACTGGTACATCCTTCTTGGCATCTCACCCTCTGAATCCAGCTTGGGGCTTGATCCAGAGGAGGTGGTCCATAAACACACAAGTGAACACAGAACCAGCTCATTCTGGTACCCCTGTGTGCCAGGCACCCAACTAAGCCCTTGATAGACATTTTCCTCTTGAATGATCACAGCCATCCTGGCGGCGGGGTGGGGGGCTCAGTTTCCCATTTTGCAGATGAGTAAACTGAGGTTAGGCCTAGACAGCATATTAAAAAGCAGAGACATTACTTTGTCAACAAAGGTCCGTCTAGTCAAGGCTATGGTTTTTCCAGTAGTGATGTATGGATGTGAGAGTTGGACTATAAAGAAAGCTGAGTGCTGAAGAATTGATGCTTTTGAACTTTGGTGTTGGAGAAGACTCTTGAGAGTCCCTTGGACAGCAAGGAGATCCAACCAGTCCATCCTAAAGGAGATCAGTCCTGAGTGTTCATTGGAAGGACTGATGCTGAAGCTGAGACTCCAATACTTTGGCCACCCGATGCAAAGAACTGACTCATTTGAAAAGACCCTGATGCTGGGAAAGATTGAAGGTGGGAGGAAAAGAGGATGACAGAGGATGAGATGGTTGGATGGCATCACCGACTCGATGGACATGAGTTTGCATAAAGTCCAGGAGTTGGTGATGGACAGGGAGGCCTGGTGTGCTGAGGTTCATGGTGTTGCAAAGAGTCAGACACGACTGAGCAACTGAACTGAACTGAACTGAAAACTGAGGTTCCCCAGGTGACGCAGTGGTAAAAGAATCTGTTGGCAAATGCAGGAGACACAAGAGGTGTGAGTTTGACCCCTGGGTCAGGAAGATCCCCTGGAGAAGGAAATGGCAACCCACTCCTGGGAAATCCCATGGGCAGAGGAGCTTGCCTGGTTTACAGTCCATGGAGTCGCAAAGAGTCAGACATGACTGAGGATGTAATCCCTAAACTGAAGTTCAGAGGAAGTAGGTGCCTTATCTAGAGGTGGAACTTCCATTCTAGCTAGAGTATCCCCTCCCACCCATCCTCTGTGGTTCCCTCCAGTGCCAGCCCAGGATCAGGCTTAATCACGAGTGGTTGACACACAGCCTCTCGATGACCAGGTATCTGCTGGACAATACCTTTCCAATGGTTTACAGGAGACATCACTGCCCTGTAAGGACACGTCTGACAAATATCTGTTTTCTTTCTGCTTTTCTATAAACAGAGCATCCATTGTCTCCCACACTCTTGAATGTGTTTTTTTTTTTTTTAAGAATTAATTGCCCTTTTTATGGTTTTGGTGTGTTTGTACTTGCGAGAACCCTGGCACCCTTAATCACAACAACAGCATTCTCAATGAAGAGAGAAAATTTGAACAGTCATTAAGCACTAGCGAATGTGGAGCGTATTAATGGGCAAACAGTAAGCTGGGGAAGAGGGAAATGTTTTCTTCTCGCAAAGTACATATGAAAAGTTCATCCAAACCAACGCGCTGCCATAAATCTGTTAATTTTGGCAAATTAGTGAGAGGTGTCAGGGGCGGCGGGAGGGGAGGCTAAAGGGCTAAAGGTTGGCTGGAAGCTGCCCGCCTCATTCAGAAGGAGACTCTGGGAGCCTACCGTGGCCCAGATTGCTCACTCTCTGCAGGGGTGTCCCTGCCTCTTGAGCTGGGGTCCTACAGTCCTCTCTAGGCACTGGGGGGCCATGGCCTGTTAAGATTGGACTCCGATGCTGGGATGAAGGGGGACAAGTCTGGGCGGGGGGCCTGGGGGCCCCAGCCCTGCCCCAGCGTGCTCCAGGCTCTCTTTCCTTCCGCGTGCATTTCTGTCCTCTTTGGGCCCCTGACCCGGGCTGCCTCCTCTGCCCTCCTCTCCCCCTCCACCCAGCCCCCCATCTGGTTTTGGCCTGTGTCCTTTGGCTAGGACCGCTTACTGCTCTGGGACTGAATTGCGTTCAGAGCTGGGGGCGGGGGTGGGGGGCAGGGGATGGGCTACGGGTTACGTGTCAGTGTGTGTGTGTGCATGTCAGGGCGTGCATGCGCACGCTAGTCTGGGTGCTGCTGTGTTGGAGAGGGGGGTCCGGGGTCTGCTGGTGTGACTCAAGGCTTTTGAAAACAAATAATGATGTTTCTTCTTGGTGGAAACAAAACTCCACCTTGCAGAGCAAACTTTTGCCCTCTCCACCTCTCTTTCGTTCTCCCTGCATGTTCCGTCTCTCCATCCTCTTCTTCCATCTCCTCCAGCAGGTTTTCCTTCTGTTTTTTTTTCTGCAGCTAAAAATAAGTTTACAAAAAATAAAGAAATCCTAATATTTATCAATGACAATCACAAGGTACATTATAATACAATTTAACCAGTTCTCTGATTAACTCACAGTTTAAGGTGACAATGTTGATAACCCATGACCATAATGTTGACAAATAGTCCATAACGTGGAAAAAATACATCAAATCCTATACTTTGAGATTTGGAAAAGTTGACAGAAATCTTCTATAAAAGGAATATAAAATGCTTTAATAGGTCTGCTTTTTATTGCAGCAAAATACATGTAATATAAATCTTGCGATTTTCACGATTTTTTCATTTTATTTATTTTACTTTTAAATTTTGATTTTTTAAATGAAGTATAGTTGATTGGCAATGTTGTGCCAGTCTCTGCTGTACAGCAAAGTGATTCAGTCATATACGTGTAGACATTCTTTCTACCCTTTTCCAATATGGTTTATCACTGTGAATCTATGTACAAAACAGAGACAGACTCCTAGAGGTACACAACACACTTGTGGTTGCCAAGGGGGAGGTGGGGGAATGGACTGGGAGTTTGGGGTTGGTAGACACAAACTCTGGAAGAAACACAAGCTGGAATCAAGATTGCCGGGAGAAACATCAATAACCTCAGATATGAAGATGACACCACCCTTAGGGCAGAAAGTGAAGAGGAACTAAAAGCCTCTTGATGAAAGTGAAAGAGGAGAGTGGGGAAAAGTTGGCTTAAAGCTCAACATTCAGAAAACAACAGATCATGGCATCCGGTCCCATCACTTCATGGGAAATAGATGGGGAAACAGTGGAAACAGTGTCAGACTTTATTTTTAGGGTCTCCAAAATCACTGCAGATGGTGACTGCAGCCATGAAATTAAAAGACGCTTACTCCTTGGAAGAGTTATGACCAACCTCGATAGTATATTCAAAAGCAGAGACATTACTTTGCCAACAAAGGTCTGTCTAGTCAAGGCTATGGTTTTTCCAGTGGTCATGAATGGATGTGAGAGTTGGATGGTGAAGAAAGCTGAGTGCTGAAGAATTGATGCTTTTGAACTGTGGTGTTGGAGAAGACTCTTGTGAGTCCCTTGGACTGCAAGGAGATCCAACCAGTCCATTCTGAAGGAGATCAGCCCTGGGATTTCTTTGGAGGGAATGATGCTAAAGCTGAAACTCCAGTACTTTGGCCACCTCATGCGAAGAGTTGACTCATTGGAAAAGACTCTGATGCTGGGAGGGATTGGGGACAGGAGGAGAAGGGGATGACCGAGAATGAGATGGCTGGCTGGCATCACAGACTCGATGGACGTGAGTCTGAGTGAACTCCGGGAGTTGGTGATGGCCAGGGAGGCCTGGCGTGCTGCGATTCATGGGGTTGCAAAGAGTCGGGCACGACTGAGCGACTGAACTGAGACACAAACGATTGCTAATATACTGAGAATGGACATACAACGAGGGCTTGCTGTTCAGCTCAGGGAACTGTACATCCTGTGTGCTATTAAGTATAGTTCCCTGTGCTGAACAGCAACTTATGTTTTTTTTTTTCCATAAACCATCATGAAAAAGAATATAACAAAGAATCTTTCCTTTCTGTATCGCTTTTCCGGTCATCCTTCTTCCCATCTTTAAACTGCTTCTCCATTCTTTCGCCCGTTTTTCATTCACGTTCCTGCCCCTCACCGTCACTCTTTCCTCCCCCTCCATCCCTCTTTCTCTCTCCCCTCCCCTCCCCCCACACCCATCCCCAGCACTTGTCCAGCAGAGTTTGGAGTTGCCACACCACTGACGTCTGCGTTAGCAGGAAGACACACCAATGCCTCTTTCCTCGATCCAGTCTTAATTCACAGATTCCATGGGGTGCAGAGTGACAGCGCCATGCAAAATCACAAGTCCCCCGTCTAGTGAGGTCTCCCTGGGGATGGGCCTCAGGACCAGCAGTGGGTTCTTCCATGCCAGGCGCCCCTGCTTACCTCTTTCTCTTCCTGGCTGACAAATTGCTCCCACTCACTGTCTGCTCCCTCGCAGGCTGGCTGGGGTCTGCTCTTTGCTGCCTACGGAGCCGGCTCCTGGGCCATGAGCATGCATAAGTTGATGTTTTTACAGTGACCGTGTTCTTGGCTATGCTGGAGGAACGGGCCGCTTTGGTTAACCATTCATTACGGAGGCCACTATTTTCAATGTGTTCCACGTGATTATTCGGCAAAGCTGCAATTTGGCACTTGTTCTGGGCTTGAAGGAATCGCTTCTCCAGAGGTGACCCTCGGCGGGAGATTGCATGTCACCGCATGAGGAATGGCTGTGGCGGCCGTGATGGGTAGGCTGTCTGCCTCCCCTGACCTCAATCGCTTTCCCCCAGCACGCCTGCTGGGGTTGACACAAAGTGCTTATAATTTCCACCGGCAGGCAGTGGAATGATAATGGGGTGCTGGGCCCCCACTGGTTGGCCAGGGTGCGAGCCCAGAGGTCCTGTTGGGACTGGCCATCCTAAGAGGGACAGAGCGAGGCTGTGGTTAAATTGCAAGATGCCCAGGACTTCCCTGGGCAGCGGTTAAGTGGTTAAGTCCAGCGGTTAAAACTTTTGCCTTCCAGTGCAGGATGGGTATGTGATCAATCCCAGGGCAGGGAGCCAAGATGCCATGCGCCTCGCGGCCAAAAAGCCGAACAGAAGCAATATTGTAACAAATTCAATAAAGATTTTCTTTAAAGGTACACATTTAAAAAAAATCTTGAAAAAAATTAAAAGACGCCCTGGGAGTGGGTTGCGTGCTTAGCCGTGCCCTACTCTTTGCGACCCCATGGACTGCAGTCTGCCAGGCTCCTCTGTCCATGGGATTCTCCAGGCAAGAACACTGGAGTGGGTTGCCATGCCCTCCTCCAAGGGATCTTCCCGATCCAGGGATCAAACCTGGGTCTCCTGCATTGTAGGTGGACTCCATACTGTCTATTCAGAGGGCTAGCTCTTAGGAGAGTAGCCAGCGGGCCAGGCAAGGGGTGGGGCCGGAGCACCTGCTATGTGCTCAGCATCGTGCCAGGCACATGCAGGTGTCCTCCCATCTCACTGCCAGTGGCCCCGCCAGCCTGCTGCCTGGCGGGCAGGCACAGACGGTGTGGCCCGGTGGCCACAAACCCCTGCCTGCGCTTTTCCCAATGCAGCCGCCCCGAGCCCTGTGGCCCTGCAGAAGCGGCTTGAGCACACTTGTGTCCCAGGGTGTGAAGGAGACCGGGTTAGGGTTAGCGTGACATGGCGTTAGCTGAGTGCTTCTCTCCCAGGGTCATCTTGAGCCTGAAGTGAACCAAGATCACAAAGTGCTTAGAACAGGGCTAGACTCGGAGCAAACCCTACAGAAGCGCCATTGTGTCGCCGCCGCTGCTGTTGCTCAGGAATAAGCCAAGCAGGCTCCCACTGGGCAATGAGACATCCTAAACACCGAGACGCGGAGGAACCTGTCGCCAGAGGCAAATTCTCAGGAGTTTGGAACAGGGATAAAAATCTGGCTCATGGACTTCCCTGGTGGACCCATGGCTAAGAGTCCACCTGCCAAGGCAGAGGACCCGGGGTCAATCCCTGGTCTGGGAAGGTTCCACATGCCACGGGGTAACTAAGCCTGTGAGCCACAACTACTGACCCCACGTGCCCCAGAGCTCTTACCCCGCAACAAGAGAAGCCATCGGCCTGAGAATGCCCCATGCCGCAACTAGAGAGTGGCCCCCGCTCGCCTCAACTAGGGAAAAGTCCACGCAGCAACAAAGACCCAGCACAGCCAAAAGTAAATAAATAACGTTATTTCTCTTAAAACAAACAAACAAACAAAAAAACCCTGCTCATTCACATTCTAATTCACTTGCCAGGGGCCCTGGCTCTTTTGAGATTTCTTTCCCTCCCTCTTTCCTTCCCTTCCTTCCCCTCTTTCTACTCTCCCCTTCTTTCTTCCTTTCTATTAACTGTTAGGGATTCCCTGGTGGCTCTGGTGGTAAAGAATCCGCCTGCAATGCAGAAGACCTGGGTTCGATCCCTGGGTTGGGAAGCTCCCTGGAGAAGGAAATGGCAACCACTCCAGTATTCTTGCCTGGAGAATCCCATGGACGGAGGAGCCTGGAGGGCTGCAGTCCACGGGGTCGCAAAGGGTTGGACATGCCTGAGCGACTAACACACACACACTTTAACTGTTAATTTCCCTTTTAAACCATGAATCACACTGGGGGCCTGGCCGTGTGAAGGACCCGGAGAATAGCAGCTGGGGATGTCCCCCGACACCCTCGGCCTGTGCATGATAGAGCAGGCGCTCAGAGACCACCAGACTCAGAGTTGTCCTGGGTCCAGACATCTCCTGCAGTAGATCACTCCCTCCTCTGGGCCAGAGTTCCTGTCTCAGAACATGCCAGTCCGGCTGCCCAAATACTGGGTCTTCCTGGCCTCAAAATCCTGTCTCTACCCAGTGATGGCAGAGTCATCGTGAGCCAGTCACCTGCTCCCGAACTGCAGACCTCAGGGTTTCCATCGGCAGAAACTGCCTCATGGGGATTGTGAGGTTTAAGGAGGAAAGGAATGCTCTCCAGGACCCAGAGGGGGAACATTCGTAGCATTTCCAGGTCTGGAAGGTCAGGCTGCATCCTGGTGTCCAGGCAGATCATAACGTACTGTCTTGTCTCACCTGTCCACTCTGAGACTCCTCCCAGCCATGTGCATAAAAAGAGCAACTCTGCTCAGAAACCCAGACCTCACCACATTGCTCTCCTCCCGCACACTTAGTTTGAATTTCCCCAGAAGCCAACGTGGAGGATTCAACAGCAGGGAGTGTTTTGGGAAAGGAACCCTAAGGTGTTCACACAGGGGAATAAGCAACTGAGGCAGGTCAAAAGGGTATATCATAGAGCCAGTTATCACAGAGGGTGGCTGGAGCTTGATCCTGCAGAGAAAGTCTAGGACACACCATAAAATACAAGCTTCGGCATCATCTCACTGGAGGAGTGCGGGAGCTTGGGTATTAACGTACCATCTCCCAAGAATGAGGGCTGTTCTGTGTTGGGGTTGATGAATTAACTCTTGAGTACTTGTAACCTATGCCGTGGATCTCTGGAACAACCCCTCAGACCCAAAGATGCCTGCAGCAGCTGGCAAACTGAATGGATAAGGTTTGAGGGGTGCAGAGAGGTTCCGAGAGAGACACTCTGCTGGATCCCTCTGTGGAGTTCTCCAGGCCATGTTAATGTCTCTTCTCAGGCTGCTAGTGGCCCTGCCTCTGGTGTCACGCTGCCTACCACTGTGTTTAACTGTCTGTTTATTTGTTCACTTGCCCCCATCCTGCGTTCCAGCTGTGAGCTCCACGAGACAGGGCTGTGTCTCATTCAACTCTGCATTCCCAGAATAAATGTTCAACTTTAAAAAAAAAAAAATAAATGAGTCAGTGGAGATGGGAGCAGGCAAGGGCCCTCAGGAGACATCTGATTGTGTGAGAGGAGAGCCACACAAGGAGAGATGCTAAAACCCTTGTAGGTAGCAGATGTCGCCAGCTGCCAACACGAGGACACTTTTCTCCGGATTTGCCCTAGTTCTGACCATCAACATCCCCACACCCAGCTCTGTTTCAGGAACAGGAGAAGGGGAGCCACACCCTTATTAAAATCAAGGCCTTTGCTCACTGTGAATGTGAACAGATGAATCTGAGATCATCTTTGGCAAGAAATGCTGGGAAGCTGAATGCTCCTTTTTGGATCTTGACAGCAGAATCTCAGCACAGCTTCTGGCTTAATTTCCATCCTGTTGACACCTGTAATAATTGTGAAAACTTTGAGATCATCCACTGGGCTGTGACGCTCAGAGGTGGTCCCGGGTCGCTGGGTGTGAGACAGTGAGGGGTGGCCCGTGCCTAGCACTCTGCTGAGGGGAGTGTTTATGTTTACAGCACCTTGGCCAAGATGCCCAAGAGATGGGAGGTGATCACTTCCTGTTTCAACACTTCCTGTGGAGGCAGGAAGTGGAGGGAAAGGTGCAGGAAGTGGAGGGAAAGGTGCAGGAAGTGAAGAGAGATGTACAGGGAAGACATTTTTTTTTTTTTTCCATAGCAGGCATGGCTTGTGGATTCAGAAAAGTTCTTAATATTTTCCATCCTGAAATGCTAAGAAAGCAAGACATGTTGTCCTTTACTAGGTCTTAGTTGAAACACCTCACCTCCCAGTATTGCAAGGACTTTGGGGGCAAAGGAAGGAAAAAGACAGATGGGCATGGAGGCAGAATCAGGGAGTTCAAGGAACTCCCAGACCCTTCAGAGACGAGTGTTTCACAACAACCTGCCGTACCTCCTAGCAAAGTTCCCTTCCCGCCCCTGTCAGAAGCCGGCAGCATGACTCCTTCACTCTTAGCAAATTCAACACACGGCTACTCAAGTTATTCCCTTTGTAAAATGAATCCCCTATGGTAATCATGGAACAAGCAAAGCAATCTGGTTTTAAAATGGATTTTATTTTCGAGTAACTGTTTCAAAAGTAAGCTTTGTGATTTAGCTAACAAAGACTTAACAAGACTTGTGTTCCAGACATTGTTCTAAGTGCTCTGCCAATTTTCGTTGATTCTTCTAACAACCCCATGAGGTCGATAGCGTTTTCACTCCCATTCTACAGATCAAGAAACTGAGGTGTGCAGAAAAGAGGCAACTTGCTCAAGGCAACCAGCTAGTAGTTCTACAAACCTGATGCAAACCTAGGCTGCTCAAGACAGAGTCCATAGTCTTGACTCATGCATTTTTCTGCATCTACAAGGGATGAAGGAAACTGACTGGTCCCTGGCCAGGGTGGAAAGAACCACGCTACTATTTGTCACCTAAGGACCTTTCAACAAGAACGGTCTGCTCTGGGTCATTAAGAGAGAGCACATGCGTGCTAGGTTGCTTCTGACTCTTCGTGACCTTAGGGACTGTAGCCCATCAGGCTCCTCTGTCCATGGGATTCTCCAGGCAAGAATACTGGAGTGGGCTTCCATGCGCTCCTCCAGAGGGTCTTCCCAACCCACGTCGAGCTCACATCTCTATGTCTCCTGCATTGGCAGGTGGGTTCTTTACCACCAGCACCACCTGGGACGCCCCAGTAAGAAAACGCACCCATGCATTTCTCAGCAGTGATGCTGGCCGCTCACAGGGGATGTGGGCAGGCAGAGAGCAGAGGGAAACAGGCTGTCCTCCGGAAGCTCAGGTCAAACCCTTCCCTAACTTTGACAATCTCCACCTTTGCCTTTATTATCTGAGTAATTCCACATGGACACCGAAAGCTCCTCCAATGCAAAAATCCACATCTGCCTTATCACTGTATGCCCAATACCTGGCCCAGTGTCAGGTTCCTAGGAAGGACAATCAGTATGGCAGAAGCCGTGAGCAACTGGCAGAATGAGTGAGTGAGTGAGTGAATGAATGGATTGTTGGCCAAGAGATCCCTGTATATGTCAGTATACATTCCCTACTCTGACAAAGGCCAGCTCAGTGCCCCCCAAACTTGTTCCCACATGTGAATTGCTTGAAACATGACAGACCACACCAGAACTGTGTGCTGAGGTCAGTCACACCTAAGGCAGGTCTTGACAGGAGGAGGGCCCAGGAATCTGCATTTCTAACAAGGGGACTCACTCTGAAAACCGCTGGCCTGACAGCCTTGCTCACTGGTTCTCCCTCTGGGTTGCACAATGGAACCACCTGCAGAAATTAAAAACCAAACAAAACTCTGATTCCCATATCCTTTCCGGAGATTCTGACATAACTGACCAGGGATTTGGCTGGGATTCATCTGCATTAGGCATCTTTAAAAATATATATAGCACTGTTATTCATAACAGGGGTCCACTGAAGAACGCGGTCCACTGGAGAAGGGAATGGCAAGCCACTTCAGTATGCTTGCCTTGAGAACCCCCATGAACAGCATGAAAAGGCAAAAACGATAGGATACCGAAATAGGAACTCCCCAGGTCAGTAGGTGCCCAATATGCTACTGGAGATCAGTGGAGAAATAACTCCAGAAAGAATGAAGGGATGGAGCCAAAGCAAAAACAATACCCAGATGTGGATGTGACTGGTGATAGAAGCAAGATCCAATGCTGTAAAGAGCAATATTGCATAGGAACCTGGAATGTCAGGTCCATGAATCAAGACAAATTGGAAGTGGTCAAACAAGAGATGGCAAGAGTGAACGTCGACATTCTAGGAATCAGCAAACTAAAATGGACTGGAATGGGTGAATTTAACTCAGATGACTATTATATCTACTACTGCAGACAGAAATCCCTTAGAAGAAATGGAGTAGCCATCATGGTCAACAAAGAGTCCGAAATGCAGTCCTTGGATGCAATCTCAAAAACGACAGAATGATCTCTGTTCGTTTCCAAGGCAAACCATTCAATATCACAGTTATCCAAGTCTATGCCCCAACCAGTAACGCTGAAGAAGCTGAAGCTGAACGGTTCTATGAAGACCTACAAGACCTTTTAGAACTAACACCCAAAAAGATGTCCTTTTCATTATAGGGGACTGAAATGCAAAAGTAGGAAGTCAAGAAACACCTGGAGTAACAGGCAAATTTGGCCTTGGAGTACAGAATGAAGCAGGGCAAAGACTAATAGAGTTTTGCCAAGAAAATGCACTGGTCATAGCAAACACCCTCTTCCAACAATACAAGAAAAGACTCTACACATGGACATGACCAGATGGTCAACATCAAAATCAGATTGATTATATCCTTTGCAGCCAAAGATGGAAAAGCTCTATACTGTCAACAAAAACAAGACCAGGAGCTGACTGTGGCTCAGATCATGAACTCCTTATTGCCAAATTCAGACTTAAATTGAAGAAAGTAGGGAAAACCACTAGACCATTCAGGTATGACAGTGGAAGTGAGAAATAGATTTAAGGGACTAGATCTGTTAGATAGAGTGCCTGATGAACTATGGGCTGAGGTTCGTAACATTGTACAGGAGACAGGGATCAAGACCATCCCCATGGAAAAGAAATGCAAAAAGCAAGATGGCTGACTGGGGAGGCGTTACAAATAGCTGTGAAAAGAAGAGAAGCGAAAAGCAAAGGAGAAATGGAAAGATATAAGCATACAAATGCAGAGTTCCAAAGAATAGCAAGAAGAGACAAGAAAGCCTTCTTCAGTGATCAATGCAAAGAAATAGAGGAAAACAAGAGAACAGGAAAGACTAGAGATCTCTTCAAGAGAATTAGAGATACCAAGGGAACATTTCATGCAAAGATGGGCTCAATAAAGGACAGAAATGGTATGGACCTAACAGAAGCAGAAGACATTAAGAAGAGGTGGCAAGAATACACAGAAGAACCGTACAAAAGATCTTCATGACCCGGATAATCATGATGGTGTGATCACTCATCTAAAGCCAGACATCCTGGAATGTGAAGTCAAGTGGGCCTTAGAAAGAATTACTAAGAACAAAGCTAGTGGAGGTGACGGAATTCCAGTTGAGTTGTTTCAAATCCTGAAAGATGATGCTGTGAAAGTGCTGCACTCAATATGCCAGCAAATTTGGAAAACTCAGCAGTGGCCACAGGACTGGAAAAGGTCAGTTTTCATTCCCATCCCAAAGAAAGGCAATGCCAAAGAATGCTCAAACTACCACACAATTGCACTCATCTCACATGCTAGTAAAGGAATGCTCAAAATTCTCCAAGCCAAGCTTCAGCAATATGTGAACTGTAAACTTCCAGATGTTCAAGCTGGTTTTAGAAAAGGCAGAGGAACCAGAGATCAAATTGCCAACATCTGCTGGATCATTGAAAAAGTGAGAGAGTTTCAGAAAAACATCTATTTCTGCTTTATTGACTATGCCAAAGCCTTTGATTGTGTGGATCACAAAAAACTGTGGAAAATTCTTCAAGAGATGGGAATACCAGACAACGTGACCGGCCTCTTGAGAAATCTAGATGCAGGTCAGGAAGCAACAGTTAGAAGTGGACATGGAACAACAGACTGGTTCCAAATAGGAAAAGGATGACATCAAGGCTGTATATTGTCACCCTGCTTATTTAACTTATATGCAGAGTACATCATGAGAAACACTGGGCTGGAAGAAACACAAGCTGGAATCAAGAGTGCTGGGAGAAATATAAATAACCTCAGATATGCAGATGACACCACCCTTATGGCAGAAAGTGAAGAGGAACTAAAAAGCCTCTTGATGAATGTGAAAGAGGAGAGTGAAAATGTTGGCTTAAAGATCAACATTCAGAAAACAACAATCATGGCATCTGGTCCCATCACTTCATGGGAAATGGATGGGGAAACAGTGGAAACAGTGTCAGTCTTTATTTTTGGGGGCTCCGAAATCACTGCAGATGGTGACTTCAGCCATGAAATTAGAAGACGCTTACTCCTTGGAAGAAAAGTTATGACCAATCTAGATAGTATATTCAAAAGCAGAGACATTACTTTGCCAACTAAGGTCTGTCTAGTCAAGGCTATGGTTTTTCCAGTGGTCATGTATGGATGTGAGAGTTGGATGGTGAAAAAGGCTGAGCGCCGAAGAACTGATGCTTTTGAACTGTGGTGTTGGAGAAGACTCTTGAGACTCCCTTGGACTGCAAGGAGATCTAAACAGTCCATTCTGAAGGAGATCAACCCTGGGATTTCTTTGGAGGGAATGATGCTAAAGCTGAAACTCCAGTACTTTGGCTACCTCATGAGAAGAGTTGACTCATTGGAAAAGACCTTGATGCTGGGAGGGATTGGGGGCAGGAGGAGAAGGGGACGACCGAGGATGAGATGGCTGGCTGGCATCACTGACTCGATGGACGTGAGTCTGAGTGAACTCTGGGAGTTGGTGATGGACAGGGAGGCCTGGTACGCTATAATCCCCCAAACTTGGGAAGTAACCAAGATAACACAAAATTGTAAATCAACTATACTAAAAAAAAAAAAAAAAAATTTAAAGAGGAAGCAACGAAGATTCTTTACGTAGGTGAAGAGATAAATAAACCCTGGTATGTCCACAGAATAGAATATTATTCAGCACTAAACATAAACAAGCAATCAATTCATGAAAAAAATATGAAAAAAACCCTTAGATGCATACTTATACATGAAAGAAACCAATATGAAAAGGCTATATACCATATGATTCCAACTGTTTAACATTCTGGAAAAGGAAAAAAACTTATGGAGACAATTAAAAGATCAGTAGTTGCCATGGATTAAAAGAGAAGGAATAATAAACAGGAAGAGCACAGACGATTTTTAGGGCAGTGAAAATAATCTGTATGAGATGATAAGAATGGGGATATCATTATAAATTTTTCCAAATCCGTAGACTGTACAAATGTCAAGAGCGAATCTTAATTTGAACTACAGACTTCAGGTGATAATTAGGTACCACCCTAGGCTTATCAATTGTAAAAAGTATTCTATTCTGAGGGGGATGTTGATAGTGCGAAAGGGTAGGCATCTGAGGGGGCAAAGAGTATTATGGGAACCCTCCATGTTTCATTAAATTTCAGCATCGGGCATCTTGATTTTTAAAAGCTCTCTCTGCATTATCCGAAGGTGCGGCACAATAGGGACACCTTTTCTTGTGGCTTCATGGGTAGGCTGAGGGCTCAGTGTGGCTTAGCTCCACCCCAAGGGCCTCCACTCCTTGTGCCATGGGTCCCCCAAATCCAGCCCCTGGCCCGAGAGCTGACGTTTGTCTCCTGATGCTGTGTGTCCTCGTTCAGCCCTTGCCCGTCTCGTTCGCTGCGACGTCTATTAAGAGCAGATGCTAAACCATTTCCAACAGGCCTTGAAGCTAATGCGCTGCCGAATGGATTCGGAAGGGCCTATTTCTTTGACCGCTGAGAAAAAGAGTGAATTAATGCCCAATGAAAACCTCCCGAGAACCAGAGTCAGGGCTGGCAGGGTAAGGGGGGAGTCTGGTGGCTAAATCAACAGTTATAAACTCACCCAGTCATTTTTCATTATTTGGTACATTGGAAAGATATTTTCCTTTTCAAATGCAGTTGGAAATCCGTTTGGTCAAAAGTCGGTTGGAAACCTCATCACCATTGCCCGTGAAAACTCGCAGCCTCTGTCAGGGGATAGAAGAAAAATGGCCAAGGTCCCCAGCAGAAGTCGAGGCGACAGGGCCATGAAGGGGCATTATGAGGCTGCTTTTGGCAAAGCCTGTGCTATTTTTTAAAAATGTTGCTCAGGGACAACTATATGGACCTGCACAGATGGCAGTTTAAGCTATGGATTTGGAAGGCAAAGCCACACGTCTTCTCTGGTTTCGAGAAGAGATCTAATCCAGGATCTGACTGCTCACGCTCCATCCTCATGGGGGCCTTTTCTGAGCTGAGGTGTGAGCAGAGCCTCAGCTAAAACATGAGCAAACAGAAGAGCAAACAGAAACCTAGGTGGGGCCCCATTCTCCTTGCATAGCTGCAGGGGTAGCGTTTGAATGGGCGGTCCTTCCTGACTGATGGCCACCATCAGAGGGAAATCTCTGAACAAGGTAACGGATACCAGTTTGAGCCATGGCTCTGCCCGCTCTGGGCTGTGTGACCTCAGATAAGTCACTGCGCGTCTCTGAGACCCATGTCTCTTTCTCGTGAAAAGGAGAGGGTCAGGGCTACGGCAAGGTGTTCCAGAGAAGGTGCGTTTGCACACACCTGGCACTTGTGCTGGACAGCGAAGGATGCATGGGAACCTGATCCTGGGTTGGGGTCAGGGGGCTGGGGGAAAGGAGGGGAGGGAGGGAGATGGGGGAGAAGGGAGAATGAGCTGCGGGCAGAGACATAGAGCAACGATGGCTCAGTGAGACCTGCGATGCTCCAGGGGGCAAAGATCTTGAGTCATCCAAAAGCCTGGGTTCAGCGGAGGTTCCAAAGGTGCTGCCTTCCCTGCGAGCTGGGCTGGGTCAGCTTCCCCACTGAGCAGAGACGCTAGGTGCCAGGGTTCCTGAGGGTGGAGAGGCGGGAGACCCCCTCAGAGTCCAGGGCCTTTGGGCACAACCTTCTAATAGCAGTTGGTTGCTGCATCGAGTTCCAGACTAGCGGGATCAGAAACAGGGGCTGGTTCCTATCATGGTAGACACAGTCCACACAGGACATCTGGAAAAAGGAGAGCCCTTCTTCAGGCCCTGCCCCAGGGTCTGTGATTCTGCAAGGCCCTTATGCTGTCAGCAACCTGAACAGCGGTACTTGGCATGCTTTCTTCTTGCATCCTTTTATTTATTCCTCTGGACAATGAATGAAACAGCTTCCCAAAGTCATCCCTTTGCTTCCATCACAACCCCCTCTAACCCTTTCCCTGTATTAATTTGCTCAGGCTGTCCCCCTCTGAATTAAACGTTCCATTACTGTTAAGAAGACCCAACTACACTCCAAGGTTGGCTATCTGTTCAACAAACATGCTATGGCGAGCTGAGCGGACAGAGTTCCTGCCCTCGAGGAACCTGACTGAATGTTAGAGGTTGGGCTTATGATGTGGCTCTGCTCCAGGCTCTTTTTCAACCCACATTTCAGCCCACGCCAAACCTCAGGAACCCGTACCTCCATTCTCCCAGGTGTCCAGGCCCAAATTTGGCCTCGTCACTGCCTCCCACTTCTCCAGTGGAGGAGCCTCCCTGCCTCTTCCAGCTTCTAGTGGCCCCAGGTACGCCTTGGCTTATGACCATGTCCCTCCAGCCTCTGTCTCCTTTTCTGGGCTCTGTGTGTTTCCTCTCCTTCTAATAACGGCACCAGTCAAGGGCTTACAGCTCCCTCTGACCTAGCCCGAACGCGGAGTCCTTGACTGCTGTGCTTATCGTATTGTCTGGAGCCCTTATCTAATCTACTATAGAGGCCTTCACTGGGGGCTCAGAGGGTAAAGAAGTCACCTGCAATAAGGAGACCTGGGTTCAATCCCGGGGTCAGGAAGATGCCCTGGAGAAGGGAATGGCAACCCACTCCACTATTCTTGCCTGGAGAATCCCAGGGACTGCGGAGCCTGGTGGGCTACAGTCCTCGGGGTCGCAAAGAGTCAGACATGACTGAGCAACTAACACTCTCACTTCCTAATCTAGTGTGACCTCATATTTATTATTACCCTATTTTTGAATAAGGTCACATTCTGTAGTTCCAGGCAGACGTGGCTTTTGCTGGGAATCAACCAATAATAAAGAGTAGGGATACATTCTATCTGCTGATGCCCTAATATTTATAATCACCAAGAAGTCAAGGGAAGTGAAAGTGTTAGTTGTGTCTGACTCTTTGTGACCTCATGGACTGTAGTCCCGCCAGGCTCCTCTGTCCATGGGATTCTCCAGGCAAGAATACTGGAGTGGATAGCTGCTCCCTTCCCCAAGGAATCTTCCCAGCCCAGGGACTGAACCCACATCTCCCGCATGGAAGGTAGACTGTCTACCATCTGAGCCACCCGGGAAGCCCGTAATGACCATAATTATGTGTATGAAGCACCTGCCATATGCCAGGCCCTGTTTTAAGCATTTACACATACCCCAATTAAATATTTAATGGCTCCATTAGCTGACACATTCATCCAATTTTACAGATGAGAAGACCGAGGACCACATGATGATTTGCCTAAGGTCCCCCAGCGCCTAAGGGCTTCCCAGCCTCAGTCAGCACTGACCACAGGCCCTGACATGCATGCAAAGGCCAGATCTTTCTCTCTTGAGCCTGGTGGGGGCCAGGCACGCTGTCACTTGTCCTGTGGCCCACAGGAGCCAGGAGCTGCCTTGATGGAGGGAACGAGACTCAAAGGCCTGGGGGCAGAGCCATGGGGGTGGGGTGGGGTGGGGTGGGGTGGGGGCACCATCAGCCGGTGGGCTCACTGCCCACGCCAGGCCGTCCTCCCAGGCACGCTCCTCCCGTCGCCGCTGCCTTGGCCAGGCGTAGGCAGCCCGCAAGTAAACAGTGTCTGAAACCTATTCTCATTAGGCTAATTTACGAATAAATTACCATATTCAATGGCCTTATTTTTACTGCTCGTTAACAGGCCCATGATAGGATGATAATTACGGGATTTTAAGTGCCTAATGGCAGCTGGGGCGTCAAAAGCAGTTTTTACGAATCTGTTTATGGCAGCGAAGGTGACAGGAGGGGAGGGACATTGAAATGTTGAAATCACACTTTGGGAAAAAAGCTTTAATTGTTGAGTATTTATTAGAGAGGAGGGAAGGCTGTAATTTAAAAAATGAAACTCTGAAAAACAAAGGAAATTAATTAGTCTTCCCCCACCCCCCCACCCCCATCCAGAGCTGTGACCTTCAGGGAACAGGCAAGGGGTGGGATCCCAGGAGGAGGACGCCAAGTTCAGAGGCGAATCTGGGCTGAGTCCTCCTCCCCTCGTGGCTTCTGTGGCCCCTGCAGAGAAGGAATCCCCAAGGCCTTGGGGTGTCCTGGGAAGTCTGGACCGTATCTGCCTGGGCTGGAGGCCCTGCTGATGGAGATCCAGGGAGGGATGCAGGAGGAAAAGGAAAGGCAGTAACAGCGATCCGGGCTGAGCATCCTGTAAAGAGCGATCAGGGCTGAGCATCCTGTAAACAGTGATCAGGGCTTAGCCACTCATTCACCCTTTCATCTTGATTACCGCCATCATCAAACCTCCTCTATTCCAGTTCCCCTGCTAAATTTTCCACGTGTTATTTCACCCAACGCTTACGAGAATGTTAAGAGCTGATAGTTATTCCTAACATCCATTGAGGGCGCCCTGTATGCTTTCTGTGTAATAACTCCCTTACATGTCGCAATAGATAACCCCATGGGATTGGCACTCTTGACATCCCCCACTTCATAAAAGAAGAAACTGAGGCACAGAGAGGTGAAGTCCTCGGGCAAAGTCACACAGCCAAGGCTGAGCTCTGCAATCAGGTCCGGCTTCTGTATCACCTCCCCCTCATCGAATCTGAATCCTGACGGTGGGAGGGGTTTCAGGGCCTCCTGTAACAGAGGCAGAACAGAAGGAAGTTCAGAGAGGGTAAGCCACCTGCCAGGGGTCTGAGTTGCAGGGCAGGTCTCTCTGAGTCTGAACTGGCAGCTGACTCACCCTGACATGGGACTCCTGAGAGTGGAGATGGGTGGGTGTGAGGCTGCCCAGGACGTAATGCCGGGTCCAGGAGGAGCTGTTTAGGGGCCAATTCCCCCGCTCCGTGGGTGCTTCTGGTGGCCTCTTCTGCCCACCACCCTGATCCCCGACCTCCTTCTGACCAGCCCTGGCTCCTCAGCCCCTTGCCACCGGCCGGAGCCATCTCGCCTCCTCGGTTTTAGTATGCAGGCCTCGGAAAACAAACACGAAGCAGCCTGACAGTGGGAATAAATATCCCTGCGATGTTGATTAGCATTTGATCCCAGCTGGGGCTCTGGAAGCTAAAGTACTGGAATGTCTTGGCAGTTTTTTAATGCTGAATAATTTGATTAGATCAGTGACTGAGCCTGCTGCTCCTGGTGAGATAAACCCTCCCCCATTGCAGGGGAGGGAGGGAACACATCCCCGCCCCCTACTCCACTTCACTGGGCCCCTTCCACCCTCTGCTTCCTGCAGCCTCTCTCCCCATCTTTCTCTCCGTTTCTCTCCATCCCCCACTCCCCCACCTCCTCATCTCGCTCCCTCTTCCATCTCTCCAACTCTCCACCTGCCCCCCCACCCCGACCCCCACCCCACCCCCTCCTTTTATGAAGCCTTAAATACATCATTTAATCAACTCCACAATTTCAATTTCGCACCGTTGTCAGCTCGAATGTCTGATGAGGTGGTGAAGACCCCACAGATTGCGGGCAGGGGTGACAGGGCCACCGGGTCTCCTCCACCCGCCCCCAATCGCCACCACCCCCTCCTTCAAAGAGCTCTCAGCCTCCGCCTCACCCCCGCCCACCCCCGCCCCAGCCAGCCCAGGAGCCTTTCCAGAAGGTTCTGTTTCCTGCAAGGCAACTGTCAGTCAGTCATGTAAGCTGTTTCTCTTGTCACCCGTGTGAAATTACCAGACTGGCCTCGTTAGGCTTCCCCCAAATTTGGAGGCAATGTTTCTGTTTCAAGGCGCCTACTCTCCATTTAAAGCAAAAATAACAGGTAGCCGAGCAGTGGGGGAGGGGAGCTGACAGCGCGGAAGACCCAAGGCAAGACGGATTATCTGGGTTTTTTCGACAGAGACCTGTATAGGCAGAGTCCTCTGCTGACCTGACCCTGATACAGAGCTCGTCTTTCCTCAACGCTGTTTCTTCCAGCCCCACGTGACTTTGAAACATGTGTCCTCCCGCCATCCCTATTGCCTTCATCTCCCCGGCACCATCTAAGAGACAGCGCTGCTGTAACAAAACAGTAACCTGGAGCAAATGGACAGGAAGGAAGGGGTAAGGCTGAGTTCTTTGCAGATTCAGTGACAGGCACTTCTCCCGGGTTCCCCATGCCATGCTGCCTGAACCCCATGAGCCACCAAGAAAGGGTGTGTGTTCTCACCAGCACCGTTGCAAAGCCATCCAACTTCCTTCTGTATCCACTGCTGTCATCTCATCACCAGAGAGTCCGGCCCCAGCTTTATTTATTTATCTCAGATGGATCCAGAAATGGCTGGGGGAGGCACTTTCCAATAATGGAGGGCTGGCTCTGTCGGGAAAAACCACACTTGGGGCTCAAAGTGTCCTCAGACTGCTATGGCTGGAATGAAGCTGAACTGACTCGTGTGTGTGTGTGTGTGTGTGTGTGTGTGTGTGTGTGTGTGAAAGAGAGAGAAAGAGATGGAAACATGAGTTGGAGGGAGCTTTGAAACGAATCCAGGGGTAGGTTTTCTTACTGCTGTGTGACCTTAAGTAAATTGAGAGCCTCTCTGAGCCTAAATATCCTCATTTGCAAAACAGGGACAATGAGAAAACCTACTCCACCCTCCTCGTGGGACTGTATGACTCCAGTCCTTAGGAGCAAAATGAGATGAAGTTGGGGACCCCCCCTTCACACCCCATCCCACCCTGCTGTGAACTTGTGGTCTTGGCCATTTACTGGCCCACGTGAGGAGCCGTGCCCACCTTCCTGCTGCGTGAGCTTAGTCCTGCCTGTTCATCTCTCCAGGCCTGTTTTCCCATTGGCAAGGGCTGTAAAATGGGAATATTCATGCCTACTTGCCAGGTAACAGGTGAGACCTGAATCAGACATGCCTGGCGCTTCTGGCTCCTTGCTCCCCCTCCAACCCTCATCTCTTCCTCCAATTTTTCCCTACAAGCATTCAAATGGCTCTTTGGGCTTGCCTGTGCTAATGGAGCTTTTCAGTTAGCTTTCCTGTTAGAAGATAAACTAGGGTTCACACTTGCAAGCTGAAGGGTGGTGTCCTTGAAGCTGGCTTCATTGCAACATGCATCCGTGTTCCTGGTGCCCAGGACACAGAGCCAGGCCCAGAGTAGGAACTCAGTTAATGAAGGGATGGATGGGTGAATGGAAACCCCATCCACAAGCCAGTGTCTTGTCTTGTTTTCCATAGGACCCAGCCTTGCCTTCACCATGTGGCATTCTGAAGTCCCAGAACACAGGCACCTACAAGAAACTGGGAATAAAGGGGTTTGATCTGCATGCCGCAAACACCTCTTGCAAAAAGACGAATTAAAAAAAAGCCAGTTCCTTCTTTGGGGAAGAGAAGGCGTCAAGACATGT
Source organism: Nanger dama (assembly GCA_917880005.1). Lineage (NCBI taxonomy): Eukaryota > Metazoa > Chordata > Mammalia > Artiodactyla > Bovidae > Nanger > Nanger dama. The sequence continues at coordinate 13,779,125 of CAKJTW010000053.1, read as the reverse complement.
TAAATGCTTAGGAAGAAGGCGGCTGCTTGTTTTCCTTCTGCCTTTTGCAGGCTGGAGGGGAGGTGGCAGGGGGAGGTTCATTATTTTTCGGCTCTCTGAAGGCAGGTGAACGGGAAAGGCAAACTGCAGCCTGGCACCGGGTTCAGTGGCTTTGAAAAATGTAGCGCTCTCAAGGCAAGGGAAGGGTTTGATGCAATTTAAAAGAGACAGACTCCCACACCTCTCAGATCCATATGTTTTCATGCAGATCTAGGGGCGCTACCGCGGGCTTTGCAGCCTGGCCCGGCTGTTCTGCTGGTGCTTGGAGGACCCGCGGCTCTCGGCGCAGGAGGCAGACGGGCTGAGTAACCACCCGGGTGGGTTCGAGGTGCCAACAGCAGACTTCGGGCCTGGCTGTGGCTGCAAAACGGTGACATGGTGCCATGTGGTGCCCAGTGTGTGCGTGTAATCAGCTTGCCGCTGTCTGAGGAAAGGTAGGAAGCTGGAATTTTTTTTTTTTTTTTAGGTGAATCAATCGGATGGTGTGTGTATACAGACTGGCACTAAAGCAGACTGGGGCTGTGACTGCTGCTGGTCACGTTCCTGTTAACAGGGTCAGCCCGCCACTGCCTGTGGCTTTGTCTTCTGTCTCAAGTGGCGTTCCTAGTGCAATAAACACGTGTGTGGCAAAAAAAGTTCAGGAACCACCTGAGTTTGTGAAACACCAGTTCTTCTAATCTCCCTCCCTGCCTCCCTCTCCCCTTTCCTACTTTGCCTTGCTCCTTCCTTCCATCTTTCCATCCTGCTTTCTGTTTCCACTTTCTTCTTCCCCGCTTCTCTCTTGCCCCCACCTTTCCACTTCTTCATTCAACTAATAATTGTTAAACACTCAGGAATCAAGCAGTCGTTAAGACAGACCGTGTCCCAGTCCCTATGGCGCTCACCTTCTAAAAGAAAAGGCATGAAACCGATAACAAATGAACAAGCAAGTTCAGTCCACCTCACGGCCAGTGCTATGAAGGAGCAACCCTGGGTGGCAGAAGAGAGAATGACGGGGAGGGGAGGAGGGCCACTTTAGGGAGGTCTGGAGAGGCTCCCTGAGCAGCGGGGACATTTCCGCTACCCCCTGCGCCGGGAGGTCAAACCAGCCTTGCTTCTCTAAGTTGGAACAGAGTCAACAGGAAAGTTCTTGGCTGTAAGACTTGTCAGAGTCTTCAGCGCACAGACATGCCTTTGCAGTTTTGACCAACGGGAGACCCACGCTGTCATGGAGCCCTGTGTTAAGGAGCAACTGGACGGGATGTCTAGGGGACACGCCGGACTGCGGCCTTTCCTCTTCAGTGGCCTGACCCTCGTACCACCCCGAACTCACACCCGCAGCCCAGCAGCCACCGGCTCCGTTTGCTTCCCCTGGGGCCATCCTCAGGCTTGGCGCTGACCCTCTGCGGCTCAGGCTTCTCAATTCTCACCTTGCGCTGAGGTCGGAGGCCTCGTGAGCCCATTTCACTAAGAAGAGGGCGGGCGGCCCTGGGTTTCCGCAGGGCCGAAGACGAACCGCGTCTCTCTCCTCCAGCTGCGCGCCCGCCCGGCCCCGCCCTGTGCCCACCCCTGCTCGGGCCGCTCCGCGCCTGCTGTCCTCCTTTCCTTTCCGGGGGAACAGGACAAATCCTAGTCACTTCTGAGCCTTTTGCCTCTGCTTCTTCTCCGCCCCCCGACCTGAAAAACTGTCCTGGAAGCTGAAGTTGCTAGTTTTCAACCCTGGGTGCACATTAGAACCTTCTGGAAAGCTTTTTTAAAATGCTGATGCCCAGGCCCGGGCCCAAACAGATTACATCAACACCCCCCCGCCCGGGGTCTGTGCACGAGCGTTTCTGAGCTCACTGGTTGATTCCAGTGTGTCTCCAGGACGGAGAACACAAGCCCTCATCCACTTCCCTTGTCCTTCATTTTTCACGGTTTCATCTCAGACATGACGGCCTCGGGGAGACGCACGTGTAAAGCAGCGGTCCCGCCCACAGCCGTTCTCCACCTCTTTGCTGGGTTTCTGTTCTGAGTGCGCATCACCATCGGCAGCTTCCTAGACTGGTCACTCATTGAGCCCTGACTCCAACCCGGACATGAGCTGCTGGGGAGCAGTGGTTGTTGGTCCAGTTTTGCATCAGCCCCCAAAGCACTGTCCACCCACACACAGTGGGGCGCCCTTAAATCTCTGTTGACCTACAAAATGGTTAAGCTAACTTTCCTAAGACGTCCCAGCTGGAACTTGGGATTCATGCCCAGGAAGCCGCATCCCCAGCGTTGCCAGTCTCTGCACACCACCCTCCATCTCTACTTGGGAAAACTGAAGTCTAGGGCAAGAGCCTACCCTTAGCCTCTGGCAAGGTCTCAGGTGCCCTTGGGGACAGAGCCTCCGGCCCATCAGCAGAAGCCCAGTGGGCACCGCTTGTCTGATTGCCTGAAGAGACCAGCTTGTGCGTCTGACAAGGGATTCTCAGGCGACACCTCTCTAGCTGGCAGGAGACCTCTGGGCTGGGATGGAAGGGTGAGACACTTCTGTTTGGACCAGTTCTCTCTGTTGGCCTCTCCAGGCCCATAAGCAGGATGGGAACACAGAATTAAAAGACACGTCATTAATTCACACCTCCCTCTCTCTGCCCAATCCTCCCCTCCTCATAGGATTCCGGGGGTTGTTGGGTTGGTTTTTCCTCTGATGGTATGAGACCCAGGTAGACCTGTGGGAGGGAAGGTTTGCAGGGACAACGCAGGAGACTGGGCTCGGTTCTGGGAACCTCAGCTAGCTGTTTTCCCCCTGTGAAATGAGGATCACGCCTCCTGCCCTCAGAGCCTTACCCTTTGGCTATTCTTTGACTTAATGGTGTTACTTAGCAAGGATGGAGTGGTAAAGAAAATGAACATGAATATGCACAGCATGGATGTGGCTACGAGGATCTCCCATGCAGCGTTATTTACATTAGGAGAAAGCTACTGGAAACAGCCTAGTTGCCCAACACTAGGGGATTCGTTGGATGAAATACGCACAGAATGGCAAAGCCCAGAGCCATTTACGGACTGGCTGCAGAAAAATGTCGAATGACATGGAGAGATATTCTGTGTTACAATTTTTGAAAGAGCCGGTTATCATGTCATGGAAACTTTCTTTTTCAAACAAACTACACATTCACCAAAGGAGAGGCCTTGGAGGATATACATTGAGCCATAACCTTGGATATGTTGGGGGTGGGAAATATCACTTGCTTTTATTTTTTAAAGCATGTACACTTTACTTTGGTAATAAAATAACACAATAGGCAAGTTCCACTCAATTCTCATCTCGCCATACTGTTTTGATTTTGAGAAGCGACTGAAAGACATTGTATGAAAATACCAACATGAGGATGAGACATAACCACACTTGCCTGGAAACGATATTGCTGATGGATTTGAATACATATAAAATTTTCACAAGATAAGGAGAATTTCTAAATGGTGAGCTCCTATTAATCTCACAAGATCCAGCTCACATTGCCCTTCTTCAGGGAAGTCTCTTTACCCAGCTTGCCTGGAGAGAAGGAGTCTTTGTTTTCCCAAAACATCAATCTGTTCCTCAACTGGAACATTCATCTGTTTATTTCTCTGACTTTCCCACCAGACTTGGTGATCCTTGAGGGCTGGGGCCATGATATTTATCACTGAATCCCTGGTTTGTTGCACAATGCTGGTACATGGTAGGCGCTCAATAGTTGCTTGATGAAAAGCTAGATGCATGAATGACGTTCACGCCAGATTCCATTACTCAAGTGAGAGCTTCTGAAAGTTTGCGTGTAATCCTGTGCTATAATTTGAATCATATTTTTAAAAGAACTGGAGGACTTGCTATTTAAAGGTCTCTGATGTAAATCATTTTTATAAAATGAAGACATCTTGAGCAATGTGAATAATTGCTCCCTGACATATCTGTTTATAAGCTGAGATTTTTAAAAGATCAGGAGACTGGTGCATTTTTAAAAAATTCATTCGATAAATATTTGCAAAGTGTATGCTCTATGCCAGGCTCTGCGTTGGATGCGGGTGTGATGGCAGAGCCATCCCAACCCTCGAAGACTCACAGTCCTGGCTACGCTCACTGTGACTGTCGTCTCAGGGGCCCAGGGACCAGCATCAGGCTCTGAGTTGAATCCTGCCTTCCCTTGCCTTCCAGCAGTGTGTCCCTCAGCTACTTACTTAACCTCTCCGAACCTCAGCTGTCACGGATGTAAGGCTAAGGGGAATAAAATTACCCACCTCCTAGCAGTCATGGAAATTAAAATGTGACCATATATATAAAGTGCTCAGAAAATTGCCTGGCAGGACACGTATTTGCTGCTATCATTAGAAGACAAGGTGGAAAAATGTCCACGGCGGGGTACACATCATGAGAAATGCTCTGCTGTTAAAATCTTCCAGATCCGTGTGGCTTTGCTTTTTCCTAACAGCTAGTTATGCCTCAAAACTTGTGCTTTGGTTTCTCCATCTGCAGAATGAGAGCAATAATAATCTATGAAAGGAAGATAGTTGGATTGTTTTATTTTTTTAAAGTTACCCTAAGTGTGTCTGAGATAAGTAATAACTGTTCCTTGATGTTTTAGGAGAGCATAGAAGATGATTAATTCATGCTTGTTCCCATCTGCCCCTCAAGCCCCTGCTCCTTGCTCATCAAGAGTGTTCTAGTTTGGGAGGCTGATGGTCTTGTCCTCCCGAGGCATGCCTTTGGGCAGAACTTCTCCAGATGCACTCAGCTCTGAGACTGAGGGAAAAGGGGGTGGCACGCTGTCACTTGTTTCCGTAGGGACCACGGGCCCTGGTTTTAGATACAGGATGACAATGTTAGAGGTAGATAATGGTTTTTGCCCCCATTTTGCAGATGAGGAGACTGAGGCTGGGGGGGATGTCATAGCCATTGAGAAGATGCAGAGCCACATTGATCTTCAATATAGGAAAACTCCAGTTTGGAATACAGCTTCGACAGTGACTGTTTTTCTTTTCAAAACGCCAGCTGCCTTTGAGAAAAGTTTCACGCCGGGCCAGGATGAAGTTTTCCAAGCACTGCCCTCCAGAAAGCAGAGCCCTAGACTGGGGTTGGCAGATGGGCTGGGGGTGTTAGGAAGTCAGAAGGGGAATGCAGGATGCTAAAAGTCTTGTTGAGCCCTGTGCATGGGAGAATGTAGCCTGTCCAGGAGAGTGGCCGGGGCCATCCATTCCAGTGAGGTCAGACACCCAGGGCTCCCACCACACCGTCTCTCTGTGCACCCTCACGATGACACAACACATGGGGTGGATTTAGTCCCTATTCATGTATTTACTCAAAAAAAACAAAGAGAACACTTAGCATTTGCCAGTTGCCATGCTTTCCAGACATTAGGTTGTTCCATCCTGGTTGGATCAATCCTTACAGTATAGTAGTAATGCCATTACAGTGATAGGCATAAGTATTGTCCCCATTTCACAGATGCATTAACTGAGGCCTTGAGAGTGAAGTCCTTGGTCAAGGTCATCCATGGTTAATGAACCACAAACAGCTCCCCCTACCCCACTCCCACCACCCCCAATCCCCACCCCACGCCAGCATCTCCATCCCAACCACCATATGCTATTCTATGTGGCTGCCCGCAATCAGAAAGAAACTCATTCCATGTTGACTTCGCTTTCGCTTTCATTTTCTTCTGACTTCATCAAGGAGAAAGCCTCAACTCAGTGTCGATCTGTCTCTAACACCTCTCCAATGCTTACTAATATTTTTTAACAAAGAGAGAGCGAGTCTCAGGCGCCTTGCCTTTCCGGCAACCAAGTTTAATGGGAAGTGTTATTAAGGTGGTAACATCCAGAATGAAATTTACAAAGGCTACCCTCTGTAGAAACGGATTCTGAGCAGTTCAGAGACTTGGCTCAGGACCTCAGAAAAGGCAGGTCACTCGGCAAGAACTAAAAATTTAACAAAAAAAAGAAAAAGAAAAAAAATTGGTCTTTTGACCCCCTGCCATCTTGAGCTTTTTCAATCCAATTCAGATCCCAAACGATTCGGCAAACAGCTTGAGAGAGGCGAGCGAGAGCCGTAACGACGTGCGGACCCGGTGAGAATCCTAAATGTGGCACAAATGGAATGTATCGTGGTTTTATTTTATTTTTACTGGGCAAACGATTCCTTGTGCTCTCCTTCTCTGCCCTCAGTCACTTGAGCCCGAAAGGGTTACAATCCCAAGAAGGGCTTTTTTTTTTTTCCGTAAGCACAAAGAACTAATATTAGCAGATTGGGGTTTCTGTAAATATTCATTGTAATCTGTGACTTGGTGAGCATCGAATTCCACCCTCCCAAGTGCTGCACATTTATAACTTGTGAATTCATAAATATTTACGAATTCACACAATCATCACTGACAAATTATTTCATCTGACAGCTCCACACAGGCTCTGCCTGGTTTCGTGAAATTCTGATCAAATCTCGCGTAAACTTCCCAGGTGACAGGCAAAGACTGAGCATGGCAAAAAAAAAAAAAAAATTCACCACCAGATCCTACAGATCCCAACGAGGTCGTGACCGATGTTTACAGCCACCACCCCACCACCCAGGCGGGAGGGAGTTGTCTGATGGGCCGCCAGATGTTCTCAACCCCTGTACATATATATATTTATGGCAACATACCTTTGAGGTTGTCAAAGAATGAGCCCTTGTTGGGAGGGATACCAGGATGAAAAGAGACCAGGTTGGGGGCTGGACAGGCTGGGTTGGAGTCCGGAGTCGGTGGGTGGTTTCTGTGTGGTTGTTAACAGGTTTGCTGTCGTTGCGGAACTCAATTTCTCCGCTTCAAATTTGGGATCATGTTACTAAAAGCAGAAACACAACAAGGCTGTTATCACAATTGTAGACACTGCCCATGAAACCCCAGGTTCACGTCCTGCCACAGAGCAAGGGGATTCAATAAGTCCTGGCTTTATTATTACTATTGCAAATCGTCGTTTGAATAATCACGGTCTCTGGCATGACCACGTTGTCAGTGATTTTTGAACACAGAAGTGGTTCTGCTCCCCCAACCCCGTTTGCTGCTTGTCATCTAAACATACTTGAGAGGGACATTTCTGTGTGTGGTTTTCATTTTTGACCCCTCCCCACCCCCCAGAAAGAAATGATGTGCTGCTACACCTGGACTGCAGGTCACCCTAAGGGTTCATCTACCCCTTGGAGTTCTTCCATTTACCCTCCTTTTGCATGAACAAGAAATAACTTGCTTCCCTCCTCCCTTCCTCTCTGATTCAGTGGTTGAATGGCCCTGGTAGAAATGAGTTTACCTCCAGATGAGTGGGAATAAATCCCTGCCATCATTCCACGGGGCTGAGTCAGGCTGCTCCAAGCCATGTATGGGCAAGAAAATCCGATTTTGGTGACAGGAGCCGGGCCTGCCTTCTGCTCTGTCTGACGCAGGCCAATCTATTAACAGAGATTATGGGATTTCATTGGGGCTTCCCAGGTGGCTCAGTCACAAAGAGTCTGCCTGCCAATGCAGGAGACATGGGAGGTGCAGGTTCGATCCCTGGGTCGGGAAGATCTCCTGGAGTAGAAAATGGCAACCCACTCCAGTGTTCTTGCCTGGAGAATCCTATGGACAGAGGAGCCTGGCGGGCTGTAGTCCATGGGGTCACAGAGAGACGGACACGACAAAGCACACAGGTGCACGCAGGTTCCATTGACTCAGTGCCAGGCACAGGATTCCTGCAGGGGCAGTTATAGAGGCTAAATGCCATCCCCTGACTTAGGACTCCTGCCAGCTTCCCCTAGCACCCCAGCAAGCCCTGCCCCTCCCACACTGCCCTGCACCTGCTCTGGACGCCTGCTGTTACTTGAACACACCCAAGCTCACACCCACCCCAGGGCCTTTGCACTTCCTATTCCTTCTGCCTGAATGCCCTCCTGCCTGTCAATCTCCAAGGAGCTGACTCCTTCTTGTCACCAAGGTCTCCTACTTCCCCATCTTTTCAGAGAGCCCTTCCTGACCCCCTGCTTAGAGGCATCACTTTTCATGAAATCATCCTCTTTTTTCACTACCCCATATGGTTTTCTTCAAAGCACTTATTCACGGAAACCATCACATTCCTTTTCTTTCTTCTTTTCCACTGCCCTCCACGCACTGTGAGTCCCCCAGGAAGAAGCTTGTCTGTTACCCTCAGCTGTACCCCTATGGCCCAGAGCAGCACCTGGCACCTGTGAGGCATTTCAAGAAATATCTGTTTGGCTGAACAAGTAAATGCATGTGGTTACAGAGAGGACAGTCACAGGATGCAAACCAGATGACAAGTGAACTCTAAGCTCCACCTCACGCTTGGGCAACGTAAACCTGGATGAGCCTCAGTTTCTCCATCTGTAAAATGGGCGGAGTAATTGGACATCATTCACAGTATGGAGGGACTTTCGAGACCCCAGACACATAAACGGTCTAGCTCTTCGCATGGGGAAGAGTCGCTGACCACTTTTTAGTGGTTCAGATGAATACTATGTAACTGATGGAGTCCTGCATTTGGAGAAGCATGGAGACTTAAAAGACGGCCTCTGGGGACATCCAAGGAAGCCCACACACCCTAGAGCCCATGCACTGCAACTAGAGAAAGCCTATGCCCCACAGTGAAGACCCTACATGGCCAAAAATAAACGAAAAATTTAAAATAATAAAGTACATTAAAAAACAAAAAACAAAAAAAACACTGCATTTGTTTTAGCCCCTCCGACCTTTCCTTCCAGGTCAGACTTCCAGTACCTTCCATCTGTGTTTCTGGGGATGCCCTGAACTATTTTGAGAAAACAAGCTTGCATCTTAACTGCAGGAGCGGGGCCCCCGTGGGAATGGAGCTAAGGGCAGAGTGATGTTGCCAGAGAGATGCGACAACGGGACTGAAGACAACAGTCTGTAAAAATCCGACCGAGTTGAAGTTTTGCAGCATGAACTTTCCAATTGTGAAGTCTCCACCTGGGGTGTGTTTAGTGTCGCACCTAAGTACAAGGACAGGTGAGCGTGTATACATGTTTGCACACACGTGCTTACACACGGCTCACAGTTGCTATCAGCAGAAATTAAGAGGGGGGAGATTTGTTTCTTTCTGAACTTTCACAGTTTCAACATCTGCCTGTTTGGGTAAATTTGACAAGGATGATCTCTTTTGTCTTCTCTCTCCTTTATGATTTTTTTTTTTCCCTCCCAAACCCAGAAATTCCGTGAGAAGTGTTTTAAGAGTGCTGGCTGACAAGTGTACACATGCCGTCCACAGCCAGGGAGCAAGCGGTACAGTCGCTAACTCGCGAGACAGGAGCTAGATTACAATCATAAATAAATGATTTGCTGTCTCCTCGCATTCAGACTTGTAGCTTTTAAAGTGTGCCTGTCATCGCGGAATCAGATTTAGTCAAATGCTGTGTAACTACAAAATTATCCTATCCTTACCTTTTTATTCTCCCTATAATGGACAGTTAAATTGGATTTTCAAATTTGAAGTGCATATGTTTTTCAAATCCCCAGAGGCTGTCTATTTTTTCATTTCTAAAGCAACTCGCTAATGTTTATCATTACCACACAGAAATATCACAATTCTTAAGGGGCGCCTCACAAAATCAGTGCGGGAGAAATGTGCTTTATCGTCTCAAAATGAAACCAATTTCTCAGCTGATTTGCAATTTATTTACATGTTAGCATTTGATTTCCGGCTGATTTATAACCCCACACGGCTCCGTCTCGGGGGTTTATTTAGAAAGCAGACCGACGGTGGCTGGGGGAGGCGGCTGTGGCTCTCTGGGTAACATGGGACTTCTCCTTCCCCTCAGGGAGCTGGCGATGCTGGTCTTGAGTCTCTTGTTTTGTTCTGTCTCCAGCGAATTCAGCGTCCCAGCCAGTGCAGATACATAGGGTACTAGGCCCAGCCACTGCATGGAGATGAGATGCTGAAAGACAGCCTTTCCAAAAGAATCCATTACCTCCTCTGTTCTGAGCAGGGATCTGGGGAGAAGAAGGGGAGAAGATGGCTGGGAAGCAGCGGGCTTGCATCCCTCGGCTCATTCACAGAGCTCTAATGGCAACCACGGTATCAGATTCGGAGAAGTATTAGAGTGGACAGTGGGGAGTTTACTGGTTTGTTGCCTCATCTGTCTGACCATTTGTCCACAGATTCATTCTTTTCTCCATCCATCCATCCAACCCTTCATCCTTCTAACCATTCACACATCCATTCCCCCATAACTCGCCCCCTAATCCATCCCTCCATCCATCCATCTATCCACTCATCTACCCACCCACTGATTACCTGCCCACATACCCACCTACCCAACTATCCATCCATCCATCTAACATACACTGATATAGACATTCAAGACGAATGCTGCAGTTACAAAGATGTCTAAGAAACTGACATAGTCCTCGCGATGCTCATGGTTAAGTGAAGGAGACGAACAGGTTCCTCCTCCCTGGGTCATCATGAAGCTCAAATTATTTTATACATGTAAGAGTGCTTAATAAACTGTAAATCATCTTAAAAATATAACCTACAGTTGGAATCACGTAACAGGTTAGAAAACAGGCCCTGCTTCCTTCTAGCTATGGAACCACGGGCAAATGACTTTATCTCACCAACCATGATTTTCTTGTCTATAAAATGGCAGAAAGGGGTAATAATTATTATGATGTCTACTTGGCAGGGATATGGGGAGGATTTGATGAGACAGATAACCCATATCAAATGCTCAATGTCATGCTGGGGCCAAAGTGAGCACTTCTTCTTACTATTATGATTGTTACATATTACTGTATTATTACATAATAATGTATGTTATTATATACTAGAATAAAGAGTCAGTATGTCTGAGAAGATGAGAAAAGATGTTATAGCAGAAATGACTTCTGAAGTGGGTTTGTGGAGGGGGCAAGTTTTTTCTCAGGAGTCAAAAGGAATGGCTTTTCTAGCAGGGAGAGTGGCGTGTGCAAAAGTCTTGTGGCTTGAGGATACACCTGAAGATTCTATAAAAGGAGAGGGACCTGGGGCTGGAGCTCGGAACCCGTGGGGCCGAGAGGAGGAAGTGCCTTTGCATGTTAGGCTATGCAGCTTGGGTTTTGTCCTGGTGGGGTCAGCGGCAGGCGGGGGGGGACAGGCAGCCATTGGAAGCTCCTAATCAAGGGCATGGCCCCCCTGAGCAGCACCTTATGAAGCTCTGCTGTGCAGAGAAGAAATCTGCACACAGGAAGCCAAGGGCCTGGACTAGGGGAATATCTCCCTGAGAGCACAGCAGATTGGACCCAGCACACTGGTGCAGGGCTTGTGAGGAGGGGTGGATTCAAGAGGCGGGTCTTAAAATAGAATCAGCCAGGACTTGGGGACCAACTGGAGAAAAGAAGAGGCATGATGAGGGTTTCACCGGCATCCGCAGGAGCACCTATTGGAGGCAGAATCCCTGGGACTGAGATGAACCTTGCTCCTCACTTCGCTTATATCTGCCCATGCCATGCAGAGTTTCTCTGAATATATTTGCATGCGTTTATGTTACAGGCAGCCAGCGCTCACTCCTGCAAAAGGAGCATCTCCCTCTCTCACTCTCTCTCTTCCCTTTTCGCTCCTTCCCTCCCTCCCTCCCTCTCTAAATCTGTGCTCACATCCAGCACGATTCCCCTTCTGGGCAGAAAGTCAGGAGCCAGGAACTTCCCGGGACTTCCTGAGTGAACTTGGGTGCATCCTGTATCTCTCCTGGCTTCAGACAGGATAATCTCGTTATCTCTGGGGACTCTAACTCTAGGATCCTGGGGAGAGTGTGGGCAGAGGTCTAGTCCCCTGATGTATACAATGCGTCCAATTAGGACAATTGATTTTGTAACAGAAAATCTGATTCTCGTTAGCTCAAAAATGAAGGGTCCTGGATTCATGAAGCAGAAAAGTTGGAGATTTCAGGTACTGGGTGAAACTTGGTCCAGCAGTTCAGTGATGTCTCCCATGAAGAACACCATTATTTTCTGTCATCTGTCTCCCATAGAGTCATTCTAAGTCAATTACCCCTAGGCTCCTTGCAGAGCTTATAATCGTCCGCTCTTAGCCCCCAAAGTCCTGAGATCCACTCTGGCTGGAGGGCTCAGTTCCCACGCCCACCTCTGAGCCAGTCGCTTTGGTCAGGCAGAAGAGCCTCTGATAGCCTCTTCCTGGGCCACATGCTCCTGCCCCTGATTGTGGTGACTTGAGCATCTCCATACAGAAGAACCCAGGGCTTTCCAGGAAAGTGTGCATGCTGGGACAGAACCAGAACATGCCCAGGACACACGCCATTGAAGAGAACTTTTTCCCTCTTCATTCCCAAGGAGAGAGGTTCAGTTCAGTTCAGTTGCTCAGTCGTGTCCGACTCTTTGTGACCCCATGGATTGCAGCACGCCAGGCTTCCCTGTCCATCACCAACTCCCGGAGCCTACTCAAATTCATGTCCATCGTGTCGGTGATGCCATCCAAACATCTCATCTTCTGTCATCCTCTTCTCCTCCCACCTTCAATCCCAGCATCAGGGTCTTCTCCAGTTAACTGGTTCTTCGCATCAGGTGGCCAAAGTATTGGAGTTTCAGCTTCAACATCAGTCCTTCCAACGAACACCCAGGACTGATCTCCTTTAGGATGGACTGGCTGGATCTCCTTGCAGTCCAAGGAAACCCTCAAGAGTCTTCTCCAACACCACAGTTCAAAAGCATCAATTCTTCAGCACTCAGCTTTCTTTATAGCCCAACTCTCACATCCATAGGTGACTACTGGAAAAACCATAGCTTTGACTAGATGGACCAACAAAGGAGAGAGGCGATAGCTTCAGAAACAGATGTGGTCTCTGAAAACTTCCTGGCTATCCATGTAAAGTGCATGGACAAACTCAAACAGTAGTGCTGGACCCAGTGATGTTAAGTATCCAAGGTACAGCTGCTTATGAGGAGACAAAGAGAGTCAGGGTCCCTTGCAATGATCTAGGCTTTGTAGTGTCCACCTGATGGCCTAGTCCAGACCACCCGGGACTCCCTCCATGAGCCACAGGCATCAATCATCCTATGCTGGAGAGTTGGAGTGCCAGATGGGAGCACCCTAGGACTTAGGGAGGATGAAACAGATTCAAAGTTGATTATATTAGGCAGGATAGGTCAGATTTGCTGCAGCAACAAACAATTCCCCAAACCTTAGTGACCTAACAAAGCAGTGCTTATTTTTCATTCTCACAAAGTCCATGGCGAGTTTGAGAGGCTCTCCAGGAGCTGTCCACAAAGCAAGTTAGTAATCCAGGGAGCTTCGATCTTACAGCCCCTCCATAGCACATGTGCTTAGCAGTGGGGCAAAAAGCGAGTGGAGAACCGTGCCTTGGTTCTTAGTTTCTCCTGCCTGGAAGCCACACACATTCCATCTGCTTGACCGTGCCCACCTTCAGGTAATTTTCCCATGTTCCCTACAGGAGCCGGGAATTTGGAAATAACCAGGGAGAAGTAAAACTGTCTTGCGAGAGAGAAAGTGTTGGCCCCTCACTAGGCTCACCTTCGCGTTCCCCCGCCAAAAGTGAGAAGGAGAAACCATTATTATCTGCTCTCAACCAGGTGTTCCAGATTAAAGGATGAACTGCCTTCTAGCAGTTCACCTTCAACGTGGGGAGACAGGGCCAATCACTTAAAAAAAAAAGGGAGTGGTGGGAGAGTGAGAGAGAGAAAAGTAATTTTAGAATTTGCTTCCTGAGTTTATTGCGAGGATAAAAAGCAGATGAAGCAGATGACATCCTTGGCAAGTCGCCCGGTGGGAATAAGAGCTCTATAAATACTCGCTATTATTGCCATTTTACAGATGAGGCAATCAAGGCTCCTGGTGGTGGAGTGACTCTCTTGAGGTCGTCCAGGGATGGTCACCCGGTGACTGGGTGACGCAGAGTCCTCTGTCAGCCATCTTGCCCTTGGCCTCATTCACATGAGAAAACTTTCTCTGCCTTTCTCAATCAAAGCCTGTTAAGCATTTCCTGACCAGCTCTGGGCACCAGGTCCTCCAATTAGCTTGGAGGGAGGCCGACCCTGATGGATCCAAAGGTGAGAGGCTCTGCTACGAGCTGGCTTCTTCATCCAAGTTTGGATCCTGCTGTGACCCCCTCCCCACCCCTACCTTGTGGGTTGCCATGGTTTAATGGTAACATTTGTCATTTCAAGGTATCGGGAGAAGCACCGTTCTACTTCGTGACCCAGACTATCTTGAGAATTCATCACACCAAGATGCCAACATTCTAAGGTGAGGTACCCCATCTTTTAAGACCCCCACTGTTTCTCAGTTCTAGGATTCTGGATTCAAGCAGTACTGGCCACGAGAACTTCCTACCACAATGGAAATATCCTGTATCAGTACCACCCCAGCATGGGCCTCCCCTGAGGCTCAATGTAAAGAAGCTACCTCTGCGTCACCCAGTCACAGGGTGACCATCCCTGGACGACTGCAGGAGATGCGGGTTTGATTCCTGGGTTGGGAAGATCCCCTGGAGAAGAAAATGGCAACTCACTCCAGTATTCTTGCCTGGGAAATCTCATGGACAGAGGAGCCAGGCGGGTTAGGGTCCGTGGGGTCACAGAAGAGTCAGACGTGACTTCAGCTATCCAACACAGCAGGCACTAGCTTCACCTGGCTACCAAGCACTGAAACGTGGCTTGTGGAAAGGAGGAGCTGAAGTTTAATTTTATTTAAGTGTAATTCATTTGAGTCTAAGTAGCCACACGTGGCCAGTGGCTACTGTATTGGGAAATACAGAAGTTGAAATCCTCCTATTCCAACTTTCTGTGTGTTTTGATGCCTGTTTGCCCACAAGAAGCACAGCTGAAGAAATTCTCAACAGCACCACAGACCCAGTTTGGATCACATAATCTGGAATTCAGTAAAAAGAAACAAGACTCTTAGGTGTATCATTCAGATAAAAGATGTTACCTCACAGTAAGTATCCTTTAGCTCTCAGGATCAGCAAAGGTTTGTTTCTTGCTCATTTTGTGTTCATCTCCAGCTGGCAAGAAGCCTGCTCACCATACCCCTCTGGGTATCCAGTCTAACAGGGAAGTCACCTTCTTAAAAGCTGCTGATCAGAGTGCCAAAGGGGAAAGTGAGCTATGAGGGGTCTGGTGTTGGTTGTTATATCTGCCCAGAATTGACAAACGTCAATCCTTCCCCAGTTCACTGGCCAGCACCATCCACATGCCCTTACCCCACTGCACAGATGCAGAAAATGTCACCCCACGTATTTTGGAAGCGAGGGAAACCAGAACTGCTTGGTCATCTACACTAATGATTACATTATATACAAGGCTCAAAAACCCAGATAGTCATTCAAGCAAAGTACCATGTTAGGAGAAAAAAAGCAACCTGGGATACTTGAAAGAGCCCTGGACTTGGAGTCCAGAGACAAAGACCCAGTTCCTGGGGTTGGCACTTGTTTACTCTGTGATCCTCAGTATGCAACTCCTTCTCCCTGGGCCTCTAACATCTTTATAGTCTGAAAATAATTGAATATATATAATAATTCAATATATAATATCTGTTACATATATCTATCACGACACACAAGGACCACAGGGCTTATTATGACTTTATAGTTACTATCCTTTTCTTTATTGTTTGTTCATTTGCTAAGTCGTGTCTGAATTTTTGCAACCCCATGGACTACAGCACAGCAGGCTTCCCTGTCCTTCACTATCTCCCTGAGCTTGCTCACACTCATGTCCAGTGAGTCAGTGATGCCATCCAACCATTTCATCCTCTGCCATCCCTTCTCCCTCCTGCCCTCAATCTTTCCCAGCATCAGGGTCTTTTCTAATGAGTCAGCTCTTTGCATCAGGTGGCTGAAGTACTGGAGCTTTAGCTTCAGCATCAGTCCTTCCAATGAATATTCAGGGTTGATTTTCTTTAGGACTGACTGTTCTACACCTAATTAAACAAAAACTCTGGATCCTTGGGTTAATATTTGTGCTTTGGGCTACAATCGACCACACATATCCAATCACCTCTTCCATCTAGGGAAGCTTTATTTTTCAGGGGATAAGTAATAACTTTCTCAATTGAAAGACTACATTTTCCACCTTCCTTGCATGTAAGATGGCCATGCACCAGCTTCTGACTAAAAATTTGTTAGTAGATGTTGTTGGCTGTATCTCCCAGAAAAGCTCCCTTTGTAAAGGAGGCAATCTGAGCTGTCACTTATCTTTTCATCACCAGACTCTCCCTTTCTTCTAGTCTGAATGGAGGGTGTGATGGCTGGAACTCCAGCAGTCATTTTGAGAGCATTAGGATGCAAGTCACACTTTAAAGATAGCAGCACAACAGCTAGAGAGAGCCTGAATCTCTGAGGGCACCATGGAGCTACTATTATTCTGACTTCATTTACATGAGGAAGAAGTAATTCTCTACCATGATGATGTCATTTATATTTGGATTTTTCAATTATGTCTGATCAATTCCTGATGATAAAACATTGCAAAAACTCATTGTTTTATTGATGACCAAGAAGTGGCTTTCTTCCAGGTCTGAAAAGGAGAATATGGACCTTGGAACCACATAGACCTGAGTTCCCATTCTACTGTTCAGCTGTGTGACCTGAGGCAGGGGACTTAGCCTCTCTGAATTCAAGTTTCTAGAACAGAGATGTTAACAAAGCACCCCTTCCTCACATGCACAGATTATATACATGGACACATAAGACAACATCCATAGAATTCTTATCATCTTATTGTCTGGCACATAGTAGGCATTTAAAAAATAGCAACAACCATAATAGCTTCCTTTATTTTGTACTGACTCTGCACCTTGTGGTGTTCTAAGAGCTTTACATGCACCAACTCATTTAATCCTCACTAAGCCCCAGGAGGGCGTATTTCATCATCCTCATATTACAGATAAGGGAACTAAAACAATAAAGTATGTGTTGAAAAATGATTTGAATATCGTGTTGCATAAATGACTGAGGACCCCAGGGTCCCTGAATATCAGCCACTTGCTGCCTCCATGGCCTCTGCCACATCACACTGTCACCTTATTCACCAATTCTATCATCAACTCGACTTAGTATTTTTCAAGTTAATTTTAGATAGAATCACTTTTAAAAATATATTCTCACTCTAAGCAATAAAACATTCCTGGAGCCACTGCAGATATATATATATATATACACATACACACACACACACTTCACAAAGCATATGGCACCACCTACTAGAGCTAAACACACATTTATGCTATATGCTCATGTGCTATACTTTGGCCCAGAGATTCCAGCCCTGGATATATAAACTATCGGGAAAAAATGCTTGTAAGCACCCAAAGACACAAGATAGAATTTTATAGCAGCTCCTTATTCGGATAACTCAAATGCTCATCAGTAGTACAACGGTGACCTAAATTGTGATATGTTCCTTCGGTGGAATACTACTCAGCAGTACAAAGTACAAACTCCTGATTCATGCAACAACAGGATGAAGACTTAACACTGGGCGAAGTTTGATACCAAAGGGTAAATCCATTCGTTTGAGGTTCAGAAGTGTGACAGAAGATGCAGAGGTCAGGACAGTGGTTACATCAGGGCAGGTGTTAGCAGGGAGGAGCACGGGGGTCCTGCCTGGGCGTCTGGAAGCCGGCTGCATCTTGAGCCAGGCGGTGGGCACACACGTGCAAAATTTAATTGAGTTCTTAGCTGCATCTTGGTGCCCTTTGCTATAATTAAGTTACACCTCAATAAAAAGTCTATTAAAATTTGTTCAAAAGGATCAAGTGAGTCATGGGCTGCATGCAATCATCCCACCCACGGGGAAGCAGAATGTTCCCCACAAGAGGCAGGATGTTCTTGGTAAATGTCAACTCAACAGGAGACGTGGTGGTCCCCGGGACCAATACCCACAGGAGAACCAGCCACTTCTGTGCCACATCCCCAGTCATCCTCAGGTTCCCAGAAGAGGACTAGGCTCTTGGCCGCTGAACCCTCTGTCCCAAGGCTCTGCCAGTTGCAACCCAGCTCCTGACCTAGCAGCTGCCAGCTCCTTGCTGCTTCCCCTTGACGGTGGCTCTTGTTCAATCTGCCTCTTTCTCCCTCCCTGGCTCCATTATCTTGCAGCAAACTTCCAATGAGGGTGTTTGCTTTGGCCACATGGCTTTAAAACTGAAGCATATCCTGACCTACAAGGGGAATCTTCTCCTTTGCGGAGCCCAGTGGGTGGAGAAGCAAAGGAGGAGGAAGGGAAGGTGAAAGATGGGGAGGTAGGATCTTGATGCCACTTTAGGAAGGATGGAGAAAGGTGCTGAGAAGGGGTAATGTCGGGAGCAAGGTCATGTATCTCATTCACCTTTAAAGCCTCCGTGCGTACATGCACGCGCGCATATGTGTAGACAGAAAGGGAAAGAGAAAGACAATAAGACAGAAAAAGAAGACATTGACAAAGGGAGGCAGAGAGAAGATACAGAGAAAGACGGAGCACGCATTTTCTCTGATATACGACCTCTTTCCCACTGCTCTTCTAAGACTCACAAAAATATCTGAGACCACTCCTCCCAAGTCAGCAAATTCATTGGCTATGAAATATTAAAAGACAGCTGAAGAATTTAAATAAGACAAGGTTAACCAACAGTCTATTTGTCCCCACCTTCCCCCTCAGCATGAGCTTTGTGAGGCCAAAAGAGAGAGAGAGAGCCAAAAGGAGAGCCTGTGCACCCCAGGGTTGGGGATTCCCCACTCCACAGCCAGGTCACCTCTAAGTATATGTGTGGGCTGGATGCCAAACACCAGGCCCAGAGAGGGGCTGAGGCTGCTCAGAGACACACAGCAAATCCTTCATTCAACACACCCTTCCTGGATCTCTTCCAAGTGTCGATCTCTATCCTGGCTGCTGGGGACGGAGAGGTGACAACCTATCCCCTGGCCCTCAGACCTAGTCAGGAAGGGGAAGAAAAATTAAATCTGTCATTCATTTCTGAGCATGCATAGCAAATGTAAAACTAGAGCAGACGTGTAAGTGGAGAATCGTAACTTACCCTGCACAGGCTTGAGGTGGTTTGCTCCTAAAGGCTCCCAGAGGAAGGTGGCATTTGGCCTGGGGTGGCATTAGCAAGGGAAGAAGGGACGTGCCAGGCTGTAGGAATGACGTGTGCCAAGGAGATCTAGAGTCTGAAAGAGTGAGATGGATTGAGGGAGCCCATTTGGCAGGGAGCTCTATGTTTGACATGCTGTGTCTCTGGACGCTGCTTGATGAGTTAGTATTATACCCATTTCCTGGATGTTAAAACCGAGACCTTAGTCCTGGAGAAATTTGCCCAAGATCATGAAACTGCTAAGTTCCCTCTGGGGTCCACATTCTTATTTCTCTAATCCAGAACTTGTGATCTTTAAAAACAAGATTTAACTCTGTATCATTTTTTTTTCTTTTCTTTGCCACATCTTGAGGCACATAGGATCTTAATTCCCTGACCAGGAATCAAATCCATGTCCCCTGCATTGGAAGCATGGAGTCTTAACCACTGGACCACTGTGGAAGTCCCCAACTCTGCACCTTGGGACATTCTGGCCTTCTTCTCTTAAAGGACCCGCCCCTTCCCAAACCCAGGTGTGTGGATGAGAGTTCTCACTGCTCCAGTTCCAGTGCTTAATTCTGCATGCTATGTGGCTGCCTGGTATATTCAAGATGGCTGCCCTGGTTAAATTCTAGGATTGATTAGCAATGTCTGCCCTGGGCACTGGTTTAAGGAGCGCTGGTGCACACACCCTGGGCTGGTGGCTTCACTGCACACACCCTGGGCTGGTGGCTTCACGAGAGAATCTCACTGCTGCCTGGGCTTTCAGGACAAAATTTCCCACCAGCCAGGGGCCGTCATTACACAGGAAGGAAGCTGAGATTTTTATAAGGAAGGGTGACTTGTTTACTAGCTGGGAATCCTACAGGGAGAAAGAACCTCGTCTCTCACTGGGACCTGATTTTGAAAGTCCTTCGGTATCACCTAGCCTGATCCCCTTTCTCAAGCCCTGCTTCCTCCCACCACCTCTCTCTGACTCTTCTCATACAAAGCATTTTCTCCCCATTCCATCTACTGGGGTTTCACGCAGTCGGAACTGCAGAAAGGAACCACCTACGCAAAGGTAACCACCTCATTTCTAACGGGAAGCACAGCCATGAATCAAGGCAGCAAATATCCTCAATCCAAACCCACCCCCCTCTCCACTTCTTCCAAGGGAAAAGGGAGGGGCGAAATCTTTGAGAAAACTGGCCCCACCATCAACACGTTTCAGACTCTCTCTCGTCTGGCTCGATACCCCAAGTGGCAAACCAATCGGCACACACCACCAGAAATAAAAAAAATAAGAAATTCTAACAAGACATTAATAGATAAATAAAAATAGCTTCCACAAGAAATGATGAGGAGTCACGCAACAAAATGATTTCTTTCTGTACGCGTAAACTCATGAATAATCAAATCGCACAGTCCCCAAAGGAGCCAGGCGCGGGTCTTGTCAACCTCATCCCGTTCTCCTTCTGGAAGGTCACCTCAAACCTTGGCGGGCCTGGGTGGTTCTGCCCCTCACGTCTCCTCCCCACCCCTCACCTTCTCCCAGCAGCACCCCCACCTCTTCCTGAGAGGGGAGAAATTAATTCCCAGTGCTATGGAAACGTGCAGAAAATCTGAATGGAAGGCTGAGGCCAATGCTCCTGAATCATGAAGCAGAAAGGGAGTTCAATAAAATATTGGGGGGCCCAGGCCACAGATTTTGAACAAACCAGAGCCCTTGCTTCAAGCTTCTTGAGTGTCACATTTTAACCTACCAGCTGCCTCAAGAAGCTAAAAGATCTTCCCTGCCTTTTTTCTTCTCCCTTAAAAAAATTTTTTTTTTTATTTTCCCTCATGTGTTAAGGGAGGGAACAGTGACAGGGACAAGTGACAGCTCGCTAATTATTCCCTTACTGCCACTGCTGTTCTGGCTTTGGACGCATTGCTCATTTCTGCCCGTCTTTGCACTGAATAATGCATGGGTCCCTATCTGTATTCAAGCGGCACCTCCGGGGACCGCCAGCCTAACTAGCTGATAACTGATTCAGTTTGTAAGCAGGGCCTCTGGGAGTTGCAAGGAAAAGTAGCCAAGAACAAATTTAACACTTCTTTCTCATTTCTTCAGAACATCAAGAAGAGGCAGGTGGGGAAGCGGCTAGGGATGCATGCTGGGTCCTTGAAAGGTACTTGACCTCAAGCTAGGGGGAAAGAGAACCTTGGCCCCAGCTGGGAGAGAGGTTATACTGGTGAAGATGATGAAGATGTGATGAAAATAGTTAAGGATAGTTGAAGGCTTAGTATATGTCTACCTTTTCACTAAACACTTTGCATGCACCCTCTCATTTATCATCACAAGAATCCCTTGCTGGAAATGCATTGGCAGGTGTATTAGTTAGCTATTAGCAGGATAATGCTGCATGACAAATGCCGCCCCCCCCACCACAGAGAGGGGGCAAACACATTTCCAGCCTTTGCCTGCATCATGTCTGCTAACAGCCCACTGGCCAGAGAAAATCACACGGGCGTGTCCAGAGTCTAGGAGGAGAGAGGAAGCCAGTGTTGCCCACATGAGTCCATGGCTGGGGTGTGGGTGTCTAATACTGTTACAGGGAAGTAAAGAGTTAAGTACCCAGAGGGAGACTCCAGAACAATCCCTCTCAACCCACAGCCCCAAGCAAATTCAACTTTTGCAAAAAGACATAGCCTTTGATCTCCAGACTAGGCTCTTCATTAAATGATGTCAGATGCCTAGAGCGCAAATGACAATGACCACCAAAATGGCAACTCCTTGGCCAGTGTCTAAGTGGCTTACATGCATTGGCTCATTTTCTCCTCTCAATAACCCACTAAGGTAGGTGCTATTATTATCCCTGTTTTACAGGTGAAGAAACAAGCAGAGAGAGGCTAAGCAATTTGCCTGAGGTCACACAGCCAGTAGGTTGCAAAGCCAAGATTGGAACCCAGGCTGGCGGCAGAGAGCAAGCTCTGATCCATGATAGGTGAAAATGGGTTGTCACACAGGAGGGTGAGTTTTGGATGCAATGGATGCTGTAGTTGAAATGGCAGAGTGCAGTTGGCTCTGAGACATATAAATGGGCAGGCTCAGGTTGATGCCTGAGCCAAGGCCAACCAGTCCCTGAAGGCCTGGACACACACCGCTGGTCCCTTCCAATGGGTGATGTGTTCCGAAAGCTGCTGGTGGAATTGCTGACCCCCTGCCACCTGGCCAGGTGGACCCAGGCACCTTCAGAACCATGGGCTCTGGGAGCACAGCTGACTGTCCACCACCTAATGCTCCTCTCACAGTGCTCGCACTAAGGACCTCCATCCTCCTTTATCCCCGCTTCTTCCCCGTCTAGATCCCACGATGGCAGACAACAGAAGTAAGGCCGGCTATTACTTCATGAAGGGTGATGAGACTGGGTACAGATCCACCTGCTTGGATGTCAAATAATTGTGGATATGGTCCACTTTGAGAATTAGGAACTGACTCCTTAACCAGATGAAAAGACACCAGCGGAGACCGTGGGCCGTTCAGACTTGCACAGCTTTCGTCCTCGGAGCTCCGCACAGAGCCTGGGGCATGTGGGGCCTCAGTGATTTGCAGGTGAGTGACTGGGTGAATGGACGCTCACCCGTGCAGCGCACGCCTTCCAGATGAGAAGCGGAGGCTTGGAGAACTGACGCTATTTAACGAGAACCATTCCTACTATGTGTCAGGCATGCTTGGAGGCTGTGGATCCAAAATCTTTGCTGTCGCGGTCCAGTGACCATCCAGCACAACGCCAGGTGGAGAGGAATAAGACAGAGAAAGGGGGACGGGGAGTGACGGCGGTTGGAATAGGTGTTCTCGGGCTCCCCAGGTGCCGTCAGTGGTACAGAACCTCGTGCCAATGAAGGAGATACAGGTTTCACCCCTGGGTCGGGAAGATCCCCTGGAGGCGGGCATGGCAGCCCCCTCCAGTATTCTTGCCTGGAGAATCTCATGGACACAGGAGCCTGGCTGGTTACAATCCATAGGGTCGCAAAGAGTCAGACATGACTGAAGCAACCTAACACACACACACACACACACACACACACACACACACACACAAGTTCTCACCTCCTAACCTGTGCCAAGCACTGAGCTGGTCCCTTACTTATCTGATGGCCTGAAGAGCTCCCCCAGCATCCTGTGAGGCAGCTTATTTCATCATTATACCCATTTTACAGACGAGGAACAACTGAGGCTCCGAGAAGAGAGATGTCTTCCCACATACGTGAGACCAGAGGTTAGCACGCAAGTCGGCCTGAGCTGTCTGAGCAGGGCAGGACGTGGGTACCCTCAGCACCACCAAGCCCCCAGGCTAGTGGGTCAAGGATGCTGGACTCCAGGTGGGAAGCCGCTCGAGGGCCCTGCAGCTGTCACCTGCCCAGGAGCGCATCTGCTTTCAGCCGCCCAGGCCTGTCTGCTGGGGCGACACGGGGCTCGCTGTCAGAAGCCGCATGTCAAGGCGGCAGCGGGGGAGGCAGGCGGGCTGTTGGCAGGTGGCTTAAAATAGCAGCGTCCTCACGGCGGCAGGAGCTCCTTTCTCCCGGCCGAGAACACTCGGGAAGAAGATTTCTCAGGCTGGCAGCCACCCCCTTGCTAGGGGGCTCCTGGCAGAAAAACTGTGTTCGATGCAAGGTGCCCCCTTGCTCCTAGGATGAGAGCCAAACTCCAGAACTTTCCTGAGTTGCCCCTCACTCCCAGCTCTGTTCTCCTCACACCCCTTCCGCTGGTCACCCCGACCAAGCTGCATCCAAGACTCCCCTTGTCCCTGGCTGCCTAAAAGGCCCTCCCTGATATCCTCTCTGCCTGGAAAATGTACGGAATACAATGGATTCAGTGTGACTTGAGCTTGAGCAAACTTCAGGAGATAGCGAAGGACAGGGAAGCCTGGAGTGCTGCAGTCCATGGGCTCGCAGAGTGGGACAGGAATTAGAGACTGAACAACAGAGATATATGTCCATGGGAATCACTTAAAAGGTACTGAAATCTTTTCCTTCAAGCTCAGCTCACTTGCCAGTGACTGGGAGCCTTCTAGATTCTCCCAGGAGCAGAAATCCTTCCTTCCTCCAAGCTATATAGCACGTGCTCAGATCGGAATTGGAAACATCCTGGTTTACAGCTCCCTCCAGCCTTTCTGACTGGACAAGC
The DNA here is from genome assembly GCA_917880005.1 of Nanger dama. NCBI lineage: Eukaryota > Metazoa > Chordata > Mammalia > Artiodactyla > Bovidae > Nanger > Nanger dama. Next base: position 13,754,917 of record CAKJTW010000053.1, on the reverse strand, counting down.
TGCTACACCTAGAAAGAATAACATTGTTCAACCTGGGCTGGCAGGTAACTGGCACACGGGGCGGACCTCTCCTAGCCGGGTACACGGCAGACATTGCTAATCAATCATAGCATCCTTTCTTTCCCAGCCCTGGGGCGCCTAGGCAATCGGCTAGAGTTGGCACCAAGATGATGCCTTAATGGCTTCTCACTTCCAAGTGTCATTAACTACAGCCTTTCGATACATGGCCTCCAGAAGCTTGTCTTCAGGGCTGCCTCGGCCATCAGACTGGGAGGCTCTTGAGGGCACGGCAACGACATTTATTTCAGCATCTCCTCCTCTCGGCACAGAGCCTGGTGGAAACTGGGCTCTGAAGAAATGTCTGCTCAGAGGGGGAACCTGGGGACCGGGAGGAACGCATTCAGGCAGTGCTGACAGATGCAGAAACGCCTCGCTGAGGCTCCTCCAGGCCCTGGGACTCTCCTGGGTCCTCCCTTCCTGCTCTCTGTCCTCCAGTCTCCGGGGAGCAGAGTCCAGAGCCCAGGAAACCCAAACCACAGGCTCGTCGAGATCAGCCCCAACTCAAACAACGGTTTCCCCGAGACTGACTGCATAGAGATGCCAGGTCAAAGATCAGAGCTCTTCAGAAGAAGACAGCGGGAGGGAGTGAAAGCGTCTCACCAGACCCTGTGCCGTCCCTGCACCTCAGTGTCTCATTCTAAAACGCGGATAATACCACTACCCGTAGGACGGCTGCAGATGCTGAGCAGAAAGTCCTCTCTGGTGTCCAGCGGGAGTTAAGGTGAGAATGCGAATGGCGCTGATGACTTTACCAAGTCACTCACGGAGACTCCTTAGGGAGAAATGTCTTCGGAGAAACCCAAGCTCCAGCCTCCCCGGTTCCCACCTTCGTGGGACCTCCCACTCCTGGAAAAGGTGCCAGGAAGAAGGAGGCAGCCCTCACCCCACTTCCAGAAGAGGAGGGCTGTGAGTCCCTTGGCAGAGGGAAGGGAGGGAGCCCTTTCTCTGGAGACAGTATGTCCCGCCAAGATCACTCTTGGTCTCGTTTTATAGCTGGGTAAAGTTAAGACCCATGAAACAATGGAACTAGCCTAATCCCATGGAGTAAGAATCCTCTGCATCTGAACCTGGGATCTGTTGATTCCAGTGCCCTTGGTTTTTGCACAGAACCATTCTACCTTGTTGGAAAGGTACACACCCTGATCACTCACTCATCCGTTTACCTTCTTGAGTTTTACCGAGCATGCTCTGGAGGACTTCACAGTCTAGTGGTGGTCAGGGAGGCGGGGAGATGGAGGATGACCTGACATGCCGTTAAATTATTTCAGCGTCATAAGAAGAGTGTTTGAGCTGAGTTTGGGGAAAATTTTGCAAAAGGACTGTGTAGGTTGGGTTTTGCAGTATGAACAGGAGTTCATTAGGGGACCCTAACTGGAGGAAGAGCATTTTGGGCAGAGGGGATGGGGTAGGAGCAAAGGCAGGGAATCCATGAAAAAGCATGATGTGCTTGGAGACCGTTTAGCAGAACTGAGCATCCCATCTTAGAGCATATGGTGGTGCAGCTGCAGGAGGCAAGGCCAGGAGATAGACCAAACTGGAGCCTAGAGGTCCTCCATTTGTGCTTTTCCCTGTGGGCAGGGGAGTCATGAAGGCGTATTCCAGTTCCACTGTTTATGACACAGCTTCCATGTCTACTTCCGCTCAGCTGCCTAGCAGTGGGCTGCTCTCACCAAGGCCAAGGGGAGACGTGGCATGGGGCAAGGATCAGCATGGACCTTCCCGCAAGGACCGCTACTCTCCCAGAGAAACTGTGCCCACTCAGAATTTAAACGGCCAAGACTCAGAAGCACAGAATCCCATTTGACCTCTCCAATTCATGGATGCCACAATTTAGGGAAGCATTCATCTATTTGACCCATCATTTGGTTAATAAAGTTGAAAAGCCCTCAGCAGATAGTGCGCTGTGCTGAGTCGCTCAGCTGTGTCTGACTCTTTGCAACCTCATGGCTCCTCTGTTCATGGGACGCTCCTGGCAAGAACACTGGAATGGGTCACCATGCCCTCCTCCAAGGGATCTTCCTGACCTAGGGATGGAACCCATGTCTCCTGCATCTCCAGCACTGGCAGGCAGACTCTTTACTCTAAGCTTCCTGAGAGGCCCGTAGAAGACAGTGTATCCGTCAGTTATCGCTGGAAACAAACCACCCCAAATCCGTGAGTTACATCAGCAATCACCTACTGACTGGCTACTTGCCTGGGACTCATCTTGGCTGGACTCACTGGTGCCTCTGCTGGTCACCCGGGGTTCTGCTCTAGACTGGGCTTGTCTCTTCCTTCTCTTGGGACCAGCAGGGAGTTAGTGGTGGGTTGGGGGTGGAGGGAGGTGAGGGAGCAGGGATTGTCGATGGCCTTCTGGAGAAATCTGGCCCTGAGGACACAGAATCTGGGAACAGGGCCACTGCGCTTTCTCAGGGGTTCCTAAGGGGTGAGCTGGGTCTTGCACCAGTAGGGTCCCCAGCCCTGATTGGGGTGGGGAGAATCAGGAGCACCCAGACACAGTCGTGTCTGGATGGGAGAAGTCTCATTTGGATTTGCAGGTCCCTGTGGTCCAATGGATGCTTGAGGCTGTGGCCACCTCATCTGGCGGTCAAGACCCCACCCCAGGTCCACTTAGCTCAGCGGCCCCACCCTCAGGGCCACTCACCCAGCTGTGAGAGGAAGCGAGCTCCCCGCTTCCCTCAGCGGCAACCCCCTTGGGGAGGAGAGAGCAGATAGCAGAACCGTGCTATTTACAAGCTTTCAAATGGGTTATTGAATCATAAACCGAAATCACAGGCTGTAACCAAATCAGCAAGGACCAGATTCAATAAAGTGAAAAGGGAGGGGGAATAAAAATCCCACCTAGAAGCTTGTTAAAGCCTTCTCTGCCTCTCCTGGCCCCGCTCTCTGAACGTCTCATTGTTTCTGGTGAATAAACCCAGCCTGGTCTGGTCTGATGCCAGTGCTATTAATTCCATATGTGGTTTATGAGTGGAGGAAAAGGCCGTCATTACGTGCCATTGGAACTTGAAAAGAACCCAACGGGCGCTTCATCTCCGCCTTGCTGGGGCGGCTGCATCCTCTGCCGAGTTGGGAGTGTCTCAAATTCTAACGCATGAAAACTTTTAGAGTAGGGGGGCATGCACCCCACCATTCTGTGGTGACTGTGAAGTCTCCATGTATAGGGGGGTCTCCATTTAAGGAAGTCCTGGGGTCAGTCAATGACCTTCTGTGAGGCCATATATATGTGTATAGGACTTAATAGTGTATAAAGCACTTCCGTGTGTCTTTCGGAATTATAATGCAAACTCAGGATGCATGGGCTTCCCGGGTGGCGCCAGTGGTAAATAACCTGCCTGCCAATGCAAGAGACCTGGGTTCGATCCCTGGGTTGGGAAGATCCCCTGGAGGAGGGCATGGCAAGCCACTCGCATATTCTTGCCTGGAGAATCCCATGGACAGGGAGCCTGGCAGGCTACGGACTGTAGGGTCACAAAGAAACGGACACGACTGTGGCAACTGAGCACGCAGGCACATGGTGTTGGAGTCTACCCGCGTGCACCACAGCCCCGTTGTTACCGCTGACCCTGCCTCTCCATTAAATGAAGTAACGTGGTAGTCAGACATCGGAAAAACTAATGACCATCACGTCTTTGGGTATTCCGGAGGATGTTAATACTTTATCGTGCAAAAGGAGGACCTTGGTTAACAGTGACAAAAACCATCCCCGCAGGGCTGGAAAGTTGCCTGAGAGCTGAGATCCACCCTCACAGCACGTGCACCTGACCCAGGCCCCCAGGCCTGCCCTGCTTCTTGCACTGACTCTCCAACCACACCAGCTCTTCGGTTCCTGAATATCCCCTACGCACTTCATGCCCCTGGGCCTTAGCACAAAGCCTTCCTGATGCCTGATTTTCTTTCCTTCCTTTGGACTACTAGCGAACAGGCACTTAGAGATTCAGCTCAAAAACCACCTCCTTCTTGAAGCCTCTCAAGACTCCCCCTGCGAGCAGAATGAATTCTTTCTCTGTGCTTCGTGCCATTGGAGGAATTCTCCTTGTATCTTTACCAACCCTCGGTTCTCGTGACAGGTCTGTGTGTCTGTCTCCTTCGCCAAGAACTCCTTGAGGGCAGGAATAAGGATGCATTCATCTCCTTGGGATCTGAGAAAACGGTGCCTGAAGGAAGCAGTGACTGCAGCTTCTGCCTCGGCTGGACGACAGGGAGACCTGAATTCTGGTCCAGCCTGGGCCACGGCCTCCCGTGTTCTCTTGGAAAAGGCATGTTGCTTTTGAGCACCTCATTTTCCCCATCTGCCAGTTGAATGACAGTGTGGATGAGTTGGCCTCCAAGAGCTTTCCGTGGCTGCTGATTCTTCCTCATCCCTTCCCCACCCCCCACCCCCTCTCTCAGGGACCCCATCGCAGTGATCCAGCTCCCTGTACCCTTCTCACCGTTACCTCCATCTCCCCACAACCCAGCAGGTCCTGGAGGTTTTCCTGCCAAAAGCTGTCTTGAATCTTTCTTCTCCTCCCCCATTTCCCTCTGCCTCCCTGGTGCCAGCCACCCTCATCTCTTGCCTGGAGGCTTGCAGTAGCCTTAACTTGCCAGCCCCCTTCAGCCACTGCAGACTCAGCAACATATGTGATCTTTTCAAAACGCACACTCAGTCGCATCTCAGCCCTGACGAACCCCTCCCACGCTTCCTCTGGCCCCCAAGCTTGGACCAGAGATCTTCTGGAAGGGAGGGCCAGCCCCTCCACCACAGCATGCCTCTGCCCAAACTCTCCGTGGCTCCGGCCGAGTGGACCTTCTTCCTGTGATCTGTCTTACCCTGCTTGGTCCACATGCCACCCTCTGAACACGGCGGTCTCTCTGTCTGGAAAGTTCTCAGCCCTCTCCCCATGATCAGATTTCAGCCTGATTATCAGAAGCACTAATCTGAGGAAGCTAAGGGAAGCCCACAGAACCTCCCCAGACCACACGGAGTGTTCCAAGCTCTCTTTCCTCCCCCGTCACAGCCCTTATCCCAGTTTCCAGTTTAATTTTACTCTGGAGATTTTGCCATGCATGTCTCTCCACCCCTGGACCATGAGCCAGACAAAGGAATGACAACCTCCCCAGACACCGCACCCCCCCCACCCCCACCAACCCCATCTCATGATATCTGCATCATCCAGCCCTGTGCCTGGCAAGAACTCACAAATATTTGCAAAATGAATGAATGTGCTCTCTAGCACCGGGAACTAGGTTTAATGAGGGCATCCTGCTGTCTGTCCTGCTTGGACCTCAGTTTCGCCAACTCTGAAATGGGCTCATGAGCGTTCACCCCTCAGCAGAGAGGGGTGATTCCAAGATCACCCGGAGCAGAGAGAGATGCTCCAAGGTCTGGGAGGCAGGAGAGCTGAGGGCTGGTGTCGGGAGGGACTAGAGACATTGTCAGGATGACTGGGCCACCACTGGTTTTTGTGACCATCTGCTCGGCTCACTGAGAGCTGGGCAGCGGAGCCAGGGCCTTGAGTCCTGAGAAGGGTCACAGAAATAGGCGTTCAGTTTGCAGACCTGGTGGGGGGAACAGAACTGGGTCACTATGTCCTGGACGTGGGCTCCTGCTCCGTGGAATCAAGGTCAGGAGGAAGCAGGGACTTCTGTGGGAGCAGGCTTGTTTGGAGGGGGGTGAATAGGGAGTCCCAAATATCTCCATAAAGTAATGATTAAAAAATTATAGAAAAACAAACATAAAATTTAGCCATTTTTAAGCATGCGGTTCAGAGGCATTAAACACACTCACTGCGTTGCACAAACATCACCACCATCCATCTCCAGAACCTTTTCATCACCCTAAACTGAACTCTGTACCCAGTCAGTGATGACTCTTGATAATCCCCTCCCTTCAGCCCCTGGCAGCCTCCTCTCTGCTTCCAGGGTCTACGAACCTGACTGCTCTCCATACCCCCTATAAGTGGACACGTACAGTGTTTGTCCTTTTGTGCCTGGTTGATTTCACTTACCACCATGTCATCAAGGGTCATCCACATTGTATGTGTCTGAATGTCCTTCCTTTCTGAGGCCAAATCGTGTTCCACTGTACAGACGGACCGCACTGTGTTTATCCATCTATCCTTTGATAGATGGATAGACAGGAGGTTTTTACTATCTGGTTGCTGTGAACTGTTTTTGCTCCAAGCATTAAAAGGAAATATTAACATTCGTGGTAATAAGGCTACAAGGGGTTGTAGAAAGGGCTTTAGGATTACACCTGAGTTCCAATCTTGATGCTGCCATTTACCAGCTGTGTGATCTCAGGCAAGTTACTTGACCTCTCTGAGCCTTCATTTCCTTATCTCCAAGAAGAGGGAAAGAACAAACATCTCCTCGTGTTGATGGGACTGTGGGTGGTGATAGGCTCAGAACAAGTGCTCAGTAATGTGCTAGGAGTTCCTCGTTCATACTCCTGCCAGGACTGCCATGTGCGGTTACGTGTGTTGTTCACTGCCCAACAAGGGCTCCTGGTCCAAATTCTGGACTTGCTGGTCTGAATCCAGGAGACAGCTTATGCCAGGAGGGGGCAGTTGTGTCCCACTCGCACAAAGGCACCTCTATGTTTCTGCAGCCCCCAGCATCAATCAGCCCAGACACCTGTTTGATGAGTGAGGGCTGGCAAAGCACAGAGAGGCTAATTAACCAGACCAAGGCCACACAGTGGCCCTTGGACCCCTTCAGGTGTGAGAACCTGGCTCCCAGCCCGGAGAACAGGGGGAAGCATGCAGCCCTGAGCCTCAGGCAGGCGAGCAGACAGGAGGGCCCACGGGCTGCCCCTCAGCCTCCCACCCTCCCCCTCTCCTATTAAGGAGCGGAAACAGAAATGAAAAACTTTAAGCCTCCGTCTGGTTCACGGTGAGGCCCCACCTTGGGGAGGTGGCCTCGGAGCAGCCGCTGATACAGGGCTCCGCTGGCTGTGCCCCCTCCTGCCCCTCCCTGACTGGCGCGTTCCATCCTGGAATCATTTTTCAGACAGCCCACAGCCCGGCCCGCCAGGCTATTTAGTCTGGGTTTGGTGACCCCCGTCTGACTGCAGGCAGGACGTACTCAGGTTTCGGGCCTCCTCGGTACAATCACTGCGGCACCACCCCCCTTCCTGCCCGCCTCCCTGACTTCTTACACAAACACTTACCTTCAGGCCCAGGAGTTCCTGGCACGCTTGCATCAGGCCCAGCCACCGGCTTCCAGAAGAGCGCTCCGAGGCCCGACAACACGGCCCTCTGTCCGGGGGTCCGTGGGCTCCTGACCTTCTAACGCGTCACGTCAGCTTAGCTGGATGGCACTCCCCTTGCTGCTCCTCCTCCTCAACTCTTTCCGACCCTGTCCAGCGGATACACAAGTTCATTCAAAGGAAAAATAGGTGGTGAGAATACAAAATATTTTTTCCGCCCATCCATGGGCGCTAGATTAGCAATTGTTCTGGCTGCACATCTCAGGCGGGGAAACTGAGGCCTCAGAGGACAAGAGAAAGAAAAGAGTCAAGCCCAAGAGGTAGGAAGGGGCAAAAACCAGGAACCAAAGTCAGATCTTCGGCTCCCAGGTCATCTCCACACCCTCTGGGTCCTGCACGGCCTTTCAACAACCCTTTCTGAGAATCTTCTGATGCTTCCTGAGACGCTAAAAAATTGGGCGTCCTGGAAATAGAAATGCCCTGTTTACTGTCATCTTGCACGCATGTGTGCTGCGTGGCTCCCATCGTGTCCAACTCTGTGCGACCCCATGGACCGTAGCCCGCCAGGCTCCTCTGTCCATAGGATTCTCCAGGCAAGAATACTGGAGTGGCTTGCCATGCGCTCTTTCAGGGGATCTTCCCAAGAAGGTCACACCCGCGTCTCTTATGTCTTCTGCACTGGCAGGAGGGTTCTCTAACACTAGCGCCACCTGGGAAGCCCTCATGTCGTCCTAGTTGGGCACAGTGAGTCAGGAAGGAGTATGTTGGTGGTCTCTGCATCCTAAGGGGGTTTGATGCCATAAGTCAAGTTCCTTTAAAATCTGCAAGTCCAGTGGTTAAGGTTCTATGCTGCCGATGCAGGGGGTGCAGGTTTGATCCCTGGTTGGAGAACTAAGATCCCACATACTGTGTGGTGAGCCCAAAATAAATAATTAATTAATTTAAATAATTAAATTTTTTAAAAACCTGCATGCTTGGCACCCTGCCAGCAGGGTAGACAGTAACCAGGACTGCTGCTGCTGCTGCTAAGTCACTTCAGTCGTGTCCAACTCTGCGACCCCACAGATGGCAGCCCACCAGGCTCCCCTGTCCCTAGGATTCTCCAGGCAAGAACACTGGAGTGGGGTGCCATTTCCTTCTCCAATGCATGAAAGTGAAAGTGAAGTCGCTCAGTTGTGTCTGACTCTTTGCGACCCCTTAGACTGCAGCCTACCTACCAGGCTCCTCTGTCCATGGAATTTTCCAGGCAAGAGTACTGGAGTGGGGTGCCATTGCCTTCTCCGAACCAGGATGAATGACGCCTATTTGTTTAGCCTTTGCCGCGTGCTGGGCGCTGTGGCAAATTCTCTATGTGCAGTTCTCTCAGAAGGTTGAAGGAAGGATTATGTCTACAGCCCATTTTACAGATAAAGAAACTGAGGCCCAGAGTAGGCAAATAACTTGGAGAAGGTCACACAGCCAGTGGAGAGAGGAGCCTCAATTCAGGTGTCTTTGACATCTTCCTGTATTTCCTTCTTCACTAGGAACATGTTTGGATTTTTTAATCATACAAAATCAAAACAGTATCATCCACAGTAACAACAGCAGGAAGCAATGTGATCCACCTTGGTGTCCACATATATTACATGTTACCTAGCCTCCTTCAACCCCCCACCTTCACACACACACACACACACACACACACACACACACACACACACACACCAGGGCTAACTGCCGTGGGCAGTTTGGTGGCTATTTCTGCTGATTCCCCCACACCATCAAATACTCATTTATATGCAGATGTATAATTTTATAGGGCTTTCTGAGCCATACATATGTGTAAGATTTGATTTTTAAAAATCAATAGGAAATGTATTGCTTTTGCTATGGGGGGAGAGAATAGAGATATTAAAAATTAAATCAAATTTCCAAAGAGGATGGAGTTGGGCATTTCAAAGTTGCCAAGGCAAAGTTCTATTCCAGAAAGTTCTGCACCAGCGAAGCTAGCGTCCCCATGGAGATGCTCACATCCCAATGGCTAGCCGTTGTACTCAGCGGGGGTGGGGAGGGAGGGAATGTCTCTAATTCCCACCAGCTCGCCTCGCCACCCCCTCCCTACTGCCCCTGGTCGATGAGCATTGTGTTCAGTTTGTGGACTCAGCAAAACACGCTGGCCCCGCTCTCTCCCTGCTCGGATGGGAAGGTGATTGCCTGCTAGCCAATTAATTCTGCTTTAATTGCTCCGGCTCTCTAACGCAGGCCTGAAGAGCTAATCTGACAGAGAGTGGTTTGCCTGGCAGATGCTGTTCTACCAACTCTGGGGAGATGCTCAAAGAGTCTGAGAAGAAGACACGATTCTCTGCAGGGTCCTCTGGGTGGTCTGGAGGGAGGCCCAGAAAACGGACCAGAGAAGAGGCCACCAGCAAGAGCCAAAGGTGGGGCGTGGATGGGGGGACGGATGGGGGCAAGTGGTAGGGTCTAGTCACCATCCACCACGACCCCTGTGGCATTTATCATTGTCTGACATGATCTTTGTTCTTTTCTTCCAGGGGTCTGCTTTCCCCATTCAAACGTCAGCTGTATCAGTGTTCACCCAACACCAGGTGTACAGGAGGTGCTCCATAAATAGACTGACTAAATAAACAAGTGCGTGCTCAGTTGCCTCCGACTCTTTGCAGCCCCATGGAGAGTATCTCACCAGGCTCCTCTGTCCATAGGATTTTCCAGGCAGACACTGGAGTGGGTTGCCATTTCCTTTTCCAGGGGATCCTCCTGACACAGAGATGGAACCCACATCTCCCCGTCTCCTCTCAAGCACTGGCAGGTGGATTCCTTACTACTAGCACTACCTGGGAAGCCCTTAATAAACATATTCTCCCCTTTCCAAATCCTCCCCCTTTCTTCATCTTCTGCCTGCAACCGCTAAAGAATTTCCAGGAGAATCTCAAGAGATGGATGGGGAAACGGAGGCCAGGAGAAAGGGTTGCTTGGTTTGTTCAGGCCAGTGTGCGGCTCAGGCTGCCCTTCGACTTTACTCCTATGAATGGCCCTTTTCCAAATCGTCCTCCCGGAGTGGTGTGACTGGTCACCTGGTCACCGGCTGCACCAGGCGGGAAGGAGTGGGGAGCATGCGCGCTACTTTCTTTCGAAAGTGGCTTCTGTATCAAATCCCTCCGCGCCCGGGAAACAGTCCCGTGACACCAAGAACAGAATTCTCTTCTCCTCTCTCTGTGCCTGGGGGCAGCTACGCCCCCTGCTCTCCAAGGGACAAGCAATGCAGGCCAGGAGGAGACAATGATATGCGTCTAATCTCTGACCTTCAAATGAAGGCAGGGATTCATCAAGGGTCTCAGATGGAGGGGCGGGGCGGCTGCCCACGGTGGGGCCTCGCCTAATTCTGTCCTCACCTCAGGCCACCCTTGGCTGCTGCAGACGCCCTCCAGGGAGGTAGGTCAGGGGAGGAAAGTGGGTCTGGGATGGAGGAAGGTGGAGGTCAGGTCGGGGCTCAAGTGACCAGCGCAGCAGGGTGGGAACAAAGAGGGGAGGAAGTAGAGGAAGCGAAAAAGACAATAGACAAGATGTCAGCCCATTCGGGGTGCAAGAGAAAACCTGCAAAGGAAATACAAAGAGGAAGGAGAAACTCAACAGGGCTTGAAACAAAGCCATGGAGAAAACAAAGGGAAAGAAAAACATGAAGGCACTGGAAGAAGCAGCCACGCAAACACAGAGAGAAGCCTGCAGAGGCCTCCCGGAACGTTGAGTGCGCATCCTGCAGGGGCGCGCCTGAGCCGCCAGCATGCCCTCCACCTCGCTCAGTCCCTCACCTCGGACCTGGTACCCACCGGCTCCCAGGAGCCTCTGGGGCAGACAGCTGGGCCTCCTCCTGCCCCTCCAGCCCAGCGTGCTCTGATTGGCCAGTCTCCTAGGGCCAGGGAGGCAGGCCACGCCCACCCATCTTTGCTCCTCCACCAAGGCAGAGGCCCCAGAGACCCACGGGCTTCCTGAAGTGTTCTGAGCCACCCCCAAGCCCTCCCTCCCCCTCCTTCCCCACCACCTAGAAAGCTGTCCAAGTGGAACAGCCTGCAGCTATTACAATAAACACCTCAGCCGCAACCTGTCTCTCATTTGCATATTAGCAGCCTTAATTCTGATGAAATATGCAAATGTATGCAAAATGAAATTCATCTCATAATGACACAAGGCGATTAAACAATTTTTATGCTTAAATATTCTGTTTAATGAAATCAAACAGACCTGCGCGTGTGACAAATTCTCCACCGCATGGAGAAATTAGTGGGGATATATTAAAAGAATACCAAACCAGTAGCGCCCCCCCACCCCTCAGCATGACCCAGATCTGCTTCACCTTTTTGGTGAGAAGAAAAGGGGGGGGGGTGGACGTGTGTTCTTGATAACCAAATGAACTGAAAATTCTATTGCTGAAAACTGCTAAAATAAGTTAGAAGCAAGATGCCTTTGTTTCTGACTTTTGAGAGGAGACCCCAAGCCTCACCCCATACCTCCACAATAGGGTCATAATGTATTTATCCTCTGGGTTGATGGAAGAAAAGGAGGTGCATGTGGACCGCAGGGAGGCCAGTTCAGCCAACCCCTCAGTGCCCAGGAAGTGGAGTGAGGAGCCCTTTACCCATTTACGACCAGGAGGCTGGCTGGCAGTGTCTCTCAGCCAAACTTTCTTGTTTTGTTCAACTGGGCAGAACGTGTTCCTGCTTTGGGCACCAGGAGATAGTTTGAGGGCACTGGCATTCTTAGCCCTGCTCAGGTAAAATTTGTTCTTATATTTACCTGGAGGAGAAGAAGATGACGAGCCAATAAAGAGGAGGAGGAGGAAGGAGAACAGATAGCAGAGAAAAGAAACGGGTGACAAGAAAGAAGTGTAAGATGGGGGATAGGATAGAGTGCAGACGGTTTATAGAAAAGAGGAGCAAATGCAGAAGGAGGTGAGATGGTAAAGAAAAAGAATAAAGGGTGGTTAACATTTCTGAATCATAGGTGTGTGTTTTCTTGTATACGATCCCCTTGAATTCTTCTATCAGCTCTCTGAGTTTGGTGTTATTATCATCACCGTGTTGTATAAACAATGAGGAAGTTAAGGCTCAGAGAGGTTAAGTAAGTGATCCAAAGTCACACAGCAGGGATGAGGGAGGAAAGGCAGATGCTTCCAGCAGTGGAAGAATTCTCCAAAGGGTTTGAGTATGGGGAGCTGCTCTACAAATTCTTCTTAGGAACTCTGGGATAGTTGGGCAAATCTCCCAGTGTTAATTTGCATAGGAACCCTGAGGGCTGGGAAAAAGCCATTTGGAGATTGAATGGAGGGCCTGGGCCCTGCGTGTGACCATTAATAGCACCACTTTCTCTGATCTCCTCATCTAGAGGGCCTGGCACCCAGTTCCCTCAAGTTCATCATTTTTAATATTGACCTGTTTGTTGCCATATCCCAAACAGAATGTGCTTTCCAGGAGGGCAGGGGCTCTGACCGTCCCTGTCTGGACTACACTGAGCCATTGTGAATTATTATGTCTTGTCTTGCCTTCCAGAAGCAAAGTAACCTTCAGGTGTCTCAGGGTGTCCCCCAGGACCCCTATGAATCCTCCATTTAAGACTGTGATTTACCAAGCACTGCTTATGTGCCTGTCACTATCAAAGAGCTAGTTCACATTACTATCTCATTTAATACTCACAGCAACCCTGTGAGGTTGGAACTATTATTATCCCCTTTGGCAAATAAGAAAACACACACTCAGAAATATCAGGTTACTTGTCTGAGATTTCCCAGCTTGGTGAGGGCAAAACTAAAACCCAGGCTGTCAGACTCCAGCTGCCCTAATGATGAAAACACCAATAGTAAGAACTGCTCTGATCTGGCGCATGTCCAGCACTGCATAGAGCCCTCTCATGGCAGCCTTGTAAGGCAAATAGTATATTTATTTCCATGTTGTCATTGAGGAGACAGAGGCTCAGAGGAGGTCATTGATATGTCCAGGTTCATAAAGCACGTTGCTGGCTGTGGAGACAAATACCCAGCTATTCAGGCTTGAGGCCAACATCAGTGGTGGTAAGGAAGCCACTTTGAATCTCCCAAGGGATTTCTAGAGAGTCTTGGCCATTTATCATCTCTGTCTCCTGGTTCTAAGGTTGATGGGGTTTGAGACAGGGACATTTCATTAGGAAATTAGGAGAAGTATTTATAATTAATATTTCAATTATAAAAGAAATCACTGATGAGCTAGCAGCTTCATCACACTGCTGGTGACAGCCCAGGAAGAGAGGGCATACGGCTCTCCCGGAAGTGGAGCAGCTGGCTGGGCCCTTCCCATCTGTTTAGTCAGGGTGGGGGTAGTCACAAGCACTGGAATAGAATAAAGAGCATTGTTATCTTCAGATGAGCACTTTATGATAAGAAACTGGTGGTTAAAGGTCTCTGTTTCTGTGCCTGGTGCTGAAGGAGACAGCTTAGTATGATGGTTGTCATTTCAGCATAAAGTTATAAGAATGTCTGCAAATTCAAATTCATTCATCCATTCCACAAATATTTATCTGTGTGACGCTCTAGGGAAGCAGTGCTAAATGGGACTTGATTACTGCTTTCAAGCATGTGGGGAGACACACTAGAAGATTACAACAATAAACGTAAATGGCACAAATACAGTGCAGGTACAAGGCAGGAACTTCTTCACTGTGGGCTATCAGGAAGTCGGCCTGGAAGACGTCTGAACTACCTCCAAATACAGCTTGGAACTCGCCAAAACAGGACAAAGGACTTCCAAAGAGAGGAAATAGCACAGGCAACAGTGTGGAGGTGAGGAATGGCGGAGTGGAAGGCATGCATGGCTCACAGCTGGTGCTGGACAAAGCCTTGGGGGAGAATAAAGTGGGAAATGAAGCTGGGGAAATAAGAGCAAAGACCAGATTTGACAAGATCTGTGTACTGATCCTTCCTCTGCCACAGAATAAACTTGTGGCCTTGAGGAGGTCACTTCCAGTCCCAGAGCCTCAGTTTGCTCCATTGTGAGAAGGAAGAAGGGTTAAGCCCTCAGCTTTGGTGAACATCAAGCATGCCTGGGAGTGCTATGCCACTGAACACTCTCCTTCCGTGTAACTGAGCATCTCAGGTTCTAATTGGGAGATTGTCATCAGAGTCAGAAACATAGGAGATAAAACTATCCCCTGTTTGGGCATCCAGGTGCTTCTGACCCTTCCAAGTACCCAGAACACAAGCGGTACCAGCTTGCCTAGGGCATGAATGAAAATCGAAGCCCTGTGTCCTCATTTCTCATCCCTGCTCATCTCCGCTTGACAGTTGCTTCTGTGAAGCTCATAAACCACACTCTAACTGTTTTCTCCCTCCCAGGAGGCTCCCAAAGCTACACAGGAAGTGGACCCAGGCACGATGACCACCTTCTGGAAGAGCAGCAGCTCCAGGAGTATGGGCAAACTGGGATCCTGCCTCTCTCTATGCTGGGCTTGGCTTCCAACCAACTGGGTGTGAATGGCCTTCCTAGAAAAATCCTAATTGCACCGTATTTTTCCCTATAGGATCATCTTCCCCTTAATTAAAACCCTGGAGGGTACAAGTGGGAAATGGTTCTCCTCACCTCTGCCTCAAGTCTAGAAGGTCTAGTTCAGAAGCCCTAACGCTGACTTTGACTTTCTTCCTTGCACTTTTCAATGTCTGTTCTTCCTCTCTTCATCCCTCTGTCTCTCCTTCCCTCCTTTTTATTTTCTTACACAAATGGATAGTGTCAATTTTACAAAAACAGTAAGTCTACTTCCAAAAACAATATTAGTCGTCATCACACACTGGGACACTTTTGCCAAGTTCCCCATCTCCAGCCAGCAGCGGGCTGTCAGGATCCCGGCCCTTTTGGCCAGACAATGTCCCAGTGGAACTTCCAACTCTGTCTTCTGAACCCTGGATCTTAGCAGTTGCTCTCAACACCTCCCGTTCACTCAGGCTCCTCTTTGAACTCTGTGCCTTCAAGGTGACCACACGACAGAACCAAGTGTTCAGAACATTCATCGTCCCTCTGCCCTGCCCTCCTCCCAGCAGGGAAGAGCCTTTTCTCCCCAAAGTAATGCAAGGAAATCTGGATAGAGTCTCACTTTAATAGAGGCCCACCCTTCCTTTCATTGGGTCTGTTGAAAGCCAATGTTTCTTCTGGAACTGACCACAAAAAAAAAAAAGAAGAAGCAGAGGAAGAAAATCCCCAGCAAACCCCAAACTCCCACTCGCCACCATGATTCTGCATTTTACCATGATTCTGCTTTTCCATGGCAAGGACGGGCAGAAATCCAGTCCCAGTGTTTCAATGGGGCCTCAGTAACTCCCTGTGGATGGTCGATGAGGAGGGCTGGGCCCCAGGCTGAGCATCCCACCCGGCGGGGGCGGGGTGGGGGTGGAGCGGTGGGGAGGAGGCTTGGCGACCTGTGCAGACCTGTGCCCGCTGCCCCAGCTGGGGCTGCGGGCTGGGTGCAGATGTGGGGGGACAGAAGACCCCACACCCACGCCCTCAGGTATTGTTGCATATTTGCCGCTGCACAGCCCTCTCTGCCCCCTGCCCACCGCCCCCACCCAAAGACTTCCGAGAAGCATGAGAAAGCCTGAGGTGGAGACATCACTTTCCCAGGCCTTAATGAATTTGGTGTCATTTGCTAATTAGCTGTAGGCATCATTCATCGCAGGGCCTTCCCTGGTGGCTCAGACGGTAAAGAGTCTGCCTGCAGTGCAGGAGACCTCTGCTTGATCCCTTGGTCGGGAAGATCCCCTGGAGAAGGAAACGGCCACCCACTCCACTCTTCTTTCCTGGGAAATCCCATGGACAGAGGAGCCTGGCGGGCTGCAGTCCACGGGATCACAAACAGCCAGATACAGCTGAGCGACTAACGCTTTCTCCTCCTTCATCATTCACTGCATTGGAGACTTGGGGGTTGCTTAAGCTAGAAGGGCTCTCAGGACTATCAGACTGGACCCCCCTTCAGCTCGTAAAGGGGAACCCTGGGCCATGGAGGAAAGGAAATGGCCTGGGACCACCGTGTGAGTGAGGAGCTTGCCTGGAATTGGAGGCTGCGTCTCCTGAGCTCAAGTCCTGTGTTCCTAGCTCTGGTTCTCACTCGTTTCACTTCATTCTGCTTCACTGGGCACTGCATTTGTTCATCTTGTCATCTCCCTCTTCCTCTGTTTAATATATTCCAGTCATACCTGGCTTTTAAACCTTTCTACAAACTCATACTACCTCAGGGCCTTTGCACTTGCCATTCCCAGCTGTTTCCCCATGTCTCTGCATGACTGGCTCCTAGTTACTCTTTTAACAAAAATCTGTGTAGCAGGCAAATCCTAGGGTGCTAGGATGGTCCCTAGGATGGCCCCTAATAATCATTTTCTTAAAAATTGATATATAATTGACATACTACACTATATTAGTT
Source organism: Nanger dama (assembly GCA_917880005.1). Lineage (NCBI taxonomy): Eukaryota > Metazoa > Chordata > Mammalia > Artiodactyla > Bovidae > Nanger > Nanger dama. The sequence continues at coordinate 13,738,239 of CAKJTW010000053.1, read as the reverse complement.
TCAGGTGTACAACATTAATAATTCAAAATTTGAATATATTACAAAATGATCACTACAATAAGTCTAGTTGTACCACCAGTCCATTACCACAATAGCTACAAAGTTTTACTCTTGGGATGAGAACTTTTATGATCTATGCAACTTTCAAATATGCAACACAGGCTTCCCAGATGGCTCAGTGGTAAAGAAACTGTGTGCCAAGCAGGAGATGCAGGTTCGATTCCTGGGTCGGGAAGATCTCCTGGAGGAGGGCATGGCAACCCACTCCAGCATTCTTGCCTGGGAAATCTATGGGCAGAGGGGCCTGGTGGGCTACAGTCCACGGGGTCATAAAGAGTCGGACACAACTGAGAGACTGAACAACAGCAGCGGTATTTTAACTACCGTCATCGTGCTGTGTGTTACATTAGAGCTGTGCCATCATTTGCTCTGAGGGAAGGTCAGCAGTGTGCTGACGCCATGTTGGTGAGGATGCTGGGAGCAAGTCCTGGTCACCTGGACAAGCATGTGCTGTGATGCAGCCAGCCCAGGGAAGTCAGGAGAAGTGCTGGGCAGCATCCAGAGACCCCGGCCACCTCCCAGGACCTGCCTCTGGTCAGATTCCCTGTATCCCGCCTCACTTCTTTCCTCTTGAGTGACAGCTCTCAGTCCAAATCTGAACTAAGACAGTTCTGGCCACTCAACAGCCAACAGAGGTGAGCAAATCAAGCGGTCAGAGTGGACCCCAGGCTCATCATCAGGTGTGGTTAACAACCTACCTGTCCTCAGGTCTGCAGAGGGAGGGACATACCTCTGTAGAGTGGAAAGATGAGGTCTTCCACTGGACGAGGCAAAATATCCTGCAGAGGGTGGGGCCATTCCTCGTGGAGCCGGAAAATACAGAGTTAGAAGCCAGACCTGAGTTCCAGCGCCCCTGTGCTCTGCCCTGCCTGTCTCTTTGTGACCCCATGGGCTGTAGCCCGCCAGGCTCCTCTGTCCATGGAATTCTCCAGGCAACAGAACTGGAGTGAGTTGCGGTATCCTCCTCCAGGGGATCTTCCTGATCCAGGGATTGAACCGGAGTCTCCTGTGTCTCCTGCATTGGCAGGTGGATTCTTTACCCGCTGAGCCATCAGTTTCAATGGTGGCTCTGCAACTAATCAACAGTGCAGCTAACCAGAGTGTGGGGGTGGAGCGAGGCTTGCGTCCACCAGCCCTCAGTGTACAGGAAGCAGAGTCCCCAGACGTGGGCCTCCCTGAGGCTCCTCCCAGCTGGGGAGACTCAGTGGTTTCCTGAAATCCCAGTGGTTTCCTGGGAGTTCACTCCAGGCCCCTTGATCGCAGACAGACGAGGACGGGTTGGCTTGGGGCCAGCACACTCCGGCCACCATGATTAAGGGGCAGGTGAGATTGGCGCCAGGGAAGGTCAAAGGCACTGACACCTCGCTGCTTGGCCGGGCTGCAGTGAAAAGGCGGCTGACAAATGTCTGGGGCAGGAGAACAGGAGATGCGACATTGGCTGGGGGTGTGGGGCGGCCACTGCAGGCAGGACGGGCAATCGAGGGGAGGCTGTGACTCCTGGGAGGCCCAGGGGAGACGCACTGGCAATAGCTTGATCAGCTGGGCAGCAATGACATCCACCCTTCAGCATCCGCCCTCACCATCACCACCACCTCTTTCCTGGGCCACGGCCTCTTAACGGCATCTCTGGGTCCAGCGCTACCCCTTCAGTCTGTACTTAACACATCAGTTAAGGTGCTCTTTTCAGAACGTGTCATATCACATAATTGCTGTGTTCAAAATCCTCTGACAGCTCCTGTTTCACTCTGAAGAAAGCCCTTATGAGGTCCACAAGGATCTGCCCAGTCGTCCCTCTGACACCACCCTCCTCTTCTCTCCTCCTCTCCCAGGATGGACCACGGGGCCTTTGCACTGATGGCACCCCTGTCTGGGCCACTTCTGCCTCCAGGTCATGCCCTGCCTTGTGCCTTTGCTGCCTTTGGCTCTCTACCCAATGCCACCTTTCTACCAATTGCTCCCCGCCTACCCCACCCGAGATGCCAGCCTCTCAGCACTCTGTCCCCTCTGCCTGCTCTGTTTTCTCCCGTTATCAGCTTACGCTACAGTTTATTTCCTTATAACCATGCCTGTCTCTCCTGTTTGATCGTAAGATCCAGGAGGCCTGTTTTCTTCCCTGCTCTATCACAAGTGCCTAGAAAGGTGATCGGGACTTAGTAGGTGCTTTAAAAACACTAAAACAAACAAAGAAAACCACTCAAAAGCACCTTGCTAGGCTAAATCACTTCAGTCGTGTCCGACTCTGTGCGACCCCCATAGATGGCAGCCCACCAGGCTCCCCTGTCCCTGGGATTCTCCAGGCAAGAAGACTGGAGTGGGTTGCCATTTCCTTCTCCAAAAAGCACCTAAAGGAGGTGCTTAAAAACTTCGAAGGGACTTCCTGGGGGTCCAGAGGCTAAGGCTGCGCCCCCAGTGCAGGGGCCCAGCTTTGATCCCTGGTCAGGGGACCAGATCCCGTGGGCCACAACTAAGACCTGGTGCAGCCAAATAAATTTTTAAAAAGGAGGACTTCCCTGGGGGTCTAGTGGTTAAGACTGTGTGCTTCCTGTGCAGGGGATGCGGTTCGATCCCTGGCTGGGGAACTGAGGCTGCACAAGGCGCACTGTGAGGCCAAAACAAGCAAACAAGCAAGCAACCTATTGACTGAATGTTACCTGTCACTTAGAGAGCCCTTCCTCCCTTCCAGGTGCTGTGTTGTATGGTTTTGATCTAGTATTTTTTCTCACTCTCACAACAGACTGAAGATGCAAAGATGGTTTCCATTCTCCCTATTTGACAGATGGGTGAACTGAGGCCCAGAGAGGTGAGGTCTGGGATTTTCCCAGTGCCTCGTGGTTGGGAACTGGGTTTGAAGCCGGCTCAGCACCACTCCAGAGCCTGGTCTGGCCCCTTGGTGACATGCTTTCCCACCTTTGATGAAGGGCCACTCGACCACTGGCCCTGGTCTATGGTTGATTTCTCCAGTCCTCAAAAGGTTCTGGGAAGTGAGATACTCTATTGTAGGGATAGGGAAGGGCTTCCCTGGTAGCTCAGTGGTAAAGGATCCACCTGCAATGGAGGAGACTTTGGTTTGGTCCCTGGGTCAAAAGATCCCCCGGAGAAGGAACTCCACTCCAGTATTCTTGCCTGGGAAATCCCACGGACAGAGGAGCCTGGTGGGCTACAGTCCATGGGGTCACAAAGAGTCAGACACGACTGAGTGACTAAATAACAACAAAGGGATGGAGAAATTGAAGACCCAGAGAAGTTGCTTTTTAAAGGTCACACAGCCAGCAAGGAATCTGGGACTCTTTGAGACGTCTTTGATGCCCAGTCCAGGCTCGCTGTCCACTTGGCCTCTTTCCCTGGCTGACCTGTAGGGCGCAGACATGCCTAGAGCATCCTTCCTATACCCCCTGGGGACTGCAGCTTGCCTGAGAGTCACAGAAGTGGAAGCAGAGGCCAGAGAGGGCCTCAGCTGGACAAGAGGCTGCGACTCCAAGGTGAGGAGGAGGCGGGCTGAGTCTCCCTCCAGGCCTTTCCAACTCAGCCCCTGCTGCCCGGACAGGCACCTCCCGGCTTGATAGTTGAGGCCCTGGCCTGAAGTCATGTGAGCACTTGGGCCAAGTACACCTGCAGCTCCAGCACAACAAGCCTTTGTATCGAGAGACTGGGCAGCCTGGGGGCCACGTGGGACCTGCGGGGCCTGCAGTCACACCTTCCCCCAGGCCTTTCCCTGGAGTCGCAATTACAGAGGCATCTGGGCCTTGGCCCCCACATCCAGGTGTGCGTCCGGGAATGCACTTGGGGACCACTTCAACTTCAGTCTTGTTCATCGCAGTAACCAACATTCACTGGATGTTTCGAATCATGTCTGTTGAATGGATATTAAACTGGAAGGACTCTCCTTCTCCATTAAACAGACCTCCTGAGAGCATCTTATTTGCCAGATCCTGTGCTAAAACGCTCAATTGTACTCTCTCGATGCAACTCTCAACAACAATCCTGTGAGGTCCATCCACAGCTCTCCACTTCACTGTTGAAGACACTGGAGCACAGAGAAGTTAGTAACACGCCTAAGCTCACACAGCCTGGGGGATGGGGGTAGGCGGCGGAAGCCAAGCATTCAGACTTCACAGTCGTTGCTCTTGACCACCTCCTCCTGATACCACTAGCCCACCCCTCGGCATCTTCATCTGGAGTCAGGGACCCCAGCACAGGGTGTCCCTGAGACACGCTCCCCTCACAGCGGGACAGAGCCTCCGGCAGTGGCAGCGGCGGTTGGAGTCAGGCTTCCCTAGGCTGCCACGTGCTCCTATTCGCTTCCATAAAGGCCATTTGAGAAATGAATAACTAAATGCAATGTCAGTTTTATACCTCTGGAAGATGTTGCCCATAAAGAAATTCACAAATCAGGGGAATAGCCCTCATCCTATCCTTGCTTCGTGAAATGTGGTCTCTGTAGGCCTCCCTCCTTTCCTCCAGGGCTGTGATCAGCCGCTCACCACGAGTGGGCTGTCCTTGGACCCAGGCAGCCAGCAGTGCACGGGACAACAGTCCCATTCTCATGTGCTGTGCTGCAACTTCGCCTGTGGGTTCAGGAACAAAGAGGAAGGATTTTTTAAAACTATGTATTTATTTATTCGGCTGGGTTGGGTCTTAGTTGTGGCACATGGGCTTAGTCACTCCGTGGCACTGTGGGATCCTAGTCTCTCGACCAAGGATCGAACCAGAATCCCCTGCATTGGAAGGTGGATTCTTAACTACTGGATACCACGGAAGTCCCAAGCTGAAGTTGTTACTAAAAATAACCACAGCCGCTACAAGCTCTAGGGGGCTCACCCTGGGCCAGCTCAGTTAACCACTTACTTCTTATGCACATTTCACAGATGGGAACACTGAGGCTTAGTTTAAATCCTGGCCTGAAGGTAGACTGCACAGCTGTGGGGTAGGCAGCAGAGACGCCTCCTGCTTGCTCTCCCCTTGGCCAGTGCCATTCGCCAGTGTGCTCCTGGGGGCCAGGCCCTTCTCCCAGCCACGCTTCTGCCAGGACTGCCCATGAGGGAGCTCAGCAGTGGCCCAAGACAGCGTCTGCACATAGCTTGAGAGAAACCCAAATGCCATTTCCACCTGATAATAAATATGTGTCAGAGAGGACTCGATCCAAGTGACCTTGGGCTATGGGGCCACTGGACCGTGAAAAGCTTTTGACAAAAATCCTTTTGCCTCGAGAGGCTGAGCGCAAATTACAGGCGATTATGGACGGTTGGCGTGACTTCCCCGGCTGGCCTTTTATTTCTCGTGGGCTGATGGCTCCTCTGCGTTGGAAAGGATCCCAGCCGGGCCGAGGACTGGTCGCCTCACCCTCTCTGGCAGCGTCCACTTCTTCCAGAGCCAGAGGGGACGCCCCCTCCAACCCTGCTTCTCAGGTTCATTGGATAACCGCAACTGGTGGTCACCCTAGCACCGCAAAATCCAACCACACCACCACAACATTCACCACTTACTGAGCATTAACTGTATACCAGGCTTTCCTCCAGCCCCATGGATTCTCTCAACCAGTCTATGAAGACGATCTCTGCTGGTTCTTTTCCTCTGGAGAATCCAGGCTAATACTTGGTATTGTTATTCGTGTGGCCATTTAACAAATGCAAAAACTGAAGCCTGCCCAACTGGAGGGACTTCCTGCAAGACCACAGCTGGCACAGGGCTGAGGAGGCTTATGAATCTATCCTGAGAGAGACTGAATGACTAAGGGTTGGGAGCATTCGGGTACATTGTCCCCGGGAGGTGAGATTGGTCTGTCTTTCCAGGCCTCCCCCAGAGTGACCTCCGAGTCTCCTGCCTTCTCCATATCTGCTCTCACCCTCCCTCCGTGAATACTTCCCACCCTGCAGTCACCCCGCTGCCCTCCTGCCCCTTTCTCCTTGCACTTGACCATGCAGTCCCTGCCTCCAGGAGGGCAGTCCTTCTGGCGTCCTGGCTTGAGCCCCACCTTTTCCCAGAAGCCTTGACTGGCCCCTGCTCCCTTTGCCGGCTCTGACACCGTCATATCTCCACATGCCACATCTCCCCAGATGCTCTGTCCCCTACACCCTCGCCTCGCTTTTCCCCGGGGTGAGAGCACCTCGCAAGTGCAAACACATCTTATTAGCAGATGACTTAAGCGAGGGATGAGGAGCCATGCCCTCCCAGAAACCACACTGTAACTCCATCTCCCTCCCAGAGACCAGCCCACTGGTCCAGTGCCCCAGGGCGATGTGTGTTATCCGTTGTGTATTGGCGGCAGAGAGAGACAAAGAGGGAGAGACAGGAAAAATTCCCTGTGTCACGAGAAGCTCTGAGCTCCCCGAAATGCTTCACCAAGATAAGAGGGATGTAGCTGGTGTTGGAAGGTTGCTGGGAGATTAACACAAGATTCCGAGGTGAGGGAGAGGGAGGAGGAGACCTAGAGAGATGTGGGAGGGAGAAGAGGCGGGGAGGAGGCAGGACTCAGGAGGGACTTGGAGAGAGACCCAGAAGAAGATGGATGGGGACTTTTTAGGCCAAGAAAGGCAGCCATTGACCCCTCGGCCCCGGAGGAAGGGAAATCAGTGATGGCAGGGACCTGCAACAGTGAGGCAAGAACAGAGACAGGGGCCAGAAGTGAGACGCCAAGAAGGACCTCAGGGGCAGTGCTCTAGACCCCAGGTGCCCACGCAAGGTTGGTGTCCACTGCTCTCTCTTGCCAACCCTCTGGGAAAACCTGCGAGGCAGGAGTTATGACACCCATTTTATAGATGCAAAAACTGAGGCTCAGAGAGAGGCAAACTCTTAGGCGACCCAGTCTGCAGGTGGCAGAGCCAGGAATGAACCCGGGTCTCTGCGGCCCCATGCCCAGGCTGCTTCTGCCAGAGATGCAGAGCTGACAGGGAAAAGGGTTAGAGGGGAGGGCGTGGGGACAGGGGTGATGGGAGAGCAGACCCAAGGGGAAGAAACCCCGGGGGCAGTGCGTCCTCTCCAGGGTTCCTCACATGCCTGCCTGAACCCTCCTGTCTCAGCTAGGACAGAGTTGAGGGCCTGGCACTGCCCTTCCTGGACTGGACAGGGGTTGAGGGTTCCCCCTCCCCCAGGGCCTGGTGGAAATAGAGCTCCCAGACCCTTCTGCCTGCCCAGCTAATGAGCCCATGAGAGAGCTGAGCCCACCCCCGTAAAGCTGGACGCGGGGCGGTGGGCAGGAGGGAGCCAGAGCCGCTGGGCTGCTCACCCCTGGACCTGGTGAGATGCCTGCTGAGCCCAGAAGGTCCCCACGACCTTGGCAGACGAGGGAGCCTTATCAGTCCAGCTCCCAGGCCCCTCTCTCCTCTCTTCACTCAGACCATCTCCTCCCTGTCTTGAGATACCACACGATGCGGAAGGAAGGACAAAGCTTCAGTTAGAGCTGACAGCACCCCCAGCAAGCAACAGTTCCCTTTTTGTTGTTGCTGAAGAAATGGGGCGACTATGGCCCAGAGATAGCAAGCTCTGTCACACAGCAAGGAGGGGCAGGGCTGGGATTCAAGCTCGCATGCGCTGCCCTCCTAGGTTCCCAGAGGTTCTTTGCGGCCTCAGGCGTGTCTCTCTTGGGGAGGACGTGACTCCGTTTGCCCCTGGAGTGACTGGAGCATGTGATGTGATTTGCTCTTAAAATGGCAGAAGATGAGAAAGTTGGGAAGAGAACCTACGTAAGGCTCTGCCAGGCGTTGCTGTAAGAAGCTGCCCTGTGTTAGCTTATTTACTCCTCCCCCAAATCCTACCAGAGAACTATTATTATCCCGATTTTCAACTGAAGACTAGGAAGCCCAGAGAGGTTAAGCAACTTGCCCAAGGTCACACAGACAGTTAATGGCAGGGTTGGCATTTGATCCTGAATCTACACTTTATTATCCTCTTCTCCCCATGGAGGATGGAGCAAGCTTCCCTTGGGGTGGGCAGAGCCAGGCCCTGAGTTAAATGCCTTCTGGATGGGTAAGCTTCTGGGGGAGCTCACAGCCTGGGGTGGTAGTTAGTGGTCATGAATTACCACCTGGTATGATCTGGTGACTGCCAAGGCTGGGCACAGAGTTAGTCGCACTGTCCAATGCGTAGTGTGCAAATTGTTTGGGATGGTTAAGCCCCAGTCTCAGGTCTGCTCATCACTGAGAGCTTGTCCTGGACCCTTGGTCTTGCAGTGGGTGATAACATCAGGGGCTCAAAGTCCAGCCTGCCCAGATTTGCCTTTGGCTAGCTGTGTGACTTTGGCCAAGTTACTTAACCTCTCTGGGCTTTTCTTAAAGCTCAACATTCAGAAAACGAAGATCATGGCATCCGGTCCCATCACTTCATGGGAAATAGATGGGGAAACAGTGTCAGACTTTATTTTTGGGGGCTCCAAAATCACTGCAGATGGTGGCTGCAGCTATGAAATTAAAAGACGCTTGCTCCTTGGAAGAAAAGTTATGACCAACCTCGATAGTATATTCAAAAGCAGAGACATTACCTTGCTGACTAAGGTCCGTCTAGTCAAGGCTATGGTTTTTCCTGTGGTCATGTATGGATGTGAGAGTTGGACTGTGAAGAAGGCTGAACACCGAAGAATTGATGCTTTTGAACCGTGGTGTTGGAGAAGACTCTTGAGAGTCCCTTGGACTGCAAGGAGATCCAACCAGTCCATTCTGAAGGAGATCAGCCCTGGGATTTCTTTGAAGGAATGATGCTGAAGCTAAAACTCCAGTACTTTGGCCACCTCATGTGAAGAGTTGACTCATTGGAAAAGACTCTGATGCTGGGAGGGATTGGGGGCAGGAGGAGAAGGGGACGACAGAGGATGAGATGGCTGGATGGCATCACTGACTCGATGGATGTGAATCTGAGTGAACTCCGGGAGATGGTGATGGACAGGGAGGCCTGGCATGCTGCAATTCATGGGGTCGCAAAGAGTCGGACACCACTGAGTGACTGAACTGAACTGAACTGAAACTGGGGATAAGACTACGTGTCTCATAGGATGAAGATGGAAGCAGTGATTAAATGTAAAGTGCTTAGAACAAGGCCGGCCCATCGTATGCTCAATGCATCACTCTGACTATCGTCAACAGGGTCAAATCTCCCAGCCCAAAAGGGAAAGGGATTTCGACTTTCCAAATCCAAAAGGGAAAGGGAGGGCAATAGGGAGCCATCGAAGGTTGTAGGCAGAGGAAGGATGCGGTCAGACGAGGGTGTGAGAAAGACTGTGCGGTGTGGAGAACATATTGGGGTTCTCTGTGGCCCTCACATTCAGAAAACAAGCAGGAAGTGGACAGGGGATGTCTCCTGGAGTGTGGAGGTCCCTGTATTTCTGGGCAGGAGACCATGTCCCTGAAGCTTAAGTTGTCTTTGATGAGCAGCCCCAAGCCCAGTCTCCTGAGCCCTGGCCTCTCCGGGGTGGGGAGGTGTCGGAGCCTCCTGGAGCTCGGACGCATCGCTGATCTGGGGTTGGGGCGGGGATCCTCAGAAGGCCACAGGCTGCTTGGAGGGGCCGGGGAAGCAGGGGTCACACAGCCACCTCCCCCACAGCGGCGTCACTGACCAGGAATGCAGGGCGCCTGGAGGCCTCGCTTATCGCTCTCCCAGAGCGTCAGGAGCAGCCCGGCTCCTGTCGGCGGTCCATCCAGATGGGCTCTAAATCAGCGGGCTCGGCCCTCCCCCGGCCACGGTCGGCACACAGCCTGGACACCCGCCAGTGCTGCAGCCCAGCAGCCCAGCCCCCGCCTGTCTGCCTCCTAGGCTCACAGCCCGTGGCTTCTGAGAGGGACCCTCCCTTGGGGGCCCGGGAGCCTGGACACCTGGCCTGGCTCGTGTCAGCCCAGAGATGTCGCAGCCTGGGAAATGGCATGGGTAAGACAGGCCTGGGTTTGAAGTCGGACTCTCTCAGCCTCAGTTTCCTCATCTCAAAAATAGGTCCTAGTCACAGGACCCATCTCCTTGGGTAGTTGAGGATTCAGTGAGGCAATGGACGGGACCACACCGGATAGACTCTGGTGTATCCTGCCTCTCTCATTAAATCCATAGTCTCCAGCTTAAAGCTTGCTTTATGGGATCAATGCAATTACCCATAGACAGCTTTGGACAGAATCCACTTCTGGGTTAGTGCCTCCAGATTATTCCATAAACAGCTCCCAGTATACCCTTTTAATGCGTCTGTATTTGTTTGCCAGTTTTACAGGAACCTGTTTATTTAGAAACAGAGGTGGAACCCTAGCTCTATAGGTATAGTACTGGATCTTCCCATCCCTCTAGCCTGATTTCTCAGCCCCAGAGAATGCAGACATTTTAAATCACAAGTTATAGAATACGTCTGAAGGGATCAGAGTCATCGGAAAGAAACGTGCACAGGAGGGCGAGTCGCGACAGTCGGCCCGAGGGTGGGAGGGTGTGTTAGGATTTTAGTAGCACGACTCTAAGTACTCCATGGACAGAGGAGCCTGGAGGGCTGCAGTCCATGAGGTCACAAAGAGTCAGACACGACTGAGCCTAACAGTTTCACATAGAGTTTAGGGTTTCCCAGGTGGCTCAGCGGTAAAGAATCCGGCTGCAATGCAGGAGGCACAGTGGGCCAGGTTTGACCCCTGGGTCAGGAAGACCCCCTGCAGAGGGAATGGGAGCCCACTCCAGTGTCTTGCCTGGAAACTTCAATGCACAGAGGAGCCTGACCCCTGGGTCAGGAAGACCCCCTGCAGAGGGAATGGGAGCCCACTCCAGTATCTTGCCTGGAAAATTCAATGCGCAGAGGAGCCTGGCAGGCTACAGTCCAGGGGGTCACAAAGAGCCAGACACGACTAAGCAACTGCGCACATAGGCATATGTGGTTTAGCTTTTCTATTAAAAATTTCCACTTTGGTCATCTCATAATGCTCATAATCCGTGAATATGGTGATCCACGATCACAATTTGTAAACATGTGTTTATGTTTATACATGGGTATATACACACGTGTATATGTCCATGCATGTATTTATTGGGGTTGAGTTTGAACAGTTCGGACACCCCTGAATTATACAGACTCAGCAGTATGACTCTGATGGTTGGGAGGCTGGAAGACCCAGGCTTCATCTCTAGGGCACTGTTTTCTTTTTCAAGATGGTCTTAGAAATCAGCCCCCTCCTCTCAAATTCTGGATCGTTGCTGAGCCTACTTTGAAGGCATTGATCCTCAGCCTCCCCATTTCACAGGATAATCGGGGTCCAGCAACGAGCCACGCCTCCCCCGAGGACACACAGCCGGTGAGTGGCCTGATGGACTATAACCCTGTCTTTGGATTCCCGGCTGGGGGCTGGGGGTCTCTCTCCTGAGTCAGAACCCTGTAACGCTGCCTGGAAACGCTGGTCCAAGAGCAAGGCAGTAGAGATGTGGGTAGGAAGACGGAGACCTAGCCCAGGCCCGAGATTTTTCTTCTCGTCCCTCGCCTGCCCGAGAGGCCACTTAAGCGGAGTATAACCGCCTCGTGATGTATCGAACTCTCTCTCTGCGCATAAATGCAGCGGGTCAAGCGCCAGGCAGAAATGCCACATATATTTCCACCCATTAGATGAAATATGCCCCTAATTTGGCTGGGGTTTTGTTTTATTAGACCTGTGGCAGCAAGGGGGCCCCGCTGCAGAATAACCTTCTCCTGATCACTTAGTTCTCTCTTGAGGATGCGGAGGGCCTGAGCAAGGGGGAAAAGAAATGTCCCTGCCTACTATTTCTCAGGACGCATTCCCAGAACAAAGATCTTTTCCAGCCAAGGAGATGTCGGTGCGGCAATTCAAAGAGGACCCCGCCTGGAAGAATGTTCTAGGGGCTGAGGGCCAGGAGAGACCGCCTTCCCGCACCAACTCTCTCAGTTACAGATGGGGAACCAAGCATGCGGCTTCTACACCCTCTCCCCCGCCCCCATTCCCCGCCTCAGTTTCTCCATCAATATGCTTGACAACAGAAACCCTGCCCCGCTCCTACACTTGCCTGGAGGGTTAAATACAGGAAAGAGTGCACAGGACTGGGCCACTGAATGGCCCAGAGAGGGTATTCATATACCTCCAAAGTGAGTGTCACTGTTTGCAAAGAGATGTATTTCTTGACCGGTTATTGGTGAATTCTGCTGGATAGGGTGACTCTTTTTCTTCTACAGTCTCTTTGGGTGACCTATGTACTAACTAGTTTTAAGACCAATGCGTGTGCCTTAGGGCCCTATTTGTAACGGGAGGGAGGGAGATGTGAGTCACCGGGCTGGTCCGACTCAGCTCTGGCGCATCCTTCCTGGAGTCCCGCGCCAGCAGCCGTGATAAGAGGGCTCAGGTGTTAGGAAATCTGCTCAGTGATGCCAGGTGGGATCAGGTGGGCTCTCTCCATCACGCTGAGGTTTGGCAGAGTCGGGGGCAGGGGGACACTGGTCACCTTTCTTTGTTTTAGCTCTGAGGACCTCGCCCTCTGCCACACATTAAAATCACCTGGGGAAACATAAAAATATCCACCCCCACCCCAGATCAATTAAGATGAAGTCAGACTGGAGTTGTGGGGAAGGAGGGGGTCCTACTTTTTAAAGCCCCCTGAGTGAGTCTAATGAGTGGCAGGATAGACAGTCACAGCTTCGCCCCTTGAATGTGATTAAGCAGGTGGTGGTGGTGGTTTAGTCGCCAAGTCACGTCTGACTCTGCGACCCCATGGACTGTAGCCCAGCAGGCTCCTCTGTCCATGAGATTCCCAAGGCAAGGATACTGGCCTGGGTAGCCATTTCCTCCTCCAGGGGATCTTCTTGACCCAGGGCTTGACCCCACACCCGCCTTGCAGGCAGGTTCTTTACCGCTCAGCCAGCAGGGAAGCCCTATGACTCAGGCCGTTGGTGGCTGGCACCCACTCGGCGTCATCATTTTAACTATTTAATTCTCACAGCGACCCTATAAATACCACCTTTATCCAGCTGGGGCGCTGATGCTTCAAGAGGCGCAGACGTGCCCAAAGTGACAGAGAGGCAGGATTTGACTCAGTCTCTGTAAGCTTCTCTGAGCCTCCCTTCTGCCATCAGCTGAGGGCCCCGCACGTGGACCCGCAGAAGCCAGGATGCTTTATCCTCACCTGGTTCAGCTCAGTTCAGTCTCTCAGTCGTGTCTGACTCTTTGCAACCCCATGGACTGCACCACACCAGGTCTCCTGTCCATCCCCAACTCCTGGAGCTTACTCAAATTCATGTCCATGGAGTCAGTGATGCCATCCAGCCATCTCATCCTCGGTGTTCTCCTTTTCCTCCCGCCTTTGATCTTTCCCAGCATCAGGGTCTTTTCGAATGAGTCAGTACTTCAAATCAGGTGGCCAGAGTACTGGGGTTTCAACTTCAGCTTCAGTCCTTCCAACCCACACCTGGAGGATGCAGTGAACCAGCCAGCAACCAAGGAGCAAGGTGCTCTCTGCCCCTCAGAGTCCCTCCTGCAGGAAGCGGGGGTTTCCAAACGAGCATCTCATGTGGGATCTGAGAAGGGGAAACTGTGTTTTTGAATTCCCTCTTCACCAGCCCAAATCAACCCTCTATTTTTCAAAAGCCTCATGGAACCCAAACTGGCGGGGAGATGCTGTTCATCAGAGTAAGGCTCCCCAGCAACGACCTGACTATTTCTTGTTGTGAGCAGTAAGGGGACAGAATAATCCAGAGAGATATTTTTCCTCTATGCAATTCCATTTTTGTCTCGACTTATCTGATCCTCTAATTCTACTACGGACTTTATTTCCTTATGGGTTTAAAGCCCCAGAGCTCAAATTCTTTTTCTTTTAAGCTTCCAGAAACTGAAGACTCTATTCGGAGCTGATCCAAAGACCCATGAACCCTGGTGGAGGAGAAATGACCCTGAGTCATCACACTTGCTTACAAATCTGCTGGGAAGGTTTTTTCCCTCTACTTAAAAAAAAATTATTGGAGTATAGTTGTTTTATAATGCTGTGTTGCTCAGTATCCTTTTTTTTTTTTTTTCTTTTAAGGTGTTGGATGACAGATAGCAGCCAAGGAGGGACGGTGGGTCCTTAGAGAATGAATTGTGGGGACTGAGTCTGGGGTTCCCTGCCAGTCTCTGGCTGGCTGCTGTGGGCCTCAGTTTCCCCTGCCATGAATCTAAGCTCTATGTCGCCCTCTTTCTCTGAGTCGGAGGCCCTCCTAGCCCCAGCTGAGGGCACGAGCTCTTGAAAGCAGAGCCCCTCCGCTGCGTTCATCTACGTGCTCAGCCTCCCGACTGCACCTCCCTTTTCCTGTGCCTCGTGGTCCACGTTCAGCCCCACCGTGGGCAGGACTGAGGGAGTCTACCTCTATACTCACTTCCAATCTAGTTTTCCCCACCCCTGTTGCCACCCACAGATCAGGGCCACCGTCTTGCCCCTTCTCTCCTGGCCACTGTGGCAACCTCCTGAGGGGTTTCTGAGCTCCGCCCACATTCATTCTCCAGCCTGAGGGCTTTTTCAGACGGTCTCTCAGCTCCTGCATGTGTACACGCTATGTTGCGTCAGCCATGTCTGACTCTTTGCAACCTATGGACTGTAGAGGGCCAGGCTCCTCTGTCCATGGGATTCTCCAGGCAGGAACACTGGAGTAGGTTGCCCTGCCCTCCTTCAGGGCATCTTCCCAACCCAGGGACCCAACCCGCATCTCTTCCATCTCCTGCATTGGCAGGCAGGTTCTTTAACACTAGCGCCACCTGGGACCGGCCTAAAATCTTTTAATAGCTTCTCCATACACTTAGAACCAGGGCTAGCAAACCACCGACGGTGGACCCAGTCCAGCTCCACCGCCTGTTTTCATAAATAAACTTTCACTGGATCACAGCCACGCTCATTTGTCTGTGATTTTTATCCACCTGCTTTCAGGCTACAAAGGCAGAGTTGAGCAGAGAGAGACCATATGATCCGTCAAACCTGAAATATTTATTATCTGGCCCTTCACAGAAAACGCTTGCAGAGCCCTGACTTGGAATAACACCCAAACTCCTCACCGGGGGCCTCCTTCGTAGGGTGATCCCATGTGCTAAATTGCTTTTGTCGAAGATTCTACTTTTCCAGATGTTCCAGTTCTCCACTCACCCACAGCAGCGTGACTTTGTAACAACTCCTCTTATCTTGAAGTTAGTCGGCTTCCCCACCTTTGGAAACTCAACCAGCCACGTAACTTACGTTGACCAGTGGAATTCAGCAGAAGCAATATCGTGTCAATTCCAAGCTTAAGACTGGAGAGGACTTGATCTCCGGAGGACTCAATCACTTCCTGTCTCTCTGTGGAACCCTGCCACTGCTGTGAGAACCAGCTCGATCTAGCTTCCTGGAAGATGAGACATGTGGGGTCTAGTCCCTCCCAGTATCCCAGCCAAGCCTTGCCCCACCATGTAGAGCATCCCTGCTAACCTGTGGCTGATCAAAGACATAGCCCTGCTCAGCAGAAACCCCCGCTGAGTTACAGACTCAGGAGCTGAATAACTGCTTATCATTCAAAGCCACTACGATTATGGGATATAAATTTGTAAAAGAAAAAAACGGGTAGTTTTCACTTCTGGTTAAAAATGAATGAAAATGACTAGAATCGGAAATGAATGGGACTGAGGTGACGGAATGGAGACAGGCGTGAGTGTCCCTTGGGAGTTCTTTTTGTATCTTCTTGAACCATAGAAATATGTTACAGATTCAAAGAAAAAAATCAAAAAGGTTGAAAAGAATAACAAACCCCAAAATTGAATACAAATAGAAATAAAGGAATCTAACTATATAAGACTGAATGAAAAAGACTGATGCCGGGAAATACTGAGGGCAGGAGGAGAAGGGGGTGGGATAGCATGAGGTAGTTGGATAGCATCACTGACTCGGTGCACAAGAGTCTGAGCAGGCTCCAGGAGCTGGTGATGGACAGGGAATCCTGGCGTGCTCCAGTCCATGGGGTCGCAAAGAGTCGGATGTGACTGAGCGACTGAAGTGAGCTGGGAGATAATGGAGGAAGGGAAGCCTGGCGTGCTGCAATCATGCAGCCACAGAGAGCTGGACACGACGACTCAGCAACTGGAAAACAACAACTATAAAGAAAGCTGAGCGCCGAAGAATTGATGCTTTTGAACTGTGGTGCTAGAGAAGACTCTTGAGAGTCCCTTGGACTGCAGGGAGATCCAACCAGTTAATCCTAAAGGAAATCAACCCTGAATACTCATTGGACGGACTGATGCTGGAGCTCCAATACTTTGGCCACCTGATGCGAAGGACTGACTCATTGGAAAAGACCCTGATGCTGGGGAAAATTGAGGGCAGAAGGAGAAGGAGATGACAGAGGACAGAGGATGGATGGCATCATCGACTCAATGGACATGAGTTTGAACAAACTCGGGGAGATAGTGAAGAACAGGGAAGCCTGGTGTGCTGCCGTCCATGGGGTCCCAAGGAGTTGGACATGACGACTTGGTGAGTGAGCAACAACTTAATTGAATATACTCTAAAGGCAAGACAAACTGCAAAACACTGTAAACTTTAAAGAACAGGTTGGCCCTGATAGTTGGACTAGTGTGATTCTGAAACTATTTCGTGTGGTATATAGGACAGGACAGATGAACATATATTTTGATATTTGGGGAAAGCAGTGGAATCAGAGAGATGGCAGGAAGGGATCTGTGAAACGTGAGGAAGGGCCCAATGGTGACAGATCTGAACGGGAGGCGTCACGGTGAGCTCACGTGCCTCTGCTCTCCTCTGGGAGATCCTGGCAGCTGCGGCATCCAGGAAGGAACGAGCGTGTCTCAGGCATGTATCATGGTTTCTAAACCCCATTCTCCACTGAAAGGAGCTGGGTGGTCTTAGAGCAAGGGCTGATTTCAGGACTGATGGAAAGAAAATGCAGGATGAGCCTGGAACATTCTTTTACATCAGGAAGTAAGAAAGTGCTCCAAGAATGAGGAAGGCATGCAAACAGACGCAAAGGCCAGCTGGGAAGAGTTCCTGCCGATGGTATCTGAGGCCATCTGAGCATGACAAAAAGCCAACGGATAACAAGAAATGAAAGAGGGGAGAGGCAGTGGGGAACTCTGCTTTACCAAAAAAATATTAAAGAATAAGTGCAAGAAAAAGAATGATACACTCAAAAAAAAAAATCTCCGTGTTGCAACCACTGCAATATTTGATTCTGGCAAGGATTATTTACTGGATTAAAAAAGGAAACCTACTGGGTAAAGAGTCACCAGTTTATAAGAATGTTGACCCAGTCCCCAGGCGTCACTGTTGTATTATTTAGACAGGGAACAGGGTCGACCAGGAAGACCCCACCTGAACCAGCTGACCAGCAAGACACCCCCAGTGAGGGGCCCAAGTGGCATCATGCGTTCCTGGAAGACAGGAGGTGGAGGGCACACATGTGCCTTTGCGACAAGGCTGCCTGAAAGCTTTGCCCTGACTCTGACAGTGAGGAAGCAACCGGATACACCCAGCCTGTGAGGCGTTCTCCAGCACAATTGGTCTGGACAGTTCAAAAATGTCCATGTCATAGCGAAGAAAGGAAAAACAGTGAGGTTCTGTTCTAGATAAAGGGAGATGAAAGAGGCATAGAAAACAAGAGAGAACCAAGTGTCATGTGTGATCCTGGAGTTCAAAAAAATAATCGCTTCAAGGACGCGTTTGGGACAGCTAGATGCCCGTGGAAGTGAGCTACAGGTTAGGTAATACTGCGATCGCGTTGGTGCGGAGGTTCTTGGGCATGGTGACTGTGCTGTGATTACAGGAGATGCTCCTTGTTCTTAGTTAGTGCCTGTTGAAGTACTCAGGAGTAAGTACCCTGAGGTCTGCGGGGCTTCCCTGGAGATTCAGATCATAAGGAATCTGCCTGCAGTACAGGAGACTCGGGTTCAGTCCCTGGCTTGGGAAGATCCCCTGGAGAGGGGAATGATAACCCGCTCCAGTATTCTTGCCTGGAGAATCCCAGGGACAGAGCAGCCTGGCGGGCTGTGGTCCATGGGGCTGCAAAAAGCTGGACACAGCTGAGTGACTAACACTTCACTTGACCCTGAGGTCTGCAGTTTACTTATAAATGTGGAGGAGGGTTGGGGAGGGAAAAAATGAGGCAAGAGAAAGCACACAGGTCAAAATAAAGTGAAGGTAAATATGAGCACTGTTCTGCCAACTTTTCTGTACATTTCATCTGGAGGAGGGGTGGTGTCTTCTGCATCCCTGGAACGTAAGGGCTCAATTAAGATGCTCAGGGTAGCATTGTTTGAGGGTTTAAGGCTGCTTGGACACTCACTACCACTTTCCAGCTGGGTGACAGTGGGCCTCTCTAAGCTCCACTTTTTCTGGCGGCAAATGATGACCTTACTGGGCACCTAATGCTGTGGGGGATGGAAGGGAGGGGAGTGAACGAGACGAGGTGCAGATGGTGTGAGGAGCATGGGTAGGCGTGATTTGAGCCAAGGGGAAATAGACCCATCATGCCCACAGTAGGCATCTGTGCACACAGTAGGTGTCTAGGGAGGAGCAGATCCCCCCTTCCTCCCTCCACACAGCACTCTCCTTCGCTCAAGGTGAACTACGGTTTGAAGCCACTTTCTGCTACCCTCTGGGCCCCTGCCAGGGCACCTGAGAGCCTCCAGCCTCCCGGGAGGCTGGTGGAGACAGGGGTCCCCCCATCACTGGGCACTGCTGTCCTTCCTCCAGCCCAAGCCCAGAACCACCCTCCCCCACCGCCACATCTAGGTCTCCTGGCGATAAGCAGGAGGGAATTAGAAAGCTATTTGATAAACTTTTCTCTGGCCATCCCCTCCCTCTCCCTGGCCGCTCTGCCCCGACTTCCTGGCAGGCCAGCGCTCTGGCTGCTGTTTCATCTGGAGTTACTGGAATCGCACTGTCTCCTGTCAGCTTCCTCTCCTCCCTCCCCCGGCTCTCCTGGAAGACGGGAGGGCTGCGTGGTGGGGCTGCCAGGGCCCTGGCACCGCCCAGCGCACAGGCCCCGCGCCAGCACACCCCAGGCATGCAGGCCCCTCCGCCTCCCCCGTCTCCTTGTCTGTGTCTTGCTTTCTTTCCCCCCTCCCGCTCCGGTGCCTGTGGTCCTAAAGGTTGCCCGTCCCTCACCCTCCTCTCTCTCCCCTGCCGTCATTCTCCATCGCTGTGTCTCTGGGTCCCCATCTTCTCTAGCGCTTTCTGTCTTTCTCTCTCGGTCTCCATTTTTCCTTGCCTTTGTCTCTTCAAGGGCGATTTCACTCCAATTTCTATATATGCTAAAGGCAGCGTTCCCTGTATAGGACTTAGGATCGCTGCCTTCCGGGCCACTGCCTGAGTTAAAATCCCCGGCTCTGGATTCACCGATGGGTGTGTGACCTTCCTTAACTCCTCTGTTGCTCAGCATCCTCACTTTCACCCTGAGAATAGCAAGAGACCCTCCCGCATCAGGTTCCTGAGTTGTTACAAAGTGGCACAGGCAAGCTCTCAATACGGTCTCCAGCCGGTCAGAGTCCACTCCGTGCACCTCCATCTACAGAGCTTTGCTCTGCCTCTCTTCAGCCCCCATCTCCTTCAACACCCTTTTCTTCCAAAGGCAGAGCTCCCTTCCCCTCCCGCTCGAGTGTGGGCTAGACTCTGCAGTTTACTACTAAGGGAAAAAATGGGACAGTGGATCACTTCCTGAGGCTGCATCATAAGAGGTACTGGAGCTTCCCTCTGCTTTCTTCTGGATCACTCGCCAGAGTGGGACCAGCCACCATGCTGTCAGGATGCTCGAGCAGCTTTCTGGACATGTATAACGTGGAAGGAATGGAGGCCCCCTGCCCACGGCCGGCATGAATTTGCCAGGCATGGTTGTGTGCCACCTTGAAGCGAACCCTTCAGCCCCGGTTGAGCCTTCAGATGAGACGGCAGCCCTGGCTGACAGCTTGACTGCAACTTCACAGGAAACCCTCAGTCAGAGTCACACGGTGGCACAGAAACTGGGCCACAGTCTTAGGTAATTCCTTCCAATGCAGGGGGCCCGGGTTCAATCCTTGGTCGGGGAACTAGATCCCACATGCCACAACTCAGAGTTCACAAGCTGCAACTAAAGAGCCCGCATACCACAAAGGAGGATGAAAATCCCACCTGTCATGACTAAGATCCCCACAGCCAAATAAAGAAATATATTTAAAAAATAGATAATTAACACACTCTGGATTCCTTCACTTTGAGACCATACTTAAGTTTGTTCACAGATTCGTGTCCCACTTTCCGACTAGAGGGCAAGTTCCACGTGGGCAGAGGCTGTATCTGTGTAGGTCCCCCGTGTGCCCCTACAGCCCTGCACACGGAGTTCACTAAGAAACAGAGGGATCGTGACTGGAAGTCAGCGATTTCAGGCTCAATCCCAGCAACCTCTCTCCTGGGGATCTCAGTCTCCCAAGGGAAGGCAGGAATGCCCGCCCAATCTCCTCTTCTTTCTATGGTGGGTTTCTTGCATTTTCTGTGGCTTTCTGCTCGGTTTTATTCCTGACAGAGAGGGGACAGCGCAGCTAAGGAGGCACCCGTGGGAGGAAGGGCTCTGCGTGCTTTCTCCTCTAACAAGCTGTGTCCAAGAAAGATAGCTCCCTTTCACAGTGTGGACAAAAATAGCCCGAGCACAGGATTCTGCTGGAGCTGGGAGGCAGGTGCTGCATGGCTGAGGACCGGGGATACTCTGCTCTCTCTGCACAGAAGAAGGTGGGCACTCTGATAACTCACCCCCACGTGAACCACACCCTCTCGTTCACGTATACATCCTTCCAGCCCATCAGCTGTTAATGAATTGTCTACTGATGGCTGCTGATCTGTTTATATCTCTATGAATTCATTCATTCATCCTACACATTTATATCAATGTGTGTGTGTGTGTGTGTGTGTGTGTGTGTGTGTGTTCGTTGCTCAGCCGTGTCTGACTCTTTGCAACCCCATGGACTATAGTCTGCCAGGCTCCTCTGTCCATAGAATTTACCAGGCAAGAATATTGGACTGGGTAGCCATCCCTTTCTCCAGGGGATCTTCCTGACCCAGGAATCGAACCTGATTCTCCTGCATTGCAGACAGATTCTTTACTCTCTGAGCCACCAGAGAAGCCCCTTTATGTCAATCAGTTCAGTTCAGTCACTCAGTCGTGTCCGACTCTTTGCGACCCCATGAATCGCAGCACGCCAGGCCTCCCTGTCCATCACCAACTCTCTGAATTCACTCAGACTCACGTCTATCAAGTCAGTGATGCCATCCAGCCATTTCATCCTCTGTCATCCCCTTCTCCTCCTGCCCCCAATCCCTCTCAGCATCAGAGTCTTTTCCAGTGAGTCAACTCTTCGCATGAGGTGGCCAAAGTACTGGAGTTTCAGCGTTAGCATCATTCCCTCCAAAGAAATCCCAGGGCTGATCTCCTTCAGAATGGACTGGTTGGATCTCCTTGCAGTCCAAGGGACTCTCAAGAGTCTTCTCCAACACCACAGTTCAAAAGCATCAGCATTCTTTGGCACTCAGCCTTCTTCACAGTCCAACTCTCACATCCATACATGACCACAGGAAAAACCATAGCCTTGACTAGACAGACCTTTGTTGGCAAAGTAATGTCTCTGCTTTTCAATATGCTGTCTAGGTTGGTCATAACTTTTCTTCCAAGGAGTAATACTTATTAATAAATCCAGGCATCCACCCATCCTGAATTCCTCTGTTCCCATCCATATATTTTTATTTTTATTTACTTTTGGCTGTGCTGGGTCTTTGTTGCTGGGCGAGGGGAGACTACTCCCTAGCTGTAGCATGCAGACTTCTCAGGACAGTGGCTTCTCTTGTTGGGAGCACAGGCCGCAGGGTGTGGCCTCGGTAGTCGTGGCTCCCAGGCTAGCTAGGGGTGGTGCAGGGCTTAGTTGCCCATCACCATGTGGGATCCTCCTGGACCAGGGATTGAACCCATGTCCCCTGCATTGGCAGGTGGATTCTTTACCACTGAGCCACCAGGCAAGCCTGCCATCCATATATTTTTAATTTCATCCAAACATCCTAGTGCTCTTAATGTTAACTGATGACACAATTCACCTAACCATGTGTCTATTTATCATATACTTTCATTCACTCACTGTTCTCAATAAGCCTGCAATTCAGTTCAGACTCCCAAGGATTCACTCTAAGCCTCCTCTGCGTGAGGTGCTGGGTCAGGCTCTAGGATTATGGGGTGGACAAGACAGACCTGGACCCTGCCTGCACACAAGTTACCCAGATAATTTCCTTGGATGCGTGTGAGGTGCTGGTCGTGGGGGATCCAGCAGTGAGAACCACATCCCCGCTCTCTGAAGAGTTGTGGCAGGGTGAACACAGTGCAGGGCCCTAGACCTGCTGCCAGCTCTCCCACCAGAAGCCTTAACGTTGCTGAACCTCAGTTTCTTCCTCTGGGAGATGGGGACATCGCACACACACATCACATGTGACCTCCAGTGAACATGTGAGTGTAGTGAGGCAGTGCCTTTGAAGGCTCTAAGCTGCACAGCATTTGTGAGTGTGTGTGTGTGTGTGTGTGTGTGTGTGAGTGTGTGATCTCTTGGGTTTCCTGTCATATGGGCATCACCCCAGCTGGGGTCATCACTGGCTTTTGCAGATGGTAGCTGGCACCCTGCTTCTGTGGTGCTGAGGATATTGACTGTGACTCCAGGGGCCCCTAGGGAACTCAGAGTCCTTCCTCCTCAGGGGGCCAGAAGATATTTCTTATCTGTTTCATCAGGGAACTTATTTAGATGCCTTTAAACTTCCCAGGTGGCACTAGTGGTAAAGAACCTAACTACCGATGCAGGAGACGT
Organism: Nanger dama; assembly: GCA_917880005.1. NCBI lineage: Eukaryota > Metazoa > Chordata > Mammalia > Artiodactyla > Bovidae > Nanger > Nanger dama. The sequence continues at coordinate 13,715,425 of CAKJTW010000053.1, read as the reverse complement.
AAGAGATGCGAGTTGGATCCCTGGGTCGGGAAGATCCCTTGGAGGCAGGCAGGGCACCCTGCTCCAGTATTCTTGCCTGGAGAATCCCACGGACAGAGAACCTTGGCGGGCTACAGTCCATGGGATCTCAAAGAGTCTGACACGTCTAAGCAACTAACAAACGCTTCCACTTTGTGGTTTATGAAGCAAGCTCAGGGCTTTAGCTCAGGTGTGTGATTGGGGGTGGAGACATCCCTGAGCCCCATTGTCCACCAAAGCCCCAGCCTTGAAGCAGAAGGGGTTCCTAGAGCTGGTCTAGCCCAGGGGCCTCAGACTGAGCACCACAAGGCTGGCAACTCTGATCTGGTCCAAATCGATTTTGAAGATTTCAGACCCAGTGAAGCCACATGGAGAAGACGGTGAGAAAGCTGGGGGCCTGGGGCCCTCTGGAGGGAGCCAAAGGGGGTCAGCGATCCCACTGCTCTGTTCATCCCCCCATCACCTGCTTCCTCCTTTCCAGCCCATCCTGGACCCTGCACATGTTCCAGAATAAACCCACAGAGGTCCACACAAGTGTTAGTCACTCAGTTGTGTCCAACTCTGTGACCCCACAAACTGTAGCCCGCCAGGCTTCTTTGCCCATGGGATGCTCCAGGCAAGAATACTGGAGTAGATTGCCATTCCTTTCTCCAGAGGATCTTCTCGACCCAGGGGTCGAACCCAGATCTCCTACATTGCAGGCAGATTCTTTACTGTTTGAGCTACAGGGAAGTCTACTTTGCACAGGCTGTTCTTTATTCCTAAAATTCTCTTCCCCTCACGTCCTACCCAGATAATCCTGAGTCATATCTCAAGTCTCCATCTAAGATGACATTCTGGGAAAGGCTCCCCTGACCCGTTCAGGGACTGAGAGAAAGGGGGTATTCCTGCCTTGTTGTCCCACAGACACCAGACTCCCCACGAGGAGCCCTCATGGGTCCGCCTCGAGGTTGTCTGTACCTGCTTGCTTCTCCTCCTCTCCCTCTGGACTGGGGAGCAGGGGGTGGCAGGGCTGGAAACTCGGTGTGGGCCCCTTTCACTCCATGTCCTTAGGTCCTAGGATAATAAGAGCATAGACATGTGTCCAGGGGTGTGTTTTGTTTTTTTTTTTTTTTGAGTGAATGAGGAAAGTGGAAGAGAAAGAAAGAAAAAGAGAGAGAAAGAAAGAGATACAGGAAGGAAGGATGGGGAGAGTCAGGGAGAGAGGGAGGACTGGGAAATAAAGAAAGAAATTTGATGCACAAAACCATGGGTCTCATTTCTTTCCAGCCGAGGTACCTTTACAGCACCATCAGTGGAATAAGCCTGAGAAAAATTAAGATATTTCCCTGAGGTTCCCCCAGCAGGTGAGGAGTAGGCCCCACCCTCGGTGCTCTTTTGCTGTCAAATAGACCACATTTGGCAAAGAGGAGGGACCCGGGGTTGGAGTCTGGAGATCCGGCTTGCCATTCCCTCTGGGACCACAGAAAAAGCCCATTCTCTCTGGGCCTCAGAGAAAGCAGCATCCAGACGCCCTGTTGTGGGGATGGCTGGGGACACACTCACAGAGGAGGGAGCCGGTGCAGGAGACCGGACACATTCTAGACAAAGGCAGGGGAGCTGGACCCAGGGGCTAGGAGGACAGGAGGGAAAGCGGCTGGAGCTCCAACAGCAGGAAGTGGAGGCCGGGGGAGCCCTGAATGTCCAGATGGGGCCCACTCCTCTCTTCGACCTTGGCTCTGACCTCAAGATGTTTCCCCACCTCGCAGGATCTGAACGCACAATTCCATCCCTCCAGGTTTGCAAAGAAAATGTCTCCTGGCCCCGGTTGCATTGCACTCTCCCAGCCAAATCTCTGAGCTCAGTTCACTCGAGGCGAAATATTTGGACACCAGGAAAGCATTAAGTAATTGGTGGGGTTTTTTTTTTCTGCCTTTTCCACTTGCGTCTGTTTGTTTCCTGCAGGGTTGCCTGACACCAGCCAGCCTTGAACTTGGTCCTGCTCCCACCACAACAGAGACCCGGGGGCTCAGCCCAGGGTGTGCACTGTGGATCAGCGGCCTGCCTGACAGCCAAGGTACACAGCAGGAGGGGGTGATGGAGAGACTCTGAGGGTCTTTAGAGAAAATCAGGAAGGTGGAGCAGGGCCCTCAAAACCCCAGCAGACTGTACCCCCATCATGACATATGGAGCATGGTTCAGCAGATCAAAAGAGCAGCTTAACTCTGAGAAAACACTCCCTGCTAGCTCCACCCAGGAAAGTGATGAGCCCGGGGGTCCTGGACCTGAGAGGCCCCGCCAGGCTCTGCCTCTTCCGGCCTTGCACAGATCACTTCATCTCTTTTGCATCTCTGATTTTGGGTTGTTGTGATGGCTGCTCAGTGGAGCAAATAAAAACACGTTTGAATTTCAGAGACTTGATGAATAATGTTTTTAGAGTAAGTATATCTCATGCAACATTTGGGATATACTTACACTTTAAAAATTACTCTTTGTTGCTCTGAAACGCAAACTTAATGGAGCATCCTGTATTTTATCTGGCTCCTCCAGCTGCTATAACAATAAAGCGAAATGATGTGCACGTAAACTTCCTGGTGTGCCCAGCTCCATAGAAAGTGATCTGAACCCTGGTAGCCATTTCTATGACAGTCAGATCAGGAACACTAAGTATTAAACATGAATGCTAATTAGTATTAGCTAGCTGTTAATTAGTGAGTTGTTAATATTAGACAGATCAAACCAGTCGATCCTAAAGGAAATCAACCCTGAATATTCATTGGAAGGACTATTGCTGAAGCTGAAGCTCCAATATTTTGGCCACCTGATGGAAAGAGCCAACTCATTGGAAAAGATCCTGATGCTGGGAAAGATGGGAGGCAAAAGGAGAAGGGGACGACAGAGGATGAGATGGTTGGACAGCGTCACTGACTCCACAGACATGAATGTGAACAAACTCCAGGAGACAGCGGAGGACAGTGGAGCCTGGCGTGCTGCAGTCCGTGGGGTTGCAAAGAGTCGCACACGGCTTAGAGCCTGAACAACAGCAACAGTTATTCTTGGCTCATATTAGCTGATATTAATGAGTTAATATCAGTATTAAGACACATCATTTACTGAGGAGTTACTACGCTTGAGACACACCCTTTGCATTATTTCCTTTTCACCCGAGCCCAAGGGGCAGTAAGTGATAGCACCGTCTCCATCTTTCTGCCGTGAATCCCAAGACCTGGAAAGATGAAATGCTGCACAAGCTGTGCCCTGGACAGCTAACAGTTTGGAGAGCTGTTCTGAGTGCCTTGCAAGGGTCACCTCCTTGATGACCTCACTGACTCTACAGCCCATTAGTCTCCTGTGACAAATGTCTCTATTTTGCAAACAGGGGGACGGAGCCCTAAGACTCTCCCAAGGTCACATAGCTCATCAGTGGCTGAATAAAGCTTCACCCCCAGGCAGCCTGGCTCCATCTTGACCCCAGGCTGCCTCTCTAGCCTCCTGTATAGATAGGATGAGGGCTTCTCTGGCGGCTCAGGGGTAAAGAAGCTGCCGGCCGATGCAGGAGACTTGGATTCGGTCCCTGAATTCGGGAAGGTCCCCTGGAGTAGGAAGTGCAGCCCACTCCAGTAGTCTTGCCTGGGAAATCCCATAGACAGAGGAGCCTGGTGGGCTACAGTCCATGGGATCGCAAAGAGTTGGAAGCGACTTAGTGATTAAACAACAACAAAAAACTGGGAAATAGGTTCCAAGACAGAAGACAGGGTATGCGGCACAGGCACGGGGGCGTGCCACCAACCGTATCTCATTAGTCCTCCCCCTCCCCACTGGAGACGGGCCAAAGGTAGGTGCTGGAGGGACCTGGGGTCGCTCAAAGGATAGAGGAAGTGGGTGGGAAGGGGCCAGCAGGTGCAGTCCAGGTACTCACTTTTGCTTCCAACAGAGAGATTCTAACACTTCCTGGCTGTGTGACCTTGGGCAAGTTACTTGGCCTCTCTGGGCCTGGATCTCCTCTCTATAAAAGGGATGCGAGAATCAGACTTTCCATTAGGACTGCTGTAGTTATTAAATGGCTCAGTCCGTGAAAATTGCTTAGCACCGTGCCTCCCGGCACACAGACAATGCTAAGTAAATGTGAGCAGTTGTGGTCATTTTTATGCACCTGTCTTGGTTTGGGCTCCTTCGGGGCAGAGCTTGCCATGAGGACTCCAGCGCAGGTGGCCTCTGTAGGGGATGAACTCAGGAAGGCCGCATAGAGGGATGGGCGGGCGCCAGGGAAGGGGAGAAACCAACACAGATGTGGCAACCAGCAGAGATGTGCTTTGGACACCTGGAAGCTCGGGTCCTGCTGGGGACGGCCTGTGCCTGTGTGAGGGCACACCTCAGAGCTGCCCACCCTGGGCCGAGCAAGCTGGGTTATTTATCCTCCAGCTCCTGTCAGTTATTGGCTGAGGGCTGCTCCCGGGAACGTGAGCTCCCCAACATCCCTGGCCTGACCCCTGCTCAGGCTGTGACCCTGGTTAGACTGCTTGGGCAAAGGCAACACCCGGCTATGGGGCCAGAGGGCTTGGGGACAGTGAGGACCAGCAGACCTGGGCAGAGTGCTGACCACATCTATACAGCATCCCTGGATGGCTTGATTTAATTCAAATTAAAAACATCTTTGGGACTTCCCGGGAGGTCCAGTGGTTAAAAATTCACCTGCCAGTGCAAGGGACATGGGTTCAATCCCGGGTCCAGGAAGATCCCACTTGCCATGGAGTCACTGAGCCTTTGCATCACAACTCCTGAAGCCCTGGTGCCTGGAGCCCATGCCGTGCCACCAGAGAAACCACCGCGGTGAGAAGCCTGCGCTCCATAATTGGAGGGGAGGCTTTGCTTGCTGCAACTAGAGAAAGCCCCTGTGGCCCTACCCCAGCTCACCACCAACCCCTTTCAGAGGCTCCTTTCTCCCAGGGCTACTTAGAGGGAATCCCAGGGTACCACCCAGAGCAGGATGCCAGCTTCCTTGGCATCCTGTCACCCAGTGGGTTCTCGCTGCATGGCATGCAGCGAGGTTCTGTCCTAAGCACCTCCCTGGATTTTATCTGCAACCCCTTCTGTGAGAGCCTCCTAGCGTTGCCATTTTACACGGGAGCAAACCGAGGCTCAGAGAGGCAAGGTCCTGTCAGCTACAAATTGGCACTTGCCGTTGGCACTTGCCATCTCTACAAGGATTAAATCATGAGCTTCTGCAGCTGCTGACTTTCAACACCCCTGATAGGAGTTCAGGGTGGGGAGCAGAAATGAGGCACTCCATGCTCTGGGAAAACTTGGCAGAACAGGTCTGCAGATAGTTGGATATTTGCAGGAGATGATTTTTGAGTCCAGTTCTTATATCTCCTCCTATCTAGAAAAGTGCTAAAATCCTTCAGAGTGATTTCTGCTACTCATGACTCACAGCAACCTTCATGGGACTAGCAGAAACTTGCAAAAAAAACCCCATGTGCCTGGGACTTCCCTGGCCTTCCGTGGCTAAGATTCCTCACTACCAAAGCAAAGAAGATGGGTTGAATTCCTGGTCAGGGAACTAAGATCCCACACGCCACTTGGCAACAAAGAAATAAATAAAGATCATCATAGAGACTCTTATCTTTTTTAAAAAAAGATATTGATGCATGTACTGCCCCTTCACCAAAATCACATATATACTGACCTCTCCCCTCAGCTTCTTCGGAGCAGTTTCTCAGTTATCTGAAATGCTGTCTGCTAGGCTATAGTTCTCCTTTTGCCCCAAATAAGACGTAACTCACAAATTCTCATGGTGGGTATCTTTTTTTAAGTCAGCAGTCCCTTGCCCAAGTCACACAGCTGGTAAACAGCGGAGTCAGAGATCCAGCCCAGGACCACCCATCTCCAGAGCCCAAGAGTCTATGCGCCACCAGCTAAACTAGGAAATGTGGATCTGCTCCTGGCAAAGGCTGGTGAAGACACACAGGAGGTGTCACCTTGCAAGGGCAGATGGTGACCCCATGATCCTGCCAGGCAGGGCCAGGGAGATGCTGGTCAAAGCTCGTCAGCTGGACTGGATGCCCCTTGTCATCCTGCTGGACGTTTAGTGTCTCAGTGGAAACCAAACTCACAGGCCTCACAATTCCCAGAGCCTCTGGCCTAGTCAGCCCCCACCCTCCCCCCACCTCCACCCCCACCCCCACCCCTGTAAGCCCCAACCTAAGTACAGCCCTGTTCAAAACATTCTGTCTCCATGAGCACATCGCCCAGATGCTCAGACCTTGCAAGATTCAGGAAGCCATCTGTACATGAAAAGAGAGAGAGAATTTTAAAAAAGAAAGAAAAAAAGAAAAAGAAAGTGAGTGATTTCATCCTGGACACCGGGCCACGTTAGCTCATGGCCCAGTTTTCTGGGTCAAGGATGGAGGTGCATGATACTCTTATGCAAGGCATTTGGCCACTGAGAGGCTTGAGTTCCTAAAGATTATTATTTTAACAAACCCAGCTTTGACGTGTCCAAAGGCAGCGGGAGGCTCTGAAGGGTTTTCCAAGAAAGCGTGTGTTTCTTGGGGTTATTATTTCAGACTCAAGTTCAGGGAGGGAGACTGTTTTGCTCAACTCGTGTTTCTGGAAAAACAGGCTCTTGGAAAGTGTTGGACGAGGTGGGCAGGATGTGGACTGGAGAGCTGCTGGCCTGGGGAGCGGGAGGACGGGGAGGAGCGTGGGGGGAGAAGGGCCGGCCCTCCTCAGCGGCCTCTTCTCTGGCTGGGACTCAGGGAGCCTGGCCTCCGTCCAAGAGTCTGAAGGTCTGAGGGAGGAGGTGCTTGAAGGCAAGAGCTGGTTGATGTCTCTACTGCCTCAGTCTTAAGGAATATGCCATGTCCAGCCAGCCTTCCCCCTCTGGAGCAGGGACGGTGGGAGAGGAATAGACAATGGAAGTAAACTGCCATCTTGGTTAGCTTTGCAAGGCATAAGCTGAGGCCTTGGGGTGCTTCCCACATCCCTGGCCCACTGTGGGCCTCAGTTTCCCCACTGGAATCAAGACCTTGGAGAGTGTCTATGGTCCAGTCCCTCCAACTTCTCCCCCAGTCTCTTCCTTGGGCACTGGGCTCCAGCCTTCCACACTTCATTCAGATCCTGGAAGCCCCATGGTCCTACCAGACTCCGGGCATTTGCTCCTGCCTAGAACCCTCCTCTTTGTCTTAACTCACTCCTGTCTCATCCTCTGGGTGTTACTTAGATCTCACCTCCTCGGGAAAGTCTTCCTCAATCCCCCAAACTACATCTGGGACATCCTGCATTAATTACTTGGCCAATGTATGTCTCACCCACTCTGGGGCCATGAGCCACAGTCACCTCGTTCACTGTGGCCTCCCTGGCATCTGGCCTGACACATAGTAGGTGCTCAACAAGCGAATGGGAACATTCCCATTTGTGCATGTCCCAGCCCAAGGGTGGGGCAGAGCTCAGACTGGGTCTGCCAGACCCCAGGCCTGTGGTCAGCACGTGACCCCTGGCAGGTACCAGACAGACTGAAGGACAAAGAGAGACACCTTCAGTTTAAGAATGTGTGGAAGGCCACGCGCCAAGGAAGGATGCTTTTTTCACCGATGGGGCGTCCCTGGAGGCCACCAGCCAATCAAAACACGGGCTTCAAAAGACAGGGCGTGATTGGCTGAGGGTGGACCAGTCGTGCTGGCTCATGGACTCCCTTCTCCCCAAGCTTCCTGTGCTTTTTCTTGTTTCCGGGCTTCATCCCAGGCATCACCCGAATCCGAATCCGCGGGGTAGAGATTCCTCCAACAATCTCCCCGCCTAGGCCAGGATCCCACCCGGGGATCGCGTGTTTTCACTCCTTTCTTGCTCCTGGAGCCGGTTCCTCACGGGACTCGCCATGCTTTCAAGCCCAGAGGTGAGTCATCGCCCCGTCACGTGTCCCGGTGAATGTCAAGCGTCTCCCTCTTCAGAGCCTCGCGCCCTGGACTTTGTTTTATGGGGCTGGGCTGTCTGGGGCCGCCGCCGATTTCATCCATCAACCCGGGACCGTTCCAACAGTAATGCTGAATTTATAGAAGTGGTTAAGCAAAGTGTTGACAATATGGACGGCGTGTTTCTGATTAACACGGCGATTCCGAGGGAAACTGCCAACCGTGGGGAAGTCAGTAAAACACAGCAGCGATTTCCCAGACTCGGTGAGCTCCGGCCTCGACATCACGGGATTAACAGATGTTGCGCAAGGAATTTGCAAAGCGTTTGGAGGCGTCGCTTGACGGAGAAGGGAGGCTTATACACAAACCAGAGCTCCTCTCTCTCCCCTCCTCTGTCTCTCTCTCCTTCTTCTTTAGAGATTAAATCTGGATTCTCTTTCGGCCTAATAAGAATTTCCACCGAGAAATGCTGTCAGCGTCGGCGATGCTCCCAGAACAGTGCCTTTAACACCCCGCCCCCCTTTCAGAAAAGCCAACATAGGTAGAATATTTCCTGGGTCCCAGATATCTTATACAAATCATCTCATGTCATCCACGTTGCAAGGTAGAAACCGTGACCCTCTGCATTTTAAAAATAACTTTTAGCTTGAAATAGTTTGACTCATAAGAAGTCACCAGAAAAGGCCAGAGAATTCACATGCACACCTCCCTTCCTCTCCCTCGATGATGATAATGTCTTACAGAGTCACAGTACTTTGTCCAAACCGGGACACTGATTTTGCTACACAGCTTATTGGGAGTTTCCCAGTTTGGACACGCACTCTTTACATCTGTCTCTCTCTCTCTACTGACCTCTTTCTCCGTCTACCTAGCTCATGTGTGTGGGTGTGTGTGTGTATAGACAGATAATATCATCTGTGTCTGTTCTCTATCTAGCTACGTACCTGTCTCACGTTGTGAGTGTCTATGTAGGTATAGATAGGTAATATCATATATTCATCCACCCATCCATCCATCCAATTACTTATCTATCTCACGTTGTGTGTATGTGTGTTTGTGTGTGCATTTGTACAGAGAGATGGGTGCTGTCATCTATCTATCTACCTATCTATGCAGTTCAAAAACATTTTATCACAGCTATAGAATAAAAGAGCTTCCCAGGTGGTTCAGTGGTAAAGAATCCATCTGCCAATGCAGGAGACACCAGAGACATGGATTTGATCCCTGGATTGGAAAGAGCCTCTGGAGGAGGAAATGGCAACCCACTCCAGCATTCTTGCCTGAGAAATCCCATCAGCAGGGGAGCCTGGTTGGCTACAGTCCATGGGGTTACAAAAAGTCAGACACCACTGAGTGTCTAAGCACCCAGAGAATAAAAGCACCAACTCACTGAGATTACATATGGCTTTGCCCCGACAGGGAAACGCTCTCAGACCACCCTTTAACAGTCACGCACTCCCTTCGACCCTCATCCCTGGAAGACACTGTAATGTTGTCCTTTTTAAAATGTTATGCAAATGAAAGCACACAGCATAAAGCTCTGAGTGGCTTTCTGCCCTCAGCAGAATGCCCCTGACGTCCATCCAAGTTACGTGGGTATCCATAATTCTTCCTTTTTGTTGCTGAGTAGTATTCCAATGGAGATATGCCTCCATTTATCCATTCACCCAATGAAGGATGACCCGCTTATTCCCAGTCTGGGGTTTTGATGCATAAAGTGCTGCAAACGCCCAAGCACAGGTTTTTATGTGCTTGTTTTCACTTGACAGATGAGGTAACTGATTCAGCCACGGACATGCAGCCAGCAATCTGAAGGAAGATTTGAACTCAGGTGGGAACTCCAGAGGCTGCAAATAAACAGTACTTATAAGTAATTAGCCCTAAGAAGGTAATTAACGCTCCAGGAAGATGCACTGTGTTTATCCTCTGTATTCCTGTAAGAATATGCCATGAGCCCCTCCAGGCCTGTAAGACAAGTTGGAGAATCAAATCTCACAGGGTCAGAATCCATCCCTTGGATTTGGCCTGCACGGTTTCCCAGTAGAGCCTCCAGTCCTCCTCCACCCTTTTGGCTCATCAGAAAGCCACTTGCTGTTTCCTCTGGAACAGCCTCTGAATTTCCAGTCGCCTTGGTTCGGCTCAGGGTTCCTCTGCCCCTCCCTCCGCGGCCACCACGCTGGCTGCAGCTCACACCTCTCTCTTCCTTTAGTGAGTACCTCTCCTTGGAGAGGCCGCATCATCCTCATCCCCTGCCCCCCTGCGCCCCCGAGACATGCTTGGCTCCATGAATATTTATCTGCTTCTATAAACATGCATCTCTTCATTGAGCAAAGCTCCCTGAAGACCAAGGCTGTGCCAGGCATTGAGTTGAACCCTGGGAAGCAGAAATAATCTATAACCTCTGAGCCCAGCCTTGGGTAAGTCGGTCTACAGATAGAAACACACATCAGACAGAGGGATGAATGGATAAAAATGGAGAGGGGAAGAAGCAGTGGGCTTGGAAATGTGGAGCCCTGAGTCCAAGTCCTGGATGGGCTGTATTTAGTCTGCTCAGATTGCGCTGAGAAAACACCATACACAGGGTGGCCGAAAGAACAGAGACGCGTCCTCTCGTGGTTCTGGAGGCTGGAAGTCCAAGGTCAGGGTTCCAGCTGACTCGGGTTCTGGCGTGTGGACTGCAGTCCTGGCTCATAGATGGTCACCTTCTTGCTAAGTGCTCACATGGCCTTTCTTTGCTGCAAGTGCTTGGAGAGAGAGAGGGAGAGAGAAAGAGGAAGACAGAGAGAGAGGGAAGAGAGAAAAGAGGAATAGAAAGAGACAGGGAGAGAGAGAGAGGGAGACAGAGAGCGAGGAAGAGAGAAAAGAGAGAGAGAGGGAGAGAGACAGAGAGAGGGAGAGAGGGAGGGGAAGGGGGAGAATGAGGGAGAGAAAGAGAAAGAGAGGGAGAGAGGGGAGGAAGAGAGAGACGAGGGCGAGGCAGGGAGTACGCAGGATCTCTTCCTATAAGGACACAAACCATCAGATCAGGGCCCCACCCTGATGGCCTCCTTTCACTTTAATCACTTCCTTACAGGCCTATCTCCAATCGCTCTCACACTAAGGGTTAAAATTTCAACAAATGAATTTGGGCAGGGTCACTCTTCTGTGGTGGGACTTCGGTGGGCTCGTTGCCCGCTGTCTGCCCCACCTTCTTTTGAGTTCTATGAAGAGGCATGGAGATGACTGATGACTCGGATGTGCTTTCTCCCCAGACTGGCTCCCCACGGTGAGGAGCTGCCCCCTGCCCTCCCCTCGGTCTCCTGGGGAGCCAGACCTAAGGTGCCTGAGTCAGCGGGAGCAGGTGTCCTGTTTGTTCCCACCACAAGGGAGGAAGTCCAGGTGCTTTGCAGAGTCTGCAGCCTGGACCCCTGGAGAGTAGAGCATCTGACTGGAGTTGGGGGGTAGGTGGGGGGGCAACAGCAGAGGGGGCCCCCCGGGAGGGGGCTGACCTGAGGTTCTGCACCTCCATAAACAGCAGAGGCAGCCCACACTCCCACCTGCGGCTGAGCTTCCTCCCAGAACCTTTCATGCTTGCTCTGCATCTGATTCTGCCTCCCCTCCTGCGGCCTCCCGCTCCCCATAAAACTCAATCTTCTTTTGTTTTCAATTCAATTAAGGGCCAATAATTCCACCTACAAGGCCACACATTGCAAGTGCTGTCAATAAACCAGCTGTGGGCAAAGACAGGGCTGCCTGGGGGAGAGGGATGCAGAGACATCTCTGGGGTCCTAGTCCAGGGGAGTATAGCGAAGTAGAAGGAGAAAAGAGCCCCTGGTGCGAGTCTGTCCCGACTTGTAGACCTGGCAGTGGCACTTGTTTGCTGTGTGACCTTGGCCAGCAGTGGCCCTCCCTGGGCCTCAGTTCCTCCATCTGTAAAATGGGACCAAGATGTACTAGCGTGAGGGTTTTTTTAGCTCTTTTCTTCTACTCACCTAGACTGTATGATTATTTCAGTGCTAATTTAATAACTAACTAAAACCCAGCCACATCCACTGACCCAGCCAGAGGGGCCCGTTTGTAGAATCTGTCCTCCAAAATGTTTGCACAGATATGCAGATATTTGTTTAAGGATGTCCCTCACTATGGGGTTAAGTAAATCATGCTACAGCTGCACCTTGGAATACTTTGCAACTGTTAACGAGAATTGGGGTAGGGCTTCCCTGGAGGTCCACTGGTTAAGAATCCCCTTGCAATGCAGGGGACACAGGTTTGATCCCTTGTCTGGGAAACTCCCACATGCCTCAGAGCAACTAAGCCCGTGTGTCACTACTGAGCCTGCACTCTAGAGCCTGGGAACCGCGACTGCTGAGCCCAGGCCCTGAAACTACTGAGGCCCGCGCAGTCCAAAGCCTGTGCTCCACACCAGAGAGAGCCGGCAAGCAGCAACGAAGGCCCAGCGCAGTCGAAGATAAAAACAAATAAATACAATTTTAAAACTAGTTGGGGTAACATCTACATGTGGTATTATGAAAAGATGGTCAAATATATAGTTAAGGAAAAGTTGCAGAAATCTTATATACATATACATATGTGTGTGCTAAGTTGCCTAAGTCATGTCTGACTCTTTGCAGCTCTATGGGCTGTAAGCCCACCAGGCTCCTCTGCTCATGGGACTCTCCAGGCAAGAACACTGGAGTGGGTTGCCATGCCCTCCTCCAGGGGATCTTCCCCACACAGGGATGGAACCCGCTTCTCTCATGTTCTCTGCGTTGGCAGGTGGGTTCTTTACCAGTAGTGCCACCTGGGAAGCCCCCAGATACATATATGAACATAAATATAATGTAAATGTGTATTTCTTTAATTAGGAAACAAGCCGTATTATAAACAGAATACAAATCAAAACAGAAACAAAAGTGATACTATAAGAGTGCGCTACTGGTGTGTGTGTGTGTCCTGAAGGATGTACATCACACTTTAAGATAATGGGGCTTCGAGTGGGGAGAGGGGAGGTAGGGACTTGCAAGTTTTCCAGTGAGTATAAATTACTTTATAATTAAAATCTATATAAACCTATAAAGTGAAATTAATACCTGCTTGTGGTTTGAGAACTGGAGTCTTGTGTTAAGGTAAAAGGAAGAATATTTAATTCCCACAACTCTGCGATAACTGCTGTTGACATTTTTATGCATTTCCTTATGAGTCTCTTTCCCTATTCATGTACACATATATTTTTATAATAAAGTTGGAATTACGCTTCATGAGAAATTTTGTTGCCTGCTTTTTCACTTAACGTTTTAGCATAAGGATTTTCCCAGGTCATTAAATTCACCCTGTAATCCTGCTAGGAGGCCTCATGATGGGATGGCCACCTGTATGCTCCCTAGCCCTGTGTGTGTTGGAATTACACATGCATGAATCTCCACTCTGCTCTGATGGACTGATGCTCTTCCAGGCCTGGGAAGCCACGATCCCATTCTCTGCTGCATTACCAGGATAGTAGTCTGTCAATAAATATTTGATGATGAGTAAATGAATCAACAGAACATAAACAAACGTACCTCCGTATAGCCAAAGGCACATTTTTTCCAGGAGTCATGTACAGATGCAAGAGTTGGACCATAAAGAAGGCTGAGCGCCAAAGAATTGATGCTTTCGAATTGCCGTGCTAGAGAAGACTCTTGAGAGTCCCTTGAACTACAAGGAGATCAAACCAGTCCATCCTAAAGGAAATAGACCCTGAATATTTACTGGAAGGACTGTTGCTGAGAGTTGAGGCTCTAATACTTTGGCCACCTGAGGCGAAGAGCCAACTCATTGAAAAACTCCCTGATGCTGAGAAAGACTGAAGGCAAAAGGAGAAGGGGCCGGCAGAGACAAGATGGCTGGATAGCATCATCGATTCAATGGACATGAATGTGAGCAGACTCCAGGAGATACTGAAGGACAAGGCAGCCTGGAGTGCTGCAGTCCACGGGGTTGCAAAGAGTCGGACTTGACTTAGTAACTGAACAATAACAAGAAAATTTTTAAAATAGATGCCAAAGAGTGGCTGATGTGGAAACACTTCCCTGTTGTCAGGCTCCAAGCCTGCTCCCATTCCTCATCTTTAGAATGCAGGGCGATAAATTTTCCCAGATCACAAACCAGAATGTAGCCAGGGCTCCATCTTCTCTCCTACCAAAACTTTCATTTCATCTCTGGTGCTCTGAGTCATTCCAGGGTGTGGGAAAGCAGGCCCTCACCACCAAGCCTGGCTCTGAACACCGCCAAGACAAATTGCTGCACTGGTCCCCGGAGGAGAGTGTCATTTCATCCTCGTAAGAGGCTCTGATGGAAGCCGGGGAGCCGCACAGCTGGGAAGTCACTGTTTCCCAAGGCAGCCACCCTGTGGGAAGAGTCCACAGGAGTGACTGTGGGTGAATCTGGGTGGGATTCGCCATGCCCCATGGTGTCACTGTGCAAACCCCAAAGTCCTTGACTCCCAGGGCTGAGCAGATGGCAGCCAACATCTAATAAAAGCCTCTGAGTCAGACATGATTTACGTCTTGGGTTGAAAGCTTTAAGTTAACAGAGCTGTGTTCAGATCCCACTTGGCCACATCCTGTGTGGCTTTGCACTCCATGAGACTCAGTTTCTTATCCTTAAAATGAGGACAATGATAGAGCCATCTCTCAGGTCCTTGTGAAGGTTAAATGAGAGAAGGCATGTCAAATCCTTGGCAAAATGCGAGGAACATGGGCGTGATCGAGGTTGGCCATGATGGGAGCCTGTCTGGGGACTTTGGGATCAAATCTGTGCTTCTTCTTTGCTTGGTTAGTGAGGCCAACTCCATTTCATCAAATGTGTTTGGCACCCCTGCTTTTGCCTTTGTGGAAATGGAGCTGATATCAGAAGGAACCATGTGGCTCTGCCTTGGCCATGGACTTCTGTGTTCTTGATGGTTTGGGCAGAGATGCCGGTCCCCATGATCAAATGTGGGAGGCTGGGCTCCTGAATGGCAATGGAGTCAGGTCCCCAAAGGATCAGGTCTCCAGATGATCTCCAGTGATTAGAGTTTATACCGAATCTTACAAAGTGAAATTTAACAGACAGCTATGAAAATACTAGCTCTAGGTCCAAAATTTCATCTCTGCAAATAACAACAGTAGTTCACACTCTCACACTCTATGCCAAGAACTGTGCCCATGGCTTTGCATACTTACCTTACTTAACTTTCACAATTTCTCTCTCGCCACAAGTTTTACAGTTATCCTCATTTGCCGAGGAGGAAGCTGAGGCTTGGTTTCCACACCCAAGGATGTCCAGCTGGTAGACTGGTTGAGCAGATTCCAAGCCAGTGGAAGTGCGACTCAGCCCATACTCTTATCCAGTGTGCCATTCTAGATGACAGGGCTGTTATGTTTTGAATTGCACCAGAACAGAGGTTGGTCTGGGAATAGCAGAGAGGTTAATATTCCACTAAAGCCCTGATGCTTTTGAATTGTGGTGCTGGAGAAAACTCCTTGGACAGCAAGGAGATCAACCAGTAAATCCTAAAGGAAATCAACCCTGAATATTCGCTGCAAGGACTATTGTTGAAGCTGAAGCTCCAATACTTTGGCCACCTGATGCAGAGCCAACTCACTGGAAAAGACCCTGATGCCGGGAAAGGCTGAGGACAGGAAGAGAAGGGGACAACAGAGAATGAAATGATTGGAGGGCATCACAGACTCAATGGATATAAGTTTGAGCAAACTGTGGG
The DNA here is from genome assembly GCA_917880005.1 of Nanger dama. Taxonomy (NCBI): domain Eukaryota; kingdom Metazoa; phylum Chordata; class Mammalia; order Artiodactyla; family Bovidae; genus Nanger; species Nanger dama. Next base: position 13,699,798 of record CAKJTW010000053.1, on the reverse strand, counting down.
AGATAAGGACAGAGAAGCCTGGCATGCTGTAGTTCATGGGGTCACAGAGTCAGACACGGCTTAGCAACTGAACAACAAGAACAAGAGGCCTGAATCTCTGCCAAGAGGCTGGTTTTCATTCATTCCTGCATCTGTGCAGGTAACAAGCATGAGCTCAGAAGCTCCGTGTGCCAGGTGCCCTGCTAAGCAGTGAATTTGGGGTGGACCAACCAGAAACAGCTCTGTCCTCATGGGGCTCACAGTCTCGCAGGAGAGATGGAAGATAAATAAATGACTCCAGGTGAGTCCGGAGCTCTAAGGGCTGTTACAAGGGACTCTGTTCATCCAGAATTCTCTAGGCACCCTGGAGCCTAGCAGGACTCAGCCCCTTGTTGGAGGAATCCACACGTCTTTGAAATGGTGCCACTCATACAGATGCTTAGCAATGGCACACGGCAAGTACCCAATGTCGGCTGTGAACAGGAGTTAAAAACGCTGTACTACAGCTTACACAGATTGAGTTTTTGGACCCAGCAGGACAACTTTAAGGTTTATTTCTGTTCAACTGTAATGCCTTAGAATCAGCACACAGCTCTGCACACTCATAACTCCTCAGAATAAAGACCCTCTGCCCTAACCTTGACGACGAGTGGGAGAGATTTGTTCTGGGTTATTTCTCATGATTCCCCTGATTCCAGGTCTCCAGGTCTCCATCACCTCTGAACTTGTTTCTGGACGCAGCCTCTGACTCCTGCATCCGTCTGCACTCAGGCACCGCTAGTCCAAGGCTTCGATCACATTCATCTGAATGTGACTGGGGACCTGGAAATGTCATTTACAACCAAAAGGATAAATAAATATCCCTTTGGAAGGAAACGAAATACCTTAAACAAACTCAGTTAACTCTTAACAAATGCCCTCGCCCTTCGGGGGGTCTCTCGCGCATGAGCACCATGGGTTGTCCTGTTATTTCCGTAGATGGGTGCCCCTGGGGTGCTCCGCAGGTCCCATGGTCCTGTTTGGTGGATGAAGAGACAGGGTGGACGCCGAGGGACGTGATTTGGCCCGCGGAAAGTCCTGGCCTGATGTGTGATGAATTCGTTCTCGGTCACAGGGCTCCACCTGCTTCAAGCTGGGAATCTCATTAGGCAGGGTTTCCTGGGAGTCCTTGCCTTCCCCTCCAGCTCCCCCCACCAGCACTTGCAGAGGACGCTATAAAAACTGCTTCTCACAAGGCGCTTCAGGGTTTCTGCTTTCCGGCCTTACCTCGGGCCAGGAAACCCTAAGAAGACAAATACTGCTGGGCCTTGTCTTGGGTGGGAAAGTTTTTAAGAACTCAAGAAAGCATTTCCCACCCTCAGTTCAGCTCAGTTCAGTCGCTCAGTTGCATCCGACTCTTTGTGACCCCATGAACTGCAGCACTGCCAGGCCTCCCTGTCCATCACCAACTCTGGAGTCCACCCAAACTCATGTCCATTGAGTCGGTGATGCCATCCAACCATCTCATCCTCTGTCGTCCCCTTCTCCTCCTGCCCTCAATCTTTCCCAGCATCAGGGTCTTTTCAAATGAGTCAGCGCTTCCCATGAGGTGGCCAAAGTACTGGAGTTTCAACTTCAACATCAGTCCTTCCAATGAACACCCAGGCATGATCTCCTTTAGGATGGACTGGTTGGATCTCTTTGCAGTCCAAGGGACTCTCAAGAGTCTTCTCCAACACCACAGTTCAAAAGCATCAGTCTTTGGAACTCAGCTTTCTTTATAGTCCAACTCTCACACCCATACATGACTACTGGAAAAACCATAGCCTTGACTAGACGGACCTTTGTTGGCAAAGTAATGTCTCTGCTTTTTAATATGCTATCTAGGTTGGTCATAACTTTCCTTTCAAGGAGTAAGCGTCTTTAATTTCATGGCTGCAGTCACTATCTGCAGTAATTTTGGAGCCCCCAAAATAAAGTCAGCCACTGTTTCCACTGTTTACTTATTTCCCATGAAGTGATGGGACCGGATGCCATGATCTTAGTTTTCTGAACGTTGAGCTTTAAGCCAACTTCTTCACTCTCCTCTTTCATTTTCATCAAGAGGCTCTTTAGTTCTTCACTTTCTGCCCTAAGGGTGGTGTCATCTGCACATCTGAGGTTATTGATATTTCTCCCGGCAATCTTGATTCCAGCTTGTGCTTCTTCCAGCCCAGCGTTTCTCATGATGTACTCTGCAGAGAAGTTAAATAAGCAGGGTGACAGTATACAGCCTTGACGTACTCCTTTTCCTATTTGGAGCCAGTCTGCTGTTCCATGTCCACTTCTAACTGTTGCTTCTTGACCTGCATACAGATTTCTCAGGAGGCAGGTCAAGTGGTCTGGTATTCCCATCTCTTGAAGAATTTTCCAAAGTTGACTGTGATCCACACAGTCAAAGGCTTTGGCATAGTCAATAAAGCAGAAATAGATGTTTTTCTAGAACTCTCTTGCTTTTTAGATGATCCAGCAGATGTTGGCAATTTGATCTCTGGTTCTTCTGCCTTTTCTAAAGGCAGCTTGAATGTCTGGAAGTTCACGGTTCACGTATTGCTGAAGCCTGGCTTGGAAATTTTGAGCATTACTTTACTAGCATGTGAGATGAGTGCAGTTGTGCAGTAGTCTGAGCATTCTTTGGCATTGCCTTTCTTTGGGATTGGAATGAAAACTGACCTTTTCCAGTCCTGTGGCCACTGCTGAGTTTTCCAAATTTGCTGGCATATTGAGTGCAGCACTTTCACAGCATCATCTTTCAGGATTTGAAATAGTTCCACTGGAATTCCATCATCTCCACTAGCTTTGTTCCTAGTGATGCTTCCTAAGGCCCAATTCACTTCACATTCCAAGATGTCTGGCTCTAGATGAGTGATCACACCATCGTGATTATCTTGGTCATGAAGATCTTTTTGTACAGTTCTTCCGTGTATTCTTGCCCCCTCTTCTTAATATCTTCTGCTTCTGTTAGGTCCATACCATTTCTGTCTTTTATCGAGCCCATCTTTGCATGAAATGTTCCCTTGGTATCTCTAATTCTCTTGAAGAGATCTCTAGTCTTTCCCATTCTATTGTTTTCCTCTATTCTTTGCATTGATTGCTGAGGAAAGCTTTCTTATCTCTCCTTGGTATTCTTTGGAACTCTGCATTCAAGTGGGTATATTTTTCCTTTTCTCCTTTGCTTTTTGCTTCTCTTCTTTTCACAGCTATTTGTAAGGCCTCCCCAGACAGCCATTTTGCTTTTTGCATTTCTTTTTCTTGGGGATGGTCTTGATCCCTGTCCCCTGTACAGTGTCACAAACCTCCATCCATAGTCCATCAGGCACTCTGTCTAGCAGAGCTAGTCCCTTAAAACTATTTCTCACTTCCACTGTATAATCATAAGGATTTGATTTAGGTCATACCTGAATGGTCTAGTGGTTTTCCCTACTTTTTTCAGTTTAAGTCTGAATTTGGCAATAAGGAGTTCATGATCTGAGCTACAGTCAGCTCCTGGTCTTGTTTTTGCTGACTGAATAGCGCTTCTCCATCTTTGGCTGCAAAGGATATAATCAATCTGATTGCAATGTTGACCATCTGGTGATGTCCATGTGTAGAGTCTTCTCTTGTGTTGTTGGAAGAGGGTGTTTGCTATGACCAGTGCATTCTCTTGGCAGAACTCTATTAGCCTTTGCCCTGCTTCATTCTGTACTCCAAGGCCAAATTTGCCTGTTATTCCAGGTGTTTCTTGACTTCCTACTTTTGCATTCCAGTCCCCTATAATGAAAAGGACATCTTTTGGGGGTGCTAGTTCTAAAAGGTCTTGTGGGTCTTCATAGAACCATTCAACTTCAGCTTCTTCAACGTTACTGGTTGGGGCATAGCCTTGGATTACTGTGATATTGAATGGTTTGCCTTGGAAACAAACAGAGATCATTCTGTCGTTTTTGAGATTGCATCCACAGACTGCATTTTGGACTCTTTTTTGACTCCTCACCCTCGCTTCCAGTCAAGCCAGCTTGAGTCCTCCCTTGCTAGTGAGAATTCCTGATTCATCTGCTTCACTTTCTCCAGTGAGTCAGTGTGTAAGAAAGGAGTTCTGGCCACAACTGCAGGCAAGCCCCATGCCCAGCATCTTGAGCTCAAATAATAGATGGGCCTCTTTCTAAGGACTGAAAATGAAGAGGTTCCTAATATTTAACTTAAATCACTTTATTTTAAAATTGACTTAAAATTAATATAAATGTAACATAGCCCCTAAATTTCTTATCTTTTACTTTTCTAGGAAGCCCCTTCACCTTATAACTATGAAACCACAACATTTCAATTACCAACATTATTTTAATATGCAGGAAAGGCCATTTCTTTGAATATAAACCACTTATGCTTGGTCTAATACAGAAAGGTGACATTCTCCATCTGCTTCTAAATATAAATCAGTTGGGAATGGCAGTTAGGACTAATAAAGGGGACCCAGAATGACAATGAATTAAATGAATTGAGGTTTTATTTTTCACTTGTGTCAAAGAAATGAGGGAATGCCCAGTTTTTCTGTACTGATGTCCTTAGCACATGTTAACCTAGGGCAAGGTGCCTCATAGTCACAACATGGCTGCTGCGACTCCGACTATCCCATCTGTGTTCTCTGCAAGAAGAAAACAGAAGGAAGCATGCCTCTTAAGTACATCTACCCTATTTAAACAACCTGGTCAAAAATACCATGTAATGACCTCAGCTTATGATTCACTGGCAAATTTATAACTAGGGAAGCAAGGAATAAAACCTTTTAGCTGGGCGTACCAGTACCTTAAATAAAAAGAGGCCTGCCACTAAGGAAGAAAGGGAGAATGGACTTTGGATAGGAGAGTAGTAGTGCTTACCACCTTCTAGGTCTGTTGGCTAATTTGTATACTTCCAAAGCCGAGAGTGACTTTTAGGATTGAGGTATTATTATTATTATTATTATTTGACGGTGTTAGGTCTTAGCTGCAGCACACAGGATCTTCATTCTGTCATACGGGATCTTTCATCGCAGCCCATGGCTCTCTAGTTGTGGCAGGCAGGCTCAATACCTGCGGTGTACACAAGCTTAGTTGCCCTGAGGCAGGTGAGATCTGAATTCCCTGACCACGGGTGGAACCCACATCCCCTGGGTTGCAAGGCAGATCCTTAGCCACTGGACAAAGGAAGTCCCCGTAGTGTTGTTTAAAATGTCAAACTTTACTTGTTAGCTCAGGATAATCAGACCTCACAGTTAACTCAATCTTCTGATCTTAATGCTGCATCACTTGAGTAGACAAGATGCTGGTCTGCTTTGCATGGAACAGATTTTTAAGTCATTAAACAAGAACCTACTACGATTCCTGTTGGCATCAGAAACAGAGGGAGGTCCTCATTGCATATTCCCCTCACCCTCACTGTCCGTGAATGACTGCACATCGGTCATGCGGAACTAGGGTCTACTGACATGCCCACTCACATGTGTGTCTGAGGCTATGTTGTGAGGCTGAGATGAGACCCTGGGTCCCCGAAGACCACCGTGCTGGCATCTGCCATGTGGTGAGTCAACTTTGCATCCTACCCTTGAAACACTTGCAAAATCTTCCTTGGAACCACACTCTGAGGCTGTTTGGCCTTTACGCAGCAAGCTCACAATTGTGAAGACACACAGCAATCTGGGCCCTGAAGTCCCATAGAAGTCCTTGGTTATAAAATGATCATTCATGTTATAAGGCATTCTTTCCAGGTTATAATACGAAAGGGAAAACAAAATCAAATAGGCAAGTGGACACTTCAGGGTATATTTGTGGGTCCAAGTTCGGGAAACAGTAGCTTCTGCCAGCAAGCAGACAGTTTCCAAGGGACCGTACTGCCCCTGAGCCTGTTCAGATGGCTCACAGCAGTCACTGGAGAGGTGAGGGGTCTGTGCCTCAGAGAGGGCGAGCCACTTGATAAAGGTCACCCAGCTTTTGAAGATCAGAGCTGAAACTCTGAACCTTGCTGTGGCTCAGAGCTGTGCACGGCTGGGCTCTGAAGCCTTCTGTGTTATTGTACCTAACAGCCACGGTCCTCTAATCACCACCGTCATTCTTGTAGTCCCCCAAACAGGGGAGACATCCCTTGCCCCCAAAACCCTCAAGCATCAGAGACTGAGAGATGATCCACATCAAACTACCCATTATACAGATGGGAAAAGGGCATCAGTGGTGAGTGAGAAATGTTGAGTCAGGAAGACTGCAACAAAGAGGGGGCTGTTTCTGAAGCCCAAGACCATGATCAGAGAGCTGGCAGAGTTCCAGGGTGCGAAGGACCATAGCAAAACCAGGCAGAAGAGACACCAGGGAATTCACTGTACATAGCCACGGGAGAGTCTGACCACAACCTGGATAAATAAGCTACTATTATCATTAATATGACGGGTATGTGCGGCGGCAGCTGCAGTGCCTACGAAAGCCAGTTCCCAATAACTATTATCTGTTCCTAGTCTTCATAATGTTATCATCAGGCTTCCCAGCACAGTGCCTGGCAGGATTACTATTGGTATCATTCACTGTACACCCTGGCTCTTAGAGGTGCCCCATGAATACGTGAATGAATGAGTGGGTGAACGAGTGATTCCACCTCAGCTGCTGCGGAATCCTTACTCTGCTCCCCAGGCTAGATCCTTGTCTGCTCGCCCCCGACCCTGATCCGAAGGCACCCGTTACATCACCAGCGCAAATCAGACTCCTAATCCACCCTTCTCTGGTTTAAGAGTCATTACAAAGTGCTTAATTAAGTAAGCCTCGCTTAATCACCAAATGTTTGCATGCAAAACGAGTTCCCGGGAAGCAGAAGCACTTCACGCATTCGGTCCAGAAATAATGACTCGGAGCAGGGGGAGGAAGGCGGCCTGGACACAGAGCCTCGACAGTTCATTTGAGAGCCTCACCCATTCATCACGGAGGGGGAATTAAAAGGCTGCAGTTCAAGCAATGTGAGAACTCCCGCATTCCAGTCGGATGAATCACAGGAGGGGGCCACCGTCTGGACTTCTGAAGGCGGAGTGGGAGAAGAAGGGGCAGTCTGAGAGGCAGATGGGGGAGGGGGCTTGTGGGGCCAGGAGGGGTGCTTCGAGGCCCTGGGGATCTGCCTCCCACAGCCCAGAGAATTGACAACCCCTCCCCAGGGCAGCCTTTGGTCTCTGCTTCTAGGTACTGCTTTCGATGGGGTTTCATTTGCCCCCACTTTTATTTCAGGAGAGGGTCTGCCAATTGTAAACTGATTTGTAGAGCTCGGTGGTGCTTGGCGGTGATGCGTAAGTATGTCAGACTGTGAGCCGACTGCCATTTCTTTTCTTCCCGGATACCTACCTAACCCAGGGCTTTCCCTGGAGCCCTGGACGAGACAGTACAAGGAGGAACTTCCTTTTCTTTTCTCAATGGCTGTATGTCTACTTTTATATGTATTAGGAAAAAGTAAATAGGACCAGGACCTCCTCCTCTGATTTTGTGTGTCTGCTCCAATCAGCGGAGAAGGCGATGGCACCCCACTCCAGTGCTCTTGCCTGGAAAATCCCAGGGACGGGGGGCCTGGCGGGCTGCAGCAGGGGCGCGGCCGCGCGGCGACCCTTCACTTTCCGTTCGCTGGGGAAGGCCCCCCCCCCCTTTCTCCCGACCCGGCGGGGGCCTGTTGGGCTACCGTCTATGGGGCTGCACAGAGTCAGACACGACTGAAGCGACTTAGCAGCAGCAGCAGCTCCAATCAGAGTTGGTGTAAAGGAAAGAGTAACTCTTCCAAGGCAGAGCGAGGATGTGGCCTAAACCATGCATGACAAGGACTGAAGACCCTTTTGTGACATGATTCTCCTCGCCCACCGTGCTTGTCACAGCCAGGCTCCTGTCCCTGCGCTGTCAAGAAAGTGTTAGTCACCCAGTTGTGTCCCACTCTTTGCGACCCCGTGAACTGTAGCCCACCAGGCTCCTCTGGCCATGGAATTCTCCAGGCAAGAACACTGGTGTGGGTAGCCATTCCCTTCTTTAGAGGGTCTTCCCCACCCAGGGACTGAAGCCAGCTCTCCCACATGGCAGGCAGATTCTTTACCGTCTGAGCCATCAAGGGAGCGCCTGGGCTGTCTGGGGCTCTTACCAAACCCATTTTTCAGATGAAGAAACAGAGGCTTGGGGGACACAAAACCTCTCTCCTCTCTTCTGATACGGTGGTGACAGTATTGTAAGGTCAGGAAAATTTGTGAATGATGGTGATACAGGTAAAAAATAAATAAAAGATGGCTGGATGTTCCGCCTTGCACAACCGTCCGTGTTACTGTGCCTTTCACAGTCTTTGAGCTATTTTATAACTAAGTTAAAAAAAAAAACAAAAAACCTGATAGTAATACAAATGATTCATGCCATAGAAATGCAAATGAATTTTGTCCAGCAGAATGCAATTGATTATTGCTGTAAAGTTATCGACCAATTTTGCATCTCCTTGTAAATTATTCCCAGCCTTTGATTGCCTGTATATGTGTGTGTTGTCTGAAATCTCCTTTGAACCAGTGTTGCCATCTTTCTGGTTCCCTCATTAATTAATGAGCTAACTACACTCTTTGACACATTCATTTCATAATTGCACAAAAGTCATGCTTCTACCTTTATTTTAAAATTATGCTTCAACCACAGGCACCCAATAAGACCCTGTGTGTATTTCGGGAAAGGTCAGACTCAATAGGCGTTATGAGGCGTGTGGGTGTGTGGAGGGGGTGTCCGGATAAAATTTTTTATCTGAATTGCTGGGTGTATACGTGTGTTTCTGTTTTGGGGAGCAGCCCATCGTTTCTGTCTCCTCATCGAATTCAAGCTGGTCACCAGCTCCAGTGTCGTCATTTGGGGGGTGGGCAAAGCCAGTGCAGAAACAGAACAGGATTCATGGTTTCCTGGTGTCTCATAAGCCACACCCCCAGCGTACGGCAGTGGCTGGGCTTTCAGCATATCTGCTCAAGGGTATGTTTTCCTCCAGCCCAGTGGGATGGGGGCTGGAAATAGAAATTAAGTTGATTTACAGAAAATCAGCAGCTGTGACGTCTCCCACACTCCTGAGCCGGTTCACGGGACTCAGGCCTGCCGTAAAGAGAGCCGGGGCAGCATGAATTCGCTGACAGCTCCAAACACAGTCTCTCCTTGGCGCCTCAAGGCGGGGCGTACAGTGTGCTCCATTTTTTTGTGATAGAAACAGGGATCAGAGACAATAGCTGATTCCCCAAAGCCACACGGCAAGTCGGAGACACCAGCCTGAGCCTGGAGCCCAGGCACTGAACGACCACCAGGGTTTCCAAAGTCAGCTGTTTTGGCGGCCCCAGGGGCACTTGCTGAAATGCAGATGCTCGGGCCCTCCTGCCCTGACAGTCCCTCTCAATGGGTCTTGAGGTGGGGCCCAGGACTCTGCATTTAACCAACAATGAGGTGGCTGCTGATGCGTAAGCAGGCATGGGGATGCTTCACCACACAGGGTTAATTCTAGTGCATGAAGGCAAGCACAAGCGTGACGGAGAAGGTATCTCCAGACACGCACTGTGAACACAGAGAGGATAAAAAACCTGGAGGGCCCAGGAGACAAGCCAAAGTCATCAGAATCACCCAACAGTCAGGCCTGGGGCAGTCTGGAATGAGGCAAGAATGCCCTGATCTCCAAGCTGGAAGGACCCCTAGAAATGTCTGATTTCACAGAGGCCCAGACTTGTGAAAGGGACTTGCCAAAGGCCTCACCACTGGTAACAGGCAAAGACTAGAACTCGGGGATCCATGTTCAGCTGGTCTTGGTCTCAGCTCTTGAGTCTATAAATACCCCGGCTCCCTCTTGCCTCACGGGTTCACAATGCACACCACTCCCAGAACCCTCAGAGCTCTATCTACCCAGAATGGTCATCTGTTCGCACTGCCCCCTTAAAGGTCACCTCCCTTCCTCACCTCCCTTCCACTCTTGCTAAGGCTGCTTCCTGAGGTCACCTCCGAAACTCCTCGCACAGCTCCCTTGTCTCAGGGTCGGCTTCCGGAGACCCCTCACTTGAGGTAGAACCCGCTATCAACTGATCAATCCATACGATCCACAGGGTCCAGACTCAGTCTTTAAAATATCTCCTAACTGCGTCTAGAGTGTAGGATTCATCTTCTTAAAATAGAGAGTGGATTACCACACTCTTGTGTCTCCAGTTCTCTCGCACATGTGTGGGGACCAGCAGACTTTCTGCAAATGGCCAGCTATTAAGTATTTTTGGCTTTGTGGACCAGATGGTCTCCCTTACAGCTACTCAGCTCTGCAGGTGGGGTGTGAACTCAGCCGTAAGCAATATGTGCATGGCTATGTTACAATAAAACTTTATTTACAAACACAGATGGCCATCTCGAGGGCCAGACTGTGCTGAGCGGCAGGCTCAGGCCTCTCGTAGTATCACTCATGGCCTTTCACACTCTGCCCCTGCCTACCTCTCTGGCCTCAGGTTTAAGTATTTGATGGCTGTCTGCTGGGTACAGTTCGTAACCTAGTATAGGCCCTGAGCACGAGGACTTTCACAGTGTCTCCTTCTGGGGAAAATCACCGGTTATTCCACAAAGCAACCAGGTAGTTTGGTTTAACCAGTTTCTCCCCCAAGACTGAATTTCACTGCTCGTGGTTCAGATCCACTCTCTCTTTCTTGGTCTCAGTCAACTCATCCACATGAGCCACAGAAACCCCTCCTGTGGGAAACCTATGGCCTGTGGTGCTGAGGTGGCTGACCCCACTCCTAGCCATGGGAACCACACCTGACCCAGACTCAGCCAATCAGAGACATCTTTTCCCCAGATCATGTGATGCTTTGGGGAGAAACACATGACTCAGTCTGGACCAATAAGAATCTTCCCCAGTTTTCTTTCTCCTGGTAGACTGCTAGGCATGTGAGTCCAGGGAAGTTGATGACCATCCCCACCACCATTTGAGGCCCGTTTGAAGAATGAAGTCAAGAGACGGAGAGAGAGGGGAAACGCACATAGACTCAGGCAGTGAAAAAGCACCTACTATGTGCCAAGCTCTACGCTAACTTCTGGTGACCCCAGGATGAATCAACCCTGCCGGTCCCTGCTTTTAAATGGCTCAGAGATAGGAGAGAAAAGGAGACTGGTTAACCCATAGTTGTATTTCACAGTGACAATCTCTCTGATGTAGAGAAAGGTCTAAGGCAGGGGCACTAAAACCCTGGGGCTGGCCAGGATGCTTCGTGGGCAGGCAGGGACCAGACCTTCTGGAGGTTGTGTAGGCATGCAAGCCTGTCACAACTTGAGCTGCCTACAGGAGCACTCCCCCAGCTGCAGCTTCAAAGCTGGGGCTGGTTTCCCCACACCCCCACCCCACTACACACACAGAGCTCTGTCCATCCTCTCTCTGGCTCCCCCTGACTCCCAGAACCTGGGTTTCTCCAGGAATCTGATAGCTGCCACTGAGCCGTGACCCTCAAAGACTCCTCCCCAGGTTGAGAAAGCTCCTTGGTGTTGCCAGGAAAAAAGATCTGGGTGAGGGGTGCCTGAGCGCAGAACAGGGCCTCCTCAGGGGCAGGTGCTTCAGCCTATGAAGTGAGGCGGCAGGATGAGTAAGACGACTTTGGCTCAGATTCCCGGAAAGAGAGGCTGACCGCTCACCAGGAGACAGGCAGAGGGAAGAGAGTGCTCAAGGTCTCTTCCAAACTTGGTCATCTCGCTTCGGGAGAAACTGGGTTTTCTCAGCCTTGGGCTGCTGTGGGGAGAAGGGAACGTGGGTTTCTCAGCTGCAGAGAGGGTGGGGGCATTGCAGGGGGGCTCTTAGGCTGGCTCTTAAGCAGAGTTGGGGAGAAGCCAGGGGGCAGCTGAGAACCCAGCCTCTCCAATATACCCCCCTTGGATATAGATTTAGCTGCTGGTGCAGAGTTGGAAGACTTAACTCCAGTTCTGTTCTGTGATTAATCTGGCTGCCTTCGGGTCCCTCACGTCAGCCCCAGATCACATCCCGCATCTGTCAGTCATCACTGGTCTTAGGCATTTGTCGCTATCATGGCTCGGCCCATCCTGTGTCTTCCTCGCCTCTGAGCTCTGTGAAGGGCCCAGCATTCAGTATTTTCTTAACAGATGAATATGATCATAGCGGACACTCTGTCAAGTTGTAGGCTATGGTTTAGTCACTCAGTCATGTCCGACTCTTTGCAACCCCACGGACTGTAGCCCGCCAGCCTCCTCTGTCCATGGGATTTCCCAGGCAAGCATACTGGAATGGGTTGCCATTCCCTTCTCCAGGGGATCTTCCTGACTCGGGTATCGAATCTGCATCTCCTGCATTGGCAGGCGAATTCTTTACCACTGAGCCACCAGGGAAGCCCCGAGTTCTAGGTACATCACTTTAGTTCTCTTGGCCTCGGTCTTCACATCTGTCAAATGGGAACAATGATCCCTTTGGGGTTTTTGTGCATGCTCAGTGCACAGTCTGGCTCCAATGTATGATGACAGTCAAGAAGCGCAGATGCCCCTGTGGATAACAGCAGAGGGAAGAGGAGACGAGGGCACCCGCACTGTTGATGTACTTCCTTCTTTGTCTCTGAGATCAAGAGGAATCTGGACACACTGAAGCAGTGCTCACTGTGGTTCTCATCTTCCCTTTGTTTCTTTGCATGTACTGAATCCCAGCTACACCCTGGGCACCTGCCAAACATAGCTTATCAAGCAAATAGCCCCAAGTCGGAGCTCAGGGTGCTATAGGACACAATTTAGCATGCATGCCCTTTGTGAGCAAGACTCTTTGGGGAGGGAAGAGAGAAAGTGGATGGAGGGAGAAGCTGAACCCTGATGGCAGGACGATCACCTCGGTCAACTCCACAGGCAGCTCTGAACTGAGGCTGGCTCTTCAGAATCGTACAGACCTCTACACCTTACAGTGATCAGTCCTTGGACCTGACCTTGGGGTGGAGGGTCTCTGGAGCCTGGCTGTCCTGTGCTGATGGCAGTTGGCTGTTGACACTGGTACCCCAGAGGAGCAACAAGGATTTTCTTGTAGGGGGTTTTGGGCGGTGCCCCCCGCTGTCCACTGCATGACTGTCCCCAAAGGTTGATGCCACTGTCTACACTTGTGGAGGGGCTTCCCAGGTGGCTCATGGTAAAGAATCTGCCTGCAATGCAGGAGTCCCAGGTTCAATCCCTGGGTCAGAACACTTCAGTGTTCTTGCCTGGAGAATTCCATGGACAGAGGAGCCTGGTGAGCTACAGTCCATGGGGTTGCAAGGAGTTGGACTCGACTGAGTGACTGACACACTTATGAGTGATGACCTTCAGCTCTTAAGAAGGAACCCTCTAGCCCAAAGATGCACAGACAGGAAGTGCCAGGACTTTCTGCCTCCGGGAGCCGCCCACCTCTCTTGCTTCCGCCCCGGTGTTACGCAGACCTGCGCCAAGCAGCCAAAAGCACAAACCGCGCCCGCAGTCACTTCCCGTCTGCTGGCAGGCTTGTCATCCCGCGCCTCTCGGTTTTGCCTGAAGTCGGAGCGAGGCGAGGTGGCTTCCCAGCCTGAACCCAGCCATCCGTTTGTGTTGGTTCTGTGCGCAGCCAACAGCTGCCGGGAGCCGGGGCTGCCAACATGCCGCGCCTTCAACACGCATCTCTCCACCCATTTCAGAGTCCTCCTCTGCTGGCTTTCTCTGGGAAGCCTAGCTTCCCACCCCCACCCCCATCCCCCTTTCTCCTTGCCAGCAACGTGGCTGGATTTCAGAGGAGCCCCAGGATGGGGGAACTGAAAAAAAACAACATTCAGGATGTGGAGGGGAGGGAGGGGGCGAGGAGTGGCTGCAAAAATCCTTTGGATTCTAGCCTAGTTTATTTCACTTTTTTCCTCTTTCTTTTTACCAATGCGTGTCTGTATAAAATTGCAAGATACGGGCAGTTAAATGTCGGGGTTCACTGCTGTGAGTTTGGAACATGAATTTTTGAGCAGTGCCATCTGGGGCTCTGATCTGTGTCTGGCTGTGTGACCTTGACCAGGTATCTGCACCTCTCTGAGCTCCTGATTCCTCATCTGTGAAGTAGGCTAATGATCTCAACTCTCAGGTCCCTTTGGAGGACTGAATGTGAGACTCTTGGGGGAACTACCATGGACCTAATAATGACTTCATAAATAAGACCTCCTATCACGATTACTCTCGTCGTCCTTTCTCCAGTCACGTTGTTGGTGGACACGTCCTCACTATTCCAAATCAAGTTGGCACAGCGTTTTGCAGCTTACTTAATAGCATGGCACTTCTATTAGCCTTGAAAGATGCTAGGCTTTTTCTCCAGCTCACAAAGCAAACCTCTTCTTGCCCCTTCCAACGAGCCCCAGCTGACTATTTCTGCCCATCCTTCAGCTCTCGGCTCATACCTCACTTCCCCTCAGACAACAGTTGCCAAACACTCTGTACAGCATCAAACAGTAAGTATTTCAGGCCTTGTGGGACCCATGGTCTCTGTTGCCACACTCAGCTCTGCCATCATAGCTCAAAACTGGCTGTGGGCAATCCCTATATGAATGGGCATGGCTGGCTTTCAATAAAGCTTTAGCTATGGACACTGGCATTTGAATTTTCCTGTAGCTTTCATGTGGCATGAAATATTATTTTGACTTTAAGAAGAGCCATTTAAAATGTAAAAACTATCCTTAACTTGGGAACTGCAGAAAAGCAGGTGGTGGGCTGGATTTGACTGTGTGCCGATCTCTGCTCCGTGGAGTCTATGACCCCATCCCCCAGCCAGGCTACATTAAAGGCCCTCCGTTGAGGCTTCCACCGGGTCCCTAAGCTACCCCATTACAGCACTGACCACAGGCCATTGAATTTACCTAACTCTCAGCAGACTAGGAAAAACGCAACAGAGGCACAGATCTCAATCAAAGACACAGCAAAGCGCCCGAGCTCGGTGGCATCCAACTCATTGTGACCCTAGGACAGTAGTCCATTAGCCTCCTGTGTCCGTGGGATCCACCAGCCAAGAATACTGAAGTGGGTTGTCATTTCCTCCTCCAAGGGATCTTCCCAACCCAGCAATGAGTCTCCCAGATTCTTTACCACTAAACTACCTGCGAGGCCCATCTCAATCAAACCCTTGGCTTATCCCCTCAGTACCCTGTACACAGTCAGTGCTCCATAACTCATGTCACACAAGTCCACCTGTGAATAAGCAAATCCTTTCAACAGCTTCATGGGGGGCACTTTATGATAAGCCCCATTTTACAGATGGGGAAACTGAGGCTCAGAGAGGGAAAGGGAGGATCTCAGTGTCACACAGCTGCCATTTAGACTCACCAGGGACTCCGACTCCCAAGGAGAGAATGAAAGAGACAGCGTTAATTGAGCAATCACTATGTGCCCGACACAGTGCCATGGGCTCTGCGTCACCTCTCCCCAGGGTTACTGAGCACCTACTGTATGCTCCTGCACCTACCGCTGGATTCTGCCCTGCCAGAGCTCCAGACTGTGAGCTGGTGAGGCAGAGACTAAACTTGTCTTGCTCGCTGCTGGGTCTCCAGAGCCCCCACCGGCACTTGGCATGGAGCAGAAGGTTCAGAGTTCAGTTGTGGCACACTGAATTGTCCACGGCCAGCCAGGCCTGGAGCTGCGTCGTGCAATTTCCATATTTAAGTCCTCCATCTTCTGTCGCCATCTCCCAGGAGTGCAACCTTCAAATCAGCTGAAAAGAGCAATTGATTAATTTTTTTTAAGAAGAAAAAAGGAAAGCAAAAAGCAGTGACAGGCTTGCCAGCCGTAGGGGCATCTGCTGAGTCAGATAGGTTATCCATCCGCCATAATCGATGGCTCATCACGGAGCGATTTCCCTCCTCCAGATATATAAATGAACAAGGAAAGGCGTGCAGACGAAAGGACTGCCAAGGCACAGAGGCCTCCCGGCTGGGCAAAGTTAGCTCCCCAGATCCCGATGCCCAGATCTGCTGCGGAGGCGCGAGATGCGCATGCCAGAGCCCAGCCTCCTCGCCACGTGCGCGCTGCAGCCCCCTGCGAGGCCCCCCACCCCAGACCGAGCGGGTCCAGCGTGCGCACCAGCTGTCCAAGGCAGGCCCTGGCTCCCAGGGCGCCCCACAGTGTGTTTGATTCTCAGCCTAAATCATGCCCCCCGCTGCCGCTGCATTAAGCGGGCCCAAGTGGCAAGAGGCTTCCGTGGGGGGAACCAGGCCCTTTGTCGCTGTGCTGGCTTCTTGGCGGAGCCCCTTGGCCGCACTTCACAGGCGCCCGCGTAGCCCCCTTGGCGCGACCATCGCGAATCCCGCTTGTTGACGGCGGCCTTGTAGCAGCATTTAATGGTGGAATAATATTTACGCAGCAGACTCCTCTGGAGGTGTCCTAAACACCGTAAAAGGGATTTTCGGAGCTTAATGAGCGTTAGTGAAGTCAAGACAGGATAGAGTGGTGACTGGTGGCTCTAATGTGATCTGGCACCTTCTAGGCAGTAAGAGTCAGTGGGCGGGGCCCTTTGGAGAGCTGGGGAAAGTGGCTTTTTCCTTCCGCCTCCTGCTGCTTCTGCGCCACCCTGAACTCTGTAATACAATCAGCAGCACTTGGCCGGCGGTGGCCTCCATCTCAGCTGTTGTGGATGCCTGCAGAGCTCAGACCCCGGCCCAGAGGTCCACGGACAGACTTCCTAAGTGTTAAGGAAGGAGTGGGCAGTGGGGGAGAGAGGCCTCATCACCTCTTCTTCCTTTGATGTGAAGGGAGCCCAGAACTTGTCAGCCTTAAAAAAAAAAACCTTGAATTTTAAGATGTTGATAAGAGAGACTTACCTGGTGGTCCACTGGTTAAAACTCCCTGCTTCCAGTGCAGGGGGATGGGGGGTTCAATCCCTGGTTAGGGAACTAAGATCCTGCATGCCATAAATAAATTTAAAAAAAAATTTTTTTTAATGTCAAGAAGAGATTCAGTTCTGTGCCCTGTGGGTCAGAAAGACTGCAGCCACAATCCAGTCCTTCATCTAAACGAGCAGAGCTACTCCTGGGAAGGTGAACTAGGCCTCAGACACACAGGCTCTAGTGTTGTAACTTCACATCAAGGCTCTGCTACCTCCTGGCAAACCTCGGTTTTGTCATCTGTAAAATGGGAATGATGGGCTGTAACTATCACAGGGCAAGAATGTGAGTCAAATACGTAGAAAGCCCAGCACTGGAGCTTACACAGAGTAAAGAGCTCATAAAGACAAGTTTAAAAGTCTTTCCTGACCTCAGTTTTCTCATCTGTAAAATGAGATTGCTATTATCTGTTCCTGAGAATCAAAAGAGATAAGCTGGCATAGACTAGCTTGGATTCAGAACTAAGATTCCAACCCTCCAACACCAATTTCTGTTAGCTCTTTTGCCTTCAATTCACTGTGATTGACTGGCATCCAAGATGCTGCCTTAGAGAAAAAAAAAAAGCCCCCAGAATTGAGAAGTGATCATCAATGGCCAGAGAATCTATCCCTTCACTTCCCCATAATCTCAGGCAGATACAGGAAGGGAATCTGTCTGCACAGAAGCAACAGCAGCCTGGGTTTCTAATATTGGAGAACCAGAGAGATCCTTCAGAGGTCTCTAGCCGGGACACTCCGGGTACTGGGAGATAAGCAGTTGCTTGGTGATGTGGAGTTGAAGGTCAGGGCTGGAGGCAGTGGTAGCTCCGACCAATGCAGTTCCACCTGGGGAGGACTTGTGAGCTCCAGGCCAACCCTATGAATCCACAGGGGAGTCTCTGACCCTATCGTGTGATGACTAAGCCTGGTTTTGAATCTCTCCTCCACCCCATTAGCTGTGTTCCCTTGGAAAATTGAATCACCCTCTCTGATCTTCCTCCTCTTCTTTCACAAGAAGGGAAAAGGAAGGTTCTCATCTCGTAGGGGTTCCTGCAAGGTTTGAATTGGACACTTCATACAGAGATCCTGGTATAAAGTATCTTGGCATAAAGTCCCTCACATCAAGGACTCTTGACCCTCACTATCCTCATACCTAGGAACTTGGATTTATAAGAAGCCAGACCTCCATTTACTGCTCCAACTTAGAAAGCCCCAGAGGAGGCCTCTGACTGGCCTTTCCCTGTCCTTCAGCTATAGGCACACCTCGGAGATATTGCAGGCTCAGTTCCAGACCACCGTAATAAAGCGAACATCCCAATCAAATGGGCCGCATGCATTTTTGTTGCATCAAACATCACTGTGCTGACAAAGGCCCATATAGTCAAAGCTGTGGTTCTTCCAGTAGCCACGTGAAGACGTGAGAGTTGGGCCATAAGAAGGCTAAGTGCCGAGAACCAATGCTTTTGAACTGTGGTGCTAAAGAAGACCCTTGAGAGTCCCTGGGACAGCCGGGAGGCCAACACAGTCAGTCCTCAAGGAAACCAGCCCGGAATATCCTTTGGAAGGACAGATGCCGAAGCTGAAGCTCCAATACTTTGGCCACCTGATGTGAAGAACCAACTCTTTGGAAAAGACGATGGCAGGAGAAGGGGGCGACAGAGGCGAGATGGTTGGCTGGCATCACCAACGCAATGGACATGAGTTTGAGCAAGTTCCAGGAGACAGAGAAGGACAGGAAAGCCTGGCAGGCTGCAGTCCATGAGGTTGCAAAGAGCTGGACAGGACTTAGCGACTGAACAACAATGGTACATATAAAAGCTACGTTTACACTATACTGTAGTCTGTCCAGGGTGCAATAGCATTTAGGTCTAAAAACAGTGTCCATACCTTAGTTCAACAGTACTTGATCACTAAGAACTGCTGACTACCATCTGACAACACAGAAACTGCCACAAATCTTCATTTGTAAAAACGCGCTCTGTGAAGTGTCATAAAGTGACGCACAGTAAATGGATGTGCCTGTAACTGCGGCATCCAAAGGGCTGGCTGTGGTTACATGATAGGGTTGTATCTTATGATAGGGAGAGTGGGTGCGTTTTCTGGGAGGAGAGAAATAATTATCACTAAAGACCATTTCAGTGGCTCTGTGACCTCAGGTAAACTTCTAAATACCTCTGAGCTTGGTTTGAAGTCTGTAAAATGGTCACAAAGATGCCTAGTTTCTGCTGAGTTGTTTTGAATATGAAGCCAGAGGAACCACATGGTACAATGCCTGGCACCTGGCTCAGTTCAGTGAGTGTTTGCTGAATCTTGATTTTATTTTTATACTATTAGTCCCAGGGCATCTTTAATGATTAGTAATCATATGAATATATAAGTGAAAGTGTTAGCCACTCAGTTGTGTCTGGGTCTTTGAGACCCCATGGACTGTAGCCCACGAGGCTCCCCTGTCCATGGGATTCTCCAGGCAGGAATACTGGAGTGGGTTGCCACGCCCTCCTCTAGGATCTTCCTGACCCAGGGATCAAACCCGAATCTCTTATGTCTCCTGCATTGGCAGGTGGGTTCTTTACCACTAGTGCCACCTGGGAAGCCTGAAGCCAATATAGGAAAGAGAAAAGCCACGCGCGGAAGTGGCTGGGTCTGAATCCGAAGATGCCAGCCCTGCCTCTCCCGATGCAGCTGCCCGCTCCCAAGACGAGGGTCTGTACCCTGCTGCACTGACTGCCATCACGGACGAGCAGCCGTCAGCATCCGGGGCCCGGCTCTGGCAGGAACGATAGCTGGACGCCCATCTGGGCGCCTGAGGACAGTGGCCCGGAAGGACCACAGGACACAGTGGGGAGGCCCGATCAGCCCGCCCAGCAGCCGGACCCGGACCTGGCTGGATGCACCATATTGCTCACCGTCTGGCAAATCAACAGATTTTCACAAACCAGCTTCCTCTTCGCATGCCTGGGCCCTTCCTGTCCAACTGTTCCGGCATCTGTTTCTCTTAAAATGTATTTATTACACCAAAAGGAATAATAATGGGCCAGGTCTGAGGCCTCGGGGACTGTGCAGTGGTTTTCTCCCAGACCCTCCTTTGGAAGTGATTACACAGGGAGACACGGTACCCTGCTCAACCTGGCCGCAGCCGGCCTTGGTCCCTAGGGTCTGGAGCTGCTGGACATGGGGCCAGAATATGAGGCCACGGGGGAAAGGCCGTGGTGGTAGTCGGGGGCTTGGACTGGAGTCTATTTGAGAGCGGTGTGGACTCAGGCAGCTTCCTGAACTTCTCAGAGCCTTTGTGAAATGAGGATGAAGTGACGTGATCTCCCGGGTGATTAATTTCCTATTTGGCCTCTGCATGCTTCCAAGGGCTCCCGCTTGTAGAACTCCGTCTTACCTGGGCTCCTGAGAACATGCACTTTTCCATTCATTCATTCATGCAATCGTTCACTCGTCAGATTGTTCAACAAACAAGCTATCTGCAAGCCACTGGTGCTACGACGGTGCTTACAAAACAAAACAAAAGCCTGTTTCTTACCATTCAGATAATTCGCGTACAGATGTAAACACTCGTGGCAACTAGGATTCCTAGGGCTGTCTACCAGGTGCCAGGCATGGCACTCAACTCCCGACAAACACCACAGCAGCCCTGCAAGATGCCTCCCTGCCTCTCTAGGGAGACGAGGGAAACTGAGGCTCAGGATGGTGGAGCAGCTTGTCCAAAGTCACACAGCGACCACGCTGACAGCAAGCACCTTTGGACGAGGCTTCGCGGCAGGCTGCCATCTCACGTTCTCATTGAAATGTCTTGGCAGCTACAGACGTCTGTCACCGCCCCGATTCTGATTTCCACAGCGGGCCCTTTGTAGCTGGAGAGGAAGGTGGGTCCCGGGGTGGAATGTGACTTCTCCAAGGTGACAAGGCAGGTCGGAGGCAGCACCGCCTGCACATGTAGTAAAACAGAAACAGAAAAATGAGCCCATTGTTTGTTCCAAACTGCACTTGTTTAGATTTAATATGTTTGAATCGGGATTCATCTGACAATGAATGACGTGCCATATTCTAATTGGTAGCTTTTTTTTTTTTTCTTAGCAAGACATCAGATAACGGTGTGTATTCCAGTCAAGGACACATGTGACGAAATGAAACAGTGATTCCTGAGCGCTCGTCCCCCTTCTCCTCCTCACCAAGGAAGGAGGCTGCAGATGAGCTGAGGTCCCTGGGGGGGCTCTGGGGATGTGGCTGTGAGGTGCCAGTGTTTGGGTCCCTTCCCCAGGACCCGGCCGTCCAGCTCTGTCCACAGGAGAGTTTGCAGACAGATCTCGTTGCGGGAGGTGACAGGGGAGGTGGTGATAACCATCTCCAGACTCTCAGAAGCCCTCACTGGCTGGGCTGGGGGTCTTTGAGCCCCAGTCCAGCTTCTGGGTCCTCAGTCTTCACCCGGAGACCTTCCCAAGCCTCCCAGGTATGGGCAGCCCCAGTGGAGGCTGCAGCAGTCCTCACCAGAAACGCGGCAGTGGAGAGCCTAGAGTTGCCACTCCGGAGCTTGGGGAATAATTGGGGTGGAACGATTTTGCCTGTTCAGCCACCACCGCTGAGTCCTCAGAGACGGGAGGGACGGGAGCAGGAGGAGCAGCTGACTGCAGTCAAAACACAGGGACGCGCTGGTCTGCTCTGGGCGGGCGCCGAGCTGGGAGCAGAGCGGCAGCGCTGGGAGCCGAGGGCCCCTGCCAGGGCTGGGCCCCACCCCTCTCCCACTGCCAGGACCTGGGGAGCCCGACATGGAAAATGAAGTCACAGCGCCAAGGTAGCTAAACATTGGGAGTACATGGGGGTAATTTACCCTTCCCTGGCACGTCCGTCCCTCAAACAAATGGAGTGGGTAGGCATCTCAGGAAGGAGGGAAGCCCAGGGAGGCATACAGTAGGTGATCCATACATGCATGCCTCCTTTGGGAGGCAGGCAGGACTGCAGGGCAGAGCCAGGCAGGAGCCGGAAGGGAGCTGAGCCCATCGTATTCTTCCGTTTATTGACGGCAGGGAAGCATCACGATCACACAGCAAGTTCCATCACTGGCAAGGTGGGCGTGCAGTGTCTCCCCTCCTCCTAGGATAGTGTTTTCGAGCCCATACCATCAGAAAACACACACACACACACACACAAACACACAGGCTTTCCGATCACAGAAGCATCTTGAGTTAAGGGACTGCCAAGTAAAAACTGTCCAGAGATCTTTTCTACTTACATTCACCATGTCGTACCATAGACGGGTAGATCCTCAGAGAAAGTAAAGCCTGTCATTGACTATAGTCAATAAACTATGGGTTAAATGAAGTGAAAAGTTTCTTCATCGCAGGACTTTTCAGAGCATTTATGATGATGTGGTGTATTTCTGAGCAGCAAGTGGGAAAGAGAGGGTAGGATGAAATGAAGCTCAAAATAAACAGATTTGAACACCTAAGACATTATTTTCACTCCACTAAGGATTTTCCTAAAGATCATTAAAAAATGTTTTTTTGTAATGTTAGGATGACAACGAATTAAACTAAATAGACAAAAGCAGAGCATCTGTCCTTCTGTCCATGCATCCAGTCATCAAATCAACCACCTATCCATCCGTCTATCAATCCTCTCATCTACTAGTTAATCAGTTAATCCACCCACTCATGCATACATCTGTCCATCTAGGCATCTAAACATCTGCCTTTCCAACCATCCTTCTATCCATCCATCCATTCTCCAAGTATTCAACGATCACCTCCTATATGCCAGCGACTGTCCTAATACTTGCAGCTGGCCGTGGGAAAGGGGTACAGATATGAAACAGACACACATCTTGCTAAGGAAGGTACTTAGAGTTTGTGAGGGAGAAGCAAGGAGCAAAGGTGCCTGGTGTGTGCTAAGCTAACTCACTGTGTGAACTGACTCAAGCAATCATGACACTACCCTGGGAGCCAGAAATTCTCCCTATTTTACAGATCGACAAACTGAGGCTCAGAAGAGAAACAAGGTGCCAAAGGGCCCTGGCTACTGAACGGCAGACTCAGGGCACAGGTTGCTCCTTCAGCCCATGTGCCTCCCTTGGCTTATGTTCAAAGAGTGGGGGAAGACAGTTCGTTGCACACTCCATCGAGCCCCATGGTTTTGTTTGTGTGTTCAGTAAGCATTTATTGTATGCCTACCGTGGGTGAGGCTGTGAGTGCTAGGGCTATGCTGTGAGCCAGACAGAGCGGCTGTCTGCTCTCAGGAGTTTGGAGGACACTCTTCGTAGAGGGTGATGCAGGTCATGCTGGGGATGGGGGACAGGGAGGTGACTCCCCAACCAGTCCCAAGTCCTCCTCACTCGCCAGCTGCCCTGGTGGCTCCCTGAGGCTTTCTTTCTCTGCACTGGGGTCTCAGAGCCTATGCTGAACTCCGGAAGCAGCTGCGTGTAAAACAGCCTTGTGGTGAGACCACGCCCAGGCTTGATGGAACTTTCCAGCATGAGCTAATGCAGCGGTGGCTACAGAGAAGTACTAAGTCAATTACCCTCTCTTTCATGTTGGAGCCGTGATGTCAATGGCACAAACAGCCCCGTGGCATTCTCCATTTATGAGCTGGTCCAGGCCACCCACAGCCTTACGGGTGACCCGGCTCAGGTCCCAGCCCTGGGCTTCAGGCAGGGGCCTGAGGTCCTCCTTGGGCTGACTTGCTGTTTAGCTTGGACCAGGGTGTGCCCGGTGAGGCTGTTTGGGGCAGACTCCTCTGGACCCATCTGAACCGCCACCAGGGGTGGCTAAGTAGGAGAAACCTGGAGCCAGCACAGCTGGGCTGCTCCCCCAGCTGTGTGCCTTGGGCTGGACACCTCCCTCTCTGAGCCTCTGTTTTCTCATCCATTAAATGAGAAAAATAGGGGCAATAAGAGCAATACCTCAATCATAGAATGAGTGCACATGTTAATAAAATTCTACTGTAGAGAGTGCTCAGCGCTCTGTCTGGCACACACAGGCGTTCAGTGCAGATGGACTAATGTGTCATTCCTGTGGCCTATTTTAGGTGGATTGGAGACAAACGCTTCCTCAACAGAGACCAATGTTTGGGAGTCCTGGAAGGTCACCAGCCCCTCTCTGAGTCTCAGAAGCTGCTCTGGGGAGTGGGTACAATGATAGCTCTCACCTTGGAGGATAAGACTGTGCAAGGATTAGATGGGAAGGCTTATAAACCTCAGCACAGGGCCTGGCACAGAGTAAGTGCTCAGTATATTTGCTTCTTATCACCCATGCAAAAAACGGGCAGAAGATCCAAGTTTACAGTCCTCCAAAGAGGACATACCCATGGCCAACAGGAAAAGATGTTCCACATGGCTAATTGTAAGAGAAATACAAGTCAAAGGTACAATGAAGTATCACTTTGAACCAGTCATAATGGCCATCATTTTAAAAATCTACAAATAACAAATGCTGGAGAGGATGTGGAGAAAAGGGAACCCTCCTACACTGTTGGTGGCAATGTCAGTTGGCGAGCCACTATGGAGAGCAGAATGGAGGTTCCTTTAAATACTAAACATATGAGCCAGCAATCCCACTCCTAGGCATATATCTGGAAAAGATGAAAGCTCTAATTCACAGAGATGCATGCACCCCAATGTTGCTTGCAGCACTATTTACAATAGCCAAGACATGGAAGCAATCCAAGTGTCCACAATAGAAGAATAGAAAAAGAATATGTGGTTTACACACACACACACACACACGCACACGCACACACAGTGGAATGGGCTTCCCTGGTAGCTCAGCTGGTAAAGAATCCACCTGCAATGCAGCAGACCCCAGTTCAATCCCTGGGTCGGGAAGATCCCCTGGAGAAGCGAATGGCTTCCCACTCCAGTATCCTCGGGCTTCCCTGGTGGCTCAGACAGTAAAGAATCTGCCTGCGATGCGGGAGACCTGGGTTCCATCCCTGGGTTGGAAAGATCCCCTGGAGGAGGGCATGGCAACCCACTCCAGTAATCTTGCCTGGAGAATCCCCACGGACAGAGGAGACGGGCAGGCTACAGTCCGTGAGGTCACAAAGAGTCGGACACAGCTAAGCACACACAGCACAGCACACAGAGTGGAATATTGCTCAGCCGTCAGAGCGACATGGATGGGCCTGGAGATTACCATACCAAGTAAAGCAAGTCTGACAGAGAGGCACATATGTCGTACGGCATCACGTACATGTGGGATCTGAAAAGCAGCACAAATGAACTTGTTTACAAAACAGAAAGAGAGTCACAGACAAAAGGTCTGGTTAAAAGGGGATGGGGGAAGGATACAGGTCATAAATAAGCAAATAGATGTGGCTTGTAGGAGCGCGTGTCCTCTCTGCCTTCCTCAGTTCTCGGCCCGTAAGGGTGTGCGGCTTCCCCTAGGGTCAGGCTCGAATGTGCCGCTTGGCTCAGCTGTCTCCCTCTGCTCTGTGCATTTCTCTCTCCAGGCCTTTACCGTCTCAGCACACACATCCCTCTTCTAGAAAGCACTCCCCATCACCTCCAGGCAGAATGGGGAGCCCTCTGAGTCTCCCTGAAGTTGACGTGTCCCCTTGATCATCACACTTGCTCCCAGCATCCTGCCTGCCTGTCTGCCTACCTCTGTCGTTAGATCGTGTCAAGAATGGCCCCTCTACCCCAGTCATCACCCATCCCACCACTAGCCAGTAAAACCCTCTTGCCTCCATAAACAACAGCACCTCGCTCTGCTACTAAGTGGCTGTGTGACGCTGAAAAGTCACTTGACCTCTCTGATCTTCAGCTTCTCCCCTGCAGTTTGGAAATAGCATCAACAAGCTCACAGCCTCCCAACAGGGCTTGACACAGACACGGAGTTCAATTGCTTACCCATCACAGGACCTGAATAAATACCAGCTCCTCTGCCTCTGATAACCTGTGTGAGCTTCCAGCAAGTTCTCTCAGCTCTCAATTAATTCCTCTGAAAAAGACAGATAGCAACAGTACTAACATCAGACTGTGCTTTCAGGATTAAATGAATTAAATATGTAAAGCCCTTGGAAGCGTGGCCAGAATACAGTGAGTGATTACTACCTGTTATCTGTGATGATAATTGCATGATGATGTTTTTCTCCCCTGCTTCTTCTTGGCTGTTTCTTGCCTGGGTCTAGCCCTGGGCCTGTTGTACGGCAGGCGCTTAATCAATATTTGTGGTTGACTCCGTGAGAAACACTTAAAATCTGGGCCAGGAAAGAGCCTCTCTGGATCTGAACCTCTGCTGGCAGCAGCCGCTGAAAATGCATTGTCTACGATTGAGAGTCCCAACAACATCCAAGGTGAAGTCATGTCAAAACGTGCTAAGCACCCATGTGTGTACATGTGTGTGTACTCCGTCGCTTCAGTCGTGTCTGACTCTTTATAGCCCCATAGACTGCAGCCCGCCAGGCTCCTCTCCCCATGAGATTCTCCAGGAAGAGTACTGGAGTGGGTCGCCATGCCCTCCTCCAAGGCATCTTCCCAACTCGGGGATGGAATCTGAGTCTTCTGCGTCTTCTGCATATCCTCCATTGCAGGCAGATTCTTTACCACTGAGCCACCGGGAAAGCCTTAAACATCCATACGCAGATTGTATTCCTAAGCGTTGCAAGATGGACAGGGTTTAGTATAAGAGAAAGACAGAAAGTGGGTGGAGGGATCAAAGGAGAGAGAGGTGGGTAGCTTATGGCCACAGGGCAACATCAGGGAAGACTTCCTTCCTTGGTTCTTTCGTTCACTCAGTGTTACTGAGCGCTGCTCCAGGCCGCAGCCAGGTGACCACAGGACACAGGCATCCTCGGCCCAGGACGTCCAGCCAAGCCACGATGCGGCCACGGCAGGCCTGAGAGCAAGGGTGTGGAGCTGAGATTCGGCACTTGACGCCTTCACAGCCCTGCTTGGAGTCCTGCTTGCTTGCTAGGGGGCATCTTGCCCACATATCTGTGTGGTGGACAGAGTCTAAGTCTTCCGTTTGCCAGCAGACTGACCACGGTCACGTCCCCACTCTGGGAACTAGCAGGAAGGATGGCCTAATAGATCCCCTTGGGAAGGGAGTTGCAGTGGAAAAGTGGTACCAAGTCATGTAACTGTCAGTTCAACCACGTGACAGGTACACTCTCCATCAGGGGCTGATGAGAGGCAGAGCTGACATGGGGTGGGGGCTGGTGCCCACAGCGTCCTTTGGGGAGAAAAAAATAAGTGTGTTCCAAAAACTGGGGAGGGAAAAAAAGCAAGTTCCAAAGGATACAGCAGGAAGATTCTGTTTATTGAAAGTTCAAAAAGTGGCAAAAGTAGGCCGTGTAATGTTCAGCTTAGCAATCACTAAGAAAAGCAAGAGGGCTTCCCGGGGGCTCAGTGGTAAGGAATCCGCCTGCCAATGCCAGAGACACGGGTTGCATTCAGGAAGATCCCATGTGCAGCAGAGCAACTGAGCCCCTGCTCTCTGCAGCCCATGGGCCGCAAGTGCTGAGCCAACGAGCAGCGACTGCTGAAGTCCAGGTGCCTGAAGCCGGTGCTTCCCGAGAGAAGCCTCCGCAATGAGAAGCCTCTGCACCGCAGGTAGAGCGTAGTGCCCGCTCGCCGCCATCGAGAGAGCCCACACAGCAGTGAAGACTCAGCACAGCCAATAAATAACGCAAAAAGAAAGAAGAGCAAGAGCTGATCAATACGAAGTTCAGAACGGCAGTCACTCTGGCTGGAGGCCGGGGAGTGAGTGAGCCCCAGGGAGCGTGTGATGGTGATACAGGCCGCCAAGCTGCTCTTCTTCTTAAACTGGATGCTGGGTTCAAGAGGGATTTACACTCTGCACACACTTTATACATCATCACTATCTGCCCAGTATTTTAATTTTGTTTTTTTTTTTTTTTTTGGCCGTGCCCCATGGCATGTGGGATCTTAGTTCCCCAACCAGATACTGAACCCACAGCCCTTACCCCCTGCAGTGGGACAGCAGAGTCTTAACCACTGGCCTTGAGGGAATCCCCTGATTTTGTTTCTTAAAAGAAAAAAAAAGTGTTATGATATCCTACATGAAAAAAAAAATGAGCTTCAAAACAGGAGTCCAGTTTGATTCCATTTCTCTTTCATCTTTTTCTCATCCATCAAGCTTGCAAAATGGTAGTATTCATTTCTAGGACAAGCTAGGACAAATCACTTCCCCTGACTCTGGACCTCAGTTTTCTGGTCTAAAATGAGGCTAATGAAATGAGGAAAAGTTTTTGAAGCATTTATGCTGGTGCTTGAAATAATAGGTATTTAATAAATAAACTGTCCCAAAAGGGTTGGGGACTGTGGGATTTTCAGGCAGTTCTTCTCTTCTCCCTCATCCATTCACCACTGACTCAGCTGCTGTTTGAACTGATTTCCTCTTGCCAAACTGGCTGGATGGACCAATGTCCTCCACTCCTTCTATCAAACATATGGGAAATGCCTATGACCCCAAAAAGCACTCTTGGTGAATGGCTGCCCCTCACCTCACCTGGGCACATCTCCTCCCACCAGTTAAGGCACTAACTTACTGGAAACCAGGTGTGTTTGTTCCAAAACTTATTTATTCCACTGGTAGCATAACTAGATCACTCAATTACACTTCAGGGAAACCAGTCACTTAATGAGTGTGCAAGACAGCGCTGCTGCTTCCAAGAAGTTAAGCCGAATTCTTGGAAAGACCCAATAAAGGTGAATTGTTTTAGTGATATACATACATAGGCTTTTCAGGTGGCTTGGTGGTAAGGAATCTGCCTGCCAGAGACGCAGAAGATGCAGCTTCAGCCCCGGGGCTAAGCAGACCCCCTGGAGAAGGAAGCGGCAACCCACTCCAGTGTTCTCGCCTGGGAAACCCCATGGACAGAAGAGCCCTGGCGGGCTGTGTCCATGGAGTTACAAAGAGCTGGACACAACTAAGCAAGCACATATGATATACAGGCTTCCCTGGTGGCTCAGTGAGGGAGACCTGTGTCCAGTCACTGGGTCAGGAAGATCCCTTAGAGAAGGGAATGGCTACCCACTCCAGTATGCTTGCTTGGAGAATCCCATGGACAGAGGAGCTTGGACGGCTTGCCTACCAGGGTCCTCTGTCCAGATCTCAAAGAGCTGGATATGACTGAGCGACTAAGCATGCATGCACGCACACATATTATATATAATAATATATTATGCTGCATACAGTACTATTATTAATATAAATTAATATATAATATTTTATATAATAAAATAACATACTGTTCTATGTTTATAATATATAATAAAATATATAATATAAAATTTGTGCTATATATTAATGTAAGTATATGTTAATATATGAAAAATATAGACTCTAGAATATAATATTAGGTTAGTACAATTGAGGTTTCAGACTGACTTTTAAATCTATATATTATAACTAGGCTCAAATACATCTTTATTAATCAAAATAGGAACCATTACAATCAACGCATTTTTGCCAACAAGAAATAAGTTTCCTTATTCCTGTAGCATAAAAATCTGTGCCTCAGGATTCGACGAACTCTTGGAAAGCATTTTCTGCATTCTGGTTGCAGAAATGTCTTCCCTGCAAAAAGCTGTCGAGATGCTAGAAGAAGTGGTAGTTTGTTAGTGAGAGGTCGGGTGAATATGGCAGATGCGGCAGAACTTTGTAGCCCAATTCGTCCAACTTCTGAAGCACTGGTTCTGCACCGTGTGGTTGGGCATTGTCATGGAGGAGAGTTGGATCCTTTCTGTTGACCAGTGTCAGCTGCAGGCGTTGAGGTTTTTGGCGCATCTCATTGATTTGCTGAGCATACTTAGATGTAATGGTTTCGCCGGTGTTCAGGAAACTGCAGTGGGTCAGACTGGCAGCAGACCGCCAAAGGGACCGTGACCTCTTCTTGGCACAAGTTCGACTCTGGGAAGCGCTTTGGAGCTTCTTCTCAGTCCAGCCGCTGAGTTGGTTGTCTCTGGTTGTCATATACAATCCACTTTTCGCCACACATTTACAGTCCAATTAAGAAATGGTTTGTTATTGTTGCATAGAATAAGAGAAGACAATACTTCAAAATGGTGATTTTTTTATTTTTGGTCAGCTCACGAGGTAGCCACTTACTGAGCTTTCTCATCTTTGTAATTTGCTTCAAATGCCGCATGACCGTAGACTGGGTGGCACTGAGTTCTCCAGCAACTGCTCGTGTAGCTGTAAGAGACCAGTTTCAGTGATGCTCTAAGCTGGTCACTGCCACCTTCTGACGGCCGGCCACCACGCTCTTTATCTTCAAGGCTCTGTCACCTTTGCAGAGCTTCTGTAATCACCACTGCACAGCACGTCTGCTAGCAGTTCTTGGGCCAAATGTATTGTGATGTTGCAAATTGTCTCTGCTGCTTAATCACTCATTTTGAACTCAAAAAAAAAAAATCCATCAAATTTGCTTTTTGTCCAACATAATATCTATAGTCTAAAATAAATATAAAATAAACAGCACGTAGTGTCATTAGCAGGGTGACAATATTTAACTTAATGTATTTAACTTATATGCAGAGTACATCATGAGAAATGCTGGGCTGGAAGAAGCACAAGCTGGAATCAAGATTGCTGGGAGAAATGTCAATAACCTCAGATATGCAGATGACACCACCCTTAAGGCAGAAAGTGAAGAGGAACTAAAAAGCCTCTTGATGAAAGTGAAAGAGGAGAGTGAAAAAGTTGGCTTAAAGCTCAACATTCAGAAAATGAAGATCATGGCATCCAGTCCCATCACTTCATGGGAAATAGATGGGGAAACAGTGGAAACAGTGTCACACTTAATTTTTGGGCTCCAAAATCACTGCAGATAATGACTGCACCCATGAAATTAAAAGACGCTTACTCCTTGAAGGAAAGTTATGACCAACCTAGACAGCATATTGAAAAGCAGAGACATTACTTTGCCAACAAAGGTCCGTCTAGTCAAGGCTATGGTTTTTCCTGTGGTCATGTATGGATGTGAGAGTTGGACTGTGAAGAAGGCTGAGTGCCGAAGAACTGATGCTTTTGAACTGCGGTGTTGGAGAAGACTCTTGAGAGTCCCATAGACTGCAGGAAGATCCAACCAGTCCATTCTAAAGGAGATCAGTCCTGGGTGTTCTTTGGAAGGAATGATGCTGAAGCTGAAACTCCAGTACTTTGGCCACCTCATGTGAAGAGCTGACTCATTGGAAAAGACTTTGATGAGATAGCTGGATGGCATCACGGACTCGATGGACATGAGTTTGAGTGAACTCCGGGAGTTGGTAATGGACAGAGAGGCCTAGTGTGCTGCAATTCATGGGGTCACAAAGAGTCAGACACGACTGAGTGAATGAACTGAACTGAATGTCATTAGCAAAGTATTAAATTGAGATATGCATATTAAAATAATGTACAACATAACCACATTTATTCAAAAATGTATTCCAGTATCAAATGGCACAGTTCAACAATGCAAAACTGAAATTACTTTTGCACCAACCTAATTATATGTTGGGTTGCTATTTCCTTCTCCAATATATAAAAAGACATAAGTAAGAAAACTTCAAGCAATAGGAGAGGGAAATCATCAAAGATTGAGAAAAATCCTGTGCTCAGGTGGCTTTTTAAATGCTTTAAATTCTCGCTCCACTGGAAGAAATCAAGTCCAGACCTTGGTAACCAGAAAGCAGGCTTTGTTGCTGTGCGTTTCGTCAAGAAACATGGGCTGGAAATGACCTCCAGGCAGAGAAGCTAAATGCAAAGATAAAGCCTTGGCCCGGCATCAGAACTTTGGTGAGTAAGTGTCTATCGATATGCTTTAAGTAAACTGTACTCTTTTGTTTTACCTGTAACCATAAAGCCTCAAGACAAACAGAAAAGTGGGGGAAAGTACCAGGACCTCATGTCAGAGAGAAGGAGCTATTTTCTTAGTCCTAAAAGAGCTCTATTAACCAATCAATAAGAAAGAAAAACTAATGACAGAATAGTCTAAAAAGGAATGAACAGAGAGTAAACAGAAAGAACATATGAATAGCTCTGAGCTGCAAGGAAGAGGAAACGCTCAGCTTCACTTCTGAGAAAAGACATGCTAACTGAAAGCCTAAGGAGACACCTGCCAGGCTGGTGAAGATTCAGAAGTTTAACAACTAGCTCTTTTGGCGAGGCTGTGGGCAGGTGGGTGCTCTGGGTACCCAGCAGGAGCAGATGCTGATGGGAAGGGCTGGTGACAGTCTTCATCAACTACCAGCTAAGCCAGCTGCTCCACCTCTAGGACTCTCCTCTGCGGATCATCCCTCACACCTTCAAGATGTCACGTGGACAAGGGTTTTGTTTTGGTTTTGTATCGGCTGAAATAGCCGAAGAAATAGGAAGCAACTGGAAAGTCCATCAATGGGGCATTAAGAAGAAGGAAAGAACAGCATACCGTGAGCAAGTACACGGGGCAGGGAGGGTGTTCATGGCAATCACTGAGACGTGTTATTAAGGGACCACAGATGCAAAAATAGTAACCTCCGCTTGCGAAAGAGCATATATGCATAAGTGCCTGTAATATGTATGTGAGCTTTCCTGGTGGCTCAGAGGGTAAGGAATCTGCCTACAATGTGGGAGACTTGGGTTCAATATACTTATACGTCTATACATATATAGGGTTTCCCAGGTAGCTCAGTGGTAAAGAATCTGCCCACAAATGCAGGAGATGCAGGAGACGTGGGTTCAATCCCTGGGTCAGGAAGATCCCCTGGAGAAGGAAATGGCAATCTGCTTGCCATTTTATTTTATTTATTTATAATGCAATATTCTTACCTGGGAAATCCCATGGACAGAGGAGCCTGGTGAGCTATAGTCCATGGGGTCACAAAAGAGTCAAACATGACTGAGCAATTAATATTTTCACGTACTTATATATTATAAAATACATGAGTATAATTGCTTACATGCACATAGGATACTTAGGGAAGAGTAGCATTGTTGCCTCTAAGGAAGAGAACTGGGTGACAAGGATACAGAGAAGGAGGGCTGGAGACACACAGGTGACTCTCTCCTCTTTTCATTTTCTTCTTTTAACTTTATAATCTGACGTATATGCCTATATCCCTGATTGAAGAGTCAACTAATTTAAGATGAAGAACAATATTTAACTCAGGAACACAGCACTTAAAAATGATTCCTTGCTTCCAGCAACTTTTTAATTTGACTTAACTATTGGTTCTGATTTGGTTCTAACCCAAGATAACTTGGGAGTAGCTCAGTGGTAAAGATTCCACCTGGAATACAGTAGATGCAGGTTGATCCCCGAGTTGGGATGATCCCGTGGAGAAGGAAACGGCAACCCACTCCAGTATTCTTGCCGAAGAATTCCACGGACAGAGGAGCCTGGCGGGCTACAGTACATAGGGTCTCAAAGAGTTGGACACAACTTAGCCACTAAACCACTCCCCCCACTAGATAACTACACTTTGACTGTTTCTTCATATTTCTAGATGAACGTATATTGATCACGGAGTGTGTGTGTATATATACACACGTAAATGTTTGTGTGTACACACACATGAGCTTCCTATATCAGTGTATCTAACACATATATGGGCTTCCCTGGAGGCTCAGATGGTAGAGAATCTGCCTGCAATGCAGGAGAACTGGGTTCAATCCCTGGGTTGGGAAGATCCCTTGGAGAAGAGAATGGCAACCCACTCCAGTATTCTTGCCTGGAGAATCCCATGGACAGAGGAGCCTGGCGGGCTACAGTCCACAGGGTCACAGAGAACTGGACATGACTGAGCAACTAACACACACACGCACACATAATTGAATAAATATGTTGAAATAAAGCAAGCACACACACAAATAAAAAAATGGAAAGAGACACATGTACCCCAGTGTTCACTGCAGCGCTGTTTATAATTGCCAGGACATGGAAGCAACCTAGATGTCCATCAGCAGATGATTGGATAAGAAAGCTGTGGTACATATACACAATGGAGTAGTACTCAGCCCTTAAAAAGAATAAATTTGACTCACTTCTAATGAGATGGATGAAATTGGAACCGATTATACAGAGTGAAGTAAGCCAGAAAGAAAAACACCAATACAGTATATTGACACATATATATGGAATTTAGAAGATAGTAATGATGACCCTATATGTGAGACAACAAAAGAGACACAGAGGTATAGAACGGACTTTTGGACTCTGAGGGAGAGGGTGGGATGGTTTGGGAGAATGGCATTGAAACATGTATACTTTCTTGTAAGAAACGAAGCGCCAATCTATGTTCAATGCAGGATGCAGAATGCATGGGGCTGGTGCACAGGATGATTCAGGTAGAGGATGTGGGGTGGGAGGTGGGAGGGGGCTTCGGCATTGGGAGATTGTGTTCACCTGTGGCTGATTCATGTCAATGTACGGCAAAACAAATACAGTATTGTAATTAAAAAAATAAATAAATTTAAAAAAATTTTTAAAATAATAAAAAAATAAAAATAAAATAAAATGGATAACCAACAAGGACCTATTGTATAGCAAAGGGAATCCTGCTCAGTACTCCATAATGATCTAAATGGGAAAAGAATTTGGAAAAGAATAAATACATCATTGTATATGACTGACTACCTTTGTAGCACACCTGAAATGAACACAACATTGTTAATCAACTATACTTCAATATAAAATAAAAAAATTTTTAATAAAGTAAAAAAATATATAGAAAAAAAATTTTAATAGCCCAACCCAAACAGACCCTCTTGCCCACCAGCAAGTCTGCCAGGGACCAACTCCCAGGTGCCAGGTGAAAAGCAAATCTTAGCCTCCGCCACCAGGGAACCGAGTTCCCCCACTTTGCCTCACTTACTCTAACACATGTTTGCAGGCTGATAAAGGTGTGCTGTGTCCCTGCCGCTGCTTTTAATTAATTTCTGACATGAAAGCTCCTGGTCTCTCCTGCCTTAGAGACCCACACTCACACGCCTTGCCTCTCCCTTTCACAGGAGCAGCTGCCCATGGATAGCCGAATTTAAAAAAAAAAAAGTGTGCATGTGTGGGGAAATCACACTTCTTTTTTTTCATTTGCACTGATTTGCATATTAATAGTTTGCATATTAACCAGCAACTTCAGAGGGTGGGCGGGCTAATGAATGCAGCAATCTCCTCAATTTTAACTCAATTTGCCTCATCCATATTCCAATGACTTTGGGGATTGGTGTTCAGCGTTCATTGAAATTATCCGAGCCAGACCCAGTGTGGGCTCCTCCACCATTAATCCAATTAATTAGCCCCGTGGATATGGCCGCCTGGGCGAGGGCCCTTTGTTCAGCGCTGGGGGCTAATGACAGCCCCGATCTGATGGGATAATGAGGGAAGCTAAGGAGGGTTTGACCCCCCAGCCTCGGTCCTGGGTGGTGCTTGGAGTAGGAAAGGCAGGGTGGCTTCTGGGGAGAGGAGGGGCTGGATCCCAGGGAGACAGCTGCTTTCCTCCACCAGTCCTTCGCTAGCTCACTCCTAAGTGCAGCAGGATAGAGTCCCATTTCCCCTCAACCACCCCCCATCCTCCTCCTCCCTGCTCTATGCCCCGGGAGGCCGAGCTGCTTGGAGGTGCTCTGGTGCTCCCAGGTCAGCCCAGCCCATGAGACGCATCCGAAGAGACAGGAGGGGAGGAGCAGAGAGGAGACAGAGGACCGGCTCCCTGGCTATAGGTCGGCTGTGGGCTGTGCTCCAGCACCTGTCTGCCGGCTTCTCGATGGCTCTTGTTCAATCGCTCAGTCGCGTCTATCTCTTTGCGACCCCATGGACTGCAGCACGCCAGGCCTCCCTGTCCACCCTTCCCAGTTCTCCGCAGCTGTCGCCCCCTGGCCTTGTCCCTTCTGGTCCAGGGATGGTAACAGCTCTCTGGTTATTTC
Organism: Nanger dama; assembly: GCA_917880005.1. Classification (NCBI taxonomy): domain Eukaryota; kingdom Metazoa; phylum Chordata; class Mammalia; order Artiodactyla; family Bovidae; genus Nanger; species Nanger dama. Next base: position 13,664,150 of record CAKJTW010000053.1, on the reverse strand, counting down.
TACCTATTCTCCACCATCTCAGCTCCTTCGAGTGAGCCATCCAATCCCTGCTGGGACCCTGAATGATGCCCACCCCTCACTGCTTCACTCTTGCACGATCATTCACTAGTTCAGCATCTTGTGTGTGTGTGTGTGTGTGTGTGTGTACTCAGTTGCTCAGTCATGTCTTACTCTTTGTGATTCCATGAATTATAGCCCACCAGGTCCCTCTGTCCATGGGATTTCCCAGGCAAGAATATTGACATTTCCTTCTCCGGGAGATCTTCCTGATGCGGGGATCAAAGCCGCATCCCTTGAGTGTCCTGTACTGGCAGGTGGGGTCTGCCACTGTGCCACTGGGACTTCCTCAGGCACCTCCTAAGGGTTAAGTAACAAGCTACATGTATAGAGTGCTTAGCACAATGGTGGGCATCGCTCAAGAGATCCATGAGTGTCAGGGATGGTTACATACGGGGATAGGTGCTTGCCTACAGTGTCCCTTAAAGGAATCCCATGAGATAACAGCGCCATAAGATTTTTTTTTTGATAAAAAGATTCCCTGGGGCTTCCCTAGTGACTCCGATGTTAAAGAATCTGCCTGCAATGCAGGAGACCCAGGTTTGATCCCTGGGTCAGGAAGATCCCTTGGAGAAGGGAATGGCTACCCACTCCAGTATTCTTGCCTGGAGAAGTTCACGAACAGAGAAGCCTGCAGGGCAACAGTCCACAGGGTCCCAAAGAGTCAGATATGTCTGAAACAACTTAGCACACGTGCACACGCAAGGATAGGTGCACAAACACGTTCCTTTTAGAGCTGTTTCTATTAGCAACAAATTAGAAACAGTCTAAGCTTCCAACCAGAGAAGACAATGGCACCCCCACTCCAGTACTCTTGCCTGGAAAATCCCGGGGATGGAGGAGCCTGGTGGGCTGCAGTCCATGGGGTCGCTAGGAGTCGGATACAACTGAGCAACTTCACTTTCCCTTTTCACTTTCATGCATTGGAGAAGGAAATGGCAACCCACTCCAGTGTTCTTGCCTGGAGAATCCCAGGGACAGGGGAGCCTGGTGGGCTGCCGTCTCTGGGGTCGCACAGAGCCGGACATGACTGAAGCGACTTAGCAGCAGCAGCAAGCTTCCAAAGGAAGGGCATCGACATAGTAAAGAAACGGGGCTTCCATTCAATAAAATCCTTCATAGCCGTTTGGGATCAGGAAAATCTTTGGAATTCCTCCTTTTCAAAACCCCCTAAATTCTTCTTTTTCCTAAAACCAAATTTTACATACAAAGTTCAAATACATTGAGTAGATTTTTAAAAAATGGTAACCATGGTTACCTAGGAGAAACAGAGGTCCTGCGTTCTCAGCCCTTCCCCACTCTTAGCAGCCAGCACACCTCGTGCACCTTCCCAGATCTCTGGGATGTGAAGGGACAAGACAAACATAAAATCCTGTGTGCACAGATGGCATCTGCATCTTCTAAACACTTTGTATGGGTCATGCACTGTGCGTCATATTATTTAATTTTCACAAGCCTGCCATGAGATAATGCTTCTTTTATCAATCCATTTTACAGATTGGAAAGTAAAGCCTCATGACCAAGATCCCACAGGTAGAAAGGGGCAGAACCAGGATTTAATCCAACAGGAAACTGTTAAGTGGAGAAGGCAGATAATAAGCAGTATGCAGAGTATCAGCCTCCTGGCTGTGATCATGTATGTATTATAGTTACACAAATGTCATCACAAGTAGAAGGGAACACAGGGACCCTCTGCAACCTTCTTGCAACGTCCTGTGAGTCTAAAGTTTTATTTTAAGGATCAAATTTAAGTTAGTGTGAAAACGGGATCCCACTTGGCTGTGCATGTGTGCACAGTGTTTCTAAACACATACACATGTAACCAGATGTTCACAAAACTTATCTTCATCTCTAGGTGAGAATTTGTAGGTGCTTTCTTCTTTTGTTCTTATTATCTTAATTTTTTTTTCTTCAATGCCTAGGCATAACTATTTGTGTAACCTTTTTAAATAGGTTAAAAACAGAATTATCCTTGGACTTCCTGGTGGTCCAGTGGTTAAGAATCCGCCCGCCAATGCAGGGGACACAGGTTCGATCCCTGGTCCTGGATGATCCTATGTGGCTTCTTGGCAACCAAACCCATGTACCACAACTGGTGAAGCCCGTGCTCTACAACCATGCTCCACAACAAGGGAGGCCGCCGCAAGGATAAGCCCGAGCACCGCAATGAAGACCCAGTGCGGCCAAAAATAAATAAATAAATGTTGTTGTTCAGTCCCTAAGTCTTTCCCAATGCACTGTGATTTCATGGACTGCAACACACCAGGTTTCCCTGTCTTTCACCATCTCCCGGAGTTTTCTCAAACTCATGTCCATTGAGTCAGTGATGCCATCCAACCATCTGATCCTCTGTTACCCCTGTAACTTTTTTTTTTTAAGAATTATCCTTTATCAGCAATACCCCTGCCCAAACCTTAGGGTCTGCTGCTGTAATTCCAGTGGCAAAAGCATTCCGGGTCTGTTGGTTTTCTCCAAGCTCTTTCTTTGGAGCTTCAGAAAGTCAGAGGCCACGGCAGAGCCTGTCAATGTACCTTCTCCACCTGACATGGCAGAGATCCCCGTTTTCTGGCCTCTCCTCCCCGAAGGCGTGGTGAAACCCCCAGACTGCCCAGGGGCTGGCGGGCACTTACAAATTACCGCAGCAAAATGGATCGCCTTGACAAAATGTAATGTTTTGTGACAGAGCCCAAATATGCATTTCATTCTTGAGAAGCAGCTCAAGGAACCCGTTGGAAATATTAAATTAAGCAGTGTAACAGCTGAGAATAATTGGGTTTTCTGCCCTGTTGCCTGCGATTTTGTGTAGTGTTTGAGGCTCACCAGGCGGTTCTGTATGACTGGGAGATGAAGAGAGCCCGGAGTCTCAGTGGGCTGTGTGAGTGGCTTCCAGGAGTTTCCCTAAGGTGGCAGGGTGGATACAGTGCAACCCCAGATGGAAGGGCCCCTGGCACATTCCCTTTGCAATCCTAGAATCAGAACTTCCCAGCCTCCTTGCCCCCATTTGACAGATGAGGAAATCGAGTCCTAGAGAAACATCATAGCAAGTTGGTGGCAGAGCTGAGCCACTGACAAAGCTGTTTCCACTATGCTGTCTTTCTCTGTTATGGTTCTGAAAACACAGAACTTAGAGCCTTTCTGCGTGCAAGGTGATCTAAAGATCACAGACTGTGCAGTCAGACAGAGTCAAGGGCATATGGCGGTGCAGCTTCTTCCTCCCTGGGAGACCTTCAGAAATTCTCACAGCTCTAAGCTCAGTTTCCCCTAAAACAGGGGTTTGGAGGGCTTACATTGCAAGGGAAACAATGAGGATTTTTAACAGGGAGGATGAGCACACGACTCACCAGGGGTCTTGTTAAAATGAAGATTCTGATTCAGCAGGTCTGGGACCTGGAACTTCTGCATCGCTCACCAGCTCTGTGGAGCTCTGGGATGAGCCTTTGAAGAGCAGGCGTTTATAACACGTGTGGAGAGCAGGCGTCTATAACGCATGTGGCTTGCTCAGCCAGGGCTTGGCATGCAGTGGGCACCCTGTCAATGTTCCTTTGTCTTTGTTCTCTCATTATTTCTGCCAGGACCCTGCCTCAGCCACGTTTCTGAAAACTCGATGGGAGAGAAGATACAGGCGAGGGGGGGGTGTCCAGGTGGCAGTTCCGACGGGTCCTTTGGGAGGCAGGAATGCCACGTTTAACCCGGGTGCTCCTGCCCCACCTGGAATGACCAGGCCAGCCTTGTGGTGGTGGGGGAGGTGAGTCACGGCCGACGAACCCTGCAGGATTCCACAGTTGAGAAACTCCCGTCTGCACACCGCGCGGCTCTGCAGGGCAAACAGTTCTGTGTATGCACACTTTCCAGCAGGGGGTCCAGGAACGTACACTCAGGTGCCCTCGGCACACACAGGCCCAGCACAGCACCACCTCTGTGATATCGATCAAGGGCGCTTCCTTTTTACATCCAACCTCAAGTACTCCTCCTTGGTCCCCCTGGAACCAGCTTCTATCTCCATGTCTTTCCCCGGCACGGAGATTTCCTCTCATCTCACAGAGATGATAATATCTAAGGGAAGCTGATTTTGCCATTTACCTGCTGTGTGATCGCAGGCAACACGCCTCCCCCTCTGAGCCTGAGTTTCCTCATCTGTAAAGTATGTGGAAATCTTTAACTGTAAGCATGGAGCATAAGGCTGTGCAGTTTCCATCAACTGCAGTCTCAGCTCCACCACTCCTTATCTAGGGGAATGAGCTCTCTGAACCTCACTCTCTTTATCTACAGATAGACTAGTTCCAGGGGCACAGTGGTAGAGAAGCCGCCTGCCAAAGCAGGAGATGCAGGAAACTCAGGTTCAGTATTTGGGTTGGGAAGATCCCCTGGAGGAGGAAACGCCAGCCTACTTCAGTATTCTTGCCTGGCAAGTTCCAAGGACAGAGGAACCTGGAGGGCTACAGTCCGTGGGGTTGCAAAGAGCTGGACACGACTGAGTGACTGGGCATGCACGCAAGACTAGTTCTGATGATTCAACAAAATAATGACTTGCATAATATTTGGCTCAGGGCCGGGCACAAGAGGAGCCTCAGTAAGTGCAATCACTACCTGCAAACATGAAGCAAATCCATCTCCTTCAGCTGCAGCGCTGCCAGACTCTGGTCGTGATTACAACCTATCTTGAATGCTCCTTTCAATGTAAGTCGCATTTTTCATGGTTTCACATATGATGATGTTGATGATAATGATGATACTAACTTGCCCAAAGTTTCTGGATACTTAACCACATGCCAGGCATTATTCTAGATTCTGTACTTGTGTTACTACATTATAATTCTCATAACAACTCTGGAAGATTGATTATAGTGTATAAAGTATTCTTCCCTATTCTACTAACGAGGAAACTGAGGCAGAAGAAGCTTAAGTGACTTGCCAAAGGTCATACAGCAAGTGTATGAGTCAGCTATGGCCAAAATACTGCCACATAACAAACAATCACAGACATCTCAGTGGCAAACAACAAGTGCCAATTTCTCATTTGTGCATCTAAGGGTTGGTTGGGGGTAGCGTAGGCTGCAGATGCCTGGGGTCAGCTCTGGGTCTGCCCCAGACGCCTCCCAAGCTCCTAAAACCATCAAGTACTCATAGCCAAAGGCTGGTGTCATGAGTGGTAATAATAGCCCATGAGCTGAAGCAATTCACGTGGTCAAGTCTGGCTGGAGAAGTACCCTTCCCCACTAAGAAGTCCCGGCAGCGGTGTGAATATACCAGTATAGGAGTTTTGAGACTTGAAACCAGTTAATTCAGTATTCCACAACTGATGGAGGAGGCGATGAACCCAGTGAGACCGATGATGGAAGAACTTGCCATCTAAACTGCTGTCCAAACCCGCAATTCATTGTTTTTGTTTTGGTTTTGGTTTTGGTTACACTGTATGGCTTGTGGGATCTTAATTCCTGACCAGGAATCAAACCCTTGCCCTCTGCAATGGAAGAACAAAGTCCTAACCACTTCACCACCAGGGAATTCCTTGAAATTCAGTTAAAAAGGAAACTATCCCACGACTGAAACTAACACTAGGAGCTGGAAAGGCAGTCCTTCCTAAGCTCCTGCTGTAGGCACAGCTACCTTCAGCCTGTCCTTGGAAGGTGTTATCCAACGCTGGTTCATTCACTCATTCCTACAAGTTGGGTGCCAAGCACACACATGACATGGATACACTGTTTTCCTTTCTCTTATGATTTATCATCTCCCAAATCAAAGTGTGAGTTTCCTCCTCCTTCGTTTTATTATATATTCATTTATTTATTATTTGTTTGTTTTCAAACCCCAAAGCCTTTCAATTTAGCATATGCGTCTGCAAACTTCCCCAAGCACAGTTTTGTGTGTGACATTGACAGAAATAGCTTCTGATCAATTCCAAGGGCCCCACTGATCTTTTTTTAATAAGGTGCTGCTGCGGTGGGTATGCCGTTGTGATTTCACAAAGTACTTGCCGTGAAATCTCAAGCCCCCACCCCACCTCCCTTCTTCTCAACTTGAAACAACCGTGCCTCCTTTGGGGAATGTCTGTAAGTGCCTTTGAATCCCTGGTGTGGATGCTGCAACATGAAGAATCCTGTCCCTGGGGGCCCCTGTGCAGGGTCCGTGGGAGCGGTGTTCCTTCAGGTGTGGGCCAGCGGCCACCAGGACCAGAATCTCTGGGGCTGTGGCCCAGGAATCTGCATTTCCACACATGCCCGAGGAGATTTCTGCCTGCTGAAGTGTAGAGCTCTCTCTTACCATGTAAGGGAAAGGAGGTTTTGAAAGGGAGGGAAATAATCTTTACAGTCCTGCATGCGCACACATTGCAGCTAATTAGCTTCAGATCTGGAAAAGGCAGTTTCGGATACATGGCATCTGGACTCTGTGTTAAGCACCAGCCACAGGTAAACCAAGGTTTCCTGAAGGGGCTAGTGGTAAAGAACCCATCCGCCAATGCATGAGACGTAAGAGACGTGGGTTCAGCCCCTGGGTTGGGAAGATCCCCTGGAGAAGGAAATGGCAACCCGATCCAGTACTCTTGCCTGGAGAATCCCACGGACAGAGGAGCCTGGTGACCTACAGTCCACAGTGTCACAAAGAGTTGGAAGCAACTGGCATGGTACCAAAGAAGGTTTTATAACATATCTTTCATGCTTTCTTCATTTCCACCTGACAACCATGCCTTCCTAAATTACACAGTTCCCCAACATGCCATTCTTCCTGCCTTTCTGTCCACTAACCTGTTTTCCTGGAATGCCCACAACCAAAGTTCTACGCGTGCTTCAAAACCCAGTGCGAACCTCACTGCTTCATCCTCGCTCAGTGGATTACTCTCTCCTTTGCACTGCTATAGTTGAACATTCCTGCACAGAAGCAACAATCTGAGCTCCCAGTTACTTAACCCCACTATTATTCTGGCACTGTACTCTACACTTCAGATACTGGAGGATTTCTGATTTAATGAAAGCACAATATGCTCCTCTGTTTGCACGTATTAGGAGAGACTAAGTCTAATTTCCATAAGCAGAGTATGTGCTCAGGTTGCTTTGGAGTCCCTAGAATTCACACGGGCATCTCACCAGCTTGAATCCACCAGGAAAATGAGGCCATGTGACTTCAAGAGAGGAGCTGCTTAGACACGACAGAGAAAGAGTCCAGGCAAGACAGAGTGAGCCCTCTGGTTGACAGCCACCTCCGTCTGCCTCCAAGCCCCAGCATAAGCAGAGCTGGGGGACCGGCGAGGGCCGTAAGTCCAGGATGGGCTTGCCAACCATGAACCCTCCCCTGGTGCAAAGTCAAACTCCTACTCAGCGCCACTGTAATACAAGTCGTGGGCAGAGCTTCAGATTTCCCTGTGGAGGGCAGTGGCCCTCCTGGAACCATCACAACGTATGTGCCACTCATTCATAGACCCAAAGGACCATTCGGCTGGAAGGAACGCTCAGACCAGCCATCCCTCCTTGGCGAGAGCATCAGATGTGGGTATTCCGGTGCTTCAGGTAAGTTTCTAAGCCTTTCAGAAAATCAACTATACTGTTTACATCTGACCAGGAAACAGGCCTCAGTTCATCCACACACCTGATGTTTTTGGTTCCCCCATCAGCAGATCCAACTTTGAATCCTGGCTCTGCTGCTACATGGCTGTGTGACTCTGGGGAACACACTTAGCCTCTCTGAGCCTTGGCTGCCTTACCATAAAATGGGAGTAATAAAACCCTGTCTCATGTGGTTGGTGCAGGTCTCAGTAGAGGGAACACTGCTGACAGCTCTGTCCTCTCTTCTCTTCTAATTATTAATATGTCTCTGTGTTTTCCGATTGAATCTCATTATTGGTGTAATTTTCCTGGTTTGGGGATCCCTGCACTGTTGAGCTTTCTAAATCCCATCTCTGATTATGAAAACTCCCTCTAAGCTTTTGCTCTTTCTTGGCTTTATGTATTTTTCTCAAGTGAGATCTCTCCACTAAAATTCATTTCCCTGCCAATCTCCAATTTGATGCATCGTCCCGATCACGCTATATTATGTTTGGCAACATAATGTGATGTGACTCTGGCTGCCGATGACGGATGGGGTACCCGTTAGCAAATGGAACAGCACCCAATTTTCTAAAGAGCATTGTTACAGAAACAAACAGGATGGCCTTTTAACTTGTATTGATTTATTCTGAAGAATGAGCCCCTCTCTTACTTTCACAAGTGTTGTAATTAGAGGGTAGAATTACCTTTCTGGGGTGAGGGCTCAGCAAGCTTAACAGCATGGGGGCTTGGGGGAGGGGTGCAGAGACAGGGCGGGGTGCAGGCAGCAGCCCCTGACCTGCCAGGGGGCCAGATTTAAAGCAGGAAGTGTGGAGGTTAAACACGTTCAAAATTCCTTCCTTCTTTTCTTCTTCCTTCCTTTTTCCCCTTTCTTCCTTCTTTCCTGCCTGCTATACATCAATCTATCAATCATCTTCTTTTTTTCTTATTTCTTTCCATCTTTCCACTTATCCACCCATCCATGTATCCATTCATATATCCAACCATCCTTTCTTCCTGTCTTTATTCTTTCCTCCTTATCTGTCCCTTTCTGCTCTCTGTCCATTGATCCATCCATCCATTTATTCATCCATCTAACATCCATCTATCCATCCATCCACTTAACCATTTATCCATACATATATCCAACCATTTATCCATTCATCCATCTGTCTATCCATCAACCATTTAACCTTTTATCCATCCATCCATCCATCTTTCCTTTCTTCCTTATTGCATACCATCTTTCTGCTTACCTCTTCATCCATTCATCATCTATCTTTATATCCATCCATTCATCTACCCCTTCATCCATTGATCCGTCTCCCCTCCCTGCCTTCCTCCTGCTCTGCCTCCCTGCCTCCTCCTGTCTCTTTTTCATTCAACATTTTTGAGGTTCGTGCTTGGTGTGATGCAGAAGAGTGAATCTGAAAGATCGAGGTTCTGAGCCTTAAGCCCTGCTGTGCAGTCTTGGGGAACTCAACTCACCTCTCTCACACTAGAATCCCTTGCCTCTCCCCTCACTCGCCCCTTGCTCACTGCCTCTCCACAGCCACTCTGGAGCAATGCTCACAGTCCAGGCGACCTTAGGGGTGTGTGCCTTCATTTTCCTGCTGCCTAGGACCCTCTCCCTCCTTCCTCTCTGGTCTCTGTGCACGTGCCTTCTCATCAGAGGCTTTCCCTGGCCACCCTCTCCAGAACAGCAGTTCCTGTCACTCTCCACCCCACACACTCAGCTTCATTTTATCCTCAGCTGCTAGCACCATCTGGCATACTATGCATGTTACTTATTTAAGGAGGCTCTACCTTTTTAATGTCCGCTCAGCGAGACAGGGACAAGGCAGGGCCACTGTGAGGGGGTTGTCATGCTCACTGCTGTGAACAGGGGCTCAGTTCCCCTGGGAACTCTCAGAATGGCTCGTCCACGGAATGGAGTCCCAGCTCCAGTGCCCCACTGCTGAGGCGTGACCTTGGAGCGAGGACAGTCCCGGGGTTGGGACTGTTGTCGCAGGCAGAGGGCAAATGTCTCAGCCCCTGTGCCCGGCATGGGCTCTGTAGCCCAAGCCTCAGCTGTCTGGAACCATCCACCCTGGCCCGACTCCCATCTGCAGATGTTTCTATGGGATTTTCCTTCCTGAGGATATGGGTTTGCGGGGAGAGGTGGGGTCTGTGCAGAATCACAGTCTCGGCCCTGCCCCTCACACAGTGACCTCGAGCTCCGAGAGATGCTGCCCCTGCACCTAGTGGGCAAGCAAGCACCAGGGCAACCAGGGCTCCACCGCCTCCGTTTACGGATGGGGTGGCATGACCTGCCTTCGGTCAGTCCCCGCGTGTATTAGTGTGCTAGCGTTGCTGTAACAAAATGCCACAGGCCGCGCGGCTTAAACAACAGACGTGCTTGATTCTCTCTGCTTCCAGAGGCTGGAAGTCCCACGTCGAGTTGTCAGCAGGGCTGGTTTCTCCCCAGGCCTCCCTCCTTGGCTTGCAGACGGCCTCCCACTCTGTGACCTTCCGTGCTTCTGCCTCCCGTGTGCCACGGGCTCGCTGTGTGTCCAGATTTCCTCTTCTTAAAAAGACAATGGTCAGACTGGATTAGAGCCCACCCGCACGGTCGTGTTTTAGCTGAATCACTGCTTTAGAGATCCTATCTCTAAATACAGTCACATTCTGAGGGGACGGGGGTTAAGACTTCAACACATGAACTTTGAGGGAGGGGGCAGGAGACACAATTCAGCACACGCTCAGCGTGTAAGTGGTGAAATGAGGTGCTTCCCTAGAGCTGTACCCTTTCCCTCTGGCTCTGCCCCCTTGGCAAATCCTGGTCTAAAGCTCTCAAGTCTTGGCTCACCCAGACCGTCAGGATTCGCCATCTGCAGCCGGCCTGCAGCACACTCCAGGCTCCAGAGCTGCAAGCAGTGATCGGCCTCAGCCACCGCGTGAACATGCCAGCCAAGAAGCCTCAGTCCTTTCATCTCATGCGCGAGAGGCGTCTGCTCTCAGGAAAGGTCTTCAGAGGAAGTGTGGTCCATGCACAGGTTCTTTGAAGCTGCTGTTTGGTTTTGGCTATTTGTTTTGGCTTTGGTTCGAGTCATCTCCCTTCAGACCAGAAGGACTCCGAGTCCACTTGTCGCCGTGCCTCTGGGTTTTCTGCAAGCTAAGGAGACACCGTCACTCTCCCAACCACCCTGTCACTTCCCCCATTGCCTCTCCTTTCCTTTTTTTCCCTCTCTCACTCTTTTCTTTTATTTGAGGAGCCTGGAATCACAAATATGTCGGGGGTAGGACAATGTCTTCAGTGGAGGGGGTGGATATTGGGGTCATCTTTTATTAAGAACAAAGCTATTGAAGTGATGCACTCAAACATATTGCTATTAGAGACCTGAAAAGTGTTTCCCTCATTAGCGTAAAAGGGAAGAAGGGAGCTGGCAATCTTGTTGATCAGCAGTGGCAATTTATTTTTAAACTGTCCATTTTCCGGGTGTCAGAGGACGACTTTTATGTATAATCTTATTTCCAATTTCAACAAAGAACACTTCACTCATGTTCTGTGTGGGGTTTTTTTTCCTTCATAGACAATAACCGATTATAAAAGCGGTTCTCAGCCACCCCCTCCCATCTCAGAGTGGTGTTGACATATGGAAATGAATCAAAATGTAATACGCATAATTACAAGCATTGTAAGCAGGGTACAATTAGTGTCTCTTCAAACCAATGTTGTAATCAAAAGACACCACTAAAACAGTCCAAAAAGTGAGAAGACGATCGTGGAATGAGACACGGGTTGGAAGGAAGTCCCTTTCTTTCTCTCTTCTCTCTTCTGCCATGTGTATAGAGCTGCAGGTTGCCTCCTATTCTCTCCCTTAGCGGGCGCAGAGAAATCAATTCTAATTATTGTCTCCACCCATCGAGTTGAACACAGACAAGGAAACCTTGCTTTAAAAATAAACCCAGCCATGTGGAAGGGGCTTATCTTTTCTGGAGCTCGTATTTGGAGGGTATCTTAGAAGGTCACATAACCCTCGGGAGGCGTCAAGTGACAAGCTAGTCATCCAGGGCCCATTGGGTAGAATTTTGTCACCAGGATTGTGTGTTGGGTCTGCAAGGCATTTTGCAGAGCTGTTGGTTTGGGGCTTGTTTTCATGGTTTTTGATATTTCACTTGGTTTTCAGAGTGGGTCCCTTGCCAATATTTAAAGATCAGGAGGGATTCACATAAAAGATAAGATATTCCCCTCCTCCTGAAAAATTGTGTGAGCTGTCCACATATGACCACACCCTCCCGGGACACTGTCCCCTGGTGGCCAGCAGAGTCTAGACACAGGGCAGATCCACCTGTTCCCCTTATCCTGACCTTGATCCTGCCCCAGGTCTGCAGGCACCTTATCCCCATGCTGTCACTGAATGTAAAGCATCAGAGCAGCTCATTTACCCGCCATCTGCAAGAAAACCACCACGGACCAGCCACATTGTCTTTGCTTCATCTTTGCTTTTCTACTCTCTACCATCCCGCTGAAGTGCGCTTCCCACCCACAAACTCCCATCAGCCCCCTCGCAAGCCCAGTTTTGGTGTTTCTGATGCCAGAGAACATCTCCCGACCATGCCTACCCATTCCCCCTAAACCGACCCCCAAGCCCATCAGTCACTCTTGACCCTGTTCACGCCTCCTCCCGTGAACTCTTCGTGCTGCTGCTAAATCCCACCGCGCCCTTGGTCTGGGCACTTCTCCCTGGCCTGGAGCCCCTGGAAAGGAGGTCCTCGCCTTTTCCATGGCCGCATCCCAAATGCCGAGCATAGAGTCTGGCGCAGGGGAGGTGTGAAGTCCTTGTTTGGATTTCTGAATGAATTATTCAGTGAATGCTGCCTCTTTCTTGTCTCTGAAGTGAGGCTGGCAGAAGACAGAAGGGAAAGGGGACGATCACTGAGAACCTACTATGTGTCTGCCCCTCAGCCTGTGTTTTGCCTTAAGAGAGGAAAAAAAAAAAAAGATCCTTTCTAGCTTCCACCTCGATATTGACCAGCTATCAAGCTATAGTCTTCATGGTAAAATAAACTGCTACCAGTGATTAAAACTCATACTGATATCCCTATGTACCAACAGGTATCAATGCCAATTTCTACACCTACGTCTGCATCTGTATTTACAGGTTTATCGCCACTCTCTGCCATCTAGATATCATCTCAGCTCTGGGTTGCTCAGAATAGCAAACATTTGGAAACCACTTAAGCATCCATCAACAGGGCACTAGTTCAACAAACTGCAATGCATTCAAATACTGGAAAATGCTGAAACCATCAATATAAGGATAGTCACTTACAGACAGGGACAAAGACTCCAGCTTGCAGGGGCCAGGTCAGGCCACTACCAGGGCCAAGGGTGATACACATTTGCAAACCGGCTTTCATCTAGAAATGCAAACATGCAGAGACGTTTGGAACCGCTTCAGCCAAACACTGAACGGACTTCCAAGGCAGGAAGTTCTCTGCTGAATTTTGCTTGTAAGTTTCCATTCTTCTTACATTGAAAAAACATTAATTGTGATTCCACCCCGCCCAAAGCAATGACTTCACTGTAAATGCACTGCCGTGGTGTCTCCCTTCTCTCCTGGTTTGACTGACTGCACTTTCTGCCAGGCACCATACTGCTCCACTGCCCCCGACTCCCAGCACGTGATGGGCTGGTCTGGGCCAGTCTCTCTCATTTTAGCAAATTCACACTTGACCTTGTTCATATTTTCAGGTCCAGGAGTCAAGGCCCCTTTCTGAGGCGAATCTTGACGATATTTGATCCTGAAACACAGGCATCAAAAGTTCAAAGGGGAAGGAGCCATAGACAGGCTCTAGATTAATCCGCCCTCTGGGCCGAAGGGGAAACTCACATCTCGGAGTGTGGAAAGGAGCTCAGAAGCCCTAGCTCCGCCCCTTCCCGGTTGTGTGACCCTGAGTCAGCTCTTTCACCTGTCTGTGCCTGCCTCCTCTTTCTCATCTATAAACCTCAGATAATAACTGCAACCATGGTAAGGGTCGTTTCAAAGATTCAATGTGACAGTGACTGGACCTGAGCTTTTGAAAATGGAGAAACACTAGCAGATTGGAATTGTGACCATTCGCTTGAATCAACTCCGCCCCCCCCCCCCGCCCCCACACGCACATATATAGTAAAAATCACAGTCATCAGGACCAGGGCTCCTGAGGGAAAAGCCACCATCAGATACTCCCAGATTCGCAGTCTCTGCTGTGGGGCCTGAGAGGGGGCAGGTGGGCCCTCATAACCTCTAGAGTCCACACTCCCCTCACCAATGACCTGACCGTCATCACCAAGGCCTCCCAGCCCAGGGGCTTCTAGAGAGATCTGGGACAACCTCAGAGGATTGCACCTCGGCAGGTCATTCCTATTCAGCCCAGAGCCTCCTTTAAGCTTGGGGAGGCGAGGAAGGGAAGGCTGAGAAGACAAGTTAAAATCAACTCCGGGTCAGCAGGGCAGCTGGCCCCGGGCCCAGTCGGGGAAGCTCTGGGAAGGGCCCCTACCCAGCCAGCCCTCCCCCAATGCACCAGGTGCTCCTGCTGATAAGACCGGGCGGCTGGGCCTGGGGGCGCATGACGGGATGGAGGAGAAGCCTGTCTATTCTTGAGGGATGTGAGAGGAAACTCCTGCTCGAGAAGTGCAGGCAGATAAGACAGAAGCAGCTGAGGCCTGGGGCGTATTTCCCCCTCTGATTTTTTTTTGTTTTGTTTCAGTTCCCTTCTTATTAAAGGAGAGAGAAAACCTAACGCCCACCCCACCAGTCAAGCATGGATGTTGACTTGTAGACGTTTAATGAAGATGGTGAGATTCCAGCACTGAAATCTCAAGAGTGGTTTCATGCAGAACACAAGTTTGTGGGAGAATTTTAGTTCTTCTTTACTTTTTGCTGAAGTTTCCAAATACAGGCATACCTCATTCTTCTGAGCTTCTCAGATACTGTGTTTTTACAGACTGAAAGTTTGTGTCAACCCTGCATCGAGCAAGTCTGGTGACACCATTTTCCCAACAGCATTATTTTGAATTATGTACATTGCTTTTAGACATAATGCCATCACACACTTATTATAATAGACTACAGTGTAGTGTAAACATAATTTTATAGGCACTGGAAAACCAACAATTTCTGTGTGACTCTAATAGTTGCAATGGTTACTGTATTGCAGTGATCTGGAATATCTGGAAAATCTCTGAGGCCTGCCTGTACTTTTGCCATGACCAAGCATTGTGTTTATCATCATAAAAATAAAAGTCCTTTTTGAATGCAAAGTTGGAATCTCATTTCATATTTGCTCCAAAGCACAGTCACTAAAGAGGGAGAGTGTATGTGTTCTGTGATCCAGGGACAAATGTGGTGTTGCTTGTCAGGAGAATAGTGGCAAGAAGAAGGTCATATGCTCCCCAATCTACTAGGGGATTGTTCTGGAAAACAGTTTGACAGTTTCTTATAAAGTTAAAATACACTTAGCACATAATCCAACGATCCAACTCCTGGGTATTTATTGTAGAGAAATGAAAATTATCTTCACCTAAAAACCTGCACATGGATGTTCATAGCAGCTTTGCTCCTAACCCCAAACAGGAAATAACTTGGCCATCAGTGGGTGAAGAGTTAAACAAACTATAGTATGTCCATTCAAAGGAATACTATTCAGCAACGAAAAGGAGCAGACTATGGGTATATGTAACACCTTGCTTGGATCTCAAGGGCATTGTGCCGAGTGACAAAAAGCCATTTTGAAAGTCAGTGTGCTATAATATTCACCTAGAATATGAAAATGTTCAAAGATGAAGAAAGGAGTGCTATATATTAATATTCTCAGGGCAACATAGTCATAGCTCTAAAGAATAGATCAGGGGTTGCCAGACATTAAGAGTCGGGTGGGATGTGACCATCTGGGGGTTGTTTGAAGGGGTTTCTTTTGACGATGGATCAGTTCTTGTTCTTGGTGACGATGACTCAAATCTGCACAACTGGTAGAATTTCATAGAACTATACACCCACCCTCCGAAAGTTCACCTGCAATTAGTGACCAAATTAGGGTTGCATTCAAGTTAATAGTATTGTACTAATATTAGTTTCCTGGTCTTGACAATTTTATTTTGATTCTGTAAAATATTATCATTGGAGGGAACTGGGTGAAGTGTACCAGGGGACCCTCATTACTATTTTAGCAATTCCTTGTAAAACGAAAGTATTAAAAACAAGCTGACTCATCTCCACTCTGATTTCTTTGTGTAGGTTTCATGCTTAGGCAGGACCTTACCTCATGGTGACTAAAAAGGGTGCCAGCAGCCCCAAACCCTCTCTGTTCAGCAGTTGTCACTAGAGGACCATCCCTTTCTCAGTAGGTGCGGCTAACGTCACGTGCTCATCTCTGTCAGTCGTTGGCACGAGAGGAATGGAACACGTTGACTGGTCAGCCCTAAGTCGTGGCCAGACCCCTGCTCTCCCATAACAGGCAGAGGATAGCCCAGTCAGAAGCACATGCGGACTTTACTCTGGAATAAAATGTATAAATGTATCTTCAGCAGAAAAAGGAAAATTGGAAGCTGGGCTGGTAAAACCGACAGATGCCCAGCAGAGAGGAAAATAGCATCATTATAAGGATAAAATATTACATGAGACAGTGAGTGTAAAACACGCGGAAGGTGGTAGGTGCTTATTAGGAGATTCACAAAGAGCTTTCCTCTGCTTCCTCTGCTCATCGTTGCTGATAGAAGAATCAGGCACGTTGGAGAATTCAGCCTGGTTTGCCATTTGCACCACCTCCAACTGCATTGCAGACAAGTGCCCAGCAGCGCCTGGCTGCCTTTCTTACAGAGCGCTCTGCAATCCTGAATTCTTTCTGCTGGTCCCAATTGGATGTGATGTTGTTCCTACCAGACTGCCTATGTTAGAGAGTCTGAATCTTTCTTTCCTCTAAAAATAAGAGCCAGTCAGCATCAGTGGCATTGTGCCAGGCATGGTGCTAGACATTCTTCATTATAATTGTTGCCCTAACCCAGGGCATTGCTCCACTTTGCGGATGAATTAACTGAGTTTTGCGGGAGGCCATCACGTGATTTGGAAGTGGCAAAGCCAGATCTCAAACCCAAAGGTTCTAAATGCCTTTCACTTTGTTCAGAAGAAACCTCTCTGGGTCCCTAAGATTTCACCAGAGAAAGTCAACCAGCAGAGCCAACCTAGTCCGGAGCTTCCATCCACCTGCTCCCCAGCATCCTTCATTCATAACGGGCTGCCATTTCTCTTTTATGATGCCGATCTAGTGGAGGCCAGGACATGAATATCACTGTAAACCAAGCCCGCTGTGGAGCAATTAGCAGCACAATTGCTTCTCTGCTCCACTTTCACCAGAGCCCGGAAATAAGGTTCCATCCTGCACACCGCACGTCATGCCAGGGCAGGCCACCCATCCTGCTAGGCCCAGGGAACCCCTTTTTGCCTAAGACATTATTAAAATAAACTCCAAGTTTATTCTGCCCAACCGGCTTGTGGAATGCAAGTCAAGAAGCATCCTTCTGGTGGCTGGATTGGGGGTTGGGGAAGCCAAGGAAGTCCTCTTGTCTCCCAAGCTAAGTACTTTGTTCTCTCTCCACTTAATTTCTCCCCTTTCAATTTATACACACATGCACACACACGCACACACACGCATGCCTGGGGGCTATTTTGTTCCTCTTAATTGAAGTGATACAAAAAGCTTCTTTTGTTTATCTTCATCTTCTCCATTTTTTTTCTCCCCCCTGGGAAGGGTGATTGCTATTGGCTTATTCTCTGTGTGTGTGTGAGTGTGTATGTGTGTGCGTGTATGTTTCCTGGTTATTTCATTTTTCGCAACTGCATGTCCACAATGAGTCAAAATTTAACCACATTTGGAAAATAAAGTGCCAGCATCACATTTGTTAAAGCCAGAGCCTGTTGTCAAGGGCAGCTTGGCTGTTAGGTTCCCTGTGCAGGTCTTAAGACAAACAGAATGACTCGCCCGGCCAGGTTCTCTGGCTGAGCCCAAAGCATGCATTCCACAGCTCCTGCCAATGCACAGATTTCCTGGGGTCTTTGTTTCCTAGTGTGATTGGACATATTTAGTCAAAACCACTGAGCTTCATGACTTCTGATCATTTTTTTTTAATGTCCAAAGCTAGTGAAGGACCAGGAAGCCTGGAGTGCTGTGGTCCATGGGGTCACAAAGAGTCGGACACAACTGAGTGACTGAACAACAGAAAGGGTTTACTTAGGGCTTCCTGGATGCCAGGAACTCTGCAAGAGCGGCATCTGCATTGGACCTAGTTTTCCAGGTGTGATTCACCTATCGCCCAATATAGAATTTCAGGTACAACAGGCTCTCAGTATTAATGGTAATAAGAGCTAACATTTATATACTGCATCCTATGCAGGTTGCAAACCATTATATACTATTAATATTTTGGAGATTAATATTGCATATTTAACAATAATTTTTTAATGAAAATATTTTGAACATATAGGCAAGAACACAGAAAATACAATAAACACCAGCTTTTTTAGAAAGTCTTAACAGCATGTTCTGTTTGCTCCAGATCTTTTTCACCTAGAACAAGCCATCCCAGCTGTAGCAGAGATCCCCATGCATCTACCCTGACCCCAGTTTTCTCTTCTACTTTCCAACCAGGAATGTACAGGAAAACTACATTGGGAGTTTATTATCTCAGTGTTGCTGTTGCTTAGTTGCTAAGTCATGTCCCACTCTTTGCAAACCCAACTACTGTAGCCCCCCAGGCTCCTCTGCCTATGGGATTTCCCAGGTAAGAATACTGGAACGGGTTGCCATTTCCTTCTCCAGGGCATCTTCCTGACCCAGAGATCGAACTGAAATCTCTTGCTTGGCAGGAGATTTACCACTGAGCCCCCTGGGAAGCCCATTTATTATGTCAATAGACATTTTTAAATGTTTAGTACATGATTACATATCTGTAAACATTATATTTTGTTGTTCAAGCAGGTTTTGAAATTTTAATTAATTGGTATCTAGCTGTACATTTCATCCTATATTCTCCTGTTTTCTTCCCACTTTACGTAAATTATCACATTTAATCCTCACAATGTCTGTAAGAGGCTGGCACCATTTTACAGATGAGGAAGGTGAGGCACAGAGGAAATTAAACCCTTAGGCTAACACTTCCTTATGCCAAACATGAGTCTAAACTGTGACTCAGCTGTTCGACTCCAAAGTGCAGACACCAAAGAAACGAGTGGTTAGGGACCCCAAAGACGTGCACAAGAATGTTAACAGGATCTTTATTCATAAGAGCTGAAAGTTAGAAATAACCCAAATGTCCATCAAGAGCAGGATGGATAAACACATTGTAGTGAGGTCGCACCGTAGACTGTTACACATCAATGAAAAAGAATGAGCTTGTGTGGCTGCAGGAGCGTGGACGCATCTCAGACGTGATGCTGAGAGAAAGACAAACACAATAGAATACGCTGTGTGCTCCCATCTGTATGAAGTTCAGAAGCAGGACTACGTGATCACAGCAGAGCAGTGATTATTTCTGGGGGCAGAGGGCAGGGTTGGCTGGGAGGGCCAAGGGTGGGGGCTGCTGGGTTGCCCAAAGTGTTTCTAGAGCCTGATCATGGAGGTGGTTACACAAAGGGAGGACGATGTGAACACTCTCAGGCTTTGTGCTCAGATTTATGCCTTGTGTTACATGTGCTGTACCTTGCTGCTGCTGGTGGTGACGATGGTGAGGGTGCGGATGGGGATGTGAACGGCGATGGTGGCGATGACAGTGGAGATAAGCCATTCCGCGAGGCCACGCGGACTGCCCGAGGCAGAGCCGCCGGGGACCCAGCCAGCCAGACCTCCGAATCCGCCTTGACCACGACTCCCTGGATTTTTATAAAGTGAAAGTAGATGAGCAGATAGAGTTATCCGCCCAAGTTGGCACACTGGTCACATTGAAAAGATAGGACCTGATTCTATTATAGTTCTGTCTGACTCCCACATCCAACCCTCTTTTCTTTGCCTCTGACCTCTGCCAGGGACAGAGACAGGGTCCTCTGGGTACCCTATTCTCTGTCACGGTGCTGAGGACTCACTTTCCCACTCTTTGTGCAACTTGTTTCATTTCCAAAACATGTATGCTCCCATTTCACAGATGGAGAAACAAAGGCTCAGTCACACACCCCCAGACGGCCAAATCCCCAGGCTCCTGTGAGGCCCTGTGGACAGAGCATGGAGCCTGTGGACAGTCAGCTCACATCCTACTGAGAATCCCAGATGGGCGACCCGGGCTGGCTGTCACTCTAGGCCTCGGTTTTCCCAGCTGCCAGGTGGCCACAACCCTGGTCTGCAGGGCGAGGTGGGCATGAAAGGAGGTGGCACCGAAGGGCATGCACACCCTTCAGCCGCTCGTCTCTCTTCCTGACTCGTTGGCTTCCTGGCCATTCAGTCTTTCTTGTTCATCGTGTGGTTGACCTCTGTGCTTTCTTGCAGCTTTAAGATTCTATGATTTATGGCATTTTGTGCAAATGTTGATTAAGCACTCCGCTCTGCAGACTGCAGAGAAAAAGGGGGGGCTGGCATGGTCCCTAATTCCACATGGGTAACAATAATGTTGACGGGAGAAGTGACGAGTGGCAGGTCGGCTATCCCTTCTTCTCCCAGAACATCCGGGGAGCCACACGGCGTTCCTGCATGCGGTTCACGCAGAATACGGAAAGGATGGCCCGGCCTGGGATGGGGTGGGTCCCCGGTAGGCATTAGCACAGGGGGCTAGGCTCTGGGGAGCCAGGGTGGCCACCCCTCTGTAGCAGGTCTTTATGGAATGTTCTATTCTACAGTGGCCTATAAAACCAGGAGGGAAAAACAAGAGCTCTCACTTCTCAGAGCTACATATAATAACCTTAAAACAGGCATCCATAAACGTGGAGCTAGTAATTATTCGGATCTAGTTAAGCATGCGACAAAATGGAATAAACGCGGCTCCATTAACCTTATTTTAAAAGCACTCTTTGGTGATTCATGTTTATTACACTGTTAACATTTAGAAGAGTGGACGCCCACCGCCGCTTGTGCAGCCCTGTGCAGGAGAAAACATATCCTTGTGGGGAAGGGATGCCGGCCCAGCAGAGAGTTTCTGTCTTACCAACGCCTGCCCTAAAGAGACATTCTCTGTCCATCCCCTCGTTCAGCGTTCAAGCAAGTATTGCCGTGTCCCAGATACTCGGCGAGGCGATAGGGCTGCAGCAGTCAGAGAATGGCCGCCGGTCTCAGGAAGCTGATGTTTCCAGGGGGCGAGACCTGGGGAACCCAATCACTTCTACTGGGACCCTGAAGGAAATCTCCACCCGGGGACTTCCCACCAGGGCCAAGACTATGCGTCTGCTTTGTTCCCTACCACACCCCCTTCAGACCGGGCCTGGCAGGTAACAGATGTGCAATAAGATTATTAAATGACTACCAGAATTGGGGGCTGGGGTGAAAGGAGGAGGGTGTGAAGTTTCCCAAGGGAAATAACAGAGTGGGGCCGGCCACTGGGTTCCCTGAGGCCCAGCCCAGTGCTTGCCTCCCCCACCCCCACCCTCACTTTGCCATCTTCTTTCTAGAAGAGCTACTTTGCGGGCTCTTTAAAGGCACCCCCTGCAAACCTTGCTGAGCGATTCAACTGCAGCCCCTCAGAAGAAGGAGACACACTGTTGCTATTTTCTTTTATAAGGGGAAGTGTTTACAGAGATAAATTCAAGCTCAACTTGAACACCTCCAGAACCTTCTCTAGCAGGGAAGTGGAGAGTGAAGTTGGCTATGTAGGTGAACTGAGAAATCCATACGGGAGGCATGTAGAGGAGTCTTTAACCGAAGGATATTTCGAATTTGCAAACATGTAGATACCCAAATTCTCACTCCTTTTTACCTGTAGAGTTAGATATACAGTGAACACTGAAGTCGCTCAGTCGTGTCCAACTCTTTGTGACCCCGTGGACTGTAGCCCACTAGGCTCCTCTGTCCACAGGATTCTCCAGGCAAGAATACTGGAGTGGGTTGCCATTTCCTTCTCCAGGGGATCTTCCCTACCCAGGGATCGAACCCAGGTCTCCCGCACTGCAGGCAGACGCTTCAACCTCTGAGCCACCAGGGAAGCCAGAGTTAGATATATATACATACAAAGGTATCAACAAAGGCAGTCTCTGGGAACTAGGAACATGATGTTTTTTCCTTATATTTCGCCTGTATCTTTTCTTTAAGCTTCACGATGCCTATTTGCTGAATTTGTTTGATGCAGCATGAGTGCAGATGTGGGCTTCCCAGGTGGTGCTAGTGTAAAGAGCCTGCCTGACAATGCGGCAAGCAAGCGACGTGGGCTTGATCCCTGGGCTGAGAAGCTCCCCTGGAAGAGGGCATGGCCACCGCCTCCAGGATTCCTGCCCGGAGAGTCCCATGGACTGAGGGACCCGGCGGGCTATGGTCTACAGGGCAGCAAAGAGCTGGCCGCGATGGAAGCGGCTCAGCGTGCACACGCGTGCAGCTGCGCTGATGGCCTTTATTCCCGGCACCTGAAGCGGCCACTTAATCATCCACTCACTCCTCCACTCATTCACCTGAGAACGTAGTCGAGTCAACTCTGATGTCATAAGCCTCGGGACGGGGTTTAACTCACCAGGATAAACGACTACCATCTCAGCCCTTCAGGGCTGGCCAGACAGCTCGGTGGTAAAGAATTCGCCTGACGACGCAGGAGACCCTAGTTCAATCCCTGGGTCCTCCTCTTGCCTTAGAGGAGGAAATGGCAACTCACTCCAGTATTCTTGCCTGGGAAATCCCATGGACAGAGGAGCCTGGCAGGCTACAGTCAGCGGAGTCACAAAGAGTCGGACTCGACTGAGAGACTAAGGGTGCACGCGTTCCACCTCTGCCCTTCAGTTGGTCCTCTTCTGGGCAGAGACGCAGATTGAGGGTAGGATGGGCATGGAAGTAGAGAGATGTACTGACTGTGGAGGATGGAGTCCTACTCCATGGATGCCAGAAGTGAAGGTGGGGGATGGGGTGAGAGGGGATATTACAAGGCTTAGCCACACCTTTGTCTCCTCTCTCTTAGCTCCATTACTCAGACTTTCGAATTTATGAGATGCACCAAATTCCTGCCTACCTCAGGACGTTTGCACATGCTGCTGAGTATGGAAGGCTCAGACCTGTCCTCAAACACGCATACAAACACACACACACACATGTGTATGCTTTATTTCTACTAGTATTACACCTACTCATCTCCCAGCTCTCAAATTTAATCACTTCCTATGGGGTTCACTCCTTGACTCCCGAGGAAAAGCCTCCAATCATTTATCTGCACAGAACCTGTTCTTCTGTATTTGTAAGATAGTCTTGTTAATCTGTCTGTTCACTTTGTAATTCATTGCGCAAAGTCATGAAAACAACCCCATGCCTTATTCATTTCTGTAACCCTACATCTGAGGACAGAGCCTAGCACAGAGTGATCGTTTCATAAATTTTTGCCGCCTAGTGAAAGAACAAATTGTTTTAACAGCGTGACGCTGGAAAAGTCTGTTCTCATGGTTTGGTTTCTTTACTTTGTTCTGATTAAAACAGGAGTAACAGGGATTTCTCCAGTGGTCCATTGCTTAAGACTCTGTGCTCCCAGTGCAGGGGGCCCAGGTCAGATCTCCGGTCAGGAAACTAGATCCCACATGCTGCGCAGCCGAATAAATAAAAACAACAAGAGTAACAGCACCTGCCAGCGTTTATGGAGGACTTGCCATGTGCTTGGATCACTGCTAATAATTATACATGCATTATCTCGGCCAAACATCAGCAACAGCAACCTGTAAGGTAAATAATGGTAATATACCCATTTTCCAGAGGAGAAAATAAAGGCATTTATAGGGAAGTCTCCATTTCTTGTGAACCAGAGGCTCTTTGCAAGTCAGCTCACCTCTGTGAATCTCAGTTATTGAAAGAGATGAGTTTAGTAGCCCACATATACATGTACACACAATAGTGCATAGAACACAAAACCCAGCCCATCTCTGAGCCGTCCACGACGGGGAAACACAATAACGCCAACACCTTTGCAGCGGGTGAGTTGGCTGCTTATGCCTGGTGTCTAGTGAGCACTTGGGACACACTTGGTGAGGACTTCCATGCGCTTTTAACTTGCAAAGCCGAATCCCTGGCAGACGGCCACGCTCTGAAATTCTGTGGCGTAATAACCGTGAATCGCCCCCGGAGTCTCCAGGACACAAAGCTGGTTGGCTTCCCCGGCCTGGGCTCATCATGTGGGAAGCCAAGGAGGCCTTGGACACAGCCACCAACTCGGGGGTCTCGGATACAGACAAAGCCTGCTGCCAAAGGGCCCTCCCGCCGACCTTGCTGAAAAGACCGGTAAATTCAGCAGCCAGTGTGTCTGGCCTTCCCACTTGTTCCCTCTAAATCTCCCTCTAAGTGGCAGGACTCTGGCCCGGCTGCCCAGTCTGGGCACATTTGCTTCATGTCAGGGCAGAGCTGTGCCAGGGACCTCCTCGGGGCTGGCGGGGACCTTGTTTTTCCCACATGGCAACCGTCTCAGGAGCTGCTGCTCGACTCAGCGTGGCCCAGACACCCAGCTGCAGACGCTGGGGACTGGAGGGGACTCGAAAGCTTCCCACTTTCTAAGTTGCTCTGTCTGTCTTAACTAAGAGTTTAAGGGGATAACGTTCCAGGAGCCCAGTTTTCCTTGAGGCCTCAAGGAACCAGTTTGCAAAGGAGCAGACAGGGGGATGCCTCGGACAATCCTGCCACCCTCCGGTCTCAGTGTCTTTGTCTTTACACTGGGTTAGTCTCTTGGTGCCAGTCTCAGTCTCCTTATCCATCTGAGTTGGCCCTTCCCAGACTTGACCAGGCCTTGGGGGCTCACGATGGAACCTGGGGTCTGATGCACTTCCTCCCCGTGCCAGGAGCCTCCACATCCAGCCTCCTTTGTCTCCTGCCACCTGAACACAGCTAAGGGCACACGGCTGGCCCCAGAATCGGTGCACAGCATCCTTCGCCCCGTGCCCTGGAAGCCAAGCTCGCCTGAGGAGTGCTGGTCTCCATAGCCCTGGGGTGGACCCCATGCCTCCCTCAGAGCCCACTGCTGAAAGAGGAGGCGCCGCCGCTCCAGGCTCCTGTCTGTTATTCTAGAAGCCCAGAGCAGCCTGGAGTCTTCCAGGAAAGGCATGCTGGAAAGCACCTCGCGTGGGAATCCAAGTAATTGCTCGGCCAGGTGCTTCCCCAGTCATTGCCTCTCTCAGCCCCGTACAGGGAGCCTCACTGTCCCCAGCATACAGGTGGGAAAGCTGAGCTCGGCGAGCAGGCTGACATCGTCAGGATTGTTCAGTTCCTACATAACCTCCCCGCCCCACCCTCCAACACACTCTGACTTCCTTGCAATGCCCGATTCCCATCCCACACAGTATGACTGAACTCGCAGATGAAAGGAAAAGTCGAAGTCGCTCAGTCCTGTCTGACTCTTTGCGACCCCATGGACGGTAGCCCACCAGGCTCCTCTGTCCATGGGATTCTCCAGGCAAGAATCCTGGAGTGGGTAGCCATTCCCTTCTCTAGGGGATCTTCCCTACCCAGGGATCAACCCTGGGTCTCCCACACTGCGGGCAGATGCTTTATCTTCTAAGCCACCACCAGAGAGGTTTCCCTGATGAATCTTGACCCAAAATTCAGGCCCTTGGGACATTCCTTAAACTCCTCTGGGCATTCCCAGAAAGAAAGTGTCATTTGACCACATACACACACGCGTGTGTGTGTGTGTGTATGACACAGGGGACCTTCTCCAGTATCTAAGATGAGGTTAAGCCAGGATTCCATTTGCGCACCTGCTGAGGCCATGGTGTTAGACGCCAGCATGACTGAGGACTTCAAATCAAGGAGAGAGGCCGAGCACAGAGGGCGCGGGAGGATTTTCCCATTGGTGGTCCCTTCACTATCTTTTTTGAGACGCCTTAATCCCTTAATCACTTTTATTAATCTCATAACAATCTTTCCAACATCGGTTACATCCTTCTTATCTCGGTTAAGTATTTTGGTGAACTCAGAGCTTCTTGTCACTTAGGGAATTTTCCCATCAGCTTAAGGCACCTGTTCTTACACACTCTCTCTCTCCTTTCTCTTTCTCTCTCTCCCTCCTGCCCTCCATCCCCCTTCCTCATCTCCCAGCTCCAGCTATCTTGTTAGAATCCAAGAACCCTTGAATTTCAGAGCAAAGAGGGAACTTTCAGAATCTCCAGCAGACATTTTGCATTTTACAGCTGGAAAGTCAGGGCTCTGAGATGTTACTGAACTCATTCAAGTTCACACCATGGGCAAAAGCGGGTATTTGTACCCCTCGGGAACAACAACACATCTTATAGGTGTAAGCACTTACCCAACCTCTTGCCTTCGATCCTCACAAACACCTCTTGGATAGGTTCTACCATTGAACCCATTTCAGAGATGAAGAAACTGAGGCAGAGCCAGGGAAATCACTAGGTCCTGGGCACTGTGAGGGGAGGCACAGCCAGGAGACTGGAACCCAGGCTGCTGCACTTCAGAGCCTGAGCTCTCAAGCGCTGGGCCCTCTCACGATGTCTGGGTACCACTCTGTCATCCACCCCTTCAGGGACAGTGGGCTGGGGGCACAAAAGGGTGAAGTAGGCCCCTTATCAAGTGAAATAAAGGTACCGAGGGCTCAGGATGTGGCTGTTGCCCATCTCTTGGGTTAAGAGCTCAGAGAATTCACTCATGTCGGGTCCCTACAGCCCAGCCTGGGGTCTTCTTGTCATGAGAGCCCATGACAGCAGCCTCTACTACCAGCTGCCATCAGGGAGCCATGAGACCTGCTGGGCATCTCACACCCGGGCCAGCCCCGGCGACACCCCACACTCACAGCAGAGCCCCCACCTCCTTCACCTCTCAGCTGGAGGTGTCCGCCAGAAGCACCAGCTGCAGAGGCTTCTCTGGAAGAGGTGAATAATGTGAGAAGCCAAGATGAAAAGCCTAACTGGAAGCTGTTGGTGGAAGTGGGGGTGTTGAAGGGGAAAAAATGGGAAAGTATTAGTCACTCTTTGCAACCCCATGGGCTGTAGCCTGCCAGGCTCCTCTGTCCATGGACTTCTCCAGGCAAGAAGACTGGAATGGGTTGCCATTTCTTTCTCCAGGGGATCTTCCTGACCCAGGGATCAAACCTGGGTCGCCGGCACTGGCAGGCAGATTCTTTACCGCTGAGCCACCAGGGAGGGTCTTCCCAATTCCAGTCTCTGCTGGGAAGCTCTGGAAGCCACTGGGGATCTCAGTCACCGCAGTTTCAAAGCTACCAAAGAGATATCTCTGTGTATCCCCCAGATCTGATCTCCTGTGAGCTTAAAAACGTCCTCCGTCCTCCTCCGAGCCCTGTGTGAAGAGGGTGCGCCCCAGGGGAGCTGGTCTCAAATCACTAGAGTCAACAGAGACACACGCATGGGGTCTCGAGGATGCTTCTGGGGAGCCCCTCCTGCCCTGCCTGGTGCCTCACACGCCTCCCTTTTCATCTCCCATCACCTCTGCTCTCTCCCTCTCATCCCCTTCCCCCTTTGTCTGCCTGACAAGTAGCTGGTTGGGGGTGAAGATGGGAAACCGATCACCGAACTTAGAAAATAAAAACACCCTGGTCGGCTTTATTAATCTCCTGAAATATGCTCTCCAATTGCTGCTGAGCAGAAAAGGCTCGTGTTTTCCCCCAAGAACATCGTAAAAAAATTTTTTTTTTAAAGTAGAAATGTTTACAAGGATGGCTGGGAAAAAGTGCAGTAGATCTTCCTGGTAATGTACAAGGTGATGCAGTAATTGCTATGGAAACTAGTCATTATAATTCAATAAAAGGGAGGGGAAAAAGTTAACTTCATTGTGTTACCTATGACTCTATAGTCATGTTCTTTACATATATTAGCATAAAATCAAGCCCCACTTCTATTCTCAGGGTTTTCACTAGCTCTGCCTTCACAAAGGGGTGTGTAGGATTCACCACAGATGAAGCCTTAAAGAGGAGATGAAAATTCACTTTGCAAGAAATCTCTCTCTATTTTATTCTCCTGGGTACAATATTTAATATTTCTGCATAATGTGTGTGCAGGTTCTGGAAGAGAACATAGCCGGTACACGAGGAGTTTTGCCCAGTGCATTAGAGGAAGAGCCTTCCCTCTCTACAGGCTCTGAGATGTGACAGAAAGGGAATTCTTCTTCTAGGAGAGATGCAACTCGAAAACCTTCACCGCTGTCCCCCAGGAGCTTGCAAATCTCCGTGTAATTGGGAGTCCAGAAACAGGGCACCGGAATTAGAAGGCAGGGGGCGCTCGTCCAGCTCTGGACCAGCACTTGGTGACTTGGTTCTTCTCTCTGAGTGGCCCAAACGGCACAGGCTATTAAACCACTGTCTCTCCCCTCCGCACCTGCCCTTCTGTCCTCTGCCTCCTGGGGCCAGAGCTGGAGGCTGCACGCCGCACTCTGCATTGCCTGCTGGACTCATGATAGCCTCTGCCCAGAAGGGGCGCCAGTGAGAGGTGGCCAGCAGGAAAGTGAAAGTCGCTCAGTCTCATCTGACTCTGTGACCCCTTGGACTATGCAGTCCATGAATTCTCCAGGCCAGAATACTGCAGTAGGTAGCCGTTCCCTTCTCCAGGGGATCTTCCCAAGCCAGGGATTGAGCCCAAGTCTCCCACATTTTGGGCGGAATCTTTACCAGCTGAGCCACCAGGGAGGCCCAAGAATACTTCAGTGGGTAGCCTACCCCTTCTCCAATGGATCTTCCTGACCCGAGAATCAACCCAGGGTCTCCTGCTTTGCCAGCTGATTCTTTACCAGCTCAGCTACCAGGGAAGCCATCACCTCAGCAGTTGTTCCGGGGCAGGTCTTCCTCACAGTGATAACCACCAGCCTCTTAACACTTAGGCAGCTAAGTCTGCACCCAAGGTCTGCATGGCCCCTCCCAAGAGCAGAGTTCTTGTCCCTCCTCCAAGTTTTGGGGGTTTTTTCCCCCAACTTTTGCCCTTGCTCCCTGAGCTCAAGGATGATTGACAGCTGCTTCCTGCAATCACTGCCCCTGCATCTCTTCAGTGTCTCCTTTCTGCCTTTCCAGTTTATCCATGCCAGATCGACTGATTTTCTATACTCAATTCTCTCTGCTACATACCTGGTACAGTTTTTGTCTCTGACTTTAGATCTTGCCCTTCCTAAATCCAGCTTCCGCTTGGTAGTCCAAATGAGCTTTCTTCCCATGAGTTTAATCAGGATATTGCTTGGAGGGGGTGGATTCCTGGCCTTAAGGCTGTCAGAGCCTCTACTCCATCCACAGCAGAAACCCTCCGCCAATCACATTTCTCCTGAGCATGGCCACACCCTCAGAATCCTTCTTAACAGTATGCTTCAGGGCAGTACTATCCATGGTTCAAAGTGTGTGAAAGTGAACGTGTTAGTCACTAATCGTGTCCAACTCTTTGTGACCCCGTGGACTGTAGCCCACTAGGCTTCTCTGTCCATGGAATTCTCCAGGCAGGAGTAGTGGAGTGGTGTCCATGCCCTTCTCCAGGGGATCTTCCCAACCCAGGGTTTGAATTTGGGCCTCCTGCATTATAGGTAGATTCTTTACTGTCTGAGCTACTAGGGAAGCCCTTTCATGGCTCAAAATTGGCAGGTAAAATGAAATCTGACCTTGAAGGGTAAGTCCCATCTCTGAGATATGACCCATATGAATTGCTTGTTACTTTATCTCACGTTTATAGAGTGCTTGTTATCAGGCATTCTCTATTGTAGATTCTTCAAAGAGAAATTCATCCAGTGAATGCAATCTCTGATAAGGGTCGTTTTATATTTGTTTTTAATCCAGAAGAACCCACCTTGCATACTTGGATCCACTGTAATAGCTAGACAGTTCTTTAACTGAGGCTTGATAAAGTCGCCACAAAGAACTCTTCAAAGAATGACTGAGTCTCCTCCCTGGGAGGGGAGCTCTGCTGACAGTTTCGTGATCACACGTAACAAACTCTAAGTCGCGTGCGGTGGAACTCTGATCTGAGTTGCCAATTATGTCCACATTAGGGCAGAGACGAAAATTCCTATCTGGATGTGGCTTAGAGTCACAGGCTCTCTTTTGGGTAACCTGGAATCTTTTCCCCAGGTT
Source organism: Nanger dama (assembly GCA_917880005.1). Lineage (NCBI taxonomy): Eukaryota > Metazoa > Chordata > Mammalia > Artiodactyla > Bovidae > Nanger > Nanger dama. The sequence continues at coordinate 13,634,402 of CAKJTW010000053.1, read as the reverse complement.
CTGCATTTGGCAATGTTTGAGGACAATTTTGATTGTCGAAATCGAGGGTGGGGTGCTGTTAGCATCTAGTGGCTAGATACCGGGGATCCAAGGATATTGCCCACAATGTAGAGGCCAGTCTAGAGCAAAGAATTATCTGGCCCCAAATGTCATCAGTGCTGACAGCGAGGACTTCCCTCCAGTTTTGACCCATGTGGTGGCTGTGGCCTCCTGGGGTTAGGGTCCTCCCCTTTTTATCTATAGAGAAACTTCCCTATTTATGGATGTAATGGCCAAAAGTTGGCACAGACTATTTTCAGTGACAAAGCTGAGGAGACGTGTTCCGTCCAATGCACTGTGCAAAATGCCTGCCCCTTGGTACCCTAGGGGGCACTTTCACTCTCGGTTTAGCCCTGTCGCTTTCTCTCTCTCCAGCCTGGCACTCAGTCCCTAGCCAGCTGCTTCTGTGGCCCATCCATGCCAGGTCTAAAGGCACTGGGGAGAGTCACCTCCAACTTAAGACTGAACTGAAAATCTGTCTCCTGGTGGTCTGACTCATGGATATCATGACCTTTCCAATGTCATGCTCAAAGGTAAAATGAAATCCTCTCATGCCCCAAATCCTTCCTTCCACATCCCTCATCCTGAGGTCACACTGCCTTTAATCTGTTTAGACTTTCTACTCAACACAGGTTCTCTTTCATCAAATACACCCCGACGGAGGGATGAATATAAGGCTAGCAATACACGGGCCTTACAGTTTGCTTCTTAACTTGGGGTATTTACATATTGGCTTTGTTCAAAATGAGATAGAGACTTCCACATCTCCTTCTTGGTGGCGCTGATCTTGCGAGGAAAATGAAGTAGCAGTCACATCAGATTAACTGGTGGAAGGAAAAGGCCCAACCCGCCTTGCAACAGGGCGGCAACCCGACCTCCTCCTCAGTCAGCTAGTGCTCGGTTAACTGTTGATTAGCTTCTCCATGGCTTTGCAGAGTAGATAATGACCAGGCCACGGAATCACCAGGCCTTAGCGCTAGGGAGCCATAGCATTGTAGTGCTCTTCCTCCTCAGCAGACTTGTCCCCCACCCCACCTCATCCATGAGGGACGAGCTCAGACAGCCAGAGGATGTCTAAAGCCTCAGGTAGCACTGCGCCCTACACAGGCTGTGGTGTGTAGGCCGGGCAGGCAGCGTGTGCAGCATAGACGCGCGGGACAGAGAGATGAATCACATCCAGGGTGAAGTAAGATTTCATCACACTCTTCAGAACGGCACACAGTGTAAAACTTGCGAACTGCTTCTTTCCGAAACTTCCCAGTTAATGTTTTCAGATGGTGGCTGACCTTGGGTAACTGAAACTGGAGAAAGCAAAACCACAGATAAGAAGGGACCGCTGCATCCCATTTTCTAGAAAGTGATTGCACTTGAATCATGAGATTTTAGGATCAGAGAAACACTGCAATAGTTTGAGTTTGAAAGGCATGAAATACTAGAATTTAGAAGAGGTCTTAGAACTATCAACTACTTGGATCGCAAAATCTCAGAATTTCATAATTATAAATTTGCTTTCAAATTTTATATTTTTCAATCATAGCTTCTTGGAATTATCGACAGAGGACCATGGAAACCCAGAGCCCGCAGAAGCTCATCCTAAGCTCACCTCAAGGGCCTAACTCACCTCTACATAAAATTAACTGTTCCTCCCACCTATGGCGCTACCCACAGAGGGGACCTTGCGTAGAAAGCCACAGGAAGGAAGACTTCTGCCTCCATAAACAAATCCTTGCCAGCCCCAGTGTTAGTCCTTCAGTCGTGTCCACCTCTTTGCAGCCCCATGGACTGTAGCCCAGCAGGTTCCTCTGTTCATGGGGTTCTCCAGGCAAGAACACTGGAGTGGGATGCTGTGCCCTTCTTCAGGGGATCTTCCCAACCCAGGGATCAAACCTGGGTCTCCCGCACTGCAGGCAGATTCTTTACCAACTGAGTCACCGGGGACGCCCAGTTTTTAGCTGCACATGTGAACACTTAGCTGCAGCACAGAGGACCTAGTTCTCAGGCCAGGGATCCTGCCTGGGCGCCCTACATCGGGAGCAAGGAGTCTCAGCCACTGGGCCCCCAGGGAAGTACCACCCACAGAAAGGGGCCAAAAGCTGAGATTTCCAGGGGCTAGGCATGTGGCGCATGTGAGGGCAATGGGTGTCTGCAGCAAAAACAATATGGAAACGGACTCTGAACATCAGTGTCAGGAAGACAATAGGGAGCCGTGTGGACTGGAGCAGATGGGAGATCTCTGTCATGGAGGTACAAGAGCTTGTCTTCACCAGAGCATCTACCGGATGCTGGAACTCTGTTTTCCTGTAGAATTCCCGAGGTTCTCTTCAGCATTGGCAACTGACTCCATTTCAAACACAGGGCACGCTGACACTGTGTAGAAATACCAGTCAAAAATGCTCTGTGGGCTGCTTTTGGCCTGCCTTTGATGTTGCACCTCCTCTAGGAGGAGACATCGAAGAACTAGACACAGTCTTGTGCCGAGTTTAGGAGCCAGCACTCAGCAGCCAGAAGGCAAAGTTCAGACTCTTTCTCTGCTGTGTTCTGGCTGTGCAACCTTGGCCAGGTTGCCTGGCCTCTCTGTGCTTAATTCCTCCATCTGTCTATAGTAGTATCTCCCTTATGAGGTTACTGTGAGGTTTAAATGAGTGAGAATATGCAAAGTCTTTGGTAAGCATACATTAGTTAGTTTTGATAAAGCACGTACGTAAAGAGCCTGATGCATGCAAGCAGCAGGCAAGCACTACCTGTTATTTTTGCTGGGCTGTGTTAGGGCACTCCAGTCGCGTCCGACTCTTTGCTGCCCCATGGACCATAGCCCGCCAGGCTCCTCTGTCCATGGGATTCTCCAGGCAAGATTACTGGAGGAGGTTGCTGTGCCCTCCCTCAAGGGATCTTCCCAACTCAGGGACTGAACCCGCATCTCTTGTGCCTCTTGCATTGGCAGGTGGGTTCTTTACCCTTAGCGCCACCAGGGAAGCTCATCTATTGTTTACAGTGCTTTGCAGATCCTCATTTTCTTAAAACTTAGGTTTTCCCCAGCAGTCTTATCAGGAGAGGGGAAGCAGGAAATGAGGCTGGCATTAATATCTCCATTTTGCAGATGAGAAAACTGAGGCAGAGAAGGGTCATATTCACCTGCCCCAAGGCCCACACACAACAGACACATGGCAGGATCTGGCTCAGGAGCCAGCTCTCTGGATCTGACTTTATCACCTGCAACAATGTCTGCCTTCGGAGCCCAAGGCCTGGCCTGGCCTGGCCGCGGACGCCGCCCCCTCCCAACCAGCCAGCCACTCCGCCACATTGCCAGATGTCCCTTGCCCGCACTCCAGACACAAAATGACAATGAAGTGGGGTTAAAAAAAAAAAAAAAAAGAAAGAAACAGAAAGAAAGAAGGGAGCAGAGGGTGGGAGAAAACTGTTCTCATCACAAATTTCTCTCTGGCCCTCTTCCCAGATTTGAAGATTCTGGCACGGCTGGCAAAGTCGGGAGCAGGAGAGGAGAGAGTGCTGGCTGGCAGCGGGGTGGCTAAGGGTCCAGAACGGGCTGCCTCAACTTCTCTGTCAGACGCGTCCCCAAGGACAAGCTACGTGATTGCAATGTTGCTACGAAATGAAAAGGCAGGACCCCTTGGGCAAAACTTATTAAGGATTTTCAGAGGGTATGCATCGAGCATAAAGCCAAGCACAGGCCCTTCTGAGCACCGAGTCTGTGTGGCTGCAGAGGTCATGTGCCCTGGACACCTCCCCCCTCATTCAAGGCACATCCCAGTGTCACACAGCAGGGGTGCAAAGAGGGTTAACAGACGCCTCCCCTCTCTCCATGTCCTGGTGAGATAAAACCACCATTGGGAGACCCAGGACAATTTTTATATAGGATTAGAAAACAAAAATCAATATTTAATTATCTGTAAGCTTTTTGTGTCACTGAATCTTTAGCACCCTAACGGGGGAACACAGGCTGCCACGGCGAGAGTAAGTCATTAAAGACGCAACGTGGCTGGACATCCCTTTTAGAGTCGGGCCATAAATAGAGTACATTATCGGTCCTCCCATGCTGGTATTGTTATTTATCTTTACAATCTCTATTTACCTCTATTTATAGCGGATTTCCCCCATATATTACGAGGCCAGGTTAACTTTAACGGACTTCATGAAAAGAGGTACTTAAAACTTTGGAACATGCTTATGTGGACAGATGGTGAGGTTTTCAGAAGCTATGGGGCCCAGAAGGCCGATTTGAAGGGTGTTGATTTTTTTTTTTTTTTCCTGCTTCTTTTCTCATTGCCTATGCTCTCTCCCATTGCAGGCTGCTCAGAGTCCTCCATTCCCAGCTTGGTAGCCGCATCCAGGGTGCAAAAGGAAAGGAGATAAGGGGAGCTGGAAAATCCTGGCCCTGGACCTCCAGGCCTTACCTGTAAACAGGTTTTTTAATTTCCCAGGCTGACAGCAAAGTCATCTTTCCAGAAACTGGAAGCCTTTGCTTTGCCAAGGAAACCCTCATCAGGGTTTGTATTTCACCATCATATTTTAGCCTTTTCTAAATACCGGATTATATTCTTCTGTTCAAGGACCTGCCCCCTCCATCAGACTGCCGTCTCCTCTGGGCAGGGACAGAGTCAGGGCCGCCTGGGGATGCCCACGCCCTAGCGCCTTTTCCAGCACAGAATAGAGGCAAAAGAAATGGGACCAACTGTCCTGCAAGAAAAGCAGCAGTTAGAGCTAAAACCGCCACTAGGCAAACCCGGGTTGAATGTCTTCTCTGAAGCATACTACCTAGGGGATTTGGGGCAAGTTAATTAGCCTCTCTGAGCCTCAGTTTCTTCATCTGTAATGTGGGGCTAAAAAGAGTGCCTAGGGACTTCCTTGTGGTCCAATGGTTAAGATCCACTTGCAATGCAGAGGACGTGGGTTTGAGCCCAGTTTGGAGAACTATGATCCCACATACCACGTAGCAACTAAGCCCTTGCACCCAGGAGCCGGTGTTCAGTTCAGTTCGGTCACTCTGTTGTGTCCAGCACTTTGCGACCCCATGGACTGCAGCATGCCAGGCTTCCCTGTCCAGCACCAACTGCCAGAGCTTACTCAAACTCATGTCCTTAGAGTCAGTGATGCCATCCAACCTTCTCATCCTCTGTTGTCCCCTTCTCCTTCTGCCTTCAATCTTTCCCAGCGTCAGAGTCTTTTCCAGTGAGTCAGTTCTTGCATCAGGTGGCCAAAGTATTGGAGTTTCAACTTCAGCCTCAGTCTTTCCAATGAACATATTCAGGACTGATTTCCTTTAGGATTGACTAGTTGGATATCTCTGCAGTCCAGGGGACTCTCAAGAGTCTTCTCCAACACCACAGTTCAAAAGTATCAGTTTTTGGTGCTCAGCTTTCTTTATAGTCCAACTCTCACATCCGTATTTGATTACTGGAAAAATCATAGCTTTGACTAGACGGACCTTTGTCACAAAGGTAATGTCTCTGCTTTTTAATATGCTGTCTATGTTGGTCATAGCTTTTCTTCCAAGGAGCAAGCGTCTTTTAATTCCAAGGCTGCAGTCACCATCTACAGTGACTTGGGGGCCCAAGAAATTAAAGTCTGACACTGTTTCCACTGTTTCCCCATCTATTTCCCATGAAGTGATGGGACCAGATGCCATGATCTTAGCTTTCTGAATGTTGAGCTTTAAGCCAACTTTTTCACTCTCCTCTTTCACTTTCATCAAGAAGCTCTTTAGCTTCTCTTCATTTTCTGCCATATCAGTGGTGTCATCGGCATTTCTGAGGTTATTAATAGACTGGTTCCAAACTGGGAAAGAAGTATGTCAGGGCTGTATATTATCACCCTGCTTATTCAACTTCTATGCAGAGTTCAGTTCAGTTGCTCAGTCATGTCCAACTGTTTGTGACCCCATGGACTGCAGCATGCCAGGCTTCCCTGTCCTCAGAGCTTACTCAAACTCATGTCCATTGAGTCAGTGATCCCATCCAACCATCTCATCCTCTGTGCAGAGTGCATCATGCAAAATGCCAGGCTGGATGAATCACAGGCTGGAATCAAGACTGCCGGGAGAAACATCAATAACCTCAGGAGCCAGTGAGCCACAGCTGAAGAACTCACTTGAGGCAACTAAGACCTGACACAGCAAATAAACAAGTAAATGAAGATATTTTAAAAATTAAAAATAAAAGGAGTGCCTACTTCACAGTAGTCATATATGGACATGAGAGTTGGACTATGAAGAAAGCTGAGCACCAAAGAATTGATGCTTTTGAACTGTGGTGTTGGAGAAGACTCTTGAGAGTCCCTTGGACTGTGGGGAGATCCAACCAGTCCATCCTAAAGGAGATCAGTCCTGGGTGTTCATTAGAAGGACTGATGTTGAAGCTGAAACTCCAATACTTTGGCCACCTGAAGCAAAGAGCTGACTCATTTGAAAAGACCCTGATTCTGGGAAAGATTGAGGGCAGGAGGAGAAGGGGACAACAGAGGATGAGATGGTTGGTTGGCATCACCGACTCAATGGACATGAGTCTGGGTAAACTCCGGGCATTGGTGATGGACAGGGAGGCCTGGTGTGCTGCGGTTCATGGGGTCACGAAAAGTCAGACACGACTGAGAGACTGAACTGAACTGAACTACTTCACAGGGTTGTTGGGAGAAGTCAGTACACTGGAGCAGGTAACCTGCAGAACTTTGTATGACTGTGTGTCACAAATCCCGGGACTGACACACCTGTTTAGAACTCATGGGAAAGAGTAAAAATGTGTGAGTGTATGTCCAGACGGATGAGTGAGTGAGTGAAAACAGGGGAAAGGCCTTCCTCAGAAGCAGAGCTGAGACCAGGAAATGTTACCGAGGGAAGGTTAGAGGCATTACTTCTTATTAATCTAGAAGACAAGACACTCTAGGAACACATGAGGATTTGCAAAACATCTGCACGCGCTTGGGCCCAACGCTTTGTGACCCCATGCACCGCAGCACAACCCGGCCTTCCTGCCCTTCACTACCTCCTGGAGTTGCTCAAACTCATGTCCATTGAGCCGGTGATGCCATACAACCATCTCATCCTCTGTCACCCTCTTCTCCTCATGCAGGTAGCTTTACAACTCAGCTGGGAAAAGACTGTCCCACAAACAGCGTTTGTACAATTGTTTGACCATAAAAGGACAAAATTAGAGTTAAACTGTTGCTTCACAGCCATTCAGCAAAATCAGTTCCGGATGGATTGAAGTTAATAGTAAAACATAAAACCCTATGACCCTCCCCCCAAATAAAAATGTGGATCAACAATCTGTGACCTTAAGCAGAGAGAATGCTTTTAAGTATAAAAACAAAATAATGAGCTACAATAGAAAGCATAGATTGATTAAACTCCATAAAAATGAAGATATTTACAGTTTCAAAAATACAAGACGTAAAATACACTGGGAAAAATTATTTGCTTCATATACACTGGGCAAAGGGTTCACAGACATATTTTATAAAGAGTTCTTGGATGCTCTCAAAGAAACAAAAAACAAAAGTAAATGGGGCAGGGGGGTGAAGCTAAGTATGTAAATGTGAAATTAATCAAAGAAGGCACAGCAATGGCCAAAGAGGCACATAACACAAGCTAAACTCACAACAAAATACAATTTACAAGAACAGAGACGATTTTAAATGGTCTGATCAGCACATTTTTCCCTAATGATAACACCCATGGCCTGTGAGGGAGGGTGTTGAAAACAGGCATTTTTGAACGCTCTGGCTATCGTCTTTATAGCATAAGAGTAAAGACTTCTGCTGGGAAGCCTTAAGATTCTGTGGTCCTTTATTATGCAGTGTCTTTGTGTGAGTGCTGAGAGATGCAGTTTTGATACAGCTTCCCTGTATCAGTTTATTCTCACTGGGAGTGTACATGGATGACTTTGCTTTTCTCAGAGAACACTTGGCAGCACCCATCAAATTTTTAAATAAGGTCCTCCCTTCGAGTAATACTTGCCCAGGAGCTAACAGGCTTATCTTCAGTGAGGGCCACCACGATGTTGTTGAGCGCAGCGTGGAAGAAAACTGGGGGAAAGCCGGATCACCCATCAAGAAAGGGCCAGTAAGCCAGAATGGCTATTTGTGTAAGTCAGAAACGGTGGCATGTCTATAATTTCAACTGAATATAGCCATCTAATAGAACACGATGCAGCCACTAAAAAGAATGAGACAGTGTAACGGGTGCGGTATTATAGGAAAGCGTTTGTTGTAAATTGTCAAGAGAAAGAAGTCATTTCTAGAAAGCACGTCGTGCTCCAAGGTATGTGGCTCATTTACTGATGTATGTTACAAGGGCCTCAGACAGGGTGGTTTAGGGAAGTATCTCTTTTGACTCTATGGATTTCTGCAGTACTTAAAGTCCAGGCTTTGTTCCATCAGAGTTAGCGACTGTGCCTCGTGTGCCTGCCTGCCCAGTCAAGTCCTTGTGGGTCAGCCTGCGTTTCTGAACAAACCTCATCAAACACCCTTTGAGGACACGCAGGGTCATCAAGACAACACTGCACACCTCAGCCTGGCTGGTGACACCGCCTGTGCACTGGCTCGTATGCCTCACCTGTGCCCCCCGTGCCTCACCTGCGCCCCCCGCACCTCACCTGTGCCCCCGCGCCTCACCTGTGCCCTTACGCCTCACCGGCGCCCCCACGCATCACCGGCGCCCCCCGTGCCTCACCCGTGCCCCCGCGCCTCACCCGCGCCCCTGCGCCTCACCTGTGCCCCCCACGCATCACCGGCGCCCTTACGCCTCACCGGTGCCCCCGCGCCTCACCTGCGCCCCCACGCCTCACCTGCGCCCCTGCGCCTCACCGGTGCCCCCCGCACCTCACCGGCGCCCTTACGCCTCACCGGCGCCCCCGCGCCTCACCGGCGCCCCGCGCCTCACCTGCGCCCTTACGCCTCACCGGCGCCCCCCACGCCTCACCGGGCGCGCCTGCGCCTCACCAGTGCCCCTGTGCCTTACCTGTGCCCCCTGCCTCCGGCCGAGCCCCACATTAATAGTTTTCCACATTTTCACGTTGCCTGTTGCTCCAAATTGTCCCCTCTACCTGGAATGCCCTCCCTTGCCTTGCACACCTGGAAATCTCCATGGAGACTCGGGTAGCATCTTTCATGGGAAGTCTTGCTTAATGTTCTAGTCTGTGGTGTGTAACCCACTGAAGTGATTTAATTTTCTTTAATCAAGATGAAATTTACATAGCATAAAATTAACCAGGGTAAAGTGTCTGGTTCAGGAACATTTTTCACATCTAGATTCCCAAGCCTCGACCTAAACCTTCAGCTCGGAAAGCTCTGGTTTTGGCGCCAGCAATCTATATTCTAATAAAGCTCCCGGATGATTCTTGCAGACGTGGGAGTTTAACCGCCACTGCCGCGCTGTCCTCCGGTCAGCACGGGACTGTTTGTTTTCCTGCCTGTTAATTTATAAGCCAGAAACTGAGAATCTGCGTAAGGATGTCAACAGAGCAATAGACATATAGATGTGCACTACTGCTACTAATAAGAAGTCGCTGCAGGCGTGTCCGACTCTGTGCGACCCCAGAGACGGCAGCCCACCAGGCTCCCCCATCCCTGGGATTCTCCAGGCAAGAACACTGGAGCGGGTTGCCATTTCCTTCTCCAATGCTTGAAGGTGAAAAGTGAAAGTGAAGTCGCTCGGTCGTGTCCAACTCTTAGCGACCCCATGGACTGCAGTCCACCAGGCTCCCCCCATCCATGGGTTTTCCCAGGCAAGAGTCCTGGAGTGGGGTGCCATTGCCCTCTCTGATATAGATGTGTAGATATGTGTTTAAAAAACGTGTATATGTAATTGTAATTATGAGGGCTTCTGTGGCGTCTTAGTGGTAAAGAATCCTCTTGCGATGCAGAAGATGTGGGTTTGATCCCTTGGTTGGGAGGATCCCCTGCAGAAGGAACTGGCAACCCACTCCAGTATTCTTGCCTGGGAAATCCCACAGACAGAGAAGCCTGTCGGGCTGTCGTCTATGGGGTTGCACAGAGTCAGACACCACTGAGTGACTGAGCAAACACTCATGCAAGGGTTAATATGACCATACTGAGTACACTGTATCGCATTCCCATAATAACAAGTCTCGCAAACTATAAAGCTCTATCCAGGTAGAAGGAGGAGGTAGGAAAAATGCCCCTGCCTCTTACCCCATTGTCAAAGTGAGCCTGGAGCCAGCAGCCAGTGCCTCAGCCCTTTCAGGAACCTGAGGCATGCTCTCAGCTGGGATGTGTTCCTCCCTCTTCCTGGCACTGGCTGGTGATGCCTGTTGCCAGGAAGAAACGGTCTCGGGCAACCCCGCTGCCCTGGCTCCGGAAGATCAGAGCTTCGCCTTAGGGTGCGGGGGCGTCTGCTGTCAGTGCTTTCCAAAATCCCACGCAGGGATGCGGCTGAGCTGAGCCTGGAGTCCCGGGATGTTGGCAGGTCTGGCGTGGCTCCCTGGACAGAGAGACTGGGACTGTCTCTGATGTGGAGGCTCACTCTCCATCTCAGGAGCCTCGTCCATCTGGCTGCTCTCCACCCGCAGCCAAGGACCTGCTGCCTTCTGGGGGCCTTCGGGGTCTGAGTGAGAGAAACAGAGGAGGAAGGTGACAGCTGGGAACGGGGCGGGGAGAGGAGAGACAGGGCCCCTCTCCAGGAGCCATTGATCAATCTTGAAACTGGGATGCTTTCGTTTCTCTGCAAACTGGAGCTCCGTGTTTAGGGGAACTGCAGCACGCATGACGTGAGCACGGAGGGCACCATGCTGAGGCATCGGACCCAGGAAGAATCAGGTTCGGATCCCAGCTGTACCACTTCCTGGCTGTGTTATCTGGGGCGATTAACCTGCCATTTCTGAGTCCTCTCTTTGTCCATGAAATATACCTCGCAGAATTTCTTTGTAAGGTTTAAATTACAAAATATCAGTGAAAGGCTTTGTGCAGTGCTTGGGAAAAAAAAAAGAAAACAGCAGATCGATACATGCTAATTATCTTCAGGAGCATCTCTCTCCTTGAAAGGACGGCTTTGTTTTACAAGACTGTGAAATGCCCAAGCAAGGCAACGCGGAATCAGCTCTGAAAGCAGAATCAGAGACCTGGACTCCATCTCTGGACATGCACCGCCACCTCGGGCAAGTCCTTTCCAATCCTCCTTCTGTAAATGCAAGAATCCAGTGGGGCGAGGAGGACCACCACCCAGTGCCTTTCGACGGTCAGATCTGCTTGAGGCCCAGAGAGGTGAAGTTAGTCGCGTAAAGCAGTGTGACCCCAGAAGGAACTGGGATTCCACCCAGGAGTGTCATCAGACTCAGGAGTCATCCTTCATCCACCCTCTTTGAACCTCCCTCCCTTTCGTCTTTCAGTGATGATGACAATCATCATCACCATGGTGTGAGCCCTTTACCTGTGTCCAGTGGTGTTTTACAGTCTCTGTTCATCTTCTTTCATTCCCACAAGCCTCTGAGGCAGCCTCTGTAATTCCCCACTTCCCAGATGAGGACATGGAGGGCCAGGACTTGAACCCAGGTCTGAGTCTGTGTCCAGAAAGGTTGCCCTGCATTCACTTCTCTCCTCCCTTTCTCCTACCCCCAGTGACTCATCAGGTGTTAAGACAGCACTGAAGAGGCTGAGTCAGTCAAGGCAAGAAATAGCTGCATCTCCCATCCCTTCTGCAGACAGGAAAGGAGGGAGAGCAAAGCGCCTTTGGAGAGAAACACACACCTTATCACGTGTTCCCTGCAGCCTTCACTTTTTTCTTATTTAACCAGCCACCTCTCTCGTGCTTCCCCAGTCCCCCAGTCAGGGACGACCACCAGAAGCTTACACCATAAACAAGTCACACAAATTTCTCAGACGCCCCCACCAGGAAACTCGAGCTGGGAAATGGCTCAGCATACGTCTAAATGGTTAATCGACTTAATTGCTGGGAGCTGGGCAATTAGCTCACTTGATCCACCCCAGTGGCCACAAAACGTCCTTAATGCCGCTCAGTTTATTTGTATGTTAAGCTCTAGTTACTATTATGGGGAACTTCTCCATTGCTGATTACCCCATAAATATATAATGTAGTTGTGGGATGGAGGCAGTCTGGCGGCGTTTCATGAAAGGCTCTTCAGGGAACCAAGGAGGGTGCTCTTCTTTCACTCACTTGACAGGTACTTATTGTGCACCTACTGTGTACCAACTCCTCCTCAAGGCCCGGGAGACAGAGTCCTGAGCAAACCAGACAAAACAGTGCCCTCGCTGGGTATACGTTCCAGCAAGAGGACATGTGGAGCAGCTGAGTACATACACACCTACGTAACTCTGCTTCCCTGTGGCTCAGACAGAAAAGAAACTGCCCGCAGTGCAGGCGATCCGGGTTCAATCCCTGGGTCAGGAAGAGCCCCTGGAGGAGGGCATGGCAACCCACTCCAGTATTCTTACCTGGAGAATCCTCAAAGACAGAGGAGCCTGGTGGGCTACAGTCCACGGGGTTGCAAAAAGTTGGACACGACTGAAGCAACTTAGCCCAAGCAAGCACGCAGGAAGAAAATAAAACCCAATGATGGGGTTGGGGTGAGCAGGGAAAGACTGCTCGGGTGAGGGTGGTCAAAGAAAGTCTCGCTAAGTTTGGTTAAGACATAAATGAGAAGTAGATACTCTATCAAGACATGTGGCAACAGTGCTGGAGGCGGGTGTGGGGCGTCAGTAAAGGCAAAGACCCTGAGGTTAAAAGGGGCTTATCTTGCCTGAGGACTGGAAGCGAGGCCCGCCCGCCTGGAGCCCAGCGTGTGAAGGTGAGACTGGCACAGGCGAGAAGCGGAGATGGAGGCAGAGGCCAGGCAGGCGGGGTCATAGCAAGGAATTTGGATTTTTTTTTCCTAAGTGCAACGAAAGGGCATCGCGTGATTTATATGTAAAACGTTCCCTTTGGCTGCTGGGGTGAAGGGTGGATTGTGAGTGGGGGCAGGGAGAGGCAGAGAAGAGGAAGGACCAAAGGAAGCTGGCATCCAGTGGGAGAGCAACTTCAGCTCCCCAGGTGAGAGAAGACACCTTGGAACCAGGACAGACTGGAGTCAGTGGAGAACCGAGGCTATTTGTGGGAAAGGATGTCTGGGACTGAGTTTGGAATACACAGAGCCTCCGGGGATTTTAGCCGATGCCGGGATACCGGTGGCGCCAGTTAGCTAGACTGAACACCTGGGAAGAAGCGTTCAGGCAGAAAGATTCATGTTTTCCGAAAGAATCATTTGGTCTCAGCCAAAGGAAAGACACTGGAGTCCAAGAGACCAGAGGAGAAATATCGCTGTGATCAGACGAGACGTGAGGGCAGTGTGGGCCGGGCCCAGCCGTGGGATGGTGGGTTGTCCCCAACTGGAGACTAAGCCTAACACGAGCTCCAAGGTCTGCGGTCCAATCTGTGCAATACAAGACCTCCAAGTAGAAGCCTCGATTCTGTCACAGCCCCGACGATCAGCTGCAGCCCCATCTTAATCCTTCCTGAAGTTGCGTGGAGGTGAGGGGAGGGTGGATCAAAATTAGAATTATATCAAGCAGAAAATAATCTTCGGTCTGGGCTGCACTGATAAAAAAAAATAGGCAGAATTCATAATTACCATATACAACTGTTTATGTTTGTGATTGTGAGTTACCGCCACCTCCAGGTCCCGGCAGCAAATGACTTAATTGCTTTAGGCTGGAGCTGGCATGCAGGGAGCAGCGGAAGGGCGAGCGGGATGGACGGAGCAATCCTCTAATCTCTACTCCCCCCGTCCTGTCCCAGGTGGGTCCTGGGTGTGGCCCTGGTTTCTGTGGGAGCCCCTGTCCAACGGGATCACTCCTGCCTTTGTCCTGGTCAAAAGGTTGCTGCCCTGGGATGTCTTGGAGTTGAGAGAGATGTCAGGTTCTGGGCTGAGAAGAGAAGGAAAAAGACGCTGGTCCCAGTGCAATAGGACATCAGGAACGGGCTCATCCTTAGATTCTCATGTGCCACAACTGCCAGCCATCCAGCCCTGAAGCCTGGGCACCCTTAGAGCACCAAATCTCACCAATTTGCTCACCAGCCTGTGTTGGTGCCTAGTGCCTGGCATGGGGTACGTGCCTGAGTTTGAGCATCCCTAGAGACAGCCCTGAGACAAGGATCTGAGTGCACGTGGGTGATTCTAGGAGGCACTTACCTGGAAGTGGGGAAACGGAACAGGATGAAAAGGACCCCACGAGCAAGTTACCCCAGGAGCCCAACCATGCTGGGAACCTCCGGGAGACAGCACAGAACCGGGTGAAGAAGAGAGTTGTACATCAGTTCTCAAACTGCAGGGTGAAGGCAGGGCAGAGGAGGAGGGCTTGTTAATCCCTCATCACCACGTTCACAGGCAGAGAAAGCCTCAGTGGCCAGAGAAACCCTGAGCAACCAGACACACGTGTTGGCAGTTGGAAATTGGGCTGGAATGTCCTGGAAAGGTCAAGCCACGGAGACCCAGGCAGGACAGCAGCCTCAGCTCCGACAGAGCCCAATAAACAGTATTAAATGAAATGAGGGAACGGGAATAAGTGAATTCCCTGTGAGTTTAGGGCCATCCAACAGTACCACACCTGGCTAACTTAATCTTTGTCAGCGCTGACTCCTAGAAGTCCCCATCTTCAGGCCCGTGGGGACGTCTTTCAGCTTCTTTGTGCCTCAATTTCCTCATTGTCAAAACAGTGGTTATAGTGTTCACTTTATATGATGGTTAAGGACGTTCAATAGGACATGCCATTTCACTCATTCATGAGGGTGACCCATTCCTTTTTATCGGTAAACAACACTCCATTGCACGGAAAGACCACGGTTCGTTTATCCGTTCATCAGTTGACGGACGTATGAGCTGTTTCCACCTTCTGGCTGCAGTGCAGAGAGGTGCTGCTGTGAACATTCCTGTCGAAGTCTGGAGATGGATCTGTGTCGTCATTTCTGTTGGGTGGATTCCCAGAAGTGGAATTGCTGGACCATGTGGTAAGGTTACTGTTAATATTCTGAGGAAATGCCAGGCTGCTTTACAAAGGGCTGTGCCACTCTACATTCCCACCAGCAGCGCACGAGTGTTCCGATGCCTCTGCATCCACACCAGCACTTATCTGTCTCTTGGATCCTGGCCATCTTCATGGTTTTGATTTGTATTTTCCTACTGAATTAATAATGCTGAGTATCTTTTCATGGTCTTATTGGCCATTTGGCTATGTTCTTTGGGAAAATGTCTATTCAAATCTTTTGCTCATTTTTCAATTGGATTGTCTTTTTCTCATGGAAGTTTTAAGCATTTTTACATATACTAGATACAGATTCCTTATCAGACATATGATTTGCAATGAACTTCTTCCCTCTATGAATTACGTTTTCACTTTATTTTTTTTCTGTTGCATTTCTTTTTCTAATTGAGGTATCATGTACATAACGTTGTATTAGTTTCAAGCATAAAACGGAATGGTTCAGTGTTGGTATACATTGCAAAATGATCATGATCAGCAAGTTTAGTTAATATCCATCACCACCTTTCTTGATAAAATTATTTGTAGCATAAAGCTTCCAATTTTGATGAAGTCTAATTTGTCTGTTTTTAATTTATCCCTTGTGCTTTTAGCATCCTAAGAAACAATGGCCTCATCCAGGGTTATAAAGACTTACTTCTATATTTTCTCCTAGGCATTTTATAATTTTGAATCTTACATTTAGGTCTGTGGTCCATTTTGAGTTAGGTTTTATTCTTTTGCATGTATATATCCATTTGTCCAAAAAGACTACTTTACCCATTTAGTTTTCTTGGCATCTTTGTCAGAAATAAACTGGCCATCAGTGTTTATTTCTGGGCTCTCATTTCTATTCCGTCAATCAATATTTGCATCCTTGTGCCAGCACCATACTTTTCATCTCTCTTTTTTTCCCCCTTTGGCCACACCACACAGCACATGGGATCTTCGTTTCCCAACCAGGGATTGAACCTGTGCTCCCTGCATCGGAAACACAGAATTTAACCAGTGAACCACCAGGTAAGGCTCCACCCTTCTTAAGTGGTGTCAAATCCTACCTCCAAACACTATTTTGCATGCCAGTATTTGAGCACTCAAATTAGACCACGAATGGGCTTCCCTGGCAGCTCAGGTTGTAAAGTGTCTCCCTGTGATGTGGCAGACCTGGGTTTGATCCCTGGTGGAGAAGAGCCCCTGGAGGAAGAAATGGCACCCCACTCCAGGACTCTTGCCTGGAGAATCCCATGGATGGAGGAGCCTGGTGGGCTACATGGGGTCGCAAAGCATCAGACACGACTGAGCGGCTTCACTGGATGCCCCACACAGGGGTGTAAGTGATTGTCTTGGTAGTGAGTCATGATCTAGCTTCTTAGATGCTGGGTGACTCTGGGTCATTTACCTAACCTCTCTGAAACTGTGTTTCACGGAGCTTTATTTGTAAAAATAAGCATAGTGCCAGCTTCCTTCCTGCCTCACATCCTTCTTCCTCTCTTCCCTCTCCCACCTTTGAAGGCAGAGTCTCTGCCTCATTTATCACTGTGTCAGCTCAGTGTCTGACACAGAGTAAACACCGAAGACTCTTTCACAGAATGAGCCAGCCCCCACCCCTTGCTGGGGAAGTGGGAGGACATGGTTCCCACTTTACTCACGCCGCTGCTTCTAAACAAACACAGACTTGGTGGCAGCTGGGAGACCGGGTTTCCTGCTCCTGCTTTGTCTTGTTTGCAAGGCATTAACCTCCCCCGGCTCAGGTCTGAGTCCTGGATGGAGGCTCAGAGCTGCCTGCCTCCTTCCCTCCAAGCTTAGAGCCTTTTTCTCGGGGAGCAGAGGTTCTTAGACTTTCTGAGTTTCCAGCAGTCTCAGTGTTCCTACATTGTTTCACCAAAAGAAACCCCTTGACCTTCTGTTTATTAGGTATTTAGGTGCAAATTTAATGAGCATGTATGCCCTAACTACTTAGCAGCAGTTTGAAAAAACAATTCATATAAGTTGATAGAATAATAATATTTTTATTTCAGCCTTACATAAGCACAGTCACTTACTATCAAAATGTATATGCCTGTTGGGCTCTGCACAGCTTCTGAAACCTCGGAATCAGATTGGACTCTGGCAACCTCATTTCCTGTTCCACGCTGATTTTGGCCCAGACTTTGCTTTTTATCACAGCAACCACCGAAAACCCAGGGTCACAGAGATATGACATCATCAAAAGGAATGCGGTTTGCTCTAGTGCTGGAACTGGGAATGACCTCAAGCTAGTAGTTTACATGACATTGGAGAGAGTCCAAGTATTGCGAGGATGACCTAGACAATTAAAGATATCTTGCAGCATGGTCGGGAAGCAGCAGTGGCACCCAGGGTGCCTCAGTCCACAGTTTGGGAGCTGCAGTCCGAGGGGAAAGAGTAGGGGAATTGGTTTTTGATAATTTCCCTGGGATTTTAGCTCTGCTAGTGATTCCCTGTGTGATCTTGAGCCAGTCACTTCCCATTTGGACTTCAGTCACCCTCCTTCCCTGCAAAACCAGACCTCTACCAGCTCCAGAATCTCATCATCACCATCATCCCCTCACCATCACCACCATCATCACCGTCATCACCATCACTGACATCATCACAACCATCATCATCACCACCATCCCTTCACCATCACCACCATCGTCCTCCCCACCATCGGCATCACCACCATCATCGTCATCACCACCATCATCACCATCACCATCATCCCCTCACCATCACCACCATCATCCTCCCCATCATCATCATCACCATCACCACCATCATCACCAGCATCACCATCACCATCATCAGCGTAACCTTTGATGACGAGCTCTCAGTGTGTGTCAGGCAACTTCCTCCTCATGATCACTCTGAGGGAATCACTCTCACTGACCCTGTTTGACAGATGAGGAACTGAGGCTCCAGGGGTTTCAGGAACCCTGGCATCGCAGCAGAAAGTGGTACCTTTTGTTTCCCTCTCCATTGCCTGCCTTGGAAACTCTTCTCTGCCTCAATGGGTAGAAAACACTTTAAGAAGAATCAAGGTGACTCTACAATTCAGGACAAATCACATGTTACATATTGACACTCCAGAGGTGCAAGCCCATCCATCAGTATTCAAGTCTGTGTTGCCCGTTCCTGTGCTTTGAGACGAAGTTCTCAGAGACCAGAGCCTATATGTGAACTGAAAAATAAACCCCATTCATTACAGATTGGCTAATAATTGGATACTAACGTGGGTGGTTCACTCTTGTGTTCATCTGCAAAGACTAAACTGTTTCTTTTTTTCCTTTCATTTGATTACATTAAAAACCTTTAGGACAAAGCAAAAACTCTAGTGTAGTTACAAGTCAGTCATCCACCTTCATCTCTCATCACAGTCTACACCCCATGCTCACCTCCCGCTTTTTAATAAACGCATCTTCTTCCTTATGAAATACCAGTTGAACCCAGGCCCTATGCCAGGCACTGTTCTAGGCACTGGGGATGTGGCAGGAAACAAAAAAGATGCAGGACCTGCCCTCACAGAGTCTGTAATCTAAGAGGGAAAGAGAGAGAGAGAGAGAAAAGAAGATTCCAGAAGGGGCACTCATTGTGTAATATCAAGAGTAATTCACATAATCTCACAAGTCACTCCAGCATCCTAACTGTGAAGAATCGCATGGAAAAGAAGCACAGGGGCACTGAGGTCTGAGCATGTCCCCATGGGCTTTGTCCCAACCTTATCACTTTGCATAGTAATTGCCTTTTCAACTAGACAACAACACACATGTGATCATCCTTGCACCCTCAGCACAGGACTGGCACATAATAGGTGCTCAAAGAACACAAGCATCAAATGAGTAGATGCTCAGTGTAGAGGCAACACACAAGAGAAAAAAGAACTTTGCAATCTTGCCCCTCCCCTTCCCACACCCCTGTGAGATATCACTTTCCTGCCTTTATCATCTGCACTGGCAAGCTCACTTTCTCTTTTGAAGAACTAGTTTATGCTGCACTTACCATCATGCTTCTTTCTGCTCAGCTTATATCATGAGCATTTGCTCATGTAATGCGTTCAGTCTGACGTGCCAGTTCCCATCCGTTGATAGTATCTGGCTGGCATTCTTTACTGGAAAAGATGCAAAAGGGAAGTCAGGCTGTGATTGATTAGTGATGTCTGCCGTCGGCAGGGAAGTAGGGCATTTCAGGGTGGAGATCTGCTTTTCGCGACAAGGCTAAGAGTTTAGCTAACAGAAGCTCGTGTGACACGACCAGGCAGAAGCAAGGACAGAGGACAGAAACCACTTCTCTGATAGTTTGGCGTGCAATTCTGTCATGCTCAGTGGTGGCCTCAGAGCTGGAGGGACTACGGCATTTGCCCGCCTCAACCCTGTCTCCAGTCAGGGACATTAACTCTCTGGCACCTCCAGCCTGCCCTCTGTTGGGCTATGCAGGCTGCCAAGGCCAGGACAGCACTCAGAAGCAAAGAATCACGGGCACTCATAGCAAGAAGACGTGAGTGTGAGAGTGGACAGGACTTGGTGAGGTGCTGGCAATTTCAGTTCACAGTGTCCCCACTCACTTTCTTATAGTAAATCCCCAACAGCAAAGAAATTTTCCTGTAAAGGGGTAGAATGTAAATATTTGGGGCTCTGCAAGCCATTTGGTCTCTGCTACAGCTGCTCAACTCTGCCCTTATGGTGCAAAAACAGCCAAAGATGATATGTAAATGAAGGAGCATGGATGTGTTCTAATAAAACTTTATTAACAAAAACAAGTAGAGGGCCAGGTGTAGCTCACATAGTTGGATGGTTGATCTCTAAACTAAGGCTGGGATGGTGTCTGTTTATAACTTGGGTGCCGGTTTCAGTCATGTGTGTGTGACCGCCGGGAGCAAAGAATCTTTCTCGGGCTCAGTACCAAAGAGGATAGGGCCCACTGAGTGATGTCTGTCTCGGCCCAGTGTGGGAGCAAGAGGACACACACTGTGCATGTTGCATCCCTGTCCTTAGAAAACCTCAGCAATCAGAAGGAGCTCAAGCAATGTGGCACAGATAGCCTCTATTATTATGGAGAGGGCTCATCTGGGAAGCCTGGCCTCTGTCTAGACAGGTGGCAAACCTCTGGGACCTTCAGAATCTATGCCTTTGCAGAGACTGCTCCGTCAGCCCTCTAGACCATGAACGACTCGAAGGTAGAAACCATGAGTTTGTTTCTCCAGGCCTAACAGAGGTTGGCATAGTGTTTAGTGAATGCCTCTGACATCAATAAATGAGAGAATGAATTGGAGATCCAACAGAGACTCCTACTGTGTTAACAGGTTAAGACACTGCATACCTACTATCACAGCTCCAACACAAGAATCATCGTCGTGAAGTCGCTCAGTCGTGTCTGACTCGTTGCAACCCCATGGACTGTAGCCTACCA
Organism: Nanger dama; assembly: GCA_917880005.1. Lineage (NCBI taxonomy): Eukaryota > Metazoa > Chordata > Mammalia > Artiodactyla > Bovidae > Nanger > Nanger dama. Next base: position 13,613,978 of record CAKJTW010000053.1, on the reverse strand, counting down.
GGCTCCTCTGTCCACGGGATTTTCCAAGCAATAGTCCTGGAGTGGATTGCCATTTCCTTCTCCAGAGGATCTTCCCGACCCAGGGATCGAACCCCGGTCTCCCGCATTGTAGACAGACGCTTTACTGTCTGAGCCACCAGGGAAGTCATATGAAGCAGAAATCATCAACTCTATTTTCCAGACTAAATGGCTTCTGCATTATGACATCATCATCACCACCACTTAACATTCATGGACTGGACATTGTGTCATGCGTTTTACTTACATTGTTAAATGAACCCTGTGAGAGAAATGTCTTTAACTCTCATTCCTTTGTAAAAAATGCATTTGTTCATTTATTTGGCTTCATTGCATCTTAGTTGTGACTCGTGGGCTGTCCCACAGCATGTGGGATCTCAGTTCCCCAACCAGGGACTGAACTCACATCCCCTGCATTAGAAGGTGGATCCTTAACCCCTGGCCACCAGGGAAGTCCCTTTAACTCTCATTTTGTAGATGGAGAAACCAAGGCTCCGATGGGAAAGGCTTGCCTGGGACGAAGCCACGAAATGCTGACGCGAAATGTTGGCAGCGCGTCCAACCTGTCTGCCTCTGAGGCTCATGATCACGGCATTGAATCCAAGTGCTGCCTGCCTGCTGGGTCTCGCATGCATCGACGGAGGGGGGCTCTGCAGGAATGGCCCAGGCCCCGCTTCAGCCGGGACGGGTCACAGGCTTGAGCAGGACAGAGCAGCAGGGGCGGGCAAGGGTGGGCAGGGGCTGGCCGCCACCCCGCCTGCCAGGGGTCCACCCCCTGCTCCTCCACAGCAGCGGGCTGGGAGCCCTGGTGAGCCCCGTGCCCTGTGATTGGCGGCCTGCTGATGGCGGGGGTGCCCTGGAATTTATTATCCAAGCATGCCTTCCTGAGGGTGCCTCACTGCCTGACACTGCGTTATCAGAAAGCTGGGAATGGTTAGCCGAGCCCATCTGTTAGCCAAAGAGGGGAGCTCGGTGGGTGGGAAGGTCTGCAGAGTCATTTGAAAGGAATTTCTCTGATGCGGAGGCCAGGGTGGAAGGTTATCTGCCCGTGGGCCCGTGGGCTGCCCGGTTTGGGTGTTTGGAGGCTTTAGGGAGTGGTGCATCTGGGTTGGGTAAGGGGGCTCTCCTTTCTTGTTCTCAAACAAAAATTGCTGGGGTCCTGCCTCCTCCTGAGCAACAACTTTAACCTGTGAGACCTCATAGCTGAAACCCTCCACATTAGCATCGTCGGTGTCTCAGTGATGAATCTGGGACAGATGGGGATAAATGCAACAATCTGAATTAATACCGGGGTCGCTAATGAATCTGGGAGCTGGGAAATAATTAGGAGAAGTTCCCGCTCCCGCCAGGGTGATGCTGTGTTGGCTGCTTTCTCCTCTGCCCCCGCCCTCCCAGCCAGGGTGCCCCAGAAGAGAGCCGTGCCGCCACCCAGGGCACGTGGGTCCCAAGACTTGACCTTGGGTTTGATTTCTGGTGTGTCTGTGACAGGCTGGTGAACGGCAGGAGGAGGGTAGCTCTCCCTGGGGCATGCAAAGTTCATCGGAGCTGGGGCAAAGTGCTGCAGTGACAGCTGGGAGACCTGGGTTCAAGTGCAGACTCTTGGTGAGTGACCTTGGGGCAGATGGTCCCCCTCTTCTCAACAGAGATAAATCATCACAGAGGGTGACACGAACCACTTGCTGATCTGCACTGGACCCACACTAAGTGGCTCACTGGCAGCATCTCATTTAAGCTGCCCCCATAGCTCCAGAACTCTGTTAGTCCTCAGATGCTTACTCCTCCTTTCTGAAACTTAGCACAACTGTGACCGGATACTTGAGTATTTAATTTTTAATGGCTATCTACCCTGATAGACTGGAGATTCCACAAAGATATCACCCATTTTTCTCACTGCTCTGTCCCAGCTACCAAGAAGGGTGGCAGGCATGTTACATTTTTTCAATGAGTATGAAATGAATGAATGAAGCTGGAAGGTCAGGCTCGACCCTTGTGAGCAGAAGTCCGCTGATGATGCTAACCATGGTGACCAGTTCAACTCTCGAGAGCTGTTGCTTCCTGGTCAGGGAGCTCAGAAGCAGGCTTAGCATCCAGCCTCCTTGCCAGGGCGGTGGGCGCTGACAGGGGCTCCTCTGGCGTGGTGTGAGGGGGCGGTGTCCAAGGCTGACTCCAGCCCACCCCCGTCCCCCTCATGGATGCTGTGCTCACTGGAGCCACTTCACATGGACATGCTTGAATAGCCACCAGGACGGTCTGGGCGTCACATGACCACCACCCCCGGCTGCCAGCGGGGCTGGAGGCGGCCAGGGGGTTCGGGGTCACCTCTGCAGTTAAGTCGTGTACCTGGCGAAGACCGTGTTTGTGGAGAATGTTTCAAGGAACAAAGCGTTCTTCATTTTTCTTTTCTTTCCCCTTTTCTTGCTTCTCTTTTTCTTGGCCGTCTGGACTCAGAATATTTCCATGAGGGGTGGCCAAGGTGAGAGGAGCTTTGGGGCAAGAGGAGGAGGATCTGCTTTCTGACCCTCAGGGCAGGACGTCTCGTGGCTGAGAGCCAAGATGCTGAACTGGAAGTTCCCGGGTTCAAACTGTGGTTTCTCCCCCGACAGGGCATGGAGAATGACCTCGAGCTACTTAATCAACCCCTCTGAGCTTTATTTTCCTCGTCTGTTTTGCGAAAGGCACTGCGGCCCCGAGGTTATTTCAAGGATTCGAGAGAGAGTTCGGAGGAAACACTCAGTGCATCCTTCTCCCCCAGTTCGGTTAATGCAGCTAATAGAACAACAATAACCATCGTTAGCTGTGGAAGCAATAAACTAGTCCTGAGGTTCCTTCTTGCCGAGGATGCTTGCAAATCAGATAGGAGACACTGGTGTCTCTGCCACTGGCTTTTCAAGACAAGGGAGAAAAGAGGGATGAGTTGAAGGAGATGCTCCCAGGTCTTTGCAATTATCCGTCCACTGCTTGAGCCTAAAAGATTCCTAGAGGTCACAGGTTTTAAGCCCCTGGAGATGCTGAGGACCAGAGAGGGGAAGGGACATGCCCAAGGTCACATAGCAGCAGATGGGCAAAGACTGGACCAGTTCTTCTCTTTCCTGAATTAATGACCTCAGTCTAGTTCTTCTGACATAATGTCAGCCTATGCTCTCGGCAGACGTGAGTGAATGGCTGAGAGTAGTGGTCACCACCTTCCACACGCCCAGCATCGTTATAGGCAGGCAGGTGTTCTGGTCCTTGTCCTTTTGAGAGGTGAGCACTGGCATAGCAATGAGTAGTTTCGAAATGGGGGTCTCCACAAGTGTGCTGCTTGACCCGGGGTGGGATGTAAGTGGCCAGTGGGGTCGGTGGACGGAGCTGAGTCCCCTGTACATCACATAGGGCCCTCCAGGCAGGAAGAGCACCATCTCCTCCCGAGACCCACAAGACCTTGTATTTTGGAGTCTAGCAATGACTGACCTCGAGCAAGTAACTTCTGCTCTTTGGGGCTCAGTATTCTCATCTGTAAAATGGGAGAACCATGGTGTCTACCACACTGGCGGTCTTCTTTCAGATTAAACGAGTCCACTGATTTAAAGTTCTTAGAACAGCCTCTGGCACATAGTAATAAATGTGGTCCACTAAGTCACCTAGATGTCACAACTCCTGCAAGGGGGTGACGCCACTCCTGTCTGAGGCTAGCACACAGGAATGAGAGACGCATGACCCTCGGTCATGGACTCCATGGGTGTGTGGTCATTCTCAGGTCCAAGGGGTGAACGAGCGCTGCGGTGACGTACTGTGCCCAGACCCAAAGGCAGAAACAAGTCAGAGGCTCCTGCAAATATCTGCCCGGTGCCCACAAATAAGGGCCAGTGGTATCCGAGCACCTGGGCTTGGGGCCACGAGCATGTGCTGACCCTTCTTTTCTCAGGCCCACTGCCAAGTGGTCAGAGCTGTCTCCAGCTTCTCCCAGGACGTGGAGGCCAACTCCCTGCTTGTCAACAGCTTCTGGGGAAAAGGGGACTCCCCACCCCTTGCCCCCTGGGAGAAGCATCTGCTCTGGAGGGGAAGACAGGCATACCCCATTAGCATCCCATCACAGCCGCTGACCAGCTGTGTGACCCCAGGCAAGCCCCTTCACCTCTCTGAGCCTCAGTTGCCTCGTTCATCAAATGGGGCTTCCTTGAGAATTTAATGGGATGGGCTTCCTCTGGGTGGGTCCTGCTTTGCTTAGAGCTGACGCCTTAGTGCCAAGCACAAAGCTTCACACCAAAACAAGGCTTAACAAGCTGGTGGCAAACAGGTGCCTATCAACAGTACATGGATCGAGGGCTTAACAAGAAGCCTGCCACTGTTCTCAACCCTTCCCATAAATTGGTTCATTTAATTTTTACGGTGAGTTTCATGACCCCTGTCTCACAGGTAAGCACACTGAGACTAGGCAAGAAGGAAAAAAAAATTGAATCTCCTGTCCATGTTCACCCAACTCGTAAGTGGCCGAACCAGGACTTGAACCCAGACAATCTGAAACTAGAGCCTGAGCTTATAAACACTGGGTCTCAACTGAAGAGGAAGCAGGGAACCAAGAGGTGCAAGGGAAGTGCCCACCGCTCAGAGTGGCACACCCCTGAGGGGCCGATCTGTATCTGCAAAGCCCGTGCTTTCATTAAAAGCAGAGCAAGCACCTGACTGTCACTTTTGCTTGCCATGTGCTAGCAGCGATCAGCATCTCCGGCATTCAGGGATGCAGAGAGGGCCCCCGACCACAGGGAACAGAGATACCCCAGTTGGTACCCAGAGAGTCGGCAACTCTCCAGGAGAAGCATCTGGGAGAGGCCCCCGCCAGTGGTTCTCTCGCTCAGGCCAGCCTTCTGCATGATGGCGTGGCCTGCGTAGAATGTTTAAAGATAGATCTGAATTGGTTTCCAGAATTTAAAAATGGGAGATTTCACATTTAAAAAAAAAATCCAGATTCCTTGTGTGGAAAAGTGTTCTCCGTTTGGCTCTGTGCTGGCTGCACTTTTCACTGTATGTTTCTGACCTGCACCACTCCCCACCCCCACCCCCCGCCCCCGCCCCGCCCCACTGGGCATCTGAGTTTGCATCTCCTCGAGGCCAGGGCTGTGGGATGCTGGAGGCAGGGGCATGACCCCGCTGGCTGACAGCTCCGAGAGAGGCCCAGGCCTGGGAGGGCTTTCTCGCCCTAGCTTGAGATAGAGATGACTCAGGGGCCAGTGTGGGCCTCTGCACAGAGCCAGCTCTCCTCCCCTGATTTGTTTTTGTAAAGCAGAAATAGAAGTTTCCATAACGTGGTGCGACTCCACCCAACCCTGGCAGGCTCGGGAGTCACTGCTGTGAGCGTCCAAGGGAGAGCTCAGGTTGGCAGCCTGCTGTGGCTCCTGGGTTCACAGCGCACAGTGGGACAGCATGTGCTTATCTGCAAGGCAGTGCCCCTCCCCAGAAGACAGGGACTCCCTGGGGAGATCAAGGTCAAGGGGCCACGAGAGGCGGGGGGAGGCAGGAGAACCACAGACCTAGGCCAGGCTCTATAAGCCATCTACCCATCCATCCATTCATCCTTCTTCCTTTCCTTCCTTCCTTCCTTCCTTCCTCCATCCACCCATTTGAGGACTGTTTATTGAGAACTTGCTGTATTCAAGACTTTCCAAGCTATACTCCGAAAATATAGAAACAGAAAATAGAACACAAAAACCGCTCTGTGCCCGCAAAGCCTTCAGTCACTTCCGAGAGGCAGGCATCCAACAGGCAGTGACAGGTGAAGAGTAGGAAAAGGGCCCCTGGGTAGATCTAGTTTGGCTCCTCCCTTAACGGGACACCTTGCGGTCCTTTATTTAAAGGAAGTCGATGCCTATACGGTAACACAAAGCATCCTCTAGGTGAAAACAGCCAGAGCTCAGACGACGATTACGGTGCGTCCATCCGTAAAAGACAGAGACCTTGGCTGGGCTTCCATGCACTTGGACTTGCCAAAAGATCTCTGAGAGAATCCATGAGGAGTCGGGAACAATGGATGCCTCAGGGATAAAGCTAGGTGCTAGGGTACAAGGAGGTGAGAGAGCTTTTGTGCTGCATAAAATTTGATTTTCTGAATGTGTAGCTTTTTTTTTTTCCACTAAAAATGGCTGGGAAATGTAAGGTGGATGGATGGGTAGATTGATGGATGCATGAGAGGTGAGAGAGAGAGGAATGGGAAGAAAGAATGGAGGGAGGAAGAAAGCGGCACTGGGAGAAAAGAAAAACCCTTCACAAGTTTGGTGGTTTGATACAGAGCTACAATAGGAGATCCACGCTGCCACAGGGCATTCCGAGAAAGCTTCCATGACGCTGGGGTGCTCGGCCTAGCACACTACGGATGAATAGGAGTTGCCTAATGATGGGTGCTTCCCTGGTGGCTCAGCTGGTGAAGAATCCACCTGCAGTGCGGGAGACCTCAGTTCGATCCCTGGGTTGGGAAGATCCCCTGGAGAAGGGAACAGCTACCGACTCCTGTATTCCGGCCTGAGGGTTCCACAGACTGTACAGTCCATGGGGTCACAAAGAGCCGGACACGGCGGAGTGGCTTTCATTTTTACTTTCGCACGATGGACACAGAGGTGGGCAGAGACCCCACAACACTGCAAGCAGCAGTAGGTCCTCGGGCCCACCCTCTCCCACCGCCGGACCTCAGGTACTACATCTGCAAAGAAAAGAAGATGCCACTCAGTTAAGGTCTGGGAGATTCTAGGAATCAACAGAGACACATGTGAATACAGGCCCGTCTTAGCCTCTGCAGGCGGTAACCTGCCTCCCGGGGCCCGCTCCCTGCTTCCTCCTATTCCGGTAGATAGGACTGACCAGCACGGGGACAAGCAAGAGAAACAAAGAAAGTCTGCCTGTGTATCAAACTTTGAGGTCTCTGAACTCTAAAGACGCTCTTTGTATCTCTCTAGGGGGTAGGTGATCCCTTGCCCCCAACACGCCCCCCCGCCACCCCCGCCAACCCAGTGAAATACAGAGGCCAAGAAGCTTAGTTTATCTGAGCGGATGGATGCTGGCTGCTCCTTGTACGGGCGCACGATAATCATAACAGCACATATTTCACGGAAGCCAAGGACTTAAGCACACAGAGCCCACAGTGTCCCCCAGGCAAGTCCATGAGGTCGGTAGCCACGTGGCTGCGGATCCCTGTTCATGAGATGACAATCCTGGGGCTCAGAGCAGCTTAGTTGTTTGTCCCAGGCTGCAGAGGGAGTCTGAATCCAGGTTATGTTGACCCCAGAGCTCGTTTCCTTAGCCGCCAACCTCACTGCTGCCCATCCTCGAGAGGGCCCTTCCTCCGCAGGCATCGAGGCCAGAGAGGGCTGCCTGGGAGAGGGGCTATTCGGGTGGTGTCTGGGGGTCAGGGGGCTCTAAACCATCCCCCACACTCTAAGAGAATCAGTCCTCTTCCACAAGGAGATTTCCTTAAGAATAAAGGGCCCTGGAGACATTAAAAGGAAAACTCATAAAAATTCATCTCTGAGTAGTAATTGCGTCATAAACAGCATTGAGTTGGAGTGCGAATGCAGATCAGGCCGTGCGGATTCATGATGCGAACAGCTGGGAGGAGGGCACGCATCCACAGACTGCCCTGCTCCAGGCTCCTCCATGTGCCAGGCAAAGTGGGCTGGGGGAGAGTGCGCCCTGAGGTTGGAAGGACACCTTCAGACCACCAGTGACCACTGTCTCACACTCCGAATCATTGTCTAGCACCTCCTGGAGATGTGGGTTTGCTCTCTGTGTCCCTCAAGCAGCACGTTCTGAGCACCTACTGTGTGCAGGCATGGAGCAACACCGCCCCTCCTCCCCGCCCTCTCCCAGTTCACCCCACATGAACTTGACCATCCTGGAAGATGAACACAGATGTTTATGAACTTTGGGTCCACATTGCCATTCACGTTTTTCTTGGTTTGTTGTGGGGGTTGGGGGGAGATACATGCCACAAGCATATATTGAGCACCAACTGCATACAGCATGACCCTGACCTCAGCTCTCAGAGCCGGTCGTGGGAGGTCTGCAGGGACCCAAGACAACACTGGAGGAATGGGGAGCTGCTCCAGGCCGAGGCAGGATGGATTCCACCCAGTCTGGAAACCACATGTAGTTGGAAATGGCTGGCAAGTGGGGGCTGAGTGTGGTGGCGATGAGCCCCAGGGGTTAGACCATACTGGATGACCTTCTGTGTCTCCCCAAGGAGCTGGGACTTGATTTCCACTTGGAGGAAACACGGCCTTCACTGTCTCCCCCGAAACTCTGATTCTTGGACATGCAAGAGGCGGAACCTGCAGTCCGTGGGTCTCATCGAAGTCCAGACGGAATAACCAGTCCATAGCCTTCCTGTGGTTTTTAAAACTGTGTTTCATGGCACGCCGAGGTTCTGGAAGATCCGTGGTGGAGAGTAAGTGTGAGGTTTAAGTGGGCAATGTTCTGGAACCTCCCTGCTTAAGCCAGATCAGCCCCACCTGTGTCATTTTTGTGTGTGTGGTTTGAAATTACACATAAGATTTCATGTAGAAAGGGATTCTGTTACTTAAATAAGAATGACTCCCACTTTAAGCAGAGCAAAGTCCAGATTCTTCCCCAAGCTTTCATGATCCAGACCAAATCCATGTCTCCAGGCTCAGCTCAACCATTTCCCACTCCCTGCATCTCACCGCCCGGCACCCTAGCCTCCGGCTATGCCTATACAGAAACTTACTGCTCCTCTGTGACGCCATCCCTCTTCTTAACCTGACCTTTTCCCAAGGTTGATTTCAAATCCTTCCTCCTCCAGGAAGCCCGCTCTGACCCTTCCAAGGGTCTCTAACCCACCCAGAGTCAGAACCTCTTTCGACTGACTGAGAAGACCCTGAGGCTGGAATCGTTGACCTGGTCATCAGTGGGGTCTGGTACCACACTGGACTTCTGGCAGATCCCCAGAAATGTGAGCAAGCGGGAAAGAGCGGGAAAGGGGTGAGTTTGGGAAGTATGTAAATTAAAGGATGTAGGGTCAGACAAATGGATGGGGGGAGGGAAGATGGGAGGCGGGGGCGGGGGATGAAGTGAGGAGACAAGGAGAGGGGGACGGGAGGATGGAGGGATGGGAGGGAGGAAGGAACGAGGAAAGACCGCAGGACGGACGGTGGGCGGTGCCCGTGTGTGCAGCGCAGGCAGCCCCGGGCTTCCACTCTCCCGGGAGGCCAGGGCACCCGGCCTCCCCCGCGCCGCCTCGGCCCTCACCGCCCGCCCCTCACCCCGCCTCTGTCACACAGCCAGCCCCTGACATGCCCTCGCCCGCTCGGTGATTACTCCTTGAGCAGCCTCCCGTATCCTGTTCCTGCTCTTCCTACAAGCAGAGAAGCAGAAAAATCCATCCTGATGAGGAGGAGGCCGCCCGCCCCCCAGCCCCCCCCGCCCCCCGTCTCTGCAGCCTGTAACTCTCAAGCAGTCAGGCAGAAACAGGCAGTCAATTTTTTCCAGGGTCGGGCGCCGGCTGTAAGGCAGAGCCCTGCAGGGTGACAGGGGAGGTGGTGGGGGCGGGGGCGGGGGTTGGGGGTGGACAGCACTCGGATGGCACGACCGTTTCTCCTCCATCCTGGGGGCAGCGCTTCCTGCCTGGCTCGCCCCAGATGCAGCCAGCTGTGTGATTCACGGTGCATACCACCTCCCTGACAACCCCCAGCACCACCGTGCAACCATCTCACCTAAGACCTCAGCCCGGTGAGACATCATGGGCAGGGCAGAATTCCCTCCTGGCATCCATCACCCCTTCTCCCCCAGCCCAGCTTCCCCGCTCTCATGGAAGGCAGCCTCCTGTCCCCACCTGCCTCTGCCCCTCGGTACCTTCACAGTGGACTCCTGGCAGAGGAAAAGGGGAGTGATGTGCCTGGACGCACCCTGGTGTCAAGTGGCGCTTTGCTGCAGGGGCCACTGAGACATCACCCAGCTGCTGCGAGGGCAGACGGATCCCAGCTGAGCCCCTGCCCCCAGGAACTGCCCTTTGCTGGAGCGAGAGCTGCCTTGTCCAAGATCAAGCCTCCTTCCAGTGTCTGCTCAGTGAGGGGGTGCGGCCCGGCCTCCTTGCCTCTGGGCAGAATGACTTGAAGAGCCTTCTCGGCTCTGGAGCGCCCATGGATCAGCTGAGACCCTGGGGGAGCCTGAATCGCACCCCAACTTGTCTCTGCCTCACTCTGCTTGTTTCTCTTCTCCCAGATGTGTTGATCCTGATGGTCTCCCCAGTTGCACCCCAATAAACCCTGGGCACGGAAAGTCCCAGAGTCCCAGGGTCCGTGTCCGGGAGGAGACAACCTCCCACATTCGCCTATTTAATCTCGGCAGCATCTCTGCCTGGCACAGTCCTGATCCACGGGTCAGGAGCCTGAGGCTCAGAGAGGCCGCCTGTCTCGTCTCGGATGCTCTGAGAGGGTCTGGGCTGCGATTCCCCTGCAGGGGTTCAGGACAGGAGGTCAGGATGCTGACTCCTGCTGCCTCTGCCCTTCAGAGACAACCCGAGAGAGATTCACCATTGCTTTCAGACTTCAGTAGGCCAGGGCTCCCTGCCTCAGCTGCCAGGGCACCCAGGTGGAGACATCCCGCCTTGCCCCAGGATCAGGCTCGCTCATTTTCAACTCTGGATACTGTCACTCTCCACCTGCTACACTCACCAGGGTCCGGGGGGCAGGAGGCGGGACACGGGGAGCAACTGGAAGGACCAGAGGCATCAGGCCTCCATCCTGGTGGAACGGGCCACCCTGTGCTTCTCTGAGCCTCCATGTCCTCCTCTGTCAAGCAGGGTGCTGTGAGGATGGTGGAGGACAGTATGTACCAAAGACGCGGCCCCCAGCCTGGCTCACAGCAACTGCTGAGTTATCGTTTCCTCCCTTTATCGCTCGTGAGAAAATCTAGCCTGCTGAAGATCCACACTGAGCCCCGTGTCAAACGTGTGACTCTCAGCATCTCACTGAGTCCTGGCAACACCTCTCTGCAACAGGCACCGCTGTCATCCCCACGTCCCAGGTGAGAACACGGAGGCTTAGAGGGATGCGGTCAAGAGTCCAGGGTTCTCAGGTGATGGACTGGAGTGGCTGAGACTTGAACCCCCACCCCCCTGCTGTCCAGCTCCAAAGCCCACCTTCTTCACCACCTGGACTCCCCTCCTCTCCTTCTGGGAGCCTCTTGGACCCCCAGCCCTTCCACACGCGTCCCCCCATCCCAGCAGGGTCACTGCAATCTGGAATCTTGTCCCCGGGTGTCCTGCTAAGAAAATCAATGGAAATCATGTGTTGTGCGTATCGGGTTGCTCACACCTTCGCCCCCCCGGCTTCCGTGCTGAAACTGACCCTCCAAAAACAGGAAAACCCTGTCCCTGGGCTGGAGCTCAAGTTCTCACAGGGCCTCTGTGGCCAGGAAAGCCGCTCGCATCCTCTTGCAGCTCTAATGCCTTCCAGCCGCACGGAGGAGAGCGCCGGCCGGCCCTGGCGGCCATAAATCCGTAATTGAACAACGTCTGGGACTACCAGTCTCCATAAAGAGGAACCAGAAGGATGTGGTAAAACCGTTCACAGGACCATGGGGACTTCTGCTGTGGCGGGGGCTGGGGGTCGCCTGCCGCTCCACGCGGGCCCCTATCCATGGCCGCCCCTGAGTCAGCTCCCCGCGCAGGAAGAACTCGGGACTAGGGGTCGGTCAGCCAGCCCTGGGTTCGGATCCGGCTCTGTCTGCCGGTGGCCTTAAGGTGCCCTGAAACTTCTTCTTTCCTTGGTTTCTGCCTGCAAGCTGAGCATCTTGCCCCCAAGGTAGCATTTTTGTGACAGTTCAGTGAGATTAAGTCTCCTCCAGTACAGATGGAGCAGTTCTAACTAAGGCTGTGAGCTTTGGAGACGTGCTGGGATTAACTAGCAACACGGGGGACCAGGGACACGCAGATCAAACCTCCGAGGGGGTCTCCACGCATCTCTTCCCGATTCCATCTGGGAGGCGTATTTGGGTCCTTGGCTAGCTTCCTTTGCCCCGTCTCTGGCCAGCTTAAAAAGAGGCTACGGGATTTACCAAGTAGATTACCTGGCACTCAGCTGATGAAAAAACACTCTCCCCCACCCCACCCCCTCACCTCCCGCCAAGATATCGATCAGCCACTGCCAACCGCGGAGCTTACAGCAGCCTCTGGACAGTTTAAAGAAAATCAACCATTAATAAAATTGAATGGTTGGGGGCAGGAGGGAAGGGGAAAAGGATGAGCGGGGAGCTGGAGGGAGGGGGCCAGGGAAAAGCTAACATGCAAGAAAGAAAACTGGGAGGAAATAGTGCCCCGCGATTCAAAACCTGCATCGCAGAGGCACGCGGGATCATTCCATGAGACAAGGCCAGCCATATGCGTCTGCTGAATTAAAAGTGAGGGGCAGACATTTACATGACACGAAGAACACAGGTCACAAATGCAGGGCAGCCCCACAGAATGGTTTGTTTTGTTTTGTTTTGGTCCCACATATGCTTTATTTAAAAGGAATTTGCTGCAATATGTTTAAATGGGAGCTTTCATATAAAAGTCTAGATTTCTGGAATTTCTTGGAAAATGGGAACACATAGTAACGCTGAGCTTGCATTCCTGCGAGGCAGCAGCCAGGCAGAGCGATAGCAGCTGTCCCCGCGGGTGGGACACGGGGAGCCCAGCTTGCTCGGGCCCCGTTAGACCCCTGCACTCTTTCTTGTGAGCTGCCGGGGCCTGGCGAGTTTGAGACCCTGTGCCAAAGTCAGAACCGAAGGATATCAAAAATATAAATGTGTAGGCCTTCCCTTCAGAGAAGGCAATGACACCCCACTCCAGCACTCTTGCCTGGAAAATCCCATGGGTGGAGGGAGCCTGATGGGCTGCAGTCCGTGGGGTCTCATAGAGTCAGACATGACTGAGCGACTTCACTCTCACTTTTCACTTTCATGCTTTGGAGAAGGAAATGGCACCCCACTCCCGTGTTCTTGCCTGGAGAATCCCAGGGACGGGGGAGCCTGGTGGGCTGCCGTCTCTGGGGTAGCACAGAGTCGGACACGACTGACGCGACTCAGCAGCAGCTGGACTCCCCGGCAGTCCAGTGTGAAGACTCCGTGCTTCCAATGCAGGAGGTACAGGTTTGATCCCTGGTCAGGGAATTAAGATCCCATATGCCAAATGGTGAAGCAAAAAAAAATTTTTTTTAATACATATATATGCATGGAGGGGCTTCCCTGGTGGCTCAGATGGTAAAGCGGCTGCCTGCAATGTGGGAGACCCAGGTTCGATCCCTGGGTTGGGAAGATCCCTTGTAGAAGGAAATGGTAACCCACACCACTACTCTTGCCTGGAAAATTCCATGGACTGAGGAGCCTGGTAGGCTACAGTCCATGGTGTCACAAAGAGTCAGACACGACTGATGATGGTGTGTGTGTGAGTGCTACACCCTGGGTAAGTCCTCGCCAAATATTAACACAAGTGCCTTTCCTTAAATAGGACTTGATCGTCTCATCCTTTTGTACTTACTATCCTCATCAATAGAAAACAATAGACTTGGCTTTAAGGGAAAAAAATCAATATATGCAGAGCTGAGTGCTCTGTTTGCTCACAATGATAGCCATCGTTACCAAGAAGGAACAAACAGCAAAATGCCAAACTGCGGGCTTCTCCAAACAGGGGAGTCTGGGGGGGCAACTGGAATCGCCGTCTCTCTATCTTTTCCACGACACATCCCTCTCTTAATTCTACTCAGGCAACTGCAGGCCAGGTATGCATAAATTTTAAAGCAAATCGTAGTTCACTCACCTTAACAGAGATGCGATTCCACGGGAATAAGTCCTGTTGGAGGCGGGGCCTGGAGCCTGGTGGGAGGGCTTTGTTGGGCATTTCTGAGCCCTTTTCTCCAGGGTCTGGAACCTGGCATGGAAGCCAACGCTGTCAGATGGCCGAGGCACGTGGTTGTGGCCCCGGACCACAGAGCCCCATCTACGGAGGCAGAGGAGCAAAGCGAATCCCTCAGGGGAGGGGAAAGGGGAGGCTAGCATTTTTTAAAAAAATCCTAAGTGGTAGGCACACAGATGGACATGACTTCACATACGTGTGTTAGCTAAAGAGCCTGGGGTTGATAAACTGGGCTCTTAACTCCACCATGTCCCCTAGCTGCGTGTCCTCATGCAGGCCACTTAACCTCTCTGAACCTCATTCTTTCTATAAAATAGGGATCAACAGACCTCATAGGCTTGCAGGGCAGATTAAGTAAGGGAAGAAAACCATATAAAGAGCAGTAGACAGTCAGAAATAATTATAGGTTATTAATGAGCATGCATGCATTTACAATATATTATCGATATTATTAAAAAAAAAAAAAACCACCTACAGTGTGCCTGCCAGTGATGGGAAAGTTTTCTCACTCACATCCAGTCAGCCTCCCTCAACAGCCCAACAAGTCTGAGGCCATTCTGCCCACTCTAACTGGGAAACTGAGCCCTGGTAAGGAGAGGGGTGACCCATCAGGGACAGCCATCTGCACGGAGATCAGGGCTGCGTGACTCACAGAGGACGCGCTGGCTCTGACCACCGCCCCCTACCCCTGGGAGCATCTGGTCTACACAGCTTTTAAACCGAGGTCATCCGGAACGTCTCCTGTGTGCCTGTGTAAGACAAGGGCAGGGATTCTGGAAACAGACCGGGCTCAAGCGATTCTCCCCCATCATCACTCTACAGCTCAGGCCAGCACCTTCCCCTCCAAGCCTCAGTTTTATGGTCTGTCCAATGGGCACGCCCTTTGGATCCTCATGAGATTTCATTAAGACGGTTAACGCGTGTAAGGACCTCACGGAACAGAGGGAGTGGCAGGCTGTGGTGTGACTATCCCCATTTTACAGAAAAGGAGAGCTGGACCTGGGCCATCCTCACTCCCTCACTCACCCATTCATTCATTCATTCATTCCCTCTTTCATCCCTTAGCTTGTTGACAGGAGAAGCACACTCCTCTATCCAGGTCTCCGGGGGTGTCAGCACCCTGAAATGCATGTGGGGGCGAGGGGGGTGGGGAGCAGGTCTCCCCGCTCCCCAGGCCTTCTTGTCTCTCCCTGCTGAGGAGGCAGCTGCAGCCAGACATTTGGAAACCATTATGAACATCCCCGCCTGACTCTGTTCCCCCAGTGCGTAGCTTAAAGCAACAGATTCCAAGGAATTTTGGCTGCATTCCTTGGCAGAGGGAGACCCAGGAGGAATGGTGGAGAGAGCTGTCTCCTCTCCGCCCCATCCACACATGGTCCTCTTCATGTCAGGGTCCGGGGCGGCGCA
The DNA here is from genome assembly GCA_917880005.1 of Nanger dama. NCBI lineage: Eukaryota > Metazoa > Chordata > Mammalia > Artiodactyla > Bovidae > Nanger > Nanger dama. The sequence goes on along the minus strand of CAKJTW010000053.1, from coordinate 13,598,677 downwards.
CAGCAGACCCAGAGGGGGGGCGGGGCAGGAGCTGATGCTGGGAGGGGGACTCGGGTCTCCGCCCAGACTCAGCGAGGTCCTGGTGGAGCCCCCGTTCTGAGCCTCAGTTTCCCCATCTGTACATGGAAGTCATCCCAGCATGAAGACTCCCTAGCCTTCCTGCGAGGGACCCAGCATTCGATGTCAATTAAATGCCTGACGCGTAGTAAGTGATGGAGAAATTCTGTCTCTCCTGTTCTCACTTCAAGGTTGCTTGTTGATGTGACTAAGAAAACAGGAAGGTGGATTAAGTGAGAGCTTGGTGAAGCTGTGAGGCCCCTCAGGCTGGATGCCCTTGACAAAGCCACTTCCCCTTCCTCTGCCGCCGTCTGCCCAGTCTTCCAGCTCTGGCACCCTGACTTTCTTAGCTGGGCACCCTGCCCGCCTCAGGAGCTCCCAGCATGACCCTTGCCCAGATGCTCCTCCAAAGTCCCTCATGTCTTCCTCTCTTCTGACCTCCCTCCCTCATTTTCTCTCATTTCTTTCTGTCTCCTTGCTCTCTCTCTCTTCTGCTTCTTCGGTTACATCTTCTCACGTGTTTCCTTTGCTCCTCACTCTCTCCAGCCTCTCCCTGCAATCCCCGTGTGTTTTTGTCTCTCTGTCTCCTTGAATGTCCCTCTCTGCCTGTCCCTCTTTCCTGTCTGTGCCTCTCTCCCTCCTCCCTCCTTCTCTCTCTCTCCCCCCTCTCTTTCTCTCTCCCTGTCTCTCTGTCTCCTGCCCTCCACCCCATCACTTTGTTCCCCGCCCCTCCACACCTCTCTCTGCCTCTCTCCCTCCCCACAGCCTCCTGTCTACTTCCATCCGTTTCATCCACGGAAGCCCATTCATCCCAGAAGCCGCCAGGATTCTGTCGGGAGCCCCAGCATTCCCTGATGAGGCTCCCGTGAGTGATTTCTCTCCCACTGAGTCACTGAGCTCTGTCAGACTGCTTTCTGCAGGGCTGAGCTGTCTGCTCCCCCGTCTGCCCCCTCCAACTCCTCCCCCGAGCCCTCTGCTCTGAGAATGGACCTTCTGTAGGCATCATCACCAGCTCGCTCCGCCCTGGCCTCTGAATGCAGGTCCTGAAGGGGTTCAGGGTGCAGAAGGCAAGATCGGCTGGAGACCTTGTGGTCTTGGCTCCACCCCAGGGTCCAGGTCCTGGTGGGCGGCCAGCTCCCGCAGCCACGCCTGTCTCCAGGCCCCGGGAACTGCCCTTTCTCTCTCCCAGGCCTGGGGTGCTGACGGCTCCCCACTGTTGCCAGCCCAGAGGCGCCACTCCTTGCCTTTGGCTCCCCTAACCCTGGCCACACTCTGGTCACTCTTGCCCTCATTACGCGTTCCTCTGGCCACCCCAGGTTGAATTGCCATTTGTATTGTTGTGCAACCGAGATGGATGCAAATTTCCCCCTCTGCCAAATCCCTCCTGCCGTCTGCTCCCCTTGTTCTCTCCTTCGACACCTCTCCACACCTCTGCTCTCACCCACCCTCCTGCATGTGGCCCAGATCCACTCCCTAGACATACTGGGAGCTCCGCAAGGGGCAGACCTTGTCTAGACCTCCAAGGCACCCCTGCCCAGGGCCCTGCATCTAGGCAGCTCTCAGAGGCTGTTAAAGTATCTCCAAACAAGTCTGGGCAGAGGAGGGGCAAGACTGTGAGCAGCACGCCAGCAAGTGAGATGTGTCTGCAGCACACACCCCTGCGTGGGACACTCGGAGGCGTCCACTCTGGGGCTCCCTTCCCAGGCGTCCTGCCAGAGCCCCTGCAGCCCTGTGGTGGCGAGGGCTGTCCCCGACAACGGGACGTGGCCATGCTCCAGCACCCCCAGTTCCGCAGCACCTCTCTGCATGCCCTGAGCTCACGGATGGGAGGGCTCCCCTGCTCCTGGCGCCCGTTCAAGCTGCCTGGTGAACTAAATTGATTTTTTATCGTTGCTCTGGAGCGAGCTTAATGAATCTGTTAGTGACGGCTGCCTGCCCCAAATGCCTCCCAATGCCTGAGCCTCCAGAACCGCTCTTCCTACAAAAGAAAAGGCGTTATTTAAGGTTCAGCCTCCACCCTTGAGAGCATCCAGGCATCAACTGTGTCATGCCCCCGTCCTTCCTGGGTGTTCCCCGTCCTGGGGTGAGGCTCTAACACAGGTTAGGAACGGAAAGGCAATTGCAGAGGTTAGTACACATATGCCTAGGGACCGATGGTCCATCTGCACATCCATCCATCCATTCAGCTATCCACTTATTCACATGTTTATCCACCCATCCACCCAACCATTCATCCACCCTCGCAGCCATCTGTTTATCTGTTCATCCGTCCGTTCGTGCGTCCATCCTTCCATCCATTCACCTATCCTGCAGTCCATCCAACCATTACTCCATCTATCCATACATTTAACCAGCTACTCATCAACCATCCAGCCATACATCCTTCCATGAATTGATCCACCCATTCATCTATCCCTGTGTCCACTCACTCATCCACCTATCCACCCATCTACCTTTCATCCACTCATTCATTCATTTACCGACCTATCTGCCCACTCTAGTATTCTTGCCTGGAGAATCCCATGGACAGAGGAGCCTGGTAGGCTACAGTCCACGGGGTCGCAAAGAGTCAGACACGACTGAGCCACTTCACCTGTCCATATGGGCATCCACTCATCCACCTGTCTTTCAGTCCATTCACCCATTCCTTCATCTAACCATACATCTATTCATTCACTCATCAAACCACCTGAGCATCCACGCTTCCATCCATCCTTCCATTCATCCATCCATCCATCCACCTATCCATCCATCCATAAACCCACCCGTCTCTCCACTGTTTCACTCATTTCTTCATTCATCTGACGTTATGCATGCTGATTATGAAACCCAACATCCTTACAGTGGTCTGCAGGGCAACACAACTGCCCCCCAGCCGTCTCCCTCCACTCTCCCCTCTTCCCTGCTGCAACCTCTCTGACGCTGCTGCTGCAGGCCCTGGGTATCTGCCCTCCTCTCCACCAGAAACTCTTTCCTGGACACCCCCATGGCTTACCCTTCCCTCTGCTCAAACTTGATCCCTCAGCATATCACTCTTTATCCTTTGTGCCACATGTGCTCAGTTGTGCCCGACTCTTTGTGACCCCAAGAACTGTAGCATGCCAGGCTCTACTGTCCATGGAATTTTCCAGGGAAGAACACTGGAGTGGGTTGCCATTTCCTCCTCCAGTTTCCCCAGCCCAGGGGTCAAACCCACGTCTCCTGTGTCTCCTGCACTGCAGGCAGATTCTTTACCCTCTGAGCCCCCTTTTAATTTCCACAGAGTTCTCCTTGCCCTCTGACATTACATGATAAATTAATTTATCTTGTTCAGTGTCTACTGTCTTCCACTGGAATGAAGTTCCGTGAAGATAAAGGCTGTCCCAGTTCTACTGGCCATGGCATCCCGCCTCCTAGAACCATGCCTGGTCTGCAGTCAGTACTCAGGACAGTTGACTTATTGAATCAATTATTTCATTAGCTAATACATGTTCTGTTACTTTGTCACACGAAGCTCTGAAATGAATGGTCACCGAAACCAGACAGAGTCCTTCCCCCTACAGGACACCAGCTCCCTGGAAACACAGGATGGAAGGGAGACTGAACCAAATGACCACACGTGATTGGAAAACTCCCTCTGGGCTAACAGCCTTGATGACGGGCACATGGGGTCTACAAACACTTTTAGGCTGTTTGAGTTGTATTTCTTTTTTATTATATATATATATATATTTTTTTTTTTTTTCTTTTGCTCACACCCGTGGCATCCTGTCTGCCCACATCACCCAAGTAGATGCTGGTTGAACCTAGAATTTGCTCTTCTCAAGGCTCATCTCTGTTGCTCCAGGCCCTCCATCAGCAAGCAGAGAGGGCACAAGGGGCAGTGGGAGCAGGGAGGAGGGGGGGGCGGCGCTCCCGCCTCTCTGAGCTGGGCCTGGGCCTGGCTTTGAGCGTGCACACGGTGGGGGGGTGTGTGCTCCCACCTCTCTGAGCTGGGCCTCGGCCTGGCTTCGAGCGTGGATATGACTGGGTTTGCTCCCTCTTTTGCTTTCTGCCCAAGGCAGGAGCCAGGCCTGCGGTGCTGCCCTGCCTCAGGGAAGAGGTGTTTAAGGAAGCCAGAGGCCCTTCCCGTGTTCTATGAAGTGTCTGCTTACATTAGTCGCTCAGCCATGTTCGACCCTTTATAAGTCTTTGTGACTGTACTCGCCAGGCTCCTCTGTCCATGGGAGTCTCCAGGCGAGAATACTGGAGTAAGTAGCCATTCTCTTCTCCGTGGGATCTTCCTGACCCAGGGACTGAACCTGGGTCTCCTTCATTGCAGGCATTTTTACTCTCTGAGCCACCTGGGGAGTGTCTGAGTCCCCTAAATGTGATCCTGGGTAGCCTGAAGGGTGAAGGGATTGAAGCCCACCTTTGGTGACAACAGGTATGCAGAAGGAGCACCCCAAGACCAAAATGAGGCTGGGGCTGGATGGTGGAAACCTGAGGGTATTGAAGTGTTACCAGACCTCAGAAGACACAATTGTGGGTGCACCAAGGGAGGTGTAATCTTGGCCACAGAAGCTCCCTGACACCTCCTTCCCCAAGATCCCCATGTCTGCAGCTTGAGGGTGGCCAGTCATGGCTATAGCAGTTCATTGTCCTCCAAAAGAACAACATTTCCAGTCCTCTCTGTTCTTCAACAGCCTTGCCATACCCCACCAAGAAGCAGAGTCTATTCCCCTCCCCTTGACCCTGGGGGGCTTGTGACTGCTCTGGTAAATCAAGTGCATGAATTGTGGTAACATGTGACTGGCGGTGGGGTGGGAAGGATAGACCTAAAAGAGCCTGACATGCTGCCGTCCACGGGGCCACAAAGAGTCGGATATGACTCAGCAACTGAACAACAACAGTGGTGCTGAAAGGGATGCAGCTTCCACCCAGTCCTCTTCTGCTCGGGATGCCCAGGCTCGGAGCCAGCTGCCATGCTGCAAGGAAGTCCAGGCTCCATGGCACGGCTGTGGACGGATGTGCTGGCCTGTGGCCCCTGTGTAAGCTAAGGTCTCAGCTTACAACCCTTTAGTTCAGTTCAGTTCAGTTGCTCAGTCGTGTCCGACTCTTTTAGACCCCATGAGTCGCAGCACGCCAGGCCTCCCCTGTCCATCACCAACTCCCAGAGTTCACCCAGACTCACGTCCATTGAGTCAGTGATGCCATCCAGCCATCTCATCCTCAGTCGTCCCCTTCTCCTCCTGCCCCCAATCCCTCCCAGCATCAGAGTCTTTTCCAGTGAGTCAACTCTTTGTATGAGGTGGCCAAAATGCTGGAGTTTCAGCTTTAGCATCATTCCTTCCAAAGAAGACCTAGGACTGATCTCCTTCAGAATGGACTGGTTGGATCTCCTTGCAGTCCAAGAGACTCTCAGGAGTCTTCTCCAACACCACAGTTCAAAAGCATCAGTTCTTTGGTGCTCAGCCTTCTTCACAGTCCAACTCTCACATCCATACATGACCACTGGAAAAACCATAGCCTTGACTAGATGGACCTTAGTCGGCAAAGTAATGTTTCTGCTTTTGAATATGCTATCTAGGTTGGTCATAACTTTTCTTCCAAGGAGTAAGTGTCTTTTAATTTCATGGGTGCAGTCACCATCTGCAGTGATTTTGGAGCCCCAAAAATAAAGTCTGACACTGTTTCCACTGTCTCCCCATCTATTTCCTATGAAGTGATGGGACCGGATGCCATGATATTAGTTTTTGAATGTTGAGCTTTAAGCCAACATTTTCACTCTCCTCTTTCACTTTCATCAAGAGGCTCTTTAGTTTTTCTTCACTTTCTGTCATCTGCATATCTGAGGTTATTGATATTTCTCCCGGCAATCTTGATTCCAACTTGTGCTTCTTCTAGCCCAGCATTTCTCATGATGTACTCTGCATATAAGTTAAATAAGCAGGGTGACAATATATAGCCTTGATGTACTCCTTTTCCTATTTGGAACCAGTCTGTTGTTCCATGTCCAGTTCGAACTGTTGATTCCTGACCTGCATATAGGTTTCTCAAGAGGCAGGTCAGGTGGTCTGGTATTCCCATCTCCTTCAGAATTTTCCACAGTTGATTGTGATCCACACATTCAAAGGCTTTGGCATAGTCAATAAAGCAGAAATAGATATTTTTCTGGAACTCTCTTGTTTTTTCCATGATCCAGTGGATGTTGGCAATTTGATCTCTGGTTCCTCTGCCTTTTCTAAAACCAGCTTGAACATCAGGAGTTCACAGTTCACGTATTGCTGAAGCCTGGCTTGGAGAATTTTGAGCATTACTTTACTAGTGTGTGAGATAAGTGCAACTGTGCAATAGTCTGAGCATTCTTTGGCATTGCCTTTCTTTGAGATTGGAATGAAAACTGACCTTTTCCAGTCCTGTGGCCACTGCTGAGTTGTCAGCCATCAAATAGGCAAGTAAGTGAGATTTCAGATGACTCCACTTTCTGGCCTTCAAGTCTTCCAGTTGAAGTCCTAGATAAGCCAGCCCCACTGTGGCCTCTCTGAAGTTCTGACCCACAGATGCTATGAGCATCATAAATTCTCATTACTGTATGCCACTGGGTTTTGGGGTGATTTTTTTTTTAACACAGTCAGGTTAACTGGGACAGCAAGTACATAGAATATAGCTACCTGTGGGCCAGTCACTGTGCTAAGCATTTTGTAAATATTCACTCCCTTAATCTTCAAGGTGTCTCCTAGAAGTCCTATTCACATCTCCCTTTACAGGTGAGGCCCTGAGGCACAGAGAGGTAAAGTAACTTGCCCAAGGGCACAGAATAAGAGTTTGAACTGGGCTTGAACCCAAGCAGTTTGACTCCAGGGCTCACATTCTTATTGACTGGCCAGGGCAGCCTAATGCAATTTTCATCCTTAGGAAGTGGTACAAATTTAAGGGTGATCAGTGGAGTTCCACCCTGTGGATGCACAACCTCAGGGGATTGCTGTCTCTTGCAATCAAAACTGGAGATCTTTCCAGCTCTGCAGGATAAGACGTCACTGTTGAATGCAAGTTGATAACTAGAACCCAGAAAACTAGGGATGGGTGGATGGATGGATGGATGGGGAGATGATTGGATTGATGGATAAATGGATAGATGGATGAATTAATGGATAAAAGGATAGATAGATGATTGGATGGATGGATGGATAGATAGATGGATGAACTGATGGATAAATGAGTAGATGAATGGATGGATGGATGAATGGATGGATAAATGGACAGATGGATAAATGGATGGATGGCTGATGAATGAATGAATGGGTGGATGGATGGATAAATGAATAGATGGATGAATGGATGGATAGATGGATGGGTGCATGGATAGATAGATAGATAATGGTAGTAGGTGGTGAGTAGTTTATTTTTTGTGGGTTTTTTACATTCATTTCAGTTCAGTCACTCAGTCGTGTCCGACTCGTTGTGACCCCATGAACTGCAGCATGCCAGGCCTTCCTGTCCATTACCAACTCCCAGAGTTTACTCAAACTCATGTCCATTGAGTCAGTGATGTCATCCAACTATCTCATCCTCTGTTGTCCCCTTCTCCTCCCACCTTCAATCTTTCCCAGCATCAGGGTCTTTTCAAATGAGGCAGTTCTTCGAATCAGGTAGCCAAAGTATTGGAGCTTCAGCTTCAACATCAGTCCTTCCAATGAATATTCAGGACTAATTTCCTTCAGGATGGACTGGTTGGATCTGCTTGCAGTCCAAGGGACTCTCAAGAGTCTTCTCCAACACCACAGTTCAAAAGCATCAATTCTTCAGCGCTCAGCTTTCTTTATAGTCCAACTCTCACATCCATACATGACCACTGGAAAACCATAGCTTTGACTAGACGGACCTTTATTGGCAAAGTGATGCCTCTGCTTTTTACATATATAGGAGTTAATGACAAGGCTTGTTCTGTAGTATTTGAGAAGGACAAATGAGAGATGAAGTCCCAGCTCCATGTTTCACCAACTCTCTCAGAGCCTCAGTTTCCTCATCTGTAAAATGGTCGTGACCTTATCTCTCTCGGGGGATGTGTCAAATACCCATGCAGATAACACTTTTAAAGCACTTTTCATGATGCCAGCACCTCATAAATGCCAGATTCCTCCTCTGGCCCCATCCCCTTATCCATACTCTTTCCTCACCCTGGCCCAGCTCCCACAAGCCCCCAGCTTGCCTTCGGCTCCCTGAGGTGTCTCAGGCAGCAGGGGTCCTTCCCCAGCCCCCGCTTCCCTTGAGCTGGTGGTCACAGAAGTGTGTCTCCCTCTAACGTACAATGCCAGGCTGCTGGCAGCCTCCAGTGCTGGGCACAGCTGCCAGGCCCGCACGCCTCCTTCCAAACAGCTGCTGGGATGCAACCTTGTCTATCAGGCGGCCCCAGGAAACCCGCTGAGTGTGCTCCCAGCTTGGGAGGTGACATAAATATTTTCCAACATGCAGGCAAGAGTCTGATTGGTGCCTTCCCCAGAGTGCCAAGCTCCAAGCTTGGGGCCGCAGAAGGAAAAAGGGAAAAAAAATTCCTTTTGCCAGTGAAGTCTGGCTCCTTCCTTCACTGAAGTGTTTAACTCTTCCTATCTCCCATTTGTTTCCTTGTTTACTCCAAGTTCTAACCCAAACTGCTGACATGCAGCAGGATTCGGTGAAATACTCCCAGTGACGAGGACAGCCCTGGCCCTCACCTCACGGAGCTAACACACCGTCTAGGGCAGCATCTCAGACCTGAGTGTGCATTAGAACCGTCCAACGTGAGCATGACATGGTGGCTTAAAACTTAACAGAAGATACGTTTTAGAGTCCTTGTCTCTTGGAGATAGATGCAGCGCAGTCCACAGATACCATGACAGGGTGTCTAGATTTGCTCCAAAACAATACAGGAGGCAGTCCCACGGGGAAAGCAGCATTATCACCTTTAAATTCCAGACGACAAAACTGAGTCTTGGAGAGACTGGCGCCTCAGCAGGGAGTGCTGGCAGGGCACCTAACCCAGGGAAAGTGTCTTCAGCGCCTCTAAACCCTGAGCTCCTGGGCCTCAGCAGGGAGTGCTGGCAGGGCACCTAACCCAGGGAAAGTGTCTTCAGCGCCTCTAAACCCTGAGCTCCTGGGAAGACATTATCTCAGCGTCTTCACTGACCGCTTTCCCAGGTGACGTGCCCCTGGACACCCAGAAAGTCACACGCACGAAGTTCTGGAATTCTATCTCATGTGCTTATCCAGCTCTTTGTGACCCCCTGGGCGGTAGCCCGCCAGGCTCCTCTGTCTATGGGATTTTTCAGGCAAGAGCACTGGAGTAAGTTGCCATTTTTTTCTGCAGGGGATCTTCCCGACCCAGGGATGGAACCCATGTCTCCTGTGTCTCCTGCATGGCCGGTGGACTCTTTACCCGCTGAGACATCGGGGGAGCCCCAATAAACAGATGCAAATCAGGTCCTTGAGCGAGACGGGAATGTTCCTGTTTTGAAAATGAAAAATAGTGGTGTGGTTTTCCTTGCAGCTACCATCTCCTGAGCCACATGTCACAGTCACAGTGGAGTGTGATCCATACCTGTCCTGTCATCAGAGGCTGGCTACTCCTTCAGGGAGATATGCAGCCCTCAGCAAGGTGTGGGGAGAGCCCTGCCTGAGGTCACACACAGGCATCTGAGGGTGAAGGGAAGGCGGCCTGACAGCCAGACCCACCCCGATGATCCCTTTCCGGCCACCGAGCTGCCTGGAAAGGAGCACGGCAGCTCACCCTGAGGATACAGGACACTGTAATGAAGAACGTGGCCGGTGCATTTTTTTTACAGAAAAGCTCAGAAGGTGCCTCACCAAAGCAGCATCTTGCATCCCACTTGATCTGATTTTGAGGGCAAAGCATTCCAAAAGTAAATGAACACAGGCAGGACTACGGTGGCATACCAGCCGAGGAGTGCCGAGCACCTGATCTTTCGGTGGCCTGATCTGCTACGACGTGAACCTCACGATCCCCCAGAGGAGAGAGGCCAGTGAGCACTCTCCTCACCCCTGGGGCCCCCGGGATGCTGAGCTCTCTCTGTTCTCTGAGAAGATGGGGAGGGGTCCCAATGGAGGTCTCAGAGAAGACCCCTTCCTGTGCTTTGATATCCTCCCCGAAGGAGAGTGGCCTTATTTGGGGGGAGGGGTGGGAAGGGAAGAATATCAACGTAGACTCTCCCTTTATATGACAATATTAATTCCAGATGGATCTTGTGAATGCAGAGCCAAATGTAAAAATTAATAAAAATTTGAAGACCAAAATGGAAAGTTAATGACACTAGGGAAAGGAAGGTATTTCTTAAGCAGGGGAAAAAAAAGAAAAGAAATGAGTCACAAAGAAAGGGAAAATTGGATAGATTTGTGTACCTGAAATGAAACAGAAGGAGAAAAAAGATTTAACTAAAGACATCATAAGTGAAGTTAAAATCCGGCTGACAAATGGATGAAGAATATTTGCAACCCTCATGATAAACAAACGGCCGGTGCCCCATATTAAAAAAAACAAAAAACAGGCTCTTACATATCAAATAGAAAACACTAAAACCCTAAGAGAAAAAAAGTCAAAGGAAAGAGACAGTTCCTAGAAGAAGAAATGTAATTAACAGATGAACTAATGGGAAAAAAAATGTATCTAGCCAATCTCACGAGAAACAAATTGTTAGTTGGGCAAAGATTTGAAGAAGTGTATTCCGTACTGGTGAGAGGCAGCTGAGCCGAGGACCCTTCACCACTGCTGGAGAGGGAACTCACCCTTCTAGAAGGCATCTTCTCGTGTGGCTTCCCAGGATGAGCTAGTGGTAAAGAACCCGCCTGCCAACGCAGGAAACAGAAGAGATGTGGGTTTGATCCCTGGGTCGGGAAGATCCCCTGGAGTGGGGCATGGCAACCCACTCCAGTATTCTTGCCTGCAGAATCCCATGGACAGAGGAGCCTGGTGGGCTACAGGTAGGGTTGCAAATCAAGAGACCTAAAACTTCGATTTCTGGCCTATTAAAACCACTTCCAAAAACCTGTCCTCAGGGAAAATCATGTGTACAAATGTCAGAACCATGCCGAGTATTCACTCCACATCATGGATTGTACTTATGATGAGATTCTGTACGCCTCTTTAAAGACTCACAATTAAGACAGAATGTGGTAAGATATCTCATACACAGAAACTGCATTTTTGAAATGATATTGAAGTCAGTGTGAGTCTGTGGCTGTATGGACCTGCGTAAATGCAGAAATACTAGGTGGAAGGAGAATATTCATCATAAAACACCATAAAATTAACAGCGGGTTTGGGAATTGAGGACGATGTTTAATTGTCTTCCTTATATTTTTATATGTTACAATGTTCTATTACAAGCACATATTATTTTTGTAATAAGGAAAAATTTTAAGCCAATCCAGTAGAATTAGAAAAGCTGCCCTCCACTTGGGGCCATCTGCGCAGGTAGAGGCCTCAAAAGATGTGTAAGGTAAGGCGGGGTCACTTGGCCTTGGGGCTGGTGGCATTCCAGGTCAAATAATTCTTTGTGGTGGAGGCTGTGCTTACATTATGGGATGTGCAGCGGCAGCCCTGGCCTCCACCCATCAAATGCGAGCAGCAAATTTCCCAAGCTGTGACAAGCAAATATGCCTCCAGACATGGCCAAATGGGGGTTGGGGTGGAGGAGGACCAAAAATCACCTCCGGGTGAGAGCCACTGCAGCCAGGAGTAAGGAAGGAGCAGTTCATTTTTAAGGTATTTCTTTCTTTTGGTTGTGCTGGGTCTTCACTGCTGCGCAGGCTTTTCTCTAGTTGCAGCGAGTGGAGGCTACTCTTCCTTGCGGCGCGGGAGTTTCTCATCGTGGTGTTTCCCCTTGTTGCAGGGCTCTGGAGCACAGGCTCAGTAGTGGTGGTGCACGGGCTCTGCTTGTTGCTCCACAGCATGTGGAATCTTCCCGGACCAGGGATCGAACCCGTGTCTCCTGCATTGGCAGAAGGATTCCTTACCACTGAGCCACAGGGAAGCCAGGAAGGAGCACTTATCATCCCTCGGTTCTGGGGATGATAGTCATGCAACCCTATGTTCACTCATTCATTCATTTAATGGACATTTTCACATCCTAGCTCTGAGTGCTGGGGGACCCCCATACTGGTCTCACATCATAATCTCACGGTGTGGACTCAGGAAAGTCACCTAAGGCTCCTGTATTGGTAAAACCCTCCCTGAGCCCTTCCTGAGCTGCTAGTCCAGCCACGAGGCACACGCAGCCAGGGATAGTGCCACGGGACTCCAGGCTCTGCTCAGAGGTCACAGTCTGGGAGAAATGACCACGAGTCCACTACACAATCAGCTATGTTTATAGAGAGGGATGGGTGCTACCAGGTGTTGTCAGTGGTGATGGATGAATGGAAGAGAGACTGTCAGGGAGGGTAACAATGGTGGCCATGCCTTTAAGATAGCCCTTTACACGTGCACTGCACTTTACAGTTTATAAGTGAGACAGAGTATTGAAAGGCAGCAGCATCACTTTGCCAACAAAGGTCCGTCTAGTCAAAGCTATGGTTTTTCCAGTGGTCATGTATGGATGACAGGGTTGGACTATAAAGAAAACTGAGCACCAAATAACTGATGCTTTTGAACTGTGGTGTTGGAGAAGCCCCTTGAGAGTCCCTTGGACTGCAAGAAGATCCAACCAGTCCATCCTAAAGGAAATCAGTCCTGAATTTTCACTGGAAGGACTGATGCTGAAGCTGAAGCTCCAGTACTTTGGCCACCTAATGCGAAGAGCCAACTCATTGGAAAAGACTCTGATGCTGGAAAAGATTGAGGGCAGGAGAAGGAGATGACAGAGGGTGAGATGGTTACATGGCATCACTGACTCGATGGACATGCGTCTGAGCAAGCTCCAGAAGACAGTGAAGGACAGGGAACCTGGTGTGCTGCAGTCTGTGGGGTTGTAAAGAGTCAGACACGACTGAGTGACTGAACAATAACAACAAAAGGAGGTCCTCGGGGTTTCGGCAGGAAACCAGTTACCTAGGAGTTTAAGAATGGGGTACTTCGAAAGCAAGGGAGGGGGAGAGGAAGAGCTGTTGAGGATGACACAGCAGCACCTGAGGGAAACCAACAGCCAAGAACCCCACCATCCTTTGGCCTAAAGGAGCCTCAGGATGGTGCCGGGTCCTGGGGAGAGTTGTGGCTGCCACCGGGGAGACAGCCTCACCTGCAGAAAGGGAGGGAGCAGGGGGAAGAATATCTCAATATCTCAATATCTCCTCCTGCCCTCCAGTCTCCTGACATCACCTCCCACTGGCCAGACCCTACAGGACACCCGAGAGCAAGGGAGCCTGAGGATACCAGTATGGGTCAGACACGTGAGTCAAACCACAGCCGGAGAAGGTAAAGGAGACCTAGAGGGGCATATGGAAGAAGTCAAGGGCAGAAAGCATTGTCTCTTGTCTTCTCATTCCACCGCCACAGCAATCCTATGAGGTGGATTTTATTATCTTCCTTTTATATAAGGTTCAGAGAGGTATAGTGATTTTCCCAAAGTCACACAGCTAAAAAGGATGGAGGCAGGACTGAAAGCACGGTTTGCCTGGGTCTCTGAGCTCCAGGCTTTATTGTTAGGAAAAACCTGGGTTCAAATCCCCGCCCCTCCACTTATGAGCTTTTGACCTTGGGCAACACCTGTGTATCACTAGATGTGGGCGCACCTACGAAGCGGGGTTAGTGGCGCCTACACCAGCGGGCTGCTGAGGGCTGGATCAGAAGTGTAGGCTGAAGGGCCCCTGTTGGGAGGGAAGGGAGCTGACTCAGGCAGCTTCCCACTGCCCACTTCCCACTGGGCAGCTATTAACCGACGCATCAGACTCTGCATTAGGCAGGGGGCAATTTATCCGCCTTCTCCTCCACCTGCAGAATCGATCTCCATGCTCAGCTGCCTCATTGAGATTCAGGTCCTCCGCTCCGGGACTCCATCCCAGTGTCTGGTCAATAGCTTATATTTTTAATTTGTCAATAATCAGTCGGGACCTTGGCCAGTGCCCGGCGGAGGGAGGGCTCAGCAAGATCACTCCACAGTAGGGGGAGAAGAGGGCAGAGTGTGTGAAGGGGAACAGATCCTTGAGCTGGGCTAACAAACCCAGGTGGGGATGGCAAACAGCTGGGGTGCCCACAAGAGCCATGACCTGGGTGTCGGGAGACCTCGGACCAGCACGAGCCTGAAGTGGACAAAACCTGGGTTCACCGCCAACCCTGCCGCTTTAAGGATAGGTGGCCTTGACCAAGGTCAAAAACTGATCAAGGTGGCTCTGGCCAAGAGACTGACCTCTCAGAGCCGTCATTTCCACATTTGTCAGGCAGCCGCCGTAATAACAAACAATAACCTGCAGGGTGTTAGAATAGCCAGTGACTTCATACATGCGAAGTTGCCTAGGAAAATGCCTGGCACATTATACACATTAACTACAGTGATTCTTTTTAAGCCAAACAAAAGACACAGTTTATAAATAAAACAGTAATTATCAGTATCCTTGCTGATGCTCAGTACAGATGGGGAACCGGACACCCACAGAGCAGAAATGACCGTTCCCGTTTTACAGATGAGGGGACTGAGGCTCAGAGAAGACAAATTATTTGCCCCGGGCCACACAGCTGGAGGGCGGTAGAGCTGCAGTTGCAAAGCCAAGCCTCCTGCTTCTCATCATCATGCAAAAGTCAGAGTCTGCAATACAAGTGCCCAGAACAAACACAGCTTCACCTCCCTTTCTCCAGTCTTGCCAGGTTTTCTTCCCGCCCCCAACTTTTTTTTTTTTTGGTAAATAAGTACATTGCTTCCTTCTCTCTGAGGAGCAAGTACAGTGCCCACCAGAGGACGGGGACATGAGAATAGCAGGAAAATCTGGTTTTTCATGAGTCTTTACCCATTCTGTCACCTAGCAAAAAAAAAAAAAAGGAAAAACTCAGTTCCTACCTGTCCTGTGCCCCTCCCAAATAAAGAGCCCAGGAGAGACCAGAAGCACTGGAATAGGGGGTGGGGGTGGCTGAAGAAGTCAGCACTGCCCAGGAGGGAGCAGGGGTCTTCCCAAGGTCAAAGGGCAGACGGTGTTCGTGCCAGGACGTGAATACAGCACGTCGACGGCCAGCCCTAGGCCTTCTTGGCTATCTGTGCCTGCTTTCCTGGTCCTTTGCCTCTAACATCCTGGGAGCCCGGTTCCCCATCGCTGCTGATGCCTCTTCTTGTGGACTCCACTGTCAGGCTCCATGGGACAGGCAGATTCCCTAAGACAAGCCAGGCAGATGCTCCAGTGTTCTGTCCAGCAGGCTCACAAGACACACGTGCCTGCCCAGCTCTCCCCTCTGCAGCCTCCAGGTCCCACACGGCCCTGGAGACTTCCCCCCTCTTCACCCTGCCAGGCTCCTCGGTCTCCAGAGAACCTACCCTCCTGAGTCTGCGTCTATTGAAAGATGCTTTTCCACCAGAACACTCCCCAGACACCAGCTGAATCCCCCATAGGTAGCATCCAGAAGCTGTTAAAGGCCCCCAGGGACTCCCAGAGCTCCTGGGACCCACTGCAAAGTGTCGATCACAGGCAGGATCTCAGGGAGCCCCAGAACATTGGTTTCTCAGGAACCTCTGTGGCTGCCTAACCCCCTTCCTATTGAACAGAGGGGCACAGAGCCAGCTGGCAAAGAGCAGGGATTCTGCTCTTTGAGCGTGGCACCCCCTCACCTCCTCACTGGTGCTGGGAGTGGTGAGTGGGTCAGAACCAGTCTGTCCTCAGGGCTACAGACAACTCCAAGGGAAACAGGTGCTCTCGAGAGCCTCCCTAGCGGGCTCATTGTCTCAGGCTGGTGGATGGAGTAAGGAGGGTGAGTTTGTCTACGCTTTGCTGTGTGAACCCAGGGAAGTCACTTTCCCTCTCTGAATTTTAGTTGCTCCATCTACAGTGGATCATAGCAAGCCATCCAAGTGATCAGGAGGATGAAGTATCGTCCATAGCATCACTCTTCCCCTCCCCTTCCCTCCTGACCTCCTCTTTTTCTTCTTTTCCTTTGCAGCTCTCATTTATTAAACATTCGCACCATATGCAAGACATATTTCAAAAAATGTTTGTAAGAAGCTTAGGAAGCAGTTATTACCCTGTTTTCCAGGTGATGAGACTGAGGGTTGGAAAGATTTATTTGCTTGTCCTGTGTCACTAGAGAGGTCTCCAGAGAGGCAGCCAGCATTTGGACCTGGGCGGCTGGAAAGTCGGCGACCTTAACCCCTGCCCAACCCTCCTCCCACACAGAGGAACTTGGCCGAGGAGACCCTGCAAACACCAGTGATGATTGTTCGCCTGGTGTTCTTTTGGTTGCACAATCCAGAGCAGTCATGTTTGAGCCCAAGCATGAGACACTGGGCCAGCATCCCAGGAGGTCCAGCTTTAATCCTTGCTGCCTTTCCCCCGGCTGGGACTGAGGACAGCAGGTGGGTTTGCTGAAGAGCAGTCAGATGTGAAATGGGTCAGAGAACAAATGGAGAAGGAGCATTTAGCCTGTTTGGGTTCCTCCGTGGCTGGGAGTCATCCATGCACGAAGTGCCTTGAATCTATAGATTTCCCCAGGGGCTGGGAGGGGTCAGCCAGCATGGTGACAGGGAGGCCCTCAGGCAGGGAGGTGACGCTGCTAAGCCTTTGCACCAGTAAAAGGTCCCTTCCAGATTTTTCGATTTTTCTCACCATCTGATGTGCCGGCCCCACTAGCTGTGTGGTCTTGGACAGGCTATGTCCCTCTCTGGGCACCAGTTTCTCTATCAGTGTAACATACACACTGGGGCTGAGGAACAGAGGAGCCAGCTACAGCTGCTTCTTCAAAAGTTCCTATCCACTGGTTAGAGCTTCTAACTTCTACCATCTGAACATTAGAATTACTCGGGCTGGGGCATCTTAAAAATGTCAATGACCACGCCCTGTCCCCCAAAATTGAAGAAAAATACCTGGGGATTGGCTCAGCCATCAATATTCTCTAAGACTCTCCCTCTGGCTCTAGCTAGTAGCTGCTCTGTACCATCCCTGGAGCAATGCCTCTTGAGTGGCAGGTGTTAAGTAGCGGCATTTGACTGCTAAGACACGGAGGCCCAGATAGGGAAATGAGCTGCCCAAGGTCACAGGTATAGGTGTAAGGGTCTCTGTCCAGAGTGCTGAAATGGGAGGTCTGGTGACTCCGGCCTGAGTCTAGTGCGGGCACTCCTGGGATTTCACGCTCACCTTCGCACAGATTACTTATCCTATAAAAGACATGTTTCTCTTGTCTTCTCTCTTCCTGTCTCTCCACATATAATTTGCTCTCTCCCTCAGTTCCCCCACCTCTATCTTTTCATAGATGTATCTCTTCCTCCCTGGGGAAGCAGGGTGTTCTTCAGTCCCTGGGATCGCAGAGTCAGATAACACAACTTAGCAACTCTCTCTTTTTCTGTCTTTCTCTGCTTTCTCTCTCTCTTTCTCTCTTTCCTTCATCTCTTCCTTGTTTTATCTTTCCCTCCATCTCTCTCTTTCCTTCTGCATGTCTCTCTACTTTCTCTTCATTTTGCCTCCCTCTCCTCCTTCTCTCCTCCTATCTCTTTCTCTCCCTCTCTTGGCTCAGATTTCCATCTTCCCAGCTGCTCCCCAGGACTCTCGACTTGAATCTCTTCTTCAGCCAGTTCTTGTCCCTCTGCCTGCCTCCTCAACAGCAAACACTGACCTCCAGCCCAAGTTCTCCTTCCCTAGCCTTACCCAGCCCTTTGGAGAAGTCTAGCGTCTCCGTATGATTCTAGAAGGGGATTTGGAACCAGAGATGTCCCTTCCTTCTCAATCCTCCACTGCAGAGAGACCACTGGGGAAAGTGGCTTTCCATAATCCAGTGGGGCAATAACTTCCCAGCAGCTCCTCTCAGTGGGGACACATTCCTTCCATTGAAAAGCCTCTTGCTGAGCATCTATGTCCAAGATTCTGGGAACACAAGAAATGTGAAGGTGACCTGACCTCTTCTCCCCTCTTTCCAGTGAGGGGGACAAAAAATAAGCAAAGAATTCAGACACTGACTTTAACTCTTTGTCACTAAGATAATGGCCAAGTTATCAGGATAGAAGATGAGTTGGGGTGGAACAGGGTTACTTTAGGTTGAAAGATCAAGGAGAAGTATCTCCAAAGAACGGACATTTAAACTGAGACCTACAAGATGAGAAGGAATCGGCTATGCTGAGGGGCAGGAAAAGACGATTTCAAGCAGAAGGTACAGCAGATGCAGAGATCCTGCCCCTGGAAAGAACTTGACACAGTCAAACAACAGGAATGAGGCTCATGTACATGGAGTAACAGAAATAAGGAATAAAAATCAAAAGATGAGGTTGGAGATATCAACTACCAGACTCTGGATATCCTTGGAGTAGGCAATACAGAATTTGTATTTTATTTTTTTATGTCATGGGTTTGGGGCTGGGGCATGCCTGTCATCTCATTTGCACGGTCATTGGTTCCTGAGTGCAGGAGGATGGGGAAGAGTGGACATCAGGACATAGATCACTTCATAGTTGGGGCTTGGATTTAGAGGTTCATTGAATAGTCGCACCTTTCCCCTTCTCTTTTCCAACTCCACCCCACCAGGGCTTCAGCAATTCTGATTCACCTAGTCCCCCTCACAGGGCCCAAATCTGGAGCCCGACCTCAGGCATAGTGGCTATCACCACCATCATCCTCACTTCTGGGGGCTCTAACTGACATAGGGATGAGCGCAAGGAACTACAGTGTCCTTAAAGGTCTAGCTCAAATGCTTGCCATAAAGTCAAGGGCAAGTGTATTTAATCCCATAACCATTTACAGAATGCCTACTATATGTAATACAGAGAGAAACAGACACCCCTCCCCCCGCCCCGAGCAAGCTAATGTGGATGCTAACATCAAGAGCTGCTATCGCTTATTGGACATTTGCTAGGGGCCAGTCCCCTTGCTAAGGGCTTTACATGAATTATCTCCCTAAATCCTTATGATAATCCTATGAGCCTTTCCACTTTTCTGATGAGAAAATTGAGACATGGGGAGTTGAAGCAATCAATTAGGTGAATTAAAAGCTGTCTACTCCATCCCTACCCTGGAGGCACCTTTTGGTTACTAGGCTTGTCCCCAAGCCCCTAAAACTCTGTACTAAGGGATTGACACGTTACCTTAAAGGGAACATATAGTTCAGCCCGGGGGAATAAGAGGTCAGTTTACCCAAGTGAATTCCAATCTGAGCACTTCTAATTTATTTATACTTGTTTTCTGTGAAACTGTTTCTTTATGTGCAAAAAAAGAAAATTGAATCATTGCTAAAAAATTGGTGACTAGTGGAATAAGTAATAGTAGTTTTAGAACTCATATCCATGTTAGCCCTTATGGATACCTTCTTAAGCCCAAGAAGGATGACCTAATTAATGGTAGAGTTTCGGGCATGTTGTCAAGAAGCATGAGTGTATGTTTCGTTGCTCAGCTGTGTCTGACTCCTCATGACCCTTTGGACTATAGCCTGACAGGCTCCTCTGTCCGTGGAGTTTTCCAGGCAAGAACAGTGGAGTGGGTTGCCATTTTCCTCCTCTAGGGAAACTTCCCGACCCAAGGATCAAACCTATGTCTCCTGTGTCCCCTGCATTGCAGGCGAATTCTATATCCAGTGAACCATCAGGGAAGCCCGTTGTCAAGAAGAGAGGATAGTATGTTTTTGAGTGAAAATCAGGGAGTGATGGCTGATCCAGGAGCAAAAGGATTCAGTAGGGACAACCTGTCCCTCTGAGCTAAGTGTTCTTCCTTCTCCATAGTGATACTAAAGGGGAACCTCCTTACTGCACCCCAACACTGACAATCCTCTCCCATAAGCCCTCCCTCTGAATCACAAGCTATTTCACCCCTTCTGGAATGCATGACTAATCAGCGCCTCATCGAAGGCAATACTCAGTCGTGCTGTGGCATGAAGGGACTCAAACACCATATATCACCCCAGCTACTCCTACAAACAGAAGATCAATAGTCCAGCAATAGACATTTCATAATTAAAAGTAGATGATGAAGATGAAGAAGAAGGGGACAAAGAGGGAGGAGGAGGAGGAGGGTGGGGAAGGCAAGGACCCTGGCTGATGGTCCTGACTGTTCCTTAGCCCTCTGGTTCCCAAGGCTCTGGTGGATTTGCTAGAACAATAAGTCCTGTTTGGAGCCTCCCCAAAAGGCTGGCTGGGAAAGGACTTCAGTAAACTCACATAGTCCTTCCCCCTGCCTGGAGGCTGGCTGGGGGATGAATCCTGCCATTTTTAGGCTTGCTGAAGTGCCATTTAAGAACCTCTCAATGCCTTTCTGCATTACCCAAAGCTAGCTGGAGTGGACATCCGTTCCTATTCTCTACCCACCAGATCCGTCTCCATCCTTAAGTTAAGCTTTCAGCTCTTCCTCTGGGAAAATCTTCACCTCAGGGTCATACGGTCCAGCATGGAATGGACATGACCTCCCCAGTCTGGAGGTGGTCATGTGGACAGATCTGACCAGTAAGAGCAACCTATTAATTCTCTAGACCAGAAGGATTTGTTGATGGATGCACATGTGACCTGAATTAAGTCAATCTGGGTAAATTCTGGGACTTCTGCTACAACTCTTCCTCTCTTAGCTGGGGTTGGATGACAGACACCTGAAGCTACTGTGGACTATATTGTCACCATGTATTTAAAAAATGACTTCCAGCCAGCATGCTGGAAAACAAAGCTGACAAATGGAAATGCGGGGGAAAAGGAAATCAATCCAGTCTCGGCAAAATTTGTGGACCTCTGAATACAGCCATGCAAAACTCCAGGTTAGGCTCTTAATTATGAAACCTCATAAATCCTCTTTTGCCTAAATTATTTTGAATGAAATTTTCTTCCTTGTATATTAAAGAGTCCTGAAAAATTCATTTTTGTCTTTCTGGGTCCACCCTTCCAATCAATGAGTTGCTTAATGTAAAGGGGAATAGCACAGATGGATATGGATTCAGAGTCCAGCTTCCAACTCCACTGTCTATAGGCTGTGTGATCTTGGGCAAATTGACTCAGCTTTTGGAAACTCAATTTCCTCATCTGTAAAGTGGATATGGTGCCACCACTGTAAGAGTTGTTGTGAGGATTAAATAAGACAGTATCTAGATGTCATTGCAAAGACCCATCACTTACCTTCATCACCATTTGCAAGAGCAAACCAGATCTGCTAGCCTGCTCCGGTGTGGAGAAAAAAGGTGTGGCAGCATCAACTGGCCCCATGTTGCAAAACAGAAGTTTATGCAGTTTAATTGAGGTAATGGTTTTTCTTCAAGTACAGAATTAGCTGAAGGTAATCGTGATGCAAAAGTCAGAGTGTTAGTTGTTCAGCCCTGGCTGACCCTTTGTGGCCCCATGGACTGTAGCCCACTAGGCTCCTCTGTCCATGGGACTCTCCAGGCAAGAATACTGGAGTGGGTAGCAATTCCCTTCTCTGGGGATCTTCCCAACCCGGGGATCAAACCCAGGTCTCCTGCACTGCAGGTGGATTCTTTACCATCTGAGCCGCTGAAATGAAGATAAAATATTGGTTGAACATCCAAATGCCACCATCTGCTTTCTTTGTGTTATCTTACATAATTTTCATAATTCTAGGAGGAAACCAAGGTTCGGAGAGGTGCAGCAACTGGCCTAAGGTCACACAGCTGCAAGCCCGAGTCCAGAGTCTGGGCCCCTCTTCTGGCACTGGATTGTGCCAGTTCCCATAATGAAGTCCAGGTCTTGGCTGCTGACCACGTACTGAGCAAGCCTCGCTAAGCATCTCCCCATCGACTGTCCTTACCATCTTTTTGAAATTCACACGGGACCCGTTTCATGAGGGGAAAAACGGTAGCACTGAGTGTCAAGTATGCTTAAAGCGGAATCCAAGACCCCACTGCTCAGTTTGGTATAAATTGCAATTTCGTATTACGTACATTTTATCACAATGTAAAAATGGTAGAAAAATAATGTTTTAAGAGCACATATGAACACATCCTTTGACCCACTGCTGGAAGGTACCCTGAGAAAAATCAAGCTGATGTCCTCAAACTGGAAACAACTTAATGGGTCTACCAGTGTGGCCCTGATATTAAAATAAGGGACACACATGCATAAGAAGCTATTAATTGTTCCAAAGACTGAAGTAGAACTGTTTGTGCTCACCATGAAAACATATCCAACCATGTTAGCAAATGAAACAAGATGCAGAACAAAAAAACACCCTGAAGCAAAAAGCCCTCCACAGTCCACCACCTCCTCCCTGCCAGCTTCACCTGCACCCCTCTCCCACATCCCAGCCGTGGGAAAGCCTCCCCATCACCCAGCCCCTCTGAGGGAAGTGCCCTTCTTTTCCACGTTCTTTGAAGGAACACTCATCAGCCTCTCTGTCCCAGCCCCCATCCCACCCGACACAGATGGTGGGGCAGTGGGCCTGTTCCGGATGCCCAGTGGTCTGATCGGTGGGGTCTGTGACCAGCGTCAGTCCCCGATGTGAGTCTTCTCCTCGGTCACCCTCTGCTGACCCTGTGAATTCATGTGGGGTGGGAGGGTGAGGGGACAGAAGTGATGTGGTCAGGCATCTCCTTGGCTCCAGATGCCGTGCTGAGCTACTTCCCTTCGATGTGTTTTTCTCTGAATCTTTTGCTTTGTCCTTGTATTCTCCCATTTCACATGTGAGAAAAACTGAGGTCCTGGAAGAGAAAGGATTTACTCTGAAGAGGTTTCCAGCTGCTTGTTGCTGGGTACAGTGTACAAGCCTGGACCGGGGGAAGAGTGAGGCGGAGCAGCTGGCACACCCAGCAGTGCACCACGCCCGTGGCACGGAGACCCGGTGCTGTGGCGGGCTCTTCCATCTGATCTATAGTGTGCTACTCAGGCAACGCGGATACCCAGGCACTGGGCGCTGGCAAGCTGACCCTGAGATGACTCCTCGTTCACATCGAGAGGGACGCCCACTTGTTAAGAAGCCTGTGGGCTGTTCCGAGAGCTGTCGCCCTGTGACAATATTGACAGAGCCTGTGCCCCCACCTCATAAGCCCAGTGTACACACTTGGGGAGGGCAAGCCCGTCCTCTCTTGCTGAGAGAGTAAGTGTAAGGCATTAAGGAGACTCTGATTAAACAAACAGATGTTTTTAGTCGGCAATAGAAGTGTCAACAGGATCCTAATTAATGAATGTGTTAATGGCTGTTCTCTGTTGGAAGACAATAGTAGCTGCCTTCTAGACGTATCCACAATGACTCACGGGGCACACACAAAGATGCACACTCGGAGACTGCACAGGGTGGGGGTGCAAGCTGATATGCCCACAGGCAGCACCAGGGAGCGTGCCCTGAGCTCACGAAAGGGACACACAGCGGTTCAGAGTCACATACAGGGGATGTGCACCCAATCTGCAGGGACTGGGTGAGACACTCGGGATGCAGGCTGTCAGAGGACACACGTGAACACACGTTACTCAAAATGCACACACAACACACAATACTTGGGCCATGACAATCCCCTACAGCAACACACAATGCACACAGAGCAGCCACATCACCCACAACATCACACAAAACACACACGCACCGTATATAACGCTCACAGGATACACCCCCATCAGCCATGTGACATGTGTACAATGCACACGAAACGACCTCACTCGCAGCACATACCGGATACAGAACGCACTCACTCAGTGAGCATACACCACATACACAGCACACCACCACACACACACCAGTCCAGAACAGAGCGCACGGTTCCCAGAGCTCCAGCCTGACACACAGCACACACGCCATGCACACACACGCTTTGTCTCAACAGTAATAACACTCTGTGTTCCCACCGTGTTTCAGACTCCGTGATAAGACATGAAAACGGAAATGAGGCGGGTAGAGTCTCTTTCCTCCAGCCTATCCTAAGACCACAGAGAAGCCTTGGTACCTCCCTGTGAGAGGTATCAAGAGAACTCCTCTACACCATTTACATGTCTGTGTCTTGGCATTTATACATATTTTCATGTGCCTCAACAAGGTAAAACATGGGAAAGAGCTTGCTCTGCGGAAACAGAACCAGAGAACATCAAGGTGAGCTGCAGCCCCTGGGTGATCTTTGTAACAAAGATGTTGGGGGAAAACATAGTCTGTAGCTCTTATTGTATTTGTCCTTAGCAGTGGTGCTTTTATTCATCTCAAAGGCTATGGATAGTGTATAACTGAGCAGCTCTTCCTTTTTACCCTGCCTGCTAGGAAGCTCTGAGCTGTATTTCTGACCCACACATAGTGGGGATGTTGGTTTTCATAGCACACATTTCCGAGTGTTATATCTGGCTCTGTCTTATGTCCCCTCAGGTGTTTTTCTTTCCTTCTATTTTTAAAATATAAATATATATATTTAAATGAATACATTCTTTCTGGAACAATATGGGGATAGGAAGAAAGATAGATTTTTAACTAGATACATATGTTAGGGAAGTTTAGCTGCTGTAACAAAGAACCTCCAATTCTCAATGGCTGAGCACGCCAAAGGTTTACTTCTTGTTCACAGCACAGTCATGTGAGTCAGCATGACACAAACCATTGTTCCACACGATCAGGAAGCCAGGCTTCCTTCCATCAAGTGGCATTTAAAGAAAGGAGGATTGTGTCCTGTAAGCGTAGCTGTATCTTTACCCCAACTCATGGTAGGACCTCAGGAATGACATGTACTAGGACCCAAGGTCTTGTTCAAAGGAAGAAGAGATAGCCTTCAATGGGCAAGAAAGAAAAGATCCCAGGCCGAGTCAGTCTCTAAACTAGGCATTGAGGAAAAGCCAATCCTGGGTCTGCAGGGAAGGTGAACAGCAGATGGGCAGACAGATATCTGGACAAACCAACAGAAAAGAGAAGTGGTGGGGAGACTGTGGAGACCAGAGGGAGCTCCCTTCTAGTCAAAGAGCAGGACATAGGATGCTGGCTGAGGGCCCTCGTGGCGGAAAGAAAGGCAGAGCTTGGGGCAAGAGAGCCCTGGGTGTCAGACACCAGAACCCCCTCTTTACAGCCCAAGCTTCCAACAACCCGACTTCTCTTGGGTGCTGAGAACAATGTTGAGTGTTTTGCTTGCAGTCATGGCATCCATTTCCATAGTCGTACCGTATGGCTCAGGACAACCGTGATCCCAGTCCTGCCACAGTGGACAGCGAGACGAAGAGACTCACCTGAATTCACACAGGCAGAAAAGAGCACCGTCAGAGGCTGAAAGAGTGCACCCTCTGTGTTGTGATCATTGCTGCAATGGGCTGGGCTACATGGGGATAATCAGGGGGCAGGAGTAACTAGCCTAAGTCTCAGAGTCAGCCACGGATCATGAGCTCAGTCCCCAGCTCTGTGTAATGCACCGAAGCTTGGAGCCTCATTTTCCCACCCATAGAATGGGGCTAATGATGCTTTCCATTGCAGAGCTCCGCAAGATGCAACATCATCTAGCCCAGTGCCTAGCATATAGTAGGGGCCAACGAAGATCATGGCATCCGGTCCCATCACTTCATGGGAAATAGATGGAGAAACAGTGGAAACGGTGGCAGACTTTATTTTTTAGGGCTCCAAAATCACTGAAGATGGTGACTGCACCCATGAAATTAGAAGACGCTTACTCCTTGGAAGAAAAGTTATGACCAATCTAGATAGCGTATTCAAAAGCAGAGACATTACTTTGCCGACTAAGATCCGTCTAGTCAAGGCTATGGTTTTTCCAGTGGTCATGTATGGATGTGAGAGTTGGACTGTGAAGAAGGCTGAGCGCCACAGAATTGATGCTTTTGAACTGTGGTGTTGGAGAAGACTCCTGAGAGTCCCTTGGACTGCAAGGAGATCCAACCAGTCCATTCTGAAGGAGATCAACCCTGGGATTTCTTTGGAAGGAATGATGCTAAAGCTGAAACTCCAGTACTTTGGCCACCTCGTGAGAAGAGTTGACTCACTGGAAAAGACTCTGATGCTGGGAGGGATTGGGGGCAGGAGGAGAAGGGGACGACAGAGGATGAGATGGCTGGATGGCATCATGGACTCGATGGACGTGAGTCTGAGTGAACTCCAAGAGATGGTAATCAACAGGGAGGCCTGGCGTGCTGCGATTCATGGGGTCGCAAAGAGTCGGACACGACTGAGCAACTGAGCTGAACTGTTATTACTGCTTTGTGGTTGTTGAAGGGATGGAGGAATCAAGGATCAGGCTGCTATCCCCAGCCAAGAGACAAGTAATTTGGGAATGCTTTAGCAGAGGCCGTAGAGACGGGCAGCTGTGAAGGAGATTAAGGAACTTCACGCGGAATATATGTACGTCTGGTACGTATGGCACTTTGGCAAAGGCAAAGTGGGGATGGATGCGCTTCTCCCCAGAAAGATGTGAACGGCATTTGGCATCACGTGTTGTTCAAGCCAGGAGCAGTCCTGCGTGTGTTTCTGTGTGTTTCATGCAAATGTGGGCGTGTGAAGCTGTAAATTGCACACAGCTCAGAGACACAGGGGCGGGTGGGCAACAGAAGAAAAGGACAGGCACTCACCTCCCCCGGCACACAGAAACCAGGCTCATGGGAGTCCGGAGGGGGCTGTACCGTGGATCTCAGTCCCCTCTTAGACTGTGGGTCAGAAGCAGGCACTTCGCCTCAGTGGACTTGTCTATAAAATGAGACCGAGATCACTTTGCCTTGATGCTGGGACTGGATTAGATCTATCTTGGCGGTTCCTTGTGGCTCAAGATCCAAGGCTAATGAGAGGGGAGGATATGTCCAAACAGGAGAGGAAGAACAAGTTCTAAGAAGGGATCGTGGCTCCTTCATGTCAGGGCATGTGGGGAGAGAAAGGGGGTAGACAGTGGCAAAAAAATCCAAGGTCTCAAGCAGATGGCAGAGAAGGCAATGGCACCCCACTCCAGTCCTCTTGCCTGGAGAATCCCATGGACGGAGGAGCCTGGTAGCCTGCAGTCCATGGGGTCGCTAAGAGTCAGACTCGTCTGAGCGACTTCACTTTCACTTTTCACTTTCATGCATTGGAGAAGGAAATGGCAACCCACTCCGGTGTTCTTGCCTGGTGAATCCCAGGGACAGGGGAGCCTGGTGGGCTGCCACCTATGGGGCTGCACAGAGTTGGACACGACTGAAGTGACTTAGCACCAGCAGCAGCAGCAAGGATATGGGGAAAGAAAAAGGAAAAACTCTAAGAAATATTGAGAAAAAAATACTAGAGCTTAGAATATCCATAGCAGATCTTTCACCTGTAACCATGCCCCATTCTCTGAGGTCTCCTGCCTGAACGGTATTTAGTCCCCAGAGACTCATCCCCCTTGTAGAGGGGAGGTGATCCTTGCAGTGAAAGTTATCAGCAGAGACAACTGGAGAGGAACCAGAGACAGCATCTCCGTCTCTAAGACCTTCCCCCTTGAGAGAGGAACCGCTGCTTTAAGCACCTTGTGTGCATGTGTGCTAAGTCAGTTCCATCATGTCTGACTGTTTGGGACCCCGTGGACTGTACCCCGCCAGGCTCCTCTGTCCATGGGAGTCTCCAGGCACGAATACTAGAGTGAGTAGCCAGGCCCTTCTCCAGGGGATCTTCCCAACCCAGGGATCAAACCAGGGTCTCTCATGTGTCCTGCGTTGGCAGGTGGGTTCTTTACCACTAGCAACACCTAGAGAGCCTGTTTTTAAGCCCCTTGGTGGTCCCCAAACAAAAGACCAGCATCAAAACTCAGGGAAACTAATCTGGAAGCTGAAGGAAGGACTCCATTATCAGCCTGGCTTGGGTGGCCGGTCCTGGAATCAACTTGTGCAGATCACATGTCCTTGGCCCAGAGCTTTTGTCTCTTGGGGCCTCTATTTCCCCATCTGTGAAATGGGGCTGAAAACAGAACCTACTCCCCAGGATGAATGTGAGGATCCACCGCCACGGTTTTTGTCAAGTGCCTGGCAGAGAGTGTGGCAGAGAATCAGGATACTGTATTGGTCATTCACTGCCCAGCCCTCTGGCTTTGTTGGAGGTCAGGGGGACACAGCCTCATTCAAACTTCTTTGCAACATCTCTGATTTTATGAAATCAGAAATGTCCTTAAGAAATGTCTTTAATGTCCTTAAGGAAGTCTTTCCTTTAACCAAACACACCCAAACCTTTTCTTTTTCTAAAATGTTTGTCTCCTCCAGCCGCCTTTCCACTTATGTATTGATTTAGAAGAAGATCAAAATAAAACCTGGGAAGCCGTAAGCTGTAACACTGTTTTTTTCCCTCTTGGTACACTCTGATTATGTGTAAACAGCAAATTGCAAATTATTTCCTCTTTATTTGTCAGCTCCTCAAGCCACCTCTGGGTCCCTCAGAATGAGTAATGGGCTCTGGGACATCATGTGACAATTGGCTTCGGGTAGATATTTATCTCCAGGGAGTCTGCTTCCAGCTCTTGGGTATTCCAACAGAGAGAGTACCAGGGTGGGGGGAGGGGGTCAGACCTCCATGATCTGGGGGCTTTTGATTCCCTCTGCAGAGCCTCTTTCGGGAAAAGGGGTGGCAGAGAAGACCACAGACACATGATAGAAAGAGAGACTGATTGAAAAAAGCTCAATTGGGTTGATCTTTGAGTTTCATTTTCTATCTCAGAATCTCAGAATCTCTTGATTCCTATTACACAGAGCAGAGAATACCTGCTCCCAGGAACCCCCAAACCTTGCACCCTCAGATTCCATCCTTAGAATCTTGTGAAACTGAACAGGCTTTGGGGACAGGACAAGGAGTACAGGTGGCTATGTGTTAGTCACTCAGCTGTGTCCATCTCTTTGCAGTCTCATGGACTGTAACCTGCCAGGCTCCTCTGTCCATGAAATTCTCCAGGCAAGAGTACTGGAGTGGGTTGCCATTCCCTTCTCCAGGGGATCTTCCTGACCCAGGGATTGAACCCAGGGCTCCTGCATTGCAGTCAGATTCTTTACCATCTGTGCACCAGCTGCAAATTCTAAGCCATGGAGTTTTACAACCTCCGGTTCAAATTTTGGTTCTGCCACTGAAAGAGCAGCAGGATGCTGGGCAAGAAATCTAACTTCCCTGTGCCTCTGTTTCTTCATCTTTAAAATGGATACCATCCTAAAGCTACCCTGGTGGCTCTGGGA
The DNA here is from genome assembly GCA_917880005.1 of Nanger dama. Taxonomy (NCBI): domain Eukaryota; kingdom Metazoa; phylum Chordata; class Mammalia; order Artiodactyla; family Bovidae; genus Nanger; species Nanger dama. Next base: position 13,569,515 of record CAKJTW010000053.1, on the reverse strand, counting down.
GGCTGTGATCACGTGTGCAGACTGAGTAGCAGTTTGCACAGAGCACCTTTGCAGGAATTAGGAAAACGCTGCTCTTTCTGGTAGAGAGATTAGAGAGCAGCAACTCCTCCTCCAAGTGAGTGCAAACCTGCCCCAGGGTCTAGGGAGCAGGGTACAGACTGGGTCAGCTCTCCCTTGCCCCTTTGGCTGGGAGCTCTTCCGTGGGACACAGCCTGCAGCTGGAGCTGGCAGCCCGACTTGTAGAGTGCCCACAGGAGCCAGGCTCGAGGGTGAGCACTCAGTATCAGGCAGCAGTTACGGTCACTGTCCTCATACACTACTACCTGAATGATTTTTGACTCTTCAGTTCAGCTCAGTTCAGTCACTCAGTCGTGTCCGACTCTTCGCGACCCCATGAATCGCAGCACGCCAGGCCTCCCTGTCCATCACCATCTCCTGGAGTTCACTCAGACTCACGTTCATCGAGTCCGTGATGCCATCCAGCCATCTCATCCTCTGTCGTCCCCTTCTCCTCCTGCCCCCAATCCCTCCCAGCATCAGAGTCTTTTCCAATGAGTCAACTCTTCGCATGAGGTGGCCAAAGTACTGGAGTTTCAGCTTTAGCATCATTCCTTCCAAAGAAATCCCAGATCTGATCTCCTTCAGAATGGACTGGTTGGATCTCCTTGCAGTCCAAGGGACTCTCAGGAGTCTTCTCCAACACCACAGTTCAAAAGCATCAGTTCTTCTGTGCTCAGCCTTCTTCACAGTCTAACTCTCACATCCATACATGACCACTGGAAAAACCATAACCTTGACTAGACGGACCTTAGTTGGCAAAGTAATGTCTCTGCTTTTGAATATACTATCAAGGTTGGTCATAACTTTTCTTCCAAAGACTAAGCGTCTTTTAATTTCATGGGTGCAGTCACCATCTGCAGTGATTTTGGAGCCCCCAAAATAAAGTCTGACAGTTTCCACTGTTTCTCCATCTATTTCCCATGAAGTGATGGGACCGGATGCCATGATCTTTGTTTTCTGAATGTTGAGCTGAGCTTTAAGCCAACTTTTTCGCTTTCCTCTTTCACTTTCATCAAGAGGCTCTTTAGTTCTTCTTCACTTTCTGCCATAAGGGTGGTATCATCTGCATATCTGAGGTTATTGATGTTTCTCCCAGCAATCTTGATTCCAGCTTGTGTTTCTTCCAGTTCAGCATTTCTCATGATGTACTCTGCATATAAGTTAAATAAACAGGGTGACAATATACAGCCTTGATGTATTCCTTTTCCTATTTGGAACCAGTCTGTTGTTCCATGTCCAGTTCGAACTGTTGCTTCCTGACCTGCATACAGATTTCTGAAGAGGCAGGTTAGGTGGTCTGGTATTCCCATCTCCTTCAGAATTTTCCACAGTTGATTGTGATCCACACAGTCAAAAGCTTTGGCATAGTCAATAAAGCAGAAGTAGATGTTTTTCTGGAACTCTCTTGCTTTTTCCATGATCCAGCGGATGTTGGCAATTTGATCTCTGGTTCCTCTGCCTTTTCTAAAACCAGCTTGAACATCACGGAGTTCATGGTTCACGTATTGCTGAAGCCTGGCTTGGAGAATTTTGAGCATTACTTTACTAGCATGTGAGATGAGTGCAATTGTGCAGTAGTTTGAGCATTCTTTGGCATTGCCTTTCATTGGGCTTGGAATGAAAACTGACTTTTTCCAGTCCTGTGGCCACTGCTGAGTTTTCCAAATTTGCTGGCATATTGAGTGCAGCACTTTCACAGCATCATCTTTCAGGATTTGAAACAGCTCCACTGGAATTCCATCACCTCCACTAGCTTTGTAAGTAGTGATGCTTTCTAAGGCCCACTTGACTTCACATTCCAAGATGTCTGGCTCTAGATGAGTGATCACATCATGATTATCTGGGTCATGAAGATCTTTTTGTACAGTTCTTCCGTGTATTCTTGCCACCTCTTCTAAATATCTTCTGTGTCTGTTAGGTAAAGACCATTTCTGTCCTTTATGGAGCCTTAAGATCCACAAAAAGCTTAGCACTCTGAAACTTTGTCATCTCTTTAACATGTGGAGGAAAAAGTACTAGCCACTCAGTCGTGTCCAACTCTTTGCAACCTGATGGACTGTAGCCCACCAGGCTCCAGGGTCCTTGGGACTCTCCAGGCAAGATTACGGGAGGGGATTGCCGTGCCCTCTTCCAGGGGATCGTCCCGACCCAGGGATCAAACCCACATCTCTTATGTCTCTTGCACTGGCAGGCAAGTTCTTTACCGCTAGGAAACAGTAATTCCCAGCTGGTGCTGGGTTCTGGGTAGACAACGTATATGTCAAGTACCCACAGTTCAGTGCCTGACACAGGCTAGGTGCTCAGCAAATGATAGTTTCTTCACAGCAAGTGAGAGGAGACCTCCTCACCATGGCTTCTTCCCCTTTAGCACAAGCCTCCGCAGTCAGGTACTTAGAAGACATATTGAACCATTTTGATGAGAATACTCAGCGGTGCGAGGCACAGCATGTTTGCAAGCCAAAAGCATCAAGTCTGGAATCAGGACACTGGGGGTCTAGTCCCTGGGTCCCCCGCCGCCTCCCCCGACTCTGCAACTTTGGATAAGTCCCAGGCTCTCTGAGATTTGGTTTCCCTTTCTGTGAACCCAGGGGTAGAGGACGCAGTTGTTGTTGAGTGTTTTGTACAAAAGTGGCTGCCTTAACTCCAAACAAGCCTGTGTACAACCATAGTGTGCAAATCGTGCAAAACAGAGATACTCTGATTGACGCAAGGTCCATGGAAGAGCCAAACATCCCACCACCTCCACCCCCAAAAACACACTCTTTTTCTCACCCTGCAGCACCCTCTGATGCTATTTTGAGGAAGAACAGGGCTCTGGGAAAGCAACGTGGCAGCCATCAGTCTCAGATCCCCTTCCTGCTGGGATATTCCAAGATGCTGCGTTTGTGCTTTGACATTCACTGCCTTGCCACCCAATTCATCCTGACCTGGAGTGGTGTGTGTGTGTGTGTGTGTGTGTGTGTGTGTGTGTGTGTGTGGCCACAAACAAATGCTCAGAAAGAAAGCAAAAGAAGTTCCACCAGCCATTAAGGGGAAATTACAAATGCATTTTTCTCTGCCTCCGGCACATTAATAAAAGAGATTACAAAACTGGAAGTGAGTCGAAGCTGGGCAGCCTCACAACAATTGGAAGGCGGGAGGAGGGGGCGGGGGTTGGGGGGACGGCTGCTTCCTGTACAGTCATCTGATTTCATGGCCGTTCCCATGCTGAGAGAATCTGTCTGCGGCGGCTGCAGGGAGGACAAGGAGCTCATGCATTAAACATCAGGGGACCCTCACAACAAGCGCTGTGGGCTGGGAGAAGGACAGGGAGGAGGACCAGCTTGGGGATGTGCTTGTGACATGCCCCGGCATGGCAGTGCCAACGGGCAGAGACCCAGAGGTTGTTTAGGTTGGCCTCCAGAAAAACTGCTGAAAACTGCAGGGTGGGAGATGAAAGACAGTGTCAGATACAAAAAGTGCAAAGATGTTTTAGTGTCTTGAAAACAGGAGCGGGTTCCCATGGTCTCTTTGCCTCCGAAGTCATAGGGAGGGGCATCAGTGTGCCATGAGCTCGAAGCTAGATGCTGGAGGTGGTCACTGGAGTAGACAGATTTATGGACCCTGATCCTTCACCCTTCGATACGTCCATACCTTCTATCCTGACACTTTGAAGCCTCTCCTCTTAGAAGGTGCATCCTTGTCCACTGACTGAGCTTGACTGCATGCCTAGCTTTGGCCAATGATACTGGAATAGAAGGGCCACGATACTATTCTGGGATGAGACCTTAAGAAACCACGTGTGTTTCCACTTTTCTTCTTGTACCTCTGCCCTCGCTATATTCTGGTTAGATTGCTGGTCCATAGAGGATGACACACGTGTGGAGCTGAGCCAGACACAACCTGTAGCCTGGAGCTCTCCCAGGTGACTCACAGGATAAGGCTAGATGAAAAATAAAAGCTTATTGTTGCATGCAACTGAGACTTAGTGGCTGTTGGTTACACAGCAACAGCTGACTGATACAGTTATACGTGTAGTCATGCTTTTTATTTACCTGTTCATTCATTCAGTAACTGTTTCCTGACCATGTCCATGCCAGGCATCGACAGGTAGGCTGTGGGATAGAATGGTTACTAAGAAATCTGTGGAAATGGGTAGAGATTTCAGATTCATCAGTTCAAGGATTAAACACCTACAATGTGCCAGGCATGAAAATAAGAGCAGCAATTAGAGCAGCAAGCAAAAATATAGAAGGCCCTGTACTCAAGATGTTTATAGACAGCAGATCAAGCAAACAATAAGACAGAAAAACTCCCAAGACCCCTGATTAAGAAGTTTATCTCTTCCTTTTAAGCTAGCCACTGTCCAGGAGGAAAACCTTTACAATAGAAAGCGTTAAGTACCAGGACGAGATACCTCCAAGCAAGTCCGAGGAAGGACATCCAGGAGCCTGGGGTTGGAGACAGGAAGAAGGTAGGTTGGGAAGGCTTCTCAGGGCCCAACATATCTGAGTTGAGCACTGAAGTTCAACTAGTTTACAGACAAAGAGAGAAAGGGCAGGGGCGGAGCACCAAGCAGAAAGCAGCAAGAACAAAGGTAGGAAAGAGCATGGTGCCTGAAGGTTGACACAAACTTGTGCATTTTACTGGAAAACAGAGTCTAAGAAGGAGACGCAGGAGATGAGGGGCCGAGAGGAACCAGAGCGTGAAGGAGTCTGGATGCCAGGCTGAGATGCTTAGATTTGATCCAAAGAAGGGAAATAGCTACTGAAGGGTTTGAATATCAGATTGCCCTCTGAGACTTTTGGAAAAGTGGAGATAGGGTGATACTGGAGGCAAGGAGGTCAGGAGGAGGCTGAGCAACAGCCCAGGAGAAGGAGGACAGCCGTGCTGGAGCAACATGGGGGTGAGGGATGGCCCCACCTCTGGAACGATGGAATCGGAGACAGCACAGCTTGGCATGTCCTGGCACCACCAAGCTCCATCCACGCTTTTTGCAAAAGCTGGGTCTTAGAGAGGAGGAGTGTCCTACACACAGGTCTCATAACAGGCGAGTTTAGGGCTTGGGGCTGTACACGAGATCCTCATTCGTATTCCCAAGCTCCCTCTATGGCCCCACTCTATGCCCCAGGCTCCACCATCCGGTGAATAACAATAATTAAAGAACAATACTGATGACTACAGTCCAGCAACTGAGCCGCTTCTGTAGCGCTAGGCTCTGGGCCCAGCACATTGTGCGTAAAATCTCACTGAATCCCCCCAACACTGTGGTCACAAGTCCCCCTTTTACAGATAAGAAACCTGAGGATCCGGAGATGAAGCCTCTTAAACTCGAGCCTCAGCGACAGACTTAGTTGGTCTGTGCTGCTACAACAAATACCAAAGGCTGAGTGGCTCATAGGATAAATTTACTTCTTCCAACTCTGGAGCCTTGGGAATTCAAGATCGAGATGTTGGAAGATTCTGTCTCTGGCGAGGCCTCTCATTCTGGCTTATAGATGGCTGCCTCCTCACTGTGTGTGACCTCCCCTCCTCTGTGTGTGTGTGTCATGGAGAGAGAATGTGCGTGTATATGTGTATGTATGAGACAGCAATTTGTACCTTTTTACCATTATTGGGGCACTAACCCCATTATGGGGTCCCCACCCTCACGCCCTCATCTACACCTATTTAGCAGGACTTCCCTGGAGGCCCAGGGGTTAAGACTTTACCTTCCAAGGCAGGGAGTGTGGGTTTCATCCCTAGTTGGGGGAGCTAAGAGCCTATGTGCTTCAAGGCCAAAAAAAAAAACCCAAAGCATAAAACAGAAGAAATATTGCAACACATTCAAATAAATACTTTAAAAAAGAGAATCTCAAATCAATATTAAAAAAAAACATTAAAAATAAACCTATTTACCTCTTAAAGCTCCCATCTCCAAATACCACACACTAGGGTTACGGCTTCAACGCTGGGATTTGAAGGGGGACACAAGCTTTCTGTCTATGACAGTAACCTCGTTGGGAATAATTGTGCAGCTCCTGTGTAGAATTAGGGCCAAGGGCTAACTGAGGGAAGGAATGTATGTGCCTGGCACACGGAAAGCTCTCAGCAGAGAAGAGCGACCACAGAGATGATGATTGTGACAGTGATGTCGATGATGAAAAGCCAGCTCTGGACCCTGGTCTTGTCTCCACTGGGTGACTTGCAGTCAGTCACCCAACTCTTTGGGGCCCCGTCTTTCCAATAAAGACTTCAGTCTAGAGCAGTGACTCTCAGGGTGTCTCCCGGGGCCAGCGGCATCACCATCCCCCAGGATCTTGCTGGAAATGAGCATTTCTGAGCCCTCCCTGGACCGACGCTGAGACTCTGGGAGGAGCACTTGGCAGTCTGTGTTTAACAAGCCGTCCCGCTAAGTCTGATGCATGTTCAAGCTTGATCTGGTCTATGTGAACGATCTTTCAATTTTTTTTTAAATGACGTAAATGCTTTCTTGTAAACAAAATTGGGAGAAGGCAGGTACATAAAGCAGAAAAAGCAGTGGTGCTGGCCTGGAGCAGAAGCCAGGTCCATCCTCTCACTCTTGCCCATGTGCAGGCCAGGGGAGGTGGATGCTCTCCCCACTTCGTGTCAGCTCCTCCTGCCAACCACAGCCCGAGGCTCCCCACTGCCCGCCTCCCTCCTCCCAGCCTCCCTTCCTGTTGACATGCTCCGTGAAGTATGGGTTTGTTGTGGCCTTGTACAACCTGGTCTGTTTCTTCTCTCCTTCTTTATTTATTTATTTTTCTTTTTTTTTGGAAAATAGGTTTGAGCCTGTAACTCAGTTAATTATTTCCCAGAGCACCGGTTTGGTGGCTACGGCACAGCACAAGGCAGGAGAACAGGAGACGAGTCCTCGGAAGCTTCTTTCCAGAAAATCTAATTTCATCATTGAGAAATCTTCTGTCTTAAGCAGCCGCCTCCGCCACCACCACCATAAATTTACATATTCTATATGCCGCTGCCACTGGAACGCACTGGGCCCGATTTGCATAATGCTGCTGGAGGGGCTGGCGCTTCTCTTGAACCCGAATGCAGTGGGAGCAAGGAAGCAATTATTAAGCTGTAGACACTGGCAGGGAGAGAGGCCTCAGATGGATTTCGACTCCAAACCTCATTCACAGCCTAGGCTGCTCATTACCCGAGGCTGACCGTGGGCCCGAGGGCCCGGGACACCAGTGAGGCGCTCTCTTCGGTTTGCATCTACAACCAGGCTGAGGCTGGGTGAGGATGAGTGGTTTTGGCTTTTCCAGTGCTGATGGCTGGAGCAATCTTGACCCTTCTCTTACAGTCAAATTTGTCCCTTGGATGGTTTGGTAGAGTTGCCTTTGCCAACATGTCCCTGCACTTTTCTGTAACACCCTTTCAAACAGCTTCTAGATGAGCTGGCAAGGGTTTGCCCACCTCCTTGTGGACAGCCCGCCAGAAATGATTAAGAAAATGATCAACAAAATCCCAGGTGGGAAAGGGTGGGTGGAAGCAGGGATTCTTGTATGACACAGTGGTCCTGCTTCACGTCTATCCAAACTCAGGCTACCTGAGAAGGGGAGGCCTTCCCCATCCTTGGCCTCTGGTTGGCAGACGGTCCATGTATACTTGGGCTCTGGGTCTCAGACTGGGGGTTCTTTGATGTTCCAGGATCCACAGGCCACTCTCTGTAGTTTCAAGACCTTCCAGAGTTCTGAGCTTGACCTCCAAGTCACCCCATGACCCACCACTCCCAACCTCAGTAGTCCGTGGATGAAAATGGCCACTTCCGCGTGTGGGGTGCCATTTTGGCTTTACTCCAGCATTGATGTAAAGACTTCCTTATGCGCTCAACGCTCGAAGAACAAGTCTCAAGCACGGGGTGACCTCCTGGTCAGACTTCAAACCCGGCCCTTCCCAACAGTTTTTCAACCAGATTAATTCACAAAAACACCCAGACAGAAAACCGCCTGCCGGCTTCCTACGGGTAAATTCCATGGGCACACTTTTCAGGTGATGCCAGCAAAAGCACTAGGCTCACTTGATAAGTTTACCGACAGAAGAAAACACTGTCGTGGGGAAAGTGGAGGGCTGGCTGAGGACAGCCAGTGCCTTGCTTCTGATAGCTCATGATCAGCTGGGCAACCTTAATTTCTTCCAGCTAACATCTGTTATTTCTGAGGAAGTGGAAATACATTTGCAAATACCAGTTTCACTCCTGGCTGCCTTGATGCTCAAAATTGGTGGAGTTCATCAGAAAAGCCATGACACCAGAGATGGCCTGTGGCATGAAAATCCCGCTCCATGCCAGTATTTGAACAGAAAGTCAGTTGTTGGAAATTTGAAGCAGCAGGTTTTTCCACTGAGGGAGGAAAAAAAAGCATCTCCACTTACTAAGAGGCACCGTCTCCTCAAAAGACCTCAACATTTTGTCCTCAGCACTGACTGTCTCATTGCAAGAATTTGGAGGGGACTCACTTTTTCCATGATTGCATCCAACACTGAATTATTTTCCAAGAAAAGGAGATTGCTCCTGATTAGCCAAACCCAGGACTTCAAAAGCACAAATGGTGACTTCTCCAAAGGAAACCATTTTGGTGCATAACCGGGGTTAGCGCTTCAGAGCAACAGATGGCCTCTAACATGAGAGCCCAGGGTGCAGACATGGGTGGGTCCTCGAGCAGGTATTTGCCGTTTCTAAACCCTCCATTTCTGGATCTGTCAAGCAAGGATGGTAACCGTGCCTGCTGCCTAATTGTCACTGGGAGAATCAGATGAGCTAATGTATAGTAGTGGAGTCGCAGGAAGACTAAATAATCTGCCCAAGTTACAGAATGTTGAGGGTCCAGGCAGAGTCTGAACTCGAATGAGTTTGTTTTTAGCCATCCAATTGCATGCTGTTCCCTACCATGGCCAAGGAATGCTGGAAAGCTAGTGCTTACAAAAACCCAGTCATATCCACCGGCTGTCTGGGCTGAGCTGCGAGGGGCTAGGTTAAGAGGTCTTTGAAGGAAGATACTCAAGGGAACACAGGCTTCACTGAACAGGTCACCTTGTTTAGAAACAGAGGTCAGAGCTGTTTCCAGCTAGCCTTCTTAAAGACCCAAATTTTCTTTCATTTTGTAAATAAGGCCCTCTTTGCTTGCCATGAAATGCAGGCTATTGTGGTCAAGGAAATGGGAGATGAAATGGCAGGAAAAGGAAACATAGCAAAGAGAGGAGCTGAGCTTATAAAGCCTGTCACCTGAGTTGTTCCCTTTGAGTTTCTGGGTCTTTGCGCTGCCGGTCCTTCAGCCCCGGCTGCACCACAGACCCGCTTTGTTTCATGCAAGCTGGTGACTGCCCTCCCTGTGTCTCTGCAGTGATGCTGCAGCCCCTGAGGGCAGGTCCTGGGGCAGAAATAAGCGGTGCCTGGTGGCTCAGTCGGTAAAGAATCTGCCTGCAATACAGCAGATCCAGGTTCGACCCCTGAGTCAGGAAGATCCCCTGGAGAAGAGAATGGCCACCCACTGCAGCATTCTTCCCTGGAGAATTTCATGGACAGAGGAGCCTGGCGGGCTACAGTCCATGGGGACACAAAGAGCTGGACACGACCAAGTGACTAACACTTTCCCTACTTTAATACAAAGCAACGGCATGAAGGAAGAGGAGGAAAGAGATGCACAGTCAAAACCCAGGAGCTCACCTAATAGAGGATCATCAGGGCTACGTACTGTTCCTCATCTAACAGTACCTCCTAGGACCCAGAGATCCCACACCTAGGTGTGCACACAACAAAAATGAGAATATATGTGTGCCAAAAGACGGGTGAGAGCACATTCACAGCAGCCTTCTTTGTAACAACCTAAAACTGAGAACTACCCGAATCTCCGTCAACCATTTAAACAGAAAGATTGCACCATACGCCCAGGAAGGCAGACCACATGACGAGATGGGCAAATCCAGCCCACTGTCATATCCGACCACTTCCTGTCTTGTAAATAAAGTTTTATTGGAATGCAGCCACATCCATTCACTACATACTGTCTACGGCGGCTTTTGCACTAACTGGCAAAGATGAGCAGTTACAGAAGAAATAGTATAGCCTGCAGAGCCTCAAGTATTTACTCTCTGGCTCTTTCCAGAACAAATTTGCCAAACCTTGCACGTAAAAATGAAAATAAACAGTCTACAACTTCCTCTGGGCAATGTGGCTGATTTTCACAAACATAATACTGAGTGAAAGAGGCCAACACAGATGAGTACCGGTTGCACGACTGCATTTGCATGAAGTGTCGAGACGAGCAGCAGAGCTAGTCTGCGTTGCTGGAGGACTGGTTACTCATGGAGGATGGTAACCAGACAGGGCCTGAGGCAGCTTACAGGCACTGGAAACGTGCTTATTCCCCATTGTGGGTGCTCATTTTGCGACAGTCCATTAGGATGCACAGGTGATGTGCACACTTTCATGTATGTATGCTGTTCATTGATAAAATTTTTTTAAATAAATTAAAAAAAAAGAAACGGTAGGTGTGGACCACGATGCCAAGTATTTTCTCAATGTATTTCCTGGGCAGAAAGCTCAAATAACAGATTGTCAAGTTAGAAAACAGATAACTCTAACTTTTCCACGCGAGCACACATTTATGCATTCATTCTACAAATGTTTATTGATCTCGCACCACGCACCAGGTGCTGAGGATTCAGCCGGGAGGGAGCTAGACTCAGCCCCCACCTTCCCGGCATTTGCATTCACTTTCACACAGGCCCAGGGAGTCATACGTGTGTGTCTGCACCAACACACACATCTCCATCCCCCAGCCGGAGCTGCACATGTGTGCGCTCCCAACCTGCAGGTCCTGTCATTCTCAGGCGAATGCTTTTCTGAGTTTTGCTCTCTCTCCCATCTCATCCATAACTATCACCTCCCTCTCTACTCAGACACCAAGACTGATGGATGGAGCTCAGTTTAGCTAGCATCGCTCAGAGGGCTTGCATCCTCCGGGGGCCATGGGCCTGTGCTGGTTCCCCAGGTGAGATGGGTCAGATCAGCTGGTTTCCCCAAGGTCATCCCTGGCATCTGAGACACCTCAGTTCAGTTCAGTTCAGTTCAGTCAGTCAGTCGTGTCCGACTCTTTGTGACCCCATGGACTGCAGCACACCAGGCTTTCCTGTCCATTACCAACTCCCAGAGCTTGCTCAAACTCATGTCCATCAAGTCAGTAATGACATCCAACCATTTCATTCTCTGTTGTCCCCTTCTCCTCTTGCCTTCAATCTTTCCCAACATCAGGGTCTTTTCAAATGAGTCAGTTCTAAGCATCAGGTGGCCAAAGTACTGGAGTTTCAGCTTCAGCATCAGTCCTTCCAATGAATATTCAGGACTGATCTCCTTTAGGATGGACTGGTTGGATCTCCTTGCTGTCCAAGGGACTCTCAAGAGTCTTCTCCAGCACCACAGTTCAAAACCATCAGTTCTTCAGCACTCAGCCTTCTTTCTAATCCAATTTTCACATCCATACATGGAAAAACCATAGCCTTGACTAGATGGACCTTAGTCGGCAAAGTAATGTCTCTGCTTTTTAATATGCTGTCTAGGTTGGTCATAGATTTTCTTTCAAGGAGAAAGCGTCTTCTAATTTCATGGATGGCTGAGATACCTAGGGATCAGACAAGTGGAGATCTGACACTGAGGGGGTGGGTGACCTCGACCCTGAGGATGCCCTCTGACATTCCCTGGGTTTTCGTTGGGCCTCCTGCCCTCAGTGTGGTCACCTACCACCCACGGAGCATGGCCACCCGAGCCTCATGGTCCAGTGGTCAAGGCTTTCCTACATGTGGATTAGTGACTGATGCGTGTAGAGGTTATATATTTGCATCTCATATTCTTGGAAGAGCTTCCCAGGTAGCTCAGTCGTAAAGAACCTGCCTGCCCAGGCAGGAGACTCAGGAGAAATGGGCTTCTTTCCTGGGCTGGGGAGAGTCCCCTAGAGGAGGAAAGGGCAACCCACTCCAGGATTCTTGCCTGAAGAATTCCACGGACTGAGGAGCCTGGCAGGCTACCATCCATGGGGTCACAAAAGATTCAGACATGACTAAGCGACCAAACATGCACACACACATGTCTATAGAAGAAAGCCAGAACGTCAGCGATGGAAGGTCAGAGCCCATGCCCTGTGTGTTGTGAATAAGGAAACAGAGGTTCCATAATGGGAGAAGCTGGAACAGAGCTCCACACTCAAGCAGGACTGGGTCTGCCAGACTGCAGCCAGAAGCCTGTCCCTAACTCCAGGTGACTGAATGCCTCCTTGCTAAGGGGCCCTCACTGAAAGGGGCTGGCTGATCACCCTAATGGCCTCAACACTTAGAACAAAACCTTATTCCTTTCTGTTCCTCCAACATCCCAAGCTCTTCCCCATCCCAGGGCCTTTGCACATGCTGTTCCCAAAACCTGGGGCACCCTTTGCTCTGTGTTCATGGGGCTGGTTCCTTCTCCTTGTTAGGATCTCAGCACAGAGATCACCTTCCCTCAGAGAGCTGTTCCCTGAGCATCCAGTCTCAGCGGGATGCCATTTCCTTCCACCTGCCTCTCTCTGTGATTCTTCGCAGCACTCAGCAACATCTGAAAGTATTTGTTTGTCTATTCTGTGAGGCCCACTGTGGCAAGGATTGCCTTCTTGCCCACTGCTCTATCCTAGTATCTCCAATCCGCTTGATACGCAGGAAGCGTCCCGAGCATGCTGAATGAATGAATGACGAATGCATGAATAGAAAGCGCCTACAGTAGAGCGGCTCACGGCGCAGACACATCCCCGAGGGGCTGGGTGAGCCCGCGCGGTGAGAGCTTTCTCGCCTGCCCTGATTAAGACCTCCCCAGTATCAGCAACAGCTCCCGGCGTCTTTATATACGGAAGCATATTGACCCAGGGCTGGCGGGACCCTGGCGGCGATTTGTGTTTACCTCCCGATCAATAGGCGTCTCAGTGCTCACCCCCACACAATCTACTGCTGAGCATTATTAATTACCGCGCCCGCCTTTTCTTGCATCTCTTGACCCCTCGTGAAGTTTGTCTTTGTCCATCTCTGCCTTGTGGATTTCCCCGGCCTGCAGCCGAGGTCAGGAGGGGGCCCGAAAGTGTTGCTTGTTTTCTTCTTCTGAACTAAGTGTCTGGACCACAGGTCTAGATGCTGCCCTCTTCTCTCCTGTGCATTTTCAGGAAAACACCTGTGGAGAGGCTGGGGTGGCCACATGGTGGGAAAAAGGGCACCTTGATTCCAACCTCAATCCTGCCCCTCACTTGCTGTGTGCCCTTGGTCCCATCCCTTTCCCTCTCTGGACCTTGATTTGACTCCCCTTCAAAATGAGAAGGCTCTCAAAGAGTCCCTCAGTTCCTGATAGCATGGGTTTCCTCAAGTTTGGGATTCTTCATGAACAGCCTCCACAGTTTTAATGCCCAAAGGGTCAAGCAGCACAAGTCCTGCCGACTTTCTTGACTGGGGAGACTGTCTACCCCGGTAACCTCTGAATGGCATACCTTCATTTATTCATTCAGCAATCGCTCATGCATGTCTAGAAGCACACTTCCAGAAGGCACTTTTGGGAATCTGCAGACGTACCTGGTATGTGCCTCGTCACTCCATCCCCCTCCCCCAGTCATACAGAATAGAGCTCTATGATCCCTACTACACAGATGAGGACACTGAGTCCCAGCATGGTCGAGGACTCGCCCACGGTCACACAGCTAGTGTGTGGCTGAACCAAGACTGCAACCTAGAGCTGTCTGGCTTAAGGCTTGCCATCTGACCATTCCAACTGAGAATCCCAACCCTAAAATTCTTACCTCCTCTGCCCCCCTTCTCTAAGAGAGATCTCTGGAGGTGAACTTGGCCATGAGCCATTGCTTTTCATCGAAAGTGGAAGCACTTCAGAAAAGAACTATGGTCATTGCAACGCTGACCCAACCGTGGGTGGCTTACGGCCTGGAGGAGTTCACACACGGGGCCCAATTAGTTGACACCAATTAACACTGCGCCACAGACCCCTCCCTCCTGGTATCAAAGTCCTTTCAGGATCAAAAGACAGACGACCCAGGTCATACTTTAAGAAAGAAGCTATGCAGCAAACACCATTTACTATGCAAAGCAATTCCTCTTTCCTAGAATGTGCTGGTGTTGAGACATGGAAATACATTCAAATTAACCCCTGAGCTATTCCTCTTCCAAATTCCTCATTTAGGGTTGACTCCCTGGCACATGATATTACTAATTCAGACCTCCAGGAAGGCATACTGATTACCTTGAATGCATATGAGGGCTCCACAAAAACCACTTGGTTCAGGGTGGAAATTAGAGTTCAAGGTGTAAGTTCCAGCCCCCAGTGCAACACTGAAGGGCCCCCAGGACCTGGCTGCAACCAAATTTGTTCCTGAACCCATTAAACAAATATTTATTGAGCACCTATTCTATGCCAGACACTGTTCCCAGTGCTGGCGCCACCGCAGTGAATAAAACAATTGGGAAGTCCTTGCCCTCCAGGAGCTTACATTTCAGTGGGAGGGGAAGTTCACGATAATAATGAATTCCAGAGCACGGCAGGGGAAGAGAAGTGTTCTGAAGACAAACAGCAGGGCGCTTCCCTGGTGGCCCAGGGGTGAAGACTCCGCCTCCCAGCGCAGGGGAAACAGGTTCAGTCCCTGGCTGGGGAGCTAAAATTCCACACGCACTGAGGCCCAAAGCACAAAACAGAAGCAGTGTTATAATAAATGCAATAAAGACTTTAAAAATAGTCCACATTTTAAGAAATCTTTAAAAATGCAGAGGAGAGCAGGGTCAGGCAGTAGACAGTGCTGTGAGGTGAGGATGTTGATTTTTAACAGGATTATCAGGGAAGATCTTCTAAGAAGGAGAAAGCTGGACAAAGACTTTATTCCAAGGCTTACCGACATGATCTAAGGAGAGCCGAGGGGCTCCGCGCACCGTGGAAACAGTGAACCACAGCAGGAGCTCAGAGTCTCTCAAAATACAGGAAAAGCGCGGCCCACGTGCTAACAGGGGTTTTAAAGTGGTGGGGAGGGGCTTCCCCGGTGGTCCAGTGCTAAGACCCCATGCTCCCAGTGCAGGGGGCGTGGGGTTGCTTCTTGGGCAGGGAACTAGATCCCACATGCCACGAATAAGAGTTCGCATGCCTCAGCCAGCGATCCCACACTGCTGTTTAGTCACTCAGTCATGTCTTGACTCTCTGTCACCCCATGGACTGCAACCCGCCAGGCTCCTCTCTCCATGGGACTTCCCAGGCAAGAATACTGGAGTGGGTTGCCATTTCCTTCTCCAGGGGATCTCCCCTACCCAGGGATCAAAGATCTGGGTCTCCTGGAATGTAGGTGGATTCTTTATCACTGAGCCACCTGGGAAGCCAAAAGATCCCACATGCCACAACTCATAAAAGGGATCCTACGTGCCGCAACCACAGAGCCTGCATGTTGCAGTGGAGACCTGGTGCAGCCAGATAGATAGATAGATACACATTTATACATCAGTTCAGGGGAAGACTTGATAGAAGATGACCCCAAGGCATTCTGAGCCTCTGGGAAGGTGGGTCTGTTGACTCCTGCAATAGACACGTCTGCAAATTAAATTGGAGGGGATCAGTTTGGGTTGAGGGTGGCACGGTACATATTCAACGCTCAAGTGTGGTCAGCAGGCAGGCTGGATAGTTCCTCACAGATCGCCTCCAGGAGGAGTCTCTGCTGTCTGTCTTTGTTCTTGCCAAGCCTCTACCTGAAGGGCAACCACCATCTCACAGCAGGAGCAGCCCCCACCTTCAATACCAACTTGTCCAAGAACTGGAATACTGCCCCTCTTTAGAAATCTCCCAGCCCCTCTCCCTACAGCTTTTCCAGGCACTTGCTCTTTCCTACCAGAACCTGGCAGGCTGATGAAAGAGGGAGTATTAAAGAGTTGAGCAGAGAATAGAGGGAATTGCTGCCTCATATCACATGAGTAACCGACTCTCTCCTTGGGAGTAAGTTGACCTGCTTTCTCCTCTGCCTCTTGAGGACCCCTGTCTCTTCTTAAGAGTCACAGGCCTTTTCACAATATGCCTTTATCAATATGATTCCAATAAATGTTTCAGTTCCGCATATAAATTCCAGGGCCCGGCTGCTCAGCGGAGGCGACCTGCTCAATCAGCAGACCATAAAGATGTAATAATGCAATTAAAAGGTATGGCCTGTCACCCTCATAAAGCTGAAGATCAATGCAGGAGGAGCTGAGGACATCAGGGAGTGGAATCTGGCTTCTTGGCAAATCTGTAGGATGAGGAAACTGGGTGATTCAACAAAACCAGGGCCAAACCTGGAGAGGCTCTAGTTCCAGATTAGGGCCCTATCGTGGTCTCTGTTCCCCTTCAGCGGGCTGGAGGTCAGGAGATGTGGACTCTGTCTCCAGGTCACACACAAAGACCCTGAGATTTCAAAAAGTCCCTTCAATTCTTTAAGCCTCAGTCGCCTCACACCAGTAAAGTGGGTATAATACTAATACTCGGAGAAGGCAATGGCACCCCACTCCAGTACTCTTGCCTGGAAAATCCCATGGGCAGAGAAACCTGGTAAGCTGCAGTCCATGGGGTCGCTAAGAGTCGGATACGACTGAGAGACTTCACTTTCACTTTTCACTTTGCATTGGAGAAGGAAACGGCAACCCACTCCAGTGTTCATTCCTGGAGAATCCCAGGGATGGGGGAGCCTGGTGGGCTGCCGTCTGTGGGGTCGCACAGAGTTGGACACGATTGAAGTGACTTAGCAGCAATGCTAATACTACCTTCTTCACAAGATTGTTGAGACAGACCAGGCACAGAAAAAATTAAAGCTGGAGGGATCCTAAGTCCATAGACTGCAAAAATCAAATGCCTACAGGGGCCAGGCAAATGATGGTATGAGCCACTGGGGCTGGAGAACTTCTTACCATTCATAGAATCATAAAGAATTTGAGTGGAAGAAAATTCAGATCAAATCTTCTTCAACTTATTTGTTGCACAGACATAACACTGAAATCCAGGGAGGGTGACAAATTCCATGAGGCCCAAAAGAGCATCAGTGAGGGAGGTGGGAAATATACTGACTCTGAACTTAGTGCTTAAAGCACTGTCCCACCCAGATGTCCAAGGATGAAAAGGGGAGTAAGAACCACTGGAGGAGGGAAGAGATGAGCCATAATTTACCTGCAGACAGAAGACAGAGTGTTGTTCAGTCGCCAAGTCATGTCCACCTCTTTGTGACCCCGTGGACCACAGTACGCTAGGCTCCTCTGGCCTCCACTATCTCCCAGAGCTTACTCAAACTCACGTCCACTGAGTGTGATGTTATTAAACATTTCCTCTTCTGCTGCCCTCTTCTCCTTTTGCCTTCAGTCTTTCCCAGCATCAGAGTCTTTCCCAACGAGTCTGTACTTCGTGACAAGTGGCCAAAGTATTGGAGCTTCAGCAACAGACTTTACAATGAATATTCAGGGCTGATTTACTTGAGGATTGACTGGTTTGCTCTCCTTACAGTCAAAGGGACATTCAAGAATCTTCTCCAGCACCATGATTCAAAAGCACCAATTCTTTGGCACTCAACCTTTTTATGGTCCAACTCTCATATCCATACATGACTACTAGATAACAACATAGGTTTGACCATACAGACCCTTGTTGACTAAGGGATGTCTCTGCTTTTTATACACTGCCGAGGTTTGTCATAGCTTTTCTTCCAAGGAGCAAGTGCTTTTAATTTCACAGCTGCACCTGGAAGGTGTTGCAGTTAAGGTGAGGTGAACCATAAAGGCCTGTTTTCCCCTGGAATGATGGACTCCCATGGATGACCTTGGAAATCACGGGCTGGGAACACTTTAAGTTGAAGTCTTATGTAATATGCTGCTTGCGAAACTGGCCCTGTTCTCTGTTCCTCTCTGTGTGTTTGCCATGTGCAATGTGTCTTTACAGTTCCTTCAGTTGGGAAGTGGAGTCTATTTCTCTATCTCTTTAGTTCGGATTAGCCATCTGGTAGAGGAGGAGACTGCATGTCTTTTCCAAGCCTGGGCCTCAAGAGGCCTTATGCATTTCTGTTCTTTACTTTGGAACTTGCCCATCTACCATGAGTCTGCTGGAGGATGGAAAACATTTGGTTCTTAATCCCCATCAGCCCAGTGCAATAGTTAGCCAAACAACAGACTTAAGCAAGGCTATCCTAGAGCATCCAGAAGCAGGAGTGAGCCAAGTCACGACTAGCCAAGTCCAGTCAAGACCAGAAGAACCACCCAGCTGACCCAAAGGCTTGTAAACAATAATAAGTACTTACTGTTTGAAGCCAGTGAGCTTTGGCATTGTTTGTTACTCAGCAACAGCTGACTGATACTTACTTTCCCTTACTTCCTAGCCTTATAATCTTGGGCAAAATTCCTTTACTGCTTCAAGCCTCAGTTTGCAAATAGTGGCAATGCTGACGATAAGGATAATGCCAACCTGCCAGGGTCTTTGTGGAGATTAAACAAGAGACGGAACGTGCCATACAGTGAGTGCTCAGTATACATCAACATATATATTTCTTTCTTCCAGGAAGCCATACCATAGCCTTGGTTCACCAAGGGATTAGAGGATGTGTGGTTTGCTCCCAGGAACCATTTCTAGAAGACCTATAATTAAATTGAAACCGGGCTAACAGGTCTTGGAATTCCAAGCCTAAGTCCTTAGGCACCCCTGGACTTCTCTGGAACCCTTGGTCTGTTGGGCAGTCAGGGCAGGGGCAGTGCCAGGGCAGGGGCAGTGCCAGGGCAGGCGGCCTCGATGCCAGCTGAGTTCAGCAGTGCAGTTTGCTCTGCTTGCCAGAGCTTGCATGTTTACATACATCCCATAATTACCATCTGCACAGCCAGCGGCATTTGTTGCAAATGGGCCGTTTCCATCTGTTGAAGCAATTTCCTCAGAGGAATTTGCATTGATCACTTTTTATGCAAAGCTTTTGTATAGATCATTTTTCCCCCAATGGTTTTTAATAGGTCTAAATATTTGAAGGGCAAGGAGGGGCCTCAGAATGAAGGAGGTTGAGGGCTGGGGAGACTCGTGGTGGGGGGAGGAGAAAGGGGGGACTGCTCTTCCACAAAACTCCACCTGTATTCCTCATCTGCAGCGACCCAACTCAACTGCTGCTCAGGACCCCAGCCCAGGCAATGCCACTTCAAATATTTATTGTTTGCCTTTATGCTTGAGCTGGTAGCTGATGGTTAATGGTGGAGCCTCCCTCGGAATGAGGGAAAATGGGGCGTGGTAATTAACCAAGCAACTGGTTGACTCCAGCTCAGAGCTTCGTACCTGAGAGGACCAGATGGACAACTTTGCATATTTTTGACAGCTGTAATGAACAGGGCAGCTCCGTATTGATTAAATGTCTGGGAAATTAGTGCAACCCTCTGGAGCTTCATTATTTACTATTTCTGCTGAAATTCTTAGCAAAGTTTACACAAGCAGAAGTCTGCGGTAAGAGAAGGGGAAAAAGAGGAGACAGTTGAATGAGATGATAAATGCATTCTAGGGGCTCCAGCCCAACAGATGCAGAATGGGGGAATTGACTGTGGTTTTGACATTGAGCTCCCTGGGGACAAAAATCTAGGTTGATTCACTTCGGCATCCCCAGTGTCCAAGCATGGTATCTGGTACAAAGCAGGCTCTTGGGAGATGACTGGCCCTAGACAGAGCATTTGACTAGAAATAAAAATCTAGTTTCTGGACCTGGGCAGAGATCTGAGGCTCAATAGGTAGATGGAGAACTATGCCTTTAAAGTAGATGACATCACATCCTTGAAAATAAAACTAAATCTTTACTAAACAGCCACAAAAAGAATCATGTGCCTGCAAGTGATGTTCATGCCAATACCCCAGCCCCACCGTAATTCTCATCACAACACTGAATGGCTATGGGATGCTAGATGAACAAAACCAGACGGGTCTAAACAGGCCCAGCCAACACTCAGGTGGCGTTTTTGAAAGTATGGTCTGTAGAACACCCGCATCAGAATCAGTTGGGAAATGGATTACAAATGCAGATTCTTGGGCCCTTGTTACAGAAAAGATTATTCAGACACTTGTTAAAAATGGTGAGGAAGGGGGTAGGAGGTGCAAGGTTACTACACCAGGAATTTTGCAATAGGTGAGAGACTGGGCTCAACTCTAAATACAAAAAGCAAAAGTGGGAATTTATAGTCAAGGAGCAGAGTTGGTGTGGGGGTGGGGCGCAGTATGTGGAATCTGTGGATGGAAAATTACTAAGAGTAGGGTAATTCTTTGCTAGACTGACTTAATAGGATTCTTGCTGAAGGCAGGCCACAGTGACAAGATATCAAGTGGCAGGGGCTTGGGAAATCGATCAGATATCAAGGGTGATCAGGTCAAGGATGGAGGATTTTTGGCTAAATCTGACCCAGCAAGATTCTTGCTAAAACTGGGAAAAGTAAGTCAAAGACAGAGTCCATGGCCCAAGTTTAATCAGAAAGAGGACTCAGTGGAGCCTATCTCGAAGGAAAGAGTCTTTGTCACCCTCAAGAATAAGCAGGTTAAATAAGTTCCTAAGGGGATTCCGATGTGTTGAAGCTGGAGGATCACTGTGGGCTCTGGATCCTGGGTTAGAATCCTAGCTCTGCCTCTTACCAGTCATGTGACCTGGACAGGTCAGAGTTGCCCAATCGAAAGGCCTTGGAGCTGTCCCTGGTGCTGTCCTGGGCTTCAGTGCCTCTTTCCACTAGTCTGTTTTTTCCACCTTAATTCACAACCTCTCTTCATTCAGGAAGCAATATTCTGTCACTTCCACTGATGTCTAGTCTCCTGTGTGCACCCTCACGCTCGTAAAGCACACTCTAAAATTCCTATACACATATATGCCTTTACCCTTCTCTTTTGTTTTTTTTTAGAGATCTCACCTACCTCTGATTCCACAGGTCTGAATGGCACCCCACTCCAGTACTCTTGCCTGGAAAATCCCATGGACGGAGGAGCCTGGAAAGCTGGGGTCCATGGGGTTGCTGAGGGTCGGACACGACCCTGTGACTTCACTTTCACTTTTCACTTCCATGCATTGGAAAAGGAAATGGCGACCCACTCCAGTGTTCTTGCCTGGAGAATCCCAGGGACGCGGGAGCCTGGTGGGCTGCAGTCTATGGGGTCGCAGAGAGTTGGATGCGACTGAAGTGACTCAGCAGC
The DNA here is from genome assembly GCA_917880005.1 of Nanger dama. NCBI lineage: Eukaryota > Metazoa > Chordata > Mammalia > Artiodactyla > Bovidae > Nanger > Nanger dama. Next base: position 13,548,286 of record CAKJTW010000053.1, on the reverse strand, counting down.
AGCAGCAGCGGCAGCAGACCACACTTCACCTAACACCTGTTGATTCCAGTCTTTGGCAAATGCAGTCATTGCAACAGAATCTCAATGCTTCCACCAGAAGAAGAGAGAGAAAAGTCCTGGGTGGGAATCTAGGTGTCAGACAGATACATGGACTGGTCTAAGGGACTTCTTTGCTATCCTTTTTGTCTTTTGTCTTATTCACAGAAGGTGAGTTGGATCTTGACTAGCATAGTAAGCCTTCAGTAAATGTTGAAAGGACGGAGGGCAAGTGGACAGATCCGGTCAGTGGCAGACACAATGGAAACTATGATAATGACGATGGTGAGAGTGACAATGAGGATGTCAGTCACAGAGACAGTGATGGTGGTGATGGTTCTGTCTTGTTACAGGACCACAGAGATTCACTTATTTTTTATCACTGACTCCTGAAGATATTTGGGTTGAGACCCTGGTTTATTACATGGATGAAGAAATGGGTGGATGGGTGGATGGATGGATGAACATAGGGTGCAGGAAGAAGCTGAGTGAAAGATGTCTGAACGGGTGGAAAGAAGGACTGAAAGGAAGGCTGGAGGAAGAAAGGAAAGAAAATGAGATATTAAAAGAAGAAAAGAAAGGAAGACAAGTGAAGACTAAAGAAGAGAAAGGAAAACGTGGGGGGCCGTGGGATGAGGGAGCCCATGAATTCTATTGTGCTGTAAACACTCATCAAGCAAGACTGAGAGAATGGAGTAAATTCGTCCAGTGCATCACGGAATATTTCTGTACTTCATTTACTTTCCCTTTAATTAGGTAAAAGCCTATTCTATTAACAGCTACCCTTGCAGATCCAGACAAAATTAACTCCTGGTGCCTCATCCAGGCAGCAGGGCAATTGATTCTTCCCCTAATCCGTTTATTTCATTAGCAATACATTTATTTGGTACATGCATTTTGCCACGCTGCAGCAATGAAATGTCCCTGCAAGGTGTGGGGCATGGGGGTGGCGTTTGGAATATTAACCAAATCGCTATTACCGGCGTGGCAGTGCTTAAAGATCATATGTAAATCAAATGTCAAGGGAGAAAATTGTAGCAAGGGCTGTCAGGAAACAATTTAGCGGCGGTTAAAGGCACAGCTCATGGCTGGGTGAGTTGTGAACTTGGCAAATGGAAAACCAAGCCAGCTTCCACTGTGGAGGCTGACGAGACCCAGAAGAAAAAGCACGAGGAGGCTAGGGAAGCACTGGATAGTTGCACCCCGCAAAAATGGAAACAAGCAAGCAATGCGTCCACTCTTCAGTGTTCACAGCCAGCTGCTGTGTGAATCCTCATTGAAAGCGAATTTGGTCTGTTGAAGAATTTCACCACCTTTTCTGCCTTTTTCATTTAGGAGGATTTAATCACATGGAAAGAGCAGCTGTTTAACAACAACAACAACAAAATAGTGTGGGCTCTTTCTTTTCTCAGACTCTTGGAGATTGGTTTCCATGTTGCAAAACAAATGATGATGATGATGAAATATCACATGCCCCAAGGATGCTTGATATAGACTTCTTTTCTTGGGAAGTTATCCTTAAGAAATGAGTGTGTGTGTGTGTGTGTGTGTGTGTGTGTGTGTGTGTGTGTGAGTGTGTGTGTGTGTTTATAAAATGACTGGTGGATTACTCTGTTGAGGATGAGTCGCTGGTCAGTTGTGCATGTGTGTTTATAAAATGACTGATGGGTTACTCTGTCAAGGGTGAGTCACTGCTCAAGGTATTTCAAGCAGGAAGGGATTTAATATAGGGAGTTAACTGTTGGAAAGACAGAAGGGAACACAGCTCAGGAAACCCAGAAGCACAAGAATCATGGGGACTAACGTGGGAAGTGTTGGTTTGCATGTCTCCTGGAAACTGATGATTCCCAAAGTGAAAGCAGATGCTGCCTGCCTTCGTTTGCCGATGCCTTGCCCCTCCCTGCAGCGTCCTCTCGAGTATCACGGCTTCTCCTTCCCCCACTTTCAAATCTCACCAAAGAGCTTCTCCTTCTTTCACACCACTCCCCTCTCCATAAACTTCGTCTCTTGGGAAGAAGTTTGCTTTGGAGTTCAGATCATAGCTCCGACAGCAGAACTGAGGTCTCAGGCAAGTCAGCTCGCCTCTTGGAGTCTCCAGCCTCCCATCTCTGATATGGGCTTACTAGTACCTGGTCACAACAGAGAAGTTTCTGGGACAAAGTATAAAATTTCCAGGTACCCAGCACACAGAGGGTGCCACATTAATGCCAAGTGCCTTCTGCCCTCTTCCTTTTACCCTTGCGTCTCCCTGGGAGGTTCATTTGAAGCCGGTTTCCTCCACAGAGACCTTGCCGGGGCACAGGGGGCGAATTCCCAAGGTTCCGGGTCCCCCTGGGAAAAGTCCGCCTTTAAAGAAAGCCATTAAGGATTTAATTTCTTATCATCTCCCATTCCAACTAGCCAGAGTGTTATGAATAATATCCTATTAGCTGGAGACATTCAAACAATCACCCGTTAACATGTTCTCACGGCGAAATGATGAAGCATCCTCCGAAATCACAGGCGCTTATCTGCGGCCCACTCAGCAGGCACTCCATCACACCCACCAACGACACTTCTTGTATTGCTGTCTCGGATTCCAACTAATCATTACGGGGCAGCGGGAGAGCTGGGAGCTTCCTTCGGCCGGCTGCAGGCTCCGGGGCAGGGCCCTGCTTCACCTTGGCCAGCCCCCTGGTGTCTGGATAAGCACCTGCCCCAGAGGGGGCTGAAGCAACTTCTCATTAGGCAAATCACCAGCATGCAATGATTTTTAAGATTTTTTTTAATGTGGACTATTTTTAATGTCTTTATTGAACTTGTTACAATATTGTTTCTGTTTTGTGTTTGTATTTTTTGGCTGGGAGGCATATGGGACCTTACTTCCCTGACCACGGGTTGAACCCTTCCAACCCCTCTGCATTGGAAGGCAGAGTCTTAACCACTGGACCACCAAGAAGTCCTTCCATGCAGTGACTTTGCAAGAGGGAAACCAAATCAGGAAAACCACTGATTGCAAAATGCATTAAGCCAAGAACAGACAAAGAGGAAAATGACACAAAGGAGCTATTTAAAATAAAGACCCAGATGAAACAGCTAAAATGGAGACATCAACTTTCAAGAGTAAGGAGCCCCAGAGAAGGGCAGTTCCAGTTTTTATTCCTCTCTGCCCAAATGCCAGGAAACGTGAGCCCATGGACTGTATAGTCACTGGAATTCTCCAGGCCAGAATACTGGAATGGGTAGCCTTTCCCTTCTCCAGGGGATCTTCCTAACTCAGGGATCAAACCCAGGTCTCCTGCATTACAGGCAGATTCTTTACTAGCTGAGCCACAAGGGAAGCTCAAAAATATTGGAGTGTGTAGCCTATCCCTTCTCCAGTGGATCTTCCAACTCAGGAATCGAACCAGGGTCTCCTGCATTGCAGGCAGATTCTTTACCAGCTGAGCTAGGAGGGAAGCCATTTAAAATAAAGATATACATGAAACAGCTAAAATGGAGACATCAACTTTCAAGAGTAAGAAGGGGCCCCAGAGAAGGGCAGTTTCAGTTTTTGTTCCTCTCCTCCCAAATGCCAGAAAAATGCATCTTACAGAAGCTAAGCCCAGCAAAGCATCCTCTGGCCATGTAACTCAGGGAAACACTGAGTAATCAAAGCCCAGCTTGCTGCTTCAAAGTACACATCACAGGCTAAGGATGGCAACCTGCCCTGCAGGAAAGACAGTCGCTTAATTCTTTCTTTACAATGCTCACCAAACCTGTTTAACCAGAGAATCTCTCTTTTCCTTCCTGCATCTGCCAGAAACATTCCTTGGTAGGGATGGGGCTTTCTGTGAGATAAGGAACCTTCGTTCTCTAAGTTCTCTTTGTTTTTACAGTCTCTCTTAATTAAGAGAGAGTGTTTTCCCTGTGTTTATATTGATCCGCGACCAAAAGCAACTGTGACAGGTATTCCACAGAATGGCTCCCTTTGAGAATTTTGGATGGTGATGGTGACTTCACTGAGGTCAAGGAAAGAGGAAAAGGAGTTAATAGATACCATGTTCCTACTATGTGCTAAGCCCTTCAGAGGCATTGTACCACTGACCCTCCCAATCAATAATCCTATGACGTACATCCCACTGTCTCCCCTTTATAGATGAGAACACTGAGGCCCGCATAGCTGGTGAGAGAGTCCCATTTTCCCGGGCCAGAGATAGCCCATGTCTGGATTCTGAGTCCTGGCCCAGAGCACTTCTACCTGGAACAAGACACGCCTTAGTCCTCTGGGTGCCGGGACCCACTTGAAAAATCTGATGAATCTGGGTTTTCAAATGCAGAGAATTCGTGGACCCATTAAGGTCCAGGATTAAGGCTCCTATGCTTCTGCACTAACGCTTCCAAGGGCAGAACACTGCCCAGATGCAGCAGAGGAAGGAAGGGCCTACCTCTCCCCACTGCCAACCTCTGCTGTGAAAAGACAAAAACCATTATGACAGGTGAGACCCTGTCCTCCCAGCATGCAGCAGCTCCAGACATTTCACTGATCCCCACGCTCAACTTGTAAGTCGCTCCTGTTATTGTACCCACTTTACAGATGAGCAGACTCGAGGCTTGGGGAGACTCCTTGTGTCGCCAAGAAGTGAAGTCACTTAGAATTTAGAAAAGAAAAAAAAAAAAACAGTGGAAAAGAAGCAGCTCCAAGAAGGACAAGCAATCATTTTTGGACACTTTGTCTATGGCCTCCCAGGTTCCTCATTTAGTCTTCCCAGAAATGAGAACGAAGCCGGTGCCCGGCTCCCATCTTACAGATGATGCTGTTGAGGTCAGAACTTTAAGAGAGTCCTTCCAGACCACAGCGGGGTAAGATCTGAACCCACTCCTGTCCCCAGCCCAGACCTGTTCTCTTTCCTCTCCCCTTCCCTCAGCTCCCTAAGGAGTTTCAGGGGCTGTTCTTATCCTTGGGGTTGTAGATACGGAGGACAGCGGATCAGGCACTCAGCGGGTGGGAGGGGGAGCGGCTTCAGGAAGGCTGCTCCTATTTAGGGGAACTTCCATGCTTAAACGCTTCCCTTCCCGTTCTCTCTGACCTTGGGTGGCTGCCGTCACCTTAAATGCACAGTAATACACTCTCAGTCACTGTTCAATGCCCAGGGGAATGGTTTAAGGCCCTCCACCGGAGTGAATATTTTTATGCAGGCTATAATTTCTTTTAAGACCTTCACAGCGTTCCTACAGCCTCCACCATGCCCTCTCCTCCGGGGAGCGTGGCAGAAAGAAAAACCGCTCTCTAATGAGGGGGCGGTGAGCTGTAGGCGGGAGCCCAGGCTGCGTCACCCCTGGGCTGAGTGTGGGGTCTGCTTCCCCGTTATCTTCTCCTTTACCCCCTAAAATCCATCCTCAGTAATAATAATTATGACCAACAATTACAGAGCACTTGCTATGTGCCAGGCCCATTGTAGAGACCAATACTTACCCTCTCACGTAATCCTAACAGCACTGAGAGGCTGGTACCCCATTTTACAAATGAGCAGCTGAAACACAAAGAAGGCAAGTGCTGTATGAGTTATCCACAGCCACACAGCAAGAAACGGGGAAGCCAGACTAGAAACCTAGGGAGTCGGGGTTCCATATACAGCACCGAAATACACTCCATCGGAGGTGGCACGGTGGTAAAGAATCTGCCTGCCGATGCAGGAGACACAAGAGACGCAGCTTAGATCCCTGGGTCGGAAGATTCCCCTGGAGGAGGAAATGGCAGCCCACTCCAGTATTCTTGCCTGGGAAATCCCATGGACAGAGGAGCCTGGGGGCCACAGTCTATGGGGGTGGCAAAGAGTCGGACCCAACTGAGAGACTGATCACACGTGCACACTCCATCCAGCAGCCAAAGGGATGACGCTGCAGGCCCTCCAGTAGCCCCCTGCTGCCCTTGGGCTGGAGAGCAAATCCTTCCCACCGTGTCTTCAGGCCCTGCCCACCGCTCCATCCTTGTCCTGCCTCCACACCCTTCCTGGCTCTAGGGATGATGCTGGATTGGCCTCTTGTGTTTCTAGATCCCCCCCTCCACACTCCTGCCTTTGCTACAGGGCCTTTGCACCTGCCTTTCCTCTGCCTGGAACACCCTCAGCCACATACCGTCAATCCATTCCCATCTGGTTATCTCCATCGCATCTAAATACCACCTCCTCAGGGAAGCCTGCTCTGATTGCCACTCTTGGCCAACACCCCCATCGGTTCCCTTTGCTGCAGCGGCCACACTTCTATTCGTAATTTGTTTACGGAATTATTTGACCCACATCTGCTGCTCCAGTTAAACTGTCCATGCCAGGAAGCCAGAAACCATGATTATCTTGTACACTGCTATTTTTTGGCTCCTGGAATCATGGACATCCAAAATATATGCTGAATGACTGGATGAGTAAACAAGTAGATGAATGGGTGAGTGAACAGACATAGGAAAGGAACAAGGTGTCCAGGTTGGCAGAGCAAGTCCAGGAGGGCCAGGGCTAGGGGGAGGTAAGTGAGACATCCGCGTCTGGGACTTAAAAAGTTCAGTAATCAAGAGAAGCGCTTTCATGCAGTATTTTTAAAATTCAAATTTATTGCAAACAGAAATCCATGATGAGCAAAGTCTAAACATTTTAAAGAAAGTGCCGTGTGAGTCACATTGGCGCCTGAGGCAAAAGGGAAAAATCAGTCATTCTAATTCTGTCTTTGTTTAAAATTTTGATATTTTGTTCATCAGAGATTTGTTTGCATTAACTTTCACTTTAAAAAAAATACTTCACTGAACCTTTTTTTTCTTTTTTTTAATCTCAACTACTGGGATCATTGATAACCTTCTTTTCAGTTCTGTGCCCAATACTTTCCTCTTTCTAGTCCTGGCTGGCTCTAGCCTTTGCTTTGTCATCAGACAGCTCTGCAACCTCAAGCAAGGTACGTGATGTCTCTGGTCTTCTCCTTTCCAGTCCAGAAAGGCGGAGTCAGGACCATGAGGCGGCCCCCACAGGCAGGGCCTTCAGCAGGGAGGTGGTGAACATGAGCTGGCCACAGGACTTTTGCAGTTTGCTTTGCCTGGAACATGCTAGGAACTCGTAAATGGCAGCTGCCCAGTGAGTTGTGTCATTTCTAGCTCATAAATGAGGAAACTGAGGCTCAGGGAGATCACATGGATTGTTTCAAGGTGCAAGTTTTCTAAGTCTTGTGTTCCCCACTGTCTCTCCAAGTCCAACCCTCCTCAGTGAACAGAGGCAGAGGCTGAGAACAGAGCCAAGAAGAAGAGGCAGGAAGCCAGGGGCAGAGACGGAGCTGGAGCCCAGGTCTTCTTTCCCCAGCTCAGGCACTTTCTCCTCAACCTCGCGATGCATCTGCAGTTTCCAAAGACTTCTAAGGCTACATGGTGACTGTTGTTCTAAGTCGCTTCAGTCACATCCAACTCTCTGTGACTCCATGCACCGTAGCACACCAGGCCCTCTGTCCATGGGTTTCTCCAAGCAAAAGTACTGGGCTGGGTTGCCATGCCCTACATCAAGGGATCTTCCCAACCCTGGTCTCCTACATCTCCTGAACTGGCAGGTGAGTTCTTTACCACTAGCCCCATCTGGGAAAGCTATAAGCAGTGCCCCGCAAAGAGGCCAGGAAGCCACGTAGCCCAGTCTCGGGGCATCTGGAGGCGTCTCCCAGTGGCCGGCTGCTGGAGCCATCTTTCCTTCGCAGCGGCCTCATATTTCACGAAGCCCAGAACTCTCTCATCTCCGACCTCATGCCGTTACCTATGCCCTCTGAAATGCATAGAGCCGTGCAAAAGGGGTACTTGGAGAGGCCGATGGTTCTCAGAAGGTGCGCTTTGGGTAAACTCTTTACAAACAGCCCCTCCTCGACGCTTTGGTTCAATTCACTCTGCTGTCAGCCGAAGAAAAATGTGCAAACACCACAAGCTGTGCAGTTAGACAGAGTTGGACTTGAACCCAGCTGCCTGGCATTGGAAAGTCCCTTCACCTCTATGTCACACCATTTATTTGTCAAAAGTGGATAAGGGATGGTGTAAGAGTGACAGAGATCACAAATTCATTTAGGCACTCTCATATACATTTTCATTTTCTGTATAGATGGGATTATATTCTGTACAGTCATCTGCAAAGATGTGTTTTTTCTCTTCCTTTTTTTTTCTCTTATTGTTTTCTCTGTTATTGCTTCTTGAGTATCTTAGTACTGGGGCTTAGGAATGCAGGCTTTAGACACAGATCTCCTGTTTTTAATCTCAGATCTGCAACATGCTGGCTGGACAAACGTCCTAATGTTCTCCTCTCACCTTTCCTGAGTGCTCACTTCTATAAAATGGGGTGTTGACATTGTTTACAAGGTAGCTGAGAAGATTAAGTGAGGGGCTGCAGGGAGAGTGTGTGACCTCTGGTAAGGGCTCAGTAAAAGCTGGCTGATATTGCTCCAAACACCAACTTTGGTTCTCTTAGGCTATTGCCAATAAGATCGTATTCCAAAATGTGTTTAAGCCTTTATTCTGGTGATGGACGTCAAGGCTCTTTTCCTACACCTGCTGTACAAGTGCATGTCAAACTGGGAGATGCAGGTTCCACTCAGCACTGATCACAGTCATCATTGCTAAGACACTGAGTGGTCACAAGGCAGGAGATATGAAAGGGGAGGTTTTTATTGTCAAGACCGTGTTGATGCTTTACAGTGAAAAAGTACCCATGCACACCACTGATAGGAGACGAAAATTAAAAGAAAGAAAAGAGAAGCAAGGGAAAGGAAGAAAAAGGGAACACGGGAATGGGAAGGAAAAGGTAGAGAGGTTGGCGGATGGGATGCAAGACGTCAGGCGTAGGTCTGAAATAGACCAGCCAGGTGACCCAGAAATGGTAGCAGTGACTTTGTATCCTCAATCTTGTGTGATGATCATGACTCTGGAATCATCTGGAATCTGACCAACCCAAGCTAGGGAATGCAGCCTTCAGACTCGTTGTTTGAAAGGCTGGAAGAGTGTGTGCGCACCTGAGTGTGTCTGTGCACTCATGTGTGCATGTGTCTCTCTAGATAAGTGTGTGTCTCAGTGCATGCGTTCTGTGTAAAGGCATGTGTGTGTGTGTGTGTGTGTGTGCACCCTCTATGTAGGCATGCCAGCCAGCATGAGTGGGCATGCCTGCATGTCTGTGCATTTGTGTATGCGTGTGTCTCTCTGTGTGTAAATGTATGTAAGCACGTGTGTTTGGCTATATGCATGTCTTCGTGTGTTTGTGGCACACGTGTGTGTGTGTCTGCATGTACATAAGGATGAGTATGAGCGTGTGTCCTTGTGTACAGCTGCACGTCCTTGTGCGTGTCTGTTTACATATGTGCTTGTGTCTCCTCTTTAGCAGGCAAGAAGCCCAGCAAACGGGGTGAAGGATACAGATGAAAAATAGTTCTAAACACCACCCGGTCCTTCACACGGGCAGTGAGGGCGGGTTAACATTCACGTTCAGGATGAAACGCCGTTCTGATTGATCTCCCGACACCGTCCCCTCTCCCTTGTCTTCCCTTAAGTTCTCTAATTGTCAGCTCCGTCCACACAAAGAGCAGCGGATCCCAGCAGCATGTATAACCTGCCCTGATGGAGCTGTTTGAGAAAGCCAAGCTTTCTGGTTGATGGACGATTACCTCTCTTTAATTACCGATTTGAAAATTACGTTTTGGATGGGGATCTCGGCAAAATGCACTCTGTCCTTTGATCACTTGGATGGCAGCCCTTGAACTGATCTCAGCTCCATCATTAGGGGCATCACTAATTTTCCAGAGAGAGATGCAAGTGTCTGCACGTGTCGGGGGTTTCCCCAACACAAAGTGACTCTGGATGGCTCAGGCTTTGACATTAAGCGAGGCGTTTTCCAAACAGTCCCTTCTCTTCCCGGCCCACGAAAGCATCTGCAGCCCTTTATCTGCTTTTACCTGAAGGTGTTCACTTCCTTCTCCCTTCTATTTGTTGCATCCAACGTGCAGACCAAACCAGCTAACTGCCTTTGTTAATACTGTGCGCGAAATCAGGGTAACGAGGCTCTGAGTGAGAGTCAAGAGTTGCTAGCTAGGATGAAGGATTTAGAACATGAAGATCCTTGCTCTTATTGGTTGGCAGACAGACAGTAAGAGTGCTGGTTCACCAAACTCAAAGGGTTGTACCAGGTCATAGAAAGGCTCCGTCTGCTTCACTCATTCATTCATCACAGGTTTATAGACCTCCAGCTACAACAGGTGGCGTTTTCCGCACAGGGGCTCAGGGATAACAGCGTCTTTCTTGATATTCGAGGCTTTTAAAGAGGTGAGCTGTGGATACCTGAGGTTCCTGAATTAGACACGAGTTGTTCTTCGGTCACTGAGTTGTGTCCAACTCTTTACAACCCCATGGACTACAGCACGCCAGGTTTCCCTGTCCTCCTCTATATCCGGGAGTTTGCTCAAGTTCATGTCCATGGAGTCAGTGGTGCTATCTAACCATCTCATCCTCTGATGCTGGGAAAGATTGAAGGCAAAAGGAGAAGAGGGCAGCTGAGGATGAGACCTGGGATCTGTCCTTAAGACTTGGGTCATCTAAGTGTCTTACTTAATCCTCACTTAACCCGGTGAAAGTGTTGGTGCTACTTTCCCATTTTACAGATGAGAACGCTGAAGCTATAAGCAATGAAGTGGCCTGCCCAAGATCACACAGCTAATTCATGTCAAACCTGGGATTCAGATCCAGGCTGTCCAAGCCCAGGGTTCATGTTCTTAACCACCATCCTGCCGGGCTTCTAACATTCTGTGATGTTACGGTTCTGGGGGCCCGTGTTCCTAGCCATCCATGCCCTGCTGCGTGCTTCCCCATGCCTTCCCTCAGGGCCTTTGGAGCAACATCTCAGACCTCAGAAGAGAGTATGGGAGAGAGGGAAGAGGCGAGAGAGCCAGGCCTCCAATGCCTTGGAACTCCAGGCGGGCTGGCACCCCGAGGTCCCTGGGCCCAGATGCCCTGCACATTCATCTGGCACCGGCTGGCAGATGGGGACACTGGTCAGTCTTGCCAGCTTGCCAGCTGGCCCAGAACACCCAGTGGCTGGCACCTCGGCCACTTGGATGGGCTGCCAGCCCGCCTCCCACAGGCATGCAGCTGGCAGTGAGGAGCAGATGGGCCAGCCGGTCGGCCCTTGGCTCTCCGATAAGCTGCCAGCTGGCTTTGCTGCGCCTGGTGCCTTGGCACCTCTGGGCTGGCACTGATGGGCAGGAGGGCCAACATGCTGGCTTCCTGTGGATGGGCAGCTGGCATGAGCAGCAGAGAGGAGGGCTCCTTGGCCCCCACTCCTGGCTGCCCTCTTAAATGTCTGGGGGCCTTGGCCAGTGGGAATTGAAGCCAGAACCCACCCCGCCATCACCATCACCTTGACGCATCTGCAAGGAGAGCAGGCTTCGTCTCCCATGCTTTCCGTGACTTGCATCGATTTTCGCAAGCTCCAGCCTCCCCGGGACGTGCCGCATTCCTGCACTCTGACTCCCACTGCTGTGGGCCTTCTTTGTCTGCTCGGGACGGGGTGGTCTCTGGTAGGCACCCCACTCGCCACCAGCTCCTGTCTGCCTCCCTCAAAGTCTGACCACCTGTCCTCCTTCAGCTTGGCTCGGTTTCTGCAGCCGCCAGAGGACGGGGGGCTGGGATCCCAGAGAGATGCCGTGGGAACGCCCAGCAGATGCGGGCTTCAGTCCTGGCGTGTCCCCACGACTGCTTTCCCACGACCTGGACCCAAGCCTTTCATTCTCTGGGCCTCAGTTTTCCTCTCCCTTTAAAGTGAAGACGTCATGTGGTATAGCTCATGGAGCTCTGCTCAGTGTTATGTGGCAGCCTGGATGCGAGGGGAGTTTGGGGGAGGATGAAAGTGAAAGTTAGTCACACAGTCGTTTCCGACTCTTTGCGATCCCATGGACTATAGCCAGCCTGGCTCCTCTGTGCATGGAATTCTCCAGGCTAGAATACTGGAGTGGGTTGCCACTGGGGGAGAATGGATACACATGTGGGTGTAGCTGACTTCCTCCCCTGCTCACCTGAAACTATCACAACATAGCTAATCGGCTAAACCCCAATACAAAACATCTTTGGTGTTAAAAATAATTGAAACAAAAAAATAAAGTGAAGAGGTCAGAATAGAATAGAATCTCACCTGGGAGTCCCTGGTAAACCTCAGCTGGTTTTATTCACAAACTTGTGTGTCTGGAGGGCGTTATGGGTTGAATTGTATTCTGCCCCCTCCACTGCACCTCAAAAGATGCTGGAGTCCTGGCCCCCGGAGCTGTGGATGGGATCTTATTTGGAAATTGGGTCTTTGCAGATGATTGAGTTAAGATGAGGTCATGACAATGGGCCTCATTCAAGATGACCATGTCCTTGTAAAAGGGGGAGTCTGGACACAGAGCCAGATGGAGGGAAGATGATGGAAGATGCGAGAAGGCCATCTATGAGCCAAGGGTGCCTGAGGCCAGTGGAAGCAGAGAGAGAGAGCAATGGCGCAGACTCTCCCTCCTCAACGCCCTCGCCCTGAAGGCACCAACCTGCCAACACACTGGTTTCAGACTTCCAGCCACCAGAACCGTGAGACAATACCTTTCTGTTCTAATCCCTCCTGTTTGTGGTACTTTGTTACAGCAGCCCCTGGGCGCTAAGACGGACCGGCACAAACTTGTCTAAGAGACAGTCCTTACATTGCATGAGGTTCTCAGTGGGGTTCTTGACCCACCCCACCCCCAACTCGGATCATTAAAGTCCTCCCCAATCCTGGCATTCTAGAAGCCTCCACAATGAAGTGGGAGGCCCAGAAAAGCATGAGAGGAACCAGGTTTGGCTCCCCGGGGGAAGCTTTATTCAGGCAAACTGAATGCCATTACTCGTGATTTCAGACTTGAAGGAACTTCAGCAGAGCTAAAGTCCAGCTCCCCCTTAATATTTAGCTTTGCACTGGGATCAGATATTAAAGGGGATAAAGCTCCCCTTTAATATCTAGCTTTGCATGTGAACTTTGCCTTGGTTCAAACCCCTGTTTCCTAATTTCTGGCTGGGAGACTGACTAAACCTGTAGAGCCGCCAACTGGAAGGCAGATGAAAATATGAAAATGAAGCGACTTTAAAAATTAATACTCTCTCATCCTATAATTCTACTTCTGGGAATTTATCTGAGGATATGTGTCAAATTATAGAAAAAGTTTTATTTAAAAAGGTATCAATATTTATAGAAGTGGCTGGCTTATACATTTTTAAAAAACAAACAAACAAGGAAATAGCTGCCTCTGAATGGAGTCTGGTTTAGAATACTCTCCGCTGTAGGTAGTAGGCAACCAACCTAGATGCCTGTAAAGCTCAGGGCATCTATTCTCTCACCGCGTGGGAAACCAGGGGAAGGGTGCCCTGAGGGGATGCCTCCAGGGCTCTGGATCCGATCCTCTGCACCCTTTCCTGCATGTCCACTTTGTCCCTGTTCTGGCTCTCCTGATGGACACAAGATGGCTGCAGAAGTCCTGACATCACTCTCTGATCCAGCCACCTGAAGGGAAAGAACAGGGTCAATGTCTCATGAATGTCTCTTTGTAAAAGTCAAGCAACCCTTCCCAGAGGCTCCTAGCAAACTTTCCTTCATATCTCATCACCTGTGACTGTGTTGTGTACCAGGTCCTAAGCAACCCTGAAAGAGACAAACAGCATGACTGCGCTTGGCGTGGTCAGTTTGACATTGGAGGCAGTTTCCCTGCAGGACATGAAGGTGAACTTGGACTCTACTAGGAAGAAAAAGGTGAGAGTAGAATGGAATAGGGCTTCTCTGGTGGCTCAGATAGTTAAAAAAAAAAAATCTGCCTGCAATGCAGGAGACGTGGGTTCAATCCTTGGGTCAGCAAGATCCCCTGGAGGAGAGAATGGCAACCCACTCCAGTATTCTTGCCTGGAGAATTCCATGGACAGAGGAGCTTCAGGCTACAGTCAATGGAGTCACAAAGAGTTGTACAAGACCAAGCAACTAACCCAAGAAAGGACTGACTCTCTGGTAGGCAATCAACAGGGAGATAATCAGCTGTGGGACAGTGTGGTAGTCACTAGTTGGTAGATTAGCAGCAATTAAAAAGTTAGAATTATGTTAAAATTAAAAGGCAAAGTAATAAAAGGTGTAAAGTCTGAGACATACATGACAAGGGTGAATATCAGTGGAGAATGTATTCTAGCAAATCAGCAAGACCAACACTCCAAGATGATGGGCAAATATAAGAAGTAAGTATTATACAAATACTCACTAGTCCAATGAAAAAAGTAAAACTGGTATTGCTGGTCATCAACACACTTTGTCTGTTAACCTGTTCAAGTATATAGAAACTTACCAGTGCTACTGAATTTTTGAGGAAATGATCACTTAAACACATTGTTGGTGGGTGCATGAATCAGCAAAGCAAATTGGCCTTGAAATTGTGTCCGCTTTAGTTTTTTTTAATTGAGGCAAAATTCATAGAACATAAAATTAAGCTTTTGGAGTGAACAGTTGAGAGGCATTTGGTACATTCACAATGCTGTGACCATTGCCTTTATCTAGTTCCAAAGCATTTTCAACAGCCCCCAAAGAAAACCCCACACTCATTAATCACTCACTCCCCTAACCCCTAGACCACCGCCCCCAAAACCACTAACGTGCTTTCTTATCTCTATGGATTTCCCTCTTCTGGACTTTTAATGTAAATGGAACTAAGCAGTATGGAATCTTTCGTGTCTGGCTTCTTTCATTAGCATCAGTGTTTTCTAGGTTCATCCATGCTAATATTGCTGTTGGATCACTGTTCAGCTGCTAAGTTGTGCCCAGCTCTTTGCGACTCCATGGACTGCAGCATGCCAGGCTCCTCTGTCCTCTGCTGTCTCCTGGTGTTTGCTCAAATTCATGTCCACAGTCACTGATGCTATCCTCCGCCACCCCCTTGTCCTCCTGTCCTCAATCTGGCCCAGCATCAGGGTCTTTTCCAGTAAGTGGGCTCTTTGCATCAAGTGGCCAAATATTGGTGGTTCAGCTTCAGCATCAATCCTTCCAATGAATATTCAGAGTTGATCTCCTTTAGGATTAACTGGTTTGATCTCCTTGCTGTCCAAGGGACTCTCAAGGGTCTTCTCCAGTACCCTAATTCAAAAGCATCAATTCTTTGGCATTCAGCCTTCATTATGGTCCAAGTCTCACATCTGTACCTGACTACTGGGAAAACCACGGCTTCCCCTATACGGAGTTTTATCGGCAAAGTGATGTCTCTGCATTTTAATAATTATCTAGGTTCATCATAGCCCTCCTTCCAAGGAGCAAGCGTCCTTTAGTTTCATGGCTACAGTCACCGTCATCCAAGCTATAGTACATATCAGTATTTCATTCTTTTTTATGGCTAAATAATACTCCATTATATATGCTGGGTTTTGACTCATCAATTTCACCTCTGGAAATCTATGCCCAGAAAATTATCACAAGGTGTGCAAAGAATAACCACCAGGATCTTCCTGGAGATGTTATTTGGATGGCTGCAAGATGAGACTAAAGAAGTTATTTGTGACCCATCTATGTGACGGGATCCTACGCAGGCTACATCAGTTGTAGCACAGTAGAACTTTTCATAATACTAGTAAACACTTGTGACACACTGATGCTTTTGGAAACACAGATTATACAATTGCACGTCCTAGGAAACCCCATTTTCATTCTTTCTTTACAACATATACAATAGCTGCTACCTCTGGAGCATCCACTGTGTGTCAGGCACTGTTCTAGGTGCTAAATATAAAGCAGTGATAGAAATTACTGACCTCAAGAAGCTGTCTATGTCCTAGTATGAGTAAGTCTGGTGGTTGTGGCAGGGTGGAGGGAGGATGAATAGGAAGTCAGGGGTCTTAGGAAGTAAGGTTAGAAGCAGGTTATCCTCATATGTGTTGGGAGTCTGGACACATAAATAGAAAACAGCCTGGGTGGTGGATTACAAGCAATCTTTCTTTCTTTCTTTTTATGTGCCCGTAATGTCTGCATCTTCTTCGATAAATGTGTGTGCTACCTTTAAACTCAAGGAAAAGAAAGCTGACTTGAAAGAGGTAGGCTGATTGAAAACTAGCTGCATCACAACATCAAAATGAATATAATAGAAATATAAATAGAATTGTATAATTTAAATGTCACAGAATCTATGCTTACAAATATATATCTATATATATTTAAAAACTGCTTGGAAACCCAGTTTTCTTTATATAGTGATTGGCACATAGTGGGTGTTCAATAAATACCTATGGGAAGAGTGATTTATTTTCCTTTTACATCTTTTTTTCCCACAGACTCCTCTGGAGCATGCAGTTCCTTTCTTCACGAAACAAAATATCACAGTTTTTAAAAATTTAGACATATAATAGATTTACAAGGTAAATAAAATTTAGTAAAGGAAATAAATGAAACCAGGTTTGTATAGAGTGACTTCTGTCCCATAGTAGGCCTTCTAGAAATGTTTGTTCCTACTCTTCTCCCTGGATTGCTTTAAAAGATCCTGTTTACAGGGGAAAATTGATTCCCACACAACTGTTTTCCTCCTGCACATCTGTGACATAAATCACAGCCTTCCTGAAGAGCATCTTTAGAGTTCTCAAATGCTCACAATCAGAAGAAACCTGGATGATTTCCCCATCTTAACCCTTGATCCTCCCGATCCCAACTTACAGATGAGGAAACTGAGGTCCAGAGAGGGATGCAACCTGTCCAAGGTCACACTGGTGGCTGATGACAGAGCAGTGATGGGAGCTGTCTTAGTCCAACCAGGCTTCCATAACAAAAGACTACAGACAAGGCAGCTTCAGCAACAGAAATTTATTTTCCATTGCTCTGGAGGCTGAAAATCCAAGATCAAGGTATCAGCAGAGCTGATTTCTGGTGAGGGCTCTCTTCCTGGCTTGCAGACGGCCGCCTCCTCACTGTGTCCTCACGTGGCCTTTCTTCTGGGTGCACATGGGGAGAGTCAGCTCTCTGGTGACTCTTCCTCTTCTTATAAGGCACCAGGCATATTGGATCCAGGCCCAACCCTTATGACCTCATTAGGCTTTTAATCATAACGACCTCCCCAAAGGCCCCAACTCCAAATACAGTCACTAATATTAGGGGTTGCAGGCTCAACATAGGAACTTTGAGGGCACATAACTCAGCCCATAACCGGAACCCACTCCTCACTCCTCCCAGTTCAGTTCTCTCTACCAAGTCCGGCCGCCCCTGCCGACTAGAGAATGCAGGATGCTCAGGGTATCATAAAACTTCATGCTCCGCATGGAAGAATGGGATGTCTGTCCCAAGTCTTCACCTTCCCTACCCCAAATCCACACTTCTGCTCGAGGCTGCCTTCATCCTTGCAAAGAGACAAGGACCAGCTTCTAGGAGAAAAGCTCTAGAAGGGTCCCACTCCACCGTGACACCCCAACAGTGGACTTGACAGAAGGAGGAGACATGTCTGCTAGTACATTTAACCTTTCCCGAGGGCCCTCCTAGGCCAGCTCCCACATGGAGCTCCAGGGGACAGAAAGAAGCCCCCGTTTCCCTTCCTGGATCCAGACACCATGGAGGAGAAAGACACATAAACAGATGACTCATCAAATGATGGAACAAAGGCCTGAGTCTGGGAGAGGCTGGTCTTGGCGGAATTAGGGGGAAGCAGGTGTTAGTTAGGGTGAGGCTGGGGAGCAGCTAACATAAAGGCAGTGACTGTGGGCCCGTGTTCTTGAACTACAGACCCCTGAACCAGAGTCCAGGACGGGACTCACTGAGGGCTGGATGCCAGTGAGACTCTATGCAGAAAGGTAGGACTGTGCTTTGTTCTTGGGAGACTGTGCAATTTTCCATCTGACTGTCCAAAGGCATTTTAAGTCTCTCTCACCTAAGAACTGAAGAACCACTGTCTCACTGGAGGAGAAGCCATTTCCAGTTGCAGAAGGTCGAGTTCTTAATAGTGGAGTAAGAAAGGTGGGGGCAAAGTAAGAGAACAGACGGAGCCCACAGCACTCACTCCCAGCCCACTTCAGTCTGGGTAAGGAACTGATCTTGTAGAGGCATCAGAAAGGGTTACTGAAGCTCAGGGCTGTTCTTCTCTTGGGTCCTGTTAGCTCCAGAGATGCCCTTTTGTTTCTGGTGCTCTCCTTGAAGCCGCTGATGACCCAAGCATCCTTAGAGCCCTGTGTCCAGAGAACAGCTGCTTTCTCTGGACATGAGGTTGGAAATATAGCATCCCAGGCCCCACTCCAGACTTGCTAGATCTGAATCTGCCTGTTGCCAAGATCCCCAGGGACACTCTGAGTCAGACAAGAGTTAGCCTGGAGACCCCCTATCAGAAAGTTCACCTTGATTGCTTCCCCTGGCCCAGGTCAGATTAGCCCCCTCACCTCCAAATGGGCATGACTAGCATGCTACGTTGGTCTTCCCTGGTGGCTCAGTGGGAAAGAATCTGCCTGCCAATACAAGAGATGAAGGAGATGCAGGTTCGACCACTCAGGAAGGAAGATCCCCTGGATGAGAAAATGGTAACCCACTCCAGTACTCTTGTCTGGAAAATCCCATGGACAGAGGAGCCTGGCAGGCTGCAGTCCATTGAGTCGCGAAGAGTAGGACATAACTGAGCATGTACATACAAGGAGCATGGAAAAAACTTTGCAGAGGAAAAAACTGAGGCTTGGAGAGAGGGGACTCCAGGTGTTTTGCCCCATCACGGGGCTGGCGGATCCTGGCCACACCAACTTGTCCACCACCCTATAACCTCAGGAGAAGAGCCATCAGCTTGGACCACTTGCCGCAGCCCCCACCATGGAAGCCATGCCTGGGAGACCCAAGGATGGAGTGGTCCACGCCCTCCATCCTTCCTTCCCACCCCCAAGTCCTCCCAACTCCCTGGTCATGTATAAAACATTCCCAGAAACCGCTTACTCCTCATGCATTTTCCATGAAGCCGGGCCCAAGTTAAAACATATAAACATAAAAATATCAAGGAGCATTTAAAAAAAAAAAAAAAGGGGACATGTTTCATAAAACACCAAGAGACCCATCTCGGGGCTCACCCTCCCCAGGGCTACTGCCCAGGGTTGCTGCACACCTCCCCCCTCCACACCCGTGCTTTTTCCCCCTCCCTTCACAAAGTCCCTTTCCTTCTCAGCTTCTGCACATTCCATCTGTCTTCCTTTCCTTCCCCTCTTCTTGCCTCTTTCTCTCTTTCTGTCTCTCCTCTCTCTGCCCGGGTTGTTGTCCCTCCTTCCATCCCTGTCTCTCTGTCTGGGTCTCTGCCTGCGAGTCTCTGCTTCTTCCTGCCTCTATCCCTCTTTCTCTCTCACTGCCTTCCTGGATCTCCTTCTCAGCATTGCTCCAAGTTAGCACCTCCTCCTTTCTCCCTGCTAAGTGTCTGCCAGAGTCTCCTCTTGTCCCACACTCATGAAAATGGCTAAAAATTAAAAAGCAATGACAACCCTACCAGCAGTTGGTGAAAATATGGAGCCGTCAGAGTCCCAGGCACTGCTGGTGGGCGTGTAAAAATGGATGCAGCCACTTTGAAAACGGCTTGGCAGTTTCTACTAAGGCTAAAAGGACATTCACCCTATGACCAGACATTCTACACCCAGGTGTTCCAGGGAGAAAGGAGGGCTTATGCCCACCCCCTCACCACAAGGCACGCAAACGAATGTGCATGCCAGCATTATTCAGAACAGCCCAAACCAGAAACAACCCATATGGCCACGGACAGGAGAGTCGACGACTGGATTCTGGTTTATTTATATACTGGAGCATTGCACAGCAATTTAAAAAAGAAAGGAAGAATGAACTACCATTCAGTTCAGTTCAGTTCAGTTCCGTTCAGTCGCTCAGTCATGTCCGACTCTGCGACCCCATGAACTGCAGCACGCCAGGCCTCCCTGTTCATCACCAACTCCCGGAGTTCACTCAGACTCGTGTCCATCGAGTCCGTGATGCCATCCAGCCATCTCATCCTCGGTCGTCCTCTTCTCCTCCTGCCCCCAATCCCTCCCAGCATCAGAGTCTTTTCCAATGAGTCAACTCTTCGCATGAGGTGGCCAAAGTACTGGAGTTTCAGCTTTAGCATCATTCCTTCCAAAGAAATCTCCTTCAGAATGGACTGGTTGGATCTCCTTGAAGTCCAAGGGACTCTCAGGAGTCTTCTCCAACACCACAGTTCAGAAGCATCAGTTCTTTGGTGCTCAGCTTTACACATCACAATATAGACCAATCTTCAAAATTTTGGATTTTGAGAAAGAAGTCTGAACACAAAAGAGTGCATCATGTATCATTTTTCTTAAAGGAAGTTCAAGAACAAGCAAAGTGCATTGGTAGTCCAAGAATTCAGAAGAGTGGCTGTCCTTGAGGCGGGCTGTGTGACTGGAGAGGGTCCAGGGGGTGCTGAGAATGCTCTGTGTCTTGATTAAGGTGGAGTATGAACCTGGGTAAAACATTCATCAATATTACACCCTACATTCAGTGTTCATGTATTATTGTATGTGAATTTGACCTTGATGTGAAAACACAAAGAAAATGCTATCTACACAATGGAATACTATTCAGTCATAAAAAAGAATGAAATAACGCCATTTGCAGCAACATGGATGGACTTTGGAGGGCATTATGCTAAAGTGAAACAAGTCAGAGAGAGAAAGACAAATACTACATAATATCCCTTATATGAGAGATTCTTTGAAAATACAACAAACTAGTGAATATAGCCAAAAAAGATGCAGACTCATAGATATAGAGAATTAAACTACCGGTGGAATGGGGAGGGGCACTGTGGGGGAGGGGCACTGTGGGGGAGGGGCACTGCAGGGGGAGGGGCAGCATAGTGGAAGGGAAGTGGGAGAAACTTTTGGGTGTAAGTTAGGGTCAAGGAGATGGGCTTCCCTGGCTCAGATGGTAAAGAATCCGCCCGCAACGCAGGAGACCTGGGTTCAGTCCCTGGGTTTGGAAGGTCCCCTGGAGAAGGGGATGGCCACCCACCCCAGTATTCTTGCCTGGAGAATTCCATGGACATAGGAGCCTGGCAGGTTATAGTCCATGGGGTCGCAAAGAGTTGGACACAGCCGAGCAACTAACCCTTCTACTTTTTCACTTTGTGCTCAAGGATATCTTGTACAACACAGGGAAATAAAGCCAATATTTTGCAATAACTGTAAATGGAAAGTAACCTTTTAAATTGTATTTTAAAATTTTAATATACATAGAGACAAAATAATGGTAATGGTAATTATTATTATTATTATTGCCACAATAGAAATGGCTTGTACCCAGGCCCAGAAACTCAGACATGTTTCCAATTCCATTGATTAAAATTGTTGTCATTGTTGTTGAGTCCCTCAGCCGTGTCCAACTCTTTGTGACCCTATGGACTGTAGCCCACCAGGCTCCTCTGTCCACGGGGATTTTCCAAGCAAAAATACCGGAGTGGGTTGCCATTTCCTCATCCAGAGGCTCTTCCTAACCCGGGAATTGAACCCATGTCTCCTGCACTGACAGGTGAATTTTTTTTTACTGCTAAGCCATGTGGGAAGCTCATTGATTAAAATGGGAACAGACATCTGTGTCCCTGCCAGGGTCCTAATGGCTGAAAACCCACCTTCCTACCAGCCAGACTCAGATCCTGGACCCCCACCACCAAACATCACCAACCCCGGGAGGGCCAACCACCCCCAGGAACCTTTACAAAGACCTGCCCCAGAGAGCAAACCTATTTCCATTCAGTTCTCACACTCCAGGCTTTTTAATCCCCCTGCTTCATCTGAAACCAGTATGACTATGGTTTAACTCAGCATTTACTCTGATAAACAACTAGTTAATTAACAGCCCCAAACCTGAATCCAAGCTAATAAGAAGAGGGTGCCTTGCTGGAAACCTTGGGGAAATCTTTCTGACCATGGAGCCATCAGAACACTATTACAGCCAATAGGGGAAACTGGGAGAGATCAAAACTCCAGCTTGGGGACTCTAAAAGGCCTTTATTTATGTTTTTCTTCTTTATTCACATCTTCCCAGGAGGGGAGGAAAACACAGAACCCAGTTCTTCTGTTTCAGCTGCGTGGGTGTCAACCCAACACACACAACCCTTGGAGGCAAACTAAAACCCGCTTATTTTTATTGAAGGGGAGGAACAGGGACCAGAGGGACTCGAGCACTATTAGTTAAATAATGGTGCTTAAAAATGCATTGAATTTAGCTGCCTCCCTCCCCCTAAAAAAATCTGGAATTTTCCTATTGAGGATACTTTTTTTCTCCTGGCCCATGAATATTAATGCTTCTCTCAGAGAGATCTACTTGAGGAAAAAAAAAAAAACAAGAATAAATTAAATACCTACAGATTTTTCTAATTCCTCTTTTTGGTGACATGCCGTCATTACATCAAATTATACTGAGATGGGCCCGCTCCTTTTTTTTTTCTTTTTGGGTGAAAATTATGGAATATAAAGTATATGTAAATGGAGCAAAGGAGGGGAAAAAAGCCTGTGAAGGAAGAATAGGGGAAGGAGAGGCATTAGGTATTCCGCCGGCGTAGTAGTCAGCCAATTAATCAAGCAGTGGCGAGAAAAAGATGCAGAAAGGATGAGTTCGCCCTTCACGTTGATGGGGCCGGCGCAGGGCAACACCGCGGCACCTGAGCTCACGGTTAGGCATGCAGAAAGGGATCATGGGAATATCTTCCTGTCTTTGTCTTTCTCGTGAAGGATGGAAAATGTCAAGCTGTTGTTTGGCTGGATTGAGGGGGGTGGGGGAGAGTCGAGGTGAATTCACAGTCTGGCAAGGCAAGGTTTTTAACTCTTTGAGGTTACCTCTGCCCCCTCTCCCTCCCCAGCCTCCAGCTCCACCTTCCTCTCCTTCTCCCAGCCTACCCCCTTCAGCACATCTGTAGGGAACTCTGTCTGCAAACAGCAAGTGGGAGCGAGCTGATTGATGGTGACATGCAGGCTGGGGCAGTGTGTGTGTGTGTGTGTGTGTGTGTGTGTGTGTGTGTGTGTGTGAAGAGGCAGTTTTCCTCTCCCCCACAGCATTCTTTGTTTACCCTGGAAATGAGCATGCATGACCCCTTCCTTCTCTAGCCCTGCCCCGGCCCCTTGGAAGTGAGCATTGTCTCCAAATCCAAGAGTGACTGTAAAAGGATAATGGGAGGAAGAAGGATCTGAGGCTTCAAGGCACCCTCTGTCTGGCCCTCAGTGGACTGAGCCCACCCAGGAGGCTGGCCTGATGGGGTTCCCTGGAGCCGTCAGAATTCCACTGTGACTCTGAAGAGTGCACCAGCTCTGGAGGAGCCCCAGTCCAGGGCTTATCACCTGCTCCAATAACACAGAGGATGCTAACAATAATAGTAACAACCTGTCAACTTCCATCAGCATCTTCTTGCCCTGACTCCTTTAAATTCTTCCTAAGTCATTTCACTATTCTTAAAATCTGGCAAATCCACAATTCCAAGGAAAGGTGTATCATCAAATCGCTCACTGAGAAAATGACCACTTGATTCTCCTCACCTGCCCTGGGAAAGGGCATTGAGTGGTCTACATAGCAGATAAGATGCCGAGAGAAGAGGTGGGAGGGGCTTGGTCTAGACTGCTAAGTGGCCACGGAAGGGGTTCAGACCCACATCTCTGATTCTCACTCCAAAGGCTGCTGTCATTCTGGCCAGAGATGGATAGTCAAAATGCCCCACACCCTGCTCCGCCAGCCTCATCAGGACCAGCCCATGACCACTGCCAGCTCATCATGCGAGCCTGGTATGAGCCTCAGATACGGGATGCAATCCCTACTCAAAGTGCGGTCCATGGACCAGCTGCATCCTTCTATCTGTGGGCTTGCTTGGAAAGCAGAATCTCTGACCCCAGCCCTACCTAGCTGCAACTTGCATCCCAGCATCTCAGGTGACATGTGTGCACACTGAAGTTTGAAATACACTGTTGTTTGAAATACACTGTTGTTTGAAATACACTGTTCCACAAACAAACTTTCTTCCCACATTCGCAACCTTAAATCGGGATGAGTCTGACAATCAAAGGCGTCTACTCTGTGAAATATGCTAACAGGTGACACTGGCTTGGATGGGTGCTGTGCTGGTGCTCCATATACATTACTTCAGCCCATCCTCACCACCTGCGAGAGGGGTACTGTTGATAGCTCACATTACAGGTGGGGTCATGGAGGGGCAGAGCAGGTGAGCGGACTTGCCTAAGGACATACTGCAGGTAAGTGGCATGACCAGAATTTGAGGCAAAGCACCAGAATCCACAGGGTCAACCTCTGAGGCAGTGCTTCTCACACTGGAGCACACAACAGAATCACCCAGCCGACCTGTTGAAACACAGATTTCTGGGTCCTACCCCCAAAGTTTCTGAGGGCCAGCCTAAGAATCTGCATTTCTAACAAGTTCCCAGGTAGTGATGCTGGTGTTGCAAATCAGGGGACCACTGAGAACCACTGCTCACGGCAGGGTCATCACTTCTGTTGAAAAGCCAACTGGTTTAATTATGAACTTCAACCAAATACGACCAAGAGGTGAATCAGTGCCCCATCCCTAAAAGAATTTTTTTTTTAAAGGGCGGTAGTGAGCAGGAAATCTCAAACAAGTAAAATGCAAACAAAGCGCATGGCACCCCAGAGAAGGTCCAGTTGCCTCCCAATGATCCCTTATTTGGTAGCAGACGCTCCTCGTGGTCGTGGCTAATTGCGGGTACATTGCAGCATCATTGCTGTAATCATCCTTTCCCTTATTTAACCTGGACGATACATGGTGTTATAATGAGTTTCCTTTCTCTGTTCATTAAACAGACATTTACAAGGCTCATTCTGTCCTGGCGGGCTCTGTGCAGGTCACTGGAGACCGAGACAGATGGGACACGGGCCCTGTCCTCTGACAACTCCCCGTGGCTGGGCTCACCCCTCCATCTCAGGGGAAGGTGCACACATTCTAAGGAAGTGGGGAGGGGGTGGGTCGTGAAAGGGAGTCACTGCTGAATGCTGCTTTCTTATGGTCATAGGCAGTCTGGAAAAATTATACTTATTAATGGACTAAAACAGTAATAATTGTAAAATTCAAAATTGAGATTAAAACCCTGCAGTCTCTCTCCCCCAGGGTAACCACTTAATAAAAAATTTGATGGGGGAGGGTAGCAAACAATTCCTTTAGATATCAATTTCTGTCTCTGTCTTTCTCTCCCTCCCTCCCTCCCCGCTTTCTTCTCTGGCTCACTCCACCTCTCCCCGTCTCCCTCTCTCCTTCCACAATACAGATTTATAAGGAGACACAGACGTCCACATCTGAGAGCACTGGTGGGAAAAGGCTCAGAAGTCCACCAGCCACTTTTGGCCCACAGAGGTGTCAGGGCAGAGGGGAAGATGCGTGCTGAGCCCCAGGGGTATAAAAAGGACGCAGGAGCGTCGGTGCTGGTCTGGGGCTGGAGGAGGGAGGGCCAGCAGCAGGTGAGGCTGGGCCCAGGAGCTCTGTGAGCGCAGTCTGGGCGTTTGTTTGCTTCTGCTCCTCAGTCTCGCGCGCCAGACTCTCGAGAAGGCAGCTGGTAACCAAGGCAGCTGCCTGCTTAGGGTGCGTTATCGTCCCAGGAGCAGTTCTCCCCCATTAAAACAGCAACGTCCCTGGAGCGTCTCTGTGGTCCAGTGGTTAGGACTCCAATCTTCCAATGCAAGAGCTGCGGGTTCGATCCCTGGTCAGGAAGCTAAGATCCCACATGTTGTCTGGTGTGGCCGAATATATATGTATATATTTAAATTTTCTTAAAAATGAAAAGAAAAGCAGCAACACCCCCATCAGAGGATAACAGTGCCCACCTTGAAGGTGTGGCTGGAGCCCTTGGGTGTGCGTGGAAGGGACAAGATCTTGAACAGGAGGGGGCCCAAATGTCAGGGGGCTGCCGATACTAGAGTGGGGGAGTTGTTCCTTCTATTCCCACCCACAATCACACATGCCCTCTTTTTTTTTTTTTTTTCAAGAACAGAAATAACTGGTCCTGGAACCACTGAGCCTTGGAAAAATGTCTCCCACCTCTTCTTGGTATTTTGTGAGGGATTTTATAGAAGATGTATGGATGTGACATGACGTTCACAATCAAATCTTAAGTGGAAAAATTATTAAGTGAAGAAAGCAAGTTACAGGGTAATATGTATGGTATGGTACTATATTTTAAAGATATATATACCATTTAAACATATATTTATATGTATAAGTATAAACTTTATGGGGAAACGATCCTGGAGGCACATACAGCAAAATGCTAATGGTCGATTTCTCTGGGAAATAGAAAAAATATATAATATTTAAAAATTTTCTTCCCCCAGTTCTATGACCCGCAGTCACTGCAGCAAGAACGGCATGATGGCTTACTGGCCTCTGTGTGTTCAGCATCCGGCATAAGCCCAACACAGAGTAGGAAGTCCAACACAGAGTAGGTGCACAGTATAAATTTATTGACTGGATGGAGAGGAATCTCGCTACATATTTTCTATAATGGACAATGACTTTATTCTTCTAGAGAGCAAATGTTAACTGCTTCGTTGTTAAGAACTGGGTTGGCCAAAAAGTTCATTTGGGGTGTCATGGAAAAATCCAAACAAACTTGCTGGCCAACACAATACTTTTTCAAAGGGGCAGATAACTGGTCTAACGTGTTGGCTTTTGTCGTGTCTCTGACTCTTTGCGACCCCATGGACTGTAGCCCGCCAGGCTCCTCTGTCCATAGGATTCTCCAGGCAAGAATACCAGAGAGGACTGCTGTGTCCCTGTCCAGGGATTTCCCCAACCCAGGAATGAACCTGTGTCTCTTACATCTCCTGCGCTGGCAGGCAGGTTCTCTATCACTAGCTCCACCTGGGAAGCACAAATGGCCTAAATGGAGTGCTATTGTGAGGGTCTGGAGAGAAGGAGGAGGAGGGTTGCTTGGGGCGACAGGATGGAGACTGGGAAGAGAAGAATGATGCTGTGGGGGGTGGCAGGCATGTGATGGTCAGAAGAGGCTTCTAGGGGCAGACGGTGGCCAAGCTGGGGGAGCTCTGATGAGCCAGCAAGAGTGAATCAGAGAGAGACTCAGGAAGAAAGTGGCTCACGCAGAGGTCCTGAGGCACTAATGAGAATTAGCAGCAGAGTCCACCGAGTTTCAAATGGGGTCAGTTTTGCCCCTAAGAGACATTTAGTCATGTCTGGGGATATTTCTGTTTATCACAAGTGTTGAGGGAGATGCTACTGGCATCTAACAGTAGAAGCCAAGGATATCACCAAACTTCCTACAGTGCACAAGACAGGTCCCACCATGAAAGACCACTGAGCTCAAGTACCACCAGTACTGAGGGTAAAGATCACTGAGCCCAAGTACCACCAGTACTGAGGGTAAAGCCACTGAGCCCAAGTACCACCAGTACTGCAGGTAAAGATCACTGAGCCCAAGTACCACCAGTACTGCAAGTAAAGATCACTGAGCCCAAGTACTACCAGTACTGAGGGTAAAGATCACTGAGCCCAAGTACCACCAGTACTGAGGGTAAAGACCACTGAGCCCAAGTACCACCAGTACTGAGGGTGAAGATCACTGAGCCCAAGTACCACCAGTACTGTGGGTAAAGACCACTGAGCCCAAGTACCACCAGTACTGTGGGTGAGAAGCTGGGGGCAACACCAGCAGCAGGGGCATCACCTGGGAGCTTATTAGAAACGCGGGTTCTCTGGCCCTGCCCAGCCCTGCCCAGTCCTGCTGAATCAGAAACTGGGAGGGGGCTATTAGAAAGCCCCCCAGTGTTCTAAGTCTCCCAGTGTGAGAACCACTTGTACAGCATTGGTTCTCAGCCCTGACTTTGTAATGCAATCACCCAGGAGCTCTTCCCAGGGAGATTTGGACACACACACACTCACACACACAGAGGGAAGACAGCCATGTGAAGACAGAGATGAGGGATGCAGCTACAAGCTGAGAAGCACCAAGCACTGCTGGCGCCCACCAGAAGCTGGGAAGAGGCAGAAAAGGATCTTCCTTGGAGCAAGTTGGTGGGAGCATCACCCTGGCAACAGAAGTGGTCCAAAGCCCAGACCGATGAGACAGGGGTGTCAGGCCTCAGCCATACTCTCCTCCAGGCCAGCTGCTGGTCCCTGAGGGCAGCTGTGGGCCAGGTGTTGGTGGAGGGAAGCCCAGGGGCCCATAGACCACTGAGCCTGGCTGAGGTTGGCAGGGTGCGGGGAGGGCAGAGCGTGGTCAGGGTGGGATGGACAGAACTGGAGCCTGGTGGGATAAACTCTCAGTGTCCTATAGGGCTAAGGAGCTTCAGAAAGGCTTCTCCTTCTTCATCCCCAAGAGAAGGAACTTGGGGCAGAAGCGCTGAGGGTCACCTAGCCTCCGCAGCCCCTCACCAAGGTCACTTCAGTGACCCCTAGTGAATCTCCCTGCTTCTGCCCTCAATTCCCTCTGATGCATCCTCCAGGTAGCAGCCAGAGAGACATTATTAAATGTAAGTCCAGTCTTTGCACGCCTCTGCTCAAGAGCCCACCATGGCTCCCTTCAGACTTTGAGTAAAAGCCATCGTCCACATGACGTCTCAGAGGTTCTGTAGGATCTGGACCCATGCTAACTCGCTGACCTCATCTGCCTCTCCAGTTCACTCTGCCCCAGAAACACTGACTTTCCTGCCATTACTTAAACAAGCACAGACCAACCTCAGAGCCTTTGCCCATGCTGTTGCCTCTTAACGCAATGCCTTTCCTGCTGAGACTGGAAAATATCACACCCTTGCCTTCTTCAGGTCTTTGTTCAAATGGCATCTTCCTCCTGGAGTGCTCACCTAGCCACGTGTAACCCTCTGCTCCATCGTTTCCAGTCCCTTCAACCTTGTTCTTTCTAAAAAGGTCCATATAGTCCAAGGTATGGTTTTTCCAGTAGTCATGTACGGATGTGAGAGTTGCACCATAAAGAAAGCTGAGCACTAAAGAATTGATACTTTCCAACTGTGGTGCTGGAGAAGACTCTTGAGAGCCCCTTGGAGAGCAAGGAGATCAAATGAGGCAATCCTAAAGGAAATCAATCATGACTATTCATTGGAAGGACTGATGCTGAAGCTCCAATACTTTGGCCACCTCATGCAAAGAACCAACTCACTGGAAAAGACCCTGATGCTGGAAAAGATTGAGGGCAGGAGGAGAAGGGGGGTGACGGAGGATGAGACGGATGGCATCACTGACTCAGTGGACATGAGTTTGAACAAACTGCAGGAGACAGTGAAGGACAGGAAAACCTGGTGTGCTGCAGTCCATGGGGTTGCAGAGTCAGACACGACTGAGCAGCTGAACAATAAGAACAACATCTGGTGTTTCTTGCTCTCCCCTGGAATGAGAGCTCCCACAGTCAGGGTTGCGTGTCTTCAGCTCCCAGTCCTTGTGCCACTTAATCCTTCCAGGCCCCCTCCCCACCATGAGGCGGGCACTGTTATGATCCCTAATGAGCAGATGAGGAAATGGAGGCACAGAGAGGGATAGGAGCTTGCCCAAGGCTACACAGCTGGTAAATGGGAGGGGGAGCCAAGAATCCTACCCAGGCTATCTGACTGCACTCACTCAGCCCATGGCTTTCCCCGAGGCGTGTGTGCGCGGCAACAAAGCGCACAGCCCAACCCACTGCAAAGTTATTTGCAGTGATAAATAACACGTGTAACAGAAGTTTATACAAATCGTTAGCGGAGGATTTACGTGGCGAAGGTTGGGAGCAATGGCCTGTGACCAGTGCCTGTGGCTGTCAGCACTCCACAGAATGACAGCGTCGCTGCCCACTGCAGCCGGCAGTTCTTTGCCACGGGCACTGGCAGCTGGAGGCCAGCTCACTCTGGGGCTGTGGACACCGTGGTCCCCGGAAGGATGCGCATGGAGCCATCCAAAGGGGGGAGGAGGCGGTAAGTCCCCTCATGGCGATGCAGCCAAATGCGGAGGTGGTGGGTACAGAGGAAAAAACATATACCTTCCTTCCATCTCTCCTTCCTTCTTCCTTCCTTCCTGATCAAACATTTACTGAGTACCTACTATGTGCTATACATTAAGCTAAGGGGGTGGGATCTAATATGAGCAAAGCATGCTGAGATGTTGTCATCAGGAAACTTACACTCAAGTGGAGAAAACCAGCTTGATATCTAACCATGGAGGGTAAGAGAAGAACATTGTTGCATGTGTATATAATGAACAGACCTGACCCAGACCAGGGGAGGCATGGAGGGGGCTTGGGAGAGACTTGCAGGAAGAAGGGATGGTTGATCTGAGGTGTGAGAGAGCAGGAGGTGAAAAAGCACCTAAAGTAGGCAACGTGAACGCATACGCAAAGGTCCTGTGGCAGGATGAAGTTGCCAAGAGATGGACTGTCTACCTGAAGCTCAGAGGCGGAGGGAGGAAAGGGTAGAGAGGTGGGCAAGGCGAATATCTTTCAGGTCCTTTAGCCCTAAAGCAGTGTAAAGGGCAGATGTGTGTTACCTTGATCAG
This sequence comes from Nanger dama, assembly GCA_917880005.1. NCBI lineage: Eukaryota > Metazoa > Chordata > Mammalia > Artiodactyla > Bovidae > Nanger > Nanger dama. The sequence goes on along the minus strand of CAKJTW010000053.1, from coordinate 13,517,776 downwards.
TTCTGCACTTTTAGAAACCTCTCGGCCATGGACTGGAGAACCTATAGTTCCTATAGGGTGACCAGCATGGACTCAAGGAAACCAATCAGGGGAGCCCTGTGGTTACCAGTGGGGCTTTGGACATCCTTGGAGAGTTTGGTTCAAATTTCAGCTTTGACACCAGCTTAATGGTGTTGAGCAACCAACTCTCTCTCCCTGAGGCTCAGTGTCATCATCTGCAAAATGGGAATAATACTAGTCAGCATGCAAGGCTACTAAGAAGATGTTATAGGATGCTAAAGCTCAGCTCCCAGCAGAGGAGAAGACATCAGAAGAAGTTCCCAGAATCTCAGTTCAGCTCTGCCCCTCTACTCTCTGATTTCCTCTTGAAAAAATCTAAATTCTGACTTTATTTTTTTCCTTTTTAAGGGAGCTGCCAAACACATCTCCTCAGAAGATGATCTGGCCTTGGTGGACACAGCCATTGGCCAATGAAATGCTCTGTAATGGTCAACGGTTGAGGTCTGACCACTCAGCTTGACGTTCAAGACTTTCTGAAATCCAGCCCTGGCTTGCAACCCCGTGGGCGAAAATAATAACGCAGCAAGATGGGACCAGCAGGTGGGAACCTCGTTCTGGCTTTCACTTTGTCCTAAAGTGAAATGAGCAATGAAACTCCAGTGCAGAATTAAGTAGGAGAGTGTCGGAACCAAATTCTGAATTTGTGATTACTCTATCCACAGAATAGATAACAGGCTGAAGGGAAGCAGGGCTGGAAAGAAGGAATGGGGATGGAGAGAAGTGGACAGATTCAAGACTAAATCTGTGGTTAGAATGAACGGTGTGGGAAATGGGCGGGGAGGGTCGAGTGAGGACATTATGGACAGAGAGATACAGCGGAGCTTTCCAGGGTGGAGCCTGAGCCACTTGGACTCAAATTAGGGGACGGTCACATTCATCATGGTATCCCTGACACCTGGGTATGGGAGGTGCTCAATGTCTGTTCTTAGAATAAAATGACGGTGAAACCCAGGGCTTCCCGGACAACTGTTTCTTTTTAAAACTGATTTGTATTGGTGTGTAGTTGTCTTACAGTGCTGTGTTAGTTTCTGCTGTACAGCAAAGCGAGTTATATATGTATATATTCCCAGGCAGTGCTAGCGGTAAAGAACCTGCCTGACATAGGTTCGGTCCCTGGGTCAGGGAGTTCCCTGGAGGAGGGCACGGCAACCCACTCTAGGGTTCTTGCCTAGAGAATCTCATGGACAGAGGAGCCTGGCAGACTAAAGTCCATAGGGTTGCAAAGAGTTCAACACAACTAAAGTGACTTGGTTTCATACACATATATGACTTAGCTACATATATATCTATATCCCCCTTTTTTAAATTTCCTTCCCATTTTGGTCACCATAGCGCATCGAGTAGAATCCTCTCAGCTATATATTGGTTCTCGCTGGTTATCTATTTCATACATAGTATCAATGGTGTATATATGTTGATCCTTTAAAAATCTACAAGCAATAAATGCTGGAGAGGGTGTGGAGAAAAGGGGACCCTCTCGCACTGTTGGTGGGAATGTAAATTGACACAGTCACTAGGGAGAACAGTATGGAGGTGCTTTAAAAAACTAAAATGGACAAGTGTTTCTTAAGGGAGGTAGTGCCATCTCCAAGGGGAATTTGAGGAACATAGGGCAACGGGGTGTTATTCTGGCCCACTGTTTCTCAACAGAGGGTTATTTTGCACCCCCAGGGGACACTTGAAAGTATCTGGAGATATTTTTGGTTGTCACAACTTGGAGGGGAAGACAGTACTACTGGCATCCAATGGGTCAAGGCCAGAGATGCTGCTAATTAGCCTACAATGCACAGATCAGCCTCCCTACCACAAATAACTATCCAACCAAGACATCAATTGTTTCAAGGCTGAGAAACCCAGCCTAGAGATTGGAAGAACTTAAATCATTCATGCTGCATCTGCAATGCCCAGGACAGTCCCATGTCAAGAAGGATCCCAAGTCTTTGATGTGGGGATTGCAAATGCCCTTTTGGGCAATCATGTTGGTAAATTTTTACTTAGTAATGATCTGAGTCTGGAATTTAAATCCATTATAAATACAGCAAATCTTCTTTTGAACAGCTTCACTTTGCATGGGGTTATTCCTGTGAATGAAGCTGAAATATAAATTGGGGGAGGGTGGTGCTTGGCTTTATCCAAAATTCTATCAATTTGTTTTCCATTTTGGATAATCCAGGCATTGACCTCAAAGCTGCTCCTGGAATGTGAGTTGCTACAACATGCCTGCATCAATCGACATTTGCAGCAGACCACAATGATGCCACCCATACATATGAATATACTAATTTAGCTCTTATTTCAAGATGTCAAATATAGAGAAAGAATGTCGACAATATTCAACTGAATATTTGTCTGAAATTTCAACTTACTCATTGTAAGTAGGTACAAGCATCAGACTGCCTTATTTGTCTCCTGGCAGAGAATGGTTTCCCGATAATTTACATATTGAAATAGATATTATTTTATTATAAATTGCTTTCATTTTATTCCTCCTTTATATTACAGTTAGGGCATTATATTGATTTTTTTTGAAACTGCATGTGTATGAAGATGAAAGGCATGAATTTCATTTCAGGATGGTAAAATGGGTGTTATAAAATAGATGTAATGGAAAGAGAGTGTTGGGTCTGTTGGAGCAGAGATCCGCAGTCCTGGACTAGCTCCCACGTTGACAGGAAAACATTAAGGGACAGAAGACAGAGACTCTAGACATACTACAATTCACAAACCAGTCCCACTTGCTCAAGAACTACCCTGAGTCTCACATGAAGTTTACCTGTTCTGCAGAGTATTCATGAAGGCAAACCTCTCTTTATAATAATCTGAGTTCAGCTACTTAATGAGTCAGTTTTTGCTGTGTAACAAACAGTCCCCAAAATCTCATTGACTAACCACAAGCATTTACTTTCCTTACTCACAGATCTATGGGTTAGCTTAACTTGACTCTTGGCTGCTCTCTCTGTCTCTCCTCCTCCACAGGCCAGCATCTACCAAGAGCAGGCCATTCTTCAGCAAATAGCAGGAATGCAAGGGGCCAAGCCGCTCCTGTATCACCTGCTCACAGACCATTGGTTGAAATAAGTCACATGGCCAGGTCCACTAACAATTGGATGATGAAATAAGCCCCACCTCCAGGGAGAGGGACTGCAAAGTCACATGACAGAGTATGGGTCATGAAAGTTGGAAAAACTGGGAGTAACATTTAACCCAGCTGTGTTTTATGTCTAAACACAAGTTACTGTCACAGTTTTCTTTTCCATGCTCAATAAAAAGCTTGCTGGAAAAATGCTTTCACTACAGAATGTAGAAATGGCAGAAAAACTTCGAAAGAAGAAAGAAAAGGGTGGGTAAACTCACTTCCCAACACTCACGATTCCTGTATTGAAAACCCACCGTGTGCCAGACACCACATGAGATATTTTTGTCCTCGCAGTAACCTAGGATTGTCTTTATTTGATAGATGGTAAAATGGAAGTTCAGAGAGGTTAAGAAACTCAGTTGATGTCACACAGCTCACTAGTGTTGGAGGCCACATTCAGACTTACATGCATGTGACTCCAAAGCCTGCATGCTTTCTATTTCATCAGGGCATCACTCTACGGGTTTGAAGCATCAACCCTGACTCAAGCCCTCCCAGGAGCCCTCAGCTACTGGCCCTGGGTTCTAACACTGGCTTGAGACATTTCTAGCTGCTGGAAGGCAAGGTGAGTAACAGGGACATGTGACATTTATTTAGTTACATATCTCCAGTGGGAGGTTTCGGGGGCCATTAATGCAGCGTGTCTGCATGGCTAGTCTACATGCTACTTCTTGTTATTGCTGTCTCTATTCCATGGCCCTCACACTCAATTTCAATTCAAAGTTTGGCAGTCAAGGTGTCAGAGCTAAAAATGGAATGGCCTCCCTCCGAAATGAAATAATTTTGTTGTTCAGTTCCGAGCGATTTTGTAATTTCATGCTTGTGTATGATAATTTTATGCTGTCCTGCCTCACGTAACTCAGTTCTGGCAGATCCTGACAGGTGATAAATACAATCTTTTCCGCCCCACATGCGACAGGCCGGTGCGAGGGGGGAAGGGAAAAATGGCAATTTCACATTTGAGGCCAGTGCACAACTGGAGGCAGTGGCAGCCCCCATTCTTTCATAATTTCACGCCTGGATTCCAACCGGCACCACCTCTGCGGTGGCTGAAGGACCCACGGGGTCAAGGGAGCCTTCTGGAAAATGGAATGGCGTTGGGCAGGGGCTGGGGCACTGGCAGTTGAGGAGGGGATGAGGAGAAAGTTATGACTTCGGGCCCGCCCCAGGCTGGCGCATCGAGGGCTGGCGAGGCTCAATTTATGGTCCTGCTCCCTGCTTGTGTACTGGCCTCTGTGTACTCCTATGGGAGGAATTCCTCCTGGAGGAATTACTTTTACAAATTTGTTAAACATCTGAAAGGTAGCCACTTCCAATTAAAAAAAAGGAGGAGGAGGAGGTTATATCTTTAGAGACGGAGAAAGATAGAGAAAGAGGGAGGGGGGAAGGAGGGAGAAACTGAGATAGAATAGGACATGACGCTCAGTGGTTAAAAAAAAAAAAATGCTCCTGTCAATTCAGGAGCCACAGGAGATGTGGGTTTGATCCTTGGGTCTGGAAGATCCCCTGAAGAAGGAAATGGCAACCCAGTCCAGTATTCTTGCCTGGAGAATCCCATGGACACAGGAGCCTGGAGGGCGACAGTCCATGGGGTCAAAGAGAGTCGGGAACAACTTAGTAACTAATCAAACAACTGGCGCTTACTGAGACTCTTCATGGCCCATTCTGAAGCTCCATCAGCTAACCTGAAAGGTAGGAGGCATGATCTCTGTTTTAGCATGTGAGAAAACAGGCTCAGAGATGTGAAGACCCTTTCCTTGTAGGTCATGAGAAAGCAAAAAACAACCTAGACACATATGTATCTAACTCCAAAGCCGAGGCTCTTTTCTTTCCCCTTCCCCACACTACGGTTATTTTCTTGAGCTCAGAGCTTTCCGGGCAAATAGAGGATCCAGAGTCATTATGTTCTCAGAAAGTCTACCTGGACCTCTCCCTCTTCTCATGCACCATTCCAGTTTGTGAAGATATTTCCACAGCTATGACTCCATCTGGACCCTGGGAACATTCGTTTGCTTCGTTCCAATGAAACCAGTGTGAAATGCAGGCTTGGAGACTGGAGTTGGGGAGACAGCACTGGGAACAATGGACCTGGTCCCCACCTTCATGGAGTTCATAGTCTACAGGGGAAGATGGAAGGTAAAGAATAAACCAAAAAAAAAAAAAACAGTTCTAAATTATGATAAATTCTATAAAAGATTCATGAACTAGCTGTTGCTACAGGGAATACGCCTGAGGGGGTGTTTGGAGGAAGACTCTGCTGAGTGATGATCAAGTTGAGACTTGAAAGATGAGATTGTAGTCAGGGGACATCCCTTCCCAAAGCAAAGAGCTTTTGAGAGGGTCCCAGGGTGGGACAGGGCTTGGATCTATTCAAGGAAATAAAAGAAGTCTTGTGTAGCAGAGCATAATGTGAGTAAGGGGAAGATGATGCTTAGGGGATCGGTGATGGGCAGACTTGGCCTTCAGGTCAAGGAAAGGAGCTGGAACCCCATCCATGGAGGCCACTGAAGCATTTCCACAGGGGAAGATGGGATTTGACTTAGGTTTTTTAAGAAGAGTATTCCACCATGCTGGTGGAAAAAAGATTGAGAGGACAGGGAAGCAGGACTGGAATAAGTGCAGGGACCTGATGAGATCTCACTGCTCTCCAGGGGTGAGAGTTCAGTGGCCTGGGCCAAAGTAGAGTGCCAGAGGTAGCCAGATGTGGTCAGACTCCAAAGAGATAAATGGATGTATCTTGAACCAAAACTGTAGGACCTACTGATGGGTTTATTAGAGGGACAAAGAGGGAATAATTCAGAAGAAAGTCCTCTCCTTATGCTTTTGAGTTTACTTTATTTTTTCCAAATACTGGAACTTTCATGAGGAAGTTTTTGCTCCTAGACACCTTGTGGGCATGCTGCGTGTTCAGTTGCCTGAGTCACATCCGACTCTCTGCGACCCTGTGGACTGTAGCCCACCAGGCTCCTCTGCCCATGGATTCTCCAGGCAAGAATACTGGAGTGGGTTTCCATACCCTCCTCCAGGGGGTCTTCACAACCCAGGGATCGAACCCTCATCTCATGTGTCTCCTGCAATGCAGTGGATTCTTTATCCCCTGTGCCACCTGGGAAGCATTCCAAGACACCTCACTCGTGTGTAAAGAGAGTATTACACGTGATACACAGCAATCACAAGGAGGTCTCTGGTAGGTCGTGGCCAAGTGCTGTGTGAACCTTAAGCCTGGACAGAGAGGCTTCCCTCTTGGTCAGAAGGGGCAGCCACAAATTTGCCAGAGCTACTGGCAGGATCTGTCTCAGGGATGAATTATTTGGAAGCTTCCCTTACAAATGAGCTTTCAGATGTCTGGGCATGTTGCCTACAAACTGGCTTTATCCTTCCTTTTGGGACAATCACATATAAATTCCTCCTTGTCAGCTATCTTTTGGGACAGTCAGCTCCTGCAGGATTAAAAGTTCCTGCGGGAATCCCCCAAGACCCATTTCATGATCATTAAGTAGGCTTGCCCCTCTGCCAGAGCTCTGGAAACCTGTAGGCACATGAGCCACAGCGTCCCATCACAGAGTCATGTGGACTCAGGCAATCTTGAGTGCCTGACCCGAAAGATCACTGAGAATATGAGGAAACTGGGCTCCCAAGTGTCCCAGTGATTTGCCCAAAGTTACAAAACAACCATGGGCTCTGACACAGAGAAGACAAGGGGCCATCTGCCTTGGAAGCCATCAAGGAGACAGGTGTTCTAGAGAGCTCATAAATAATGTATAAATAAGAATAATATCTTAGTCATCATTGCATCCCCAGGTCATAGTATAGAGGTTGGATGGAGAAGATTCCACCAGCATTTGTTGAGGGAAATGCTACATTTACTGAGGGCTTGCTCATGGGTGTTGGGTCTCCATTCTACTTTCAAGTAAGTGAATCTAAGCATAAAGAGAACAGGAGGTGGAGCTTGGATTGAACCCATTTACTTGGCCCCAGACTCTGGGTCCACACATTACCCCTCACCTGAAAGCAGAGCTCACCAGTACACAAAGCACTCAACGGTCATTTTGACTAATCTGAGAGAGGAAAGCACTACTGTCTGAGGATTATATAGAGCCCCACACCAATGACTATGACGGTACATGGCAGGGTCATGTAGCCAGCCAGCCCTGCAGTCCAGACATGACTTCCTGGAAACACAACTTTGCTGGGACTTCAGTAGCTATATCTGAAAATAAGAGGGGGAAACGGTTGCCTTGCTACATAAAGGTGCTGTGAATAAGAAAGAATATCATGGAGGAGAAAATTGATCTACCAGCTAGAGAGTGTTCTGTCTTACATTAAAAGTTCTTTGGAACGCAAAGCTTTCACAGTTGCTGTTCCCCAGGCCTTGTCCCACCCTGACACCTTCACCTAGCAAAGTCTGGCCCCCTCCTTCAGGATTCCAGCGAAGTATGCCTCCCCCAGGAAGCCTTCCTGAAACTTCCAGACTGAGTCAAATTCCCTCTTGTGGTACACTGCCTGTCCGCCCTCCCAAATGACACACATTCCTGATCACTCAATCATCGTCTAAGTCCCCATGACAGCATAGGCTTGTGAGGCCAAGATCACATCACAAGATCACGTCTCCATCCACCCCACATATTCATTTATCCATTGGTTCAGGTATAGCGTATTGGGAAGACACTCTTCTAGAATGAGAGATGCAGTGGTCACAGAGCAAAACGAGCTAACGTGTGAAGAGGCAGACTGCAAGCAGAAGCATTACAGTACACTGGCTGCTCGCAGTAAATGCTGTGACGGGAAAGTAAAGCCAGACGACATAAATTTTTATTGACCAGGATTCTGTGATCTCCTTCAAGGCAGGGACTGTGTCTGACCTGCTCATTTCTGTGACCCTGGCGCCTAGCACCGTGCCTGGTACAAGCAAGGTATTAATGAATAACTGAATGAATGAAATAGATAAATGAACAAATGGAAAGCTGGATGGATGGGTGCATGGACAGGTGAATGGGTGGGTGAATGTATGGATCGCTGGGTGAATTGATGGATGGATGATGGAGAGGTGATTCCAGACGTGACTGACTAGATGGTTTGATGACTACCCGTGGTACATTCAGATGGACCAATGAAACAGAGACTAGAAATAGGGACCTGATACTGGGCCACCAGAATCCTGGAGCTGAGAGATTGGTGTTGAAGTAAACAAGAGACGAATCTTCCCCGTAAGAGGAAAACCAGAGCAAGGTGGTCAAAGAGGCACACTCACAAGCACACGGGGATAAAGGTTCCCATTAAGGCGTGGGTGCCAGTTTCAGAGCCATGTGCAAGCAGCTGTGTGTTCTCACAGCTGAAGGCTTGTCTCTCGCAGAGGACTATCCATGCACAGCTGTCATCAGTGCTCCATTTTTTCTCGGGGCCACCTTGCTGACATCAACCTGAGGAGTAGTGTGATGTTAAAAAAAAAAAGAGGCCAGCTTTGGTGTCAGATGGTCGGGTGACTCCCAGCTCTGCCATCTGCCAGCTGTGCAGACTGGGTGATTTTTTTTTCTCTCTCTACGCTTCGTTTCCCTGGGGCCAAACTATAAGTACTGATTGCAACCTAGCAGGGGAACCGGGAGAGTGAGGGCTACACGCACTGTCGCGTGCTCCCCCGAGCCTAGGCACACAGGAAGTGCTCAGTTGGTCACAGAAATTCTACTGCCATGGCACTGTCTGTTTAACCTGTCCCCACTTCTGTTTCCATCTGGGTCACTTCCAGTTTTCCCTCTGTTTTAAACGCCACGACAGAAATGTTTGCAGTGACTGTTTTGCGTACACTTGTGATTAATCCCCTAAGGGGGAAGCTCCAGAAGTGAAAGCTGCTGAGCAAAGGAAATGAAGGCTTTTATGGTCTTCAATACGCACAGCCAAAGAGATGATGGGGCCCCTTGTAAATATCGTTCCATGAACATTAGTAAATGTACGAGTTGCCAGATTTAGGAATCCTCTTCTTAAAACCCAAGACACAATCCCGTCCCTTATTGCACAGATGGGAAAACTGAGAATCGGAGAGTGGTAAGAAATTACCCAGGAGGCGCCATGCTCAGTCATATCCGACTCTTTGTGACCCCTTGGACTGTAGCTCACCAGGCTCCTCTGTCTGCGGGGTTTTCCAGGCAAGAACACTGGAGTGGGTTGCCATGCCCTCCTCCAGGGGATCTTCCAGACCCAGAGGCTGAACCCGCATCTCTTACATCTCCTACACTGTCAAGCAGGTAAAGAACCACTGTGTCACCTGCAAAGCCCCCAAGGTAGGACAGGTAGAATAACAATAGTGATGAAAATCAACATGTGTGAAGACCAGGGATGCTGCCATAAAACCGGCTGCACGTGGACCATCCACTGCTCACAGCACCACTTCTCCAGGCTAAGTGTCAGCATCCTCTCCACCCATGTGGGGAAGTGAGACCCCCAGAGAAGTAAACGCTGGAACCTAAGGTCACAGAACTCATGTGCGGTGAGGCTGGGATCGGAACCCAGGAAGTCTGGCTCCAGGGCCTGAGCTCTAACCATGAGGCTACAGGTGTTCCCTGGAATCACCAACTCAGAAACTAAGAGCTTCTAGTCTTGGAGGGCAGAGTTTGGGCTGTTTAGCAGGGCATGGGTGGAAGCATTCCGAGAGACAGAGTTTGTTTCTGTGTGACTGCTCTGAATCCCTCCACCCTGCAGGTGCTTAATAAGCCAACATCCCGAGCCCAGTGCCATGTGTATAATGCCTGCCTAGACCATAAAATGGATGGCAGTGCCAGCTTACAGGTCCCTGGTCAGCCCTCCCCTATGTGGATTCCCAAAGCCACCAGTGTAAACTTCAGCTCCAGCACACCTCGGTTCTGCTCTGTCCTGCACACTGTCCTAGCAGAGGGTCATGGACGGAAGCGTTGCAAAGTTACTAGCTTGCTTTGTTTGCCTACTCTGGAGTTGTCCCATGTCTTCCTGCAAACTGGAGGCCACCAGGAGGTCATGAAATCTGTGACAGACTCTTAAGCAGCTTTGTGACATCCAAGGAGGAGCCACAGAAGGGCTTATCATCCTAACTCTGCCACTTACCTGCTGTGTGACTTTAGAAAACTGCCTTAACCTCTCTGGGCATCTGTCTTTCCCATCTGCAACAGCAACATTCCCACTGGCTGGCTCTGTATCACTTCCTCAAAACTGCTACAGACCCATGGGCATCCCTATGACCTACTTAACACCAAACCCAGCCTTTGTCAGAGTTGATACACCCTTGGCCTCTCCCGCAGGCCACAGTCCTCCCCAATTATCTCCATCTCCACACATATGGAAATTAACTTCATAACTTCCCATTTTGCCATCACTCGGTGAGCAACCACAAATCACCATCAGTTTGGGTTGTGTATTTTTATACACTGCCCTTTTAATGTCTCTCAGAAAATATAAACAAAGCATACATAACCATTAGATCACTCTGGATCCTGAAAAGTACACAAGAATGTATTTGTCTCCATGTGGATCATACATATTGTATTAAAACCACATAAAGGGGTTTAATAAAATGGCAGAAAGACAGTCAGGAGAGCGGCATCTCAGGCAACGGGGAGAGGTGGAAGTGATCTTTCTTTGATGCCTGTTAAATGTTCCAACAGATGAACCCTATATTCTGCCAGGAAATGAGTTTGCCACCGGCCTATTGGGTCTGTCGTAAGAGGTTGGTCTCACCACGGTCATCCCTCTTCCGCACCCAGCAATACATTACGCCGCCTCAATTTTTCATTCCTTGCTGCCCGAAATGCAAATTTTTTCTCTGTTGTTTATATTAGGTTTTCAAATATATGGAAATCCAGGGATCTAGAGGGAAATGCCAGGGCCACAGAGGCACTCAATCTGTCTTTTTCCTCTGACTGACTTCTTTCCATCACTTACATGATGCGTGATGGGGGCCGAGTGTGCAGTACAGGGCACCAGGACAGAAAAGAGCTCCCCCGGGGAAAGAACGGCAGAGGGGAGCTTCTGAACTGGGGGCTGCACTTTGAGCCACAAACATTGAAGGGCCTCACTGAGTGCCCAAGGGACTAGCGACTCCTCCAGACGCGGTGGGCACCAAACTCTGTCTAATCCTTGAAGATGGAAACCTTCCTGCATTTGGCCACAGGAATATACTGAGCACCTACTGCATACCGGAAACTGTGACACGCTAATGAGATTTTTTTTTTTTTTTTTTTTGCTTCTGCTCAGTCATTCTGTCGTATCTGACTCTTTTGTGGCCTCATAGACTGTAGGTAGCCCTCCAGGTTCCTCTTTCCATGGGATTTTCCAAGCAAGAGTACTGCAGTAGTTTTCCATTTTCTCCTCCAGGGGATCTTCCCAACCCAGGGACTGAACCGGCATCCCTTGGGTCTCCTGCATTGGCAGGCAGATTTTCCACCGCCGTGCCACCTGGGAAGCCAATACCTATGGCCAAAAGCTTGACTGAGCTCCTGCTGGAAGCAGGCACAAGGAGAGCTTGTCACATGAGCATCTCGTTGTCCCAGTCATCCTATGGCATAATTTTATCACTTCAATGTGGCAAATTGGAAATGGTGCTTTCACATAACAGACATCAATCACACAGCAACACAGGGCAAAGGTTGAGATTTAAACTCTGGTCTTATAAATACCAATCCTCGTGTTTTTCTATGCCGGGGATCTGCAACTTCTTTCTATAATAAACATTTTAGGCTTTGTGGATCATATGGTCACTGTAGCAAAGACTCAATTCTGAAAATGTATTTCAAAAACAGCCCTAGCCAATGTGTGAACGAATGGATGTGTTTCAATAAAACTTTATTTACAGAAATAGGCAGTGGGTTGGATTTGGCTGACAGGCTGTGCTTTCTGCTGCTGCTCTCCCAAGGCTACCCCTGACATGATCACAGAACTTGATGTTTTACTGTGACTCACCAAGATCACACATTGCAGATGTCGATCTTCTGGGGACCAACTGGGTCTCCCAGGAAACTTCATCATTGTCATCGTGACATGCATAATCTTTTTCCAACCTCACAGCAACCCAAAGAGGCAGGAATTTTTAATCTTCCCTATTTAAAAGGGGAGGAAGCAGAGGTTTAGAGAGCACTCATGCTCGAGTTCACAGTCAAAACACTGGGCTACAGACCTTTAGCAGGTCAGGAGGGTTCAGAGGCAGTGTGAATGGGAGCAAAGGCTGCTCCTGGTGGGAGCCTGGACCCCTCTGGGAGTCAGGAGGTGGGACGGAATCAGACATCAGAGAGGGATGGGCCTCAGCGGCCAGTCTGTGTAGCCCCTTCCCATTCAGCCTTCTCACCCATGACCATACTCAGGGACTTCCCTGGCAGTCCAGTGGCTAAGACTCCATGCTTCCAATCCAGTGGCTAAGACTCCATGCTTCAATCCCTGGTCAGGGAACGAGATCCCACACGACACAACTAAGAGATTCCACATGCCATGATGAAGACTGAAGGTATCACATGTTGCAACCAAGACCCGCATAGCCAGTAAACAAATAAACATGAAAAGAAGAAAAGGAAACAACGACCACACTCGAGGAGAACACCACGTGGATGAAGACAGAGTCAGAGATGGAGGTGATGCTTCCATCAGAAGCTAGGTGAGAGGCACGGGATACCCTCTCCCTGACAGCCTCAGAAGGAACCCACCTGCCGGCACCTTGGTCTCAGACTACTCCCAACCTCCAGAACTGAGAGGATAATTTCTCTTCTGTAAGCCACCCAGCTGGTGGCACTTTGGTGTGGCAGCCCTGGGAAACTGATACAGCTTTCTGTGTGGCCGGCATCCCACACATCAGCTCTGAAAATCCTTCAGGTGTCCAACTCGTACCCCAGCTCAGAGAGGCTGATTCTCCTTCCTCTGAACCATGAACTGGTTCTACCCGTAGTTTGAACTTGGGACCCTGACAAGGAAATTGGAACCCAGAGAGGGGAAGCTACTTGTCTAAAGTCACACAGCAAAAAAGCTGAGAGGTTCAGGCATCTGTTAGGCCAAGATCTGTTGGGCTGCAAAGAACCCAGCCCTTTCTCTGTATCACATGAAAGAGAGATATACAAATGGCCAATGAGCACTTGGAAAGATGTTCAGCATCACTAAGGACCGTCAACGTCATTCAGGAAATGCAAATCAAAACTACAATGAGATATCACCTCACGCCCACCAGGACGGACAATCAAAAACAGAAGCAAAAGTTCTTCAGAAAACTATAAATGTTAGTGAGGAAGTGAAGGAACTGGCATCACTGGTGGGATATAAAATGGTGCAACCGCCACGGGAAAGAGTATGGTAGTTCTAAAAATATTAAAAATAGAATTACTGTATGATCTCAGAATTCTGGGCTTCTCAGGTGGCGCTAGTGGTAAAGAATCCTCCTGCCAAGGCAGGAAACAAAAGAGACATAGGTTCGATCCCTAGGTCAGGAAGATCCCCTGGAGGAGAGCATAGCAACCCACTCCAGTATTCTTGCCTAGAGAATCTCCGTGGACAGAGGAGCCTGGTGGGCTACAGTTCATAGGGCTGCAAAGAGTCAGTCATGACTAAAGAGACTTAGCAGGTGCCCACTAGGAATTCTGCTTCTGAGTATATACCTAAAGAGACTTAGCAGGTGCCCACTAGGAATTCTACCTCTGAGTATATACCTAAAAGAATGGAAAACAGGGTCTTGAAGGGACAGTAGTCAGCCCATGTTCATAGGTCATCATCCACAATAGCTAAAACATAGGAGCAACCCAAATGCCCACCAGCCAATGAATGGATAAACAAAATATGGTATGAATGCATGATGGAATATTGCTCAGCCCTAAAAAGGGAGGAAATTCTGACACTTGAGACAACATGGATAAGCTTAGAGGACATTATTTTGAGTAAAAGAAGCCAGCCGCAAAAGTACAAAACACTGTATGATTCCACTCACAGAGGCCCCTGAAGCAGCCGGATTTATGGAGCCAGACAGCAGAATGGTGGTCACCAGGGAGGGGGAAATGGTGGGGGGTTAGTGTTTAATGGGGACAGAGTTTCAGTCTAGGAAGATGGAAACTTCAGGAGGTGGGTGGTCGTAAGGGTCATGCAACAACGTGAATGTACTTAATACCGCTGAACTGAATGCTTAAGAATGGTTAGGCTGTAAATGGTTAAATTTTGTAAGGGTATTTTGCCACAGTTTTAAAAAAGAGAGAGAGAGATGGGACACTCCCTGGAAAGCTAGCAGCCCCAGCAGGGGTGGGGTGGTGGCAGGGGCCCACAGGCGAGGAAGCAGTCAAGGATCCCTGGTTCATCTCAAGGTTTCCCAGCTCTGGGCCTGCTCTTTCTCCAAACAGCATTTAGCTCCTCCACCAAATAGGAACATCAATCATCTCTTCTTCCTCCCAGAGATGAATCTGAAAATGCTCTATAAACCCTAAAGCGCTGTGCTCTGCTGTATTGCCATTTTCTGTATACCTCCTGGTCATCAGAAGTCCATAAGTCTTTGACCTTAGATGCCTTCCCTCCCTGCCAAAGGCCCCCACAACCCTCTGGGAAACTTGTCATCAGAGTTCCATTTCATGCCCTTGGCGACTGTGATGTGCCCCATGAGGGCATGGCAGGGCCACTCGAGTCCCTCTCTGCACCCAGACATTGCTCAGCAGAGATGTGAAGACCCCTAGGGTCTTGCAGCCACCCTACACCTACACCTCAGGGCCACACATTATAGTAGCAACTCTTTTAAATAGAGTCCTCTCCCCTTAGGAGGGAAATGAGGCATTGCATCTTTGGTGGGTGAGACACTGGAGCTGGGGGAGTAAAGGAGGTGACCTCAGACTGAGTTTAGGGACGCAGAGATCCTCCCCATCCCCCACAACCTCACCAGAGCCAAAGGCAGGAGCAGAGGGAGAGGGTGGGGCCCCCCTGTGCCCCACCCCCTGGCCTGTCCACCCTGCAATTTGTGGGACCCTCCTTCCATCTGTTCCCCTTCAAAGAGCCCCTGAGGTCTTTTACTTATTCACTCACCACCTGACAGATACGTGCTGAGTTCCCAGCATGTCAGGACGCTGGGTAAGAGCAGCTTCTGATGCCACTCTGAAACTCTCTGTAAAGTGTTCATCAGAGCCTGGGCTGTGGTGAGCCCATGACACTTCCGTGGGTTTCCCCCAGGAAAAGCACATCATCAGAATTCCCTGGGAGCCGCCCCCCACCCTCTGAGATTGCATTCCAGGGCTGCAAACATCTCTTTTCCCTTCCTTCCACCTGGGCTCTCTAGACAGATGCTCAAGCCCCTGGGTCTTTGGCTCCTGATCTCTGTGTGGATCTATCTATCATTAGCCAAGGTCAAGTCGCCAGGTGCATCCTATCATTTCTCAATTATGTGTGGCCCCTGGGCTAGCACCATAAAGTGGGCTCTGCTTGGCTCATATTAATTAAATATCATAGGCCCCAGGGAAAAGAGCCAGGGAGGGAGGCTTGGCAGCTGGCCTCTCCGGAGCAGCAGCTTTTTCTCAAGGTAGAAACGCATGCATTCACTCGTATGACAGGTGTTTATGAAGCCCCCCACTTTGTGTGTGCCAGGCACTATGCTAGTTTCAGGTCACCCAGCAGCAAAGCGACCAACACAGATTATGCACCAGTGGCGGTGGATGTTCAGTTGCAAAGTCGTGCCTGACTCTCAGCGACCCCATGGACTGTAGCCTGCCAGGCTCCTCTGTCCATGAATTTCTCTAGGCAAGAATACTGGAGTGGGTTGCCGTTTCCTCCTCCAGGGGATCTTCCCGACCCAGGGATTGAACCCAGCTCTCCTACGTTGGCAGGCAGATGCTTTACCACTGAGCCACCAGGGAAGTCTACACACCAGTGGAAAGATCCCCAAACTTCAAGACACATATTTATGAACCGGTGCGTTAATGCAGAGAGGAGAACCTCCAGGCTAAGTAACCAGAAAGAGAAGATTCAGGGTGAGAGTTGCCTCTTCATTTATGAATTCGATAAGCATAAATCCTGGAGATCCAAGGCAGCCTGGCTCAGGACAGGGGCCCTAGGAGTAAAGAGAGCTGCTTTCTAAGGCTTTCTTCAGCCCTATCACTCTGATTCTGCGACTTTCAAGTTCTCTGGGGGCACTTCACTTACCACTGTCCGGGAAAAAAATACTAATATTTATAAAAATATAACCAAAAATATATACTTTTAAAAAGTAGTAACCTGAGCACTCAGTAAGTGCCATCTCACTGAACCATCACCACCAACATGCAGAAATCCCGCTCTCCCTGCTTGATGCTAGAAAAAAGATCTGAGGGTTAAGTGCGGTGAAGTCACTTGCCCCAAACCTCAGTGAAAGCAGGAACACTTCAGGGCTACTGCTTATAAACAAAAGTCTGTTTTGCGTCCTTGGGTTCCCATAGGTGAAACTTACTTGTTTCTCTACCTTATTTCTGTCTTCCTTTCTTCACTCAGTGGCATATAGCACGCCAAGTCCCTAAAGCATGCCCTGCCCAGCACACAGGAGACACTTGGCAAGGTCTCCCAGAGAGGCATCCATGCACCTGTCCAGGGATGGTGACTGCTGAAGTCAGGGTCCTAGCATGGGCCAGATACCAGACGCACACTTGCTCCTCTGACTCTCCCAGCCACCAGTAAGCTGGGTGCACCTGGCCCGTTTACAGATGACACACAGACTCAGACACAAGGAGCTACTTCCTAAAGATCTCTTGGTTCACAGTGGACAGCAAGGAGGCCCCAGCCCAGGTCTCCGGGACTCCAAAGCCCTGGTTCTTCCCACCACACTGTTCAGAGGAAAGGTCTGGGTTGAGACCGGAAGGGCCATGGGAAAATGACAGTGCAGGCTGCTAGAAGAAACGCTTTGGAGAAAGGCCTCCCCACACTGTGACCTCATGATGGGCAAAGATGCTTCAGTGCCTATTCTGGACACCTCAAGGGTTAGGATGTTAGCCATGCCCTGCCTATCCAAATATCACAGTCAGAGATGCAGATCCAGCTCCGTCCCTTCAGATGTCCCTCACCCAATCATGCATGGCCACCAACCAGGAAGTAATGATGAACATTTACTGGGCACTGGTCACTGTTCTATGTACTTATACTGATTTCAGCCACATGATAACCCCATAAGCTATTACCCTTATTTACAAATGAGGAAACTGAGGCACCGTGAAATTACATCACTTGTCTGTAACTGTATGTCACACTGCTCAGATGGTAGCGCAACATTTATCTAAATGCTGGTGCTTGGAGATGGAACCCAGAGCCTTCACTTACAGGAAACATCATCTTCCCAACTGCATGCTGGTAGGAAATTAGTTGAGTAAGTTAGGAAGCATCTACCCAATGGAGTACTATGCAGTCATCAAAGATGCTGACGGTTGTTAACACAAAGAAAAATGCAGAATAAAAAATATATAAATTTACATGTGGTATTATTTCAACAGTATCTAAAAATGCAAAGGAAAGATTGGAGAATATTCTGAAATAAGTTCAGCTACCCAGTCATTCATCCACCCACCTACTCATCCATTCATCTATCCCTCCATTTGTCTATCCATCCATCTATCTGTTCATCTGTCCATCCATCCATCCTATCACCCATCCATCCATCCATCCATGCATTCATTCATCCACTCATCCATCCATCCATCCACTCATCCATCCATCCATCCAATCACCCATCCATCCATTCATTAAGTACTTACTGATGCCTCTTTGTACTGACTGCCCCTGTGATGACCACTGGTACTATAAGGTTAGTGAACCATATAGAGTTGTTCCTTGCCCACCTGGAGCAATCTGCCTATTCAGGGAGACTGCAACCAGACAATTAGTGTTACATGTAGACAAGTTCATGGCGATTATGACATGTGTGTGTGAAGGACATGGCAATGGCCTCAAATGGCCAAACTATAACCTTCAGTGGAGGAGGGAAGAGAGGGGCTTCCAGGAGGAAGTGCTGTTTAGGCTGCACCCTGGAGAGAGAGTAGCAGTCATCCAAGGGCAGAGAAGAGAGGTAAGTGACGTGGGCAAAGGGAGCAGCATTGTCCAAAGAGCCCTAGAGGGGAGAAACTCGGCCCAATCCAGTGACAGAGGAAAAGCCAGAATCGCGGGAGAGGGTGAGGTGAACAAGAAGTGGGGAGAGGATCATTTTGCCTGGGGTCTGAGATTAATGGTAATTTTTTCTTCCTGTCTTTGTAATGAGCATACATTTCTTTAATAATGCAAAAAAAAAGGTTTAAATAGGGTTAAAATGAAAAGAGTGAAGCTTCCTGAGGATGACAGAGAAAATCTAGGAAAAGGGTTGTCATTACAGAAAAAACACTGGGGCAAGAAACAGACCTGGGGCTGGTGAGGGAGGCAAAGACCCAGCCCTTCTTGACCCCCACTCTAGACTTCCTTCCTTGCTGGACCTCCTCTGGGGGCTTTGAACAGAGAAGGCAGGGAAGTGGGGAGAGCTGGAAGAATCTGGCATGTGGAATAGATATTAATGTCGCGGAAGGGGGAGCCGGGGGGAGGGCAGACTATTAAAATTCTGTAGTCCTGAAAAATACATAAGTCTAAAATAAGACTAATGAGACATTTACTGGTGTGGCTGCCTTGCATTAATGACCCTGCTGAGGATAAGATCGCAGAAGGCTTTCAATGTAATTACCAGGCTAATGATTAGCTGTGACATCACTGGAGACTAGAATGCAGACCTCTCTTTGGATCGCTTTCAAAGTCAGGATGCTGCTGACCGCCCCGACGATGGCTGAGCAATCTTGGGGTGCCAGCACCCCATCCCCTACACCCACCTCTGGCTGCTGCGGCTTGTGGCTTCCAGCCAACACCTCCCCAGTCTCCCTCTTCACCCCTCCCCATGCCTGCATTCCTGGACATTTTAAGGAGGCCTCTGGGACCATGGACTTCAAGCAGCAATTTGTCAACACCGGTGGGGGCTGGGGGTTGAATGCCTGGAAAAGTAGGAGCTACGAGGATATCCAGAAAGAATCTTTAATGAACAAGTGATGCATTAACTGATGAATGCTTTCAAAACCCTTGTGCCCCATGAGACCGGAGCAAGACACAACAGGAAGCATATAATGCTCCATCCCAGAGAGTGCTTGGCTCTGAGCCCATCCAGCCCACCCATTTGAACAGATGGGGAATGGTGAGGCCCAGAGAGAAGAATCGGCTTCCTGAACATCACCCAGCAAGCCTTTTATTCGCCGTGTGGATTATAGGAAAATAAAAGTGCAGAGTGACGAACATATCCTGCCTTCCCCCTTCTGGAATCCACAGTGCTCTAAACTTCTAATTGCATCCCTGTCATCAAAACTCAGAAGGGGTTCTTACTAGCTGCTGACCTTTGATCGGGATTGTGATTAGGACTTGTCATTCCAGTGTGGCATTAGGCAGGACAGTCTGGACAGTGGCATGGAGATGGGAAAGGTTCAGTGAAGCTCGTTGCAGTGTGGCTGCAAGGCTCAAGCCTTTATTTATATTGACGCTGAGGAGCCAGGAAAGGGGTAAAGTATAGGGGTACAGCTCCTGGTCTTCAGACTAGCTGACACTGCAAGGGGCATACAGATCTTCATACAAGGGCAGAATGTCCTCATTATCAAGAATCTGTGAGAATCAGGTAGCATGGAAACATCCGTCAGGAAGAAAACCCTCATTCTCACACACGTGCATGGTCAGACCCAGGGAAGAAGCGCCTCCTTTAGTTCTGTACCCCGAATTCTTGCCTCACCCCAGTCCTATTCCTGAGGCCTGGATAAGGACTCTTGTACAAGAGATTAAAAGACGCCTGCTCCTTGGAAGAAACTCTATGACAAATCTACACAGCATATTAAAAAGCAGAGACATCGCTTTGCCGACAAAGCTCCATATAGTCACAGCTATGGTTTTCCCAGTGGTCATGTATGGATGTGAGAGTTGGACTATAAAAAAGCTGAGGGCCAACGAATTGATGCCTTTGAACTGTGGTGCTGGAGAAGACTCTTGAGAGTCCCTTGGACTGCAAGGAGCTCCAGCCAGTCCATCCTAAAGGAAGTCCACCCTGAATATTCTACTGGAAGGACTGATGCTGAAGCTGAAGCCCCAGTACTTGGCCACCTGATGTGAAGGCCCAATTCAGTGGAAAAGACCCTGATGCTGGGAAAGGTTGAGGGCATGAGGAGAAGAGGGCTACAGAGGATGAGATGGTTGGATGGCACCATCGACGCAATGGATGAGAGTTTGAGCAAACTCTGGGAGATAATGAAGGACAAGGAAACCTTGCAGGCTGCTGTCCATGGGGTCACAAAGAGTCAGATACGACTGAGCGACTAAGCAATAACAAGAGATTAATTGCAGGAGAGTTCTAGAGAAAACTTGTAAGGATGGGGTGAGCCAGCCAGCAAAGGAGAAGAAGAAGCGAAACAAAGATGCGGTTTTGGTTGAGATCCAGGTTCTGCCTGACCTGACCTGGAGCACCAGTGCCACCAAAATGTTTGCCCCACAGGAAGCCAGAGGAGTTCCATAAGAGTTTGTCATCAAGTAAAAACTGTCCCTGGGTATGCATATCTCCCCAGGCATTTCTAAGCAAGGCAGCTCCAGGTTGTATCTTCAGAAGTGCAGAAGATGAGGGCTATCAGCAGCCTACACTCACAGAAGCTGGAGGCATGGCACACTGGTCAGGCAATGGGACCAGCAATGTCTCTTACAAGTTCTTAGCCCCACAAAACAGCTCTGAGGTTTAAAGAAGGGGATGTGCACAGCTCATCTTGCTTCAGTGGTGCAAAACACGTTCTCAGCAAAGTACAGCTCATACCACCCCAGGCAAAACTGTAAGCTCCAGTGGGGCTGCCTCCACCTCCACCTTATCCTCTGTTGTAACCCTAACGCCTCGTTCAGGGTGAGGCTCACAGTCATGTTCCTTTATTTGCCAAACGAATGCACTGCTACTGCTGGTCTCCATCACTGTAATTTTTGCCGAATCTGAGACTGCAGATATGTGGCAAGTGAATCAGATTACCCTTTCCAAATCTGAGCTGACAAGATGGTTCCAGGGGTAGAGGATCTCTGCTTTTATTTGGATTTTTTTTTTCCCTTTTGACTTTACAGTGGATGGATGCTAGAGGCAGCATCTCTACCTCCCAAGCCGCAGAGTGAGCAGCCTGTGGTGGCCGCTTCTCTGCTCGGTCTGGTTGAGGTGTCTGGCTCTCTGCATACCCTTGGCACTCTCAGATGGTTCCCATTAGCCACCCCCAAGCCAGATTCCCATGCAGGTCATGGCGACACTGGGTTCTTTCTCCAGGCTGTCTATACATGGCTCCTAAATTCTGATCTGAGCTTTCCAGCCTTTGTCAGATTCCCACCAAAGGTACGTTGGGGATTTGAGTTCTCCTTCAATATTTTGCAACCTAAACCTTTTTTCAGCAACAGGCCCAGAATGCTGGTCTAGAGAATGTGCGCTCAGTCATTCACTGTCTCTGGGATGCAGTGGGCCCAGGGTGCTACTCTTTTCTGTGTGATTTGAGGCAAATTGCTGCCTGAGCTGCAGTTTCCTCACTCAAATAAGAGGGAATGGTCATATTTACCTGATCAGGCTCCAGTGAGGATTTGATGAGATACCTTGAGAAAGGAGACCCTGATCAGTAACTGTTCTCATTTAGAATATTCAGTGGCCCCCCATTGCTCTGTGATGAAGTCCAACCACTTCAGTTCCCATAAGGCCATATCTAGCCTGGCTTCTGTCTAAATCTCAGATATATGTTGAGCCCTGTCTTACTTTCTGTTGTTCGCACGTTCCAAACACAACTTAAGGGCCTCTAAATGACTCTTCTCTGTCCCCTACTCCCTCCTTCATAAATGCACAACTTTAATTCATCTTTCAGCTCTCATTCAAATGTCACCTCTTCCAGGCAGTCCTCCATGACCTCTACATCAGCCTGCTAAGTTCTCACCACTCTATGCTTTTATCCTTAATACACTTTTTATGCAATAGCCATGATGGTGTTTCTTAGTTCTGTCTTAGCCCCACCAGGCTAGGACCAACATGAAGGCAGCAATATGTTTGGATGTTCAGCCCTGTACCCCAGTGCCTGGCACTGAGTAGGTGCTCAGTAAACACATGATAAATGAATGGTGGGTACCACTGCAGGTGGGTAAGTGCCCTAGGCAGCATCCTGTGAGCCTCGTGCAGTGGGTTCTAGCCATCATAATCGCAAACAGATGCCACCCTCCCCCATTATCCCCCTTACCCCTGCCTTCAGCTGCCTGCCTGCTGAATGCGATATATTTTCAAGATATTACCTTGCATGGTGTGTATTCACACCACCGCCGGCAGCTCAATCTTCCCCTCCCCGGCATCCATTGGCATAATCAACCAGGGGCCTGCCCAGAACCTGCCAAGCTTGTATTAATGTTGGCTCATGAAGAGATTTATTCCTTCCCAGCAGAGCTCACACTGGTCTGGGCTCAGCTAGGACTTTCCCCACCCTTACCCACCCCCACCACATACATGCACATGAGCTCAGTGTTGAGTTAGTTCTGATTAGCTTTGGGGAGGGGAAGCTCCTCCACCTTCTTCCAATGTTAACCCCAGAGGGTTTCAGAACATTTGCATCATTTGGACAGAAAACCTGCTTCCTGCTTTGCTGAGGGTCACAAACACATTGGGAAGGTGGTCTTACCTGGAGGTTTAAATGCCAACCATGGGGTCAGACTGCTGTGTGATCTGAGTGGATAATTTACCTCTCCAACAGTCAGTTTGTTCATTGATAAAATGGGGATGATGTTAGTGGGATAATGTCATAAAGTTGCATGCATATTAAATGTATAATTCAGAAAGGAAAAGCGAGCCCATCCTGCCCACGGAGCTGGGAGCAAATTGAGATAGAGCAGTGACTCCCACCTCAGCCCAAGATGAAATTAATCTGCAGTCTCTGAACCCTCCTAGCTCTAATAACACAACCCACAGACAGAGAGACAAGAGCATTTGCCCTAGATTCAGACCACAGCCCTGCTCATCTGATTCTGTCCTCGCCACATGTCCCTGAGCTCCATTCACATCAAACTTTTCACTGATCCCAAGACACATCACATTAGCACATGCTGTTCCATGTGCCTGGGTTTCCCTTCCACCTATTCTCTGCCCAAAAAACTTATATGCATCCTTCAAAGCCCAGATCTAATGTACAGCCCATTTGTTTGTAGTTTTTCCCGATCCCTTCCCTTCCTCTTCAGATCCAAGCAGAGATCATTTCCCGGTTTCCTGGAGAATCTCGTTTAATGTTTTATTTTTCATTTTTGCACTGCACCACCATGACCTACATCTTCCCTGGTGCTTCAGACGGTAAAGAATCTGCCTGCAGTGCAGGAGACCTGGATTCGATCCCTGGGTGGGGAAGATCCCCTGGGGAAAGGCGTGCAACCCACTCCAGTATTCTTGCCTGGAGACTCCCATGGACAGAGGAGCCCGGCGGGCTGGAGTCAATGTGGTCACAAAGAGTCGGACACGACGGAGTGGCTAACACTTCTACTTTCCCCATGACCTGGCTCTCCCCCAAGTGGTGGACCTCCTGAGGACAAGAACTGTTCAGCTTTAATCCCCAAATGCTGAGTGTTTAGCATGTGGCGGAAAATTAATCCATGTTTGAATGAATCATTCTTTGTATCTCCAGGGTTTAATGCCAAGACCAGAGCATACTGTTTATCTAATTGATGTTTGTGGAAATAATCAATTGATTATTATTTATTTATCATGTAGCCCTATAATTTCAGGGCCAGGTACGTGAATGAATGAACTGTTATTCACATTCCTGGAGCTTAGTGTGCTGCCTGGACCACAGCAAATGGCAAGGAAAGGCTCTCATCAGTGCTTATGCCACCAATAGCTGGTATAGTGTCTAGATAACCACAGTAACCACCTTTCTGCAGCTCAAAAAGCATGCGTGTATTTTGCTCACCTGGTGACACAATCTAGTTTTAGGTCAGCAGGGGCTTAGCGTAGGCGAGGGGTTCTGCTCTACTTGCTCATTCCGGGGCCCCATGTACTGATGGCTCTGCCAGTCTCAACAAGAGGCCTTCTAGGACTGCTCTGGGTGTGGACTCCCAGCTGGCAGGTTTGGGGAAAGAGCATGGCAGGGCACATGCAAGAGAGGACTTTAAGGGCCAGGCCAGGGAGTGACCTGCATCACTTCTGTTCCCATCCTATTGGTTAGAATTCCATTACACATCTGTACCTAACTTCAAGGAATTCTGGGAAATACAACCTAAAGGTGTGTTCAGGAGGAAATGGGTTTGATGAGGAGTTCAGCAGTCCTAAGTCAATCAGCAATAAGTATTTGAATGAATAATGTAAGTAATAAGTTTTCCTGTATCTGGACCCCATCACAATGTTTGCACACAGCATGTGTTCATCAGACAGTTGAAATAATTCATCTTTGCATCCTCAAAGCTTTAAATGGTATCTGACATGAAGATGATACTCTATAATTTCAGATCCTGATACAATGATCAGCATATGCTGAGAATTTAGGAAATTGTGACCTCCATAAACCTGGGCAATCAGCAACTCTTGCAGACTCCTGCCTTCTGGACTTTAGATCTTAACCTTAAAGACTTATTGGATCTGTCCTGATCTTTTGGGTCCATACCAGCCCCGTCCCTCATATCATCTTACACAGGGACCTGGCCGATTCCAGCTCCTGAGCAAGAGGGAGGTTACCTCCCATGTTTCCCAGGCTTTGTGTATTCTACAGTCCTGAGCAGGAGAACTAAAAAGAAGGGGTGGGGAGAGAGAGCAGGGTTTTCGATTCAAGGTCTGCTCCTGCTTGAGTGATCAACATCATTTCCATACTATAATTACATTGCCCAATCCTCTCCTGATTTTACTGCTATCTTGTAAGCCGTCCCGGTTGTGAGTAATTTAAAGCTATATGAGATGTCAGACTCCGTGAAACAATCACCCCTCAAAGAAATATGGCCCTAGATCATAATTGATAAGTCCCATTAGGCAATGGGGCCTCTTATTTCCTATTTGGTCTCTTCTGAGATGGCCTTGTTGATTCGCCTAATGTAGACTGTGTCCCCAGCATTGCTGAGGGAGAAAGATTCATCCGGTTTTGGGGGACAAGGGCTCAGGAGCCCCAGGCTAGGGAGTAGGAGGAGAAGGAGGCTGGGACTTGGGAGAGGCTGGGGGCTCCTGGCTAGACCAGATACACCCTGGCTGGATTTTCTCCATAATCAGCCTGATTTGTCTGGTACAAAGAACTTCTACAGGGACAGTTTACCACTTCTGGGGTTTAGATCAGCAGCCACAGGAGCTGCTTTTATGAAGCTTGATTAGGATGAAAGGAAGAGGGGGGGAGCATCTGGCCCTGATCCCAGAAGTCTCCCCGAGGGATGTCCCAGGACTCTGCAAGTGGTCCAAAAGAGGCACTCATCTTTTCAAAGGCATTTCTGACCCTCTAATACTGCTGACTCCTTTCCTAGGCCTCTGTCCCTTAGGCCTGGCACTTCAGCTGAGCTAGGATGTGTTGAAATGATTGTGGCTATATTGTGCTATTCCAACATTCAGGATTGATTTGCTCAAACGTCTTCCCCTGTATTTTATCCCTTCACCTGCATTACCTAGGCCCAGGGCTCATAGAGGAGAGGCCTCTCCTGTCAAATAGGAAAGCAAACTGAAGTGGAGGGAGAGTCACTGAACCAGGAGTCAGGCACTGAGGTTCTAGCCTCTACCCTGTCATCAACATGCTGAGATGCTTTGAACATGTCCCTTCCCCTCTCTGGATCCCAAGATCTCTATCTTTAAATAAGGGGCTAATCAAGAATGTCTTTGAATTTTCTGCAAGCATTTAAAACTCAGAGAGTCCATCGAAAAGAGGTTTACGGCTCCTCTTTTAAATTCTGATGGAAAACGCTCTTCTCACAGCCCCCACATGGCCTCCAATTCATTTGGAAGAAGAGGTGGCTGCTCTGTTTAGATGGGGCATGTGCCATCTAGTTAACCACAGTTCCTATTGTCTTAAAGCACAGTCCTCACCATTCCCTATCGTTTTACAACTTGTCTCTCTTGTTTGTGTTATCAGCTGGCTCATGCAGGCTTATGTGACTGGGATTTCTGAGTATCTGTCCCCCAGGTCCAGCTTCATCAATCCACAATAAGCTCACTCTCACACAGGGGTGAATGACTGATCATTATCCCCGGGACTACTTCTCTCCAACAGTCATTAACACTGAGTAGTATGATTCAGCACCATGGACAGATCACCGACCAAGGTATTGAAGGCAAGAGACACGTCTTGTGGGCACCCACCCATTTGCTTGTGACTGAGATATGCTGGCATGCCATCCTGTTACTATCACCCAAGCCCTGAGTCTCTGCTGCTTCTGTTCTCCGCCTGATTGATTTGTTTGTAATTCTGTCATTCCTTGTGATTTGGCCGGGAGGGCGGGGGGACAGGGGTGGGCTGGGTGACTCTTCTCTGGCAAGACATGTCAAAACTGCCTGTCTGTCTTTTGGGTACAACTGCTGTTTTCCAACCGCCATCGTCCATGTTGCTGTAAAGAATGACGGATCTGATATCATATATTACTGTTTGTGCACTTTCGTTTTTGATATCTGTTTTTCCTTCCAAAAAGTGTTGAGTGATTGAGAGGCCACGGTTGCTTTTTTGAGATGCATCATAAGGCCTCATTCATGAACAACTTGGCCAGGCAACGTGGATCTTCATAGATAGGGGGAAATTGTCAAGTGCCTCCAAGCTGTCTCTCACAGGCATCTCTTTGTGAGTGCCACCCCTCCCCCCACAAACACACACACACAGCGACTCCCCAGGAGTCCACGGCTGTCAAGAGGACATTGGTTGGTGAAGCTGGTTTAAAAACTCCTTGTAATTACTTAGCACAAGGCTCAAAACCCACCACAGTTTGGAGCCCACTGAGTGACTTCTCTGTGCCAAACACTGTACTAGGAAGTAAACAAAAAGAATGTCTCTAGTCTCAAGAGTTCATATTCCAGTGGGCAAGACAGACAAAAGAAATATATAAAATAGCAAGAAGTGGTAAGTGTTTGGAAGAAAAATTAATCTGAGTAAAAGGATGATGGTGGTAGATGTTTTAAGTTAGTCAAGCAAACTCTCCCAGGATGTGGCAGTTAAGCAGCGATCTGGACCAAATGGCAGTATGCGGCATTCATGTACCTAGGGGAGGAACGTTTCAATGGGGGAAAGCACAAACGCCAAAGCTCTGGCAGCTATTGTCATGCCTCGCACATCTGAGGATGGAAAGGCCTTTGTGGCTGGAGCAGTGAAGGGAAGAGTGGAAAAGGCGGGTCCTCCTCTCCTGCTCTTCCCACCACCCTGGTCCTAAGTTCCCACCTGGGGCTCTGTACCCATCAGGGGTCTCCAGAGAAAGAGAACCAGTAGGACCCATAGATAGAGGCATAGACCCAGACCTATGGAGAGATTTATTCCAAGACCTTGGCTTATGCAGTTGTGGGGCTGGCAAGTCTAAAATCTGTAGGGCAACTCCACAGAAAGAAAGTGCTCAGGTAAGATCTGAGGCTGAGGTCTTGGGGCAGAATTCCTTCTTCTTCAAAGAAACCTCTCAAAAGCCTTTCAAATAATGGGACCCACTCTTACTCAAGGATAACTTCTCTAAAGACAACTGATAGTGTATGTTAACCACATCTGCAAAATACCTTCACGGAAACAGAATAGGGCTTGACTGAATCACTGGATGCCAGAGAACAGCCACGTTGATACCCACAGCTCTTTGAGTCCTCCAGGCTATTTTCCACCCTGTGCCTCTGCTCAAGTCAGCCCCTCTGCCCACATCTTCAAGCGCATCTCCTACACAGCGGCCAGCACTCTGCCCAGAGGATGTATGTTGCCATTATCTTGTCAGCCACCTTAGAGGGACCGAAGAATATGTTACCAATGAAAAGAGATCATTTCAATGTCCATATCTGGGATTTAAGATGTTTGGATATAGGAAAGGGGAAGGTGGCAATGGCAACCAAGTCTTGGTAATGTAGGAAGTAAGGGAGTGCTGGCAACAAACGCCTTGATTCTGGGTGAGGTCTAGCAGTACTGGCTCCTTAGTCACCGCTGGCATAATTGTTAGCAAACTAAGTGCAGAGTTCTCTGACTCCCTAGTTCCTGGGAGCAGGGGACTCAGCAGTCCTTGACATTTGTGAAGTATTGGTCACAAAGCATTTCATGCCCTTGAGCTCATCTGAGTCTGCATCCCTCTCTGTGGATAGAGACACCGAGGTCCACAGAGGGGAAGGAACTTCCCCAAGGACACACAGCTGTGAGCCGAGGCCCATAATCCAAGTCTCCTGCCCGCACCCCGCCAACCCCCCAGTTCTTCTCAGGCCTCTGCCACGTCTTTCTTCTCAGAGAAACAAGATTCTTCCCAGACACAGGACAGGCAGCTTTTCCCCTTCCCTTCTGAGGCTCTCAGATGGTTGATAGATTAAGGACTGGTCTGTGACCCTCTGAGTCATCTGCTTGTTCTCCAAGCTTTTACTTAAGAGCAGAACAACAGCGCCAGACTGTCAGGGGCTGAGAGGGCTGTGACGCTGTCCTTAAGGATGTCACACCCTTAAGGATGTGGGTGTATCTCCACGCCACATCTTCAGTCAACACCCATCTGTGAGGAAGCAATGCCAAGCCCTGTCTATGTCTGTCCAGGCTGGGCCCTCCTGCCCCCCCAACACATCCCTGCTTCCCCAGCTTCCCCTCACCCCTCCACCTGCATCTTGACACTCAACGTTGGATTAATATTCCTAATACCTGCTCTGGTCTTGGCAGCCCTTACTCAAAACTTCATCCCCTGTGGACTTCAGGAAGTCCAAACTCCACACCCTGACATCACAAAGCCCCTGTGACCTACCACCTCCTCCAACCTCACCCCATCCCCACATCCCTCCACCCCCCCTGAATGTCAGGCCACAGTTAATGCACTTGTTTTTCCCAAGGCTCTTAAGTTCCTGCCTCCCCACCTCTGCTCATACCCCTCTCCCCACTGGAAAAGTTTGCTTTCTGCATTCAAATATACTTGAGAAAATAAATAAATAAAATGTACTACATTAAATGTAAAAACACTCTGGCCATCAAATGTCACCACTAAGAGAGGGAGACAGCAACCCACTCCCACAGAATGGGAAAAATCTTCTCCATAGTATATTCTATCAAGGACATGTGTCCAGAATATGTAAAAAGCACCATGCAACTAATAAGAAAAAGTAGATAACCCAATAAGAGAAAAGGTAGGCAAAAGCCCTGATCAAGCACTTCACCCAAAGAAGGTCAGTAAATGACCAAAAAAAAACCACATAAAAACATGCCCAGCTGTGTTAATCATCAAGATGATGAAAATTAAAACCAAAATGTAATATCATCTCACCCTCACCAGGAATGAAAATAAAAGGAAATGAAACAAAATGAAAATGACAGAAAATACCGAGTGTTAGCAAAGATAAGTTGCTCAGACACACGCTTCTGGTGGGAGTGTTAATTGGTGCAACCATTTTGGAAACCCGCTTGGCAGCAATATGAAAGCTCAGCATATGCACACCCCTTGACCCAGCAAGTTTACTCCTAGATCACACCCAACAGAAACGCATACATATGTTCACCAAAAGACACGCACCAGAATGTCATAGCAGCAACACCCGGGACCGCCAAAAATGGAAACAACTAGAAACTCCAGCAATAGCGAAGCGAGCAAAAAAGTAAATCACGGCATATTCACACATTGGGATTCTGCATAGTAATGAGAATAAATGAGATACGATTACACGCAACATGGATGAATCTCACAAACACAGTCTCAGACGAGAGAAGCCGTGCATAAGCGAGGGGTGAGTCGCTCAGCCGTGTCCGACTCTCTGCGGCCCCATGGGCTGTAGCCCACCAGGCTCCTCTGTTCCATGGGATTCTCCAGGCAATAGTCCTGGAGTGGATTGCCATTTACTTCCCCAGGGGATCTTCCCAACCCAGGGATCGAACCCGGGTCTACCGTATTATAGACAGATGCTTTACCGTCTGAGCCACAGGCAAAATTAACCTAGGATGCTAGAAGCCAGGCTAGCGGCTACCTGGGTGTAGCTGAAAGGGATTTAAGGGACTTCTGGGTAGCTGGTCATTCTGATTCTTGATTAAGCTGCTGGTTACATGAGGGCATTCATCTTGTGAAAATTTATCAAGCTGTACACTGTCTGGTGTATTTATACTGTTAAGACGAAGGGTCTAAGGAAATTCCACTTGGCCTTGAAATCCAGGGCAAGTCCTTCCCTGAGCAGACTAGCCCTTCCCTTCCTGTTTCATGTCATCCTTTCTGTATCTGCCTGGGACCATAAGGTTGTATCCACCACGAGTCTGCCTCCCCTGCCCAATATGTGAAGCCCCTGAGGGCAGAGACTGTGTCTGGTAGACTCCATGATCTCCTCTCTGACCCATGCCACCCACACGTTAGGTGCTTGGGAAAGCACATGCTGCGTGGAACGGCATCATTGGAAAAGAGTGTGAAGCATAGGGAGATCTGAGTTTCAGACCCACCTCAGGGCCTTTGCGCCTGCTGCTTCCACTGCCCAGAGTATATTCCCTGATGTCCAGGTGGCTTCTTTCTGCCTCACTTCATCCAGATCTGTGCTCAAAGTTATTTAATCAAAATATCCTTCTCTGGACCATCCTCTGTAAAATAACACTATCCTCTTCATCCTCCCAGGCCTTCTGGGGCCTGCAGACACCTCACACACCATACAGCAAAGCTGAGCCCAGCATCTCCTCCCAACCTGTTCCACTGCCCCCTGCATTCATCACGGAGGGCTTGGGAACCATTTTTGAATCTTCCCTCACATCTTCATCCAGTCAGAAACCAGATGTGCCCACTCGAGTTCCCCAGTGTCTCTGGGGGTCTATTCACTTCTCTCCTCCTCAACCACTTCTGCCTAGTTCAGACCACCACCATCTTCCAGATGCCTCAGTGCGACTATTACTGAGTCTTTCTATTAGATATGGAACCCACTGAGTTGCCACCACAACAAAAAGTGTCAGTATCTAAGCCAGAGAAAAGTTCATTTTTCTCTCATCTCTCACTCTTGATACAGATAGGTTGCCAAGGTGTGTAGGTGTCTCTGTTCCATGAAACCACCCAGAAACCCAATTTCCTTCCAGATTGTTACTCTGCCATCCACTAGAGCAGAGTTGAGCTAGTTTCCAAAAGCAAACATACAGTCAGTTTGGCTTTGAAAGTCATGTCAGTCTTGGTCACAACCATTCCACTCTGTTATCGTACGTAGCAAGAAACCAGCCAAAGACCTTAGGTAAATGAATGTATACGTCTATGTCCCAATCACACTTTATTTACAAAAGCAAATGGGACATCCGTGGTGGTCCAGTGGCTAAGACTCTGCACTCCTAAGGTAGGCAGCCTGGGATTGATTCCTGTCAGGAAACTAGATCCCATAATGCAACTAAAGATCCTTCATGCCACAGCAAAGACCCAACACAGCTTAATTACTTACAGCATTAAAAACAACAACAAACGGCCAGCCATTACTGGTTCACAGGGGCTTCTCAGGGGGCTCAGCAGTAAAGAATCCACTTGCCAATGCAGGAGACTTGGGTTAGACCCCTGGGTTGGAAACATCCCTTGGAGATGGAGATGGCAACGCACTCCAGTATTCTTGCCTGGAAAATCCTGTGGACAGAGGAGCTTAGCAAGCTACAGTCTGCTGCTGCAGCTAAGTCACTTCAGTCGTGTCCGACTCAATGTGACCCCATAGACGGCAGCCCACCAGGCTCCCCCATCCCTGGGATTCTCCAGGCAAGAGCTACAGTCTATGGGGTCACAAAGAGTCAGGCTCTACTTAACGACTAAACAGCAACATTGGTTCACAGGCAGAATTTGCCCATCTCTGCATTCATCACTATGGTTGAAACTATCTCCCCTTCATCAGGACCACATTCAAAATAGATTTTTTTAAAAGGAGGAAAATAGGGTAAACACCTTCCTTTTTAGGGAGGCAGTGTAAAAGTTGCGCCCATTGCATCCACTCACATTTCATTGGTTAGAACCTAGTTACATGGCCACACCTAGATGCAAGGGAGGCTGGGAAATGTAGTCTCTAGATAAGCAGTCTGGTGCCCTGTACAGCTTCAGGGGAATCTATCACCAAGAAAGAGAAGGGGGCTTGGAGAATGGGGGACTGTTAACCGCATTGGCCACAAGTCCAACTGACTTCTTCTTCTTCCAAGTCATTGTTCACCCCCTCACTCGTCTGGAAGGGCCTTCCTAGAATGCAAACATGATCTTGCTGTTCCTGCATTCAAGATTCTGTCATGTCTCCCCAAAGACTTCTGGAATCAAAAGCCAGTCAACAAATACCTGTTGGGTCCTGTTCTGTGATGAACAAAGGGCTAGGAAATGAGGCCTCACTGGTGAGAGAATAGAAGACATAGTCCCTGCCCGCAAGGAACCTTCAGTTTAGTGGGAGCTGAGTACCTGAGCCCTGCCTAGGGAATCTGATCCCTGCCTCCCTCCCCACACCTCCTCCTGCTCGGTCACTACATCACTTCAGTCATGTCCGACTCTGTGCAACCCCATGGACTGCAGCCCGCCAGGCTCCCTGTCCATGGGATTCTCCAGGCAAGAATACTGGAGTGGGTTGCAATTTTCTTCTCCAAATCAGTATGTATCCCCTGCAAATACACACCATATCCCATGGTGCCTCTGAGCCTTTGCAAATGTTGCTCACTCCTATGTGGAATGTCAGTCTTCATTCCATCTCCTATCACTGGATGAATACCTATGTCTTCTTTAAGAATCAGCTTGGGACATCCCTGGCAGTCCAGTGGTTAAGGCTTTGACTTCCAATACAGGGAGTGCATGTTTGATCCCTGGTCCAGGAGCTGAGATCCCACATGCTTTGGGGCCAAAAACCAAAACATGAAAAGAAGCAATACCATAACAAATTCAGTAAAGACTTTAAAAGTGATCCACATCAAAAACAAATCTTTTTAAAAAAAGAAGAAGAAGAAAAACCAACTCGAGCATCCCTTTCTGTTAGAAGCATCCCTGACCATTTTCTGGCTGGGTCAGGGGTCCCTTCTGGTCCACACAGCTCCCACCATCAGATCACTGATCACTCAGGGCTGTCGTTCTCTTGTCTCCAAATAGCCTGCAGGGCCTTCATCAGTACAGGACTCTGATTTATTCATTTCGTATGCCGAGGTCTTTACAATGTGGCTTGTAAAGAGCAGGGACTTAAAATTTTGGAACACAAAAAGAGAGAGGAATGGAGAGAAGAGGTGAAGGAAGGAAACGGGGAGAAAGGAAGGATGGAGGGAGAGAAGAGAGGAAGGAATCAGGACACCTTCTGAGTCCCTGAGCCTTGACCACTGGAGAGAAGAAATTAGTGACATTTCCACTGACATTCTTAAGTCTCCAGAAAAATAAACGAACCAATAAAAAAATGGGCCAAAGAACTAAATAGGCATTTCTCCAAAGAAGACATACGGATGGCTAACAAACACATGAAAAGATGCTCAACATCACTTATTATCAGAGAAATGCAAATCAAGACCACAATGAGGTACCATTTCACACCAGTCAGAATGGCTGCGACCCAAAAGTCTGCAAGCAATAAATGCTGGAGAGGATGTGGAGAAAAGGGAACCCTCTTACACTGCTGGTGGGAATGCAAACTAGTACAGCCACTATGGAAAACAGTGTGGAGACTCCTTAAAAAATTGCAAATAGAACTGCCTTATGATCCAGCAATCCCACTGCTTGGCATACACACTGAGGAAACCAGAATTGAAAGAGACACATGTACCCCAATGTTCATTGCAGCACTGTTTATAATAGCCAGGATATGGAAGCAACCTAGATGTCCATCAGCAGATGAATGGATAAGAAAGCTGTGGTACATATACACAATGGAGTACTACTCAGCCCTTAAAAAGAATAAATTCGACTCAGTTCTAATGAGATGGATGAAATTGGAGCCGATTATACAGAGTGAAGTAAGCCAGAAAGAAAAACACCAGTACAGTATACTGACACATATATATGGAATTTAGAAAGATAGTAATGATGACCCTCTATGTGAGACAACAAAAGAGACTCAGAGGTATAGAATGGACTTTCGGACTCTGAGGGAGAGGGAGAGGGTGGGATGATTTGGGAGAATGGCATTGAAACATGTATACTATCTTGTAAGAATGAAGCGCCAGTCTATGTTCAATGCAGGATACAGGATGCGTGGGGCTGGTGCACAGGATGATTCAGGGAGATGATGTGGGGTGGGATGTGGGAGGGGGCTTCGGCATTGGGAGATCGTGGACACCTGTGGCTGATTCATGTCAATGTATGGCAGAACAAATACAGTATTGTAATGTAGAATAAAGTATTAAAAAATAAAATTAAAAATTAAAAAAAAAAAGAAACGACAAGTCACCAGCAAGGGTTTTGTGTTGTTTTTCCTCATTGTCTCCCTTTGCTTTTCTTTGTTTTCCCCCATGTTTCCTCTTCCAATGCTTTATTTATCTCTGTCTACTTAATGATGATACAACTCACATCCTCCTTTTTTGTCCTTAAACTTCTGAATTTTTAATCAAGCAATGTAAACTTAATTTTCTGTGTCTACCAGATATGAGAGGTCTTGGACCCTGACAGGAAAGCGAGTGATGAATTATGCAGGCAGCAAGCGCCAGTCTGACTTCTGTGATGTGTTGGGCTAAAATTGCACAAACTATTGCATCCCCAGATCTGGGAAATGTGCTTCACACTTTCTCAGACATCTTTACAAAGGGGTGACAGTGGATTCCACAAGCAGAGAAAACCAAGGACACTGGACTGCTTTTTTCCAGGAATGGCATGGACTGGGATGCCCACCTTCCCCTGGCCCTTCAGAGTGTGGACTCAGCTCCATTGCCCATGTTTGGCAGGAGGGCCCTGGTGTCCAGTCCAGCTGAGAAATAAGGCCTCATGCCTTCCCACAAGGGTGGCCATTTATCAGCTGCGACGCTTGGTGACTCAGGGGACTGGAAATGGGATGTGGCATCTCCTCACTGAGACTGAGTCAGAGTCTCTCCATTACACGCCGACCCCAAGTAACACGGGATGGAATTCACCTATCCACTGTTTCACCCCACTGGTGCTTATTCAATGCCTTTTTTCTTTTCTTTTCTTTTCTTTTTTTTTTTTTTTTGCCAGTCACTTATTTGGGAATTGCAAATACCCCAATGATCAAGACAGACACAGAGCAGCTTTCACGGGACATATGTCTTCATGCTGGAGACAGAGAAAAGAATAAACTGACTAGGTAATTCCAGCTGGTTTGGTGAAATCTGAAGAAGCAGAGAGACAATGGAGGGTGTGGGTATGGGGGACGGGGTGGGTGGCATATTTCAGACGGATGAACAGGAAAGCTTCTTTGTGGAGGTGATGTCTGAGCTGACACCCCACTGAGTGGAGGAGAAAGCAAGTTCCAGGCAGAGGAAGCATCCAGTGCAAAAGCCCTGAGGTGGGGCTGAAAATGGACTATTGTTGCTGGACAGGAAGTCTAGCCAGGTGGCTGGAGCATAGCAGGGAAGGGTTTTTTCTTATAAATCTAAGCAACATTGAGGTTCAGATTTAGACTTTTTTTTTTTTTTTTTGTTTTTTGGTTTTTGAAGAAAGCATTTGATATTGCTACTTGGAAGTCACTGGATGCCAGAGCAAGGACTTCAGAGGTAGGTGATGCATTTACGCTGTGAACTGACTACACAAAAGCGTGGAGATGTTGACTTATCAAGGCACTGGAATTGACAGCATCCAAAAGGACAGATATTACAGTTCATGAATCGCTTCTGTACCTGCGATTTCAGTAAAACTGCATGCCCTCCCGGTGAGGTGGGCCTCTGTGCTCCCATTTCACCTATAAGAAATCCAAGGCTGTGTGAGACACAGCGGCACAACCACATTCACATGGCTAGAAGGATGGGATGCTGGCATGAGGATCTGAGCGTCCCGCCTCTGTGTTCCCTTCTGCTTCCAGACCCCCAAGCCTCTGAGTCTCGACCTATAATGGGGAAAGTCACGCTGGAGGTAAGAACAGTGGGATTTTGGCTCCAGCGCTGTTTCTCTTGGGCTCTGCGACCTTGACCAGGTCCTTTCCCTCTCTGAAGCTCTTTCATCGCCTATATTGATAATAATGACCGCCTTATCACAGCAATGAGATGCGTTGAGTCATTGGCCACAAAAAAAAAAAAAGCGGTAGAGGAGGGTGAGATGAACTGGGAGATTGGGATGGACATATACACACTGACACTATGTGTAAAATAGACAGTTAATGAGAGCCTACTGTATAGGTAGACTCTACCCTACTCTTCTCAGTGCTGTGCCTAAATGGGAAGGAAATCCAGAAAGAGGGGGTATCTGTAAACAGATAGCTGATTCACTTTGCTGTACAGCAGAAACTAATGCAACGTTGTAAAACAGCTATACTGCAGTAACAATGAATGCTGCAAAAGCATTAGAACTTCATGGATGAGAGCATAGTTAGGCAGACTTGAGTTCTGCTCCTTACCTGATGGATCACTGTAGGAAAAACTTTAGCTCCATTCCTTTATAGGGAAAACGGAAATGATAGTAAGTAAGCAAATGCATAGTTATACAAGTGGAAATAATAAGTGTAGAGCTATTGCAAGAATCATGTGAAATAATGCATGTAAACTACCTGGAAAATAAAAAAGTTCCAGAAATGGTATCATCGCCATCATCAGCATCGCCACCATCAACCGCCACCATTATCTCCATCACAGGCATCGTCTCCATCATCATTATTCTCTTCATCACCACCATCATCTCACCAGCATCATCTTCACCATGAGCACTTCTCAGTATTGAGTGCTGAGTTGGGATGTGCAGTCCATACGCAAAGAAATCATTTCGACTGAGTTTCTTTGCTAACTGCCATCCCTTCTCTCACACTGAGTGTGATACCTGAGAGAAGCTTGGCCATGAACTCCTGTATCCACTCATTCCTTTATTCAGCCAACGTTTATTGAAAATCATCTATGTGCCAAGAGCTGGGGCAGGCAACAGAGACCCGGCTGTGAATAAAGATGAACATAGTCCTTGCCCTCATGAAGCTCACAGGCTGAAGGGAGAACCCATGAGTAAACAATCAAACCCACAAATCAATACCCTAATTACAGGTTGCTGTGTTATTTAATTACAGAGGGTGATTAATGACTGGACTGGGAGGAACTTTTCAGACTGTGTAGTGCCTTGGAGGTGACAGGCACACTGAGTCCTTAAATCAACAAAACATTGGCATGTAGTCAAATGACCTCTCTTGGGGGTAAGGAAAAGACCTGTATTAAAAGCTGGTGAATGTGGCTTTGGTTTTGGAGCCAAATATACCACACTCACAAGATGCACGTTAAAAGAAACCCATTTGCCTCACTCCAGCGCTGCAGGAAAAAGAAAGAAGGGAAAGAATTAAGTGTGTCCTTGGTACTGTGTTTGCGCTGCTTCATTTAATGTTCATTAAGAAGTATTAACCCCATTTAGCAAAGCAAAGAACTGAAGTGCCAAGTGGGGAAGACACCACACCAGGCTCACACAGCTAGGCCAGGCTAGGCCAGCCAGAGGAAGAAGCACATCCTTCTGTTGACTCGGGGGTTCCAGATTGTAACCACCAAGCAATGCAGCCCCCCTTTCCTGAAAGTCCTGGATGGGTTAGTAAAGGAAACTTGCAAGAAATTGACAAATGTACCTTTCTTCTGAGCTAGAGAGTGGCTTGCAGATCTGGAAGGGATGCTTCTCCAGAGAAATCTTGTGGAGTGGGTGGAAGTAAAGTCAGTCTTCTCTAAAGACACACCTCCTAAATTATTGCCTGACCAGGATGGGCATGGAGAAAGCAGGTACGAGTGTTTCTGGGGCATGGAAGGCTAGTGGGGCTGCTGGTCAGATGCTATCACCACACACATACCATCTGGGGCCATCACCATCCACCCCCTGTGGGAAGAAAAGGAAGCCCTTGGCCCTCCGTACTGGGTGACAGTGGGCATGATAGACCAGAGCTCCCTGTATCATCAGCTGAAGCCTCAGTAGCAACTGCAAGGTGGATCAAAGTCTTGTCTCCACTAATCTTTCCTTACTTCTTTCTTTCATTCATACCCTCATTCCTTGTTTCCTCCCTTCCATGTTTATCCCCTGAGAGCTCTCTTCAGTAAACCTTCCACATACAGTCTTCCATCTCAGAATCTGTTTCCTGGCAACCCAATCCAAGATAACTCCATGAGCTTCAGTTCAAAACTGGGGGCAATGAGTGTGTGGCCTAAACATAATTTGTGTTCAGGTGATATATATTAAATGACAACATTTTTAAGTGTCCCTCCTGCAATGGGTTCATTCTCTTGGGTTGAATGCGGTTGGTATGAGCATCTCCTTTTAGCTTACAAATACCAGGTTGGGCTACAGGCTGGGGCCTGGGATACAGGATAACCCTAGTTCTCAGTCTAAAACACTAGTCTCTCCTGCTGCAGAAAGTGTGCCCTGGTTCACTGAGATCTTATCCAATATTCGTATGGATGCACTCATCCATATTCATACGATGAGCATTTACTGAGCACCTACTGTAGATCCTGCCCTGTGCTGGAGATCTGAGACATGAAGGTGAAGAACAAACCCTCTTGAGCAGCTTATGGTGCCATAGAGGAGAGGGACAATGATAGCACTGTGTGAAACATGTGGGACAAGAAAGGTTCTATCAGGTGGGAAGCCCATATGCTTTGCTCTAGGTTGCCTGGGTTCAAATCCCACACCTAAAAACCTTCCAGCATCCCACCTTCAGGGTACATTACAAATATTTATGAGCGCATGCAATGGAGGAAGACCTGTGCCAAAATAGCAGAGAAAATAGTGAGCAAAATAAGTGTGGAGAAAGAAAAAATGGTTCTTCCCCACCTGGAGCAACTAGTCTAATGCCTAATGCTGCCTTTTATGACTTACCCAAGGTGACAGCTCTTGGTTGCAGAGCACCCACAAGGTATGTGTTTCCTATTTACCCACAGATAATAATGGGCCAGGAGACCCTTCTTCCAAGGCCCAGCTGTGTGTCTCCATCTTTAGACTAGATCCCTAAACTCAGAGTGAGCAAAGTGGATCTCCCTGAATGCTGAGTAGATTCCCCTTCTCTCCACTGACATGCACAGCATAGCCCGTGAACACAGTCCTCATGTCAATAGTGGAGTGTTCATGAATGTCTAATTAGTCACTGTTCACCACGTGCTCCGTTTCTACAGAAATAAATGTGGACAGTCTTAACTTGTCAAAATGGGTCTTGATTAGGAGCTACCAAAAAGAAACTCTGAACTCTAGGTGCTCGTGGAGCCCACAGTGGGGGTCTAATGGAACTATCTGCCTGGAGAGCCATTGGCCAGACTGCTGACAGACGGGTCCTGTTCACGAGCATTGGTTTTTAACTCAAGTGTGACTAATCCCAGGCCCATCAGCACGCTGGCCAGGAGGAGCTGCAGAAATGCTGGCTCCATTACACTTAGCATGTAATTCACAGGAGCATAAGAACTAAGCGTAATTCAACACTGCCCTTCTCACTCTGCAGAGAGAAGTGCTGAGGCCCTCTGCCTCTGTCCCCCATAAGCCTGATACATGAATGGAGATCTGACAAAATAGACTTCTGATATTCCTAAGCAGAGTTTCCTTCAGATGTGATTGTTGTTTAGCTGCTCGGTCATGTCCAACTCTGAGACCCCATGAACTACAGCACGTCAAGCTTCCCTGTCCTTCACTATCTCCCAGTGAGTGAAGTGAAAATTGCTCACTCATGTCCACCTCTTTGCAACCCCATGGACTATACAGTCTTGGAATTCTCTAGGCCAGGATACTGGAGTGGGTAGCTTTTCCTTTCTCCAGGGGAACTTCTCAACCCAGGGGTCAAACTCAGGTCTCCTGCATTGCAGGCAGATTCTTTACCAGCTGAGGCACAAGGGAAGCCCAAGAATATCCCCAGAGTTTGCTCAAATTCATGTCCATTGAGTCAGTGATGCCATCCAACCATCTCATCCCCTGTCTCCTCCTGCCTTCAATCTTTCCCAGCATCACGGACTTTCCAGTGAGTCAGCTCTTCACATCATATGGCCAAAGTATTGGAGCTTCAACTTCAGCATCAGTCCTTCCAATGAATATTCATGGTTGATTTCCTTTAGGATTGACTGGTTTGATCTCCTTGCCATCCAAGGGACTCTCAAGAATCTTCTCCAACACTACAGTTCGAAAGTATCAGTT
This sequence comes from Nanger dama, assembly GCA_917880005.1. NCBI lineage: Eukaryota > Metazoa > Chordata > Mammalia > Artiodactyla > Bovidae > Nanger > Nanger dama. The sequence goes on along the minus strand of CAKJTW010000053.1, from coordinate 13,477,320 downwards.
CTTCAATGCTCAGCCTTCTTTATGGTCCAGCTCTCACATCTGAACATGACTACTGGATGGAAAAATCCAGAGACATCTAGAACAGTGGAATGTTGAGGCAGGAGGTAACTAGGAAATCATCTTTACCAACCCCCATTTTACAGATGAGAAAACTGAGGCCAAGAGCAGGGAAAGGAGAGTTCCAAGGTCACACAGTCCAGGACTCCTGACTTCAGTCCAGAGTTCTACCCAGCAAACTCCATTATCCTATATTGACTTTTCATTCTAAATCCAGTGTGCTTCCTACAAATCAATTGGAATTAAGCTTCACCATTTATTCAAAGGAGCGAAGAGAGTGCCTTCAAAAAATTCTAATGGAGAATGTACCAGGTGAGGAATGGATTAAAAATGTGGCACAGCTGCACAGCGGAATATGATTCAGTCACAAAAAGGAGCAAAGCACTGAACATGCTACCATATGGATGAACCTCAAAAACCTGATGCTGAGTGAGAGAAGCCAGACACAGAAGACCATGTGTTATATGAGACCATTCGCATGAAATATTCAAAGTAGATCAGTCCATAGAGATGGAAAGCAGAGAAGCAGTTGCCAGGGGCTGGGGGAAGGGGAGTGGGGCCTGAGTGCCTGAGATTTCCCTTTGGGGTGATGAGAATGCTGTGGAACTGGATAAAGTGCAAGATGCATGTGACTGTACAACACTGTGGATACACTAAATGCCGCTGAACCGTACACTCTAAAATGGCTAATTCTATGCTGCGTGAGATTTACCTTGACACACACACACACACACACACACACACACACACACACACACACCCCCCCCCCCAGAAAGTACTGAGGCGGTTCAGAAGCCCCATATTTGGGGGACCTGTAAGGTGGGTGTCAAGATCCTATTTAACATGGGAATAAACTGAGTCAGAGAGTTTTAGCACTGAGTCCAGGAAGGCCCAGCCACCCAGTGGCAGAGCTGCGACTGGAACTTCTGTCTGACAGCCAAGCAGCCTCCTTCCCCTCAGTGCCTGCCATTAAGGACTACACAGCCAGAGGCAAACTCTGAAGAGGTGACTGTGATCATTATCTGGAGAGTCTCAAATTCATCTCTTCTGGGTACAGATGAGGGGTACACTTGGGAAGCTGGTGAATCTGAGAAGATGGAACACAGAAAGGATCTTTAAAAATAGAAGGAAATAAAAGAGCAAGTAGTCTTTTGATGGTCAAAGAAGGAGCAGTGTGGGGAGAGAGCCCACTTAGATGAGGCTAATACTTCCTGAAAGAGTTCATTCTTTGTAGCACCTGGCTAGCGGATCTGCTCAGAAATCTTCAGATGAAATCACATTCAACAGACTTTATCACTGCAGGCTTTCTCAGAGCCTTTAACTTCCCAATGGGCTCTGTGATTCTCCAACAGCCCCCTATATCATGTGCAGCTTTTCCCAACTTATTAGACCTCAGGCCCCTCTCTTCCCATTCCCTGACCAAGAATCCCTGGGGCTGGGGTTAAGTGTCACGCATCTGGGGAAACACTGGGTGCTGTGGTTTCAAGGGAAGAAAATAGGGCCAGCAGGCAGGCAGTGGTGGGGTGCACATAGATCCCAGCTGGCCCCTCTGAGCTGCAACAGCATATTCCATTTTCTTGCCAGAATCTCATGTTTAAGCTATTCGTTCAACTAGCTCTCTTTTTCAGGAAAAGAGGAGCGGCTGAGTGAGGGAGATACAAGGAAAGAGGGAGGGAGAGAAAGAGGCAGAGAGAAAGGGAGAAAGAGGCAGCAGAGGGGAAAGAAGGGTGGAGCCTTACAGATCAACAGGAGGATGAGAGAGAGAAGAGCCCCCCGAAAACCCCAAGTCGACTGGGTCCCCTCCAGGTCCAGCATCATCAATCCGCTGCAGAAAAAAACCCCAACAGCTATGGCTGCTCAAGAAGAGGCAGGAAGCTGCTAAATTAATGAGGTATTACCCAAGACGAAGGAAACAATTAGGATATTTAGCACCAGAGATAAAGCAAACACTTTTTCCATCAAATATATATATATATTAAAACTAATTCAATTGGAAAAGAGGCAATGGGGAGAAAGTCTTGGAAGCCCAGAGACGGGGGACAAAGGGTTTGGTGATGAGCATGAAGAGGAGATTTATCCAAACTCAAATATGTGCACAAGGAGGACAGGGGAGGGGGTTCCGGGGCCTCCCAGCTGTGCTTGAATAAACAAGTCGATGTCAGCTTTTCCTTTCGATAAGTGAGAGGGTGATGGGCAAACCGCACTTCCCCCAGTTGGCAGACTTGAAATGAGTGATCGATAGGGCAATATCACTGAGCTAATTAAATCAGAGCACCACGGGGCTGATTTCTTTATAGCCCAGGACCAGTGAGAGACGGATGTGCAGGGCAGGATGGTGCTTGAAGATCTAGTCCCATCTCCTGCCTCCAGTTCTATATAGTTGAGGCTCTCCTGCCTCCTACCAGGCTTACCCTTTCCCTTTCTTCCCTGCACCACCCAAGGGAGCTCATCCTGAAATTTGGAAACACCGAGAATAACAGTCATAAATAGCCTTACACTGGGTAGCTCTGACCATCAGACTTTGAGTTTAGTGCCCCTTTTTCTCATTTTATCCCTAAGACAACTCCCTGCAGGGGCTACAGCGATTACCACCATTTTACTAAGAAGACGCTGAGAGCCAGAGAGGTAAAGGAACTGAGTCAAGGTCACACAGCTGGAGAGTATTAGAATTCAAATCCAGATTTTCCAAAATCCCAACCAGGAGGTCTTGACCTCTGATTCCGCAAAAGTCCGGTCAAACTGGCTTTCCGGCAGCTTTAACCCACCAGTATGTTAGTTGTTCAGTCATGCCCAAGTCTTTGTGACCCCATGAACTATAGCACACCAGGCTCCTCTCTCCGTGGAATTCTCCAGGAAAGAATACTGGAATGGCTGGCCATTCCCTTCTCCAGGGAATCGTTCCGACCCAAGAAGTGAACCCAGGTCTCCTGCATCACCGGCAGATTCTTCACTGCCTGAGCCGCCAGGGAAGCCCAATGTACAGTGGACTAACTAACTTGCCAGGCCCATACTTTTATTCATTTTTTCATTCTGCACGACTTATAACTAGAGCAGGTCCCACTGCCATTTTACAGTGGGAACAAAACAGGAAAAAAGCAGACCAGATCCTTGCCCTCAAACTAGAGTGGGAAGATGAGCAAGGCAAAAGGGCAGCCAATTAGTAAAAGGGATTACAAAGTGAGGTAGGCGCTGCATGCAACAGAAAGGACTGTGACGGGGTGCAAAGGCCCTGCCAGAGATAGTGTAATCAGGGAAAACTTCTCGGAAGAGGTAGTGCTCACAGTGAGGCCCAAAGGATGAGAAGAAGCCAGTCAGGTGCAAAGTGGACGAGGCATCTGTGAGCACCCTAGGGTGGGAATGACCTCAAAGTTTACAAGAGGAGAAGGAAGCCTGGAGTGGAGAGGTTGGGGCGGGCAGTGATGGGAGATCAGGAGGGAGGGGTGTGGGGCACCGTTCTGCAGGAACGCCAGGGTGAGCCTTTGAATGTACTCCCAAATGTGGTGGCAAGAACTTGGAGGGCCTCTAAGCTAGCTAGTGACAAGACTCAATTTGTGGTTTTTCATCTTCACTCTCGGCTTCAAAGAGGAGAAAAGAGACTCAGACACAACTAGTGATTTTCTCGGAATAACAGTGCCAATTCCTGGCTGCACCAGCCCAGAGCCCAGGCTTCCTGGTGTCCAGCCCTCAGCTCTCTCGTCTGGCCCTGCAGCCTCTCCTGCCGGATGGTGAGCGCCATGGGAACAGCCACCACGGCTCCTTTATTTGTCAGCATATCCGCAGCACAGAGTCCTCGGGCTGGTACAGACAAAGCACTCACTGAATGTTTGCTGAGTGAATTAATGACATGAAAAGGAGGACTGAAGAGATGGACTTAACACCTATTGAGTACCTATTGTGTGCAAGGCACCATAATCATTCAGCGGATCGGAAGTGATGAAAGATCCTCTTTTTTTTTTAAACGGGATTCTTAGTTTTATCATCTGCCACTTCCTGGCTCACAGCCTCCACTCTAGCCATACTGCTCCTCTCTAGCTGTACTCTCTCTCAGGGACGTATCTCACACACGAATCTCCTTTCCAGTTTCCCTTGCCCTTGCTGTACCCCCACCTGACCTTTGATGTGGTTGTTGTTCAGTCACTGCGTCATGTCTGACTCTGTAACCTCATGGACTGCAGCATGCCAAGCTTTCCTGTCCTTCACTGTCTCCCAGAGTTTGCTCGAACTCCTGTCCATCAAGTCAGTGATGCCATCCAACCATCTCATCCTCTGTTGCCCTTTTCTCCTCTTGCCCTCAGTCTTTCCCAGAATCAGTGTCTTTTCCAGTGAGTCAGCTCCTCGCATGAGGTGGCCCAAGTATCGGAGCTTTAGCTTCAGCATCAGTCCTTCCAATGAATATTCAAGGTTGATTTCCTTTAGGACTGACTGCTTTGATCTCCTTGCTGTCCAAGAGACTCTCAGGAGTCTTCTCCAGAACCACAGTTTGAAAGCACCAATTCTTCAGTGCTCAACCTTCTTTATGGTCCAACTCTCACGTCAGTACATAACTACTTGCAAAACCATAGCTCTGACTATATGACCTTTGTTGGCAAAGTGATGGCTCTGCTTTTTAATACACTGTCTAGATTTGTCATAGCTTTTCCTCCAAATAGCAAGTGTCTTTTATTTCAGGGCTGTAGTCACCATCTACAGTGATTTTGGAGCTCAAGAAAATAAAATCTGCTACTGTTTCTCTTTTTCCCCATCTATTTGCCATGAAGTGATGGAAACCAGATGCCATGGTCTTCATCTTTTTGAATGTTGAGTTTCAAGCTAGCATTTTCGGTAAAGCATCTGCCCGCAATTCGGGAGACCTGGGTTCGATCCTTGGGTCAGGAGATCCCCTGGAGAGGGAAGTGGAAACCCACTCCAGTAACCTTGCCTGGAAAATCCCATGGACGGAAGAGCCTGGTAGGCTATAGTCCATGGGGATGCAAAGAGTCAAACAAGACTGAGAGACTTCACTTTCTACTTTCTTTCTTTTTACTCTCTTTTACCTTCATCAAGAGGTTCTTTAGTTCTCCTTTACTTTCTGCCTTTAGAGTAGTATCATCTACATATTTGAGGTTGTTGATATTTCTCTTGGCAATCTTGATTCCAACATGTGCTTCATCCATCCCAGCATTTCACATAATGTATTCTGCACATAAATTAAATAAATAGGGTAACAATAAGCAGGCTTGATGTACTCCTTTCCCAATTTTAAACCTGTCTATTATTCTATGTCTGGTTCTATTGCTTCTTGACCTGCATACAGGTTTCTCAGGAGGCAGGTAAGGTGGTCTGGTATTCCTATCTCTTTAAGAATTTTTCATAGTCTGTTGTGATCCACACAAAGGTTTTAGGGTAGTCAATGAAGCAGAAGTAAATGTTTTTCTGGAATTCTCTTCCTTTTTCTATGATCCAATGGATGTTAGCAATTTGAGTTCTGGTTCCTCTGCTTTTTCTAAATCCAGCTTGTACATCGGGAAGTTCTTGGTTCAGGTGCCGCTAAAGACCATCTTGAAGGATTTTGAGCATTACCTTCCTAGCGTGTGAAATGATAGTAACTGTATGGCAGTTTGACCATTCCTTGGCATTACACTTCTTTGGGACTGGAATGAAAACTAACTTTTTCAGTCCTGTGGCTCACTGCTGAGTTTTTCAAATTGGTGGCATATTGAATGCAGAACTTTAACAGCATCATCTTTTAGGATCTGAAATAGATCAGTTGGAATGCCATCACCTCCATTAGCTTTGTTTGTAGTAATGCTTCCTAAGGCCCACTTGACTTCACACTCGAGGATGTCTGGCTCTAGGTGAGTGACCACACCATCACGGTTTTCGAGGACATCGAGACCTTTTTGTACAGTTTTTCTGTGTATTCTTGCCACCTCTTCTTAATATCTTCTGCTTCTGTTAGGTCATTGCTCTTTCTGTCCTTTATTTTGCCTATCTTTGCATGAAATGTTCCCTTGGTATCTCTGATTTCCTTGAAGGGATTGCTAGTCTCATTCTACTGTTTTTCTCTATTTCTTTGCATTGCTCACTTAAGAAGGCTTTCTTATCTCTCCTTGCTGTTCTTTGACTCTGCATTCAGATGGATATATCTTTCCCTTTCTCCTTTGCCTTTCACTTCTCTTCTTTTCTCAGCTATTTGTAAGATTTCCTCAGACAAGCATTCTGCCTTCTTGCATTTTTTTTTTCTTTAGGATGGTTTTAGTTTCTGCCTCCTATACAATGTCATGAACCTCTGTCCAGAGCTCTTCAGGCACTCTATCCATCAGCTCTAATCCCTTGAATCTATTTGTCACTTTCACTGTATAGTCTTAAGGGATTTGATTTAGGTCATACCTGAGTGATCTAGTGGTTTTCCCTACTTTCTTCAATTTAAGCCTGAATTTTGCAATAAGGTGTTCTAAGCCACAGTCAGCTCCAGGTCTTGTTTCTGCTGACTGTGTAGAGCCTCCCCATCCTTGGCTGGAAAGAATATAATCGGTCTAATTTCGGCGCTGGCTGTCTGGTGATGTCCGCGTGTGGAGTCATCTCTCATGTTGTAGGAAGAGGGTGTTTGCTGTGGTGAGTGTGTTCCCTTGGCAAAACTCTGTCCGCCTTTGCCCTGCTTCATTTGTACTCCAAGACCAGGCACCTCTTGACCTCCTACTTTTGCATTCCAGTTCCCCATGAGGAAAAGGACATCTTTTTTCAGGGTTAGTTCTAGAAGGTCTTGTAGGTCTTCACAGAACCATTCAACTTCAGCTTCTTCAGCACTAGTGGTTGAGGAGCAGACTTGGATTACTGTAATGCTAACTGATTTGCCTTGGAAACGAACTGAGATCATCCTGTCATTTTTGAGGGAGAATATGGAGACCTACTTTCCCTCAGTATATTCAGGGGGACAAATCAGTTCAGTCCTCCATGACCCTCGTCCTCTGTGAAGCCCTCCCTTCACCATTTCTCTGGACTGTCTCTGCAAACACTATGTATGTCTCTGTGACATGTGAGGTCACCAAGAGCCCGAGCCAAGGATTCTATTTTATTTGCAGTACTGGGCCTAGGAATGTGGGTGAATAAATCCTTGCTCAACTGACTCCTAAGGGCCTTGGGCAAGTCACATCCATTCTTTGACTTGCCCAAGGCCCTTAGGAAACCAGAGGCTTCCATAACTGAGAGACAAGACCAAATTGTAACAAGGATGGCAAATCTGTGGTTTCTGTACCACTGCATCTTCTCCTTGAGTCAAAGCAGACATTACTAATCGATCACTGACAATTCCCCCCACCACCACCTTTGACTGGATACACATTTAGAATGCTAATTCCAAGCAGCCATTACTAAGAAATGAAAACTTTGTGAGCCAGATGAAACCTACTTGCCGCTTCTTAATACAACAAACTCTCTTTTCGTCATCTACAGTGAACTTGATGCAGAGAATATGAGATGAGAAGACTGAAACATAATTTACATAAGCCTCAGTTTCCTTTCCTGTGATGGGGCATGTATTATAAGATGTGTTCTGCACACATAGCACTGCTTTTCACCTGTGGTAATGAGAAAATTCAAGCTGTAACAAGGTTACTATACTTGTTATAATTGTGCATAACTATGATGTTATTGAGGCTTCTCAGACGGCGCTAGTGGTAAAGAACCTGCCTGTCAATGCAGGAAACATAAGAGACATGGATTTGACTCCTGGGTCAGGAAAATCCCCTAGAGGAGGGGGCACAGCAACCCACTCCAGTATTCTTGCCTGGAGCATCCCATGGACAGAGGAGCCTAGTGGGCTACAGTTCATAGGGTCACAAAGAGTTGGACGTGACTGAAGCAGCTAAGCATGCATGCATGCATGACATTATTAGGCTCTGAGGCAGGAAGCCTGAAGATTCCTCTTAGTGAGTTCCTGTGCCGTGCTTTCTGTGCATGCTCAGTCACGTCCAGCTATTTGTGACCCCATGGACTGTAGCCCACTAAGCTCCTCTGTCCACGGGATTTTCCAAGCAAGCATACTGGAGCAGGTTGTCATTTCCTTCTCCCAGGGAACTTCCCAACCCAGGGGTTGAACCCATGTCTCCACTGTCTCTTGCATTGGCAGGTGGATTCTTTACCACTGAGCCACCTGGAAACACAGGAAGCTCCTAGAAGTCCTCTAGTGTCAGTTGCTTCTGAATAGCAGAATCCACACCTTGGGGTGGAAAAACTTCACACCTCAGTGTGAAAAAAAACTCCACAGCTCAGTGAAGAAAAACTATGACCAACCTAGACAGCACATTAAAAGGCCTTTGCAGACAAAGGTCCATCTAATCAAAGCTATGGTTTTTCCAGTAGTCATGTATGCATGTGAGAGTTGGACTATAAAGAAAGCTGAGCACTGAAGAACTGATATTTTTGAACTGTGGTGCTGGAGAAGACTCTTGAGAATCCCTTCAAGGAGATGCAACCAGTCAATCCTAAAGGAACTCAACCAGGAATATTCATTGGAAGGACTGATGCTAAAGCTGAAACCTCAATACTTTGGCCAACTGATGTGAAGAACTGACTCACTGGAAAAGACCCTCATGCTGGGAAAGATTGAAGGCAGGAGAAGGGGACAACAGAAGATGAGATGGTTGGCTGGCATCACTGACTCGATGGACAGGAGTTTGAGCAAGCTTCGGGAGTTGGTGATGGACAGGGAAGCCTGGTGTGCTGCAGTCCATGGGGTTTCAAAGAGTCAGACATGACTGAGTGAACTGAACTGAGCTGAATACCTCAGTCTCCTAAGCCCACCAGGCAGCAAGCCCCCTTGAGGGCAGGGGTTCTGTCTCATGCACAACTGTATCCCTAGCACCCAGCCCTGGGCGAGAAGCTTCAGGGATGCTCAGTCAAGATTTGTTGAATGAATAGATGGAGGGAGGAAAGATAACAACACCATTTAATTCCCCTATACTGTGCATTCCACATGTGGAGCCTGTGAGCACACACTACTCTCACTCGGACACAATTATGTTAAAAGAGCAATTAGCAACCTTTAAGCCTGATTGCCGACTCCTCCATTAATCACTTGCAATTATAAACCCCAAATCTTCAAAACAATTGGTCCCAGACGCCCACTAGAGAGAATCACTAATAACCTTCCTTCTTCATCTGGAAAGCTCTGCTCAGCTGGAGTCTCTGGGTCACAGAAGGATGGAGAGGCCAGGAGCAGCTAAATACCCTGATGTGGGAGTGGCCACCCTGCAGAAGGGGGCAGAAAAGTCACCCTATGGGGGCCAGAGGACATTCTGGGAGACTGCCCCATTGTCCTCCTGCCTGCTTCCACCCTGTTACCACTGCCAGCCTGGGCCATATATCTCCCCGTGCTTTCACCAAGCCACTCTAATTCCACATTATGAAGACACTCTCTCTAATTACTGCAGCTAATTAGCTCCTTACAGCCACCCCAGTTGAGGTGCACAAGAGACAGAGCAGCCCTCAAGGCCTCGGACGTGGCTGGCTGCCTCCAGCCACTGGCCGCCACTTTGCTACCACAGTGACACCCCGTGAGCTGACCCCCATGTTTCAGGAGAAAAGGAGGAGGAGGGTGAGAGATGGCGGGAAGCTGCTCGGTCAATCTGAACCCCCTCTCTCCGCCAGTCCCCTGCTGCGGGCAGCAGGCAATTCAGACCTGAGTGCAGCAGCTAATTAAATCAATATGAGATAATGAACGGCAATTAGAGGTCCGGCTAGGCACATCTTCTCTTGTAAATACTGTTTCTCTCCCAACGGGGAGCTCTTTTTAATAATCTGTTTGTGTTTCATTTCCAGGAGCCCTAATTCCCCCAAGAAGCACTTTGGGAGAGTGATTTGTTTGTCTGTATAATCGCCAAAGCATTCTGGTAGACTTGTTTGCTTTGCTGAGCGACTGCTACTACTGGAGAGACACAATTTGCATCCCTCCTCTTATTATTTTTTTTTAAATTTCTATTTCCTGTCTAAGTATCCTGATGTCGAACCAGGTCAACGGAATGCATTTTAGAAGTTTAATGAGCTGCTTCCTCTCCCCCCTCCCTTTATTATCCCAAGAATAATAAAACTTGAAACCTTAAATCAACACGGAAGGACTGGAGGAAGCCTGGTAATTCCCATTCTATAGATGGAAAGACTGAGGTTGGATGTGGTCACCAATGACTGACTGACTGACAAGCTAACCATTCTCCTCTTCTCCATTCAAATATCTCATAATTTCATGTGGTGCCCAGGGAGATGCTTGGGAGGGCATTGCATGGAACCCTCTGCCCTCAAGAAGCTTGCAAATGTGTCTGGTGAGACAGGCTGAGGCACATATCAATTAGAAAGCAATTAAGTGCCTAATTGTGTGGCACCAACAAGCTCAAAGTGTTCAGGGGAGGAAAACATCCTTTAGGGAATAGAGTATAGAAAGAGAGGGCATCATAACCATTTGCATCTTAACTCTATCCTTCATCAATTCCTGTTTTCTCAGCTCTGGACTTTGTGTCCTCATTTGGATTCCCCATGGCCCCACAAAGTTCAAAATACCCCAAAACCAAAGTATTACCTCTGCCTCCAGTTCCACTTGTTCCCATGTCTGTGCTCTTTGCTCATAAGTAGACCTCTAGACATCCTGTTTCCCAGTCCAGAAAACTCAATTCCTTTTCTCTTAGCATCTACATCCAGTAGTAGACAGGACCATGCAAATCTCTGTCAATTTTATTTGCTTCATTGCACCCCCCTATCACTACCCCCGCCCAGCCACCAACACTTGGCACTTGCATTCTTACAACATTCACCATACTGGTCTCCAAGGCTAGTCTCCTTCCTTTCCAACAAATACCCATGCTGCAACCAGGGCCACTTTCTGCAATGCAATCTGACCAAGTCATTTCTCCTGATCAAAACCTTTTCAGGAGTTCCCCGATGGTCCAGTGGTTAAGAATTCACCTTGCAACTCAGAGTGCATAGGTTCGACTCCTGGTCAAGAAACTAAGATTCCACATGCCATGGAGCAACTAAGCCCAGGAAGGATGAAGCATGACAAACTCCAAGTGAAACTCAGTTTACGTATCTCTCTGATCCTTTTTAACAAATTTTCTCCTCCACACAGTCCATGGGTTATGAATGGAAGAGACTTTCACCACCAAAACTATTATCATCACCCCCAGTTTTCAGATCAGGGAATAGGGGCACAGGTGAATAAGGAGGAAATGTTGGGTGAGCATTTCTGAGGAAGAAGAGTGAAAGGGAAACTTTGGGGTTGAAAGATCCCTTATACTAACATTTATAAATATGCTGTTTATGGGAGTTGAAAGATCCCTTATACTAACATTTATAAACATGCTGTTTATGGAATCCTGTTCCCCTTAAATATCCTATACACAGCCATATTTCTTATCTCTTCAACTTCCCCCTTCTATTTACAAATGTGGAAACTGGGGCTCAGAGAAACTAAACAATTTGTGCAAGAAACATATCTGGCCAATATTGAAACAATGATTCAATTCAAGTCTTTATGCTACCCTAAGCCTCTCTTTTGTGCAGAACACAGCCTTCTTTAAAGAAGGTTTGAATAAGTCTGCCAGACATATCCTGGTACAGTATAACTGGGTCTCATGTGAGGTTTGGGATATAAACTTAGGAACCATGTCAGAAGTTTCAAGCTGCCCATTCACCTTCCAGTAAGAGCTAATGACAAAAGCTGTTGGTAGACGATTCTGGACAAAGCTTGGGGCTGTGATATGGTTGCAGATTATTCTTGAGCATATAGGACATGCGTCATGACCTTCAGATTGTATCATGGAAAGAAAATCAAGAGGATTTCTCAGAGTAGAGACCATGGGCCAGAGCCACAAATGGGCTCCGCTCCACAATGTGAGCACTAAGACAAATATTTCAGAACCACGGACAGCTCCCAAGAAGTTGGCTCACTAGTGCTCGCCCCTGCAGAGCTCATTGGCTTGCGGTAAATGTGCAGTGAATGATTGGTCAATTAATTTTAAAAGAAAAGGAAAACAAGTAAGATCTTAGTGGACTTTTCTCCCAAGAGAGTCATAATTTCTCCCTTTGGTGGAAGGACATTTACAGAAGACTCAACCACACACAAAGCCGCACCATCAACCTCAGAGCCCCAGTTCTTCCATGGGGCCTCAGCCTAGATAAAGATTTCCCACCAAGTGCTTGGCTTGGGTTTCCTCTGAAGCATTCCTGACCTCCAGAGAGTCTGGAACACTAAACCACCCTTTGAGGAAAGGTGGACCAACGATAATCTGTCATCCTTGGGATCCAGTCCGTAAAAGGCAAATGTGGAGAAAACACCACCAGCTCTGTTAGCCTCCCCACGGGGAAAGCAAGGTCCACAGGGAGACACCAATTTAGCTTATATTAGGAACTGGGGAAATCCTAAAGTATAGCTATGACATTGTTAATGCCTACTGCTGGCATGTAAACATGTTTGTTTATGTATTTATTTAGTTAACTGTGTGGGGTCTCCATTGCTGCTCAGCTTTTCTCTGGTTGCAATGAGTGGGCCCACTCTCGAGTTGTGGTGCATGGTCTTCTCCCTGCAGGGGCTTCTCTTGTTGCAGAGCACAGGCTCTATAGCATTCAGGCTTCAGGAGTTGCAGGGCACAGGCATAACTGCTTGGGTGGCATGTGGGATCTTCCCAGACCAGGGACTGAATCTGTGTCTCCTGCATTTACTACCACATTTTTTTTTTAATGCATTTACCACTGAGCCCCCAGGGAAGCCCCCACTGCCATTTTCTATTGATACTTTTCAAGCACACTTACAAACATAATCTCATCTGGTTGCTCAGTCACCCTGTGATTAAGATACCATTAACTCCATTTTGTAGAGGAGTAATCTAGGGCTCAGAGAAGGGCACTAATGGGACACAAGTCACATAACCAGGAACTGGCAGAGCCTGGTTTCAAACCGAGGTTTTTTTACCCAAGTCCATGATGTTTCTACCCTATTACATTGTCTTTGGTGGACCTCCTTGATCTTTGAGCCAGTAAAACCTGTTTCTCTCGACCTAGGAGCAGGACACAGCTAAGTAAAACACAAGTCATGTCAGACTCTTTGTGACCCCATGGACTACACAGTCTGCGGAATTCTCCAGGCCAGAATACTGGAATGGGTAGCCTTTCCCTTCTCCAGGGGATCTTTCCAACCCAGGGATTGAACTCAGGTCTCCTGCATTGCAGGTGGATTCTTTACCAACTGAGCTATCAGGGAAGCTCCTAGGACACAGCTAACCTATTCCAGATGAAAGCTGGGACATTCCCACTGGTCCTTGTGGGATACTGAATTATTTTTTCTCTCTTCATTATTGTCCATGATGCCTGGAAATAACCAAGCCAAATTTCACTGTTTTTTAACCATTCCTTCTTCCTTTTTGCTGTGATCATAGCTCAAAAATGTGAAACCTAATTTTCTCAGGACAGCAAAAAGCCCCAGATAGGAAGGTTTCATCCGCAATGCACTGTTGACAAAATGCCAAATTCAACTTCCCTTCTTACTTTCTTTCCTATTTCTGTGCTAAGCTCCAGGGTAAATCTGTAAATTTTGACTTTTGATCATATTCTCCAACCTACAACAGTAGACACACGTGCTATATACTTATTATTTTCTGTACTCAATTTCTTCCTTCTCCTCTCCCTTACCAAACTCTAAGTCACTTTTGACTTGGAAAAAACTCTGCCTGAGCATGATGCAATGGAGTAAAATGGGTTTTGGAATCAGGTAGAGAAGGATTCAAAACTATGCTCATTTCTTCTAGCTTTGTGATCTTGGGCAAGCTTCTAAGGTTTAATTATCTCATGTGTAAACTGGAGATGACACCTATCTTTACCATGCCATAGAAACTAGCGATGATGTACATATATATCACATAATCTCTAGTAATAAAAAGAATTTTAACATTCAGTTCAGTTCAGTCACTCAGTCGTGTCTGACTCTTTGCGACCCCATGAATCGTGACACACCAGGGCTCCCTGTTCATCATCATCTCCCAGAGTCACTCAGACTCACGTCCATCGAGTCCATGATGCCATCCAGCCATCTCATCCTCAGTCATCCCCTTCTCCTGCCCCCAATCCTTCCCAGCATCAAAGTCTTTTCCAATGAGTCAACTCTTCACATGAGGTGGGCAAAGTACTGGAGTTTCAGCTTCAGCATCATTCCTTCCAAATTAATCCCAGGGTTGACCTCCTTCAGAATGGACTGATTGGATCTCCTTGCAGTCCAAGGGACTCTCAAGAGTCTTCTCCAACACCACAGTTCAAAAGCATCAATTCTTCAGTGCTCAGTCTTCTTCACAGTCCAACTCTCACATCCATACATGACCACTGGAAAAACCACAGCCTTGACTAGATGGACCTTAGTTGGCAAAGTAATGCCTCCGCTTTTGAATATGCTATCTAGGTTGGTCATAACTTTCCTTCCAAGGAGTAAGCATCTTTTAATTTCATGGCTGCAGTCACCATCTGCAGTGATTTTGGAGCCCCCAAAAATAAAGTCTGACACTGTTTCCACTGTTTCCCCATCTATTTCCCATGAAGTGATGGGACCGGATGCCATGATCTTCATTTTCTGAATGTTGAGCTTTAAGCCAACTTTTTCGCTTTCCTCTTTCACTTTCATCAAGAGGCTTTTTAGCTCCTCTTCACTTTCTGCCATAAGGGTGGTGTCATCTGCATATGTGAGGTTATTGATATTTCTCCCAGCAATCTTGATTCCAGCTTGTGTTTCTTCCAGTCCAGCGTTTCTCATGATGTACTCTGCTGCTGCTGCTGCTGCTGCTGCTGCTGCTGCTAAGTTGCTTCAGTCATGTCCGACTCTGTATGACCCCAGAGACAGCAGCCCACCAGGCTCCGCCATCCTTGAGATTCTCCAGGCAAGAACACTGGAGTGGGATGTACTCTGCATATAAGTTAAATAAGCAAGATGACAATATACAGCCTTGATGTACTCCTTTTCCTATTTGGAACTTTAAGATTAATAATAAAAATAATAACTAACTCAATGCAAGAATACAAGGAAGAACTGTACAAAAAAGATCATCATGACCCAGATAATCATGATGGTGTGATCACTAATCTAGGGCCAGACATCTTGGAATCTGAAGTCAAGTGGGCCCTAGAAAGATACACTATGAACAAAGCTAGTGGAGGTGATGGAATTCCAGTAGAGCTGTTTCAAATCCTGAAAGATGATGCTGTGAAAATGCTACACTCAATATGCCAGCAAATTTGGAAAACTCAGCAGTGGCTGCAGGACTGGAAAAGGTCAGTTTTTATCCCAATCCCAAAGAAAGGCAATGCCAAAGAATGCTCAGACTACTGCACAACTGCACTCATCTCACATGCTAGTAAAGTAATGCTCAAAATTCTCCAAGCCAGGCTTCAGCAATACGTGAACCGTGAACCATGAACTTTCTGATGTTCAAGCTGGTTTTAGAAAAGGCAGAGGAACCAGAGATCAAATTGCCAACATCTACTGAATCATGGAAAAAGCAAGAGAGTTCCAGAAAAACATCTATCTCTGCTTTATTGTCTATGCCAAAGCCTTCGACTGTGTGGATCACAATCAACTGTGGAAAATTCTGAAAGAGATGGGAATACCAGACCACCTAACCTGCCTCTTGAATCTATATGCAGGTGAGGAAGCAACACTTAGAACTGGACATGGAGCAACAGACTGGTTCCAAATAGGAAAAGGAGTATGTCAAGGCTGTATACTGTCACCCTGCTTATTTAACTTCTATGCAGAGTACATCATGAGAAACGCTGGACTGGAAGAAACACAAGCTGGAATCAAGATTGCTGGGAGAAATATCAATAACCTCACATATGCAGATGACACCACCCTTATGGCAGAAAGTGAAGAGGAGCTAAAAGCCTCTTGATGAAAGTGAAAGAGGAAAGCGAAAAGTTGGCTTAAAGCTCAACATTCAGAAAATGAAGATCATGGCATCCGGTCCCATCACTTCATGGGAAATAGATGGGGAAACAGTGGAAACAGTGTCAGACTTTATTTTGGGGGCTCCAAAATCACTGCAGATGGTGACTGCAGCCATGAAATTAAAAGATGCTTACTCCTTGGAAGGAAAGTTATGACCAACCTAGATAGCATATTCAAAAGCGGAGATATTACTTTGCCAACTAAGGTCCATCTAGTCAAGGCTATGGTTTTTCCTGTGGTCATGTATGGATGTGAGAGTTGGACTGTGAAGAAGGCTGAGCATCAAAGAATTGATGCTTTTGAACTGTGATGTTGGAGAAGACTCTTGAGAGTCCCTTGGACTGCAAGGAGATCCAACCAGTCCATTCTGAAGGAGATCAACCCTGGGATTAATTTGGAAGGAATGATGCTAAAACTGAAACTCCAGTACTTTGCCCACCTCATGTGAAGAGTTGACTCATTGGAAAAGACTTTGATGCTGGGAGGGATGGGGGGAAGGAGGAGAAGGGGACGACCGAGGATGAGATGGCTGGATGGCATCATGGACTTGATGGACATGAGTCTGAGTGAATTCTGGGAGATGGTGATGGACAGGGAGGCCTGGCGTGGTGATTCATGGGGTCGCAGAGAGTCAAACATGACTGAGAGACTGAACTGAACTGAACTGAACTCACTTAATGCTCACCATTTACCAGGTACTATTTTAAATGTTTTATATATAATAATTAATTCCTCATAAAAATTCGATGTGGTTATACTAGAAATACCTCCACTTTCTCATAAGGAAACTGAGGCACATGGAAGTTAAGTAGCAAGTGTAAAACTCCACACCTACTAATTTTCAGTGCTTGTGAAGAGTAGGTGTAATAAACAGCAACTCTACATCCCACTTCTCCTTCAACTTCCATCATGCAACTCCTTTCTTTCAGTGTCAAGGATCAATTTCAGTTTGTCCTCCTAAATACTGTGAGTTCCGTTTTCCTCATCCATAAAATAGGTATCATTACTCACTTTTAGGAATGCGCTGAAGACCTAATAGTATAAATGGGAAAGTGCACCACATGTAAATGTGTTTAATATTTGTCAAAAACTAATACTCACTACCCCACATCAGAGGCTGCACTCTGCTGGAGCAGCCATGAAGAGAGACCCCATGTCCAAGGTAAGAGAAACCCAAGTAAGACGGTAGCCACTGAGAGAGGGGATCAGAGGGCAGACAGACTGAAACTACAAACACAGACAGCTAGCCAGTCTGATCACAGGGACCACAGCCTTTTCTAACTCAGTGAAACTAAGCCATGCCGTGTGGGGCCACCCAAGATGGGCGGGCATGGTGGAGAGGTCTGACAGAATGTGGTCCACTGGAGAAGGGAATGGCAAACCCCTTCAGTATTCTTGCCTTGAGAACCCGATGAACACTATGAAAAGTCAAAAGATAGGACACTGAAAGAGGAATTGCCCAGGTCGGTAGGTGCTCGATATGATACTGGAGATCAGTGGAGAAATAACTCCAGAAAGAATGAAGGGATGGAGCCAAAGTAAAAACAATACCCAGTTGCGGGTGTGACTGATGACAGAAGCAAGGTCTGATGCTGTAAAGAGCAATATTGCATAGGAACTCGGAATGTTAGCTCCATGAATCAAGGCAAATTGGAAGTGGTCAAACAGGAGATGTCTAGAGTGAATGTCGACTTTCTAGGAATCAGTGAACTAAGATGGACTGCAATGGGTGAATTTAACTCAGATGACCATTATATCTACTACTGTGGGCAGGAATCCCTTAGAAGAAGTGGAGTAGCCATCATAGTCAAGAAAAGAGTCCAAAATGCAGTACTTGGATGCAGTCTCAAAAATGGGAGAATGATCTCTGTTCGTTTCCAAGGCAAAACATTCAATATTACAGTAATCCAAGTCAATGCCTCAACCAGTAATGCTGAAGAAGCTGAAGTTGAATGGCTCTATGAAGACCTACAAGACCTTCTAGAACTAACACCCAAAAAGATGTATTTTTCATTACAGGGGACTGGAATGCAAAAGTAGGAAGTCAAGAAACACCTGGAGTAACAAGCAAATTTGGCCTTGGGTACAGAATGCAGCAGGGCAGAGGCTAACAGAGTTCTGCCAAGAAAATGCACTGGTCATAGCAAACACCCTCTTCCAACAACACAAGAGAAGACGCTACACATAGACATCACCAGATGGTCAACACCGAAATCAGATTATATTCTTTGCAGCCAAAGATGGAGAAGCTCTATACAGTCAGCAAAAACAAGACCAGGAACTGACTGTGGCTCGGATCATGAACTCCTTATTGCCAAATTCAGACTGAAATTGAAGAAAGTGGAGAAAACCACTAAACCATTCAGGTATGAGCTAAATCATATCCCTTATGATTATACAGTGGAAGTGAGAAATATATTTAGGGGACTAGATCTGATAGAGCAAGTGCCTGATGAACTATGGATGGAGGTTCGTGACATTGTACAGGAGACAGGGATCAAGACCATCCCCATGGAAAAGAAATGCAAAACAGCAAAATGGCTGTCTGAGGAGGCCTTCAAAATAGCTGTGAAAAGAAGGGAAGTGAAAAGCAAAGGAGAGCGAGAACGAAAAAGATGGCGGAGGAATAGGATGGGGAGAACACTTTCTCCCTCACTACTTCATCAAAAGAACATTTCAGCACTGAGTAAATTCCACAAAACAACTTCTGACTGTTCGCAGAGGACATCAGGCATCCAACAAAGCAGATCATTGGCTTCAAAACCAGGTAGGAATTAATTTAAAGGATGAAGATAGAGACGAAGGAGGTAGGGAGGGAGCCCGGTCACGGGAAGGGAATCCCATCACGGGAAGAGACTCTTAAAAGAGAGGTTTCCTAAAATTGGGAAACATTCGCACAGCTGTGTATGGGGTGAGCCCTGGAAGCACAGAGGGCAACATAACAGGAAGGAAGAATAAGTAAATAATTAAAACCAACAGATTACGAATTCAACAGTATAACCCCCAGCGGATAAGCAGCGCAAACGCCTGCATCCGACAGCAGTGGGGGTTGGGCAGGGAGGATCGTGCCAGCGACAGTGCTTTCTAAGAATTGGGCCACGGGAGACTTAGGCTGCAGGGCTTTTCTCGAGAATCGGGGAGTAATGGGGCCAGAATGGGGTCCGCGCGTGGCTAGAATGAACTATCTTGGCCTAGCAAACCAGACTCTGGGATAGCTAACACGCGAAACACTCGAACATAAGACACCGACAGGCCCGTGCACAGAACAAAGGACGGATCGGAAATAGCCAGCTGCAGACCATCCCCCTCCGGCGACAGGCAGCCAGAGCTTTAGGTGCTGGAAGGGGGGCAATCGCAGCTCAAGAGAGACATTACCTACCAAATTGCAAGCAGGTCTCTTTGCTATTGAGACTTCTGGGGGGCTCTGAACAGTCATCATCTGCCTGAGAAAGAGCTGCGGCGGAGCTCCCAGAAAACTGAGCGACCCGGAAAGCCCAGAGGTCGCAGTAATAGTGCGCGAGCCTTGGAGGGCTTCCTGAGCGCCAAACCTGAGAGGCTTAGACCAGGGAAGTGCATGAAGCATAGGGCAGGCCCCACATGGTTATCCCGAGGAGCGAGAAGTGGCAAGCCCAGTGCAGAGTCCACCACCACCCTCCCTGTGTCAAGACGGAAATCAGACACGGAAGAGACCAGCAAACAGAGGAAGTCAAACAGAGGGATCTGCCTTGGTAGCGACCCTACACAGTCCACAACGACAGAGAAAGCGCCAGATATACAGTTACAACTTTTATGATCAATTTTTTTTTTTTTGGGGGGGTGAGGGGATGATGTGGAAGCATGATTTTTTTCTATAAGAATTTTTTTCTTTCTTTAAAATTTTTTTTCTTTTTAAATTTGTTTTTTCTCCTTTTCTTTTTCGTCTTTTTTTTTTCTAAACTTGCTTAAATTTTTACATGAGTGCGAGATTACTGGCTTGACCACTTTCTCCCCCTTTGGAATCTCTCTTTTCTCCACCAGGCGGCTTTTGTCTCCTCCCTCCCCCTCCTCTTCTCTACCCAACTCTATGAATCTCTGTGTGCTCCAGAAGGTGGAGAATTCTCAGGGAACTGGTCACTGGCCGGATCTGTATCCCTCTTTGCATCTCCCTCTTTTATCCTCCTGTCCACCTCTATCTACTTCCTCCCTCTCCTCTTCCATGTATAACTCTGTGACCACCTCTGAGAAGTCCAGACTTTGGAGCACACACAAGAAAGTGGTTATGGGCTAGCTTGCCTTTTCCTCTTTTGATTCCACTTCATCCCATTCCACTCACCTCTAACTACCCCCTCCGTCTTCTCTCCTCCAAATAACTCAGCGATCCTCTAGGGACGACCCTCAAGGTGGAGAAACCTATCATCATTAACCTAGATGTTTTAACATTAGTGCTGAATAGATGGAGAAATCATGAGGCTATTGTAAAAATAAATCTGAAAACCAGAATCAGGAGGCGTAAGTCCAAATCCTGAGATCATCAAAGAATTCCTGAATACAGGGAACATTATCCAATAAGAGCTCATCAAACGCCTTCATACCTATACTGTAACTGAGCACTGCCCAAGGGCCAACAAGTTCCAGAGCAAGACATACCACTCAAATTTTCCAACAACACAAGAACAAGCCCCTGAGCTTCAATACACAGGCAGCTCCAAATACTCCAAAACCACTGACGTCTCATAACCCATTACTTGACACTTCACAGCACTCCAGAGAGAGGAAATCCAGCTCCACCCACCAGAACTGCAACACAAGCCTCCTTAATCAAGAAACTTTGACAAGCCACTGATATAACCCCAAACACAGAGAGGAAGCTCCATAATAAAGAGAATTCCACAAATTCCCAGAATATAGAAAAGCCACCCCAAACGCAGCAATATAACCAAGATGAAGAGACAGAGGAATACCCAGCAGGTAAAGGAACAGGAGACATGCCCACCAAACCAAACAAAAGAGGAAGAGATAGGGAATCTACCTGAGAAAGAATTCCGAATACTGATAGTGAAAATGATCCAAAATCTTGAAATCAAAATGGAATCACAGATAAATAGCCTGGGTCAAGGATTGAGAAGATGCAAGAAAGGTTTAACAAGGACCTAGAAGAAATAAAAAAGAGTCAAAATATAATGAATAATGCAACAAATGAGATCAGAAACACTCTGGAGGCTACAAATAGTAGAATATTGGAGGCAGAAGATAGGATTAGTGAAATAGAAGATAGAATGGTAGAAATAAATGAATCAGCGAGGGAAAAAGAAAGACGAATTAAAAGAAATGAGGACAACCTCAGAGACCTCCAAGACAATATGAAACGCTCCAACATTCGAATTATAGGAGTCCCAGAAGAAGAAGACAAAAGAAAGACCATGAGAAAATACTTGAGGAGATAATAGTTGAAAACTTCCCTGAAATGGGGAAGGAAATAATCACCCAAGTCCAAGAAACCCAGAGAGTGCCAAACAGGATAAACCCAAGCAGAACACCCCAAGACATATACTAATCAAACTAACAAAGACCAAACACAAAGAACAAATATTAAAAGCAGCAAGGGAAAAACAACAAATAACACACAAGGGGATCCTCATAAGAATAACTGCAGATCTTTCAATAGAAACTCTTCAGGCCAGGAGGGAATGGCAAGACATACTTAAAGTGATGAAAGATAATAACCTTCAGCCAAGACTACTGTACCCAGCAAGGATCTCATTCAAATATGAAGGAGAAATCAAAAGCTTTACAGACAAGCAAAAGCTGAGAGAATTCAGCACCACCAAACCAGCTCTCCAACAAATACTAAAGGATAGACTTTAGACAGGAAACACAAAAAGGACGTACAAACCCGAACCCAAAACACTAAAGTAAATGGCAACAGGAGCATACCTATCAATAATCACCTTAAATGTAAATGGGTTGAATGCCCCAACCAAAAGGCAGAGACTGGCTGAATGGATACAAAAACAAGATCCCTATATATGCTGCCTACAAGAGACCCACCTCAAAACAACGGACACATACAGACTGAAAGTGAAGGGCTGGAAAAAGATATTCCATGCAAATAAATACCAAAAGAAAGCAGGAGTAGCAATACTCATATCCGATAAATTAGACTTTAAAACAAAGGCTGTGAAAAGGGACAAAGAAGACCACTACATAATGATTAAAGGATCAATCCAAGAAGAAGATATAACAATTATAAATATATATGCACCCAACATAGGAGCACCACAATATGTAAGACAAATGCTAACAAGCATGAGAGGGGAAATTAATAATAACACAATAATAGTGGGAGACTTTAATACCCCATTCACACCTATGGACAGATCAACTAAACAGAAAATTAACAAAGAAACGCAAACTTTAAATGATACAATAGACCAGTTAGACCTAATTGATATCTATAGGACATTTCACCCCAAAACAATGAATTTCACCTTTTACTCAAGTGCACACGGAACCTTTTCCAGGATAGATCACATCCTGGGTCATAAATCTAACCCTGATAAATTCAAAAAAATCGAAATTATTCCAAGCATCTTCTCTGACCATAATGCACTATGGTTAGATCTCAATTATAGGAGAAAAGCTATTAAAAATTCCAACATTTGGCGGCTGAACGACACCCTTCTGAATAATCAACAAATCACAGAAGAAATCAAAAAAGAAATCAAAATATGCATTGAAACAAATGAAAATGAAAACACAACTACACAGAACCTGTGGGACACTATAAAAGCAGTCCTAAGAGGAAAGTTCATAGCAATACAGGCATATCTCAAGAAACAAGAAAAAAGTCAAATAAATAACCTAACTCTACACCTAAAGCAACTAGAAAAAGAAGAAATAGAGAACCCTAGAGTTAGTAGAAGGAAAGAAATCCTAAAAATTAGGGCAGAAATAAATGCAAAAGAACCAAAAGAGACCATAGCAAAAATCAACAAAGCAAAAAGCTGGTTCTTTGAAAGGATAAATAAAATTGACAAACCATTAGCCAGACTCATCAAGAAACAAAGAGAAAAAAATCAAATCAATAAAATTAGAAATGAAAATGGAGAGATCACGACAGACAACACAGAAATACAAAGAATCATAAGAGACTACTATCAGCAAGTATATGCCAATAAAATGGACAACTTGGAAGAAATGGACAAATTCTTAGAAAAGTACAACTTTCCAAAACTGAACCAGGAAGAAATAGAAAATCTTAACAGACCCATCACAAGCATGGAAATTGAAACTGTAATCAGAAATCTTCCAGCAAACAAAAGCCCAGGTCCAGACGGCTTCACAGCTGAATTCTACCAAAAATTTCGAGAAGAGCTAACACCTATCTTACTGAAACTATTCAAGAAAATTGCAGAGGAAGGTAAACTTCCAAACTCCTTCTATGAGGCCACCATCACCCTAATACCAAAACCTGACAAAGACACCATTAAAAAGAAAACTACAGGCCAATATCACTGATGAACATAGATGCAAAAATCCTTAACAAAATCCTAGCAATCAAAATCCAGCAACACATTAAAAAGATCATACACCATGACCAAGTGGGCTTTATCCCAGGGATGCAAGGATTCTTCAATATCCGCAAGTCAATCAATGTAATTCATCACATTAACAAACTAAAAATAAAAGTCATATGATTATCTCAATAGATGCAGAAAAAGCCTTTGACAAAATTCAACATCCATTTATGATAAAAACTCTCCAGAAAGCAGGAATAAAAGGAACGTACCTCAACATAATAAAAGCTATATATGACAAACCCACAGCTAACATTATCCTCAATGGTGAAAAATTGAAACCATTTCCCCTAAAGTCAGGAAGAAGACAAAGGTGTCCACTTTCACCACTACTATTCAATATCATACTGGAAGTTTTGGCCACAGCAATCAGAGCAGAAAAAGAAATAAAAGGAATCCAAATTGGAAAAGAAGAAGTAAAACTCTCACTGTTTGCAGACGACATGATCCTCTACATAGAAAACCCTAAAGACTCGACCAGAAAACTACTAGAGCTAATCAATGAATATAGTAAAGTTGCAGGATATAAAATCAACACTCAGAAATCCCTTGCATTCCTATACCCTAATAATGAGAAAGTAGAAAAAGAAGTTAAGGAAACAATTCCATTCACCATTGCAACGAAAAGAATAAAATACTTAGGAATGTACCTACCTAAAGAAACTAAAGACCTATATATCGAAAAACTATAAAACACTGATGAAAGAAATCAAAGAGGACACTAATAGATGGAGAAATATACCATGCTCATGGGTCGGAAGAGTCAATATAGTAAAAATGAGTATACTACCCAAAGCAATCTACAGATTCAATGCAATTCCTATCAAGCTACCAGCAGTATTTTTCACAGAACTAGATCAAATAATCTCAAGATTTGTATGGAAATACAAAAAACCTCGAATAGCCAAAGCAATCCTGAGAAAGAAGAATGGAACTGGAGGAATCAACTTGCCTGACTTCAGGCTCTACTACAAAGCCACAGTCATTAAGACAGTATGGTACTGGCACAAAGACAGAAATATAGATCAATGGAACAAAATAGAAAGCCCTGAGATAAACCCACACACCTATGGACACCTTATCTTCGACAAAGGAGGCAAGAATATACAATTGAGTAAAGACAGTCTCTTTAACAGGTGGTGCTGGGAAAACTGGTCAACCACTTGTAAAAGATTAAAACTAGACGTCTTTCTAACACCATACACAAAAATAAACTCAAAATGGATTAAAGATCTAAATGTAAGACCAGAAACTATAAAACTCCTAGAGGAAAACATAGGCAAAACACTCTCTGACATAAATCACAGCAGGATCCTCTATGATCCACCTCCCAGTATACTGGAAATAAAAGCAAAAATAAACAAATGAGATCTAATTAAAATTAAAAGCTTCTGCACAACAAAGGAAACTATAAGCAAGGTGAAAAGACAGCCTTCTGAATGGGAGAAAACAATAGCAAATGAAACAACTAATCTCAAAGATATACAAGCAACTTATGCAGCTCAACTCCAGAAAAATAAATGAACCAATCAAAAAATGGGCCAAAGAACTAAATAGGCATTTCTCCAAAGACATACGGATGGCTAACAAACACATGAAAAGATGCTCAACATCACTCATTATCAGAGAAATGCAAATCAAGACCACAATGAGGTACCATTTCACACCAGTCAGAATGGCTGCAACCCAAAAGTCTACAAGCAATAAATGCTGGAGAGGATGTGGAGAAAAGGGAACCCTCTTACACTGCTGGTGGGAATGCAAACTAGTACAGCCACTATGGAAAACGGTGTGGAGATTCCTTAAAAAATTGCAAATAGAACTGCCTTATGACCCAGCAATCCCACTGCTGGGCATACACACCGAGGAAACCAGAATTGAAAGAGACACATGTACCCCAATGTTCACTGCAGCACTGTTTATAATAGCCAGGATATGGAAGCAACCTAGATGTCCATCAGCAGATGAATGGATAAGAAAGCTGTGGTACATATACACAATGGAGTACTACTCAGCCCTTAAAAGAATAAATTTGACTCAGTTCTAATGAGATGGATGAAATTGGAGCCGATTATACAGAGTGAAGTAAGCCAGAAAGAAAAACACCAGTACAGTATACTGACACATATATATGGAATTTAGAAAGATAGTAATGATGACCCTCTATGTGAGACAACAAAAGAGACACAGAGGTATAGAACGGACTTTTGGACTCTGAGGGAGAGGGAGAGGGTGGGATGATTTGGGAGAATGGCATTGAAACATGTATACTGTCTTGTAGGAAACGAAGTGCCGGTCTATGTTCAATGCAGGATGCAGGATGCGTGGGGCTGGTGCATGGGATGATTCAGGGGGATGGTGTGGGGTGGGATGTGGGAGGGGCTTCGGCATTGGGAGATCGTGGACACCTGTGGCTGATTCATGTCAATGTATGGCAGAACAAATACAGTATTGTAATGTAGAATAAAGTATTAAAAATAAATAAAATAAATAATTATGCTGTGAAAAAAAAAGAAAAGAAAAGAAAAGGAGAAAAGGAAAGATATACCCATTTGAAAGCAGAGTTCCAAAGAATAGCAAGGAGAGAGAAGAAAGCCTTCCTCAGCGATCAATGCAAAGAAATAGAGGAAAACAATAGAATGGAAAAGACTAGAGATCTCTTCAAGAAAATTAGAGATACCAAGGGAATATTTCATGCAAAGATGGACACAATAAAATGGTAGGGACCTAACAGAAGCAGGAGATATTAAGAAGAGGTGGCAAGAATACACAGAAGAACTGTACAAAAAGATCTTCATGACCCAGATAATCATGATGGTGTGATCACTCACCTAGAGCCAGACATCCTGGAATGTGAAGTCAAGTGGGCCTTAGAAAGCATCACTACGAACAAAGCTAGTGGAGGTGATGGAATTCCAGTTGAGCTATTTCAAATCCTGAAAGATGACGGTGTGAAAGTGCTGTGCTCAATATGCCAGCAAATTTGGAAAACTCAGCGGTGGCTACAGGACTGGAAAAGGTCAGTTTTCATTCCAATCCCAAAGAAAGGCAATGCCAAAGAATACTCAGACTACTGCACAATTGCACTCATCTTACATGCTTAGTAAAGTAATGTTCGAAATTCTCCAAGCCAGGCTTCAGCAATATGTGAACCGTGAACTTCCAGGTGTTCAAGCTGGTTTTAGAAAAGGCAGACGAACCAGAGGTCAAATTGTCGAGATCCACTGGATCATTGAAAAAGCAAGAGAGTTCCAGAAAAAACATCTATTTCTGCTTTATTGACTATGCCAAAGCCTTTGACTGTGTGGATCACAATAAACCATGGAAAATTCTGAAAGAGGTGGGAATACCAGACCACCTGACCTGTCTCTTGAGAAACATGTATGCATGTCAGGAAGCAACAGTTAGAACTGGACATGGAACAACAGACTGGTTCCAAATAGGAAAGGAGTGCATCAAGGCAGTATATTGTCACCCTGCTTATTTAACTTATATGCAGAGTACATCATGAGAAACGCTGGGCTGGAGGAATCACAAGCTGGAATCAAGATTGCTGGGAGAAATATCAATAACCTCAGATATGCAGATGACACCACCCTTACGGCAGAAAGTGAAGAGGAGCTAAAAAGCCTCTTGATGAAAGTGAAAGAGGAGAGTGAAGAAGTTGGCTTAAAGCTCAACATTCAGAAAACTAAGATCGTGGCATCTGGTCCCATCACTTCATGGGAAATAGATGGGGAAACAGTGGAAACAGTGTCAGACTCCTATTTTGGGGGCTCCAAAATCACTGCAGATGGTGACTGCAGCCATGAAATTAAAAGATGCTTATTGCTTGGAAGGAAAGTTATGACCAACCTAGATAGCATATTCAAAAGCAGAGACATTACTTTGCCGACTAAGGTCCGTCTAGTCAAGGCTATGGTTTTTCCAGTGGTCATGTGTGGATGTGAGAGTTGGACCGTGAAGAAAGCTGAGCGCTGAAGAATTGATGCTTTTGAACTGTGGTATTGGAGAAGACTCTTGAGAGTCCCTTGGACTGCAAGGAGATCCAGCCAGTCCATCCTAAAGGAGATCGGTCCTGGGTGTTCGTTTGAAGGACTGATGTTGAAGCTGAAACTCCAATACTTTGACCACTTCATGCAAAGAGCTGACTCATTTGAAAAGACCCTGATGCTGGGAAACATTGAGGGCAGGAGGAGAAGGGGACGACAGAGGATAAGATGGTTGGATGGCATCACCGACTTGATGGACATGGGTTTTGGTGAACTCCAGGAGTTGGTGATGGACAGGGAGGCCTGGCGTGCTGCAGCTCATGGGGTCGCAAAGAGTCGGACATGACTGAGCAACTGAACTGAGCTGAACTGAGTCATACTCACTTGTGTTTTGTTCCACCTCCCTCTACTTCTGGAAATCTAGTTCTGTACTCACCATGCCACACTTGCTCTGCAAATAATGGTGAATGGTGAAATTGCTATGTCTGAGAGCCTATTCCTGTTCTATCAGAAGTAGAGACCATGGGCCAGAGCCAGTAGACTCCCCTCCCCAATATGACGTGCTTCAAGGATGCACTTAGCCACTCAGTCATGTCTGACTCTTTGTGACTCCATGGACTGTAGCCTGTCCATGGAGATTCTTCAAGTGAGAATGGGTAGCCTTTCCCTTCTCCAGGGGATCCTCCCAACCCAGGGATTGAACCCAGGTCTCCTGCATGGCAGGCAGATTCTTTACCATCTGAGCCACCAGGGAAGTCCAAGAATACTGGAGTGGGTAGCCTATCTCTTCTCCAGGGAATCTTCCTGATCCGGGAATCAAACCAGGGTCTCCTGCATTGCAGGTGGATTCTTACCATCTGAGCTACAAGGGAAACCCAGGCAATTTCAGCACCACAGACAGCTCCTAGTAGGCCCTGCTACTATGTGACCAACACATCGAAATCCCTCTCCTTCCTGACTCCCAGAATCTTGCCCTTCTCTGTTTTCTCCTTCCCTCTGACCTCCCTTCCCAATTCTGCATGTTTTTACCCAGGATTAAGTTCTGACTTCTTGACTTGCTTCTCTCTCGCCTCTAGCCCTGAGCTTCATGATCTGGTTCTGTGAAGAGGATTCTCGTTTTAGTTTGAGTTCCCCTATAAGCAGAAAGTTTTGAGTGTAAGCAAGAAGCAGTGGGAGGAAGCAGGCAGAAGTGAAACAGTGAAGGAAGGCAGCCGATCAAACGTACAAAGTCAAGCCAGACACCACTATGGGCTGCTGCTGCTGCTAAGTCGCTTCAGTCGTGTCCGACTCTGTGCAACCCCATAGACGGCAGCCCACCAGACTCTCCCATCCCTGGGATTTTCCAGGCAAGAATGCTGGAGTGGGTTGCCATTTCCTTCTCCAATGCATGAAAGTGAAAGTGAAGTGGCTCAGTCGTGCCAACTCTTCGCAACCCCATGGACTGCAGACCACCAGGCTCCCCCGTCCATGGGATTTTCCAGGCAAGAGTAACCACTATGTGCAACTAGAGCCAAATCCCACTGGAGAAGCAGTGTAGAAATGCTCTACAGGGTTATCCCACTTGAGGAACCAGGGGGCTGAGGCAATTTATTCATGAACTCCCTCCAATCATTGGTTGAAATTTACTCCTGGATTAATTCTCAGACACATTTAGCTTACTTGCCTGCAAGCAGAGCAGGCTCCAGCCAACAGCGACAGCCTTAGGCTGTTGGCGTTCATCCCAGGCAGCTCTATAAAGGTAAGTCTATGGGGATGTGAGTAAGGACACCAACAGTGTCTACTATAACCCTCATATTTCCATCTCCATCTACATATCCTCTCCCAAGGGTTTTACTTGGGAGTGCCTCTGGTCCCTGGACACAGAGACACCTCTCTGGAGAGGCTGTGATGGAGTGTAGAATGCCAGAACACTGTAGATCCTCCAGTGGCATCTGAGGGAGTGTGGGTAGGAGGGGAGAAGCTCAGGTTCCCTTGGTCTTTGCAGCCCACCATATCTGCTTCCTCACCTGAGTATCATGTACTATCAGTGTCACATGTATCTTGAAAGATGCTTACATATCTTAGCTCAGGAAATTGTTGTAAACGGGGGCCTGGGAGCCTTCTTGCATATAATTCGTCTAGTGTTGAACATCACTTCAAAGGTAAAGACACAGAGGCCCAAGGAGATTACAGGACTTGCTCGAGCTCAGGAAAAAAGATCGCCGCAGTGCAAGAATGCAAGCCCAGTGGTCCTGCCTCCTGGCCCAGTGCTCTGTCTTAAGTTGCCTGCACCCTCATTCCCAGGACCTTACACAGGAGCAGCCACTGGCCCCGGAGCAATCAGATCCCCAGTCCAATCACTGGGGTCTCCATGGAGGGCCCACCCATAGTCCCTCTCCCAAGAGACATGACGAGGGGAGAAAGCTGGCTGGGAAGAAATGGTAATTTCCTGTAAGTCCATGAAGGGATGAGAAATAGTGCCAAGATAAAATATGCCCCATCTCCAACTCAGCTTGGATGCAAGCCCAGGAGATGTGGTATGCGGGACTGGGCTGAGGTATATGGATGGGTAAGGGGAGGGGGAAGAGCAGGCAGCAGAGAAGGTGGGAGGGTGGAAAAGTTCTCCAAGTCACCAAGATGTCTGAAAGTGAGATCCAACAGCCTTGATGAGTGTAAGAAAGCCCTGGTTCCACTCTGAGCTCTGGCAGATGGAATGGGCCTGTCTCAGTCACTGCAGCATCCCTACTGCCTAGAATGGTGCCTGCTGCAACATATACACTCAGTAAACTCCAGCTGAATGGGAAAACTTAGAGTTAGGACACATAGAGCCCCACAGTCCCTGAACTGGGAATCCTAGATGACACCTCATCTGTCTGGGCCTCTGTTCACCATCTGCAAATCTGCCTGCCAGACAACTGGTTAAAAACTAGAGCAAGTGTCATTTAAACTTAAACACCAAGACTCTAGAGTCAGAAGACTTGTGCTTAAATCCCCTCTCTACTCCCTTCTAAAAATGGACAAGTTTTGCACACAATTAACCTGTGTAAGAATCTTTAACATGTTGACTATCAGTTGACTTTTCAGTCGCTCACAGTTTATTATGATTGAAGAGCCCATATGCAGGCTTTTTAAGAGTTAATGAAGGGACTTGCGATTTGTTGAGTGTCTACCATGTGCCATGCACTCTACATGTAAAAGCACTTTGCATGTAAAAGTGTATTTGATTTTTCACAACAACCTTGCGGGAATCAAAGCAAGGCTGTGTCAGGTCTGAGTTGCAGCACACAGGGTCTCCAATCTTTGTTGCAGCTTGCAGGGTCTTTCGTTGTGGCACGCACTCTCTAGCTGTGGCACACAGGCTCAGGAGATCTGGCCCTTGGATTTAGTTTGCTCTGTGGCCCGTGGGATCTTAGTTTCCTGGCCAGGGATTGATCCTGTGTTTCCTGCATTGAAAGGCAGATTCTTAACCATTGGACCACCAGGGAAGTCCCAGACCCTGGATTCTTAATACTGCAATACCTTCAGATCAAAATTGCATATATGCTGTGAAAACTAGCTTATAATTTACCCTAATGTATAGTTCAGTGCTTCTCAGACTTTATTGTGCACAGGAATCATATTCCTTAAACAGTAGGTCCTAGGGCAAAAGGCCGAAGAATCTACATTTCTAACTAGCTCCCAGGGGCAGTTGAAGCTGCTGATTCACATTGAGTGGTGAAGTTCTAGGCATGGGGACCACACTGACGGTCTTTAAGCAGGAACGTGATATAGTCAGATCAAGCCTCCAGGAGCTTGTCTGGCTACTGCCAGAGGGCGAATTAGAGCAGGTGAGGTTAAAGGTGGGTGTTGATGCCCTAAGGTTCCTTCAAGCTCAAACACCTCACAATTTGATTCTAAGGGATGGTCTAAGCCTCTCAGGGAAACTGAAGAATGAGGGAACCTTCTCACTCCACCTGCTCCCCAGGCCCAGAAAGAACATCAGCTTTGAGGCAGCTTCTGCTTAAAAATGATGCTCTGAGCAGCCACTCAGTATTCCAGGAACCACGCTGGATTCAATACATCAAAGGTTGAAGGATCATATAGCCCCATTAGCTGCAAAGTTTAATTTCCCTTCGGGGCTGGTGGTTACAATGAAACTACAGCAGCAATTACAACTTCCCCTTCACCGACAACCTGCTTAGATCAATAACGGCCGCGTCGCAGGGATCAGCCTCATTCATCAGGAGACTCTGGGCCACCCAAGGCCTATCACTGCCCACCACACACCCTCCTTCGTGGTGTGATGGGTGACAGAGCACGGGGACCCCTTCCAAGATGCCAAGACTCCCTCCCTGATTTTGCAGAGTTGGGGAGCCCGAGGCCAAGAGAGTGAGAAACCACATTAATTAATTAATCCACCGTATAGTTAATAAGTGTCAACCGTTCTAGGCCCTGAGGGCACCACTGTGCACGAGGCAGATGTGGTCCTAAGGAGACCGAGGTAAACAAGGGAATGAACAAGGGCAAAAACTGAAGAGTGGGATACGTGCCTGGTTGAGCCAAGCATGGGATTGTGGTGACTTTGGAGCAGGGCCCTAGGGAAGCCAAGGAGTGAGCTGTCTGTAGATCTGGGAAGGGCATTCCAGGAAGGGGAGGACTCAGGTACAAAGGTCCTGCAGTGGGAACATACTCAACTGGGAAAGCACAGAAGGGAAATCAGAATGCAGCTTCAGGAGGAAGGAGGAAAGAGGCTGAAGATGAGGCCAGAGACGTGGCAGGGTTCAGCAAGGACCCTGGATTTCATTCCGGGTGCAATGGGATCCAAGGAGTGGGGGGGTTGGTTCTGTAAAGGAATGGCTTAGGTGAGGCCTCACGTGGAGCCCAGCCAGTCTGAGATAGAACCAACATCTCCCAAAGCCTTAGATCAGGGCTCTCATCCCGCAGGCCATGCTGGGCTCTGTTTTGCAGGAACATCACCCAAAGTCAAAGGTGCTCTGGTCATTCATGGACTCACAATGAGACATTTGGAGTCAGCAGTTACTGTCCTCGGGGTCCGGGGGTGGCAAACAGAACTTGTGGACCCCTTCAACGTCTACAGGACATGAACTAGAGCCTTCGGAACCCGCGCTCCCTGTGGTTTATGTGGCCATCATTTTCCAAGGCTGGCCATTCCCACATCAGAACCTCAGAGCAAGCCTGGGACTCCAGGGGCCGGCGGGGAATGTTTCATTTTGACAAAAGAAGCAGCCCGAGGCCAGGGCAGCTGCAGAAGTATTGCTACCCGCCTGGAGGCTGGTCTTGAACAGTCTCCTCTGTCCCACAGCCCTGGTTTCTCCATCCACACCCAGCTACAGCCCAGTCCACCAATGCACTGCCAGGATTTCCATGAGGCTGGAGCCAGCTCCTCTCTTTTCTCTTCCTCAGTGTCTTCCTTCTCTTTGCAACACTGCCATTCCTCCCTTGATGCATTAATACAGCCATTATCAAACTCCTGCTCTAGGCTGGGCAGTAGGAAACTGATAAGCAGAGACACAAGATTAGAGGGGGAAAAAGGAAAGGTCGGGGCAGCGGGGCACGGGGGAGCCAAAGAACACAGCAGAACGGAAGCCAAAGGTCAAATCAAATGACGTTCTATTTGAACCAGGCATTATCCTCTCTGGGCTTGATTAGCAATGCCTTTCCTGCATTGATACATTAACCCAGCTCTTTGTTAATCTCTTGAGGGCAAGCTCAGTCTTAGTCTGAGATGCAGCACCAGCTGGAGGGTCCTGCACAGATTGACTGTTGAAATGCAGCACAGTGTGCCTGCTGAAAGCACACACTCTGGGGCCAGTTTGCCAGGGTATAACTCCCAGCTTCAATAGGTACCCGCTGTGTCACACTGGGCAGTTGGCTTAACCTCTCTGGGCATGAGGGTCTTCACCTCAGAAATGGGAACTTGCCTAGGGTCTCTCTCAATGCATGTCGGTAAGACTCGGCAGAAAGTGCTGCACGGAGGACGACTTCAATTGCAAGGAAACTGTGACTGGTCGCTGTGCTACTCTGAGCAATCCTGTCCTCTCCCTGAGCTTCAGCTCCCCCTTTCGTTCGTCCTCATGGGACAACAGTCTAGGTGGGGCACGGTGGCCAGAAACAAGGGCAGCTCCGCCTCCCACAAGGCTTGGCAGGAAGGCAGGAGTCAGGGGACATACAAGGCAGCCCCCACTGCTCCGCTGGTCCCGGACCAACAGGGCTCTTTCTTGGCAAGCTGGATGGAACCTGAGAGCCAGCTCAGCAGGGGGATTTGGGGGAGGAGTATGTGGCCTGGGGAGAGGGATTAGGCAGGGCACACACCACGCTGACAGGTCCAGGTGGTTGTGATAAGACAGGAATGGAGCCATTCTCTGGCCTGGCCATGAAATAAGGCCCCCAGCCAATGGAAACGCCTTGGCAGAATTGATGCACAGCACTTTGATCCCCAGTTCATCTGCCAGGTGGAGGCATGTGTGGGAGAAAGGCAGGGTCTGCGAATGGATTCCTAACACCTTCCAAATTCCCAGGAAACTGAGGGCACATTTCCTACTTCGTGGAGGAAAAACCTACTCTTGCAGAAAAACCACAGTGGGGAGAACTTCTCCGCCCTTACGCAGCTCAGTGGGGAGGATGTGGGGTGAGAGTCAGGGCACTTCGTGCTGTGGGGGAGCCTCTACATGTCACCTCCAAGGATCCTCTCCCCTGACTCAGAGGGAAGGTGAAGTCCATTCTGCTGATGGGAAAGTTGAGGATATCAGTATTACACAGCAGAACAGAATTTGAGCTGAGGTTTTCTCCCCCTCAAATGAAGTGAAGTGAAAGTGAAAGTCACTCAGTCATGTCCAACTCTTTGAGACTCTGTGAGACTATCCAGTCCATGGAATTCCTTAGGCCAGAATACCAGAATGGGTAGCCTTTCCCTTCTCCAGGGGATCTTCCCAACCCAGGGATCGAACCCAGGTCTCCCACACTGCAGGCAGATTCTTTACCAGCTGAGCCATAAGGGAAGCCTGCCTCAAATGAGAAATTCAGGAAGGAAGGGACATTAGAGTCTATGCAACTTAACCTCCCATTCCACGGTGAGAATCCTGCAACCAGGCATCTTTCTGCAAAGATCTGTATGCCTCTGCTGAAGGTGGCTAGTTCACTCCTGGCAACACAGCTGAAGTCAGATCCCTTGCCAGTCCTGGTGGTCCTTACCTATTTATTTATCAAACATTTATTGAAAAAGGAGGAGGAGGAAAAGGAAAAGAAGTTTATGGAAGCAGGATTTTCTTGATCAGTGAAGTCATTCAGCTAAAGAGGAAGAGCAGTAAACATAAGCATTATAACTACAAACAGAATTTGGGATCAGGTCTGGGATAGACCCTTTAAAAATATTTTTAATTAATTTAATTGGAGGCTAATTATCTTACAATATTGTGGTGGTTTTCACCATATATTGACATGAATCAGCCATGGGTGTACATGTGTCCCAGACCCTTTTTAGCTGAGTGACATTCACTCTTCACTTCTTTGAGTCTCAGTTTTCTTCTCCTTAAAGCGGGCATAATGTATCTACCCAAAAGATAGTTGTAATGTCCACAGAAGAATGGATAAAGAAACTGTGATGTATCTCTACAATGGAATACTACTCAGGAATTAAAAAAAAAGAGTGAACTATTTACTGATGCAGACAATAATGCAGAAAAATCACAAAAGCATTATAAAAAAATGGAATAAGCTAACAACAGAAGGCTACATACCGTGTGATGATGCTCTAGAACAGACAAAACCACAGGGTTGGTAATCTGATCAGTCCTGTCTGGAAGCTGAGTCTGGGAACAGGGAACTGACCATGCTACGAGAGAATCTAGGGCACAGGCGAGAAGAATAGTCTATATCTGGATAGTTGGCAGTTACACCACTTCATACGTCTGTCGAAGTTCAGCTAACTGCACACTTTTAGAAGGGCAGATTCTCCTACAGATGAGTCATGCCTCAACAAGCATGGCTTTAAAGGGAAATGATGAGGATTTAGTATTACTAAAGTAAGTGGGGCTTCCCTCATAGCTCAGTTGGTAAACAATCTGCCTGCAATACAGGAGACCCCAGTTCAATTTCTGGTTGGAAAGATCCGCTGGAGAGGGGCTAGGCTACCCACTCCAGTATTCTTGGGCTTCCCTTTTGGCTCAGCCGGTAAAGAATCTGCCTGCAATGCGGGAGACCTAGGTTCAATCCCTGGGTTGGGAAGATCCCCTGGAGAAGGGAAAGGTTCCAGTATTCTGGAGAATTCCATGGACTGTATAGTCCATGAGGTCACAAAGAGTCAGACACAACTGAGTGACTTTCACTTTCCCTTTCCCTTTCTCTCAAAAATCACTACAGATGGTGACTGCAGCCATGAAATTAAAAGATGCTTACTCCTTGGAAGAAAAGTTATGACCAACCTAGATAGTATATTCAAAAGCAGAGACATTACTTTGCCGACTAAGGTCTGCCTAGTCAAGGCTATGGTTTTTCCTGTAGTCATGTATGGATGTGAGAGTTGGACTGTGAAGAAGGCTGAGCATCAAAGAATTGATGCTTTTGAACTGTGGTGTTGGAGAAGACTCTTGAGAGTCCCTTGGACTGCAAGGAGATCCAACCAGTCCATTCTGAAGGAGATCAGTCCTGGGTGTTCATTGGAAGGAATGATGCTAAAGCTCAAACTCCAGTACTTTGGCCACCTCATGCGAAGAGTTGACTCATTGGAAAAGACTCTGATGCTGGGAGGGATTGGGGGCAGGAGGAGAAGGGGACGACCGAGGATGAGATGGCTGGATGGCAATACGGACTCAATGGACTTGAGTCTGAGTGAACTCTGGGAGATGGTGATGAACAGGGAGGCCTGGCGTGCTGCAATTCATGGGGTCGCAAAGAGTCGGACACGACTGAGCGGCTGAACTGAACTGAACTTCCCTTTCCCTACCAAAGTAAGTAAGTGATACATGTTGCTTGTTGTTCAGTCGCTAAGTCATGTCCAATTCTTTGCGACCCTGTGTAGCCCACCAGGCTCCTCTGTCCTCCGCGGTCTCACAGAGTTTGCTCAAATTCGTGTTCATTGAATTAATGATGCCATCTAACCATCTCTTCCTCTAACACCCCCTTCTTCTTTTGCCTTCAATCCTTCCCAGCACCAGGGTCTTTTCCAATGAATCAGCTCTTTGCATCGGGTGGCCAAAGTATTGGAGCTTCAGCTTCAGCATCAGTCCTTCCAATGAATATTCCGAGTTGATTTCGTTTAGGATTGACTGGTTTGATCTCCATGCAGTCCAATGGACTCTCAAGAGTCTTCTGCAGACAGTTGAGTGTAGATTCCTTTCGCCTCACTGAGGTAGTAAAACAGGTAGAGCTAGGTTGCTATATAAACTCAACCAGTAGGTGTCGCTAACACAGCATGCTGTTTTACAATTTGACAGCCCCGTTCACTCACACTTTCAGCCCCAAGTAAGATAAAACTACCTTCAAATTGTAACGTGACCAATTTGTGTTTCAAGTAAAGGCTGTCTGCATGCCTTTGATAAACTGCCTGTAGATGGTAAGTCAGGTCCTCTCCCCCATCCAGATGAATGATGTAATAGAATTGGTCCCATTCCATGCCCCAAGCAGTGGAGGTGAGACCCAAGACAGCACTGGGCAGGATGACATTTGAAGTCCTTTTCTGGCTACCCCCACTGAGCCTGGATTGATATTTCTTGAAATCTTCCAGTCCACAATTGAATCCAGCTCCTTGGAATGCTGAGGTCTCGCCAGACCTGTAGGCAGCGGCAAACTTTGAGCTTATGTGGACACGCTCCCCCGCCAAACCCCTCATGGCTGTGCTTCTTCCAATAACAATATTTTCTCTGCTCCCTCTGAAGAGAAAGTCATGTGTTAAATGGAAGATTTGCTTGAGTGAGTCACTGGGAACCTAAGCAAAATCGTATTAAGGAAGTAATATTTATTATATCCATAAAGCAACCCGCACAGCCGATGTGCGGGGGGCCAGATGGGAGGCCCAGATGTGCAGGGAGCCAAATCAAGCCTGTCAAAAGGGGGAGCCTTGGCCTGTGAGTTAAAGCCCTTCAGCTAGGGAGGAATTGGAGGTGGATTCGGTCAACAGAGTGGTCCTCCAGCGGCCTCAGAGGTGGGGGCTCCCAGAGGAAGGTGAAGGGGTCAAGGGTTCCCTGCAATGACAGTGACTGGTGAGATGGTTCAGGATAACAGAGGGGAGAGGCGGCATGAAGGCCAAAAATGAGAGTGGCCAGGTCTCCATGACATGCATAATAAGAACCAGGGCTAGGGGGGTGGAGAGACGGAAGGAAGAAGGTTGGCAGAAGGAAGAAGACCCTTGGGGACAACTGTTTGAGTCACTGCTTATTCAAGGATGCTCAGCCAATAGGACAGGTAGGGGCTGAAATCCAACTTACAGTGTAGCTCAAAGCTGTTTATCTTGGGCAGGAGCAGGCTCTATCGGGAGGAGGAGCCCTTCACTCATTTGCACAGAGGTGCCCAGTGA
This sequence comes from Nanger dama, assembly GCA_917880005.1. Lineage (NCBI taxonomy): Eukaryota > Metazoa > Chordata > Mammalia > Artiodactyla > Bovidae > Nanger > Nanger dama. Next base: position 13,439,274 of record CAKJTW010000053.1, on the reverse strand, counting down.
ATGAACCACAGTCCTAGATGGAAGCATGAAAGGAAGGCAAGAGAGAGGAGGGATCTTTTCACTCTTGCATCTTTCTAAGATGATCCACGTAGTCTCAAGATGAACATTCTTCTTTTCAGTTGCATTCTCCTTTGTCCATGCTAATCGCACCGATAAATCAAAGCCCAGCTCAGTTATCGCCAACTCCCAGAAGCCTTCCCAGTTGTTCACATCTTCCAAAGGCAGCTCCTGATTCCTGCTGAGCAAACTGAAATTTCACCTATAAGCCGAGTCAACCTTGAGCATGGCTGAGGTGCCTTCATCGCTATTGGTGTCAATGGCCCTTTGATGGCACCTCTCTCCCTATCCAGAGCTCACTGAGCTCAAACTACCCTAGTCTTGCATACAAGGAATTAAATGTTCCCCTTTTATTAGGCCTTATATTCCTGTTTTGATGAAGACCACACGGCGGCAATTCAGATGCCAGACGAGTGGACAGGGCAATGGTGAGCCCTGACCTGGGCAACGCACAGCAAACATCTGTTATTCTTGACTAGCACCCACTCCCCTGGCTTATGGGAACAAGGTGCTTATACTCCTTTAGGCACTCACCCTTCCTCCGTTCTCAGTCCTTGGGGCTCTCGTTGCACAAATCCCTCTCCCTGATGGGCTGAGGAATGGGCACATGACTCACGCCACCGAATGAGAGCCAATCCTTTGACTTTTGCTGCAACTTAAAGGGAACACTTTCTGGGAATGGGTTGGGGCAAATAGCATAGATGGAGCTGCAGGCACTGCTGGTCACCTTACCACCCCAGAGAGAAATCCTTTCCCCGAGAATGGAGTCAACTCAGAGAAAAGCCAAGCCAAAGAGAGGAAAACACAAATATTCTTGATAGCACCTGAGCAGCTGGAACCAGTCATACCTGAATCTGGTGCCCCTTTCATTTCTTTTCATATAAACCAACACATTCCTTTTCTAGATGAGGACAATTTCATTTGGATTCCTGGCATTTGTTACTGAAAGAGCCCTGACCAATAAGGGAAGCTTCCCAAATCTAGTTCTTTGTAAATCACCTCTGAAATTCAGAAATGTGGGACTTTGAGCTGGGGGTTCTTAGATCTCAGATTTTACTCTAGTTCTTAGATTAAGCAGATAGGTGATCCTGGGACACTCATTTCCCATCTTACCAGGACTAATTTTCTCATATGTGAAAGAAAACCTGTCTTTTGTTTGGTTAAATTTTTCTCCTTTTTAACAAAATGTGTTCTTTAAACTTTTGTGCAGAACGGTGCTTTCTTCGGGTATAGGAGGACAACACCGCCATGAACACGTTTCATCCATAAGCTACTCCCTGTAGTCTCCGGACCACCTCCAACTATTGGGCACGGCAATCTTCCCCATCCTGTGAGAAGCAGGGCTTCAAGAGATGGGTGTCCACAGTAACAGAAAGTTCCTACAACTCTGGCACCAGGCAGACACTGGCTCAAATCCCAGGGTGCCTGCTCAAGGATGAGAGCCTTAACAAGCTCCATCACTCTGAACACCAGCTTCCTCCTCGTGGAATGGGGACCCTTGCCTAATCTTCACAGACAAGAGACTACACTAAATGCTTTCTGTGTATCCATACCCTTTATCTTCACAATGCTCTTTTGAGGGCCTATTATTATCTCCATTTTGCAGAAGACAAAACCCAGCTGCTGAGAGGTTAAAGGCTCACACATAAAGTCAAGTCCTGAACTAGGATTTGAATCCACACCCACTTGAAACCAGAGCCATCCACAGATCTGAGACACAGCCCAACACAGAGTTGACACTCAAAAGGAGTAGACGTAAATGCACTACTGTCCAGCAGAATTTCCTGCAAGGGTGAAAATGCTTTGGTGCAGATCTACCCACTACAGTAGCCTGTACGTGGCACCTAACACTAGGGATTTTTCAATTTTATCTAATTTGAATTTAAAGAGCCACAGGTGGCTAGTGGCTAGCATACTGGAGAGCATGAGAGTAGATACCGTGCTCCCTGAAAGACGCAATATAAGATACATATATCTGGGGTCCGGCTGATCTGTGTTCAAGTTCCAGCTGGCCACTGACTGGCATTTTGAGTTTACCCAGCGATTTCAATTTCTAGTGACAAAAACTCGACCTCCTAGGATCGTCATGACAGGCACTCATTCACATATTCATTCAATAGCAGTCAGCATCTCCTGCAGCTGGAGCCCTTTGCTAAATGTCAGGAATCTTCCGAAGAACAGAATAGAAAAGAATCCAGCTCTCGAAAAAAAATGTCCAACTTCAGGATGCTGTAAGTGCAACTACAAGTCACGTACTTGAGGCAGGGAGCACGGCCCTGGCACACAACACCCGCACACTCGAGAGAGGGGAATTTATTTCAAGCAGCAGACATCTTAAACTTACCACAGTGTTATATGTCAATTATATCTCAATAAAGCTGGAGGTGGGGAGTAGGAAAGTTAAAAAAAAAGAAGAAGAAAAAGAAGCAGACGTCTTCTGGAAGAGACTTGGCAATGTCTCCAGAGCATTTCGTGTTAATTCAAGGAAGTAGGGAGGGTTATGCAAATGGGCCTGTTGAATAAAGAATATTCCTAGGTAAAATCATTATGCAGAATGGTTTCCCCTTTGCATAAGGTGGCAAAAATTATCTCCCGGTGCCAATTATGTGCTTGTTAGCACTGACATTCTCAGAGTCATTACACCGAATGGGTGCCGTTTATGTAAGACCTACACTGGATTCTATTGTAATTTTTCCTCTGTTTACAACTCAGTATAATAAATGTCATTTTTTCAAATGTTAAGGTATTTGGTATTTAATTTAACATTAAGGCTTGGAATATGTTTGCCCCTAAAAGGCACTTGCATCCAAACACCCTCAGGAGTCACGAAAGGGAACAAATATTCAGGAATGCTTGGTGAGGGTGGGGGTCAGGACACAAGAATTCCATTTCTGACTGTGTCCTTGAACGTGGAGCTGCCATCCTCCGGAGCCTAATTGCCCCACGTGTGATATGACGTCATCAGACAAAGTGATTTCTAAAGTCCTTTTGCAAACTCGACTTCCTATAACCCTACTGAGATGCTTAGCTGTTGTCACTGTTGATTACAACCACTTTAAAAGTATATTTTTAAAAGAGAAATGGAGCAAATAGAGAGCAGAGATAAAATAGATAGACAGACACCACCATATTAATAGTTTTTTTTTTTTTAAGACAAATGGAGCAAAATGGAGAGCAAAGCAAACTAGAGGGATAGATAGATAATAGAAAGGCAGGTAGAATCACAGACAGTGGGGAAATGATGAATTATAAAGTGTGATATTGAGACAACTGAACTACTCAAGAGGGAAAAATCAAGGTGGATTCCTACCTCACGCCATATACAAAAATAAAATCTAAATACATTAAATACCTAGACATGAAAAGCAAAAAGGCAGAAAGCAAACAGAAGAAAATAAAGAATATTTTGTGACCTTCAACAGGAGGGAGTAGAATTTCTTGAAGACATATAAACATTAGAGATGATAACATAGGTAAAAAATGGAATTCACTATATCAAAATTAAAGATATCCATCCCAAGAACACCACAGATAAAGTTAGCACAAGGCCAATGGAATGAAACAAGATATTTGCAAAGGATAACTCTCTAAGAAACACCGAGATCTATAAATCAGAAAGAAAAAAAAACCTTTAAAAATCCAATAGTGAAATGGACAAAATACATTAAAAATAACTCACAAAAAGGGAAAAAAATTCTAATAAATATATTACATGTTCAAGATTACCAGTGATGACTGACATGGAAATTAAATTAACCATGAAGTACCACATTAGCCCCATTTGACTGGCAAAAGTCAAAGGGAAAGATAGTATTGTGTCTTGGCAAAAATGTGGTGAAAGAGCCATTCTCACTCACAGCTGGAGAGAGTGTGAAGGATGCAGCCATCTGAGAAGTCTGGTCAGACTTGGCAGAATTAAATGTGCAGACACTCAAGAGCTCAGCAAAGCCATCATTGGTGACAGAGCCGGAAGATGTTCTCAGTCGGGGTCACAGGAAGATACGCACAAGGGTATTCATTGCATTCTCCTTATACTGACAAAAGGTGGCCGTACTCCTTCCCTGGAGAAGCAGGTGAGTCAACGTGTGGTGGGAAGCAAACTGAGAAACGGGAAATACTCTACAGCTGTCAGGAAAAAGAAGTCAGACCTAAATGCAGCAGCAGCGGCAGCAGATCTCAGAAATGATGCTGAGGACTTCCCTGGTGTCCAGTGGTTAAGAATCTGCCTGCCCTTGCAGGAGACACGGGTTTGACCCTTAGTCTGGGAAGATTCACATGTCACAGAGCAACGAACCCCATGTGCCGTAACTACTGAGCCTGTGTGCCCTGGAGACCATGTTCTTCCCCAACAAGAGGAAGCCACCACAATGAGCAGCCTGGACACCACAACAGAGAGTGGCCCCCAGTCTCCGCACAACTGCAGTCTCCGCAACTCCAACACCACAACAGAGTGGCCCCCAGTCTCCGCAACTAGAGAGTGGCCCTCAGTCTCTGCAACTCTGCAACTGCAACACCACAACAGAGAGTGGCCCCTAGTCTCCACAACTAGAGAGTGGCCTCCAGTCTCCGCAACTCTGCAACTGCTCCCGCATGCAGCAACAAAGACCCACCAGAGCCATAAACAAATAAAAATTTAAATGATGTTGAGAAAGAATAAAATCCAGAAAAAAGAACCTAATCAGTTCTGCAGTTTACAAAATTACACACACCATACATTTTCCAAAGACACAAATATGTATGAATGGCTGGACTGTGGGCTGGAGGGCATGAAAACTAGGATGCGTGCCAGTGTGGTCAAGAGGAGGGGCGTCCGGGTGGAGGACAGGGGTGGGTGACTTAAAACAAGAGTCCTTGCGGAGAGGGCCTATGCAGTTCTGTGCTCCTAGGCCCCCACTGCCCAGATAACCGCAGTATCCCCATGTTAAGTTCCCAGGCACTGTGTTAAAAGATGAGAGACCAGCTACAGCGTGCTGCTGTTGTCCAGCCACTAAAAAGGGAAAAACAGTCGCTCAGTCATGTCCGACTCTTTGCGAGCCCATGGACTATAGCCCACCAGGCTCCTCCATCCATGGGATTCTCCAGGCAAGAATACTGGAGTGACTTGCCATTTCCTTCTCCAGGGGATCTTCCCAACCCAGCGATGGAACCCAGGTCTCCCCGCATTACAGGCAGACTCTTTACCATCTGAGCCACCAGGGAAGAGGCACTGAGTCGTGTCCAACTCTCTGCAACCACAAGACCTACAGCCCACCAGGCTTCCCTGTCCTTCACTCTGTCCCAGAGTTTCTATAGCTAACACTGATGTCATGTAATATAGATACTTTAATCCTCACTTTCCTCACCATTCAGAACTGGGCAGATTTATGCATCTCAGATTGGACCCAAACCCACTTCTCCAAAGTGGGTAACACATGTGAGGCATGGCTGTACACCTAGCCCCAAGCAGACACCAGACAGGAGTGCATGGTCAAGAACAGGATGTTCAGAAGCTGTTCTGAAGCACAAAGCATGCTGTCACCCCATCTGCTGAGAAAGCAGAGGTGTGGGTCCCGACTCCTGACAGCGAAGTTATGGTGGCCCTTTCCTCTCTCTCTGCCCTGAAGGACAGAGTCTTACTGCTCTGTGCGACCTTGGGCTCACTGAATACGCTACAGTATGCCCATTGCTATCTGCTGAGAGCCCACGAAATGCCAGGAACTGTGCTAAGTAATACTAGACCGCTTGCCTAAGCGGCTCCCACCCTTCAGACGTCAGCCCGCGGGCCACATAGCTCCAGGGTGGACCCCAGTACCTGAGTGTTCCCACGGCTCACTTTTCAGTGATTCTACAGTGATTCTGCTGCAGCCGTTAGAAGGGCTCCCTGCCCAGAGAAGAACAACAGGCCAGGATGTAGGTGCCAGAAACGAGGTTCAGTGAAGGAAGATGAGGACCCAGAAGGAAACCAACTCTGTCCCTCTCGGAGGGAATAGCCTTACCTTTATTCGCAGACCATACTTGGGCTTTTCATTGTATGTTTTCTGATGAAAAGAAGAGACACCTGAAGGGCTGAGATGGAGGGAAAAGCCAAAACACAAAAAGGGGGGCGTGCAAGAAAGGGAGAGCCCACTGGCCAGGGATCCAGCAGGTTGAATCCTGTGTCTGACTCAGCTGTCAGGGTGCTGTGTGACCTCAGGCAGGTCAGGCGTCCTCTCTGGGCTTCAGCTTCTGCATCCATAAAACGGGCAGAGGGTGGGTAGATGATCCATTAACAGGTATCTGTTGAATCCTCTAGTAGGATCTGGAAATTCAAGTGACGGCCAAGACAAGGTTGGTGCCTTTGAGAAGCTGACAACTACAGTGAGAGGTAAATATCAGCTGGAACAATGAATATCCAAGTGGAGTGAGCAAGGGGGAGAGAGGTAAGGGGTGACGGTACAGGGCGACACAGAGACAGAGCTTGGAGGATTTTGTTCCTGATGTCTGTGAGACCCTGTATATATCAACCTTACACTTCTTTTCTTTCTGCATTAAGAAAGAAAGCATCACTCAACAGTCAGACCCGTGATCACCAGCATAGGACACTGCCCCTCCCCCAGGCTCTGCATCCAAGATGGTGCCTCCTGTTCCATCGGGTCCACCAACCTAATGAGCCTCTTCCATCCCCACCCCCATGCCACTGGACCCTGATCCCCCAACTTCCATTTTGCCCATTTTTCTCCCTGCACTTCTCGCCTTTCATTTCTGACCAAACTTCAGATGACGGGAACACTGATAAATTAATGATTGTAATTAATAAAAATTGACTCTGTGCTAATAAATTATTATGAAATGGCCTGTCAGGCTTTTTAATGAAATGCAAAAAGCTGCAGTAATGAGATGAGTGTGTGCACTTTTTTTCAGCCAAGACGTGAGAAATACATCCATGGGGGTAATCGAGAGTTTTTTTTTTTTTAATAAGGAAAGAATCCAGGAGAAGAAAAGCACAACTATAGCAATGCTCAGAGGGGAATAGGAGGAATTACCACCATATGAGTACCTACTGTGTTAGACACATCACCTATGTTGTTTTATATTATCTTATCAGTCTCATGAGGTGGATACTATTATTACTTCTTATTCTTACTGATGGGGGCTTCCCAGGTGGCGTGGTGGTAATAAATCCACCTGCCAATGCAGGAGACACAAGACACATGAGTTCAGTCCCTGGGTCAGGAAGATCCCCTGGAGCAGGAAGTGGCAACCCACGACAGTATTCTTGCCTGAGAAATTCCATGGACAGAGGAGCCTGGCGGGCAGGCTGCAGTCCATGAGGTCGCAAAGAGGTGGACATGACTGAGCCCCTGAGCACACACACATGCTTACTGATGAGGAAACAGGTCTGGAGAGGGGAAGGAGTCATCTGAAGTCGCTCAGTAATTACGTTATAGAGCTGGGATTGAGCCCAGATATTTTAGATTCCACACTCATCCCAAGCTCTTAACCACCCAATCATACTGCCTTTCAAAAACTCTGGATTTGGAGACAAAGTGCATGAGCTCAGAGTCTGATTCGTTCACTTGACGCTGTGGCTTGAAGCAGGTTCTTAGCCTCTCTGCGCCTCGGGTGAGCCATCTGTCTAATGGGGACAACAGCACTTCTTTGACACGCTCTTGTGTGTGTGCAGATAAGAAGGAAGCAGGATGAAGAACGTGAACACACGCAGCCCTAAGCATCCCTCCTCTCTGTTTCTAAGAATTTGGCGTAAGAAGTCCTGTCCATGGGCAAGTGAAGCGCCACGAGAAATGCCGCCCAAAGCCAAGGAGAGGGGGCGTGGCAGCCTTCTCACACCCCATCCCAGCTCTGTGGAGTGTTTAATATTACAAGGCTGTCCCAGTTCTTTGTAAACTATAGCCATCAATGTAAAACAACTGATTGTTACAACAGAATTGTTTAACCCTGCACCAATTAAAAGTACCTGTTATTAAAAAGGTAATTATGCTGTAATTAGTTTGACACAAGACATTAAGCAGATTATTATCAAAGCCAGGGAAATAGTAACTTCAAAGCAATTTCCCTTCTCGAAAGAGGCATTTACATGCCACCATTGGAACACAGTCCTCACTCAGGCACTTTTTAATGCAGGGAAACGTGGTTCCAAATTCTGCTGAGCAGCTTGGAACTTTATGGCAGGGAAAGCCCGCATTACAGATGAACTTGGGTGGCTGAGCTGAAGAAATTCTTCCCAGGAAATCCATGTTCTGGGTGGGTAATCACTGGCCAGGATGCAGCGTGGCCCAAAAAAAAAAAAAAAAAGGCAGAGGATACTTACTGATAAAATCAGAAGGGCTAAAGAGAGTGCACCCAGGTGTGCCAGGCATCACACTTGGATTTTTCACTCTTCTATGAGGCAAGAATAAAGAGACCCCACTTGTGAGGGACAGAAAATAGGCTACTAACCACTATGTGGCAAGCAGGGTGAAGATCGGCTGTCTCAAAAGCACTTCCCCCAGCAATGTTGTTTTCATTTATATATATATTTATATATATATAAAATCAAGTCACTTTTATTTCTCCTCAGCAGCCTTTCATGAAATATCTCCTTGCAAAAGGCCCTGATTCTCTCTCTCGCCAACTTCTTGTGTACTTTCCTGTCTATATTCTTTCCCCAAGGCGTCCTCTCTTACTTGTCAGATTTCTAGCGGAGGCAGGACAGGGGGCACTGATGAACAGGCATTCTAAGGAACAGCTCAGCCCCGTTGGACAGGACCAAGGTTTCAGGACCAAGGTCAGCGGCATCAGTCCTTACTGCCCTCTCATTCTCAAGAATAAGCATACACCTGTGGCTGAGGTCCCATCTCTGCCACTTACCAGCTCTGTGACCTTGGATGATAGATGTAACCTCTCTGAGCCTCAGCTTCCTCTCTTCTAAAATGGAATAATAAGAGCACCTAACAAAGAATCATTGTGAAGAATTCATGCCACACATTTAGCAGGGAGCCTGGCACATAGCAAGTTCCCAATAAATGAGAACTATTATTTATTATTAACCTATATCTCCTGACCTATGGGCTTTCCTTAGCAAATAGAGCTCTGCTCTCCAAGAAACTGAAAAATATAGCTATAAATGTAAGGCAGGCAAAGAGGCAAAAGCAGATGGTTCAAGAAGTAAAGTAGACCCTGCCTCTCATGAAGCTACACAGATACAGTGGATATTTTTTTCCAGCCAGCAAAATGTGAAGCTTCTTCTTGCTGGCTAACCTTGTAATATTATTATTATAGGGATATTTATTGAGCATTTATGCTTTACCAAGCACCATATGAAGCATTTTATATTAGTTATGTCATTCAAAATTTCCAACCACTCTATGAGGCAGACAATATTATAAATCATCAACTTCATCCATTTTGTAGATGAGGAAACTGAGACTCTGGGGCAATAACAGGCACCACCACCCACTGGGTAAGTGGCCAAGCAAGAATTTGAAACCAGGTCTCTCTGACACCTAGCCCATAACCAAGATGCTCCCCTGCCCTCCCAGATCACACAGCCAGGTGGCAAAGAGACAAGTCATCAGAAGTGAAGTGAAAGTGCCAGTTACCTACTATGTGCTTAGAAAACATTTGTCCTCACCACTTTCCTCCTTAATACTCAGTTTCTCCATCTTTCAATTCAGGGATCTGGACAGGTCTTCTCTAAGAGCCCATTGATTTGGCAGGTCCCAGAGCCTCCTTCTCCCTGGCTGTCACCCTGAGACCCCATCTGTGTTCTCAGGGCCCCCACATGAGCCCCTTGCCTCCCCTCAAAGGCTCTGGAATCCAGGAAGAGCTGGAGGAGCTGCTCCCGGCAGTGGGGCCTCAAGCCCATCCTATCGTTGCCATGACAACAATGCCGGCATCAATCTTCTTCAAGCCCCTCTCTCCAGCTCTGCCTCTCTCCCCTCTCCTGTCGTGTCTGTGCCTTCTGGGTGCCCCTGCAGTAGGATTCAGGGCTCAGGGCCAGGACCAAACATGGGTGCAGCGATGGGGCAAGAGGGAGAGGCAGGAAGAGGAGAAGCCTCGGGACGAAGGTGGATCAGACTCAGGGAGCCTCAGGGGAGTACTGGATCCCCCAGCAACCTCATTTCTTATTCTCTTCCTTTTCCTTTATAAGCATATAATCCACCTCAGGTATTATACTAAGCTTTTCACATACGTTGTTGCCATTTAAAGTTCAGCTTAGGTATAACCTTCTACAATCATCATCCCCCCACTGGAAGGGTTAACACTACCCACACTTCCTCCTGCCTCCTGCAGGCCATAGCAATTATCACACCGCTTTACCTGAATTAATATACTGGTTATCACAATGACTTTATGGGATTGAAACTACTTTAGTCTCCATTTTGCCAGGTGGGTAAACTAAGGCTCACGGGAGTTGAGCAATTTGTTCACAAGCAAGTGGCCCAGCCACCACTGAAACCCACCTCAGCTCAACTGCACCAGGAGGCCTCAGGGATCGACTTGGTAAGGGGGCAGAGTGATATTTATGTGTTTAACTGTTGGTTTGCTTTGTGAGTTTGGGGAGGAATTGATGTGCCTGAGGACATGGACTGGACATCAGCAGAGACCAGTCAACTTGGCCTGTGGTCTCAGGATGCTCCCCTGACCCTAGGCCCTACTCACGATGCAGGGAGAAGCGAGTGCTTTGGGGTGACCACCATCAACCCTGAGGTCTCAAGAACATGATGGGATGTGCACTTTCTCAGAAAACCAAACCAAGGGCTTCAAGTGAGCTACAAGCCCCCCATCCCCCCCAACACACACACACATACGTACACAGTCTGACTCCTCATAAGAAGGTCACAGATGAAAGGATGCTTATAGGCCATCTCTCCCCACAGCCATCACATAGACTGGAAAACTGAGACCTGGATCACAGTAAGAACAAGTCTGAGATCATCTATTAGCGAGAGACAGAGCCATGACTTGTGCCCAGTCCTCTGGATCCCTAGTCCAAGATTATTTCCTCCAGCCCCTCACTGGAGCAGCCAAACACACCTAAGCTAGGAGACCTGAACTCCGTCCACCTGCAGCCTCACTAAAAAGAACACATACTGCGGACCCAGATCGCGCTAAATGTTTGATGTCCGTTAACTCAATTTTCAATACACAATGAGGCATGAATATTAAACTCATTTCTCAGATGAAGAAATGGGGGTCTGGATGAGTTTCCTACTGTTGCTGTGATGAATAACCACATACACCATGGCTTCAAACAACACAGACTTACAGTATTACAGTTCTGGGGATCAGAAGCCCAAAATGGGTCTCACTAGGCTAGTTACTAGGGCTGTGTTCCACCCGGAGACCGTAAGGGAGAACCAGTTTCCCTGCCTTTTAAGGCTTCTTTCTAGAGGCTGCCTCATTTCTGAACTCAAGACCCCTTCCTCCATCTGCAAAGCCAGAAATGTTGGGCCGATTCCTCCTTGTGCTGCCGTCTCTCTAGTTCTCTCTCTTTTACGTTTAAGAACTCCTGTGCTCATACTGGGCCCACTCATAGAATCCATGATGATCTCTCCATTTCAAGGTCAGTAGATTTGCAGGCTTAATTCCATATGCAAACTTAATTCCCCTTTTCCATGTAACCTGACACAGTCAGGAGTCCACAGGGTGGTGGTGATGTCTCCAATCCTAAAAGAGGTCAGTGATGATGGAGGTCAGGAAGCCAGGCCTCTGAGCCAATTGTCAGAGGTGTGGTAGGGATCGGGGTAAAAGCTTGCTTCTGATGAGTGTCCGAGGAAAAGCAGACTGCAGGGTAAGAATTCTCAGACCTTCCCCAAGCAGCTGCATCTCTTGACCTCCCCGTTTCATATACTCCCGGCTCCTGCCACTGAAATTTGCCCCAACCCCTAGTACAACTGGGCTCCTCATGGCCCCACGGACTTGCAAGTGCTGTTCCTGCCTTCCCAACTTTTCCACTTGCTCTACCAATGAACTTCATCTCATCTTCTGAGGGTCTTCTGTGATGCAAGTGAGACCTGGCTCCTCTTAACCACACTCTTCTCTCTCACTTCCAAGTTTAATAGTTATGACAGATACTTCAACCAATACACATTTGCACTTGGGTTAAGAATCACTGTCGAATAAAAAAAAAGAAGAAAAGAAATTTCCGGTGTGCTTCTAAAGAAACAGACCTGTCTTTGAACGTAAATTTTTAGCCAGCATCCATCCTAGACTCAGAAAACGTTAAGTTACTGTCTGACAAAGACAGGGAACAACCTATTCCTGTCTCAGAACGTTTCTAAAATTAGACCAAACATTGTGTTCACCACCACGACTTAAATCAAAGTGATGGATTCCTCTTAGGAAACCAGTCTTAAAATGTTTCCCCTCCTGGCAGTCAGAAAACTCACTCTCCATTTGGACTATTGTGATCCCTGTAATTGCTTTTCACAATTACGTTGTGACTACCCTTCACCCTGAAGGAAATCTGAGAAACACTGACCTCACCCGAGTCACTTCCTGTCTCAGCTCCAAGACCTGTAGACACTTCCGGAGAGGGCGAGGGCTGGGTTGAACACTTCCAGGTTGAAGAAGGAGGTTCTGGAATGAAGAAGGTAGCAGAGGGAGGGCGCAGCTCTGATGAGTCAAGGCAGAAGACCTTGTGTCTCCCTCCCCTCACTGTCTGGTTTCCCGCTGGCTCATCCAGATTGTATCTAAAAGAAGGAAGAAATGTTTGCCTACATGAGTGTTTGAAATAATCCGAAAGCCAAGGATTTAATTGCTGGCCACTTCCACTCAGATCTAAGTCATTTTGGAATGACTGGAATCCTGCAAAGCCTGGAGCGCCTCTCGTGTTGACAGCCGGAAAACTTAAATATTGAAACTCCCATCTTTTTCTCCATAGAATGCTGTACCCCTGCCCCCACAGCCCTGATTTTGAGTCCTGTCATCTCCACTTGCAAACTGTTTTCCCTCTTCAAACCTCAGTTTTCTTGTCCTCTGAAGGGAGAGTCACAGGAATTCCTCCATCAGGGTGTCGGATCGAGTTAAGAAAATCATGTGCCTACTGTTGCTGTTTAGTCACTAAGTTGTGTCCAACTCTTTGCAACCCCATGGACCCATAGCCCACCCGACTTCTCTGTCCATGGGATTTCCCAGGCCATAATACTGGAGTGGGTGGTCATTGCCTTCTCCAGAGGATCTTCCCAATCCAGGGGTCAAACCCACATCTCTTATGTGTCCTGAACTGGCAGTGGGTTCTTTACCACTAGCTCAACAAGGAGTTTGGCCCCAGGGAAATGCTAAAGTCAGCTATGGGCAGGAATTTAATATGAAATACCAAGGTTTAGTTCCTACCCTGCCCCCAACTTCCTGAATTAGTCTGGGACATTAGTTCTCAACTTGGGCTGATTCTACTCAGGAGGTTTTTATTTATTTATTTATTTATTTATTTATTTATTTTGAGATTAGGGCATTTCTACTGGCACCTTCAGAGTGGAGACCAGGGTTGCTGCTCAACATCCCTCAATGCACACTACACCCCCAACCACAAAGACTTATTCAGCCCAGTATGTCAATAGCAGTGAGCTGGAGGAAGACTGGTCTGGGATGAGGCCCAGTCATTGGTATGTTTAGAAAGCTCTTCAGGTGATTCTAATGAGAGCCACTGGGTTAATCAAATGCTCAGCAATTAGCCTTGGGGAATTAGAGTCTTTTAAATAGAGCCTCTATAATCAGCCAGCTGTTATTAAATCGTCAATAGCTGTGGCCAAATTAAACCCAGAGTTGAGAGTGCTTCAAGCATTGACTTATCCATTCCTGCTAGGGAAGCCAACCATTCAGTTTTCCCAGGACGAAGGGAGTTCCCAGGAGTGAGACCTTGCGGTTTCCAAACCAGGACAGTCCAGGGAACACCTGAAGTGGGAGGGGCCTCACCTCATTTCTGCCTCTCTTCTGTTTCCTCTAGTAGCTGTCTGTCCGTTGTTTATTGACTTTGTACAACATGTCAGGCCTATACAAACACTTCACCCACATCAGCTTGAACCCTAAGAGGCAGATGTTAAGATCATCCCATAGGCGGACATCCCTGGTGATCCAGTGGTTAAGACTTTGTGCTTCCAATGCAGTGGGGCGTGGTTTCAATCCCTGGCTGGAGAACTAAGATCTTATGTACCCTGTGGCACAGCCAAAAAGAAAAAATACAGGGAGTCGGAGGGAAGGTAACATTTCATCTTTAAAACAAAGTATCATTCCGCAAAAATTCAGCAGTTAAAATGCTCGACCACAGAGATCACTCAGACAGTCAAGCGTTAGAGTCAAGACTTAAACACTGGTCTCTGGACTTTGTGGTCCCCACCACGAGACCACACTGTCTGTCTCCTCTGTTGTAAGTTGATTCCCACGGCAAGTTCAGGGAAGCAAACCTCCACTTGGCAGGAATACCACCTCTAGGTTCTGCATTACTTCTGCTGCTTCCATTAATCCTATCCTACTGTCCTTTATTTTCAGATGGGGGCCCTGCCAAATAGAAAAGAAGGAAGACTCTGAAGACAACCTGCAGCCAAAACTGATTAGCAAAGGCCTTTCAGCGCTGCTGCAATGCTGCAGATGTGCAAGTGAGTGAAACAGCAAAGAAAGCCATCTTGGTTCCCCACTCTGGTCCTCCTGCATTTCACATCACAGATCTCTGTACCATGATGATCCCCGTGGTCCAGAGAAGGAAGCCGAGGCCAAAGACATGAATACCATTGCCATCTCCCCAGTTAGGGGTGAATCTGGTGTTAGAACACACGTCTGTTTCCTCTAGTGCCCGTGCTTTGGGCATTTTATTCCACAACATGTGGGGAAGCCTGACTTCTGGTTGATTTAACAGCCCAGCTTGGGCAAAGCGCCCCTAACAAATCCCAGAAGATTGGCTCAGGGAGGTGTTCTTGTTGTGCAAACAGCTTTACACATGTCCTGGGCCTTGTAGCATCGTTTCAAATATTGACGAGGCCCATTAAGGAATTCTGAGAGAACAGGCCAGCATTAAGTGGAACAGGTTCTGAGTTCAGAATGGCTGGTGTGATAACAGACCACACGGCTATCCGGGCACCAAGCGGCTGACTGCTCCACCCCGGGTGCCTGGTGTTCTGTGCACGCTCGTGTGCACATGCCCACCATCCTCTGCAAACCTCACTTCACCCGCCTCCCCACACACCCACTGAGGTGCGAACCCTGCAGTGCCCTGTGCATTTCTATGAAATGATATTTTATTAAATAAACAAACTGGAGCCGTTCCGGTAGATTTATGAACAGTTCCTCAAGTCTCACTTGTTCGACCCACTGCGGATTTACGGCCCTGCATTAACCTCGTGAGCGCTCATAACGTTTACTAAGATAATGTTGGCAGGAGGGAAGGGATTTTTATAGCCGAGTAATAATTACGAAATGCAGGGAGTGCTCTGCTCAGGAACCTGTTTATTAGTTATGCCGGGTGCGTGGTCAACAGTGGGACTGCACATTCCACGCCAGTGGAGATCAACCCCTTCCTGGCAAGCTGGCTTTATGTCCCTGGCTCCTCTGGAGCCTGCTGTACCCTTTGAGAGACTATGTCGCCAGTGTGTTAGAAACCACCAAAGACCATCAAGCATCAAGCGGCCCTTGAGTCACACTTTCCTCGCCTCTCCAGAGGGTGGACCCTTAGAACCTGGAAGTGGGTGCTGACCCTGGAGAGAGGTCAGTCCCCTGGGATGCAGTCTCTCCCCCCCCACACCACCCTGAGAGAAAACGAGTGGGTCCTTGGGCTCCTTCTTGCAAACGATGTTGTTTAGTGAGAAGGAAAACAAACAAACCCCCACCACCACCACACACACACACACACACACATCCAATGTAAGGTGGCACTGGAGGCTGAAGGGGAGCTGGGAAAGACAGGGTCTTGCAAAACGGTCAGGAAATATGATGGCAATGAACAATAAAGTATTAATAATAGGGACTGCAATAATCTGGCTGCATACAAGAACCAAGAAGGGTGGGGGTTAAAACTTCAGATGCCTTAGTCATTCAGGTCATTCAGTCAGTTCAGTTGCTCAGTCGTGTCCAACTCTTTGCGACCCCATGAATCACAGCACGCCAGGCCTCCCTGTCCATCACCAACTCCCAGAGTTCACTCAGACTCATGTCCATCAAGTCCGTGATGCCATCCATCTATCTCGGCCTCTGTCGTCCCCTTCTCCTCCTGCCCCCAATCCCTCCCAGCATCAGGGTCTTTTCCAGTGAGTCAACTCTTCACATTATGTGGCCAAAGTATTGGAGTTTCAGCTTCAGCATCAGTCCTTCCAATGAACACCCAGGACTGATCTCCTTTAGGATGGACTGGTTGGATCTCTTTGCAGTCCAAGGGACTCTCAAGAGTCTTCTCCACAGTTCAAAAGCATCAATTCTTTGGTGCTCAGCCTTCTTCACAGTCCAACTCTCACATCCATACATGACCACTGGGAAAACCATAGCTTTGACTAGACAGACCTTTGTTGGCAAAGTAATATCTCTGCTTTTCAATATACTATCTAGGTTGGTCATAACTTTCCTTCCAAGGAGTGAATGTCTTTTAATTTCATGGCTGCAATCACCATCTGCAGTGATTTTGGAGCCCAAAAAAATAGTCTGACCCTGTTTCCATCATTTCCCCATCTATTTCCCATGAAGTGACTGGACCAGATGCCATGATCTGGGCCCAACCAATTAAACTCAACCTTCAAGGGATGCTGTGGGCATCACATCTTTCCGAACTGCCCAAGAAGGTGGATACAAAGCAGAAAGCCTTGAGGACCAGCAGATCCACCCTACAGAGTGGTTCCCTGTTAGCATGGCCTTGCTAGAGCCTCCACAGCTGGGGTCCACACACCAGCGGCACCGTCTCACCCAGGAGCTAGCTGGGGATGCAGAATCTCAGGCCCCACCCCTGACTTGGCGACGTTGGAGTCTATCCAGCAAGATCCCTGTGTGGTTCCTAAGGATGCAAGTGTGAGACACGGCCTCTGAGCCTCGGACATTCCATCCTCCCTCCACCCGGCAGAGTAGCAGGAAAGCTGCTGATGGGCTTCTCCGTTCTGCAGCCACCTGCTGGAGCTCGCACGCAGCCAGGACCAGAAGCGAGCCGCGCAGGCCCACCTCCGCCCGTTGGCCCTCTCCAGTTGACACACAGCACAAGGGCCGCGGATGGGGCAGTCTAGCAGCGAGGCAGGTGCTTGTGGGCAGGAGCTGAAAATGAGAGCTGGAAGAGAGGGCGCCCTGGGGAAGGGGCTCTGTGAGAACTCGTCAATTAGTCACCCGACCTAGTGCAGCTGGCAGAGCGGCCGCCTCCCGCCACCCCCTCCGCTGCCTCTGCCCTCTCCCTTTCCCTTCCAGAGCCTCCTCGAGATACGAAACCCAGACAAGAGGGTATGAATAATGTAGCGATCGCTCCTCTCGTCTCTCCCAGTCCTCAGAGGGTGCGCAGGGCTCCTTGTCTGCCTCATTAGTGGCCGTTCAACCATTTGATTTCGGTAACAATGAGTGTGCCTTCCTCGGAATTTTCATACCTATTTGCGTCACTGGAGTCAACACTGAATTTTTGAATCCGCATGAAATTTTAATGGGGCAATCTGCATACCGTGCGCTCTCTCGGTCTCCATGGTCGTGGCTGCCACCTCAGCCCCAGGGGCCCGACAGGCACGGAGAGGGGCTGGAGACAGACCAGTTACAGAAAAGTGGCTGAGAACCCGGTAGACACCCAGCTTGGAGAGCCTGTGGTGGGGGCAGGGGGCCAAGGGGAGGCCACCCAGGGTAGAGAGGGTCCTTCCAGCTAAGTTCCCTGCACCCAAGGTGAGCAGTTTCCAATATCAGGTTAAGGGTTAAGTCAACTTGGAGCCCTGAAGCTTCACCATTTGCTGGCTGTGTGACCCAGGGTAAGCTGCTTTACCACTCTGAGCCTCCACCATTTGCTTGTTTGTCAAATAGGGATTATAACAAGAGCGTTGTTGCAGGGGTCTTAAGCCCTGTGCCTGGCACATGCCAGGTACCCAGTGCTGAGTAGACGTTATTGTTATCATTATTATCAGTTTTCCTCCTTCTCTTCCCCTCTACACTTTGCAAAACATGGTCAGGTCTGGTTTTTCCACCTGCACATTGGACTTGGCAGCAGAGAGACCTGGGTTGATCCTAGCTTCACCCCTTACAAACAATATAACATAGAGGAAGTGGCTTCACCTCTGTGAGCCTCAGTCTTCTCAGCTTGTAATGGGGAGAATAAACTGGACCTTTTAGGATTATTGTCAGGAAATGTATGTAAGGTGCCTATTCTTATGTCCCACATGAGGCACATGTCCCACATGAGGCACATGTCCCACATGTAGGAGGAAAGTTCTTGATTCTAAGCATTTTTTTAAATATATGTTAGCATCTCTGATTTCAGGGACATCTTGCCATCACGACAGCAACTTAGACTGGATGAAATATGATGATATTCTTTCAGTCGAGAGCATTTATTGAGCTCTCGCTCATGTGCCAGGTGTGTGCTAAAGGTATATGGGAGCTAGCTCATGGAATCTTTGCAGTGATACAGAGGGACCCATGGCACCTCTAAACATGCTTTGTCAGGGGGTTGGAACCCAGAGAGGTGATGCCACCTCTGCTGGGTGGGTGGCACAGGTGGTGAAGGGAGAAGCCCAGGCTTGCGTTACAGAGCTCCTACTCTTGGGAGCCGGGTTCTCCCAGCTCTGTACCATTCTGATTGGACAGCTAAGGAGAAGGAGGGGCGGGGAGACGGAGCAACTGCCCAGAGCATTGTGACCAGTAAGAGCAGAGCTGGGACTGGAACCAAGCCCGTGGGACTACAAATGCCCAGCTCTCTCTGCCAGGACCACGCCAGGGCAGGGGAGGTGGCTGGAGCAGTCCCTTTACCGACCAGCAGTTCAGGACACCCAGCCAGAGCCTGCAGACCCACTTCTTATTCTCCAGGTATCTCGTACGTGGCTCCATGACTCTGAGCCTCACTTTTTCACCTGTGCAATGGAGGTGACAATCCCAA
The DNA here is from genome assembly GCA_917880005.1 of Nanger dama. Taxonomy (NCBI): domain Eukaryota; kingdom Metazoa; phylum Chordata; class Mammalia; order Artiodactyla; family Bovidae; genus Nanger; species Nanger dama. The sequence continues at coordinate 13,420,229 of CAKJTW010000053.1, read as the reverse complement.
CCTTGAAGAAGCAGTGTGAAGAGTAAAAGGAGCAATGCGAAGAGGGGGCTCTGTAAGCCACAGGAAATCCTCAAAATGCAAGTGATGGCTGAGGACAGGGAAGGGCAGAGGGGCTGAGAGCTGGAGAGGGCTGGGGGCAGGACCCTCAGGGTTTGGAAAGAGCATCAAGGGGGTACCCACTCCCTCTCACACCACTGACCTCCCTCCTCAGGGAAGCCCAGTGTGGAAGCTCCCCCTCCTTGCCTCACCTGACACAGAGATGGGAGTGAAATGAAACACAGCCCCCCAGCCCACCCCTGCAGTCCAGTATTTCTCACCCAGTGTAATGAAATGGAAGGAATTTCTGCTGAGAAGGGTGATTACTAACCTGCCAAGATGAGTGAGAAAAATCAATTCAGGGAGTGCGGGAAGGTAGGGACTCTGCTGAGTGGGGAAACATTGGCTGGGGAGGAAAGGGAGAGGGTGGGAGGGGGAATCAGATGGAGAGCAACCAGGAGAGGAGAGAGACAAACGGACAGACAGACCACAGGTCCTGTTCAGTGACAACAGACTTCAGGGGATTTATCCTCAATCTTCTCCCGCCATTTCTCTCTTCAGTGATAAGCAAAGAAGATTAAGGAAGTAGGTTCAAGAGGCAAACACATGGGGACTTCCCTGGTGGTCCAATGTTTAAGACTTTGCCTTCTGATGCAGGGGTTGTGAGTTCAATCCCTGGCCTGGATTGAACTGAGATCCAGATCCAGAGAGCTGAGATCCCACCTGCCTCAGGGCCAAAAGCCAAAACAGAAAACAGAAACAGTATTGAAACAAACTCAATAGACTTTTTTTTTTTTAATGGTCCACATCAGAAAAAAAAAAATCTTAAAAAAAGAGGCAAAGGTGTGTTTCATACAGAGGTTCAGTGGGAGGAGACTGGAACCAAGGTCCTGCACTTCTAACCAGTTCGGGGGTCCGATGACACTGTTCCGGGGACCAGACTTGGCTAAAGATAGAAACAATCCACATGACAATCTGTGAATGGACACCACAAGTCTTTCCCCAAGTGCCTACTATATGTTTTCACACCAAGAGTCTGACAGTTAGCAAATGCGCGGTTGGGCCGGACTGAAGGTTACTTGTGTGAAGTGTTCGGTAATTAATTGTTTGATGGAGGTGAAATCCACCTGACATAAAATTAACTGTTTTAAAGTGTCCGATTTGGCGGCGTTTTACGCCTTCTCAATGTCGTGCCACCAGCATCTCTCTCTAGCTCCAAAACACTTTTTATCACCCCCACAATGAGCCCACTTCCCTTTCCCTCTTCCCCAGGTCCTGGCAATCACCAGTCTTCTTACTTTTGCATGGATTCACTTATTCCAGATATTTCATTTTATGTTAACTATAACCCATGACCTTTAGTGTCTGGCTTCTTTCAGTTAGCATCAGATAAACTTGCACAGGAATGTTCACAGTAGCAATATCCATCAAGTGGAAACAACCCAGTGTCCATCGACTGACAAATGAACAAAAGGTGGTGTATGTTTACACAATGGAATATCATTCAGCCATAAAAGGAGCAAAGTGCCAATGCACTCTATAAGGCAGATGGACCTAAAAACTTCATGCTGTATAATTAATTATTTCTTGGGCCGTGCCATGCAGCATTTGGAATCTTAGTTCCCTGACCAGGGACAGAACCTGTGCCTCTTCCAGTAAAAGCACAGAGTCTTATCCACTGGACACTCAGGGAACTCCCATGCTGCATGATTCATTTTTAAATGATGTTTCTTGCCCTTATGGCTCCTTTGTGACCCAACCAAAGGGTCATCACTTCCCACTCCAAATAAATAGAAGCTGAGCATCCATGACAGGCAAGATGCTGGACACACCAGGGTCAAAGGTCAGTCAGACCAAGGCTGGCACTTGGTTCCTTATTGATTTACCTGATGACCTTAGGCAAGTCCCTTGCCTTTCCCGAGGCTTGGATTTCTCATCTGTAAGATGGGATTCAAGATTTCTCACTGGGTTGGTCCCAGAGTCCACTAGGTGAGGGTGAGTGCTCTGGCTAAGCTGCAGAACTGAATGAAAGTCAGCGACTGTCAGGGGTTGAATAAGGGGGAACTTCAAATCCACCCACTACCCGCAGTGTTTGGGAGGCAGGACACCACTGACAGAAAGAGAATCTGAAGCACAAGGAGAGTGCTGGTCGTAACAGAGGATCTATGGGTGGCTGCTCACATAAAATCCAAACCCCTGTTCACTACCCACCAAGCACGTCTGACCAGCACTGTCCCCCTCCAAGACTTTGGCTGGACCCCAGCACGCATCCAGCCCAGCTGCCTTCTTTCATAGGTGAAGAACTGGAGACTCAAGGAAGAGAAGCAATTTGCCCAAAGTTTAAGCTTCCAGTTCACTTGCTACTGACGTCCAGTTCGTATGGTGAGCTGAACAAACCCCTTGAATATATTTCCCTCCACGAAACCCAAAAAAATTACAGTAAAGGAATTTTTCAAGGCATAAACATCTAAGGACAGGGTGCACTGAGGGAGAAGACATAGCATAAGGTTCAGAAATTGGAAAGGAAGAGGACAAGGGTAATTGACTTAGCAGATCCAATGCAGCTGAATCCTAAGTCAGCCATGGGAATGTGGGAGACCAACCTGACTGGAACCCATTTGTTATGGCATCCAATTATCTTCCGTTGTCAGACTCTCTGTGCAGACCCAGCATAATGTGAATACATCTCCCCAGACCATTCTTTGGGCTTCCTGGTGGCTCAGACAGTAAAGCGTCTGTCTGCAATGCAGGAGACCCGGGTTCGATCCCTGGGTCGGGAAGATCCCCCTGGAGAAGGAAATGGCAGCCCACTCTAGTATTCTTGCCTGGAAAATCCCCTGGATGGCAAAGCCTGGTAGGCTACTGTCCATGGGGTCGCAAAGAGTTGGACACAACTGAGCGACTTCACTTCAGACCATTCTTTGGGGAGGAAGCAACAGAGAGCAAAGCCAATAAGGTATTGTGAAAAGTCCTTCAATGAAGATATAGATAGATACTAGAGGAGGACATGGCAACCCATTCCAATATTCTTGCTGGACAATCCCACGGACAGAGGAACACAATAGGCCATAGTCCATGGGGTTGCAAAGAGTCAGACACAACTTAAGAACCAAACAACAACAACAACAACAGTATCTAGATGCACACCTGGCTACCTGCTAATATATCCAGATAGATAGACATGTCAGGAGACTCCTCAAAGGAGGAGCAGTCAGTTCTCCTTGGGAAGATAGAGGGGCAAAAGTTGCAAAGGACAGAGGAGTTGGAGCTGGTTACTGAAGAATCACCAGCAGAAAAGGGGGTCGGGGGGCACTTCCAACTGCAGAACAGCAAAGGCAAGATGTAGTAAGAATATGAACGTTTCAGAGCAGGGCAAGTAACTCAGAGAAGGCAAGGCAGAGACACCCTCAGGTGCCAGGTCTTGACAGACCTGCTGGGCTAGAACTCAAGGTTCCTGGGAGCCACTGAAAGGTTTAGAGCAGTGGAGTGACTAAGGTCTAAAGATCACTCTTATGAGAGTGGAATGGAGGAGTCACAAGAATTCCCATTTATGTCTCAAATTCCTCCTCTTCATTATTTCTTCCACATGGTTTAATTGAGCCCTACTGTGTGCACAGCCCCATGCTGGGTACCAAAGACTGGGGCAAGTATCCGCACACACACACATACACACAGAGCATGGCGTGATCAGGCCAGAGCAGCGGTAATTGGGCTCCGTCTGCATCTGCCATCTCCTGTTGCTTGGAAAAGACATCCCACCGAGTGTCAAATGTGCACCTGCCGGCTAGCCAGCACACTCGCATAAAAGTCTGTGAAAAAAAATGGATTATATTCATTCTCTTAACCTCACCCCAACCCGAACATAAATCGTCTCTGTTTATAACACTTCTGGCGTTTTGTGCATTTTGCCGAGTGACATAAAATGACAATAAATTTCGGCCCCACCAGCAGAAAAGTACCTAAAATGCCACATGTCACTAATATTGACAGGTTCTAAAAGTAAAACTTGGAAATGGTTCAGGCGACATAAATTAAAATAAAAATATATACTTTGTCCTTGAGAGAGAATCAGCTAAAATTAAACCTCCATGTGGGAGGGATGTCCAGGAATGTGAGGGAGAGAAACACCAGGGACGCTGTTTCAGAACAGAGCCACAGACTGGGGGCCAAGAAGGACTCAAAGGAAACCCAAGATGGACCTCTGATAGAAGCAAGAAGGACTGTTCTTAGGGCAGAACTTCAGATATGCAGTCACCACCTTCAGACAGCCGTTCACGTTTAAATATAAATTAATACATTTAAATACATGGCTGTTTGCATTTAAATTTAAATGCAATTAAACTCCAGTTCCTTGGTTCTGCGGCCACATTTCAAGGGCTCAGTGGCCACAGGAGGTGAGGGGCTATTGCGTTGGACCTTGGATGGAGAAGTCTGTCACAGAAGGTTCTATCAGACTGGCCTGTCTGGGACCAAAAGCATCCCTACTGCTCTCCCCAGGGGCGACTGACACCTGTGAATTTCCTCCTTTCCCCTGACTTTCTCAGCCGTCTCCCCTTAGTTTCCTCCTTTCCTCCTCTCTCTGGCCATCTGCCTGCCTGCCTCTCTCTGGCCCCTTTCTTGGCCTCTCTCCTATAGTTCCTTTTTTTTTTTTTTTAATGCTTCCCTAATACACAGATAAATCCAGAAGGCTGACTAGGATTTGAAACCAAAGCTCAAAGCCCTGCTTAACCACTGTGAGATTCTGGTGAATGAGGAGAGCATGCCTGCCCTCCAAGCTGGTAGTTACGGGGGAGTAGTACCTACTGTGCGTGTTTGAGAAATGAAGCCACACTGAGTGGCACATCAGTTCGGCGCCACTCTTTTCTTTCTTCTCCTTGAACGCAGAGCTTCAGAGGCATAGAGAAATTGACCGGGTCTATGTCAGCCTCTTTAACTCAGAACTGAAGACTTCACGAAATTTTTCCTATTTCACCTCTGGCTCCAGCCCACTCACCCCCTCTTCCCATGTTCTAAATACTCCATGTATTTTTCAACCTCCCTATCTCTCCAGCCTGGGATGTCCTTTGCCCTCTGTCTCCCTTTTATTATCCTACTTCCAGTGGAGGGTCCAATTCAGAGAAAATCTATTCTCCTGGGTAACTTCACCTTGTCCACTGAGGCTCAAACACAGGACTGGTTGACGATTACAAGAAAGGAGGTGGAGGGGGAAACCCCAGAGAAATTAAAGAGCTGGTCTGTTTCATTTCAGGCAGACAGGAAGCTGCTTGTTGTCCATCTGCGGCTGAGCGGACTTCCCTCATTCATCCAATCAACACTTACTGGGTGCCCACTGTTGCATGGGGCTTCCCAGGTGGCGCCAGTGGTAAAGAAGCCACCTGCCAATGCCGGAGACACAAGAGACTCGGGATCGATCCCTGGGTGGGGAAGATCCCCTGGAGGAGGGAAATGGCAACCCACTCCAGTATTCTCGCCTGGAAAATTCCACAGAGAGAGGGAGACCGGCGGGCTGCAGGGCGCAAAGAGTGGGGCACAACTGAGTATGCATGCCTAACACCACTGTTTGCATGGCCCTGCCCTGCTGGAATCAGAGTGTTTCAAGCACATCCCTTTCCTGGAGGAATCCCAGCCTGATGGGGTAAGGGGGCCCTCCCCTGAGCAAGTACTAGGCAGCATGACAAGTTCTGGCCATGCCAGAGGGGCTTCCGTCCGTGGTAGGAGGCTGCAGAATGTGAGGAAATGCCCCAAGAGCAGGGGGCGGGGGGGTGGAGGGGGTTTGGGGGGGAGTGTTTGGAACCAGGGGGAGGGGTTTGTCACAAGAGGCTGGCCTTTGTAGGAGGACATTCCAAGATAGAAGCAGAGGCCAGGAAGAGAAAAACATGCTCAAGGACCCAGAGGTCCTTCAGGGGGACTGAGCGTAGGTATGAAAAGGGAACAAAAAAGATGATCGAGTCAGGGGAACAGGAGGGTCAATAGGCTGGTTATGGGTAAGGCGACTTCATCCTGGAGGAGCCCACAACAAGCTTTAAGCAAGGGAGAGCTGTGATCACAGAGGTGCTTGAGAACTCGGACTGCCCTGGGGAGGCTGGATGGAGGGTGGGGCAGTTCAGGCTGGGGCATGCCCTGGGGAGGCCTGAGGGAAGGTTGCTGCAGGGTGGGCCATGGTGGGGACAGACAGGGCAGGCAGGAGGCCCTGTCTTGGGTCTTGGGCCGTCCCCTTCCCCTTGGCTGCTGCCGCCTCAGGCATCTAACCAGTGCAGCACCCCACCCCCACCCTCCCAGCACCTTCTTGCCAGCCCAGAAGCCTTCTGGGCTGCACAATTTGTGAAGAACATTATGTAAATGGGCTTTATGCAAATCCAGCCTCCCCTGCTCGCTGGACTCCTGAACCCTAATTAACTTGCCAGAGCCTCTCCGTTGCTGTCCCCTCTACGCCAGCCCAGCCCCCCACCCACTCCCCCAACCAAGAATCCATCTTCAGAGGCGAGCCCAGTCTAATCGCTCCCTCATTTGGATGTGCAGGCTGTCACCCACACGTTAGCCGGCAGGAGAAGGCGGCATTTCAGCCAGTTGACACTTCTGCTTCCGATACAGCTCCAAAATAAATGCCTGTTGTGTTGTTTTTTTCTTCTCTCCCCCTCCTGCTTTATTTTTGCTTGCTTCGAGAGCCAGAAACAGCTCTGGGGAAAGTTGATGCAATTTCTCATTATCTTCAAGTCTTTCTTCTCCCATCTTGGGCCATCCTCCCCTCCCCGACCTCAGAGTCAGGGGTCCCATAACCCTCTCCCCTTCCTCTCTCCAAAAGATGCGCTCTGGGAAGGAACAGGCATCTGTTGTTTTTGAAATCAGACCATCAAGGATTTATTCCTCAAGGCACTGACGATGAACGTGTGTATCCCTCAAGGTATGTTTCCGAACTAGAAAGAACCTCAGGAGCACCTCACCCAGCCTGGATTCTGAGATAGTGGAACCTAGATTCAGGGAGCACCAGGGACGCATCCAGGGTCACACAGCAGGGATGGAGTCACACCCAGCCCCCTCACCCACCCCACCCCCTGCCCCCACCGCAAGGCTGGCTTCCATCCCCCTCCCCTACCCAACCTAACATCCCCTGTGTCCCAAGCAGCTCAGTGAAAGGAGCTGCTCTTGACGGTCTTGTGCCTGCTCACTTTCAAGTGCAGAACAAAGCAAAATAAAGGCTGTCCCAGGAAACAGGAAGAATTGTGTTGTCAGCCGGTTCTTGCTGCTGCAGCAGATTCCCTGGATACCATTCTAAAGGCAGAAATGGGTGGGGTGGGCAAGTGGGGAAGGGCCGTTGTGCCTCTGGAGCTCAGGAGGGCAGAGCAGGTGTGTTTAAGGCTCAGCACTGTAAAGGGGTGCTTTTTTTTTGAGATGTAGTGTATAGGATATTTACTAGAGTTTGGTCTGACCACGCAGAGGGGGAATAAGCAGGGTGACTGTTCGACCATTCATTCATTCAGCCATCATTCATTCCGGAAGCATTTATTACCAGTAGCTCCTGGATCAGAGTGGACCCCTCAGATTCATTTCTGCCTGCCGAGCCTGGTAACCAACCCACTTGTCGCCCACGAGGAGCCCAAGATCACCATATGGAGGCAGCCGTCTGACACCACGTCTGTCCCAGTGGCCAAGTCTCTCTCCCTCCACCCTCAGCATCTGTGCACATGAATTTTTAAAGGGTCCACGTTTGGAAATCCCCAAAATTATCTTGTCCTTTCATTTTCGTTTCTGAGAAGGAATGATGTCTGCTTGTACTTAACCCTGAGAGGAAGTTTCTCACAGAAGAAGGAATCTGGAGTGAACACACACAGAGGGTTCAAATTTTATGACCTTAGGCAAGGCACTGCTTCCAAAATGTCATTTTCTCACCTGTGAAAGGAGGGCCATCACAGTGCCTCCTGCGACAGATAAATGCGAAAAATCACCTTCTCTCTGAGATGAAAGTCTGCTCACATGCCCTCTATTAAAGCCACCGTCAGTTTCTCATTAGTGTTTCAAAAACAAATGTAGGAAATCAGAATCCTTATAAGAATTTTATGATTAGAATTTTATTACATCAGAGACGCCATTGAAGATGTCTCCAGAAAACACGTGGGTCTAATTAGTTCACCTTTTCGAGCCTCAATTTTCTAGCTATAAAATGGGAATAATAGAATTAGCTACCTCCTAAGGTTGTGGGAAGGAAGAGTCTTAGTACTGCATGAGTCGTATAGTTAGGGCTCAGCAAATCCTGGACAAAAAATATAGACAGGCTTCCCTGGTGGTTCAGTGGTTAAAAGAAAAAAAAATCCGCCTGCCAATACAGGAGACATGGGTTCGATCTCTGGTCTGGGAAGATCCCCTGTGCTGCCTGCAACTAAGCCCATGAGTCTGTGCTCTAGAGCCCAGGAGTCATGACCCTGAGTCCATGCACCCCATGCACAATGAGAGAAGACTCCCCGGTGAAGAGTCCACGCGCAGCAACTAGAGAGCAGACTTTGCTCATAGCAACTCAAGAAAACCCAAGCAGCGACAAAGACCCAGCACAGCCAGCACTAAACAAATAAATAAAATTTTAAACAAGAATGTAGACATAAGTACATGTGTAAGTTAGGTGCACTGACAGGGAGTTCTCTAATCGATTAATTTAAAAGTAATTACCTAGGCTGTCTATAAAGGAAAGTTTCTCCTCCAGACTCAATGATAGATGATTTGAATAGAAATACTGGGTTACGTTCTTATTTCTATTTGGAAAGAAAACACACAAAAATGTTTTGAAGACTGTAGACATTAAATGAGTTTGCTTATTCCAACAGAAGACAAATCTATCTCTGAGAATAAGCATTCAGACTTGGATAGGTGGCAATTCTTCATATCTCAGGTTTCCAAACTCTCATCTTAAATACACGGCAGGCATGGTCCAAATGTCATTCTTGATGATATATTCGATGACAAATGCCAGGATATGCATGGCGCACTTTACAATTATTATAGAGCTCTTCAACCCTCCTCTGCTTTGGAATTTTTTTCTTTGGGGGCATTGGAATGTCGCTACAGAGACTACCACAGCTCAAGTTCACGGCCAGCCATCAGTCTCACTCTGAGATATTACTTAGTCCTATGAGGCAAGGAGATCTTATTTAGCACACCAGCTCCTGTCAATCTGCAGCTGCAGCCTGAAGTGCTGTGTTAAGAAGGATTCTGAGGCCTTATCTAAGCTTAATGCCAAAGAGTGCCTTATGGATTAGTGATGTCTGCTGAGGAGCGAGGTGATGGCAGGGCATGTGTGCCTCATATGTGCTCACCTCGAGTTAGCATAACCCTCTGTGTATGACAGTCAAAGAAACTGAAGCTCGGAGAGGGAAACTCAGTTGCCAGGGTCACACAGCTCTTTTGTGGCAGAGGGAGAAATGGAATGAGTATCTCCTGGCTCTGTGCCCAGGCCTCTTTCCTCTCCATGGTGACACACGCGGTCCCTAGGAGATCCGGTGGCATCTATGAGGCAGTCATACGTTTGGCATTTGCCATCCTATTTACCACCCCGATATGGTCCAAAAAGATCTGCAGTGATTACACTCCAGAAATATACATTTCAAGAGAAATGCACACATTACCAGAGGACTCAAACAAAACAGACAAGGCAAACAAGGGGAAGGAACCAGGAAAATGGGAATAAAAAACAAGAGGGCGCCAAGAGTAAGTTTGACACACAAAAATGCATCCCTGTGCAGGTGCAAGGCGACTGGTGGCCAATGCAAAGAAGTAACCAGGAATCCAAGAGTTGGAAAAGGGGGATTCAGTCATTCAAAAGAAAGAGATTTCTGTGAAGTTCTCCTGGGAGAAATAACCTCCATGGGTGCTCATGCCCAGGCAGCTATGAGGCATTGCAGGGTGTTCCTCAAAGTTACGTCTCCAAGAAACAAAGCAATTTTGATACCACTGAGTCTTGGAATGTCTCCTGGTGAAGGTCAGTAATGAAATGTCAAGGGTGGTCCAAGAACTCAAGATTTTTAGTGTTGACAGCCATGTTTCCAAAGCCAGCAGTCAGGTTCTATTGTTCCTCCTACTTGACCTCCTGGCAGTCTTTGATATAGTTGGTGGCCTCACCCTTGGTTTTATGCTCACCTGCAGGACACCACATTCTCTTGCATATCCTTCTTTGTCAATGACAGCTGCTTCCCCATATCCTGGGTGGCACATTTATCCTCTCCTCCAGGGTCTAAATGTTGCAGGCTCCAAGACTCAGCCTACAGGCCTTCTCTTACACTTCTCTGTCCTCAGCTCCTGGTGATCTCATGGCTTTAAAACCATCCTCGGGCAGATGACTTCAAAATTTATATCTCCAGCCTGACCTCTCTCCTAGACTCCAGACTCATACATCCACCGGCCCCCTTGACATCCCCAGCTGGACACTAATGGCATCTCAAACTTCAGACGTCCATCGCCAGAGACTCGATGCCACCCAACCCTTTCTCTAACCTGGTACCACTCCCTCATCCTCCCCCATTTCAGGGAATGGCAACACTGTTCCCCTAGTTACTCAGGCCAGAAACCTGGGACTTGACCTTTACTCCTGTCTTCTTGTCTCATCTGATATCCAATTCATCAATAAGTCCTGACAACTCAATTACAAAAACTACTTCAAATGCAACCCTCTTTCCCCGTCTCAGCCACAGCCTCCCCGTTTGAGCCACCTTACCTTCACACTTTACAGCTAGTGGACAGGGAACTTCTCCAACCTCACCTTTCTGATTCCACTCCTGCCCCCTACAGTCTGTTCTCCAGACAGCAGTCAGAACAACCATTATTTTAAATGCTGATCTGATCAGATCTGGCTCAGAGGCCTCCATCACTCTGCTCCAGTCACACTGGGCTCCTGCTGGGGACACTCTCCTCTCAATAACTCTGCATTTCCTGGTTCCTTCTCTTGAGATTCTCTTTCCCTAGACAGCCCATAGTTTAGTCCCTTACCCATGACTCTGATGAAATACCACCTCCTCCAGGAGGCCTTCCCCTGACCACTCTGTTTTAAATGGACTTTACCAGCTTCCCTCTCAACTTCCTCCAGCATCTCTGCCCATTCTTCACCAACATCCCTCCCACCTCTTACTATCAACCCTCATACCCTACTGACTTCCCTCCCACCCCACCCCCACCTTCGCTCCCACCACCACCACCACCACCACCAGGAAGAGATCTTGTCTGTCTCTTGCCCACACCACGCTATGAGAGCAGGGATATTTGCCTCATTTTCAAACCACTGTAGCCTCATATCTTGCACTTAACACATGCTAAGTCACTTCCGTCATGTCCTACTCTTTGTGACCCTATGGACTGTAGCCTGGCAGACTCCTCTATCGATGGGATTCTCCAGGCAGGAATACTGGAGTGGGTTGCTGTGCCCTCCTCCAGAGTATATGTACATAATAGGTGCTCAATAAACACATCTTGCACCAATGGCTCTCTACTCATTGGACTTATTCAAGATAAATCCCTGAACTGAAAATTCCAAGGTGATCAGCCCATGGGGGAAGCAGAGTGAACTCGGGTCCCTCATTGGCGGCTAAGTTGGCAGGAAAGTTTTGCCTTCGACGGTGGCACATGGAGTCACATCTGTCCCCTCGGCTGATGCCACTAGGGATGTCCCGATGATTTCCACAGCATCCCCCTACTCATAAATATCCCCCCTTGGTGTCAGCTGACCCCTCGGATCTCACCAGAGGGAATACTGTCATCAAACCCCCAATAAATTGCTAAAAGCCTAAGCAGATTGGGCCAATTTACAGCAGGTTTTGACTTTAATAATGTTTTGTCTTGGATTTGGCCCTAATTATAAATCATTTGCAACTGTGCTTTAAACCATAAGCAAATCTTACATGGCATTCTTATTATCTACTTAATATCGCAGGAAGAAAGATTTACGGAATCGCATTCTGGGAATTAAGCAAACGAGGAAACTTTAGGTGAAGGTGAAACACAGGAAAATTATAGTTTTGTCATAAAACGCTGATTGATCAATGATTATTGTGAAACTGTAGGAACTAAGCTGGCGTCAACATAAATCTGTAATTGGCTGGATTTATTCTTTTTCAAAATACTGTATTTCCTACCGTTTTGACCATCATGTTAATCTGAGCCTGTCAGATTTACTGTAGTTTTAACTTAATTAACTCCATTGAGCTGATGCATATATGTGTGTGTGCAAGTGAATGTAGTGTGTGCGTGGGCATGTGTGTGGTTTAGATAGATAGGTAGACAGATTAGATGGATGGGTAGAGATTGAGAGATTAAATGAAGGATAAAGAGACAGGGAGAGCGAGACTAGGAGGAGGGACAGAGAGATGGAAAGACGGAGCAACAGGTAGATTAGATGCATGGACAAACAGAGAGACAGATGCATTTCCACTAGCTGTTTGTACTTTTTAATGCTTTGTGTTTTTCTTTAAATCTAACTTTTAATTTGAAGATAACACCCCAAGCTATGTGAAGCCAATCCTGCTGCAGAAATGGGTCCAAAGCACTACTTCCTACATCATCCTCCTGAGGGGTAGCCACCGAGGGTCATGAAGTCGCATCTCAGGAGGCAGGGAGGACTGCAGACAGCTCACGGTTGGCTCGGACCTTGGCTCTGCAGTTTGCTGGCTGTATCGCTCTAAAGAACCTACATCACCTCACTGAGCCTCAGAGTCCTGCATCTGTAAAATGGGAATAATTACAGCCACTTCAGAGGCCACTCTGAGGCTTAAAGGCAATGGCAGATGTGAAGTGGTTAGCCCTGGGGCTTGCACATTGCAGACGCCCAGGACGTGCTGTGGAAGCTCCCTTTTCCTCTTCCCGGTTAGAGGATGGACTTGTGATGTAGGGGCAAGGGGAGCATGCCCTAAGGAACGAGGTCCAGGAAGCACTCTAACCCTCAGAGCGACCCTCACAGAGAGGGTAGTCCTCACACCAAGGGGAAACCAGACTGGACCTCAGAATCCTCTTCTGTCTCCGCAGGACCAGTGAGATGGTAGGTCCAGACCAAAACCACACAGGGACACAAAACCACATGCTAATGCAAAACGGAGTGAGTGAAAGGCGCTCGGTCGTGTCCGACTCTTTGTGACCCCATGGACTACACAGTCCATGGAATTCTCCAGGCCAGAATACTGGTGCGGGTGGCCTTTCCCTTCTCCAGGGGATCTTCCCAACCCAGAGATTGAACCCAGGTCTCCCACACTGCAGGCGGATTCTTTACCAGCTGAGTCACAATGGAAACAGTAGTAGCCTCCACTCAGTCCTTCAGTTCATTTCAGTTCAGTCGCTCAGTCAGGTCCGACTCTTTGCGACCCCATGGACTGCAGCACACCAGGCTTCCCTGTCCATCACCAACTCCCAGAGCTTACTCAAACTCATGTCCATTGAGTCAATGATGCCATCCAACCATCTCCTCCTCTGTCGTCCCCTTCTCCTCCCGCCTTCAATCTTTCCCAGGATCTTTTCAAATGAGTCAGTTCTTCGCATCAGGTGGCCAAAGTCCTTACAGTCATACTTTGTGAAATCTCAGCAGAGCCAACCACCTCTGGGCTAAGAATGAAGATGTCAGAGGTGTGACTTGCCCAAGCAAACAGCAAACAGTGGCAGAACCAAGACTCCAAACCCGCAAGCTGAGCTCTGAGCTTTGCTGCTTTAGAGTACGGGGGTCACACATCCCCCCTTCGGCGGCGGCCTCTCTCTTGGAGGGAAAGGGAGACCCAGCGGAGCCATTTCAGTCTCTTCTCAGCTAATTGCTGAGGACAGACCTGGGAAGTAGCCAGTCTGAGGTGGAACCTCCCCCTCTCTTCTCACATAGTAGTGCATTTGGGTTGAACAGTGCTCTTTTTCTTGACACAGCCAGTGAAAAATATTTTCTGAAGCTATTCTGAGTCACTGATTCACACTGTCTGTTTTCAAGTTGCCCAGGGTCAAGAGAGTCAACCGTGGCTAAATGAACCCAGACATTGAATTTCACCAAAAAGTAAATATTCTGAGCCATTAAAAAAAAAAAATGTTGGTTTCAAATATAACTGTCATGTACAATCTCCCTTCCTCTCTCCCCCATCTCCCTCTCCCAACCTCTCTCCCTCCTTCCTTCCTTTTCACCTTGATTTCTTCTTCTCTTTTCTCTACCCTTCTATTCTTCAGTCTTTCTCTTCCTCCTTTTTAAATCTCTCCTTCTTTGTCCTGTTCCATTTTCCCTTTTATTTCCCTCTCTCCCTTCCTCTATTCTCTTCTATCTTCCTTCCTTCTCTTTTGTGTTAAAATATGTACAGGAGTCTTTCGTTTCTTTGTTTTACAATGGTGATCAGGAGATGACTGCCATTGAAAAGATGGTTTGGACTTCCCTGGTGCGCCAGTGACTAAGAATCTGCCTGCCAATGAAGGGGAACAGGGATTCAATCTCTGGTCTGGGAGGATCCCATAGGCTGTAGAGTAACTAACCCGGGGACCACAACTACTGAGCTGGAGCTCCAGAGCCCAAGAGCCGCAACTCCTGAAGCAAGTGTGCTCTGCAGCTTGTGCTTTGCAACAGGAGAAGCCACTGCAATGAGAAGCCCAAGCACTGCAACTGGAGAGTGGAGCCCCAGCTCGCTGCAACTAGAGAAAGCCCCAGAACAGCAACGGAGGACCCAGTGCAGCAAAATATTTTTTTGATTTTTTTTTTTTTAATTAGAAAAAAAAGGTTTTTGCTCACATTTCCCAAGAGGAGGGGACACAACAGGCTGGGCCATGTGGGGAAACACCAGGAGATTCTGGTAGGGAGGCAGAAGGAACAAGAAGAAAACATGTGCCAGAGACCTGAGTGTGGTTTTTGCCAGGAAGGACAGGTGAGGCAAGAGTGAGCTAACCTAGTGTTGGCTAGCTGCAGGATTTCAGCAGACTTAGGGCTTCCTGGCTGGCGGCGCGGCCAGTGAGGAATCTGCACGACGCGGGAGGCCTGGGCTCCACCCCGGGCCCCGTGGGGCGGATCTGCCCACCAGAGGGGAGGCCTGGGCTCCAGCCCCTGCCGTGGAGGCCCCCGCTCCGCCCTTGGGTTGGGAAGATCCCCTGGAGAAGAAGGGAACAGCTGGCACCCAGCAGAGGGCCTTCCCAGGGTGGCTTTTGGGGGCTTCCCTGGGGCTCGGATGGGAGAACGGGCCTGGGTTCCATCCCTGGGTTGGGAAGACCCCTGGAGGAGGGGATAGCAGCCTTCTCTGGAGGGCCTGCAGTCCATGGGGCTGCAAAGAGTTGGATACAACTGAGCAACTGATCACAGCTGGACCATAGAGCTGATGGCTCCCTGTCGTCTGGGACCTAGCCCCAGGGTGGCTCGGACAGAGAGGTGGTATCCTGAGCTGCAGAAGCCCGATAAAAGGAGGTAGAGGAGTGTGTGGCCTTTGCATTCGTCGGTTTGTGTATCAAAGATGTGCTGAAAGGCAATGCATGCTCCCTCTAGGAAGCAGCTAACCCTGGGAGGGGCAGTTAGGGGGTCTGCAAGGTGCCGCCACCATGTCAAAGCATCATGACATCCAAAACATGTTTTAAAACCTTTCTCCTTTCTCTCTCCTCCCTTCTGCCTCCTCCGAGTCTGCAAAGAACTCACCACAAATGTTGAGGTGAGTGTGAATAAAGGGCTGGATTGGGTGGGCAACCAGGCGCCAGGAGAGGAACACAGTCTCAAGAATGACAGAGGAGACAGAGCCCTGGCTTTCAGAGACTGAAGGTGCCTCCCACCAGCCAGTGGAGGAAAGAGCTTCACGCAGCTCCCGCCAGCCTGAGCCCTACCCTTCTGCGTCTCAGAAGCCATCCCCTGTCCTGACAGCCGTGCCCACTGCTTCCTCACCCTGCCACCATCCCGTGGGCTGGTTGTTTTGCCCAGGCCTGGAATTACCCAAATCCCCCTTAAATACACGGCTGCAAATGAGGACACTGGAAAAAAGGCAATAATTGTGACAGTAACTCACAGGGCCAGGCCTGACACGTCTCTAATTGCCTGCTAAAATTGTCGCTGTCTCCTAAAGTGCAAATTATCACCCGAAATGACAAGAATAATGAATGAGTAACTCTGATGTAATGCAACAATTAGTCCTCAAAGACACTGTCTAATATGGTAATTCAGAACACCCACTCCTTGTTATTAAGTGCCTGATAATTATTTAATTATCTATCTGCCAGCATGATTTACTTGGTTTATTTAGCTGCAGATGTGGGCAGGAGCATTTGGGTTTAAGGTCAGGACGAGCTGGCCCCTCTGTCGGCCGCCACTTCGCTTTGCTTGGGTGCTGGAGGCCACTGTCTGTCTGACGCCCCTAATTGACTCTGGCAGCCCGGGACCCAGAGTCAGAAAATCCTCCTCTCTCCACTCCTGGCTTTGGCCTGCGGTAACTCAGGGACTGAGGTCCATGAAGACCAGGACTGAAGGTCTCTAGTTGCCTCTTGCCCAGTGGACCCCCAACAAGTGATAAGATTATTTAGGGTAAACAGTTGCCCCACCAAGATTGAGGTGAGTGTCCAGTCTGTGTCAGGCTCACGGCCATGTTTGCCCAAATGTTAGCTCATGTAATCTCAGTAACGACAGGAGGTAAAACAGTATCAGCGTGTGACAGAGGAGGTCACTTGCCAAAGTTCCCACCGTAAACAAGTGATGAGGCCAGGACCACCGGCCCAGAGCCACTGTGTGCTCCTGGACCCTGACACCTGCCACAGTGAGGCTGGCCCCAGAGCTCCCAGACACAGCTTAGTCCAGGGCCAGGGCACAAACAGGAGAGTCCGTGTCAGGATTCAGGAGGTCAGGTCTTGGTCTCCAAACCACAAAATGACTGATAGGAGAAGAAGGAAGAAGGTTTAGTCTGTGTTGGTTCAAAGAACTCAGAGTCAAGAAGTAGAGACTGCTACAGAGAGACAGGCTTGGGATCTAAAACTGGACCACTTACTAGCTGAATGCACTTGGGTACATTACTGAACTTCTCAAAGCCTCAGTTTCCTCATCTGTAAAATGGGTGTGATCAGAAAGTCTCTCCATGACCAGCCTGTCAAAAGTACCCCTCATTATCATCAGATACTCTCCATTCAGCGCCCTGTTGGTTTCCTTTACCACATGTGTGTATATCTGAAATTATCTTATTTATCTAGTTACCCACTACACACACACACACACACACACACACACGAATATAAGCTCCAAGGACAGGGATCTTTTCTGTCTTATTTTTTTATCTTGTTTATACTGCTGTATTTTGAGTCTTTGTTAGAGTTTAAGTATTATAATTATCTTCTAATTAAAATAAATAATTTTTTAAAACTACATTAACTACCACAGTATACATAGATTGAAATGATTCTTTTTCATAAAGTTTTACTTATAATACATTGTTTACAAAAATCAAACCAAAGATTCGAACTAGCTATTCCTTGGTGCACATTATAAAAAATAATAATTAAAAAATAAATAAAATAAAATAAAAATTGTACAAAATAGTCATAGTCCACAAATTTATAAAAATCTAATTGTTCTCAGAATATTATTCCAGAGAACACTTACTTTGTCTGCCTTATTTATTCATCAATGTGCCTGCGCCTAGCACAATGCTCTACACGATATGAATCATGGTGTATTACAGGCCCTCTACAAATACCTGCAGAATAAACGAACGAGTGAATGATCAGAACCCAGACGTGTTCTCAGGCCAGCATGACCCTCCCTGAGTGATGTTCCGGTGTCTGCACACACGGCTCTCTGCCGTACTCTCCCCAGCCACCCCCTCTAATGATGCCCCAGCTTCACACCCACACAGCTTCCACGTGCAATAGGCCATGCTGGCCACCCAGCTGGGACCCTGGGATTCTCCTGGGCGCCCCAGCCAGTGGGGCCCATGCTCCCAGCAGCTTCCCAGGTCCACACATCTGAGGAGTAAGTGTGGTTGGCCCAGGCCATCTGCAGTGGATGATCTGGGTTCTCACACACCTGTGTAACTTCAACACTTCCCATTTCTGGGCACATTTGCCCAACTTCCATGCTCCCGCACGCAGGGTCTCATGGTCGAGGACGTCCTCCGTCTGCTGGAGCTCTCCACGGCCCCACACAGGTCAAGCCGTGCTCCTTCAGGCTGGGAATCAAGCTCCCAGGGAAGCAGCCTTCAGGAGGACTGATGGGAGTCGGTGGAGAGAGAGCCTGCTCTCTCACGGGGCGTGCATTTTCTTACCGTCTCTGTCAGTTTCCCGGCAGGATGAAGCTCCAGTTTCCCAGCGGCACGTAGCATCAGTGCCCTACTCAGGTACCTTGGAAAGACCAGTCCATCCAGTCCCACCTACTGCAGCTAAGAATTGCCCTCAGCCAACAAGAGCCAGCTTGCTTGGAAATACCCTGGAGACTACACTCTCCCCCGGGGTGTCCCACCGCCACTAACTAAGTGGCGTAAGATGCAAAAGGCCAGCCTCCTTGCTCCAGGGCAGGACAGCTCTACAGTGCTATTCAGGCTCCAGGGCCCTTGGGGGTCATCTGGAGGGTGGACGTCAACTGCACCACACCTCTTCCTAGGTCCTCAAAGGCAGGACATATCTGACTCGTTGACAAAGCACCATATTTCTTCACTTAGTGAATGAATGAATATGCACATAATACATTCATATATACATACATGAATGATTGGATCAGAGCCATAGGATTCCCAAATCATGACCAGAACCCTCTTTTCTAAATCATCAGATTGTTCACTGAAGTGGCAGGAGGCAGTGAAGGGGAGGTCTGGGTTGGGAGTCTGAAGATCTCAGCTCTTGTCTTTGACTTACTGGGTAACTTGAGACCCCATGCAGTAGGTCTCCATTTTTCCATCTGTCCAAGAAGGAAAAGAATATTTTTCTCCACATTCTCTTCCAGCCAAACATAGTGTACGTTTTGCGATATATTTTTAATTTTCTATTTTGAAACAATTTTAGACAAAAGGTTAAAAATAATAATAAAGGAAGAAGACCAGTAGCACAGAGAGCTCCCTATATCCTTCACCTAGCTTCCCTGAACGCTGATGGTCTGTGATCTTTAAGCCTTGGTTTCAAATGTCCGGGCGATGGTCTTCAGCCTGGAGATGTGGCAGGAGCACCAGAAAGGAAGCCCCGCTGAGCACACGCAGAATGAAAACGCACCTTGCTGGGCAGCCTTGGAAAACCAGGCAGCAGCAGACAGACGAAACGCCTTCCCTTTTCATTTCTCTCTGCTGCTCGTGGTACCTCCACTGCTTCTTTTATTTGTGGTCTCTCACCTCCTGTGCCATGGCAAACAAGGGACTTTATAAATATTTCAAGCACTAATAATTTGTGCTGTCCCTGCTTAGACTTTTAAATGAATCTAAGAGCATTTCTCTCTGAGAAATCTGACAAAATGCAGGCGGGTGAAAGAAATAGCACCACCGGCCGCTGCCTGAGCTGGGTTCTTGATGGAGAGATGGCACCAGAGGCTGTGGCCCAAGGATGTAAGATACCCATCTTTTCTCCCACCCCCATCCCCCAGAGCTCTGGGGTGGCTCTGCCTGGCAGGGGAAATAGCCAGTCTAAATCCCCGGTCCACAGGGTGGGGAGACCCCCACTGCTCCAGCTGACAAAGAGAAAGAGAGAGAGGACTGGTTACTTCTGTGATTGGTTTTAGAATCAGATATTCTTGGGTGATGCTGGAAAAGATTGAAGGCAGGAGAAGAAGGGGGCAGCAGAGAATGAGATGGCTGGATGGCATCACTGGCTCAATGGATGTGAGTTTCGAGCAAACCCCAGGAGATTGTCAAGGACAGGGAAACCTGGTGTGCTGCAGTCCATGGGGTCGCAAAGAGTCTGACTCAACTGAGCTACTGAGCAACAACAACAATTGCTGGGTTCAGATCTCAGCTGTCTACTCATTATCTGTGTGGCCTTGGGCAAGTAACTTCACCTCTCTAAGTCTTTGTTTCTTTATCTATGAAGTGGATATCGTCAGGATTAAATGAAAGTACTCATAGAGAGTATTTAGAGTCTAGCTTATGCCATGCACTCAATGCTCAGTAGCTGGTATTTTCCCTTTCGATATTTCCAAGATTTATTTCCAATATTTATAATGGCTCAGACATATGTTAGTTTCTCATTCACACAGACTACTTGATGAGGTTCTAGGTTGGCTCAGGAGAGTGAGTAGGGGGGATATTATTCTACTTTTCCCAAGTTAATGGAGATTCTGCCATAGCTTCAACATTTTCCTGGGGGCTCACCACCCAGCCAGCAGAGAGGAAAAGAATCGAAGGGAGGGTCACAGAGAGTTCCTCCTGCCCCTCTGAAGCTCACACACAGTCTAGGAGCAGGAGAGCTATGGAAACCACAGTCTGTAAGATGCAGGGCAGATCTTCAAGGAAGGAGGGCCCAGGGCACTCAGGAGAACAGAGAAGAAGGAGATGTTTTCAGGAAGCAAACCCAATCCTGGCACATGTGCCTGAACCCCTTTAGAGGTTCACCTTGTTCTCAGGATGGAGACTGGACTCCTTCTCCAGCTTTCAAGCCCACCTGGTCCAGTCCCCCAGCCTCTCCAGCCTTGGCCCCTCCTCTTCCTGCAGTCCCGACACTCTGGGCTTCTTTTTTATTCCCCGAAAGGGCCACAATCACAGGGCATCCATACAATTTATCTTTCAAGCTAGGCCACTTTGGAGAGAGAAAGAGGATGCTACCAATCCATAACCCAGGACAGCTGGGGTTGTCTAGGACAGACACGAATATGTGGTCGCTATACTGCACTGGTCCTGCCACAGGACCTGCCACAGGACCAGCAAACTTGCCTGATGCTTCAGCATCACTTCCTCAAGGAAGCCTCTTCTGATTACCAATTGAAGTCAGATCCCTTTGCTATATGTTCTCCTAGAACCTGTTTCTCTCTCTCCTCTCTCTGGCTGTGCTGGGTCTTCAATGCTGTGCACAGGATTTCTCCAGTTGCTGCGTGTGGGCCTCTCGTGGTGGCTTCTCTTGTTGCAGAGCGTAGGCTCTAGAGTGCACGGGCTGCAGTAGTTTTGGTACACAGGTTCAGCAGTTTTGCCTCGCAGGCTCTAGAGCACGGGCCCAGTACTGTGGCACACAAGCTTAGTTGCCTCACAGCATGAGAGACCTTCCCGGACCAGGGATTGAACCCATGTCCCCTGTCTTGGGGGACTTCCCTGACAGCTCAGTTGATAAAGAATCTGTCTGAATGCAGGAGACCCAGGTTCGATTCCTGGGCTGGGAAGATTCACTGGAGAAGGGATAGACTACCTACTCCAGTATTCTTGGGCTTCCCTTGGGGCTTAACTGGTAAAGAATCTGCCTGCAATGCAGGAGACCCTGGTTCGATCCCTGGGTTGGGAAGAGCCCTGGTGAAGGGAAAGGCTACCCACTCCAGTATTCTGACCTGGAGAATTCCAGGACTGTATAGTCCATAGGGTCACAAAGAGTCAGACACAACTGAGCAACTTTCACTTTCAGTTTCCCCTGCACTGGCAGGCAGATTCTTAACCACGGAGCCACCAAGGAAGCCCTCAGTTCAGTTCAGTCGCTCAGTCGTGTCCGACTCTTTGCAACCCCATGAATCGCAGCACGTCAGGCCTCCCTGTCCATCACCAACTCTCTGAGTTCACTCAGACTCACATCCATTGAGTCAGTGATGCCATCCAGCCATCTCATCCTCTGTCGTCCCCTTCTCCTCCTGCCCCCAGTCCCTCCCAGCATCAGAGTCTTTTCCAATGAGTCAACTCTTCGCATGAGGTGGCCAAAGTACTGGAGAAGGGAAGCCCTAGAACCCTCTTATTTCATTAGGGGCACTAATTTAAATTCCTACATGTATGTTCAATCGTTTATGTATTTGATAGTTGTCTCTCTCTTCCCATCAGGACTGTAAGTTCCATGAAGGTAGGAACTTTTTCATCTCTTTTTCAGCTCAGGCTGTGCCTCCAATGTCCAGCGCAAAGTAAGCAATCAATAAACATTGGAATACGTGAATAATTGTTCACTTCTGCTCAGAGGGATCAAAATAGAAACATTGTGACGCAAAAGGACACTTAAGCACGGTCTAGAAGGGTAAGTACAAGATGGGAGGACATGTGGAAGCAGATGAACAGCACTGCAGATGGGGAGACCCCGTGAACAGACGCAAAGATGCTGGGCCATATCCAGAGAGTGCCCCAGAGTTTAATACCTGGAGCACACAGGTGTAGGGGAAATGTGGGAGTGAGCCGGCCGGGGGAAGGGTCAGGGTGGGAGACTCCGAATGCCAAGGAGTGGTGCTTGGAAGAGGACTCACCCTCACATGTGCTTGAGAGTGATGCCACTGGAAATGGGGTATAGCCCTCTGAGCAAACCAAGGGACTACTGGCTACAGTAGCAACTCTCCTTAAACTTTTTTAATGGCATTTTGACAATAAAACAGAGTCAGGGGTGTGTCCTGGGGCGGGGCCGGGGGGGGGGGGATTAAACGGCCTCATTCAACGCCCTTTTCAGGGCCCATCCCTGCTGGGACCGTGAGATGAGGCCGGGTGGTCTACCCCGTTAGGAAGATGCTGTCCATCTGGCTGTCTGCATGATGTTATTTATAATGCTACTAACCCACAGCCAGGCTGTAAAAGAGTGAAGGACAGAGGAGCCTGAAGAAGAATTCAGTGTCCAGCTCCTTAGCAAGGGAGGCAGTTGACTTTGGAGCCAGCTCTCCTGGCAGCCCAGGGTGAGGACTGAGTGGTCTGCTGCCTGGGCCACACAGCTTGTGATGACTTGACCAGGATTTGCCCAGATCTTACCCAGAACATTTTCGCACTGTATTCACCATTACCAAAAGAAAACAGTAGAAGAGGTCTGAGTAGATTTTCCTTTCTTCGTGAGTTTCTAAGAAAGAACAGGTAGGCACCTTCCTGGATGGGGGGGCGAAAGGGGCCCGGGGCCCAGGCCGGGGGGGGCGGCCCGGCGGGACCGGGGGGGGAGGAAGGGAGGGGGGACGCAGCGCGGTGCAGGGCGGGCGGGGGGGCCGCAGGGTGCCGCCGGCCAAATGGGACTTAGATGTGAGCCCCGATCTGGGGGGCAGGCGGCAGCCTGGCACCCGGAGAGAAGGTGGAGACCACACTGTTCAGACGGGGCCATTTGTGTGTCTGACAGCCGCAAGGGCTTGTCCAGAAGTTTGGATGATGCCGTACGGCTCTCTCATAGCGAAATGTAGAATCAGATGAACATATTTTTCATGACTTGAGGGATGGATATTGCTTCAGGAAGGGAGACATACTTTCTGAGCCCAGAACTCTTGTTAACTCTGTTTTACTTTTGGCGTCTTAACTGTACTTAATAAATACGCAGGGATACTAGTGTGCATACGTGTGTGTGTGCACATACAAATGTGTGGTGTCACTGGGGTGCATGGTAACCCATGTAAATGAGGAAGGAGGGACCAATATGGATTTTATACCGTCTGTAAGCCAGGGAACCGGTCAGTCTCCTATTGAATCCCCTCAACAATCAGTTAGCTATGTATTGTGATCCCCTCTACAGAGAGGAAGAAATGAAACTTAGAGGGAGGAAAGGGCCTGGCCAAACCAGCCCAGAATATACCACCTTCCCAAACACCAACCCATTGCCCAGCACACGTGGCCACCACATCTGAAGTTCTCAAAGTCAGCTCCCGTCAACCTCATTTCTACATCATCTTCTCTCTAAACTATAAGTTCCTCCGGCACAGGAATCACGTGCCATTAGCTGTGACTCCACCAGGGGTGGCAAACAGTGTATGTTCAAATAACTGTAGCTGGCATAAAGTTCTGGGCCCTAATCCCTAACTGTTTAAGCATATATATTCACACTTCTACAGACTGATCATCTCAAGCCTATTTCAACAAAGGAATCAGTGAAATACAAAAAAAAAATGGTCGTTATTCAATAATTATGCCTCTGAAACCATGGCAAAAGATGTTATTCTACAAAGAATCTGAAAGAGACTTTTTGAGTTTTCCTGGTCCACAGAGGGAGTGTCCCCAAGCTGCAAAGGTAAAATGCCGAACAAAGACTCAGAGAAAAATTCTAGTCACTATTCATTAATCCTCAATTATATGTTAGACATAGTATGACGTGCTTTACATGCATTAACTCAGTATTTATCCTCAAAACACCCCTGGAGTTGGCATTTTATTCCTCACTCTATGGGCAAGTCCAGAGAGGTGATGTGATTTGCCCAAGGACACACAGCTAGTAAGTGGCAGAGCCAGGATTCAGATATAGGCTTGTCTGTGCCTTTTGCCCTAGCATCCTCCTCAACAGGGCTCCAAAACAGATAAACCCTGCAGATGCTTCAAAAGACAATGAGCTTCTCAGATTTCTTCCTCTGGTCATTCATTCACTAAAACCACGTTTCTCAAGGCCCTTTGAAAGGTGCCGAGTGTAGATAGGTGAATAAGACATGGTCCCTGCCCCCAAGTGCTCACAGTCTCGTGCAGATGAGACTGGAAAGTAAGATAAAGTGTTGTGAGGATTCTGGGGGCCAGAAAGGCGAGGGAGATGAATAGACAGAATTTTTCTAATTTATGAGATTTGGTTTCCTCATACCTACACTGAGGAGGTTTGAAAAGGCTATGGTTTCAAGGGTTTGTTCAAAAACTAACTGTAAACAACTACACATTTTATCGACATTATTTTGATATAGTATGCAAAGTACCCTTTAGCTGAAAAGATGCTAAAACAGTTTATTAAATTGCACTCCACTGAATTTCATTACATTGTTGGGACATCTTGTGCAGGGAAGTTTTTCTTACTTGAATTTGCTTGTGTTGCGTTGAGTTAGGTTGGTAGACTGATAAGCAGTTATTGTATTTTTATAATTTGTTGAGTTGAGTTGGTTTGTTAAATAATATCTGGTCAAATTGGGTTGCATTTTGTTAGCTGAGCTGGGCTGAGCTGGGTCATTATATTGGTGAATTTCTTTTTTTTTTTAATACTTTATTCTACATTACAATACTGTATTTGTTCTGCCATACATTGACATGAATCAGCCACAGGTGTACACGATCTCCCAATGCCAAAGCCCCCTCCCACCTCCCACCCCATATCATCTCTCTGGATCATCCTGTGCACCAGCCCCAAGCATCCTGTATCCAGTATTGAACATAGACTGGCGCTTCGTTTCTTATATGATAGTATACATGTTTCAATGCCATTCTCCCAAATCATCCCACCCTCTCCCTCTCCCTCAGAGGCCAAAAGTCCGTTCTATACCTCTGTGTCTCTTTTGTTGTCTCACAGAGAGGGTCATCATAACTATCTTTCTAAATTCCATATATATGTGTCAGTATACTGTATTGGTGTTTTTCTTTCTGGCTTACTTCACTCTGTATAATCGGCTCCAGTTTCATCCATCTCATTAGAACTGAGTCAAATTTATTCTTTTTAAGGGCTCAGTAATACTCCATTGTGTATATGTACCACAGCTTTCTTATCCATTCATCTGCTGATGGACATCTAGGTTGTTTCCATGTCCTGGCTATTACAAACCGTGCTGCAGTGAACATTGGGGTACATGTGTCTCTTTCAATTCTGGTTTCCTCGGTGTGTATGCCCAGCAGGGGGATTGCTGGGTCATAAGGCAGTTCTATTTGCAATTTTTAAGGAATCTCCACACTGTTTTCCATAGTGGCTGTACTAGATTGCATTCCCACCAGCAGTGTAAGAGGGTTCCCTTTTCTCCACATCCTCTCCAGCATTTATTGCTTGTAGACTTTTGGATCGCAGCCATTCTGACATATATTGGTGAATTTCAGTGGAAGTGATGTGAACTAAGTTGGGTACATTTTGTAGGATTCAATTGGCTTGGCTTGGCATGAATGAAACTGATTTGTATTCATCTATTTTAGAAAGTCTTTCTGGTATGGAAGCACTTTCTGTCCAACAACTAGAATTGCTCTGGAAAGCTCTATATTCATGGCAAAAACCACAATGGACAGTGTTTTGTATTAAGGAGGCCTGATGCAAATAAATAGCCTGAGAAGACTGGGTCTTCCTATCTCTGCTAAAGTCCAGTTTACTTTCTAGAAAGATTGCAATAAGGGTATCAGAAGTGGGATACTGCAAAGGTAAAAGGCTTTTACTCACTTCTGGCACCTCCATGGGATGAATTCCATTCATCCATTTGCCAAGCATTATGGAGCACTTCTACATGAGATGCTCTGTTCTGGGTACTGAAAACTGAGGACGAACAATGCCCTTTTAATGTCCCTTTTCAGGAATTAATCATCTCAAGCAATTACTATCCACATACCATTGTCTTCTCTGGGCAAACTCTTTATCCTTGAACCTGACTACAAGCATACCTTGTTTTATTGCACTTCACAGATAACACACTTTGTTTTTGCTTTACAAATGGAAGGCTTTTGGCAACGCTGCATTGACCAAATCTATCAACAGCATTTGCTCACTTCATGTCTGTGTCACATTTTGGCAATTCTTACAGTATTTCAAACTTTTTCATTATTATTATATTTGTTGTGGTGATCTTGGATGTGACTACTATAACCTGCTCAAGTCTCAGTGCATAACATTTTTAGCAACAAAGTTTGTTTTTTTTTAATTAAGGTGTAGAAAAAAAAGCACACTTAATGGACAATAGTATAGTGTAAATATACCTTTTTTATGCACTGGGAAACCAAAACACGTATATGACTTGCTTTATAGCAATATTTATTTTACTGTGGTGGTCTGGAACCAAACCCACAGTTTCTTCAAGTTATGTCTGTACCAGCAGGGTAGCTGCCAAAATTTCATTCCCAAGAATTCAGAACAATAGAGGGGATCAACAAACACAAAAGCCACTGTTCAAACTGAAACAAATAAACAAAAACATCTCATTAAAAGGGAGAAGGGGAGCACACAAATACATAACATGACAATTTTTCAACCCACAGAACAATAAATTAAAAATAGCAGGAATCTTCCTCAATCTGATCTTTTAAATTTAAATATATCAAAGTTTATTTCTAATGGTGAAAACTTTTCCCATGAAATAAGGAACTAGATAAGAATGCTTGGTGTCAACAGTTCCATTTAGCATTTTACAGGACCTAGTCAGAGCAATCGGAAAGAAAAAGAAAATAAAAGCTTAAGGATTGAGAATGAAGAAATAAAACTGTCTTTATTCACTGGTGACATGAGTAAGTAAGTAGAAGATCCAAAAGAATCTATAAACTATTCAATCAATTCAGTCACTCAGTCGTGTCTGACTCTTTGTGACCCCATGGACTGCAGCACGCCAGGCCTCCCTGTCCATCACCAACTCCCGGAGCTTGCTCAAACTCATGTCCATCTAGTCAGTGATGCCATCCAACCATCTCATCCTCTGTCGTCCCCTTCTCCTCCTGCCTTCAATCTTTCCCAGCATCATTCAGTATTAATACTTTTAGTTTAACAATGTCACTGGATACAAGGCTGATGCACACAAAAATCTATTTTATTTCTATATACCAACAATGAACAAATGGAAAAAAAAATTTTAAGAAAATTATAAAACTATAAGAGCATCAAATATTTCAAATACCTAAGAAATAAATCTAAGAAACAATAAGAAAATTTATTACACTAAAAACTACAAGACATTACTGAGAAAAAGACATGAAAAGATGACATATTTCTTAAATTGCGGTGGGACAATTAGTTACATACAGGTAAAACAAAGAAAATTAGATTCCTCTCTAACATATTATGCCAAAATAAATTCTAGGTTAGTTAAACACCTAATAGAGAAAAATAAAACTTTTAAAATTATACAATAAATTGTAAGAATATATCTTATAACCTCAGGATGGACTATCTATCTATATTAAACTGGACTCAAAGCACAGATCCTAAAAGATTAAAAACTGTGATTAATTAAACTTGAAAACTTCTACACAAAGATATCCCACACAGTACTGAAAAACAAGATTCGTACTGGTAGAAAAAATTTCACTCACTTCATACAATCACAAAGTATTAAGAATCAGAATATATTTTTAATTGATTTACATAAAAAGATAAACAATACTTCGAGGGAAATAGCTTAAGAAACGAACCGATAATTCACAAAACAGAAAAATAAATGTCCACTGAACATATGTAAAGATGCGCAATCTTGCTAGTAATCAGGAAAATGCAAATTAAACCCACAAAGAGATCATTTTACACACATCAGATTGGAAAATATTAAGCCATCTGACAATGCCAATTGTTGGCAAGAACTCTTATTCACTGCTAGTGGGAGTGTAAATTTGTACAACCATTTTGGGGAGCAAATTGGCAAACCTAGTAGAGATTAAGATATGCATATTCTTGCACCTAGAAATTTCACTTCTAAGTATATACCTTAAAAATTCTTACATATGTGCACCAGGAGATGTGTACAAAAATTGGAAACAGCCTACATGTCCATCAGTGGAGAAAAGAATAAATTAATGTTAGCATATTTATACAATGGAACACCATATAGAAATTAAAATGAATGAACTAGAATTACATATATCAACATGTATAAATCTTTTAAAAAAACATTAAATGTATTTTAAAATAAAAGTTGTGGAATGATGCATATGGTAGAATACGATGGATATAAATCTAAGAATATGCAAAACAATACCATGTATTATTTATGGACACATATGTAGTAAAAATATTTTTAAAACATGATAAACACCAAGTTTGGGATGGGACTATATTTCTGGATCAGGAAGCAAATGAATGAGATTGTGGGGAGTAATACAGATGGAGCCAACTGTTTTTGTATTATTTTATCCCTTAAAAGAAAAATGAAAGGTCTGAAACAAATACATACAGCAAAATGTCAAGATTTACCGAAGCTGGGTGGTGGGTATATAAGCGTTATTATATTAGTCTAGTGGCATGCTGGTAAATATTTAACAACTGACTCTCCTCGGGGAAAACTCTGATTCACAGTGTTGGCCAATCGTCTTGGTGTAAGTAGTCCCACCATGGCCAATTTCAAGCTACCAACACAACTTCACTGAATAGAGTTGGGAAGAGATGGACACAATAGGCTTTTATGAGCCAGAAGAACTGGGCTCCAACATACCACAGTCTTAGCTTTCTGTGTGAAACAGAGGAAAATAAAACACTAAACGGAAATAATTTTACTTTTTTTTTTTTTTTTTTTTTGGCCACACCGCAGCAGGGTGTGCTAGCATAGATAGCTAGTATAGACAGCTAGCATGGATAACTAGTATAGACAGCTAGCATGGATAGCTAGTATAGACAGCTAGCATGGATAGGTGGTGAGAAGCTGTTGTATAGCACAGGGAGCTCGGCTCTGTGCTCTGTGATGACCTGGAGGCGTGGGATGAGGGGGTGAGAGGCTCAAGAGGGAAGTGCATGCTTGCTAAGTCATTCCAGTCATGTCCAGCTCTTTGCAGCCCCATGGACTATAGCCCATCAGGCTCCTCTGTCCGTGGTACTCTCCAGGGAAGAACACTGGAGTGGATTGCCATTTCCTCCTCCAGGGGATCTTCCCAACTCAAGGATGGAACCTGCTTCTCTCATGTCTCCTGCACTGGCAGATGGGCTCTTTACCACTGGCCCCACCTGCTAAGCCCTAAGGAGGGAGGGGATATATGTGTGCACATAGCTGACTCACATTGTTGTACTGCAGCAACTAAAACAACACTGTAAAGAAATTATACTCCGATTTTAAATAAATACTATTTTGAAAGCACACATGCACGTGGAAAGCAGTCCGAGTGCAGGTACTCTGGTGAGGAAGGGGTGGTGGGCGAACTCTGCCTTTCCTTTCCTTCCCCAGGAGAACCACAGAGACACCTTTCCTACCCGCAGGCTACATGCTCCGATATGCTACAATTCACAATGACATCCTCATCTCCTTTGTTGATGGTGACACTTCTTCACTCAGTAAAGAAGAAAGGAGGCATCTGAAGAGGAAGTGGGAGTTCTCCCACAAGACTTGAGGCACAGGCAAGCTTGTGACTTGGAGGGAATTGCAGACCCATATTCCAAAGCCAGATAGAAACCAATGGCCAAGGCCACAGCACCCTCTCTGCTCAAACTCTCAGGACGTTGGACAGGCTCATCTTGCTCCACTGAGAAGTTCTAAACTGAATTGTTCAGGATGATAAGAGACATAGAATGGTGGAGGAATAAATATCTTTAGGGGCCATTTGGCTACCTCTTTTCAAACAGTGTCTTATGGCACACTGGTGTTCACTGTGGGTGCCTTGGGTGCCACTGGGGAGCTGAGGGGCAGGATCAACACCCCCCATTCCCTCTCCACCCACTTGAGTGTAAGCCTTGCTCATAACAATTTCATCTGAGCACCTGGTTCAACTGCTTCACAAACTAAAACAGCATGGAAGACACTTAAACAATAATACAACTCGCATGCCTCTGCAACTGTGGGAAGGATGTCCAGGGAGAGAAGGGCTGTCCCCAAAGTCACACAGACAGCAGGGCCAGAACTCAAGCCCCTGTGTCCTGGCCCAGTCCTTTCCACCCACGTGCACCCTCAAGCTAGAAGCCACTCTTGCCATCACTGGGACATCAGGACCTCCTCCTGCTTTTTGGGAAGGAAGACCATGAAGACCAGCAAAAAGACAAGTGGGAGTAGGTACAGAATCAAAGCAACTCATGAGAATCTCCCCAGCAAAACAACTGCTTTCCTGCCTGACTCATACAGAGAATGGCCCTACCTCCTGGGCCAAGGTCCAAAGACTAAACAGGTGTTGCCGGGAGACTCCTCCCAAATATTCTTAACTGAGCTTCTGGAGAAAAGCACAGAGAAGATAAACCCATGGTCCTCCTCCCTCAGCAGCACAGACCCAGGCTTTCCCATCTCAGCGTGAATTCCAGAACCAGCACACACCATCCCTGTAACTATCAGCAGGAAGACTAACCTGAGACGCAGTCTCCTCCTTTGAAGCATGGGATAATCATGGGCTCAGAGGGTGGTTATAAGGGCCAAGTGACGTCACAAACATAAAGTCTTCAGTACAGAGGTTGACCCCACAGCAAATGCCCAAAAGATAATTGACCCTCATGCTCTAACCCACAAACATTCAGTATAAAAGATAGGACATACCCACGGATAACTATAACATTACAGGTCAGAACAGTAGTCAATATTTATTGAGCACCAACTGTGTATGAAGCACCTTACTAGGCTCCCCTTGAGCACCTCCCTTAATCCTCACAACAATCCTATGAGACAGCCTGTTTTACAGATGAGAAAGCTGAGGCTAAACTGACATGCCTAACTGAGTTCAGTGCACTGAAGCAAGTCCCAAGCAAGACGTTGGGATCAGCCCAACATCTGATTCCATGGTCCATGCCTTTGGGTGGTTTATCAGATGTCCACCATCCCATTGCCTGGTGTCAAAAGCTGTGATGTTTTAAAGAATGGAGCAATCACTTCAAATTGCAACAGAGCACAATTGAAGGTTTCTAGGAGGAGAGGACCTTGTAGCATGAAGGGGAAGGGAAGACCTGCTGGGCTGAACAAGCACTGCCCACAAAGGCAGAAGACAGGCCGGAGCTGGGCCATCTGCGGTGCTGTCTGGCAACAGACTCACCTCCAAGTGTGCTCGCTTGCACTTCCACGCACTGCCTAATCCACAGCATTCCAGGTGGGGACAAAAGAACCACCGACAGGGACGGGACTTCCCTGGCAGTCCAGTGGTTAAGACCCCGTGTTTCCAATGCAGGGGGCCTGGGTTCGATCCCTGATCAGGGAACTAAGATCCCACATATGGCGGGGTGTGGCCAAAAGAGAAGGAACCACCCAACAGTATCTTGACATGGGATACGTAGATTCTGCACTTATGAGACTGAACACAGGCTGCCTGAGTTTAAAGCTTAACCCTGCCACTTAACAGCCGTGTGTCCTTGAGCATGTTATTCAACCCTTCTGTGCCTCAGTTTACCCAGCTGTGTAATGGGGTTAATCAAGAGTTTCAGGGGATGTGAAGATTAAATGAGATGATGCATAGGAAGCACTTAGCACCATGCCTGCACATAATAAGCTCTTAATAAATGCTAGCGACTATCGTGGCTCTTGTCAATATTATTCTGAGAGACTACACTTCTCAGCAGAACCGAATCTTGCACTGTTGGATTAATTTATCCTAAAAATAAAATGCCCTGGGAACTTGGACATACAGAATTTCAATATCTCAAAACTGTTAGAAATTAGATTCCTAGAATTATAGAACCTTCAAACCTTAGACTAAAAATACAGTTCAAGCCAATAAAAGTTACAACATAAATTTTCCCCTCAATTCTGCTCTCCTCCTCTCTCTTTGGGGGATTAGAACTATTATTTTGTCACCTGGATCTCTGACTTTTTTCCCCAGAAATATATGTATTATTATTTTTTTTGTTTCAAGGAGAAGCAGTTATGTTCTTTTTCCCCCTCTCCCCCTCCTCTTTTTGCTCTCTTGTGCTGAGAATATGATGTGATGGGTAAAATATCAAGTGCAATAAGTCAAAATTTCTGACAGAAATAATAGAGCCCACATCCATTTCCAGCCGTTCTCCCAGTGATAACAATTAAGCTCCGGACAGTTTGAACTTTTTACAAAGAATTAATGATGCATGTGAACATGGGGGAGAACAATTGCTAATAATTTATGAAGTCTTCACCAGCTCAAAGTAGTAAGTTTGGTAAAGTGAAGGAGGGGGAAGCTTTGAAAGGTAAACACTTTGAAAAGCCATTCTGAGGATCTGCCCTGTCAATTGAGAATTTACTACATTCCATTAAACAACCTAAAATAACTTCTATGGTAATCACCCTTCAGATACAGGCGCCGGTGCCGACAAAGGTATTATTAAGTTAAATTACCCTAAAAGTGTTGGATTGACAGAAAGGTTCAGTCAATGGTTTGGAAAGCCGGGGTCCCTAAGTGACACCAACAAACAGATACTGATGTTCTGGGGCTGGGGAACTTGGCTTTCCAAGACCTGGCGCTAACAGGATTTCAATTTAAGCTTTTCAATATTTCATGCTCCCCCTGCAGATCTCAGGAGGAGGGCTGTGGGATTCATGGAGGTGGAAGCCAGGGCCCCTCCTTGCCTTGCCTTTCAGGACCACAGTTTGATAGGTGGCTCTGAGTGGGAAATAAACAAAGAGACATATGGTGAGGAGGGCTTGTCTCTTTGAGGGCAGGAGGGAGCGATGAAAAGGGAATTCGCCAGCTGGGTGTGATTGGGGAAAAGAGCTAAGAGTCTCAACTTACAGATGGGGAAATGAGACCCAGTTCTCCTATCTCTAAGGAAATGGGGTCTCTCGCCTGAGGCCACCCAGCAAGTCCACGTTATCCACTAGGACGTCTAATACTCCGTCTCATGATGGGGAGGGGTTCCTCTCCATTGATTTTGGATGACTCCCTAGGGTCAAGCCTGGTTTGCACAATGCAGGACCCCATAAATATGTTTAAATAAACTCTATTAATTCATAACATACTTGTGGAAAGATGTACAAGTCATAGTATGCAACCAGTGAAATTTTGCAAGCCAAACACGTGTGCCACTAGTACTTTAACTCAAGCCACACAGTATTCCCAGCCTTCCCTCCCCCATGACCCCAGAAGGCTGTCATATCCCCCAAGTCATCCCCCAACTTCAAAGCATAACCACCCTCCCAGCTCCTGACACACAGATGAGTCTGCCCAACTGTTGAACTTGAGGTAGAGAGACTCACAGGGCACATGTTCTTTTGGGGTCTGCCTTCTTTCACCTGAAATCATGTTTGTGAGATTTGCCATGAGATTATGTGTTTGTATGTATCTGTGGTTTGTTCGTGGTCCTGGGTGTGTGGTTTCCAACTGCATGAATGTACCACGATTTATTCAGCCATGCTTCTGTTAGCATTTACATCGTTTCTGCTTGGGACTAATGCAAATAGTGCTACTATGAACTTCCTTTTACAAGTCTCCTGGTGCATATCCGTATGTATTTCAGTTGGATTTATACCAAGAAATGGAATCACTAGGTCATGGGATATACATAAGCTTGGCTTTAGTAGATGCCAGCAAACATATTTCCCAAATGGTTATCTCAATTTATTCTTCCACAAGCAATGCAAAATTGTTGCAGTTACTCCATATTGTCACCAACATTCAGAATTCCCTAGCTTTTAAAATATTTTAACCATTGTGTAGTGTGTGCTGTAGTATCACATGGTGATTTTAATCTGCATTATTCTGTTGACTCCTGAAAATGAACACATACATGTATTGCTCATTTCGATGTCCATTTTGGTGAACTGCCTATTCAAGCCTTTTGCCCATTTCTCTATAGGATTATCTGCCATTCTTGTGTGGATGGTGGGAGTTCTTTTATTTGGTCTATGTATGAGCTCTTCATCAAGTATACGAATTTCAAATATCTCCTCCCACTCAATTTCTTAATGTCTTTCAACAAACAAACATTCTCAATCTTAAGTTTAATGTCACTGATCTATTTTTGGCCCCCACAAATATCTGTCCCATGAAGAAATGCTGCTGGATGGGGTGGACTTCCCTAGTAGTCCAGTGGTTAAGAATCCACCTTGCAATGAGGGGGACTCGGGTTTGATCCCTGGACCAGGAACTAAGATTCCACATGCCGAGGAGCAACTAAGCCCATAAGAGCACCACAACTACTGAGCCTGCGAGAGGCAACTAGAGCGTCTGTGAGCCACCAGGAAAAATCCCGCATGACAGAGCGAAGATTCCAGGGGCCACAACTAAGACCTAACGCAGCCAAATAAATAAGTAAAAAGAATGCTACCGGGAATAGAGCCAAGGTGTCTTGGAAGCCTGGCTGTTCTTATTTCACATGCCTAAACTGAGGAGCTGCAGCAGTGGGTGGGGGTTTAAAGGGTTTCCTATGTGAAGTGGGGCGCTCTTTGCACACAGCCAACCGCTGCAGCAGAAAGCTGTGGCAGCAGTCGGGAAGAGGTGAAGGCAACTCTGGCCACAGTTTCAGAGGGCAGCTGCGAGCACAGGCCAGAGCGCTTTCAAGGGCTGGAAAGGAACTGTGGGCAGTAAGGCACCCGGCCCCCTGCAGTTGTGCAAATCATAACCAAGGCTCCTCAAGACAGGGACAGCAAAGATGAGAGTGTTTCCCACTGTTTGTAAAAGCCTTTCATAGAAGACCATGTCTGCCTCCCTAAAACTACGGGATCTTGGAACTGGAGGGATTTCAGGGCTCTCCTAGTCCAATTTCTCATACTTCTTTTTCCCTGACTTCTTTTCTTCTCTAGTTTATCTGTCTATTTTTGGCTGCACTGGGTCTTCACTGCTTTCCGCACGGGCTTTCTCTAGTTGCAGCGAGCAGGCGCTACTCTCTCGCTGGCAGTACACGGGCTTCTCGCTGGGATAGCTTCTCTTGTTTCAGAGCACAGGCTCTAAGGTGCACAGGCTTCAGCAACTGTGGCTCACAGAGTCCAGGATGTGGGGGGCTCAGCAGTTGCAGAGCACGGGCTTAGCTGCCCCGAGGCATGTGGAATCTTCCCGGACCAGAGATTGAACCCATGTCCCCTGCAGTGGCAGGCGGATTCTTTACCACTGCAGCACCAGCGAAGTCCCTGACTGACTTCTCTCTGGCTGCTCTCAAAACATCTCCAGTGAGGAATTAGCCAGGTTAACATCGCATATCCCATAACAGGGAGCTCACTACCTCTTAGAGCTCTGTACCATCATCCTTCGACTGAGCTAAACCTGTTTCCTTAATATTTCTGTCTCAATTTGACCCTCCAGGAAACAAAGAAAGAACCTGTCTAGACCATTCATGTTGCCAAGGGTAACCCTGCAGAAACAGCATCTCTTCTGAGATAGAACAGAAAATTCCTCCACAACGTTACCCTCAATTCCTCGCCACTGTGAGTGGCCCACACGGTGTTGGACGTCAAGTCAGGCAACATCACAGAATGAGTAGATAGTATTTTAGCATGTCAGCCATATGTCGTGTCTGGCAAAGCACCGCCTCCCTCTGCATTTGTGGCCATTGTTGTTATTATCTCCATTGTTATTAAGAATAGCAGCATTGTATTATTTTTTTCAAGAAATGAAACCTTTATCCTGCAATGTCTATATGGTGTTGTCTTGATAAAGCTTGTTTTGTGTGAACATCTGCTCCATGTGACCATCTGAATTTCTTCAGGTATCAACCAGCAGATGACAATCATTCTTATATTTTAATCACTTCACACTGCTGTTCCTTCTACTTCCAACACTCTTCCCTCCTTCATTCTCTTGAACAGTATTAACTGTTTAGGACGTGGCCCAGGCACCACCTTCTCCATGCAACCCTCTTTCTCTTTCTCTCTCTGACCCCTTCTCTTTTACATACACACACAAATGCACATACATACTGCAGAGAGAGACCCTTCCTCTTCTGTTTCATCATCGAAGCATTTCATGCAGCGGTCTTGCACATTTTAGCCCCTCAGGCCAGCAAGCAGTTCCTAGGTCAAAGGTGAAACTTCCAATCTACGGTGGCTTCACATGGAGGGGTGCTATGATGTGTGCTGAGGGCCATCTGTGTACCATCCATTTCCCCCGTCTCGTAGCATTTCATCCTCACAAATGTCCTAGAATGTTGGTGCTACCGTTATCCCATTTTACAGACAAGAAAATTGAGGCTTCAAGAGGTGAAGTGATTCTTCACCTGGTTATCCTTTGGTCCTAGTGCCAATGTCACTCCCTCAGAAAAGCGCTTCCTGGCCAATCCCCCAAGGAAGCCAGTCCCTGCTTCAGGGAGACCTGTGACTCCCTCACATAACCCTCTCAGTGTGTAAACATGCCTTTCTTCGTGCCAGTTATCTGATGGTTTCTGTCTTCCCCACCTAGACCCAGCATGGAGTTGGAGACTGGGTCTGCCTGGTTCTTCTTGAGCATAATACACAGTAGATGCCCCAAAATAACTATGGAAGAAGAAGAGAGAGAAAGACAGGGAAGAAGGCCACATCAAAAGAATTAAGAAGGTGAAAACAGATCCTTCTGGGGCTCCTTTCCCAGCTGTGTAATTCCAGAATTGCATGGGAGAAGAGGACTTCGGGGTCTGACATGATTCCCCTGGAAGGAGCAAGGCCCTCCATGGTCTTCCCTACCTGCCATGAGCCTTTCTCTGCCCACGTAGGTTCTCGGGCCTGCAGAACAGAGCCCCTGAGCCATGGAGGTCTTCTCTCTGCCACCTGGGTGCCTTCCCTTAAGTCTGAACCAAGCTGTGCTGTCTCAGCCCCTCGCTTCCCTGCTGGGAGCTGGAGATGCAACTAATCCTGCAGAGGCCCCACTGCTCTTAGGATCCAGAGACTCCTGGGAGCCTGATGGCTGCATGTGCTCCCATCTGGGAGGCGCGGAGGACCCTCCAGGGCTGCTCTGAGCACAGGCCGACCAGTCAGGGTTCTCAGGAGGGGACGCCCCCTGGGGAAGGAGCAGAGATAACTCTGGGAGGATGCTTTTGTCTTCCTGCTCCCACGATCGTTTCGTGTGCCCAGGAGCCAGCTTGCACCCTCCAAGAGAAGACCACTGTCCTGAAGGCACCGTGAAGGAGACAGAAGCCCCCCTGGAACTCCAAAGACCAGGGGCTACAGCCTGGCTTGAGTGTTCCTGTCCTGTGTGACCTCAGGCAGCACACTTAACCTCTCTGAATCTGGGAAATAACAGTAAATTTGGGAAATAAGGTAACTCCTTTTCAAAACTGCTGAGGACATCAACTGAGATAATTCACATAAATCTCTAATCATAATGCCTAGGGCACAGCAACACTCAATAAATGATAGCTATTATTATTTTATGTATTGTTACCTGTAACTTTCAGGGCTGTATAAGAACTAAATGAGATCATGTAACTAAAGCTTCTAGACAGGACCCAGCACAGAGTAGTTACCCAGTAATCATTCATTCCCATCCCAAATCTGAAGTGCCACCAGTTTAATGGGCCTGGAGTCTCTACCCTCACATCGTACACAGCTAACCTAAATGTTCTTAATAGTTAGATGGATGGAAGGATGACGGGTGGATGGACGGATGGATGGATGGATGGATGGATGGATGGAAGGATGATGGGTGGATGGAAGGATGACGGGTAGATGGACAGATGGATGGATGGACAGATGGATGAATGGATGGATGGATGATGGGTGGATGAACAGATGGATCGGTGAATGGATGGGTAAATCTCAAGAAACATGATACACATCTTCATGGTGACATGTAATTTCAACCTATTTTTCAGAACAACACAAAGCTCTCACAAATGCCAAAATTTAAGCGCCCGTTTTTCTAGACCTTTTCATTATCTCATTCTTTTTCTCCCCCTGATGTTATACTTTCCATCAAACTTGCACGTAGTCCTTCTTTGAGCTTATTCAGCACTGCTTACAGACAAGGGACACTATCATTACTGTCATTTGACATATGAGGAAACATAAGCCCAGAGAGGCAAGGAGGAGGCCCTACAGTTAGCAAGTAGCACCAGAGATTCTAACCCAAATGTGTGATTCCAAAACACCCACCAGCTCTTTCACAAAACCTCTATCTTAAATGAGGAAAATGAGACCGAGCAAGGGCAGGTGGCTTGCCCAAGGTCATATGCATGGTTGAGGTCCAGAACCCAGGTTAGAATGCCCTTTCTTGGCTCCTTCCACCAGCGAGATTCAAGGCAATGTTTTCAAAGATTCTCTTGGCATCCTCTCTCCCTGGTGTGGCCGTCTCTCTTTCCAGCCTTGGGGGAGCCCTGGGTACACCTTGTGGCCAGCAGCAACATAAAATGGGTGAAAATATTTCAGTTAGATTTTCTCCTCTTGATGGGTGAGAATTTTTCAGGTCTGGGCACCTTTGAAATCTCTCAACGTCAGCCATCATCAGCTGTAACTGGCACCTCTGCTAATAAATTGAGAATGTCACATCTCCCAAACTGCATTATTACCGTTTATAATTTTGATTGTTCATTTGCATACGAAAATTAGTCCTGTGACATGCGTGAATTTTATTTTATTCTTGAACTAATTATAAACAAGAATGCCACATTATTTACATAACTAATTATTGTTCCGTATGTTCCCTTGCTTTTAAATCGGGGGCCCATTCTCCATTGGTTAACTACGCAGATGAAAAATCCAAGAACATCTCTAAAGTTTAGGAACTTGTTCTATTTGCATCAAATACAAATTCCTTTGAATGAGAGATAATATGCTTTCCATTTTAATAGGCCTAAATTAGGTTGATCTTAATTTATAGTTAATTTGAATGAATAATTCCTGTCTACCTGAGTCTGTTTTTTCAGCGGCTCATTGTAAATGTTTATTAACCCATAAATCTGCTGCCTTCCTTTAGGAGGCAATTTTAAGCCCCCCAAAAAAAAAAACCCTGGAAGGAATATGGTGCAGAGAGGAAAAAAGCACAAGAGCATTTAAGAGACCCTGGTACAAGTCCCTATGCTGTAAGTCACATGCTGTGTGCCTTTGGGCAAATGCCTAACCCTCTCTGAACCTCAGGTTTCTCAGGCATTACGTAAGTGGATTGAATTAGGTGGTTACTAAGATTCTGACCTCTCTAAGGTTATGTTATTAAGATTTTGACTTCTCTAAGATTATGGGGTTGTGGGGAGGTGAAGAGGAGGCAGCGAGGTCTAGGTATCTTCTTCATCTTGCCTTTGATTACGCGTGCATACACAGTCACTTCACTGCATACAGCTCTTTGGGACTGTAACCCACCAGGCTCCTCTGTCTATGGGATTTTCCCAACAAGAATACTAGAGTGGGTTACCATGCCCTCCTCAAGGGGATCTTCCCAATTCAGGGATCGAACCCTCGTCTCCTGCATCTCCTGCCTTGCAAGCAGATTCTTCACCACTGACGCCACCTGGGAAGCCAACCTTTAAATGTACCTGCTCCCAAACCTCTCTTTTAATCAACATCTTAAATTGTCTCTCCTCATGGGGAGTTGACCCATTTTGTTGGCCACTATAAATAATGAGGAAAAAATTCTACCCAAAAGAGGACTGTAAGGGCTGCCAAGCTAATGGTGGGGTTCCAGGCACAGTGAACCTTTGGGAAGACAGTGAAGTGAAGTGAAGTTGCTCAGTCGTGTCCGACTCTTTGCAACCCCATGGGCTGTAGCCCGCCAGGCTCCTCCGTCCATGGGATTCTCCAGGCAAGAGTACTGGAGTGGGTTGCCATTTGGGAAGACAAACGCTCTGCAAATCTAATCCCTGGGACTCTGTGCAGACTCCTGTCTGACTCCTTGTGACCCCATGGACTGTAGCCCGCCAGTCTCCTCTGTCCATGGAATTCTCCAGACAAGAATACTGGAGTGGGTAGCCATTCCCTACTCCAGGGGATCTTCCCGACCCAGGAATCGAACCAGGATCTCCTGCACTGCAGGCAGATTCTTTACCAGCTGAGCTAAACTGACCTCTGAAGGCGAGGAAGATGACAATGATACATACACTGAAGGCGTTCTAGGGGCTGCTTCTTTGGATTTTTGTCACTACTTCAGGGACGCTTTCTCTGACCTCACAGACAAGGCTGAACTCCCTGGAGACTCTCAGAGATCTGTGCAACCCCACTCACAGGAGTGATCACAACAGCAATTTCACATTTCTCTGTGTGATTTCTAACTTGACCATTACCACCACCAGCCTACTACCAACAGAGGCAGACACTGTATCTGTTTTTGTCTCCATTATATCTCTTGAGTCCTGGCACCAAGCTAGCCCTCAATACATATTTGAGGAAGTCGGGACTAAGTACTTGTCCTAGACTACCTTATTGAATCTTCACAAGAATGGATTCTGCTACTATCATACCCATTTACAGATGAGGAAACTGAGGCTCAGAGAAGGGCCATTCATTCCCTGCCCAAGGTTACATGTAGAGCAAACGGTAGACCCTGGATCTGAACTCAGACCTGTTTGACACTGAAGACGCTCAATCTCTTTAACTGTTTGTCCCTGATCCAGAAATTGAAGAAAATAGGCAACAAGGCTAGAATGAGCAGGTCCTGCCTCCAAAAGCCATCCAAAGTTTCTTGTTTTGCTCAGTTGCTTAAAAGGATGCTGACTGGCCCATGAGGCATGTCTCAGCTGGTAGGGCGAGGGATGTCTCTGCAGCCCCCAGGCCAAAGGTATGCAAGTTAAACAGTACTGACACTGGGTAACATTTCTCCATAACTAGTAGTTAAAGACCTGCTTCCCCTGGTGAAAGGTGTAGTCGTGATACCAACAGCCCAATCCTCCTGCCTCTGACCGCCCCATTTTTGATTTTAGATCTCCCCTGTTGGAAAAGATGACCCTCCCCAGGGCAGACCATCATGCTGATTCTTAAATTCAATCATGCATTTACTGAGTATCCCTGCTTCAGATGCCACACTGGTTGCTGAGGACAGGACGAAATAAGATACCATTTTTAAAGCCCACAGCTTAGACGGGGAGTTCAAGGAGAGGGCCTGGATAACCTCTGCCAGACCCTCCACCTCCCAGACCCCGTGTCCCCCTCTCCTCCCCTACACCTGTTGAGGCCACTCGACCCTGAGCACCCATCCTCCCAGACATGCCCCCACCAGTGTTTCCCCCAGGGCTTCTATTGTAACTGGTGAGGAGAAGAGAATGAATCCCCCTTTACCTCATCCTAGATTCTGGGGTTCCTTTTGGCCCAAGGCAGGGAGAAACTAGCATGGTCCTGGGACTGAGCACTGAGACTCTAGGCAGTCATGTTCATCATCCTGACAGCTGTAAGGAAACAGCTCATTGTGATGTTTAATATTTATTTATTGGCTGCTTTGAATCGTGACTGCGGCACACAGGCCCTTCCTTGCGACGTGTGGCCTACTCTCTGGTTATGGCAGATGGACTCCAGAGCACACAGGCTTTACAGCTTATGGTGCAAGGGCTTAGGAGTTGTGGCATGCTGGCTTAGTTGCCCCCTCGGCCCGGGGGATCTTGGTTCCCAGACCAGAGATCAAACCTGCATCCTCTGAATTGGAAGGCGGATCCTTAACCCCTGGACCGCCAGGGAAGTCCCCTCACTGTAGTTTTGATTTGCATTTCCCTGACGGTTAGTTGTGTTGCGCACCTTTTCATGTACCTTTCACAGCATTATTGTGTCCATGGGTAACCAATACACGTGTGTACATTATGGTATACTTCAGCAAGCAACGTCACCTAAGTCACTTCCTCCCCATAACTTCATCCATGAAAAGAGATGAATTCCTTTCTCTAGTTCACACAATTACCAAAGAAAAGCAGCCTCTGTTCCCATATTCATTCCTATGCTCACACAGTACAATAAGCAATTAGCAGGCACCTACTCTGTGCCAAACATTGCTCCAGGAAAAAAATGAAGAACATAAATCCCTGCCCTCCGCGAGCTTAAATTCAAAATCCCTTTTAACATTCATTCAGTTCATCAGTTGGTCACTCAGTCATACATTCACAGAACACTTACCGTGTCCAGCACTGCACAGATAAGTCAGGCCTGTTCCTTGCCCTTGAGGGTCTGAGAGTCTCAAGGGGGCAGATACAACTTAGGTTATTGCCTGTCACATCCACAAGACAAGACTTCTAAAGAAAGGCATAACAGAGACATGAACTCCAAATTAAGTCACGAATGTGT
Organism: Nanger dama; assembly: GCA_917880005.1. Lineage (NCBI taxonomy): Eukaryota > Metazoa > Chordata > Mammalia > Artiodactyla > Bovidae > Nanger > Nanger dama. The sequence goes on along the minus strand of CAKJTW010000053.1, from coordinate 13,377,616 downwards.
GATGAAAATGACACAGGTTTGGCTGAGGGCAGAGGTGGAAGTTAAATCCTTGTTCTCCTGGCCTGGAAGGGATTTTTGCATTCACACGATCACCTTTCTGCTAAACTGTTATATTAATTTAGCCAAACAATCATTTCTGTAATTAAACAGAGGGTGCTGAGGAGAACCTCAGCAAAGGTGTCTTACTTAGTTCTATAAGTGGGACTCCGGAGACCTCTCCCCCCGTCTGTTCAGTGATCAGACAGTGGAAATAGGACCATTAATTGGGTGTTTTAGGTACCGATACAGTTGTCCAAGCAGTCATGGAGCTAAGTGGCCCCAAAGTTGCTGATGAACTGTGGTCCACAGCTTAAGGACACAGCCTTTGTTTTTCTGAGTCTCATTATCTATTTATTATTCAAAGAGGTTTGGAATTGGAAGGGACCCTAATTAGAACAAGCAGCAACTCTCACTTAGACAACCTTCCTAGAGTGCTTTGAAGAGATGAGGGCCCTCTAAGCGTCTCATAAAAAAAAAAGAAAGAAATGTCCATCAACACCGTACTTATCACTTCATAAGGAAGTGGAACCAAGAAGCAATGAAATACCCACATGAGAAGTTAATCTCACCAGATCTCGGACATTAATTAGCTGCTACCCTTCTCCACACTAGAGCTCAGCTAAGGGTGTTGGGGGGTGGGGGGTGGCAGGGAGGCTTATTTGCCTCTGTCCAAGGTCCTTAACTAAGATCTTTGCTCTCTTGCAGTTTCTTTGGCCCCTTGAACACTAGTTAAGAAAGAAAGTAGGGAGGGTGAAGAGAGAGAGAGAGTAAGAAAGAGAGAGAGACAGCACTGGAGAAAAACGACTGTTTTGACATGGTTTTCAAGTAATTGCAGTTACCAAGAAAGAAAATTGTTTTCCTTCAGAAAGTCAAGAGAGCACTTACTTCCCCTTTACCTCCCTCAACACTGTTTGTGAGTACAAGGCTGTCAGCCCGTGGTTTTGTTATGAGCAAACTCCCCTGTTGGGGTTTGGCCCTGCACGAGTTGAAGGGACCATCCCAGGGTCCCTGCTTCATTGACGCAGGAAGGCTGCTTCTGGTCTCATCAACAGGGTTGGGACAATGGCCAACTGCCATCACCCCCTAGAAAGAGTTCGAGGGCTGAGTGCTCATCTTGGCTCTGCGTTTACAGCCATGTGACCATGGATAGGCACTCTTCCCTCTCCGGCTCTCAGGTATTACAAGTTCAATGTGAGGAGATAAGGCTGAACAGACTGGAGGTCATCCAGCCCTCTGCTGACATTCTGAAATTCCTCAAGCCAACTTTTTTTCCAGGAGTGAAAAAAATGACCACATTTCTCACTTAAGATGGCCCAAGAAAGCATTTCTCCACTATTAGGCAACTACTGGGCCAAGCAGCAGAAATGGAAGAAATTAAGTCCCTCAGCACAAGAAATATGTCTTTGCCTCCCGTAAGGCAAAACGTTGGCCTTCTGGGTCCTTCTGTGTTCACTACTTTACTCACTTACTGCTCACAGCAACTCTAAGAGGCAAACACTGTTGCAATCCCCAGTTTACAGATAAGAAAACTAAAGTCCAAGAGATGAGGTGACTTCTTCAAGGTCACCTAGAGGAGCTGGTGTTCTAAACCCTAGCTGCTTGAGTCCACATTATTTTCCCTAGGCTTCCACACAACGGGTCATAGTGAACATACATCCTGCTCTGATGAGCCCCACTGAGCTCAGGGAGACTGTCCAGGCTCCCTCAGCCCCTCTGAACTGGCTCTGTCCTGACCTCCTGGGTAACAAGTTCTCACTAAAGACCTCTGTCAACTGGCTTTCCATCTTGGATAAGGTAATGCCAAGCTGCAGTCCCAAGCACAGGGACCAAACGAAGGCTGGTTTTTAATTAGGAGGCCCATGATTGCTTGTTGTGACTTAGATAATAAGCACTGTGAGACCTGGGGAAATAATTACACCAGCAGAGAGGTAACAAGGCTTGCTCAGGACTCGTGCTTGAGGACCTACAGAGGCAGAAGGGAGGAGGTCCCGCTCAAGGAATGTAGTGCTGCTTCCAGACCTGCGGCTGAGACCAACAGGACCGGACTCCGGCCCAGGAGTGAAGCACTGATCTGTTCCCAGCCCCCTCCACCCAGTGCTCCCAACCGAGAAAAGGAAAGCTACTCTGTCTTCTGCCTAGCCAGGGAAAGGTCTCTTGGAACATGAAGTCCCAAAGCTGGAAGGGACTTGAAGACCCAGGTGAAGGCCACCCACTCTCCCCCCAAGCATGTGCCAGCTCCAAACATGACAAAGAATTTTCCTTGATCAAGACAAGGTCTGTGCCCCTGTATTCTCTCTTTAGATGCCCAGTGAGCATCACTCAAGTTAAGGTTCTGTGTCAGAGATGGGGCTATATCCTGGGGACATCCTGGGGAAGAGACAGTCTTGTCTTCAACAGGGTAGCGACATGTCTCACGTTCCCCAGGTCTGTTCCTTGCCAGATTTAACACATGTAGTTTAGCCACTTGTTTCTTTTACAACACAGTTCTGGTCACTCACCAACTGATCATCTCAGAGCTTCAAATCTGAACGTATGTCAGTTCCCTGAGAAAAACCACCACACCCCACCCACCTCATGCATACCCCAGATCCAAATTCTCACCAGTGCAATTCAACCTTTCAAATGACAGTTACTGAGTTCCTACCAGGTGCCCAGGGGCCAACTGTGAATTTTTAAAAGCACGAGTTTTGCTTCCCTGGAGCTTTCAGTCTGCTGAGAACAAGAGGCATTCATCAAACAGGCACAGAATAAACGTACTCATACCACTGGTGCCATGCGTGATAGTGGAAATAAAACAGCACAGTAAGGGTAATACGCAGGGGTGAAGACTGACCCAGCTCAGAGGCACTGGGGCCAGGGAGTGGGGACTTTTAGGATAAAGTGAGCTTTAGATCCAGGCCTGAAGGGTGAGAAGTCGCAGTCACGTGATGCTCAGACAGAAGGATGAGCAGAGGGTGGCCCCAAGGTGATCATGGGAATGGTCCATCTGAAGACAGGGAAGAGGCCTTGAGGCTGGCCTCAGGTCATTTAGGGTGGAATATTCCAGGATGGAGTTGGCGAAGGAACCAGAGTCATGAGGGTCCTTGTCTGCCAAGCAAAGGCCTTTGGGATTATTTTCCAAGTGCAATGGGAATTCACTGAAAGTCAGAAGCAGGGAACTGTGTGAGCTAATTCACATGTTAGGCCATAGCGGGAAAGAGGCAAGCGTGGAAGAAGAGAGAGACAGGAAGAGGGGGCTACTGTGGTGTGCCGTGTCCCACGCCACCTACCCGCCCCCTTCACCCTTTCCACACGCAGTCACAGTACAGCTGATTTACAGTGTCGTGGAATTTCTGCCGCACAGCAAAGTGATTCAGTTTTATCTATACACACACGTGCATTCTTCCTCATATTCTTTTATACTATTATTACAGGATGCTGAACACAGTTCTGTATGCTGTGTAGGAGGGCCTTGCTGTTTATCCATTCTCTGCATAGTAGTTTGTATCCGTGTATCCGCTAATCTCAAACTCCCAGGCCAGTCCTCTCCCACTCCCGCCTTGGCAAGCACAGGTCTACTCTGTCTGAGAGTCTGTGTCTGTTTCGTAGGTAAGTTCATTGGTGTCACGTTTTAGCTCCATATACAAGTGATATCACGTGGTATTTGGCTTTCTCTTTCTGACTTACTTCACTTAGTATGATAATCTCCTTGTGTGCTAAGTCATTTTAATCATGTCCAACTCTTTCTGACCCGCCAGGCTTCTCTGTCTGTGGATTCTCCAGGCAAGATTACTGGAGTGGGTTGCCATCTCCTCCTCCAGGGGATCTTCCCCACCCAGGGATCGGACCTGTACTGGCAGGTGTGCTCCTTACCAGCAGCGCCACCTGACAGTCTCCAGGTCCATCCTGCTACTGCAGACATTATTTCATCCTTTTCTGTGGCCAAGTGGTACTCCATTGTAATGTGGACCACGTCTTCATCCACTCATCTGCAGACGGCCATTTAGGTTGTTTCCAGTCTTGGCTGCTGTGAACACCGGGGTGCCTGCATCTTTCTGAATTAGAGTTTTATTTGGATATATGCCCAGGAGTGGGATTTCTGAATTATATGGCAACTCTATTTTTAGTTTTTTGAGGTGCCTCCATACTGCTTTTCATAGTTGGTGTACCAATTTACCTCCCCACCAATAGTGCAGGAGGGTTCCCTTTCCAGAGACCTTATTTCTAATCTTTCTGATTGCTGGGCCTCAGCCCCTTCATATATAAAGTGGAGTCTTGAAGAGAAAGAGTAACACGTGTATGCAAGCTTAGTCTCCTTGAATGAGGACTCTCTTTGTGAGGCTTCTATTTCCTATAGAACTGAACCTTATGAAACATTAGAAGCTGCCCATCCCTAGAGGTATTCAAGCAGAAGCTGAGCAACTACATAGGTGGGAAACTTAAATGGAAAGAATGAGGCTAACATTTATTTATCTCCTACTATGTACCAGTTACTGGAACAAGTGATTGTATACCTTCTTTATGCTTTTAACAAAAATGTGAGGACAAAATTACCAGCCCTCTTTTACAAATGAGAAAACTAAAGTCTATACAAGCAAAGTGACTCACCTAAGTTCACTCAGCTAGCAATGAGGAAAGCTAACATGGTCTATATGCTATTTTCTTCTCAAATGTTATATCATTTCATTTCCCAACAATATTATAAGGACAATGATATGTTGTCCCTGTTTCACAGATGAGAAAACTGAGGCCCAAAGAAGTTAGACCTGGTGTCCCACAGGGAGGAAGTAAGGATGTCTTCATTCTATCTCCAGAGCCCCAATTCTGACTCTCAACACCAAATTCCCTTCTAAAATTTCAACTCTCACTTTCAAAGTCAATTCTGGCTGACCCCAGAGTTCATCCTCAATGTCCTGCCCACGTAGTACCTCCTTGGACCCCTAGGGATCTATGAACTCCCTTCCTAGATTATTTTCCTAAGCTGCTGTAACAAACCATCACAAATTGGGCAGCTTAGAATCACGGAAATTCATTGTCTCACAGTTCTGAGGCCAGAAGTCCAAAGTCAAGATGTGGGCAGGGCCAGGGTCCCTCTGATGACTTAAGGAAAGGGTCTCTTCCAGGTTTCTCTCCCAGCTTCTGGCAGTCCCCAGGCTTGTGGCAGCACAACTGCAGTATTCACAGAGAGTTCCCTGTGTGCATCTCCAAACCTCCCCCTTCATGAGGACATCAGAGACACCGGACCAGGGACCCGCCCTACTCCAGTACGACCTCATCTTGACCACTCACATCTGCAGTTGCAGTATTTCTGAATAATGTCACCTTTTGAAGTACTGGGGGTTAGGGCTTCAACACAGAGAATGGAGATGGAGACACACAATTCAACCCATAGCTCCTTTCAATCCCAAGTGTCTCTGCCTATGGGGAAGAGGTGAGTAACGAACGAGACTCTGATGGACCCTGGACCATTACAGACAACAGGTCCCCTCCGTCCATTCTGCACCACCCACCAGCCTCACCCCTCTGTCCCAGACGCCCAGAGCTCTGCTTTGGGTCCTGGTGTCATCCTATGTTAGTGACAGCCTGGGGCCTGGCTCCCTCCATGGTGGAGCGGCCAGGAAGCGGGGAGAAAACTCTCATCCCTTCCAGGGGAGGCGGGTGAATATTTCATACGGCACAGGAGAGCCGCCTCCTGCAAATGCAACATGACACCTCATAATGGGGCGATATCAGTACAAATCCGGCCTCGCGGCAGCCCGGAGCCTCCTGGTAATTCCTCACATACTGTGCTCGTGTCACTGTGAATGCGATCGCCAAGCTCAGGCCAGCTGACCAGAAAGGATCGCCCCCATTCCTGCAGCTGAGAAGACCGAGACCTGCAGAAGGTAACTGGCCCTAGATCATGCAGCGGGTGAATGGTGTCCAGCTGGACAAGAGCCATAGAAGCAGAGATGGAACGAGGAAGGTTGGTCCTTGATGCCACATCTGGAAAGAGGTGGGAGCAGGACAGAGGGGCTTAACGTGCCAAGCCCTGAGGGCATAGGGTGAGGGAGGGGGTGAGGAACGACATGGTTGGACAGAAAAAGAGCTAAATACCAGAGTACAAGCAAGAAAGAAATGGAGCCCAAGGGGGCTACTGGAGTTGGGTGGACTTGGACAAGAAGTAAGTGGGGTGGTGGGGGAGGGAGGAATCCAAAGTCAGGCATCGAGCAGTGGGACCCTGGGTCTTGACAGAGCCCAAGCCAGAGGGAGGTTGTTTCATGTTTCCTCCTGACTGGCCCACCAGGAGGAGGGCCAGCCAATGCCTGGGCATGTAAACAGCATCCAATCCCTAGGATAAAAAACAAGCTTCAGGGCAGTCTCCTCGTTTGGCAGAAGATCTGTGGCACTTAAGAAGGTATCAAGACTGGATCCTAGAGATGGGGAGTAGGAAAGTGTTGCTATTCCTTCCAACCTCCATCTCAGTCCCATTCTCCTTCATCCCCTGCTCTGCTCTGAGACCCAGGAGGTGGCTGACCCACACGAATCATGCCACCTTGTCATCTAACTTGGGATGAGATAATGAAGCCAGTGGTGGGAGGTGGGGGAAAGCAGCCTGTGCCAGATACCATAAAGCCAGTGGAAACCTCACTACAAAGAGGAGAGGGACTTCTTGAAGATGAAGACATCACAGAGAGAAGAGAGGCTAATAGATGAAGGCCTATGTGCTCTATTCAGGCACCTGGATTCAGCCTTGCCTGAAAGCCTGCTTCGAAAGCTTTCAATTTGATGATCCAATAAATTTCTTTCTTCCCTTAAGCTAACCTCTGCATTCAAAAAGAGTTCTGATGGGACTTAAACTTCCAGTCTTTTTCAGATTTTATATTAACATTCCATAAATGATATACATAAACAAACAGAACAAAGAGTCCTGACGGACTCGGGTGATCTTGTGGTATTATAAAATGAGCAGTTCATTTGAGATTGGTCTGTCCAGTGTTTTAATCATAGCTCTGCATAACCTTGGGCAAAAGACATCAATCTCCAAGTCTATTCTTTCACACCCACAGACTCCCGGAGAATTAAATAAAATAACACCTATAAAAGCATCTAGATTATACTAGATGAGCCCAATAAATGAGTTTACCGCAGACTCTCTCCCCTTTCTCCTAGGACCCTAACAAGGAAAAGTGTGGACCCCAGCACTGATGAGTTTGTATATTTCATGAGACACCCCATGCACTGTCTTATTCCATCATGCTCTCTCCACCCCTTGGAATGTTAGTGAAAAGCTACCATCTTGTGTGATTTCTGTGCAAATGGCATGACATTGCTGGGTCTCAGTTTTCTCAAGTATGTTGCTTACCGACTGTTGTGAAAATGAAATGTATAGAGTATTAGAACAGGGTCTGGAACATAATACATGCTCAATACATGCTGATTACTTTATTGGTGGAGGTGGTGGTTTTACTAATAGGTATTGTTACTGTTTCTGAGCACCTGCTCTGGTTTTGTGTATACACCATCTCATCATCTAGATCTTGATAACACAACCTCGTGAAGTCGGTAATGATGTTCCAACTGCACAGATGGGCTACAGCTCAAAGAAACTGAATTACTTACCTGAGTGTTGGAGCTGGGATTTGAGTGTCTGTGCCCTAACCCAAGCACAGTGTATTTAAGGACTACAGGCATCGGCTTCCCAGAGCCTCCACACATGGTTCATGTTCAACCAGCCACAGTCTCTGAACTTAGAAAGGCATCTTTCTGGCACTCCAGCAGGTGCAAGCCCTCCAGAGAAGCTTCCCAAGTCTGCTCCTCCAGCCATCATCTCCCTTTGCAAACACACTTTCTGTTCATGTGAATGAAACCCACTAACTGGTATGGTGTCTGCTCTAATTATAGGCTCTCCAGCCTGTGCCAAGAGGAAGCTGGTTAGTGTACACTTGAGTAGATTTCAAATCCGGATTTTGTGAGTCCCCGGCATGAGGGAAGGAGGCCAAGTTCTCCTCCGGAAGAAAATCACGGGAAATGTTGGCCCATGTGAATGTCGCCAGCTCCTCGCCTGCTGGAGCAGGTGGATGCCTTTGCTTCCCGGGTTACAGAGTCCTCTTTCCAGCTCTTTTTCCTCTGTTTCTAGCCTTTTTCAGGAGCTGGGAAGCTGGGAGGAGGAATGGGAGAGGTAACCCGAGGTGCTGAAATGGAGGAAGTACAGCAAAGGGCAAACAATGCCTTGGAATCCAAGGAAACTGAATTCTGAACACAGCTCTGCCTCATTTCAGCTTTAGCTGCCTTTCTGAGTCTCAAGCTCCTCATCTATCAAACAGTACTTTCTCTACAATGATACAAGGATGTATGTTGCTGTGTTTATTCAACATTTATTCAATATTTACAGTGTTACCTATTTTGTGCTGCATTGTACCCATTACAGCTATGAATAAGATGATTTCCTGGGAGCTTTAGAACTCCTAGTCCAGCTAGAAGCAAGCCATTTGATACTAATCACACACTGTGATGAGAAAAGGACAAGGCTGTACAGGAAGAAGGGGCACTTGACCCAGAATTGGTGCATCCTAGAAGACTTCCTGGAGGAGGCACATCTAGGATGCAACCTCAAGGAAGACTCAAATTAAAGGAGGACAGGACAGAATGCTCTCCTTCATGTGGGCCAAGAGAGGAAGAAAAAAAATAGCACATTCCAGAAGCATCATTTAGAATAGCCAAATATCAGGGGTGGGGGTGTAGACAGGAATGGTCAAAATAAAGAAATGTTTTTTCAAAAATCATGGAATTCAACAGAGCCAATCAAAACAACATTGACAAAGAACACTTTCTTTTTCTCTCTAGTCTCTTTTCTCAGCTGTCTTAACTATATTTGCCAGTCCCATAATACATTTTTAGTATAAGTTTACTTTGTATTGAAGTATAGTTGCTGCACAGTATTATATGTTACAGATGTATAATATAGTGAGTCACAATTTTTAGAGACTATACTCCATTTACGGAGAAGGAAATGGCAACCCACTCCAGTATCCTTGCCTGGAAAATCTCATGGACAGAGGAACCTGGTGGACTGCAGTCCATGGAGTCGCAAGAGTCGGCACGACTGAGCGAGTAACACACATGACACACACATACTCCATTCACAGTCATTATAAAACTTTGGCTATATTCCCCATGTTGGACAGTATGTCCTTGTAGCTTATTTTATACTTAACAGTTTGTACCACTTAGTTCCCTGCCCCTATGTTGCCCTTATCCTTTCCTTCTCCCCACTGCTACCTGCTAGTTTGTTCTCTGTATCCATGAGTCTGCTTTTTTCTTTATTCACTAGTTTGCTTTTACATGTAATGATATTGTATAGTATTTGTCTTTCTCTGTCTAACTTCACTCAATATGATAATCTCTAGGTCACCCATGTTGCTACAAATGGCAATATCTCATTCTTTTTTATGGCTGAGTAGTATTCCATCTATTAATGAATCCATAGGTTGCTTCATACCTTGGCAATTGCAAATAATGCTGCTATGAACATAGAGGTGCATGTATCTTTTGCATCGTGGGGTTTTTTAAATATCTACCTTTTTTTTCAGATACATGCCACATTTCTCCTTCACAAATTTTCTAAAGAGGGGCAGATGGGCCTTGATGAGAACAAAGAGGGAAAAAAACATGGCATCTCTGCAGCATTGCCGGCACCATTATTCTGTCGAGAGCAATCGCACTCATCACGGGTTTGGGAATTTCAGAAACATCTTCACAGCCACACCCAGAACGTCTTACCAAATGTCCAGACTCTCCGTGATCCAGTCAAGTTGACACATAAAATTAACCATCCAAGCGTTTATAGAAGAAATCAGTCGTGGTGACAGGGTAGAGAAATTTTTTGAACACACCAAACTCCTCTCATGAACACACCAAAACCACAGCTGTGCTCAGCAACCACGGATGAAAAGGGCCGGAACTCTCCAGAAAAGACCTACAACTGAAGGAGGAACCGCAGTGAGACGGGCAAGAGGGCTGGACCGGCGACACAACCAAATCCCAGACCCCAGGAGGGTGACCCACGCGCCAGAGGACAGGCACGCCGCAGCGCTTCTGCCGCGGGAGGGGAGGGGGTCTGGGTCCCGCCTCGGTCCCCAGCCGGGGGCCTGTGCCAGGAAGATGAGCCCCCAGAGCGTGCGGCCCTGACGGTGAGCAGGGCACTGCTGCTGGAGCCCCTGGGGGCCGGGGATACAGAGGCTTCACTCTTGGGGGCGTGCGGGCAACCTCACACACTGCGGGGCACAGGGCGCAAGCGCCTGGGCCACACCTAGCTGCTGGTCTCGGAGGGTCCCTGGGCGAGGCCGGGAGACGGGCCTCGTCCTGACACAAGCCGTACTTGGGAGCCCTTCCACTGAAGGAGGCTGTCGCGGCCTCCAGCTCCCTACGGCCGAAGACCTGGCCTGGCCCTGCCAGTGCTGCCACACTTCAGGCCAAGCAGTTAACTGGGCGGCACGCAGCCTCACTCACCGGCTGTCGAGCGAGCTGTCAAATGGGCCTGAACCCACGGCGGCCTCTGACAAGAGCCTCTCAGCTCACAATCCCAGAATCCCCTGCGCCCAGGGCCCAGCTCCCCCACGGCCCCAGAATCCCCTGCGCCCAGGGCCCAGCTCTCCCACGGTCCCAGAATCCCTGCGCCCAGGGCCCAAGTCCCCCACGGCCCCAGAATCCCCTGCGCCCAGGGCCCAGCTCCCCCACGGCCCCAGAATCCCCTGCGCCCAGGGCCCAGCTCCCCCACAGTCCCAGAATCCCCTGCGCCCAGGGCCCAAGTCCCCCACGGTCCCAGAATCCCCTGCACCCAGGGCCCAGCTCCCCACGGCCCCAGAATCTCCTGAGACCAGGACTCAGCTCCTTCACGGTCCTAGAATCCTCTGCGCCGAGGGCCGAGCTCCACCATGTTCCCAGAATCCCCTGCGCCCAGGATCCAGGTCCCCAACAGTCTCAGAATCCCCCACGCCCAGCCCCGCCCCTGAGGGGCCTCTGAACCAGCCCCACCCACCTGGAGCGGACACCAGACTCAGTCCTCTTTCCTGCAGATCCAGTCTGCTCCTGGCAAGCCAGACCCTACCCTGGGACCAGCTTGGCCCCAGGCCTGCCCTCTGGTGAAAGTTAAGTCGCTTAGTCGTGTCCGACTCTTTGTGACCCCCTGGACTGTAGCCAACCAAGCTCCTCCATCCATGGGATTTTCTAGGAAGAGTACCGGAGTGCGGTGACATTTCCTTCTCCAGGGGATCTTCCCGACGCGGGGATCGAACCCGGGTCTTCCATACTGTGGGCAGACGCTTTACCATCTGAGCCATAGGCCAACACAACTTTTAGCACACCACAGACTCTGTACCCAAATGTATCTGGAACCTCAGCCCCACCCACCCAGCGGACAATCTGACACCAGGTCTGGGACCCCTGGTCCCTGCAGCCAGACTCCCAAGACCAGCTCTGCCTGCCAGTATGTGGCAGCAACCCCAGGCCCCGACTTCACCCACCACTGGGCAGGCAATAGCCTCAGAGTCTTCTGGACCCTGACTCAGCCCAGCAGTGAGCCTGCACTAGTGCCAGGGTCCCCTAAGGTTCTGTAGTTAGGCGCCTCGTGACTCAGGTTTGCCAACCAGTTGCTGGCAGCCTCCACACAGGAAAAGCCTGGCAACCAGCTGGATCGGGGGGGCCTGTCAAGCCTACCAGACTGCCCATATAGCCAGCTCGCCACCGCAGAAGGACCCAGGCAGCCCTCATAGGGGGAGCCCCTAGAGCAAACAGCTCGGGGGTAATGAGAGGGGAATGTTTTGCTGGGACCCACGGGACGTCCCCATGGTGAACATTTGTCCTACTCAGACCACCTCTCCCTCCTTCTGTCCTTGGCCCCTCAGCCCTTGCAATTCACCTGTTTCTCAGTCACCCTGGCTTCGATAACCTGCTCACCAGAAAACCCCTGAACAGCCATTGCTGAATGTGCCAGACTACACGGCAAGCATTTTGCATTCATGACACCTTGTTTAAGCCTCACAGGAACCCTTCACGTGAGAATAAGGGGCCAAGAAAGGGCTCTGTAGCCTTAACAGGCTGAGAACTGTTTAATTATAGCTGAATTGAGCATTAATTATTGTCAGACATTGTGATGAGCACTTTACATACACTATTTCATTTAACCTAAATATTAACCCTACAAGGTATTGTTGTCGTTCCTATTTTACATGTAGGAAAATTGAGGTCCAAAGAGGTGAAATCATATGCCAAATGAGTGTAACAGTGGGGACCAGTGACTGCTCTTGGACATAAATCCAATTAAAAACAAAAAGCCCTTAGTCTAAGGAAAGGAACTTACAGGTTCATGTAGCAGAAAAATGTAAAGGAACAGCATCAGGCATGGCTGGATCCAGGCACTTAGGTATCTGTCTCTTTCTCTTGGTATACTTTGTTTTATGATAGTTTACTCCCAGGAAAGTTCTCCTTCATTGAGGTAAGATGACCTAAAGCACCTCTAGGTATACCCTAAAGCAACTCACCAATCACCATCAAAATGCAAGTCTCATTGGACCAAACCTGGAGTCACATGACCATCTAACCTGCTCTCTGTGGTCAAAAGGGTTGAAAGGTACAATTGTCCAGGCCAGGATTGCCTGCCCACTCTTGAGACTGGGAGGGGTGTAAGGTGTAGGAGAGGAGCCTTCTCACAAAGGAAGACCAAGAATCTGTTATTAAAACCCACAGAGCAGAACAAGGCAGCTGAGCGACAGTGACCGCCACGCAGGGATCTGACCCAGAGCCGCCTCGCTCGCAGCCTGGTGTGTTAACCAGTATGCACCAGCTCCTCTGTTTTGATTGCCTCTTTCTAATTCCCTGGCCCTGGGCTGACCCCTCGCAGAGTCCCCTCCTTCAGCCTTCAGCGCTGAGCGCTGGTACTTAACAGTCATGCCAAGCGGGTGATGGATGGCAGCTGCCCAGAGGGCTCTTCAAAGGGGACAGGCAGCTGCTGGCTTTGCAATGACTCTTCTGTAGGGATGAAACCCAAATGCAATCACAACACCGTGGGGCCGCCTCAGCTTTTTGTGGATTCTCCCGCTTTGGGCCCCCTGCCTCTGTTTCCAGTTTACATCCCAGCAAAGTAAAACATCCCAGGCTGCTCTGAGGCAGAAAAATCTTATCAGAAATGGAAGCATGTGACCATCCTAGCAGCCAAATAATTGTTCCCTTGTGTTGTCAGAACACCAGCCCTGGAAGATACCCCAGGTGGTTCCCTATCCCACCTTCTCATCAAGCAGAGGAGGTTCAGAGAGGCTGAGACCTTATCCAGAGGCTGCACAGCCAGGGAGTAGAGGCAGAGCTAGGGCACATGAACGAGAACGCATACTGACTGTGCACCTACTGTGTGCTGAGCTCACGCTGGGAGCTTCAGCCAAGTTTTAGCTGCTTGTTCAAACCACAGGGCAAAACTTTAGGGATGAGCCCTCAGTGTGTAAGGCAGGGAAGCCTGGATTCCACACCAAGGCCCTGCTGTGCAGGGCATCCGTGGTCCAATCTTGTCTGGGATTTGGTTTCTCATTTAGAAAACAGGACTGATGACCTCAAGGGTGATTCCACCTCAACATTCCAGATTGTGTGGTAAAGGCCATCCTGGGGGAGGGGGCCCTCCGGGCAACTTTTTAGCCACAAGAGGGAGAGGCCAGACTCTTCTATGAGCAGCTGTGACGCTGAAGCAGGCGCCCCTGGACTAAGAGGCTGAAGTCCTAAGTCGTAGACCACGCCCTTCCTGATCCAATCCCTACCAGCCCCTCCTCCCTCCAACCTCTAGCCTTACCTGTCACACTCCAGCACTCGCTGCTCTGAAACACTTGAACTTCTGGGAGCCACCCCACTGTCCCTCCCCTCCAGGAGGGAAGCCCCTCCTCTGCCATGCTGTCCCCTCCCTGGCTAACTCCCACTCATGCTTCTGTTCCTTCTAGAACACCACCCTGTCGCCCCCCCAAATTAATTTAGTGCTCCCCATCAGAGTGCTTTTTATTAGGTTGCGATCTGCCACTTGTCTGTCTCCCCTCCTGGATCATAAAAGCAAGGACAGGACTGACTCTGGTCACAGCCGTATCCCTGACACTCAGGATGGAACTGGCCCAACAAGAGGTAAAGAGGGAACCCTAACTAAATTCGAGTGGTCATGAGCATCCCAAGGGTCCTGGGAAGACTGTGCGCCAGAAGACCCCTCTGAGCACCGAACAGAAGAGATTTTCCCTCCCCCCGTTTACCAGGAGGACTTCTGTCCCCGCCTGCATGGCTTGTCGGCAGTAACAGCGGCGGTGCTGGCAGTGATCGTCTTTCTGGCCGTGAGATCTGAGAGAGGGGGACCTGTCACCTTGCTCCTGAACCGCACTGCAAGCCTCCCAATACCTGGAGGCCAGGAGTCCACTATATTCTCCGCATAGCAGCCGGGGAGCCTCCTTCCAAAAGGCAGATCAGATCACGGCCGTTCTGGGAGCACAAACTTCTGATCCTTTCCCGTTTACTAAAAGCCCAAATCCTTAGAATTCCTTGCGAGGCGGTAGCAGGTTGGATTTCAGGAAAAGGCACAAAAGGGCACCTCGGACCCCAGCCAGAACAGCCTTTTATCGCACAGTCCAGAACGCTGAGATGGAAGACTCTTTGGGGACATCAGTGCCATTTTCTGAAAGGAAAAACTGAGATGGTGTTAGACATCACGGATCAGTGCAGTCAGAAGGGAGGTGGGGAGGGCTGGGCAGGGGGAGGACCCAGGCCAGAAGGTGGGTCCAGGAGAGCCCAGAGCCAGAATGGCCCATCGGAGTTAGCCCACACTTGGGGGAAATGACCAGGTTCCTACACCCGCTGTTGTCAGTTACTGGACGCAGACAGCAAGGAAGGACAAGGTGGCCTCTGGGGCTGGCCCATCCTTGGGATTGACAGCTGAAGGCCAGAGGCCAGTGACGCCGCAAGGCTTCCCCCGAGGAGAGTCCTAACAAAGCCCCACCCAAACTGGCTTCCGTCACCTCTCTGGCCTCACCTCTCCTCCCCTGCCTCTCGCCACCCCTGACCCCTTCCTTCCTCAAACCCATCCTCGCCTTCCCACCTCAGGGCCTCTGCTCTTGATAACCTGCCCGCCCAGAGTGCTTTTCCTCCAGTCAAGTCCATGCCTGTCCCCTCAGTCTCTGCAAAGGTCACCTTGTTAGAGTGTCCTTCCTTGGGGCCCCCTCAATAAAAGAGCAGCTCCCCACTTCACCCCTGCCCTTCTTCGCTGCCGCTCTCTAACTCACTGCATTATTGTTACGTAGCGGCTAAGTCTTATCCAGCTCTTTGTGGGCCCATGGATTGTCGCCCTCCAGGCCCCTCTGGCCATGGGATTTCCTAGGCAAGAAGACTGGAGTGGCTTGACATGCCCGCCTCCAGGGGTTCTTCCCGACCCAGGGATCGAACTCTTATGTCCTGAGTCTCCTGCTTGGCAGGCGGATTCTTTCCCACTGAGCCACCTGGATAAGCCTCGTTTATTTGTTATTGTCTGTCTCCTTCCTCTCAAACCGAGGCCCAGGGGACTTGTCTGGTGCGGTGCACACAAGCAGCGCCAAGCTGAGAACCCAGTGCATCGCAGGAACTCAGTAAATACCTGGGGGCTGAATCAATAAGCCTCCAGTCCTCCACCTGTGGCAGAAGAGATCCCGGCTTTGAACTGTTTAGAGCAGCCCGCCTGTACTGGCCCTCCACAGGACACCAGGCTTCAGCATCATAGCACACCTAGGATGTGAGTGCCATAACTGTCTAATTCCCCTTTGCCCCACTGTACAGAGGAGGCAGCCATGAGCCGGAAGCCACACGCCCCAGGTCACAGACCAGGGGACAGCTGAGCCCTGCAGGAAGCAAGGACTGTCTGACATTGTGTGGGTGGTGGGGGCGGAGGGTGGGGGTGTTCTGGGCACAGCTGCTCCTCAGCTCAGGGGTCCCACCACCCCCTGGGTATTTTTCTTATTTCATGCTCAAGTCTGCCATTGCTCTCTGCTTTCAATGGTGTTTACTAACTTCCCACTGAGCTCCTTACGAGCAGCTACCTTATCACCAGCCACCTGCATTCGGAGCTGAGCAAAATCACACTCAGCTTATAAATGGCCCCAGTCTCCACCCCAGGGGTCGCCACAGACGCGGGGGCCACCAGCTTCACTCGGAAGTTCAAGTTCGAGGGCAAAGAGCTGGGCCCTCCTCTGTCCCCAGCCCTCGCCACCACTCCGGGACCGGGAGTCAAGCAGGAATCCACAAGTCTCCCACTCTCTCTGTCCCGTCTGCCATCCTTGCACCAGACACACATTCATCTTGACACTGTGACAAGTTCACTGCCACGTGGCTGTCATCCTCAGCTCAGCCCAAGAGAGCTGTCGTTGGAACTTCCCGTGACGACATGGCAAACCTCAGGCAGGCGTGAGCTTTGCCGTGGATTCACTCTGTGCTCCTGGGGCAGATGGCTAATCTCTGCAAGCCTCAGCTTTCTCTTCTCTGTAATGGACGTAATCATGCCCCCATGAATGCTTGTGTGTAATTTACATGTAATAACAAATGCTTATAGTCAAAAGAAAATCGTTCAGTCCTGACTTCTCCGCTATGCAGTCAGCTGAGTGTTTAGGGATCACGACATTTTAGGGGCCCATGAAAAGGTTTTAATTTCTTTTAAAACCAAAAGCCAAGTTGTAACATAATCCAGTGGGAGATAATATTCCTTCTTGTACCAAAGCAGTCATAAAATACAATTTTAATTTTTGTTTTTTTTTAATGGAGGAAGAGGCCCGTAAAGGCAGAAATGCACAGAGCCCAGGAACTCTGTGATACAGTCCAGGAATGCCACAATGCAGCTCTGCATTGTTTGGGGAGCTGGAGGCTCAGTTCGGCACCCAGAGAAGGCACTTGATTAGTTTGACCTGTACTTGACCAGTGTGACTTGAACTTTGGTAACTTGATGAGCCACAAGGCTTGACAAGCAATCGGCTCACAGTCTAGCTCACAGTCTAACAAAACCCCTTCCTTATTCTTGCCACAAATATTTGTGGAGTTCCTATTCTAAGGGCTTCCAGGTGGCCCTAGTGGTAAGGAATCCACCCACCAATGCAGGAGACTCAGGCTCAATCCCTGGGTTGGGAAGATCCCCTGGAGAAGGGCATGGCAACCCACTCCAGTATTCTTGCCTGGAGAATCCCATGGACAGAGGAGTCCTCTGGGCTGCAGTCCATGGGGTCGAAAAGAGTTGGACACGACTGAACGACTTAGCATGCACATACTCCGAGCTAGGCTCGGTCTCGGATCAAGTATCAGTGTGAGTACTGTCTGGCTGTGTGAACTTGGGAAAGTGACTTTACGTTCGTGTGCCACCGATAAAATGGGAGTGATGGGTGTCAGAATTCAGACAATCCAGTGAAAGCTTTTAGAAGATAGCCCAGTATATAATAATCACTCCAAAATGTTAGCCCAAAGTAACCATCGCAGACATGGTCCCCGCCCCAAGGGAGCCTGCAAAACCCAGTCCATGAACAAGCATGTTAATAAAGGGTTTGGCCATGAAGGAAATGAGAGAGTGGTGTTAGAGCAACCCCCCCCTTGATGGCCTTCGGTCAGAGGCCACATCCAGCCCAGGGAGGCCAGGTGGACAAACACCCAACCTTCCTCTCCTCCCGCCCCCTAATCTCCTGCTGGGCTCCTCATTGGCTGAACCCAGCCAGGGCAAGGCATGAGAATCTGTGGATGTGTCTAATCAGGTCAGCTTCCCGGGCTCAGGGCAGGATGGTAAAGGATGGAGCTCAGTCTAGAGGGTCAAGCAGGATACCTCCCACATAAAGCCCCGCCCCCTCCACTAGGCTGAAATCATTCATTAGCTCCTCTTTGCCCACAAGTTCCCAAGGGTGCCCCCACGGCCCCTCAGTCCCTACACCTGCTCCTACTCCCATCTCACCCTCAAGTTTGGGGAACTTTTCATGGTTCCCCCAAAGCATAAGGCCATTTTACATCTCTAGAGCTTTACCCCAGCTGTTGCTACCCCCTGGAATGCCCTCCCCACACCCACACCTTGGCAAACCCCAACAGGACAGTGGGACAGTGCAGAGCCTGGAAACCTGGCTTCCAGTTCTGTTCCTGCCACTTCTTAGCTGCATGACCTGGGGGAAGCCAGTTCCTCGGTGGAACCTCAGTGTCTCACCTGTAACATGCGAAGGATGCTAGTCCACATTGTGAAGTTACTATGAGAACCAAACGAAATAACGCTGACAAAGGGCTGGGCAGGCGGTCCCTCAGTGAGTCATATTAAAGGCAATTTTTTAAATTTTATTTATTTGGCTGTGTCTGGTCTAAGGTGTGGTACATGGGACCCTTTTGGTTGAGGCACGTGACCGCTTAGCTGTGGCATGTGGGATCTAGTGCCCTGACTAGGAATCGAACCCAGCCCCCTGCATTGGGAGCGCAGAGTTTAGCCACTGGACCACCAGGGAAGGCCCCAGAGGCAACTTTTAAGAAGTACATCGCTTGCAAAGCCGTTCCTGACCATCGGTCGCTCGAGTATCAGAGCCCCACTATCCTGTGAGCATCACTGGACCTTTCATGGACAGCTCTTGGGGCCCCTAGAATGCTTTCCTCTGCATCTCCATCCACGCCCTGTGAGCGCCAAGAGAAAAAGACCTGAGAGTATTCTCTCTGTGTCCTCAGCATCCAACGCACGGCAGACACTCAGTGAATATGGAATGAATGAATGAACAAGTGTGCAAACCAGGGGACCAATCTGCCTGCCCCTCCACCTGAATAAAGCCTGAACTACTTCAGTCCCCACCTGGACTACTAAACAGGGCACAGGGTGACCTCTTGAGGAAGCCCAGGCCCAAGGTCATGGCAGGGGGGGTACTAAGGGCAGTCCCGGGGCTGGGAGGAGGTGGCAGGCCCCAGCTCATTGGAGATGCAGAGAGAGTCCCCGTGCGGCCGCCTTCTCTGGCAGGGAGCGCGCGGGAAAGGACAAGAAAAATGAAGCCGCCACAATCTCATTTTCCGAGGCCTGCAAGTCAGCCAGGAAATAGCTATTATTCCACCGCACTGTCGGCATTAAGTTATTTCCTTCACTAAATACGGGAATGTTCATGAATATCTATTGAGTCCCAGGTACAGACACCTCCTGGCTCTGTGGCTCAGTCACTCTGCCTTTACATTCCTCCAACAACACCCCTCAATCTTGCTCTGAAGTGAAAGACAATAGTATTTTAAATTGGTTAATAAATCTCGGAATTGATGCTCCTCGAAGGCCCGGGAACTTCGTCTCTATTACTTGAATAAAAGGGATCACATTTTAACCACTGCTGGGCTAGGAATTCAGGAGAGGGACCTGAACCAGCCTCTCCTTCGTGCTGGGGAGGGGAGGGTCGGAGGCTTCAGGACCCTGGGTCCAACGGAACCCTTTGGACAGCCAGGAAATTCTCATTTTTCTGGTCGATTCAGGCCAGCGGGACATCTTGGACCACTTTGGTTTTGATGGCTTTGTGTTCGGCCAGTTCCCCTGGATCCAAATAAAAGAGACTTGGAAGCAGAGCTCCAGGGAGAAGATGGGTATCTGACATCCTTTAAAAAGGATGCGGATTTCCCTGGCTGTCCAGAGGTTAAGACTCTGAGCTTCCAATACAGGGGCTGTGGGTTCAATCCTTGGTCAGGGAACTCATATCTAGCATGCTGCATGGTGTAGCCAAATTAAAAAATAATAATAATAAAAATAAAAACCACCCGGATGCAGATAAGGAAGGTAGGGGAAGGAAGCATGAATAATGCTGTTTGGAGCACCATTCCAGGTGTTGATTCTCTTATCACCTTCCTCATGGGCAGAGGCGACCCTGAGCATCCTTGTTGGGGTGGAGAAAGCTTTGAAAAGCCCAGCTGCAGGGGAATGAGAAGGGAGGACTAAATTGCCTCCTGTTTGTTCAGTTTCTTGCCATCTGCTTCACATGTTTTCCCAACCCATCCTCACAGCCACCCTAGGACATGCAAAGTCCAGACATTGTCAACAGGCCAGAAAACCCACGGGTCAGAATCATCTCTATGTACCCAGCACCCAATACACGGCCTGACCCCAGAGTTGTTGCTGTTGTGTATTAGCTCAGTCATGTCCAATTCTTTGTGGCCCCATGGCTTGTAGCCCACCAGGCTCCTCTGTCTGTGGAATTTTCCAGGCAAGAATACTGGAGTGGGTTGTCATTTCCTTCTCCAGGAGATCTTTCCAACCCAGGGATCAAACCCGTGTCTTCTTCACTGGCAGCCAGCTTCTTTACCCTTAAGCCCCCAGCCCCAGTGTATCAGCTTCAAAAATAATGGGGAAATGGACTATTGTACAACATCCCCAATTTACAGATGTGCCAACTGAGGCTTGGGGCAGGCAAAGGTTTGCTCAGCAACTCATAGTGAACTGGACCATCAGTGACTCAGCTAAGACAGTTTGTGCACCCACTGTGCCCAGGCCCTGAGCTGGGCACAGATACAGGTGTGAACAAAAAAATGTGCTTGGTGGGGGCTTGCCATCTCGGAGTGAGGTGGGACGCAGGGGCGGTGGGGCAGAGAGCACTTGGGTGACTAAAGAGAGAACTGCGACAACTTCAGGTGTACAGTAAGTCCACTATGTACGACAAGCTCCATTCCGAGTGAGCTAGTAAGCCCAATTGGTTCATACGTCCAGCAAAGTTAGCCTAGGTACCCAACTAACACGATCGGCTATTAGTAATGTACTGTAATAGGTTTCTACTACTTTTCACACAATTAATACATCAGTGAAAGTGAAAGTCGCTCAGTCATGCCCAACTCTTTGTGATCCCATGGATATACAGTCCATGGAATTCTCCAGGCCAGAGTACTGGAGTGGGTAGCCTTTCCCTCTCCAGGGGATCTTCCCAACCCAGGGATCGAACCCAGGCCTCCCACATTGCAGGTAGATTCTTTACCAGCTGAGCCTCAATGGAAGCCTGAGAATACTGGAGTGGGTAGCCTATCCCTTTTCTAGCAGATCTTCCCAACCCAGGAATCAAACCAGGGTTCACATTCCTGCATTTCAGGCAGATTCCTTACCAGCTGAGCCACAAGGGAAGCCTAAGAATACTGGAGTGGGTAGCCTATCCCTTCTCCAGCGGATCTTCCTGACCCTGGGAATCGAACCTGGGTCTCCTTCACTGCAGGCAGATTCTTTATCAACTGAGCTATCAGAACAAACACAAAAAGAAAACATTTTTAATCTTATAGGACAGTCCCAGGTTCATTTCTAGAAACTGGGTCCCAACCACAGGACTCAGGATATCCTGGTCTCTTCAAGATTCATCAAAGCACACATCCCACGGTTGTCACTGGAGGAGCAGGTGGAGAGTGACCCCCCGGCTAACCAAGGGACCTCTCGTCACAGGTGGGTCAGAGAAGCGGAGCTCTGAGGCACTTTCAGAAAATCTCACAGTCTGGCAAAGGCCTCGTCCAGAGTGCTGAACTCCATCTGGGGAATAAAGCCAGACACATCACTCTTTTGGACAAGCAATTTTTTTTTGCATAATTGACAATTCTTGGCATATTCCCCCCTTCTCTGCTCACAGCCTTCTTTTCATGTCACTCATGCACGTACCAGACACTCGAGGTGACTTCCCTTGAAAGGAGAACGCCAGAGAGACCTCTGTCTCCCTACCCTTAAATATTCCACTTGTTATAAATTCCCCGAGGAGTCTTCTCAGCTCCAAATATCAGGGGAACAGAAAGGGGGGAGAAAAGAGGGGGAAAAACACATTCTCAGAACAGTTCTTTGTACTTGAGATTCTTTGGTTTGTATTAAAATATTCTCATCTCCCCATAATTTATGAACACTCCTGGCACTAAGAGGCTTCGCTTTGTCCCTGATCCTCCGTTCTAGAAATAAAACGAAGAATGTCAGTGCGGACATCTCCCGGAGGGAGGGGGCGACTAGCCAGACACTTCCAGAGCATCTGATTTGAGTGGTCGGGGAAAGGCAGACTCATTTCCTGACCCCTTTTATCAGGGAGGAGACTCAGCAGCAGGCACTTTCCTGTCCGTGGTCTCATCTGATTTTCCCAACAGTCCTACCATGCTGCTATTGTGATTATTATGATGCCACTCTCTCAGAGGAAACAGTGAGACTCTAAGCGGCAAAGTGTCCTCTCAAGAGCCAGAGCTGGCAAAATATGGGCCTAGGATTTAAATCCAGATGTGGCTGACCTCCCAGTGCTCCTACCAGTTGACTACACCATCTGGAGGAGGAGTAATCAAGGCAGGCTGCCTGGAAGAGGCAGGATTTAAACTGCGTCTCAGAGCTGCTGGTGTCCCAGCTTGCTGTGTTTTCTGGTGGCAGAGATGCAGCTATCCTCAACTAGTCTGCATAACACCCTCAAGGAGGCAGGATCCGTAATATATTCAGCATCATTTTTGAAAATACATGGATTTGATATTTTCTCCCTCATATGAAAACCTCTTCTTCTGCTACCCCTGTGACAGCTGAGCAAAATTTAACATCCTGATCATGACATTCAAGGTTAATAATTTGTCCTAACCTACCTTTTCAGCTTTCTGCCTCATTACCATCACACACACACACACACACAAACACACACACATAGATATGTCTGTCCTTAAAGATATCCCATGTGCTAGTCAAATAACACTTTCTCCTCATACAGGAGGATACAGACTTCCTCCTCTGTATTGCTCATGGGATTCCCACTTCTTGCAATGCCTTTCTCTGCCTAGTGAACTCCTATGCATCCCTCAGAGCCCAAGTCAAATGCCCCATCAGCAAGGAAGCTTTTGCTTCATCCCTTCACACACGGTTCTTTGTACCTGTATCTGGTAAGAACCAGCCTAGAGCTAACTGGCCCACAGAGAGACATCTGTCCCCTTACAGTGAACTTTGCAGAGAGGAGCTCAGGCCTTATATTTCTCCAAATCCCCACAGCTTTACTACAGGGCCCGGCCTTTCGTCCAGGGGGTCAATAACCACAATGCTGATGGATGAATAAATGAATGAGTGAATAAATGAATGTATTGCAGACTTTCAGGAGTTGCCTGTTGGAAAACCTAGGCCTCTGCTTCACACACACACCCAAGACAATCTGCCTCATGACCTTACGTACAGTTGGTCCTCAAACAGCACCTTTGGTGCACAAGACATCACTTTTCTCACCTGAAACCGCTTGTTAGGGGAGAATTAAGACAACAAAAATGGACTTCCCTGGTGGTCCAAAGGTTAAGAATCTGCCTGCCAACACAGAGGACACGGGTTCCATCTGTGGTTCTGGAAGATTCCAAATGCCTGGGAGCAACTAAGCCCGTGCGCCACAACTACTGACCCCACACAAGCCAGAGCCCATTCTCGGCAACGAGAGAAGCCGCTGCAATGAGAAGCCCGCACACCACAGTGAAGACGCAGCATGGCCGAAAAAGAACAGAGTAATTCAAAAAGCAACAGCGGGGCTTTCCTGGTGGCCCAGTGGTTAAAGAATCGGTCTGCCAATGCAGGGGACACGGGTTCAGTTCCTGGCCTGGGATGATTCCACGTGCCTCGGGGCAATGCGCCCCAACTGCTGAGCCTGTGCTCCAGAGCCCCTGTGCCGCAACTGAAGCCCACACGCCCCAAAGCCCGTGCTTTAGAGAGAAGCTGCAGCAGCGAGAAGCCCCCACACCGCATCCAGAGGGCAGCCCCCGCTCACCTCGACTAGAAAAGGCCCATATGCAGCCATGCAGACCCAGTGCAGCCAAAATAAAGCAAATAAAATTTCTAAAAATAAATAAATAAAACACAACCACAAAAATAAGGCCTGGGTGGCAGTCTCAGCCCTCAGCGGCCCCACTGGAAGGGAACAGACAGAGCAGCTTCCAGGGGTCCGGCTCCTCTCCCTCTCTCCAAGGTCCAGATCCATCTTTTACTGACCAGTGGCCCATCTCACCTAACATCCTCCCCAAGAAGAGGCACCGGGGGTTTTCAGACCCACAGTCCAGTCGAGGAGCTGAGACTGGAGACAGAGCTGACCGAGCGGTAAAATGGCATCAAACACGTAGTAGCTTTCATCCCAAGTGTCCAGGCCTGGGGAGTGGATGGAGGAGTCCCTACTTTATAACATGGGCCAATTTCCATGGTGCAAATATTCCCATCAGGACAGATTTCAAGCTAATGGTTTAACAAGTGGCTTAGAAAACTCCTGAATTTTTAACAGCCAGCTCTCGTGAACCGGGGTGAACCAGCTCCAGGACTTCAGGGTTGCCTGTTATGGTGGTTAATATTATTATTACGGCCCAGCCAAGCAGTGTGATTTTCAGTATCTTCCTTTCACAAACCTACATGAGATTTCCCTTCAACACTGGAATGTGCAGGCTAAAAACAGGTTGAAAATCATCACAGCAAATGGTAAGGTCTCAATAACCTTCCAGAAGTTCAGTGCCCAAGTCCTCCCCCTGGGAGATATCTCCCCAGACTCCCTCCAAGACACAAGAATTCCACCCCTTGCCCGTTTCTCCCATAGCCCTACAATAGGCAAGTCAGAAAGTGCACACCAAAGGAATACTGTGTGGACTCAGACAAATCGCCCAACCTCTCTGAGCCTCAGTTTCCTCATCAGCTCCCAGAGATGCTGTGAAGGGCTAATGAGGTAACGTATGTGGAACCTATTTGAAATACCCATCAAAGAGTAATGCTCAATAGAACACAGCTATTATTAAGAATACTCATCATAATACAAGCAGCAGTTCCGGTGCCCCTGCTCCTGCGCAGAGGGTCCGGAGGGCTCCCAGGCCCCCACAGGTTATGCAAACAGCAGGACAGAGCTGGATCCCGGGAGCTGAGCAAGCCTCCTCGTCTCCTCCTCCCACCACCCACTCACTTCCACTCCCCTCCAGGACTAATTTATTTATTTCCTTCTGAATCCTCCGAGTCCAGCAAGCTGTGGAGTGGTCAGATGGATTGTTTTAATTAATTGACAGGAAATCAATGAGGAAGTGATCGTTTTGCCCTGGCTGGGTGGAGGGCCATCTCGGCAGTGGGAGACAAATGGGTGGCTTCAGGCAGCACGGGGGTGGGGGCTTCGTTGAGCTGTGGTTGGGCTGTGGGTCCTAAGGCCCAGGAGGCCCGCACCTGCCGTGGGACGCAGGATGGAGAAGTGAAAGGTGGTCAACCTGCCCGCCCGAGAAGCCGGGAGATCCGAGTTCAGGCCCTGACACCCCCACCTACCGGCCATGTCACTGTGGACAAGTCACCGCGCCTCTTGGAGCCTCACTCGCCTCCGAGGGTGGCGGTAAGGATTTGACTCTGACACATCTGGGGAGAGAGTCGGGGGGCGTTATTCAGTCCACCGCAACAGTGAGACTAAGGCAAATGAGCCACAAGCTTGGGTGTGCTTGTGCCCCAGAGCTGGCCCTCTCGGGCTTTGCTGGGAACCCTTCACCAGGGGTGCCAGCCCAAGCTAGCCTGCCGGGAAATGAGAGAGACACGTGGCCCAGGCACCCCAGCCAACAGCCAGCCAACCCCCAGTGACGGAGCTGCCTTGCTGACCAACAGCTGATGGCCGACTCTTGTGAGAGCCCAGGTAGCATTGCTGGCGGCTCAGATGGTGAAGAATCTGCCTGCAGTGTGGGAGACCTGGGTTCGATCCCTGGGTTGGGAAGATCCCCTGGAGGAGGGCATGGCAACCCACTCCAGTGTTCCTGCCTGGAGAATGCCATGGACAGAGGAGCCTGGCAGAGGAGCGTGGACAGAGAATCCCATGGACAGAGGGGTCTCAGAGTTGGACACTGCTGAGAGGCTGAGCACACATACTACAGGTAAAGAAACCGAGGCTCAAGCAGGGGATACCACTGGCTTAAGACCTCATGGCTAGGACCAGTGTCACCCTCTGATCTGCCTGACCCCAAAGCCATGGGTCTTCCAACAGTTCCACTTGGTTCTAAAATCTTGCTGAGTCAGCACAATTATCCATGACTGGTTCCCTCTTCCCCAGCCACCTTCCCAACAAACTGTTACCACATTTCCCCCACCTCACCCACCCAGCCCCCTCCACTCATTCAGCAGTTATTTGTTGAAGCAGGAGAGCACAGTGGTTAAGCATTCAGACTCTGATATCAGAGTCAAATTCCAGCTGTGTTTCTTCCCAGCTTTAGGACCTAGGACAAGTTAACTCACCTCTCTGACCCGTGTCTTCCTCATTAGTAATAGGGAGAACACAAGAATGTCTGCTGCTGCTGCTAAATCTCTTCAGTTGTGTCCAACTCTGTGCAACCCCATAGACAGCAGCCCACCAGGCTCCCCCGTCCCTGGGATTCTCCAGGCAAGAAGACTGGAGTGGGTTGCCATTTCCTTCTCCAATGCATGAAAGTGAAAAGTGAAAGTGAAGTTGCTCAGTCGTGTCCGACTCTTAGCGACCCCATGGGCTGCAGCCCACCAGGCTCCCTCCACCCATGGGATTTTCCAGGCAAGAGTACTGGAGTGGGGTGCCATTGCCTTCTCCCAAGAATGTCTACTTGGTGGAATTCTTTGCAGATGAAACAGGAAAGGCATGGAAAGCACTTATGACACAGTGCCTGGCACGCAGTGTGTGCTCAGCAAATGCTGGGTGTTATACCTGGGGCCGTTACTCCTGACAGCCCGCCACAGACCAGGCACTGAAGCGGTCCCTTTGGAAGACCACGAAGATGCCAGTCTCTACCCAACAGGGGCAGAGCCTCCTGCTGGCTGAACTGGGCAGTACTGAGCCATTTCAGAACTTGCTTCTTTCATTTACTGCTTTTTCTGGACAAAGGGAAGATGTCAGAAAGCAGTGGAAAGAAGAGGCAATCTTTACTCGGGATGCCAGGGTTGCAGCTCTGCCTGCAACGCACTCTGAATGATGCCGCCCTTATCTGGCCTTCAGTTTTCCCATCATATCATGAAGGAATGAACTTCCAAATGGTCCCATGTCTTCCTGCCATTCTGTCATTTTGGGATCGCCAGCTGTTCATCCCCATCCCGCCTAACCTGACATCAGAACAAACCTCCCCCAGATACATTCAATGCCAAGCAGGTTTCGATAATCCGAGGAATTCTGTTTTTTATTGATGATGTCCACCCGCCCCCTTCCTTCCACAGCCCAGGATAAATTTGCATTAGGGGCTGGATTCAAAAAGAGGAGAAAAAAAAAAGCAAGCAAGAAAGAGGGCTGTCTTTGAAGTGAATGACATGAATTATTTCGACCTAACTTACTAATTAAGACCTCATTAGCAGCCCAAATTTGTGATAGATCAGCAGAGGACTTGGCACAATGGTTTAATTTAATGATTTCTTGCATTACTTTGTTAATCATCTTTAGTCTGATTTAATTTATGCCAATGTGACTGTCCTAATTTCTAATTAAGGCATTGATGGCGGGGACGCCCGCCATAGCATAAGA
Organism: Nanger dama; assembly: GCA_917880005.1. Taxonomy (NCBI): domain Eukaryota; kingdom Metazoa; phylum Chordata; class Mammalia; order Artiodactyla; family Bovidae; genus Nanger; species Nanger dama. The sequence goes on along the minus strand of CAKJTW010000053.1, from coordinate 13,350,188 downwards.
ATTTCAATCAAGGCTGATACAAAAGCAGATATTCGTTTTTAAGGTCTGTGAGATAGCAATTTGCTAAGCCTTCTGCTTATTGTTTTATTCGCCCCCACAGAAAGGTTGGGGAGGGTCTGGTCTTCGCCTGGGGCAGACGGATTCTCACTAATCACAGACCTTTACAGCCATCGATTTTTTTAAAGACTCTGAAAAAGACCTTGGAGATTAACCAGACTAAGCTCCTCATTTCACGCATGAGGCAACAAGGGCCAGAGAGGGTGAGGGGCTCACCCAAGGTCGCACAGTAAGTTAGCAAGATGGCGGGGGAAGACCCCAGGCACGTGCTGTCCTCCACGGTCACCAGCTTGACGGCAGTGGCGGTTTCGGCAGGAAGGGTTTGCAACTGACTGGGGTGAATCAGTGAATTAAAGTTGACATAATAATTCCAATAACTTCCAGCACTTGAGGGCCAGACCCTGAGCTTGAAGTGTGATGCACATTTTTCTCATATCCACAAACCAACACCCCCACCTGCCCTCCCGTTTTATAGAGGCTCGGAGAGGTACAATGCCTCCTCGGCATTCTATGGCAAAAAAAAAAAAGGTGATTTGAACCCAGACCTGCCTGATTCCCAAGTCCATGCTACTATCATGGCTCCAGCCTGCCTCCCTAGGTCACCATTAGGTATCCATAGTAATCTGTATCAATATTATAGCTAACATGTATTTAGGACTTACCAGGTGCCAAGAGCTGTACTAAGCCCCTCACATGAGAATCCCGTTTGATCCTCACAACACCCTGTGAAGAAGGCATCATTATGACAAATCATACCTAGAAAAGCGAAGGATCAGAGAGGTTGCTTGAGCTGCCCAACAACGCACAGCAAGATGGCAGTGCCCAAAGGCTGAACCTTCCTCAACTGCCTCTAATCTAAAACTTCCTACATCCCACTTCTGTTCTGAGCATTTCTGAGCTTGGCTGAGCCAGAATGCCTGGGCTTTGCCTGCCCAGGGCACTAGAATATGCCTTTGGGCTCCTTTAAGGATGCCAGAGGCAGCCTGAGCCACAGAGGAGACGCGCGCTGAGCCAAGAGCCGGGAAGAACATCCTTCCATCCTAGTTCCACCACAGTTTGCAAATCCTGTCTCCTCCCTGGGCCTCAGTTTCCCACTCTGAAAAATGAGGGCACTGGAAAAGCAGTTCTCCAACACGGCTGCACGTTGGAATCACCGGAGCCACCCTCCCCTAAATAAACCCAGGTCAATAAACCCAGCCCAGACCTGATGAATCAGAATCTCTAGGGACATGGTCCAGGACTCTGGATGGCAACCAGCATCCTTGATGATTTCAATACACTTAACATTTGGGAATGAGTCCTACTGGCCCCTTCAACACTGACAGGACCAAAAATATACTCTTGACCTGCTACTCAAGCTGTTCCTTCCCACATCCTCTTCCCCAGCACGGGAAACGGTACCCAGATGCTCAGATCAAGCGCTGGAATCATCTTTGGCTCCTCTCTCCCTGTCTCCAGATCTCTGATCCATCACTGTGTCCTGTCAACTCAGCCTCCACAAAATCCTGAATGTCAAGTTCTCTCCCTCCCCCTACCTACCCTCAATAACTGCACCTGCCTCCCCTCTGTTCCTCCATGGCCATCCTGGCCCCTGCAATCCACTCTCCTCCCAGCATCCTAGTGACCTTGGCAAAATATAAAGTCTTTGCACCTGCTATTCCGTCTGCCTGGAAGTCCATGTCTGGCTGTTCCTCTCCCTCTTGCCATTCTCTCTGGCTTTCCAATCTAAAGGAGCCCTGTGCGGCGCATTCCCCACCCCAGCAGTCTGCATCACTCCCTTACTAACCAGCATCGCTATTTAAAATTATCTCATTTTTCTTTTGTCCATTGTCTCCCCATGATGTTGTGATATAATAATACTTATATATTTGGTCTTTGTTCCCGGTTCCTGGCAGGGAGCTCCTAAAGCCCTTGGAATTTCCTGAGTGACAGGGGTGAGAGGAATATCTTTTGTTATTCATAATCAGCCCCTTTCAACTCTAGTGAGTTTATGTTAATGAGGTGACTTGGGGAAAACCCCTAAGGATGGGGGGCTGGTTGCCAAGGGAACCAGCTCTGCGATTAGAGGGTTGGAACTTTCAGGCCCACCCCACCCCCAACTTCTGGAGAAGTGAGAGGGGCCGGAGATTGAGGTCAGTCACCGATGACAATCACCGCAATGGAGGTAACGAAGCCTCAGTAGAAACCCTAGGCAAAGGTGTGGATAGCTTTGGGGTTGGAGCTGGGAGGGCAGGGGGCCCCATGCCACCTCCCACATACCGAGAGCGCTATGCACCTCATCATTCAGCCCCTCTTGAGTTTTATCCTTCACCATCAACTAATAATAGCGTACAAGGGGCTTTCCTGTGTTCTGCTAGGTGTTTCAAGAAATTATTGAACCCATGCAGGGGCCTGTGGGAATCCGAAACATGTGGGGGCCAGTCTGTCCTTAACTGAGTCCTCAACCAGTGGGGCCTGCACTAAGACCCGGTGGTGAGTGTCAGAACTGAGAAAGAGGACACCCAGTTGGTGTCCAGAGCATTGGAGAATTGGCTGGTGTAGGGGAAAATACCCACATATTTGGTGTCAGAAGCATTGTAAGTAGTAGAAGGAAGACGTGCTCTTTCCTTTTAGTTGCAATTCACAGTCGTAGCGGAGAAAGAGAGCTTCGTTTTTAACTGTACCTTCATTAGCATGCCAGGTCCATGGGAGCAGGGCCCCTACCTGACTAGGGCACCCCAGTGTCCCCAGGAGGCAACACCTGACACAGAGCAGACACCCCAAAGTACTCATCACACGAACAAATGCAAGATGACATCTGTGGTCCTGGAAGAGCTGGGTCTGAACCCCAGTCCTTGGCGATGTCCCAGAAGAGGAACACCCTAAGAAAGGATGCTTGGGGCTGGTGCACTGGGATGACCCGGAGGGATGGTACGGGGAAGGAGGTGGGAAGGGGGTTCAGGATGGGGAGCACGCGTACACCCGTGGCAGAATCATGCTGATGTGTGGCAGAACCAATACAATATTGTAAAGTAAAAGGGAAATAAAAAGGAAAGCAAAAAAAAAAAAAATAGGACATCTTGGGGACTTTCCCCACCCAGGGCCATCCAGTGGTTAGGACTCTGCCTTCCAATGCAGGGGGCAAGGGTTCAGTCCTGGTCAGGAATCTAAGGTCCCACATGCCACAGGCTGTGGCCAAAAAAATTTTTTTAAAAGAAAGGACATCCTGGGGATCTTTAATGCACAGGACAGCCTCAGGCCACAATGAGGGAAACCAATGGCAATGTTCAGTGACCACTCTGTCCTGGAGATTCAGCCTCCACTACGCCCTTGAGCGCAATCATAGAGAATTTAAAAGTTTGCAAGAAAGTGCATCTGCTAATGTGCAACATTTATGTTAGTCAATATAGATTTATTTAATGCAATAAATGACATAATTGGACTTTTATTTCCATAATATATTTTTCCAAGATAACTAATATTGTGAGTACCCCTGGCTTGCTGATGTCTCCTGAACGAACATATTTCCTGTATTATTACTCTTGTATAAAACTGACATTTAAACAGTTTAATAAATGAGCAGTTGTTTGACTTGTATCAGTTTCAATACATTCCGGGATATTAATAAAATATATTTCATAAGCCAGCTCAATAGACCATGCCGTAAAAATTCAATGATTTATTAGCGACACACTGGCTATTAGTTGGGACAGATACTCAAAATGCCATTAGGGTTAAAATAATAATCAATCAAACTAATTAGACCCTATTTTTCATATGCAAATATAATTAAGCATACATTTCTCCCGTAACTTTAAAGAGAATTATTGAAGCTCAGCCTCGTATGAAGAGCCCCTCACTTGAGTTAATGAAATGACAGTGTCTGAAGTTGGATATACAAATGAACTTGATGAATTGTTCTGGGCTTTGAGGATCACAGGGAGGTGGAACAGGAAAAGAAGGGCTGAAGAAAGACCCCCTGTACACCTGAATCTATTCATCCTACCAAAGCTGATTAGGGGAAAGTTTCAAGACTCAAAGTGGGCGTGCCATGAGTTAGAACATGGACTGAACTCACATCGCTGAGTTCAAACCTTTGCTTCGCCAGCAGAGTGGGCCTTGGCTTCCTCTGTCTCAGTTTCACCATCTATGAAACGGGACTGATGAGGACAGCACAGTGAAATGTGCTGAAAAGGGTAATGTGTGCCTCACTCATAGCAAGCACCCAAAAACATTCACTGTTTTTATCCAGAGGTAGTTTATTTGACCCCTCAGCTTTTTCTGCAAGACCTCTCAGCTGCTTGCTGGCTGAGTGACCCTGGCAAATGTCTAATCCTTTCTCTCTGGGTGTCGGCTTCTGAGTCTAGAGAGTCAGTGGGCTAGACGAGATGACTCAGAAGGTCAGAGCTAACAGGTGAAGAAGCTGAAGAATGAAGACCCCTAATCATTCTTTTCTGTCTCTGTTTGGGTCTAAGTCACAAAGCCTAGCTGTGCCCATGGAACAGGGCCAAATGGGCCAAGGAAACCAGAACCAAGTCAGGGCAGGAAGTCAGAGCATCTGGGAGTGGTCTCTTCAAAGAAACCAGCACTGGAGAGAGTGAGGAGACTCTAGACTGCCTCTTCCAGCCTTGATGCTTGGCGCATTAGCGAAGACCAGGATCAGTAAATGATTTCTGTAAAAGGCCAGAGAGCACATATCTCAGGCTCTGCAGACCATACAGTCTGTCACAGCTCCTCAGCTCTGCTGGCGCAGCTTCAAAGCGGCCACAGACTGTGTTCCAACAAAACAAGTTACAGACACGGGGGGCAGGAGAGTTGAGGCTAGAATTCAGGTAATGTCATCTGATGTAACAGACAAACCCTGCAATGTGCAGTGACTTAACCACGGCAGAGGTGTCTTTCTAGCTCTCGCGAAGCGCACGGCAGACACTCCTGGCCGGGTGACTCTCTAGGGCGACTTTGCTGCAAGAGGTATTAGAGACCCAGGTTCTCGCCATATTGTGGCTCCTCCATCCTCAGCTCAGAGTCTCCCAACTCACTGGACTGATGTGAATTAAATCAGTGGATGGGAAAGAGCATGTCAGATCACACCCGGGAAAGTTTATGACCAAGACTGAAGGTAGAGCCCATCTCCTCCACTCACATTTGACTAGAACTTGGTCTCAGGGTCACTGCGAGGGAGGCTGAGACCTGAGCTGTGTGTCCTGAAAGAAAATAAAACAGATTTGGGGGAAAACTAGTCATCTCTGCCACAGGAGAGGGAAAAAAAAACTCAATATGTCTGATGTGACAGGATGCATTCACCATCTCCATCCTACCTTTTTGCTTCTGATTTCGATCTGGACAAATAACATAATTATTCTTGGGGACCTCCCCAGGACTTCTGGAGTTACTTGCCCATCCCTCCCCTTTTCCATATTCCCCTCTCCGTGTCTCCCTGTAAGAACCTCCCCCAATACCTGTCTCTCCTCCTGGCAGGTTCTGTCTTTCTCAAGGGCAAGGTCAGGTCTGTCTGACTCACCACTGTGTATGTCTTCACATTGACCACGTGGGAGATTCTCAATAAAAATTAATGCATGAATAGATAAATCTAAGATGAGTCATAATGATCAAGCACACGTAAAATTGGGTTAAAATAACAGAAAATAATTAAGAGGAGGGAAAGAAATTGATGTGACCTATCCCTGAAAAAAAGCCCATGAATGTCCAGGAAAAGAAGAAACCTGAAAAATTCAGAAGAAAGCCAAGAGGTAAAAGCAGGAAAACAGGGACTTGCAGTAGTCCAGTGGGTAAGACTTCACCTTCCAACACAGGGGGAGCAGCTTGGTTCATCCCTGATTGGGGAGCTAAGATTCCCTCATGCCCCTTGGCCAGAAAACCAAAACATAAAACAGAAGCGCACTGTAACAAATTCAATGAAGAGTTTTAAAATGTTCCATATTACCTGAAACCATGACAGTATTATTAATAGGCTATGCCCCAATACAAAATAAAAAGCTTTAAAAAATGGCCCACAGAAATGTAGCAAACAGCTGCAGCCATACAGTCCTAAAGAATAGGAGAAAATGAACTGTGTGTCCATGTGTGAGCACGTATGTGTGTGTTTGTGTGTGGGGTTACGCCAGTCCCTTTGTCTAAGATAGGAGCTCAAGCCGCAGACACTAACTTGGTCTGGTTTTTCCAGCCCTTTTTTTCCACCTTAGGTCAGAACATGCACGGGGCTCTGGAGAGGAGAAAGGTAATTATGCCCAATGGGTGGAGAGCAAACTCAGCATTTTTCGCAAAAAGGCTGTGGGCTCTCCAAGGGACATCCATGGCCAGAAACCTGGCTTCAGCCACAAGATGTATTTCCAGCCTCAGGGAGAAAGACGAATGAGATGGTTGGGGATTCTGCGCCAGCCGTCTTTTTTAAAAAAATCATTTTGAAATTAAATTAAATGCTATTAAATTAGCGAAAGTGCCAGGGAGCCTGGGAAGAGAGTCACTCAGATAAATGGTCTGGGCTGGGCATCTTAAAATCAAGGAGGTGTCAGACACTGGGGCTGGATGGGGGGCCCCAGGTTTCTGGCTCTGAACCATGCCTGCATCCAGATGACCCGGGGAGTTTTCACAAAAGCACAGCGCAGGGCACACGCCCTTGCAGAGAAGCTGGCCCTGCAGGTGTGCGCAGAGTAGGGCTTTGTCTCTTAGGAAAAGTCCAAGAAGGTGATCCTGACATACATTCCGGTGACAAAACATGGATATACCCCCAGTGCCTTCATTTTGCAGAGAAGGGAGAGAAAGGGACTTGCAAGTTTCTCTCAAGGTACAGCATCAGTGCAGAGGGAGATGAGAGGTTTTTCAGTCCTGAAACAGTCTCCATACTGGAAAGTGAAAGTGAAGTCACTCAATCGTGTCCGACTCTTTGTGACCCCATGGACTGTAGCCTACGAGGCTCTTCCCTCCATGGGATTCTCAAGGCAAGAGAACTGGAGTGGGTTGCCATTTCCTGGGGATTTGGGAAGATTCCAAAGAAGGAGAGGTGAGAGTCTGGGGCAGGAAATGCTTTCCCATTCTCCAACGCTCGCTAACATGTTCAGCAAATATTCACAGCACATCCCCTCTGTCCTGGGGACCCCGTGATGGCCAAGCCCCAGCTCGTGATGAACAAAATGACTTCAGCTACTGATAAATGCTCTGATGGAACTGAAACAGGAGGAGAGAGAGAAGAGGGAGGCCACTTTAGCAGTGACATTTGACCAGAAATGTGAGCAATGGACAACTAAATCCAAGGATGAGAAACAAGGAACAAATATCACCAAAATGTCTAATAGTGGGGGCAGAGGAGAACCCTGGTGGCTTAGTGGCAAAGGACCTGCCTGCAATGAAGGAGATGCAAGAGACGGGGGTTCGATCCCTGGGTTGGGAAGGTCTCCTGGAGGAGGGCATGGCAACCCACTCCAGTATTCTTGCCTGGAGAATCCCGTGGACAGAGGAGCCTGGTGGGCTACAGTCCATGGGGTTACAGAGAATCGGACACACCTGAAGCAGCTGAGCACTTATGCACGAGTTCAGGCTTTTTCAACCCTGAAAAAGCAGGCTTTGACCTGGGAACAAGCGGATAGGTCAGAAGGGGCAGGGCAGTGTGTCCATTCATTCATTCAACCTTTCAGCAAATCCCTATTGAAGACCTACTGCGCGCCAAGCACTAGAATGAGTGATAAAATTCAGTGGTGAGCAAGACAGCACGTGCTAGCTTTCAGAGAGGATGGCAGACGCTGAACAAGGAATCCCAATAAAGCTGGCCTTCTCAGTCTCACCACAGTGGACAGGTGGGGGCTGTATCATTCTTTGTGATGGTGGCGGGGCTGGGGGGCTCTCTTGCGCATTAGAGGATGTTGACCAGCACACCTGGCCTCCACCCACCAGATGGCCAGTAGCGTCTCCCAGTTGTGACACCCAAAAACATCTGCCGACAGTGCCGTGTGTTCACGGGGGGGCAAAATCACCACTGGTGAGTAGTTAGAACCCCTGTACTGAAGTGTAATGAGAGAGAGAATGGAAATACAATGTATAATATTTTTAAGAGGAGATGGGAAATATGGAGAGTTTGGGGAGGAACCTACCTCATCCAGACCCCAAAGCGCTCCTGAAGCACAGAGGTCTATGGAGCACATTTCTACAAACCCAAGTCCCTCATTTTAACAAAGAATCGCCTGTGACCCTTTCACACCCAAAGGGAGAGGCCAGGTAGAGAAGGCTGGGAGCACATGGAGGGTAGTGGGCACCAAGGGACCCTTGGAAGGCGATTCTGTTTCCTCCCACTGGGGTATAAAACCCCTGCTACTGGCTGAATCCAAGTGGCTCTGCCCGCCGGGCTCAGAAAGGGTTAATTCGCAATGTTTATTTATGAACTTGGCCTATTACTGTAGCATAATTTGAATACAGTGCCTATGAGGTTTTTTATTGCCAGCTATAATTTCATTTTTAAAGCTCTCCCTATGCCATACTTTAAAAATGATATCTCAAACAAGAAATAAATTCTGTTTTGCAGCTGTGTTAACTATATTTACCCATGGGACACACTATTTTGTCCTTGACACAAACCCCTGGGGGTTTCACTGAGAATTGCTTTGGCAGCTCCGTCTCTCTTTTTCTCTCTCTTCCCCCATACTGCTGCTATTCCCTGAAACACCCCACAGCACCCCAACTGCATTCCAGGGAGGCCTGAGCCCTGGACAGAGGAAGACCTGGGCAGCTTTCGGTCCAAGAGTGGCCTCCACCCCCTTGCCAGCCAGCTGTATGGACAGGGCAGCACTCCTGAGCCTTTCTGAGCTTTTGGATCAGAAAAGAGGGACTTGGGGCACAATACTGTCACCCCTCCATGCCCACAAGCCCCTCACCCCCTCCTCAGCCACAGCTGAAAGCCAGTGGAATCTCTCCCTCCTTCTCGCCCACACTCCTGGAGCTGGGGATGGAGTTCAGATAATCTCTGCATCTGCAGAGTGATGGATCGGAAACCTAAGTCATCCAGCTTCTGTAATTTTAAGCTTTCTCCCCGCATCTCGGAGCAGAAAAAAAAATATGGCAGGGCCCAACTGACAGTAACAATAGCTTACATTTATGGACTGCTTCCTCTCTCCCAGATGCTGTGCTAGAACCAGATGTAAGCATATTCTGATACTGACAACAGGCCTTGGGGTGTGTGTGACTCTTCCCATTCTCCAGAGGAAGCAACTGAGGCTCCGAGAGTCAGAGGGAATGTTCACTCAGGTTAGCTCGGGGTGGGGACAGTCAGGAGAAGAGGCTGAGATACCATCCTCAGCCCTGCTCCCCGAGGGTAGCCTATGTCAGCTAATCAGATGAGCTCTTGTCCCCAGAGGACAGGAGGCAACGGAAACAGAAGGGTGAAGAGAAAGGGTGTGGGAGGCAGGGAGCCTGCTGGATGCAGACGCTCAGTGCAGTAAGGCCTCAATTAATCAGAAGGAGACTAGGGCGGGCGGGGAGCAGGAGAGAGTGGCCAGAGATGGCCAGTTTCCTGCACAACACACAGCCACTGACCCTTCTCTGCACCTCAGCCCTGCAGAGACACGAAAACTGCAGCTTTGGTGGCAGGCAATTCAAGTGCTCGTTCCGTGCTGCAAAACCACCTCTGGCTCTGTGACCCGAGCGAGAGACCCCACTTCTCCGCAAGGCAGTTTCCCCATCCTTAAAGTGGGGGGCAGCACCATTGTCATTCTGAGTCCATTATTGACTATAATTTATGGAGCACACTATTTTGATGGACATAGTCTGGTTACAGAAAAGACGCAGTGGGGGGAGAGAGACATGCCAGGCAGAGGAGACCTCAGATACCAAGACACGCTGGCATGGACTCAAGAGACCTGTGTTCCAGTCCTGAGCTTGTTGCCATTCACTTAGTAGTCATTAGCACTTGGACAAGTTCCCTAGCCTGAGTCTCAACTTCCTCATCTGTAAAATGGGAATATAAATACCTTCATCTGAAAGTTGTTTTGGATTGGTGAGAAGTCAAGCAAGGCACTTGGGGTTTTCTGTTTGTTTGTTGGCTGTGCTAGGTCTTTATTGCTCTGTGCTGGCTTTTCTCTAGTTGTGGCGAGAGGAGGCTCACAGGCGTCTCACTGCAGGGGCGCCTCTTGTTTCCGAGCACAGGCTCTAGGGCACAGGGGCTCAATAGTTGCAGCTCACGAGCTCTGCGGTGCAGTCTCAGCAGTTGTGGCGCGCAGGCTTAGTTGCCCTGCATCACGTGGAGTCTTACTGGATCGGGAATCAAACCCATGTCCCCCACATCAGCAGGCCAATTCCTAACCATTGAACCGCCAGGGAAGTCCTAGGAGCAGCTTACTAAACGGTACCTGCCACTGTGACTCAAGGTGAATCAGAGTACCTGGTGACTGAGAGGATGCAGCCTTTGAAGTGTTAAGCTCTTAGCTCCACCATCGGTGACTTGCTGAGTCCAAATCTCAGTTTCCTCATCAGGGAAATGGGAATAATTTCTCCTTCACGGGAACATCATGTGGAAGCACAAACAATCTTGCATGCTTCTGTCACTGCCATGAGAGTAACACGCACCGCCCAGCACTGGTCCCAGAAAGAGGAGAGAGCTGTGTGGACAGGGATCTGTGCACCCAGCCTGGATGATCCAAGCCTCAGCTTCTAGAGCAAGTCCGACCAAGATTAGCAGGGCCACCCAGCTGAGCCTGCTCTAGGGGAATCAACCCTCAACTTACCCCGCAAATCTGGGAGAATACATTGATGTTGTTTTAAGCCAAACAAGACTGGGGCTGATTTGTTATGCAGCGTCATTGAGTCCATAGCTAACTGAACTGGGGAATTCCATTCCACAAAGTAACAGCTATAGATTCACACACACAGCTACTGCTCACGGAGCACAACTCTGTGTCAGGCTTTGTGTGAAGCACCTTGCATGTTTTCCCTTATTGGATCTTCACAACAACCACAGCAGGAGGGAAATGACTACCACTGTTTAATAGACAAAGGAACTGAGGCTCAGAGAGGCGTGGTCACCTGCCCAAGGGCACTTAGCCCAGAAGAAATCCAATGTGGATTAAAAGCTCAGGTCTCTGACACCAGAGCCCCCACCTTGAACTACTAGGCCCCAGGGGCCTCCAGGCTGGCTGGGTTTGACCCCCAGAGCCCAGCACACAGTGCAACATAGACGGATGTCCTCTGTGCCTCAGGAAGGCACCAGGGGCAGACCAGTTGGCCAAGCAGGACCCTGAACGGAGGCCCACTCTCACCGGTTCAGTGGCCCCCACCGGGGCATCCCCACCCCTCCCTCCCTCCCTCCCTCCCGCCCGCAGCCGTTCAGGCTGAACACCCCCCTTGCAGCCCCTCTGGCACCAACCCTATAAATATTAAACCAGCGGTAATTAGGGGAAATCAGTCAGTCACCGCACTCCGGAGCACTGCCACGTCTCCCCACCAGGCCCGGGCTGCCTTTGACTAGGGATCTCTGTTTCTTTTAATTTGGGGACCTCAGACAAGGCATGTGTCAGGCTCTGGGACATCAAACCCACCCCCACGTGAGCTGCGGCCCCACCAGCAGACCCCACCCCCTCGGGGCCTGGCAGGTTCTGCCAAGACCCAGCAGAGGGGCTCTGAGTTGAAGGTGGGGGGGACGGGGGACCGCAGGGCTCCTGTCAAGGCCTGAGACGCACCCCCAGGGGACCCGCATCGTTTTTGTGTCGCTCGTGTGGCATCAGGCTCCGGTGTCACCACTTTGCGGGGCTGATGACACATAATGCATGGTGACAACGTGTCACATCAGAAGACACAGCCCCACGTGTGCTCGAGTGGGACCACAAGCCCCAGGGGTGCCGAGGAAACCAGAGGCAGGACTCTCCCGCAGAGGCAGCCACGAGGATAAGAAGACACCAGCCCACCCATCCCCCTCTCTCTTGGGAAGTAAACAGCCGAACTTCCCACCAGGCCTCATGGAGTTAGGGGTGGGAGGATGGAAAAGTGCCCATGCGCCTCCCAACCCACATACATTCACAAGGAAGGAGAGTAATTGATCTTGTCCAATTCTAGCCACCTCTTTGCCTGGCATAAGTTAACAGGAGCCCCTTATACAGATGGAGAGACTGAGGCAACTGGAGGCAGGGAGGTGTAGCAGAAACAGGCATCGGCTCTGGAATCCCAGGGAACCGGACCCAAGTCCTGGTTCTGATGATCCCTGGTTGTGTGACCTCAGGAAACTTACTTGACCTCACTGAGTCAGTTTCCGCATCTGTAAAATGGGCATGAAAAGAATACCTACAGCCTAGAGGGCTTAATATGACCATATAGTAGCCGGTACCCAGCAAGCACCGATGAGTCGTCATCGCTGTCATTATTATACTGAAGACCACACGAGAGTTGAAAGTGATCAGTTTCACTTGAAAGCCAATGGCCTTTCTCTTGCCTCTCCACTCCCACCCAGCACCTGGCACCCCAACCACTCCCTGTAGAGTTTCCCTTGCCCGATACAGCAAGTCATCACTCAACTCATTAGCACCACAGGACAATCACAGCCTCCATCTTCATTGGCCAAGTACTACTGTCCGAGGTCCCATGCAGGCATGAGACAGGGAAGGAGCAATCATTCCCATTTTGCAGACCGGGAAACTGAGGCCCAGGAACATGAAGGTCTTGTCCCATGACTCACAGCAAAGCAAGAGGTGACCCCAAGATGGAGAAGCCTAATATCCTGACCACGCCCCCAGCCACTGTCCTGCCATTTCTAGGAAAAATTCTAAGGCTAGATGGAGTTACACTCAATCCTGTGAAATGCTCATGGTAACACTGAAATGAGCATGCACCCTTTTTTTTGCATGAGGAAACCAAGACTCAGGCTGGAGATGTGCCTTGCCAAGCACCTCAGGGCTCGTCCAAAGGCAGAACAGAGACTGGCGAACGGAAGTCACATCCCCCAGCCATCCCCACCCTCCAGGAAGGAAGCAGTCCCCACCTGCCCAAGGTCTGACGGGGCACCTCTCTCCCGAAAATGACAATACCTGGGGAACAAACCCCTGCTCTCCCCAGCCGGTGGCCTGGAGAAGCTCTGGGGACCCACAGCGGCTGCACAGGTCCATGGCGTCTGCACACCCGCGGAGGAAGAGAGCCAAACCTCAAACTCGACAGACCCACACGAGTGGCAGGTATTAATTGGTGCAATTAGACAGCCCTTTCCCAAGGCCATAGAAGCTGCAGCATCAATAATTAGACTCAGATTGGAATTCCTTCGGCTCTGCGTGTAAACAGGACACTCTCTCTGCAGTTGCGGTAAATGATTTGTTTAAGGGGGAAACATTTACTGTAATTTGAAAGGAGCAATTGACTGTATTATTAGTGAATGTGAGTGCCCAGCTGGTGACAGACTCCACATTATTCTGTCTTCTTCCCCGGGCTCGAGGACGGAAACCTGCCTCCCAGGGGTTGGGGTGGCCCAGTTCCAGCGGCAGAAAATCCCAGAGTAGGGTTCAAGTCTTAACTCCCCCAACTGCTTGTGTGCTATGTGACCTTAGGCAAGTAACACAACATCTCTGAGCCTCCCTTTCCTCAGGATGATACCAGCACTCATCTTATAAGGATTCTGTGAAGATGAGATGAGCCAAGCACACAGAAAGTGCTCAATGACATGAGCTGTTTGTCGTTACTATTGTTAAGTAATGATAATTATTGTCGTCTCTGAAGCATTCCTGAGACCCCCCAAGGAGCTTATACTCCAATACCCACCTGCAAAGGGAATAAAGCAAAAAGACAGAAGCTGTCATCCACCCAACAGATCATGCCTTTGTCACTTATTGAGCGCCCACTGTGTACATGGCTGAGTCAGTCAAGGGAGCAGCTCTCAAGGGGCTGAGTCTTTGGTGAGAGTGGGTAATGGCCAAGCTTCCCAACCGGTAGCACTTTACAGTTTATAAGGCATGCAAACCTCCATTAGCCCCCCCACCTCCCACAACACGTGGAAGCTGGTATCTTGGTACCCATTTTACTGATGAGAATTCTGAGGTTTTCCAGAAACTCTGCTTTTCCAGAATCTCATAGCAAGAAGAGGCAGAACTGGGATTTGAACTCAGGTCTGTCCACCCTGACACCCACTAGAATCACTTAGCAAATTCCCTTTGTGGAGGAAGTGGGTGGAGATGGGCTGAGATCACCCACTGCCTGGAAAGGAACCTGCCCTGCGGACCTCAGGATCAGGTGTGAATCTGGCCAACCCCATCCCAGTTGGTGGTGGTGGTTTAGTCGCTAAGTCCTGTCCGACTCTTTGCAACCCTGTGGACTGTAGCCAGTCTCCTCTGTGCAAGGGATTTCCCAGGCAAGAATACTGGGGAAGGTTGCCATTTCCTCCTCTAGGGGATCTTCCCTACCCAGAGAGCAAACCCGAGTCTCCTGCATTGCAGGCTGTCTCCCTGCACTGTAGATGGAATCTTTACTGACTGAGCCCATCACAGGGGTCCCTCCAAAAGCCAAGATGCCCTTGCCATCTCTCTGCCTCCTTGCCTGGGCCCCCATAGTTGCTCTCCCAGGACTGTCTTCATAACTTGTGGGTGCTCACTCACCCACACTTTTCTTGGGGACCTCACCCCTTCTGGGGGCACCTGTGTTAGTCTCTGCAGGCAGCCCTCAACAGAGATAAGTCAGAAGTCAGATGGAACTGAGTCTCCATCCTTCATCCTCCTTGGACCAGCTGGGCAGCCTTTCCCAAGTGATCGAAGCCTCAGTTTCCACATCTGCTAAACGGGGGTAAGGATGGGGCCATTGCGGGTGAAGCTGTGAGCCCCATGCGGACAAGAGCATCCTCTTCCATCTCCCTTCGCTGCATTCCTGGGACAAAGGAGACACTCAGCAGTGGAAGGAGGGAGAGGAGGGAGGAGGAAAGGAGAGAGGAGGAAGGAAGGAAGGAAAGAAGGGGGGGCAAGAAGGCAGGAGGTGACCGGAGGGTCCTACCTAGCCCCAGGAGTCCTGCTAGGGGAGAAGGGTGCTCTGAGAGCTGTCCCTTACCCCTCCCACCCCAAGCTGGGCTCTAGGAAAGCTAAGGGCGAGGAACCCTATGCTGTGAACTACGCTCCCCTTGATTCCCGCCGCTATCCAAGCACAGAAGCTCTGTTTACCCTCAGCTCAGCAGGCCCGGGTGGGATTCAGAACTGTGTCTCCTCGGGCCCAGAACCCAGCCTATTCCCAGGCCCAGGCTGCCCCCCACCCCCCACAGGGAGACAGCAGAGGAGCCCAGCGCCTCCTGACTCCTGTGTGATGGGAGAGCCCGCTTGGGCCAGGGAGGACGGAGGGAAGGAGGGGGAAGGGGGCGAGCGGGCGGCCGGGAGGATATTTTAGTGCCCTGTGAAAACCTGAATAAATAGTGTCTAACCTTTCCCGCTCCCACTTCCTTATCTCAATATTCCATTTAATAGCACCTTTCAGGCCTCACTAAAAGAAAACGAGGGTGTTATATCAGCTCTAAGTCACTGTTACAACAGGCCTGCCTGCCACGCTCGGGGCTCCCAGCCTCCCTGTTCCTCACGGGGGATGAGGATCCTGGTCTTCTGGGGATGTCCAGCACCCCGACCGGAGACCCACTGGGGCCTGGAGACGATGCTGGCTGGGGATGGGGCTCTGCCAGCAGCCCCCCTTGGAACTGCGATGGAGCAAAACACGATGGACCAAAATCTGCATCGAGGTCCGAGGACTGCCATAACAAAGTACCAAAAACCAGGCAGCTTAAATCATCAAAATGTATTGCCCCAAAGTTCTGGAGACTAGAAGTCCAAAGTCAAGGTGTGGGCACAGTGGGTTCCTTCCAAGGACTGCGGGGGAAGGGTTGGCCCCCAGCTTCTCTCCTTGGCTTGTCGGTGGCCATCTTTTCCTGCACCCTTACATCACCTCTCTCTGCGGGGGTACCATTAGGATAACAGTATAATGTTAGGATAAGAGTCTCTTGTACTGTAAGGAGATCCAATCAGTCCATCCCAAAGGAAATCAGTCCTGAATATTCATTGGAAGGACTGATGCTGAAGCTGAAGCTCCAATACTTTGGCCACCTGATGCAAAGAACTGACTCATTGGAAAAGACCCTGATGCTGGGAAAGATTGAAGAAGGAGAAGGGGGCGACAGAGGATGAGATGGTTGGATGGAGTCACAGACTCAATGCACGTGAGTTTGAGTAAACTCTGGGAGTTGGTGATGGACAGGGAGGCCTGCCATGCCACAGCCTATGGGGTCGTAAAGAGTCAGACATGACCGAACTGAACTGAATATAGAGATGACTTCTGCCCGCTGTTTACAGGGCACCCCTCACCGAGCCTGTCCCTCCACATGGGTTCTCCCGTTGGTCCTACACCAGATGCCACAAAGCAGCTGCTGTCCTTCCCCCGTTTCAGGAGCAAGCACAAAATCTCCCAGACTTACCCAAGACCACACAGCTGGTGAGCAGCAGAGCTGGGACCCAAACCCAGGTTTGTGCCTGGCTCCCCATGATACAGCCTGTGCTGGGATGTAATCAAGGCTCCACCCCCCTTCCAGCTCGGGTGACTCCCAGCTGCAGCTCAGTGTCCTCTGTGAAATGGGCACATGTAACGCCCGGCCCACAAGAAGGCAGTGGGCACTGAATGAGCTTTTGTCCACTGACAGGGCCTGCAAGCGCCACTCATCAGCAGGTGAGTCG
This sequence comes from Nanger dama, assembly GCA_917880005.1. NCBI lineage: Eukaryota > Metazoa > Chordata > Mammalia > Artiodactyla > Bovidae > Nanger > Nanger dama. The sequence continues at coordinate 13,333,485 of CAKJTW010000053.1, read as the reverse complement.
AGCCTCACACAGACTCAGAAACAGCACAGACAGACAGACACACACAGTGCCAGTGCGTACAGAGATCTGTGGGTCCCTCGTGTATCGGGGTGGGTGTGTATGTGAATTGCAATGACTGCTCATGTACTAAAAGTGTCCGTACAATGGCACATGTGTGTGTGTGTGGTGTGTATGTGTTCAGCAGGTGTGCATTCCTGGGTCCAGTAGGGCCTGCATTTGGAGGCCTCCACGTGTGTGTGTATGTGTGTGTGTGTATGTGTTTCAGAGCACACATGTTGACCATCCTCGCTATGCCTGGGTGAACAGACAGAAGCTCTGTGTCCCATGCACGTGGGCACCTATTGTGCATACTGTGTGCAGGGAAGTGAGCTTGCGTGTGTTTGCACAAGCATACACCATATCTGCCCACCTTTGTACATCCAGATGCCTATGTGTGTCCGTGACGTGTGGGCATGAGCACATCCCTGCAGTTCTGTATCTGAGGGCCCCTCTGGGCACCTGTGTACACACCTGCCTGAGCGTGTAAGCCTGGCTGTGTATACTCTGGGCCCGTGACCGTGTTGACCCAGGGCCCGAGGTGTGTGTATGTTGGGGGAGCTGCATGCGTGTACCTCTGGGAGCCCTACCTGGCGCGCATGCAGCCGCCAGGCACAGGATCCAGCGCTGGGGTAAATGAGGCCCTTTCCGCCCCCGGCTGCACCCAGGGCCTGCAGGCGGCTGCGCTAATAAGGCTGCTTTCCCTGAGGCGGTGGCTGCCGGGAGCAGGTCGCAGAGCCCGAGCCTCCCGGCTGGGCTCTGCAGCCCCTCACCGAGGCTGCCTCGTCAGCGAGACCACGGCCCATCGTGACCCTGTGCCCTGCGGTAGCCGGGGGCCAGCCGCAGCCCAGGAGTGACCCCTGGGGACACCTGCCCTTCCCCAGTCTGCATGTCTCCTCTGCTGAGACAGTGGACCAGAGTCCTAGAGGGTCCTGGAAGGGACCAGGTCCACCCACCTATATGGGACCCCTCTGATTGGGACTCTGACCAGCCTTGAACATGGCCTGTTGAGGACTCAGCCTTCCTATCTGTAAAATGGGGCAAGGCTCTTCTAGATGGGCCACCTCCCTCAAAGCCTCCTGACAAGACAGCTGGAGTGGGGAGGGCTTCCCTGATGGTCCAGTGGTTAAGACTCCGGGCTCTCAGTTCAGGGAGCACAGGTTTGACCCCTGGTCAGGGGACTAAGTTCCCTCGTGCCGCATGGCCAAAAAAATTACAAAAAGATCTCTGGGGTGAGGATGGAGCAGGAGGAGATCTCACCCCTCAGTACAATCCTAACAGTGATCAAGAAATAGTCCATGAATGCTAATCATGGCCCAGAGCCAGGTGGCTAATTATGATAATAATAATAAGGGCAGTTACTGTTTACAGCTCGCCTCAGCTGTGATGGTTACTATTATTATTATCATAGGTGTTCTTATTATTGTTCTCTCTCTGCTGCGCAGCTCCAGGATCCATGGCTGCCCCACCACCCATCTCCCCCATCCAGGGAGCTGAATGCCAAGAGCTGACACTCCGACCTCCTCACCGGGGCTTAATTAGATCCCTTAGAAGGCAGAACTGGCTCAGGGCCTGCAGGGAGCTTGGAGCAGAGGAAGCTGCGAGGAGTTAAGGAGGTGGCTACAGGCAAAGACAAAGCAGGGTTGGGCTGGGCTGGGTGAGGTGGTCTCCCCTAACCCAGGAAGTGCCCCTATTCACCACTAGAGCCCCTCTCTGCAGCGAAGGCCAGGCCTGAGTGAGCTAAACACACATACACAGAGATACACATACATTGTTCTCCAAGCGCCTCATCTACCCTTTAGCTGTGAGCAAAAGCTCCTCGCAAGCTTCATCAGGGCAGAATAGTGCTGGGCTTAATTCCTCAGAGTCAGACCCACCAGGGCTTGAATCCAGTTGCGTGAAACCTTGACCTCGAGCTACTGGCTTTCCCTCTTTGAGACTCTACTGCCTCTTCTTGAAAATCATCATGCCCATTCCACAAGGCAGCTCTGAGGATTAAACAGTAACATGCAACTGAAGGGTTGAGCCCTATCCCTGGGCCCCAGTCAAGTCCCTCATTGTGCCTGTTCCATTATCATTGCTATTATTATTGCATCAGTCGTGATGGGATAAGGCATGCTGCTATAACAAGTAACCCTCACATCTCTATAGGTTTATTTCACGCTTTGCACTGCATGCCTCCTAGGTTTTTGGGTCCCACAGCCTGAAATGGATAAGCACACCAGTTGTATCTGCGGAATGAATTGATGAATTGATTGAATTTCCTACATGGGCCAGGGGTCAGTCTAAGCCTTATCTGTGCCCTTGCAAGAAAGCACACAGAAGCTGCAAGGATGAGTGAGGCAGAAACATTGCAACAAGGCTGTGTGTCCACATTCTAGCCCAGCAACAGCATTGCTAGCATTCTGCTGCAGGAAGACAAGCTGAGAGCAAGACTCAACATTAACCAGTCTCCCTGTTAACCCGATTTCTAGGCTGTAAGCCCTTTGAGGGCAGTGATGGTTTTTGAGAAGTGTCTGTCCAGTTGGATGAGACCTGGGTCCTAAAGAGGGGTGGGTTTCCCAGGGCTCCTCACACCAGATGGCTCTCCTGGGCCCTGCATCTATCACGGCAAGTTGGTCTTGGAGAAAACAGAAATAGTGCTTGAGAGATGGATGTCGATGGCAAATGGGCTGTGATGATTGTGCATCTCCATTTTCCCCTTAATATACATGACGAATAAACTTAATTACATGGAAAATTGCTGCCTTTGAAGAATGGGGCACATGTGGCTTTCTCAAGTTGCTTAGTGCTCCCTCTCTCTCAAGGTCCAAAGGCAGGGGCCCGGCGTCACCACCACAGACTCCAGGACTGGCCTTTGCGGGATAGCCATGCTCAGGCAGAGGTAGAGCCGGCTCGCAATGAAGCGATACAGCATTGGCTCTGAGAAGACCTGGAGTGTTCACTTCATCCAACCACCCATTTTACAGATGGGGATATTGAGTCCCAGAGAAATGGATGTGATGACTTGAATCAGGGCTCCATCTCTTCCTTCTCCAAGCCTGAATATTGTCCTGATCCAAAAGACTCATAAGTCAAATTCCTCTTGATTTCAATATTTTCCAAAGCAGACATTTGGGAGACTGACCCGTGCTAAGGACATCCTCTCTAAAGGGCAAAATTCTGAGCATGGCCAGACCAGAACTAATGCATAACAGAAGTTAGCAGTCATTTTTATTGTTTTTGTGGTTATTATTATTATAAATTTTAGGCATTGAATAAAACTAGCTCCCCCAGAAGGAAAGAGAGAGAAAGTCAGGACGTGGGAAGGAGGAAACCTAGATGGTGGTATGGCCTCTGTTACTAATCATGCACAATTTAGCAGCCACACCAACCTCTGAGTCTGTTTCATGTCCTGTAAAATGAGCATAGTGATCTTTTCTGTTAACCATCAGCAGCCTATTAGAGGCTCCGGATACCTAATGAGTGTCTGAGCTGCACGGACTTGTGTGTGGTTGTGTAATAGTCATTAACGGGAGACTTCTGTACCATATCACTGCTCAGCTGTTTACTGACAGAGCCAAGGTTTGGGCAAGCGTCCTGTGGTCTTCTGGACTCTGCTGAGGTGGAGATAAGCTTGCCTGAAGCCAGGCAGGCAGAGGCAGGATGGCAGGGAGGAACTAAGAGCACCTGAGGTCTGTGTTCGGCCTTCATCTTTATTCAGCAGACCTCTACTCAGGGGTGGTGATGTGCCAAGGAAGGAGCACAGAGCCGAGGAAGACATGGGATCAGCTCTCAAGAAGCATGCGGTCTGGGGACTTCCCTGGTGGTCCAGTGGTCTGCCTCCTGAAGCAGGTGACATGGGTTCAATCCCTGGTCGGGGAACTAAGATCGCACATGCCATAGGGCGACTGAGCCCATATGTCGCAACCAGAGAACCCACGAGCCGAAAACTACAGAGCCCACGCACTCTGCAGCCCACACACCGGAACCAGAGAGCAGCCCACGCAGCAAAACAGAGATCCTGCCCGCTGCAACCAAACCCCAAAGCAGCCAAAAATAAAAAGTAAATGTTTTTAAAAGAGGAAGCACACGGTCTACGAGAAGAGACAGACACAGCACCAATCAGTCAGTGTCGCGACTGAGAAACAGCCAGAAGTGGACACGAAGCACAGGAGGCAGTCGAGGCGGGCCTCTGCAGGAGCGTGGGGCTGAATGCGCCGTGCGCCATTCATTCGTGCAGGTCGGCAGGCAGTGTGTCTCATGCGCTGGATATCCCAAAATGAACAAAACCCATGTGGTCCCTGCTTTCACTGACCCCACAGTCTACAGAATGAGACTGAGCCAGGCCAAGAGGAAGCAGCCGGAAGCCCACTTGGAGCAGAAGGGACAACATGGGCAAAGACTGAGGGTGGGAGGCAACCTGGTGTTCTCAGAGCAGCAGCCCTGCACAGGAGATGAAGCCCGGTGCGTGTCAGTGTTAGTCACTCAGCCACAGCCGACTCTTTGCAACCCCACGGCCTGCAGCAGCCCACCAGGCTCCTCTGTCCATGGAATTCTCCAGGCAAGAGCGCTGGAGTGGGTCGCCACTTCCTTCCCAACCAGGGAAGGAAGTTATCTTCCCAACCCAGGGATCGAGCCCAGGTCTCTTGCATCAGGGGGCAGATTCTTTACCATCTGAGCTAACAGGGAAGTTCTACGGGAACCCTCTCTCGTTCTGCAGGCTGCCAAGGAGCTGAACTATCTAATCCCTCACCTTGGAACACCTACTCTTCTCTCAGAAGTACCCTGTACAACAGATAAATGGAAGAACAATTGGGATCTATTTCTACAACGAAACATTACCCAGCCATAAAAAAGGGACAAAGAATTGACCTATATCCTGACATGGGGAAACTCTGAGGACGCTACACCAAGTGAAACACACCACACACGAAAGGACAAACGGTGCGTGATTCCATTCACGTGAACCACCTAAAACAGGCAAACTCATTGAAACAGAAAGTGGAATAGAGGTTATCCAAAGGTGCAGGGAGGAGGAAATGGGAGTTACTGTTTAATGAGTTCAAGAGCTTCCCTGTTTGGGATGATTAAAAGTTCTGGAAATGGTTGGTGATGGTTGTATCATACAGTGTTATGCATACACTTATAACATCGCTAAAATATATCCTTAGAAATGGCTAAAATGGTAAATATTATATATGCTATGTGTATTTTGCCACAATAAATTTTTTTAACTTTTATTGAAGTATAGTTGATTTACAACGTTGTGTTTATTTATTTATTTATTTTGGCCCACACCCTTAGTGGGATCTTAGTTTCCCAACCAGGTATCAAACCTCCCCCCCTTGCATTGATTGAAAGGTGAAGTCTTAATTGCTAGACTAGCAGAGAAGTCCCTAAAAATGTTTGGGGGGGATGGCTATGGGGGCTTCCTTAGGGGTTCAGTGGTTAAGAATCCACCTGCCAGTGCAGGAGATGAAGGTTCAATCCCTGTTCCAGGAGGATCTCACGTGTTGTGGAGCAACTAAGCCCTCATGCCATAACTACTGAGCCTGCACTCTCGAGCCGGTGCTCAGAAACAAGAGAATCCAGCGCAATAAGGAGCCTGTGCGCTGCAACTAAAGGGTAGTCTCCACTCGCCACAGCTAGAGAAAAGCCCGCTCAGCAACAAAGACCCAGCACAGCCATAAATAAAGACACTTCCCTGCCCCCAATTTTTTTCAAGTGAACTAAGCTTCTCTGGGGCTTACCTGGTAGCTCAGACAATAAACAATCTGTATGCATGCAGGAGACCCAGGTTCAATCCCTGGGCTGGGAAGATCCTCTGGAGAAGAGAATGTCTACCCATTCCAGTATTCTTGCCTGCAGAATCTCGTGGACAGAGGAGCCTCCTGGGCTACAGTCTACGAGGTCGCAAAGAGTCAGACAAAACTGAGTAAATAACACTTTCACACAAGCTACTCTGAGCTACCGGTGTATCTTTTAAATACTCACAAGTTCATTCATTCATTCATTCCATAAATATTTATTAAGCACCGACAACAGACTAGACATGGTTCCAAGCAACGGGGAAGCAGAGGTAAAAAAAAAAAAAGAGAGTGAGAAAGACAAAGACCCCTGCGAGCACAGAGGTGACAGGCTTGCAGGAGCCAGACAGTAAACAAGTAAATGCATTAATAAACCAGATAATTACAGATGGCAATGAACTAAGGAGGACACAAACAGGGCGATGTGCTGGGGAGAGATGGGGAGGGAGGTTTTCTACTTTGAGACTGAGTTCTGGGCTGGGCTCCCTGCAGAGGCAGCTGGTCCCCTGAGTCCTACCGGAAGCAGCCATACAAACAGCTGGGAGACGAGCAAATCTTAAGACAGGCTAGACACCCTGTGTATAATACGTATTTCCCTGTCTCTCTCTCTCCCCCACCTGCCCAAGTCTTTCTGATGCTGACCCCACTCTGGAAGGGTATGAGGGTCTGGAGCTGGATACAGACACAGCTAAGACTCAGGACCCTTACATCAGCATCTTCCAAGCCTCCCCATCAGAAAGGACTTCCCCGAGTCTAACTTTCCTCTCTCCTGCTGCAGGCAGGAGGAGAGAGACTCTTCAGAGAGGTGGCCCTCGCTCTGACCCTCCCAGCCATCACACCCTCTACAATCTCCAACTCTGTCACCTGAGACACGCCATGGGAGAAAGGAGCCCGATCACGAATGCCAAGCAGTCGGTGGCGGTGCCGCTCGCCAACCGTAAGATAATTAAGTCCCAAGCTGGGGCTGGCCCATTAGCGCCTTTTAGATCATCCAGAGACAGTGGTTTCCTTAATGAAAGGCTCCTCATGACAAAATTGGGCTTCCATCCATCTCCATTATGGGGAGCAGTTTACCTGCTTATACACGCACCACTCGCACTCCCTGGCAGGGGGTGGCGGTGACTTGCGGGTGCGGAATGGCTTTGCAGGCACCGGGACACTGATAAACAGCCTGTCCCGGCTGCCGAGACAGATAGAACATCCAATTCTCCAGGGGCCGGCTGTCTGCCAGTGTCTGGAGAATGACGGCAGACAGAGATTTCTTGGGATGAGGCAAATGCTAGCCCAGACTAGAAGGTTCCTGACTCGGGGAGTAGGTTCAGCCAAAGTGACGAGCAGGGCGACTTCAGCCCTGCAACTAGGTGACGGGATTTCCGTCCCAGCCTAATGGGTACACGTGCTGGGCGCTGTGTGGGCCTCACTCCAGCTTTTGCATTCATGAAACGAGGCATCTGCACTTCCTTGTTACTCCTCGGACTGCGAATTCACCACCCACTGATTCTACCTTTAAGACACTACCAGGATCTGGACGCCACCCCCATCACCTCCATCGTAGACAAGTTATCATTATCTTCATCATGATCTTCCCACCAAACTCCCGGCTCCTACTTGTGCCCTCTTCCAGGCAGCTGTTGTTCAGTCTCTAAGTCGTGTCTGACACTTTGCAACCCCATGGACTCAGCATGCCAGGCTTCCTTGCCCATCACCAACTCCCGGAGCTTGCTCAAACTCACGTCCATTGAGTCGGTGATGCCACCCAGCCATCTCATCCTCTGTCGTCCCCTTCTCCTCTTGCCCTCCATCTTTCCCAGCATCAGGGCCTTTTACAATGAGTCTTCTCTTCTCATCAGTAGCCAAAGTATTGGAGCTTCAGCTTCAGCATCAGTCCTTCCAATGACTATTCAGGGTTGATTTCCTTTTGGATGGACTGGTTTGATCTCCTTGCAGTCCAAGGGACTCTCAAGAGTCTTCTCCAACACCACAGTTCGAAAGTGTCAGTTCTTTGGTGCTCAACCTTCTTTATGGTCCAGCTCTCACATCCATACATGACTCCTGGAAAAGCCACCAGAGGAAACTTTTTGTTTTTTTTAAACTTCATTGCGGTGAAATTCACATAATGGAGCAATTTCACTCCTAGGTATATACCCAAACGAACTGAAAATAGGTGTTTCAGCAAATTCTCATACACGAATACTCTGAGTAGCACCATCTACAATAACCAAAAGGTGGAGACCATCCAAATGTCTATCAGCAGGTGAATGGATAAGCAAATGGAGTCTATCCATATATGTTACTTTTTTTTTTTTTTTTGGCCAGGCAATGCATCTTATGGGATCTCAGTTCCCCAACCAGGGACCAAACCCAGGCCATGGCAGTGAAAGCCCAAAACAACGGAACTGTAAGCTACCAGGGGACTCCCCATCTATCCATACAATGGAATATTACTTGGCTGTAAATAGGAGGCAAATTGTGATGCATGCTACAATGTGGATGAAGAGGGGCCTTTTTAAAATCAGATCATGTGCCTCCTCTGTGTGGAACTATCCACTGGTCTCTTTGAATGACCTCCAGACTGTGTGTGAAGGTCTGTGAGGTCCTAATGCCCCCATTTCCTCTCTGACTTATTTTTCCATGCCTGCCTAACCCCCTACACATCCCCCAGGTCCATCTACCCAAAGCTATGGTTTTTCCAGTAGTCATGTATGGATGTGAGAGTTGGACCATAAAGAAAGCTGAGCACCAAAGAATTGATGCTTTTGAACTGTGGTGTTGGAGAAGACTCTTAAGAGTCCCTTGGACTACAAGGAGATCCAACTAGTCCATCCTAAAGGAAATCAGTCCTGATTATTCATTGGAAGGACTGATGCTGCAGCTGAAGCTCCAATACTTTGGCCACCTGATGCAAAGAACTAACTCACTGGAAAAGACCCTGATGCTGGGAAAGATTGAGGCAGGAGGAGAAGGCAAAGATGAGATGGTTGGATGGCAACACCAACTCGATGGACATGAGTTTGAGCAAGCTCCATGATTTGGTGATGGACAGGGAAACCTGGCGTGCTGCAGTCCATGGGGTCGCAAAGAGTCAGACATGATTGAGAGACTGAACTGATGCAGACTTTTCTTCTTAGCCAGCCCTTCCTTTTTCCCAATCTTCTGTCAGCTCTCCCCACCAACACAGCCCCACTTTGGGCATCAAAGGGTTAGCCCCTCCACCCCCTGTTTGCCCAGACTCAAGTTCATTACACTGACTAATTGCTTCAAAGTCAGCGATTCCACCATCACTAATGGAAAATGTATCTGCAAGTAATAGATTAATTGGCCACTTGTGATCAGCTCTGAGCCAGAGGATCACTAGGCATGCTGGACCCACCCAGCCCCTCCTTCTAGAGCCAGGAGAGGAAACCAGAAGCTGGACTCAAGGGGACTTTGGGGGCATCCAGAGTTTCACTGTCCATCGCCCTGAAAAAGGCCTGCCAGTCAGTTCTGCCCCTAGGGAGACACATCCTACATCCTCTCCAAAACATTAAAATGCAAGTTTGTTAACTTGGAAAAAAAGAAAATTTTATCAGCGTAATTAGCCACCAAATATCAGAACTACAGCTTCCCCTTATCCCAGAAGGGAGAGGGCTTTCCTCAGAAGGTTTAAAGTCATTAATTAGAAAGTAAGTTACCCGTTTGCATACTAGGTATGTTCCATCACTGCCTTTTCTCACTGAATCCTAGAGACAGCTCAGTTGTTGCTGGTGTTATCATTATCCCATTTTACAGAAGGGAAACTGGCTGCAGAGAGATGCAGCAACCTGCCCAAGGTCGCGGTAAAGAAGTAAAAAAGTGACCCAGGGGAAACAAACTGCAGGTCTTCGTGACCTCCAAACCAGATCTTTTTTATTTTTTGGCCATACTACATGGCACGCAGGATCTTAGTCCCCTGACGAGGATTAGAAGCTGTATCCCCTGCAATGGAAGCACGGAGTCTTACCCACTGAACTGCCCAAGAACTTCTCCAAACCAGATCTTTTCTCCTCTGCTCTAAGGACAGCAAATGAAAGGCCATGCATGGGCTAAATCTGGCCCTGGGCTTGTGTTTGTAAATAAAGTTTTATTGGAACACAGCCACACCCACTGATTTACATATTCTCTCTGCATCACAACAGCTGAGTGAGTTCAGTTCAGTTCAGTGGCTCAGTTGTGTCCGCCTCTTTGCCACCCCCCATGGATTGCAGCATGCCAGGCTTCCCTGTCCTCCCAGAGCTTGCTCAAACTCATGTCCATCACGTCAGTGATGCCATCCACCCATCTCATCCTCTGTCGGCCCCTTCTCCTCCCGCCTTCAATCTTTCCCAGCATCAGGGGCTTTTCCAATGAGTCGGTTCTTCGAATTAAGTGGCCAAAGTATTGGAGTTTCAGCTTCAGCGTAAGTAGTTAGGGCAAAGTCTGAAATATGTATTATCTGCCCTTTGCAGAAAAAGCTTGCAGACCCATGCCAGACCCAGTTATCCTTCCCAGTAGATGGGATTTACACCTTAGCAAAGTGAGGGGGAAGAAAACTGAGACAAGGGGCTGACATGAGCCTGGCGATGCAGAGGGAAACCAGTCTGCAGGAAGGTCCCTGTGAGCCTGGAAGCAGAGAGGGGAGCTTAGAATTGGGGAGAAGCAGCGGGAAACGAAGGAGGGCCAAGCAGGCACACAGCAGGCACTCAATAGATGCTTGGGATGGAGGATGAACAAGGCTGGCATCTGAGAGGCGTCTTGAGTTTGCCCCTCTGCCTGCCTGGTAACTGAGCACTCCCCACCTCCTTGTCGGTCGAGGAAGTTTTACAGGCTGCAGAGTTGCTGGAGGCTGTAAAAACTCGAGGGCTTTTTTCCTTTAAGTCTCCCCTGTAAGTCACCTCAAAGCATTTCCCTGATCGATTGGCTCTTCTCCTCCTTGTAGGAGCCCTCCCCGGGGAACTGTTTGCCGAAAGGAATTGGCCAGTTTGCATTTAGTCACCTTTATCTGACCCAGGAGATAAATCTCTCTTAGTTTAGTTTTTCCACAGGGAGGGGGGATTCTTGGAGGCCCTTTGGGCACCGGGCTAAAGCTGGAGCTCACACTAATTCAGATGCTGATCATTCCAAATGGGAGCTGATAGGAGGCCCTAAGAGAGCCTTATTCCCTGGGAAAAGCAGGTTTCGCTAAGAAAAGGGACAGGGTTTATAAGGGTGCATCTGAGCTGCCTTGAAGCATCAAGCTTCCCTCTGGGGATTCAAGTACATGGATGGTGGCCCCTGAATGTGCCACCAGTGGGGGCACTGTGGTCAGGGAGAAAACGGGTCCCCTCTGTGAAAGTGACTTGAACCTGGGCGGAGAAGCTGTACGTGTACACAGTGTATCCAGGGCCCTGTGTGTGCGTCACACGGTCCGCGTTTCCAGCCCAGCCACAGGATCTTGGGTGAACAGCTTCCCTTCTGAGCCTCAGTTTCTTCCCATGTGAAATGGACATAACGATACCAACCTCATAGCCCCTAACCTCCTAAAATGGTCTTGAGGATTCAACAAACTTCTGCATTTAAATAAAGGGCTCCAGTTCAGTTCAGTTGCTCAGTCGTGCCCAACTCTTTACGACCCCATGGACTGCAGCATGCCGGGCTTCCCTGTCCTTCATTGTCTCCCGAAGTTTGCTCAAACTCATGTCCATTGAGTCAGTGATGCCATCCAACCATCTCATTCTCTGTCATTCCCTTCTCCTCCCACCTTCAATCTTTCCCAGCATCAGGGTCTTTTCCAGTGAGTCAGTTCTTCACATCAGGTGGCCAAAATATTGGATCTTCAGCTTCAGCATCAGTCCTTCCAATGAGTAATCAGGACTGATTTCCTTTAGGATGGACTGGTTGGATCTCCTTGCAGTCCAAGGGACCCTTAAGAGTCTTCTCCAACACCACAGTTCAAAAGCATCAATTCTTTGGCACTCGGCTTTCTTTATATTCCAACTCTCACATCCATGCATGACTACTGGAAAAACCATAGCTTTGACTAGACGAACCTTTGTTGGTAAAGTAATGTCTCTGCTTTTGAATATGCTGTCTAGGTTGGTCATAGTTTTACTTTCAAGGAGCAAGCGTCTTTTAATTTCATGGCTGCAATCACCACCTGCAGTGATTTTGGAGGCCCCCCAAATAAAGTCAGACACTCCACTGTTTCCCCATCTATTTGCCATGAAGTGATGGGACCAGATGCCATGATCTTAGTTTTCTGACTGTTGAGCTTTAAGCCAACTTTTTCACTTTCCTCTTTCACTTTCATCAAGAGGCTTTTTAGTTCCTCTTCACTTTCTGCCATAAGGGTGGTGTCATCTGCATATCTGAGGTTATTGATATTTCTCCCGGCAATCTTGATTCCAGTTTGTGCTTCATCCAACCCGGCATTCCGCATAATGTACTCTGCATATAAGTTAAAGAAGCAGGATGACAATATACAGCCTTGACAGATTCCTTTTCCTATTTGGAACCAGTCTGCTCAGAATGTGGCAAACTCTGAATAAAGGTGGCTATTCCTACTCCTAGACTTCCCAAGTGTCTCAGTGGTAAAGAATCCCCTTGCCAATGCAGGAGATGCAGGAGACATGGGTTCAATCCCTGGATCAGGAAGATCCCCTGGAGGAGGAAATGGCAACCTACTGCAGTATTCTTGCATGGAGAATCCCATGGACAGAAGAGCCTGACCGGCTACAGTCCATACAGGTCACAAAGAATCAGACATGATTTAGCAACTAAACAACATTCCTACTCCTGTTACTATTGTTGCTATTATTTGGCTGATGCCAAAAAGCAGAGGCTGTTATTCATGCACGTACCCTGCTAAATCCCCTCTCACCAGCACACATGGTTGAGGTAGACCACCATTCCCAGCTTCTGCATCCCCTTGAGAAAGTTATTCCACTGGTGTCAAATCTATCAGAAAGAACCCACCGGCATCCCCAAAGATGCAGATGTTGTATCCAGAGATCCTGAACCCCTTCATGAATAAATTTTCTTCCATTCAAAGACCCTCCCCTTCCCATAAGGTTTTTCTGGGCTCAGGGCAGATCCTTTGAGATGCTATGAAGTTAGCCTTTATGAGAAAGATAAAACTCTTGAATCTCTGCCTCCCCTTGGGGACAATCCACAGGTGACAATGCTTAACCCAAGGAGACCATCACAAAGTCACAGTGTGGGTACCACCCAGCACCAGACAGACCACCTTTCCAATCTCAGATGTGTCCCTTTTTAGCCTGGTATTTAAATCTCTATAATCCTCAGTTTCCTTGTCAGGAGAATGGGACTACTAGTTGCATCAACCTCATGGGATTATCAAGAGGTTAACAGAGATAATACATCACAAAACCCTGAACCTAGATAAGGTCAGTTTCCATTCCAATCCCAAAGAAAGGCAATGCCAAAGAATGCTCAAACTACCACACAATTGCACTCATCTCACATGCTAGTAAAGTAATGCTCAAAATTCTCCAAGCCAGGCTTCAGCAATACGTGAACTGTGAACTTCCTGATGTTCAAGCTGATTTTAGAAAAGGCAGAGGAACCAGAGATCAAATAGCCAACATCCGCTGGATCATGGAAAAAGCAAGAGAGTTCCAGAAAAACATCTATTTCTGCTTTATTGACTATGCCAAAGCCTTTGACTATGTGGATCACAATAAACTGTGAAAAATTCTGAAAGAGATGGGAATACCAGGCCACCTGACCTGCCTCTTAAGAAATCTGTATGCAGGCCAGGAAGCAACAGTTAGAACTGGACATGGAACAACAGACTGGTTCCAAATAGGAAAAGAAGTATAGGCTGTATACTGTCACCCTGCTTATTTAACTTCTATGCAGAGTACATCATTAGAAATGCTGAACTGGAGGAAACACAAGCTGGAATCAAGATTGCTGGGAGAAATATCAATAACCTCAGATATGCAGATGACACCACCCTTATGGCAGAAAGTGAAGAGGAACTAAAAGCCTCTTGATGAAAGTGAAAGAGGAGAGTGAAAAAGTTGGCTTAAACCTCAACATTCAGAAAACGAAGATCATGGCATCCGGTCTCATCACTCCATGGGAAATAGATGGAGAAACAGTGGAAACAGTGTCAGACTTTATTTTGGGGGGCTCCAAAATCACTGCAGATGGTGACTGCAGCCAAGAAATTGAAAGATGCTTACTCCTTGGAGGAAAAGTTATGACCAACCTAGACAGCATAGTGAAAAGCAGAGACATTATTTTGCCGACTAAGATCTGTCTAGTCAAGGCTATGGTTTTTCCAGTAGTCATGTATGGATGTGAGAGTTGGACTGTGAAGAAGGCTGAGCGCCAAAGAATTGATGCTTTTGAACTGTGGCGTTGGATAAGACTCTTGAGAGTCCCTTGGACTGCAAGGAGATCCAACCAGTCCATTGTGAAGGAGATCAGCCCTGGGATTTCTTTGGAAGGAATGATGCTAAAGCTGAAACTCCAGTATTTTGGCTACCTCATGCAAAGTGTTGACTCATTGGAAAAGACCCTGATGCTGTGAGGGGTTGGGGGCAGGAGGAGAAGGGGACGACAGAGGATGAGATGGCTGGATGGCATCACTGACTTGATGGACGTGAGTCTAAGTGAACTCCAGGAGTTGGTGATGGACAGGGATGCCTGGCGTGCTGTGATTCATGGGGTCGCAAAGAGTCAGACACGACTGAGCAACTGAACTGAACTGAACTGAACCGAGAGGCTATCACACTGTGCATGCCCTGGAAAGGGTATGATTATGAAGGATATCATTATTAACAAAGAGCTCCTGACTGCAGATAGAATGCCATGACTTTTAATCCCAGTTTGGCCACAAAATTACTGATGACGTTGGGTAGTCCCTCTTGGCCTCAGTTTACCCCTCCTGCTCGCCAAAGCCTCCCTCCCTCGGGAAATCCACCAGGCTACCACCAAGCTCCATCCCCACCCGGTGTCAGCACCAAGTCTAAGCATCTTTGCTCCTGAATCTCTGCAAATCTCGGATAGAAGAGCTGCTTATTCACTGTGTCTTTTTCACCAAGAGCAAAAAATCAGGGGTTTTTCGAAGCCAGGACTCACCCCATGTCCTCTGCCTCTTTGAAACACACACACACACACACACACACACACACACACACCTCTCTTGGCAGAAGAGCCATCAGCGGCTACCTTCATCCTCCCCCCCTCCGCCCCCATCACATGTTCATCCAGAAGTCCTTGTCAGAATATCCCCCGGGACCAGCAGGTGGGAAATGTCATTTTGGATCCATTACTAGAGCTCTAAGGTGCTTAGAGATGATCAACACCAATTCCGACTTCCATCCAGAGAGGAGGGGTGGCCGGAAACAGCCTGCATCTCGGATAAGCCGTCCTGCCGTGGCCACCCCAAGCTACTGGGTACCACCACCTGGGGAGGGCAGGCGAAGGGGGCTCTCCGGAGGCCAGGGACCCTCACCACTCTGTGTCCTCAGACTTCCCTGCCACGGCTGATTTGAATAATTCAGCAATGCCAGGTCTCCTGGGCACTATTGTCTTCAGCGAAGGCAAATCAGTCGCCTGCTTGGCCTGTTAAGAGGGCCCCTGCCTGCTGCCTTTTTCTGTAAATCAGGATTAATGAGATGGCGAGGGGAAGCGCCGGGCCCTGGGCAGAGATGCTGGCAACCGGCTCTCCTGGAACTGCGGCTTCTGCCTCCGTGTCCTCGGGCAGCCTTCTGAGGCAGTCATCAACCTGTCGATCACTAGCTATCACCCGCCCTGCCAGCCCTCGCCTTGGCCCCTCTGCCGGCCCCCAGGGCTCCAGGGGAAAGAGAACGCAAGAGAGAAAAGCTGTCTGCAAGGGGGCCTTGCCCCCTCACCCCCCGCTGCCCGGCGGGCTAGGCTGGTGTCAGGGGCTGGGCTCCTTTCCCGCTGGCTGCACACAGGAGAGAGGCGTGGAGGAGATTCTCCCGGCCTGGGGCTGGCAGACAGCTTGTTAGGCTCCGAGGCAGGGAGCATCCTGGGCCTGGCTCTGTGACAGCTGTCACTCACACAGGGGACAAAAACCTCGTGCCTCTGCCTGGTGACACCTTCCTCCCCTCCTCCTGCCTCGTAGCAGCTAAACAGGGGGACTCTGGTTACCCCACTGCTAACCTGTGTGACTTTGGGCAAGTCACTTAGCTTCTCTGGGCCTCAACTGCGTTATTTGGAAAGTGGAGATAAAAACATTTCTTTGCTGCACAGGTGGTCAAGAGGATTCCACGGTGTGTGAAACGGAAAGTGTTAGCAGCTTGAGGGTGTCTGACTCTTTGTGACACCACGGACTGCAGCCCTCCAGGCAAGAACGCCAGAGTGGGTAGCCATTCCCTTCTCCAGCGGATCTTCCCAACCCAGGGATCGAACCCAGGTCTCCTACACTGCAGGCAGATTCTTTTCTCCTACACTGCAGGCAGATTCTTTTCTGTCTGAGCCCCCAGGGAACCCCATTCCAAGGTACATAGGCTTGTAAATTCCTACCACCAGCCAATGTCCAGCCCACAATCATGTATCATCATATGGTATTCATATCATTTTCATTATTAATTCTAGAATTGTGCTACTCAAAGTATGGTCCACACGCTGTGCCAGGTCACAAGCTATCACCTTTGCATAGTGAGGTATACACAGAGAAAGAGAGTAAATGTTAAGAAACTCTTACAATAATTCAACAGGAATTTTACATCTCTTGAATCTAATGATTAAAAGAGCAAGGGCTTCGACTTCGTAGTTCTTTTGATTTTTCATTTAATCTTTATAAGATGCATTTTTACTAGATTTTACAAGTGTCAGTCTGCAACAAATAGGAAATTTTGTTAAGAAGAACACTGGTCCTTCAGCACAGGAAGCTTGAGAAGCAGGAGTCAAGATACTCTCACATCACACAGATCCCCTGGAGAGCTTGTTAAAATAGTTTCTGATTCAGCAGATCTGGGTGGCACCTAAGAGTTTGTAGTTGTTGTTTTTTTCCTTCCTGAGAGAGGACAGGGAAAGGGGTTTCCAGCTTTCCAAGAGGTGCTGCTGGTAAAGAACCTGCCTGCCAAAGCAGGAGACATTAGAGACATGGGTTTGATCCCTGGGTCAGGAAGATCCCTTGGAGGAGCGCACGGCAACCCCTCCAATATTCTTGCCTGAAGACTGCCGTGACCAGAGGAGCCTGGAGGGCTACAGTGCATGGGGCTGCACAGAGTCAGACACGTCTAAAGCAACATAGCACGACCAGAGGAGCCTGGAGGGCTACAGTGCATGGGGCTGCACAGAGTCAGACACGTCTAAAGCAACATAGCACGACCAGAGGAGCCTGGAGGGCTACAGTGCATGGGGCTGCACAGAGTCAGACACGTCTAAAGCAACATAGCACGACCAGAGGAGCCTGGAGGGCTACAGTGCATGGGGCTGCACAGAGTCAGACACGTCTAAAGCAACATAGCACGACCAGAGGAGCCTGGAGGGCTACAGTGCATGGGGCTGCACAGAGTCAGACACGTCTAAAGCAACATAGCACGCATGCACATTTTGGGGGAGGCTGACTGCCCTATGCAGTATGTGGGACTTCCCCAGCTAGGGATCAAGCCCATGCCCCGTGCAGTGGAAGCTCCAAGTCTTAACCGCTGGACCACTGGGGAAGTCCGAACGTGCATCTCTAACAAGAGCACAGAGGATGCTGAGGAAGCTGGTTCAAGGACCGCACGGGGGAGTTGGGGGCTGGTTGGGGGGTGGGGGTTGGGGAGTATGGAGCATCCTGGCTGATGCTTTACCCTCTGCCTGATCCAACTTCACTTCCTCAGGTTCCCCCAACACCCAGAGATGCTGCCCCCTAGTCTTTTCACTGATGAGTACTCACCAAGGCCTCCAGACCCAGAAACTACAGCTCAGAACCCACTATGGAACCAGAGGCACTTGTCAGAACTCCCCGAAGCAGCAGCAGCCAAGGACTAACACGTGTCCAGGAGGCACCCGTGCCAGGCCCTGTGTGAGGCTCTAGGATGGCCCACCCCAGCTGCAAGTCTCTCTCTGCATGTCTTTGAGACGTGGGCGCGTACATGTGTGGCTGCTCGGTCCCATCCGATTCTTTGCAGCCCCGTGGACTCCTCATGTAGTCCATCAGGCTCCTCTGTCCATGGGATTTCCCAGGCAAGAATACTGGAGTGGGTTGCCATTTCCTCCTCCATGGGATCTTCCCTGCCCAGGGATCAAACCTGCATCTCCTCTGTCTCCTGGATTCCAGGCAGATTCTTTACCCACTGAGCCATCAAGGAAGCCTTGAGACACTGCCTGTCAAACCCCAACAGGCTGCCAGGCAACAACCAACAGCAGTTACTGTCACTCTCCTTTTCAACTGCTTCCACCTCATAGCAACTCTTTAAGGTAAAGGTGTATGTGTTAGCTATTGCTGTGTAACAAATCAACGCAAAAACTAGCAGCTTCAATCCTGGGTTTCCCTGGAGGCTCAGCGGTAAAGAACCTGCCTGCCGTTGCAAGAGACACAAGGCTGATCCCTGAGTTGGGAAGATTTCCTGGAGAAGGAAATGGCAACCCACTCTAGTATTCTTGTCTGGGAAATTCCATGCACAGAGGAGCCTGGCGGGGCTGCAGTCCATAGGGTAGAAAAAAGTCAGACATAATTTAGCGACTAAACAACAGCAAAGGAGAATCCACGTTTCCCTTGAGTCTGTGAGTCAGCTGGCGCTTCTGCTTGTCTGGGCCTGCCTTGACATAGACCGGCTGGCTCTCTTATGCATCTGTGGTCACCTGGCTCCCAGGTGTTTTTGAATAGTCTCAGCAGGGACAGCTCATGTCTGCTCCGTGTGGCCTCCATCCTCTGATAGGTTAGCCTGATTCTCCTTCTAAGGTTCAAAGAACAGAGTGAACAAAGCCTTGGGACCTGGGCTCGGAACTGTCATACCATCACTTTCACTATGTCCTATGGGCCAAAATAAGTCACATGGACAGCTCAAAATCAAGGGGAGGGAGGAAAGACTCCACCTTGAGACAGGAGCTGTAAAGTCACATTGCAAAGAACATAAAGACAAAGACAGGGGGAGGTCCAGGGCCATCTTCTGTAGGCTTATCGTTCTCTCTCTTTCTAGAGGAAGATCCTGAGGGTCAGAGAGGCTCAGAGACTCACTTGAGGTCAGACAGCAGTGAGAAAGGGACCGAGCCGAGCTCTGCCAGCCTCGAAAATGTTCTCTGAACCACAGCCAGACTGCCCTGTGTGCAAAAAGGGAGAGAGAAAAAGAAAAATAAAAACACACACACACATTTTGGTAACTCAATTCACCAAAGGAAGAGGATTTTCAAGTATTTTGACATCTCCAGGGGAGGGTTCTGCCTGCTCGGGCTCCTGTGCCACCCTGCCCTCTAACCACGGGCCTGGTTTCCATCACCGGCTCGCCTCTTCCCTCCTGGGCCTTGCAGCTTCAGGCAATTCATCTTTCCCTCTCTTTTTAATGGTCTCTTTAACACAAGGGTTTTCTAACGAGACAAATTGAAGGGCTTGGGCAGAGCTCGCGTGTGCTCGCAGGAAGGTGCGCAGTGAGCAGCAGAAAGGAGTCCAGAGAAGGGACCAGCACAGACGTGGTCTCCAACTCCGAAGAACTGGGGAACTATGTCTTCCAGGCACCTTGCCCATCCTTGTCCCAAAAGTCCAGGGCTCTTGTCCTGGCTTCCCCAAATTCCCACAGTCCCGGAAATGTCCAGGGAAACCCTCTGAGGTAAGCTGCAGCTGATGGCTAATTTAGAAACTCAAGCGGTCCAGAAAGCTTTATTTTTTCGTAATTGAGTTTAATATCTATAGGGCTTCCCTGGTGGTTCAGTGGTCAAGACTCTGCCTGCCAATGTAGGAGACTCTGGCTCAATCCCTGGGTGGGGAAGATCCCCTGGAGTAGGAAATGGCAACCCACTCCAGTATTCTTGCCTGGAAAATCCCATGGATAGAGGAGACTGGCAGGCTACAGTCCATATAGGTCGCAAAGAACTGGACATGATTTAGCAACTAAACAACATCCTTACTCCTATTACTATTGTTGCTGTTATTTGGCTGATGCGAAAAAGCAGAGGCTGTTACTCATGCTCGTACCCTGCTAAATCCCCTCCCACCGGCACACATGGTCACAGTCCAGGGGCCACAAAAGAGTCAGACATGACTTAGCAACTAAGCACAAGCACACGTGATTTCTGTGTAAACCTATGCTCTGCCAAGGACAGAAAGACAGTTACTGTTCATTTAGGGTCTTCCGCATCCTTTCTCCAGGGCTATGGCTAAATTCTGCAGAGAATCTTCCCTGGTGGTCCAGTAGCTAAGAGTCCACACTCTCAATGCAGGGGCCTGGGTTCACTCCCTGAGCAGGGAACTATGTCCCCCATCCCAGACAAGAATACTGGAGGTTGCCATTTCCTTACAGAAAGACAGTTACTGTTCATTTAGGATCCTCCACATCCTTTCTCCAGGGCTATGGCTAAATTCTGCAGAGAATCTTCCCTGGTGGTCCAGTAGCTAAGAGTCCACACTCCCAATGCAGGGGCCTGGGTTCACTCCCTGAGCAGAGAACTATGTCCCCCATCCCAGACAAGAATACTGGAGGTTGCCATTTCCTTTGCCAGGAGATCTTCCCAATCCAGGGATCGAACCCACATCTCCTGCATCTCTTGCGTTGGCAGGCGGATTCTTTACCACTGAGCCACCTGGGAAGCCTCTCCATATTCCCTTTACTTCCCACCTAACTCTATCATGCAGCTCAAGGAGTCTTTTCCAGTCTCAGAGACAGGACCGCTTCACTTTTCCACCCTTCCAAATCTTTTGTCCTATGCCCAGTCCTTGGCCAGCTTTTAAAACTCAAAAGCCAAGACTGGATTCCTTCCTTATCTGAGTTTTGCTGTGTCATTCTTTCCCTGAGGCATGCCCAGCTGTCTGGTTGCCTGAGTGAGGAGACGGCCACAGGACATAAATAAATGCACAGAATTTTTTTTTAAGAGGAACTAAGTTAATATTTTCCTGCCAGGCTGTGAAACACTGTGTTTGTGTGAGCTGCCTTTTTCATCTCTCACGATTTTCTCAGTGACCCTACAAGAAATACATAAAATGGTCCCATTTTATAGATGAAGAAAAGAAGTCAGGGAGGTTGGATGGCTTGCTAGACCCAAACCCAAGGAGGGTGGCATCAAGTGGCACACAACCCCATGTTTTTGTTTTTTTGCTTTAACAGGAGGGGTTTTTCTTTTCTTTTTCTTTTTTTTTTTTTGACTGCTCCGGGTCTCTGTTGCTGTGTGGGCTTTCTCTGGTTGCAGAGCACAGGCTCTAGAGCACGAGGGCTTCCGTCGTTGCAGCTCACGGGCTCTTGAGCTTGGATTCAGAGGTTGTGGCACTCAGACTTAGTTGCCCTGTGGCATGTGGGATCTTAGTTCCCAGACCAGGGATTGAACCCGTGTCTCCTGCATTGGAAGGCAGATTCTTAACCACTGGACCACCAAGAAAGGCCACACTCCCCCAGTTTTCTGACCCCAAGTCAGCACTCTGACCGCAACTGTATTACTTCCTTGTGTCTTCTGTCTTCTTCACCTTCTGAAATCTGATTTCTTCAAAAGTTTTCCCCGTGCCACTGACAGGGTACAGTAATGTGACACAGTTAACTTTCTTTGGGCATCTTGGCCAGACATAAGAATTCTCCTAAGCTAAAGGAAAAGTTCTTGGATGAGAGAATTTTCAGCATAGGCATAAGTGGGTGAAAGGTCACTAAACTAATCAAATATTCCTGAAATTATACACCAAAGTTTCACCCACAAGTGAGTTGGACCTTCTGGATGAGAAAGACCAGATACAGAAGGTAAGAGAAACAGATGGACACACAGACAGAAGGCTAAGCAGGAGACAACAACTAGAGTGACCCAACCCATCCTCTCCCAACGCAGGAGCTCCCCAAGGAGTGTCAGCTTCGAATTCAATACCAGCTCTAGAAGGTTATTAAATCTGAACTCCCAGTGAAGAACAGATGGGAAATGGAAGGAAAGCAAAATTCAAAATATGCTTTCCATATTTCTTGCCTAAATGAAAAAAACAAAAACAAAAACAAAAAAGTTGTCAGGAACCACTGATTGCCTGTTGCAAGGGGTTATCTGTACCCAGTGAATTCCCAAGTCAGTAAAGGGTATCTCCCCTCTCAGATCCAGGCTTGTCTACCACAAGCAGACGCCTGAGAGGGCAGGCAGTCATCCCACCCGGTCCCCTGGACTTGGAGGGTTCACCACGTGAGAAGGGAAGGGTGCAGACTTCAGAGGCATGTAAACCTGGGTTCAGATTCTTTAAAAAAAAAAAAAAAAAAAGACAGAGAGAGCGATTAATTTTTACGTATTTGTTTGCTTGCCCTGGTCTTTGATGCAGCATATGAGCTTTAGGTGTGACATGTGAACTCAGTTGTGCCACGTCCCTGACCGAGGATTGAACCCCAGCCCCCTGGCTTGGGAGTGTGGA
Organism: Nanger dama; assembly: GCA_917880005.1. NCBI lineage: Eukaryota > Metazoa > Chordata > Mammalia > Artiodactyla > Bovidae > Nanger > Nanger dama. The sequence continues at coordinate 13,311,177 of CAKJTW010000053.1, read as the reverse complement.
GCCTTAGCCACTGGACCGCCAGAGAAGCCCCTGGGCTCAGAGTCAGAACCTGCCACTCTTTGTGTGACTTTGAGCAAGTTGTTCAACCTCTCTGGGCCTTGGTTTCCTCATCTGTGAAGACGGCTTTTTTTTTTCTTTTAAATATTTATCTATTTGGCTGCACTGGGTTGTAGTCACAGCATGCAGAATCTTAGCTGAGTCATGCAAGCCCTTAGTTGAAGCATGTGGGTCTAGTTCCCCAACCAGGGATCAAACCCAGGCCCCCTGCATTGGGAGCACAGAGTCTTAGCCACTGGACCAGCAGGGAAACCCCTGTAGGGATCTTTAATGATTTAAACAAATTAATGTAGAGTCATGGTCGTATGGTCGCTACTAAAATAAGACCTGATGGTTGTTGCAGAAATGGTAGGATGTGCTCACTAAATGCTACTTCATATTCATCTTTCCTGGACACGTAGAAAATCACCCTTCCTAGCCTCCTTCCAGGTAGCTAGGGTCACGTGACTGGTTCTAAGTGGAGGTCACAAGCATCACTTTCAAACTGAGGAAACTCTCTTGCCCCTTGTTAATATAGGAAGCCTACTATTGAAATGCAGAAACATGTTCAAGGAGTCTAGATCACTGAGTCACCATGTGGAACATACCCGCCCAGGCCCACGTGGACTTCACAGAGGCAAAAAGTGAACTTTGTTCATGAGGCATTTTTGTGGCAGTAACCTAGCTTTTCCTGACTCATTCAGCCGTCGTTGGTATCAATGTTGTGTCGGATCAAAGTATTTGTGTGCTTGTGTGCATACTCAGTTGCTCAGTCGTGTCCGACTCTTTGCAGCGCCATGGACTGCAGCCTGCCAGGCTCCTCTGTCCATTGGATTTCCCAGGCAAGAATATTGGAGTGGCTAGGAGAAGGCAATGGCACCCCACTCTAGTACTCTTGCCTGGAAAATCCTATGGACGGAGGAGCCTGGTAGGCTGCAGTCCATGGGGTCGCTAAGAGTCGGACATGACTGAGTAACTTCACTTTCACCTTTCACTTTCATGTACTGGAGAAGGAAATGGCAACCCACTCCAGTGTTCTTGCCTAGAAAATCCTAGGGACGGGGGAGCCTGGTGGGCTGCCATCTATGAGGTCGCACAGAGTCGGACAGGAATGAAGTAACTTAGCAACAGCCATTCTCCAAGAGGTCTTCCTGATCCAGAGATTGAACCCAGGTCTCCTTCACTTCAGGCAGATTCTTAACTGTCTGAACCACCAGGGAAGATCAAAGGTTCCCATTTAAATTCCAACAGGTTAACTGACTAACAGATCCACATGGAATGTATGGATGGCTTTATTCAGATCCCTTTTGGGAGCAGGGGATGATATAACAGGTTGATTTGGAGGGAAAGATGGTAGAAAGAGTTTATCGCAGGGAACCATAAGCATCTGTCCAAACCCAATCATTTCAGAGGATCCCAGTTCTCTCATATCGAACAGATGATGCTTGTTTAATATCCACTTCTGCTCCTCAGCCCCCGCTCCATCCTTTGTACCCACAACTCTTAATCACCTGGCATTATTTTGCTCTTCTTGGCCACACTCTGGCCCCTCATACCTGATGGCAGAGGTGTAGCTGCTCTAGTTTTGACCTTGGACACAGCCAACATGTAAGACCCTATCTCAGTCAGCAACTGCCTCATCATGCTCCCATCCTTGGTGCCTCGCTGTGGCATGGACCGGTATCTCACAAGTGGGGCTTGGACACATTGGTTCAAAAAAAAATTTTTTTTCTTGGCATAATTGAGCCAGAAAGTCTACATCCCAGGATCATCATGTCTAGAATCAAAGAGATGCAAAATCAAAGTGCTATAGTAGTTGAGGATAGAGTGCTAAAGTATCAAAGAATACTAAAGCCCCCTGAATCATAAAGAAACCACAGAACTACAGATCCCAGCTGAGCCTAAGTGGAAATTTAACATGTTAGGCCTGCTCTACCCTCAGGCAGCTATCTGCATGAACTGCAGTGCTTGAGGGCTGGGAGCTGGAGGAGGTGCAAGACGGCGTGTGCTTCGGATCCAGGAGGACAGTAGTCAAGGCAGGGTGGTCCCCGACTCCTCTGGTGCCTCGAGCCACACCTGGAGAGCTTGGCGGTCTTTCTCGTGAAGCTTCCCTTGAGTCAGGCTCCTCTGAGCCCTCTTCTCAGCTAGATCTTGTCCTTACCACCCCGTTCTTGCTGGACCCGCATCACCCAGCTGTAGTAAGAATCCTGTCAGGTCATTGAGAGAAACCCTTATCCTTGATATCTGGCCCCCTGGCCTGCCTTCAGCAAGAGTCCCCTCTACCACCGGGACTTCCATGGTGGGCCAGTGGCTAAAACCCCACAGTCCCAGTGCAGGGGCCCCAGGGTTCAGTCCTTGGTCAGGAAACTAGATCTCTCATGCCGCAACTGAAGATCTCCACGTGGTAGTGAAGAGCCTGAGTGCCGCAGTTAAGACTTCCCCGGTGGCTCAGAGGGTAAAGCGTCTGCCTGCAATGCGGGAGACCTGGGTTCCATCCCTGGGTCGGGAAGATCCTCTGGAGAAGGAAACGGCACCCCCACTCCAGTACTCTTGCCTGGAAAATCCCCTGGACAGGGAGCTTGGTGGGCTACAGTCCGTGGGGTCACAGAGTCGGACACGACTGAGCGACTTCACTCCCTTTCACATAGCCAAAAATAGAACCCCCTCTATCCTTGACGTCTTCTCTTAGTCACTGACCATTCACACCACTACCCCCAAACTACTCCTTGGCTAAAAATTCTCACTGTTCTGTCCGTCTCCCCCATCAGAAGAGCCTCCATAACGTCTTACTTACTCCGTTCACCAGTGTCAGAATAATTTTTTCTTTAACATTCTTCAACGAGTGCACTGTGAGAGTCAAACTGTGTGTGTGTGGAACAGTTTTTCAGACGAAATCCAGTACGTAGAATGGATGGAGTTGTTCAGCTTGAACACAGGAAGGGAACATGGTGAAGTCCTTCAAATCTTATATAATCCAAAAGTAATAAATGCCGGAGAGGATGTGGGAAGAAAGGGAACCCTTCTACAATGCTGGTAGGAAAGCAAATCGGTGCAGGCACCGTGGAGAGCAATGTGGGGTTTCTTTAAGAAACTAAAATAGAGCTATCATATGACCCAGCAATCCCTCCCATGGGCACATACCCAGAGCAAACGATGGATCAAAAGGACGTATGCACCCCAACGTTCACAGCACTATTTACAACAACCGAGACATGGAAGCAACCTAAGCGTCCATCAGCAGAGGGGTGGGAAAAGAAGATGTGGTTCATACACACAACGGAATATTACTCTGTCATTAAAAATAATGAAACAGTGCCATTTGCAGCAACATGGATGGGCCTAGAGGTGATCATACCAAGCGAACTAAGTCAGAGAAGGAGAACTATCCTGTGACATCCCTCCCATGTGGAATTGAAAAACCAATGATACACACGAAACGATTTACGACAAAGAAACAGACTCACTGATTTAGAGAATAAACTTAGCGGTTGTGAGAGGGGTGGAGGATGAGGGGAAGAGATAGTTAGGGAGTTGGGGATGGACATGTACACACTGCTATATTTAAAGTAGATAACCAACAAGGGCCTACTGTATTACCACAGGGAACTCTGCTCAAGTCCTGTGGCAGCCCGGAGGGCAAGGGAGCTTGGGGGAGGATGGGCATGTATATGTACGCCTGTGTCCTTTTGCCGTCCACCTGGAATTATCACAACATTGTTAATCAGCTATAGTCCAGTGTAAAATAAAGTTAAAAAAAAAAAAAAAATAAAAAGTTGCTGACAGTCTGCCCGCCATAGTGCCAGCGTGCAGTATTGATGAATCAGGAGCCGAGCCTGGGACTGGCTGTGGGTCCCAGCGCCCAGAGTATTCAAGTGCTCCCTTGCCATTCCCTGATGCCGTCACTTGGCTTTACACTGTGATTCTTCCACTGCGGACACTTGTTCCAACGTGAATTTTCACTGCCACCCACATGCCGCAACCTGGGCAGACAAGCCTCCTGCCCAGAACCAGACTCCAGGCCCCAGTGAGGACAAACAGGCCGCCACTACACAGGGACATCGTGGGACAAAGGAAGGACCCGCACCCACCAACATCTGGAAGGAGGCCAGCCTTCAATCTCCACTCTCCTCCTATCAGAGGCAAGAGCCGCTTCTCACTCCAGCCTATTGAAAAGAGCAACATTTTGCTAACCTCCAGTCCCCTAAAGCCCAACCTGGACATTTTGGGAACCAGGGACATTTTTCTCAATAAATATCTTCTCCCCAGAGCGAGACAGCCTGCCTGTCCTCATTGCCCTTTGGAAAAGCTTGTCTGTTAGATGTTCTGAGCTGCCGAGTGCCTTCCTGGTTAAACATTTATTCTGCAGCTTTTGTGGATAAATAGATCCATACATGTTTCTGCATGGTTAGGATTAAATATTAAGAAGATGCACAGGCAGAAACCTGGTCAGCCTGAATGAGATGAAACTTGGGGCACGAATGGTGGATCTGAGTGGGGATGAAGGGGAAGTGATTAAGAGCATCCCTGTGGCCCGTCAGGTCCTGGGCTGCCCAGGTAGAAAGAGGCCCTAACATGGCTCTTCCCCCTTCTTTTCCTCTCTTCCCCCTTCTTTTCCTCTCTTCCCGCCTTTTCCTTCCTTGCTTTCTCCTCCCTCCAAGGCGTGGAGGAGCCGCCTTCCCTTCCAGCATTCACAGCACCACTCCAAATCTGACTGCCTTTTACAATTTTATTTGATTAGGTTTTACGAGCTGACTTGCTTGACGACGTGGCGCAAGTTGCCGGATATGTCAGAGGCCTGGTGGAGACCAGAATTGAAATGATTCTAATTACATGTGATAATTTTTGCATTCTAACATAAAACAGCTACCCCCCAAAAAAAAACTCCCATTACAATGGTTAAAAGACAAATCATTTAGCAAGTCTCTTTCTTTATTACTTTATTAGACAATTTACAAGGCAACATTTTGAACATTGGGATCGAGTGATGGCCCAAGGCTATCCAACTGTAAGTTGCACTAAGAAAAGGGAGTTCATCTCTTGTCATTAGTCAGAAAGTCAAATGCAATCATGGGGACTCCATTTGGCTTGTCAAATTAGCCGCTGTTTCAAGTCATTAGCATGGCGGAGCGTTGCAGGCATGGAGAGCAGGCCCCCAGCTCTGGAAAGCAGAAGTGAGAAGCCACCCAAGATGCTTTGGATCACCTCCTCCAAGCAGCCTCTACACATCCTGAATCCCAGCCTCCACAGCTATGGGAGCACCCATGTCTGTTTAAGCCCCCTGTCTATGACATTCTGTTATGGCAGACTAAGACGCTGACTGATACACCCTCACTTTACAGATGAGGAGACCAGAGTTCAGGGAGTCAGAAATGTTTGACCAAGGTAGCGTGGTGTGAGAGTGGCACAGAGACCTCACTGGCTCCAGGGCGACCAGCGTTTGCTTTCTGGCTGTGACTTCACCTTTACGTGTCAACTTGACGAGGCTTCAGGGATGCCCAGACAGCTGGTCAGACACTATTTCTGGGGATGTCTGTGAGGGTGTTTCCAGAAGACACTGGCATTTGAATCGACTGGGCGAATGAAGCTCATCGTCACCCACGCAGGTGGCCATCAACGGACCCACCGAGGGCCGGAAGAGAACAAAGGGCAGAGGGAAGGCCAGTTCACTCTCTCTGCTTGAACCAGGGTGCCCACCTTCTCCTCCCTTTGGATATCAGCCCTCATGGTTCTTGGGCCTTCAGACTTGGACCTGGACTGGTACCACTGACTCCTCTAGTTCTCGGGACCTTTGGGTTTGGACTAGAACCATACTGCCAGCTTTTCTGGGCCTCAGTCTTGCAGACAGCAGGCTAGGGGACTTCTCAGCCTCCATAATCATGTGAGCCAATCCTTCATAATAAATCCCCATCTATCTAGTTATCTGTAAATCTACTGATATATCTAATCCATACCTACCTACCTACCCCTATCTAGCTCATCTATCTATCTATATATAGATTTATTCCCCAGTGGCTCAGTGGGTAAAGAATCTCCCTGTAATGCAGGAGACACTGGAGATGTGGGTTCTATTCCTGAATGGGAAAGATACCCTGGAGAAGGAAATGGCAACCCACTCAAGTATTATTTCCTGGGAAATTCCATGTACAGAGGAGCCTAGCAGGCTACAGTCCAAAGGGCTGCAAAAGAGTTAGACACAACTGAGCAACTAAACACACACACAGATCTATTGATCTAGCTAATCTATGTACCTACCCCTACCTGTCCATCTCTCTATCCTATTGGCTCTCTTTCCCTGGAGATCCCTGACTAACATACGAGCTCTGCTGATTCCTGGCTGTCCTCCCTTGGGCAAGTGTCACAGGTAAGGCAAGGGTCCCCAGTAAGCAGACGTTACCATGCAGGCTGTTCAGGAGAAAATGCTCTTGGGGTTGGAACTCAAGGACAAGGGGAGAAGGAAGCAGAACTGGGAAGAGGAAGAAGCTGAGCTCTGACGATGGTCCAACAAAGGTCTCAGTGGACCCCACACAGCGCCCTGGAGCCAGAATGGCCTCTCAGAAGCCTCTCGAATTAGGACAAGGGGTCAGGACTTTATCTTCCCACATCTATTGGTCACTGGATGTTGTCCATCCCCAGAAGGGAGTGACCTTGCTGAGTCAGCCTGTAATGAGGGCACCACTCCTGGAGTGAAAGAATAAACACTTCCATCCTTCAAGTGGAGCCGGTTGTACACCTCAGCATCCAACATGGCAAGTTACTTAAATGGTCTGAACCACAACATGTCTTCAGCTGCAACATGGGGCAAGCCGTGCATAGAGGTTGCTAATACGATGGAGGTGACTGGTTGATACTTAACGATACACCGGGCCCGAGGTTACGAGCTTTACCGTGCACTCTGGCTCACAAGGATGTCTGAGAAGTGAATGAGGTAAAACATGCAAATGCTTAGACTACTGCCTGCTGTACTATTGTTGCCATATATATTGCGGTAACTATTGTATATATATCTCTGGGAGGCCCTGCACTGGGTCTCCCTTACAGTGCATGGGTTTCTCTAGTGTCCTGCAGTACATGGAATCCCAGTTTCCCAACCAGGGATCGAACCTGCATCCCCTGCATTGGGAAGAGGATTCTTAACCACTGGCCCACCCGAGAAGTCCATCCTCTATTATTATATTAACTACTATGCACGTATATGACTGCAGCCATTTCTTCACTGGCCTCACAGTGGCCAGAAAGAGCTCTCAAAAGGCCACTGTTGCTAGGTTACTCCCCAGCTCTGAATCTTTCCAAATACATCCCTATGACTTTCTAGACACAGCCCATCCCCAAAGGCATTTGCTAAGCTCAGCCCCTCTATGCTTCACACTTCCCCAGCCTCATGGCCAAGTGGATTTAATGACTTTCTATAACCTTATACCTCTGAGCCTTCGCACATGCCATTCCACCCGGAATACATACCTGATCGCCTCCCCCATATGATGAATTCCACCTTCTTTCTCAAGACTCAGCTCAGGTATCACAGTCTTTCAGAAGCCCTCTTCGTGCTCCAGGCTGGTCGGACACTTTTCCCAGACCCCTGCGCCCCCTGGGCTTGCCCCAATCATGCCACCTGGTTTCTTATTTCTTTTTAACATATACACACTGCTGTGTTTGCTTTTACTTATTTTGGCTGTGCTGGGCCCTTGTTGCTGCATGCAGGCTTTCTCTAATTGCAGATAGTGTGGGCTTCTCATCGTGGTGGCTTCTTTTGTTGTGGAGCGCAGGCCCTAGGTACACGGGCTTCGGTAGCTGTGTCTTGCTGGCCCTTGAGCATACAGGCTTCAGTCATTCTGACTCACAGGCTCAGTAAGCTGCAGTGTACAGGATTTCCCCAGGCCAGGGATCGAACCCAAGTCTCCTGCACTGGCAGATGGATTCTTATCCTCTGACACACCAGGTAAGTCCTACCTGGATTCTGATTATCCACTGGACACCATTCTGTCTGCCCCATTGGACACTGGGTTCTATGAGGCCAAGGCAGCAAGAGTATTTTTGGATTCCAAAAGAACTGTCCAAGAATTGAAAAAAAAATTCTCCATTCCCAGCCCTCATTTCGAGGTTGGGGGGTGGGAGGCTGGCACAGAGTAGTTTGATCAGGAAACACTCACTGCATGAAAGAATCTTTCTAGGAAAAGCCCAGCCCTTTCTAGGATGAGTGTGGGGACTTTTCTCCACGTCTCCACGGAACCTACCTAGAAATTCAATTTGAAACCCATGAAAATTGGCTGCAAATTTACTAACCCCTAGAGATGCAGATGAGCGAAACCAGGCAAATGGCTTCTATTGTCATCGGTAACGGCTGTTGTGTTTTGAATAAGCATTTTTATAACTTGTAGACTGGGCCACGTGCTCACAAAACCTGGAAGCAAGGAGGTCTGCTGTCCAGTGTCCCTGCGGAGGGGACTGCGGAGTTCTGTGGGCTGCATGTCCCTGGGAGAGTCACCTTCCCACTCAGAACCTAGGATTCTTTTCCATGTAAAATGAGAGCTGGAGCTGAGCTGAGCTCTAAACACAGACCTCCTGCTCCAAACAAACGTGCAACTTCCCCGCAGTCCAGTGGTTAAGAATCTGCCTTCCACTGCAGGCGACACAGGCTCCATCCTTGTTTCCAGGAGGATCCCACATGCCGAGGGACCACTAAGCCCGTGGGCCACAGCTACTGAGCCAGCGCCCCCAGAGCCTGTGCTCTGCAACAAGAGAGACCGCCGCAGTGAGAAGTCTGTGCACCGCAACAGAGAGGAGCCCCAGCTCACTGCAGCTACAGAAAAGCCCGAGCGCAGGAACGAAGACCCGGGGCAGCCAAAACAATTGATTTTTTTTAAAAGAATGGAATTTCTTAAAAAAAAAAAAAAGCATGGTTTCTACAGCTCTTTAGCTCATCAAGTCTAAGACTTCCTGTCTATACCCTGAGAGCTTCTTAATGGTTCAGTCCCCAAGTCTTCACCTGGTCGGCACTCAAAGCCACAGCAGCATCGGTCCCAGCTTTCTGTCTTGACCCATCTGTGAATGCACCCCCTGCAGGACCAGAGACATAGGCCACCTCCCACCTCCCAGCCACACCCCCTCCCTGGTCCTCACTTCCATTGTTTCTCCTCCCTAACCCCCAACCTCTCTCCCTTGTACCCTGGGCACCATGTGCCCAGTATACAGTTGGTGCTCAAAAAGCACTGCATGATGTTTATTTCATGGCAGGCCAAGTATGGGTTGAACTGGGTGCCCACAAAATATGCTGGAATCCTAACGCTTGGTACCCGGGTCAAGCACTCATCTACCCATTCAATGTTCCCCCAAGTGCCCACTGTGTACCAGGTACTGTGCCTGGCAGGGGAAGAGGATGCTGACCCAGACAGACGCAGCTCACGTCCTGGGGAGCACTCCGTCTGGGGCTAAACAGACATGTAGCCTGTCTTTGCTCACCAGGTGTCGGAGGAGCAGGCAAGGATGAGTCCCACTGTGAGCCAGACTTCATCGAGGGGACCTGTGTGCATGAGTGGTATATGAACCTCCCCGGGGGACTAAGCACTGGCTTGTGAGACTGGGTCTGTGACGATCAAAACAGAATCACGTCCAGCTTCCCCCGTGGAGTGGACATGGGCCCGTCCATCAGGTATCTGTCTATCTGTAGGAGTGGGTGAGGCTGAATCCCAGTCCTGGGCACCCCAGCACCGCAGCCCCGGCTTTAGCACAGGAGGCCCAGCCACCAGCCAGCCAGATCCCGCCTCTGGGGTCAGCAGAGCTGTGACCCGAGGGCGTCTCATCTCCGGCAGCTTGGCAGTGGGTAGTTGCCCAGCCACCTGCGGCCGCTGGGCAGGAATCAATTTTATCCACTCCATCCATCCGCCAGCAGAAAGAGCCCTCCACTTCCCATAGCCCTGAAAATACCGCCTCTGGGGGTTTCAGCAATGGGGGAGCAATCTGGCCACCACCTCCCAGTCAGGCCAGTGTGCGTGCCCAGTCTGGATCTGTTCCAAAACCCTCATCTGGGTTATTGATACTCATAATAAATAGTGTCATTACCAAGTGCTCATGATGGCCAGGTCCACACTCAGCTCATGCAAGGCTCAGCTTTCATTCCATCACAGCAACTCTACAGGCAGGAACAAGTGTTCCCACTGAACAGATGAAGATACTGAGGGTCAGAGAGTAGATGATGTTGCTGGATTCTGTTCCGTGTAGCTCCAAAGCTTCGTGTTCTAACTGGGAGCCAAGGAGGTGCCTTGTGGTCAGGGCCTCATCCCAAGGTCCTGACTCCAAGAGAAGTGGGGCATGTGCCAGGGTGATGCCTGAAGATTCTTGGGCGCAGAGGCAAGAAGCCCTTCTTTGCATTGCTTTTCAGGAGGGGGCTGTGTGACCTCCACCAAGTCGCTTCACCTCTCTGAACCTCAGTTTCCTTGTCGGTAACAGAGGTTGAAAGGCTATGGGAGCCAGGGCAGGCTGGGGACGATGTCTAAACTGGAGTCTCCACCTCCCTCTGCCCGACAGTCTAATGGTTCCTTCTGGTCCCTTCTGCTGCCCTCTCGGTTTTCAGCAGGACACAGGGGAACTATGCTTGGTGTTCAGGTCCCAGAAAAGAGTTCACTGGGACAGAGGCTCAAGGGCTCTGGGCCGTGTGCCTTGGTCGGTGCTGGGGGTGGGGGACCTGGTGGTCTTCATGGTGAACCAAGAGGCCACTGTCACCCCAGCTATCTCTAGGAAGTATCTTCCATGTGCTTGACCCCTCCTTTATTTAACCTCACAGCAACCTCAAAGTAGGTGTGGTTATCTTCATTGTACAGATGAGTAAACTGAGGTTCAAAAGCACTGAATGACCTGACCAAGTCATCGAAAAAAAAGCAATAACCTGGCTAGGATTAGAACTCAATTCTGTTCGATTCCAGGGTCATTATTTTTCACAGCTCTACACCTTCACCCAAGCCTACAATGATCACCAAACCCTGATCAGCTCTTTCCACAGCCCCCATGGAAGACTGAAGGCCAAAAGACCACCAACTTCAGAGTCACACATAGCTGGCTCTTCATTAGCAACATGAAAAGCATAAGCAACAAAAGGAAAAATAGCAACTTGGACATTTACCAAAATTTCACACTGCTGCAAACAACACCATAAAGAAAGCGAAAAGACAACTCACTAAATGAGAGAAAGTATTTGTGAATCACATGTCAGATAAGGTATCTGTATCCAGAATATATAAAGAACCCCAACAATTCAGTAACAGACAACTCTTTTTTTTAACGGCAAAGGATCTGAATAAACATTCCTCCAAAGAAAATATACAAATGGCCAATAAGCACACTTAAAGATGTTTGACATCATTAACCATCAGGGAAATGAAATGCAAGTCAAAACCACAATGAGATACCACTTCACACCCACTAGGATGACTAGAATGAAAACGTCAGATAGTAACAAGTATTGGCTAAAATGTGGGAAAACAATCAAAACACTCATCTACTGTGGGCAGGAATGTAAACTGATGCAGTCCCTTTGAAAACAGTCTAGCAGCTCCTCAAGTTTTGGTAAGCATCATGTTCTTACATGACCCAGCAATTTCACTCCTAGGTATTTAGCCAAAGGAGCTGAAAACATACATCCACACCAAAATCCCACAAATGTTCACAGCAGCTCTACTCACAAGAGTCAAAAAGCGGAAGCAAACCAAACGTCCATTAACGGATGAATGGATACACAAATGTGATATATCCACACAATGGAATAGTATTCAGCGATAACAAGGAAGAACTCACACAGGCTACAGCATGGATGAACTTCGAAAACACTGTGCTAAGTGAAACAATCAGTTACAAAAGGTCACACATGGTAGGATTCCACTTATATGAAATGTCCAGAAGAGGCAAATCTATAGAGACAGAAAGTAGATCGGTGGTTACCAGGAGCTAGGGAGACAGAGGAATTAAGAATGACTGCTGGGCCCTCCCTCCCTGGTGGCTCAGTGGTAAAGAATCTGCATGCCGATGCTGGAGACACGGGTTCCATCCCTGGCCTGGGAAAATCCCACATGACGTGGGGAGCAACCAAGTCCAGGCACCACAACTACTGACCCTGTGCTCCCGAGCCCAGGCGCCAGAACCACCCAGCCCGTGCACTTCAGAGCTTGTGCTCCCCAGCAAGAGAAGCCACTGCAGGGAGAAGTCCGTGTACTGCAGCTAGAGAGTGGCCAGGGCAGCGATGAAGACCCAGTGCCGCCAGAAACAAATATTTTTTTAAAACCTGCTAACAGGTTTGGGGGTGGGGGGCGGTGGGAGTGGGCTTTAAAATGTTCTAATAGACTCTGATGCTGGGAAGGATTGGGGGCAGGAGGAGAAGGGGACGACTGAGGATGAGATGGCTGGATGGCATCACGGGCTCGATGGACATGAGTCTGAGTGAACTCTGGGAGATGGTGATGGACAGGGAGGCCTGGCGTGCTGCGATTCACGGGGTCACAAAGAGTCGGACACGACTGAGCAAATGAACTGAATATTGACTCATGGGGATAGGTGCACAACTCTGTGAACAGACTGAAGATCACTGAAATGTACATCTGGATGTGTGAATATTATAGTCAGGGAGTTATATCTCCATAAAGCTGCAAAGGAAAAAACCCATCTTGAGCAAACTCTAGAGCTGTGTGACCTTAGAATAAAGATTTCCCAGCTCCAAGCCTCAGTTTCCTCCTCTGTGAAATGGGTTAATAACCCAAACACCAGCTTACACGGAAATCAAGGAGAGAGTGGCTGGGACCCAGCACACAGTAGGTGCTCACCCCGCAGGAGGTTCCTTCCCGAGAGTGACAGGTCACTGGGGTCGTCCAGGCAGAAGGCATCAAGCAAAGTCCAGCCTGGCCCAGACAGCAGAACCCTGGACCCAGGAGGATGCTCATTGCCCATGACATAATTTAGATGGATGGCTCGGGCCATCCGTCAGGCTGGGGAGCGGGCGGCCCGCAAAGAGGCCGTGGGGGAGCCTATTACCGTACACGTGTTAACAGCGCATCCTTTGTACCGACAGCCGCGCGGGCGCGGGCAAGGGCCGCTCCCCGCATTGTCTGCGCGCCGCGGCCCCGCGGTGATGAATGGGCCGCGCGCGCCCGGCCGGCCCCTCCCGGGTACCGCGGGCCGAGGGTGACACTGCGTGGCCGCGCTGGGAACTGCGATCAGAGGCCGCTGACAGCGGGCGACCAGCCCCTTCCTTCAGAGCTCCAGAGACAAGGTATGCCAAGCCCTTAGGACACAGCCTGGCACATAGTAGGCCCTCAAGAAACCCAGATTATAATGATCACTACCTTTACTTTCAGGGGTGGAAATGGGCATAACCAAGTTCAAAAACTGGATAGGTTTGCCAAGTACAAGACACTCCGTTCAGCTTCAGAGAAATAGCAAATACATTTTTTAAGTATGTCCAAAATATTTGTATACTTAGCCTTCAAAAAACTCATCCATTGTTTATCTGAAATTTGAATTTAACAGGGCTCCCAGTTTTGTTTTCTTTTGTTTTTGTTAAGCCCAGCAGCCGTACAACAGGGTGACTTAGAACATAACGCTTCACCTTTCTGGGCATCTGTAAAATAAAGTCATCCTCTATTCCTGTACTAACAGGATTGCTGTTCAGATTAAATGAGATGATGCTCAGGACTTCCCTGCTAGTCCAGTGGGTAAGACTCCGTGCTCCTAATACAGGGGACCCGGCTTTGATCCCTGATCAGGGAACTAGATTCTACATGCCACAACTAAGACCCAGCACAGCCAAATAAATAAACATTTTTTAAAATGAATAAATTTAAAAATACATGATATATGAAAAGAAAGTAAAGAGAATCAAGGTTAAAGCTAGCGAGGGTTAAAGTTCTCATGTTCAACCACAATGCACCGAGTTTAGGGATGAAATGGTCAAACGTTAGTGGAGGAGTCTTGTTCAGTTGCTAAATCATGTCCAACTCTTTGCAAACCCCATGGACTGCAGCGTGCCAGGCTCTCCTGTCCTTCACTATCTCCCAGAGTTTGCTCAAACTCGTGTCCATTGAGCCGATGATGCCATCCAACCTTCTCATCCTCTGTCGTCCCCTTCTCCTCCTGCCCTCAGTCTGTTTTTTTTTCCAATGAGCCGGCTCTTTGCATCACGCTGGAGGACTCTAACAACCACGAGATTTCACCAGAGTCAGCAAGACAGCTCTGTGCCTGTGCCTGTGCTGTGCCGGCCCCTAGATCACCCTCCCAGCCTAGCTCCTGTCGGTCCTCCAGGACTCAGCCTGGGGCAGGCTCTCTGACTCTCCCTCCCTCTTCGTAATCCCATTCACAGGCTTCCTTGGAGAAGCAGCACCTTATTCCTCTTTGCCTGGCCAAGTACACAGTGGGTACTCGATACTTGCTGAATGGATGAATATATATGCATAGTAGTTCGAGGCTCACAGATTAGTATCTTACACTTCCGTGGCACTGCCAAAAACGTAAGTGCTGGAGGGTGGATGGGGTCTGTTCTGCTCCCCTACTGTAGCGCCAGCATCCAAATCAAGATTGGTTGAATGCATCTGGATTGCACAGTTCATCTAGCCTTGTCCCCAGTACTTTAAACACAGTCTAAACTATTACCGTCTCACAAGCCAGTGAAGTAGGTGCTTTTATTATGCCCATTCTACAGATGAGGAAGCTGAGGCACAGAGAAGTCAAGTAAAGCCCTTTGCCCAAGATGACACAGCTTCGTGGGGGGAAACCAGACCTAAACTAGGGCACTGCACTGGCTCCAGTGCCCTCCTGCCATGGCGGCTGCACTTGGGGCCTTCAGAGTGGGGAAGACCTGGTGTGAACGCCAGTGGACTGCAGCCCACCAGGCTCCTCTGCCCATGGGATTTCCCAAGCAAGAATTCTGGAGTAGGCGGCCATTCCCTTCTCCAGGGGATCTTCCCAACCTAGGGGTCAAACTCCAGTCTCTTGCATCTCCTGCACTGGCAGGTAGATTCTCTACCAATAGCGCCACCCGGGAAACCCCAGAACTAGCATATGGCCCAGCAATCCCACTCCTTGGCCACATATTCGGAGAAAACTGTAATTCCAAGAGATACATGAACCCAGTGTTCACTGTAGCACTGTTTACAATAGCCAGGACATGGAAGCAACCTAAATGTCTATCGACATAGGAATGGGTAAAGAAGATGTGGTACATAAGCAACCTAAATGTCTATCGACATAGGAATGGGTAAAGAAGATGTGGTACATGTATACAGCAGAATATTGCTCAGCCATGAAAAGAAATGAAATTGTGCCATTTGCAGAGGTATGGATAAACCCAGAGACGGTCATAGAGCAAAGTAAATCAGAAAGAAAAACATATCCAATATTAACACAAATATGTAGGATCTAAAAAATAGTACAGATGAACCTATTTGCAAAGCAGAAATAGGACAGAGACATAGAGAATAAACATATGAACACCAAAAGAGGAAAGGCGGGGGTGGGATGAAGCGGGAGACTGGGCTTGACATATATACACTACCATGTATAAAACAGATAACCGATGAGAGCCTACTGTGTAAGCACAGGGAACTCTACTGAGCGCTCTGTGCGGACCTCAGCTGGAAGGACATGGGGAAAAAGAGGGGATGCGTGTATAAATGTGGCTAATGCACTCTTCCGTGCAGCAGAAGCTAACACAACATTGTAAAGTGGCTATACTCAAAAAAAATTTTTTTAAGCCATGGTAAGGAGAGTAGAGAGCAGCTCCTTAGTGCTGCCTATTCGCTCCACTTCTGGGGCAAAAACAGATTTTGTGGTTGCTAATTCCTCCTAGAGACAGAAAAATAGCTGGAGAGATTTCCATTAAGATTGCCTGCAGAAATCTGTGTCCTTGGCTGGCTCCAGGGCAGGAAAGTGACTCCAAGGTGCCTTGCTCAGTGGTCCACCAGCAGAGGCTGGGAGTGGGGCAGGCAGGGAATTCTCCAGGGCCCCTAGGAAGCCTCCTCTCCCCACACAGGTCAGAGGGAGAAGGATGGAATTGGGGCATAGTGGGGTGACATCCTCTCTGCCCCAGATCCTGCTCCATCACCAGCCAATTTCTGCCAGTTTGCTCATCCACCAAAAGCCGAGGATTTTAGCCCTGGTGCTGGGGTGTCAAATGGGCTGGACCATGGACACACAGAGCAGAGGCAGAGCAATGTTGGTGCCCTACGGCTGGCCTCCTCTCCAGGCGTCTCCCGCAAGGGCATCTCAGACTCACGCCCAAGTCTGAGCTTCAGTCTCCCCATCGACATAATCATGACCCATAAGACACAACAATAACGCCTCTCCTCCATGCCCCACTCCCAAGGTCAAGAAACTGCCAGAAGCATCTGTCATCATCAATAATCAATAGTTACTGGGAGCTCCCACTTAGCATGTTACAGGAGAAATGCCCCACCCTTATTTCAAGGTAATCGTTGTCTGGGGCGTTCAGGTGGCTCTGTGGTAAAGAATCCGCCTGCCAGCACAGGAAATGTGGGAGACTTGGGTTCAATCCCTGGCTCAGGAAGATCTCCTGGAGGTGGAAATGGCAACCCACTCCTAGAAAATTCCATGGACAGAGGAGCCTGGCAGGCTACAGTCCATGGGGTGACAAAGAGTCAGACACAACTGAGCACGCAGGCAGTCACTTGCCTCAGTCCACGTGGCCACTAAGAGGCAATCAAGTGACTAACAGCCCCCAGCACTGTTTCACACTTTACACAAACCATCACCCAACCCTCACTGCCACGCTGTAGATGATCATCCCCATTTTATAAGAGAGGAAACTGGGGTTCAGAGAGGCAGGGTAACTTGCACAGGATAACACAGCACGTCGGAACACCAACTTTCTCTCCATGTTCTCAGGCCAGCTGGAAGGATCTCTAGAGAGGCTGGAGGAGGAGAAGCAGGGCATTCCACCCTGACCAGCCTCCCTCCTGCAGCGGGAAGACCCCCTTCCTTCAGTTTGTTCGGAAGGCAGATACCAAGTCGTTCCCCTCTTTAAAGGGGAACGTCCCCTTCTGCATTGCCTTCTCCCCCAGCAGCTGCCCCTTCCCTCCATTTCCTCCCTTCACCTCTCTCTCCCACTCTCCAGCACAAAGGGTTGCCAAGGTAACCGCATCACCAATGACTTCCCTCTTTGTCTGGGGCCCTCTGAGGAAATTCATAAGCCAAGTTGCTGCTCACTGACCCCTGATGACCCGCACAGGGCAGTGCAGCCCTGGACCACCCCTTCAAGGCCCCCTCACCCCACCCTACTCATTTCAGCAAATATACCCTGGTAGCAACAAACTCCAGGTCCCAAGATGCCAGAGGCTGGGGCTGGGAGAAGGTGATTTGAGGAGTAACCTTTGAAAAGACACTGCTAGAAGCATTGCAGGAAGAGATACAAGGAGAAAACATGCCATGTGCTTGACACTGGCTGGACATGGTGGACAGTCCAACTGATAACACCTACTATGTGCCTAACATTGCAAAGCACTGACAATACCGTTTACTAAGTTCTTGGGTCTTTGCTGGATACTGACAGGACACAGCAGGTAGCTCAGCACGTACAGAATCCTCCTGCAAAGCAGGAGATGTGGGTTTGATCCCTGGGTCAGAAAGATCCCCTGGAGGTGGGCATGGCAACCCACTCCAGTATTCTTGCCTGGAAAATTCCACGGACAGAGAAGCCTGGCAGGCTACAGTCCTTGGCGTCATAAAGAGTCAGACATGACTGAAGTGACTGAGCATGCCTGCATGCCCAAAGCTTCCCTGGTGGCTCAGTGGTGAAGAATCTGCCTGCCAAGCAAGAGATGAAGGTTCCATCCCTGGGTAGGGAAGATCCCCTGGAGGAGAAAATGCAACCCACTCCAGTATTCCTGCCTGGAGAATCCCAGGGACAGAGGAGTCTCGCAGGCTACAGTCCATAGGTCACAGAAGTGAAGTGAAAGTCAATCAGTCGTGTCCGACTCTGCAACCCCATGGACTATACAGTCCGTGGAATTCTCCAGGCCAGAATACTGGAGTGGGTAGCTTTCCCTTCTCCAGGGAATCTTCTCAACCCAGGGATCAAACTCAGGTCTCCTGCATTGCAGGTGGATTCTTCACCAGTTGAGCCTCAAAGGAAGCCCATAGGTCACAGAGTCAGACACAGCTGAAGTGACTTAGCATGCAAGTGCTTAGGTCTTTGCTAGACACCGGCAGGGCACAGGCCACAGTCCCTACTATGTACTTTCCACTGTGCTAAGATGATGAAAATGTGCTGGGAAATGAGGCGAGTCTCAGAACTCAGGCTGGAGGGGCAGGCATTTGAGCCTAGCTCTGGAAATCCAACTTGGACATACAGAAAATAAGGGCTGGAGAAACTGGATAAGGGGGAAATGGATACTCTCTGAGTGATAACTGAGTCCCAGGCAGGCCCCTTGCTTCAAGCAGCAAGGTCAGGACTTGAAGTCAGATGCATCTAATTCCACTGTGCCCTTCCCCCTGCTATGGTATTTGATGATGTTCCCAGGGGTAGAAGCTCCACCAGCCTGTGTCTCTGAATGAGGGAGATAGGAGCAGAGCCCCCACCAGCCTGAGACAGACAAGGGGCATGAACAAGAAATCAACTGGTGCCCCTGTTTAGTGCCACTAAGATTTGCATCACCGTAATTAAGATGGAGGGGCTGGAGCCTATCTCAGACCCTTACTTGACTGTTACACCAACAGTCCAAACCAAAATCCTAAGTCTGGCTCTCATTGGCTAGATTGGGTCATGAGTCCCAGCACTGAGCCAATCACTGAAAGAAAGCAGAGGGTAGGGTGCGGTTGGAAACTTCCTGGCAGTCCGATGCTTAGGACTCCAAGCTTCCCCTGCAGGGTGCACGAGTTCCACGCGTGGTCGGACAACTAAGATCCCCCATGCCACAGTGGAGCAGCCAAAAAAATTAAAAAGTGGGGGGCTGTTACTAGGAAAAGGAAAAGATGCTAATAAGGCAAAACCCACTACTGGCCACTTCAAGGGCCTCATTGGAGGTGACACTGTGCAGGAAATGTCTAAGGTGAAGGTGAAAAGAGTCCCCCTCTCCTTCTTAGGTAAAGACCTTATAAGGCTCTACAATTTGCCTGTAAGAAGATGCTACTGAGTTCCACTGGGCGATTTGGTTTCTCCCCTAGGTCTCAGCAAGTCCTTAAATTTCTGAGCGACCTGTGGGGCAGGTGGCTGATTTCCTCCTAGAAAGTATAGGGTACTAGGCTGGGATAGGGGTGTGCTGGGGGAGAAGGGATAGTTAACCGGCTCCCAGCTGCCCAGGAGGATAGAGGGGGCTGGGCCTGCTCAGAGCAGCCAGTGAAAGCTGGTGCAGGCGTCTGTCTCCATACCCAGGTCCTTGCCCTTCAGGTCCCCCTTAAGAAACATACATGGCTTCTCACTGATTAAAATCAGTGCAAACCAGACACTACACTTAATTGTCCCAAGACCTTCATGAGCAGGTGTGAAAGGGCTACCTCATTATAAAACAAGCAGTGGACACTCAGAAAACCATGACCTACCCGAGGTCAGTCTTTATCCATTCAACACATCTTTCTAAAAAATAATTTGACAGTACAAAAAGATAAGAAATAAAAGAGGAAATTTCCCTTTACTTGTCACACCCATTCTAGTCTCCAAAGGAAACGCCGTTGACTGCTTGCTGACCATCCACTCAGATGTCCTTCTATGCTCATCTAATGTTTTTGAGTGTTTGTCATGTGCCAAGAATGTGCAAGAGCATTACAGGTAACTGTCAGAAAGATGGGTTCTCTAGTGTCCACGGCCCTCGTCCAGCAGGATGAAGTTTCAGAAGAGACCTCCAGCCCCTTGTTGCTGTTGTTCAGTCACCAAGTCCTTTCCAACTCTCTGTGACCCCGTGGACCACAGCAGGCCATACTTCCCTGTCCCTCACCATCTCCCAGAGTTTGCCCAAGTTCGAGTCCACTGAATCGGTGATGCCATCCAACCATCGCATCCTCTGTCAGCCCTTCACCCCTTAAGAATAAGGGGGTAGAGTCTCTCAGGGAGCAATGAGGGGCCTGGGACCCTTTGCTGCAGTGTTGCAATGCTTGCAGCTGGACACACCTCTCCTTGAGCAACAAAATACGCACAAACTATATAGGACTAAAAATAATTATGTGCAGGCATAGTTAGGGCAAATTATGGACCCAGAAGATACAAAGAGAACAAAACACCCAACTTCCACTTTTGAAGTGCCTGGAGGAAAAAAAGGGGGTGTCGGGAGCAAAAGCAGGGTACTATGCATGCCCTCTGCACTCAACATCACCAGTTCAGCTCAGTTCAGTCACTCAGCTGTGTCCGACTCTTTGCGACCCCATGGACTGAAACATGCCAGGCCTCCCTGTCCATCACCAACTCCCGGAGTTCACTCAAACTCATGTCCATTGAGTTGGTGATGCCATCCAACCATATCATCCTCTGTCATCCCCTTCTCCTCCTGCCCTCAATCTTTCCCAGCATTAGGGTTTTTCTAATGAATCAGTTCTTCACATCAGGTGGTCAAAGTATTGGAGTTTCAGCCTCAGCATCAGTCCTTCCAATGAACACACAAGACTAATTTCCTTTAGGATGGATTAGTTGGATCTCCTTGCAGTCAAAGGGTCTCTCAAGAGTCTTCTCCAACACCACAGTTCAAAAGCACCAATTCTTCGGAGTTCAGCTTTCTTTATAGTCCAACTCTCACATCCTCACATGACCACTGGAAAAACCGTAGCTCAACAGCACCAGAGGGGTGGGCAAACCACCCAGTCAGCCCTCTGGCCCCACCCCTGGACACATCCTTGCCCTCACCCCACATAAGGAGCAAGCTCCCCTCCTTCACCCTCAGGGAACCAGCGAGCAAAGGAAACTGTTACTTGTTCTCAATTCCCCCTGCTGTCTCAGGGATCCCAGTAAAACCTTGCCTGAAAAAAAAAAAAATAGAAAGAAAAGATGGGTTCTCAGTGGTGTACAAGTTGCCATATAAATCTATCTAGATTTTTAATCTTGAGTAGTCAGGATATAGGAGTGAGGGACTGGCAAGAAGTTGAAAACCACATTAGATTAGATCTCTCCCCAGCTCCAAGTTCCCCAACAATCCCTATTGACCCAGAAGAATCCCAGTTCCCTACTGCCCAGATATCCTGCCTGTTCTTGCCCTTGGTCACCTCTCCAACCTCAGCTGCACCATCCAGCACCATCCCCATCTCCCCTCCAGCCCCCTCCTCATTTCTCAAACACCCCTGTCGCATCGTGCCTCAGGACCTTTGCACCTGCTGCCTAGAATACCTTTCTCCACTTTCTGATGGGCTCACATGCTCATCTGCCCTAAGTCTGTCCTCAAACATCCCCTTACCATAATTAAACCTGACTCCTCCCACCCAAAACACTCTACATCTCTTTTATTTTCTTTGTTTTTTGTTTTACTTTGGCCACCTCATGCGAAGAGTTGACTCATTAGAAAAGACTCTGATGCTGGGAGGAACTGGGGGCAGGAGGAGAAGGGGACGACCGAGGATGAGATGGCTGAATGGCATCACTGACTCGATGGACGTGAATCTGAGTGAACTCCGGGAATAGGTGATGGACAGGGAGGTCTGGCGTGCTGTGATTTATGGGGTCGCAAAGATTTGGACATGACTGAGCAATTGAACTGAACTGAACTGAACCCTCCAACATACTATAAAAATCTTAATTATCTTAGCTCCCCCATCATTAACTAAACTGTAGCTTCAGGGAAGTTGGGAATATGTTTTGTCCATGGCTGAATCCCCAGGGCCTTTGGGCAATGCCTGGCACACAGTGGGTGCTTCATAAAAATTTATTGAATAGCTACATTCCTGGTGGCTTAAACAGTAAAGAATCTGCCTGCGATGAAGAAGACCCGGTTCAATCCCTGGGTTGGGAAGATCCCCTAGAGAAGGGAACGGCTAGCCACTTCAGTATTCTTGTCTGGGAAATTCCATGGGCAGAGGAACCTGGCGGGCTCTGGTCCATGGAGTCGCAAAGAGTCAGACATGACTGAGTGACTAACACTTTCACTTTTCACTTTCTTTACATTTATGAAAGGAGGCTGTGGTTCAATGGGCAACATGTCTCAGACATGGCTGAAATTTTTTTAGAACATTTGAGCCTCAACCTTTTGGAGCCAACACTCTGAGCTATGAAATCTTACAGGATGGCATGTATGGAAGGATGAAGGGCTGAAGCGGGGAGGGGGGAGCTTTCTCCCCCAAAGCCTTGTTCTACAGACATCCCTTCTCAACTGAGACAGGGGTTGTGCAGTGAGGCCCCAAATTAAGACTGCAAATCAGAATCCCAAACCCTGGCTCTGGTGGCCTCTCATCCCCTGGATCTACCAGGAATCGGGGTCCAGGAAACTCAGACACCAAAAGCAGAGGTCCTGGGAGCCAGCTCGCCGGGGCGGCTGAGTCTCCATGCCATTGCTGCGGCCGCTGCGGTTCTCTTCCCTAGGCATGATTTATGCTTCTGGCTGAACCTTCTTTTTTTTCTCTCTCTCCCTCTCTACTTTTTTGATTCTTCTCTGGAATTTTTTTCCTCCTTGGTCTTTTCCTGGGTCAGTGCAGCCCTGATATTTGATTTACTGTTAACAGTATTGAGTGCATAGGATTGAGCCAAGAAATGGAAGAAATTGCTTTTGCTTTTGCTTTTTTTTTTTTTCTATCTGCTGGTTGACAACTCAGTCTCAGCCCTGGGTTGGCCAAGCTTTGCGAATGCATTAACATGGCGAAGGGAGCGGGCTTTTGTGCCTCTGTAGCTAGAAGGCGACAGACGCTGGAAAGGAAATGAGCAAGGGGCTGCCAGCTAAAGGGAGTCCCGCATCTGCCTCCCATCCAGGTTTTCCCTCTCACATAAGATAAAGGCTTTGAGAGGAGGTGCTTCAGAGTCAACCAGTCTTGGATTGAAGCTGTGTAAGCTTCCCTGGTGACTCAGTGGTAAAGAATCTGCTGGATTAGAAAGATCCCCTGGAGAAGGGAATAGCAACTCACTCCAGTATTCTTGCAAGATAACCCTATGGACAGAGGAGCCTGGTGGGCTACAGTCAATGGGGTCACAAAGAGTCGGGCACGACTGAGCAATTAAACAGCAGCAGCAGCAGACCTTGGGGGAGTCACTTAGCCTCTCTGGGCCTCTGTTTCCACATTCATAAGTTTGAGATAACAACACCCTCCCACGGGTAAACTGTAAAATAATCAAGCATGAGAAACCCTTTGAATTGAGCCTGTCACCATAAGAGCACAATTTCTTGTACCTGCCATGATCACCACCATCGTCATCACAATCACGACTATTACTGTGTAATTTCTCTTCTGTCCAAATACAGAAACAAACACTCCCTCCCATGAAAACGATGTGGGAAGACTGGAGGTATCTTTATATTTACTTTTATATGCGGTGTTTTGTGGGGTTTTTCTGGCCATGCCACAAGCATGTGGGATCTCTTACTTCCCTGACCAGGGATTGAACCCGTAGCCCCTGCAGTGGAAGCATGGACTCTTAACCACTGGACTGCCAGGGAAGTCCCTGACTTTCCTCTACTGTGGTTGTCACATGGTTACAAACTTTGTTAAGGGCTATGAAGAAAAAAAGAGGAGGCTGCGAGAAGAGGGCATTGCTTGGTCTGAACCAGAAGGATGCTCTTAGAAGGAACTTCCATGATAAGCTAGCTCCGAGTAAAAGAAGAAAGCCCACTTGAGCAATGGCAGGTAGTTTTTGCCATTCAACATCCAGTCATCAGAGAGTATCACTCTATCATGGTCACAGAGATCTGTGACAGGGCGCTGGACCAGCTCATACCAGCCCAGGAGAGCTAATGGCTAAATTTTCAGGAATTTCGTGAGCCAGTTGTATACTGTGGCCATGATTAATGATTAAATTATATGGAAATATATGTCCCAAACTGTATTTTTAAGCTCACTTTTATTTCCTTATACAAGATAATTTTAAAAGATCTTGAAAGACTGAAATATAACTTTTTTGTTCATTCATAGTCTCTTCATGGCAATTTTAAATAAATTTTTTAAATAAAATGTGTTTGGATCAACTCCCAAAATAATTAAATTATATAAGCTTACAACTAAATAAGTGACATTAAAAATGACTTAAAACTCATGATTCCTAATTTTTTGACCACTTTTTTTAATTATCTAAGCTTGTGAAGTTATTTACACCCATTATATCTATCTGAAGGACATATGCGTAATAATATCTGTGCATCTCCTCAACTTCACTTTCAGTGACATCAGATTGGTAGCTTGAAATCAGCCCCGATGAAAATATTTACAGACACTCGTAAATGCTCCAAGCCAGGGTTTAATTTACTATTGTTTTATTGATTTTCTAAAAAGTGATGTGAAAAATGTTAATAAACCAGATTAAACTTAAAGATATGCTGTGTTCATAGTCATTCTATTGTAGAAGCACAAACAATTGAGGAACTATTCTTCCAGTATTTGAAAACCATGATTCAATTCAGAAAGAAGTTGCCCACGCCACTGACAAACAAGTGAAGCCCGAACCACATGCTTTTGCTGCTTTATTTTGTCTTACTCATTAATGTACACAAAAATATTCACCAAGATCCATGTCAGAGCCACACTTGTTAAATGTTAAACGTGTACCAGCCCACCACTGAGTCATTCTAGTGCCTTCCTAGTTAAAAATCAACAGCTATGGCTATAGTGAATTTTTAACATTATTTCTGGACATGGAAATGCATTTCAGGAAAGGTGGTTTGTCACTTCAAATTAGTGAGCCACTCAGGTGGTCTGTGAGGATACTGGGACAGTGTATCTGAAACTGGGGCTGATCCAGAAAATTCTCAGAATCACCGTTCTTAGAATAACAGTTTGACAGCATCACCTTGTTGATAAAAGGATAAGTTGATTCCAGCGCTGCCACTATGATGCATAAACGTAGGCAACTCTGTGAGTCCCAGAGTCCCCCTCCACTATAAAATTAGGATAAGATAGTTCCATTGACTACATCCCAGACAGGTAAAGGGATCAGGGGTGCCATGAATGAGTTGGGACTCATTTGAATGTAAATGATAAACATCTAATGTAAGCTAGCTTAGTGGAGAAAGGGGAGATTCATTGATTCTCAACAGACACTGGGGCATGCTGGAAGTAAAAGCTCTCATTTCTCCCTTTTTCTTCATCTTATCATGGAGGCTTCACTCTCCACACACACCTTCCACTTTCTCCATGTGGCTGGAACTGGCTGGACAAAATTAAGTGGGGGAGAAACTTCCTCCAACCAGGTCCATAGACCAATCCCATGGAAGGACTCTGATTGGCCCTACTTAGGTCACGTGCTTGCCTCCTGCACCAATCACTGTCACCAGAGGGATCGAATGCTGTGATTGGTCAGGCCTGGATCATGGGACCACCTCTACAGCCAGGGTGGGCAGAATATGTTTCCAAAAGAAGGGCACTGGAAAAGCTTTCTAGGTAGATGCAATTCATCAGTCCTCTCTAGGAGGCAAATGTGTGCTGGAAAGATTAAAGCAGCAAGCATGAAGGATGAGAATAATTATTCTCAAAATAAAGAGACAAGGTTGTCTATATCTTGCACATGGACTTAATTCATTTAACAAACCATCTTTTCACAGTGTAAAATTGATCTTGTAGCTCCAAGCCGAAAACCGTGCAAGGACCTCATGATCCAAGTCGTTGCCGACATTTTGGGGCTCATTTTGGACCCCTCCTCATTTCTCCCAGTGCCCCAACCCCACTGGACTTCTGTTTCACAGTGTGTCTCTCCCCTCCCTTCCTCCCTCAAGATCTTTTGCATGTATTTCCTCTGCCTAGAATGTTCCTCCCCTAATTCCTTAACCCCAGTCCATCTTTCTAATCTATTTTCCCCATAAGTGTCGTAGACAATACAGACTTATTTGTCTTGCTCCCGGGAACATCCCCATGGCTGAGCACAGCACAAGGCACAAAGCAGACAGCCAACACATACTTCTGAAAAGTATAAATAAATATTTATTATTCCAAGAGGAAAGGAATCACAAGTTCCCGGCCTTTACACACAGATTCGTTCTTCGCTTCATTCTGGCAATACTACACCACGTAACAGTTAAACAAGAAAGTCTTCTTGCCTTCAAGGAGATCCTGGTTCGATGGAGGCAACGGCAGAGAGTCACACACAGAACTGACACAAAGTGAGTGTGGGGGCTGGAGATCCCAGGGAGCAGAGATCACGATTCAGAGAGATGGCAAGCACTTCCTGGAGAAGGCGCAGCCCAAGATAAGTGACGGATGATAGAAATCAGGGGAGTGAAGAAGGCAGTGTTCAGGGGGATGGCACTGGTGTGGGAAGGATATCATTGCAGGCAGAGGGAAGAGTCATGCAAAGAGCTGGGGGCACTACTTGCCGTCAGAAAGGGACAGAGAGCGTCCATATTTTGGGGGGCAGAGGGAATATTTGTGAGGATTCAGGAGGCTGATTCTGGAGAGAATGAGGCACAAGGCAAATCCAGAATGGCTTTGAAGCCATCCTAAAGAGATTGGCCTTGACCCACATGGGGCCATGAGACCCCACTGACATATCTCAAGCATCAGCATGGACTCAGCTACATGGTGTATCACAAAGAAATCCTCACCTGGCCCACCCCCTAAGGGACACAAGCTAAGATTAATGTCAGTTTAAGGGTTTCAATTTAGACAAATTCATGACTCCATGGGAGGGACTTGTGGGCAGGTCTGGCCATGTCCCCCCCCCCCCCCACCCTTTAAGGTTGAAGTTATTAATATAATCTCTGGTTTTTAGAATCCTCACATTCCAGAAGCATAGATGCATAAATAAGAGAAACTCTGGCTCTTAGACCTGGGGGAAGCGGAGGCATGGCACCTTGGTCTTGCAGAGAACAAGAGGCTACCAGGTGGAGCCCTGTAACCACAGCATCGCGGAGACCTGGAGTCACAGAATGACAAGCCAGTAACATTCGTCCACCTTCGCAGGAGACAGGAGTCACGGGTTCCATCCCCGGGCTGGGAAGATCCCCTGGAGGAGGGCACGGCAACCCACCCCCGTATCCTTGCCTGGAGAACCCCATGGACAGAGGAGCCTGGCGGGCTACAGTCCGTGGGTCACAAGAGTCGGACACGACTGGAAGCGACTGAACACACACACAGCACATCGCTCTCCGCCAGCACAGGGGACTCGGTGGCGCTGGGCCGCCCGAGCCCTGTGGAGCGGCGCAGGAAGCCCCGCGGGGAGGCGGCCTTGGCCCCCTGGCGCTCCTTCCTCCAGGGCCGCAGGCCGCCCTCCCAGGGCCGCCTCCTAGGAGGCCCCCACCCCCGCCCCTCTCTGCTGTGTTCCTGTGCTGCTCCCTGCCCCCACCCTTCTGGCCTCTGACCCACTCCTGAATATTTTCTTAGCTGGCACCAGTCCTTAAAGAAGGATGCTGTTTTATTCCCCCCGCCCCCCGACACCCTGCCGCCCCTCCTCCGAAGGCGCCAGAGTTCAACTCAATTTTCTCAGATTAAATAAAATTTCAAAGTGTCAGTCTCTAGCAAACGACGAGTTGGAAGGTGGTTGATTTTCCTAACCCGATCGCCAGTCCAATTACAATTTTTAATCTATATGTAGATAATGGTGAACAAAACCCCATAGAAATGTCAAGAGTGAGGAGGTTATTAGCTTAGTTTTAATTACTGTCCATCATTCTTAGCAACTGGAGAGACCCGGCAAATTAGGGGAAGGCGGCGTTCCTCCAGAAGAGTTCAGCCGGGCCTCCGGGCTACGAGTCCACGGAAGCACCCCCAAGGAGACAGTTCAGGGTGCAGGCAGAGCACACCCTCCCACCCAGCCCCGCCAGGAGTTCCTGGCCAGAGAGGCCTGCGGACCTGAACTTGGGCGGAATCAGTCACAGCAGCTGATTCAATGTGACTGCGGACTTCCCTTCTCCAACATCCCTCTGGGCGGCTGGCCTCTCCTTCACTCCTCCACCCACTTCGTGTCTGAGACATCCCCCGAGGTTCTTCTTTTGTCTTGACGAGAAGAGTAATTCATGCTCATTGTAGGAAGATGTTTGGAAAATGGGGAAAGATGAAATGGAGGAAAGAAGAAAACATTTACCCTAATCTTATCACCTAAAACCACCGTTAATATTTGAGGTTATTCCCAGTCTTGTGAATATGTGTGTATACATATATTCATACATATGTATGTACACACACATATAAATAAGATAAAATGTAAAAATTAATACAAATACCCCTATATAATATATAATAAAATAAATATTAAAGTTATGCAAAATGTATAAATATAATATATTAATTTAAAATATTTATATATAATATTATAGCTATAATTAAATTACAACATATAGTGTTAGGGTTATATACATACACACAAATTCGATTATACTGCATGTGGCTTTTTCTGTCTTTATCATAAACAGTTTCTCACATCGTGAATGTTATTGGCAAACATCATTTTAGTAGCTGCAGAAAAGTCTATAGCCTGGATATATATTTCACTAAACCACACTCAGGGCTTCCCTGATGGCTCGATTGTAAAGAATCTGCCTGCAGTGAGGAAGACTCAGAGGATGAGGGCTTGATCCCTGGGTCTGGAAGATTCCCTCGAGGAGGACATGGCAACCCCCTTCAGTATTCTTGGTCACAAAGAGTAGGAGGCAACTGAGCGTACTTGCAATCCACCTTTTATTTTGGCATGTGCAAAGCCAACGCATATGTTTTTAATGTTTATTTCACTTATTAATTTGGCTGCACTGGGTCTTAGTTGTGACATGGGAACTCCTAGCTGTGGCACGTGGGATCTAGTTCCCCAGCCAGGAATCAAACTTGGGCCCCCTGTACCGGGGGCACGGAGTCTTAGTCACTGGACCGCAAGGGAAGCCCCCAAAGCATATTTTAATAGAGATGTGACAATACGTTGTGTTTACTATTGCACCCTGATTTTTTCACTTACTAAACAGATTTTGTGTGTTATTATAAATTCTGTGACTATCATTTTAATAAATCACTCAGCCTCTAACAAGTAATTTTGAGGGTCTCATCTGTGCCAAGCACTGTGCTAAGTGGTAGAGACACAAAAATTAGAATCCAATAAACATTAACGTCTTCAAGGGTCCTGATCTGATAAACCACATCTTTCATTAAATTAAATATATATGTATATACATTAGTACGTATTCATTATATGCTAATCGAATTAGTCCTGCTGTTATTGGAGATTTGGGTGGATTAATGTTTCTCACAATTGTACAGAACAGTGCCTTGAATGTTTTTGTATATAAACTATTATCACTATATTGAATTTTTTCCTTCTTATATATGCCCCAGAATGCAATGAATGGGTCTAAGGGTATTAATATTTTTTAATTTTTAATGAGAAATCTGGTTTCTACTTAAATGAAGTTTTAGGAGTGAAACTGATTTGTGACCTAGAGCAAATACCAAGGAAAAGAAAGAAAGTCACACAAAATTAGACCCCCAGGGGCTCTATTTTAATTAATTAGAAACAGTGCTATTTTTAATATCTCAAAGGCTGTCAGAAGGATGTAATGAAAGAATAACAATGTCTTATTCATTGAGAGAGACAGGAGTTTTTAAAAGTGCTCACCCTCATCCTTTTAGTTGTGGAACAGTTTCGGAAACTATAAAATAGTGTTTTTCCATGGAGTAGGATAAGCGCAACGAGCTGTTGGCCAAGTAATTTTAGGTGGCAGAGACATGAACCTGTTTTTAGTTTTTTCATCCTTTTGTGTTTATTTTTTCGTGTGTTAGGGGAAAAATATACCAGCGGAATATCAAACCCACACTCTCGCAAGATTGGTTTAGAATCGACTAGGGAAGGAGTGAGAGAAGGGTTAAGCTGCAATTTGAAGAGAAGCACATCGGTTGCATGAATGTGGCGACCAGCGGGTGCCTGGGAGGGTCACCGGAGGTGCCTTGTCTATCAGCGTGACCTAGGACGACAATGACAAGAGATTATCAACAGGGCCAAGCTGATGGGACCAGAAAGCCCCAGATGCCAGGGAGCGTGCTGTTAACATTCATCGAGCATCCCCATATGGCAAAGCTGTGATGGCCAAATTTGGGGGTTTTCTTCACTAGAGAGATTAAAAATAATATTCTAGACCCCCTTGGCAGCACACTAAATTAGCCTGGGGGCAGGTTGTCCTTCTAAGCCACCAGTGGCCAATGGCTGGGCCCTTCCCATAGAGGTTCAGCATCCGTACCTCTGGGCAGCATGTGGGCATTGCTATTTATAAACCTTCCCCCATGGGTCTGACACGCATCCAGGGATGAACACTCCTGGTCAGATGGCCTTCCTTCTGGGTGTTCATACATGGGGGCTGGCCACACCTCCCCTCATGATCGCGCCCCTCTTTGGCATTCTAGAATTTCCCCCAGCCCTCTGCTCACAGGATAATGAGGCTAACAGCCAATCAAGACTTAACGAGGATTGATTCGTTTATTAAGCCACCATTAGGTGCCAGGTGCTTCCCACTCCAGAGCCCAGGAGACTCAAGGGCAGGCAGGATACAGCCCTGGAAAGGCTGGGGATGCAAGAGGAGAGAGAAAGAGCGACTTCAGGCCTTGAGGGTGGACTTGAGGTCCAAACCACAGGGGAATCTCAGTGGCAGATCAAATAAAAGACCCTGAAAAGACCCTAATTCTGGAAAAGATTGAAAGCAGGAGAAGGGGATGACAGAGGATGAGATGGTTGGATCGCATCACCAACTCGATGGACATGTGTTTGAGCAAGCTCCAGGAGTTGCTGATGGACAGGGAGGCCTGGTGTGCTGCAGTCCATGGGGTCACAAAGAGTTGGACACGACTGAGTGACTGATCTGATCTGATTGAATGAGTCTGGGCCAACTCAAGTATAGATCATACGCCTGGGTGGGAGTACCATCAGAGCATGAACTACGAGGTTCTGGGTGGAGGATGTGCTGGAAGACAGGTGGGGCACGTGGCCGGCATTTTGCTCAGTGAGGGACAATAACCAGTAAATGCCAGAGCGGCAGGAGTGAGTCATCCTTGGTTGTGGGGATAAAGATTGAACCTGATGCAATGATGTGTCTCCTCCTTTTCCCAGGATGCCTTTCCACATCCAACCCTCCAGAGGACATGAGTCACGCACACCATTGTGGGATGAGTTGTCCTCGTCTCTTCCTGCTCCCCCTGCCCCTTGCACTGGACAAATGGATGGACTTGTGGGTGGTTCACCTTATTAATTCAAACACAGGCAGCCAAGATCACCTCCTGTTGCCATGTATGAGCCAGCCCAGACAGTCCAAAATTTCATAACTCCAACATCATGCCCCGGAGGGGGAAAAAAATAAAAAATCAACAACCACCACCACCTCCCAGGCCCTGAACCATCAGCCACTTTTCAAAGAAAGTCAAGACTCTGTCACATTTTTTTCTTCCCTCCCAAAATTAAAATGTGCTTCCAGTATAACTTGTTATCAAAAATAGAAGCATTTTATCTATCTTTATTGCAGAACAGAGATTACATGGAGACATTCAATTTGGAGTCAATTTAAATTTCAATTGTCTGTGAAATCTAAATCAATAGGGTATAGTTCAATGACGCTTTAATAAAACAGGACATAACAGAGAAATCATTAGGAATTACATATGATAAGAGATTGGAGCCAAGCCTCCGTAATGGCGGAAGGGACATTAGAAAATTACCCCCAAGCATTCACAAGTAAACCAACTGCTTCCTTTCCCCATGAGACGCCTGAGAAAGCTTCATTTTGCCCTGAGCCCTGAGAATCCATCTTTGTCAGCCCAGTGATTGGGGGACAATTTACAGTGAGTGACAAAGGCAGGGGGTTTGTCTCACATGGAAAGTGCCCGTCACGTGTCTCCATCCAGACACTGTGAACATGTGTTATGCCTTCTCCAAATTCTTGACCTTCCTCTCCTCATCACTGGCCTCCTCTCCTCGAGATTTGTCCCCCAGGGGGCCCCCAGGAGGGTCTGCCTTGGGATAGGAGGCTCAGAGGCAGGGAGAGGGGACAGCTGGATACAGTGGATCAAAGCCCAAGCTTTGGAGAAAGACAATCCAGGAAGAAACCCCAGCTCCTCTCCTGGGTCTGGAGCAAGTGGTTTCACCCCCGTGAGCCTCCCCTTTCTCATCTGAAAAACAGAGATATGACTCTGAGCCTCACAGGCGGGAGCTTCATTCATTCAACACATATTTGTTGGAGAAAGAAACTCACAGACTTAGAGAACAAACTTAAGGTTGGCAGGGGAAAGGATAGTTACGGAGTTTGGGATGGACAGGTGCACATCGCCGTGCTTAAAAGGGATAGCCAAACAGGGACTGTACGGCACAGGAACTCTGCTCCAGGTCACGTGGCAGCCTGGAGGGAGGGGGCCGCCGGGGAGAGGATGGATCCAGGTATATGTCTGGCTGAGTTCCTTCAGTATTCCCCGGAAACTATCACAACATTGTTAATCAGCCACGCGCGCGTGCTAAGTCGCTTCAGTCGTGTCTGACTCTTTACGACCCTGTGGACTGTAGCTGGCCAGGCTCCTCTGTCCATGGGATTCTCCAGGCAAGAACAGTGAAGTGGGTTGCCATCCCTCCTCCAGGGGATCTTCCTGACCCAGGGATCAAACCCACATCTTTTAAGTCTCCTGCATTATCAGGTGGGTGTTTTACCACTAATGCCACCTGGGAAACCCCTAGTGAGCTTTATCCTGATACGAAATAAAAAGTTCAAACAAAGAAATATTTGTTGACAGCCTACCATGCGGGAGCAACAGGGCCAGAATGAGGGTGAGGCAAGCGAGGCATTTTCTCTGGGTACAAAATTTAAAGGGGCACCAAAACAGCCCTCAAGATAACATCTTTTTTAAATTAATTAATTTATTTCTGGCTGCGCTGAGTCTTCCTCACTGTACCCAGGCTTTCTCTGGTTGGAGTGAGCAGGGCACTCTCTACTCACGGTGCACAGGCTTCTTGCAGTGGTTTCCTCTTGTCACAGAACACAGCCCCTAGAGCTCGGGCTCAGTTGTGGCACACGGGCTTAGTTGCCCCTCAGCATGTGGAATCTTCCAGGACCAGGGATTGAACCTGTGTCCTCTGCAATGGCAGGCAGAGTCTTAACCGCTGGACCCCCAGGGAAGGTCCTCAAAATAGCTTCTTGATGCAGTACTTTTTCAAATCCATCACGAACAAAATATCAAAACTGTGTACAGAGACAAGGCCACAAACAGTGCCACGCCCTGGCAGAGTTGGGGGTCGAAAAATATCAGCAACAGCACTGATCCTGTTTTTGTTTAAAAGTCTAAGACTTTGCTTCTTGTATTAATTTTGATTTTTTAATATTGCATTAAAACATTGTTTATCTTGATGACTGAGATTGTATGCATCCACCGCTCTTAAATTTTGCTCCCCAGAGAGGACGTCCCTATTGGTCCTGTGGCTAAGACTCCAAGCTCCCAACGCAAGGGGCCTGAGTTCAATCCCTGGTCGGGGAACTAGATCCCACATGTCTCAACTAAAGATCCTATATGCCGAAACTAGGACTCTGCACAGCCAAGGAAATGCATGTGCTCAGTCACGTCCGACGCTTTGCGGCCCGGTGGACTGTAGCCCACCAGGTTCCTCTGTCCATGGGATTCTCCAGGCAAGAATACTGGAGTGAGTGGGTAGCCATTCCTTTCTCCAGGGGATCTTCCCAACCCAGGGTTCAAACCTGGGTACCCTGCATTGCAGGCAGATTCTTTACTGTCTGAACCACCAGGGAAGCCCCTGAAATTAAAATAAATATGGAAAAAAATTTGCTCCACCCTAGTCCTGGCTCTGCATGTAAAGTATGTTAAGTATTAGGGAAAACAGCAGAAACCAGGCCCACACATTACCCCATGGTTTAGCAAATGAGGCAAAGTAAACCAATCAATAGGGTAATTGTAAGTTACCATAAGTCTAATGGAGGAATGGCACTGAGAAAGGCGGTAACCTGCTCACATCATGATCACTGACACCTTCTCCAAATTTCCAAGCTTGAAAAGCCCCTGTCGTTCTTACCCGTAGAATCCTGCTGTGCATTAAAGGGTTAACTCAGCAGGTTTAGCATCTTCAATCCTGAACCATCCAAAGAAAGGACTACATTGGCTCTTGGGAGATTACCTATAAGCCCTTGAGTCATTCTCACTACTAGGAGTGTCTCTGTATACTTGGGACCCTGAGCCACACCTGGCCAGATAATCTATGCTAATAATGTGATTTATGGGGGCCAGCCTTGAACCCTGCTATATCACTTGATTTTTGAAGGGACTGGAGACTGAATAAGTAAGGTCAGTTTGTAGGTGCTCTACGCCTATGTGACTGATGCCCAACAAAAATGCAGGACCCCAAGGATCCAGTGAGCCTCCCTGGGTGTGTCATTGCACACCACTGCTGGGAGGGTGAAGCTCTGTCCCCAAGACACTACTGGGAGGAGACAACACCATGCTTGCTCCTGGTCTCTCCTGCACTCTGCTTTGCTATCAGGTCTCTTGGGACCACCCCTAGGGCCGCCCCTCCCCCAGACAACCCCAAAGGGAAAGCACCACCCCCACGCCCCTCCACCAAGAGCCTATGTTTTCTTCCTCACTCAGTGCTAAGCTTGTTGAGATTTCTGAAATTTCCCAGGCCTAAGAGAAGACCCTGAAGTTCATCTGCTCTTGACAAACCCACAACCCAGGTGATGAAACCAGCCAGGGCAGGGCGTTCATAGGGGTGAAGGTTTACTGAGCGGTCTCACCCCATTCTATGAGCTGAGCTGCCACATAAGAGCATCATTTCATCAGTTCCTCATGCAACCTGTGAGGCAGGGCTGCTGTTGATCCCGTGGTCCGGGAGGAGCATTAGGCCCGAAGTGGTGGAGCCACGCCTGCCTGTGGGGTCACCCGGGGTCCCGCAGCTGCCAGTGGAAGAGCCGGAATCAAGCCCAGACTTGACTGACTTCAAAACAGGTAGCGAGTTCCCCGTTTCTGGAGGTATCCAAGAGTCTTCATGATCATATAACAAAAAGGTAGCAGAGGGAATTCAAGAAAAGGGAGACTAAAATGTCAGAGTCACACGAAGAGGCTCCCTCAACCAGAGTTTCTCAACCTCAGCGCCACTGACATTTTGGACTAGATAATTCTTGTGGGGAGGGGAGTTGCTATCCTGGGCACAGGAGGATGTTGAGCAGCACCCCTGGCTTCTACCCCCTGGATGCCAGCAGCAAGCCCCTAGTTGTGGCAACCAAAAATGTCTCCAATCAAAAGGGCAAATTCCTTTTGCTCCACCTGCATTCCCTCTCCAAACCCTTCTCCCTTGACTCTCTGCCCCAGAGGCTGACACAGTGTCAATGTGTCCTCCAGGAAAACGGGGCGGAGTGTGGGCGCAACCTCTCCCCTGTCTGAGAAACTCTGCTCTGCAAGAATTTCTGGAAAAGTCAGTCGACGTCCTTGAAGACCAGCGCTGGCAGGGAAGTGCAGCTTTACACCCAGGCAGCGCCGTCGCGGAGACAGCCGCGCCCGCAGCAGCCCTTATATCACGGCCGAGATGCTGTGTGTCTGCTCCCTGTCAGCATCCCAGAGCAGCAGCAGGAACATCTGTGTGTGTGTAGAAAATACAGAGAGATGGAGGGAGGGAGAAGGAGAGCGGAGAGAAAAAGAGGGAGGGAGAGAGGAAGAAAGGAAGGAGGGAAGGAAAACGCCATGACCCAAAAACAACTGAATCCAGGCATTATTTGACCTGATGCAACAGAATTGTGCTGTTTTTACCAGACCAACTCTGAGCTGCCACAACAGGATCTTGGCAAGGCTGGCCCCATTGAAGAACCTGTGCACGACCAACCTGGAAGGACCCTTAAAAGTGGCGATCTGAGAGCTAACCCTGGCTTGTGTATTGCAGGGTGGGGGTGGTTGTTGGTCTAGGGCATCTTCCTTTGCTCCACCCCCATTTCCTCTCTAAACCCGTCTCCCCTGACTCTCTGACCCAGAGGCTGGCGCGTGTGGACTGCAGCAGACTGTCTTGCCTTCCGCCTTCTGGTTGGGCTCTGCTGATGGGAGGTCCATTCAGAAAACGAAGATCATGGCCTCCGGTCCCATCACTTCATGGCAAATAGATGGGGAAACAGTGGCAGACTTTATTTGGGGGCTTCAAAATCACTGCAGATGGTGACTGCAGCTATGAAATTAACAGATGCTTGCTCCTTGGAAGAAAAGCTATGACCAACCTAGATAGCATATTAAAAAGCAGAGACATTACTTTGCCAACAAAGGTTTGTCTAGTCAAGGCTATGGTTTTTCTAGTACTCACGTATGGATGTGAGAGTTGGTCTATAAAGAATGCTGAGTGCCAAAGAATTGATGCTTTTGAACTGTGGTGTTGGAGAAGACTCTTGAGAGTTGCTTGGAGAAGACTCTTGAGAGTCCCTTGGACAGCAAGATCAAACAAGTCAGTCCTAAAGGAAATCAGGTCTGAATGGTCACTGGACTGATGCTGAAGCTGAAACTCCAATACTTTGGCCATCTGATTTGAAGAACTGAACTGGAAAAGACCCTGATGCTGGGAAAGATTGAAGGCAGGAGGAGAAGGGGCCGACAGAGGATGAGATGGTTGGATGGTATCACCGATTCAATGGACATGAGTTTGAGTAAACTCCGGGAGTTGGTGATGGACAGGCAGGCCCGGTGTGCTGCAGTCCATGGGGTCACAAAGTGTCAGACACGACTGAGCACCTGAACTGAACGGGAGGTCCAGAAGGAAATGAGAGGGAGGAGGGTGATGGAGGTTGGGTGTTTATCGCCCCCTGCTCCTGCCTGCCAGTGGCTCTGATGAGGTAGCTGTATCTTTTCACAAAAGGTTTCACCCCTGCTCGGAGACCACATAACCCTAACCCCTCCTGGTCCCATCTCCTGGTCTAGGAGTGATTGCTGGTACCCTCTGTACCTAAACCCCAGAGACTTCGCTATCCTATGTAAGCAATTCCACACCTTTGTAAGCAGTTCCTTTATTAAACTCTCCTTAAATTATTCCAATTTATCTGTGCTGTGTGTTTTCTGCGGGGTCCTAACTGATGAACCATGCAATTCATTGTTTAAACAAAATCGTATGCAGAAACCCGGTAGATGAAACAGACTAAGGCAGGGCTCCTCCATCCATGCAACATGCGTCTATTTGGTGTCCACACGTGGCCAGCTTGCCCCATGGCTGTTAGAGGCAGAGGCTTACTTCTCCGAACAGATCAGTTCTCTCCAAGACCACTTTGATGGTCTAATTATCCTTGGCTCACTGTTCTGTGTTATGTAAGGAGGCCAACAGGTATTTCTGAAGAATTAAAACATTCCTCCAGGCACGTCTCACTGGTGAGTACAATGTTCTCTCTCCTTCTATACGTGTACCCAAAACATCTTCACTTTCTAAGCCCAAACACGGTCAGTGTAACTTGGATGTCTCCTATCCTGAGAGTGTCATCAAACAGTAGTTTGTGGGAAATTCCCCACAGGCAGGCTGTTTGTGACAGTATCACAAAAGGACATTTTTAAACTTTTTTAAAATTAAGCTCCGCTATGGTATGAGTCTGGGCTTCCCTGGTGGCTCAGTGGTAAAAAATTCGCCTCCCAGTGGAGGAGACATGGGTTCGAACCCTGGGTCAGGAAGATCCCCTGAAGGAGGAAATGGTAACCCACTCCAGTATCTTTACCTGGGGAATCCCATGAACAGAGGAGCCTACTGGGCTACAGTCCATGGGGTTGCAAAGAGTCGGACACAACCGAAGCAACTTAGCACATACACAAGCACAGACAGTGTGAGTGAGTCTGTGCCGTCCAAGAAGAGATAAATCAGTAGGAGAAAGCGATATAAAGAAAAAGAAGTTTGATCTGACCTTTAAACGAAGATCATGGCATCCGGTCCCATCACTTCATGGGAAATAGATGGGGAAACAGTGGAAAGTGTCAGACTTTATTTTGGGAGGTTCCAAAATCACTGCAGATGGTGACTGCAGCCATGAAATTAGAAGACGCTTAGTCCTTGGAAGAAAAGTTATCACCAACCTAGATAGTATATTCAAAAGCAGAGACATTACTTGGCCGACTAAGGTCCATCTAGTCAAGGCTATGGTTTTTCCTGTGGTCATGTATGGATGTGAGAGTTGGACTGTGAAGAAGGCTGAGCGCCAAAGAATTGATGCTTTTGAACTGTGGTGTTGGAGAAGATTCTTGAGAGTCCCTTGGACTGCAAGGAGATCCAACCAGTCCATTCTGAAGATCACCTCTGGGATTTCTTTGGAAGGAATGATGCTAACGATGAAACTCCAGTACTCTGGCCACCTCATGCGAAGAGTTGACTCATTGGAAAAGACTCTGATGCTGGGAGGGATTGGGGGCAGGAGGAGAAGAGGATGACCGAGGATGAGATGGCTGGATGGCATCACGGACTTGATGGACCTGAGTCTGAGTGAACTCCGAGAGATGGTGATGGACAGGGAGGCCTGACGTGCTGCGATTCATGGGATCACAAAGAGTCGGACATGACTGACTGAACTGACTGACTGAGGGTTTGGTAGTTAAACAAAAGAAGAGGGGATAAGCCCAGTAGGGAAAGCACCAGAGCGAAGGTGTGAAGGTAGGAGGTGGCGATGTGACAGAAGAGTGAGAAAGAGGAGCCAGGCCCAGGGAGGAAGGGGATGGCCCCAGGAGCCAAGGGAAATGTATTTTAATAGGCCGAACGGGGCCAGATCGCTAAAACCCTTGAAAGGCAGGCAGGTGAAGCTTCTCTTTAGTTATTTGATATAGTAAGTAGTAGGAAGCCTTAGATGGCATTTGAGTGGGTGAGTAATACGAGATACCATCAATCCTCATTATTCACGGATTTTGTACCCGTGACCCCCAAACCTATCTCCACAGTCATTCTTGGGCACGGGCAAAGTGGTTAAAAAAAAAAAGTCACCCATCATGCACATTCACAACTGGGGCTGAGCGAGGTGGCGCTCTGCTTCCCGTTTCAGCTCACATCCTGTGAACAAGTGTCCTTTTGTGGTCTGAATGGAGCCACTCTTTTTTTTTTTTTTTTTGGCATCTGTATGCTTTTCACTGGTGATTTTGCTGTGTCTGTTTTTCTTTTTCGTTTCATTTTGCTGCTTGGCTGTATAGGGTCCCTAAGTGCAAGCAGGCTGTGATGTGCCTTATGGAGTAAAACGCACAAGTTGGAAAACGTTTATTCAGACATGAGCTATAGTGCTATCGGCTGCGGGTCACTGTTAATGAATCAACAATATATATTAACTCAGGTATCTTTAAACAGAAACACACAAGTTTATGTATTCATCAGTTGACAAAAACGTCATGTCCAGAGGCTTTCAGGAACCTAACCCTGTATGTCCCTTGGGAGCCATGGTTCAGTATTCACCCGTTCAGTGTTCGTGGCTAGTTTATAAAGCATAACTAGCTGCAATAAAAAGAATCAACTGTGGCAGCATTTGGGAACTGGGTGGAGGCCACAAGACCATCAAGAGGAACCACAGGGAAGTATCACAAAGGGACAGGGACATTTGTTAAGACTCCACACTTCCAATGCAAGGGGCATGTGTTCAATCCCTGGTCAGGGAGCTAAATCCCACATACCAAATGATGTGGCCAAAAAGAAAAGAAAAAAAGAGGAACCACCTCTTGAGAGCGAGTGCCGGGGCCTAAATCCCTGCTCTACTGCTTGTTAGCTGTGTGTCCTTGGACAAGTCACTCGGCCTCTCTGGGCCACTGGGTTCCCCATCTGTAAACACTTCCCATAGGCCGGCTAGGAGAATCACAATGTGTCAGTGTTGCAAAATATTTAGAACACTACTTGGGACACCAGGAACACTCTGCACGTTTCAGGCTTGTTAAATAAATAAATGGAGAAAGGAGCAAAAAGAGAAACCAACTTATTTTGCAGAGGAGGAAACTGAGTCAGGCCTAGGAAGAACCCGCCACACCTGAGTTACTGGCAGAGCTGCGGAGCTCTTTCCAACCATGGCATGGGGTGATGCCAGCTCCAGGGAACCTGCTCCCAGCCTGCAGTGATGACTCAGCTGCAGAGAAGCAAGGTGGAGCTGATCCCAGCGGTCACAGGGGCAAACCCACCGTGTGGCCCAGGGAGCCCCCCGCCGCCAAGTCCCCATCCTGGGAGCCCCTCCCCCTCATCCCTCCTCCAGCAAGCCCCCACGTGCCACTTCCAGGCATGGGCCAGACTGATTCTAGAACACTCTAAAGAAGCGCCTCCCCATCTCACGGTTTAAGAATTACTAGTGATCTCCAGCGTGTGCCTGCAGAGGAACAAGAAATACTACCACGCCCGGGCAGAAACCTAATGAGAAACCGAACATGGCCAGACAGAAGCTTAACAAGAAATACTGGCCCGGGCTCCCGAGAAGAACAGCGGGCTCGGGAGGCCGGGGCAGGCGGCCTGCCATCTTCCCCCGCCCACGAATCGATTGCACACAAGGCTATCGAGAGCAGGGAAGTAGATAAATGGGAAGATATACGACAGGAGGGGCCCAGGGCTGATGAAAGGGGACGAGAAGGCAGCTTAAATCAAGGGGCAAGTGCTGCGAGAGAGGGGAGATAACAGGATTTGTGTTTATGGTTAACTAGGAGAATCAGCCGAGGTGCTAGGGCCGTGAGATGGGTGAGCACCCGGGGAGGGGAGGTTGGAGAGTGTGCGGTGCTCCCTGTGAATCACTGATGCTCTGGGTGGCGGGCAGGCAACGCAAGCCAGAAACAGATACCTAAAATTGCAAAGTCCCTCCTGGTCCATTTGGTTGTGGCCCCAAACTGCCTTTCACCCTCTGTCCTTTGTTTCCAGGCTTGCCTGGACATCGCAGGGCACTCTCAAAGGTATCCACAGGCACCACATCCTCCCACCATGGGGGTGATCAGGATAGAAGGCAATGCCCACGCTGGGACAATCCAGACGTCAGCAAATGCTTACTGGGAAGCTCCTGAACACAGGGCCTCCTGTGTCTTGTTCCAGCCAACATTCACTCGAAGCACTGGGGTTGTTCCCATTTTACAGAGGTGGAAACAGAGGCTCACGGGGAACTGTCCCAAGGCAGTCAAGTGGTGCTGGAATTCCAGCCCAGGCAGTCTGGCTTCAGAGCCCACCTGGATTCTAGAGTGACTCGGTTGCCATCATTAGTATCCACTTAAAGGGAGACAATATGCCCCCATCACATTCTCTCCGTGTCTCTGCGGCAGATGGTTCCTATTTGCTGGGAAAGAAGAGAAGTGAGACAGGAAAGGGTATGTTACCCAGCAGGTCACCACTATGGGCGACAGAGCTCAGTCCTGTCACGCAAAGGACACAGCTTGTCCCTGTCACCCAGAGGGGAGGGAGCTGGGCTTTCTCTGCACCAGCTGCTGTTAGCCGTCGTTTGTTGTTGCTGTTTAGTCGCTCAGTCGTGGCCAACTCTGTGACCCCACGGACTGGAACCTGCCCAGCTCCTCTGTCCATGCGACTGTCCCAGCAAGAATACAGGAGTGGGTTGCCATTTCCTCCTCCAGAGGAGCTTTCTGACCGAGGGATGGAGGTCACTTCTCCTGCATTGGCAGACAGGTTCTTTACCACTGAGCCACCGGGGAGGCTCATTAGTCACTGGCTGGGGCATAATTCACCGGCCCTTTTAACTGGCCAGAACATGGGCAGCACATGTCCAGTGGCCAGAACCAGCCTTCCCCTACCCAGTCCTACCCCACACCACACCCAGGGAAAGAAATGCAGGGCAAGAGACTGTGAGCGTGGAAAGAAATGCAGGGCAAGGGACTGTGAGAGTGGAAGGAAATGCAGGGCAAGGGACTGTGAGCGTGGAAGGAAATGCAGGGCAAGGGACTGTGAGAGTGGAAGGAAATGCAGGGCAAGGGACTGTGAGCGTGGCTCCAGCAGCCTCTGCTGCACACTTGTCATGGTTGCGCCGATAGCCTGCTGCGTGCATATTTATCCCACAGGAATAGAAAGCGATGATTAAAAGCTCAGGTGATAGAATGAGGCAGACTTGACCTCAGATTTCAGCTCTGTCACTTTCTACATGACAACTTGAACAAATTGTTCTTCTACAAAACAGGGGTCTTGCATGGTTGAGGGGACTCAATGAGTTCATCCCGATTTCATGCTCACCACAGCGCCTGGCATATCGGAGAAACTTCCAATAAACACTAATGGCAATGAGCAGTATTGTTACCATCTCATTCACTCTATTTCCCCCCAAAATTCCACATTAACATTTTCCCATTTTTTTCTTTTTGATTATTTTTAAGGTTGAATTGTTGAAAGAGAATATGTGTATTGGGTTGGCCAAAAAGTCCATTTGAGGTTTTTCTATAACGTCATCTGGAAACATCCAAATGAACTTTTGGCCAACCCAATGCATAGTTAAAAATCCAGAAGGTATTAAACAATAAACTGTGAAAAGCCTCCCCCCCTTCTGCACTAGCCACCCAGGGGCCCTCCTCCCAAGTAACCAAGATCAGCATGTCTGTGAATTTTCCCAAAGATATTTTTATACAGCATTCTAACATGTATTTTGGGCTTGCTTTTGTTTTTCTATGGCTGAATCCAATAGAGGATGGTGTTTGGTTTGGCAGAAATAATATAAACAAATCTTTAAACTTCCTGCTTAGAAATAATTTTTAGATTTATGGAAGAGCTGCAAAGATAATACAGAGTTCTGGTATATCTGTCACCTAGCACCCGGAGTGCTAACATCCTATAGAATCATAGTGCACCAGTCAAAACTAAGAGCCTGACGTTGGTGCCATACTGTTACTTATACTACAGATTTAACTGGGATTTCGCCCGTTTTCTCCCCAAAGTGGATCCACTCCAGGATAGCATGTTGCACTGAGGTGCTGTGTCTCCTCCGTCCCCTCCAACCTGTCACAGTTGCTCACCTTTGCCTTGTTTTTGTGATCTTCACACTTTTGAAGAATCCTACGCAATTATTCCAAAATGAATGAATCTACGTGTCTTAGTGCCCCTAAAGGGCATTCAGTTCAGTTCAGCTGTCAGTTCAGTTTCTCAGTCGTGTCCGACTCTTTGCGACCCCATGAATCACAGCACACCAGGCTTCCCTGTCCATCCAACTCCCGGAGTTCACCCGAACTCATGTGCATGGAGTCTGTGATGCCATCCAGCCATCTCATCCTCTGTCGTCCCCTTCTCCTCCTGCCCCCAATCCCTCCCAGCATCAGAGTCTTTTCCAATGAGTCAACTCTTCGCACGAGGTGGCCAAAGCACTGGAGTTTCAGCTTTAGCATCATTCCTTCCAAAGAACGCCCAGGGTTGATCTCCTTCAGAATGGACTGGTTGGATCTCCTTGCAGTCCAAGGGACTCTCAAGAGTCTTCTCCAACACCACAGTTCAGAAGCATCCATTCTTCGGCGCTCAGCTCAGTGCTCCACAGTGAGAATCGGTAGTGCCAGGAAAGGGCTTTGAGCACTTCATTGTTGTCACTGTCATGGGAAGCCTGGAAATTCAGATCTCCATCATCGCTGTGTGATCTTGGACAAGTAGCACTCCCTCTCTGGGCTTCAGACTCCTCAGGACAATAAAGCGGTGAAATCGTGTTGGCTTGCGGTAACTGTGTAGTCAAAGCAGTCTACACGATATATGCACAGATCCCATTGTATGCTAGCATGCTAAAGGCGCGGAAAAGTCCTGCAGGAAAGATTGAAATAACAGTTTCTAAAAAAATGAACACATTTTTATTTATCCATGCAGTGGACTGCTGGCTATCTGCAGTTATTTTATTTAAAAAAAAAAAGAAGGAAGGAAGGAGTGAGGAAATTGTTTATGTACTAAAATGGAAATATCTCCAAAATACACATATAGAGTGTATCACTCATGAGTAAAAAAGAGGGGCAAAGTAAGAATATAAATATATTCAAGATATATAGATATATATATATGGAAAGATGTGGAAAGATGTAAATAAAACTAAGAATCATGGTTATTTATAGGGGAGAGGGTTGCTTAGAAGTGGGAAGGAGATGTTTCACAGTCTTCTTTCAAATATGTTTATATATTTTACACGTAAATCACTTAATTATTTCATTATATATTTAACAATGATTATATGACTTCAAAATTAAATAAATAACTATGAACATGGATGTCTATGTGGACTGAGGTATAACAATTT
The DNA here is from genome assembly GCA_917880005.1 of Nanger dama. Taxonomy (NCBI): domain Eukaryota; kingdom Metazoa; phylum Chordata; class Mammalia; order Artiodactyla; family Bovidae; genus Nanger; species Nanger dama. Next base: position 13,266,958 of record CAKJTW010000053.1, on the reverse strand, counting down.
TCCAGGTAAACTATTAAATGAAAAAGAAGCAAGTTTATAGCAATGTGTATAGTATAACTTATGTGCCCACAATGCATGTTTGTATATATGTATGTCTGTGTGTGTTCATGTGTGTATATACATTGTATGTGTGTGTATCCACATACTTGAAAGTGCACACTATCTCTCTGGAAGGTTCCAGAAGAAACTGCATTAGCAGTTTGGTTCCACCTGTCAAGGAGACCAGGAGACACACAGGCACTGTTCACTCTGGAAAACTATTTGAATATTCAACATGTGCATAAGACATTTTTAAATGGTTTTTAAGGGATCTTGAAAGATTGGTTACTTTAGCAAGGTTTTTCAGGCAAAAATTTAGAAATTATTTTCACATTTCTCCTCTGGAGCTGGTCTGTATACATTTTAGCCCAAGCATACTCTAGAATACTCTTCAACATTAAAATAATTGAAAAATTAAACATGCACCTATTTACAGAGACCTTCAGAGATGCCCACAATATATTATGAAGTAAAGAAAAGTTTAAGAGCCAAAAATATACTGTAACCCATTTTTGTGAAGAAAAAAGAAAGTCTAAGTATCCACATGCATCTATAGTGTACTCTGCAAACACACATGCAGGGGATTCCAGTCCTGACTCTGTCACTTTCTGGCTGTGGGATTTTGGACAAGCCTCTTAAAATCAATGGTCTCAGTTTCCCCATTTGTAAAATTAGTGCAAGTAGTCTGGGATTTCCAGGTTGCACAGGGGTAAAGAATCTGCTTGCTGATGCAGGAGCTGTGAGTTCAATGCCTGAGTCAGGAAGATCCCCTGGAGTAGGAAATGGCAACCCACTCCAATATTCTTGATAGAAATTTCCATGGACAGAGGAGCCTGGTGGGCTACAGTCCACAGAATTCTCAAAGAGTTGGACATGACTGAGTGCAGCATGCACACACAACTGTTCTACCCGACTCAAATTAACCCCTTTGACATCTCATCATCTGTCGTCCCCTTCTCCTCCTGCCCCCAATCCCTCCCAGCATCAAAGTCTTTTCCAATGAGTCATCTCTTCCCATGAGGTGGCCAAAGTACTGGAGTTTCAGCTTTAGCATCATTCCTTCCAAAGAACACCCAGCACTGATCTCCTTCAGAATGGACTGGTTGGATCTCCTTGCAGTCCAAGGGACTCTCAAGAGTCTTCTCCATCACCACAGTTCAAAGCATAATGCCCGTCCCACAGTCAGCGCTCTGTAATTAATAGGTGTTGCTATCGCATTAGAGCAGGCGGTGGCAGCCCACTCCAGCACTCTCGCCTGAAGAATCCTGAGGGTGGAGGAGCCTGGTGGGCTGCAGTCCATGGGGTCGCGAAGAGTCGGATATGACTGAGCGATTTCACTTTCACTTTTCACTTTCATGCATTGGAGAAGGAAATGGCAACCCACTCCAGTGTTCTTGCCTGGAGAATCCCAGGGATGGGCGAGCCCGGTGGGCTGCCATCTGTGGGGTCGCACAGAGTGGGACCCGACGGAAGTGACCTAGCAGCAGCAGCAGCAGCTATCACATACAGGTGGTTTGTTGCCGTTGTTGTTTTTGCTGAAGTATAGCTGAGTTACAATGTTGCATTGGTAATAGTATCTTCTTTATACTAGTTAGTAATATGTGTTTTTTCATGTTCTTTTCCATTATGATGAATACTGAATATGGTTCCTTGTGCTATACAGTCGGGCTGTGTTGCTTACCCATTCTATGTATAATAGTTTGCTTCTGCTAATCCCAAACTCCCAATCCAACCCTCCCCTTCCCTGGTCCCCCTTGGCAACCACCAGTCTGCGGTGAGTGGTTTGTTTCATAAATAGGTTCATTCGTGTCTGCGAGTCTGTTTCTGTTTCATAGATAGGTTCACTTGTGCCATATTTTAGATTTCACATGTAAGTGATATAAAATATGTCTTTCTCTTACTTCACTTTGCGTATAGTCTCGAGGTCCATCCATGTAGCTGCAAATGGCATTACTCCATTTTTATGGCTGAGTGGTACTCCGCTGTGTGTATTACTACATCTTCATCCATTCATCTGTTGATGGACATTTAGGTTGTATTCATGTCTTGGCTATTGTGAATCATGCTTCTGAAAACACAGGGGTGCATGTATCTTTTAGAATTAGAGTTTTGTCCAGATACATACCCAGGAGTGGGATTGCTGGATCATATGACAACTCTAGTTTTTATTTTTAAGCTACCTCCATATTATTTTCCACAATGGTGGCACCAATTTGAATTTCTACCAACACTGTAGGACAGTTCCCTTTTCTCTACACCATCTCTAGTATTTCACACACAGATTTTAAGAGCGTCATGGAGACAAGGGCTGGTAGTACCCACAATACATGTTGCACTGGTTACCCGAGAATATGGGATTCGAGTGGGCAGGGAGAACCTTCACTTTCTATTATTTGAAACCTTTTTTAAATAGCAAGCATGCATTCTGTCATAATTAAGAGAAAAGAAAAAATAGTTGGTGGACGAGGGTGGGGAAACTCCGTAAGAACCCACAGCGGGGGGAGAGAGGAGCTGTGTGCACCTCACCGTGCTCAGACCTCGCGCCCATAAAGCAAGAAGACAAGACCCAATGCAGCTGCCGCCCATCCCACCACTAAATCTGTCCACATCCTCCTGCCTGTGAGACGGAGGTGACCAGACTCAGGAATTACACCCGGAGTGTTCAGATTTGTGGCCACGCAGCCCAGTACTCAGGACACTGGGAAACTAGGGCAGTGCCACTGTTCATCAAGTATCTCAGAAGGAAGATGGGAAATGCTGAAGCCCTGGGGTCTCTGGAGGCCCACCCAGAACGGGCTTCACCCACCAAAATCTGAACTGCCAATCTCTGTGGAAGGATGCTGAGAAATATGGGGTTTCTCTCAGTGTATTCCTGAGTGGCTTCGGTTAATAGAAGGCTTTGAAATCATCTGCTGTGAAACCCTCTTTGCAGCCCCCAATGAAGACCCCTCAGTTGACAGACCAAGAAATGGGTTCTGAGAATAAAAAGACTTGCCCAAAGTCACAGCTGGGAAGTAGAAGAAGCTGCATCCAAATCCTGGTCTGTCCACCCCAAAGCCACACCAGTGGCAAGAAGCAGGGATGGGACCCACCAGACCATAGAGAACCCATTTATTTGTTTTACGCACATGGAACCAGTAATTTTGTACTTGCCATGCGCCAGGCCCTGGCTCTGAGAGCACAAAGATTCCACCACCATTTGACATAACTAATGCCCACTCAGCTCCAGGAATTCAGCAAGATGCTGGGGCTACAAGGAGGAACCGAGAGGTGTGGTCCCTGCTCTCAGGCCCTCTGCAAGGGGAGACAGTTGCTTACCCAATCTCGATTCTTTACCAACTGAGCTATCAACTGTAGCACAAACGGTAAAGAATCTGCCTGTGATGCAGGAGACCAAGGTTTGATCCCTGGGTGGAGAAGTTCCTCTGGAGAAGGGAATGGCAATCCACTCCAGTATTCTTGCCTGGAGAATTCCATGAACAGAGAAGCCTGATGGGCTACAGTCCACGGGTTTGCGGAGTCGGACACGACTAAGCAACTAACACACACGCAATCTCGATAGCAACAACTCGTCTACAAAGGCAAGATCCTCAGAACTGATAACAAGAGTTTGACCTAATCTCTGGAGAACTGAAGCTTGTGCTGAAATCTGAAGGATCAGGGGGTACCATTAAGGGGGTGGGGGCTAGGAAAGAAAAAGCATCCAGTGAAAGAGAATGGCATGTGCCAAGGCCCTGGCGTAGGAAGCATACAGGACCTGAAGGTGACTGTTGTGCTTGGAACAGAGGGGGAATACCACTCGAGGTCGCACACAAGAGGGACACAATGCTGAGTCATGCAGGGGTTGAGGCCAGAGTACGGATTCGGTCTTCACTGGGATGGTGAAATAGCATCAGTAGCTCAATGGATACGAACTTGAGCAAACTCTAGGAGACAGTGGAGGATGGGAAAGCTTGGCAAAGGGTTGGACATGACTTAGCGACTGAACAACAACTAAAGCAATGACATCTTCAAAGAGCTCTGAGCAGGAACTGATGTGATCCATTCTTACCCTCAAGGTGGTGACAGTCCAATGAGAGATATGTAACAGGCAATTACAACCAAATAAAGACACAGATGACGAGGTAGTCCAGGAAGCTGGGCAGTCGCCTGATGCAATCTGAGGGGTCATGAGGCTTCCTGGAGGACGTGATGTCCTGAAAGGGATGGTTCTTGAATCCACCCCAGAATTCAGATTGAAAAGCTTTAAACCAACTCCTTCCAACAGGGATGCAGGCCCATTTCCAAGACGAGGCCCAAGGACTCCAGATGATTCTGGTGAAGCAGTACAGCCTCATGGTGGCAGACCAGAGACCAATAGCCATAGGGGGCTCTCAGGGTCTCCTGGCTGGATTTTCTAATTGGCCCCTGAGCCCCTCTGAGAGGCATGATGTCACAGAGACCTGATGCAGGCAGAATTCCAGAGTCCGAGTCTCTAATCCACCAAGTGGGAAATGAGACAGGAGCTGGGTACTCACATGGCTCCCCAGAGAAACCCCTTCTCTCCACTGGAGAGCTCCTCCCAAAGCTGGCCAAACACCCCCAGAGAGGGGATGCATTAAGGTGAGAGGAACTTCAAGGAACCAGCAGAGTAAATTTCAAGGAGGGCCAAGGGCTGATGGGGAAGGGATTATTGGATCTGCTCTCTGCAGGGAGATGGAGACAATCCAACAGGTCAGCAAGTGAGCAGCTCAAGGAAGAGTCACTGCATGACTGTTGACCTGGGACCCCAGTCTTCACAATCCTGGAAGTAAGACAGCGTGTCTCCTGCTGGGCTCAGAGGAGTAGACATCCATGCCGTGAGCTGTCTATGGAAGGGGGACACATGACAAGGGTCTGAGAGTGGTCTCTGGAAGCCAAGAGCTATCCCTAGGCAAGCAGGAAGTGTGAAAACAGGGACCTCAGCCCTACAACCACAGGGAACTGAATTCTGCTGACACCTCAATTGAACTTGAAGGACAACCTGAGCCTCAGATGAGATCCTAACCCCAATGATACCTTGATATCAACCTCAGGAGATACTACGCAGAAAATCTAACTACACCACGCCTGGACTATGACCTATAGGCCTGGGAGTGAACAGATGAATGCTGTTCAAAGACACGAAGTTTGCGGCTTTTTTTTTTATGCACCAGTAGAAAACAAAGGACTTCCATGATGGTCCAATGGTTAACACTCTCTGCTTCCAATGCAGGGGGTCCAGGTTTGATTCTTGGTCAGGGAACTAGATCCCAAGCGCCACAACTAAGACCCAGTACAGAAAAATTTAAAAAAATAGAGACTTCCCTGGCAGTTCGGTGATTAAGACTTTGCCTTCCAATGCGGTGGGTGTTGGTTCATCCCTGGTGAGGCAGCTAAGATCCCACATGCCTCCTGGCCAAAAAACCAAAACAATATTGTAACAAATTCAATAAAGACATAAAAAAGAAACAAAGGCACTAAAAATGCTTTTTTTAAAAAAATAGAAAATGAATCCACTACCCTGACCTCTGTAAATAGTACCTTTATTAAAGTAGGTTCATTTGAATGTGCCATCTGTCTCCAGTGGGGCCCTGCATTATTTAATTTCTCTGGGCTTTGGTTTCTTCACCTGTAATAGGAGGTAACTGTAACAAAGCTATAACAAGGATGCAATGAGATGGTGACCAGGCCAGCTCTCTGTACCTCCCTCCCCTGCTCCACCAGCCCCTGCTTCAGCTGCACAGACTCATGGACCATGCACATGCCTGCCCTCTGCCCCAGCCAAGTGATGCTTCTAAAACTGAGGGCACCCCGGCTTCATCTACTAGTTAACAAACACACGCCACTGCGATGGTGGTAAACCTGAGGGCCTGTGAGAGGCGTGCCCAAACCGCTGGTTTCCCTGGTAACCAATGCGCCACGTGACATCAGTTCCTCCAATCAACGGCCTCTCTCCCTCCCTCTAGTGGTGAAGAGCGCCGCCATGTTGTGCTGACCGCCAGCTGTGCAGAGGGCGGCTGTCGCCTCAGGACCCTTTCCTTCTGACGTCAGTGCCTCCAGATTCAAGTCTGGGCAACTACAAGGCTCACAGTCCAATGGGTGCAGCCAAAAAATGGCCACAGAAGGCTGAGGAAACTCTCCTCAGCGGGAAGAAGTCGGGAAGTGAGGACGGGGACGAAAAGTTGTGGGGGATGACCTGAGGTGTCCGCTAGCACGAGGGGCCCTGGGCAGCTGACCGCTACGAGAGGCGTCTTTCTCTTCCATGACACTGAGGGTGTCCTACTCAAATCAGAGTCTCTTTTCAGTTTAAAAGTGGCAGCTCCGCGCTCAGGGTTCCTCTAACTGCTTGGGGTTAGCTGGTGAATACAGACGAAAGGTGAGGATCTGGGTTATTTGTCAGATACTTGGGGGTTACTTGGTTGGGTAAGACCAGCCCACTCCCTAAACCAACCCCCCGACCTCGGTCCCAGCTACAAGACAGGGCAGAGCAACGAAACTGGGGGACGGGATCACGGCTACACACGAGCTACGACGACGCGTCACCACAGGTGGGAGACGTTGCAGAACGTTGACAAAGTCTTCCAGCATCGCAACCACTGTTCAGGATCTAGAATAGCCGTGCGTGACCCATGGGACCCCTTTTGGACATGGATAGGGAATAATGCCTGTGAAGTCCAGGAACAGGGCAATAAAAATGACGTACACTCGCTTTTCTACCTGCTTTACAACCCCACTGCTGACGAGCTATGAAAGGACCACTTAAATATTGAGAGGGGAATTCGTTCTCAACACGTGGTTGTCTCGAGCCCCGTGAACTGTCCCCGAGCAGTCCAGGAGCATCTTCCCAGTGCCCCCGCTGTGCCGATCCAGAGGAGACTGGTCACACCGTTCCCCTCAACTGCTGACAACCAGGAACCAAAGGATCGTTGTCAAACATGGGTCAGGACAACCACTGGCTTTTCCCTTGACATGGATCCACTTCCGGGGAACACGTTATAAAATGGCCTGGGACTGGCAGGTAAGTCCTGGTGGTTTGTGTTTGCCAAATAGGATTAGAAAGGGGCTTACATGGACTTCTCTGGTGGTCCAGTGGTTAAGACTCTGCACTGCCAATGCAGGTGGCGTTGGTTCAATCCCTGGTTGGGGAACGAAGATCCCACATGCCACTCAGTGTGGCCAAAAGATAAATGAGTCAAAACGTCCTGCTCGGGTCACTTCTTCAGGTCTTCATTATCTTGTGGAGAATTAAATTTTAAAAGTTACATTTAAAAAGGGGGTGCTTACAGGGTGGGATAAATACATCACCCTTCAGTTCAGTTCAGTCGCTCAGTCGTGTCCGACTCTTTTGACCCCAAGTACGCCAGACTTCCCAACTTCCCCATCACCAGCTCCTGGAGCTTACTCAAACTCCTGTCCATCATGTCAGTGATACAATCCAACCATCTCATCCACTGTTGTCCCCTTCTCCCGCCTTCAATATTTCCCAGCATCAGGGTCTTTTCCAGTGAGTCAGTTCTTCACATCAGGTGGCCAAAGTATTGGAGTTTCAGCTTCAGGATCAGTCCTTCCAGTGAATATCCAGGACTGATTCCCTTTAGGATAGACTGGTTGGATCTCCTTGCAGTCCAAGGGACTCTTAAGAGTCTTCTCCAACACCACAGTTCAGAAGCATCAATTCTTCAGCACTCAGCTTTCTTTAGAGTCCAACTCTCACATCCATACATGACTACTGGAAAAACCATAGCCTTGACTGGACAGACCTTTGTTGGCAAAGTAATGTCTCTGCTTTTTAATATGCTGTCTAGGTTGATCACAGCTTTTCTTCCAAGGAGCAAGCATCTTTTAATTTCATAGCTACAGTCACCATCTGCAGTGATTTTGGAGCCCCAAAAATAAAGTCTGCCACTGTTTCCACTGTTTCCCCATCTATTTGCCATGAAGTGATGGGACCAGATGCCATGATCTTAGTTTTCTGAATGTTGAGCTTTAAGCCAACTTTTTCACTCTCCTCTTTCACTTTCGTCAAGAAGCTCTTTAGTTCTTCTTCACTTTCTGCCATAAGGGTGGTGTCTTCTGCATATCTGAGGTTATTGATATTTCTCCCGGCAGTCTTGATTCCAGCTTGTGCTTCATCCAACCCAGCATTTCACATGATGTACTCTGCATATAAGTTAAATAAGCAGGATGACAATGTACAGCCTTGACATACCTCTTTCCCGATTTGGATTCTTTTCGAGCTGAGCCACAAGGGAAGCCCTTCTTTCCTGATTTGGAACCAGTCTGTTGTTCCATATCCAGTTCTAACTGTTGCTTCTTGACCTGCGTACACATTTCTATTTTGATTATTAGTGAGATCTTGGTCCTCCTGGGGTGTAAGGAGCCACTGTGAATGGTTTATGCATGCTGAATTTAACGCGATTTCCAACACAAGTGCTCTCTCCACAGAGAAACCCATTTCAGTAGCCTCAGCACTTCTCTCTTCAGTCCCCTGGTGGCTTGAAAGCAGAGGAAACTGAACAATGGGAAATGTCTAGCCTTAACCAGTTTCAGGAGGGCTCATACCTGGGAACCAGTTTGTTAAGAGGCAAAGACAGAGCAGTGAGGGAAGAGCTTGGAGAAGGAGATGGGCGGCCAGCACCCAACACCCACAACTGCCAAACAAAAGCAGTTCTTTAGCTTCCTGGTTGTGACCACCTGTGGGATGGAAATCAGATTCGGATCCTAGAAGACAAAGGGGAAATCACTGTCTCTTAAGCTTTAAAGTTTTAAAACTATCTTCCCAAAATCAGTGTTGCCGTAGGCAGGAGGGTGGGGAGGGGTCATGTCTCCTGTTCAGAGATGATTTTAAGAGACATTCATTTACTCAGGCTCTAGGGGGAACATTGTTGTTACCCGCCAGAACTGAGACCGAACTCGAATTCAGCTGCTTGTGACTGAAAAGTCAAATGTTCGAGAGACAAAGACTGGTGGGAAAACATGCTTCATTCAAGAAGCCTGTGACCTGGGGAGATGGTGAACTAGCAACCTCCAAAAAACAGTCTCCCCATTGCCAATCAGGGGGCAGAAGTTTTTAAAGGAAAGCTTCACGGGTGCACAGGTGGGGGTTCCATGCAGAACGGCCAGTCAGCTGACTCCATCGACCGTCTTGAAACGGGCCACATGGTGGTCTAGTCAGCACCATCCTGACTGTCTCAAGCACGGTTCATCTTCAGCTCCAGGGTTGGTCAGTTCCCATTTCCTAGAGGCCCGCCTCTTACAATTGTGCAAGATGGAGCAGCTTGTGTCACAGCTACTGTCTGCTGATCACGCAATTAGCTTTTTCCCTCTGGTGGTAGTTCTAGTATCTGCAAAACAACTCAGGAGTGGTCATCAGACCCTTACCTGTGTCCTTCAGGGAGGAACTAAAGATGATGTGATGCGCCCTAATTATTAGCTGCTAGAGCCTGCTCTTTTGTGACTCAGAGGAGGTCTGGGAGACTACAGCTTTTCAACAAATAAAAGATGGAGGACTCTGAAGGCCTTTTCTACCTGGGAGGGCCCTGCAGGGTCCTTCTTGGTTTTATTATAAGGCAGAGACTATCCTTGCCCTTAGGGAGAAAACAGCCCAGTGAATTCAGTAAAAGGTGGAGAGGCATGAAAGAATCACTGGAGTTATGATATGCGTGGGAAATTATTAAGGAAAGATGTTGGTAGACGCTCCAAGCAGTGGACCTTGTACAAACAGGTGTTATGCAATAAATAAAGTATATGACGGGATACATGCTAAGTAACTTTGGTAAACTGGGTTCAGTGAAACTAATAGGTGTTCTCAGTGCCTTTAATGTAAGGATGTGCCCTGAGCTTCTCTGAATCTGATTGATTGTCACAGTCCTCAGGGAAGCATCTCAAAAGGACAAATGTAGCACAGACCTATGAAATCAGAATCCCCCAGAAGTGAGGCTAAGGAAACTGCAGTGTTACAAGGTCTCCAGGTTGATTTTTTTTTTAATAATCAGTCAAAATAATTTGGAGATTAGAATTTGGGCTGTTGGGGGTACTTCCTGGTGGTCCAGTGGCTGAGGCTCTGAATTCCTAATGCAGAGGGCCTGAGTTTGGTCCCTGGTCAGGAAACCAGATCTCACATACGGAAATGAAGATCCCTTGGGTGGAAATTAAGACCTGGAACTGCCAAATTAAAAAAAATTTTTTTCAAAAGGAAGAATTTGGGGCTATTAGGGACTGAAATGTCTGTGGTCCTTTCCCCCACCACCCTCTACTGCCAATTCATCTGTTGAAATCTAATCCCCACTGGGATGATATTCGGACATAGAGCTTTGGGAGGTAATTAAGTCATGAGGGTGGGGCCCTCATGGATGGAATTAATACCTCTAGAGGAAAAAAAAAAAAATACTAGCTCACCTTCCTCATGTGAAGATATGAGAAGGGGACTTTCTGCCACCCAGAACTCACCAAGACCCCATATGCTAGCACCCTGATCACAGACTTCCAAGCCTCCAGAACTATGAGAAATTTCCATTTATACACCATCCAGTTTGTGGCACTTTGTTTATAACAGCCCGAGCTAAGACAGGGACTACAGGAATTTCCCAGTCTTCTTAGTCTCCTAGATATATCTGCTGAAACATTCTTCAATATATGCTAGTCTGGATACCTGGTCCTAGCTGTATTTATTTCTCTATTGCCATCCATTCATTAGGAAATGTGCTGGCATCCCAGTGCAATCCAGGTGTGCATATTAAAGAGAGCCTGGTACACACACAACCCTAGCCAAGTGTCTATAGACAAAAATCAGAGGAGCTCATGGTCCTCTGGGATTTCCCCTTGGCAGAGCCTCTTTGGGAAGATCTGGTTTTTCTCTTTTCCTAACGCACAGGAGGTGCAGATGCTGGAATGATCTCAGTGGCCACAAATGAGCCATCCAGAGGCTGGAGGTGGGGTGGTCTGGATGGTTCCTGAGAGGGTCCTGAAGCACTCTCAGCAATGACTGGATTCTAGGAGTTGGTCTTTAAAGGTAGGAGTCTTCTAGAGGGATGGTATGGGGGATAAGAGGGAGGGAACATATATATGCATTTATTATGGCTGATTCACATTATCTACAGCAGAAACCAATACAACAGTATAAAGCAGTTATTCTCCACTTAAAAATAAACAAAAATGAATAATTTTTTTAACAGGTAAGGGACCTTGCCCATATCTGGACTTGTGACCCTGTCTCTCCTCTGCAGGATTTCAACAGGCTGACCGTGACTCTTTTGGCTGATTTACTCCTGATGTTCCCATTGGCTATCTCCCAACAGCCTCATGGTCATATTTATAACAAAGAAGCACACCTCTTTTAAACAAGCAGCTTAGGGTGCTGAACAGTCACAAATTTAGTGAAAGTAATTAAATCTTCAGTTCTTCCTGGACAAGTTGTTCACTTCCACGCCTCAGTTTCCTCATCTGCAAACAGAGAAAATAGAATATAATCTCCCTCCCAGGATGGAGGGGTTAGACAGATGCCATCACAGAGCACCTGGCGCAGAGCGGATCCTCAACAAATGCAGGGTATTCCTTCTTCCTTATCTCCTTCTTCCTCGAAAGGGCTTGTCGCTAAGAGTCAGGAGAAAGAGGGTGGTTCTGCCACCAGCTTGTGTGTGGTGTTGGTTCTCTCTTGGGGTCTGAATTTGGGGGAGAGTTTAGTTGGAAAGTAGCTAACATTCTAATTAATTCAAGCAGGGGAAGTAGGAAGAAAGAATACATATTATTAAGATGGAGGGGCAACTCATAGAGCCTGAGCTGGAGTGCAGGCAGGTCTCAGAGGAATAGGGACCCAGGTGTGCTAGGAAATCCGAGGTGCTCCTCCTTTCTGCCTTTGTCCTTTCTCCTCTCTTGATGTGGCTTTCATCTGTTGCTACTTCTCAGCCCAGAGCACAGATCATGGCAGTCAACACTCCCCAGAATGCACACACTGAGCCAAGGGCCCACTTCCCTTAAAAAATGAAAGTGTTAGCCAGTCCTGTCCTATTCTTTGTGACCCCATGTAGCCCTCCAGACTCCTCCGTCCATGGGATTCTCCAGGCAAGAATGCTGGAGTGGATTGCCTTTCCCTTCTCCAGGGGATCTTCCTGACCCAGGGATTGAATCCAGGTCTCCCGCATTGCAGGCGGATTCTTTACCATTTGAGTCACCAGGGAAGCCCCAAAACTACTTGCAAATCTCCAGAGGCTTTCGCTGGGCGCTCCCCTGATCCAGCCCATGGTGTCCATAGGTGGGGCCAGAGAAGGAAGAACTGGGATTGCCAAAGGGTAAGAGTCTCTGAGAGGAAATAAACGCTAGCTGGCCTCACGGAGCTCGATGTGAAGAGGGAGACAGATCCAGGGAAATTCCATTCCTACTTAGGAAAGGTCATCAAATGATGGGACTGAAAGGACCACACAACCAGCTTGCAGTGGGAAAAGTTCCCAGAAGCTGCACCAACCACCACCCCAAAGCCGCTCTAGGACATGATGAGCCAATTAATCACAATTATTATTTATGGCAGTGCCAATCCACCTGCTCTTGTCACAAGACATTAGTTATTGCCAGGAATGATGAATCCCAGGATGTAGAACATGGCTAAAAATATTAATCTACAAGTGAAAATGATTTTAATTGGATTTCGCCCTTGGGGGTCGTGTCAGGGTCCCGCTTTCAATCAGACTTGTCCAGTCAGCAAAGCGGACCCCAGCCTTTCAAATTGAAACTGTGATTGGCTGGCAGAGGTTAATAGAAATGTTGGGAAATAAATAGGTTATTGATTGATCATAACAATCAGCTGGCTCCCAGCTTACCTTGCTGACCTCGCCCACCCAATTTTACAGCCAAACTCAGTTAGCATCTAATTATAGATAACTTTTACAATACTGTGTATTAATGAGTAGATTAAAGGGGGTGGTGGGTAGGGGAATTCTTACTGGAGAAGTTTCCCCCTGGCAGAAAAATGTGATGAGACCTCCTGTCTTACTTGGGGACTGGCTGAGAGAAGGGAGGATCCTAAGAGGAATAGTTACTCTCCCCACTTCCCTGACAAAACCTCATTCCTTCACTCAACACGCATTTGGAGGCGTTGTTCAGGGAGCCTGGGGACCATATTTGATATAGCCCCTCTGCTCAGGCCCTCATTCCAGCTTCTAAAACATCTGTGAGCGTAAGAATGACTTGGCAGGAGGCGTCCCTGCTGGCTCAAGTGGTAAAGAATCTGTCTGCCAGTGCAGGAGACATGAGTTCAATCCCTAATCTGGGAGGATCCCCCATGCCTCGGGGCAACTAAACCCATGTGCCCTAACTACTGAGCCCACATGCCCTGGAGCCCGGGCTCTGCAGCAAGAGAAGCCACCACAATCAGAAACTCATGCAGCACAGCTAGAAAATAGCCCCACTCCCCACAACTACAGAAAGCTTACATAGCCATGAAGACCCAGCACAGCCAAAAATAGTAATTTTTTTAAAGGAATTATTTGACAGGCAGCTTGTTAGAAAGGCAGATTCTTGAACCCACTCCTGAGGTGCTGATTCAGAGGAGTCTGCATTTTTAGCAAGCCCACCCAGCCTCAGAAATCCAGAGGCAGTGGGGGAACCTCATTTTGAGACAGAATGGCCTGATTGGAAATAAGGTCCACACAAGGAAACGAAAGTCAGAGCTCTGGGTGCCTGGCTGGAAACTGGATCAGAGTCCCATGAGACACATGGAAAGCCAAGGTCAGCTGAACCTGGGAGTCTTCACAGAGCAGGTGATGCTGGTGTTGAGCAGGAATTCCCCAGGTGAGCCTGAAGAGCAGTTTGTCCCCATAAAGGGTCATTTTTAACAGGCACCGGTGGTGCGGCTGGCAGGCCCCACCAGGGAGATAATCAGCGTCTGCTTTTTGGCTGGGAAGACAAGCTTATAAATAACTTTGAATCGCCTCCTCTCTTCCAAGTGACTCTCTGCTTGCCGGCCCCCAGCCTCATGGCCTGACCCGCCAGCCTCTTGTGCCCCAGTCTTCCCCCAGCCTCATGGCCTGGCCCCCAGCCTCATGGCCCGACCCCCGCAGCCTCTTGTGCCGCAGTCTTTCCCCAGCACGCCGACTCACTCCCACCTCAGGGCCTTTGCCCTCTCTGTCGCCCATGCCGGACATGCCCTTCCTCCTGACATCACATGCTCAGCTCCTTCACATCAGCTCTCCTCCCACTACCAGCCTCAGCCACCCCCAGGCCACGCTGCCCAGTTGCTCTCCTCAACTTCTTCCGTAGCAATGAATGGCAGGAGGTACCTCACACGAAATTAAAAGACACTCCTTAGAAGAAACGTTATGACCAACCTAGACAGCACATTCAAAAGCAGAGACATTACTTTGCCAACCAAGGTCCGTCTAGTCAAGGCTATGGTTTTCCCAGTGGTCATGTATGGATGTGAGCATTGGACTGTGAAGAAAGCTGAGCGCTGAAGAATTGATGCTTTTGAACTGTGGTGCTGGAGAAGACTTTTGAGAGTCCCTTGGACTGCAAGGAGATCCAACAGTCCATCCTAAAAGAAATCAGTCCTGGGTATTCATTGGAAGGACTGATGCTGAAGCTGAAACTCCAATACTTTGGCCATCTGATGCGAAGGACTGACTCATTTGAAAAGACCCTGATGCTGGGAAGGATTGAAGGCGGGAGGAGAAGGAGAACACCAAGGATGAGATGGTTGGATGGCATCACTGACTCGATGGACATGAGTTTGAGTAAACTGCAGGAGTTGGTGATGGACAGGGAGGCCTGGCATGCTGCAGTCCATGGGGTCGCAAAGGGTCAGACACAACTGAATGACTGAACTGAACTGACCTGACCTCACATGTTAGGTTCCATCTCTGTGACCCCTACTGGCCTCAGAGGATGCTATGCACAGGCAGGACATAGTTGCCAGAGGGGCCTCATCCTGAACTCTAAGGAACAAAGAGGACAGGCCAGGAAAAGACAGACAAAGTTCATAAGCTGAGACCCAGCACTCCAGGCAGGTGAAGTTGTGAGCCTGTGACTTACCCGCTCTGCACATCATTTATGTATCAAGATTCCTGTTCTGCAGGAGACGGGGGGTGGGCAGGAAAGGGAGGAAGCTGCCACGGCCACTCCAGATGCAAGCGAAGCACTGGCAGCTTGGACGAGAGGAAATAGCAGAGAGACAGGGGAAAACTGACAGAATCAAGAGATACCTGTGATTTCTCCCTGATTTTGCCTTTGGGCAACCAGAGATGAGATGTGGGGCCCTTCACTGAGATGGAGGACACTGGTGGAGGACCAGGATGGGGCAGGGGGAAACATCCTGAGTTCAGCGGAGAGAGAAACAAAGACTTTTTTTAAAAGGAATTATATCTGTTGTGTTTCTGCACAAGGATCCACTCCAAGACCTGCTGACTTAGAACTAGAATCATTTCTCCTGAACCTGCAACTTGGGAAGGGTTGTCCCCGCTCCACGCAGCATCTGCTAGAGCAGCCCAACCAGAGCTGAAGAATCCGCCCTTTGAGGTGGCACAGTTGCTGCTGCCCGGGTTCTGAGCCAGGGCTTCGGGTGGGGAAGGGGCTGGGGCCTAGGTCCTCCACATGTCTCTCCACAGCTGCTTTGGCTTCCTCACAGCATTTTTCTGGGCTCCAGGTGAGCCACACTTGGCCTCGGAAGTCACGTACCATCACATCTGCCGTAGTCACAAACCTGCCGAGCTTTTGAGGGATGGGAGAGACTGCTGCTTCCATTTCTGGAAAACAGCCAGCCACAGCGACAATAATGACAAAGGCTTGCAGCACGATGACTCTACACCAGGACCTCCCCGCACCTGGAGTCCTTTCACAGCAGCCCCAAGGAGGAGGCTCTATTAACCCCATCTCACACGTGGGGACATGAAGGCCCAGACAGGTGAAGTGACTTGCCCCAGGTGACACACTGTCTGAGTCCTGGTGGCTCCGAGCAGAGCTCAGCCTGACTTTTCTGTACGCCTTGGTGCCCAGTGCAGGGCCCGGCCCCAGACTCTGGGGTGCTGGCGCTGGGTGAGAGGCTGAAGGCATGGATGGCGTGAGTCCCACAGGAGCCCCCATCACTGCCACACTGAGAACCTGGGAACGCTTGGAGGTGGCTGAGGCCTGGCTCAGTGCCAAAAGGTGTTGTCTGGTATGAGCTCCCCGGTGGCCCAGGGGCCCTGAGATCCTCCCTGGGAAAGAGCCCCCACGGTCCTGAGCTTCCAAGGCGCTTCTGTCCTGGGCCCCGGCAGGAGGCTCCAGAACATTCCTTACATTCCAGGGCTTTTCTCTGGGAGGAGGCCTCCTTCCCACAGGACAGGACTCTCTGGGATGGCTGGGAAGCTTGTTGTGTTTCAGGCAGAACAGCACCAGCTCTCCATGGGGCCTCTGTACCCACAGCTGTGTGGCTTTGACCCTAATGTGGCCACTTGGGGTAAGAGAATCTGTTTATCTGCCACGGGGCCTGGTGAGAAATGCCCTCGGTGAGTTGGCCTCCAAGACCACGGCCCCTGGGGCGCCTGCATTCAGGTGGGCTCAGGCGCTGAGGGACAGGGCGGCCTGAGCGCTAACTGGCTGCCCGTCTGTCCACTCAGTGGCATGGTCTGCTTGCTCCCCTGTCCATTCCTCAGGCTGCTCCACCTTCACCTGGCTTCCCTGCCCAGCGGCAGGAGAAACCACAGGTGTGGGAAAGGGGATTGGAGACCCATCGAGTACTGATATTCTGCATCTCCTCTTTTCGAGTCCTCACAATCTCTCAGAGGTAAACGGTATTATCTCCATTTTGCAGATGAAGAAACTGAGGCTTTGAAAGGGGAGATCACTAGCTCAAGGTCACGTAGCCAGCAAGGGTTGGATCTGGTTGCTTCTGAGTCAGCTTGGGTACTGCCCACTCACAGATTCCACTGGCTCCCCTTTTCATTCAGCAATATCTTCTGGATCCCTGGCTCTGTGCCCGGCACGAGGCTGGGTGCAGCATGGGGCACAGACACGCAGCAGGCAGGCATCATCTCCGCCCTGTGGAATCACGGACCCAAGGGGGCAGCACGTGAGCAAAACAGGCGTGAAACACAAACTCTGTTCAGTTCTCCAAGGACAGGGAGCATCTCACAGGGAGGAGCAGAAACAGAAGAGAAGCTGCTGTAGAGACAGCGACTGGGCTGTGTCACTGGGAAGACAAAGCCGGAATCTGGGAATGGTGCATCCCCCACTGCCATGGTAACCCATCTGGGACCCAGCATTCCCAATCCTCCAACTATGCATCCCTTGGCAAGTGTCTTCACCTCCCTGAGGCTCAGTGTCCCCCTCCTGTAAAAATGGGAACAAGGAAACTCACCTCTCAAATATTGTGAGCACTCCAGGAACCAACATGTAGGAATGATTTAGCACAGAGCCTGGCATGCAGCTAGCACACGGAAAATTGCAACAGCCATTTTATATTTAAAAGTGGGATGAGGAGAAATGGTCTTGCCTGCAGGCAGAGCCCACAACATTGGCTTGGTTTTCAGAATTCTTTAGGGGAGTAAATTAGAGGACCCTGAATTGCCAGAAACACCAGTGGCATCAAAATAAAGTGACCAAGAGAACCGTGGTGAAATGCAAGCCAAAGTCATAGTCTGCCCATTTTGCAGAGAAGAAAAACTGAGGCTTCAAGAGGAGAAGCCATTTGGCTTGATGTCTGTTAAGAACAGAAGCCCTCAGTAGAAATGAACAGAACTTTCCCAAAGCTTCTGTTCAAAACCGCATTCTCTAGCGTGTTCCTTTCCCCTGCTCCCCCAGGCCCACCCAGTTCCATGAAACTGGAATCCAAAGAGGATCCCCAAGGAGCCTCCTCTCGAAACTCTAGAGAGTAACCAAAGTTTCCAACAGAGAATGCGGGGGTCTTGGTGCGACGCCGCCATCTGCTGGCTATTCTCGAGAACTGCAGCTCTGGCTTGACCACTTTAAAGTGCCTGCAGTGGGCTCTGGGACCCTGCCTTCCGCGAATGTACAATAAATAAGACCAGAGACAGACAATAAATAAGGAATCAGACGAGTAAGCAAGGTAATTTCAGATGGGTGCAAGTTTTAAGCAGGAAATAAACAGGTTTATGTGATAGAGCAGCCGGTCTCAAGGTGTGGTCCTGAGATCTGGGGACCCAAAGAGAAATTAATCCTTCCGTTTCATCTTCCCTCATAAGTGCATGGTGGGGTTTTGCAGGGGCTACCTGGACATGTGATGTTGCAACAGGCTGAATGCAGAAGCAGCCAGCAGAATCCAAGGCTCGCTCTTCTATTAAGTTCAGTCGCTCCGTCGTGTGCAACTCTTTTTGACCCCATGGACTGCAGCACACCAGGCCTCCCTGTCCATCACCAGCTCCCGGAGTTGACCCGAACTCATGTCCATTGAGTCGGTGATGCTATCCAGCCATCTCACCCTCTGTCAGTTCCTTCTCCTCCTGCCTTCAATCTTTCCCAGCATCAAGGTCTTTTCAAATGAGTCAACTTTTCCCATCAGGTGGCCAAAGTATTGGAGTTTCAGCTTCAACATCAGTCCTTCCAATGAACACTCGGGACTGATCTCCTTGCTGTCCAAGAGACTCTCAAGTCTTCTCCAACACCACAGTTCAAAAGCATCAATTCTTCAGCACTCAGCTTTCTTTAGAGTCCAATTCTCACATCCATACATGACTATTGGAAAAACCATAGCTTTGACTAGACAGACCTTGGTTGGCAAAGTAATGTCTCTGCTTTTAATATGATGTCTAGGTTGTTCATAGCTTTTCTTCCAAGGAGCGTCTTTTAATTTCATGGCTGCATTCACCACCTGCAGTGATTTTGGAGCCCAAAAATAAAGTCTGCCACTGTTTCCAGTGTTTCCCCATCTGTTTGCCATGAAGTGATGGGACCGGATGCCATGATCTGTTTTCTGAATGTTAAGCTTTAAGCCAACTTCTTCACTCTCCTCTTTCACTTTCATCAAGAGGCTCTTTAGTTCTTCTTCGCTTTCTGCTATAAGGATGGTGTCATCTGCATATCTGAGGTTATTGATATTTCTCCCAGCAATCTTGATTCCAGCTTGTGCTTCATCCAGCCCGGCATTTTGCATGATGTATTCTGCATATAAGTTAAATAAGCAGAGTGACAATATACAGCCTTGACATACTTTCCTAATTTGGAACCAGTCTGCTGTTCCATATTCAGTTCTAACTGTTGCTTCCTGACCTGCATACAGATTTCTCAAGGGGCAGGTCAGGTGATCTGGTATTCTCATCTCTTTCAGAATTTTCCAGTTTGTTGTGATCCACAGTCTTCTATTAAGCCAGACTTTAAAGAGATTTACCAAGAAAATAATAATGCTGTCTTCTTTTTTTTTTGGAAAGTTATTTTTCATGAAGAATGTGCTATTTACATAAGCATGTAATGCTTATTTTTATTCTTTTTTAATGAATTAATAAGTCCTTTTAAAGTCTCAGTTTTCATTTCTGTTATGGTAATGAATTAGATAAGGCTCTAAAAATCTCAGTTCTAACTTCTAATATGGTAGCCCCCACGCCAATTTCCATCTCCTCTTTTTCTCCTTGTGAGGTAGTCCCTGTCCTTGGAGAGCAGAGAACAGCTGCCTCCCCAGAGCTGTAAGCCCCACAGAGGCAGGCCAGTGCCTGTCTGTCTGTCTGCCTGGGCACTCCATGTGGCACTGCACAGAGTAGGGATAAGAAGTTTTTTTTTTAAATTGGGGTATAATTGATTTACAATGTTGTATTAGTTTCTGTTATACAACAAAATGAATCCATTACACATATATCCACTCTTTTTAGATTATTTTCCTATATAGGTCATTACAGAGTGTTGAGTAGAGTTCCCTTTACTGTTCAGTGTGTCCTTATTAGTTATCTTTCTACACAGAGTAGTGTGTATATTTCAATCTCAATCTCCTGATTTATTCCTCCTCCCCCACCCCTAGATAATCATAAGTTTTTTCTAATATCTATGGTGCTGTATTTCTGTTTTGTACAGTTCATTGGTACCATTTTTTAATATTCTACATATAAGCAATATCATGATATTTTTGTCTGACTGACTTCACTCAGTATGACAATCTCTAGGCCCATCCGTGTTGCTGCAGATGGCATTATTTCATTCTTCTCATGGCTGAGTAATATTCCATTTTACATAGGTGCCTCATCTTCCTTATTCTATCTATGGACATTTAAGTTGCTTCCATGGCCTAGCTATTGTAAATAGTGCCGCTGTGAACAGTGGGATGCGTGTATCTTTTCAAGTTATGGTTTCCTCCAGATACACACCCAGGAGTGGGATTGCTGGGTGGTACAGTAATTCTGTTTTTAGTTTTTTAAGGAATCTGTATACTGTTCTCCATAGTGGTTGCATCAGTTCACTTTCCCGCTAACAGTGAAAGGTTTTTCTTTTCTCCACATTCTCTTCAGCGTTTATTGTTTGTAGATTTTTTTTTGACGGTGGCCATTATGACCTGTCCCTGGAGAAGGAAATGGCAGTCCACTCCAGTATTCTGTCTTGGAGTGCCCCATGGACAGAGGGGTCTGGCAGGCTCCAGTCCACAGTGTTGCAAAAGTCGGACACAACTCAGTGACTACACCACCACCACCATTCATTCCGCCCTGCGTGAAGCGATAACTCATTGTCATTTTGGTTTGCATTTTTATGACAATTAGTGATATTGAGCACATTTTCACATGCATTTTGGTCATCAGGCGATGGTGAATGAATGAAACGAGGAGCAAGTTGTGACTGAGCGGTGCCCAGGTGGCATGGAGGGTGACCTTTTACTATATAGCAGGAGTGTAAAGGGGCCTGGGAACCAAAATATGTGAGAACAGAAATGACAGAATCACCATGGATGCGATGGTCAGGGGAGATGTCTCTGTATATTCCCTCCCCAGTGCAGGTGACATTCAGCTGAGAACTGAGGGCCCCAAAGAAGGGCCCTCAGCCATGCGAAAAGGAACAGCCAGTGCAAAAATCTACAGGACAGAATAAGACAGTTGCCTTAGAGAAACAGAAGGGTGGGTAGCCTGGCATCCCTGAGAGGAGGGCTGTGCCTGGTATTCAGGATGGACTCAGTACATGGTTTCCAGGTGAATAGAGAGAGAGAAGCAAAGAGACTGAAGTTGAAAAGAGACATGGGTTTTCTCTGACGTGCTGTCCTAGAAAAAAGTAGCACTATCTTAAAAATATAAGGGCCCACCCTGGTGGCCCAGTGGCCGAGACTCTGCACTCCCAATAGGCAGGCCTGGCTTCCATCCCTGGTCGGGGAGCTAGATCCTGCATACTGCAACCACAGATCCCATATGCCGCAGCTAAGACCTGGTGCAGCCAGATAAAGTGACTGCTTTCTCCAGAATAAACAGATAATAAATACTAAAACATGGAGTGGTGGGCTTCCCTGGTGGCTCAGTGGTAGAGAATCTGCCTGCCAGTGCAGGAGATGCAGGCTCAATCCCTGGGTCGGGAATCCCCTCGAGAAGGAAATGGCAGCTCGCTCCAGTATGCCTGCCTGGAGAATCCCCCAAGCAGAGGAGTCTGGCGGGCTACAGTCCATGGGGTCACAAAAGAATCAGACGTGACCTAGTGACTACACAGCAAACAGTGACGGTGCTGGCAACGTCAAGTGACAGTGTGAATGGGCCTGATGCCGCTGTGCCGGAGACCTGAAAATGGGTAGGGGGAAAGCTTTGTTAACGTGTACTTTCCCACAATTACAAATGAAATCTATATGGTATTGACTTTTAAGGTCACAGTCTTGAGAAAAGATTAGCAGAGTCCACTGTGGTTCCTGGAAAATGCCACTGGTTCCCCCTCCCCACAATTACGCACCCCTCTGCCTTTTAAGCCACAGTGATCCTCTGCGTATGAATTAGTTTTTAATATCAAAATGGTCTTTTCCACTAAAGAAGCTGCATTTATGGGTAAAAGCAAAAAGCCAAGTTCACACTTCATTGCTGGATACACATAAAAGTATGTTTAATCAACAGCAGAGTTTCCGTCCCCACAGTTAGCATCCCCAGGAGGCAGTGATATGGAAAGCATCCTCTCTGGTCTGTTCAGGCAAAACAGTGGGTTCCCTGGGTAGATGCTCAAGAGGGCCTTTGGGGTCTTTTGTGTGGATGGGACCAGTCCCCCCAGGGAATCCCCCAGCTCAATATGTGCAATATCAATATCTACACAAGCACAGCCCCCCAGCAGGGACCACCATGGCCTCTCCCTCCACACTGGCTGTTAAAGGACTGAGTCGCCTCTTCCAGCTGGGAGGCCAGCTCCCAGGCTCCTGAGGTACAGCTCCTAGCGAGCTTGATGCTCAGAGGAATCCAGACCAGAGTGAGCATCGGCAGGCCGGGCTCCAGGCTGGAGAACAGAACTGCCTTCCTGGGCTCGACTTCCTCTAGTAGTAAGTCAAGGACACGCACACACACACACACAGAATCCCAGAATCCCACCACCATCCTCAGTCTCAAAGGTGGCCTACTCCCAATCCTTCTGTCTCCATAAGGTTCGTTACCCACCAAGACACATTTTTCCCTCCCTGGGACTAGCCTCTTGGAAGCTTCCTCCAAGCCTGCATGCCCCCTTGCAGCCACACGGGACTAACAGCATCCCTCTCCAGTGAGACTCTGCTGTGGACTTCCAGCCCCAGGACCATGTCCCCTCAGGCCTTCCCCCAGACCAGCATGACCATTCCAGGGGCTTGGGACAACATGCTTTTAAGACCTCCAACCTGTCTGTCCCCTCGGCCAGGCCCCTGCCTGTCAAGAACATGGCCCTCTTTATTTATCTTAAGATGGATCTAAGGATCCGCCACCTTTCCAGAAGTTCTAACCAGTTTCCAAAATTTGGCCAGAACATGTTATCAGCATCTCAGAATTCCACCTAGGCTGAAACAGTCACGTTGTCAGCCTAGAACTGAAATCTAACATCTCTCCTCCTCAAATCACATCTACAGCGACCCCCACCCACCCACCCCCCCGCCACTGCCCTTAGGATAAACTCCCTGGCAATGCCATCTGATATGTGTCCACTTCCCCTGTCTCCCGGTTCGTCCTCTACGACCCTTCCAGAACTTCTTCGGTCCTCTCTGACCCCCAGAACTCTGTGTCCGCCCTTCCTGCCACCACATTCTGCCCAGCCAGGGCTCTGCTTAGATGCCTTCCTCTTCAGAAAACCTACTGGTGGCCCACAGCCACTCTACCCCACACCCACTCGATACACTAGCATTAAAGCTCCTGAAGGTTGTGTGATGTTTAATCACCACTCATCCCTGATGCCTAGCACCGCCCCTGGCACGCAGCAGGTGTTTCTCATCCTTTGCCTCCTGGGCACTTCCACAGGCCCATCACCCCTATCATGGCGCCCACCTCACTGCATTACCTGTTTTATTTCTGTCTCCCCCACCAAGCTAGTCAAGCATTATGGAAAAACCTGTGCGTGGGTCCAAGACCCAGAGCAGTGCTGGGCACATAGTAGGTCCTCAGCATCATCAGGTCTTTGCAGTTGAATAAAGAGGCCCCCAGAAAGGGAAATGTTACCAGTGAAATGAAGCGAGGCGGCCACTAGAGGGCAGCAGGCATGTGCTTCCTCCGTGCAGGCTCCTCCTCATCCCAGGTTGTGTCCTCCTCTCTCCTTCCCTTTGCAGCTCAGGCCTCTGGATCACCCTTCAGACCAGCGGCTCCACGAGTTTAGCTCTGAGTCTCTGAATGACAGAGAGGCTCTCAGCCCCACAGCAGTATTCAATGACTCAAGCAAGCTGCCCGCAAAGCCTCCAGGCAGGACTCTGCCCCTGCCCCTGAGCTGATCCAATCCTCCAGGCCCTGCTATAAGCTGTCCTCTCCCACAGACCCTGACTACCAGACCAAACCAGCAAAACAGCCCCTCTTATCCCCCCTGCCCAGCCTCCTGGTTTCCCCTCTTAACACCCACCCAGGAACCCCTGGACTCCAGCTTCTCCTCTTTTCCCAGAGGAGCCTCCCCCAGGCATGAAGAGACTCCCTTCCAGCCACATTCTGGTCCTCCCAGGGCAGCTAATTGCACAGAAGTTAGAAGAGAAACTGAGCTAATTTACACCAAGGTGTCAATGGGTGATGGATTTATAATCTGAAGTTTTATGTCTTAAGGCTTCCAAACTCTCAAGTCCCGAAATCAACGACTCTAGACTCTCACCTGGTGACTGATGATTCCAATTACAATAGCATCTCCTCTCTACACACTAGACAGGCCTTTGGCGGGGGAGGGGGTTGTCCTACAAAAGCTGCAGCCACTAATACAAATATCAGGCTATTCTTTAAAAGAACCAGACTCTGAATGCAGGTTATAAAGGGTTAATCGGATATGTCTAGCGGTCAAAATCTTGGAAGGCTGAGTATGCTTCTGACCACCCACCCCACAGCAGACACCACTCCTCCATTCGGCCTGAGCCACAGCCCAGCCCCGGCATCTCCTTTTGAGCACCGAGGTCTTTCCTGACTTCAGCTGGCTCTTCCCAAAGCCATCACCACGGCCCACACGACTAGCTCTGCCTCTCCCCGTGTTAGTCAAGTCCCAGCCATGCCGACATCCAAGCTGTTAATAGTAATAGTGACAAGGAGTGTTAGACCTGTTGTTAGTCAGAAAGAAATCCACAAGCCGTTAGTTTCTGCTGAAAGGAACAGATCAGGGGGCAGGAGTTAGTCAGGTGAAGGAGAGGTTAATTAAGAGCAGGTCAGAGCCAGGCCAGGAGCCTGGAGCCCCCAAGATGGGCTGGCTGTTAATGGTCAGCCCCTGGGGCAGCCAGGACGAGGCAGGGATTAGCTGGGTGGGAGCAAGAGTTAGTGCAGAGGAGCCAGAGACTAGCCCAGAGACCAAGGTGCCTCCTGGAGGTGAGGCAGGTATCACCCCCAGGTGTGGCCCTGGCTTAGCGGCTGGCGGGCTCTGGGGGTAGGGACATGGGGGTGAAAAAGAAAAAGGAGCCAGGGGTGAATTTCCGACTGGCCCAAGGCGTGCAGGGCCCTGTGGGCGCCTGGGGTTCACTGGTTGCTTCCCACTTTCTCCCACAAACCCCCCTACCCAAGACCTGCTTTCTTCGCAAACTTCAGATCTGCTGTTTTCTCAAACTTCCCAGTGTGGATTGCCCTTCCCAGTTGTGGACTGCCCTTCTCAAAGGCATCTGTAGGGAAAATGGACCACACCTACTTCTGGCGTGGGAAACCGGGATCTCGCAGCTCCAGGGATGGGGAAGGGCCCCTCTAGCTAACTTCCTGTCGTACGAACGACCCTTCTCACTCATCTCTAGTCAGTCCTCCTCACCGCCTTGCGATAAGGCAGAAATCCCCCTCTCACAGACTAATGGTGTAACAAATACCCCTCTTCCCATTCTTCAAATATAGGAAATGCCCCCTTTGTCTGACTTCCTATACCAAACGCTGCCCTCAGTGTTTTCCACCGCGGTTAAGGCCCTTTCAGTGACTTCCAATGCGGAGGAAGTCTTCGCTCACTGACACCCGGCGTGGGACACGCCCCTTCACTAACTCCGTGGAGGGACACGCCCCCTCTGACTTCCTGTGCAGGGCACGCCCCTCAGTGGCGCCCCGCCTGTATCAGCCACTTGCCCGGTAAGAACCTCTGCCCCCACCTTCTTCGGAAGGACGACCCAGAGGCCCCTTCTCTCCGCTCCCTTGGCTGGAAGGAGACCTGCAGGCCTCCACCTTCACACCGCAGAGGCTGCCCTGCCCCGGCCAACTCCCGGTGACCCCCAGACTCTGCGCAGAGGAGAGACGCTGTGCTCAGAGGCCGGCCTCCCTCTAGAACCGCAGGAGCACCTCCTCCTCCGGGCCTTCGCTCCCCTCAGACCTGACCGAGGGGACTCTGAACTCACAGCCAATCGGGGCAGCAAAGTAGGGCATCTGTCTGCAGGGCCAGCCTAGGACGTCTGCTTGCCAAAAGTAGGGGGATCTATCCCCCCCACGGGGGCCCAGAGCTCGGCAGGGCTGGGGTTAGTAAGAAGAGAAAAGAGGGTTAGTAGGGACTGGGTTAGTAGGTCAGAGCACAGCACCAGCGGACAGGGGCACCTCAGCAGACACACACGGGAGTCGCTAGGAGAAAAGGAAGAACACACTCGGTCCGTTAGTTGGTTAGCGGGGGGTGGTGGTCGGGGTGCAGTTGAGGCCCCCCGCCCCGGAGTTAGACAGGTTAGTAATTGAACAAAAGAACTGCCTATGGGGGAAAAGCTGAGGAGAGGGAGAGTGTGGGGAAAGACACAGTTAAGGGTTCCAAGCAAGTGTCTGGCCCCAGGCAGAGGGGTCTGTGTGCAAACCACCTAGAGGGACCAAGGCCTGCCAGGGACCCGACGGGTCCAGTTTTCTGGGCCTCCCGCCCCCACCTCGCATAAATGTGGATTAAGTATCTGCCACGTGTCAAGAACTCTGTCCTCCTGGGAATGCTCACGGCCACCTGGGAAGTGGCCTCCCATTCCACTGCCGAGGAAATGGACTCAGAGAAGCGGGGTGACTCGCTCTCCAAGTCGCCACACACACCCCCACCCCAGCAGGAAGCGGCAGAGTTGGCAGGTCCTGTTTGCGCGCCCGGTCCTGGAATGTGGGTCTGCACAGAGATCCCAGGCCACGGGCAGGGCCTTCCGGAGCCTCGTCTGCCCCCACATCCCCACCCCCTGGGAAGGCCCGTGAGCTGCGAGGTTAGTAGGATCTGGCTGCGGGGGGGGCGGGGGGGGCAGGGTTAGTAGGGCATGCTCGGGCCTGGTTAGTGGGTTAGTCGGTTGGCAGAAGGCCAGGCACCTCGCCACAGGCCACAGCGTCCCGGCCGAGCCCTGGGTTAGTAGGTTAATCCCACCATGCAACACTGCCCCAGCCGCATCTCCAGAGGCCGCCCGCCCCCACCAGCCAGGGAGCCAGGCCTGACCAGGGCAGGGGGTCCGCCGCCAGTGCCTCAGACTGTCCACGTGAACCCTGCCCAGAAGAGTCAGCGTCCCTGCTTGTCGGCGGTGGGCCTCAGGGCCCCTCCCCCAACCACTTCAGATCCCCGGAAAATGGACCCTGCTGGTCCTGGCCGGAAAGACCCCCTGCCTGGTCCTGGTCACTGCTTCCCAGAAGGCTGGATCCTGTCACACTCAGGCACACGCACACACGCACATACCAGCATCTTCTCACAAAAGGTCTGATACCCCAGAGTCACTGACTCCAGTGGACAGCTCGCTCTGTCCCCCACCGCTGGCCGGCCCCTCCCACAAACGCTCGAGCCGTGTAGAGCTCCCCTGACTCCTGCAGCCGAGTTCTGATTCGCTGGCCCCAGGGAAAGCGCTGCTTTGCCAGCCGCTGCTCTGGAGCACCTGAGTGTGCCCTAGTTTTGTCATCTCCTATCACGGTTATCATTCTCCCACGGAAACCCCAGCCTAGACTCTCCGGTTCTAAATGATGCTCCATAAGAAAAGGGTTTTGTTGCCAGTAAAGTTTGGGGGAAAATACTTAGTTCTCTGTCTGTCCTTGAGTATCCACAATTCCCATCAGCGCTTTTACAGGCTCTGATAAGTCCTGCACTACAGAAACCTACTGAGTTTTAATTTTTTGTTTAAGAGCAATGACATCTCTTAGAACTTACTTTGGGAATCTCTTACCTAATTTCCCTTGGAAAACTCTCAGCTAAGCCACATCTTTCTCATCCTCCCAAGGTCCTGACTGGTTCTGCCTCCCTAGGAAGCCTTTCCAGCCTACTCTGGGGTCTCCCTCCCTCCCACCCACCCGTGCCGTCGGAACCTATTCCTCAGGAGACTGTTTTCTGCCCCATCCGCTCATTCTCTGTGTGGACTGGTTTCCTCCCACTTGGCATGGCTGTGAAACCCTGCCGGCTTGAATCGTGGCCATATCTGTACTTATATCCCCCTCAAATGAGCAGCACAGGGAAGGACTCACAGTGGGTGCTCAATTCTGATAAGACAGGTAGATACTAAACTCCCCAGGAAGCATTCAGAGCTACTGTGGAGGCCATGCCATGCAGTAGACTCCTTGACCTGATTAGAAAGGGATATTAAAAATAGAAGAGGGAAAGGCTCCCCTGGCAGGCCAGGGGGTCAGGACTGCGCTCTCAGCACCAGGGGCACAGGTTCGACCCCTTGTCCAGGATCTAAGATCCCACATGCCGACCCATACAGCCAAAAACAAACAAAAAGACAGAGCTGGGGAAGCACTGGCCAGAAATGCCTCTGGACCAAAGATGCAGAGTTTACAGTCCAGGGTGCCCAAAAGAGAGAAGCCCTAAATTCAAACTCCCAGATGGACGAAAGTGTTCACTGAGCACCTACTAAGAGTCAGGCGCTGTGCCAGCCGTGAGACCTCACTGACTTCTCCCTGTGCCCCGCTCCCCGGGTGAGCTGATGGTTCCTGCTTCAGCGTGGCAATCGGACTCACAGGGGTGAGGTGACTTGCCCAAGGTTGCACCTCAGAGCATAACCCTCAGGCTCCAAAGCCCAAGCTCTTCACAGGACCCTCCTCTCCCGGGGGCTCCTCTTCACTGCTCTGGGTTCAGCCAGTTCCACGTCTCTCCCAGGGGGCCTCTCACACAGGACCTGCCATACCGTTTCTGCTTCCCATGTCTCTGCTTCTCCTTCTCCTCCCTATCGGGGGTGGGAATTCTAAAGAGGAGATGGCTCCAGCTTCCAAGTTTGTGGTGACCACCTGTTATGGACTGAATTGTGTCTCCCTCTAAATTCATAGCCCCAGTGTGACTATATTTGGAGGTAGGGCCTTGGCATAGGTAATTAAGGCTAAATGAGGTCATAGGGATGAGGCCCTAATCCCATAGGACCAGTGCCCTTATAGGAAAGGGAAGCAATGCCTGACATCTGTTTCTCTCCTCTCACACACCCTCTCTCTGCGTATGCACAGAGAGAAGGCCATGTGAGAGCACAGCAAGAAGGTTCTATCTGCCGGTCAAGGAGATATGCCTCACCACAAACCATCCCTGCCGCCTTGGTCTTGGACTTGCAGCCTCCAGAACTATAGAAAATACATTTCTGCAGTTCAGCCATCCAGGAGTGGAGTTCTGTTACAGCAGCGTCCCTTCCTGCCCCAGGGAAAGGACATCAGGCTCTTGAGCTTCTCCAGGGAAGGCCATGGCCACCCTCCTGCAAGCACTGAGGCCGGCCCCCAGGGGGACTGGAGAAGGGAGGGCATGTGAGTGAGCCCACAGCCCTGTGATGGGGAAGCTGTACCTGTGCGTAGCCTCCCCTGCCCGCCTCTGCTTCCCAGGGATGGGGGTGACCAGGAGCAGGAGTCTGAGACTGGGCCAGGGGTGAGGCTGATTCCAGACTGTTCCCTTTGCATGTCAGGAGCCAGGCCCAGGGTCTGTCTCCCTCACAAGCCCCCTGGCTGGGGTCTTCTCCTCTCTTGGAAACCCTCTCCTTTCAAGATAACCTCTCCCAGAGCTCACAGCATTAGGGGAAGGCCCAAGCTCCCCTGAGGCCTAGACTGCCTCCTCCTGGTGACCATCAGGGAGAGAAGCTAGGAAGAAGAACCCCAGAAGCCCCCAGAAAAATGGGAATCACTCACATACAAAGAGCATAAGACAGACTCCGGCCCACCGACTCCCAGAGTTTCGTCCCCCTCCACCCCACTAGCAGCTCATCCCTGACACCCATCCACAGGTTCCTCCCCCCCGTCCTGCAGGTCCTGTGAGACCCAGCCTTGCCAAGGGTGTGGTCAGGGGGCCTGGGCCCAGGCCGAGCTCCATCCAGTCTCCGGCGGGGATGGGAGGAGCAGTGAGGTCCTCACGGGGTCAGGAAGGGCCCCCAGTCCTGGACAGGGGCAGGGACAGGCAGGCAGGTCCAGGCAGATGCAGAGGGGATGGATGGTGGGCTGCCAGCCTCCCCTCACGCTCTGCCACTGTCCTCGGTCGAGCACCAACCAGGAGGGGCCTTGATCCAGGGGAGGCCCAGGAGTTAGGAAGGATGAGATCTTCGGGGAGCTGTCCAGGGTTCCAGAAAACCAGCGAAGACTGCTCCCTGTGTCACCACCGCCAGAGTCCAGGAGAGTGGGCCAGGAGTCCTAGAGATGCAGCCTGGGCAGCGCCGCCTGGAGGGGTCACAGCAAGTGAGGAGGGGGCCCGGCCTCCACTCGAGGCTAACCCACACCTGGGGAGGGGGACACCCTCCGAGACCCCCGTCTTCCTCCCATGCTGCCAATGCTGAGACAGGGTAGGGCTGGGGCCTTGGATGCTAGTAACGCATAGAGAGGGCGCCTTGCCCTGACAGGGCCAGCAAGGGGTATGGAAGTAACAGAGAGCACCCAGAGCTGGCCCTGCAGGCATCACAGGCAGATGAGAAGCAAGGGTCCAGGTGGGCAGAAAGGGCCTTCAGAGTCCTCAGGAGGATCGACATTCCTGCTGGGGGAGGGGGCTCTGCACCACCCTTTGCCAACACACACACACACACACACACACACACACACACACACACACACATGCACACATGCACACTTCCCAGGACAGGGAGCTCATTCCCTCACAGAGACGGTGATAAAGCAAATTCTTACACGAAGATCTGAGAGGGCAGGACCACATCTCACGTTGACCTCTGAATCCTCAGTTTCTATCCAGGAGAAGGCGCTTGGTCCACATCTGCGCTGAACGAAGGCACGTGCTTTAGTCTGTGCCGTAGACTTGCCCGCCATGGTCGTGACTGAGTCCTACCACCTCCACCAACACCCCACACAACAAGCCTTCCAGCCCCCCAGCTCCCGGCAGGAGCGTTTAGGCCGGGCTCGGGTACCGGGGAAGGGCCCAGGTGAGGGGGACAGTCATCCACCAGGAAAGTAAACTCAATGGAACCCCTCCCCCCACCCCCTGCCCAGGCTTACCTGGCAGTGCCCTGATCCCAGCTCCTACCCCACAGAGACCCCCACAGGCCCATCCTGGAAGACAAAAGAGCCAACCGCAACACAGGAGAAAACCGTGCCCAGGCCCCCTCCCCAGCCCGGGCCAGACCTCTCTGCCAAGGAGACAGCCCTGGCCTGGGACCCAGGGAGGCTGGGCCCAGGCGCACCACCCCCACCTCCCTTCCCACCACCCTAGAAAACCTTTCACTTCCCAGAACACCTCCCTGTTCCCTACCAACAGCAGCATGGGACCCCGGAGAGAGCAGGGCAAGCTAAGCTTGAGTGAGAGCATGGAGCAGGGCGAGAAGCCAGACATCTGATCCCAGCTCTGCCATCCTGCGTCGCGCTGGACTGGCGGCCCGTCGCGCTGGACTGGCGGCCCCTCCCTCTGGGTCCCAGGGTCCTCCCAGTCCAGACATTCACCCAAAGTGCAGTAACCACCTGCAGTTTGAGACAGAGGATGGGAAGCAGAAGGCCCAACCTCTTTTATCTTTATGCCCAACTCCCTCCCTCACCCTCATCCCCTATCCTCTTTTCTGATGCCCCAGAAAAAGAAAACGTGGGGAGCCAGATGGTGGGCTGGGGCTCTTTAGCAACATCCCGATGTCTCCAGTGTGGAGAAGACCAGAGGATGCCCACAAATCCTGAGCCAGGACCATCTCCCAGGCTTTTCTTCCAGTGACAGCTAAGCTATCTTAGGGCTTCCCCAGCGGCTCAGTGGTAAAGAATCCGCCTGCTAGCTCAGGAGACGACACGCAGGTTGGATCCCTGGGTCAGGAGGATTCCCTGAAAAAGGATATGGCAACCCACTCCAGTAATCTCGCCTGGGAAATCCCACGGACAGAGGAGATGCAGTCCATGGGTTGGCGAAGAGCCAGACATGACTTAGGAGCTAAACAAGAAACAGCAGCAAAGTTGTCTTCACCCACTGGCAGGCCTGGGCCCGCTCACCACATCTTCAGACCTTGCCGTCAGCACTTGGACTTGGGGGCCCGGCCCAGAGCTGGAGACATGCTCAGACCCTTAAACCAAGAAGCATGTGCCCTGGGGTCACAGTGCCAAGGTCCCCACTTGACTGCCAGGCAAGAAAAGGAGCCCTAGCCAAGTTTTATAAATACGATGACAGAGGACAAGAACCAATAAGGGAAGGGCCAGCCCAAATCACCAGAAGTCCCCAGCCTCCTCCTGACACCAGATCTACAGGTGGTCAAGATGAAGTTACTAAACTCAGCTCCCCAGAAGTCCCTGAGGGTGGAGTTTGTAAAATACTAGCCTTGGTGTCAAAAGTGGGGTAAGAAATTACTCTCTGGGGCCCCACAAAATGGGGACAAGCTTTTACTTTGTATCTTAGGGATAGGAAAGCGAATGAGCTGAAGCACTGATTTCTCCCTGGACTTGGGGATTCAGGGATGCAGTACTTTGCTCCACAGACCAGTAGAGGGCAGGAGAGGGCAAGCTGGTAGGCTGTGGGCTGGGAAGCTTGAATACTTATCTGCAAAGCAGCTTCCCAGTGTGGTCCTGAACATCTCTAAGAACCCGGAAATTCCCTTCCTTCTCCTCTGTCTCAGAAACTTGCTTGCACTCTGTGAACAAACCATGCACCACTCAGAGGAACATTGTTTAAACACAATTAACAACTCTTTCCTCTGACCCTGTGAACCCAGACTCCCTGATACGAATAAATCAACGGAGGTTTCAATGGAAACTTCAGCTCCTGCATCAAGCTGACAGTTGTTTAGGAGGGTATAAAGGGCTCTGAGGTCAAACAAACATGAGTGAGATGATGGCTTCCAGACCCCATGTCCCCAACGTGTGACTCAAGGATAATTATTTTCAAAGGCTCAGCCAGTGTCTGGCGCACAGGGCATGTTTCCAAAAATTATCCTCCCCAGTTAATGATTTAAACTTTGAATAAATCTTTCAGTAACACTGATGGGCCATATTTATGCTGCAGGGTTAATAAGCCTCCCGGGGTGGCGGGTGTCTATACACCACCTAGGAAGTACATATCAAATATAAATCCCGTCTTGGATGGATAAGTGAGTTTGTAGTTGTTGTTGGCAGTCTAGACATACAGTATTAATAAAATCTCCTCAGTGATAAACAGGAACAAGCTATTGCGACATACCATGACAAGGACAAACTTCAAAAATAGTATAACTGAGTGAAGGGAGCCAGGCCCAAGACAGGCTATATGGTTTCCATTTATATGAAATGTCCAGAAAAGACAAATCTATACAGACAAAGCAGACTAGAGGCTGCCAGGGAGGAAGAGTGGGCTGGGGGTTAGCGGTAAACGGGGTGAGGGATCTTATGGGGCCAGCAGAAGTGCTTTAAAACTGATTTGTAGTGATGGATGCAGAATTTGGTAAAATGACGAAAACTCACTGAATCGTGCGCTCAAAGTGGATGAGTTATACGATATGCCTCCCTGAAGTTAGACCCAGAAAAGGGGGCTGAATTGCTGACAACAGACAATGGCAAGTTTAAACCTCAAAAACATGCTGAGCAAAA
Source organism: Nanger dama (assembly GCA_917880005.1). Lineage (NCBI taxonomy): Eukaryota > Metazoa > Chordata > Mammalia > Artiodactyla > Bovidae > Nanger > Nanger dama. Next base: position 13,233,551 of record CAKJTW010000053.1, on the reverse strand, counting down.
AAAAAAAAGTCAAGCATAAAAGAGTCCCTAATGATGAAACTTTAGGGACAGTGTCAAATCTGTAGACACAGAAAGCAGTTCAGTGGTGTCCTGAGACTAGGAGGTGATTTAACAGGGAACTTTTAGGGTGATGCAACCGTCTGATATCTTGATTGTGGTGGTGGCCACACAGATGTGTACTTTTATCAACATCAAAATGTATGCTTTAAATGAGTGCCTTTTTATGGCATGTACCTGATCCCTCAGTATAGTTCACTTTTCAAAACTCATCTGGAACTGATGACAGAGGGCAAGACTCAAGAAGGGTCAGGCCAAAGGCCACACAGAGAGCTGGCGGTGGGCTCCCAGGTCCCAGCATCTCAGGTTCCATTACTCCACAACAGACCCCACCCCACCCCTACTTCAAGGTCAAGAGTCCCATCAGGGAGGCCTTGATTGAGGGAGTGGACCCCAGAGAACCCTAGAGGTCCTGCCTGCCTCTGAAATCTACAGGTTTTCTCCCACACAGGTGGGTTTCCTGGTGGACCTGAGCACACAGCTTGAGACTGGCCTCCCCCAGCCCCAGGGGCACACAGGAGGGGAAGGGTCACCTTGGTTACTCCTTTGATGCTGGCAGGGTCGCGGCGGCCACGTGAATGGGTCTGGAGCCACACGGGTTAGGCAGGGAGATGCCTCCAGCTGTCATCGAGAGAGAAGGAAAGATGGGGTGGGAAGTGTAGCCAGGGGTGCGCTGGAGAGTAGACGCCAGCCTGTGTTCTGCAATCACAGCATTTGCCAAAACTGATCTCCTGGGATGCAGATCGGAAGAGAAATGAGAAACCCCAAGGTATGTTGGTGGGGCCAGTGCCAACCGGGACACCCAAAGGTGCTGAAAAGGACATGGGCTTCCGGTCCTGCTCCAGCACCTTGAGCAGCTGCTTTGCTTCCCGAGCTGGTCCTCTCGTCCACATGGTGGGGGGGTAATAATGGCGCCTGCCATACAGGGGCTGTTGTGAGGATTACGTGAGGCAGTGACTGGTATCTCTTAGCTTGCATTCTCTTCTTTGCTTACACTGTTATGACTACCATTGTCCGTACTGCTCATTAATACCATCCATGGATACTCAGTTTTCCCCCTACACTCTGCACTGATCATTGTAATGGAGGAAAAGCTGCCAGGGAAATGCATTTGGTTGCATTTTAGGATCCCTATGGGTTTGAGGGCTGCTTTTTTTTTTTTTTTCTCCTGACTCTGGAATAAAATAGCTGCTCAGAAAGCTGAGGCATCAGAGAGACTCTGGCCTACATTGCTGTGGATGAGTGAGTGCCGGGAGATGATGGCAGCTCCTGGGAATAAGAAGGTGTGAAAGGCGCCTTGCGGCAGACTTGCAGAGGAAGGGAGGCTTCTGCACACGCGCACAACACCGTCTCATGATACATTCCAATACAAACCTACACAAAAGGGGGAGCTTCAGTATCCACACCTCTCTCAAACAAGGAGACCCCTGAGCTGTGGGTACGGGGGATTGCCTACCTGACAAAACAATGGGTTGGATTTTTTTACTCCCATTTTACAGATGAGGAAACTGAGGTTCAGAGTCCAGTGCCTTGCTCCAAGATCATCCACCAAGAAAATGATGCAGCTGGATTCTAACCTGGCCTGTTGAGGCCTTAAGGGAGAGAAGGCTTCTGTTCAGATACGGGGGTGGGGGTTAAAGAGAAAAGACCCAGAAGGGCTGTATCAAATGCAAACACTGGCCATCAGTGTTACTGTGAGAGAACTCACGGTAACTGCTAAACCATCTGGGTCAGTTTATTCCAGTCGCTTCCATGGTCCTGAGGCAACTGATGATGTTCCCTTTTAAGGGAAGAGGTGGCGTACTGTAGTAGTTTCAAATACTTCAGAGCCAGACTAGTTCTAGATTCAAGTCCTGGCTCTACAACTAAACTGCTGTCTGACCCTGAGCCAATCACTTCACCCATCTGAGCCTCCAGTTCCCATCTGTAATGCCCAGTTCTCAGCCTTTCCGTGGGGTCCCCAAGCGGCAACTCCCAGCAAGAACTTTGGTTAACAAATGATAGCTGGAGCTGGTCACCATTAGTCATCTACCCCACGCCTCTGAGCACAGGCTCACTCAGCCCCCTGTCCTCTCCATGACCCACCCAGTAGCTTCCAGGGCCCACCTGGCGCCCCAGGGGAGTAAGGGACACCTGCCTCGTCTGATCCGGTCAGCCTGGTGAGGGACGAGGGGACAGATGTCTCCCTCAGCCGGCCTTTGCCTCTACTGAGCATCGCTGGCTATTGTTCCACAGAGCTCCAGCTGACAGATGAGCTGTGCCTCAGAGACCAGGGGAAGGATCCCTTCCAAACAAAAGACTGGCCTTCAAGTTGTTCCCCAGCCCACTGAGCCTGCACAATGGCCCCAGTGCCCCAGAAACACCACTGTTCAAACAGCCTGAGGTCCACCCAGGAGAGAAACCCACAAGCCCAATACAAATGAAAGCAAGTAACTAGATGTCTCTGCAAGATTCAGGGGCAGTGGAAGTGACCTGAGCTGAGAGTGCATCCACTGAAGCAGCCTTGTCTCTCCTGGGCGTTGGGCACTTGACACACACAGGTTCAGAGCCTCACAATCGCCTTTTAAGGCAAGTATTATGATCGCCACTTTGCAGATGAGGAGACTGAGGCTCAGAAAGGGAAATGACTTCCTCCTGAAACTGACACAGAGCGTAGGGGGCGAGGAGGATTCGCACACAGATCCCTATAGCTCAGTGCCTTCTCTTTCTACCACACTAGGCTGCCTGGAGGAGGGATTAACTCAAAGAGCAGAATCCTGCCCTGGGCAGGAGCAGGGATGAGGTCCAGAGAAAGGATCCTGAAGAGGAAGATTTTTAAAAACAACTGGCAGAACCAATAACAAGGAGACACCAACCCTGTTAACAGTGATTTCTGCCAAGGGCATAAAAATATGGAGACACTCCTCTGATGAAACCTTTTAAAAGCGTTATACACAGAGCACAAATTCACTTAGTATTTTCAAGAACAGAAAATATACCGCAGGGAAATACATGAAAATGGTAAAGAGTAGTTATTCTTGGATGACAAAATTTTGGACTTTTCATCCCTTTTGTTTTCAGTGTTTTCCAAATCTTACAGTTATCATGCATTCTTTTAAACTTACTAAGTTCATCTTAAAGATCACCAAAAAATGTTATGTTTGAATTCAGTTTGAATACCAGTAGAGAGAGTGGTCCTTCTAAATCTCGTGGTAAGTTACGGTTCCTTTGAGCGACTCCAAAGAATTAACCTGTCTGAAGGAGTGGAGAGATAGACCAAAAATGCAGCAAGAAGGTGTAGGGTAGATTTCAGAGACTTTCTCAATGGCCAGCATCATTAAATAACAAAATAGGCGGGCAAGGGAGCCATAGGGATGTCACCCTTAAAAGGGGCTCCCCGTGGCTCAGACTGTAAAGAGTATGCCTGCAGTGCGGGGAGACCCAGGGTTCCGTCCCTGGGTGGGGAATTCGATTCGATACTTGGGTCAGGAATTTGGTCCTCAGGTTGGAAATGGGTCAGGAAGATGCCCTGGAGAAGAGAATGGCAGCCCACACTCCTGTATTCTTGCCTGGAGAACTCCATGGACAGAGGAGCCTGGCAAGCTACCCAGTCCCTGGGTTTGCAACGAGTTGGATACCCTCAAAATTTTTTCAACATGAAATTAACCAACCTCAGTGTGGGATGAGCTTGAGACCACCCAAAGCTAACCTCTGCCCAAGTGTCCCCGGGATACCTTTTTACCCAGAGTGGTTCTGGGCTGGGGGTGAGGGGAGAGGTCTGACCATCTGCACGGTGAAGAGGAAGGGGTCTGAGTAACCCTCCAGATGCCCAGCCCCACCCTAGCCCTGCTGACTCATCCCCTGGCCACGTGGCCCGGACATCTGCCGTACCTGAAGCAACGCCCCTGAAGTCTGAGAACCGCTGTCCTCAGGTTTCCCAGTCTGTCGAGTGGAATTACTCATCCCTCCCCCCCCACCAGCCCCGGCAATCGCAAAGCTCCCCGGCTCTCCCAGATGGGGACCGCGCTTTCGGTCGCCCGAAGGAGCCACTGGGCCCTGGGTCCCACTCGGTCTGAGGCTGAGCACCGAGAAAAACAAAGCCGTTCTCTCCCCGCCCCTCCCCCGCAACACCACCTCCTCCCTCCCCCCGCCCCACCCCCAGCAGCAGGTGGGGGCGGTTTCCCCGCGCCCGCACTGCAGTGGGGTGAGCGCGCCAGCAGTCCCGGCGCAGGGCAGCCACCGGTCTGGAGCCCCCGAGGATGAGGGTGCGGGCATACGGAGCCCCCAGCCTCACAGCCAAGAAGCAGTGTCTCCAGCCGAGCGTCCTCCATGGGGGAGAGCAGAGATCGGGCCCCATCCCTCCCAAATCCCCAGCCCCTCCAGAGAAGGTATGGGAGAGATGTGGGCGGGGAGCTGAGGGTTCTGGGGTCTCTGCAGACCCATTAAGGATACAACGTGGGCTTTACAGTTGCACCAATCTGGATTCGAAAGTACTGGCTGTGTGACCTTGGACCTGTCGATAACCTTCTCTGGAGCTCAATTTCCTCATCTTTAAAATGGGACGCTTACCACCTCCGGGGACTGCTGTGAATACGCATGCAAAGCGCTAAGCTGTTGCTGGCAGAGTTCTCCTCGACCTGATGTATTATTATCATTATCGATACCATTGTTCTTCTCAGTGAAGAGGTTTTCCGGCCCTCTGCATCCCTTTGGACACCGGACCTCTAGCATTTGAGTCCCGACGTGGAGAATGGGCAGGCGCCAGGGTGGGGGGTTGGGGGACTAGGTATGAAACAACGGGGGCGGGGGGCTCAAGAACCCTGCTCCGCGTCCCATCCCCCACCTCCAGCTCTGAGACCGCGGAGGGGCCCTCCAAGGCTTGGCTGGTTCTGGCGGGCGGAAAAGGTTCAGGGGGACTGACGCCTCCTGTTGTGTCCGGTAGCGGGGGGAAGGGAGGGTCTTTGTTTCCCCTCAGATCATGGCTGCAAGACCCCCATGGGCGCTAGACTCGCACTGCGAACTCCCCCCTTCTTGCCCACGCCCCACCCAGGCCGGGGTCGGCTGCATTTGACAACAGCGGACTGGTGAGGCTCTTCGTCCAACAAATGAGGGCAGCTTCAGGCAAGGTTTGCCACGCCAGGCGAGGTTTGTCCCAGCCCGGGACCCTGGGACCTACCCTCGACGCCGTCTGCCCCGCCGCGCAGACAGGGATGTTTGGGCAGGGAGGGCTGTTAGAACGGGTCGGCGGCTTACCTCGGGTCCGCGGTCCTGCGGCGCCAGTGCAGAGAGCTCTTTGTGCCCCGGCTCACAGCGCAGAACTGGGGGAGCCCCTGCAGGCGCCTCCCATCGCAAACTCCTCCCCGCCCTCGTCCGCAGCCTCCCTCCCTCCGGTCCCCCGAGCGCAGCCGGCGTAGTCTTTGTAGCTGCTGCAGCGCCCATGAAATTTTAATGCGGGAGCGGCTGGCGGGCGGAGGGCGCCCCACCCCCGGCCCTCCCCTCGGCCCTCCCTCCGTCTCCCGCGCCCCTGCAACCCCACACCCTACCCTTCACCCCGTCCCGGAGGTCGGTGTCTGAGTGGCGGGTGCGGCCGGGTGTGGGGGGGCGCACCGACACCTCCGCGGCACAAAGAGGCGAGCGGGGCAGCGCGCTCGGCCTCCCGCATCCCAGCCCGCGGCGCTGCCATGGCAACGCTTGCCAGGCTGAACTGGACCGGGGATGGAGAGGCGAGCGGCGCGCGACTGCGGACCGGGGGAGCAGACGCCTGGAGCTGGGGCGGGGGGAAGCGGGTGGAGTGCCTCTCGACTGACCGGCACGGCTTGGCTGTGTGCCTCTTTATTAACCCCGCCCGTGGTCGTGGTGGAGTCAAGACCTGAACCCCCGTCTGAGACCTCACAGGCTTGTTCGTGCCACTACACCACTTGGCCTAACAACTAGAGGTGTGGCTTTTTCCCCCTCTCCTTCCTACCTGCTATTTTTTTCCTAGAGCAGTAAGCGGGAAAGAATCTGCGGCAATGCGGGAGACCCGAGTTCGATCCCTGAATGGGGAAGAGCCCCTGGAGAAGGAAATGACAACCCATTCCAGTATTCTTGCCTGGGAAATCCCGTGGACAGAGGAGCCTGGCGGGCTATAGTCCATGGTGTCACAAAAGTGTCAGACATGACTTAGCGACAGAAAATGGTCCCAGAGCAGTCGCTCTAGACCAAGTCCCAGCGAAGCACCATTACATCACCTGGAAACTCGTTAGGAATGGAGATTCTCTGGCCTCTCCGCAGAGCTACTGGATCAAAACGCAGGGGTAGAGGCCCAGAGATCTGTGTTTTAACAAGCCCTCCAGGGGATGCTGATGCTTAAGAACCACTGCGCCAGGCCGTTCCGGTGGCCTCCACAGCCAGCTACCCTGGGTCAGCTCTATCCCTGCCCCTTGGTGGATGACCCGAGGCAAGTCACTCCCTTTTTGAGACTCAGTTTCCTAGACTCCGAAGTACAGGTAATACTGGAACTCACCTCATAGGGTCGTGTGGGCTAAATGCAGGAATACCTGTAGGGAGAGAAGCTTAGGACTGCCTGGCACTTTGTAAGGGCTCAAAGCACATTTTAATTCCTACAATATTATGATATCTCCTTTCATTTTCACACCTCTGCATAGATTATTTATCATCTCCACGGCTCCAAAAAGGATGTTATAGGCTCAGAGAGGCAGCAAGAGCTGCCCAGGTTCCTGGTAAGGGATCCAGGTGGGATTTGAACCCACCAGCTCAGGTCCCAGATTAAATAGTGATTAACTAAACTACACATCTCTAGCTGGGAGCACCGCCCCCCACCCCAGCCTTGATCTTCAGAAAATCCAGACCCAAGTCAACAAAACCTAGAGCACATTTCCAATGTGCACAGCCAAGGCCACTGCAGAAACTATGCAGATGGCAGGGCAGGACCCACATGCTGCCTTCACCCCAGCAGAGCCAGCAGTCCTACCGCATAAGCAAGACTCATGTGGAGCCATTAGAGAAAAGTAAAGATGGGCATCTGGGCACAGCGCGGCCCCAGAGTCCACAGCCAAACCCCTGTCATTACAGGTCTACAACTGCCCTGCATCACCGGACCACACACGAGAGAGGAAATGGGGTTCAGCATGACTAGCTCTAAACGAACACAGGGGATGCATAGGGTCACTCTTTAAAAAATAAAAAAATAGTATTCCCAAGCACCATCTTTTCCATCATCAGTTCCCAAATTCTCCTGAGGATCCACCCATCATTTCCAATATCTATTTGGGGAAAAAATGTTGACACTTGCCACTCTCAGATTTTCAGTGCTTCTCCTATTCTCTGGGGCCTCCCGAGATCAATGATAAAGGACCCATGATTCTATTTCCAAGCAAATTTGTTTCCAGGGATATCTTTTCCCAGGAGGACAGCGGGAGGAAGAGGGGAACCAAAGAAATAATCAGAAGCTGCCGTGGGCTCGATGGGAAGACTGTGTCTAAGTGAAGTGTGTTCAGCGTGAGCCATAGACTGAGTGACGCCGAAGAGGACAGACCCCGCGTCCAGCAGATACAGGAGCCTGCAAAGCGCGGTCCTGCCTGCTGCCCTCGGTCCCTGCTTCTCTGATTTCTTATCTCAGATAGCTCAAACTGGCTCTCCCGAGGGATTCAGTTGGTCCCTTGCCTTTTCTCTGTCCACCTGCAGAGCACCTTTGCGGTGAACAAAAACTTCCTTGGAATTTGCCATTATCCTGGGAAGGGGCGGGACCCACAGTGGCCTCCATCATCTCCTTTAATGCTCCGGGTACTGCCGCCACCTCCTCTGGGGCCCACGTCTAGTCTGATGTCTGTGGAGAGCTGGCATCCTTCTTGTCTCCGATCCTCACCTTATCCTGCGGGTAGACCCAGGAAGTGCCAGGGTCCACCCCCAAAATGGTCAAATGTCATTCTCACCACAGCTTGCCAAGAGCCCCAGCCTCCAGGGGACATTTACAGTGTTAACCTGGGCCCCTGGGGGCCCAGAAGCGGATAAGAGCACCAGATGGCGTGCCAGAGGGGGAGTGTCAGCATCCTCTGCCTCTCTCAAAGCGACTTGAGCAGCTTAGAATGAAGTGCCGGTCGCCATGACAACAGGAAGAGGCGCCATCCTCCTGGAGATGCATTTCAGCATGTAGTTGCCTCCCTGTAAGCCAGCCTAGGTGGTTGCCTCACCTGTCTTCATAAGGCTCTGTGAGCTATGTAGTTTGGGGCTCATTGAGCCTTCACCCCTCTACCCCGCAGTCCAAGATTTCCCAAGAATTCTGATGGGGTAACTTGTCCAGGAAAAACTCTTGATTTCTCTTTCCCTGGAGAAAGTCAGGTAGCCCAGGTGGCCGGGGTTCCACTTCCAACTCTATCTTCACCTGCCTGGTGCCTCTGAGTTCTCACCCTACTGTGCCTCCTTTTAAATTAAAAAAAAAAATTTTTAATTTCATTGAAGCATAGTTGATTTGCGATGTTGTGTTAATTTCTGGGTCCAGCAAAGTGACTCAGTTATAGATCTAAATATTCTTTTTCATATTTTTTCTGCTGTGGTTTATCGTAGGATATCTAATCTAGTCTCACGCGCTGTACAGCAGGACTTGGTTGTTTATCCATCCTATATATACTAGTTTGCATCTGCTAATCCCAGACTCCCAATCCTTCCCTCCCACCCCTTGTCAAGCACAAGTCTGTTCTCTGTGACTGTGAGTCTGCTTTTCGTTCATAACTATGTCCATTTATGTTTTATTTTAGATTCCACATGCAAGTGGCATCATATATGCTTGTCTTTCTCTGTTTGACTTACTTCATATGATCATCTCTAGGTCTATGCATGTTGCTGCAAATCGCGTTGTTTCTTTTTCAGGGCTGAGTAATATTCCATTTAAATCTGTGCTGCATCTTTATCGGTGCATCTGCTGATGGACATTTAAGTTGCTTCTGTCTTGGCTCTTGTGAATGGTGCTGCTATGAACACAGGGGTTCGTGCATCCTTTTGAATTCCAGTTTTGTCTGGGTGTATGCGCAGGAATGGGATTGCTGGGTCATATGGCAACCCTATCTTTAGTTTGTTTCAGAAACCTCCACACTGTTTTCCATAGTGGCTGCACCTAAAAAAAAAAAAAAAAAGAAAAAAATTGGGTGAATTTCACATAACTAAAACCGATCACTTTAAAGCCAGCAGTTCAGTGGCGTTTATTTCTCCTTCTTAACTGTGCTGGGCCTTCACTGCCGCATGCAGGCTCTCGGCCAGCAGGGCCTACTGTCTGCCGTGGTGGCTTCTCTTGCTGGGAAGCACCTGCTCTGTGGCACCAGCTCAGTGGCTGTGGCGCCTGGGCTTAGCTGCTCCACGGTGTGTGAGATCTTCTCAGACCAGGGATCGAGCCCACGTCTCCCGCATTGGCAGATGGGTTCTTTACCCTGAGCCTCCGGGGAAGTCCAGTTCAGGGGCATCCAGCACTTTCCCCAGTGTTGTGCGACACCCACCTCTGTCTAGTTCCAAACAATGGTCAACCCCTCCAGGTAATAATCCGCACCCGTTAAGTAGTCCCTCCCCAGCCTCCCCCGCTGCCCCAGGCCCTGGCAACCCTAAATCTGTCCTGTCTCTTGTGGATGTGCCTTTTCTGGTTATTCCAAATAAATGGAAGCATAAGATATGTGTCCTTTAGGTTCCGGCTTACTTCACCCAGCGTAATGTTTCTGAGGTTCACCCACGTCGTCACACATACCAGCACTGGGTTCCTTGTTATGGCCAAACCATATTCCATTGTACGGCTACACCATAATCTGTGTGCCCATCCATCCGCTGATGGACACGTGGGTTATTTCCACCTTTCAGCAACTGTGGATGCTGCTGCTGTGAACATGTGTAGACGGGATTTGTCTGAGTCCCTCTTTCCAACCCTTTTTGGGCACAGGCTTTTTTGCACCTTTCATCTGCTCCCCCAGCCATACACCTGACCCCCTGACCCTGCACTGACCCCCCGACCCTGCACCCCCCCCGACCCTGCACCTGACCCCCGACCCTGCATCTGCTCAGGGCATCCTGGAGACGGGGTGAGGTGGGCTTCACCACCTTGTTACCTAGACTAGTCACACAGAACCCTCCTCCCCCAGTGTCGCCTCTCCACCTGGCCACACCTGCTGTATCCTCTAAGGAAGGGCTCTGGGAAGAGCCAGATTTCATCTGCCCTCCAGCCAAGCCATTAACAGAGCCTGTGTGCCTCCATCCGGGCGTCGGGGGAGCTTCTTTCTGACAGCTGTTCCCCGAGCCAGCAGCTCAGCTCCCAGGCTCACTCAGATAGAAATTTCATTTTCACTCATCAAAGCAGCTATCATCACTGGGATGAGGTGCTGCTGCTGCTGCTAAGTTGCTTCAGTCATGTCTGATTCTGTGCGACTCCATAGATGGCAGCCCACCAGGCTCCTCCGTTACCCTGGGATACTCCAGGCAAGAACACTGGAGTGGGTTGCCATTTCCTTCTCCAATGCATAAAAGTGAAAAGCAAAAGTGAAGTTGTTCAGTCATGTCCGACTCTTGGCGACCCCATGGACTGCAGCCCACCAGGCTCCTCCGTCCATGGGATTTTCCAGGCAAGAGGGATGAGAGTGGAGCCCCTAAATTCAGGGGAAAGTGTTCATACCACAGAGAGCCACGCTTGGCATGGCTGTGAAAAGCATGCCCTTCAACGTTCCCAGCGACCTCCCCTCTCCCCCCAAACCCCCCACCCCATCATCACCTTTAGAAGCAATGAACTTACCCCGCCCCACTAACCTGACACCGTTCAAGGGCTTTACCCACATCCCCCACCCCCAGCATCCTCTGAGAAAATGTCAATATCATTTCCATCTGATAAGAAGAGCGAGGCTCAGAGAAGGGGTGTGATTTACCCCAGGTCAGCCAGCTAAAAAGTGCTGAAGCAGAGATTCAGGCTTAGCACTGTTTCCAAAAGCTGTGCTCAGAATCACTGCAAAAAAAAAAAAAATCTGCATTCACGCTCACCCAGTCCTTCCCCTAGAAAGGATGCACTGGCCCATGGTCAGCTGGATGCCACCACCTTGCTAGGGACACTTTGGGGTCCATTCACTACCCTGCCCTGGGCATGCACATCAGTAGTTAATATCTCCCTCAGTCCAGGACGGACATTATTGGCTCAGCATCTTTGCCACGGATGAGTAGAGTTCCGTGTTTTCCAGTCTTTTCTCTGTTCTGCCCCCAGGGGCTGCCTTCAAGCGCAAAGGCCAGCAGTGCCTCTAGATAAAGCGTGGGCAGGAGCATGAGCCTGGACTGCCCAAGATACAGACTCTGAGACGAGGACTCACGTGCTCGTAGTGGACTTGGAGCGGATCCCAGGATGGAGCAGACGAGTTGGAGAGTGGACGAACGGAGGAAGACAAGGAAGACCGAGGAGCCAGGCTGGGTGGATCAGTGAGGGCATCGCTCTGCTGGGGCTGCCGTAACGGAATGCCACAGACAGGGGCTTCGGCCGCAGGCATTTATCTTCTCACGGTTCTGGAGGCTGGAAGGCCAAGGTCAGGGGGCAGCGGGGCTGGTGTCTCCTGAGGCCTCTCCCCGCGGCTTGCAGAGGCTGCCTTCCCGCTGCTTCCCCAGCGGGCTGCTCATCTGTGTGTTCAGCCCTGGTCTTATCCGAACCCCAGCCCTGTGGGATCAGGGCCCACTTTATCTCTGTGACCTCCATAAGGGCCCTAGCTCCAGATACAGTCCCACTGGGCTCACACTCAGTTCCACCTATGACTTTAGGGAGACACACTCCATCTGCAAGAGGGAAGTGGTTGTGGCCGCTGCCCTGCTGAGACGCTCTGACAGGTGGGGCACGCGTGAGCTGTCCCTCGTGAGGTCCAGGGAATCAGGGCACCTGCCCCCATCTCTCACCCTGTGTGGTTGAAGGACGCTCCCCGCGCATCAACCCCTCGCCTCCTCCAGGCTGCCCCGGGCGCACACCCAACAGATGCCCTTAGCCAGAGACAGCAGTCAGCAGGGAGTCACGGGGCCCACAGCACGGAGCCACTGGGGTGCCCGGGCACGGTGAGGGTCCCGGGGACGCGCCACGGGGCATGCTGCCCACTCCCACCACTGCCCAGTCCTACTCAGCAGAGCCCACCCTGCCCTCCACGAACCCAAGGTCTCCCCAGTTTGAGAAGCTTCCACCCTCTGGGTGCCAACCCAGCATATGCTGGTGAGTAATAGAGCCCCCCACCTCCCTGAAGCTCCCACCTAGTCGAGGAAAAAGCAGAAGTCGCAGGGAGCAATGCCATCATGACAAAGTTCAGGGGACTTGGGAGAATTTATATACTAATGACCCAGCTCATCTTTCAGGTCAGTAAAAGGCCTACTGAGTGTCAGATGCTGTACCGGGGACTGAGAACTGAAAGTCACAGGAAGTATAACTATTCCTTTTTAGAACCTTTTCAGTTTCAAGTGGCAGAAAAATAAGTCTGTCGCTGTAACTGTTTCAGATATAGCTGTATCCAGGTGTCCAGGCAACATTACCAGGCGTCCGTCTTTCTCCAGCAGTGAGGAGGCACTCACCAGGCACTGCCAGGCTCTCTGCCATGTGGCTATTTGTTTCTTTTCTCTACCTTCCTCTCAGCTCAATTTGCAGCCGAGAAATGGATGCGGGAGTCAGGCCGACTTGAGTTGGAATCTGCCCTTTACTCACGAGGTGACATCGCTCTGGGCCTCGGTTTCTTCTTCTGTAAAACGAGCACAACACAACCTGTCCTGTGGGGCTTTCAGAACAATTAAGGGACACGATTGCCGGAAACACGTGGCACATCGGTAAATATCCCCCCCCACCCACCTCTCTCCTCTCTCTACTGAAGAACCACTAGAGACCAAGATCCAGAGTTCTTAGTCCCGAGAAATTATGATAAAGGGTCTCAGGAACTCCTCAGATATCAACCCTGTCTGCAGGGCGTGTAGCTAGCAAGTCCTGTCCACTGCTCATTTGCTCTTTCACACGTGTGCGTCCAAGCTGTCGGTTTAACTCAGTATAGGTTGGTGTGGGCCCCACACCACACTCGTGGTCGCCTTCTTTACCATCACCACCCACAGGACCTGAAAGTGTACCCTTGACTTTATGGACCCCCCCCATCAGTTATCCTTTGAGGAAGAGACCATCGAACTCGCAAGGTTCGGGGTTAACTGGTGTCCCCCAGCCTCTTTGTTTGCGGTGCCCGGAGCAAGACTTGGAGACCAAGCGGCCTTGCCAGAGGTCACACAGCCTTCCCCACCCCCACCTGGCTCCTTGTTCTGCGAGGGCCCGCCCCTGCCCCCTCTCCTTCGTGGCGCGGGCGCGCGCGTGTGTGTGTGTGTGTGTGTGTGTGTGTCTGTGTATGTGTGGAGGGAGGCAGAAAGTCCCCGGCAGGGGTGATGGAGGCAGAGAGCCTGGTGGCAGTGGGTGGGGTGAGGAGGGTTTGGCGTGTGTGAGCGTGTGTGCATGTGTGCGTGTGCATTGTGCATGTGTGTGTGCACACGCGTGTCTGTACTGTGTGAACCAGCCTCTGTGTGTCCTGTGTCCCTTCTGCTCCTTTGCGCACGTGTGTGTGTGTGTACATATGTGTGTGTGCTGTGTGAGCCGGCCTCTGTGCGTCCTATGTCCCTGCTCTCCTTTGCGCGCGCACGTCTGTGTGTGCATGTGTGTGTGTGCGTGCGTGTGTGTGCCCATGTGTGCGTGCGTGTGTGTGAGCCAGCCTCTGTGTGTCCTGTTTCCCAGCTGCTCCTTTGTCTGCGCTTTTGCATCCAGACAACAGAGACGGCAGGCAGCGTGTGTGCCGTTCTCACCCAGCCTATCTCGCAATCCGTCTGCAAACAGACGCCCCGCACCTGCTCCCTGGCCTCCCCAGCCGCCCCAGCAGGTGCTGCAGCCGGCCAGCCTCTCCCCGTCCTCCCCGCCCTCCCAGCCTATTTCTTCTCCTGTAAGGGCAGATGCTGGCAGAGCCAGGGAGGGGCCGGAAGGAACCGGAAAGGGGAGTCGCTCCCTGCAGAGCCTCACGCCCAGGCCCGGTGCACACACAGCCCCATCAATGCATGCTCTGCACACTCACCAAACCCTGCTCACCCCACCCACTGCCACCAGGCTCTCTGCCTCCATCATCCCAGCCTGGGACCTTCGGCTTCCCTCCGGTCTGCTCCCCTCACTCCAGCCAGAAGAGTCTCAAAATGCAAAGCTGACCTCATTGCCCCCCGCCGCAGCCCCACAGCCCTTCAGGGTCGCAGGATGAAGAGTAAGCGCCTTGCCTTCCCGGTAAGGCCCTGCCTTGGCTGATTCCTGCTGACGGTCCCGTGTCCATCCCCCACCACGCTCCTGCTCCATTGCCACTCGGCCCCTGCCGCCGGCCCTGCCCGAGTGCCTTTGTCTAGGACAAGGACACTTGGAGAAGGGGTGAAACCTTCTCCAGCCTCCTGGTCAAAGTCACGGCCGTTTGTTACACACATTCCTTGATTGACCCATGTCCCGCCCCTTCAGGGCTGCTTTTAGTTTGAGATTACATAGCTATTTGTTTGTCTGTGTGTATACACACATGCACACACACACACACACACCAGCTCGTGAGATCCTTTATGGGAGGAACCTGCTGTTTTTCCACCATCACACCACCAGAGCTTGCCCCGGGCTCTGACTCACAGGTGGCCCTCCATGTATGTTGGTCGAAAGAACGACTAAACCTTCAGGTGTAAATGCTGCAGTTGTGGAACGCTTCTCAGAAACCATTTTATAGATGGATAAACAGAGACCCAGAGAAGGAAAGTGACTCATCCAAGGCTTTGTTGCAACGCAGGCATGCTGATGGTATGACCTGTGTCTGCCTTCCAAAGGTCACCCTCTCCTTTAGAAGCCAATCCACCAGCTCAAGCGCCCATGCTGAAATGGCTGCAGAGCCGCTGTCTGCTTGCCAGAACTGGTCTCCCTTTGTGAGCTAGTGGTGTGTCCTCATCCCTTGCTCCAAACACCTGCTGCCATCGCCTTGAGCCCCTCTCGCCCCTCTCGCCGGGTCCTCCCTTTCCTGCAGCCCATCATCTCCTCCCCCGACTCAGACACAGCGTGAACCCCATCCTCACCGAGCCCCAGAGCAGAAGCAAATGCAAAGCTCTTGAAGAAGACTACTAAGGAAATTCGGGGCAAATAATAGTCACTGAGCATTTACTGTGTTCCAGCTCCTGGGCTAAACGCTCAAAGTGCAACGGCTGTAACAGCCCACGGTACCAGTACTGATATTACCCCCATTTTATAGACACAGAGGGACACAGCTAGGGGTGTCTGAGCCAAGACTCAGCCCCAGCAGTCTGCATCCAGATCTGGTCCTGTTACACCTTCCCGGGCTCTCCGAGTGCCCCCCGCACTGGTCTGGGAGCAGCCGCCCAAGCAGTCCTCCCTGCCTCCCCAGCCCCACGCAGCCACGCTGCAGCCACTCTGCAGGAACAGCGCATTCTTTATTTATGAGATGCATCTGGACTCTCCGTAGATCGGCTGGGAATGCTGCGGCATCTGCAGGCAGGAGGCAAAAGTTCTGGAGGCCAGAAGTCCTCCAGGAGGCAGACAGGGACGGAGCTCAGGGCACCAGACTCTAGCAGGGGCGCCCAGCGGGTCTCCAGAGCACAGAGTGGGAGTGGAGGCAAAGTGATCCGGGCTCTGGGTCCTCTCTGCATCCCGGCCTTCCCCGGCAAGCAGCAGGGAGCCCGGGCGGGCTGGCGGCACAGAGACGGGACACGCGGGCGCTGGGCATCTCAGCAGGCTCCCACAGAACCCCGCAGGGCAGGGGCTTCCTGCGCCCACTTCACAGGGGAGGAAACAAGGCCGTAGAAGGTGGGAGGCTCTTTCTGAATGTTTAACCCTGCTTTGCCAGCCCTGTCCTCGACAAAGAAGGGAATTAAAGTGGTTTATTGGGCTTCCCTGGTGGCTCAGATGGTAAAGAATCTGCCTACAATGCAGGAGACCTGAGTTCGATCCCTGGGTCAGGAAGATCCCCTGGAGAAGGGAATGGCAACCCACTCCAGTATTCTTGCCTGGAGAATCCCATGGACAGAGGAGCCTGGTGGGCTACAGTCCATGGGGCTGCAAAGAGTCAGACAGGACAGAGCGGCTAACACACACGCGCACACACAATGTGGCTCATAAGCGTGCCCTCAGGGGCTTCCCTGGTGGTCCAGTGTTTAAGAATCTGTCTTGCAATGCAGAGGACACAGCTTCAATCCCGAAGGCCGGGCAGTAGCTAAGCCTGTGTGTCACAACTGCTGAGCCCACACACTGGAATTACCGAAGCCTGCACCCCTCAGAGCCCGTGCTCCACAGCAAGAGATGCCACTGCAATGAGAAGCCAGTGCCCTGCAACGAAGAGAAGCCCCTGCTCACTGCAAGTAGAGAAAGCCCTTGTGATGCAATGAAGGCCCACCACAGCCAAAAAAATAAATAAATAGATTTTTCTTGACTTAAAAATTCTTTCAAAAAGATTAAGGATGCCCTCAAGCCCAGGCAAAAACTAAATATGCAATAGAAAACATGAGGCTCACAGAAAGGAATGTGGAGTCAGGGATTAAGCTCCTCCTCCAAATGCCTGCCACCTGGTACTGCCTAGTTGCTAGTGGTGGATTGTACTTTGGTCCCGAGCACCCTGGCAGTCAAAGCAAAGAGGGAATGCAGTTCCTTTTGAAGGTATCCAAGGTCTACAAGGAGAAAGGAAACTAGAAACACAGGTGTGGCAGAGAAACAGAGGAGGAACATCAGGCCCCCTAATCAAATCTCAGATTCTAAAGTTCCTAGAAATTATCCCACCAATCCGTATTCCACCACCCCTTTCCCTGCTCGACCTGCCCAGGGTAGAACAGTCTCCTGACAGCCTCTAGGAGGTGTGTTTTCACATGTGACCACCAGGTGGCGGTGCGGCGCAGGTCTCGGGTGGAAGTTTGTTAGATACCCAAGGTGGCCCAGTGGGCTGGAGGGGCCGGGACGCGCCTGAGCTACCTCGGTGAACTAGTGTGGAGCCTTCGGTGGAACCTCAGTGAAGAAATCGGTCTCAGGCTAGGTCAGACTGCACTGCTTCCTCAGAGAGGAAGGAGGAAGAGCCCTGACTAGAGTGTCACGAGTCCCTGGTTTTGAGTCTCAGCCCTGCTTCCCATTTTCCGTGCAAAAAAGCACATTCACTTGCACGTGCGAGCCAGTCTTCTTACCTGAACAAGGGGTTGATAACGCCTTGCTGGAGGAAGAGGAGACGGAGCCAGCGATGGAGAGATCGTGGTCACTAAGGCCAAGAACAGCCGGCGGTTGCGGTGCGGGGGGTTGGGGGAGGGGGAGTGAAAGAACAAGAGCTTGTAAGATACAGGTGAGGAAAAAGGGGGCCCAAAGGAGGCCCAAAGGAAAGCCACCAGGGCCCCTGGTTAGGAGAGGAAGTGGTCAACGCTTGTGTTTCTTCTCATGGGTTTAGGGGTTTAGAAGAGTTCAAAGAGCCAGGAATTGTTCAAGTGTCGATGACAAACCCATCTTAAAATTAAAAATAAAAATAAAAACACAGCGAGGTGTTTTTCGGTTCATGGGATAAACAGCGCAGCGGGTATTTGCATAACAGGATGGTAGGGCTCATTTCTGCCCTCTAGGGCTTACCCTGCCTTGGTTTTGCTTTCATATTGCCTTCGAAGGCAAGTCCCAATCTCACACCTGTCACTTCACAAGCCTAGCGCGTAGAGAGCATCTCCTTCCAAATGGTCCCGAAGTTCCAGAGCGGCCTCTCATTGGCTCCCCCAGGATCACATGCCCATCCCTTGGACCAATCGCGGTGACTGTTACCGGGCCCTCCGGTGTTCTCCTCTCCTCTGGAATCAGGCGAGTCCTCCGCGGACTCGACCCAGAGAGGAGACGGGCGATGCTCTGAAGTGAAACTGGGGTGAAAAGGGCAGACTGTCACCTCCAGGAGGCACCGGTCACAACCCGCAGGACCGCCTCCCCCACGTTTTTGTGTCAAGAGAAGATTCAGGAGCATGAGGCAGAAAAAGAGCCTCCTCGTCCTGAGATATTTCCCCTCCACCAGTCTTGTAGTTAGGCGATGGGCAAACAGCCCTAGGAAGTAGGGATCGGGGGTGGGCGCTTGTGCCAGGCTCGGCTCCCCCACCGCAGTGGGGCTCGGGGTGGAGTGGGGGCTTCTGAGCTCAAGTCCCTCAGTTGGGGGCGATGGCCTGGGGGCGAGGGGGCGGCGGTTGAGTGCCTGGCCCTGTGACCAGCTCGAAGCAGACCTCAGTAGGTGCCGTTTCTTAACAAAGGGCTGCGGTGATGAGCTCCGTTACTGGAGCCATCCTTGCTCTGGTCCTTGTTAGTGATGAATAGGTGCTCCACGCAGCCGCTTCTGGCAGGATTCCGGAAAAGGCTCCCTCGCCAGGCCTCGCTCACCCTCCTCTCCCTTCTTTCTTCGCTCTCCCTCCGCCCCTCCCTATCATAAACACACTCAAGACGTGTAAAATCTTCCACTTCTCGCCTCCTTTCATCCCGGGTGGTTTCTTTACTTTCTGTCTGACCTGTCCCACCATCATCTTTGTCAGGGCCTCTGTGCTCCCAGGGCGGGGGGTAGGGGAGGTGAAGGAGAAAGTTTCATTAAGTCTGAGGACCCTGTAGACCAGACAGGTAGGCAGGAAGCTTCGGAGCTTGGTGCTTGCTGCGGGGCCTTAGACAAGTCCCTTTCCCTCTCTGGCCCAAAAGGATGTTGGCGTGAGACCATAGTCCCAGACCCTGTGGTGGGTCACGTGCACCACGAGTGGGGTTCTGCGCCATGGGTGTTCTGTGCCTAACACTCACTTCTGAACAAACAGCATCAATAATTCCAGTGTCCCTTCCTTTATAACCTAGGAGAACTGGTCTTCCGGCAAGATAGGAAAAATAATTTCACGCTCCCTTTCCTCCCCTCCCATGATCACCCCTGACAAATTGTCTCTTTATTGCCTGTCACTCCAGCCGTCATCTCACATCTGGGGTTCCATTTTTTATAGTTGCCAGCCTCACTCTGGCTCTGACTGGGACTGGCTTTTAATAGGGTTGCCTTCAGATTCCAGTGAGGCTCGCCCCACTCTTTCACTCAGTAAATATGGCCTGCTTTGACCCCTAGGGACCCACAGCTCACTTAGGATAGATGAGAAGGTTCCCCAGTTATTCATACTAAAGTGTAAGGGGCTACTTTCTTAACTCTTTCAAAGGAGGATATGAACCTAGCAATTTACTGTTTACAAATCCCATTGTGCCTAGTATCTCTTTAATGCTCCGGAAGCTTTATACAACCCACAGTGAGCTCAGTGATCTTGAGGGCTGGGTGACCTCAGGCACGTAGCTTGACCTCTCTGAGCCTCTGAGCCTCAAGTTCTTGATGAGCTTTGTGGGGATAATGATAATGTCAAGGAGTTACTGTGAGGTTTAGATTATATCCCAGGTGAAAGAAACCAAGGGAATATATAGCATCAATTTTATCATCACTGTTATTGTTATGAGGAAGGTTGTAAGGGGGTTCGGGTAAAGACAGAGAACTATCAGAGTGAAAAGACAGAGAAAGTTAAAGTATTACTAATAACAATACTGAGAATGCAGCTTCCACAAAGTTTTCTTGAGCGCTTATTGAGTGCCTTGTGTATGTTCTGGGCACAGGCATATATAATATGTCCTTTAACTTTTCACAAGCAAAGGGGGTGGGCATTGGGTTTCCCCAGTTAACAGACAAGAAAACTGAGTTGACAAGCTGGTAAGCCCAGGGTGAGTGTCCCCGCTGTGATGGCCTCTGTTCCCAGGGGTGATTCCAGTTCAGAACTATCAGGGTCAGACAGGCACCCCCAGTGGAAGGTACAGCTTTAGGGGTACAACTTCCCTACATCCAGTGCTTTCTAGGGGCTCAGAGTGGAGACATTGCTGGGTGGAAAATGGCGACCAGACCCAACCCTCATCCAAGGCCTCAGCAAAACCTCAGAATCCACAGAGACTGACCTCATACCCCCCCTCTCTAAATTGTCCTCATCCCTGTGTCTTCCTAATGCCCACTCCCTAGGACTGACCATGAGACCACGTCCTGGACAGTATCCTTGCTCCCATAACAACACTTAGCATCTCCGCAGTGCCCTTCCTAAAGTCCTGCCAAACGCCAGGATCTGAACATGCCAACCTAATTCATACTAGGCTGTGAATGACTATACCACACTTACCTGCCCCATTTACCACTATATTCCTCAAGTCATTCATGATGCGAGACGCTCCACCAAAAAAAAAAATAAAAGATAATAACAGTTGTGTGTCAGGTACTTTTGAAAAACTCCGAACACTCTATTCTCCCTTCCAGAGAGTCATCTGCTATTGTTGTTCAGCCACTCAGCCGTGTCTGACTTTGCAACCTCATGGACTAAGAGAGTCAGGATTCACATTACACTCTGGCAAGCTGTGAGTATTCCTGCATTGTAGACACCAACAGTACCCAAAGCTACAGGACATAACTGTTTTTCAAGGAACCAAGTAACAATACCTGTAAAACAGCCATTGATAGATCCTAAGTGAGGACCCAGGTTCAATCCCTGGTCTTGGAACTAAGATCCCACAAGCCACGTGGTACAGCCAAAAAAAATTAAACAAATAAACTTAATTAAATAGTAAAAAGAGACGTGACTCTGTTGTACATTGGAAATGGGGCTTCCCCAATGGTTCAGCAGGTAAAGAATCCTCCTGCGATGTAGAAGACGCATGTTCGAGCCCTAGGTTGGGAAGATGCTCTAGAGGAATAGCAGCCCACTCCAGTATTCTTGCCTGGAGAATTCCATGGACAGAGGAGTCCGGTGGGCTGCACTCCAGGTGGCCACAAAGAGTCAGACACGACTGGGCACTAGAATGGGGGCAATAGTACCCCCAAAGAAGTGAAAATTGGTACTTGAGGAGCAAACAAAACAAAAATGAACCCCAAACATTATTCTTTTATGTGAAGCACAGATATACATATATGATGGACATGGATCTACATCATATTAACATCTGTGGCATTAAGACTCTGTCGGCAAAAGGGGAGGCAGTTTGGAAAACAATGTCTGAAAAGACGCTGGAGGGGTGGCAATAAAGGAAAAAAGCTTGAGAAACACTGGACTTGATAGAGAAGTTCCTTCCAAGTCTGACAGTCTATGAACACCTGATTCTAAGTGAAAGGGTCAGCAGGAGTACAGGGGGCCCAGGTTCCATCTCTGGTCAGGAAACTACATCCCACGCACCTCAACTAAGAGCTGGCACCACCAAAAAAATTTTAAAAACTGAACCCACAGGTGGGAACAAACCTGCTCTCATGGACTTAAACGTTTCCTCTCAAAATTCACAAGTTGAAGTCCAATCCCCAATACCCCAGAATATAAGGATATTTGGAGAAAGGGTATGTCAAGAGATCATTAAGTCAGGCTGTTAGGGTGAGGCTTTCATCCAAGAAGACTGGGGTCCCTATAAGAAGAGGAAGTACCAGGGGTTCACACACAGAGGAAAGTCCATGAGGACACAGGGAGGAGGCGGCTGTCTGCAAGCCCAGGAAAGAGCCCTCCCCAGAAACCAACTCTCGTGGCACCTTGATCAACTTCCAGACTCCAGAATCATGAGAAAGTAGATTTCTGTTGTTTAAGCCACCCTTGTCTGTGCTATCTGGTTTTGGCAAATGTAGCAAATGAATATGGAGAAGGCGATGGCACCCCACTGCAGTACTCTTGCCTGGAAAATTCCATGGAGGAGGAGCCTGGCGGGCTGCAGTGCATGAGGTCGCAAAGAGTCGGACACGACTGAACCACTTCACTTTCACTTTTCACTTTCATGCACTGAAGAAGGAAATGGCAACCCACTCCAATGCTCTTGACTAGAGCATCCCAGGGACAGGGGAGCCTGGTGGGCTGCCGTCTATGAGGTCTCACAGAGTCAGACACGACTGAAGTGATTTAGCAGCAGCAGCAAATGAATACACCTGGGATGTTTAAGGAAAGCATCACTACAGGGACATGAGGTCAGAGAGACCACAGTGGAGGCAGACCATGGCCAGCCTTATCGTCGGACTAGGAAATACTGGTTTGTTTTGTTCTTGGGGTGGGGTGGGCAGTGTGGGAGGGTTTTAGCAGGGGAGCAAAGGTCAAACTTTTTTTTTTAGTACCCACACTTGCAGCCCGTGGGATCGTAATTCCCTGACCAGCGGTTGAACCCATGCTGCCTGCACCGAGAGCACGGAGTCTTGACCCCTGGGCCGCCAGGGAAGGCCCCCACCTTACGTTCTTAATGGGGCCACTCTGGCTGCCGTGTGCAGAGCAGATTTGTGGTGCCGCCACAGAGTCACGTCCGACTCTCTGCGAACCCCAGGCTCCTCTGTCCAAGGAATTTCCCAGGCAAAAGTACTAGAAGGGGTAGCCATTCTCATCTTCAGGGAGTCTTTCCGACCCAGGGATAGAACCTGCATCCCCTGCATTGCAGGCAGATTCTTGACCACTGAGCTACCAGGGAAGCCTGAAGAACAGGTTGTTCCGAGGCAAAGTGGGATCAGGGAGACCGAGCGGGATGGAGAGAGAACGGCTTAGACCAATGTAGGCGCAACAGAGATGGTGACAAGGGGTTGGATTCTAGTACCTTCTGGAAGGTGCAGACATCACGATTCGCCAGTGCACTGGACTGTGGGGTGTGAGAGATTTTGGATTATTCCAAAGGTTTGGGCCCACACAGCTGGAAATGTGTAGCTTCTGTTGTGGATGGATTCTGTTTGAGATGTACGTCAGACATCCACGTGGAGGTGTGGAGGAAGGAGCTGATATTCAGGGATGGAGTCCAGAGGAGAGGTCAGAGCAGCGATAAGCTCCAGGGAAGGACTGCTTCCCAGCCCTCTCGCATCATCTGACTGAGGTCCTTGCTTATCCGCCCTACACACCCAAACCTCCTCATCACAGCACCTATCACAGGAGATTATAGCCCACTGTGGACTTGTCTGCCTTCCCCACCCAACTGCGTGAGAGAAAAGGTTTTGTGTCTCTTGTTTACCATTTGCCAGGGCCTGGGTGCACAGGAGGTCCCAGGCACGTGGCTGTTTGAATGAACGGGATACTACAAAGAGGGGTTAAAAAATTGACTGAAAGTGCCAGTGTTCCCAAATACTGTCTTCCGCTTCCTGAGCCAGATAATGTTATCTTTTCCAGCAGGCTGTTCAGAACCCCGCCCCTTCCTGACTCTATCAGACTTACTTATGACAGAGGAAGATAGTCCGGAAAATAGCCAGATGGCTTACGATTGTTAAGACAATCTATATACAAAGAACCGGGAGAGAGAGTAAGGGCGGGGCGGGGCGAGGAAGTTTGTACAGATCTGGCCGCTCAGGCTGCAAACTAATGGGAGATCCTTTCCTTGTTTTAAAAACCTTTAAGGTGGAAGGTGTTAAATGTGACTCCAGGGTAGTACGTGTGAGAAAGAACTGGGGAGAGAAAAAAGGAAGGTGTGAAGCTTTAAGGGAGAGAACTTGCTCCCTCCATGCGTGGCTTTTAAAAAAACACATGCTTGGGACAGTTTATTGGGAAGACAGGAATCATAAACATACGTGTACCTGAGTTTGGGGGAGAATGGATACATGTATACGTGTGACTAAGACCCTTAGAACTGTCCACCTAGAACTATCACAACATTGTTAATCAACTACATCCCAATATAAAATAAAACATTTAAAAATAAATATATGTGCACCCTCCCTGGTAACTCAGCCGGTAAATCCTCCTGCAGTGCCGGAGACCTAGGTTTGATCCCCGGCTCGGGAAGATCCGCTGGAGAAGGGATACGCTACCCACTCCAGAATTCTGGCCTGAAGAATTCTATGGACTGTATAGTCCATGGGGTCGCAAAGAATCAGACACAACTGAGTGACTTTCATTTTCACTTTCCATAAAACAGCAGCAAGGTTCTTGAAGGAAAAAAAGTCAGGAAGCAAAAATGAACAATAAAGACAGAAGCAGGTCGAGCCCAAGTCATTGTAGGAGACATGAGCAGCCCCTTCTCAGACATGAGCAGCCCCTTCTCAGACATGAGCAGCCCCTTCTCAGACATGAACAGCCCTTTCTCAGATATCAACAGCCCTTTCTCAGATATCAACAGCCCTTTCTCAGATATCAACAGCCCTTTCTCAGTGACTGATTAAAAAAACTAATTTTTTAAAAATTGGCAAGGATATAGAAAAACCTGCCAAAGTTGTGAACCAACCTGACCTAGTCCACATTTACAGAACACTACAGATTATACAGTGGACGTGAGAAATAGATTTAAGGGCCTGGATCTGATAGATAGAGTGCCTGATGAACTATGGAGGGAGGTTCGTGACATTGTACAGGAGACAGGGATCAAGACCATCCCCATGGAAAAGAAATGCAAAAAGCAAAATGGCTGTCTAGGGAGGCCTCACAAATAGCTGTGTAAAGAAGAGACATGGAAAGCAAAAGAGAAAAGGAAAGATATAAGCATCTGAATGCAGAATTCCAAAGGACAGCAGGAAGAGATAAGAAAGCCTTCTTCAGCGATCAATGCAAAGAAATAGAGGAAAAGAACAGAATGGGAAAGACTAGAGATCTCTTCAAGAAAATTAGAGATACCAGGGGAACACTTCATGCAAAGATGGGCTCAATAAAGGACAGAAATGGTATGGACCTAACAGACACAGAAGATATTAAGAAGAGGGGGCAAGAATACACGGAAGAACTGTACAAAAAGATCTTCATGACCCAGATAATCATGGTGATGTGATCACTCATCTAGAGCCAGACATCTTGGAATGTGAAGTCAAGTGGGCCTTAGAAAGCATCACTACGAACAAAGCTAGTAGAGATGATGGAATTCCAGTGGAGCTGTTTCAAATCCTGAAAGATGATGCTGTGAAAGTGCTGCACTCCATATGCCAGCAAATTTGGAAAACTCAGCAGTGGCCACAGGACTGGAAAAGGTCAGTTTTCATTCCAATCCCAAAGAAAGGCAATGCCAAAGAATGCTCAAACTACCGCACAATTGCACTCATCTCCCATGCTAGTAAAGTGATGCTCAAAATTCCCCAAGCCAGGCTTCAGCAATACGTGAACCATGAACTCCCTGATGTTCAAGCTGGTTTTAGAAAAGGCAGAGGAACCAGTGATCAAATTGCCAAGATCCGCTGGATCATGGAAAAAGCAAGAGAGTTCCAGAAAAACATCTACTTCTGCTTTATTGACTATGCCAAAGCCTTTGACTGTGTGGATCACAATAAACTGTGGAAAATTCTGAAAGAGATGGAAATACCAGACCACTTAACCTGCCTCTTGAAAAATCTGTATGCAAGTCAGGAAGCAACAGTTAGAACTGGACATGGAACGACAGACTGCTTCCAAGTAGGAAAAGGAGTACGTCAAGGCTGTATACTGTCACCCTGTTTATTCAACTTCTATGCAGAGTACATTGTGAGAAACGCTGGACTGGAAGACCCAAGCTAGAATCAAGACTGCCGGGAGAAATATCAGTAACCTCAGATATGCAGATGATACCACCCTTATGGCAGAAAGTGAAGAAGAACTAAAGAGCCTCTTGATGAAAGTGAAAGAGGAAAGCGAAAAAGTTGGCTTCAAGCTCAACATTCAGAAAACAAAGATCATGACATCCGGTCCCATCACCTCATGGGAAATAAATGGGGAAACAGTGTCAGACTTTATTTTGGGGGCTCCAGAATCACTGCAGATGGTGATTGGCAGCCATGAAATTAAAAGACGCTTAGTCCTTGGAAGAAAAGTTATGTCCAACCTAGATAGTATATTCAAAAGCAGAGACATTACTTTGCCGACTAAGGTCCGTCTAGTCAAGGCTATGGTTTTTCCTGTGGTCATGTATGGATATGAGAGATGGACTGTGAAGAAGGCTGAGCGCCGAAGAATTGATGTTTTTGAACTGTGGTGTTGGAGAAGACTCTTGAGAGTCCCTTGGACTTCAAGGAGATCCAGCCAGTCCATTCTGAAGGAGATCAACCCTGGGATTTCTTTGGAAGGAATGATGCTGAAGCTGAAACTCCAGTACTTTGGCCACCTCATGCGAAGAGTTGACTCATTGGAAAAGACTGATGCTGGGAGGGATTGGGGGCAGGAGGAGAAGGGGACGACAGAGGATGAGATGGCTGGATGGGATCACGGACTCGATGAACATGAGTCTGACTGAACTCCGGGAGATGGTGATGGACAGGGAGGCCCGGCGTGCTGCGATTCATGGGGTCACAAAGAGTCAGACACGACTGAGTGACTGAACTGCACTGAACACCGAACAATGGCAAGGTTTTAAAATATTCAAGTCTATCGGAAATAGACCATAATCTGGGCCATGAAATAAGTTTCATTAGAATATTGAAATTTTGAGTATGTTCTCTGATCACTATTAACGAACTAATAACAATAAAGTATGTAGGAAATCCCAAATATTCAGATAGCATATCCCTAAGTAATTCATGGATCAAAGAAGAACTCATAAGGGAGACTGGAAAATATCCAAGTGAGTGATAATGAAAACACATCAAATCACAACTTCTGGGAAGCAGCTAATGCAGTGACTGCGGGGAAATTCTTAACTCTGACTATATGGGCATGTGTGCACGGGTGCCTGCTAAGTCGATTCAGTGTGTGTGACTCTCTTCAACCCCATGGACTGTAGCCTGCCAGGCTCCTCTGTCCACGGGATTCTCCAGGCAAGAATCCTGGAGGGGGTTGCTGTGCCCTCCAGAGATCCTCCCCACCCAGAGAGCCAAGCTGTGGCTCCTGCATTGCAGGCAGATTCTTTACCCCTGAGCCACCCGGGAGGCTCAACTATGTGGTGTGTGTTAGTCACTCAGTCATATTTGACTCTCTGCGATCCCAGGCCGTAGTCAGCCAGGCTCCTCTGTCCCTAGGATTCTCCAAGCAAGAATACTGGAGTGGGTGAGTAGCCATTCCCTTCTCCGGGGGATCTTCCCAACCCAGGGATGGAACCCGGGTCTCCTGCATTGCAGGCAGATTCTTTACCATCAGGGAAACCCATATGGGGGGAGGGGCCATAATTAATGGCTCAAGGGTCTACCTTTAAAGGCTAGACCCAAGATGAATAAACTAAACCCTAAATAACAGAAGATGAAAAACAGGAAGGTTAAGAGCGAAACTCAGCGAAATGAAACACAGACGAACGACAGAGAAAATCAGCAAAGCTACACGCTGACCCTCTGAAAGGATTCACCAAACGGAAACCCACAGGCTAACACTAGGCCTTTTATTTTAGTATTACTTTTAGTTTTTCGTGCTGACTGTGCGTGGACTGGCCCACAGGGTTAACGGTGCATGCGGGTTACGGGGCGGGCAGACGAGAGAGCAGGTGGCAGCGTCCGCGGCTCCTCTGTTCCAGACAAGCACACGCGCCCTGCTCAGCGCCGACCCCCTCTGCTCATTGCTGGATCCTTCGGATGCTCTGCACCTGGAAGGTCTGGGCGTGAGAGCCCCACTCCCGGAAGTGCTTATAGTCGCCCGAGTGGTGGTCGCACTCCAGCACGTACTGAAAGCCTCGGTAGCCAGGAAACTGGGAGCAGACCCAGCTGGAAACGGGAAGGGGCAGGCCGTTACCTTCCGAGAGGCGCCAGCTTGGCCGCCGAGGCAGGGGCACAGCGGGAGCCGGGGGAGGCGGGGTGCTGCGAGCACACTCCAGCCACCGCGCGCTCCTGCCCAGAACGCGCCCTGCTCTGCCCGCCACGGGCGTCTGCACGGGCATCTGTCCGCCAGCAACACCCTTCCGGCCCTTCTTTGCCTGGTCGAGTTAATATTTATCGTCCAGGTCTCAGCCCGATCTTCACTGCAACGGGGGAGGTCTGACTTCTCGTCCAAATTAGGCCACGGTCCCCCATCGTATGTTTGTAGCACTCGCGTAATTAGGTAATTAACAGATTATTTGTTAAAAAAAAAAGTCATGCTCCTCTGCCAACAGTAAGCACCTGTGTGCCCTAGTTCATTGTTATTTAGTGCCTACACAATGCCTGGCACAATAAATATTTGATGAGGAAAGGGAGGAGGAAGAAGAGAGGAGAAGGGGGAGGGAGGAGGGGAGAAGGGGGAGGGAGGAGGGGAGCAGGGGGGGGGAGGAGGGGGAGAAGGGGGAGTGGACGGCAGGAGGAAGAAGGGAGGAGTCTTCCTCTTCATTGACCCTCACATTGTTCAGGGCTAGACAAGGGCTGGTGTCTCCTTCTCTGAGCTTCCCTTCCCTTTCTGTAAGAGGGAGGCGGACTCGAGATTCCCAAGAGGTCCATCCTCCTCAGGAGGTGTCCCCCCAGCCCTCTCAGCCTCCCCTCTGTCTCTGCAGAGCACAGCCTCGATCCACTTACGCCCCCGAGTGGACGTGGAAGGAGCCCACTTCATTGCCATCCCAGCCCATGGCCTGGAGGGAGGGATAGTCATCACTCAGCTCTCCTTTCCTGCCCAGGAAGTTCTCCTGCTCGAAGATGGTCAGCCTCGAGTCGCGGTGGTTCTGCAGGAAAGAGTCGGAGCTTCAGGGTGTCAGTCGGAAGCTCCAGCAGGCCCCCGCACCCTGGCTGTCCCCAAAAATCAGCCTTCCTCGCCAGCCCTCTGGAAGGACAGTAAGGCAACAGGCACTGGAAACCTTACAAGAGGCAAAACCTTCCCGAAATTTACACAAAATAAACAAGCCTTGGTGATAAAAGAAAAATATAAAATAATAAAAAAATCAATATGACACCCAACAGCAGGGAGTCAGGGGTAAGCTGGAGTGTTGCACTAGGGTTAAGAGCAGGGTGTGGAGATCTGGGTTCAAATCCTGATTCTCCACACACCAGCTGACTGAGCTTAAAAACATGCCCCACATATACCCAATGGAATATTACTCAGCCAACAAAAGAATGAAGTGATGCCGTTTGCAGCAACCGGAATGGACCTAGAGATTGTCATACTGAGTGAAGTAAGTCAGACAGGGAAGGAGGAAATAGCGTATGACATTCCTTACTTGTGGAATCGAAAAAGAAATGATACAGATGAGCTTAACTTACAAAACAGAAAGAGACTCACAGAGAACGAACTTAATGGTTGCCAGAGGGGAAAGATGGGGGATGGGATAGTTAGGGAGTTTGGGATGAACATGTACACACTGCTATATTCAAAATGGATAACCAACAAGTTCCTACTGTCTAGCACAGGGAAGTGGCTCAGTCATGTGGCAGCCTGGATGGGAAGGGCCTTTAGGGGAGAATGGATACATGCATATGTGTGGCTGAGTCCCTTTCCTGTTCATCTGAAACTACGGCAACATTGTTAAACTGGCTATACCCCAATACAAAATAAAAAGTTTAAACAGACAAGAAAACCTGTCCCACAGCATTTCTGAGCCTGCCTCCACATCTATAAAATGAAATTAACCACATCCACTTTTGCAGAACTCGGAAACTAGGTAAAGGCGGGGGTCGCTTCTGTGAGAGCCCGTGTAGGTCCCCATTTGGGCACCGGGGCTGGGCTGTCTGTGGAACAAGTGAACAGCCATAAGACAGTATACTAGGTAGACACCATGGAAAATGTCATAGGTGAGATTTAATCACCTGGAGGGTGACTGGATATATTTGCAGAGGGGGTAAGGCTGGTTTCCGAGCTTTAGATTCATTATGATTCAATTTGTACAACCAAATGATATGCATATGTAGATATATAGCCTTAGATGGTGTAGATACGCAGATCTAGACATTGATATGGACATCAGTCACTACAGATAGCATCTGTGGGTAGCACAGAAACCAAGGGAATCTCAAGTACCGATAACAGTAGGCTTCTGTCTCAGAAGTGTGGGTATAAGTGACTTTTATTTTCTTATTCAGCCATATTGGGTTTTTCCCTGAACTTTAGGGGATAAATACATGTGCTGTAGTTATTTAAAATTCATCAAAATTGTTTTTGAAGGAGAAAAACACACCTTTTTGAACCTCAGTTTTTCATCTGTAAAATGGGGGTAATAATACTTACCTCCTCCCATACTCTGTAAACAGTAGCTAAAACAAAATCAGGAACACTGACAATGAATTAGGAATAAGACATAGGACCCTTCTTTCTTACATCGCCCTGCCATCTCTGGTTGCCAGCCTCCCCAGTGTCCCTGAGTCATGAAAAGAGGGACACGAGGACTTCTCCGGTGGTCCAGAGGTTAAGACTCCATGCTCCCAGCACAGGGGGCACAGTTCAGTCCCCAGTCAGGGCACTAAGATCCCAGAGGGCGCACAGCGCGGCCAGAAAAAAGGAAAAGGGCACAAAACAGGAAGGAGCTCATATCACAACCGGAGTAAGCAATGGGCGGAGCGTCTGTGCTGGGCTCTGTGCACGTGGACATTTTCCCCCAGAACTTAAGTACCACGGCCCCAGTTTAAGATGAAGAAACTGAGGTTCAGAGAGGGGAGGGACCGCCACAGCTTGAAGCAGTGATACGAGAACCTGAACTCTGGACATCCAATTTCCAAGCCCCCACTGGAGGGGCTCAGCCCCCCACCCCAACCCTCAGGGATCAGGCAGTGTCAGGACTCACGGCGCAGGCCACCGGCCGGAAGGAGGTGAGCCGCTCGGCGGGGTAGGACGTGTTGCCGCTCCACGCGTCCCAGGATGGGTACTCGCCTCGCTCCAGCACATACTGCTGCCCTTGGAAGCCAGCGTGCTCAAAACCCACCCACCTGCCGACAGAGGGGAGAGGGTACAAGGGGTTAGGAGGCCTCCCTGAGTTCTAAACCAGAGGTTGTCATACAGAGGTGACTTTGCCCCCACCCCCACCCCACCCAAGGAGGCATTTTAAATGTCTGCAGGCATTTTTAGCTGTCTTGCTGGGAGTCCGGAGGAGAGAGATTTACAACTGGCATTTGTGAGTAGAGGCTGGGGACGCTGCTAAACATCCTCCCATGCACTGGGCACCCGCCATCACGGATCACCTGACCCCAAACATCCGCAGTGCCGACGTGGAGAAGCCCGCTGCCCCATGGTGCATCCTGCAGGCAGGGGACTGGCCCCTTGCAGGCACCTGCCACGCTCACGCCGTCCCCTGGGCCGTGCAGATGAGACTTGACCATGTGCTGACTTCAGCTTTGGCCATCTCATTAACCTCCGTCTCTCTTTTTAAGGTTTTCAAATTTACTTTATTTTTGGCTGCGCTGGGTCTTCGCTGCCGCGTGGCTTTTCTCTAGTTGCAGAGGGCAGGAGCGATCTCTAATCGCGGTGTGCAGGCTCCTTACTGTGGTGGTTTCTCCTGTTTTGGAGCACAGGCTCTAGGGTATGGGCTTCAGTAGCTGTGGCCCGTGGGCTTAGCTACCTCAAAGTGTGTAGAATCTTCCCCAGCCGGGGATCGAACTCGCGTCACTTGCACTGGCAGGCAGATTCTTTACCACTGGGCCACCAGGGAAGTCTCCCCTCTTTCTCTTTTTAAACAAAACATATCTCATGCTCAGAGCCTCAGTGAGGCAGCAACGCTTAACTAAAACTTACTAGCATTATTTTTCACTATATTTTTAGTTACCTTCCACTTTCGGCGAGTGATATGGACTTTTGATTTGTACCTAACAGAGACATTTCAGACCCAACACTGGATTTTGAAGGTCTGCCCCCACAGGGCTGCCTCAGTCAATGTGCAGACTTTGAATGGCACCACCGCCACCCTCCCAGCTACATTTGGGCAGTGCACAACCTGTGAAACCTTACACTGCCATCCTTCATGCTCCCCAGCATCTCAGACTCACGGAGGCACACCGGTACAGTTAGAGCCTGGGAAGATAGGACCTCGAACGCCTAAAAGTCCCAGCACCCCTCGCTAGATACCTTCCTGTCTCCCCAACCCCAACTCCGATCCCCCTGGACTCACGCGCCACTCAGCACTTTCAAAGATCGAACAGTCTCGAAGCCAAGCTCCAGCACGCTGGGGCATTCGGCCGTGAACTCATGCCGCCGGCCCTGGAAGCCCTCCTCATCCCACACCACGATCTATGCCGGAGAGAAAAGGTAGGGACCCACATCAGAGTGCTGGGCAGCGGGGAGGAATGGGGGACGGTGAGGAGTTAGGGATGCGCCCCAGGACTCAGTGTGGGGCAGGCCAGGTAATACAGGGGCGGCAAACTCAGATGCCTTCAGGGTCCAGGGACGGGAGGGTGAGAGCTGAGACCCCAGGAGCACAGGCTCTGCTCAGCGCCACCTACTGTTGCCACATGGTAATGCGACCAACAGTCCAATTTTCCCAAGACAACCCCTGTAACTTTTCTGTGAGCTCTCCCGGTGTTCAAAGGCTGATGACAAATGCAGAGGTTTTAGGGTTTTTTTACTCTTCTTTTTTAACACAGAGGAAACCAAAGAATCATGCCCAGAGACTGTGCACCATCACCGGCTGGCCTTTTCTGCCAGTAGTAGTGGTGCTGGTCACTCAGTCCTGTCCACCTCTTTGCGACCCCGTGGACTGTAGCCACGCTCCTCTGTCCGTGGGATTCTCCAGGCAGGAACACTGGAGTGGGTTGCCATTCCCTTCTCCAGGGGGTCTTCCTGACCCAGGGATCGGACCCAGGTCTCCTGAGTTGCAGGCAAACTCTTTACCGTCTGAGCTACAGGGAAGACCTGTTACTTTCTGCCAGAGAGACGGTAAAAGTTGGGGACAGGAAGCCCCAGGTTCAAGTCAAGAACCTCTGTGTGTGACCTCAGGCAAGACCCTCTCCCTCTCACAGCCTCGACTACATCCTCTGTGAAATGGGCCCTCATTACCGCCTCGCTCCAGGGGTGAGGTGGGAACTCAGTGAAGGTGGGGCAGGGGTCCGCAGGACCTGGGTTTGACCTGTGCCCTCCCCCTCCAGACGTCACCACCCCCCACCCCCAGCGCCTCTCCCTACCTTCCAGTGTCCCGCCGACTTGGTGCACTGCAGAGACATGCCGCTCGTTTCCTAGGCGACAGAAGAAGGTGAGGAAGCTTCTACCCAGAGTCTGCTCCCCTCCTTGAAGCTGAAGTCTGGTTTGAGAAGATTGGTACCCAGGTGGGCTCCAGAAGTGCCCCAGATGAAGGGCAAAGTGCGGCTTTGGGCTGTCCCCCTCCTCCACTTTCCAGTACCATCTCCTTCTCTTCCATCCTCTCTCTGTCTCAGAATGAACCCATTCTGGGTCCCGCTCCTCTAAGCCCCCTCAGTGCTGATTTGTCTACTCAGTAGGGGGAATTTTCCGTGGCTGTGGGTGGGCGGGTGCTGCACCCCTGGCAAGTGCCAAGGTGCTCAGCTTGAGAGCCTCCCAAAGACAGCACCTGACCCAGAAAGGAGGCCCTAAGAGTGGAAGGTGAGGCCGCAGGATTACAGGAATCATCTGGGTTTCAGACGGCGGTCGCAGGTACTGGTCTCGAGGTCTGGAGCCTGGTTTGATGAGGATGGCATGCAGGATGACTCAGTGGTATCCCCCAGGACTGAGGACGAGGGGGCTCCCCTGCCTCCCAGGAGGCTCACCCACAGCTCGAATCCCACCCCTTCTCCAAGCCGGGGACTTACCGAGATGGACCCAGAGAACATGCCAGACCTGGGAACGGCCGAGGTCAGGCTCTTATAGGCAGGGAGGAGAGAGGGCCCCTGGGGGATGTAGCCCTGACTCAGCAAGTGAGTGACGGGAACAAAAGCCAGCCCTGCTTGTGGCTCCGATGGAGAGGTGTCAGCACCATTGGCCTCGGCTGGGAGGGAGAGGCCAGGGTGCCCCCATCGGGCATCACTCGTGAAGAAGGCAAGAGGAAGACGGTCCCCTCTGTTCAGCTCCACCCTAATCCAGCGGTGGACCAAGAGTCCAAACACCTCAGCCTTCCTAGCCGTGTGACCTGGGGCAGGTCCTCCCTCCTATTTCTTCTTGTAAAATGGAGCAAAGATAAACTATAAAATGGCATGAGAGTATGTCACATGCCTGGCACAAGCATTCCACAAATGCCTATGCCTTTCCTCTCTACCAGCTCCCTTCTGGTGGGGGCAATCAGGGTGGACTTCATGGCAGAGGTGGCACTGAAACTCGGTTCTGAAGGATGTGGAGGATTTATAGCAAGTGAGATGCTTTTGCTAGGCAAGAGTGCAGAGGTGGGAGTCTGGGGCTGGTGACCCAATGGGGCTGAAGGAGTGCAGAGGGATGCAGGCAGGACAGGTGGCTGGGCCAGATCCTCTGGGGCCCACAAAGCCCAGAGATGGTTCCAGCTGGCTCCATGGCCAGAAGGAAGGCGCTGGTGGTCTGAACATGCTTTACAAACTGTGCTGCACCGCCGAACAGCCGGGGTTCGTAGAATTCGCTTGGTCCACATGTCTCCCCTAACTCCCACCCTTTGAAATTGGCCCAAGAGGGTCCTCTCAAGGCACAGGGAAGAGCGTGCCTAGAAACCAGTTCCCTCCAGGTGAGCTGGAGAACATCCATGTCAGCTCACAGAGCTGTGAGCTGTGAGATGGCAATCCTAGTGCCCTCTGGGTGGGTTCTCTGCAGCCCAATCAAAGGCACAGCTTTGAGATCAGGTTGCCAAGAAGGTGAACGGCCAAGAATGCAGCCTCCGTAGCCAGACAGCCCGGGTTTACGTCCCACTCTTGGTGGCTGGGTAACCTTGAGCCTGTTACTTCGTCTCTCTAAGCCTCAGTTTCCTCATATGTAAAATGGGTGTACAGGTAAATTGGGTTCAGCCTAAGAGATGCGGTATTGTGAGGGTAAATGTGAGTTACACACGAACAGCAACACGGTTCTGGAATGGCTCCTGGAACCTGATGTTCATCACGTGTCTCCATCATCGCTGGCATCATTGCAGCTAATTAAAAGAAATTATTGTCGACACATCTGCACTTCCGCGTTTATTGCCGCGTTACCCACAGCAGCCAGGATGTGAAAATAACCTAACTGTCCAAAATAGTGGATAGCTGAGATAACCTGATCATCCATCCACTCTTTATCCAATGAGTGGATATATAAGATGTGATATGTAGATACAATGGAATGTTATTCAGCCTTGAGAAACAAGGAAACCCTGCCATTTGTGACCCCCAAAGGCGCTATGCTAAGCGAAATAAATCAGAGAAAGACAAATACCGTATGATCTCACTTACATGTGGAACCTTAAAGGGCAAAATCAGAGAAGTGGAGAGTAAGATGGAGGGTACCGGGAGCTGGGAGGTGGAGCTTTAAGCTTCCAGTTAAAAGGTTAATGAGTTTGGGGACCTAATGGACAGCATGGTGATTATAGCTGGTAGTGTAACGTGTACTCTAATGATGCTTAGGGAACAGATCTTTCGTGTTCTCCCCACAAGAACATGAACAGTAACTGTGTGGATGGTGGGGAGGTGGCAATCACTTTGCAATTTGTAAATGTATCAAGCCAATGTTCGGCACACCTTTACCCTCTGTTGTGTGCCAGTTATATTTCAGTAAAGCTGGGGAAAATGATTCCTCTTAAATGTTTCTGCTAAGTCACTTCAGTCGTGTCCGACTCTGTGCGACCTCATAGACGGCAGCCCACCAGGTTCCCCCGTCCCTGGAATTCTCCAGGCAAGAACACTGGAGTGGGTTGCCATTTCCTTCTCCAATGCATGAAAGTGAAAAGTGAAAGTCAAGTCGCTCAGTTGTGTCCAACTCTTCGCGATCCCATGGACTGCAGCCCACCAGGCTCCTCCATCCATAGGATTTTCCAGGCAAGAGTACTGGAGTGGGGTGCCATTGCCTTTTCCGCTTAAATGTTTATTAAATACTTAATGACTACCCTTTATTACTTGAAAATCTTGTAAGAAAGCAAGAGAGCATGGTTTTTAAGAGCTGGGGTTCAGGAGTTCAAAACGTGTGACTTCCAATTCCGTTCTTACAGATGAGGAAATGGGCTGAGAGAGGGCAAAGGATTTGCTTCGGTTTCCTCGTCTGCGAAGAGGATGAACCCCAGCAACCCACCGAAATAATGAGGATTACAGGAACCACATCAGTCAGATGCTCAGAGTGGAGCCACCCAGCATGGGGGGAGAGGGAGGCATAGGAGGGGCCTGCACCGTTTGGCTGACCGCCCATTGCCATAGGGGACACGGAACTGCCCCAGACGTCTTGGCCTTGAAACCCAGACCTGTGGGTGGCCCCCACCGCAGGCATCTTGGCCCCCGTTCCAGTGGCTGCCCCGCCCTGCGGTTGCTGCCCCCACAACAACCAAGGCCTTGGCCCAGGATGAAAGGCTTGGGGGAAGGCTGGGAAGTGAGGGGGTGTGAGGTGGAGGGGTGGGCAGATGGCAGAGCTGCCCCTGGGTCATGCAAGGCGGAGCTGGGCTCCGTGAGGAGTCTGGAACCCTGGACCCCCACAGAAGAAACAAGAACCTAAGGAGAATCC
Organism: Nanger dama; assembly: GCA_917880005.1. Classification (NCBI taxonomy): domain Eukaryota; kingdom Metazoa; phylum Chordata; class Mammalia; order Artiodactyla; family Bovidae; genus Nanger; species Nanger dama. The sequence continues at coordinate 13,197,179 of CAKJTW010000053.1, read as the reverse complement.
CGTTCTCCTCCACCCCCTCACCACCACCAGGGGTCAGGGAAGCAGACTGCAGGCTGGCGTGGCCCAGCAGCGCCCCTCTGTCCCCCAGCGCTGGCTCGATTGTCAGTTTATCCTGTGTGGCCATGTTGAAATCCATGGTTCCCCCAGGCCTCAGTTTCTCCAAGTGTGAAATGAGGGGATTGGAGGAGATTTCTGGCATCCGTTCCCTTTTCCGACTCTTTATTGCTCCATTTGACATCCATCCCTGTCGCCATCACCCTTCCCTCTCTCCATCTGTATTTCTGTCTCCGTCATCCTTCTTTGTCACTCTCTACTTCTCCCAACCTGAGTCCCTGTTCTCTCTCCCAGCCGGTTTCCCTGTCTCCCTGAACCCAGCCCATTCCTGGCTCTGCTCTCTCTGTGCCTTAGTTTTGCTCATCTGACAAATGGGTATAATGAAAGTACCGGATAAGGTAGATTGCCCTGGGGACTGACCCAGACGGCAGGGGTAATGCATTAGTGCTACCCCTTGTCCTCTGTCTTCCTGGGCAGCAACTCCACAGGGACACCTGAGCCACTTGTAACCGCAGACATAGAGGCCCCAAGGGACAAACTTTCCTAAGGCCACGCGCCGCAGAGTGGCTGAGCCTGGATTCCAACCCAGGTCTCCAACCGGCCTTCTGGAGGCTCCCGCTTTCCCTGGATTGGCAGCCAGTGGGGACCCCATCACAGGCCCATACTCGGCAGGGGTTTTGAGAGGAGCTTCAGGGCAGGGGCCCGGCAGAGGCAAGGCCATGTGGCTGCCGGCCAGGGTTTCTGCTGTGCGTGCTGGGCTCACAATGGAAAGTGCTGCCCTCCGCAGGAACCCAGCAGGGCCGGGGCTCCAAGGCCCCCCGACTCTCTGCCTGGGGCCTGCTGAGCCAGCTGCCACTTTGTGCCACAGAAGACAGGATCTGGTGTCTGCCAGACTATAAAATGGGGGTCGGCCCCTGGTCACCCACTGCACCAAGCCTGCCCGCCTGCCTGTCCTCCAGCAGCAAATAGCAGGGCCCCAGGTAAGAGGGGACCCACCCTCAGCCAAGAGCCCCAGGGGAGGGAGAGAGGAGTGAGAAAGGGAGACAGAGAGCAGGGATAGAAGAGAGTCAGAGAGATGGGGGTGATCAGGAGACAGGTAGGGACAAGAGAGAGAGGAGGCAGAGCGAGGAAGAGAGGGAGGGAAGAAAAGAGAAGAAAGGAAGAGAGGTTGGGAAGAAAAGAGAAGAAAGACAAAGAACAGATAGATGTAGAGGTATAAACAGGGCAAGACACTGGGGGAGAGAGAAGCAGAGAGACAGAAGGGGAGACACAGAGAGAGGAGATGGGAATAAACAGGAAAACTGAGGGGGGAGGGGAGGAGGGAAGGGAGCGATTGGATAGAGAGAGGGACTGGGGGTGGGGGCAGGGGATACGGAAAGCACGTCTCCAGGCAGGAACCCAGTGGCAGCCCAGGGGACTGTGGATCCAGAGCCTGACTTTCGGGGTGGGGGGAAGCAAGAGCCTGCAAGCCACAGATGTGGCCCAGCTGGCTGGCCTCCCTACAGCTGGGCAGAGCATCCCGGACCGATGACAGTCCTTCTCAAGAGGCGGCCAGGGAGGGCTCTGCTTGCCCCCAGCTAGCTCTTCCTCACAGAAAGTGTTCAGGAAGCTGCAGCCGGGGACTCTTGATCTGGGAGGGGGGTCCTGGAGTCTCTGGGAACGGTCTCCAAAGTTAAAGGGGGCATTTTCCACCCCCTGGGGACAAAGACAAGGCATCCTTCAAACACCCAAGACGCCCATGACCCCAAAGTAAGGGGGAACTCCTGGAACTGAGCAAAGGCCTCTCTATCCAATGCCTACGTGGCCACAGCCCTTCTTTTAGAACCCTGACAGGCGTCTCCTGAGCCTCCCGCAGCCCAGGCCTGTGTCTGCACCCACACACCATTCCCAGGCAATCCCAGAGGCACGGTTTCAGAAAAAGGAGAGAGGAAGAGGCATTCGTGCAGTCTCTGGACAGGTGTTAAGTGAGCCTCTCCCATGTGCCCGGTGCTGAGCCAGGCATTGAGGACAGAAGGATGAGTTGATCAGGATAAGCAGGTGGCAAAGCCTCGGTGGCGCAGATGGTAAAGCGTCTGCCTGCAATGCAGGAGAGCCGGGTTCGATCCCTGGGTCAGGAAGATCCTTTGGAGAAGCAAATGGCAACCCACTCCATGGACTAAGGAGCCTGGTAGGCTACAGTCCACAGGGTCGCAAAGAGTCGGACACGGACACGACTGAGCGACTTCACTCAAAAGCCCAGTCGCTGGGTTTGTCTGCTGGCATTGAAACTGGAGGGAGTCCCACCACTTAGCAGCTGTGTGGCCTCGGGCAAGGTCCCTCCTCTCTGAGCCTCAGCTTGCTCCGAGGGGATAAGAGGTTATCCTGAGAGAAGGATGCTCCATTCATGAGCCTCATATCTCTCGGGCTTCCCCAGTGGGATATTCTTGCTATGAATCTGCTGGGGCACATGGAAGCTGCCCTGAGCCAAGAAGGCTGCTAAGTGATGAGAGCGTGAAAAGTGACTCCAGGGGGCAGAGAGGAAGGACATGACAGCCAGCAGGGTGCAGGCAGCTAGGAGGAATGAGGGGGTCCCCCGGAGGAGATGGGGACAGACAGCTTTCCAGGCGTCCGTCTTAAAAGGAGAAAGAGAGGAGGTGAGTTTGCAGGAGCCTGAGCATACAGGCGGGTGGGGGACGAGAAGCAGGGAGGCAGCCCGGGGGTTGCCGGGCCTGTCTGAACCTGGGCCCTAAGCGTGCTGTTCACAAAACTTCCGCAGGCGGCAACCATGTCTCAGCCCGCGGCCAAGGCCTCGGCCACCGCCGCCGTGAACCCAGGGCCCGACGGGAAGGGGGAAGGCGGGCCCGCCCCCAGGCCCCGCCCCGGGCTCCGGCCCCGCCCCCGCCCCGGCCCCCGCCCAGCCGGCGCCCGCGGCCAAAGCGGACCTACCTCCCGGCAGCTACAAGGTGAGCGCGGGCCTGGGGGCGGGGCGGCGGGGCTGCAGGGCTGCACCCCCGCGCCTGCGCGCCCCCGCCCCGCCCCCTCCGCACCTGCCCCCGACTCCCACCCCCGCGTCCGCGCCAGATGCCCAACAGGCTTGCACCTGCTTTCGAGTTTTTGTCGAAAGCAAGAAACAGAAGGAAAGAAAGCGGGCTGGCTTAGCATCAGGAAACAGCTGTCCCAGAAGGTCCTCTCGGGCAGAAGGCCGCCCTCAGCTCCTCCTGAAAAGTGTTTCCAAGCTGCCGGTCAAGCTGAAAGGGCTCCCGGAGTGCCAAGCATCCGGTCTCCTGGGACCGGGTTGGGTTGCAACCGCGGGTATTCAGAACTGGGTCGTGACACGCTGTCAGGCGGTCCACCCCCCCCCCTCCCCCGGCCAGCTTTTTATGCGGCCCCTTATTTAATGGTTTAATTTCAATTTGATTTTTCATGAATACAACACGCATCTACAAACCCGCTATTTACACGAAAGGGCAGGACTTGGTAAACAGCCTCTATCTGACTTCAAAGTGTCCCCCGCCCCCGTCCCCCACACCCTCCCGGGAGCCCACCTCCCTTCCTCCCTTGGGCGAGGGAACTGCCTCCCTCACCCCGCCCCCTCACCTGCTTGCTTGCTGTTTTATGTGCTTTGATGCATTGTTCTTTTAAAATTATATATTTACACTTCATTTGTTTTTAACTTACTGGAATATACTGTATGTAACCGTTCCGGGGTTTTCGTTTTTCTTTTGTACCTCCTATGAGATTTATAACAGCCACTGACACTCGTGCCTTGCTGAGGGTCATTTGTTGTGGCTGCTGTGTGGTATTTCAGGGCGTGCCCATCACTCCTGACATCGTGGGGTGGGTGCTAGCTTTGCTGTCATAAACAGTGTGGTCAGGGTGTTCTTAGCCATGTCACCTGCTGGAGATTCTCTTGAGCGGATAAGTGCAGGAGTGGAAGGGCTGGGTCATGGGTGTGTTGAACCTCTCTCCCTTTTACAGCTGGGGAAGTTGGGGCTCGGAGAAGGCACACGCCTGCCTCAGTTCAAGCAAATGGCGACGTTTTCCCAACTCCAGACCACTAGCAGACAAAAACCAAAATTGGATGCTTTACACAGGGCCTCTGCTTCTGGCCTCCCTTGTGGTTTGATGGGTAGACTTACGAACATATCCTGAGTATCAGCTCTGTGGCAGAGGCTGGGGTTAGGAGATACAGAAATAGATCCACCCCCCTTTGGAACCGGTGAGTGAAAGGGGAGAGGGGTTCTTAGAGACCCGGAAGAAAAGCAGCAGTGACTATGTATGTGTTACTTGTGCTGCTGATAGGATGGGCACAGTGAGGGTGTGGAGGGAGGCACTCGACCAAACTCACTCAGGGAAAGGGTATCAGGGAGGGCTTCCTGGAGGAGGTGACATCTGATCCTGGAACAGGACAGGGGACACGAGTTCCAGGACTGAGGTGTGTGGTGGAGAGGGCATTCCAGGCAGAAGGAACAGCACAGATAAAAAGGCCCGGAAGGAAGATCCATCAGTTCCTAAGGATGGCACAGACATTAAGTTCAGAAGTGGAGGGAAGGCAGGACAGGGTCGTTTCACAGACCTCGGCTCCCAGCAAGCTCTCAGTTGATCTGGGCACGGCCTGCTCTTCGATACATAGGTACTTAATGCATACTTGCCCTGGAGCCTCTCCACTTTGGAGGTACTCCCCTCTCACTCTGTTCCCTGGGCATGGGGGCTTCTCTCCTACAGCTGGTGGTCTTTGAGCAGGAGAACTTCCAGGGCCGGCGGGTGGAATTCTCCGGGGAGTGCTTGAACCTGGGAGACCGTGGCTTCGAACGAGTGCGCAGCATCATTGTCACCTCTGGACCGTGAGTGTTTAGGCAGGGGGCGGGGGGGGGCCACTCCCACAGCCTTAGTAAAATAGGAATAGCAAAACAACCATAGCTGCTCTTGACTGCCTTCCCCTGTGCTAGCAGAGATGCACACAGTCATCCCTCAGTACCCTCCGTGGGCTGGTTCCGCGACCCCCAGCAGATACCGAAATCTGCTGATGCTCAAGTACCTGGTATAAGATGGCATAGTCCAGTCTGACTTCTGTATTCAGAGATGCAGGACCCCCATACTGGGGCCAACTGTGTACTATTTCTGGGGCTTGTTTCAAAGCCAAGAGGGAGGAAAGGGAGGTATGGTTCTCCTTCCCATTTACAGATGAGGAAACTGAGGCTCAGAGAGGTGATCTGATAAGCATAAGGGCACACTGACAGTAAGGCATGATTCCAGGCTCCAGAGAAATGTTGTTTCTGCTGCAGAAGGAGCCCCCGGCCCATCACTGATGGCAGGAGCAGGGCAAAGGGCCAGGTCTCCACTAGCTGTCCCTTCTCCTGGACAGCAGGCAGCCTTTAGGATAGTAACGAGCTTCTGTTGAGTACCCACGAGGTGCCAGGCACCGACTGAGGGCTTTACCTAGATGATCCTACAGTGCTGTGTCAGGGAGGGGGTGGTTCTTATTCCCATTTGATGGATGGGGAAACCGAGGCTCAAAGGGTGAGGAGCAGAGCCTGGGTTCAACTCAGGTTGATGAGTTTCACTCACAGTGCCTATATCATCCTGCTCCACAGGCTGCCCCTGACTCTCTGGGCCTAAGGCAGGAGTAATTGTCCCTTGGACATAGTGGTTGTGCCAACTTCAACCCCTGTGGACTACACTCAGGGCGCAGGGTCAACCTCTAGACAAGACCCACAGGGCCCATTTGCCTCATGTCTCCAGCCAAAAAGCCTGCAAGGGGTGTGATCAGCCTTTACAAGCAGCATCCCGGGACTCTGGGTGCTACAGAGGGCAAGATAGGCTTTGAGATCAGACATGCCTGGGTGTGAGTCCCAACTCCCCTGTTTACCTTGTTCAGTGTCTAAGCCTCAGTTTCCTCATCTCTGAAATGGGCAGAGTAATGTTCCCCCACTCCCTTCCACTGGATTATTGTCAAGTCTGGAGGCAATAATGCAGCATGGAACTGGCATTCTCTAGGTGCCCAGATGTTAGCTGGTGGTAACGAGGATTATTGACGCTCCCTGATGCTCTGTATGTTTAGCCAAGTTACCATGGGCCAGGGTAGGCTGGTAACCTCAGCCCCACCCTCAGACTCAAAGCCTAGCTGAGAAGAGAAGCTGCCGGATGTGGCCAGTTTGGGTTTTCAGGCTTTTTTCATTATCAGTGACTCAAACCCAGAGTATTTCTCCTCCAGCAAAGATGCAGCTGGCCTTTGGTGTGTGCTCTCGTCCTGTGTCCCAGGGCCCCGGGCCTGTGCCAGGACCAGCAGGGCCCTGGGAGAAACAGTGGTGGAGAAAGCGATGGAGGGGATGGGGTGAGCAGGGGAAGGGAGGGGAGGCGTGCCCTCACACAGGTGGGGAGGGGAGGCAAGCCCACCTGGAACCCAGGAGGCCTCAGCAGACACTCGCCACCACCACTGTGTGACTTTAGACCAGTGACTTAAGCCCTCTGAGCCTCAGTTTCCCACGTCTGTGAACTGTGATTCCTGCCCTACCTCTCTCCTTGCTCATATGAGCCACAGGAGATGAGAAAAGGCACTAACATAGACAACTCCTCACCCATATCACTGGGCACTGTGACTCTGGAGTAAGACAGTTTTAGGAGAGGGTGTCGGAGTCGCAAGTCCGCTCAGTGTCTGTCTTTCCGTAAGTTCAGATCTCCGGCTTCCCTTCCTCTTCAGTCATGAATGATCTCGCGGGCTGTGTTTTCTCTTTAGACCCTCATCACCTCCTGACAAGGTAGATGCAATCCTCTCTTCTCCTTGACGGAGCCTTAATGAGCTCAGGGGACTTGCCCAGATCACACAGGAAATAAATGCTAAAGTGGGATTAGAACTGGGGTCTGTCTGTTGCCAAAGTCTATCCTCTTAACTCCTGCACGGCACCATCTTCCAAGGCTCCCTCTCCATGCACCCACTCACCCACCTATAGATCAGTTCATCCATCCATCTGCACGCTCATTCTCCATCCATTTATTTATCCCTCTAGTCAGCACTCCTTCCATCCATCCATTCTCCACCATGCATCCATCCAGCAATACACTCCTCCATAGATCCAGCCATCTACCAGGCCACCTTCCTGTCCATCCACCCATCTGCCCGTTCATTCAACCTTCAGTTTACCCATCCACCCGCCGCCCACCCACCTGCCCATCCTTTTCTCATATGCTCCAGCCTCTGGGGGCTGAGGCAGATTCGCCTTTATTCTGGAAGAATAAATCTGCATCATCGCCTCTGTCACTCTGCTCTGTGGGTTGGCATCTTCCTCAGACGGACCTGAGGCTCCTTGGACACATTCTATTTCAGCCTGTGGGAGGAGCCTCCCTGCCCCCATCTTCCCCCTCTCATTCTGGGTAGAGGAGGGTCCCAGCCCCCATCAGGGAGATGAGGCTAATGCCAGTGTCCCCCAGCCCTCTCTTGTTCCCTGAGAACTCCGGAATACAGAGAGGAAAGTTTAAGGGGCTCCTTCATCACAGCCTTCTCATCTATGAAACGGGCATCATCTCATCTCCCCTAGAATCCCTCGTCCTTTTAACAACAAGCTCACTTCCCATCCTCAGTCAGGCTGTGCTGAGAAAGGCCCCATCTGACGTCAAGCCTGTAATTAATCCTTTTAGAAAACTGAACAACTGCATATGCACAATCACATTTAATTTTCGTAGGCATCTGAGAGACGAACGTTACTCTCGTTCCCCCTTCCACTGCCCCCGTACTGATTACTGCATTCCGTATGCTAGGCCAGCCTTTGTCAAACACGATTCAAGCACCTGTATCAATTTTTCCCTACCCCCATACCTGCAGGAATATTATTTGTTTAATGTACTTATTTGATTTTTAAAAATAATATCTATTTATTTGGCTTCCCGGGTCTTAGTTGTGGCACGTAGGTTCTTTTAGCTGTGACATGCAAGCTCTTAGTTGTGGCACGTGGGATCCAGTTCCCTGGCCAAGGATCAAACCCCGGGCGCCCTGTGTTGGGAGCGTGGAGTCTTGGCCACTGGACCACCAGGGAAGTCCCTATTTCATTTTAAAATGACCCTTTTTTGACACAAATAAACACATATCAAAAGAACCTTTGCATCACTTTTACAAATGGAAAGATAGTATCACCTGCTGTAAGTAAAAGGTATCTGTAGAAAAGATTCCTACTGTGAACACAGTTTAATAGCCTGCTCAAGGCTCTGGGCTGGTGGCCTGTTCTTCCTTTGCTACAAAGATAAATTGTTGTTCAGTTGCTAAATCGTGTCCCACTCTTTGTGATTCCATGGGCTTCGGCATGCCAGGATCCCCTGTCCTTCACTGCCTTCTGGAGTTGGCTCACATTCCTGTCCATTGAGTCAGTGATGCTATCTAACCACCTCATGCTGTTACTGCTCCCTTCTCCTCCTGCCCTCAATCTTTCCCAGCATCAGGGTCTTTTCCAGTGAGTCAGCTCTTTGCATCTGGTGGCCAAAGTATTGGAGTTTCAGCTTCAGCATCGTCCTTCCAATGAGTATTCAGGGCTGACTTCTTTTAGGATGGACTGGTTGGATCTCCTTGCAGTCCAAGGGACTCTCAAGAGTCTTTGGGGTTTTAAAAAAATGTCTTCTGATGTGTTATTTTCCCCCAAGTCCTCACAGTGCTAAAATTATGTGTAAATCCTACATCTGGGGAGATATTTGGTTTCTGTGATTATACACACTGTCTCATTTAATCCTGCACCAACTTCAAGAAAATAGGCAACTTAGATGAGGAAACCGAGGCTCAGAGAAGTGAAGCGTCTTGCCAATAGTCTCCCAGCCAGTCAGTGGCATAGCCTGGGATCGACCAACCCCCCCCTGCCTCCAGCCTTGCGGCTGCCTTGCAAGGCAAAGATGGGAAGGCGAGTGTGGGGAGGGGCCTTCTGCCCATGATGGCTTCTCCTCTCTGCCTTCGCCCCTCCTGACTCTCCCTACCCCCGCCCACCTCTCTCCCCATCCAGCTGGGTTGCCTTTGAGCAGTCCAACTTCCGGGGGAGATGTTTGTCCTGGAGAAAGGCGAGTACCCCCGCTGGGACACGTGGTCCAGCAGCTACCGCAGCGACCGGCTCATGTCCTTCCGGCCCATCAGGATGGTGAGTGGCCCCTGGACCGGGCTCGGGGAGGGGGGTAGATTCTGGGGCAGGAGCAGTCCCAAGGTGTGATGCCAGGAGACCTGAGAAGTCAGATGAGCAGGAGAAACGAAGAAGGAATGTTGGGCGGTGACCTCTGAGCTCGTCCAAGGGCAATGTCTCTATGCCAGTCAGTTCACAAGGCACCTGTGATACACTCGTCACCTGCCGTGGGCACACGTGGAACCTGGTTTTGTTTTTAAATATAGTTTCATTTCTTTCATTTTGGCTTTGCTGGGTTTCCATTGGTCCGCAGGCTTTTCTCTGGTTGCGGAGAGCGAGGACTGCTCTTCGTTACAGCGCACAGGCTGCTCTCTAGTTGCGGTGGCTTCTCTCGTTGCGGAGCGCAGGCTGCAGGGGACACAGGCTTCCGTCACTGCAGCTCCCGGGCTCTAGAGCACAGGCTCAGCAGCTGTGGGGCTCAGCCGCTCCGGCTCCCGGCACGTGGGGGCTCCCAGATCGGGGATGGAGCCTGCGTCTCCTGCGTTGGCAGCAGACTATCACTGAGCCATCCGGGAAGCCCCGGGAGGCAGCTCTTTCCTTCTTCACTGCTCTCAAGAGTGTGACTGAGCCTGCCAGGTGTTGCCTTTCTTGATTCTGTTTGTAGAATGTTGGTAATTACTGACTACACTTGAGAGCCTCCTGGGGAGCTTCGAAAATCTCGAAGTCCACCTGAAATGTCAGATGTACAGGTTGAAGCTTATGTGATGGCTGCAAAGAAGGATATTGCAGAAGGGCATGGTGAACTCCCTGGCAAGAATCCTATATCCTGAATTAGGCCCTTTGTAATGCTTAGCTAAAGCAACATAACTTCAGGAAGATTCAAAGCTGAAACAGGTTGGAGTTATCCCCAGGCCAGTCACAGGGTTTTTTCAGAGTCATGCTGATGGAGACTCACTAACCAGCCATGTCTTCACTCACCAAGGTCAGTTTCTGATGATGGTGCCAACTCCTGCTTTCCACGGTGGGAAGTTCCATCAGGAGTTTTCATGAGCGCCCATCTGAGATTATCAGGCGCCCACAGCCAGTTATCGGCTTCACCAGATCTATCTTAATGGGTTATCCAGTCTGATCATGTGCTTCTCAGAATCCGAGGCTGAATTATCAGCCTTAACAATGGACCCTTTGCGAGAATTCATAGATCCTTCTCTCAGTCAGTGTTCCTTATCAGGCAGTCTGGGTCAACAGACAGTTGTTTGATAGAGCCGTCAGCTAGGCCACTTGCAGTAGCTTCTAGAGCTTTTCTGTCCAATACAGTAGCTACATGTAGCTCTTAAACACTTGAATCTTGGCTGGTCCAAATGGAGATGTGTAACATACACACCAGGCTTTAAATACATAGCAAAAAGAAAAATAAGAATGTAAAACACCTCATTAGGGACTCCTCTGGTGGCCCAGGATTGAACTCAGGGGCGCCGGTTCAATCCCTGGTCTGGGAACTAAGATTCCCACATGCCACATGGCACAGCCAAAGTTTTTAAAAAGACCTCATTAATATTGCTGTGTTGTCTGCCTATTGAAATTAGCATAATTTAGACATATTTGCTTAAATAAAATATATCATTAGAAAAAAATCCCAATGCCGGGACCCCACCCCACACCAATTGAATCCAGATGTCCGGGGCTCATTTGCCGGCACTCATTTCTTTCCATGCCTCTGAGGTCTCTGGGTAGCCAGGGCTAAGAGCCACTGGTCTAGTCCCTCCCCCATACCCCCTGCCACCATCCTGGGTGGCACATTTTCTCTCTTACCTCCAACTTTCTCCCAGCTGGCTCCCCTGGCTCCTTTCCAGCCCTCTCTCCTGGGATGTTAGAGGGATCTCTGTCTCAACCATCTCCCACAGGCAGTCATCCATCCCAGAGCAGACACGTGGGTATGTTTCTGCCAGGCTCTGTTGTAGGCTCTGATGTGCTAGTGTGCTTACAACAGGCAAGGTCCCCTGCCCCCATGGGAGGCGGCTATTGAACACCTAATCACAGAAATCCACCTGTAATGGCAAACAGCCGTGGTGCTTACTGCACGGGGGTCTTGCAGGGTGTGCTCAGAGAGGGGAAGGGGAAACTGGGGCTCTGGTGTTGGGGAAAGGGGGGTGGGAGTGGCTGGGGGGTGATCCGGGAGAGAGCTCCCAAAGGATGGGGACCGAGTCAGCCGTGGGCACGGCCTTCTGGGGGACAGAGGGGGCAGCGCTCCTGGAGTGAAGATGGCTGGGTGGAACAAGGAGCTAGAAAGAGGGGCTGGTATGGCTGCAGCAGAGGCAGTGGAGGGGAGCAGGGTGCAAGATGGGATGGGAGCAGGGACATATTTCTCTGGAGCGTTCTGCCCCTGGCTGGCTGTGTGACGCCAGGCAAGAAGCTTAACTTCTCTGAGCCTCTGCACCCCTGATCAGCATAATAAAAATATTGAGTGAATTTGTCTGGAGCTCTTGCTGTATTCCAAGCATCATGCTAAGTGCCCTATATGGGTTAGCTCTGTGAAGTAGAGGCTGACATCCTTATGTTTCCAGATGAGAAGGGCACTTCGAGGCTGGATGTTGGCAATCCCATGATGGTCTGAGCAGGCTCAGCTCTCTCTCTCTCTCTCCACGCCCAGGAGGCCCCATTCACCCCTGACCCATCTCTCCTTCCCCAGGACGCCCAGGAGCACAAGCTCTGCCTGTTTGAAGGGGCCAACTTCAAGGGCAACACCATGGAGATCCTGGAGGATGACGTGCCCAGCCTCTGGGTCTATGGCTTCTGTGACCGCGTGGGCAGCGTGAAGGTCTCCAGTGGAACGTAAGCCCTGCTCCTGTGGGCCCTCATCCCCTGCTTCATTTCAAGCTCAGGCAGGTTGGGAGGGATCCCCCTAACCCCCCCCACCCCCCACCCCCCACCCCCCACCCCCACCCCCCACCGCCCCCACTCCTGCCCCTGCCCCTGACAGGATGCAATATTAGACGTGCAGGAAAGGCCAGAGGCCTGGATTCTGCCAAGAGAGTGTCATAGCCCTAGGGGGCGGGGGGTGGAGTCGTGTGTTGATGAATTACATGTTGGTGTAAACATCGTTAGCAATTGTCCTAAGAAGTGGGAAGATGCAGCGAGTTGGGGCTTCTAGCCTGGTGATTGGGTTGGAGAAATAGTGAAGCGAGGAGGAGCGGAGTGGATGTGAGTAGACCAGCCTGGGTGGGTCGAGGAAGTGGAAATATCCAGGGAGATCAGAGCCTCCGGGGACATGAGCACAGTGACATCTGAGAGATGAGACTGTGTGGCGAAAGGGCCTTGGCCCTGTCACTGATGTGCTGTGGCACCTGGGTGAGCTGCAAGCCCTCTCCGTGCCTCAGTGTTGCCCTCTATACAATGGGTACATCAGAATTCTTAATCCCAGAGGATTCTTTCTGCTCTGAACTCTAGAACTTGAAGCTTTCAAAACAGAGGCCCCCCTTGACCCCATGTCCATGAGAACACAGGGAAGGGCCAGATACCCAAAGGAGGTCACTTTATCCATCCCCCTGCCTCCAAAGAACCATACAAGACACCCCTGATCTCCTCGAGGCAAGTGGAAGGCATCTAACTCTCCACTCCAGATGCTTTTCTGAGTTCCTATCACACCATCAGGGCTGTGGTCTTTTTCTTGCTCTTTTATCCTTCCCTGAGACCCAGTATTCCAGTATGTAAGCCATCTAAAATTTACCAAACATTGTCAATAAGCCAGGCTTTGTGCTCAGCACACAGCAGGAGGCAGAGCTCAGCTCTTGCCTTCAGGGCCTTATTCAGTCTAGCAGGAGAGTGTCAGTACACCTGTGAGATGATGCCCAGCAATAATAGATAAGAGATGGTCCACACAAGAGGTAAGAGGGAGAAGAAAGGTTTCTGGGACTGGGTTCTGTGTACTGGAGTGGAGGGCAGGTCCAAGGTTTACCTAAGGAGGCTGGAACTTAAGACAGACCTTGGAAGATGAGCAGGGGGTCTGAGAGAGACCTGGAAAGGCCCTCCCAGCAGAGGCAATGACAGAATTAGAAATTAATCATGGATAATAAGTTGTATTAAGTGCTTATGATGGACCAAGCACCATGCTAACTTCTTTCAATGAATCGTCATTGAGTTTTTACAATACACCCATGAGGCAGGTTTTCATCATCCCTGTTTCATAGACAGCAAGCTGGGGTTCTGATAAGTCACCTGTCTAGTAAATGGCAGAGCTAGGATTTGAACTGTTTATCTCTGATACCAGAAGGTGTGTTCCCAGCCACTTCACACAAATTCACTTTCTGACAAAGGAAACCACTTTTGGACCAAGACTGCCCCTTCTTATTGCTAACCAGTCCCCAAGCCCTACCCCCATTCCCTTGGATCCTGTTCTCTGAGCTCCAGGTCATCACCTTCAGTGGAATGTGTATTACTCTCCCTGCCATGTATCTGTAATCCACTTAGTAAAGTACTTTGATTCATTTTCCCCTTTGGCCCCCCAAACCCTCATAAACCAGCTCCCATGACCATCCCCGCTTCACTTAGAGGAGGAAGCCGAGATCTGTCAGAGAGGTGAGATCACTGCCCAGAGCCAGCAGGAAGGGGCCAAGCCCGCCCAGAGGATCCCCGGGTGCCCCCAGCCTGTGAGGACAGGTGAGGGGGTGGAGAGCAGGCTGCCGGGCTGGATGTAGGACTCGTGGGTCCAGGGGGCATCTAGGTGCTAGGTAGTGAGACAGGCCGCCTCCACACTGTCCTTCTTGCTTTCCCCCAGCTGGGTTGGCTACCAGTATCCCGGCTACCGTGGGTACCAGTACCTCCTGGAGCCTGGCGACTTCCGGCACTGGAACGAGTGGGGGCCTTCCAGCCGCAGATGCAGGCCGTGCGCCGCCTGCGTGACCGGCAGTGGCATCGTGAAGGCTGCTTCCCCGTCCTGGCCGCCGAGCCGCCCAAGTGAGTCCACGCGCCGCTCGTGTGGTCTGCCCTGCTGCAGGCTCATCGTCCCCCCTTCCCCACGCAAATAAAAATTCCTGAAGCCAAGCTGTCTCCTGGGTCTATGAACAGATGCAGGCCTCTGTTGGCACGCGACTTCGTCTGTCTTGATAAGTATTATAATAATCAAAACAGCAAGCACAGGACTTCCCTGGTGAACCAGTGCTTGAGAATCTGCCTTGCAGTGCAGAGGACGTGAGTCTGATCCTTGGTCAGGGAACTAAGATTCCACATGCCGTGGGGCAGCTGCACCCTCACACCCCGACACCTTGACAGTCCACGCGCCACAAAAACCTCCTATGATGTAACATAGATCCCGCACGCTGCAGCTAAGACCTGATACAGCCAAATAAACCAAATAATTTTTTTAAGTAAAAAAAACTACAACTCAAAAAAAAAAAAAAAAAAGAAAAAAAACCCAGCCAGTACCACCAAGTCCTTTGCATTCTTTTTGTATATCTTTTGGACAACTCTTCAGTTCAGTTCAGTCACTCAGTCGTGTCCGAATCTTTGCAACCCCATGGACTGCAGCACGCCAGGCCTCCCTGTCCATCACCAACTCCTGGAGTTTACTCAAACTCATGATGAGTCGGTGATGCCATCCAACCATCTCATCCTCTGTCGTCCCCTTCTCCTCCTGCCCGCAATCTTTCCCGGCATCAGGGTCTTTTAAAATGAGTCAGCTCTTTGCATCAGGTGGCCAAAGTATTGGAGTTTCAGCCTCAGCATTTGGACGACTCTAGGAGGCCAGTATTGCATAATTATTCCTATTTAACAAGTGAGGAAATTGAAGGGCAGAGAGGGAAAGTGACTTGCCTAAGGTCACACAACTGTCAAGTCAAGATTTGAACCCAGTCAGGTTCCAGAGTCACAGTCTTTAAAAAAAAAAAAATCTGTGTTTTCAAATTCTACTCCTTCAGGTATTACTCTTCTGACTTTTGTTTTTGCCTTCCCTTCTTACCACCTGTCTTGTTACTTATCATTTTTGTTTAAATAGGTAGCATTGTGTGCGTAAATGCATTGATTTGTAAGTAAAACTTGATAACAGTACAGGATATGGGCAACTGGCATCCTATGCCATAGATAGGAAGCAGTCATTTAAGTAAATATAACTTACAGAAGGCCAAGCACTGAACAGTCAGCAGATACCACTGCTTGTTTAAGCTTTAGCCTGCAGCCTGCTCACTCTTTGATGAAATGGGTGATTAGCAAGTGTCGGAGGGAGGTCTGAAAGAAATGCTTGCCCAAACTGAGCTGTTTCTCCCTGATTCAATCAAAGAGTCAAAAGAGGGTTATTTTCTTGTACCTGATTTAGTCCTGGGTCCAAGTTCCACCTAGCATCATCTTTCCCACTACAAATGGCACATGCGCTATGCTGGAAATCTACACCAGGCAGTATGACTCCTGTATCAACAAGTAGCTTTGACCGATGTTTTGAATCATTAATCTCTCTGGGAAGCCTGGGGAGGTGTTGCCACGGATATCTTCCTGGAGGAGAGGGTATTTGAAGGGGGCCTTGAAGGATGAAGTGGGAGCTTATGTGGTAGTGAACAAGGGAGACAGCATTCCAGGCAGAGCAAACAGCAGGATCCCTGCTACCCTACATGGCGCCTTTGTGCAAATGATAAAAAGATACTTCTTCCTCAAGACATTTGACTGCTGGGACTTCCACTGTGGTCCAATGGTTAAGAATCTGCCTTGCAATGCAGGGGATGTGGGTTTGATCCCTGGTTGGGGAACTATGATCTCACATGCCACAGAATAACTAAACCCGTGGACCACAACTAGGAGCCCGTGTGTCCTGATGAGAAGATCTCACACGCTGCAACTAAGACCCAGTGCAGCCGAATAAGAGAAACAAAAGAAGACAGTTGACCGCCATCTGCCAGAAAGTATTGGTATAAATCTGTGATGTCTGTGATGTCAGGACGGGACCCTTGTGCAGTGCCCAACCGGTACAGCTGTACTCGGCAGCCGTGGAGCACCGTGGGCAAAGGCACAGAGGTGGAGAGAGCTTGTGGTGGGTCCAAATGGCGCTTGTTAAAGTGGGAGGAGGAGCTTGGTGGTTGAGTGGGCGGAGCTCGGGGGTGAGAAGGGGATACAGTGAGGCAGAAGAGGAAGCCGGAAAGAAAAGTGGGGCCTCATGACACCCCACTCTGTGGTTTTGCTGAGCTTCAAAGCTGAAGATCTTCCCCTATGGGACATGCATTTTCCTTCTTCCTCCCACCCTCCATCTGACCAGCCTCTTGCGTTTGAAGTCAGAGTGTCTTGTCTCAGACCAGAAGGTAGGAGCCCTGGGTAGGAATCAGGAGACATGGTGTTAGTCCTGCTCTACTGCTAGGAGCTACCAAATGTTGGGCAAGTCACTTCTCTACCCAGGGACTCATTCTTGCCATCTGTAAAATGGGAGTGTAAACAAGTCCATCCAGCCTCAAGATTCTGATGCTGGGACTCTGTGTTTCCAAAGTTCCATGATTCTCAATGATTCTGCAACGTGTCTCTAAGTGTCCATGGTCCTCGGAGGCCAGTATCAAGCTACCTAGATGGCCATTCTCAGTTCCTAAGGTGTGTGAGTACAGCTCTGAAACTGATGCAGTGGGACTGTATGAGCCACGCAGACCCAACTTTCACATTTCTTCAGTGCTTAGACCTCATCAAAGGCAAGATGCCACATGAACTTATGATCCAGGAAAGGCAAAGAGAAATACTATCCATTCGAATATAACAGTTCCTTTCGAATCACTTAGAACTATTATTTCATACTTATTGAAAGAACTACTTTAACCTTTTAATATTTATATATAAATACATTATATTTAAATTTATTAATATTTAGGCAAAACTTTTTCAGCGTGTCAATTTTGTGAATCTCATAAAAAGAAAACATGCTGGAAATCCATCAGTGAAGTGAGTCCTTAAATTTCTTTGCATTTATAGTCTAAACCTTCCAGATTGCTTTCCACTCAAAGCTGTTGATGTTTTTATTCTCTCACAGGTGTTATATTTAAAAAATGTGCACATTAGCATCGCTGATGCATAATATATACACTTGGCAAAAGCAGCTGAAAAAACTTGGAAGAAAATAACAAACATTATTTTTTATTTAATTTGTTTTTATTAATATGTTTAACTTTTGCTACTGAATTTATGAGTAAACAAAATGTGGTAATAGAAAACAGAGAACCAATCAAAAGTACAAGCAGAAATAAGTAACAAGATAAAATGAAACAAGGAAAAGAAAAAAACATCTAAAAAGGCCAGGAGTGAGGGTCACATGAGAGTTATAAACCTATTATTATTCCTCCCTTGAGTCCTAGTTCCTACGTGTCTCTTGAAATGCGAGCATCTCACCATGTGGAACAGGATTTCAGAGCTTACAGATGTCACATTTTTGCCTCGAAACAGAAACTTTCAGTTTCTGCTTAATCAGGTGTTCAACAGAAGCAGTCATGGGCACGATGCTGGGGGATGCCGGTGGAGCTGGACTTGGCCACGTGGCCATGGTGCCCACAGCCTTCTCGGGGCGTCTCAGTGCCCGTTTGGATCCTGCCTGAGTTTTGCTGTAAACGCAGGCTTCAGGATCAATGCTTGGGCAAGCTGGGATGTCACTACATTTCCACGCTAGATCCCAGCTCATGAATCTTTGAGTCACACCTTTAGGAAGACCAGGCCCCTCAGTTATGGAATAGCATCTCCCATCCACAGTGACTGAGGCAGCCCACAGCATTTTGAGCACCGGGACGTTGGTACAAAGTCGCAATGTGTGTGTGCAGGGGGCGGGACGTGGGTGGGAACACCACCTGAGGCATCATCTCTCCTGTGCCAGGGCCAGATGGTGCAACTGAGTTTTGGGGAAAGGGCATATTGCTAGAGTGCCCTGTGGAGCTTCTAGAGATGAGCATCTTTTAGGGCCACGTTGCCATGACAGACAGTCACCTGGATCTGATACCCAAGAGCAAAGTCCTCTGTGAAGCCTGGGTACCCAGCTAGTTAGGGTAACCCCACATCCTTCCAGCAAGAGACGTGAGCCTGCCCCTCTGTCCTAACTTCCTGCCCGCTGCTGGGTTACCTCCCACTGCCCCCTTCAGCCTTCCGGCTCCCACCACCCACCACCATCCTGAGTTCGCATCTCAGCTCTGACATGTACTAGATGTTGTCCTTGATCAAGCCCAGTTACCTGATAGAACCTCTGTTTCCTCATCTGTAAAGTGGGAGTAACGATAATATAACCTTAGAGGTTGTCGGAAGGAGTAAATCATTAGCTTGAATGTCCTCTTTATAAGGTGCTTAGAGCATAGCAGGCGTCTGAACCATCATCTTCTTGAATGTCAGGAAAGGGGTTTAGAATCCACATGCTTTGTGCCACATTTATTCTTCCTACTTTCGATGACCATTGGCAGAGGGGCTCCCGTGTGCCTGGCTTTGTCTAGATGCTGGGGAGACAGGTTGGGGAAGACAGAAAATGCCCCTGGCCCAGTTGTTCACACGCTAGAGGAGCAAACGGTAAGAAACTGTTTCATCTACACTTTCACACTCACAACAGTTTCCCAGGCTGCCTTGCCCAGTGTCCGTCTCATCAGGGCATTTGCCAGGGGTGGGGGTTGGGAGTAGGGTTAGGCTTCCTCAAGGAGACAGTCAGCTTGAGGCCTGAAGGGGTTTTCTAAGTCGGGGGGCTGAGAGAAGAGGTCCAACCTGAAACCAGGTGATCATTCTGGTCCCCTTCTTTAGCGCCACCACTGAGATCTACCAGTTTTATCTTTCAGATATTTCTAGAACCCAAACATGCCCTCCATGCCCCCAGCCCTGCTGGGTTGACCAGCTTCCCCCAGAGTATCTCAACAGCCTCCAAAACAATCTCCCTGCCTGTCTTCTTCTGCACAACCGCCAGAGGATCTTTGCGGAGACCAAAGCTGGCCCCTTCTTCCTCTGTTTTCCGCCTTCCGTATCTTTCCATCTCTACCAGACTCCTTCTTCTAGCCCACAAAGCCCTGAAGCATCCACTCCTGCAGACCTCCCTGACCTCCTCTTACCTACCCCACATCCTGTCCACTCTGCACTTCATGACAACAGTCCTTCCTGCTGAATGTTTATACCTGTGGGTCCCTGCAACTGACACAATCTCCTATGACCCCTGAGCCGTGCTTCAGGCTTCAGTGTAAACATCCCAGCCCTCCCTCCTTGGACCAGGTTGATCGCCCTCTTTTCAGTTCCCTAATGCTTCCTGGGAGCTGCAGCAGACACGGGAGATGTAGGTTCTATCCTGGGGTCAGGAAGATCCCTGCAGGAGGAAATGGCAATCCACACCAGTATTCTTGCCTGGAAAATCCCGTGGACAGAGGAGCCTGGAGGGCTACAGTCCACGGGGTCGCAAAGAGTCGGACAAGTCTAAGCAACTGAGCAGACACGCACATACGAAATGCTTGTTGGAGGGTTCAGATTCCCCCACCTAGATGCAGGACCCTTGCTCTTGAGTTACTTGCTGACTCTCATGCCCAGCACAGGGTCACAGGGTGCTCAGGAAATGCATGTCGCTACAGTCAGACCTCTCTTCTTTTGATTTCCATTTCCCTACCCAGAAAGGGACATTATAAAACTCCCGGCAGGGTTGCCATGCAGTGAGTCACACCAAGCCTGTGGTATGTGCACAATAGACACTATATAACATTATTCAGTGGCAGCTGGTTCCGTGGAAGCGGGGATTTCATCTTGCCAGTTCCAGCAGGCAGTTCCTACATGGCGGGCCCTGCTTACTGGCCATCTGAACGAACGAATGAAGGAGCTCCAGATAAACACACGGCTGCCCATGGACAGATTGCTTAATATCTGTAAGTCCCTTTCTTCTGATCTGTAAGAGGGGGATGATAGACCTCTGACAAGGTTATTAAAGGTTTAATGTATAGAGAGTGCTTAGAGCCATGCCTGAATAGCATCTAGTTATATTACTTATAAAAAGCGAATTATATATGTATATGAGCTTGCCTGGTAGGGCTAGTGGTAAAGAACCCACCTGCCAGTGCATTAGACATAAGAGACCTGGGTTCGATCCCTGGGTCAGGAAGATCCCCTGGAGAAGGACGTGGCAACCCTCTCCATTATTCTTGCCTGGGAAATCCATGGGTTGCAAAAGCGGGACACAACTGATGCACAGGCACAAACAACAACAATATGTGTGTGTGTGTGTGTATGCAGTTATGGTGGTAACTATTATAGAAATTATTTTACATAGGTAATATATGAAAGAAAGTGAAAGTGAAGTCGCTCAGTAGTGTCCGACTCTTTGCAACCCCATGGATTGTCGCCTGCCAGGCTTGCAGTTCAAACGGAAAAAGAACAAAGGCTCACAGTAAAAAGTAAGCCCGTCCCCCTGCCTCCCCCTCCTTCAGGTATTCAACCCACATGCATGTAACGCACAGATCGGTCTATTATCTGCTGTTTTACAGACTGAGAAACAGGCACAGAGAAGTTAGACTGAGATGAGACCTACCAGCCGAGAGTTTTCGTCTTGTCTGTCAGAGATTCTCCACCTCGCATTTAGGCTGGATGGCTCTCGGTTTGGGGGAAGGAGGTCAGCCCTCCTCCCCTCCATTGTAGGCTATTTAGCAGCATCCCAGGCCTCCACCCGCTAGATTCCAGTAGAAACATACTCCCACCTTCAGCGCCCCCACTCCCTCCGCAGCGGTGACAATAAAAATGTCTTCAGACTTTTCTAAATGTCTTCCTGGGAGCGGGACGGCCCGCAAGAGAGCGAAATCACACCCTCTTTGAGAATCGTTGATGTGTAGGAACTGTAGGGCAGCCCTTCAATCTCGTCTTTTTTGTTTTATGCAAACAGCATTTAAAACACTCTGCCCATGGTCTGGTTTTCTTCTCTCACACCACTTCCTGGCGATCATTCCACTCCCCTGCATACAGACGGAGGGAAATTCTCTTAAACAGAACTGCCGGCGGGAGGAAAAGTGGTGAGCCGCCTGGGCCTGGGGGTAAGTCGGCACGTGGACCGGGGTTGCTCTGGGA
This sequence comes from Nanger dama, assembly GCA_917880005.1. Classification (NCBI taxonomy): domain Eukaryota; kingdom Metazoa; phylum Chordata; class Mammalia; order Artiodactyla; family Bovidae; genus Nanger; species Nanger dama. The sequence goes on along the minus strand of CAKJTW010000053.1, from coordinate 13,176,054 downwards.
CGTCTCCCTGGGACGCCCCGCCCCACCGCGCGGTCTGGAGGCTGGACGGGGGTGACGGGCAGCGGCCGTGGGCGGGCCTTAAGGGGGCGGGGCCACGTTCCAAGCACGCCCCCGCGTGACGTCACGGCGCCGCGGCCACGCCTCCCCCGGCCGGGGCGGCTGGCGAGCTGGGAGTCGCTGGGCGCGCGGGGCTGCCGCGGCTAGCCTCTCACGGTAGGTGGCCCCGGGGCGGCGCGGTGGGGGCCCTGGGCTGCTGCCGCCGGCAGGAGGCTGCCTGCGGGTCGGCCGCGAGCGCCGGGGAGCCCTCGGCCCTCGCGGCTTTTTCCCTGGCCCGGCCCGGCTGCTCCGGGCTCCGGGGCTGGGTGCTGGGAGGAAGGCGGCGCTGGCGGGCGTCTCGCGGATCCGTACCCGCTCCGTGCGCTCTCCGCGGGATGCGGCGGAGACCTGGTCCCCGTGACCCGGATCCCGCGGTGAACCCGGGAGGTGCTCAGCGTCTGTGTGTGTATTGAGGGGAGAGGGGGCGGGAAGCAGCATGTCTCCGCTGTGGGAGCCACCGACCCCTCCCCGGCGTGCGCGGGGACCCCCACGCGGGCGCCGAGACGCGCGGGGACGGGGGGTCGCGTGGAAGTTAACTTGCAGCCGCTGTGGAGTTGCGAGGCGTGTCTCAGGTGGAGGGATTAGGGGAAGGAAATAGTTGCCAGGAGCAGGGGGAGTGGGGGGCGCCGAGAGCATGAGATGGGGGGTCACCCGCTGGGAGGGTGTGGAGTTTCACCAGCACTGCCCAAAACCTCCGACTCTCTGAGGAGTGAGCTGAATGGGAGATGCCTCCTAGAGCTAGGACTGGGAGTGGCGGCCAGGGAAAGGGGGCATGGTCACTAAGGTTGGGCGCGCCGGACCTGGCAGTCTGTTATTATTATGTGGGGCAGAGGTCGAGGTCTAGCTTTCCCACTTCAGAGGCCCGCCCCCTCGTGAGGAAGGGTGGGAACCATCCGATTGTGTAGAAGGGCTGATGACTTTGCCTTCTTCTCCTTTTACAGATTGGGAAACTGAGTCTCAGAGAGGTCTTGTGCCCACGGCCTTAGATCCCACAGCTAGGATGTGGCAGAAGTGAAACTCAGTCTGAGGCCCCCGACTGCGTGTCTTGTAGAGATGTTGGAAGGGAGGTGCGGGCGTGGGGAGCTGGTAAACTCCTACTTCAGAAGCCTCCTTGAGCAGCACCTCCTCCTAGAAGCCTTCGCTGGCACTCCACAGGCATCGTTCAGTTCAGCCGTGTCCGACTCTTTGCGACCCCATGAACCGCAGCATGCCAGGCCTCCCTGTCCATCACCAACACCCGGAGTTTACCCAAACCCATGTCCACTGAGTTGGTGATGCCGTCCATCCATCTCATCCCCTGTTCTCTTCTCCTCCTGACCTCAGTCCTTCCCAGCATCAGGGTCTTTTGGCATCGTTGGGCCTTCCTATTTGGTGTCCCACAGAGTTAACAGGCCCTTGCTTGTTAACCTTTTGGCAGGTCTGTGGGGCTGTGGACACTTTTCCCCTCTACTCCATCTCACATGCCTTCATTTAGCTGGGTGGCTTGATGGTTATGCCAGGCTTCTGGGTTTGGCCAAATCTTGGTGTGACTCACTCTGGTTTAATAGTAATGTGGTCTGGGCGAGTCATCCCCTGCACTCAGCCTCAGTTTCCATGACTGTGAAACCGGGTTTATTGTGTCACTTGTGAACCATTTTAACCCACTGAGTCCCAATTGTACTTTTATTTATTTATGTGTTTATGTCACCTTATTTTTTTAAATCTCATGTAATTTTTTAAAATCATAGCCTTATTGAGATGTAACTCACATACCGTACAATTCACCCATTTAAAGTATTCAATTTCGTGGTTTTTGAGATAGTCACAGAGTTGTGCAACCGTCACCAGTGTCTAATTCTAGAACATTTTCGCTGCCCGTAAAGAAACCCTGGGCCTATCAGCGGTCACTGCCAATCCCTCCTTCCCCCAGCCCCAGGCAACCACTAATCTACTTTTCATCTCTATGGATTTGCCTATTCTGGACATTTCCTATAAAGGGAGTCATGCGCTATGGCCTTTTGTGATTGGTGCTTTTCACTTAGAATGTTTACAAGTTTCATCCAAATGCTAGTATGCGATACTTTATTACTTTTTACTTTAGCATAAAAAAATATATATTTGGCTGCGCCGGGTCTTAGTTGAGGCATGTGGGATCGATCTTCAGTCTTCGTTTCAGCAGGATCTTAATTGTGACATGTGGGATCTAGTTCCCTGATCAGGGATTGAACCTAAGACTTCTGCGGTGGGAGCATGGAGTCTTAGCCCCTGGACCACCAAGGAAGTCCCTATTTTAGTAGCTCGTTACTTTTTGGGGGGGGCTGAGTACTATTCCATTGCATTGAATAAGTCATATTTATCTCTTTATCAGCTGATGGGCATTTGGGTTGTTGCCCCTTTGGGACTATTATGAATAGTGCTGCTGTGAACATTCCTGTACAAGTCTTTGTGTGGGTGTATTTTTTCAATTCTCTGGGGTACAGCTCTAGGAGTGGAATTGTGGGGTCATATGGTAATTCTTTGTTCTACCTTTTGAGGTCCTGCCAAACCGTTTTCCAAAGCAGCTTCGCTGTTTTAGAATCCTATCAGCAGCAGATGAGGGTTCTAATGCTCTTGAACAAATTTAGTCTTCAGCAGCTGAAATCTTCCAAATCATGGGCTTTGACCCCTGCTAGTTAACTCACATGAAATTAATGCACATGAAATTTACCCAGGTGAAACTGAAGCACAGGAAATTAAGCTCTTCCTTTGCAGAGCAACTGGGAAGGCCTGGGTACTCTGAGGAAGGGAAACAGATCAGGACTGGGGCAGTTAGGTGAGGTCCATGTGCACCGCGTTCTCCTCTAACAGTGAGAAATATTTGCTGAGGTTCCTCCTGCCAGATCCTGACTGGGACCAGGGGAGGCCATGAGGAAAGGAATCCCGGGGCTCACTAGGCCCACCCCAGGACCCGGCACACGATCCGGTGGCGCCTTCAGGGGCCTCTGTGTCGGCGGAAAGGAAAGGGGGATGGCTCAGACCCCCAACCCTAGGCCACAGGAGTGCCTTGATAGCTGAGGCTCCATGTGGAAGCCAGGGACACCTCTGACGGGTTTCCTGGACTGCAGCCCTGGGGCTTGGAAGTGGAGTCGGGTCCTGCCTGTGTTCCACCCCGTACCGCCATGACGTCCCCTGGGCGGCCACGAGGTTCCCTTATCTTGCGTTCATGCTTAGTTTTGTCCGACTGTCTGCAGCCACATGGACTGTAGCCCGCCAGGCTTCTCTGTCCATGGGGTTTTCCAGGCAAGAATACTGGAAAGGGTTGCCATTTCCTCCTCCAGGGAATCTTCTGAATCAGGTATCGAACTTGCGAATCCGGAGTTTCTGCACTGCAGTCAGATTCCTGACCACCTGAGCCATTGGGCAAGTTAGATATACTCTGAGTGGGCCACTGCTTATTTCCAGAGACACCCCCCTGGGCCTGAGGCCAGCAGTCCTGAGCGACGGCCACCTGTGTCCCTCCTCTAGGTCATTGCCCCCCACACCTGGGACGCCCACACTCCTTGTCTTTAGATAAGACAGGGCTCCCCAGGAAGAGCCCAGGTCAGAGGGCGCTGGTGTCTTGAGACCACAAGGAGGCTTGAAGGTCACCAATTCTTTCTGAGGTTCAGCCTGTAATCTGCTGGTTCAGGAACCTCAGCTGGCATTGGGCTGTGCGTCCTGGGGTCCCAGCCACCGGCCTCATCCCACACAGGCAGCTGCTCTTTGGGAGGGCCGTGGAGACCCGGCCTCCTGGTGGCCGTGCCCAGTCCCTCCTGCTTTTGTTCACTCATGCATCCTTTCCCTCCCTTGGCCTTTTAAAATCCTGAATTCTGTGCATGGAGAAGGAATCCTAGGGAAATAGAAACAGGGCTGTGGTGGCTAGGCAAGGGGTTGCCCCTTGCTGGGCCTCAGTGTATCCCACTGGGGAATGGGCGTGGACTGAATGCAGTAGCACCTTGGGATCTGTAAAGCGCTCAGGTGTGTGATCCATGTGACTTCGTGGATCAGTTTTTAGCAAGAGTGGCAGCTCAGAAGCAGCTGATACTGACCCGAAAGCCCGGGTGTGGCCGTCGTGGCTTTGATCTGCCAGGCGGCAGAGAGGAAATCTGTTTGGATAGCAGGCTCCTGGCCTCCCTACTTGCCACCTGTCCCAACTGCCTGCCTCCTCACTCTCTGCAGACACATCTGTTCTGTCTGGCTCCGGGGCAGGTTCCGGGATGCCCACGCCCCCTGCTCGGGTCTCCTCCACCCCGGGCTTCCACAGCCCCGGGGAGAATGTCTGGGTCGCCAAGTGAATTCCCGCATGACCGGACTTTTGACCCAGGCAGCTGTGGCCAGAGAGTGGGCTGGGCCGTAGCATCTTTGAGGGCCCGGGCCTGTGTTTGAATCTGGGCAGTTCCACACGAGGCGAGGTGTTCCCTGGCTGACTCCCCAATGCCTCAGTTTTCTCATCCGCAGAATACAGGCGCAGCTGGGACCTGCTTCCTGCGGGTGTTGACGGGAGGGGTCGCGGGTAAAGTGCCCACCCTGCCCCTGGGGTCAGACAGGCTCTTCAGAGTTACTGGAAAGTGTTGCTTTGTGAGGCCAGCTTCCCCATCTATCCAGAGGCAGTGATTATAAATACAGTGTCCACAGGGCTCGCTGAGTGCCAGGCAGTGTTATAGGTACTCTCTGTGCTTGAATTCACTTAATTCTCCCACCCGTCCTCCGATAACGTCCACGCAGAGGCACAGAGAGGCAAAGTCATTGGCACAAGGTCACTCAGCTGGGAAGTAGGGAGAGACAGGGTTTAAATCCAGAGTCTACACTTTTTTTAAAAAAATCTTTTTATGTGCTGGGTATTGATGGCTACTCAGGCTTTCCTCTAGTTGCAGAGAGTGGCGGCTTCTCTTTGTCTTGGTGCACAGACTTCTCACGGTGGAACACAGGATTTCGGGCTCTAGAGCCACAGGCTCTGTATCTTCAGATGTGATCTTCCCAGATTGGGATCGAACTCATGTCTCTTGCATTGGCAGGAGGATTCTTTACCACTGAGCCACCAGGGAAGCCCCCAGGGTCTACACTGTTAATTACCATCTTACCTGCCTCTAGATACCCTGTCTTCATGCCTAGCATACAGAAAATCTCAATTGCTCTTATTGCATTATTATAGAATTATTCTTAGATATTTTAACATAAAATTTATAAAATTACTGTATGTTATTAATAATTATTCATCCCTTTTTCTGCCCTTCTATCCACACTGCTTCTTAGATGGACAGAACACGCAGGGCTTTTGGCTTGTGAGGTCTAGATTTCTCCTCCCCACCCCGGTGTCCCAGTCTCATGAGCAGCTGGGGGCTGGGCAAGAGCTCAGAGGCATCTGAGTCCCAGCTCTGCCTCCAGAGTGCTGTGTGACATTGGACAGAGTGCTTGCCCCCACTGAGACTCCGTTTCCCCACCTGTGAAATGGGTAGGCAGGGCTGTAACAAGCTGCCAGTCAACAGCTTCACCCCACAGGGTGGCTCTTGTATACTCCCACGATGTTTTATTTTAAAAAGAGAAAACGTTCGAATATTTTTAGAGAATAATGCCAAAGCCTCCCTTCTTAGGGAAACTCCGGAGCTTGGGCCACACCAGAGTGTCCTGAAGCTGCCCCTTTGGTGGCCTGGGCTCTCCTGGTTTCTTCCCACCGGCCCCAGCCCTGAGGGTCCCTGGCCGAATGCACACCTTCCAGGCTCTGAGGACCCCAGGGGCCTGCCTGGGTGTCATTTGAATGAGCAGATCCGTTGCTTTAAATACGAATATATATTCGAAACTGCTGGTTTCAGTGTTCTCCAGGAGTTCTTCCAGCGCTGCTTTTCTGGGTCATCAGAGACTGAGGCCTCTTACCTCTTCTGCTGCTGTAAACCTTCAAGGCTTTTTTTTTTAATGTGGCTGCTCCAGGCCTTAGTTGAGGCTTGCGGGGTCTCTAGCTGGGGCGTGTGCTCCTTTACCAGGGGTCGAGCCTGAACTCTCTGCGTGGGGAGCGTGGAGCCTTAGCCACTGGGCCACCAGCAGAGTCCCCTCAAGCTTTTAACACGGCCTTGTCCCCATCCTGCAGTCCCTCTCTGGGCCCAGGGTCCAGCCTTACCTGGTCAGGGTTATTTCGGGGCCAGGTAAGGTCCCTCTAGGGCTTCCCAGGGGGCTTAGTGGTAAAGAATCCACCTGCCAGTGCCGGAGATGTGAGTTTGATTCCTGGGTGGGGAAGATCCCCTGGAGGAGGGAAATGGCAAGTCATTCCAGTATTCTTGCCTGGGAAGTCCCGTGGATAGAGGCGCCTGGCCGGCTACAGACCATGGGGTGGCAGAGAGTCGGACACGATTGACGGAGGCCCCTCTGCCATGGGGACTGGTGACTGTGTCTGCCCCAGCACGTCCACGCTGCCTCACAGCTGCTGGAGCACCATCCCATACCCTCTTCCTGCCCTCACAGGGTGCCAGAGAGACACTTCTCTACTAACAGCTTCATTTCCCAGAAACTGACACTCCAGTCACTTCCCTGAAGTCACGCAGGCCTGAGGTGACAGCACCAGGATTCGAACCCACTCCCCAACTCCAGTGGCTGCCATGGCGGGTCAGCCAGCCACCTGTCACTGCACGGATGTCTGCAGTCGGCGCTGTGGCCCCTGCACCTGGCCCTGGGCCACACTGGGCCCTCAGTGACTTGCTAAATAAATAGGGACACGTGGCCAGTTCTCAGCTAGATGCTGGGGCGCAAGATTCAGGGAGCCACCAGGCCCCACTTTCCCTGGAGCACATGCTCCCGTGAGGCGGCAAAAGAAAAAGAGAAAATGATACCTCTGACCTGAGCTGCCCAACTGGGAAGCCCGCTTCCCAGGGTAGCTCAGCAATAAAGAATCTGCCTGCTAACGCAGGAGACACAGGAGACGCCGGTTCCATCCTTGGGTCAGCAAGACCCCCTGGAGAAGGGAATGGCAGTCCACTTTGGTGTTCTTGCCTGGAGAATCCCATGGGCAGAGGAGCCTGGTGGGCTACAGTCTGTGGGGTCACAGACAGTTGGACATGACTACGTGACTGAAACACACCACACCTCTCAAACTTGAACACTTGCACGAATCCCCTAGAGATCTCGCACATCCCCTAGAGAACTCTGCAGATGCTGACTGAGCAGGCTGGGGGCAGACCCGGCTCTCAGGGGACTCCAGTGCTGCTGTCTAAAGACCACACTTGAAGCAGTGACAACCTAGATCAGAGGTCAGGAAACTACAGCCCATGGGCCAAATCTGGTACACAGCTTGCTTTTATAAATAAAGTTTTATTGAAACATGAAATAAAGTTTTATTGAAACCTAGACAGCATATTAAAAAGCAGAGATGTTACTTTGTCGACAAAGGTCCATCTAGTCAAGGCTATGGTTTTTCCAGTAGTCATGTATGGATGTGAGAGTTGGACTATAAAGAAAGCTGAGTGCTGAAGAATTGATGCTTTTGAACCGTGGTGTTGGAGAAGACTCTTGAGAATCCCTTGGACTGCAAGGAGATCCAACCAGTCCACCCTAAAGGAAATCAGTCCTGGGTGTTCATTGGAAGGACTGATGTTGAAGCTGAAACGCCAATACTTTGGCCACCTGATGCGAGGAGCTGACTCATTTGAAAAGATGTGATGTTGGGAAAGATTGAGGGCAGAGGAGAATGGGACAACGGAGGATGAGATGGCTGGATGGCATAACCGACTCGATGGACATGAGTTTAAGTAAACTCCAAGAGTTGGTGATGGACAGGGAGGCATGGTGTGCTGCGGTTCATGGGGTTGCAGAGTCGGACATGACTGAGTGATTGAACTGAACTGATTGAAATGGGCCCACACTTCCTCCACCTACCACAGCAGAGTCCAGTAGTTCTAACAGAGACCATATAGTCCACAGACCTGAAAACAGTTTTTGTAAAAAATCACTAGTGCTTTTTTTTGGGGGAAAAAAATCCTGTTGAATTTGTTACAACGTTGCTTCTGTTGTTTATGCTCTGTTTTTTTTTATGGCTGGAAGCATGGGGGAATCTTAGCTCCCTGACCAGGGATTGAACTCACAGCCCCAGATGATGTCTTAACCGCTGGACTACCAGGGAAGTCCTGACAATAACACTTATTGGGCCCTTTGTAGGTAGTCTGACAGCCTCCATCTATTCATATTACTCAAGTAATAGTGTTTGTGATTTGGTGAATGTAAGGTGGCCATAAAAGGATTGCAGTTAACATTTGAGGGCCTCCTGGGTACTTAGCTCTTTAGGAGTAGTTCGCTATTGTATCCACTTTATGGGTGAGACAGACTGAGGCTTGGATTGGCTGGGTCAGGGATGCAGAGTCTAGGGGGCCAGGAAGCGGGTGAGGCCAACTGGTGCCAGGTGAGTATATTCTTGTTACATCAGAGCTTCTGCCTGGAAAATCTTCATGGAGCACAGAGAAGGTTTTGTTTTGATTTCAACCCATCCGAGCGCACTCGGATGCCTTCACTTCTTTGTCTGTTCTCCCATGGAGTCGACAAATAATCCATGCAGCTAGTGCTGGGAGTTGGGGCCCTTGCTGACCCCTAATGTCGAGAGGATGTAGGGAATGCCCAGTCCTGTGCCTTCCAGTGGATGAGGCAGTGGGCCAGAGAGGCCACTCAGGCTGCTAAGCACCTGGGGGAACCTGACACCGGCTTGGGAGGCAGTCAAGGAAGGCTTCCTGGAGGAGGGGGTACAAATTGTACCAATAGGAGTTAGCTGCGTTGAAGATGGCAGGAAAGGCTTTCTAGGGGAAGGGAACCACAGGAACAAAACTGGCCTTGTTGGTTTGGTACAGCTCACAACACTGAGATTTTTCTCTGTCTATGTGTGTATGTTGGGGATGAGAGAATGTTAAAAATTGGCTGTGTCAGAAAACCTGGGTTTACCCTGGCAAAGGAAAGGGTTTTCCTCTTCAAGTTCCCCTCCGACTGGGTCTGTTGTGGGTGCTAACTCAGAGCTTGTCTCCAAGGAGTCCTGTGGATGAGCGAAGGTCAGACCCCCTGCTGGGCTCCTGGGGGGTGGGCTGTGTGGGGTGGTCCTTGGGCTGCTGGCAGCCTCAGCCAAGCAGCAGGAGGATGCTTCCTTGCCTGTCTTCTTTGCAGTCACTTTTTAATTAGGGCGTGTTAACTGAAGGTGTGAGGGGGCAGAGTTTCCTTTGAAAATGTTTTTAATGATACTGAATTTCATTTAACCAGAGTATCAGGTAGGCAGCAGCAAAGGGGGTTTGGGGTGTGGCTCTTGTCACCAGGGTGGCCCTCGGCAGGTGGGCATTTGGGGGAGCCCCGTGGCGGGGGTAGGGGGGAAGCTGGGAGGGGGCCAGACCCGCAGCAGCCTTCCCCTGAGGGTCTGCTCTTTCCCTGAAGTCGAAGGAGCCGGGCCGAGGGTGGGGGCAGGGAAGGACCCCTTTAGCCACGGTGGTGCTGGGCGTGCGTCCCTGGTCGGTGGGCGCTGGGGAGCCGAGGTTCCTGTTCCAGGCTGCTCCCCATTGGTCTCATCCCCCGCCGGCCACCATCTGCCGGGGTCTCTGTTTCTGCCGTTCCCTGTCTCTCTTTCCCATCCCTGTCTTGGTTTGACTCCCTGACTATCCTCTCCCCTCGTCCGTCCCTCTCTTGCCCACCCCCAGTCTCTGGCCCATCTCTGTCTCTCTGCATCCCCCCACCCCGTCCCTGTCTGTCTGTCTGTCCTCTCCCTCCCCGACCTGGGCTACTTCCCCTTCCCCTCCCCCTGCACACACCCCGCGCTCTTCCTCACTCTCCTCTGTCCCACTTCCTTCGGCCGTGAGTGACATCCTGCCTCAAGGCCCATCAGAACCCCCCCGTGGAGGTGCAGGAGCCTTGGTGTGGGCCATGTGGGCTGGGTGAAGAGAGGGGCACCAGGAAGGTCAGGAGGGCGGCCGAGGCTGCTGTCCAGGGTTCGCAGTCCGCCCCCCCACCCCAGGAGGGGCCCCCTTGCCCCGCCCAGCTGACCCAGGGCTGCAGGGAGGAAGAGGAAGCTTGGGTTGAAGGCCTGTGGGTGGATTGCTGCTGTGGGTTTGATTTGTGCTGGGGCTCTGTCCCCTGGGGTGGTGAGGGTTTTGTTACCCTGGCTCCCAAGCAGAGATACATGTCCCTCGGTGGTCCCCTCGGGCCACGCAGGGGCCATGCAGAGGCCATGCGCCTACCCGGGCAGGCACCACACAGTGTGTCCCCAGCTCCCCTCCAGCACACAGTAGGCCAGCAGTGTATATGAGAATTTGGGGGTGAAGGGCCAGATCAGAGACTGAGTCCAGCCTCTTCCTTCCACCCACGGGGAAACCGAGGTCCAGAGAGTGGAGGTGATTTGCGATTTGCTCAAGAGTGTGCCAATGGACTAGGAACCCAGAGCCGTGTCCGGGGCCCCCACCCTTGGCAACAGGACAGCGCGGTTGGGTGTTCCTGGTGGCCTTGGGTTGGGGGTCACTTGAAAACCATCCCTGAGGAGGTGGGAGACTCGCCTGCCTGCTGGGGGGCCCCTCCACATCCTCCAGGGGATGACACGCAGCCCAAGGTTTGCAGGAGGGGTTGGGGCTGTGGAGTCATAGGTCACTGACCTCCCAGGGGGCAGACAGTAGGCTTGCTTTCAGCCCGGGGCTGCGGCTGCCAGGCCTCAGGAACCTCTGTCCTCCACTCACATGTCACGGCTCTGCCCTTGGGTCGCACGGAGGATGCTGTTGTAATCACAGGCATTCTGTGGGTTTGCTGGGGAAACCAGAAGGGAGAGACAGAGCTCTGCCGAGGAGGGAAAGGGCTCTCCTTGCATGAGACTCCAGGGTCTGGGGATCCACCCCTGTCCTGCTCCTGCCACCCCTCCCATCCCGAGAAGGTCGATGGGAGCGCAGCGCCTTTTGAGCAAGTGGCAGCACCCCCAACCCCCGAGGGCTTGTCCTCCACAGTTGGCTGCACCCCACGCCCAGAACCCCCACCCAGCAGCTCTGGAAGGGGCCCAAGAGTTTGCATTGCTCACACGTTCCCAGCTGCTGCTTTGGCTAGACAGACCTGTGTGGGCAAAGTGATGTCTCTGCTTTTAATATGCTGTTTAGGTTTGTCATAGCTTTTCTAACAAGGACCAAGCATCTTTTTAATTTCATGGCCACAGTCACCATCTGCAGTGATTTTGGAGCCCAGGAAAATAAAATGTGTCCAGCAGTGTAGGCTCAAGATTCTGCCCCCCACGTACCTGCCGAGAGTTCTGAGGCCTTTGCCTCTCTGTGCTTCAGCTTCCTCGTCTGTCAAATAGGATAATAGCAGCACTGTTTTCGTAGGTTGGCTGTGAGCATTGAATGAGCTAACACGTGTAAGCGCCGAGAACGGCGCCCAGGCGTGGAGTGAGCAGTACGCGCGTGTTCGCTGCTATCAGCTACTGCTGTTACTTCCATTGCCATTTCCATCCACCCCCACAGTGAAAGTGGAGTCGCTCAGTCGTGTCCGGCTCTTTGCAACCCCATGGACTGTAGCCTACCAGGCTCACCCGTCCCACGGAATTTTCCAGGCAAGAGTACTGGAGTGGGTTGCCATTTCCTGCTGCAAATGAACTTTTGGCCAACCCAGTATATATGTAGATGGTTTTTTTGTTGTTTTTATAGGTACTATCTCACTCCGACCTTAGAATCTTGCCAGTATACCTTGATTTTAATTAATATAAAGAAGAAAGGAAATGATCACTGGTTTATCTAGATAGACTGAGTTGGGCAGTGTTTTCTTTTAAGAGGAGATTTATTGCAGGATTTAGCTCACCCAATTACGGGTCAGACACACTTGAATTAACTTGTGCACAAGCGGTGTGACCTTGGGCCAGCCCCTTCTCTTTGGTTTCCAGTTTCCGTCCCTGTAAAATGGGAATCCTATTAGTGACTGTCTCTTGGGTTCCTGGCAGGATTATACGTGAGTTTATGTGGTGCCTGATGCATAGAAGTGCTCAGTAATTCATAGCAATCTGGATTCTGTTGTTTACCCATTTTACAGGTAAGGAAACTGAGGGTCAGAGATGTTCAGGGGGCTCTTCCCACGCAGCATGCTCCCTGAGTCTGCTTCTGGTGATGGCTGGGCAAATCTGCAGATGCAGATACTTCCAACAGAGTCCCAGGCCCCCTCAGTGCCCCAAACCATTTTTCTTTAAAGAAAGGCCATTCACTCACTCTGAATCTAGCCTCCAGAAGTCAATGAACCATGAGGAGACGGTTCTCCTCATGGGTTCCTCCCTCTGATTTTTAAAGTGTTCTTGTTCTGAGCAGCTCTTGGAGCTCTTTGAAAGTCTTCCTCTTCTGTCTGCTTCGGGAGCAAGCAAGAGGAAGGGGGGTCTCCTGGACTGTGTTTGTCCACGAGGGAGGCAGGTGGGCAGGCTGATGTCCCGGGTAAACGAGATTCCCGGGGATGTGCTGCCTGCAGATGGTTCTCTTAAAACCCCCCACCCAGGGATTTCCTGGTGGTCCCAGGGTTAAAAATCTGCCCGCCAATGCAGGGGACACGGGTTCGATTCCTGGTCCGGGAGGATTCCACATGCCTCGAGGCAACTAAGCCTGCGAGCCACAGCTGCTGAGCCCACGTGCCAGTACTGAAGCCCGTGCACCCTGGAGCCCATCCTCTGCAGCGGGAGAAGCCCCTGCAACGAGAAGCCTGTGCACAGCGATGAAGGCCCAGCACAGCCAGAAATAAAAACCTCACCCCGTCCCCGACCCATACCCCAGAGATCACCCGTGAAAGGCGCCTCTTATCTGGGAACTTACATCAGGAAGTGTTTGCGACCTGCTTGCTTTGTTCCTGGTCAAGCCTTTCTACCTTACTGGCTCTCGGCCACGGCAAAATTTGCACCGCAAAGACATGCAATCAGAAAAGCCATAAACTACAGTTAAGGGGCAGGGGAAGCTCGTCAAGGACTTTTCTAAGCGTAAAGTATCGGAACAGCCTTCTGACCTTTGGGTAATGACAGTCTCCGTGTTAGCTTCCCGTGAGGAAAACTCTGATCCACACACCCTTGGTGGCAGAAGTGAGAGTGCTTAGCTGGCTCCAGCCGTCACTGTGAGTTTTCCCATGAGACTTTGGGAATCAATTTTGCTTAGTTTTATCAAAACAAAACAAAACAAATAATGCTGGGGTCTGGGAGAAGACCATGTGAGTGGTGAGTGTGCCAAGGTCCCAAAGGGCCTCTCATGTGTCTGTATCAGTTGGTTGTGAGTGGTTGAATCCTGGTTTAAGATAGTTAAAGGTGGGGGGGAAAGGGGGGATTTGTTGGCTTAGATAAACAGTTAAGTCCGGAAGTAGATTGCCTTCGAGTGTAACTGTTGGGGTGCTTCACCCTTGTGGGATGCTGTCTCTCTCTCTTTTAAAGTTTTATTTATTTACTTTGGGCCACACTGGGTCTTGGTTGCTGCGTGGCCTTTTCTCCAAGGGCAGCGAGTGGAGGCTGCTCTCTGATTGTGGTGTGTGGGCTTCTCCCACTGCAGAGCACAGGCTCTGGGCTGCGTGGACTTCAGTAGTTGCAGAACGCGGGCTCAGCAGTTGCGGCTCCCGGGCTCCAGAGCACAGGCTCAGTAGCTGTGACTCCCGGGCTGAGTTGTTCTGTGACATGGGGCATCCTCCCGGAGCAGGGATCGACCCCGTCCTCTCCTGTCCTGGCTGGTGGATTCTTTGCCCCTGAGCCACCGTGGAAGCCCGATGTCTTTCATTCTCTGTCTCACAGATGGGCTTTCTTTCTGCGGTGGCTTCATTCTCAGGCCTGCTGTCCCCTTTGACGTCTCCAGTCATCGGTCCTGCTCATTTAGCTCTAAGAGAACGGGCTCTCTGATTCTTCTCGCAAGCCCTAGGATTGCTTCCTGTTCACCCACCTGGAGTCTCGTGCCCGTCCATGACTGTCTGTACCCTTTTGTTGACCAGACCTCAGCTGCTGGTCTCGGGCAAGGGGTCAGCGCTGTCTTGGTTACAAGGGTAGAGAGTGCATGCATCCCAGCAGACAGATGCCCACCGCACCAGTGGTGGGGCAGAAAGGAAGAAGGAAGGCAGGGTTTATGTCCTGGAGGAAAACGTGGAAGCAGCCGCTGCCCTTAATGGCGCCTTCAGTCTGCTCCAGTATGGCATGAAGCCCTTTACGTGCATCTAACTGCTGTCCTCTTTCACAGGCCGGGAAATGAGGCTCAGAGAGGTTAAGTGACTCCCCAGCTGACAGGTGGAGAATTCAAACTCGGCTCCATCTTTCTGCAAAGCCCATGTGTTCATGGCTCCCTGATACCTGGGAAAACTTTGGATCTGCAGAGAGAGCTAAAAAATATGAATGCCTGGGGGCAGTGCCAAGCTCTGTGTTATGGCTGGGACTAGAAAAGAATTGTACTTAAAGACTGCAGGACCCATCAAACCCTGCCGTCCTCTCTGCTGTGGCCTCTGGCAACCACAATTACAGTTTCTGTCTTTATGATTTTGATGACTCTGGACACCTCATGTAAATGCCGTCATGCAGTATTTGTCTTTTTGTGACTGGCTAATTTCACTTAGCATAATGCCCTCCAGGTTCATCCGTGTTGTAACATGTATCGGGATCACCTTCCTTGTTAACGCTGAGTAACATTCCGTTGTGTAAATACCCCACATTGTGTAACTACCCCCATTGTGCACCTCTATCCGTGAACCCTTGGGTGGCTTCCACACTTTTGCTATTGTGAGTAATATGGCTATGAACGTAGATGTAAAAATACCTCTTTGAGACCCTGTGTTCAGTTCTTCTGGGTCTTCTGGGATGCAGAATTAGCGTGGGTCATATGCTGATTCTTTATTTTTAATTTTTGCAGAGCCTCCTTGCTGTTTTTTCACAGTGACTGTGCCATTTTACATCCTCAGCAAGTATTCAAAGATTCATTTTTGACATCCTGGCCAACACTTGTTGTTTTCTGTTTTTCTGGGGTTTTGTTTGTTTGGGGGAGGGGGTTGGTTTTGTTTGGTTTTGTTTTACACTAGCCATCCCAATCGGGGTAAGGTGGCAACTCATTGTATTTTTGATATGCGTTTCCCTGATGATTTCTGATGTGGAGCATCTTTTCACGTGCTTGTTGACTATTTGTCTGTCTTCTGTGGATAAATGTGCTTTCAGATTGTTTGCCCAGTTTTTAGCCAGTCGGTGAGTTTTAGGGCTTCCCTGTAGAGTCTGGATGTGAACCCCTTTTCAGCTCTGTGGTTTGCACATAGATTTTCCCGTTCTATGGCTTGCCTTATTACTCTGGGGATAGTGTCTTGTGAAGCACAAAATATTTTAATTTTCATGAAGTCCAGTTTTTTTTTTTTTATTACCTATGCCTTTGGTGTCAGATCCAAGAAATCATCTAGCTTCTGTTTCGTAGGCGCAGTTGGCAGGTTTGGCTGGCTGGTTGGATTGGGGTGGGAGAGACAGAGAGGAGTCGCAGGTTCCGGCTACCTCCAAGGCTTTTGGCCCCAGCATCTTGAGCTGCCCGCAACGGGAGTGGGGTGAGTTAGGGGGAGAAACCAAGAGATGAGCTTTGGGCATGTTAAATTTGAGGTCCCGGCTCAACGCAAGCAGAGGCAACGTGGACACGGTTGAAGGCCAAGTCCGGTGTTGGGAAGAGAGATGTGGGCTGGGGAAGTCAGCCCAGAACTCACCAGCCTGCGGGGAGCAGAGGAAAGCCTGGTGCGCGAAGTGGAGGCGGCAGTGGCAGACAAGTAGCAGAGTATGAACCCTGCCGTCTCTGCAGAATGGCCCAGTGTAAGGAAAGGAGTCTCAAACTTTCTTGCACCAAGCCAGGACAGAGAGTGGAAAACAGGCCGACATCACCTCCTTGGCCTCTGATCAGAAGCCACCCCAGCTGTGGCGGCTCATTTCTGGCATGTTGTGCAGTGGGGGCAGGTATGTGCGCCCAGGCACCAGGGTGGGATTGGCACAATCGGGTGCCGAGGCTCCATCCACTTTTATGTCCCGGCACCTGGCACTGAGCCTGGCCCTGGGAGCGCCCGGCAGCCAGCGGTGGTTGAATGAATGAATGGAGTCCTGTGTGTGCCTCTGGGACTGCGGGAAAGGTGGGTGGGTGGGAGGGGCCCAGCGGCGTTTGACAAAGTGTGATTCTCTAAGACTTGTTTTTATTGGAATCGATCAGACCTACGGAAAGGTGCACACGTCGTAAAGAGACTGCTTGATGAATTTTCAAAAGATAGTCGTGCTCGTGTGTGTGACAGTACCTAGATCAAGAAAAGCACGTGCCCAGCACCCCCCACCCCCACGCCAAGATACCTGTGCCCCCCCAGCATGCCTCCTTGCAAAGAGTGATTGTTGTCCCAGAATCTCCTACCGGAGGTTAATTTCGCCTGTTTTTGTACTTCATATACATATAAAGTGCTTACATGCACACAAACATATATTGCCTTATGTATTGGCTTGTGGGGGCTAATATTACAACCGTAGAGGCAGGGGTCCTAAAAAAACCGTTTGGGAACTTGCAAAAAAAAAAAAAGCAAATTTTCAGAGATCCTTCGATTCATACGGAGAAGGCAATGGCACCCCACTCCAGTACCTTGCCTGGAAAATCCCATGGATGGAGGAGCCTGGAAGGCTGCAATCCATGGGGTCGCTGAGGGTCAGACACAACTGAGCGACTTCACTTTCCCTTTTCACTTCCATGCATTGGAGAAGGAAACGGCAACCCACTCCAGTGTTCTTGCCTGGAGAATCCCAGGGACGGGGGAGCCTGGTGGGCTGCCGTCTATGGGGTTGCGCAGAGTCGGACACGACTGGAGCGACTTAGCAGCAGCAGTATCTCCGTATGCTGTCTTGAGATACTCACCCATAGTATGTGAAGTGTTGGCTTGTTCTCGCTCCTGGCTGTCCGATATGAATGGATTTATTGTATTCACTTATTTATCTGTCCTCTTGTTTATGAGCCTTGGAGTAGTTTCCAGCTGGGGGTGGTTACGAATAGTGCCTCAGGGGACAGGTCAATATGTATCCTTTGGGGGAAGAAGTTAGATGCATTTCTGATGATATATACTTAACAGTGATATATACTTAATTGCTGTGTCATAGAGAAGGTACAGAGCTTCCCTGGTGGCTCAACGGTAGAGAATGAGCCTGTTTACGCAGGAAATGCGGGTTCGATCCCTGGGTCAGGAAGATGCCTGGAGAAGAAAATAGCAGCCCACTCCAGTATTCTTGCCTGGGAAATCCCATGGATAGAGGGGAGCCTGGCGGGCTTCAGTCATGAGATCGCAGAAGACTCAGACACAGCTTAGTGGCACCACAACAGCAACAGCCAGAGAAGGTGCAAATTCCGCTTTTGTCTCTTAGGCCAGAGAATTTTTCCAGAGAGAGTGTGCCAGGTCCCTCTCCCAGCCATGGAACACGGACGTTCTGATTGCATCACATCCTTGCTAACACTTGGTGTCATCCTCTTTTTTCGTTCTAACCGTTCAGATGTATATGTGGCCCCAAGTTGTGTTTTTATTTTGCATCTATTTCCCTGCTGAGGTGGTGCACCTTTTCAAGTGCGTATTGACTATTTAGATAACGTCTTAAACGAAGTATCGCTTCAGATTTGCCCCTTTTCCTAATGGGTTGCCTGTTCTGTTCTTGCTGATTTCCCGGAGCTCTTTGCATATTCTGAATACAAGTATCTTGTCTGCCATATGTATTGCAAATACGTCCTTCCTTGTGTAACTGTTTTTGATCAGTAGGAGGAGGAGCCAGAAGTTTTGCGCCTCCAAGGCACTGCCGTGAACACAGGTCTAGCCTCACTTGCCTGAACTTTAGTTTCCCTCTCAACTCTGTGAGTATTTAGCCCAGTGCTTCGTGTATAAATGGGGCAGGGATGGTTATTAGCACCTCTGTAGGAATGAAGAGCCCTGAAATGAAGCAGGCAAAAACTAGCCCTGTGGGGACTTTGCAATCTAAGTTATCCCTGTTCTTCTACTGACGTTTAGTAAGTTGAGACCAGGGATACTGCTAAACAAGGCACAGGCCAGCCCCACAACAAGCCCTCCAGATGTCGATAGCACTGAGGTCGAGGAACCTAGAAGGGCACAATGCTGATGCCGTGTGACATTATAATAAGGGGAGTCAGCAGAAGGACCAGGAATGTGATCTCATGTGGGGAATGTCAGAGAAGGCTTCCTGGAGGAAGGAGCCTGGAACTGTATCTAGGAGGAAGGAGTGGGGACTGGCAGAAAGTGGGAGATGCTGGGGAAGGACTCCAATGAATCATGGAGCTGGGAACTCAGGGCATGCTTGGAGATTCCACTCATGTCCAGGACAGGCTGGGCAAGGAGGTGTGAGAGGGCTATGGGACCAGACCAAACTTGTGTGTCCGCTCCAGGAGCCACGAGCCACGTGTGGCCCTGGAGCCCTTGAAACGTGGCTAGTGCAGCTGAGGCACTGAATTTTTATATTGATATAATTGAAATGTAGATTTCAAAACAGAAACTCCATTCTTTGTTTTGGGAAACTTTATAAATGTGTGTAGAACTCTTCGGGGGCATGGATGTAAATGTTTCCAGCTGTAACTCTGATGACCTTTAGTTGCGGATTGGGTGTTTCTCCTGACAATTTATCATCCAAATTGAGATGCTCTAAAGATATGCCCTGATATCAAAAAAAATTAGTACTAAGGAAAAGAAGGAAGTCAATTGTCTCATTAATCATTTTCTACATTGACTACGAATGACATTTTCGGATATGCTTGGTGAAATGAAATCTGTTATGAAGTGTCAGGCCACCTTCTTCTTTTCACCTTTCAAACAGGTGGCTGCTGGAAAATTGACTTCCACGTGTGGCTGACCTTGAACTTGTGCTGGATGTCACTGTTACAAACCGTGGGGAGGAGCTGGAGCTGCCGGCTAGGGCTGAGGGCTCACGGAAGAGTTTAGACAAGGGGGTGGCGTGGTCCGGTTTCTGTGGCAGCTCCATCCGCCAGCCACAGGTAGGGAGGGAAGATTCCAGAGGATGGGACAAGACCAGCCGTAGGGAGACCAAATAGCTGGGAAGACCTGAGCTCTGGCCGCAGAGAGAAGCCGTGCCGTCCCAGACAGGTAGCATCTGCTGCCGATCCCCGGGTGGGTGGCCAGGCTGGGCCCTGAAGGAGGAGGAGGAATGTTTGGGGAGAGGCGGGGACATCCTGGGAATGACTGACCCTTCAAAGGGGCCTCAGCGCTGAGAGCCGGGAGGAAAGACCTCAGCCGGTTCGGGTGTGCCTGCTCCCAGTGGCCACGGCTCCGGACACCTGCAGCCCCAGCCTGGCCACTGCCTGCACTCCACACTCAGGTCAGACACCCCCGGACCCCCTCACCCCCCTGCAATTTGCTGCCTGGCCCTGCTCACCACTGCTCACCAACGGTGTGACTGTGAGCAAGTGGCTTTCCCTCCCAGGGGATTGCCAGCTTTGCCTGGCCTTGCCCGTGCTATACCGAGATCATAGGAGAAAAGGGAGTTGCCCACGAGTGACAGGTGTTCCTGGGCAGGACAGTGTGGAGCCTGGGGTGGAGCGGAAACATCTGGTACATTCTGCAGTTTGTAAGGCAGCTTCCCGTCTCTGATCCCTGCATCGCATCCCCATTTCACAGCTTTGGAAACTGAGGCTCAGAGAGGCAAAGCGGCTTGCCTGGGGTCACACAAGGGCGACAGAGGCAGGATTTAGACGAAGGCTCTGACACCTTGTGAGGTCCAAGGCTCCCGTGGCCACAGCTCAATGTGCAGTGAAGGGCAGGCAGGGCGGCACCTCTCTGAGCCTCAGTCTCTCATCTGTCAAATGGGCAGGGTGATGAGGTAGTTGAACGCAGTGGTGCGGCACCCGCCCAAGACAGGGCTCCACGTGGCAGCTACATGTCCTCCTGGCAGCTCTGCAGTGAGGGGCATGAGCCCATTTCTCAGGAGAGGACACTGAGGCTAAGGTGCGCAGCCAGTGAGAGCAAGGCTGGGGTCTTCTCCACGCCCCAGCGCCGCCTCGGCTCTTCTCCCTCCCCCCGTCGTTCCTCTTGTCCCAGAGCCTTGGAGTCACCTCCTGTGCATTGAAGGGCAGGCTGACCCCAGGAGCCAGCCGGTCCTTTGTCCTGGATGACTGGACATGAATGGAACCTGGCAGCCTCCCCCGTGGTGCTTACAGACACTCCCGCCCCCCATCTCCAGAGCCAGTTCCCTCCTGCAGGACAGTGTCTTTTTCCAGGTGAGCAGCTCTGCTTCCTGAGAGCCAGAGTACGTGGGTGGGAAGCTGGCCCAGAACACATCCAGGATGTGGCCAGATCCTAAAAGCCGGAGGTGGGAGGTGGCCTTAGAAGTTGTCAGCCCCACTGGGGTTCTGGCCATGTAGCCTCAGTCTCCACATCTGGAAAATGGGAAGACTCATCAGCTCAGGGGAAACAGCAATGTCTGACAATACAAAGTTGGTGCAGACGCATGGGGGTGGGGGGTTGGGGGTGGCGGGTGGATCACAGACCGCTGGTGGGAGGGTCTTTGGAGGGCACTTTCTGCTGAAACAGGATGTGTGGCTCCCAAGCCAGCTGACTGCTTTTAGGTAACTACTTAGGACAAAGCTCTGCTTCTCAAGCTTGAACATGCATGGGGATGCCTGCGTGTGTGTGCTCAGTCGCGTCCGTCATGTCTGACGCTGTGTGACCCCGTAGCCCACCAGGCTCCTCTGTCCATGGGATTTCCCAGGCAAGAATACTGGAGTTGGGTGCCGTTTCCTTTCCAGGGGATCTTCCCGACCCAGGGATCGAATCCACATCTCTTACATCTCCTGCATTAGCAGGTGGGTTCTTTACCGCCGAAGCCCCGGGATGCCTGGGGGCTGGATAAGATGCAGACTCTGATTCTGCACCTCTGGGGTGGGACTAGCAGGCTTCCAGGGACTCTGCTGATGCTTTGGGGGTGCCTCTCGGTCACGGGCAAGGGAGACACGTTCTTTTGTGATGGGGTGCGTTGTGTCTAAGGTGAAAACAGCCTACATGTCCATCAGGAAGGTTTTGGCCTAATGAATGTCAGCCGTCCCTGCCCAGGATGCGCTGGGGCTGTTGAAAGGAGGGAGGCCTCTCTGGGTCCTGCACGCTGCTGTGTCTGCCTCCCAGGAGGATGGCAGCCGCCTGTGAGTGCCAGGGTTTCGCCTGTGTCGTTAACCGGTGTGGCCCTGGCCTAGAGCTGGGCCTGGCGCACAGCGGGTGCTCAGGCAGGGTTTACTGAATGATAGACTCTGTATGCTGACATGGGAGGATCTCCCCGACCTGGTGTGGGGTGACCCGATCCAGTTTCAGGACACGTCTGATCCAGAGCCTCTCAGGCCTGGCTTCTCTGGCATTTGGGGCTGGATGAGTCTTTGTGGTGGGGGCTGGGCATCGGAGCATGTCTGGCCTCTACGCATCCGATGACCCCTAGTTGTGACAGCCCAGACTCTTATGTCCACACATTGCTGTCTGGTCCCTCAAAATCAGCCCCAGCTGAGATCCACTGGTGTAGTCGGACAGTGTGTGCTGGAAGGAGGGAAGTGGGAATGGAAGAATGAAAAGATGGGTGTCTGGGATGGTGGGGGACAGGCCCCGTGTGGTTTCCATTCAGATATGACTTTGGCTGTAACCTCACAGAAAGCAGGTGTGTATGTGGGGGGTTCCTCCCCACAGTGATCGACAGCGTTTACCTCTTAAAAGAGGGAAGAGGACGGGATTGCAGATTTTGCTCCCAGGAGACTTAATCCTTCTCTAGTATTTTTTTCTTAATATTTATTTGGCTGCACCAGGTCTTCACTGTGACATGCAAGATCTAGTTCCCCAACCAGGGATTGAACTCGGGCTCCCTGCATTGGGAGCGTGGAGTCTTAGCCACTGGGCCACCAGGCAAGTCCCGTTCTCTGTTATTGTTAAATATAGAGGTCGTAACTTTGACCTGAGCAATTAGGTCAACTTAAAAACAGAAATGGTCCAAGGACCCACTTCCAGGGTTGCAAGGAGTTAGTGAGAGTTCCCACCTGAAGCAGACGGAGAGGAAACCGCTGCTGCTTTATTGTGTGGCAGCCCGCTGGCAGCCCCTAAGCATACGGAGCAGTTAGGATCTTCTTTGCACGTGGGCGCACTTGAGCTCAGAGATGGAAAGGGACTTTTCCAAGGTCACACAGCAGAGCAGGAGCTGGGCTTGACTGGAAATCAGTCTTCATGGCGGTGATACAGGGGCCCTTCTCTGCCACCCTGTGGCTGCTTCTAGGCTTCTGGGCCTCCTGGTCATCACACAGGAGGCTGTGTGGGCTGTCTCACACCCCCTCACCCCCACCCCAGCTTGTTGATCACTTGGTGTTCACCAGCCCAGCTGGCTCCCAGGAAGTGGGCAAGGCTGGAGGTGGCAAGACTGCACTCAGTGGGAGTTGTTGCGGTTTGGCCGAGCAGCTCTGGGAGGACTGCCACGGTTGTGGAACCTGTGATGGAGGCCCTTGGCAGAGACAGTCCCCCTAGGTGGGCGCTGGCCGCCAGCCCTGTGCTCCTCTCCTGCTCAAACACCTGCCGTGGCTCCCTAGTGCCCAAGTTGAAATTTCCTTCCTGCGTCTGTTGAGTTAGCATTCCATGCCCTGCGGAAGATCCTTTGTGACCCTGCTAGATTCCAAACACAAATACTGGTCATAGCAATAATAAGGCCTAGAGTACCTACTGTTTGGTACAAAGTTCTTTACTCACTTTATCTTTTTAACTCTTTGCAAAAGCCCTTCGGTACTACTGCGTGTCTGAGCCTTATGTACAGAGGAGGAAACTGATGCTTCTGAAAGTTAAGTGTCTTGACCCAGGTCATATAGCTCATGGCGCCACTAAGATCTGCAGCCTGACTCCAGAGTCAGCCTCTTTTTGGGGAAAAAAAATGTTAGTTTCTTTATTTTAAATCTGGCTGTGCTGGGTCTTTGTTGCTGTGTGGGCTTTTTCTCTAGATGGCACTGAGCGAGGGCTACTCTAGCTGTGGTGCGAGGCTTCTTATCACGGAGGCCCCTCCTGCTGCAGATCACGGGCCCCAAGGCACATGGGCCTCAGAAGTTGTGGTTCCTGGGCTCAAGAGCACAGGCTCAGAAGCTGTGGCATACACAGGCTTAGCTGCATGTGGGATCTTCCGGATCAAGGATCGAACCCGTCCGTGTCCTCCCGAGCCGCCGGGAAGCCCCAGGGCCGGACTGTTTACCAGGGGGCCAGCCTCCCTCCTCTTACAAGAGAATGAACCAGCTCCTTGGAAGAACAGTTATGACCAACCTAGACAGCATATTAAAAAGCAGAGACATTACTTTGCCAACAAAGGTCTGTCTAGTCAAAGCCATGGTCTTTTCAGTAGTCACGTATGGGTGTGAGAGTTGGAGTATAAAGAAAGCTTGAGCGCCGAAGAATTGATGCTTTTGAACTGCACTGTTGGAGAAGAGACTTGAGAGTCCCTTGGACTGCAAGGATATCCAACCAGTCAAACCTAAAGGAAATCAGTACTGTATATTCATTGCAAGGACTGATGTGAAGCTGAAACTCCAATACTTGGGCCACCGGATGCAAAGAACTGACTCATTTGAGAAGACCCTGATGCTGGGAAAGACTGAAGGTGGGAGGAGAAGGGGACGACAGAGGATGAGGTGGTTGGATGGCATCACTGACTTGATGGACATGAGTTTGGGTAAACTCTGGGAGTTGGTGATGGACAGGGAGGCCTGGCGTGCTGCAGTCCATGGGGTTGCAAAGAGTCGGATGCGACTGAGTGACTGAACTGAACTGACTCCATTCAGCAGAGAGGAGCCTGGCTCAGGGTGTCTGGAAAGCAAGACCCAGGCCTGGCTGCCCCATGACCTTGCTGTGTGACCTTGGGCAGACTCTCTTCTCTGGGCTTTCACTGGGCTTTCTCCAAGGCCGACTCGACATTCCAAGGCTCAAAATCTCAATATTATGCAATAAACCTAGAAATCACCCCAATTTCATTTTTCCATTCTTTTATATCACACCATTAATATATATCTGCTGTAGAATAGTTAGAAAATTCGGAGGGGAGAAAAGGAGAAATAGATGAAGCTCCATTTAGCAGTTTAGGGCATACCTTTCTCGAGTATTTCTCTAACATAAATATTTAGCAGAATAGACTTGGATAGCCTTTTTATCACCAAACATCATGTCCCAGATCACCTGCAGGATAACGAATCCTTTCTTACGGTTGTATATATGTCTGTTATGGTTGTACTGTGGAATGTTTAATTAGCGTGTAATTAGAGATGATGATAAATTAAGAGCCGGCATTTACTGAAATCCTCCTGCTGCCGGGTCTTGCCCTAAGCATTTGCCTCAGTGGTTGTCACAGCAACGCTCTGAGGCAGGCAGTTCAGCACCATTTTACAGATGGGAAAACCAAGGCTGTTGACGTTACCCTGTCCCAGATCTCCTGGCCCGTCCTTGGCAGAGCCAGACGTGGCTCCAGGCCCTTCCCAGCCCTCCACCCAGGCCTTTGACCCCTGGACCACCCTGCCATGTGCCTCGCCACCCGTGTTCTCAGAGGTCCTATTTCGTCGAGGGGGGTGCGCCATGACTGTTCAAGGAAAGGGAATGAAAGGGCTGCCAGCCGAACCTGGTGTGTAGGGAGGTGACCTGTGATGTATACAGCCAGAGCTCAATAAATGCTCCTCTCAGAGCGGACATCACAGTAGAGTTTCTCGGGGCAAGTGGAGTTAGAGTCGCTCCAGGGGAGTGGGGCTTAATGGAGCCACTCCGCCACTCCACGTGGATTCCCTCAAGGGGTGCCTCGCAGCCTCTGCTGTCCAGGCTGGGGGCTTTGTGGGTACAGTGTGAACGGAACTGTGCTCCCAACTTGAGGTTTGCAGAAACTTGAGTTTGGTCTAGAGAGATCCCCTAAACCTAGGGCTGAGATTAAGCATGTGAGGTACTGGACTCGGGTACAGAATTTCAGGAAGTGCCCCGGAGCTCAGCAATAAGATAAGTACTGTTTTAATGCAAATTTTAAAAATCCAAACTAAAGGGTGAACCTGGAAAACATTATGCTAAATGCAAAGCAGCTAAAAACTCTGGATTCTGTTTTTCCGTTTATCTGAAATGTTCAGAGGAGGAAAAGTCACAGAGTGGTTGCCAGGGGCTAGGGGAAGGAGGAGGTTGGGGGTGCCCCTCGAGAACGCGGGGCTTCTCCTTGGGCTGATGAAGATACTCAAAAATTGATTGTGGAAGTGTTAGCATGGGCTCCGTAAACGCACTTAAAACTGTTGAATTTTAGACTTTAAACAGATGAATTGTATGCGTTGAAGAAGGAAATGGCAACCCACTCCAGTATTCTTGCCTGGAGAATCCCAGGAACGAGGGAGCCTGGTGGGCTGCCGTCTATGGGGTCACACAGAGTTGGACATGACTGAAGCGACTTAGCAGCAGCAGCAGCATGATATGTGAATTCAGTCTCGGTGAAGCTATTACACACCCCTCCAAAAAAAAATCTAAATTAAAAAATATCCATGATGAACAATATGTCAACAATAAAAACAGGATTAGTACTACTGATTTGTTTTCCTTCTGCCTCAGGCTCTAATACAGCTTAGCCAGCACCACTATTTATCCTATTTAAAAATGTGATGCTTCCTTTGACACTGTGCTTTTCTGGCAGTTTTTTTTTAATTGGAGTATGGTTGCTTTACAATGTTGTGTTAGTTTCTGCTGTACAGCAAAGTGAATCAGCCATTCACACATATATGTATATCCCATGTATATAGATCACATATTTTATATATAAATATATTTGTATGTATATAAGTCCTCCTTTTGGGTTTCCTTCCCACTGAGGACACCACAGAGTACCAAGGCGAGCCCCCAGTACGCTACAGTATCTCATTAGTTATCTATTTTATTCAGAGTAGTGTGTCTCAGTGCTAAAGAAGCCGCCTGCCGGTGAGGAATCGCAGGAGACTTGGGTTTGATTCCTGGGTCTGAAAGATCCCCTGGAGAAGATGACAACCCACTCCAGGTATTCTTGCCTGGGAAGTCCCATGGACAGAGGAGCCTGGAGGGCTACAGTCCATGGGTCGCAGAGTCACACATGACTGAGCAGGCACGTGTGTATGTCAGTCCCAGTCTCCCAGCTCATCCCGCCCCTCTTCCTGCCTTGGCGTCCATACATTCTCCGCATCTGCGTCTCTATTTCTGCTTTGCAGGTGAGATCATCTGTGCCGTTTCTCTAGATTCCACATACATGTGTTGATACGTGATGCTTGTTTCTCTCTTTCTGTCTTACTTTGCTCTCTGTCGGTCCCTCCGTCTGTCCACGCCTCTGCATATGGCTGGCATTTGTAAATGTTGCATTTGAGCATTGTCGATCCTGAATACTGAGTTTGGGGGATGCCTCTGTAAGTTCTGCAGTCCAGGGCAGTGGTCTCCTCACCCTGCCCTACCTACCACGCAGACCACTTGCTCCCATTTGACGGAGAGGCCGATGAGGCCCAGGCTGTGAGCTGAGGCCGGAGTGGGGTCTCCGAGTCACCTCCGAGTCACCTCCTGCAGCCCAGACCATCTGGCCTCTGGGCCGCCTCCTCCACTCTGTCCTCCATCGCAGCTCCTCAGGTGGTCCCTGGGCCCCCCGGCACTTCTCGCCTGCCCTCCTGCCCTCAGCTTCTAAGCCACTCTGTACTAGAAAAAGCCCATGCCCCCTCCCAGACCTCAGTCCCATCAGCACTCGCCACTTCCCGCTGCCCTCAGGATAAACCCCAAGCTCCTTGCTTGGCCTTCCTGGAGCCTGCTGACCTCCTTTCCCCACCCTCTTGCCCCCCCACCCCACCCCCCGCCATGGCTGCTTTCTTCTTTCAGGTTTGCATGGGACCCATAATTACCAAAGGGCAGCAGCCTCCTCCGCTCTTATCTTCCCACGGGTAAGCCTCCATCTCACTTAAGTCCTCACTGCAGCCCTTGCTGGTGAGTGTTGCTGGCTCCATTTTACAGATGAGGAGACTGAGGGCCGGGGAGAGGAGAGGACGCCACTAGGGACCCGGAGCAGCGGCAGGTGCGCACCTGGGGTGTTGGGAGATGTGGACACCTTGTCCTGCTTCTCCTGGGGGCTGTGTGTGCTGAGATCACCCCCATTCTGGTCCCCGATTGCCCTCCACACTTCTTTTTTTTTTAAACGTTAACATTTTCATTTAAAATTTCTTTAAAATATTTATATTTGTTTGTTTAATTTGTCTGTGCCGGCTAGGTGACTGTGTCACTGATCTTCATCACTGTGCTCTTAGCCAGACTATGACTGGTTTCCTTTCTGCTTCTCTGTACTTGCTTCCTAAGCGAGCCTAGATTGCTACTGGACCTGTCTGGCTCTTGGCCTCCACACTGGGCCCATTCCAGTGCCCAGCCAGTAAACAGTCCTCAAATGCTGAACCCAGTGCCCCGGGTAGTGATTTGTAGAGCCAGGGGAGGGGCAGATCTCGAGAACTCTATAACTTCCAAATCAGATCATTTGGGGACAGGCCCCAGGAATCTGTCTTTTAACAATTTCAGGTAATTCTGATGCGTGGAAGTTCTGAACCACCTTAAAGGGAGGAAGTAACAGTGATGCAGTAACAAAGCTCAGAGCTGTCAGTTCATTTGTTTAATCCTCAGTGCAGGTGTTAGCATCCCCAATTCACAGATGAGAAAACTGAGGCCCGGTTTAGGCCTCAGTTATGTAACAAGGCTGTCTGCTCCCTCTGCTCCAGCCAGGGCTGCGTTGCTAGTGATGCCCAGAACTAGGACACAGAGCTTGGTGTGCTGATCCTCCCACCCCCTCTACCCCTGCTTCTGGATGCTTCCAGGCAGAGGAGTGGAGACAGGCTTGGGTGTGGGTGTGTAGGTGTGTGTGTGTGTGTGGTGCGGGCGCAGGAAGCCCCGGGCCCTGCAAGGTCACCCTGGCCCTTTCCTGTTTATACTCTTGATCAGGCCGGGCTGTGTGTTCCCGAACAGGAAGCACAGAGCAGAGCCGGCCTCCCAGCGGAGGCCGAGCCAGCCCTGCCCCAGGCAGCTGCCTGACCGTGGACACTGGGAGGCCGAGCCAGCCCTGCCCCGCAGCTGCCTGACCGTGGACACGTGTGGTCCCCATCTGTGTGTTGAGCAGGGCAGGGCTTTGGGGGTGACGGTTAAAGAGCTTGGCTTCTGGGATCAGACAGAGCTGGCCCCACTGCAGGCTGAGCTCGCTGCTCTCTGTGTGGCCTTTCCCTGAGCTCTTCACTTTTCTGGGCCTCAGCTTCCCCCTCTGTCATCTGGGGCTAATAAGAGTGCCTCCCTCACCTCCCCAGGTTGTTAGAGGCAAAATGCACATCGAAGGGCCAGGCACACACAGGTCTCTCTGCTTAAATCTCTCCTTGGTGACAGACCAGACAGCGGATGACCCCACATATGTGCATGCATCTCTTTTAAAAATACAATATTTTCTCAAGTTGTCCATTCTTCTCACCAGAGGCCAGCTGCCTGAGTCCTCCCCCTGGCTGTTCCAGCCCAAATACACACCAGCTTCCACGGGGACCAACTGCACCTGTGTTTCGTGGGTTTGTCCCAGTTCCCCTGGGAGTTCAGACAGAGCTGGGCCTTGGCACACGATCGCCTGAGGGGCACATCAAGGTCGCTGCCTGCCTGACGCTGTAAATAGTCTTGCCTGGAGCCCAGCCACGTGTGTTCCTCTGGCTGCTTTCACAGCGCAGAGGTGGGTGGTCTGTCAGCCCTAACAGACCCTCTGGCCCACGGGGCAAAATCATTGGTTTCCTGGCCCTTCGCAGGAGTGTGCCGACCCCGCCTCTCCAAACCACTGGCCTGTTTGTCTCCAGGTTCTCTCCAGTCTTCCTCCCTGTGCGGCGATGACAGTGATCGTACTCAGTGCTGGCGGTTTTGCACATGTGTGCTAGGTGTGGTGATGCTAAGGAATTCCTCGCGACTCTGTTCCAGGCATTAACGCCCATTTCTCAGTTGGCAGTACTGAGGCTCCGCAAGCTGGATTGACCCAGGACCCCTGACGTCCAAGTGCAAGAGCTGGGATGTGACCCCCACCCTGAGCTTGTGCCAACAGGGTGCTGAACGGGGCCTCCAAGATTGAGGCAGGGTGGCAGGCGTGGTCCCTGCTTTGATTGTTTTAGGTAGGAAAAAAAAAAAAAAAAAGCAAAGCTCAGTAAACATTTGTGGAATGAATGAGGAAACTCAAGTCTAGGGGCACGGGCTCTGGAGAGAGATTTGGGTTTTCCTGTTAGCTCTGTGCTAACCTGCTGTGTGGCCTGGCCAGATGAACCCACCTCTCTGAGGATCAGTGAAGAGATGATTAATACAGGAGAGTCAGATGGGGTCATGGACGGGGCTAGTGAGGCAAAGCCTTGGTGATATATGTGAAGCTCTCAGCTCAGTACCTGGCATACAGTAAGGGCTTGTATGAGCTGATATTTCTAAGGCCGCTCACCCGCCTGCCTTTTCTTCTTCTCTCTTGAATCACCTCACGTGTTTGTTATGCTCAAGCCTCACCCCTTAGAGCCTCAGAATTATCCTGTTTGCCTCTTCCTCTTGCCCCACTGGATTCTGGCAAGCTTTTCTTGGCTGGCTTCCCTCCAGAGCAGGTCAGAGGTCTGTGATCCCCAGGGATCCTGAAGGGGGAACCCCAGTTTCCCCAAATCTCCTTGGAGGCTTGGGGTGGCGAGGTCAGTGGGCCCCAAAGGGGTAGGTGGTCTCCATAGTGATGGAATGCTTGGGAGCTGGTTCCCACAGAGAGGGCTTGCAAGGCTGATGGCTGAGCTCCGGCATGGGGGTACCAGGTACCCCTCCAAGTCTCCTCTGATAAGTACCATGGCCTGCCCCCCTGAGCTGGCGTCCTGTGCTCCAGCCCTCCCCCTGCCCCTAGTTTGGGAACCTCTTGATCTGCTGAGCTTTGGTGCCTTAGGGCACATCTTCTCTCCCAACTCGGGTATGGCCCGTTTATCACAGTCACGGATGCAGTCATCTGGCGTCCTGGTTTCCTGGCTCTGTGCCAGAGCGTCATCTCCGTGAGGGCAGGGCCCTGGGGTGCTGGTCCTGATGTGTTGCAGCGTCCACTTCCAAGCATAGTAGGTGCTCAGTAAACATTTGTGGAATGAATGAGTCCAGGTGTGAAGGTGTCTTGACGATGGTCCATCACTGTCCCCTCCCCTCGCTTCCGGTGGCCACTCTGGGCAGCCCGTGGGTCAGTGGAAAGAGAGTGATGTGAACCCCTTGCTCATCCTCACTGCTGGCCCATCTTCTGAGCCATGTCATCATGAAGACAGAGCCAGATTTAGAAACTGGCTTTCCCTCTTAGTAAAGCACACTTTCTACGTGCCAGACTCTGTTCTAACATTCTCTAACTTATTTATACTTACCAGGACCCCTATGAGGCTACTTCCACATTTACACTGGCCACATTCCAAGGGCCCGGGTGCCTCAAGGGAGCATCCTAGGAGGTCTTGTGGTCGTCCCCATTTTACAGATGAGGAAACTGAGGCTCAGAGACGTTAAGTGACTTGCCAAGGTCACACTGCCAGTAACTGGTGGAGCCTGGATTGGAGCCCCTTCAGTCTGACCTCCCCCTACTATGGCTGGCATAGGATTAAAAAAAAATACTGGCTGTTTTATTATTCTATAGATCAAGACCATAGAACAACACCATGAAAGTATGTGTTCAGGGAAAAATGCTGTTGCCTACCACTGCTGTCTTCTTACCCGGGGTTTGTGTTTGCTGATTGGTCCGATTGATTTGGCGGATTTCCGATTGATTTGGCGGATTTGCTTCCCGGTTTAGTGTTTGCTGATTGGTTCGATTGATTTGGCGGCTTTCCGATTGATATGGCGATTTGCTTCCCGGGGTTTGTGTGTACTGATTGGTCCGATTGATTTGGCAGGTTTGCTTTTTGGTGTAGCTGTGCTTACCCTGCACCCCCATGGGCCTTTTGTCATCGTAAATTGGAGAACCCCCCTCGCTCCACCCTGGCACTGAGCTGTCGAGAGGCTAAAATGAGGTAGAGGCATGGAAAGCCCTTGGGCTAGTGTTAGGTATAGAGTGGCGCTCAATAAATTCTGATGTTCTTCCTACGAGAAAAGCAGGGCTCACTGACTCCCCTCACCCCTCTCACGTGTCTTCTTGATACACTTTTATTTCTTTATCTTTGGCGATGCTGGGTCTCTGCTGCTGCGAGGCCTTTCTTCGGTGCGGTGAGCGGGGCTGCTCTGCCTGGGGGGCGCAGGCTCCTCATCTTACGGCTTCTCTTGGGCACGGGGTCTGGACGCACGGGCTTCAGCAGTCGCGGCCAGTGGGCTCTCGAGCACAGGCTCCGTTGCTGTGGCCCGCGGACTTAGCTGCTCCGCAGCATGTGGGCTCTTCCCGGATCAGAGCGTCTGTCTCCTGCACCTTGGGTGGATTCTTCACCGCTGAGCCACCAAGGGAGCTCTCGCTGTGTCTCCTGAGTCTCCCCTGTGCCCGTCAGCAAGTCCCCTACAGACGGACTTCCACGTTGCACGCTTTCAAAGCTGTGAACTGTGCTCACGTATCCAGCCACTTAATTTAGCGTCTGGCGTACAGTGTCGCGTGTGCACGTCCTTTACAAGTGGTTGTGCTTTCGTTCACTTTGCCGTTCGGTACTGTACAGAGTCCAGGGGTACAGCATCTCTATTTCAAGCCCAGGATGTCTGGAAGCAAGCGTAGAAGCAGCAGTGGTATAGCTGATTGTATGAGCTGGGATGCCTAGGCTAACTTTTGAATGCATACGGGGAATGGACCTCGTTATATGTAGGGGAGTGACTGTAGACCTTTGGGTGAATGATAGGAATAGTCTCGCTCAGCAGACGGTCTCTGTAAGCGCATGCGTGCATGCCAAGTTATTTCAGTCGTAGTCGTGTCCAGCGCTCTGCCGCCCTGTGCTCTGTAGCCCGCCAGGCTCCCCTGTCCACGGGATTCTCCAGGCAGGAATACTGGACTGGGTTGCCATGCCCTCCTCCAAGGGGCTCTTCCCGACCCAGGGATTGAACCCACGTCTCGTAGGTCTTCTGCCTTGGCAGGTGGGCTCCTTACCACTTGCACCACCTGGGAAGCCCTTTTAAATAAATGACCAGATAGTAAATATTTCAGGTTTTGCAAAACGGTTTTTCTTGTTGCTGCTGCTTCTCCTTTCCCCTCCCAACTCATCCTCTTCCTCCTCTTTCCCTTTAAAAAAAAAAAAATCAAGATGACTCCTTGCTCACAGGCCTCACAAAACAGGCTGACGGGTGGATTCAACCCAAGGGTCATCACGTGCTGACCCTGTAAATCTTCCTTGGCCAGTACAGTAGCCCCCGGGGGGCCTCTGGGCTCTGGAAATGTGACCAGTGTCAATAAGGAGCTGACTTTTAAATTTTATTTAATTTTAACTTAAATTTAAGTTGTGACCTGTGGCTGGCGCGTCATGTTGGAGGCGCAGCTCTTCAGTGGCCAAAGGCCTTGCCGGCCCGCCCCGAGCCTGAAGGGGCCGTGGGAGCTGCCCTCCTGGCAGGCCTCTCGAGCTCTTGGCATGTCAGGGGCTGCCTGAGGGCGGCTGGGCCGGGAGCCATGGGCTCCAGAAGCGCTCCAAGGGCCCTGGCCCCGATGGCGCTTCTGTGGTGGCTCCAGGAGCCGCCCATGCCTTGGAAGGCCAGGCCTGTGTGTTCAGTAGCTGGGAGGAGGGGGTGGGGGCTGGGAACCGTTCTCCTTCTGGGTTTAGATACGCTAGTCAGATTGGTGTTTCAGGGATAGGAAAAAAAAAGAACATAGAAGCAAAGAGTAAGTGAATAGGAAGAGAGAGATAGGACCCCCAAGAACAGAGTCACGGCCTACTCCCAGTGTGTTAATAGTTGCTGAGATTTTTGTGTATTCGCTATTACCCTGTTTGAACCTCCCAACAGCCCATTTTACAGAAAAGGAAAACTGAGGCTCAGAAGAACAACAATCTGCCTCATCAGAGAGTCATCCAACTCCAGAGCTGCGTCCCTAACCACCGCCAACCCTCTTCCCTCCTCCCCCACCTCCTGGGATGGGACTAAGAGGAAAGAAGTGAGTCTGTGAAGTGATAGCTGCTCCTGAGCCTCAGTTTTCCCATCTGTAAAATGGAAGGAGGTGAGAATTGGACTATCAGTCTGCCTCCCCTCTATGCCCCCTAAATGATACAGCAGCGAGGTGTAAAACAGGATTCCCTTGGTTGCATGTCAGCCAGGCTTCACCCCAGACCCCCATTGAGTCCATGGCCCCATTCATTTAATGCAGTTATGAGGTGGGCGTCAGAGTCTCAGAGACCTGGATGGTGGCTCTGGTTCCCCAAGTCAGTTGCTCTTCCTCTGGCTGTCATTTTCTCACTTTACACAGTTGGGAGCATCATCCTTTCCTTGTTGGATTAAATGGCACACGGCACTCACATAGTACCTTGTGGCAGGCTATATCCACAGGATCACAAAGAGTTGGACACAACTGAGCAACTGAACACGCACAGTCTCACACAGTAGGCATTTAGTTCATGTTCGGTGGTGAGAGCAAGGCACTGTTCAGCTCCGGGGCCGCCGTATCATAGCCTGGGTGCGTAGTGCTCTTTGGAGTTGGGCAGTGCACAGCCTGTTCAACTGTACCCAGCAGTCCCAGATGGTGACTAGAGGTAGGTATAGTGGTGGTGGTTGCGTCTTGTGATATTTACTTTCCCTGAAGTCCAAGGCCCCTGGGCCAGGAAGAAGGGAGGGCCTGATAGGCAGAGACCCACTGCTGCTCAGATTCTCAGCCCACAACTTGCTGCCTGAGGAGTGGGCCACTTCATTCCCTAGCTGAATCGGGTGAATTTAGACCCCAGCTTCAGCATCTTGGCCCGAGGTGGCCTGTCCCTGCTCTGCTGCTCATTTGCCAGGGTACTTCCCCACTGCCCCAGATCACTGTGGGGTGAAGCCCAGCATCCCTCCTCCACCCCTCTGGGGGGCCCAGCCCCTCCCCGTAGTACACACATCTAACGCAGCATCTCCTCTGCCTCTGTAGGGCTCAGCTGGTGGACCGTCCTGGGGAGCAGCCACGAGCAGTAGAGCCCAGGGATGAGCGTGTCCAGGGAAGGTGAGTGCTCCCCCAAGGGCCCCCAGAGTCCTGGCTTCTGAGAAAACCCTCAGCACCCCCACGGCCCAGCCTCCACGACTGGCAGTTGATCAGACTCCGCCAGGTCACTCTCTGTCAGAAACCCAGTGCCTGACCAAGCTGGACCCCGGCAGCATGGAGAGGGCAGGCCTCATTGCTTAGGGGAAATTTTACTGCTGGACAGGCAGGAACTTTACTGGCATCACTAAGCCGATTCAAGGCGCGGCCAGAATCTAAACACCTCCCCCGCTCTCCGGTGTCCAGCGCCAGCATTCTTGGCACACTTTCTCAGCCCCTCACACAAAACGTCCCCACATCTCATGATAGCTCCCTGAGAAAAGGTTCTTATCAGCCCACCTTTGCTAGAGGAAAAACCGAAGCTCAGAGGGCTGCGGTCCCTCGTCCAGCTGTCCAGCTCCAAGTGGCAGGAGCTGGATTTGAACCCGGGGTTGCAGGACTCCGAGTCTGAGGCTCTTAGCCACCAACTTCACTGCCCTTGATGGAGTCTGGCTGCGTGTTGGGGAATAGAGGGCAGGCCTTGGGCCCTGGGCCCGGCCCGCTGGTCCCTCCTGGAGTGGATGGGGTCTGTGGTTCTGGGTGGTTTGAAAGCTGCCGTTTGCTTTTAGGTTCCCAGCGGCTTTCTCTCTGCCAGGTCGCCCTGCCTTTGCTTCTCAAGCTGCCCTGCTGGTCTTTGCTGTCTCCCGCTCACATCTAACTTGCCCGCTTTGCGCTGTTTTCTCCCAGTGGCAGAGACAGGCCCAGAGATGAGCCCCTTGCTGGGTCCACTCTGAGGACCGTGAACAGCGGGCCTCAGCCCCTAATCTGACCCTGATCCATCTCAGGCAAGGGTCCTCCCCTTTCTGAGCTGCTTGCTGAGCGGGAGGCATGCTCTGCCCAGAGGTGGCAGAGGGGATCCCACTAGGTGATACGTGAAATAAACTTTAGCTGAGGATGTGCTCAGTAAGTGTAAAAATACACAACTCCGGGCTTTGTTTTAAAGTGCTATAGCCGAATGAATGCTCAGCATTAAGCAAAACTCGGGAGTTGATAACAGCTTTAAAATTGTCTGTCCCTTCATACAGGCTTTCCCCCTGGTATTTAGTATCTGGATCGCTTCCAACTCCACACGTAAGTTCAGCAGGACACACATGCACACATATGCATGCGTGCACACACACACACACACACACACTCTCACAGTGGCAGCACACCGTGTCTGTCTTTTCTGGAAACCACTTTCCTAAATCGTCCTCTCTTCTATTCCCTAAACTGCAGTCTCTCCCTCCCCATCAAGTGTCAGGAAGAAAAACTGGTTGCACTAATTCCAGCTAAAGTGTGATTGACACTCCACCAAGGCCGTTGACACTGAAATAATCATCTTTGGCAGATTGCTAGTCTCAGGGCTACAGGCAGAATTTCACTGAGCACTTAATGAAGCTGAGGGCACCTTGGAGGGATTTCTGAGTGACTTTGTGTCCTATACAGCCTGCCTCTGCCTGTAACTTTGGCATTAGATTTCCTTACCCCAACCCTGAATCCAGTGTACCCATGAACTGCCAACAATTTACGGTAAGCTTGTGTTTCTTGGAAGAGGGTCCCCAGCTATTTTCCAGTGCTCAGTGAAGCCAGCGACCTCCAGATGAGACTCATCTTCACTTTGTCAGTTGCTTCTAGAACCCTCACGGCAGCCTTTGAGGTCAGCAGACCCACCCCTTTTTGCAGCTGAGGAAACTGTGGCTTAGATGGGGAAGTGACTCTCCCAAAGCCACATGGCCAGGAAATGCCAGGGCCTCTCAGCAGTCTCGAGCCCTGGCCTGAGAGGGTGTGTTTTTTTCAGCTTTGATATTTCTTTTCCACTTGCTCTGGCCTGAGGGGCCCCAGGTAGTCCAAGCCGTTGTGGGAGGGTTGGTCCAGCTGCACACCGGGGCCTTCAGTGGTTTCGGCTGAACACCTGCCCAGACCCCACCCCGCCTCCCATCATGCTAGGCTCTCTCCTGCCTGTGACCTTGCCCTGGCTGTTCCCTTCTCTCTCTGCTCCACCCAGCTATTCAAAAACACCACCTGTCCACTGCTTGTAACCCAGCAGGAAGGCCACCTCCTATAGGAAGCCCTCCCACACCTACACAGGTAGAACCCATCACCCCTACCTGATGTGGGCCCATAGTCCAAGCAGAGCTGGAGAGCTGAGTCTGTGTCTCTTAGCTCCATAGCCCGACTCCCGCACACAGTAGGAACTCATGAAATGTTGGAGTGAATGAATAACCAGTGATCAGGGCTAATATTCTTTCAAATGCGCCCTATGTGCTGGGAACATCTTAAGTTCTTAGAGGCTGGTTAGTGTTCAGCCCTTCGAGGTGGACACTCTTAGACCCATTTTACAGATGAGGCTCAGTGAGGTGGAGTCTGTTGCCCAAGCTCAGCCGCAGAGGAAGTGGCAGAGCTGGGATCTTAACCCAGGTCTGTCTGACTCCTCGAATGCCCAGAGGCCTTGAACTTCACTTTGATTCTAGAAAGAGGTGAGAGAGGAAACAAAGGCTCTGAAACCCAGTGGGGGAGACACAGAGAAGAGCTGAGGTGGCTGGAGGAGGGCTGCCTCTCCAGCATCTGAGTCTGCGCCTTCAGAGCTGAGGTTGCATAATCAAAGGACCTTGAGAGTGAGCGAGGGAGGAGGGTAGATGTGAGGTTTGAGTGACTGGAGAAGGGGGAGGGGCTGGGCCGGGTGGACCCCTGCTTTTCAAGACCAGTGCCTAACCTAAAGCATTGGCATTGGGTCTGATCAACTTTCGCAGTGACATTTACAAGGGGTAAGGAGCTCGGTTCAGGTCGCATATCATTCCCTCCCCAGTTCCCACATCAGCCCCACAGTCTACACATCCCTGAGTCTCCCCGGAATGTGGGCAGGGCCCTCCTGACTGACCTCCCTGCCCCCATTCTCACCCTTGCAGGCCTCTGCAGGGGCTGCCCTGAGAGTAAGTCCAGCTCCTTCCCCCCCTCCCCCCTCCCCTCTAGGCCCAGTAGCCTCCTCTCCTAGGTCTTGAGCACCCTGAACCCTCCCCCATCCGGGAGTTTTGCTCTCTGTTCCCTCTGCCTGGAGCCCCCCCTTGCCTCGCATCTTCACATAGCCCGCTCCTCCTCATCCGGGTCTCAGCTCAAGTGTTACCTTCTCCGAGAAGCCTTCCTTGACCTCCCTCCTCCTGCCCCTTCCTGGTCCTGCTCGTGGTGTCCAGCTCATTTCCTTGGAAGCTGGTATCATAGTCTGGCCGGAGCTTGTGAGTCCTCTCCACCTACTGCTAGGACATAGGCTCCTTGAGGCCAGAGGCCCGGCTGTCTTGTCCACTGTCCTGTCTCCCGGCCTCCAGCCTGGCACCTTTCATTGTTTGCTAAGCGTTGACTGAGGGAAGGCTGAATGAATGGACAGTGATTCTGGAAAAAGCCCAGGCCCCAGGATATTTTGCAGCTTCTGAAAAGCATCTCCTGCACAGGCAGACGGCGGTCGATCAGAGCAGGCACAGACCCGGCTCCTAACCCCTGCCCTGGGTCCGGATCACGGACCACAGCTTGGCCACTTCCCAGCCGGGTGACTGTGAACAGCCCTTCCTTACCTTGGCTTCCTGCCGTCTCTACTGATAGCACTTCCTAGCACTCACTCTACCCTGGGCCCCACTCATTCCACCCAGGCACGTTCCATAAATATTTACTGGGCGCCCACTAGGAGCCAGGCACTGCGCTAGGGGCTGAGAAGACAGCTGTGAGTAAAAGCAGGCAAAACCCTCCTCCTTATCAAATGACTGTGCTCCTGAAATGTGATATTCTAGAGCTTTTAGTATTTTCACATTCTGAAGAATTTCACATAAATGTTTTTCAAGAAAGTCCATTTCTGAAAGAACGATTCCTCTTTCCATTTATTCCTGCTGGGAGAATCCCATGGACAGAGGAACCTGCTAGGCTATATGTAGCCCATGGGGTGGCAAGGAGTGGGACCTGGTGGAGCAGCTATCACTCACTTGCCATGTATCAGATGGGGAAACTGAGGCCTTGAGTGGTTACAAGGACTGGGCAGGGTCCTCCAGCTAGGGAAGTGGGGAGGGGGATTTGAACCCAGGCCTTCAGGGCCCCTGGGGGTAATAATAATGACTCTCCTGAGGGTTGTTGGATCTCGGGAGTTAAGAGGGAGGGCCTGCCCAGCACAGAGCCAGGCTCATCAGACTTTCCTCTTGTGGGTGTCAGTATCCTCGCGGGCTGTTGTCGGGGTCTGGATGGTGAAGCGCCAGCACCCCGCCGGCCTCCCTGACCGCGCCCGCCCCCGTGTCACTCTGTCTCCCCAGATGTGAGCGCCGTGGGGCTCCCGCCCGCCTGCCCCTGAAGCGCGCCCCCCGCCCCGGGCCCAGCATGCGCCTGTCGGTGCGGAGGGGCGCTGCTGGCAGCCGGCCTGGCCCTGGCCCTGGTGCTGGCCGTCCACCTGGGGCAGCGGGTGCTGGAGTGCCGGGCGGTGCTGGGGGCCCACGGGGGCCCCCGGCGGACCATGCGGCCCGAGCAGGAGGACCTGATGATGGTGGGCGCGGACCACGTGGAGTACCGCTACGGCAAGGCCATGCCGCTCATCTTCGTCGGGGGCGTGCCCCGGAGCGGCACCACGCTGATGCGGGCCATGCTGGACGCCCACCCCGAGGTGCGCTGCGGTGAGTGAGACCCGCATCATCCCGCGCGTGCTGGCCATGCGCCAGGCCTGGTCCAAGTCGGGCCGGGAGAAGCTGCGGCTGGACGAGGCGGGCGTGACGGACGAGGTGCTGGACGCCGCCATGCAGGCCTTCATCCTGGAGGTGATCGCCAAGCACGGCGAGCCGGCCCGCGTCCCTCTGCAACAAGGACCCCTTCACGCTCAAGTCCTCCGTCTACCTGTCGCGCCTTTTCCCCAACTCCAAGTTCCTGCTCATGGTGCGCGACGGCCGGGCCTCGGTGCACTCCATGATCACCCGCAAGGTCACCATCGCCGGGTTCGACCTCAGCAGCTACCGCGACTGCCTCACCAAGTGGAACAAGGCCATCGAGGTGATGTACGCGCAGTGCATGGAGGTGGGCAAGGACAAGTGCCTGCCTGTGTACTACGAGCAGCTGGTGCTGCACCCCCGGCGCTCCCTCAAGGTCATCCTCGACTTCCTGGGCATCGCCTGGAGCGACGCTGTCCTCCACCACGAGGACCTCATCGGCAAGCCGGGCGGCGTCTCCCTGTCCAAGTGAGTGGAGCCCCCACCTTCTGCTGTGTGGCCTGGGGCCGGTCACTGTGCCTCTCTGAGCCTCCTCTGTTGTCACAGAGATCTGAGACGCCCAGTGGTTAAGAGCAGAGCTTTGATCCACATCTCCCTCCTGGTAGCTCTGTGGCATTGAGCAAGTTGCTGGACTCCTCTGAAACCTCAGTGTTATTGGCCCCTCCAAAAGGGGGCAGTCCCTCCTCAGCAGGTCCATGCGCTTTATGTACTCAGCTGTTGCTGATAAAGGGTGAGAGGGCAGGTTCTGGGCCCGGGCTATCTGGGTTCGAGTCCCAGCCCCATCCCTTTTAGCCGTGTGACCTTGAGCAGAGGATTCAACCTCTCTGAGCTTCCGTTTCCTCATCGGTAGCATGGGGCTAGAATCTGTCCACCTTTGTTCACGTGTGAACTTCAGATGGCGTGGCGCCTCTTAGGTTAATCCCCATTATCTTCATTTTAGTGTTGACCTTGCTTTTGGTGGCATCCCCACTGGCCTTGCCTTTGCTCTCTTATTGAGCGCCTGCTGTGTGGCCAGCACTGAGTTAAGCCCCCAACCATCATTGTTGCCCTCATCGTCACAGCAAACTCGGACATAAGAACTGCTCTTAACCGCATTTTATAGATCAAGAAGCGAATCTCAGGAAAGTTACTGGCCTAGCAAGAGGTGGGGCCAGGGTTCAAACTCACACCTGTTGGACTCTAGGGCCTGTTCTCTCAAGCTCTCCATGACTGGGACCCTCCTCCCTCTCCTGAGGCCCTGGGATAGGGCAGGGCCAGAATGTGCCATTCCCATGCCTGCATCCTGCTCAGGTGCGAGCAACCTTAAGAGCCCAGTGGAAGAGCGGTCCTTCCTGGGACAACGCCTCCTGTTTCTCTAACGTCTGGGCCCTCCCAGGCCCTGTCCCCAGGAGCTCCAGAGCCCTGAGCAGAGCTCAGCAGCTCTCCTTCTGGCAGGAAAGTGCCCATGGCCCGGATACCCTGGCCAGCTGGTGCTGGAACTGGGATTTTGTAAATCATCCTGACACAACAGCAAGTGACCACAGGAATACATCCTGATGGCAGGAAATTGGGAACAGACATAAAACAGGAAAGGAAAACCACCTGTAATCCGCCCCCCACCCCGACTGTGATCTGTGGCCTGCTGGTCCTTAGTCAGGGAATAAAGCCAGAGTGCTGCTGGGCAGGGTCCTCTGTGAACTTTCTTCACCTTGTGTGTGGGACACTTGCCCACGAGCCCCCAGCACTCTGCAGCGACATCACTTTGAACGGCTATATAATATTCCGCTACACAGTCACCATATTCTGTTCAATGTCTCCCCTTCTGGGACACTTTGGTTACTGACTCATGTTAAGCATGGCTCCCATCCCTGTTCTGGGATCCGTCTATGTGATTGTCCTGCAAAGTCCTGTAGACATCAGGGTTGTGGGGGAGGCCAAGCACACATTTGATCGGGTTGGGTTTCTTTGCCGTAAACATCTCTGCAGCAAGTATTTTGCTGTAAAAGATGAAATAACTGGGTGATTGACAGTTTTGGTTTCATTGTACTAGGAAATGATAACATATCAGTTTCTGCAAATCCTCTTGAGCAGTCATCCCTCCCACCTGTCAAAACCAAAGGGTACCGAGCTGCGGCTCGTAGGAAAGCGGCAGCTGCTGATTCACAGAAGCTTTGAGAGCATTAACGGTGGGTCTTTGGCTAGTTTAGATACAGTGGTTTGCCCCCTCCTGCTGTCTTTACCAGATTTATCATAGTATTGGACATGGGGGCCATGTTCACAGTAGCCGAGATGTGGAGGCAGCTTAAGTGTCCATGAGTAGATGGGTGGATGGAAAAGATGTGGCACATATATACAGTGGAATACTACTCGGCCATCAAAAGATGGAAATGATGCCATTCGCAGCAACCCAGTTAGACCTCGATATGGTCATAGTAAGTGAAGTAAGTCAGAGAGAAAGACAAACATCGAATGATGCCACTTGTATGTGGAATCTAAACCATGACAGAGATGAACTTGGGAAACAGACTCACAGACAGAAAAACGAGCATGATTACCCAGGGGGAGATGGGAGGGGTAAGTCAAGAGTTTGGGATTAGCAGAAATAAGCTGCTGCTGCTGCTGCTAAGTCGGTTCA
Source organism: Nanger dama (assembly GCA_917880005.1). NCBI lineage: Eukaryota > Metazoa > Chordata > Mammalia > Artiodactyla > Bovidae > Nanger > Nanger dama. The sequence goes on along the minus strand of CAKJTW010000053.1, from coordinate 13,134,524 downwards.
GTCGTGTCCGACTCTGTGCGACCCCATAGACGGCAGCCCACCAGGCTCCCCCGTCCCTGGGACTCTCCAGGCAAGAATGCTGGAGTGGGTTGCCATTTCCTTCTCCAATGCATGAAAGTGAAGTCGCTCAGTTGTGTCCGACTCTTAGCAACCCCATGGACTGCAGCCTGCCAGGCTCCTCCGCCCATAGGATTTTCCAAGCAAGAGTACTGGAGTGGGGTGCCACTGCCTTCTCCGAGAAACAAGCTACTATATATAAAATAAGCAACAGGGACCTGTATACTGCAGGGAACTATATTCAGTATCCTGTAATAAACCGTAGTAAAAGAATATATAATATATACGTATAAAGGAATCACTTTGCTGTACACCAGAAATTAATACAACATTGTAAGTCAACTATAGTTCAGTTTAAAAAGAAGAGGGAAAAGAATCAAGCTCCACCTATCCCCCCAAAAAAGGGATGGTTACTTGATTCCTGATGTGTCTTGAACACGGTGAAAATTCTCACAGAATCGGGCTTAGATTAGCTCACCCAAGGACCTGTAGAAACTGATACATTATCATTTTCTCTCGTCATGTAACTGTCAGCATGTGATTTTATCTTTTATGGCAAAACAGCCTTTGTGGGTGATCGTCGTGGGGCGAGACTGCTTGTGGCAGAGATGTTTATATGGTGAGAATACCTAGAACCGTGCTTGAGATCTTTCAATGGCTGGCTAGAGCTGAGACTTGGACCTGGTCTGTAGCCCCCAGCTCCGTGCCCCACCCCTGTCAGTTAGAGTTGAGACTTGGATCCGGTCTTTAGCCCCCAGCTCCTTGCCCTGCCCACATCAGTTAAGAGTTGAGGCTTGGATCTGATCTGTAGCCCCCAGCTCCGTGCCCTGCCCCCATCAGTTAAGAGTTGAGGCTTGGATCCGGTCTGCCCCACCCTGATCAGTCCACATTGCTTTGCTCCCCAGTCTCCCTCCCTCCCCATCCCAGTTCCTTTTACTCCATCTTTTTGTACTGTTTTTCATTCCCAAGTTATCTCTTGGTTGGGATGGAAGCATCTAGAAATAGGTCCTCGATCCTTCCCCACCCTCCAGCTTGTGAAGTCCCTGAACCGTATAATCAGTAAGACCATCATGATTGGATGAGGTGGTAACCCTGTTATCTGGGAGACCGAGAAAGCATGTGTAAGATGACGGCATTTTCATCCTAACAGCAAACTGGAAACAACCTCCAGGGCCACCTTTAGGGATGGAAAAAGGAGGAGGTATTGAGTGAGTGGAAAAAAAAAGTCTACAGAGCAGTACTATATATAGCGTATAACTTCTGTGTTTAAATCTGCAAGCAAAACCATAGATTTTCTATGTATATACGTGTGGGAGAGAGAGAGTGCACACTGAGGCCTGAGAATGTACCCGATGCTCTTTTATTATTAACCTGTTTACTCCTCAAAACAGCCCAGCAGGGTAGGTGCTGTTAATGATTCCCATTTTACAGGAGAGGACACTGAGGCTCAGAGAGGCTCAGTCACTCTGCCGAGGTCACACAGCTGGCACCCGCCCCCAGGCAGTCTGGCCCCTTAGCCACTCTGCTTTTAAAAGCACAGAAAGCAGACTGAAAGAAGAGGCACACTCCAGAATGCCACGGTCGGGCCCTGCAGGCAGCTGGTGGACCAGGAGCGGCAACCACAGGGGCTCTGCACCTTACTGTTAGCGCTTTAGAATTACTTCTCAAGAACAAAATCTTAGTCCATCTTAGTCACATAAATAAAAAGTCATTTTTAAAAAGTCATAGAGGTCAAGGAAGAAGTCAAGGTCACGTCCATCTTAGTCACGTAAATAAAAAGTCATAGAGATCAAGAGTCTGAGCCCCACTCAAATGGTGTTTCTGCCAGCTTCCCACTCTGCGCTCTTAAGCCCATTGTATAGAGCAGGTATGCTGAGGCCAGATGACTCGCCCACTTTCTTAGAGTTTAGGGGAGCCAAGTGGGTTCCAAGAACCAGGTCCCCTACCACGTTCCCTCCTGCCCCAGCGCCACCTGGGTCTGCCCACACCCCCATCCAGTTCGCCCTCTCTTCCCAGGATTGAACGATCCACAGACCAGGTCATCAAGCCTGTGAACTTGGAAGCCCTCTCCAAGTGGACTGGCCACATCCCTGGGGATGTGTTGAGGGACATGGCCCAGATCGCCCCCATGCTGGCCCGGCTCGGCTATGACCCCTATGCAAACCCGCCCAACTACGGCAACCCCGACCCCATTGTCATCAACAACACACACCGGGTGAGTGCACTGCCCATGGTGAGATGCGGCCGGGGGTGGGGCCTCCTGCTACCTGAGAAGACGCTCAGCCCGTTGATTGCTAAGCAGCTGGCTTGTGTCTGTCTTCGTATGACTGCTTGTATTCCCATTTTTGCTCGGGCCACCAGGAAGCTCAAGACCAGTGGGTATTCTGCCTCTCACACTCGGTAGCATCTCCTGGTGGGCCTGTCTGTGTGCTGGTTTCATCCTCTTTCTCTTCTCGGCCTTATCCTTTCCCCTCTCCTTCCCTAGCTGTCAGCTCATCTGTTTGTAAAGCCCTTCAAGTCTTTGTTGAGGCGGGGTGCGAATAAATCAAGGATGGGTCCCTTTATCGCCCCCATAGGGTTTCGTTTCTGTTTATAGACTCATTTCCGGCTGTGCTGCGTGGCATGCAGGATCTTAGTTTCCCAACCAGGGAAGAGACAGAGTTTACTCACACAGCGAGCTGGCCGCTCTGCCCTTGTCCTTGAAGTGTAAGCCCATCTGTTGATCTCTTTCTTTCTTCTCCTGACATCGGCTGATTCTGTAAACATGTGAAAATGCTCAGACATCCAAGGTAGATACCCAGACTGCATGGAGAGAGTGGGTGTTAGCAACCTGGATATGGCTGATCATCACTGTGTTGTTATTTTTTGTTTGATATTTACTATTCATTTTAACGTTTCACTATTTAACCATAGTTTTTATCCTTTACACTGTTCTTAAGTGTTTTAGATACTTTCCTGTATATATGTATATTTCATAATGCAGAAGTCATTAAGGGGTTAAAAAGAAGCCACAGTAGCTGGTGGTGACCTTGAAATCCAGCCCCCAAGTGCTTCTCAGGAGAGAGAGGTGGCTGGGATGGGATGAGGGCCTCAGAGAAAGCTGGCCTCTCCATTCTTGCATTCTTAGCCAGGGGCTCAAGCAGCAGCCTCGCTGGAGTCTCTTTAAAGGCAGAGCCCTCTGGCAGTTCCCAGACTGTGGGTCAGAAGCTCCCAGAGTCAAACCTGACCTTCGGTGTTGTATAAAAAGATGTTGATGAGCAGTGATGGTTAAGATCAGCTCTTTGGAGCTCTGCTGTTTGTGTGTTTAAATTAGAGAAAGTTCTCTAGATCTCTTCCAAAGAGGCTGACTCCCAAAAGAAGAACTCTTGTTTTCTATGAGCTTAGTTAATAACACAAGTGTTATGAGAACCAGAATTCACTGATTCATTTCACCTCATTCCTAACTGTGAATTTTTGTGACTACATTTGTGCTTCTGAAAAGAAATATTTTGACCCTTCACATATGCAAGTAAAGAGTTGAGCGGGTAAGTTTCAAATATGATTTTTTTTTTCTATTTCAAGTTTCCAGCTTACATACCCAGTGGTGCAGATTTTGATGTAAGAACAGAATTAGGTGAAAAAATAAAAAAGCCAAAAGCTTGCTCTAGTTTTGTGACCTTGCATACTTTTAAAATATAATCAAGATGGCAAAAAACAAAAACACAAAGAGGTTTATTCCCTGAACATGTTGAATGTTTGTAGCTCAGTCATGTCTGACTCTTGGCGAGCCCACGGCCTGTAGCCCACTAGGCTCCTCTGACCGTGGAATTCTCCAGGCAAGAATACTGGAGTGGGTTGCCACGCCCTTCTCCAGGGCATCTTCCCAACCCAGGGATGGAACCTCGGTCTCCTGCATTGCAGGCAGATTCTTTACCAGCTGAGCCACCAGGGAAACCCATTACTCCTTGGGGTTCCACAAGTCTTGACCAGTGCCAGACACCTTGTTAAGTCTTTATAGTGGTTTTGCTGTGGCTGTGAAGATAAATCCCCTCATTGAAAGCCGTGTGTGTGTGTGTGTGTGTGTGTGTGTGTGTGTGTGTGCATGCTGAAGGCACAGAATGTTCCTGTCCTGGGTCCTGGCAGTACACTGAATACTGAAAGGACCCCAGTGCTAATGAGACCATCTATCCCCGTGCCGTCCGTTACAGCCACTAGGCTTGTGCGGCCACTGAGCTGTGACGAGTCCGTATGGGAAGGTGCTGTGTAAGTGTGAAACTCACACTGCGTTTGAGGTCCTCATCAGTTCAGTCACTCAGTTGTGTCCACCTCTTTGCGATCTGGACTGCAGCATGCCAGGCCTCCCTGTCCATCACCAACTCCCGAAGTTTGCTCAGACTCATGTCCATCAAGTTGGTGACACCATCCAACCATCTCATCCTCTGTCGCCCGCTTTTCCTCCCACCTTCAATCTTTCCCAGCATCAGGGTCTTTTCCAGTGAGTCAGCTCTTAGCATCAGGTGGCCAAAGTATTGGAGCTTCAGCATCAGTCCTCCCAATGAATATTCAGAGTTGATTTCCTTTAAGGTTGACTAGTTGGATTTCCCTGCAGTCCAAGGGACTCTCAAGAGTCTTCTCCAATAACACTGTTCAAAAGCATCAATTCTTTGGTGCTCAGCTTTCTTTATAGTCCAGCTCTCCCAGCCATACATGACTGCTGGAAAAACCATAGCCTTGACTGCTGCTGCTAAGTCACTTCAGTCGTGTCCGACTCTGTTAGACCCCATAGACGGCAGCTCACCAGGCTCCCCCATCCCTGGGATTCTCCAGGCAAGAACACTGGAGTGGGTTGCCATTTCCTTCTCCAATGCATGAAAGTGAAAAGGAAAGTCAAGTCGGCTCAGTCGTGTCCGACCCTTAGTGACCTCATGGACTGCAGCCTACCAGGCTCCTCTGTCCATAGGATTTTCCAGGCAAGAGTACTGGAGTAGGGTGCCATTGCCTTCTCCAGATGGACTCATACCCGCCGCCCCCACCCCGCCCCAGCCAAAGCATGTAGAATTTCTCACTAATCATTTTTATATTGACTGTGTAGGGGAGGAAAACTTTCCCCTTTTTCTCTTCTAGGCTCTTTGGCTGACCTGATAATGAAATTGACATAAGACAGATTAATAGGAGAGAAAACAAATTAATATCATACATATAAGGGCTCATAAAAATAGATTCACAGGAAGGGGCCATAGCAGGCATCTTTAATCCCTTTTAGGCAAAGAAACAATACATTTGTGAAGAGCTGACAAGACAGAGACACTTGGGCTTGGAATAAGTTAGTGGAGAAGAGGCAAGGTTTGTTCACACAGCCTTCTCGGCCCCAGATGCTCCTTGTCTGGTGATAAAGATATCTCTCTACCTCCTGGGGATAGGGCATCTTTCAGTGGCGAGGTTTATTTCCTGCTCCCGGGGGCTCAAAGGAGGATCCGAGTGTCCTGGCACTGTGGGTGTTGCCGGCTCTTTGAAACCCCACGGACCACAGCGCGCCAGGCTTCCCTCTCCTTCACTGTCTCCCAGAGCTTGCTCAAACTCATGTCCGTTGAATCAGTGATGCCATCCAACCATCTCATCCTCCTGCCTTCAGTCTTTCCCAGCATCAGGTTATTTTCCAGTGAGTCAGCTCTTCGCATCAGGCGGCCAGAGTATTGGAGCTTCAGCATCAGTCCTTCCAGTGAATATTCAGGGTTGATTTCCTTTAGGGTTGACTGGTTGGATTTCCTTGCAGTCCAAGGGACTCTCAAGAGTCTTCTCCAGCATGACTGCTTCTTAAACAATTTTAATTCAAAACAGTGACTCTGCCAGAGTGGTGCGTTGGGGGCGACCTGCCCTGAACGCCATCAATTACGTGGTGAAGTATTAATTTTTGGAGGTATCCAGTTAAGTTTAAAAAAAAAAAGCACCCCTAGAGGGAATTCCCTGGCAGGCCAGAGGTTAGGCCTTCACACTCTCCCTGCTGAGGGTGTGACTTCGGTTCCTGGTCAGGGAACTGAAATACCACAAGCCCCGCCCCCTGCCACCGTCCCCCAAAAGAAACCCCACTGGAATTAATTTCACTTTTTTTAAATTGTATTTTGCTTTACAATACTGTATTGGTTTTGCCATACACTGACATGAATCAGCCACGGGTGTACATGAGTTCCCAATCCTGAACCCCCTCCCACCTCCCACACCATATCATCTCTCTGGATCATCCCTGTGCACCAGCCCCAAGTATCCTGTATCCTGTATCGAACATAGACTGGTAATTCGTTTCTTACCTCGTAGTATACATGTTTGAATGCCATTCTCCCAAATCATCCCACCCTCTCCCTCTCCCACAGAGTCTAAAAGTCCGTTCTATACACCTGTGTCTCTTTTGCTGTCTCGCATAGAGGGAATATTTAAAATTACAGAGTTGTTCACATCCTGTTTTATTGGACAGCACTGGTCTATCCAGTGCCTTGCATTTCCAGAGAACAGTGGGAAGGCCTAGAACTTTCTGGTTCCCACCACAGGGCCTTTGCCCGCTGTGCACTCCATCGGAAAGCTTCTCCTTCAGAGCTCAGCCTGGCAGGGTTTCCTTGGAACTCGGGCTCAACTTAGAGGCCGTGTGTCCCAAGAGGCCCTGTTGGACCACTCACTTACAAGAAGCCCCCGGGCGGTCCGAGCCACACCCCTGGCTCCCCGTGTTCTACCTCCCGTGGTTTGGTCTATTCTTGTTTCCTTATGTTTTGTTACTTGTGGATTGTCTGGCCCTCCCTACTCTAGAATGGAAGCTTCACGAGAATGGGAATTTTAATTTGTCTCGTTAATGTTGTAAAACCCCTGCACACCCCCACCCCCTACCCCCAACCCCAGAGCTTAGAATAATCAGGAGCATTGTTAATAAATGTTTAGGAGGAGCTTATTAATAAATGTTTGTTGGATGGATGCATAGATGAGCAGATGGATAAGTGGATGGGTGCATTTGGTGGATAGATGGTTGGATAGGTGGGTCGATGGCTGTGGATGGGGGTGGAGGGTAGGTGGATGGATAGGTATATGCGTGAAAGGGTGGGTGGGTGGATGAATGGATGGATGGATGGGTGGGAAGCTGGAGGGATGGAAATGGTTAGTTGGGAGGGTAGATGGGTAGGTGTATGGGTGTGGAAGTGACGGGCTAAATTTTGTTTTTTCATCATTTCTAAAAATAGTGATTTTTTTTTCTCTTTCCTAGGTCTTGAAAGGGGACTATAAAACACCAGCTAATCTGAAAGGCTATTTTCAGGTCAGAAACCCCAGGGGGAATTCTGTAGTACCACCCGTTTGGTCTTTGCCCTCACACACTTCACAGCTGTAGTGCGGGCGATGGTTCTCCCATCAGAAAACTGGGGGCGGGGTGGGGGGATGAGGAACCACTTGGGGACTCTTGAGCCGTCTGACCCACCCCGGGCCACATCGCAGCAGCCCTTCTGCCTGAGTCCCGTCCTTCCCCTTGCCCCCTGGCTTGAACGCAGTTAAAGGGATTTGGTGGGGACTTTCTGTCAAACTTCATGCCTCCAGTTTTAAATTCAGCTTCATTTTAAGTGGCCGTTCCCAAACACAGCCACAACCCAGAGCAAAAGTTTCATCAGTCTCCCCAAAACGAGAGTCCCGTGCTGCAGGTATGCGTGCAGACGTAGGCGTGATACAGTCCTGCGTCCCCACACGCGTCCCCCACGCCTGGCCTTCCCTGCGTCCTGCGTGCGTCCGTGGGAGTCTGTCCCTGGATCTTATCAGAAAAAAACTGCTCCTGGGACTACATTAAGCCATCCAGTCATCCTCGTTTGGATGCTCAGGTGTTCTTTAAAAAAATTTTTTTAAAATTGATTGATTCTTGGCCATGCCAACGCATGTGAGAGCTTAGTTCCCAGACCGGGGATCTAACCTGAGCCCCCTGCGGTGAGAGCTCGGAGTGTTAACCACAGGAATGCCAGGGAAGTCCCGAAAGTGCTTCTCTTTTTAATGAATTGTCCTGATGCTAAAATCAGTAGTTTCAGTTTGTGTGTGTGTGTGAGAGAGAGAGCCAATAAAAGGCAAACCACCGTGTACCAATTTCCACTTTAGTTATGAAACTCACACATTTTCACTGCCCGGGGGGCCGTGCATGTCGACCCTCTGGCGTGGAGTCCAATGCCCCGTGCATGGGAACCAGAAAGCCATCTCATGCCACTGTGAAAAAAATGTTGCCAGAATTAGTCAGTACTAATTTGTTATTTGTTTTAACTCAGAGAAGATGTAACAAGAACAACAAACAGAAGTGGACTGAGGGGGATTAACCACAATCTGAAACTCTTTTCATTTTTACATGTTTTTTTGGGGGTTCCACCTGGATATTCATTTTTGTATTCCTTGCAGTTGCATGGTATGAGCTGCTTTGTTTTGCTTTCTTAGTATTTTTTTCATCCTGGGGGTTTTACTGTGGCCATTCTGGGGGACTCCATAGTTTCCTCTGGAATGCGTTCTCTGCCACCAATTACTTAACTGTCGTCCTAAGACGGTTTGCAGTTTTTGCAGTATTTTGAATGGTGTCATGTTTTGCCTCTCTTTTGTGGGGTGAGGGGTGGAGGGCTCTGTGGACTCATTCCCTTAGAATACATTTTTAGGGAGTGGAATGGGTAGACCGTTTTAAAGCCTTCATTGAATTTTGTTACAATATTGCTTCTCGTTTATGACTTGGATTTTTGGCCGCAAGGCATTTGATCTTAGCTTCTCAACCAGTGATGAAATCTGCACCATTGGAAGGCGAAGTCCTAACCACTGGGCAACCAGGAAGTCCCTGGGAGAGTCCTTTTAAGACTCTTCAACTACAAGGCTGAAATTGTCTTACAAAAGAGTTGGACCAGTTTACACTCTCTTGCACTGTGTGGGACCATGTATTTTGCTCTATTAGGGCCGAAAATAAAGGGATGGCATGTGCTTGTCATCGTGAGCAGTCCTGCCCTCAGGAGAGCTACCTCATGAGTTATATCAAATTCCTACTTCCCACCCTCTTCTCCTCCACTTGTCCCCACCTCCCATACACACATGACCTCATGCAGGATAACAGCTGTAGGCAACAGTCGAGTAATGGTGGTGTGTACATTATTCAGAGTCCTAGGATACTATGTAGCCATCCAAAATGTCCTTGTGCAATGAAGAAAATGGGAGAGTTGAAAGCCAGCGAAACAGAGCAGCTCACACATCAGAATTGCAGCTCATGCCAAAAATGAGTACTGACTTCCTAAACTCCACACACCCTCTCCTTCCCAGGGCTTTGCTGTTCCCTCTGCCGGGAATGCTTTGCTCTCCACATCCGTGCACAGCTGGCCTCGTTTCATCTTCTAGATCTTCGCTCATGGGGTGATTTCCAACACCAACAACCTGAATGTCCAGACACCAGCTAGCTGTTGCACAACTCGGTTCAATTCTGACACTGATTTCCAGACATAGCCTCTAACCCCCCAGGTTAAGGGCCCCCACCCCATAAGAGTACCCCCTCTTCAGATGCACATGCTACCCACCTTTCTGTCACTTGTCCACCAGCCCTGAAGCTCTCTGAGCCTCATCCTTTAGGAATGTTTCTGGAGGTTTCTTTAAGTGGTAGGCATGTGGGCTCCCCAGGTGGCATCCACCTGCCAGTGCAGGAGACACCGGAGACGTGGGTTCGACCCCTGGGTCAGGAAGATTCCCCCGGAGGAGGAAACGGCAGCCTACTCCAGCATTCTTGCCTGAAAAACTGCATGGACAGAGGAGCTTGGAGGGCTGCAGTCTATGAAGTTGCAAAGAGTCGGACACGATTGAGCATGCACACATTAATTAGGTGTGGTTGATTAAATCGTTGACCATTTGTTATACATTGTTGTCCAGAGGTTTGGGTAGGGGCAGCGGGCACTGCAATTTCCAACCCCTTAATCATGGTGACCAAGCCTCCACCCTGAAGCTCGGGGCCCCTAACCACCCCCTTATCTCATTTGCAGACAAAAGACGCTTTTTATCACTAGGGAGATTGCAAGGGTTCTAGGAGCTTGGTGCCTGGACCAGGGTGAAGATGAAGGTTTCTTATTACACACATGCATGCTAAGTCACTTTACTCATGCCCTGCCCCTTGCCCGCCAGGCTCCTCTGCCCATGGGATCCTCCAGGCAAGAATACCGCAGTGGGTTGCGGTGCCCTCCTCCAGGGGATCTTCCAGGGATGGAACCCGGGCCTCTCATGCCTACTTGCGTTGGCAGGCATGTTCTTCACCACAAGCACCGCCTGGGAAGCCCAGATCTTTCCGTTACACCACACCTGAAACGTCATCCCTCTGCAGGGGCCTTTGTGAACTGCTTTGTTTGAAGGTGCCCCAGCACCCGTCCACTCATCAGCCCACTGTGTTGCCTGGACTTAATAATTCTGTCCAGACGCGTTTGCTGAGCAGGCAGGCTCTCCCACTGGAATGTGAGGCAGAGGGGAATACGAGGGGGTCTGTCAGGTCATGTTCCTCGATGCTTGGGAAGACTGGAGGCAGGAGGAGAAGGGGGGCGACAGAAAACGAGGTGTGGGATGGCATCGCCAGCATGATGGCCATGAGTTTGAGCAAGCTGTGGAAGATGGTGAAGGTCACAGGAGCCTGGCATGCTGCGGTCCATGGGGTCGCAAAGCGCTGGACACGACTGAGCGGCTGAAAAGTCGTGTTCACAGTAGCTCAGTGAGGGAGTGTGTTCGCAGTTCAGTGGTGCTAAGGGCTGAACCTCGGGGCAGCGAGACCCTGGCACCCCCACCTGGCCATGACCCTTCCTCTGTGTGTTGTCTTCCTCCAGGTGAACCCGAACAGCACCTCCTCCCACCTAGGAAGCTCATGATTTCCAGGTAGGTCTGTGGGCTTCCCGGGCCTCCCACCACTTCTGAGACCGGCCGCTTTTCTGAAAAGCTTGTGCCTTCCTGAGCCTCCCTGGGTCTGGGAGAGGCTACCAAGGTGGACTAACCCAGCCTGTCTAGGTTTCCATGGCGATGGCTTGGGGAGCTATCTGTAGAATCAAGGCTTGGTCTCCTAGCTCTGGATCTGCGTGGCAGCGGGGATCAATGGTGAGCCAGCGAGAAACAGGTTCCTCTGTCACTGGGCATGGGGGTACAGAGGACCTGTGTGATGGGGGACTCTAGACTGATTTGCACAGGCTGTTTGGCAGCCTGGGTCCTATAAACAGCATCAGGTTGGCCCAGAGTGATTGACGACTAATGATAGTCACAGGCGGCTCTGGTCTGAGGATAGCCCCATTGCACTGGCCCAGGTGGGCCTCGGCCATTACTCCTCTTATCCTCAGCATCCCTGGGAGGCAGGTCCCCGATTTTACGGAGGAGAAAACCAAAGCCCAGAGAAGGGCTTGGACTTGCTCAAGGTCACCAGCCGCCAAAAGTCATCTCCCCCAGAGTTTGCTTTTAACAGACGATTTTAATCCGTGTTTTGCCAGGGTGGGTAGGAAAACAGGTTCTGATCTCGAGAAGTCGAATATTTCAGAACAGACTCCAGGCTGGACTCCTGCTGGCCTCTGTTGCCCTGTCTGGAGAAGGGCATTCGCCCCTGTTCCACTTGCAAGGGTGGCTGTGAGTTAAGTGAGCTGTCCCGGGTGGGAGTGCTAGGCCTGGCCCTGGGCCCCAGAGCCTAAGGCTCCAGCACTGAACACGCTTCCTTACACTCCTGCTTCTCCAGTCAGGCTCAAGGAAACCTGGGGGACTCGGAGGCCAGGACCAACTTGCCTGGGTATTGATTCTGCTGCTGCTTTTAAACTATAACAGAGCTTCTAGCCTCGAGCCTATTTTTAGTCTCCTTGACTTCTTTTTAAATGATCAGCATGTTTTTTGTTTTTCTTGAAATCCCCTTTGCACCAGCCCCCAAGGCTGGAGAGACACTTAAGTTACCATCGTTACCAAGGTTCCCATCTTGAGCTGTGCTAAAATCCAGGACTTCCGCTTTATCCCTGAGAAGCCTCGCATTGAAAGCAGCCTTTTCCGGGTTTCTCCCCAGCTCGATTCCCCTTGCTCTCTTTCTGCGGGTTCTTTAGTGGAATCCTGAACCTCTGATGAAAGCCAGATCTGTTCCCCGCTTTACTGTTCAGACGAAGTACCAGAGACGGCGCTTTAGCTAATTCCTGGCAGGGAGTTGCCCTTGAACACACACTGCCTCCCCTGCCCTCCAGAAATTCACTGGCACTTTTCATCACTGCCATTTGCTCCTCATTAAGTCAGGAAAGTGTATCTCTGAGGTCGAGAGGCAGCAGGCTGAGCTGTGGGTAAGAACCCAGGAGACATTTTTAAATGTAGATTCTCTCCGGCCATCTGGGATGCTATAGGAAAATCCCACAGGCTTATGTGAGTACACACAGACCATCCGTCTAGTCGTCAGACGTATAAATATACAAGAGATATTTCGGAATCATGACTCTGGGGCCTAACGCCCATTTCTGTTTTTTTCCACCCCCCACTCCCCCTTTCAGATCTCGGCACATGGTTTTGTTTGCCAGAAGAGGAGAAACTTTGCATTCGAGTGGAAATCGGACCTCTAATCCAAGCATATTGCTTGCTATTAACCGCCAAAACAGGACTGCTTACGAGGAACGTCTTTGCATATATGTTTGCAAAAGCTGTGTCACTGGAAACTTAACCTTGAGATACTCTGTCTTAGGACAGTCCGGGGTAGAGAGCCAAGAGTGTAAAAGTAGTCCAGCTTTTGAAACTTAGGTTATTTTATATTTTTCCCCTTGAGAACTTTTTTTTCGGTTTTTTAAGAAATGGATTTGCCGTCCTCCTCAGTTCGCGGGACCGCCGTGGTGGCTTTGTGTCTGGGTCCAGGGCCCACCGCCTGTGCCTCTCCTGTTGACCCTTACTTTTGAAGTCAAAGAATCTATTTAAGAATTTAATATATGAGGCTTTCTTTTATTCTTCCTTGGTTCTACTCAGTTTCACAGAGGAAAAAAAAAATTATATATTATTTGAATAAACTGAGCAGGGATTCACTTGTCTGTGCCGTACTTTATAGAGAGCCTCCTGGCGGCCCAGATGGTCAAGAATCTGCCTGCCAGTGCAGGGGACCCACATTCCATCCTGGGGTTGGGAAGATCCCATGGAGAAGGGAATGGCTACCCACTCCAGTATTCTTGCCTGGGGAAATCCCGTGGACAGAGGAGCCTGGTGGGCTACTGTCCACAGGGTCGCAAAGAGTCGGACACAACTGAGCAACTGCAACACTGACTTTAGAGAGTGAATGGATTTTTTCCCCTCTGTGTTGAGTTTTATCAGATGGACTGATGAAGAGCAAAACCTGGAGGATAGGTTTGTGCAAGGGCACAGCTGAACTCCCACATCGGGGATCCCAGGGCCGCCCTCAGGTTCTGCACTTAGCTAGAACTCATGGGATTCTGCAAACCTGGTGGGCTCACAGTTGACGGTTTATTATGGTGAAAGGATGTGGATTCAGATCAGCAAGGAGGGGCTTCCTTGGTTGCCCAGTGGTTAGGAATGCGCCTTGGGATGCAGGAAGGCGGGTTGGATCCGTGGGAACTTGACGACCTAAGATCCCACATATCTCACAACAGCTACTGAGCCTGCGCACTCTAGAGCCCGGCACTGCAGTGAAAGGTCCTGCTCGCTGCAGTGAAGGCCTGACACGGCCAAATAAACACTCAACACTGAAGTCACGGACGGGGGAGCCTGGCGGGCTGCAGTCCATGGGGTCGCTAAGAGTCGGACACGACTGAGCGACTTCACTTTCCCTTTTCACTTTCATGCATTGGAGAAGGAAATGGCAACCCACTCCAGTGCTCTTGCCTGGAGAATCCCATGGATGGAGGAGCCTGGTGGGCTGCAGTCCATGGGGTCGCGAAGAGTTGGACACAACTGAGTGACTTCACTTTCCCTTTTCACTTTCATGCATTGGAGAAGGAAATGGCAACCCACTCCAGTGTTCTTGCCTGGAGAACCCCAGGGACGGGGAGCCTGGTGGGCTGCCGTCTATGGGGTTGCACAGGGTCGGACACGACTGAAGTGACTTAGCAAAGTCAGCAAAGGGGGAGACGGCGCAGAGAAGTCCAAGAGAGCCTACACACAGGCCCTCAGATACCCTCTCCTAGGGGAGTCTTAACAAACACGCTCACTTCTCCCGCCAAGGATGTGTGATGACATGTGTGAAGTGTTGCCGGCCAGGAAGGCTCGCCTGCAGCTTGGCGGCCAGCATTTTTTTTTACTGGGCACGGGGCAACTGGCCTTAGTTGCTCTTGTCTCCAGCCCTTCCAGAGGCCAAGTGATAACAGCATGACCCAAGACCCTCCCCCCGTAAATCACAGGATTAACATAGACTCTCTGGCCTTCTGTGGGCCCGGGTCCTAGGTATCCAAAGACACTCCTTTTAGTAAAGGACATTCCATTTCAGGAGGCGAGCTCCCAGGAGCTGGTCCCCTCCTTTCTTTGTCATCTGCAGCATTTGAACTCTCTCCAAACCTGCTGAGTTGGTCCTTAGCTTGACAATCCCCCAGATGCTTAGGGATCAACCAGGCTCAGAACAGTTTCTTATCCTTAAGGGTTAAATGTTTTACTCACACCCTCTTTCCTTCATTCCCATGACGGAAGTGTGGCTTTGGGAAGGCAGTGACTCACGGTGGCGTGGGGTATGGCTTTTTGGAGTCGGGCCAGAGTACCAGCTATGTGGCTTGCACCCCTGTTTCTTCATCTGTAAAAGCGGGAAGTTAAAGCTTCCTGGGTTTATTGGGAGGGGCTGGTGGGTGAGGTGGGTGTGATGCCTGGTAAGTGGTGAGCTCACAGAGGGAAGCAGCCCGTGTCTTCCCGGTCTTGAGACGCCAGTGGGGTGGGCGGCTGCCGGAGTCGTGGGCGCTGGAAGCTCATGACCCTCAAGCGGCGTGATCTCAGCTACTTTTTGCCCATCTCAGGCTGGTCTGGATCTTCCGTTCTGTCATGCTCAGGCCACAATACGTGTTCTTTGGTGACAAAAACTGAAAATCAGACTAAGCCACCTGCTGCTGTGGAGTGTCAGCGTCCCGGAAGGCATCCAGGCTCATCCATGGATCCGCCCATCCCTCGCTGTGTGACTGACCGGCCCCCGGCTTCGGGACTTAAAACCATGCCTTGTGCAACCTCTCATTTCTGGGAGTCAACTAGAGCAACCCCGGTGGCCCTCGCAGTCAGATGGTGGCCAGGGCTTGTCGCCCTAGTCAGATGGTCCACTGCAGGCTCCTGCGTTCCAGTGTCTGGTGCCTGGGCTCAAGTGTTGGATCGTCTGCAGGCATCACCCTCAGGCACCCTCTCCACGTGCCACTCTGGACGTGCTTGCGGATGGCGATCTCAGGATAGCCAGACTTCTTACATGACAGCTGCCTCCACCCCCTGCCTCCGGCAGCAGATGCCCCCAGCTGAGGGACACACCTGGAGCTGACGCAGTCTCATTTCCCCCTCACCTCACCTGTGCCACCTTTTGAGGATGCTTGCTACACAGTCACACCCCAGGCCTGCAGGACCTCGTCTCAGCTATCTCAGGACAGTGCTCACAGATTCTTGAAAGATAAGTAGAGGAGAAACCATCTGTAAGAAACACTTAAAAGGAAACCACAGTTGCTAGTCTCAGCTCATCTGGGTCTTCGGTTCTGCCAAGCTCAGGACATGATAGATATATTTTTGTGACATAACTCAAATTCAGACTCAGCCGTGTGCCACTGTAGAATGTCAGTGTCCCAGAAAAAGTACTTGTGCTAGACTTTAAATATATCATCTTTGAAATGCCACTTACAGATTGTTTCTATGGTACCAACCTATTTAAAGTTGTAACTCAGGATCCTCCCCCAGCCCCCTGCCGAAACCTTTTGAAGGCAATATAGAAACAGTGCTGTATGGTGTGAGTGGCCTAAGCGGGCGATTAGGAGTGTGGACCCCTGTGGAAATACTAAGAAATTACCTTGGAAGCTTGGGGAATCGAAGAGATGACATGTGCAGACCTTTTTTTCTTTGTGATGCTGAACAGACAGGAATCAGTCTATACATTATTTGCTCAAGTAAGTGGACAGAATCGGTATGGGATGGGGCAGGCAGAGAAAGCGCTTGCCCGGCACCACCCTTAGACACCCTGTGTGACCCTGGTACCTCCCGTAGGGCGTGGCCTCCTCTGCCGCCTCTTTTGTGAAAAGGGAAGAAATGCACCAATGAGGGTCCAAGAGCCCTGCCAGGCTTCTGCTGAGGAACCTTGTTGCCTGGCAACCCCCTCCTGGGAAGGCTACATGTCTGAGCACCTCATTGGGAATCTAGACATGGGCCTGGATGTCCCTGGGTCCCAAATGAAGGGTTTTATCTGGGGAATTCTGGGAGACCAGGCTGGATCTGAGACTCCTCAAACTAAACCTCTGGCCACCTCCCTCCTGGCTTTTCCGGAGGCTGTGTGTACTTGAGTCCAGAAATCTGGAAAAACCACTTGTCCTTGAGGCTCGAGACCATCCATGCTGAGATATGCGATTGTCTTCTAAATCAAAGTAGATCTGGCTGAGCCAGGAGCTTCTTACATGCATTAATTAGCACTCTCTCCCCCGCTTTCTATTTTGGCCCTGGGAACTGCCTTTCAGAGCAGTACTAGCTTCATCCCTGTTTTAGAGATGGGAGGGACTTCCCTGCTTGTCCAGTGATTAAGACTTTGTGCTTCCACTGAAGGCGGTGCAGGTTCGATTCTTGGTCAGGGAACTAAGATCCCACTTGCTTTGCAGCCAAACAAAAATAATATGCAAATAGAGATGGGAAACTGAGGTGCAGAGAAGTGAAACAACCTGCCCAGGTCTAAGAAGAAACAAAGTGGAGAATATTTGGGTCCTTGAGGTTTTACTCCAGAACCTGCACTTTAAAAAAAATTCTGAGCACATCGTTGTCGTGGTGTCCAGTCGCTCAGTCGTGTCTGACTCTCTGCGACCCCGTGGACTGCAGCACGCCAGGCTTCCCTGTCCTTCCCCATCTCCTGGAGCTTGCTCAGACTCGTGTCCATTGAGTTGATGATGCCATCCAACCATCTCATCCTCTGTCGCCCCCTTCTCCTGCCCTCCATCTTTCCCAGCATCAAGGTCTTTTCCTTTGAGTTGGTTCTTCCCATCAGGTTGCCAAAATATTGCAGCTTCAGCACCAGCCCTTCCAATGAATATTCAGGGAGAAGACATTTTTTTTCTTTTAATCATTTAAGAATAAGTTGCCTATGTGATGTCCTATCCCCCACTAAATACGCTAGTATTTCCAGCTAACAAAGACAGTCTCCAGTGTAACCACAGGACAATCATCAAAAGCGAGAAATGAACATGGAGGTGTCCCCACTGTGCAGCCCTCAGACCACACTGGGGTTTTGACAGCTGCCCCAGTCACTTCCTTTATCTCAACAAGATCCAGTTCAGAAGCATCTGTTGCATTTAGTTGTCAAGTCCCTTCGGTCTCCTTTGGTCTGGAACAGTCCCAGAGTTTTTCTTTTCCTTTCACTCCCTTGGCACTTTTGGAGGTTGCAGACCAGTTCTTTTAAAACACTGATTTATTTTTGGCGGTGCCGGGTCGTTCCTGCGGGGGCTTCTCTCATGTGGAGAGCGGGGGCTGCTCTGAGGGGCGCTGGCTTCTCATTTCCATGGCTTCTCTTACTCTCAAGCACAGGCTCTGGGGCTCGTGGGCTTAAGAAGCTGCAGCTCCCAGGCTCTTGAGCACAGGCTGAGCAGTTGTGATGCCAAGTGCTTAGTTGCTCCACGACATGTGGGATCTTCTCAGATCAGGACCAGGGATCGAACCAGCGTCTCCTGCATTGGCAGGCGGATGCTTTACCACGGAAGTGCCAGAGCAGTTGCTTTATACAAATCCCCTTACTGGAGGTTTGTCTTATGTATGCTCATGGTCCATTCAGGTTATGCACCTTGGCAGAAATCACAGGATTGATGCTTCCATCTTCTCAGGACATCCTATTGAAGATTTCCCTTCGCCCCATTCTAGGGGACACATACACTCTGATCACTTGATCAGAGCCTGTATTCTCAATGACCCCACGACCATCCACAAAGTTTCCTTCTCCAGAAGCCACGTGGTAGGGTCCATTTGTTGAAGTAAATCCACTGGCATCAATCCCTCGAGATCAAAGTAACTACAGATTCATGAAGTCGGCTGTAAAGCTGGGATACGGCTACAGAGAAGCCAGGCTTACGTTTATTTTTGGCTTTGACCTAGAAACAGAAGCAAGTGCATTTTCAGACCCAGGCTCGGAATGGTTTATCTTGTCTCCGTGTTTCCCTCACTCTGCTCCATAGTGGACCTTCAGTCTCTAAGACTGGCTCCCTCTGGCCTTCTCCTCTAAAACCTCACTTTCTAGATCCTTTCCTGAGTGCATGTTATGTAGTATCTACCTGTCTAGCACATGAACAGGACATGTCATTGGGGATACAGAGACACAGACCCCTTTCCCAAGTAACTGGCTTCCTGCAGGTTCTTGTTTAATTCTGAACCGTGGGAATTTAGGCCCACATCTTTTGGCTCCAGGTCCATTGTTCTGTGTATACATTAACAATGCCTCTTGGGTCTTTACTGGAGAAGGGAATGGCAAACCAGTAATCTTGCCTTGAGAACACCATAAACAGTATGAAATGGCAAAAAGATAGGACACTGAAAGATGACCTCCCCAGGTCGGTAGGTGCCCAATATGTTACTGGAGATCAGTGGAGAATAACTCCAGAAAGAATGAAGAGATGGAGCCAAAGCAAAAAAGAACACCCAGCTGTGGATGTGACTAATGATGGAAGTAAAGTCTGATGCTGTAAAGAGCAATATTGCATAGGAACCTGGAATGTTAGGTCCATGAATCAAGGCAAATTGGAAGTGGTCTAACAGGAGATGGCAAGAGTGAACATCGACATTTTAGGAATCAGCAAACTAAAATGGATCGGAATGGGTGAATTTAACCCAGATGACCATTATATCTACTACTGTGAGCAAGAATCCCTTAGAAGAAATGGAGTAGCCATCATAGTCAACAAAAAGAGTCTGAAATGCAGTACTCGGATGCAACCTCAAAAACAACAGAATGATCTCTGTTCGTTTCCAAGGCAAACCATTCAATATTACAGTAATCCAGGTCTATGCCCCAACCAGTAATGTTGAAAAAGCTGAAGTTGAATGGCTGTATGAAGACCTACAAGACCTTCTAGAACTACCACCCCCAAAAGATGTCCTTTTCATTATACGGGACTGAAACGCAGAAGTAGTAAGTCAAGAAACACCTGGAGTAACAGGCAAATTTGCCCTTGGAGTACAGAATGAAGCAGGGCAGAGGCTAATAGAATTTTGCCAAGAGAACGCACTGGTCATAGCAAACGCCCTCTTCCAACAACACAAGAGAAGATTCTGCACATGGACATCACCAGATGGTCAATACCGAAATCCGATGGATTATATTCTTTGCATCCAAAGATGGAGAAGCTCTATACAGTCAGTAAAAACAAGACCAGGAGCTGACTGTGGCTCAAATCATGAACTCCTTATTGCCAAATTCAGACTTAAATCAAAAAAAGTAGGTAAAACCACTAGACCATTCAGGTATGATCTAAATCAAATCCCTTACAATTATACAGTGGAAGTGACAAATATATTCAAGGGGTTAGATCTGATAGAGTGCCTGAAGAATTATGGATGGAGGTTTGTGACATTCTACAGGAGGCAGTGATCAAGGCCATCCCCAAGAAAAAGAAATGCAAAAAGGCAAAATGGTTGTCTGAGGAGGCCTTACAGACAGCTACAAAAAGAAGAAAAGTGAAAGGCAAAGGAGAAAAGGACAGATATACCCATTTGAACGCAGAGTTCCAAAGAATAGCAAGGAGAGATAAGAATGCCCTCCTCAGTGATCAATGCAAAGGAATAGAGGAAAACAATAGAATGAGAAAGATTAGATATTTCTTCAAGAAAATGAGAGATACCAAGGGAAATTTTCATGCACAGATGAGCACAATAAAGGACAGAAATGGTGTGGACCTAACAGAAGCAGAAGATATTTAGAAAAGGTGCAAGAATACACAGAAGAACTATACAAAAAGATCTTAATGACCCAGATTAACACGATAGTGTGATCACTCACCTAGAGCCAGACATTCTGGAATGTGAAGTCAAGTGGGCCTTATGAAGCATTACTATGAACAAAGCTAGTGGAGGTTATGAAATTCCAGTTGAGTTATTTCAAATGCTAAAAGATGATGCTGTTAAAGTGCTGTACTCAATATGCCAACAAGTTTGGAAAACTCAGCAGTGACCACGGGACTGGAAAATGTCGGTTTTCATTCCAATCCCAAAGAAAGGCAATGCCAAAAATGCTCAGACTACCACACAATTGCACCCATCTCACATGCTAGCAAAGTAATGCTCAAAATTCTCCAAGCCAGGCTTCAACAATACATGACTGGTGAACTTCCAGATGTTCAAGCTGGGTTTAGAAAAGGCTGAGGAATCAGAGATCAAATGGCCAACATCTGTTGGCTCATTGAAAAAGCAAAAGAGTTCCAGAAAAACATTTGCTTCTGCTTTATTGAGTGTGTGAAAACCTTTGACTGTGTGGGTCACAACAAACTGTGGGAAATTCTTCAAAAGATGGGAATATCAGACCACCTGACCTGCCTCCTGAGAAATCTATATGCAGGTCAGGAAGAAACAGTTAGAACTAGACATGGAACAAGAGACTGGTTCCAAATCGGGAAAGGAGTACGTCAAAGCTATATATTGCCACCCTGCTTATTTAACTTATATGCAGATTACATACAGCTGGGCTGGATAAAGCACAAGCTGGAATCTGCTGGGAGAAATATTAATAACCTCAGATATGCAGATGACACCACCCTTATGGCAGAAAGCGAAGAACTAAAGAGCCTCTTGATGAAAGTGAAAGAGGAGAGTGAAAATGTTGGCTTAAAGCTCAGGATTCAGAAAACTAAGATCATGGCATCAGGTCCCATCACTTCCTGGCAAGCAGTTGGAGAAACAGTGGAAACAGTGACAGACTTTATTTGTGGGGGCTCCAAAATCACTGCTGATGGTGACTGAAGCCATGAAATTAAAAGATACTTGCTCCTTGGAAGAAAAGTTATGACCAACCTAGACAGCATATTAAAAAGCAGTGACATTACTTTGCTAACAAAGGCTCATCTGGTGAAGGCTATGGTTTTTCCAGTAGTCATGTATGGATGTGAGAGTTGGACTGTAAAGAAAGCTGAGTGTTGAAGAATGGCTGCTTTTGAACTGTGGTGTTGGAGAAGACTCTTGAGAGTCTCTTGGACAGGAAGGAGATCCAACCAGTCCATTCTGAAGGAGATCAGTCCTAAATATTCACTGGATGGATTGAAGCTGAAGCTCCAATACTTGGGCCACCGGATGCAAAGAACTGACTCATTTGAAAAGACCCTGATGCTGGGAAAGATTGAAGCCGGGAGGAGAGGATGAGATGGTTGGATGGTATCACAGACTCAATGGACATGAGTTTGAGTAAACTTGGGGAGTTGGCGATGGACAGGGAGGCCTGGTGTGCTGCAGTCCACGGGGTCGCAAAGACTCGGATACTACTGAGCGACTCAGCTGAACTGAACTGAGCTTAGGTCTTTTCATCATACAGATAGAGTGAGAGAAAATAAAAGGTAAAATTAGCAGCTAACACTCCCTAAGCATCTGTTATGTACCAGGTACAGTTTTAATTGTTTACCTATTTTATCGCAACCATTTTGCTTCAAGAAAGGTAATCAATGCCTTGCCTGGGTTCACAGTTGTTAAGTGGTGGAGCTGAGATTGGAACTCTAGAGCCTGTGTGCTGACGCGGAATCCAGAGCTGGTGAGGGGTTCTCTAGGAGTGTCCCTGCTTGTCAGTTCCTTTGATCCCGGAGCCTAGCACATTGTAGGCCTAGGTACATTTTTATTAGATCAGTGAACGGATTTATTTACCAACCCGTTGGAAAGGAAGAGAATGCAGAGACTGCCTGGCAGAATACTTGGGAGTTCTAGAGTTTGCCCATTTAATCCTTCACTTAATCAAACTCCTGTATAAGGCAACCGCTCCGGGCCCACGACGGTGCTTATACTGAGAGACCTGAAGATCCAGGAGACAGTCTTGACCTTCATTATTCCTATTTGAATGTCATGTCCCGTCCCCACCCCACCGCAAATGTCTCATGCACAACTCTCCCAGGAGCTAGTTTTATATCTCCATTTTGCAGATTTAGAATCTCAGGCTGACAAAGGAGTCTCCCTCGGCCAGGGTGGCTCGGCGACGTCCGTACCAGTGGTCAGAGGCGGGCGTCGCCACGAAGTGAGTGCGACAAAAACAACAACAACAACAACAGAAAAACAGCCCTTAGCCGTTCTCGGCCGCGAAAACCTTCACGTCAGTAACTCAAAAGCTCTAAATCCAAAGCCGCCCCAGCGTCCCACTGCTGCCATGGCAACGGGCGCGTCATATCCGCTGACGTGACGTCATTTCTGGTGCGCCGCATCCGCGTTCCGGCGCCTGAGTGGCGCGTTTCTCGCAGCGAGCGGGGCGCTGGGTTTGGTCGGCCGAGCCGGAGAGAGGTGAGCTGGGCCCGGGAGTGGACGGACAGGGGAGGCGGGGGGCGTCCGTGCCGGTAGGAGGGGGGGCGCTGGCTCGCGGAAGCGGGCCTCGGCCTCGCCGGTCGCGCGTCCCTTCGGCAGTCAGCTCGGCCGCAGCGGGCCGGGGGCGGCGCCGCTCGGGGTCTCCGGGCCGGATTGGACACGGAACCTCCACCGCGGGGCCTGGACGGCCGGCGGGGAGACGCCGAGCCCTGGAGCCCTGGCTGCAGTTCACCTGGTTTCAAGCCTCACCAGCCGCGGAACCTAGGGAAGTCGATTTCTCAGCCTCGTTTTGCTTAAGTCTGAAGTTCGAAGGCGCTAGCAGTACCTCCCTCCTAGAGGTGTCTTGATGCCTATATTAGATTATCGGCCTGAAGCGCCCAGCAAGGGCTTACCTAGCCTCTCCTGGGGGCTCGCTAACGCGTGACATCTCCGTGCTTTCTACCATGCCCTGTGCCCGAGGAGGCAGCGGTGATCGGCGACTGCCATGTATCTGGGACACGCCCCCTCCTCTGAGAATATTTCCCCCCTTTTTCGCGCCTGGATGACGTTGGGACCGGCAGGACCCAACTATTGCACCAGTGAGTTGAGTAGAGTAAGTAGGGAAAACTTTCCCGCAGAGCTGACCAGAGTTTGAACTCGCCTTAGAAGGGTTGCGAGTTGGCTGTCCCTGAAGCCTGCTTTTGGCAGCTGCTAGACGGACACGACTGAGCGACTTCACTTTCACTTTTCACTTTCACGCACTGGAGAAGGAAATGGCAACCCACTCCAGTGTTCTTGCCTGAGAATCCCAGGGACGGGGGAGCCTGGTGGGCTGCCGTCTCTGGGGTCGCACAGAGTCGGACACACTGAAGCGACTTAGCAGCAGCAGCAGACGGAGGCCAGGGCGCTGTCATGCATCTGATGTATTGCGTTGCGGTGCCCCATGCTTGGCACTTGGTCTGCGTTTAATATTCATGCATTGAGTACCAAGTAGACTGGGGATTTGAACTCGGGCAAATTTCAGCACCTGCTTTCACAATCACTTTGCTCCATGCTAATCCATAATAATAGGAGGTGCCATAGACCTAATCCTGTGACTAGAGTAACAAGCACTTACTGTGAGCTAAGTGTTTTGAAAGAGCCATCTCATTGATTCTGCCGCACAAGCCTTCTTTAAGGTAATCCACTTAAGAGACAGCTGAATCTCATCACCCAGCTACCCTGAGTCGATTGCCGCTTTTGGGTTCACAGATGTGTGCTGGTGTAAGGTCGTATTCATAACCACTACTGCCTTCTGGTGCCTCAAAAGAGGTTCCTGTCTGGGGAGGAAATCCTGAGGGTCGTGTATAAGTGTTTTCCCAAAAAAAAGAAATCACTTTGCTCAAGTGTTAATAAGTCCAGATGAAACTCTTCACTCAGCAATAGAAAAAATAATATCCAGGAAGATGTTTGCCTCATTTGTGAGGCAAACATCCGTAGAATAACATCCTTAAATTGTTTTTACATGGTTTGTGTGGATGTGAGTGGGGGTGATGTTTGACAACATTGAGAAGGAAATAGGTTCTTAACCACATGACTGTTGGGACTGGTCTTTTTATTATGTTTTGGCACCTGTTTTGTAAAATAGGTTTTGGCGTCTGTATTATTGAATTGTGACAGTGACTTCAGTGGATTTTAGTTTGGAGGAGGTTGTGAGGGCAGCCTTCTGCCGCTGCCCAGGACTTGTCACAGACCATGCCTTTTCCCTGCCTCCCTTCAGTGGCGGGCCATGTCGCTGTCCCACCTGTACCGGGACGGGGAAGGCCACATGGATGAGGACGAGGACGAGCGGGAGAACTTTGAGATCACCGACTGGGATCTCCAGAATGAATTCAACCCCAACCGGCAGCGCCACTGGCAGACCAAGGAAGAGGCCACCTACGGAGTGTGGGCAGAGCGAGACTCGGATGAGGAGAGGCCCAGCTTTGGAGGCAAACGGTATGGCTGGCGCGGACCGCTTCCCCAGGCCTTGGGAGCTACCCGGCTAAGTATGCTTCTCTCCCAGCCTCCCGAGCCCCTTAGCTGCGACCTCAGCCAGGGAGTCCAGTTCCTCCTCTGGACAGAGCGCTGCTCTCTCACTGACCGATCATGAATGAGCGATCGAGTGCTGCAGACCCAGTGCTTCCCTTCCAGAAGCCCAGACCCCGGAGGATGAAGGCAGGCTCACAAATGGAAGTTTGTAACTGACATAGGACTGGGGGAGTACTTTTCCGGGTATTTGACCTGTTCTTGGAGGTCAGGGAAGATTGAGTGGTGGGGGGCAGGAGGGAGTGGAGCCCCTTGATGGGAGAAGCAGGGCGTCCAGGAGAGTGTGAGTGGTCTTGTGGGGAGACAGGGGAGAGGGAAAGGAGGGGACTGTGGTCTGTGCAGAGGGGATGAGATGTGGCAGGGGCCGTGTGTGTGCAGTGGACCCTGTGAAGCCAGAGTGGAAGCGGGGCCGTGTGATGAGGCCTGGGCGGTGGTCCGGGGAGAGGTGGTGGAGACTGGGCTGGGAGGGCAGCCGCGGGCTGGGGGTTCAGGCTGAAAGCTGCCTCCTCCTTGGTGTGAAGTCATGCATGGGGGCTGCAGCGTGTTTGAGCAGAGTGTGTAGAAGACTGAGGTTTGTCTGTGTGTCCCCACCTGAAGCCTAGATGCTCCAGCCCCTTGAGACTGTACATTTTCCACAAAGGAGACAGGGAGGAAGAGCAGAGATCTGTTCAGCCTTTTTTCATCTGGCAAGAAATGTTAACAGTGGACAGTGTGGATCACAGGGTAGGAATGTACGATTGTGAGATAGTGACAGCAGCCAGGACCTGCGGGTCCTCACAGGCCTGGTCTCACTGACCTGCTGAGAGGCACCAGGTGTAAAATGGGGTAAGTTTCACAGATTAGGAAACAGCGGCGAGTCGCGCAGCTGAGCTGTGAGAATTGGGGTCTGTCTGATCTGGAGTTGGGCTCTCGTATGGCATCTCTTAGGGGAAAATTCCTCTGTGGATCTTACTGCCACAGGGATGTTTATTTACTAGGCTAGTCATTTTAGAAAGCATCACCTTATGTTGCAGTATTCCCGGGCTTTTTCAATGGATTATTTTCACTCTTCTTTAACCACACAACACAGAGGTATTAGCTCCAGTTTATACAAAGGGGAGCTGTGATTAAGAACTTAGTGTAAGTACTGTTCTTGAGGTGATGGGATAAAATCAGTACTTTCCATCTCACAGGGTTAATTTCTTAGCTATTTTAGTTTTCATAAGTACATTTAATGAACACGAGCTTTTCTAAGAATGATTGATAAAATTGCTAATATACATTCATTCATGTAGTCTCCCTTAAGTGTATATTATATTTATGATTTGGATTTATGAAAGTGTCTTTTCTTATTTGATTTTTGTACTTGAAATAGTGTCCGAAACAAATTTTTGCCGGGGGCGGGGGGGATAGTGTTGTTGACTTAAATGTTACGTTAGTTTCCTGTGTAGAGCAAAGTGAATCCGTTATATGTGCATGTTTCTATTTATAGGTATTACATAGAAATACGTGGAGAGACCCTCTTTTTCAGACACCTTTCCTAATAGGTTGTAACACAGTATTGAGTAGAGTTCTCTGTGCTGCACAGTAGGTCCTTGTCTGCTTCATACGTGTGTGTGTGTGTTAACCCTGATCTCTTTAATTTATCCCTCCCCCCACATTTTCCCTTTGGCAGCCACAAGTTCGATTTCGAGATCTATGAGTCTGTTTCTGCCTTGGAAACAAGTTCCTTTGTGTCGTTTTGAACATTAGATTCCACAGATGAGTGATAGCCCACGTGTGTCTCTCTGTCGCAGTTCACTTCGTAACGCAGTCTCTCCATCCGTGTATGCTGCTGCAGGTGGCATTATTTCGTTATTTTTAATGACCACGTAGTATTCCATCGTATACACGATTGTGCCACATCTTTGTCCATTCCTCTGCTGATGGGCATTTAGGTTGCTTCCATGTCCCCAGCTAAGGATCAAACCTGCGTCCTGTGCATCGCAAGGCTGATTCTTAATGACGGGACCATCCGGGAGGTCCTGGGGTGCACATATCTTTTCGAATTATGATTTTCCACGGGTATATACCCAGGCGTGGTATTCCTGGATCAAATGGTGGCTCTGCTCTTAGTCTTCTAAGGCATCTCATACTGTCTCCCTAGTGGCGGGACCAACCAACGTTCCCACCAACAGTGTAGGAGGGGCCCCTTTCCTCCGCACCCTCTCTAGCGTTTGCTGTTTGCAGGTTTTTGATGACGGCCATTCCGATGGGTGAGGTGATATCTTACTGAAGTTTTGATGTGCCTTTCTCTCACTAGCAGTGTTGGGCATCTTTTCATTTGCCTCTTGGCCAGCTGTGTGTCTTGTTGAGCTGCCTGAGCTATTTGTAGACTTTAGAGATTAATCCCTTGTTGGTCGCATCTTTTGCAGATATTTTCCCCAGTTTGTGAGTTGTCTTTCCGTTTTGTTTATGGTTTCTTTGGCTGTGCAAAAGCTTTTGAGATTAATTGGGTCCCATTTGTTTGTTTTTATTCCCATTACTCTTAAGAGCTGATTGTTGCATTTTAAGCTTTGAAGCTGGAGTTTTAAGCCAACTTTTTCACTCCTTTTCACCTTCATCAAGAGGCTGTTTAGTTCCTCTTCACTTTCTGCCATAAGGGTGGTGTCAACTGCATATCTAAGGTTATTGATATTTCTCCCAGCAATCTTGATTCCAGCTTGTGCTTCATCCAGCCCGGCATTTTGCATGATGTGCTCTGCACGTAAGTTAAATAAGCAGAGTGACAATATACAGCCTTGACATAGTCCTTTCCCAGTTTGGAACCAATCCATTGTTCCATGACCAGTTCTAACTGTTGCCTAATGTCCTGCATACGGATTTCTCAGGAGGCAGGTCGGGTGGTCTGGTATTCCTGTCTCTTAAGAATTTTCCACAGTTTGTTGTCGTCCACAACAAAGGATTTAGTGTAATCAATAATGCTGAAGTAGATGTTTTTTCCTGGAACTCTCTTGCTTTTTCTATGATCCAGCGGATGTTGGCAATTTGATCTCTGGTTCCTCTGCCTTTTTGAAATCCAGCTTGAACATCTGGCAATTCTCAGTTCACATATTGTTGAAGCCTAGCTTTGAGAATTTTGAGCATTACTTTGCTATCATGTGAAATGAGGGCAATTGTGTGGTAGTTTGAGCATTCTTTGGCATTGCCTTTCTTCGGAATTGGAAAGAAAACTGACCTTTTCCAGTCCCGTGGTCACTGCTGAGTTTTCCAAATTTGTTGGCATATTGAATGCAGCACTTTAACAGCATCATCTTTCAGCATTTGAAATAACTCAACTGGAATTCTATCACCTCCACTAACTTTGTTCGTAGTGATGCTTCCTAAGGCCCACTTGGTTTTGCATTCCAGGATGTCTGGCTCTAGGTGAGTGATCACACCATCGTGGTTATCTGGGTCATAAAGATCCTTTTTGTATAGTTCTTCTGTATATTCTTGTCACCTCTTCTTAATATCTTCTGCTTCTGTTAGGTCCATACCATTTCTGTCCTTTATTGTGCCCATCTTTGCACAAAAATTTCCCTTGGTATCTCTAATTTTCTTGAAGAGATCACTAGTCTTTCCCATTCTGTTGTTTTCTTCTATTTCTTTGTGTTGTTCACTTAGGAAGGCTTTCTTATCTCTCCTTGCTGTTTTTTGGAACTCTGCATTCAGGTGGGTATATCTGTCCTTTTCTCCTTTGCCTTTTGCCTCTCTTCTTTTCTCAGCTATTTGTAAGCCCTCCTCAGACAACCATTTTGCCTTTTTGCATTTCTTTTTCTTGGGGATGGTCTTGATCACTGCCTCCTATTCAGCGTTACGAACCTCCATCCATTGTTCTTGAGGCTACTGGAGATCTAATAGATCTAATTTGATCTATAGCGATCCATAAATCTAATCTGTGGTGATCCATAGATCTAATCTATGGTGATTCGATTTTCAGATCTAATCCCTTGAATCTTTGTCACTTCCACTGTATAATCATTAAGGGATTTGATTTAGGTCATACTGAATGGTTTTCCCTACTGTCTTCAACTTAAGTGTGAATTTTGTAATATGTTCATGATCTGAGCCACAGTCAGCTCCTGGTCTTGTTTTTGCTAAGTGTATACAGCTTCTCCATCTTCATCTGCAAAGAATATAATCCATCTGATTTTGGTTTTGACCATTTGGTGATGTCCATGTGCAGAGTTGTCTCTTGTGCTGTTGAAAATGGATGTTTGCTATAATCAGTGCATTTTCTTGGCAGAATTCTGTTAGCCTTTGCCTGCTTCATTTTCTTCTCCAAGGCCAAACTTGGCTACTGCTCTGGCTGTCTCTTGTCTTCCTGCTTTTAAATTCCGGTCCCGTGTGATGAAAAGGACATCTTATTTTGCTGTTAGTTCTAGAAGGTCTTATAGGTCATCATAGAACTGTTCAGCTTCTTCAGCGTTACTGGTAGAGGCATAGACTTGGATGACTGTGATATTGAATGGTTTGCCTTGGAGACCAACAGAAATCATTCTGTCATTTTAGAGGCTGCACCCAAGGACTGCATTTCGGACTCTTTTGTTGACTATGATGGCTACTTCATTTCTTTTAGGAGATTCTTGCCCACAGTAGTAGCTATAATGGTCATCTGAGTTAAATACACCCATTCCAGTCCATCTTAGTTCATTGGTTCCTGAAATGTCAGTGTTCACGCTTGCCGTCTCCTGTTTGACGACTTCCTATTTATGTTTATTACCATCAGTTATTATGATGACTGATGTTTGAATGTGTTCCTCCATTTTACTAGTACTGTTAACAGGCTTTATTTCTTAAAACCTTTTCCTGCCTTAATCGAGTTTACCAAGTTATTGTTTTTTAACATTAATTAACTTCTGGCCACACTGGGTCTTTGTTGCGCGGTCTTTCTCTAGCTGAGACGGGGGCTGCTCTCTGGTTGCCGTGCGTGGGCCTCTCATCGTGGCGGCTTCTTCAGCCGTGGCGCACGGGCCAGAAGCTGCGTGGGCTTAGTTGCCCATGGCCCGTGGGGTCTTCCCAGACCAGAGACTGAACCTCTGTCCCCGTGTGGGCAGGCAGATTCTTGACCACTGGACGACCAGGAAAGTCCTCGAGTTATAGTTGTGTGTGTTTTTTTAATGTATTTATTAACTAAAAGGAAAAATGGACAGTCACATCACACTTAGAATTTCTAGTCAACTCTATGCTGTCATTGGTAAGTCTGAAGTGACAGAGTTGAGACATCAGGTCAAAGTGTCGAATGTGATTACGGGGGAGCTGGGTCTGGGGCACTGAGGATAGGAGTCAGCGCTGCTCTTTTAAAATGGATCCCACGAGGTCTGCTCTAAGGAGCTCTCAGGCCAGTGACGTTGGCTTGAGAGAGTTCTTACAGACGCCCTTGTGTTGGCCCACAGGGCCCGTGACTACTCGGCCCCTGTCAACTTCATCAGCGCGGGGCTCAAGAAAGGGGCAGCAGAGGAGGCAGAGCTGGAGGACTCTGACGATGAAGAGAAACCCGTGAAGCAGGATGAATTTCCTAAGGATTTCGGACCAAAGAAGTTAAAAACGGTAGCATCTTTATTGAAGGGCTGTGACCTTTGTAGTGTCCCCAGAGGCGGCTGTGGCCCTGGCATCTTCTGGGGGCCGGTCGTGTGGGCCTCTCCCTGTAGGAGCAGGTTTCCCGGGGGGCTGTGCCGTGCAGTCTGGGCGCTGCCTGGAGCCGTCCCTGGGGTCCTTGGGGTTCATAGGGCGCTTCTCACAGTGCTCCGTGCCTGCCCGGCCATGCTCACACCAGCCGAGCTTGCTTGCTTAGGTTTTTCCTCCTTTGTTTTCAGGGTGGCAATTTTAAGCCCAGCCAGAAAGGTTTTGCAGGAGGAACCAAGTCTTTCATGGATTTCGGCAGCTGGGAAAGACACACAAAAGGAATCGGACAGAAGCTTCTTCAGAAAATGGGCTACGTACCCGGAAGGGGCCTGGGGAAGAACGCTCAAGGTGTGGTGCCCCGCCCGTGGGCGCTGGGGCGCGGGCAGGGGCATGGAGGGCTGCGCTTTGCCTTTGCTCTGCTTTGCTGCTTTTCTGCCAGAATGTGACAGCTGTGCTCTAAGCTCCGCGCTTCATCAAAACTCAGGTTACATAAAATGCCGTATTTCAGCATGGGGGAGCGGTCAGGCTTAATACAGCCTGATGGGCTGAAAACAAGCTTCTTTCTGGCCTGCCCAGTGTTTCTAAAAAGTCAGATCAGTTGCCAGTGTTTAAAAATCAGACAGTTTCTCCTAGGTTGTAGATAAGCTACTGTTTAGGAGATTGGCAGGGGATGGGCTAGCTGACAACTCCTGCCCTGGTCAGCCCCCACCGCTGCCTTATTCTGGAAGCGTCCTGCCCTGGTCAGCCCCCACCGCTGCCTTATTCTGGAAGCGTCCTGCCCTGGTCAGCCCTCAACCGCTGCCTTATTCTGGAAGCGTCCTGCCCTGGTCAGCCCCCACCGCTGCCTTATTCTGGAAGCGTCCTGCCCTGGTCAGCCCCCAACCGCTGCCTTATTCTGGAAGCGTCCTGCCCTGGTCAGCCCCCCACCGCTGCCTTATTCTGGAAGCATCCTGCCCTGGTCAGCCCCCCAACCGCTGCCTTATTCTGGAAGCGTCCTGTCCTGGTCAGCCCCCACTGCTGCCTTATTCTGGAAGCTGTCTCCACAGCCCACTCTCCTTGTTGATGTTGCTGTCCCTGGGCTCTGCTCACAAAGGGGCAGAATAGGGAACTTAGCTGCATGAAGCATCCATGGGCTTGAGTGAAGATTGGAAAGGTGGCCTGGAATGAGAGTGAAGGCTGTTCTAATTTGGGAGCTCAACAGTACGAGCTGGAGAGGGTGTGGTGGGAAGTTTGGGGTGGGGGCAGTTCTTCAGAGGAATGCTGTAGTCCTGTTTGTAAACCTTTTACAAGAAAAATGCATTTATTTCCAAGACGTAAACATAGTATAGAGCAAAGCAAACGTAGGAGATAGGAACTACCAATATGAAATATTATACGAATGTAATACATATGAGTGATGAGTGATTGACACTCAGTCGTGTCTGACTCTGTGACACTATGGACTGTAGCCACCAGGCCCCTTTGCTCTGGAATTCTCCAGGCAAGCATACTCGAGTGGGTTGCCATGCCCTTCTCCAGGGGATCTTCCGACCCAGGGATCGAACCCTGGTCTCCTGCACTGCAGGCAGATTCTTTACCAGCTGAGCCACCAGGGAAGCGTGTGTATATATACAATATAATAAGAAAACAGATGGTGTTTAAATGGCGGCTCCCCCTCTCGTTAGTCAGAATCAGCATATCCTTCCCGTAGTAATCGGCTTCCAGGCGATCAGGGTAGGCCAGAATCGGTTATAAATACCCTGTCTGCTAAGTGAGTGACTGCGGTGGAAGCGGCCACGCGGGGCCTGCGTGCGCTCCTGTCGGCGCTGCTCTGTGATATCGGCAGCAGGGCCACGTAGGGCAGGCAGGAGTGGCTCCCCCTCTGGGCGGCGTGCTATCCGCGGGAGGACCAGGGAGCGGGTCTCCGCATGCGGTGCACCCACACAACAGCAGTGACCGCAAGTCTCTCTCTCTGAAATTTGTCAGGCATCATTAACCCAATCGGAGCCAAGCAGAGGAAGGGCAAAGGTGCGGTGGGGGCGTACGGCTCGGAGCGCACCACCCAGTCCCTGCAGGACTTCCCCGTGGTCGACTCGGAAGAGGAGGCCGAGGAGGTGAGTCGGGAGGCAGCCCGGCTGGCCTCTGCGCCTGTTGGTCAGGGTGGGTCTGTCTGCTCGTTCATTAGCTCAGCCAGCGTCCGGGGGTTCCGGGGTTGAGCTCACGCTGTGCACCAGCACGGGCCGGAGGCTGGTGTCCCCCATCAACAGGGAACACAGTACACGAGTAACCAGTGTGGTCAGAAATGGGGGTGTGGGGACAGGGCCTCGCCTTTGTAGGGGGGTGGTGTCAGGCAGCCTCCTCGGAGGGGTCAGCGTCACACACCACCGTCCTCAGCACGGAACCACGTGGCGGTCTCAGCGGCCCTCTCGTCTTCTGATGGACCGTGTCCCTCTGACTTAGGAATTTCAGAAGGAGCTGAGCCAGTGGAGGAAAGACCCCAGCGGAAGCAAGAAGAAGCCCAAGTATTCTTACAAGACTGTGGAAGAGCTGAAAGCCAAGGGCAGGATTAGCAAGAAGCTCACCGCTCCCCAGAAGGAGCTTTCTCAGGTCAAGGTAGGTGCCCACAGATGCCCGCCCTGGATGGGGGTCTTGGAGACACGCAGTTACCCACACACCAGAGGTGGTCACCGAGCACCTGCTCGTAAGGCTCCTGCGGGGCTTCTGTGCAGGGGCGGGAGGGTGTGCGCGCGTGGTTTTGGCGGAGCGGGTAGCAGCCTCTGTCCATTCCCTGCACTCCAGGCTCGTCATCCCCCCCGCCCCCCCTCCCCCCCCCCCTCCCCCCCGCTCCCCCACTCCCCGCTCCCTGACATGACGGTGCTAGGGCTGCCAGTTCCTACTGTTCTATTGCTAGACCTTGAACATGGCTGGGCCCGTCTGGGGCAGGTTACTTTGCACATAAAGCCTTGTCTGTGCTGGGGACAATTCTTAAGGCTCGATTCCTAGAAGTGCAGTCGCCAGGTGGAAGCATTGGAAGCTCTTTCCGTCTCTGACCAGGAGGGGTGCTCAGGACATCCCCACGTGGCCTCAGGCATGTGCAGAGTGAGAGGCTTTCCCATCACTGCCCCAGGGACAGAGGTGACAGGTGTCTGCTGCAGGAGGTCACTGTGCGTCACAGAACCGAGAGTTCAGTGGGTTCTCCAGGGTCAGGTGGCAGGTCATCTGGGGACCTGGCAGGAAGCGCGCCGTCCAGGTCGCAGCTAGAGCCTTTGCGGCCATGGGTCTGGGCGGGCCGAGGGCTGGAGCGGAGATGAGCGGCTTCCTGGGCGTTCCAGTTCAGGTGGTCCCGGGTCGCAGTCTTGGCTCAAGTGACGGCGATACTTCCGTTTCAGTACCATCCTGTTCTCATTCCTCAGTGGTCCCCAGACACTGAAATCACCTCATTTCCTGGTCGCCTTTGTGGGTTTTGTGTGTTTCATGTTTTTACATTAAGAACAGAGCAACTCTTACTACAGTGGGGCCCGCAGCACCTTTCAGACAGTTGCGAAATGGAGGCAGAACTGTTCACACTGTTTCATTTCCCATAAGTGGCCAGTTTTCACACCTGTGATGCATGTCTTTTTAGGTCTTGTTGAAATGTGCATTTTTTACCAAGATATTTTTGACTGTGTTTGTTTTATTGCCTGCTTTAATCGGTACAGCCTCTACTCTTGTATGAAAATGGAGCTTCATCTCAAGGACATAGTCCCATTCATATGTCATCAGTTTTCCGTCTAGTCTGTCCAGAGGCCCCAGGGGAGGGCTTGTCCGTCTGTCCCTGGTGGTCGGGTTCCCGGCCTCTGCTGAGCCCTTCCCCAGCTCCGCTGAGCAGTGCTCACAGGCTCCCCCTGCACATGGCGCCCTCCCTGGGCTTCGGGCGCAGCCTGCGGGGTGGCGGTGGCGCACGCTCACCCGTGGCCCCTCCTCCCTCCCCCAGGTCATAGACATGACCGGCCGGGAGCAAAAGGTCTACTACAGCTACAGCCAGATCAGCCACAAGCACAGCATCCCGGACGACGGGCTCCCGCCGCAGGCGCAGCCGCCACCCCTGCCCGGCAAGGAGGCCCGGGCGCCCGGCTCGCGCTGCCCGAGCTGGAGCACAACCTGCAGCTGCTCATTGAGCTGACGGAGCAGGAGATCATCCGCAACGACCGGCAGCTGCAGTACGAGCGGGACGTGGTGGTGAACTTGACGCACGAGCTGGAGAAGGCGGCGGGCGCGCTGCAGCAGGAGCAGCGGGCCATCGCCAGCCTGAGCGAGGTGCTGGCGCTCGTGGAGGAGTGCGAGCGGCGCCTGCAGCCCGGCTGCAGCGACCCGCTCACTCCTGGACGAGTGCGCCCGCGTCTTCCAGACACTGCGGGACAAGTACTGCGAGGAGTACCGGATGTCCGACCGCGTGGACCTGGCCGTGGCCATCGTCTACCCGCTCATGAAGGACTACTTCAAGGAGTGGGACCCCCTCAAGGTGAGCGGGCGGGAGACACTGCCGCGCCCGCCTCTCCCCTGGGGCGGCCCGGGCTCCGGATGGTCCGGGAGGGCGAGGGCAGCCGGCTGCGCTCAGCTGCCGCGTCTCCCTCCTCAGGACTGCACGTACGGCATCGAGACCATCTCCCAGTGGAAGAGCCTCCTGGAGAACGACCAGCTGCTGTCGCACGGCGGGCAGGACCTCTCAGCGGACGCCTTCCACAGGTGCTTCTGGGCATGGCGGAGGAGCACTCCCGGCCAGGCGGCGGGGCTCGGCCCGTGTGGTCCCCTGGGTACCTGCAGGCGCTGCTCTGGAAACTTAGATTCACCCATCTAAGTGCTCCTGGGAGCGATGGGGAGTGCTCCTGGCCGGGCGGCGGAGCTCGGCCCGTGTGGGCCCCGGGTGCCTGTGGGCGCCGCTCTGAAAACCTAGATTCGCTCATCTGAGTGCTCCTGGGAGCGATGGGGGAGCACTCCCAACCGGGCGGTGGGGCTCGGCCTGTGTGGGCCCCGGGTGCCTGTGGGCGCCATTCTGAAAACCTAGATTCGCTCATCTGAGTGCTCCTGGGAGCGATGGGGGAGCACTCCCGACCGGGCGGTGGGGCTCGGCCTGTGTGGGCCCCGGGTGCCTGTGGGCGCCGCTCTGAAAACCTAGATTTGCTCATCTGAGTGCTCCTGGGAGCGATGGGGGAGCACTCCCGACCGGGCGGTGGGGCTCGGGCCATGTGGCCCCCTGGGTACCTGCAGGCGCTGCTCTGGAAACTTAAGATTCACCCATCTAAGTGCTCCTGGGAGCGATGGGGGAGCGCTCCTGGCCAGGCGGTGGGGGCTCGGCCCGTGTGGGCCCCGGGTGCCTGTGGGCGCCACTCTGAAAACCTAGATTCATCTGAGTACTCCTGGGAGCGATGGGGGAGCGCTCCCGGGCTTGGCCTGTGTGAGCCCCAGGAACCTGTGGGCGCCACTCAGGGAATGTAGATTGGCCTACCCGTTCACCCTCCCTTTGTGTGCGCTGAGGATCTGCCTGTCCTCATCGGGCTCACCCAGGAGTGAGGCCGGGCCGGGCTCCAGGAAGGGACAAGGCGGGTGGTAACAGAGTGGACAGATAGAGCCAGGCTGAGCATGAGTGGCAAGGGGCGTGTGGTAACAGAGTGGACATGAGTGGCAAGGGCGCCACCTGTATGCGCACGTACGGGTGCAGGTGCAGGCCTCGGGAAGGTGGCGCTGAAGCCCGTACTCAGCAGGGGCCGGCTCTGCAGTAGAGCCCCAGGTGAGGAAATGCCCACAGCCGCCCCACCAGGGAGGCAGGGACACCCAGGACACGCCCTGAGGCCGAGTGGGAGCCACGAGAGCTATGGACCGGCCGATGGGTTCCTGACGGGAGGGCCCTGCTGTTGGGTGTCCGCAGTCCTGCCCCAGAGCTGGGGGCGGGGTGGGGGGGCATGGGTAGTGGGACCAGCTGGGCATGTAACCAGCACCGCCCCCGCCCCCCCCCCACCCCCGCAGGCTGATCTGGGAAGTCTGGATGCCGTTTGTCCGGAGCATCATTGCGCAGTGGCAGCCGAGGAACTGCGACCCGATGGTGGACTTCCTGGACAGCTGGGCGCCTCTCATCCCTGTGTGGGTGCTGGACAACATCCTGGAGCAGCTCATCTTCCCCAAGCTGCAGAAGGAGGTGGGCCCTCGGGATGGGGGCCAGGGCTCGGGCAGCAGTTGTCTTTAGTGGCTGTCCTGTCAGCTCCAGCTTCAAAGCCGTTCCTCGAAGCCCCCTTTGTAGCGAATTCACTTACTTGGTTTCTTCAATGACTTAGAATCCTACCGTTTCCGAGACTTAGTGCAAATAGTGTAGGTGTACTGGTGGGTGAATAACCCTGCCTGGGGGAATGTAATGGAGACCATGGCCCCCCACACGCTTGCTCAGCCAGGAGGGCATCGTCTGCCTGTCCCACAGGCTGCGTGAACTCAGGCCCCTTGCGCCCCCCTGCAGGTGGAGAACTGGAACCCGCTGACGGACACGGTGCCCATCCACTCGTGGGTCCACCCGTGGCTGCCGCTCATGCAGGCGCGCCTGGAGCCGCTCTATTCCCCCTATCCGCAGCAAGCTGGCCAGCGCCCTGCAGAAGTGGCATCCCAGCGACTCCTCGGCCAAGCTCATCCTCCAGCCCTGGAAAGACGTCTTTACCCCCGGCTCCTGGGAGGCCTTCATGGTGAAGAACATCGTGCCCAAGCTGGGTAAGGAGCCAGGGACAGACACCCACAGCACAGCCACATCCAGTGCGGACTTCTCCCGAGAGGGGCCCGGAGCCCAAGTGCGCCCGGGCCTTTCTGCCTCGTCTGGGTCCGCCTCTGCCTGCCTGCCTCCCAAGCTCTGGTTTGGGCCTCTGGTGACAGGGCAGCCACAGGGGGTCCTCAAACTTTGTCCCACTGGATTCTAAACTTAGAACTAATTCTGGGTTAGGGAAGGAAATGGTTTTTAAGAATTGCCACATTGAGAGCTTAAACTCGACCTTTAAAAGCAACTCGAAGGCGGACACAGTGGCTGTACCTGAGAGGCTGGCTTTCTTCCAGGGATGTGCCTCGGGAGCTGGTCATCAACCCCCACCAGCAGCACATGGACGCCTTTACTGGGCCATCGACTGGGAAGGGATGGTCTCTGTCTCCAGCCTGGTGGGCCTTCTCGAAAAGCACTTCTTCCCCAAATGGCTGCAGGTGAGCCCATGTCAGCTTGTGGGGTACAGGGGGACAGCTGGAGTGACTGGGGCCACACGAGACAGAACCACACAGGCAGGACCACAGTGTGAACCTTTTATTGAACACTTGCCACGTGGGGCCCGAGGGTGGGGGTGGGAGGCCCAGGCGCAGAGTCTACACCCAGGGCCCTTCACTGCTGAGCTGACCCCATTCAGCCCCTGAAACCCTGCAAGCGTCACCAGCTTGCAGACCGGGCCCCAGACGAGCAGGTGGACGGACCCCGGCATCTCACCTGCCTCCTCTGGGCAGGTGCTGTGCTCCTGGCTGAGCAACAGCCCCAATTATGAGGAGATCACCAAGTGGTACCTGGGCTGGAAGTCCATGTTCTCAGACCAAGTGCTGGCGCACCCGTCCGTCAAGGACAAGTTCAACGAGGCTCTCGACATCATGAACAGAGCAGTGTCCTCCAATGTCGGTGAGTGGGGCCCCACACTGAGTCAGAGTTCACACCTGCGGCCCCAGGACACAGACTCGTCTTATCCCTGCCACGTAGTTACTTAGCCCGCAGCTGCCCCCCCGTCTCAGCTGCAGCTGAGGAGCGCTGTCCCTGAACAAGGCTCACGTGAGCCGGGTCCACCTCGTCACCACTGTGCTGGCGGCTCCTCAGTGCGTCTGCCCAGCCGGAGCTGGGTGGCCCCGCTAACATGTAGGTGTTAACCCGCCGTCTCTCCTGTAAAACAGGAGCGAGGCCCCACTTCGGGTCTTGGCAAGGACCCAGGGCGTCGGGTCAGTGTTACAGGTGGTGTCAGGAGGCGGCGGCTGACTGTTAATCCTCAGTTCTCGGGAGGCCCTGCTGCCTGGTGGGTCAGGGGGCCCCTCAGCCAGTCCCATCTTTCACAGACAAGGTCACAGAGTGGCAGCTGAGACTGTACTTTCTGTTCAGTTCTTTCTGCTTAGCCTGTTACAGGATGACAGAGACTGTATACTGTGTTTAATGAGGTGAACGTGTGTCTGATCTCTGCTCACCCCAGACCTCCTCCTCGGCCACCCTGAGCCCCTGGAACAGTCTCCCCTCTGGACCCCTCAGTTATCACTTGGCATTTGGGGGCCCTTCAACATCTGTGTTTCGGCCCCCTGGATACATCTATTGATAGTGTTGGCCTTATGTTTCAGGGTTCTGAAAGCTGCCTTTGGGGATGTGTGGGGTGAAAGCCCTAGAAAGTGGGGAACAGAGGCTGATGACTGTCAGGGTTGTTGAGTGTTTAATAACCTCTGGTCATTAGGCATGAGCCAGAAATTCTAACATGGCCACAGCCAGCTGTCCACCCCTACCCTGCTAGGGCAGCTGGGCTCTGTGGGTGGGCCCCGCCCTGACCCCGCCCCGCGCCTCGCAGGTGCCTACATGCAGCCCGGCGCGCGCGAGCACATCGCCTACCTCACGCACACGGAGCGGAGGAAGGACTTCCAGTACGAGGCCATGCAGGAGCGGGGCGCGAGGCTGAGAACATGGCCCAGCGGGGCATCGGCGTGGCCGCCAGCGCTGTGCCCATGAACTTCAAGGACCTCATTGAGACCAAGGCCGAGGAGCACAACATCGTCTTCATGCCGGTCATTGGGAAGCGGCACGAGGGCAAGCAGCTGTACACCTTCGGCCGCATCGTCATCTACATCGACCGCGGCGTGGTGTTCGTGCAGGGCGAGAAGACCTGGGTGCCCACCTCGCTGCAGAGCCTCATCGACATGGCCAAGTAGGCTGCGCACCTGCCGGGGGGCGCGCTGGGGAATAAACAGCATCTTAGGTCAGAGCCGACGTCCTCCCTGCTCTGTGAGAGGGCGCCCGGCAGTCCCTACGCGACGGGCCCCTCACAGTGAGCTTGGGTCAGCGTGGGGAGGCTCCTCTGTCTTCCTGATGATCTCGAGGTCCTCACAGTCCTGGTAATCTGGCTCCTCTGGAAATGCCCAAGTGTCCATGGGGAGCTGCCTTAGCTTTTCTACAGGAAACCAATGGATGGAGGTGTCGTTAAATACGTCCATGTACCTTGGGGTCTGAGGGAACGCCAGCTCCTCTAGGCCTGTCAGAATCTGAGCAGAAAGATCCAAAAGTGAAAAACTTGACAGGCCCAGGAAGCCCCACCCTCCCGAGTTAGAGTCCTGGTGTACTCCACTCCAACGTCACTAAGGAATAAGGTAATTTTAGTACTTAGTGCAGTGAGTTGGAGTCCCCAAGGACAGTGCGTAAGTTGGATCAGATACTGAGAAAAGAAAAATTAAGGAAAAACGAGGAGATGTGCTCAAACATAGCTTTCTGGACCACAGACCCTCGCAAGCAGCCACCGCTACAGGTGAAGGCAGGACTCTCCACAGTAACAGACAGCACAGCCTCCCAGGCTGTCCACCCCAGGCCCTCCCCTCAGGCAGATACCTTTGCGACGTATGGGTAATGTTTATGCAGAATCCTTGTCAACAACCTAGAAACCAAAATTGTTGAAAACATGATTAGGCAGTATGAGACCAGGTTCATTCCCCTTACGACACAGAAAGGCAAGATGACTTAAATAGAGCAAGAAATCTTTTCAAATGGGGATGTGCGTAAATGCCCCCTCACTGCCCGTCTTGTTAGGGGAAACGACAGTGCGTGTGAAGCAGACCAAGGATACCGTGCTGGTTGTAGGAAATGACTACTTTCCCCCATCTAGAAAAGCCGTCTCTGCCGCCCTAAGGGAAGGGAGAAATTATTTGCAGAAAGACACCCTGCTTCCCAGCGTGACCCAGACTGACATCTCGCAGCCCATCCCTGTCCAGGGGGACTTGAGGACCGGGTTCATCCTGGCGACCCCCGCTCACCTCTCCTCAAGCCCCCTGAAGCTGTTGCCAACAATGACCACCTTGGAAAGGGCATCCACCGACCAGTTCCTCCCACAGCAGGTTGTTGTACAGTGCCGTCCCACAGTGTGGCATGTAGAAGACGGTGGGCTCCCCACACACGCTCCGCTTCCCTTCCTGGGGTCCAACACGCACGGGGTGAGCACGCGTCTTACAGCAAGGGAAGGGGTTAACCCTAGCCAGCCGCGCGCAGCGCCGGAAGATGAGTGCAGTGGTGTGCGGGCCGTCACCCCAAGACACGGCTGTGGCTGCCTGCACACATTCCCCGTCCCCGTGGTTAGCGCAGCTGGGAGGAGGGAGGCGGAGGGGGGCGGCGGCCTCAAGCACCGAAGGGAGAGACTCCTGTGTGGCCCTGTGCGCCGTCCGCGGCATGGGCGACGCTACAGAATCACACGAGACTAAATCGGGACACCAGAAGCCCGGAAAACACGCCTGCTGAACACACGCGCCCCGTGGACGCGGACGGCTCTGGACTGAGGCAGGGCCAGGGCCCTCGGGAACTGTCCCCTGTCACTCTGCAGCTCCCCATCGTGACTCGGGCCTTTTCAAACGTTACCTTGGGGTGCAGCCACCCCCTCTGGAGAGCTGCCTTTCTGGAGGTCTCAGATCCCCACTACCTGAGGATTCAGCCACAACTCAGCTGGGGGCTGGGCTGCGGCTTCCCACCCCTGGAATGGGGCACCTCCCGGCAGAAGGGCTTCACGAGGTGCAGAGGCTGTGCCCTCCCCCCCTCGTGCAGCGACACGCCCCGAGCACAGCAGGCGCACAGCAGGCGCACAGCCCTCAGGAGGTGCAGAGGCCGCGCCCTCGTCCCCTCCTGCAGCGACATGCCCAGCACGGAGCACAGCCGGCGCATAGCCCTCAGGAGGACCGTGCAAGCCGTCACCTAGTCTCTCCCTCTGACAGGACCGCACAGGTCCACGTGGGAGCGACAGGCCAGCCCCGTGCGAGAGGCCCCCGAGTGCGGGGCCCCTCGCGCCCCTAACCACGTACCTCATTCTCCCCGATAACCACCACGCCTAGGGCGTTGAGGACCGTGATTTCTTGTCGGCTAAACAGAGGGTCGTACACCCAGCAGTGACTCCTGGGAATCTGCAGAGGGCGACAAGGGGCTCTGTCAGCGTGCGCACGAGACCGGGAGGGAGACCGGGAGGGGGGACGGTAGAGGACGCAGACTCACCTGGCACCGCTCCAGGAGGAGGAGCAGAAACGCCAGCTGGCTTCTAGCTGTGACGCAGCTGGCGAAGTTCCCAACGCCGTAACACACACACTTGAAGCAGCAGGTCCCTGGGACCAGGGTCTCTTCCAGGACAGAGCCAGGGGCCACATCTGCCTCCACCGGGGGGCGGCGAGATGCAGGTGTCCCAGGGCTTCCAAGAGAGGCCCCTCGGGGCCCTCAGCTGCTGTTCCACGTGTTTCCGGAGACAGCCGGTGATGGTTTCTGAAAGAGCGGGCCCTGCACAGTCAGAGGGCATGCTGTGACCCAGGAAGTAAACCATCCATGGCCTGGGAAGCAGGACGCAGAAGCCTTCACTCCCCAGAGAAGGGGGCTGCCGGCCTCCCGCCCGCCACACGTGGGGGTGCGCAGCGGCGCCCACCCCAAGCTGACAGCGGCCTCAACTAAGGGGATGCTCCAAGCAAAAGTCAGGTCTGTCCGCGGCCACGAGGTCTGTCTAATGCTTGTCCATCTGATGCTTGTGTTAACTCATCGTAATTTAGTAAGAAGCAACCAGTACATGCAGTTGTGGTCTGAAATACTACTTTTCTAATAAAAGAAGAACTGAAGAGCAGAGCTCTCAAAATGATCTTATAAATAACTGGGAGTAAGAACATTTAACATGTAAAAAATTAAAAAACAGGCCAGGCGTCTAGAGACTAAGGAAAGCACTCTAGATCATTTCACAGGGTGGTGGGTTCTCCTCTCCTTTTCTGTCACTGGCACTGAATTCAGTAGAACAGATCTGTATGCAAAACAAAACAAAAAGCAAACAGCCGTATGTCTATTCCCGTTAATAAGATACTAACGTTGACTGATCAGCAAAGACACCTTGAAATAAGACCCAGGCTACAGAAGGCTACATACAGACCTGGCTCTCCGCATCCATGCTGCTCAAAGAATCAGTGAACGCTTTCTGGAAAACAACCAGGAAGCAGATGGCAAGTTGCCCACTTCCACCTCTGGAAACATACACTAAGAACATTACCTTAAATTTGGTAAGAAGCTTTTTCCCTGAAAAATCATGTATATTGGGACCTCCCTAGTGGTCCAGTGGTTAGAACTCTGCACGTCCATGGCAGGGGGCACAAGTTTGATCACTGATTACTTTAAAAAATAATAATAAAAATTATGTATAATAAACAACAAAAGTCCCTCCATAAAGACTAACTATGGCATACTTGTGTTATCACCCATCATGTTTAGGAAGAGATTATAACAGCCATGTAAGGGCAGGGGAGAGAGCAGGATAAACGTAAATTTCAACAGCACAGTGACAAGTAACATCCACTGCCCCCGGTGCAGCAAGCAAGCACCGCTGTAAGCACTTCAGGAAATCCTTCATTTATACAATTACACTACAGAATATGTACGTTTTTGCGTCCATTCCACAGATACAGAAGCTGAGGACCAGGGTTAATGCCAAAAGACACACAGTTGTAAGGGGGTTGGAGTCAGCATCAGAACCCAGCATGGACACCCTGCCGTGAAGCAGACATCACCCGGCGAGGGCTGGATGCCCTGCTTTGCACACTGTCAGGCCCTCCTCCCACCCCAGCCGCCTCCAGCCCGAGCCCCATGGCACCCACCTAGTGCTGAGCTCCAGAAATCAGAGATAACCAGGTCCTCCCTGTTGAGAAAAAAGTGGCGTGGTCACCTCTTGCCCTTTTCAGGGCTCCCTAATAGGGACTGCCCCCTGACTGGGATCAGGAGGGGTGGGGGGGGGGCGCACGCTCCGAGGCAGAGTCCACCCCTGAGCCTGGAGCAGGGTGCCCAGGAGACAGGGC
The DNA here is from genome assembly GCA_917880005.1 of Nanger dama. NCBI lineage: Eukaryota > Metazoa > Chordata > Mammalia > Artiodactyla > Bovidae > Nanger > Nanger dama. The sequence goes on along the minus strand of CAKJTW010000053.1, from coordinate 13,091,141 downwards.
CAGAGCGGAGCCACTGGGGCCCAGAGAGGGTTGGGGAGGAGGGCTTCCCCGAGGAGGCTCCCGATTCCCGGGACACATCTGGGTCTTGGCACACGGGTGGCACACGGGGGCAGCTCCGCAAACAGTGGCTAATCTTGGAGATTAGCCTCTCCACGCTTCTGTGTCCTCACCTCTAAAACGGGTGAGAACTGCACCCATCACAGAGGGCTGCAGCAGGGATGCGATGGGGAGCACCCAGCACCATGCCTCGTGCAGAGCAGGCCTCAGTCAGCGGCCTCTGTTGCTACGGACAACCCCAAGGCGAAAGTAGAAGGGGCAAAACCAAGTGTCGAGGCTTAAAGTCAGCTGTTTCCACAAACCAGGGCAAAACACAGTCAATCGTTAAATGAACTGAGTGGATTCTCCAATCAAAAGACAGAGTGGCTGAATGGACTGAGAGCATCCATCTATATGCTGCCTACAAGAGAATCATTTCTGACATGATGGTACACAGAGTGAAAATGGAAGGGACAGAAAAAGATATTCCATGCAAATGTAAACCAAAGCAAAGTGGGAAGAGCTATACTTCTCTTAGAAAAAATAGTTTAAAACAAGGATATGACAAGACTTCATGGGCTACAGCAAAAGCTATTCTAAGAGGGATGTTCACAGCCAGAAACCTCAAGAAACAAAGCCTCAAACAACTTTACCCCTCAAGGAACTAGAGGAAGAAAAAAGCAGAAGGAAAGAAAGAGCAGAGCAGATGGGAAGGAAATACAGATTAAAAAGACAACCAGCGCTTCCCTGGTGGCTCATGGTAAGGAACCCACCTGCCGACGCAAGAGACGCAGGTTCCATCCCTGACCCAGTAAGCGCCCGTGTGCCGTGGAGCAACGCCAGGCCTGAGCCTGTGATCCAGGGCCCCCGAGCTGCAAGTCACAAGCCCACGTGCCACACAACTCCTGAAGCCCGCAGGCCTGGAAGCCTGTGCTCCAGCACAGGAGAAGCCACTGCGGGGAGAGGCCCGCACACGCCTGGAGAGTAGCCCCGCTCTCCGTCACCTAGAGAAGAGCCCAAGCAGCGAAGGGGACCCATCACAGCCAATACATACTATTATACTATGCATAATAAAACTATTTTAAAAAAGACAATAGAGAAGATCAGTAAAACTAAGAGCTGGTTCTTTGAAAAAATAAACAAAATTGACAAACCATTGGCTAGACTCACCAAGAAAAAAAAAGAAGGCTCAAATAAAAATCAGAAATGAAAGAGGATACATTACAACTAGTACCACAGAAATAAGACAGAATCATAAGAGACTACTATGAACAGTTAAATGCCAACAAACTGGATGACCCCGAAGAAATGGATAAATGCCTAGAAATATATTTTTCTAAGACTTAATTATGAAGAAACAGAAAATCTGAACAGACTGATTACTAGTGAGGAAGTTGAATCAGTAATTAAAAACCTCCCGACCAAAAGAAGCCCAGGACCAGTTAGATTGACTGGTGAATTCTACCAGACATTCAAAGAATTGATAGGGATGCTTCTCAAACCCTTCCAAAAATACAGGAGGAGGGAACACTCCAAACTCACTTCACGAGGCCAGCATAACACTGATACCATAACCAGACAAGGATGCCGTAAGGAAAGGGAATCACAGGCCAGCACCCCGATGAATGCAGACACAAAAATGCTCATCAAAAACACTAGGAGACCGAACTCAGCAACACATTACAAGGAGCATACACCACGATTAAGTGGGGTTTATGCCAGGAACGCAAAGCCAACATAATAATACAGCACGTTACCAAAACGAGGGATAAATCCTATGACCATCTCCACAGATGCAGAAAGAGCGTTTAACAAAATCCAGCCTCCACTAAGATGATAACTATCAACAGAGCAGGCCTAGGTAGAAGAGAACTTAATAAAGGCCACAGACAGACGGCGTTTCCACTGGAGAGAAAAGTGCCTTTATGACGAAGAACGTGCGGGGCGTATTTTAAACAGTCTTCTCCTCCTCCTGCCAGAGGCTCCAGTGATTTTCCCTGGGTCTTCACCATAAGATCCCGGTGGGGTTCCTGGAGGTAGAGGCCAGGGACGTCTGGGGGTTCCCCTCGGACGGCAGCCCCAGGAGTTTTTCTGAGACTCACACACTAGTCCCCACTCAGCCAGAAGCAACTCATCGAAGTGGTCCCTGAAGTGTTCCCACCAGCTCGTGGCTCTCGGGGCTTCTGCTCCCGAACTGGGGCAGCTCTCCCAGGCAACAGGAGAACCCTCCAGCTGCTCAGAATGACTTCTGACCTCTGATGCTTGCTCAGTGGCAGCTTTGAGTCCTGTGACTGCAAAAGACAGCCTTGCCCTTCCAGAGCAACGACATCTTGCAGGGCTGCTCTGACTGCCCTTTCTCTCCCTGTGTTTGTGGTTCTTGAACCTGTCGTCAGAATAGTGGCAGCAGGACCTCTCCGGTGGTCCAGTGGCTAAGAACCCATCTGCCAATGCAGGGGACTTGGGGTTTGATCCCTAGTCTGGGAAGATCCAACACACCACGGGGCAGCTAGCCCGCCCACCGCAACCAGAGAGGAGCCCCCGCAGCAACGAGGTCCCAGTGTGGCCAAAAATAAATAGTAAAACAAAAACAATAGTGGCAGGAGAGGAGATAAAAGACCATGTGTGCAATGCATCAGCAGAAACTGTCTCTGAACAAAAGCACGCTTGGAACAGAAATAAAAGGAGAAACGAAACAGTAATAGCACTTAACGATTTCAGGCTGAAAGATTGGGAACATTCTCAGACACTGAAAAGTATCACTTTAACTCAAGGTCCTCCGGACCCTCAGGTGAAAAAGGAGAGAGAGGTCCCCAGTGGAGGTGGTGGGCCACGAGGCATGCCAGGTCCAAGAGCTCCTCCAGCTCCGAAAAGTGACTGAAGATCAACTGGCTTTCTGGGAATCGAGGATTCCCAGGACCAAAGCGGGCTAAGGAAGGGCCCTTTTAAGATCGGGTGGGTTGGGCGGGACACTCCACGCTACCATCTCACTGAAGGCCCTTCACCTCCCGGACAAGCCATCGGCACGGCTGACTCCACGATGCCACGGTGGCTCCTCCAAAGGCCCCGTGTCCCGCGCAGCGCCCAGCTTCCACACGGCCTCCTCTCCTGCTGCTGGCGCCGTCTGGGCCTCTATTCCCATCCAGTGTCCCGCCATCGCCACAGCCCCTCGCACCCTGGGCTGGGCTGCCTGCTGGGCCGCCCCTACCAGGCCTCAGAGCAGCCCTGAGCCCTCTCCCACCCACTCCTCCAGTGCTCCCCTGACCCAGGTTCTGGGAGAAACTCCACAGGCAGCGACTACACATGCATTCTTTATATCGGAAATGCTAGGCTCGGGACTCCCCTGGTGGTCCGGTGGAGTCGGCCTTGCAACGGACAGGATTTGGGTTCAATCCCTGGTCCCGGAACTAAGACCCCACATGCCTCGGGGAAACTAAGCCCGCTCAAAACAACTACTGAGCTCGTGCTCAGATTGCACAGCATGAGAGAGCCCACGCGACACAGAGCAAAACACAGCCAAATAAATAAATGAATGTAAAAAAAAAAAGCCACAAAGCAAGCAAACAAACAAACCACTAAGTCTCAAACGGAGACAAGAGACGCTGGAAAAGAAAATCTGTTCATTCATTCATTCAACCTGCATGGTTTCATGTGTGTACTTTCTGGAACTGGACTTAATAGCCATTAAGAGAACTACTGTCTCTGGCCTTACAGAACTGTCTCTGAAAGACACAGATGGGAAAACAGGCAATTATACAACACAGCAGAGCTGCATGAGAGGAAGAACAGGGCTCTACAAGTGTGCAAAGGAGATCAAGACTTTTAAATTCCTTAGAATTCTCAGCGACTTGCTTCGTTTGCCCTCTTGTCTTGTTCTCCAAGTGTAGCGCATCCTTTGCAAGTTCTATAGTGAGATAGGTGGAGCGGGGGCAGTCCATTCAACACATTCACACCAAACATATAGAAAAAGCAAACAGCGAAACCCTGGTTCCCTTAAATTAACTGTCCATTGAAAGCAGCAATATTTTGATCATAAAAGTGTTAACATTTTATTATTCTAAAAAGTTCTTTATATTTCATGCTTCAAATATCCAGCATAGATCATGGAGAGAAAGAAATATTTCGGTAGAGCTTGAGACATTAAGGCAGACCATACATTTTAAAAATTGAAAAAAATTAGAAAGGAAAAATCTTGGGATTCCACGTTATTTTTTAAATGTCTATTGATAAACAGATTACATTCTCACAACTGTCCTCTCCCTCAGGAGTTAGCACGTAGCCCCAGGACGCACAGTACTGAGGCTCCTGCAGGGCTCTGAACAGCGTGCCTGTGTGTCTCACCACTCCGCTCTCTCCCCGGAAGACGGGCGTCGTGACCCCTACCATGCAGGGTCACTGGGAGGGTCACATAAGGTGTTGCGTCTCTGAAGATACTCTGCAAAACCATAAAGTGCTTTAAACACAGTAAAAAAGCAAAAACGAAAGCCATATACGACTTACCCACAGCTAACATTATCCTCAACAGTGTAGAACTGAAAGCCTCTCCTCTACAATCAGGAACAAGACAAGGGAGCCCACCCATGCTAACCACTTTTATCCCACAAGCTGCTGGAAGTCTCAGCCGAACCAGTTAGGCAAGAAAAAGAATCCAAGTGGGACAGCAAGCAGTAAAATTGTCACTGTCTGCGCATGACATCGCACTACAGACAAGAAGCCCCATGAGACGCGACCAAAGAGCTGTCAGAGTGAGCTAACAACTCCGCGATGCTGCAGCAGACGACGCTCAACACACGAACCACCCTGCACCTCTTAGACTAACAGTGAACTGGGACTTCCCAGGGGCGCAGGTGACAGGCTCTACCTGCCAGCGCAGGAGATGGAAGCGGCGTGGGCGCGCTCCCCGGGTCGGGAAGGTCCCCTGGAGGAGGGCATGGCGCCCCACTCCAGTGTTCTCGCCTGGGGGACCCCATGGGCAGAGGAGCCTAGCGGGCTACAGTCCACGGGGCCGCACAGAGTCGGACACGGCTGAAGCGACAGCACAGCACAGAATTATGACCCATCAGAAACAGAAACTGAGAAAACGACCTTGGGGAGGATGAAGACGACGCAGCGGGAGGACGTGAAGCTCCCCTTCTCCCACAAACACATCAAAAATACGTGTCCAGCGATTCTCGCAGAGTATCTGCTGAATCCTGGCAGAAGACTTCAGAGTGCAGAAAGGGCAAGCATGCAAATCTCCACGCAGCCCAGTAGAACAAAAGATAAAAAAATTCCCGTGCTCTGGGAAGCGCCCCACCCGGCCTGGAGGAGAATGCGGCAGCCCTGCGTGTCCGGCCTGCGGCAGCCAGAGCGCAGAGGGCTCCAGGGGCGGTCAGTGCCGCTGCCCCGCGCCCGAGACACGGGGCCTGGCACGGGTTCGGGCTGGGTGCCGGGACATGGGCTTTGAGAGCAGACCTAGGGAGGACTGGGGCTTGCTGTGTGGGGACAGCGGGGATGGGGCTGGAATCGGGTGCACTCACAGCTAAGGGTGTGCCAGGCCCCGCTGTGGGGGAGAGGCAGGCCCCTCTGCTGCAGCCTTTTCCCCTATGCACATACTCACAAAAAGCCAACTGAGAAAAACACCAATATAAAAATTTAATACAAAGCATGCATAATAGGGATTTCAGAAGGGGAAGAAACAGAAAAGGGGATCAAAAATGTATTTCAAGAGATTATGGCTGAGAACATCGCAAACCTACAGAAGGAAGGAGATACCCAGGTACCGGAAGGAATCGATCCCATGCTTCCTGCCCCACAGGCAGACTCTACTGATGAGCCATCAGGGGAGCCCCAAGACATACCATAATTTTACAAATGGCAAAAGTTAAAGAGAAATTCTAAAGGCAGCAAGACAAAAACTGGCAGCTCAGTGATAAAGAACTTGCCTGCCAATGTAAGAGACATGAGTTTGATCCCTGGGTCAGGAAGATCCCCTGGGTCAGGAAATGGCAACCCACTCCTGTTCTTGCTTGGGGAATCCCATGGGCAGAGGAGCCTGCGGGCTACAGTCCATGGGGTCGCAGAGACTAGGACATGACTCAGCAGCTGAACAACACATTTTAGGGGAACCGCGCCCCCAACAAGGCCATCAGAAAATTTCTCTACAGAAATGTTACAGACCAGAAATCTATCTTACAGTGATAAGATAGATTCAAAGTCCTAAAAGGGAAAGGTCTGTAACCGAGGATTGTCTATCCAGCAAGATTATCACTTAGAATAGACAGATAGAGAATTTCTTAAATAAGCAAAAACTAAAAAAATTCAGCAATACTAAACCTATCCTAAAGGAAATGTTAAGAAAGAGGAAATCACAATGGGAAAGTAAATCACGTAAATAAGCCAGTAAATAGACTTAAAAAAAAAAATCTTCTGTGACTGTGATAATCACAGAGAATGGAGGATGAACATGAAGATATAAAAGAGGAAATCAAAATCATAAGACGTGGGGAAGGAGAGTAAGAAAATAGATTATTTCCCCCATAATGTGTTTGAGCCTATATGACTACCAGTCAGGCAGATACAGGAAGGGGTTAACATGAAAACAGGGTAACCTTGAAAAAGAGGGTAACCACGAATCAAAACATACAACAGACTCACAAGAAGCGAAAAGAAGAGAACACAAGAGAGAAGAGAATCATCAACACAAAGGAGAAGACAACAGGGACAGAGAAACAAAGTCAAAGGGAAAGCAAGATTTAAAACCAGTAAATGCATATCCATTGGTAATTACCTTAAAAGCCAAAGGACTAAATGCTGCAATTACAAGACACAGAGCGGCAGACTGGATTAAACAAAACAAAAGCCTACAATACACTGGTCACAAAAGACCCGCTTTAGGGCAAAGGACACATGTAGACTGGAAAGTGGGGATAGAAAAAGATACTTCATGCAAATGGAAGTGACAAGAAAGCAGGGGTTGCAATACCAATATCAGACAAAATAGACTTTACAATAAAGGACATAACGATAAAGAAGGACACTGTATGAGGATATAAGGAGCAACAGAAGACGACTTTACACTCGCCAGCATGCCCACACCTAATACACGGGGGCACCCATACCCAGAACAGTAACAGACATAAAGGGAGAGACTGGCAGAAATCCAGGAACAGCAGGAGACGCCAGCATCCCACTCACATCAGTAAAGCGACGAAATGATGCAGAAAGAGCAGCCAAGACTTAATGGGGATTTTTAGAACATTACATCCAAAAATACCCCGAATACACATTCTTTTCAATTGCACATGGAACATTCTCTAGGATTCACCACATTCTAGGGTACAAAACAAGCCTCAGCAAATCTAAGCGCACGGACATTATCTCAAGCATCTTTCCTGACCAAAATGGCATGAAACTAGGAATTAACCCCAGAAAAGAAATGAGGAAAAAACAAACTGATTACACGAGGACTGAACAGCAAGCTACTGAAAACCTAACGGGTCAACAATGAACTCAAAGAGGAAATTAAAGAATACTTTTAGACACATGAGAATGGAAGCACAACCACACAAAACCACGTGACGCGGGAAAAGCAGCTCCGGGAGGAAAGCGCACGGCAACACAGGCCTTCCTCAAAAACAAGAGGAACCTCAAATGAAGAACCTAACCATCACGCAAAAGAATTAGAGAAAGAGCAAACAAACCTAAAAGCAGAAGGAAGAGAGTGATAAACGTCAGAGAGGAAATAAACAAGAGAGATTGGAAAACACAGATAACTCGGCAAGACCAAAACCCGGCTCTGTGAAAGGAGGAACGCAGCTGACAAACCTCGAGCCAGGCTCACCAAGAAGAGAGTGACACCCCAAATCAACAAAACAAGAAATGAAAAAGGAGGCACGCCAGAAATACACAGCAGAATACTATGAACAGTTATGTGCCAACAAAGCTGACAACCTGGAAGGGGTAAGTTTCTAAAAACACACGGCCCATCAAAACTGAATCAGGAAGAAATAATCTGACCACCAGAAGTGAAATATAGACTGTAATTTAAAAACTCCCTGCAGAGAAACGTCCAGGACCAGAGGGCTTCAAAGGTAAATTCTACCAAACACGAGAAGAAGAACTGACACCAATCCTTAAGTGAAGTGAAAGTAAAGTGAAAGCTGCTCAGTCAGGTCCGACTCTTTGCAACTCCATGGCCAATTCTCCAGGCCAGAATACTGAAGTGGGTATCCTTTCCCTTCCCCAGGGGATGGAAGATCCCACCCAGGGATGGAATCCAGGTCTCCCACATTGCAGGCAGATTCTTTACCAGCTGAGCCACCAGGGAAGCCCAATCCTTCTCAAACTCTTCCAAAAAAATGGAGAGGAAACAACACTCCCGAAGACATTCTATGGAACCATCACTACCCTGATACGAAAACCAGACCGAGACATCACGGAAAAGAAACGAAGAAAATTATAGGCCAGTATTTTTGATGAATATAGATGTAAAAATTCTCAACAAAATTTTAACTGAATCCAACAACACATAAAAAGATTCCACACTGCATCCAAGTGAGAGCCATCCCCATTCACAAAGGTGGCTCGACACACGCAGGATCAGTCAGTGGGGCAAACTACACAAAGACAAAGCACGTTATCATCATCTATTAGACACAGAAAAAGCATCTGACAAAATTCAATATCCATTCATGATTTTTTTTAAAGCTCTTACTGAAGTGGGTATAGAGGGAAACATCTCAGTATAATGAAAGCTATTTATGGCAAGTGAAAGTGTTAATCGTCAGTCCTATCTGACTCTCTGTGACCCCATGGACTGAAGCCCACCAGGCTCGTCTGTCCATGGAATTCTCCAGGCAAGAATACTGGAGTGGGTTGCCATGACCTCCTCCAGGGCTCTTTCCAGGGACTGAACCCTGCATTGGCAGGTGGATTATTTACCATGAGTGCCACCTGGGGAACCAATTTATGACAAACCCAAAGGCAACATAATATTAACTGGTGAGAAGCTGAAAGCGTTCCCCTTAATACCTGGAAGAAGATAAGGATGCCCACTCTCACCTCTTCTTTTATAGTATTGGAAGTGCTAGCCACAACAATCAAACAAGGAAAAGAAACAAAAGATATTCAAAGTGAGAAGGAAGCAATAAAATTGTCGTTATATGCAGATAATGCAATACTATATATAGAAAATGCTAAAGACCTCACACAAAAACTACTAGAACTGATAAATTCAGCACAGTAGCAGGGTACAAGAGTAACATACAGAAACTGACTGCATTTCTTTACACAAATAAATATCATAAAGGGAATGAAGGAAAAACAACAACAACAACAACACTCCTAAAATCACATCCTCGGCCCCCTCCACTACCAAAATAAAATACTGTGGAATAAACCTGAGCAAGGAAGTGAAACACTCACACTGAGAACTATAAAACATTAATAAAGGAAATTCAAGATGACTCATGTCCCATGCTCTTGGATTGGAAGAATATTATTAAAATGTCCATACTATCCAAAGTAATACACAGATTTCATGTGATCCCTATCAAGTTATCCATGACATTTTTTCACATAACTAGAACAAATAATCCGAAAATTTAAACAGAATCATAAAAGATCCAGAATTGCCAAAGTAATCCAGAAGAAAAAGAACAAAGCCGGAGGCGTAACCCTCCCAGACGTCAGGTAATGCTGCAAAGCTATGGTAATCAAAACAGTGTGGTAGAGCACAGAACCAGACACACGGGTCACGGAACAGGACAGACAGCCCAGAGGTAAAGCCACACGTCTATGGTGAAGCAGAGGAGGCAATGAGACACGATGGGAGAAAGACTGCTTCTTCAGCAAGTGGTGTGGGGAAAGCCAGACAGCCTCACATAAATCAGTGATGTTGGAACACACCATCTCACCATAGGCAAAAAGAAACCCAAAATGGACTAAAGACTTAAATATAATACATGGCACCATAAAAGTCCTAGAGTATATCACACGCAAGATATCTCTGACATAACTTACACCAGTGTTTTCTTAGGTCAATTGCTCAAGGCAACAGAAATAAAAAATAGATGAAGTGAGGCAAAGTGAAAGTCGCGAAGCCATGTCCGACTCTTTGAGACCTCATGGACTATACAGTCCATGGAATTCTCCAGGCCAGAATACTGGGTGGGTAGCCTTTCCCTTCTCCAGAGGATCTTCTCAACCCAGCGATTGAAGCCAGGCCTCCTGCACTGCAGGCAGATTCTTCTCCAGCTGAGCCACAAGGGAAGCCCTAAATGGGATCTAATACAACTTAAAAACTCAAGCTCTTGCACAGCAAAGGAAGCCGCAAACAAATGAAAAGGCAGCCTAAAGAATGGGATAAAATATCTGTGAACAATGCAACTGACAAGGGTTTAATTTACAAAATACATAAGGAGCTCACAAAAGAACAAAAAAACGAAACAATCCAACTGGGGCATAAGACCTAAACAGACCTTTTCTCAGAGAAGAAATACAGATGGCCAACAGGCACATGAGAAGATGCTGGTCACAGCTAGTTATCAGAGAAGCGCAAGTCAAAACTGCAATGAGCTATCTACACCTCACAGCAATCAGAATGCTGGAGAATGGCATGGAGAAAGGGCACTCCTCCTACATCGCTGGTGGGAACGTAAGTTGCTGCAGCCACTGTGGAAAACACGGAGGAGGTTCCTCAGAAAACTTAGAATAGGATAACCATGCTGCTGCTGCTGCTAAGTCACTTCAGTCGTGTCTGACTCTGTGCGACCCCATAGACGGCAGCCCACCAGGCTCCCCCGTCCCTGGGATTCTCCAGGCAAGAACACTGGAGTGGGTTGCCATTTCCTTCTCCAATGCATGAAAGTGAAAAGGGAAAGTGAAGTCGCTCAGTGGTGTCCCACTCTTAGCGACCCCATGGACTGCAGCCTACCAAGCTCCTCTGTCCATGGGATTTTCCAGGCAAGAGTGCGGGAGTGGGGTGCCGTGATACGGCAATCCCACTCCTGGGCATATATCCGAACAAAGCTAGAATCTAAAAAGATACATGCAAACCTATATTCATAGCAGCACCGTTCACAACAGCCAAGACATGGGGACAACCTAAGCGTTAACTGACAGACGAATAAAGACGACGTGTGTGTGTGTGTGTGTCTGTGTGTGTGTGTGTTTGTGTCTCTGTGTGTGTGATGGAATACTAGTCAGCCATAAAAAGACACCATTTGCAGCAACATAGCTGGAAGCAGAGATGACCATACTAAGTGAAGGAAGTCAGAAAGACAAAGAGCATATGGCATCGGTTATATGTGGAATGTAAACTATGGCACAGATGAACAAACTATAAATCCAAATCAGACTCATGGACACAGAGAACAGGCTGGCGGCCCCAAAGCAGAGGGCGGTGGGAGAGGGCTGGAGTAGGAGGCTGGGGTGAGCAGGCACACACATTTATGTAGAGAATGGATGAACAACACGGCCCTACTGTACAATGCGGAGAACTATAGTCAACATCCTATGATAAACCATAATGAAAAGAATATATAAAAAGAATGTATATATTAATATATGATAAATGAATCACTTTGGTGTACCACAGAAATTAACACACTTTAAATCAACTACACTTCCATAAAAATATTGATCAGAAAAAAAAGAAACAGCCTCATGCACAACTGCATCAAAAAGATTTTTCTACCTAAAAAGAATAAAATACCTAAGAATAAATGTAACCAAGGAACTGAAAGACTTGCATACTGAAAAAGACAAGATATTAAACAAAGAAAACTGAGGAAGACACAAATAAGTGGAAACATATTTTCTGATCATGGATTGCAATTAATGTTGTTAAAATGTGCATGCTACCCAAAGAAACTTACAGATTCAATGCAATCCTTATCAAAATTCCCAAGGCATTGTCAACAGGACAAACAATTCTAAAATTTGTATGGAACCACAAAAGACCCCAAATAGCCAGAGCAATCTTGAGAAAGAAGAACAAAGCTAGAGCTACCGTGCCCTCTAATTTCAAATCTATTACAAAGCTATAGTAATTAAAACAGTATAGTTTTGGTTCAAAAACAGACGCATAGATCAGTGGAACAGAACAGAGATGGAAATAAATCCACTCCATCTACGGTCAGTTAATTTACAACAAAGGAGCCAAGAATGTAAAATGGAAAAGACAGTCTCTTCAATAAATTGCATATGGAAAAACTGACATCCACATTAGAAGAAAAAAAAAAAGAATAAAACTAGACCATCTTACACCATACACAAAGCTTAACTCAAAACGGATTTAGACTTAAATATGAGACTTGAGAGCAGGACTTCCTTGGCGGTTAGTCACTAAGGCTCCACAGTGCAGGGGGCATGGGTCTGATGCCTGGTCGGCGCACTAGATCTCACACGCGCAGTTAGAAGATGGAGCACGCCGTAACAAAGAACCAGTGCAGCCAGACAAACAAAACCAAGTATATTTTTAGAAAGACCTGAAACCACAAAACCCCTGGAAGAAAACACAGGCAGTAAACGTGACACAAGTATTTGTGAGGCTTTTTTGTTTCTATTTATTAAAAATTTGGGGAGGATGGTATTTTAAACCTAACACCAAAAGTACAAGTAACAAAAGCAAAAATAAACAAGTGGAACTACATCAAACTATAAAGTTTCTGCATGGCAGATGTGACCATGGACAAAACGAAATGGCAACGTACTGAATGGGAGACAATATCTGCAAATCATGTATCTGATAAGGGGTTAATATCCAAAACATACAGAGAACACGCAACAGCAAAAACCCCAAACAGTTCAATTAAAATATGGGCAGAAGATCTGAACACACTTTTTTTCCAAAGAAGACAAACAGATGGCCAACAGGTTCATGAAAGATGCTCAACATCACTAAACAGTAGGGAATTGCAAGTCAAAGGCACCATGAGTTACCGCCTCATACCTGTTAGGACAGCCATATCAAGAAGAGAGAGAAATAACACTCCAAAGAAAAGAAATGCAAGAAGGCAAAGTGGTTGTCTGAGGAGGCTTTACAAATAGCTAAGGAAAGAGGAGAAGCAAAAAGCAAGGGAGAAAGGGAAAGGTTCACCCAACCAAACCTGGAGCTCCAGAGAACAGCAAGGAGGGACAAGAAGGCCTTCTTCAATGAACAGTGCGAAGAAACAGGAAGCTAGCAGAAGGGGAAAGACAAGAGATCTCCTCAAGAAAATCAGAAATACCAAAGGAACACTTCATCCAAAGATGGGCACAATAAAGGACAGAAACGGTAAGGACCTAAGAGAAGCAGAAGAGATAGAAGAGATGGAAAGAACACACAGAAGATCTTAATACAAATAAGAACACAAAAAGATCTTGACGACCAGATAACCACAGTAGTACAGTCTCTCACTCAGAACCAGACAGTCTGGAGTGTGAATCAAGGGGACCTTGGGAAGCACTGCTGTCAATAAAGCTAGAGGAGGTGACGGAATGCCAGCAGAGCTACTTAGAATCCTAAAAGATGATGCTAGCAAAGTGCTGCACTCAACAGGTGAGAAAATCTGGAAAACCCAGCAGTGGGCACAGGACTGGAAAAGGTCAATCCTCATTCAAATCCCCAAGAAGGGCAGTACTAAAGAATGTTCAAACCACTGGACAATTGCACTCATCCCCCATGCTAGTAAGATTAGGCTCATAGTCCTCCAAGCTAGGCTTCAACGTTACATGAACGGAGAACTTCCAGATGTTCAAGCTGGGTTTAGAAAAGGCAGAGGAACCAGAGATCAAATTGTCAACATTCGCTGGATCACAGAAGAACCAAAGAATTCCAGAAAAACACCTACCTCTGTTTCAATGACTACGCTAAAGCCTTTGACTGTGTGGATCATAAGAAACTGTGGAAAACTCTTATAGAGATAGGAATACCAGACCATCTTAACTGTCTCCTGAGAAACCTGTATGCAGGTCAAAAAGCAACAGTTAGAACCCTGTATGGAACAACTGACTGGCTCGGAATTGAGAAGTGAGTACAAGGCTGTTTATTGTCACCCTGTTTATTTAACTTATACACAGAGCACATCATGCAAAATGCTGGCCTGGGTGAGTTACAAGCTGGAATCAAGATCCCTGGGAGAAGTATCAACAACCTTAGATAAGATATGCAGATGATACCACTCATGGCAGAAAGTAAAGAGGAACTAAAGAGCCTCTTGATGAGGGTGAAGGAGGAGAGTGAAAAAGCCAGCTTAAAACTCAATATTAAAAAAACTAAGATCACGGCATCCAGTCCCATCACTTTGTGGCAAATAGAAGAGGAAAAGTTGGAAGCGTGACAGATTTCCTCTTCTTAGGCTCTAAAATCACTGCTGATGGTGCCTGTAGCCATAAAATTAGAGGACAATTGCTTCCTGGCAGGAAAGCTATGACAAATGACAGAGAATTAAAAGGCAGAGATCATTTTGAAAGTCACTCAGTCATGTCTGACTCTTTGTGACCCCACGGACTACAGTCCATGCATTCTCCAGGCCAAAATACTGGAGTGGGTAGCCGTTCCGCTCTCCAGCAGATCTTTCCAACCCAGGGATCGAACCTAGGTCTCCTGCACTGCAGGTGGATTCTTTACCAACTGAGCCACAGATATGCAGATGACACCACCCTTATGGCAGAGGGTGAAGAAGAACTAAAGAGCCTCTTGATGAAAGTGAAAGAGAAGAGTGAAAAAGTTGGTTTAAAACTCAACATTCAGAAAACTAAGATCATGGCATCTGGTCCCATCACTTCATAGCAAATAGATGGGGAAACAGTGACAGACTTTATTCTGGGGGCTGCAAAATCACTGCAGATGGTGACTGCATAGCAAACAGATGGGGAAACAGTGGAAACAGGGACAGACTATTTCGTTGGGCTCCAAAATCACTGCACATGGTGACTGCAGCCATGAAATTAAAGACGCTTACTCCTTGGAAGAAAAGTCATGACCAACCTAGACAGCATATTAAAAAGCAGAGACATTACTTTGCCAACAAAGGTCCGTCTAGTCAAGGCTATGGTTTTTCCAGCGGTCATGTATGGATGTGACAGCTGGACTATACAGAAAGCTGAGCACCGAAGAACTGATGCTTTTGAACGGTGGTGTTGGAAAAGACTCTTGAGAGTCCCTTGGACAGCAAGGAGATCCAACCAGTCCATCCTAAAGGAAATCAGTCCTGAATATTCATTGGAAGGACTGATGCTGAAACTGAAACTCCAATACTATAGCCAACTGACGTGAACAACTGACTCATTGGAAAAGACCCTGATGCTGGGAAAGACTGAAGGCGGGAGGAGAAGGGGATGACAGAGGATGAGATGCCTGGATGGCATCATCGACTCAATGGACATGAGTTTAAGTAAACTCGAGGAGTTGGTGATGGAGAGGGAAGTCTGGAGTGCTGCAGTCCATGGGGTCGCAGAGTCCGACATGACTGAGCTGAACTGAACTTGAAGTTACCAAAAAAAAGGTTTGAAACCTGGCTCTACACACATCTAGAAACCGCTTTTCTGCGAGACTCGGCGTCCCATCGGGACCCTAGCGTGGCTGAGATGTTCATCTCAATAAAAAGCGCTTAAGCCAGTGTCAGCCACAGAGCAGCAGCTCCTCAATAAACCAATGATGAGACTCGTGAAAATGACTATCACGCGTGCAGGCTGCGGCCCTCCTGTGAGCAAAACCACTGATGACCGATATCAGCATTATATTCATACCGAACACGGGTAGCGCGCTTACCACGCGCCAGATTCTGTTTGGAATGGTGCAACCATTTACTAATCCACTGAACCCTCGAAACAAGCCTATATAGGTACTATTACTATTTTCACGCCCACTGGCCACGCAGTTGCAACTGCCGTAAGAGACGTTATTGCGTGCTTATTACAGTAATGGGCTCTTTACCTCCGTTACCTCCACCCATAACCCTTAAACCCTGAGCGTTAAAGGGGACAAATGACGAGACTGGAGCTCAGGGAGACTCCCAGGGACGTGAAGTTGGACCCAGGACCGAGTCTGTCCTTACCTGGCCTCCTGGATGCGACGAAGCACGACTCCGCCGTCCACCTCGGGCTCGGCTCCCGGGATCCCGGCAGCCGCCGCCGCCTCCCTCCGCTTCCGGACGCCGCGCCGCTGAGCGCCTTCTCCGCGGAGAGGCCGCCCGCCAGGCTTCCCGCGCCGCCGCCGCCGCCGCCGCCGCCATGGGCCTCTGACGTCCCGGCGCGCTCGGCCCTACGTCATCGGCGCGCGCCAGTCCTGCGGGAACCTCACCGGGCGGTAGGCTCAGGTGGCGCGTGACCCTGGGACCGCTCTTCCGCGCGCGTAGGTACCGGGCGGGAGTTGCGGGGACCACCAGGTCCGGAAGCCCGATCGCCGACCCGGGGGCTGCCTGGCGACTCCGGCGGGTGGGCAGTGTCCGGCGGCGCAGGGACACCGAAGCGGGGAGGGGGGAACCCTGGCGGAGAGCGCCTTCTGGGCGCCCCTCCGCGCTGTGACCCGGGCCCCGATTCAGCCCTGCGCCTCTTTGTCCACCAATACCAGCTCCCTGAAGCTGAGGCCAGACACGGCCCGCTGCCACCTGCGGTTAGCCATCGCTTCCCGGCCCATCGCGGTCGGTCCCGCCCCTTGCCTGCTCTGCAGACCCTGAGGCCACACATCACCGCCTCCCACCAGGGACTTCTGCGGCCGCATCCCAACAGTTACCCTACCCTTGGACCATTACTGGCTCCTTCTAGATCTTTTAGATAAGCGAGTGGACCTTGGCAGAGGACGGCCCAGTCCTCTGGGAACAAGGGATGGGGGTTTCAGGATGCAGTCCTTGGCCCCAGGGGTCTTAGATACCGCTTCCATAGGCATCCGAATATGCTTCACAGATGCCGTGAGTATGACCCTAGTGAGGCCCACCCCAAGATAGCAAGAGCTGAGAAAAGACAGGTTTTACAGGCCACCAAAGACTCAGTGGTGTCCTCTCTAGGGACTTCTACCAAAGGAGCTTAAAAAGAAAAAAACAGAACTCCCTTGTGTTCCCAAGAGGATGGCAGATGATGAGCAAACATTTGAAACTATGTCCCTGGGGACACTGAGCTTGGAGAAAATGACGGTTGGTAATACAGATTTGAGGTGACCAAAGAATCGGACCTTGTTTTGTTTTCCTGGAGAGTGTGGAGTTGACTTGAAGGCCAGTTTCAGCTTGGTGGAAGGATAAGTTTAACAGTGACCTGTCTCTGGAGGAAGGAAGCCAGAGACAGTCAAGGCAGTTACTGAAGGAGAGTACAAGAGAGGATTAAAGTGATGCCCTCATCCTTTCTGAGTTTGAAATTTCAAGAGTTTTCTCTCCTCTTGTGGGAGCTGAATGTCACCTGTTAAATTCTCTGTCTTCTGGAAGCAGGCCCAGCTCTGGATTCTGCGTCTTTTAGGCTACTTTTGGGCTGTCGAGGTGGCAGTTCCTTAATCTGAGTTCCATTATTGCTACGGCAGCTGCTTCATTTGTATCGCTGTGCTCGACACCCAGAGTGTTTTCACACCGGTTAGTTAATTTTATCTTACATGTGACATAACTTTTACAAGTTAACTGTGGGACTTACTCTGAGGTTTTGCTCCCCTCTCTTTTGGATCTTGAAACATACTTTTCAACTTTCTGGAAAGCTCTTTTGAAGCATACCATTTGCCTAGCTCTGCTGGGTCACATGCTCACTCATGGGATTCTGAAATAATCCATGCCTTGTGTTTATTTTAGGGCCGAGGGACTGATCTTTGAACGGGAGGCTTCGAACTTTGAAACAGAAGCCTTCAGAATGGCTTTGAAGAAGACAAGCTAGACACTGCTTCAGGGCACCGCCTTCAGAATGCATCTTGCCCGTCCAGGGGCGTCCCTGGGGAGGAGCTCTTTGAAGGGTTCGTTCCGCAGAGGGCCAGAGAGCTGATGCTCATGGAACCAGATTGGTGGATTTGACTTTGTGGGACAATCGTCTTGCTTTATTTTATTCTTTCTGAGAGGCTGGAGGTACTGATGGGACCGAAGGGCCTCCCGGGGAAGGGAAGCAGCACTTTCATGCTGAATGAAAACTAGACAAGTGGCTGCTGGCGACTGAAGGCCCCTGAACGCCCCACATCCAGATTCAGCAGACTGGGCACCCAGGGGAATTGCCACTGCTGGCCTGGAAAAGAGAGCTCAGATGAAGAGAACGAGGGCTTTCGGAGAGTAGATGGCGGCCCCCACCTCCACAGAGAGCAGGTGGGCCTCCTGGTGAGTAGCAGGGCCTGTGGGGGTTTAGTTCCTGCCAGGCTGCTGGACAGATGTTTTGGGAGAACTGAAAGTCCCCGACTGGATTGTCTAAATTCAGTTAAGCGGGGAGCTGGGGGGACCATTTTCCTCAGAGCCACCAACCAAGGGCCATTTCTCTCTGAAGCTGCTGTGCTGTGACCGCGCAAGCCTCTTGCAGGGTCTAGTGCTGCTGGTAGATTGCAGAAAGGATGGCCGTGGCTGGATTCTGCAGCTGGGCCGTGACAGTACCACAGGCGATCGCGTCCTCGCTTATGAGAGACAGGCAGAGGTGGCCGTGTGGAATTTCCCCACGAGGAGAAGTTTGGCCAGACTGGCTCTTGAGGGGGTATTACACAACACCTGCCTGAAACGCTTCTTAACCCTAAATGGGTTAAGCCTGTCTGAATTTGGTTCAGCGAATGTTAAATCGAGGAGAGGAAAGTGAGAGGTGTGGTTTCAAAAGAATGAGCAGAGTTTATGACATTTCTATGTGTGCAGTTCAAAATGACACTCAAGTGTTCTTTGTGGGCCTGTCAAGAGTCGAGGCACTTTCACCCAGGGAACATGAGGAAAAGGTGGAATGGAGCCCAGCATTGGGGTCTCATTCATTCATTCGTCTATTTATCTACCTACAAGCTTCCAGTTCACTGACGTATAATTGACATTCAGCACTGTAACTCACATAATCATGAAAAGATTAGTCAGTTTAGTGAGCATCCATCATCTCACACAGATACAAGATAAAAGGAAAAATTTTTTCCTTGTAATGAGAACTCAGGATTTACTCTGTTTAACAACTTACATGTAGAACATACGGCAGTGTTAATTACATTTATCATACTGTACATTACACCAGGGCTTTGCTGGTGGCTCAGCAGTAAAGAATCCTCCTGCCAATGCAGGGCATGTAAGAGATGCGGGATCTGTCCCTAGGCTGGGAAGATCCCCTGGAGGAAGAAATGGCAACCGACTCCAGTATTCTTGCCTGGAGAAGCCCATGGACAGAGGAGCCTGGCGGGCTACAGTCCACGGGGTCGCAAGGAGTCGGAGACGGCGCCAGCGAGTAAATAGCAGCAACAACACGTCACAACCCTGGCGCTACTTATAACTGGAAGGTTGTGCCTTTCGACTGCCTTCATCCAATCTCCGCTTCCCCCACCCCCGCTGCCTCTGCTAACCACAAATCCCATCTTTTTCTATGACATTTTGTCTGAAGCATAACTGATGGATAACGTACCCAACACAGTGGTGTGCTGTTTATGTGCGTTACATTACAAGAGGCTCACCACCCGGCAGTGGGGTTTCTGAGCTGCGCCCGAGGCATTTTGATCTGCTCTTGCCCTGAAGCCGGTGGCACATTGAGGTCTAGAACGTGGGCAAGCGGAATGTGCTGGAACAGAGTTACTGCTTGTGGCGGGGAGCATAAAGTGGGGGGCCGGGAGGGCGGCAGGGGGAGGGTGTAGACGGCAGAAGAGTGCAGTCGCTGCCCTGGCCTGACGGGCCTGCTCTCAGAGACTGAAAGGCTGAACCCGGGCCCGCCTGAGGAGTTTGCCTCGTGGTCTTAAGGAGATAATTACAGTCATACCGCAGAGGAGCCCCCAGAGCCTTTGGGGAAGAGCAGAGGGTTGTAGGAATTGAGAAGAGAGCTCCTCGGTGGAGGGGAAATCAGAAGTTTGATGCGGGGTCCTGTCAAAGGAGGGGTGAGGCTTTTAGTTTTTGTCTTGTAATTTTTTAGCCGAGCCAGGTGGCATGCGGGATCTTAACTTCCTCAGCCAGGGGTTGAAGCTGGGCCCCCCGCAGTGGGGTTGCGGGCGTCTTCGCCAGCGGACCACCCGGGCAGCCCTTGGGACTCAGGTTGCGGCGGCAGAGAGGGGTGCGGCGCCCCACTTTCCCATTGAGGACGTGCTCTCCTGCCTGGAGGCTGCACGTTCCCTGTGGCCCTTTGCTCGCCGTGGCCCCAGGGCCGGGCGAACGCATGCGCGCGCCGCGAGCCCTCGGCAGGCGTGTGTTAAACGGCACGGTGGCAGGAGGTCTCGTGCCCAGCAGCTGTGAGGGCAGCTGAGACATCCCTAACTCACTCCGTCATCAGCATCTTAGCAGACACGTCGCCAAGCCGTGCGGGCGCGGAGTTAAGGCGCAGTGTCTCAGATAAGAGGCGTCCTCGTGGGCGCACTGTCTTTCCTTAGCTGCTCGCTGTGTTTTGGGGCAGAGGGTCGGATGGCTGGATGGAGGCGTGTTTTTAGCTTGAGTCGGCCGCACTTACGAAATGGTCTTATCTCTTTGTAGCTCTCAGCTTCCTTCTCCTCTGGGGCCCCCAGAAGGCTTTTCAGATACCGAGGCGTGAGTCCTTCTTGGGCTGGGCCACCAGAAGCTGCGTGTTACAAGGCCCTGCTCACAGGATGGAAGGGAACACGGCTCCTTTCTCTTCTCTTGGCAGGTGGAACTATTTTTTCCTCTATGATGGTTCCCAGGTGAAGGGAGAAGGGGATCCAACCCGAGCTGGCATCTGTTACTTTTATCCCCCGCAGGTAAGCCACTCGGCTCACTTGGTGGGGACCCCGTGACCTTCCAGAGGGTTTATATCTGGACAGTTTTCTTTGCATAATCCAGGCCTTTGCCACTTTTACTCTCCCATTCTTTCTGTATTGTGATTATGATGATTATTTTGGCTACACGGGGTCTTTGTGCTGCACACAGGCTTTCTCTAGTTGCACCAGTGGCAGCTACCCTCTGGCTGTGGTGCACAGGCTGCTCCTTTCGGTGGCTTCTCTTGTTGCAGAGCACGGGCTCCAGTAGCTGTGGCACGTGGGCTTAGCTGCTCCGAGATATGTGGACTCTTCTCAGGCCAGGGATCGAACCGACAGCCCCTGCACTGGCAGGCAGATTCGTAACCCCTGGACCACCGGGGCAGCCCTGCTCCCCTGCTCGTAGCTGTATTCCTTGTTGCTGTTCTCATGTTGACATGCCCAAGCCAGCGGCCCAGTACTTCTGCCTTCTCTACCTCTCTGTTACTGTCACGATTTTCTGTCTGCTCCACTGGGGGAAAAAAAAAAAAAAAACTTTTCTCCAAACATATACCAGAGTAAAGAGGAGTGAGTCATCAGCCCTCATGTGCCCGCCTTCAACAAGGATCACCACCTGACCAGCCTGCTACGAGCTAGCCTAACTCCTCCCTACTCTCGTTTTCCCCCTGGAGTATTTGAAGCAGATCCTAGACGTGGCGTCACCTCACCAGCATCGGGGAACACCTCTAACCGGAAAGGGTATATCTGGGTAACGTCCCACTCGGCGAAAGTTGCTATTAGTGACAATAATACCATCCTATATCGTCCGTGTTCCCATTTCACCTTTATTATCCGAGATGTTACTCAGCCCTTCCTTCCCTCTCCCTTTCTCTCTCCCTTCCTTTTCTCCTAATCAGCATCCAAACAAGATCCACAAACCCCGTGTGGTTGTGTTTCAAGTCCCTCTTATCGTATGACACTGCTCACCCACTCCCCCATCCTCTCTCCCCGTGCCACTGAATTCCTGAAGACACCGGGTCCCTGATGCAGGGAGGGGAGCGTCAGCACGAGTCCCGCTCTGGACTGGGCTGGTCCCTTCCTCACAACGGGGTCATTCGGCGCTTTCTGCTTAGAGCCTTTCCTTTAAACTAAAGGATCTAGAGCCCTGACTGAGTCCAAGTTCAGCCCTTTGAGGCACGAGTGCTCCATTCTCCATGGCATCACATGCTATCTCCCCGGGGGTTTACTTAGCGTGAAGGTGGGTTGGGAGGCCCGTGTGTTTGCTCACGTGATTGTGCTCTGACTTGCAGAGCGGGGATTAGTCTGCACCTCTCCGGTCTCTCCACAAGGATCTGAATGGGGATACATGTGCAGGCCTGTAATCCTGGGAACAGGAATGCCTTTCTGGGCCATCATCTCCTGCACTCTCTGTGGGTGTTCTGTGACACTCCAGGCAAGGTTCAGCCAACTTGGCCTCAAAAGGGCTGATGCTTTAGGCTTTGTAAGCCACGCAAGGTCTCTGTCACATGTTCTTCCTGTTGTTATTTTGACAACCCCTACAAAACTGTAAAAGCCATCCTAGGCTCACAGATTATAGAGAGAAACAGGCAGCAGAGCTGATCTGGCTCCGGGCTGCAGTCTGCCAACCCCGACTCTGAGGAACGACCTTGGAGTTCGGGACCTTCAGCCTCACGTCTGGACTGGCTCCTCTCCCCAGACCCTGCTGGACCAACAGGAGCTGCTCTGTGGACAGATCGCCGGGGTTGTCCACTGCGTTTCCCACATTTCCGGCTCTCCTCCTGCCCTCGTCCGCCTGCGGAAACTGAAGTTCGCCGTGAAGGTCGACGGTGATCACCTCTGGGTGAGTTTGCCAGGCTCGACCAGTGCTGGCGGGGTTGCCTCTACCAAGAGGCGCTTGTCTTGCTGAGAGGCGTCGTGACAGCAGGGTTTGCAGGGTCTCCCTTGCCGTGGCTCCCGAGCCTGCTGCCTCGTCCCCTGCCTCTGTGTCATCCACGACGCCCACGTCCCTCTGCGGGTGCCGTCGGGGCTGGGCGCTCTCCCAGACGTCACTGTCGCAGCCTGCTTGCACAAGGTGCCGTTCACTTCGCTTTGAGAGACTTCGCTCGTCCTGTGGACGTTCTTTTTGCTCTCTGATGCAAACTGAGTTTTTAATCTCTGTCTTTTCTTGTTTCTCCTCTACTCCTCCCTGTACTTTCCACACTTACTGGGGAAGGAGCTCTTCCTTAAAGACACTGGTGCCTGTAGGTTAGGTTTCCAAGGACCATTAAGGGAAAAAAACAAAACAGACCCACTTACAGCTAGTAGTACCCTTTACTCTCAAGTCCCTTTGTCTCCTGCCTCCTCTTTTAAATTTATTCCCGAGGGAAAGGGATGCTTACGTGTGAGGAAGTATCTTTGCCTTTATAGGTATCATTTCCAATGTTTTATTGTGAAAATTTCCTAACATACCAAACAGTTGAAAGAACTGTGTGAATACTCGCATACCTCTTAGATTCTACAGTGAACCCTTCATTGTTATTGCTTTATCCCATACTATCTATTCATCCCTTTATTCTCTATTTTAATGCTTTCTGAAGTTGCACATAAGAGTATATACCTTACCACCTGGCCCCAAATACGCCATCGTGCTGCACGTTAACTAGAGTTTGTGGTTCTTCTGCTCTTTTCGAGGTAAAATTCATTTTCATGCAATGAAATAGACAAATCTTGAGTGTATTTGGTGCATTTGGATAAATGGTGCACCTGTGTAACACAAATCCCTATCAAGATACAGAATATGTTAGCATCGCGCCAGGAAGCTCCCTTATGTCCTTAATTCCATCCCCTCCCCCCGCATCCCAGGTAACACTGTTCGGAGTGTTCCCACCAGAGAAGAGTTCTGCCTGTTCTAGGCTGTCATGGAAGTGGAATAGTACTCTCATCATTCCTCTGTGCTGCTGCTTCACTGGGATTCATCCACGTCGCTGCACAGCCCCGCGGTGCAGTCCTGTGTATCACTGAGCAGTATTCCACAGTCTGAATGTACTGGTCTGCTTACTCATTCTCCTTTTTCTGGACACAGGAACTTTGTCCAGTCTGGGGCACTTAAGATTAATAAGGGTCTAGAGAAGTGAGTGTCAAAACTGCAATGAGGTATCACCTCACACCAGTCAGAACAGCCATCATCAAAAGTCTGCTGATAATAAATGCTGGAGCGGGTGTGGACAAAGGGAAGCCTCCTGCACTGTTGGTGGGACGCGAATTGGTGCAGCCACTGTGGAAAATGGGGCTGCCCAGGTGGCGCTAGTGGTAAAGAACCCGCCTGCCAGAGCAGAGACGGAAGAGATGTGGCTTGGTCCCTGGGTCGGGCACATCCCCCGGGAGGAGGGTATGGCAGTATTCTTGCCTGGAGAATGCCATGGACAGAGTCTGGTGAGCTATAGTCCATAGGGCTGCAAAGAACCAGACACGAATGAAGCGACTCGGCATGCACGCACCGTGTCAAACAGCACAGAGGTTCCTCAGAAAACCGAGAATAGAGCTACCAAATGATCCAGCAGTCCTACTCGTGGGCATATACCCATACCAAACTCTAATTAAGAAAGATGCTTGACTTCCCTGGTGGTCCAGGGGCTAAGGCTCCACACTCCCAATGCTGGGGGCCTGGGTTCAATCCCTGGTCGGGGAACTAGGTCCCGCAGGCTGCAGCTAGAGATTCCACACGCCACAACGAGGACTGAGGATCCCAGGTGCTACAACTAAGGCCCGGTGCAGCCAAGTAAACATGGGAGGAAAAAAGCCACAGGCACCACTGTGCACAGCAGCACTATTTACAGCAGCCAAGACACGGAAAACGTCCATTGACAGGTGAATGGGCGAAGAGGATGCGGCCCATTGTATACAGTGGCAGCTACTCGCCGTAAAAGGAAGGGGCTAATGCCATTTGCAGCAACATGGATCAAACTCGAGACTATCACACCAAGGGAAGGAGCTCAGGAATGAAAGCTGGAAAGACAACACGTGATGTCACTTACACGTGGGCTCTAAAATATGACACAGACGGACAGCTACGAAACAGAAAAGTCTCACAGCTATAGGGAACAGACTTGTGGTTGCCAGGGGAGAGGAGGGGAGGGGAGGGGAGGGGCGTACTGGGAGTTTGCGAGTAGCAGGTGCAAACATATAGGATGGATAAACAAGGTCCTGCTGTATAGCAAGGGGGAGCTAGATTCCATATCCTGCAATAAACCATAATGGAAACCAATCTGAAAAAGAATATATGTGGCTTCTCCAGTAGCACTAATGGTAAAGAACCTGCTTGCCAATGCACAAGACATTTGTTTGATCCGCAGTTGGGACGATCCCCTGGAGGAGGGCATGGCAACCCACTCCACTATTCTTGCCTGGAGAATCTCATGAACAGAGGAGCCTGGCAGGCTACAGTCCATAGGGTCACAAAGAGTCGGACATGAATGAAGCGACTTAGCGCAGACATATGTATCCTTGAATCACTTTGCTGTATAGCAGGAATTAACAACATTGCAAATAAAAGAAAAGAGTAAGGCTCTAAAAACATTGCTATACAAGTCTTTCTGTGGACATACATTTCCCTTTCTCATGGGTAAATACCTAGGTGTGAAATTGCTGGGTCATAGGGTGGTATGTGTGGATTTCATAAGACACAGTCAGACGTTTGCCCAAAGCGGTTGCACCGTCTTGCGTCCCCACTGACAGTCCATGAGACGGCCAGGTGCTTCACACCTTCATCAGCAGGCCTGCCAGTCTGTTTATTCACAATTTTAGCCGCTGAGCTGGGCGTGCAGTGGTATCTCAGTAGGTGCTAATTTGCGCTTCCCGTGACTAGTGATAGCAGGGCTTCTTCATGTGCTTCGTGGACATGTGGTTATCTTCCTTGGAGATATTTTCCCCCAGTCTCTGGGTGTGCTTAAGTTTCCTAGTAATGTCTTCTGATGAGGCGTTTTTGGTTTTAAATGAAGTCTATCAGTTTTGTCTTTTTCAGTTACTGCTGTCTGTATCCTGTCTAAAACCACTGCCTGCCTCATTAGAGAAGACATTCGCCAATTCTGGGGGTGGCGGCGGGGGGAGCACGTTTCACAGTGTTAGCGTTGAAATTTAGGTCTGTAATCCACCTTGGATAAATCCTTGTGAATAGCATGAGCAGAGGTCAAAGGGCCTTTTCCTCCTTGTGGATGTCCCATTGTTCTGGCACCGCTGTTGAAAAACTTGCCCTTCCCTCTTTGCTTCCTGGGGCTTCTTTGTTGGAGCTCAAATGACCATTAAGTGCGGCTCTGCTTCTGAGCTTGCTGTTCTTACCCACTGGCCTTTCTGAAGATTCTGTGCATGCACTGCTCTGTCTCGACGTCTGCAGCTTTAGAATAAGTCTTGAAATCAGCCTGGGGAAGTCCTCCAAACTTACTCTTCTCCAAGACAGCGTTTGATATTTTCAGTCCTTTGTATTTCTGTTGCAGAATCCGTTTGTCAGTCTCTGAAGGAAAGTTGGTGAGATTATTAGGATTTCTTTCAATCTGTAGAATAACTGGGGGAGAAGTAAGCACTTAACTGGGTGCCAGACTGTTGATGGCACTTGAGTGGCGCTTACATTCAGAGAGCATTTGTTTGTTCACGTGTTTTTGTTCAGAGTTGGTTTGTTGAAGTTTCTGATGGTTCCCTTAGGAGAGATTCCTCCAGGTAGAATTAGTGAGTCTAAGAAGACGAAGTTTTTTTCAAGCTCCATAAACAGGGGGCCAGATTACTTCCTAAGTGAGCAAGTGTCTATCGTCTGTGGAATGGAACACCGCCGGCGCACTGCGCTGGCGTGACGATGCACTGGGTGCGGGTTATGGAAGCGCCCCGTCCAGCTGCAGAAGGGTGGCCACTCCTAACAGTCTGGATCCCATGTTTGCTGTGAAACCCAAATGAAACATCCAGTGTTCAAATAACAGTGGTGACCATACAGGGGTTCAGGAGAGAGGCCACGGTTGGCTGCAGTGATGAGAGCAGGCCCGAGGTGCTGGAATCTGTGTGTGTTGTGGGGGAGCTGCGGGGGAGGGGATGCCTGGGCAGATGAGCAGGAAGCAGGGGTGATGATTCCAGCTCGGGCGGCAGGAGTGGGTTCAAAACACACCTGTTCACTGTGGAGCGCCGCATGGCTGGGGGAGGGTGTGGGGCTGCACACAGAGGATGGCTCTCCAGGGGCCCGTGGAGTCTCTTAGTGAGCCTTGGGTACCAGGACTTCAGGCTTGGCATCCGAGAACAGGAAGACGCTGTCCTCTGCAGGTGCTGGGCTGCGCCGTGGAGCTCCCTGACGCCAGCTGCAGGCAGCTTCTGCACCAGCTCGTTGGCTTCTTTCATTTTCACAATGGGCCCATGTCTCTGGCCTGCAAGGTAGGAGGAGGGCAGTGGGGAGGCTCACGTGGAAAATCTTTAGCAAAACTGATACTGCCAGGGCACATCCGGGAATGGGGAACCCTTTACACAAACACGACTTGTCAGCGACAGGGTTGTGCGCCCCTAGACCTCCTCCCGGAGGCCTTTCCTCCCTGGTGGCCTGGGGCCCGTTCACCCACCTTCTGTCCTCTCCTTGCCTGGGGGTGTGGGCGATTCAGAAGACACCCTCCCTGCCAGCCAGGTCCGCGTGAGGGACAGTTCTGGTGGGGAGCTGGAGTCCCCACTGGAGCGCGTGTCTCGGGATCGCAGTTGCTGACGCTGGCTGTTCCGTTTCAGAGCTGCCCGCGGGAAGAACTGCACGCTGAGTGGGACACGCTCATCGAGCACATCCTGGGAAACACGGGCGACCTGCACAAAATCTTCAACTGCCTCTGGCATCTGGACCGAACCAAAGTAACCGGCTCAGCACCCCTGCCCGCTGCATGCGTGGATGGGAACTGGGCTTCTGGACGCGGGCGCTTCCCCTTCGATGAGCTGTCCCTCCGTCCCCGTGGCTGTTAAGAACTCAGGTTCCAGGCGGCGCTTGCCAGCCGCATGCACTAGGACCAGTCAGGTCACCTGTCTCAGCCTCGCTCTCCTTACCTGTGGAGCGGCGTGACACCCACCTTCCAGGACTGTTCTGGGGCTGAAACTGGGACAGTTACGTAAAGGACAGATGCCCAGGAAAGAGTGTTATTGCTTTGTTAATGGCCAGACGTGCTGAACTCAGTAATCTGAAGGCCCCCGTCTCAGCGTTATCGTTAGTTACTCTCAGCGTTATCGTTAGTTACTCTCAGCATCTAGAAAGGCCCAGGGCGGCCACTGTCTGGGACGGGGGGCTGGGAGCGGGGGGGAGGTGTGAGCGGTGCTATGAGGAGCCCTGCCCATGCCCCGAGCATCTTGGGAGTGGGACCTTCCACCACGCTTGGCCTGCGTCTCTGCGGGTGGGGACTGTGTCCCTGTCCTGGGGTGCAGCACCGGCTCAGTGCTAGAAACAGGGACAGTTTTCCCGCTCCTGTTTGGAGGGCTTCTTGGAAGTCGGCCCAGAGTTTTCCAAGAGGCTGTGAAAGAACTAACCGCCCGCGGTAAGGGCTCCAGTGTGGCTCCTTACCACTCAGTGCTGACTGCTCCCGGGCACCGCAGGGTTCCGGCTGCCAGGCGGGAACCTGGAGGAGGCTGGTGGTCACTGCTGGCCCTTCGTGAGCAGGTTCAGATCCTCTGCCTGTCCCTTTAGGGACTTTTTTACAGGACCAAGGACTCAGTCGTGTTCCCCTGCGTGAAAGGCTGCGATGCTTCCATTTCCCTTCTGGCAGAATTAGGGGACCGGGCCAGACAGCAAGCCACCTGTCACAGGGCATGGGCTGCAGGGAGGGTGGGCTCACCGGGCCTGAGCCTGAGGGGCGGGCTCTCCCCCGCGGCTGCCTCCTGGTCCCCGCGGCTGCCTCCTGGTCCCCGCGGCTGCCTCCGGGTCCCCACGCCGCCAGTCAGGGCCTCCTTGGCGCTGTGCATGGTCGCCTGTGAAGAGCCTGTGTCCAGCTCTCTCTGCCTCCCAGCTTCAGGGAGGCCCCTGGTCCCAAGCAGCTGGCATTTTGTGGTGGCAGCTGTGCGGGGTGTCAGAGGCGTGGCGCGACCGGTGTGCGGCCTGCCCTCCCTCCTGGCTCGGGCTCCCAGCAGTCCGTCTGCCCTCGGCAGCCCCCTGCCCGTCCCCTCCTGCCTGCAGAGGCGTGCCGACCGGGGCTTGCCTCTCGCCCCACACAGGTGGAGCCCCTGCTCCTGCTCAAGGCGGCCCTCATCCTGCAGACCTGCCAGCGCGCGCCCCACGTGCTCGCCGGCTGCATCCTCTACGCGGGACTGTGAGTAGTACCCCTGACCCTTCTCCCCCTTCTGCCCTGACCACCTGGCCACCTCCTGATCGGGGCTGGGGAGCCGAGAGCTCTGTGTGTGGCCAGTTTCAGCCGGTTGTCTTTGGCATCTCGAGGGTAGATTCGATTGAGGGGCCGTGCCTGTCCCTGGGGAATTAGAAGCTGTTGTGTCCGGAGAAGAGTTAGGAGTGCACAAGGCGGCTTTGCAGGGATCCACACAGCTCTCAGCTGGGCCACGCCTGTGGAGTGGTCGGTCTCCGGCCCCCACTACCGTCAGGAGAGGGGTATGAGGCCCACGGCACGCCCCCCTGCCGCCCGGGACCCCAGTGCACCAGCCGTGGCTCCTGCTTGGGCTCCTGCAGCTGTGTGGTTGGGTCTGCCTTGGGCTAGCCTCACGGCGGTCTCACTGCGCCTCTTCGCCCGGCTGAAGGGCGTCTTAGAGAGCCTGGGAGCCCTCCACACTTCCTCCCGGCCTCAAGGAGGCTCGGCCATCCCAGCCAGAGGCAGGGGGCTGGTGCTCTGTGTCTAGTGCTATGATCCTGGAGGGATGTGCCCTGGAGAAGCCCTCCCGGCACCTTAGGAATATTCTTAGTACAAGTCGGTCCAAGCGTTCTGACACTTAAAACTTTGATGGGGAACAGCCAGAGGGCCTGCGTGAGTGCCTCCCCAGGTGACACTCCCACCAGCTGTGTCCGATCCGAGCTGCTGCGGGTGCTGGGACTGTCTTGATGCCAGGTCCTGACTGTGTTTCTTCTCTGGTGTCCTGCTTCCTGTCCAGGATCGTCAGCACCCAGCTCCCGCCCTCCGTCACTGCCAAGGTCCTGCTTCATCACGTGGCACATCAGGGACCAGGTATCAAACCCCCATCCCTGCACACAACACCCCCCCCGGTGGGGAGTGTCCCTCAGCGAGTCTGTCTGTGTGTCAGGCAAGGCTGATCACCAGCACTGGATGGGGCAGGGGGGCAGGGGGCTGCCATGTCCTTCTTAGGACCCCCGTCCATCCTTGTGGTGCCCCTCAAGTGAGGTCCTGGCAAAGTTGGAAGAAAATGTTTCCTCCTGCGTGGTTGGCTTGGATGGTTGGTTTTTCTTCCATCCAGGTGGAACTGTGAGAATATGACTTCCCGCAGGGTGGGCTTTATGTCAAAGCGATGTTGGATTTTTTTCAGAAACTGTAAAAGATGGCTTAGGACAACAGCGGCTTTTAAAATACTTCTATCTTATATTTGCCTAATTGTTTTTATAATGAAGGAAAAGTCATAACGTACTCATTGAGAATAAAACTGCCCACAGCTGGGCCACATAGAGATAATCACCGCTAGCATTTGGCACATATCCTTGGAGCTCTTTTTTTCTTTTGTTTTATGAGTTGATTCTTAGTGTGTGAAATTGGTTTTAAATCTGTTGGAAGGCTAGCTTTTTGCACTTGCTATGTCAGCAGACATTTAAAAACACACGTGGGTCTCTATTCCGGCTCCCTCTCCCTGTGGTGCAGGCGTCATGAGAACACCTCTCCTGGTGAATTGTCTGATAAGGAGAGGGCGCAGGGGGCTTTTCCTTTTTCCTCCTTGTTCAGCTCTGTGAATCAATGTTAAGGAAGTCATCTGACTGCTGGAAAAGGCTTATACTCAAAACTCTTGTCACAACAGGATTTACGAAAGTGAAAAATCAGATTATCACTTAGACATCTAAGGTAGGCGCTGCGGGCTGGTTGCCTGCCGTGTTTTCTTGGCCTGCTTTACCGCCACGGCTGCAGCTTGAGTAGCTGGACAGAGACCTACAGCCGCAGTGTCCAAAACACCGACTGGCCTGCCCTTTCCAGACAGGTTGCTGGTGGTGGTCTCAAGTCAGGGAGTGCTGAATTCTCCCGCATCACGGTGAACTTGCTGTGACTTTAGTCAGCCATTAAAAATGGCCAAAGGTGCTCTCATGACAGAAACTGTGAGTCCCTCTTTCGAGCAGAGAAACAGAACTTTATGTAATGTGTGCTCAAAGTACTTTAAAAATGCATGGACTTTACAGGAAAATGTGCCCCGTGTTCACAGGATTGGCTTGTGGGCGAGGGGATTCTATGTGATTTTTTTGAAAAGAATTTTTGTCTGGAGGAAGCCACATCCTTTCAGAGGAGGGCAAGTCATTTTGGCTAGAAGAGCAGTTTTTGGTTTTCCTCTTGCTTTGCTGGGTCCTTTTGATGGAGACGGCCGGAAAGCTCTTTTGAGGAGATTCCCCGGGTTTCCCGCCTTGGCTGTAAATGCAGAGGCGAGCCAGCCTCGCCTCGGGTTCAGGCTGAGGCCTTGCTGTGAGGGTCACAGGTTGTCACAATGGGGTCCGTGGGAGACGTGGCCATATTCTGGAAGATGGCTTCCTGGAAGTCTGAAAGCACGGGAATGCTCGCTGTCCTTCCCCCAGAGGAGGAATGAGAGATCAGAAAGGGGGAAGGCGGTATGCGCCTGGGTGGCGTGCCTGCCTTAGCCGGGCGTGACCCCAGCCCCGGCGGGCAGCAGGCAGCCTGGGGGATTTGTTCCATCCCCGTTGCTGTGGGCGAGCGGCTGGGCCCAGCACCCGGACCTCGGCCACGTTTCAGGGACAGATGGGAGCACGCGGTCCCGATGGGCAGTCAGGGGGAGCACGCAGTGCCCTGCACCGACGCCCGTCTGTTTATTTTCAGAGGAAACCCACGGGAGGGGATGCCCTGCAGGAACATGGTGAGTAGACGGGTGTCCTGCCACATCTTGGAAACAGCCTGTAAGCAGCCTGGCCCTGTCCAAGTCACGTGGAAGGCGGAGCAGTCCCAAACGGTTATCCCGTCGGCGCGTGAGATCAGGGAAATATTAACAGCACTGCAAGGGCAAAGTTACTCTCAAAATCCCAGTTGTAAAGCCTGTGATTTTAGGCACAGCTTTTAAATTCTCCCTTTCAGCTCCTCCTTAACCCTCAGCACCATGAGGCTGCTCAGATGAGTTCCAGAAGGTGACGATGGGGAGCGGGTGACGGCAGGGCCACTGCCAGGAAGACCTTTGGCAGCAGAGGCGGGTTTAGTTTGAAGCCTAAGCTCGGGCAGACCTCTTTGGTCAGTTAGAAGTGCTTTTGATCCAGGTTCTGTCTTAAGTGCCGGTTAGTTTTCTTCCACCGAACGTCACTCTGGGAGCAGAGAGGCCCACATGGGCTTTTCCTTGCTGGCAGCAGAAACTGAAGCTGCAGCTTTGTGGCTTCCGTTCTGGGGAACAGAGCCCAGAGCCGCTTGCTGGGCTGGCCTGCAGGCTGGAGGCATCATCCCAAAAACACTTCCTGCCCCCTCTGTCTTCTCTGGCCCAGAGAGGGCCCTGACCACATTGCTCTGCCCTTCTAGCTGTGGCGTTCCCTCCCAACGTTCAGATCACGCCTGTTTTCCTGACTGAAGAGGAAGCCGCCAGTCTCCGCGAGTTCCCCGGGAGCCCCCAGCCAGGTAAGGGGGCTCAAAGAGGCTCCTCTGAACCCACATGTCGGGCACTCCCTCCCACGGGCTCATCCAGAAGCCCCGTGCATCCCATCCTCCCACAATTCCCTCTTCTCCACACTCTGCCCTGGCGGGGGTGAGGGTGGGGGATGGACAGTTGGACCTTCAGCAGAGATGAGAGGCATCTGGCAGAGTGAGACGAGCGTAGGTTTCAGATCTGAGATCTGTGGCTTACCTGCTGTGTGACCGTGGGCAAGTCCATTCCCTGCCCAAGCCTCAGTTTTTCCATCTGTAAAATGGATCCAGTAATGTCTACGTCTTGGGTTCATCGTGAAAGGTGGAAACAGCATTCGTGCAGCATCCGTATAGGACCTGACTCGCAGTTAAGCCCCAGACCTGGGTGTCTCTGATCCAGGGGGCTCTGCCACTTCCAGCAGTGACCCTGGTGTTACCGCGTGGCAGCACGTGTCGCCAGTGCCTGTTATTTGTAAGGAAGCTGCTTTAGTTCCCCGGGCAGGGCCTCACCCACACTCAGTTGTCTGCCCTTCCTCACCAGCGCTCCGGCACCTCCAGCCAGACTCCAGGAGCCCTCAGCCACCCCCGAAAGAAAACGCCCCCGGACACATGGGCTCCAAGGCTCAGACCTCAACGACCATACCTGAACCCCCGTCTCCTGGTGCCACCTGGGCAGATGGCAGCAGGGAGAACGGACACTGGTCCAGCCCTGACCTGAAGATCACGCTGCCCGCGATATCGCACCACACTGCTGCGGGGAAGGGTTCGGGTTTGTTTGGGCGCAACGGGGACCTGGACTTGTCTGAAATCCACATCCTGGAGGCTCAGAAAACAGAAGTATCCCTGGGCCATCCTACTGCAGATGGCGGGGGTCCTGGTTGTGAGGAATCTGTCCACAGCTCCGGCAGTCCCGGAGCCAAGCCACACGGGTCCCTGTCCCTGGGCCTCCTCCCTGCCTCCGCTCCTGAGGTGGTCCCCCAGAATGGAGCCCTCGAGCAGTCCGCAGACCTTCCTGGCGATGGCGGCCAAGCCCCTGTCCCCAGGGAAGACCACGTCCCCGGCAGGACAAGCGGGCCTGGGCAGGCACCTTTCTTGGATTTGAGGCAGAAGGGAACTAAGCTGCCCCTGGAGGAACACAGTGGGGAACAGCACCACAGTGGGGCTCCTGAGGGCTGCTTGACCCCCGGCCCAGACTCCATAGACCCCTCAGACGAAGGCCCCTCTGCAGACAGAACCAGGGTGAGCCCGGCCTCCGGCGAGGGGCTCCTGCGGATGAACCTCTACACACACAGCGTCAAGGGCCTGGTGCTGTCGCTGCTGGCCGAGGAGCCGCTGCTGGGGGACCACGCGGCCGTGGAGGAGGTGGTGAGTGTGCAGCGGGCTGGGGGCCTGGGCGGGGGCGGGCTCAGCCGTCAGCTGCATGACCCGGTACAAATGCCCTTGTTTTATGGCGGGGTGCAGGGCTTTCCCACCTCCCTGTTTGTGGACGGTGAGTGTCCAGTGCCGAGCGCAGAGCCAAGTGCAAAGGCAGCCACCAGGGCTGCCCTCTCCAGCTTCTGCACTTTGTTGTGGTCTCTGGTTTGTGGTGACCTGGGAGGGTGCTAGGCACTGACCACACGTGGCCTCGCCCTCGCCCGGCAGCCCTTGTCTCTGTGTGGGCTGGAGTCTGCACATGTTACCACCTGGGTTGGGTTTCTCCACGAGCCCCAATTCCCATCCGTCTGAAGCTCCTTCCTAGGAGCCTGGGCCCTCTGAAATGCTGACTGGCTCCAGAAGGCACCGCTCAAACTCATGCAGCTCTCCCCCAACGCCTAGAGGCTCACTGACCTCTGGGCTGGGGTCCACGCTGGATGCAGTTGCCATAGTAACAGCCCCGCTTTAGTTGCCAGGGAAGCAGCAGAGGTAAGAACAGC
This sequence comes from Nanger dama, assembly GCA_917880005.1. Lineage (NCBI taxonomy): Eukaryota > Metazoa > Chordata > Mammalia > Artiodactyla > Bovidae > Nanger > Nanger dama. The sequence continues at coordinate 13,056,672 of CAKJTW010000053.1, read as the reverse complement.
AGGTTGAGACTGCTGCAGGGCGAACGGCGTCCTGGGGCTTGCCGTGTTTCTGTTCTTCAATCTGTATTATGCTAAGCCCATCTTATTAGCATGCAGGGCCTGTGACCCTTTGTAAAGGAGCGGGTCCCCCTTGGAGTGCAGTGGAGGAGGGAAGGCGGGTCCCCGCACGGAGCCCTCCCACACCTGCCTGGCCCCTCTCCCCTTTCCCAGGCCCCAGGTCACCCTCTCCACCTCTGTCCCCCTGGCTCTGGCCGGCATCCCCCCCCGCCTCATTATAACAGCTCGGGGACCAGGGATGCCGTTCCGCACGTCCATCCTCCCCCCCCCCCACACCTTGGTCTCATGGTGTGTTCGGCTTAGCGCCCAGCTCAGACGAGGCCCCCCAAGATAAAAAGAAAAACCAGCACAGGCTGCTCAGAGAGAAGGAGGTAAATTAGGGTTCGTGCTGCCTTTGCTGTATGTAAATAATTTACATCTGCTACTTCTGCCAAGCCTTGAACAGCGCTGGGGCCCAGCACAGTGACGCCCATCTCGCCCTCAAGTAGCGATGGAGACCTAGCTAACGCACAGGGCGGGTCCACACCTTCTTGCTTGTTTCCCAGCCCCCACCCTGACCCCTCTGTCCCCCTGGGCCTGACCGTGGCCCGGCAGGTGGGAAGGTGAAGGACTGAAGGCCTGCCTTCCGTGGCCCTTTATACGTGGACACAGCACTTGGTCTGTCACGGCCCATCCTGGTGTCAGGACAGTGACCTCCTTGGGCTTTCATGGACAGGAGGGTTTGGGGTTGGGGAGGAGAGAGAACACAGCTTTACAGAAAAGGAGAACCAGTCTTTCCTAAAAAGAGAAGGGTGTAACAGACTTTGATCAGCTTGCTGGTTTGAGAGGGGAGTCCGCTGATCAGATCCAGCGGCCGTCTCCTTTATAACTGGCAGAGCTTTCACTGCCTCTCGGTCCTGACCTGCACACAAAACAGTTAACCTGATGTCCCCTGGACTCTCTGCTGCTGTCAGAAAAGCCTGGCCACACACCCCCCACCCCCACTAGCCTGGTGCACGACACTCAGACGTGACCATGAGCACAGTCCCCCTGGGAAGGACATGTCGCCACGGCTCTGTGTCGTTTCACCATCACGTCTTTGCATGGACCAGCTGCCACTGTTTCTGCTTGCTTATGGTGGGTCAGGGCGCTGGGTGACCGGGGTGAGTGGGGAGCAGCCAGAAAGAGGTCCCCCCTGGTTCAGAGGGAGCAGAGTCAGCTCCCCCCACCAGGGGGCAGCAGAGAGCCACCAACAGTTTCCTGCTCAGAACCCTGAGATCATCATCTCAGTGACTTTCAGCCACAGCGATGGGATCAATTATTCATTGTTACAGCAGGATGGGGAGCTGTGAGTGTAGAGTAGACGAGGCCCGAGGTTAGTGTGTTGCAGAAAATATGAAAAAACCTTCCTCTCCCCTGAAACACGTGCTGAGTACATGGGTGTCCCTGCAGCAACTCTTGTGCATGTCTGGGTGTGCACTGACAGTAAGCCACTAACTTTGCCGTGGACTAAAAGGCAGGGGTCCCGGCACAGCCTCAGCTCCATGTGCCCCAGCCTGCTGTGCAGGTCATGTATGTGGTAGCATGTCTCGGGGTTGGCAAACTCTAATGTGAAGGGATACACAGTGGGTGTTTTCTGCTTTGTACAGCTCTTCCCCTCTGCTGTTACAATACAAAAACAACCATGAACAGTATGTAAACTGGGGCTGTGTTCCAGCACACTGTTATGGACACAAAAATTGGAACCTCATATAATTTCACATCACAATATTATTCTTTTAACTCTTTTTTCTAACCATATAAAGATATAAAAACCAATCTTAGTTCTCAGGCTATAAAAATGGTCCACGGGCCATGTTTGCCAACCCCTGGTCTCTGCCTGTCCTCCTGGACACTGCCTGTCTTCACACCTGTGACTAAGTCACAGCCTGCTGCTGACGGTGCCCAGTTCACGCTCGCGGTCCAGTCACCAAGTGGCTTCTGACTGGGCACCTCCTGGGAGCCAGGCTGGCTGCTGGGCCCAGGGGATGCCACGTAACCCTTGTATCCAGACCTAATGCCTGAGTTTCTGCAACATGGGCCAGAAATGCTAATTTAAGTCCAGGCTGCTCCCCAAGATAACGCCTGAGCTTTCTGACATTCACCTCAGAACATTCTCTCTGCATCACTGAGCCTTTTTATTGCGCATAGTGTTTTGCACAGCTGTTGTGAAATAAGTCAGCTTACAGACACGTCTTGTTAGTCAGTCCAGGGACGGGTGCTCCTGGAAGAGATAGCGCTTCTTCAAGGACGATGATTTTCATATTCCTGACTTCAGGAAAACGCCCCCCCCTCCAGGGAGCACTTTAGAATGGACAGTGTATATGTTATTTGACTTCCGCCAGTCAGCAATGATATTCCTATTTTGCAGATGAAAAGAACAAGGTGCAAAAACCTCTGTAACTGGCCCTGGTGGTCTGGTTAGGAAGAGGCTGAGCCACGGGCTCGTTCACCTGGGGGCTAGCCACTGTCTCCTTGTGACTTCAGTAGCCCCGGGCGGCCCCATGGGGCCCTAGTTCAGGTCCATCGGATGTGACATCCCTGCTTGATGGGCCCCAGACAGAGACCGGCCGTTGGTCACTGGAAAATGTCGTTGTGGGAAAACAGATTGAAGAGGGAAGTTCATGCTATATCGTCAGGTCGCAAAACTAGCATCAGTCGTCGTTTACAGCCTGACGCCCATCCTTTAGCTTATAAACAACGACTCATACCAAAGGGGACAGTCCTGTGTTCTCACGGCACCTGCATGTGGCATCCCCCGGGAAGCGATGGAACATAGAGGTGCCTGGGCCTCAGCTCCGCACGGCCTTCTTCAGCCGGGTCCTCCCCTGGGCCAGCGAGCGGAGAGTCGCCCGCCTGCGCCCCTAGGTCCGCTCGGGTTCCCGGGAGGGAGGGGGCCGCGCTGCACACGCGAGTGACGTCATGACGTCTCAGCCCGGCTGAGACGCGCGGGGGTGGGGACCAGCGCGCGGCAACGTGGTGAGGAGGGGCGGGCCGCCCGCCAGCAGCTCTGCCTGGATGCTGAGGTTCTGGGCTGTTCTTCTTAGCTTGTTTTCCTTTTTACCCCTTCTTTTACTTTTTGGCTTCCCTCTATGTTCTCATTTTTCTACAAGTTTGACGAGGTCTCTCTGGTGGCTCAGACAGTGAAGAATTTGCCTGCAATGTTGTAGACCGGGGTTCAATCCCTGGGTCGGGAAGATCCCCTGGAGAAGGGGAATGGCAACCCACTCCGGTACTCCTGCCTGAAGAATTCCATGGACAGAGGAACCTGGTGGGCTACAGTCCACGGGGTCGCAGAGTCAGGCATGACTGAGCGATGAACGCTTTGAAGAGGTTTGGGACCTCAGGGCAGAAGTCGGGACCTCTCCAAACACGGGTCCTAGCACCCGTGGCGCTAAGTCCCGGGCGGCCAGGCGGCTCTCCCCGGGTGGCCTGCTGAGTGGTGGCGGCCTATCCCCTCCCACCCCGCAGTACCACGGCAGCCTGGCATCCCTCAACGGGCTGGAGGTGCACCTGAGCGAGACGCTGCCCCGGGACCAGGCAGCCCCCGCGGCCAGAACCTACAGCTTCGCACACTACGACCGCGTTCAGAACTTGCTAGCAGGTAAGGGCCGCCTCCAGGAAGTGGGTGGGGGTCAGCACCCGGGCCTAGCTCCCTGGCTGTGGGGGAGGTGCCCTGTGGTCAGGATGCTCTTTCTGTCTTGGAGCCCAGCTCCCACTGGGTTTAACTACTCTTGGCAAACTCTTCCCGGCTGGTCTCTTTCTGGCCCTTTCTCCAGCATTTGAGAGAAGCACCCACGTCCAGACTGTGATGGGGTTGCCCCCGACTTGGACACGCATGTGCCGAGACAAGTGTTGACCATCATCGCGGGGGGGCGGGAGGGGCCCAGCACCCCGGCTTCCATCCCGCTGCCTCTGGGCACCCACGCTCCTGCCTGGGGGCCTCACTTCATCCCAGCTTTTGGTGGTTCTGGGTGTGGGTGTACTGGGGGCGGCACTCTGCCACGCATGACGACTTCCGTGTCCTCTTCCGGAAGCCAACCTGCCGCAGATGACCACAGCGCAGGACCGCCGCTTCCTCCAGGCTGTCAGCCTGATGCATTCCGACTTCGCCCGGCTGCCCACGCTGTACGAGGTGACCGTCAGGTGAGTGTCCCCAGGCCGCTCCCAGCCCTGTGCCCGGGGTCCCTGGCAGAGCCTCACTTGCAACCAGATGAGGACCAGTGCGAGGATCGGCCCGGGCCTCCCCTGACCCGCCCTGCGGGCTGCTGTCATCCACCCTCAGGCTTCCCTGAGTCCTGTACATGCTGGGCCCCTTCCTGGGGCTCGGGCTGCTCCAGACACTGACGGACAGCAGGGAGGGGACCTAAGGCCCTCCCCATCCTGGTGTTTCCATCAGTCACTCGGGGGCGGAGGAGGGGCTGTCGTCTGTCTTCCAACGGGACAAGTCCCATGTGCTCCTGACCACAACATCCAGATGTCCCCACCTCAAAGTTCTCCCAAGGGCAGCGTGTCCTCCCCTCAGCGGCACGTGCCCCCAGGATGCTCACAGTCAGCAGTGTGGTGTATCGCACCCCAGGTTCTCTTGGTGTCAGTTGTTTTTTTTTGCACGTAAGAGGTGCTGCTGCTCAGTCGCGTCTGACTCTTGCGACCCCGTGGACTAGCCACCAGGCTCCTCTGTCCATGGGATTCTCTAGGCAGGAATACTGGAGTGGGTTGCCATTCCCTTCTCCAGGGGATCTTCCCAATACAGGGATCGAACCCCTCATCTCTTGCATTGGCAGACAAGGATTCTTTACCACTGAACCACTGGGGTAGCCCATATAAAAGACATGATCAGTATTTTTATTATTTTACTGGTCTGTCTTCTTAAAAAAAACTGGAGCACATGCACTTGCTGTTTTTTAAGTTCCTTTTTCACTTTGTTGCGAGTCTTGAACACCTTTAGGCCAGCAGATCTAGACTTGTTAATTAGCGGCATTTACAGCCTTTAACCAACTAAACTCTACTTTTTCTCTCTACATGCTTCTCTTATGAAACCAGTAGCAGAAAAGAAGGCAAGTTAGAGGATCAGAAGGGGAGTGCTTGCTCTGTGTGTGATGCGTGTGTATACTGTACTATGAACTGGATTGGTCGAGTGCATTCTTTGTAACCTCATTTCACGGACAAGAAAGCTGAAACACAAGGATGCAGTAGGGTGAATGATGCAGTAGGCCCCAGATCAGAGGCTGAGTCAGGATTTGTGCCCAGGTGTCTCGTCTCCACGGTGCGTGCCCTGCCACGCACACTTGTGGTTGGGGCGTGTGTGAGTGTGCACAGTGTAGTTGAGAGGCGGGTTGTGGGGCATGGGCGCTGGGCCTGACTGACCAGGTTCTAACGTCTGTCAGCTGCCACACAGGAGTGTGGGCATTTCTGCTGCCCAGCGCTGTCTCCAGCCAATATTTCTGTGTATCTTTCCACAATAAATGTGCCTCCTCTGGCTTTAAGTCAGAGCTGCTCACGCTGGCAACCCAGACGCAACCCCTACCTGTGGACCTGCAGCATCTCACCTTCCTCGGAGCTGAGACTTTTCATGGTGGGATACATAGCTCATTTGAGTAACAGTAATGAAAATAGCAGCCTCCATTTCTGAACCATCTCACCGCGGGCTAAGCGATTAGTATCCATTCCTAACTCATTTACTCCGTGAAGTCTCAGTGAGGGAATTGACTACTGTCCCTCTGTTTTGCTTTCCCTTCTCATTCTTCTGATGAGAAAGCTGGCTGAGACTCCCACAGCCAGAAGTCTCAGGGCTGGGGTGAGCACCCAGGTTGTGTGGGACCTTTAGAGCCGTGCTCAGAACCCCGAGGCGCCCCCTTCTCTGTGGCCACAGTGACTGGGCTCGTGCTCGTCTTGCTGGGCCAGAGACCTCGCGGGGTCTCTGGGGTCTGAGGTCTGCATGGCACTGGAATGTGGTCTCCTCTCTCCGCCCCCTACCAGGAACGCCTCCACGGCTGTATACGCCTGCTGCAACCCTGTTCAGGAAACCTACTTCCAGCAGCTGGCCACAGCGGTGCGGAGCTCTGGCTTCCCGAACCCGCAGGACGGTGCCTTCGGCCTCCCAGGCAAAGCCAAACAGAAGCTGCTGAAGCATGGGGTGAACTTGCTCTGAACCGTGGGTCGCTCCTGACCCTTGTGGTGACTCTCAAATCAAACCCCAGCAGAGGAAGTGCCACCTTGTTAAGTGGAAAGCCCCTCTGTTTTGCTTTCCCTGGAATAGTACTCTTTTTGGGGACTGCAGTTTTTGAGTGTCTGTTACTTCTTCTGTGGATCAGGGCTGGAGGGGGTCGTTCCTCGGGTTGGCAGACCTAGAGCTTGTGGTAAAGAACTTGACGGCATGGGTGGTACGGGGGCCAGGGTGGGGCCATGGCTCCTTCCACCCCAGGGGCCCAGGTCAGTGACTCCCCCATTACACGGAGGCCAGGGTGCCCGACGTTTCCTGGGGCTGCTCCACCCCCGGCCTTGACTAGTACACAGAGACTGAGGCTGGTGTTCCTTCTGGAACCCCTCTGTCCCTGGCCTAGAGTGCATGTCCCTCGCTGTCTGCAGGGGGTGGGGCCGAGGTGACTGTGGAGCCAGGAGACGGATCTGTCTGTCTGCAAGCACACCGTGCGCCCACTTCTCAGGCTGTCTTCACCACGGTCCTCCTGGGGGTGGGGGCACAGGAAGCGGTCGGGAATGCTGAGACTGCCTTGTCTGGATCTTCTGGATCACCCTCGGAGGGGAAGGGGTGATCTCGATGACACGAAAGGAGCCTGGGGCACCGGGACCCGGAGGTGGGTGATGACTGGCCAGGCCGGCCCCTTGGCTGGAAGTGGGTGGTGCTGCTGGTTGCTTCGAGTGAGGGTCCCAAACAGGAGTTTCTAAAAGGTCTTAGCGCAGAAGCAGAGCTGCTTCTCAGGGAGGGGGGTGCTGCGTGAGAGGGGACAGCATTCTGCGCTGGCTGTTGCCAGGCCGAGGTAGGACTTAGAACATCGGTTCGGTGACTTTACTGTCCAACGTGCTGTGATGATACGATGCGAGCCACAGAATGAAAATATTTACCAAAATCCTAACCGGATCTTTACCAGAAGCACCTAAGACTCCATGTGAAAACTGCAGTGTAACTTCATGCCAGTGAGCCAGTATCTCCTGCTTATGACATGGGGTCTTTTTCTTGAAACAAGTTGCTAAGGGCTAACAATAAAGTAGCCAAAAATGCTACTGAGTTCTGAGTACTGAGTTCTGCTGGGGATACGTATGCATAGATGTACACGCTTGTGTGTGCTCTGCGTGGTCGCCTTTCTGCCCTGTCCGGTCCAGCCAGGCTAGGGAGGAAGGGGCGTGTCAGCGTGGTCTGTGTGCGACGGTCGGGGGCGGACAGCACCAGCTTCAGCAAGGCTGCACCGCACACCAGGCCCACAGCCCCCTTTCCGTCACCTCTCTGGCGTCCCTTCTGTCCCTGGCTGGCCTGAGACGGTGAGTTCCTAGATGAAGGAGGGCTGTAAGTGAAGCTAGGGAAATGCACGTTGTCCCGCTTCTCTGCCAGATGTCGGAGGAAAACTCCTTCCAAGACCTGGGCGAGCCTCTGCAGGCACCTTCCCGTGACTGACGGACACAGAACCCATTCCCTTCCTGTCCTGCGGTATTTCTAAGCAGCCAGACTTGCTGCCGATGCTCTAGAGTTGTGAGATCTGCAAGTCTTGAGGTTGGTGAAAATCTGACCTGTTACATGTTGACGCAGGGACAGAACTCGGAGCCTTGAGCCCATGATCATATCCCTCGCCCTCAGGAGCTCGGCTGAGTGCCTGGGTTTGAGGACACTTCCACATGAGATCTGCTTCACAAGGCAGCCTCCCGCCTATTCTGGGCCCTTTCCTAGGTGCCAGGCTACTGGCAGATCATCATCTTTGCTTTGCTTTCAGAAACCTCTCTTACCATCTCATGCCCCAGGGTGCTACTGCGCTGAAAACACATAAAACGCAGAATCCTGGTTCCGAGAGACTGCTCTCGAGGCAGCCCAGTGCCTCCCTCTGAGCGGAGTCTCCACGGCACAGGAAGAGTGTGAGGTCCGCAGAGCAAAGTGTTGGGAGTAAGCCAACAGGGACTTGCCTGGTGGTCTAGTGGGTTAAGAATCCTCCTTGCAGTGAGGGGTATGCAGGTTTGATCCCTAGTCGGGGAGCTAAGACCCCACAGGCCGCAGAGCAACTGAGCCCGCGCAGCACACAACTGAGCCTGCCAAGCCACAGCACGAGTCCACGCACAACAACCAGAGATCTCGAAGGCCGCAACTAAGACCTGACGCAGCCAAGTAAGTATTTTAGAAAGTCCGGAATATCTCTTGTACAATTTCAGGACCTGACTCTCGCCCTTGAGTGAGGGCTAGATGGAGTGCTTCATTTTTAATGACCAGAATGTGGCCAAGATGCCAGTGTGACTTCTGAGGGTATGTCACAAACACATCGCAGCTGCCACCTCCCTCTCTCGGTCCACCTGTCGTGGGCAGATGTCCCCGGGATGGGGTCTCCTGCCCGTGGCCGTGTGAAGTGAGCCTCTTGGAGGCAGGTTGTCCTGCCCCAGTGGCCTCCACCAGACAACAGCAGGCCCTGCCTGTCCTCATCTGATTCAGCCCTAAGAGAAACAGCCAGAACCATCAAGCCAAGCCACTTCAGAATCCCTAGCCCTCCAGGAAGCATGGGAGATGATAAATGTGTGTGGCTTTAAGCCGCTCTTGGGGTCATTTATCATAGATGGTGTGTATGCGTGCGAGCCCACGTCTCACCAGCCCACCAGGCTCCTTACTGGCTTGGACCGTTAGGCCAAATGCCGGACAGTCTCAGTCCAGATCCCAGCCCTGCCCTTCCCACACGGAAGACCTACGCCACACAAAGAGGGAAGAAATGGAGCACTCCCTCCCCTTCCTTCTCGTTCCTGCTGGAGCAGGCCTGCACCAGGCAAGTGGCCGAGGCGGTGGGCCAAGGAGAGCCTTGAAACAGGGCAGTGACTTGATTTGCTCCTCGCTGAAGCGTCCCTGGCTCCTGGATAGGCGAGAAGCACGGCAGGAGTGGAAACCTCCCCGCCCGCCCCACTCCCACCCCCGCCGTCGGAGGCTGTGGATAGATGATGGAGGGAAACGGGCAGATTCAAGGATGACCTAGATCCCCACCTCTGCCTGCACTTGGGGCAGGTAGAAGGATGTGCCTGCTGGTCTCCAGAGGGGAGAAGCCCCAAGGGAGAGAGGGGGCTCCCTGCTCCGAAGGAGTCCACGGCGCAAGCAGGAAACCAACGGCTGATGCTCTCGAGCAGTGCGCAACGCCAGCGTCCGTTCACCGCCTCCCGCTGCACACAGCCCCGCACCCCTTCACTGCGGACCTGTCCTGGGAAAAGAGCAGCAGGAGGGGAAGCCCGTGTCCCCGACCCTGGGGAGGGGAGGGTGTTAGCGCCACACCCGCCACCCTGGATCTTTTCTCAACACGGTCACTGAATCTGGGGAGCTTAAGGTGAAGATTCTCAGGGCTTCACGGCTAAAGGACACTTCCTCTCTGTTTATTTTAAATGTCTGAACCACCTGGAACCCAGCTGGAGCTCTCCGGGGAACAAAACCCAGAGAGTCTTTTGAATCCTGTCAAGAGCCAAGAAGAGGCATTTCACGACTGCAGAGTGTGCTTGGGTCAGCTGAGTGCCAACCCTCCCCTCTCCTCCCTGGGCCGAGTGCTCCCAGGGAGGGCGTGGGGCAGGGGAGGGTGAGCCTGGCCCTTTCCCGATTCCGTCCCCTGCACGTGCTCGGAACTGGTCCCTACTCTCCGACCAGCCCCAACCGGTTCCTGTGGCAGGAGCTGCACCCAGCTTTGGAGTCAAAAGACTAGGGTTCAAATCTGGTTCTAGGACTTGCTTCAGCAACTGGTTAATGTAATTCTCTGAACCTCAGCGTCTTTTAAATGGAAAGGAGAGGCGATGTAAGTGAAAGTGTGGCGTGTCATGGGCCTTCAGAAAGTGGGGCTCAGTGTGTGTCCTGAGAAGGCAAATGCTCTCCCCAGTGGGGTATCTCTGCCGTGGAGACAGAGGCCTGAATGTACGACAGCGTTCCAAAGCCTGGGGATGGTGAGCCGTGAGCGCAGACGGCTGGCTTCTACATCTGGCTTATCCGCCAGCGCAACCCCTTCCGTGTCCACTGCTCTCGAACCCTACGTTTTCCCGTGTTTAGTGTGTAGCTGTCCCAGCTCCCCCTGGCAGGGCTCCAAGTATTACGGGATAAAAACATGTGACAGACTTTCCCAGAAGGTACAGTGCCATCTGTACTCAATGACGAAATGCACTCACCTTGCATCCAGGGTGGCAGGAGTGGGCATTATGGGAAAGAGTGGGTGATCTGAAGTTGGGACCACTGTGTGCACCTGGGAAGGAGGCAGAGAGTCCGTCAATCTCTGCATGTGTTGCCTCCTGCCACCCAAAACTGCACTCTGCTGGAGTATTTTTGCTGCCATCTGTCAGCAGCTCTAAAATACAGGGCCTCATTCTGTCCTGTCCCCAGTGTTTACATCTGGTTAGTAAGATTCAAGCGGGGACAAACATGTCACGGGGGGGGCGAGGAGGCTGGCAGCAGAGCGTGATAATCCTTAAACACAGCACTCTGCACCGAGCCTTTGCTTATCGTGTTTACATTTTGAAACCACGTAGGGAGCGCCTCCCACCCACCCACAGCTCACCACGATACTATCTTCCTGAAACCTCACTTTAATCCTAGGCCAGGGAGCATCAGGCACAAAATGGATCTGGACACCTGGGGAGCAACAGACAGAAACAACTTGGACGTGAGTTAAAAGAGCATTTATTGGCTCATGTGATGGAAAAGTCCAGAGGTAGGGCTGCTTCCAGGCAAAGCTCTATCAGGATTCAGGTGTCTCCCCAAGATGAGACCTGCTCTCCTCTGTGGGTTTCACTCACAGATTTTCTTCACACTGGATTCCCCACTCCCATCCCATCAACAGTTGCCTTTTACTCAACGGTCCCAGGAAAGAACTGTGGTCCTGTGCCCAGCTCTGACCCAATCCCTGAGGACCTAAGAGTTCGGAAGGCTCTGATTGGTCAGATGTGGGTCATGTGCCCAGCCCTGGCCCAATCCCTGAGGACCTAGGAGTTTGGAAGGCTCTGATTGGTCAGATGTGGGTCATGTGCCCAGCCTTGACCCAATCCTAAGTACCCAGGAATCTGGAAAGCTCTGATTGGTCACGTATGAGTTATATTCCCAGTTCTGCAGCTGGGGTTGGGTCAAGTCGTGGAAACGCAAGGACTGAGAATGGCAAAGTTAACGCTCTAACAAGAGGCTCTTCAAAGTACCTTTGGAGGAGGGTGTTAGAAACAGTGGCTGTTCCCTAGAGACCAAGGTTAGGAGGCTTGCCCAGCGTCACAGGGACACAGCTCAGCCCCGAGCCTCCAGCTGGCTAGTTTCACAGGACTCATCATCTCTGCTACTCAGGGCAAGGACCCTCAGCCCCAGCTACACAGATTCAGCCCAAGAAATGAGCTGAAACAAAGAACCGGAATGTCTTGGGGGAGTGGGGGAAGGTACCAGTATTTCTCAACAGCCCCCCAGGTGACTGTACTGTGCAAAGTGCAAAACCAGTGAGTGAAGACTACCCTCCCCTTTCCCGCCACACGCTGCAGGGCACTCAATGTCACCAAGCGGGGCTCAGAACCCAGACAATCTAGGTGACTTTGGGGAGTGATGAGCAGGGGCACAGAAGACCTGGGAGATGACCTTGTCACACTGAGCAACCGCTCTGGCCTAGCCAGCTGGGGCTGGCTGTCTCCCTGTGGAAGATAAGGCTTCCCATCCGAAGCTGGGTGGGCAGGCCAGCTCCCCTCTCTCATCTTGGGCATCCCCTGTCACAATGTGTGAATTACTTTAGCGATTGCCAAGTTGGCAACGCACCCTTCAGGGGAGCCATGGCGGCCAAGCCAGCCTTGCTGTGAAGACATCCAGCATCCAGGCAGCTCCAGGTCACCAGAGCCCTGGTCCCTCTTCTAAGGGGCAAGATTCAAAACGCAGCCATCGAGGGTCTGGGCCCTGAGGTTAGACACAGGCAAAGTGGCGCCCCTGGCCACCTCTACCACTGGCCCTGTGAGTTCACCCAGCTCCCCCCTCACCCACCCTTCCTCCTCACCTGTTTCTCCCTAACTGCTCAGAACCCCCACGGTGTCAGGAAGGGCACCGATGTCGCTGCGTCTCTATGGTGAAGGACGGTGACTGGCCCAAGGACACGAGAGCGAGTTCCCAGCACTGAGTTTCTACTCAGTTTTTCTGCGGCAGGGTAGGGTCCTGGTTCTCTACACGGGGTTGACGGCTGCAGTTCCTGAACATTCCATAGGTCCGCTCCTCCCCCCCCCCAGGATCAGAACTATACTTCGCTTCATTCACTGCATGTAACCACCTTCAGGGTCCCACCTGTCTCCATGACATGATCCAGGAACCAAGAGCCTCCAGCTCATATGAGCCCCTTCCGGAGCTTCCGCCCAAGTCACGTCTCTTTCCCCCCACACCACCGTCACCATGTCACTCTGGTTTTCAGCAAGATCTTTTATTTACCTCCTGTCCCCAGCTGCGTCACGGGAGCACAGGCAGCTGGGCACGGGTGTGGGCTGCCAGCTTTGCAAGCGGACAGCAGTCAGGATGCAGACAGACCATGCACCTCAGTGACTCTGTGACAAGAAACTGGAGGAGGAGGAGAAAGACTTCGGGCGGGGCAGAGGTCTCTGCCCTTTCCTGCATCCTAATCGCTGAAAAAGATGTGTAGAAAGTGTACTCAAATGCAGACACGGTTTCTTTATGCTGGACCTGGACACGGGACAAACTGTGTGTTCCATGCCGCTCCATGGCTTTATCAGCCCAACTCTGCAATAATACATTATTCCAAAAATGCCTCTCTCGTGTGGCTGGTGGTGACTCCTTTACACATTGGCTGACATGGGGCCGTTTCCAGACTTGGTGCCATAACCCAGCCACATCCTTCACAGGAGACCAACAAGTCAGTGTTGAGACTGTGGGTCCTTTGGGTCTGCAGGTCGCCCAGGGTCCTCACAAGCACACGCTGGCTTGAGGGGGGCCGGAGCCACGCTCTTGTGCGGTGACAGGCACAAGGCCAACCCCAGCGTGATCTTCGAGCCCAGTGTTTGAACATTTATGTACAGACAGACAAATGGAAAATCACAGGCAGCAGAACTCCAAAGCAAAGAACAGACACGTCCTGGGCGGACCTACGATTCCCAGTTTTGCCAGAGAGAGGCTTTTCCAGAACGTCCCTGGAGGAGGGAGGCCTTGCTTGCCCCACCTTGGCGCCCGTGGGCCAGCCTGGTGGTCTGAACACTCAGTGCCGTGGACTCCACACAGCTCAAGTGGGGAACCTCCTGGGCCCAGTTTGGCAGTAGGGCTTCTGTAGGCAGTGAGGTAAGCGAATCACACATTCAGCGACAGATCCGAGGGAGCCCCGGCTGGGCTCTTGAAGGAGAAGACGATGCCAACCTGGCTCTGTTCGGAAAGCCACATTTACAGAGAAGCCTCCGGTCCCGCCAGCCCAAGGCTCTTGCCGTGAGCGAGCTCACGGGGCTCGGGGTGAGGTGAGCGATGGTGGGTTGGCCCTGCCCCTGACCAGGGCCCTGCCAACGCCGCAGCCGGCCAGGGCCAGGTGGTGATGCTGACTGCAGACTGCGCCCTGCCCCGGGGCAGCGGACGGGCCCCCCGGCAACTGTAACAGCAGCAGAGGCCGCGTTCCCCAGCTCTCTGCTTTGCAGTTTTTTGTTTTGTTTTGTTTTCCTCTTAAGATGACCACAAGAAGATTTATATTACATTCAAACAAGTAACCGTTTGGCGACTCTACTTCAGAGCACTGACAAGACCAAGTAGCAGCGTGTGTGACACCAGACAACAGGGACACCGGGCCTCTGGCTGCAGAGCAAAGGAACGCCACTTTCAGGCAGAAAGGGATCGCAGAAGCAAACAATGGGAAGGGGGGGAAAAATCTAAGGAAATACAAGCTGGAAATTCCCTACTGTTCAATAACCAAAGGAAAAAGGGGCCCAACGTGACCTTAAAAAACAAAAGTCCCAAATGTGAGCTCTCGGTTGAGGCAGGTTTCTGAGCATGGGGTCCAAATGGAGCCAGGGGCTGGGCCGCACCCCCGTCTGCCCAGGCAGACCCACTGTCACTCCTGGCGACTCCAGCACGACCAACGTTCTCATCGTCCCGGAGCAAAGATGAAATCCAGGGCCTGCCGCTCGGCCGCTGCGACGTGCGGGTGCCACAGATCCACCATGAAAACCACCCGCGGGCCGTCCTCCGCTGAACCTGGGGGAGGGGAGGGGGAGGGGGAGGGCGGCGAGAGGAGAGGGTCAAAGTGCCCTGAGCCGGACCCCCGGAGGAGACAGACCCACGCAGGCAGCACCCAGGCAGTGACCCCTCCTGCCCCCTGGCACAGAGTGCAGGCTCGCCTTCTCCTGAACAAACCCTAGGAGAGGGCCCCAGAAGGTTCGGAGCAGAGCACAGAGCACGTTTAGGGCAGGAAAGCTACTGCGTGCGCTCCTCCTGTGGCGGACCCATGACATCTGTCCAAGCCCACAGAACGGACAACAGCAAGAGTCAACCTTCAGGTAAACTATGACGCGGCCACTGTTCACAAACGTGCCACGGCCATGCAAAATGTTAATAAAGGGAAAATATATGCGGGGGAAGGTCGCATCAAGGGGCAAACATTCTGGACTTTCTGCTCAGTTTTTCTGGAAACCAGAAACAGCTCTAAAGAGATAAAATTGAAGATATTTAAGTATATACATGTATATATGTAAAGGCGGCCACAGAGCAGACAGGCACTCACCTTCGTGGAACGCGGTGTGTAGGAAGGAATCATCAAAGAGGAGGCAGCGGCCTTCTGCCCAGCACTGGGGCTCCCCTCCCACCACCAGCTCACAGCCACTTGGGGTTTTCAGACCTGGGGGAGAGGAGAGAGGAGAGGATGAAGAGGGGCAGGACCAGGATGCTGGAAGTCAGGAGGGCAGCTTTGGCAGGGGGCGTCAGTCAACTTCCAAAGCCCCGCCTTCCCCCTCCCTCACCCCTCAGGAGCCCCGATTGGAGGGGGAAGTTTGCTAGGACAGAGCCAGGCTGTGCACCCAGACGCCCACTGTGTTCCCCAGAAACGCTCCCTCCTCCCGTGGCTTAATCTGCTCTGGGCCAGGGATGCCTCTGATGAAAGCACAGATCGACTGAGGCTTGCACCCCACCTGGAGACTCTTGAAGCCCAGCAGTAGGACCCCTGGAGGTCGAGGCAGGTGGGATCAGACCTCCACCTGCGCGAGAGGCAAGGGCTGCTCCAGCTGAGAGTAAAGATGCTAAGACCCTCAGGGTGCCCCCCCGCCTTGGGGTCCATCGCAAGGCCCGAGCATGGCATGTTCACAGGCCAAGTTTCCCCAGCCTCACTCTGGGAAGCTGGAGACACCCCTAAAGAAACATCGAGCTTTGAGAGGTAACAGACTGACATCCTCAGAGAGGGAGCTGCTGTGTTCAACACAAGCGCGGGGTGGGGGGCTCAGGTATATAACCCTGGACACAGGGTCTGATTGAAACGATGCTGTGTGTGCACGTTCACGCCCCCATCTCCAACCCCAGCGTCTGAAGGGCGCCGGGCCCCTGGCACTCTGGTTGCCTAGGCACCTGTAGCCACCTAACTGATTCGGAAAAGGGTGAGTGGGGCCCACCTGGGAGGCAGTGGGCCCTGCAAGAGGCGCTGGCATGGTGCTGTTCTGTCTCCTGCATCCCAGCCTGACAACCACAACCCTGGGCCAGTCAGCACCCACCGCTCTGATTTAATGTCCCCCTGACACACAGGAAACAGCTTCCGAACAGCCCGAGGACTTCATGTACCCCCTGAACCACCAATGGATGGCTCCAGGAAGCATGGATGGAGGCAGAATTGAAACAGGGGCCGTGAGGAGGAGAGGGCAAGACAGCAGACCTGGGGTCAGACAACCACCTTTACGTGCTAGGTGACTTTAAGCAAATCCCTCCACCTCTCTGAGCCGTAGCTCTTCGTCTGGAAAGAGGGGCCGTAGGCGTGCTTGCCTTCGAGGCTGTGTGACCACTGTCCTTGCTACCAACCACCAAAGACTTACTGCGAGCAGGGGTTTGCATTAAACACACACTTTACAGACATCACTTCACATGCTTTCCAGATGCAGTAACTGAGCCTTAGAGAGTTTAGTGACCAGCTGGGAATGCTATTCAGCCCTGCGGGAACTGAAATTTGAACCCCAGCCTGTCTGGCTCCGTGGAGCAGGCTGGTCTAACACTAGACAGTATGGCGGAAGTGTGAGCTGACACGCCAGCAGCAGTGATGCTAAGTGGTTGTCAACTTCCCCGCAGACGGTCAATTTCAGCTCTCAATGGTACATTCACTGGCTCAGCTGACAGTCCATCCTGCCTCTGGAACCACCCTCTCCCACCACCATGACAACTGCTGGGGAGGTCAGGGTCGTAAAGGGGTTCAGCCTGCCGCTCACTGGCCCCGACGGAGAGCCTCGCAGGCCACATCCTTCCGTGTGTCCCCTCACTGCTTGGCTCGGGTGCAGAAGGCCTTCAGGAATGAGTGGTTCTCTGCAGGGACAGTCCACCCCAGGGTTTCGGAAAAGAGCTCCCCTCTCTGGGTAGGGACTCACTACCAGTCCCCACAGTACAACAGAAAGACAGCCTGGCTTGCGCTTCCCAGCCCCAGTTCCCTCTCCTCCTCCTCCCTCCCCTGTACCCCAGCCTCCCTGCGGTCCACTATCCCTGCCAGAGCCAGCCTGGCTGGCAGGAACAGTCAGCACCCCCACAGACAGAGCATCTGGGTGGCTCCTGGGGATAGACAGGCCCCCACGCTGCCTCAGCAGTCCTGCGTCCCCGGCCTCTCTGGCTTAGGGCTTGCTGCTTTGTCTCTACCACCCATGAACGGAGACAAGAGATAGGAGGAGAAAGGGCTCTGTCCAGCGAGGCCCTGCCTCAGAAGGCTGGCAGCTGAGCGCCTGCAGGGCGGGCAAGGCAGACACGAGCTGACCCACTTGCATCACCATCCAGACGGCCAAGAACACCAGCAATACTCACGAAGGGACGAGAGCCTGACTGGGCTTCCTGATGAGAATGTGCACACGCGCGTGTGCGGGCCGGGCACCTGCCTCCTGGCTAACATCTGCCTGCTTAGTTCCAGAGGCGGTTCCCTGGAGGTCTGTGGTAGTGGCTGGGGACACTGCGGCCCCTGCGTGCTGCAGGGTGATGGCTGGGCAGCGTGGAGAGGGGTTAAGTGATGCCACGTCTAGTGGAAGCTTGGAGCAGGCTCGGCAAACTTGTGCCAACTGGAGGTGCTGGGGCTGCAGTCACACAGAGAAACGACACCCCAGGCCCCATGAGGATGGAAGGCAGAAAAGGAGGCAGGGGTGCGTGTGCATTTCCAGGGCACCGTCCCAGAACCGCAGGGGCCTCCCCACGACGCCCAGGTTAACCGGCGGTGGTGTGGCCACCAGCACATACCAGGCCCTCCCTGCCTCTGACCTCGTGCTCCAGACCCTCCGGTCCACACACAAGGTCACGTGAGTCTCACACACCCTGTTTCCTTTCTGGGTGGATCATGTAGGCAGGACAGAGAAGAGAAGGAAATGGCAAACCCAGCCCTGGCACTCGCCCTGGCCACAGCACAGCCCACGCCGGTGGGCCGCCTTCCAGCTCCGCCTGCTGTCCAGGGTGACACGGGTGACCCAGTTTCTCTAGTGGCAGGCGGCACTCGGGGAGGGGAAAGACAGGTCATAAAGAGGCCCGTGCAGACACGTATTACAAACGCGCACGTGTACACAGCACCGATACCCAACAGGCATTAATACCCAGGGGGCGGATCCTGGTTGCTGTTCCCACCAGCCCTTCCTACTCATGCTGCCCAGAATTCTGCCTCAGATGCCCTTCCCCTGCGCCTCGCTCTGAAGCTCTCGAAAGACAAGGGGAGCCATCAAGAAGAGCAGCGTTGCTCCCTGCGCCCACAGCCTCAGTCCCTCAGCCTGACGGGGTGGGGGCCCCTGTGGTTTGCTCCCACCGACTGGGCCAGCTCAGCCCACCAGCGGACTTCCCTGCTCCGGGGCACGGCTCTTCCCTCACTCTGCCCGAGTGGCCCCGGGGTCCCACAGGGCCAGACCCTTCTCCCCAGAGCGGCCCACCTGCAGCGCCCGGGTCCCCTGAGCTCAGAGCGCATGCCGGTGCTTTGCACGGAGCCTTTACTGACCACGACCATCACTTAAGACGACCATCTCGCGTCTCTGATTAACCAGAGCCCCCTTTACCTGACTGCCCTCCACCTGCCAAGCACTTAACACACAGTATATACTTCAAATCGTCCAATCAGCCCTCCAGGTGGGTACTACCCCCCTGCAGAGAGGAGAAAACGGAGGCGCAGTTTCAGAGCCTACTCAAGGTTGCCTGGCAAACGGGCTAAGCCGATCTGAGTCCAGGTGTGTGTGCTTCCGGAGCCTGCACAGTTTCTGCTGTCTCCTGGGGGTGGGACCACGTTCTATGGATTAGTTTTTCACACTGCCCAACACACCATTTGATCATTAAGGTCCTAGCTGCCATTTATTGAATGTTGTTACACGCCAGGCGCTGTGTCAAATGCCCATGGAAGATGTTACTCTGTTGAAACCTCTCAACATTCCTGTGAGTGAGTACTCTCTGCTCATCTTACAGATATGGAGACTGAAGCCCAGAGAGATACAGTTACTGCGCAAAGTCTCACAGCTGGCCATGGAGCCAGGCCACTCCCTCCAGAGCCCCGATCGTGTCCTGCTTTTACTCTTGAAATACTCAAAACGGTGTCAACTGCCTCAATCTAATTTTCTTTTCTTTGAAGCAGTAAAGCCCTCTGTCCAATCCTCACAGACAGAGCACAGGAGGAGCAGAGGGGCCCAGGGCCCCCGGCAGCCCCAAGGTCCCCTGCGGATCCCAGTTCTGATACCCCTGCTCAAGCCCATCCTGGGCTCCTCCACGTGCTCGTCCCCTCTCTGTGCCACAGCTGGGGCGGTCACACTGCTAAGCTGGGCCTTGCCCAGGCTCTTCTGGTATGGGATACTAACCTGTGGCATCGTTGCCCTGGTAACCAACATGTTATCTCGACTCACCAGTGAGAAGGCATTCTGGAGAACTAATACCCTCTTCACCAAGTAGCATTTGAGCCTGCTTTTTTAGAGTACTCACTCTCAAGAACACTCCCACTCCAGTGTTCTTGCCTAGGAAATCCCACGGACAGAGGAGCCTGCGGGCTATAGTCCATGGGGTCGCAAGGAGTTGGACACGACTTAGCAGCTAAACAAGGCCACTCTCTAGCAGGCTCTGCTTGAAATAAGGCTTCACAACTCACACTACCAACACAGCTCTAAAAGAAATGGCCTTTTTACCTCCACTTTCCAAATGGGGAAACTTGAGGCCCAGAGAGGCGGACTGACTTGCCCAAAGGAACCCAGCCAGCTCGTGGTGGAGCCAGGACGCAAACACAGGCAACCTGACTTCAGACCCTGTTCTCAAAACCACTGCTGCACTCACTACGCCTATTACCAACCTCCTTAGAGGCTGAACAAAATCCATGTAACACCAAGCATCACCTCGTCCTTGTGATTAGGAAGGCACTCCGGTTATCTTCCAGCCTCCTGGGCGTCCTGACAAACCTCCAGAACCACTTCAACAGCCTCTGGCTCTAGAGCCACTCTGTTCCATACAGCAGCCACCACCAGATTTTAACCTCTGGATTAAAGTGAAAATCGAGCTCCTTAGTTGCACCGGCCACGTTTCAGGCCCTTGACAGTCACATGCAGCTGGCGGCTCCTCCCTGGACGGAGCAGACAGGGCCTCTGAATGGAGCACCTGTCACAGAGTAGGTTGATACTGACCACGCCTTTCTTTTTTGACTCAATCTCTGCTGCCAACACTGTGTACACCTGACCATCGGGTTTTGATCAGAGTGCCATGAGGCGCGTAGCTTTCGTGGGGCGGGATTCAGGACCGGAGGCCCCGCCCCCGCCACCTACCTAAATGGCACCGGACGCGGATGTTGGTGGGGCCGTAGTGCTCCGTGATGACGGTGCCGGGGCTCAGCACAGAGAGGCACGCGTTCCCAAAAACATTGTTGCCAATACAGGTCCGAAGGCTTCCCAGCAAGCGGTACGTCCGTGGGCACTTCCTGCAGTTCCGGGGGACGCAGACCCCTGGTTGACTAAGTGAAAGGTGACCCACTCCCCGCTGGGAGTGCTGTTCATCTTCCAGCCCTGCGGGAGGCTGCAGTTCGAGAAGGCTTTGTACAGGGTCTCAAACTCGCACAGGATGGTCTGGAAGTTGCGCTCCAGCAGCTCCACGTCGTGCTTCTGCGCCTCCCGCGAGAAGTAGGGTGCGGTGGGCAGGTCGGGCAGAAAGAAGACCTCGGGCTTCTGGATGGACGGCCGGCTGCTGAGGTAGCGGCCCTGCTCGCGGATGCCCTTGTGGATGCGGCCCATGCCGGACCATGAGTAGCGCTTGGCGTACTCGTGCAGGTTGTGGTAGAGCTTCTGGTTGAGGCCCTCGCTGCGGCTGCAGCGCACGCACTCTCGGCCGACTGGCAGTACACGAAGCCGTTCTGCAGCCCCGCCGCGTCGGGGCCCTGCATCAGGGGCGTTGACTGAGGCGTAGGCCCGGGGCTGCTCGCGGCCCACGTGGTAACAGTACCACACGAACAGGGCCAGCAGGCAGGCCACGCTGACCGCCGCCGAGGTGTCGCAGTCCCTCACCGACTGGATGCCGGCCGCGATGCAGTCCCTCAGGCCGTCCAGCGACCAGCCCCAGGCCACCAGCCACTCGAGCGACATTTTGGTGGGGGAGCTGACAAGGGGTCTGGAGCGAGGTCAGCCGAGGTCAGTCCTCGGGGGTCCCGAGGGCACTGACGCCGTGCAGCCCTAACGCCGGGGGGCGGGGGGCTGCCTGGGCCGGCGGGGGCATGGCGGCCGCGGGTCCTGGGCTGCTGCTGAGGGTGGCATGGACCGACCTCTGCGCCCACCGCTCCAGTCCCAGCGGGGAGTCCCTGCGGGCGGGGGGTGAAGGAGTGGCTTGAGGTCGCCTTAGGACGTGGGGCGGGTCACCGTGCAATGATTTTTTAGGCAATCCAAACCTGGGATTAAAAATAATAATAAACCGGCATCAATTTTTCACTTGGAAAAGTCCTCAACTAAAATGCAAACAGCCCCAGATCGTTTTATCAGATCCCTGTTGGAAGAGGACACACTTCTCATCTTGTGCATTCTTCCCCCATTTCCCAAAACGCCAATTGTGTCTAATCTGGGTCAAGTACTGTTGGATGATTGCAGCAGTCCCATCTGTTTTGGGTCATCCTCAGGAGGAGCTATGATCCCCACTTTATGGATGAGGAAACTGAGGCTCAGAGAGGTCCTATAACTCACCCCAGTTCATGCAGCGGGGTAGGGACACAAAGCCCATCTCACCTCAAAGCAGGATCTACTGCCGTACTCTTGTAAAGAAGGTATGTAATAAATGCTGCTTCTCCCTAAATCTCTGTAATGGAACTGCCCGACCAGGGACTGAACCCTCACCCTCTGCAGTGGAAGCTGGGAATCTTAACCACTGGACCAGTAGGGAAGCCAACTCTCTTATAGTTTTTATTAAAGAGAAATCTGGATTCAAAAGCGTCTTACAAATGGCAAAGGCACTTAAAACCTCATGTTCTCCATTTTTCTTTCTCTTTCACAGCACTTCATCATTCTTGTTTATTTAATCTCTCTTGCCCTTCTGACACAGGCTGGGCTTAAATCAAGCTGGAAAAGCAAGTGGGCTCCTTGGGGTCAATCCGTGGCAGACACTGGGCATTTTCTGTCTACACGCTTTGGAGGCTACCTACTGGCCTCACCCATGGGATTATGAAGTGAAACGATGGACAGAATGAGGAGAGAGAAATAGAAACCCTTTCTGGTCTCTGCCTCCAAACCAGACAGAAGCACTTTACCTCGTAGCTCACTTATGTTTCGGGCCAATGTCTAGCACGCTTATTATCCTAATAATCTAAAAGATGATCAGAGCCCAGCTGTCTCATTGCCAGTTGACACATATACACTATTGATACTATGTATGAAATAAACAGCTGATAGGAACATACTGTGTAGCAGGAGAACCCTAACTAAGGCACTTTGGTCACCTAAATGGGAGGGGACTCCAGACGAGATGGGGTATATGTGTAAGTATGGCTGATTCATCTTCCTGTGCAGCAGAAGCTAACACAACACATAAAGCAACTCTACTCCAATAAAACTAAAAAACAAAAAAACCCAGAGATGCTTCCCAGTTGGAACTCTTTGTCCACCCTCTTTTTAATCAGAGGAGAACAGCCAGGTCTATGTTCTACTACACGTGTAGGAACATTCCCTCATCTCAAGGAGAATACTTTCGAAATTTTGTTTGGTACTACCCTCTCTCCTCTCCCCCAGGAATATGGGCAGGCAACCAACAAAACCAGGAAAGCTGTGCCCTCCCCTTTCTCTGGGGACTAAATTTGGCCTAAGCGTTCTTGCAACGTAGCAGAAAGGTTAAGAACCCAAACTGGGCAGGTCACTCCCCTCTCTAACTCTCAGTTTGCTCAGCTGTGTTGAGGGGAATGAAGGGTTGAAAGTGCTTATGATCAGGTCATCATCTAACGACTTCTGTGACATGTGGACTCCCAGCTCTATGAGCCAGCAAACCAAAGGTGGGCCGTCGGGGACAGGTACCTCAGCAGTGAGAATTCCAGCAGCCAAAGGTAAACTCTTGTTGCCATACACCTCAAGGGACTTTTTCTTTTGTCCCCAGACATGCAGAGCTATTAAAATGAAAGGGAACTCTTAGCTTCTCCTTAACTCCCTACTTTTATCTTCCCAGCTTAGGTTGAATCACTTGACTATGATATTTAGTAAGTCAGAAACACACATGCTGAATATTCATGGACATTTTTTATGTTTCTAGGAAAAATGCAAGAGTGGGGAGGTTAGAAGCTAAATTTTTGTCCTCACCCATCCTCCGTTTCCTCACAGATTAGGGGGGGAAGGCTGGGTCCCTGAATGGAAAGAGCACCCCCCGCCCCCCGCAGCTGTTTCCTCTTAAATACCAGGGAAGGAAAATCCTGCAGAAAGGTGTTTTGCTTGCAAGCCTTCTCCCAAACAGAACCCCAGGATTCTTGAAATTCAGTGTGAAACTAACATCTGCGTGATAACAAGCACTTTTACTAAAAGGATTTCCCCCCTCACTGAGCTGAAGCCCTAATTGGAACTTTTACACGGAGGCTGTCAGAAGGAAAGATTTTTCTTAAAGGTTCTAAGAGTGAGATGATTATAATTTAACAAACACCTGTTTAAGTGTTCGTTCCCATCAGTCTTGCCTCCGGTTCAAATCAATCAAAATGAAGACTCCCGGGGGCTGGGTGGATGACAGGGGCTTCTCCCTACTGGACACCCCACTGGTAACCCTCCCTACCCCACCCCCATAAAGCCTCATTCTGTACAACGCCAGCCATGAACCCAGCCATGAACGCTCCCTGGGCTGAGCTCGAAACAAAACACAGCAGAGGCTCCTGCTGCCCCAAACCCCAGTTTCGGACCCTGCTCACGAATTCACAAACAGTACAGCTCACAGGACTCTTCACACCTATCCCTTACTTTTAGCCAAACTATCCTGGCAGAACCTAAGCCCAGAGGTAGATTAACAAGCTCACAGGTGAAACGTGGTGACACTTAAAGCTTTACCTTTGCAGGGTGATTGGCAGTTTATCAAGCACTGGTTTATTAACCATCTGACACTCGTAGATCCCAGCCCTCCAGCTGGGAGGGCATGAATGTCACCAAGCTCCATCCCTGCCCTCCCCTCCCCCCCACCCAGCGCTTGCTTCAGTCATTTCCAGCTTTCTTTGCACATCTGTTCCACTGCTGTCCTCTTCAGGGAGGGGGACACCTCATTGCTGTCCTTAGTTTAATAACTCCAGATCTTAAAAGTCACTCGGCTCTGGGGAATAGGGTCTGAATTTGTGGCCACTTTTGGGTGAACAAGTCGCATCAAACACAACTTCGGGTACAATGAATATCTAGGAGAGAGAGTCAGCTCGAACCTGGTTAGTCCAGTTACATCACCAGTTCAAGAGGCTGCCCAGTGCTAAAGAGCTTTGCTCACTTTCAGGGCATGGTCAGGCCACCCTAGGAGACCTCCAAGGGGCAGAGCAAGAAGCGCGAGGATGTAACCAGGAGCCTGCCCAGGGCCAGACCTCTCCTCACTTTCTGGGCCAGCTTTTTCAGCACCCACCCACTCAGGAGACTGGGGGAGAAGGAGAGGGACACAGGGTAGGTTAAGGCAGATGGAGACCACCAGGAGGGCGGGGGGCGGGGGCGGATGAGGAATGGGACGATGATGAGAGTATTGACAGGAAAAGTGGGTGATTAGGGAAGACGGCTTAAGGTGATACCTCATGGGACAGGTGAGGGAGGGTCACCACGGGAAACGGGGGAAGTGGGTGATCCACAGGGATGGGGGGAGGAGGAGAGCAGGCACAGGAAAAAGACCAAGGAGGACGGTCACCGAGGAGGGTGATGCGGGTGGGGTGTGAACACGGCGGACAGGGTCGCCAGGGGCCACAGGGAGGAAGAGGAGGATGCCCGGACCGCGAACACTGCCGAGGCGGCGGCGCTCAAGCACGTAGCGAGCGCTGGGCGGCGGGGGGCCCCTCCGCGGGGCCAGGATGCGGGGCGCTGAGCATCCTCGGAAGCCGCACCGCCGGGAGTGGGCACCGTGGGCCTGCAGCCGCCCGGCCCCCGCCGCCTCCTCCCCGTCTCGCAGGGATCGGCCCGGCCGCGCCGCCCTCCAGCCCCGCAGCCCCGGGAGACCCCCGCTTACCTGTGCCCGGGCGCGCGGGGCGGAAGGGGCGGCCGCTGGGGGCCGGGGCGACGCCGCCGCCCGAGGGCGCGGACGCCTGGACGCCCCCTGCCCGCGCCGCGGAGCCGCCGGAGCCGGAGCCGGAGCCGAGCCGGTCCCCCGCCGGTGCCGACGCCGCGCTGCGCTCCGCGGGGACCACAACTCCCACAATGCCGCGCGCGGCCGGGCGGCTCGGGGAAGGGGCGCGGGCGGGGCGGGCGCGAGGCGGCCTGCGGGGCGGGGCCGAGACCCCCGGCGCCCGGCGGCGCCCCCCAAGGGCGCGGCGTCACCCGGGGCCTCGACCGCGACGCCCGCCTCGCGTGTCTTTGGCGGGCGCGGCCGCGGCCCGGAGCGGGGAGACGCACTGCCCATCCGGCCCCAGGGCGCGCGCAGGCGGGGCGGCCGGGCGTTAATTCCCCGCTGCCGGCTCTCCCTGGGCGCCCCTGTCCGTTCTCCCTCCCTGGTCCCTCTCTCTCTCCCCTCTGGTTCTCTCCCTGCTACATTTGCCCCTCTCCTCTCTCCCACCTTCCCTCCCTCACTTCCTCACGCCCCTGACATGACACCTTTCTTTCCTTGACGTATTGATTCATCATACACTTATAAGGCCTCTTAGGCCCTTGGAATGAAACCGCAAATCAGACAAGATCCTTCGTTATCATGGAAAGTGCACTCGTTCTATAATTACTGGGCAGCCTCTCTGGAGAATGGCAGCCCACTCCAGTATTCTTGCCTGGAGAATCCCATGGACCAAGGAGCCTGGCGGGCTACACAGCCCACGGGGTCGCAAGAGTCTGGACACGACTCAGCGACTAAACCACCACGACCACCACCACCCTCTCTGGGACCGACCCTGCTGCTGTCCAGGGAGCTCCGACAGGGCCCCTGCCTACAGGGAGTCACCATCTAGCCAGGAGGAGGGGGATGCCCAAGTGATCACAGGGGACGTGAAAGTCGCTCAGTCCTGTCTGACTCTTTGTGACCCCATGGACTAAATACTCCATGGAATTCTCCAGGTCAGAATACTGGAGTGGGTAGCAGTTCCCTTCTCCAGGGGATCTTCCCAACCCAGGGATCGAACCTCCGTCTCCCACATTGCAGGCGGATTCTTTACCAGCTGAGCCACCGGGGAAGCCGCAAGTAATCACAGGTACAAACCCACAATCTCCTACCAGGCTGAGTGGTACCAGGACAAAGGACAGGATAGGCTGAGGGTGCTTAACCGCAGGGGCGGAATGCGGGGGTGGAGGCCCCAGGGACGCCTCTGAGCAAGGGGGTGTTTGACCAAAGACCTGTGCAGGACAAATAAGCCTACCAGGGCCACAGGTTGGGTCGTTTGATGAGCATCAGGAAAACTGCCCAGGTGGGTTGTGGGAACACCAAATGGGACTGCCAGCCCACAGTCCATCCATTCTGTTCCAGAATCTACTTGTAGCTGTCCCAGAACCCACCTCTCACCTCACCACCACCCCAGAATCCACCTCTCCCTGTCCCAGAATCCACCTTGGTCATTCCTAGAAACCACCTCTACCGATTTCCAGAATCTTCACCTCTTTCATGTCCCAGAATCCATCTCATCCTTGTCCAGGAACTACCTCTATTGTGTCCCAGAATCCACTTGTCTCTCTCAAAAACCACCTCTAACCATGTCTATCAGAGCCCCAAATCCACATCTGTTGTGGCCCAGAATTTACCTTTGCCATATCTTAAAATCCACTTCATCCCTGTCACCTCCCTCCTTTTCTGAAGTCCATAGAAGGAAGAACTTTTTTTCACCTCTTTGATTCTACTAAAATAAACCAAGATGCATACATTGGGAAACTGTAAAATGCATCCAGATTTGCTCCAAGTGTGGGTAATCAACATGGGTATCAGATTTAGAAACATTAAACATGTTGTATCTTTTCACTGCCAGACTCGCAATGGTTGAGCCTGGGTAGGGTAGAAAAGATGGGAGGGTATTTGGTGCCTTTCACATCCAGAAAGTTGCTCAAATGTAGATTTCTCCAAAGACATATATATTCAGTCACTGCATCACCCTGACAAGGATGAAAAAGAAAACTGTTTCTTCATAGTTGTAAATGTGTGTCCATTACTGGACCACACCATCTGTAGTACATTATGAATTAATACGGTCTATAAATCTCATAATTATCTTTGGCCAGTGCAATTAGATAGCTCTGTATTTGTTAAGAGTGTTTATTTGTTCAGTGGCGACATTGCCATACACACATTCTGCTAACCCTGCTCGCCATTCTTTCCTCTGGGAGATCCTGGAAGGTGAATTCCCCCCACGGAAAAGGGTATCAGGCCTTCCAAAGGAGGCTTTGGGGTGAAAGCACCAGATGAATTGTCACTGCACTAATGGAGGAGTTGAGATGAAGGCCAAGTGCATGTCAATTGCCTGTCTTCAGCCTGGCTGTCACCAGCACCCTCCTCCTCTCCCTGTTGTCTCTAGGGCAGTCATTGCCGACCCACTCTCAGGCTGCAGACCCTATCATTATGCCATCTCGTACACTTGTGGGGTCCACCCAGCTCCCTCCTCCTATAGATGGAGTCACTAGGGGTCCAGACAGAAAACATGCCTTGCTCAAACAAGGTCACAGCAAGTCAGTAGGGGGATATGTAGACCCTCAACAAATACTTGATTGGTGCATGAAACAAACGGGTATAGTCACTTTATAGAGCAATTTGGTAGCATTTGCTGAAACAAATATGTATACCCTAAGAACCAGTAATTTCACCACTCTATATGTACCCTAGAAAAATCCTAGCATAAAGGAACAGTTAGATTTTCAAGTTACATAACACTGTGCAGCTATTAGAAAGAGCTACATGTATGTATGAAAATATAAAGCTCCTGAACAAATGATAAAGCCAAAATAAGAATTATATAAGCAGTATAATTTCATTTATATAATACACACAAATACAACACAAAACATTATGGTGTTTGTGTTGTGTAAACACATACACATATTTATGTAAGGCAGGATAAAAGCACTGGAAGAAAACCCTAGTATCTTCTCCTTTTTAAAACCTGAAATAACAGGACTTCCCGGTGGTCCAGTGGTTAAGAATCTGCCTGCCAATGCAGGGGACATACGGCTGATCCCTGGTCCAGGAAGACCCCCACATGCTGCGGGGCAGCTAAGGCCTGTGTGCCGCCAGTACTGAACCAATTCTCCAGGGTCCAAGCGCTACAAAAGAAGCCACCATAATGAGCAGTCCACGCACGGCAACCAGAGTAGCTCCCGCTTCCCGCAGCTAGAGAAAGCCCGCAGACAGCAACAAAGGCCCCCCTTTTCCCAGGCGAATGCTATGCATTTGCAAATATACAGAAGTATTTTACCTTTTAAAAAGAAAAGACACAGAGGTTCACTCTCATCACTCCTGCCCAACACTGTACTAGGCCTTCTCACCAGTGCAATAAGGCAAGAAAAAGAAATAGGAGATACTGGGAAGAGTAATTCGGGGGGTGAAAAATTATTCATAGTAGCAACAATACGAAACTGTAAAGAACTCAGGAATGAATTTAGCTAGAATGGGGAAGATGAAAAAAGTGAAATACAAGTATTTAAGGGCACAGAATAAATCGTGAATAATGACAACGTCTGCACAAATTCATGGATACCAAGGAGACAACATCATAAAACTGTCAGCTTCCCCGAATGCGCTATAAGATTTAAATCAGTTTTTATGACAGCCCCCTATTTTTTGTGCAACAAGATAAACTGATCTTAAAAAGTTTATAGAGAAAAAAAAGCAAAGGGCCAAGAAAGCTAAAGACAAAATGAAATTACCTAATAAGAGATAAGCCAGGGATATGAGCAGGCAAGTCACACAAGAGGAAACACAAGCAGCCAACAACCAACTGGGAAGGTCGAGCATGCCCTCTGCTCATGAGGGAAAGAGAAACTAAAACCACAGTGAGACACTGCTCTGCTTTCATCATGCGGGTCAAAAGGAAGAGGCCAGCTGATGCCAAGTACTGGTGAGGCTGTGGAGCAACGGTGCTCTTGTATACTGCCAGCGGAGTGTGCATTTGCACGCCCACTTGACCCTCTGTCGTAAACTCTGAAGATGTGCGCAGCCCCCAGGGCTGCCATGCTCCTGCCACGCTCCTTCCTGGTATATATATGGTCCAGGGCACCGATTGTGAAACGGAGGTTTCCACTGGTGGTTGCAGAATTTATACAGTGAGTCATGGCCGTAGTTTAAAATGATGAAATAGCTAAGACAGTTGTCTTTTGTTTTTTTCAGCTAAGACAGGTTTTTTTTTTTTTTGAAAGCATCCTAGGAGTACTGTGTATCTGTGTACGTGAGTGTTGCACTGGGTCTCAGCATAACATGCATTTCTGATAGCTGGTGGCAGTCAGGTCAGTTTGAAAGCCTACCCACTAAAGAACTGTTCAGGGTGGGACGTGTACAGGAATGTACACTGCAACAGTTTGTGAAAAACTGGAGGCGGCAAGCATTCACGGGAGGAAAGTGCACACATAAATTCATACAAACAAATATGATGCAGCAGTTCAAGTGCTCGAGACAGAGCTAAATGTTTCAACATGGATAAATCTCCAAAATATAAAGTTGAGCTGGAAAAGGAAATTGTAGATTAGTATGCATAAGATGATAGAGATGCTAAATGTGAACTCATGCAAAGAATGCTGCTTAGGAAACATACATATATTTTATATGTTATATATGCATGCATAGATACATATTTGTGTTCACAGAAAAAATATATATATTAATATATGCATTAATAGTAAAAATCTTGCATGGGGACAATTAATGCAAATTCAGGGGGAGTTACTTCTGAGGAGGGAGTACAGAGGAGAGAGGAGAGGGATTGGGGAAAAGGGTACATGGCGAGAAGGGCTTCAACAGTATTTTTAATATGTTATTCCTTTACAAAAACCAAGGGCTTCCCAGGTGGCGCTAGTGGTAAAGAACCTACCTGCCAATGCAAGGGACATAAGAGAGAGGGTTCAATCCCTGGGTCGGGAAGATCCCCTGGAGGAGAGCATGGCAACCCACTCCAGTACTCTTGCCTGGAGAATTTCTGAGCAAACAATGGGAGAGACTGAAGGACAGGGATCACAAAGAGTCTGATACGACTTAGCGACTGAACAACACAAAAACCAAAGCAACAAAGCAAAATGTCAAGATTTTCTAAAAGTGAGGGGTGGGTCCATAAATGTCTTGTCATTCCCTATGAATGTTTGAACTGTCATACAATTATAAATTATAAGGAGGCAATCTGATTAGGTAAAACAAACTTTGCTTTTAAACATTTGGGTTGCAAGTTTCCAAAATGACCTGAGCTACTGGGAGATTTTCCAGAACAGCTATTTCAACTGCATTTCAGCTTGGAGGTTCCTAGTAACCCAGTAAGGGCCAGAAGAGGGGACGAAGGGAGTGGGGTGACAGGCATGTGCCCAGGGTGGCTTAGTTACTCGACTCTGAGCAGCTGGCTTTTCATTAGCTTCCATATTTGGGCACCAAAAGATCCTAAGACTAAAATAAGTTTGTAAACTATTGCCTAGGCTACCCCAAATAAAAGGTGGGAAGCACTGGGAGCAGGGTTGGGAGGAAGGATTGGGAGATCGAGGTTAGCAGATGGAAACTCGTATATGCAGGATGGATGAAGAGAAAGGTCCTACTGTATAACACAAGGAACTATATTCAATAAACATCCTGTGATAAACCATAATGGAAAAGCATAGGAAAAAAGAATATATATGTAAAACTGAATCATTCTGCCGTAGAGCAGAAATTCACACAACATTGTAAATCAACTGTACTTCAGTGAAAAAAACAAAGCTACAAGACTTTGCTGTGGACACTATCAGGATAAGCCTGAGGCAGAAATCCTATAGGGAATGAATTTGCATCTCCCCAAATGGCTTGATCACACTGGATGATACACTCTGGTTCAGCAGCATATACGGAGGAGTAACTCTATCTGCCCAGAAAGCAGAGCCACACTTCCGTGACATCAAATGCCTAATGGGCTCCAAGAACACATCTAAATCACCTTGAGCAGATCCAATAAAGTGCTGCTAACATCGCCTTTGTGTCTGAACAGACGGTGAAGTTCCTGCTTACAATGCAAAGAGGGAGAAGCAGATGTGAAACTGCTGCCTGTGAAGCCCAGGAGAGCTCACCGTAGACACTGGACTTACAGTGAATTCATGAGAATTTCTTCCCAAAGCCAACACCTGTTTCCGCCACTGTCTTCCACTGGGTCACCCCACCCTCGAGCTGGCTCACTGCCTTCATCTGGACCACTCCAGTCATTTCCCCATCTCCAGAGGCTTTGAAGGGTAGGCATGAGAACCTACTGGTCTCTGTGATGGAAAGACAGACATCAGAAGCATGACCAGGTTCATAAGCTCTTTAAGAGAACCAGCCCCTCTACCCAACCTGGAACAAACTTCAACCTCTAAATGGATTTCAGTGAGTTTTGCTCTCTTTTCCACCTTTAAGGGCCCTTCTTGGTGGTCATTGACTGTGATCAATATAGACTTCCATTTCTGCACCCAGTGGGGGTTGATATTAAAATTATTTAACAAGCAGCACACCATAGCAGCAACCATCAGAATGGACGCAGAGTATCAAAACAACAGGCAGGCCAGACCAATGTCTGCAGACCCGCAGGAGCCTCAGACCAAGTGGTAGAGAATCTTATCTTTGTGGAATTTCATCCAGGCTGCCTCTGGGCTCAGCAGCAGACACATGTTAAAGCTCCCAGCTAGAAGGAAGAAGCATCTTCTTGTTCGAACCCCACCTTTCCATATTCCCAACAGTAGGAAGCTGTACTGCCCGTCAGCTATTTCCAAGCTCTGAGATGTCACCTGAGAAGACTATTCAACACAGAATTATTGAACATACACTCTGTGCTGTGTCCACAGAATACTCAGCAGTGATCGGGTATTGGTGGCCTCTGGGTTAAATCCAGCACAAAGGTACGTTCAGTGTGGCCAGCATGGGGCTCTTAAAAATTGTCAGTCTGAAGACAGAAGACCTAAATAGACACTTCTTCAAAGAAGACATACAGATGGCCAACGGGCCCGTAATTCAAAAAGGATTACCCAGTGTTCATAGCCGTACTATTCACAACAGCTAAGACAGAGAAGCAGCGTAAGTGTCCATCAACAGACGGATGGATAAAGAAGATGTGATATGTACACACGCACACGGTGGAATGTTAATCAGCCACAAAATGAATGGAATAATGTCAACTGCAGCTGCATGGATGGACTCAGACATTATCGTACTAAGTCAGTAAGACAGAGAGAGACAAATAACCATGCGGTGGAATCTAAAACATATGATGTGTGGAGTCCAAAGTATGATACCAATGAACTTATTTACAAAACCGAAACAGACTCACAGACATAGAAAGCAAACTTAAGAGTTACCAAAGGGGAAGGATAAACTGGGAGTCTGAGGGGAACAGATACACACACTGCTGCTGCTGCTGCTGAGTCGCTTCAGTCGTGTCCGACTCTGTGTGACCCCATAGACGGCAGCCCACCAGGCTCCCCCGTCCCTGGGATTCTCCCGGCAAGAACACTGGAGTGGGTTGCCATTTCCTTCTCCAATCCATGAAAGTGAAAAGTGAAAGTGAAGTTGCTCAGTCGTGCCCAACTCTTAGCGACCCCATGGACTGCAGCCCACCAGGCTCCTCCATCCATGGGATTTTCCAGGCAAGAGTACCGGAGTGGGGTGGATAAACTAGGAGTTTGAGGTGAACAGATACACACTTCTGTCCATAAAACAGAGAAACAACAACAAAGACCCACTGTATAACACAGGGAACTATATTCAATATCCTGTAATAACCTATAATGGCGAAGAATCTGAAAAAGTGTGTGTGTGTGTGTATAAATCGCTTTGTTGTACACCAGAAACAGAACATTATAAACAACTACACTCCAATTTAAAAAACTGTCAACCTTAAAAAATTAGGAGACACCATGTGCTTGAAAAAATGGCGATTTCTGGCCACATGGAGCCAGATTTCAGCAAAACAGCAAATAGGCTGGTGGGAGGCTTGCTGCAGGCACCCCCAGTGTCGCTGCTCCCAATACCAAGCAGGACTGCCGCTTGCTCCCATCACTGACTCTGCACTGGGTGTGTTTTTATACTAAGAACTAGTCCCTGCTTTCATGTCTCTGTCAAAAGTGGGAAAACAAAAGCCAGACCAAGAGAGCTGAATGATTTTTATTAGCCTTGGCCACCTTCTTTGTTTATGTTACCTGACATGTTCCGCAGGCTCTTGAGTTTGTAGCTCCCGGAACACAGCGATGCCAAAAACAAAAACTTTAAAAAATGAATTTCTGCCTCTGAGAACTTGCAGGAGTGAAGATGAAACTTGACAAGCTTTGGAACTGGCAGAGGGGAGGAAGGAACACCAAGTGCAAAAGGCTTCCAAGTGTGAACAATCTGGGCATGTTTACAAGTGGACCCAGGGCAGAAAAAATTGGAAAATGCGGATTGATGTGTGTCAAGTGGATAGCTAGTGGGAGCCTGCTATACAGGTCAGGAAGCGCAGCTGGGTGCTCTGTGATGACCCAGATGCCTGGTGGGGTGGGGGGTGGCAGGGAGGACCAAGAGGGAGGGGATGTAAATATGCATCCGGCTGGCTTCACTTCACTGAACAGCAGAAATCACACACCATGGTAAAGCAGTGACACTCAAAGAAAGAAAAAAGGAAAGACGTGGCAGGAGGCCCACGTGGCTGGGGGAAGGGAGGGAGAGGGGTTTGGAGAGAGAGCAGGCTCAGATCTTTTAAGCCCTGGGAAGGAGCTTGGGTTTTATTCTAAGTGGCCTGACCTGGGTTCTGCTCAACACCACGCAGGCTCTTGAATGAGTCTTGGTTACTGGTCCTTGTAGATCAGGTCAGGGTGGTGCCAACAGCAGGGTAAGAGGAGAGGTGGGTCAAAAGCTCCCCAGTTCACCCCTCCAGGAAAAGGAAACCACATCCCAGCGTGGATGAGGAGCCAGGCTCAGGCGCAGGGTCTGCCAACAAGGGCTAACTATGGCCAGACACCTCCAACTTCAGGGCAGAAACGCCTCCTGGTTCCAGGAAGCCCAGGGATGCAAGCGAGAAAAAAAAAAAAAAACACTTCAGGATCTGGTTTGGAAGATAAGCTACTTGGATGCGGACTCCAGAACTGCCGAGATGGAGTGAGAGGCACATTCGATTGGTCGGGAGTCCCTTGAGAGATGGCCCTGATCTGATCTTACTGGAATCTGCAACTCCTGTAAAATGCTGCCCAGGGCATGACTCACAGACGTGATGTGCAAACCACTGCCTCCATCCCGGCCAGCCCAGGCTCCTCCCTCTTTCTGCAGCTGCAACCCGAGAGGCCTCTGCTCCCTCCAGGGAGGAGCCCCAGGACCTGGCGTCAGCTTCCTGGCCTGGCCAGCTGCCTCTGCACACTGCAGGTCACCCGGATGTCCTGGATTTCAGGGCAGAGCAGTCTGTTGGGAGAGTCCAGACACCAGAAGTCTCCTGTCTCACATCAGGTTCCTAGAGGGAGCAGGTGAGCCTGCGGAGACACAGCTGGAAACCACCTGGGTCACTGTTACAGGCTCCCGCTCAGTAAATAAGCCTAGGGTGGCTCCTCAGACCTAAGTCACCTTTGCACTTCTTATTAACAAGTTTGGTTTTCATGCATCTGGGAGTTTGCAACAGCCTGAACCAGATGCACAGGGGTTTAGTTTAGGGTTTGTTTTTTTTTTTGCAAGCTTCTATTTTGCTGTCTTTTGCTCTGCATTTCCCCCTTGTTTCTACCTGTCTAAGGTAGTCATGTAACAGCCCTACTAGATTCTATCTAGCTGATTCCACGGTGGCGTGGGAGGGGTGGCTGGGTCACGATGTGTTAGCAACTCAACCTGCTGGTTGACACATACGCCCTCCCTAGAACTGAAGGGCTGTGTATTCCAAGTTCCTCAGAGTCTTCAGATGGCAAAGTTGTCATGGTTCTTCTTAACCTGACATGCACTTTTGGGATTTTTTTTTTTTTTTCCCTTTACAAACTCACACTGCACTTGGTGGGAAAAAGCAAGGAGCTTTAGACTCAGATCCAGGTTTGAATGCCCAACTCCATCCATCACTGGCTGTGTGGCCTTAGACAGGGCTCTGAGCCTCAGATGCCCACCTGTCAAAACAGGCTGACTACCAACTTCATGGTATGGCTGTAAGGACTCAGTGGGGTGACATGAATCCCTTATACAGTCAGGTTTAGAGCAGATCCAAAATGTCAGCATCCTCCTGCCCTCAGCCTTCTTATTCCTGCATTTCAACCCTTTTATCCAGGCTTCTGCCCTCAGTATCTTGCTTAACCACAGAGGAGTTGCTGTGATCGCGCAGTTCATCGCCCTTCACAGACTCCACTACTCTGAGCTTCAGCCAGCATGGAGCCCTTGCCAAGCCTTCTAAAGGGTGTGACCTATAGAGTGCAATGTTTGGAGCGCCATGTTGATTTGAGAAATTGGAAATTCAAGAGTGATAGATTGGAAGTAGAGGGGAGGGGGATGTGGAAGAGACTTGGGGGATCAGAAAGTGCTGTGAAAAACCACGGGACCTGCTGAGAATCGCAGGGAACAGCCCTGATGAGGCTGGGCAGCGAGTGCTGGAGAGATCTACCTGGCACACAGAAGGAAGCCTTCAATACTGCTCAATGAATGAACTTGGGAGGGTGAAGAACTTGGGGAACGGGCAAACCAGCCAGCAGCCTCAGGGCAGTTAGAAGGACTGGGTTTTTGTTCAAATGCCACTGATGAAAGGGGACCTCCATGGTCTGGGACATACAACAGCCCTCGAGTTGATGTCCTGCCTGGCTTCCCCCAGTGCTTACCAGCATATTGCATATGTATTGTATATTTATTGGTTTGGCTCCTCCACTAGGATACAGGCTCTAGACGGGCAGGGACACTTGGTCTCTCTTGTCCTCTCCTGCATTTCCAGCTCCTAGAACGGAGCTAGACACACTGTACCTACATGTGAATACGTACGTGACTGAATACATGAGCGCCATCAAGGGGATGGGTGGGGATGGGATGGTTCTCAAACCTAGGATGTCTCAGGATCACTGGGGCTGGGTTCAAACGGGGATTGTTTGGCCCTGTGCCTGACCAGCTCAGAGTCTGAGGGACTGCATTCACCAGCTCTGCAGACTGTTTTGAGGACCTCAGATGTTCTGAGGGCCCCACTGAGAAAGCCTAGACTTGCCTTAGAAGCTGCTGGATTTCCCCCATCACTCTCCCTCCTGGAACGATCTTCCCTGCATTCATCTCAGAATCACTTTGTGATATCCAGGCGCTCACCTTAACAGCTCTTCTATATACAAATCTTGACCCGTCACCTTGGGGAAGCCCACCCAGAGTAACTTGATGAAGAAGCAGTTAGAGCTTTCTCCAGATGGTTCCATTCCCAGATGCTGCTCCTGGGCTCCCCAAACACTCCTTCCTACAAATTCTAGTTGCCTGCACACTATGAAAATCAGTTATTTTCACCTTTAGCTGTCTGCTGTTCAGTACCTCATGGCTCTGGGATCTTATTTCTCAGTGACTTTCTGTGTCTGACCCGCCCATGGTAGACAGCACCCTTGGAGGTCAGGGACTGGCACTTTTACTTTCCGTCTTTCCCTGAGTGCCCGCTGTCTGCAAGGATGCTCCGGGAATGCTCTTCCCTCACTGGCCGATTAGCAGCCACGGCCAGGCAGCACCCAAGTGCCTGGGACGTGAAAATGAAGATGACAGCGATAACAGGAGCAGCTTCGTAGCCGTGCAGCCTCTGAGCGCCTTCCTTTCTAGAGGACCAGCGACTTGGTAGAAGAGGAATTTTCCGATTGTTATGTAACTTTCACTGTTTCTTCCCTACTCTTTGGCTTTCTTTCCTGCTCCGATAACGTGATCTGTCCCTAAAGGAATTTAATCATTTAGCCTGAAGAAAAATATGCCCACAGTGTGAATCTTTTGGTGGAGTCAGAGAGCTGGAACTTTGCAGGCAGAACACACGGGCGCTGATACCTTCACCTCTGCTGACTCACCTTCCACTGCCAGCAGAAATCGGCAGGACAGATGGCTCCGGCCCTCTGCATTTGTGGAAACGTTATTTTACTTCTGTGCCCGTTGCTCACAATAAAAGCAATGGTGAAAACAATGAAAGGGCCACCGTGCCCAGCCATCAGCTGTTGCGGGTGGGGGTGATGCATTTATGTACGTATGTATGTAATGCATACACGCATGCATGTGTGTGTATGTGTGTGTTGCAACGAACAGTCTGATCTTTCATGAATATGCTTCCGACACTCCTTCAGTTATTTCTTCCAACCCCAAACCAAAGATGCCTCCTGTCTTTCCTGTCTCCATCGCTGGCCCCCACCGCCCCCCAGCACCCCTGGTTTGATTATTAGAAGCCAACTCAGATTTGCTTCCACTTGCAAGTGCTTGCTGCAGCCGGTGGACACAGCCCCCACCGTCTCTCCCACCAGCATCCCTCTTTCCCATTCTCCTGGTTACCGTGGCAATTCGCAGCTTCACCATTCCCCAGTCAGTATCCACCCCCCGCCCCCATCCATTCAACCTGTATATCACTGACAATTTCGGCTTTCTAAACCAACTTCTTAGCTTCCCTGATAGCTCAGCTGGTACAGAATTCACCTGCAATGCAGGAGACCCCGGTGCGATCCCTGGGTTGGGAGGATCCACTGGAGAAGGGAAAGGCTATCCACTCCAGTTATTCTTGGGCCTCCCTGGTGGCCCAGCTGGTAAAGAATCTGCCTGCAATGTGGGAGACCTGGATTTGATCCCTGGGTTGGGAAGACTCCCTGGAGAAGGGAAAGACTACCCACTCCAGTATTCTGGCCTGGAGATTTCCATGGACTATACAGTCCATGCAAGTTGCCAAGAGTTGGACACGACTGAGAGACTTTTTCACTTTCAAAAAGTCCCTGGTTTCAAAGCCTCACAATTTACCCATGGAAAAGACATGCAGATTCACTGGCTTGGCTGTCAAGTCCTTCCAAGGGAGCCCCAACCAACCTGGCCACACTCATCCCCTCTCCTCTGGCATCTAGCTATATTCACAGGTCGTCTCTATGTCCAGGGCCGCCCTCCTTCATCGTCATGTCTGTAGAAACCCCGTTCACTACGCCAGGCCTCACAGCGTGACCATCACTGGGCGCGTCAGTTTAGTCAGTCCTCACTGTTGAGGGCTCTAGGCACGGAGCTAGGTGCTGGGGATTACAAAGATGAAAAAAGCTCTCAGCGGAGGTCCCAGTCTAGTAGAGGAAAGTGACAAGGGAACAGTCAGTAAAGCTAATTGCTTCAGTAATTCAGATTTCTGTGCAAGCAGAGAAAAGAGGTACCTGACTTTGACCTTGCTTGTGGGGCTGGGATGGTGGGAAGGGAGGGAAGTGGATATGGAGGGAGTGGTCCGGGGCAGTCAGGTGAATGTGAGAGGGTGGCCCAGGAGCCCAGGAAGGAGACGAAGCAAACACAAGGGGCTGAAGGGAAGCCCAGCCAAGTGCTCTCCCACCTGGGACAGCTGGGAACAGGCAGCACAGAAGCCCTGGGCCTCAGCCAGTTCCCTGGACAGAGGAAGCGATGGGAACTGTCTCCTGGCTCTGGACGCTCACTGGTCAAAGTTTATTCCTTGGGGCTTTGAGTCCCTATTGAGGCCTCTTGAGAAGCTGCTGCAGAGATCAGATCCCAGGTCCTGATACACGGAGCTTCATCCGAGCCTAGACGTGATGGGAGGTGCAGTCTCCATGAGGCTGGTGTGCCTGTGGACCTGGGGACCAGAGCTGCTGTGGCTCCTGCATGGCAGGTGCGGTGGACGGTGTGCCTGATCCGGCCTCACTCGGGAGGGGGTGGGGGGCAGAGGTGGAAGGGGGCAAGGAAGTCAGCAACAGGGGCTGTGGAAATGGGTAATGACGGCTGGGCTTTCCAGGAAGCAGAGCATCAGTTCTGAGCAGTACCATCCACCTCTCGAATTCTCATTTATACTTATGCCTTCTCATGATGTCTGGCTTCCAGACCATAATGCCTGGTCTCTTTTAAAAAAACAAAGGTGCCACATGGAAGGTAGATTTCAAGAGGGCAACTCTAGGGGCTAGAGAGATTAGCTAGGAGGCAACTGCGATTATCTTAGTAAGGGATGATAAGCATCTGAACTAGGATGGTGGCAGCGGTGATGGAGAGGGAAAATGAACCTGGTAGATATTTGGGAGGCAAAATGAATAAGATTTGATGGCTGATGGAAATGGGGATCTTATGGACTGCATCGTGCCCCCTCAACTCATATGGTGAAGTTTTAACCCCCAACATAATGGCATTTGGAGATGGGGGTCTTGGGTAGGCAAGTCACGAGGGCAGGCCCCTCATGATAGGATTACTGCTCTTATAAGAAGAGACACCAGAGAGCCAGCCCTCCTCCTTTCTCTCTGCCTGTGAGAACAGAGCTAGAAGGTGCCTATCCATAAGTCAGGAAGAGAACTCTCACCAGAATGCAACCATGCTGGCATCTGATCTAGGACTTCCAGACTCCAGAACCAATAGGAAAATAATTTCCTGTTGTTTGAACCACCCAGTCTATGGTACTTTGTTATGAAAACCTCAGCTGACTAATACATGGAGGCTGACAGAGAAGAAGGAATTAAAGTTGATTCCAAGGTTTCTATCTCAGGTAACGGAAGGAAAGGTGGCAATTTCAACGTGTGAAATGGAGAAGGCAGAGGTTTTTCCATGATTTGAATCATAGGAAAAACCAAGGGAACAAGGGCACTGGTTTTGAACGACCCAAACAAAACCCAAAGGCCAGAATAGGAGGATGCAGTTGACATGTTTTTATATCGTAAGAGAAATTTCAAAAATTCTCATTTGTCTAATCTTTTTGAATCTATTTTTGAAAATTTAATTAAAGGAGATGAAAAGAAAAATCTCACCTTCTGGTATGCCAACCTGACAATGGTTAAAGAAAAGTATTATCTTTCATTTCACGTTACCGCTTTACAGAGTGGATTTAAAAAATAGATATATAAT
The DNA here is from genome assembly GCA_917880005.1 of Nanger dama. Classification (NCBI taxonomy): domain Eukaryota; kingdom Metazoa; phylum Chordata; class Mammalia; order Artiodactyla; family Bovidae; genus Nanger; species Nanger dama. The sequence continues at coordinate 13,016,561 of CAKJTW010000053.1, read as the reverse complement.
CATCCCAGTTGCTGAGCTCTTTTTAGCTCAGAGAGTAGGAGGTAGACAGGCATGCAAGAGGCTCATTTAGCAAGTGTATTCCCAGTTATGCTGCTGCATTGTCCTGTGGAGATTTAAACTCTGAGAACAGCAAATAGGCTTGCTGTCCATAACAAAGCCACGTCTGAAGTCAGGAGCCCGTGGATCAGGAATCTGCTTCAGCCAGTATCACCCTGGGACTGATTTTTAAAGGGCAGAATCAAGACAGCATGCTGGTGTCAAGCCATTCTTCTTATCATTCACCTTTCTTTGTCTTCTTTGGCAAGTTGTGCTATTGTTTCTCTTTCAAATCAGGCCTTAGAAAAACACATTACAGGGACGGTTTTGGACATCTTGAAATTTCCAGCAGCTCTTTCAGTAAGTGCTGTTCTGTTCCCATGGCAACCAGCAATGTTTTGAAGAGGCAGTGACAGGTTCAGCACAAACCAGCTACCGTGGGGAGTGCGTGTCAAGTCTACCGGCTGAAGTCAAAGGCAGCATTACCACCTTCTAGGGCTTTCCTTGACACAGCCAACTTGACCTTCTAAAGAAAGAGAAACAGACTGATGATGACAAGTCATTCCCCATCCTCACTCCCCGGCATTCCAGGCCTGGATTCGGTTTCTCTCTCTCTCAGCAAGTCGTTCTGTCTTCGGTACTCCCACTTTGAAACCGCTAGCGGAGCAGATGTGGGGATTGTGAAACATGTGTGATCACAGTGCTAGCGAGAGGAGACGTGCTCTGGCAGGGGACGTGACTCGCCCATTGGCTGGCATTTCCTTCCTTGTGGAATCCATTCCCAGGAAGCCTAGCCTGTCTTGCTAGGAAATTTCAAGTTGGATTAGTTGTTTTAAGTATTCATGGTTTCTATTGCATCAAAAAATAAAATACTTAGGAATAAACCTTACCAAGGAAGTGAAAGACTTAAATGAGAACTACAAATAAAGGAAATTAAAGATGATTCAAAGAAATGGAAAGATATCCCATACTCTTGGTTTGGAAGAATATTATTCAAATCACCATACTACCCAAAACAATCTACAGACTTAACGTAATACCGATCGAAATACCCATGGCACTTTTCATAGAACTAGAACAAATAATCCTAAAATTCATATAGAACAATAAAATACCCAGAACTGCCAGAGCCATCCTGAGGAAAAACAGAAGAGCACGAGGCATAACCCTCCCAGACTTCAGGTAATATCATAAAGCTGTAACAGTCAAAACAGTGTGGTACTGGCACAAAGAGAGACATAAGGGTCAATGGAGCAGAATCGGTTCAGTCGCTCAGTGTGTCTGACTCTTTGGGACCCCATAGACTGCGGCACGCTGGGCCTCCCTGTCCATCACCAACTCCCAAAGTTTACCCAAACTCATGTCCATCGAGTCGGTGATGCCATCCAACCATCTCATCCTCTGTCATCCCCTTCTTCTCCTGCCTTCAGTCTTTCCCAGCATCAGGGTCTTTTCCAGTGAGTCAGCTCTTCGCATCAGGTGGCCAAAGTATTGGAGTTTCAGCTTCAGCATCAGTCTTTCCAATGAATATTCAGGACTGATTTCCTTTAGGATGGACTGGTTGGATCTGCTTGCAGTCCAAGCGACTCTCAAGAGTCTTCTCCAGCACCACAGTTCAAAAGTGTTAATTCTTCGGTGCTCAGCTTTCTTTATAGTCCAATTCTCACATCCATACATGACTAGTGAAAAAACCATAGCTTTGACTAGATGGACCTTTGTTGGCAGAGTAATGTCTCTGCTTTTGAATATCTGTCTAGGTTTGTCTAGGTTGGTCATAACTTTTCTTCCAAGGAGCAAGCGCCTTTTACTTTCAAGGCTGCAGTCACCATCTACAGTGATTTTGGAGCCCTCCAAAATAAAGTTTGTCACTATTTCTACTGTTTCCCCATCTCTTTGCCATGAAATGATGGGACTAGATGCCATGATCTTCGTTTTCTGAATGTTGAGTTTTAAGCCAACTTTTTCACTCTCCCCTTTCACTTTCATCAAGAGGATCTTTAGTTCTTTGCTTTCTGCCATAAGGGTGGTATCATCTGCATATCTGAGGGTATTGATATTTCTCCCGGCAATCTTGATTCCAGCTTGTGCTTCATCCAGCCCAGCATTTCTCATGATGTACTCTGCATAGAAGTTAAATAAGCAGGGTGACAATATACAGCCTTGATGTACTCCTTTCCCTAGTTGGAACCAGTCAATTGTTCCATGTCCAGTTCTAACTGTTGCTTCCTGACCTGCATACAAATTTCTCAAGAGGCAGGTCAGGTGGTCTGGTATTCCCATCTCTTTCAGAATTTTCCACAGTTTGTTGTGATCCACACAGTCAAAGGCTTTGGTATAGCCAATAAACCAAAAGTAGATGTTTTTCTGGCACTCTCTTGCTTTCTAGATGATCCAGCTGAGCATCTGGAAGTTCACAGTTCATATACTGTTGAGGCCTGGCTTGGAGAATTTTGAGCATTACTTTACTAGCGTGTGAGATGAGTGCAAGTGTGCAGTAGGTTGAACACTCTTTAGCACTGCCTTTCTTTGGGATTAGAATGAAAACTGACCTTTTATGGCCTGTGGCCACTGCTGAGTTTTCCAAATTTGCTGGCATATGGAGTGCAGCACTTTCACAGCATCATCTTTCAGGATTTGAAACAGCTCTACTGAAATTCCATCACCTCCAATAGCTTTGTTCATAGTAATGCTTTCTAAGGCCCACTTGACTTCACATTCCAGGATGTCTGGCTCTAGGTGAGTGATCACACCATTGTGATTATCTGGGTCGTGAAGATCTTTTTGTACAGTTTTTCTGTGTATTCTTGCCACCTCTTCTAATATCTGCTGCTTCCATACCATTTCTGTCCTTTATCGAGCCCATCTTTGCATGAAATGTTCCTTTGGTATCTCTAATTTTCTTGAAGAGATCGCTAGTCTTTCCCATTCTGTTATTTTCCTCTATTTCTTTGCATTGATCGCTGAGAAAGGCTTTCTCATCTCTCCTTGCTATTCTTTGGAACTTTGCATTCAAATGGGTATATCTTTCCTTTTTTCCTTTGCCTTTCACTTCTCTTCATTCCATGCACAGCTATTTGTAGATAGCTACAAATACACAAATTTGCATTTGTATAGGTAGTTAGTTCCCTTTTAAGGTGAACAGTATTCTATTATATAGATGCACCCAATTTTGTTTATCCATTTTTCTACTAATAGATATCTGTCTACTAACACACATTCCACTTTTTAAGCTATTATAAATAGTGCTGCTATGAACATCCACATACAAGTATTGGTTTGAGTCCCTGGTTTAAGTTCATTTGGGTCTATAGCACCTAGAACCTCAGTTGCCTTGTCTTTTGATAATTCAGTGTTTACCTTCTGGAGGAAATGGCCAACTATTTCCACACGGTTATACCCGAGTTCCAACTTCTCCACAATCTCGCCAACACTATTCTCTGCTTAAAATTATGTCTATCCTAGAGAGTGTGAAGTAACTCAATAAGTTTTCCATGTGCTCTTTCCCAGACACATGGAAAAATTCAAAAATAAAAACACAACCCAGAACACCTGTGTTCCCTCCGCTTAGCTTCAACAGTTTGGATTTGCCCGAATAGTTTCTTATGGTCTTTCAACCCGTTCGTCCACCCTGGGAATTTTCTGTAAACTAGGAATTTTGCCTGATAGGTTCTGGTGAAACATTTCAACATTTTAAATAATAATAGCAGATGAGACTACTGATACTAGGCTTCCATTGTTCAGAGACATATTCTTATGGAATCTCAGAACGAAACAGCAGTTGTCTCCTTCTGCCTGGAATCCACCGTCCTCTCTTCTAACCACACCACTCTGACTTTCTTCTCGGAAACCACCATTCCTTTGCTGGTCCTCCTCCTCAAGAGATGCAGACCCCAGAAGCACCTGATTAAGGCCTAACAACAAGAGCCACAGTGATTGGCCAGCCAGAGGCATGTGATCTTCTTGGGCCAATGAGACACACTTGACCAAGGCGTAACAAAAGTCTCAGTGATTGGCCAGCTAGAGGCACGTGATCTGCTTGAGTCAATGAGAGCCAGCCTTTGAACTACTCCAGTTAATAGAGTAGAAGGCTTTTAATTGTAGTACTTTACTGTTCTTTTATGTAAAGAAAGTACTGCCAAGTAGTTACGAAAGGGCATCATTTGTCAGATTTACCCTGAGTTCAGAAATGTGCACATGTGAAAACCGGGACTTCCCTTGTGGCGGATTGGGTAAGAGTCCACCTGCCAATGCAAGGGACAGGGGTTCAATCCCTGGTCTGGGAAGATTCCGCGTGCAGAGGGGCAACTAAACCCCTGGGACCCAACTACTGAGCCTGCGAGCTGCAGCTACTAAAGCCTGCGTGCCTAGAGTCTGTCCTCAGCCGTAAGAGAAGCCCCGCAATGAGAAGCCGGTGCATCGAAACACAGAGTAGACCCCATTTGCCCCAAATAGAGGAAAGCCTGTGCAGAAGGAACGAAGACTCAGCACAGCCAAAAATAAAAATAAAATTTTAACTGTGGAAAGTTAAAATGTCTCAGATTGCTGGCCATCTCAGCCTCCCTAGAGAAGAGCTGTCTGAAGAGTGGGGCGGTATTTTCTGGGGAGAACTGTTTAATTCGCCACGTCCTCCTTCCTCGTCTCTAGTGACTGGGAGTGGAGAAGGAAATGGCAACCCACCCTAGTGTTCTTGCCTGGAGAATCCCAGGGACGGTGGAGCCTGGTGGGCTGCCATCTTTGGAGTGGCAGAGAGTCGGACACGACTGAAGTGACTTAGCAGCAGCAGCAGTGACTGGATGACATGAGCTGGGAGGATGCTGGCTGCAGTTCTGGATGCTCAGAGAACCCATCCAGTCTCCCCCAACACGTGCAGAAAATGCCCTGTACTCACCCATCTTCCCTAAAGACCAGGGTCTCTTGGGGCCCCAAATTTTCAGAGACTTCTTGGACTCCATTTTGATGGTGGCAGGGTTGAGGGGTGGAGGCAGCATTAGAAGCAGCTTCACAGTTCCCAAAGGCCGTCTGTGATGGACAAGACATTCCCATGGGGACTACGGGTGGTGGTTCAGGGCACTGGGAGGGAGGTCCCAGGAGCCACCATACCCCCAGAGATCTCCAGGCACTAGAGACGTCAGAAATCAGAATGTTTGAAGGGTGACCACTCAGCTGTGTGATACTGGGCAAGTTACCCAGCCTCTCTGAGCCTCAGCTTCCTTATCTACACTGGTTTGCCACTTACAGGGTTGCTGAGAGGCTTGCTCACAAGTCCAGGCAGACTGTGGGTGCTTACCACTTGTTAGCTGTCACTCTGCCCAAGGTCATCCAGACCTTAGGGCTCGGCCAGCCTTGAAGCCAGGAAGGTCTGGCTCTCCTGCTGTGTTCTTAACACCTCCCCAGTCTAGTTCTCCTCCACCTTCTCTTGTCACTACCTTAAACCCACAGCTAAATTGTGATAAAAGAAGGTTTTGTGGCAAATGGCTCAGCGAGATTTAGAAGCAACTTCTGGGAACATCTGCAGCACATGTTGACAAACTCCAGAGGACAAAACTGGGATCAACTCAGCTCACCTCGGAGATTTACAGTGGGGGTGGGAAGGGGAGGAGTGGGGGGCCTGGGTGTGGGGTCACACCCACCCACTGGGACCTCCAGGGCCCTCCCAGACCCTCCAGTTGCCTGTCTTTCAAAATCAGGAAGCTTAGGATTGAGGTTTTTGTCCATGCTCTTTCTGTTGGAATCTCAAAGGTCAAAAGATATTTTAACGGAGGTGGACGCAGGAGAAATCCAGCGATGGATGTGCGAGGCAGGTTTCCAGGCAGCCGGAGAAATGTGCACTGCCTGACAATCGGTCCGTGGGAGAGGGAGCTGGTGCGCGGGTGATGTGGTGGATGGGGGCGGGGGGCGGGATACAGGCAGACATCAAGAGAGAAACGGGGACAGAGGGAGAAACAGAGTGAGACTGAGGGAAACAGAGACACAGACAGACAGACCCAGAGAGAGACAGAAACACACAGAGAAGGGCAGAGAGAGAGACGGAGAGACAGAGAGAGACAGAATCAGGAGAGAGGGCAGAAAGAAGGAGAGGACAGGATATTTATTAACTTCAAGAGAAGAAAAGAGAGAGCCAAGAAAAAATAGGAGGAAAAAAGGGAAGGGGGAACTTGAGGCAAGAGAGAGACAAAGATTAGGGAGAAAAAGGACACAGAGGAGAGAAAAGCTGAGGGGATGGGAGAAAGGAGGTGGGAGGGCTCTGATTCCCCAGAGAGGCCCTTTCCCATATCTGTCTCCAGTGTTTTCTGTCCAGCAGGAGGGCTAAATTAGCAATAATCTCAGGCTTGTGGAAGCTCCGTACTCCAGTCTAGTATCCAGGCTGTGTTAGAGGTTTAGGGACCTGTGTTTTTGCCCACCGTTTTCTGCCCCGAGGTAGACCCCTCTCCCAGGCACTCAGTGCTCTATCCCAGGGCATGATGTTGGGAGGACCCTGTGAGACATCCATAGCTGGAACCGGGCATATGATTTGCAAAATGAAAACACAGACCCCTTGCTGGAAAATTAAGACTGTCAAGATATTGGCAGCTGAGCAGTAAACCAAGCACGGGGTTCTTCCAAGTACAGGATACCTACCACCCCCATTTAGATACTGCAAGTGAGTGGGAGAGGAAGGAGCCCAGGGCCTCGGGAACAGCAAGAAGCACTGACTCTACTGTGGGCTTCTCTGTTGGTTTCACTTATTCAGGAAACAGATATTTAAGACTGCTAGCCTGCGGCTACAGTCTTAACTATGGCAATAAACATCTTCACTTCTCAACTCTTTTCACGTGCTAAGCACGTTACTTGCATTTTTTCATTTCACTCTCGTTCATAAAAAGCCAAGACGGCTGTTATTACTTCCAGCCCCATTTTATGAATGAGGAAACTGAGGCCACTGGTTGAAGTCCAAGGGCTATTAAGTGGTAAAGCCACACTCTTTACTGTCAAGGCCAGTCTGTCTCTACTCCTCTTCCAAACAGGACAGGGACAGAAACTGAGGCTCAAGAAAAAGGAGAGTCAGCGTCAGGATTTCTGGTGCCAGGGAGACTAGATCGATGAAAAGGGGAGTACACTTTGAACAGGGGTAGGTGTTTTCACAGAAACAGAGGCTTCTTTACACCCTGGGGCATGGGCAGGATTGACAGGAAGCAACAAATGCTCCCCACCCCCAACCTGAAGCACAGCCCTGGGAGCACAGGAATGCACAGAGTTCATAAATTCAGCATTTGATGTGCAGTGAAACCCTCAGGTGCAAGGAGTTGCAGTTTCGTAAGTCTGGTTTGTTTTTTGAAGTCGCTACCACACCATATCAGGTTGCCCTGCTGTGGGCACCATTTGATGGCTATCCTCCGGAACGGGGTTCTAAGCCTGGGGGTAGGAGTGGGCTCCTGTGTTTGGGTGTAACTTTCCTGGTGGGTACTCTCCCCAAGCAGATCCAGAGTCAAGACCTTTCAGTCCTTCCCCCCCCTCCCCACCCCAGCCCCCAGCCCTGTCCTCAAGGTGTCTTTTGTCTTTTGGAAAAACTTTAGCTAAAGAACAAGTTTAATCAGAGGAATGAGAAAAATGCAGGAGCAAATTAAAAGCAGTCAGACAAGACAAAACAGTAATTGTTTAGTCATTAAGCACAAAGACCCTCCGTTCCTCCTCAAGGTCTATAGATAATATTCTGAGCCATATCCTGTGAGCTGTACTTGATACTGAAACCCACACCTGGCGGAAGAAGTTAACCACATGATGACCAGACTGTAACCTGGACATAGTAAAGTGAAGTCGCTCAGTCGCGTCTGACTCTTTGTGACCCCATGGACTGTAGCCTACCAGGCTCCCCAGTCCATGAGATTTTCCAGGCAAGAGTACTGGGATGGGTTGCCATTTCCCTCTCCAGGGGAGCTTCCCAACCCAGGGATTGAACCTGAGTCTCCTGCATTGCAGGCAGATGCTTTACTGTCTGAGCCATCAGGGAAGCCAGGGCATAAGCTGCCACAATTCCAAGACTTGGCCTCAAGGAAATAGGAACAAATCAATCAATCCTAGAAGTGAAGATTAACTGTACTTAAAGCAGTCAAGATGATGGCAGGTCAGACCACCATGTGCCCAATTTCAGAAGGCTGTCAGAGCGTGCTGTTTCTGCATGTAACCCCCTCCCCCAGCCTATAAAGTTCATGCCCACTGATTCTCAGTGGAGGGCAGTCTGCCTTTGGACAGGCATCCACCCTCCCCACTGGATGCCAGCATGCAAAATAAAGCAAACGTTCCTTCCCACCAACCCGGTCCCTTCAATGGCTCTTGAGCTGTGAGCAGCTGGACCTTGACTTTCAGTTACCAAAAATGACACTGAAAGGGATTGTTTGGGAGGTGATTCCAGGAAGCATCTGAAGGACAACAGGCAAGTAACCCTCAGAGGGGAAGAAAGACCATAAAGAGTGTGTTCTGAGCACTGGGCCACCTGATACAAAGAGCCAACTCATTGTAAAAGACCCTGCTGCTGGGAAAGAGTGAAGGCAAGAGGAGAAAAAGGCAGCAGAGGATGAGATGGTTAGATAACATCACTGACTCAATGGACAAGAGTTTGAGCAAACTCCAGGAGATAGTGAAGGACAGGGAAACCTGGCGTGCTGCACTCCATGGGGTCACAATGAGTCAGACGCAACTTAGCCATTGAACCACAACTGAGCACTGGGAACTCTGGAGACAGCATAGAACATACTTCAGTTATTCCTCCCAAGGGAAGTGGGAACTGATATTAATCCCTCAACTCCATCCCTCATTGGCTGAGTGCTGCTCCCAGGTGTATCTCTCTAGCACATCCAGATGCCCTGTAAGCCACATAGAGCGTGTGATTCTTACCTGTGGGTCTTGACATTCAGTATATGAGTTATTACTAAATAAAAATACTACAAATTTTCAGATATATGTATATGCTTTGTGAATATGACTGCCTGAGTATGTTTGGGGGAGAGGTAGGAACACAAGATCTATTTTCTCAACTACTTGACATAAAAATAATGTTCCATTTAGTACTTTATCTTTTAGTTTCAAGGGACAGAACCCAACTCAAGTTGGCTTCATCCCAAAGAGAAGGTTTGGTTCAGATGATTCCAAAGGCCAGTAGAAGTGGGTCTGACTTTCAGTCCAATCGGATGCCAGAGACTCAACCACCTCACCAGGAATTCTGTCTTTTTCCACTTCTGGGCCTTGTTTTTCTTGGTCTTCTTTTCATCGCCAGCCAAGCCTGTCCCACGAGGAAGCAAGATGGCTGCCAGCAGGTCTGGGCATCCCTCTGCAGCCTGGCAGTTCCTCATGGAGATTGGGCCTGTTTCCCATTGGCCCATTTTGGGTCATGTGATCATCTCTGAGCTAATCCTGGAATCTCTGATTGGCCAGGCTGTGGTCTGCTCCGAGTGAGGCAGTAGGGTGGCTCCACCCAAGCACGTGGACTGAGATCCTCTCTCTGCCAGTGGCTCCCCAAAGTAAAATGGTGGAGCTCTTAGGAAGAGAAGGGATCCTGGGTTTCCATTACAACCAGCGTGTGGGGTGCTTTCCGCGTAAAAGGAACTTTCCTTTTGGAAAATGTTGGGATATAAACCAAAATGTACCAGCATTTTAAGAGATAAACAGTTGGTTACCCATGATTTGGGGATAAAATTGTGGTTCTTGCCTCACAACCTGATGAAATCATTTTGATTATATAAACCTCCCAGAGGAACCTCCAATAGAAAATAGTTGAAAGTCAGGAAGGAGGGACTGTGGGGGAGGGAAACTGAGGCAGAATGAGTACGTCACCATTGTAGAGAAGAGGTTCAGATGGGAGCGTCTCCCTCCAGGAGGGATCCCGTGGTACCGCGGGTTAGAGTCCGACTGATAAGAAAAAAAGACTGGAACTGCTGGCAGAGTCTTTCAGATAAATAAGCACAGCGGTTCCCTACTGATCGTCCTTCACATTCTTCTTAGCTTGTGACACGCCATTCTGCTGCAATAAACAACCTTGTACTAAATCCTCCACCCCTGGTGCCTTGTATTTCTGCGGGATAAGTGGAATAAATTATGATGTCGCACACCGTGGGCTATAACTCAGCTTTAGAAAGAATGAGCTGGAGCTTTGTGTAATGACCTGGCGAGATGCTCAGGATAGATATGTCCTCTCGCTATCAAGGGGGATTTTTAAAAAGCAAGGTGCAGAATTTTTCTCTTTTTTGAGGAAAATGAAATCTCTCCTTTGTATTTTTAGGAGTGAAGGGAATGGTGTGGAAGGAAATCCATCGCCTCGCGAATATTATGTTTTAACGATGTGGGACTAGACTTGAGAAGGTTATTAGCTCACTTGCTAGGCTGGTGGGTTGTGTGAATTGTTTTAATTTGCCTGGGCTATTTTTGCACACGTATATATTTCACATGCAAGCAAAAATGTAAAGACAGAAACAAATATGTGGAATTCATGAATGACCTCAAAGTAACAAACTCTACCCTTTCTGCTGACCCCCACTTCTGAAACAGCTGAGGAAGGAGGTCCAGGTAGGGACTGGGGAAATGAACAGGCATATCTTGCTTTTGCAGAAGAGGGTGGTAGGCTTGGTAGATAAAATATCCAGTTAAATGTGAATTTCACATAAACGATGAGTACATTTTAGTGTAAGTCTGTCCCTAACTGCACTTTCCCACTGGCTCAGCTTGGGTCATGCGACCATCTCGGAACTAATCAAGGAAACTGATTGCTCAGAGGGTACTCAGGTGCTGACAGACTCAGAACTTACTTACACTACAGATTTACATAGATTTAAAAATCTGATTTTCAAATTTAACTGGTGTCCTATTCTTGCCTTGAGAACCCCATGAACAGCATGAAAAGGCTAAATGATAGGATACTGAAAGAGGAACTCCCCAGGTCATAGGTGCCCAATATGCTACTGGAGATCAGTGGAGAATAACTCCAGAAAGAATGAAGGGATGGAGCCAAAGCAAAAACAATACCCAGATGTGCATGTGACTGGTGATAGAAGCAAGATCCGATGCTGTAAAGAGCAATATTGCATAGGAACCTGGAATGTCAGGTCCATGAATCAAGGCAAACTGGAAGTGGTCAAACAAGAGATGGCAAGGGTAAATGTCGACATTCTAGGAATCAGTGAACTAAAATGGACTTGAATGGGTGAATTTAACTCAGATGACCATTATATCTACTACTGCGGACAGGAATCCCTCAGAAGAAATGGAGTAGCCATCATGGTCAACAAAAGAGTCTGAAATGCAGTACTTGGATGCAGTCTCAAAAACAACAGAATGATCTCTGTTCATCTCCAAGGCAAACCATTCAATATCATAGTTATCCAAGTCTATGCCCCAACCAGTAACACTGAAGAAGCCGAAGTTGAACGGTTTTATGAAGACCTACAAGACCTTTTAGAACTAACACCCAAAAAGATGTCATTTTCATTACAGGGGACTGGAATGCTAAAGTAGGAAGTCAAGAAACACCTGGAGTAACAGGAAAATTTGGCCTTGGAATGCAGAATGAAGCAGGGAAAAGACTAATAGAGTTTTGCCAAGAAAATGCACTGGTTATAGCAAACACCCTCTTCCAACAACACAAGAGAAGACTCTACACATGGACATCACCAGATGGTCAACACCGAAATCAGATTGATTATATTCTATGCAGCCAAAGATGGAGAGGCTCTATACAGTCAACAAAAACGAGACCAGGAGCTGACTGTGGCTCAGATCATGAACTCCTTATTGCCAAATTCAGACCGAAATTTAAGAAAGTAGGGAAAACCGCTAGACCATTCAGGTATGACCTAAATCAAATCCCTTATGATTATACAGTGGAAGTGAGAAATAGATTTAAGGGCCTAGATCTGATAGACAGAGTGCCTGATGAACTATGGAATGAGGTTCGTGACATTGTACGGGAGACAGGGATCAAGACCATCCCCATGGAAAAGAAATGCAAAAAAGCAAAATGGCTGTCGGGGAGGCCTTACAAATAGCTGTGAAAAGAAGAGACGCAAAAAGCCAAGGAGAAAAGGAAAGATATAAGCATCTGAATGCAGAGTTCCAAAGAATAGCAAGAAGAGATAAGAAAGCCTTCTTCAGAGATCAATGCAAAGAAATAGAGGAAAACAACAGAATGGGAAAGACTAGAGATCTCTTCAAGAAAATTAGAGATACCAAGGGAACATTTCAGGCAAAGATGGGCTCGATAAAGGACAGAAATGGTCTGGACCTAACAGAGGCAGAAGATATTAAGAAGAAGTGGCAAGAATACACAGAAGAACTGTACAAAAAGATCTTGAAGACCCAGATAATCATGATGATGTGATCACTCATCTAGAGCCAGACATCTTGGAATATGAAGTCAAGTGGGCCTTAGAAAGCATCACTATGAACAAAGCTAATGGAGGTGATGGAATTCCAGTGGAGCTGTTTCAAATCCTGAAAGATGATGCAGTGAAAGTGCAGCACTCAATATGCCAGCAAATTTGGAAAACTCAGCAGTGGCCACAGGACTGGAAAAGGTTAGTTTTCATTCCAATCCCAAAGAAAGGCAATGCCAAAGAATGCTCAAACTACCGCACAATTGTACTCATCTCACATGCTAGTAAAGTGATGCTCAAAATTCTTCAAGCCAGGCTTCAGCAATACGTGAACCGTGAACTTCCTGATGTTCAAGCTGGTTTTAGAAAAGGCAGAGGAACCAGAGATCAAATTGCCAACATCTGCTGGATCATGGAAAAAGCAAGAGAGTTCCAGAAAAACATCTATTTCTGCTTTATTGACTATGCCAAAGCCTTTGACTGTGTGGATCACAATAAACTTTGGAAAATTCTGAGAGAGATGGGAATACCAGACCACCTGACCTGCCTCTTGAGAAATCTGCATGCAGGTCAGGAAGCAACAGTTAGAACTGGACATGGAACAACAGACTGGTTCCAAATAGGAAAAGGAGTACGTCAAGGCTGTATATTGTCACCCTGCTTATTTAACTTCTATGCAGAGTACATCATGAGAAACACTGGGCTGGAAGAAACACAAGCTGGAATCAAGATTGCCGGGAGAAATATCAATAACCTCAGATATGCAGATGACACCACCCTTATGGCAGAGAGTGAAGAGGAGCTAAAGGGCCTCTTGATGAAGGTGAAAGAGGAGAGTGAAAAAGTTGGCTTAAAGCTCAACATTCAGAAAACTAAGATCATGGCATCCAGTCCCATCACACCATGGGAAATAGATGGGGAAACAGTGGAAACAGTGTCAGACTTTATTTTTCTGGGCTCCAAAATCACTGTAGATGGTGATTGCAGCCATGAAATTAAAAGACGCTTGCTCCTTGGAAGAAAAGTTATGACCAACCTAGATAGTATATTAAAAACCAGAGCCATGACTTTGCCGACTAAGGTCCGTCTAGTCAAGGCTATGGTTTTTCCTGTGGTCATGTATGGATGTGAGAGTTGGACTGTGAAGAAGGCTGAGCGGAAAGAATTGATGCTTTTGAACTGTGGTGTTGGAGAAGACTCTTAAGAGTCCCTTGGACTGCAAGGAGATCCAACCAGTCCATTCTGAAGGAGATCAACCCTGGGGTTTCTTTGGAAGGAATGATGCTAAAGCTGAAACTCCAGTACTTTGGCCACCTCATGCGAAGAGTTGACTCATTGGAAAAGACTCTGATGCTGGGAGGGATTGGGGGCAGAAGGAGAAGGGGACGACAGAGGATGAGATGCCTGGATGGCATCACGGACTCGACGGACGTGAGTCTGAGTGAACTCCGGGAGATGGTGATGAATAGGGAGGCCTGGCGTGCTGCGATTCATGGGATCGCGAAGAGGCGTACACGAGTGAGCGACTGAACTGAACTAGAGTTTTATTTTCTAAATTCGGTGACTCGATGTGAAAGGAAGGAAGATGTCTGGTATGGGGTGGGGGTGGTGAGCAGCAGGCCCCACTTCTGTGAGCGGGAGAGCGAGCTGAAGTTTGAGGAGGGAGAGTGATGAGGACAGGTGCCCAGGAACGTGAGACTCTTGGGGACAGAACTGGAGACCGAGGATTTAAAATGTTTCCTTGGCAGATATGCCTCCCCCTCAGTTCCCTTGAGGAACAGTCAATATAATTCGATTCTCACCAGGCTTCCCCGGTGGCTCAGATGGCAAAGAATCCACTGCAGTGCAGGAGACTTGGGTTCAATCCCTGGGTTGGGAAGAGTCCCTGGAGAAGGAAATGTCTACCCACTCCAGTATTCTTGCCTGGAGAATCCCATGGACAGAAGAGCCTGGCAGGCTAGTCCCTGGGGTCACAAAGAGTTGGACACGACTGAATGACACTTTGTGAACTTAGAGTGGTTGAGGATTAAGCTACATGAGCCCTGGCTCCAAGGTGAGCCCATTTTTTAACCATAACACCTTTGGCCAGGGTCTGTTTCGTGGGCAAGGAGGAAGAACCAGGGACATTTGTTTTTCTTTCTCTGTCAAGAGTCAAGGGCAGTGCACTCATCCTTCAAATTGAAAACCATTGTATCAGAAACAATTCATCTAATCGGATGACTTTGTCCAAAGGGAATGACCCACAGGCAGTGACGCGTGCCTGGGCTTCTTTAGGATTAGGCAGACCTTCAACTAAAGCCAGGCAGAGGTTGCCACCTGGTGGATGAAAGCTACCCAGTTCCTTGCAACCAATCACACTTTGGTTGATATTCTTTCTTCACAAATATATAAGATGCCTGTATGTGTCAGGCAACAATGTTGCCAACAGTAGTATTAATAGCATTGTCTTAAAATGGGAATTGCTGAGACTTTCTGGTGGTCCACTGGTTAAGACTCTGCATTCCCAATGCAGGAGGCCACAGGTTCCATTCCTGGGTGGGAAACTAAGACCCTGTCTGCCATAGGGTGTGGCCAAAAAAATAAAAATAGATAAAGGACTTTTATTGTTTTTTTCTTTTAAGTTGCACAAAAACTTAGAAATGTGAGGAAATAAAAAATAGGTCTTTAAAACTTGTAAGCCATGAAATTCATATTAAAACTACTTTTTCTGTCCTGTGCCATCTTTTAGGTCAGAAGGTTAGTAAATCTCGACAGGCTCATAACAAGGAGCGAAAAAGATGAGGAGAAGGAAGACAAGGGAGGGAGGTGAGAGACTTGGAATGGGAGGCTGGTGGGGGCACAGGAGCTGAAATGTTGATAGAACTTCCAGAAAGTGGCATGCACGCCTTATCTCTGCTTTTAGGTTCTGCTTGGGTGAAATATTTTCTCTGTTTATACAGTTTCTGAACATACAGAACCATCACCTGTGTTCACGGAGCTGGTTCCCTGCATTATTATCCTCGGGACAGGTAGGTGGATGTTGGCGCCACCAGAGGCCCAGAGTTTTCTATCCACTCAGTGTCTGTCCATTCTTAGCGTCTTGCCTTTGTCCTCATGCTGGAGTCTTTCATCGCACGATGGACACTCAAGTCCTGAAGCATCATGACTGGGCTCCGAGAGCAGGGAACAGGGAGCAGGGCTGCTGCTGCTGTGTCAGCCGAGTCTGTCCCTTCTTCCCAGGAGGGCAGACTTTCTCAGACAACCCTCCCTCCCCAGCAACACACACACACACAGAGAGCCAACTTCAGCTAATGCTCATTGACCAGAAGGAGTTAGAGGATCAACCCTAACATCAGAGGAGGCTGGGGAAATGGGTAACAGGACTGTCATAATTGAAACCAACCATGACCTGTTGTTGGAAGATGGGCTCATGGCTGCTGTTGTTGCTGAGCAAAACTGAGGCTCTGTTAGCAGAGAGCAGAGAAACAGACATTGGATAGGGTGACTCTCACTGTCTGCCCCAACATTCTATCACTTTTAAGACAGTAACGTCTCCTTCCACAGACAGGGATGTAGAAGCCCCATACCAGGGGGCTTCACAATGATGTAGAAAGACATTTCCTCCCTACTGGGGTCCCTCACCCCAATATGCTGCTTATCATTGAGTTAGTCAAGACTCAGACTCAGAGCTCTAGCTCCTTACCACTGCTGAGTCCAGCCAAACACCTCCTGGGACAAAGCCAAGTGAGGCTGACACTGCGTTCAGGGCGTCCATGGGATAAAAGCCTGCTTGGGTTCTCGGTGCTCCAGGAGGGAGCGGCACTGCTCAGGCTGGCCTGCAGGCATTCCTACCCTGGATGTGGACCAGGAGCTGGACCTCCTGCGTCCCTTCCCTCACGGACGAGCTGTGTGGACTTGGGCGGGTGACTTGGCCTCTCTGAGCCTCAGATGCCACATCTGTAAGAGGAGAATGACAATTATTTTACTAAGAGTAGAGCTCAAATGAGAGATTAAAGGGCATCAAATAACCAGGAATCCCAAAAGAGAGAGGGCTTCCCTGATTCAGTGGTAAAGAATCTGCCTGTCAACACAGGAGATGCAGGTTCGATTCCTGGGTGGGGAAGATCCCCTGCAGAAGGAAGTGGCCACCCACTCCAGTATTCTTGCCTGGGAAATCCCATGGACAGAGGAGCCTGTTGGGCTATGGCCCACGGGATCACAAGAGAGCTGGACAGGACTGAGCGACTAAACAACAACAAATTTAAAATGTAGGAAAAAGGGAAATGGCACGCAGTCAACAAATGCTAGTGACTATTAACGATAATTGGAGAAGACAATGGCAGCCCACTCCACTACCCTTGCCTGGAAAATCCCATGGACGGAGGAGCCTGGTGGGCTGCAGTCCACGGGGTCGCTAAGAGCTGGACACGACTTGTTGCTATACTATCCTGGGAGGGGTCTCACTGGCCACTGCCTTAGGGTTGTCTTGCTCCTGGCCCGAGGCAGCCCATCCTGCTGTTCGTCTGAAGCGCATTTACTGGTGCCGGTGAGTTCCAGTCTCAGGAGAGTTCTTGTCTCTCCACTATTGTTCTAAACCTGCAGGCAATCAGGCCTGGGAAACAGACTCCCGGTTACCGAAAGTATCCTAGGCACACTCAGTTCAGTTCAGTTTAGTTCAGTCGCTCAGTCGCGTCCCACTCTTTGCGACCCAATGAATTGCAGCACGCCAGGCCTCCCTGTCCATCATTAACTCCCAGAGTTCACTCAGACTCGTGTCCATCGAGTCCGTGATGCCATCCAGGCATCTCATCCTCTGTCGTCCCCTTCTCCTCCTGCCCCCAATCCCTCCCAGCATCAGAGTCTTTTCCAATGAGTCAACTCTTTGCATGAGGTGGCCAAAGTACTGGAGTTTCAGCTTTAGCATCATTCCTTCCAAAGAACACCCAGGGCTGATCTCCTTCAGAATGGATTGGTTGGATCTCCTTGCAGTCCAAGGGACTCGCAAGAGTCTTCTCCAACACTGCAGTTCAAAAGCATCAGTTCTTCGGCGCTCAGCCTTCTTCACAGTCCAACTCTCACATCCATACACGACTACTGGGAAAACCATAGCCTTGACTAGACGGACCTTTGTTGGCAAAGTAATGTCTCTGCTCTTGAATATACTATCTAGGTTGGTCAGAACTTTTCTTCCAAAGAGTAAGCGTCTTTTAATTTCATGGCTGCAGTCACCATCTGCAGTGATTTTGGAGCCCCCCAAAATAAAGTCTGACACTGTTTCCACTGTTTCTCCATCTATTTCCCATGGTGTGATGGGACCAGATGCCATGATCTTAGTTTTCTGAATGTTGAGCTTTAAGCCAACTTTTTCACTCTCTTCTTTCACTTTCATCAAGAGGATCTTTAGTTCCTCTTCACTTTCTGCCATAAGGGTGGTGTCATCTGCATATCTGAGGTTATTGATATTTCTCCCGGCAATCTTGATTCCAGCTTGTGTTTCTTCCAGCCCAGTGTTTCTCATGATGTACTCTGCATAGAAGTTAAATAAGCAGGGTGACAATATACAGCCTTGACGTACTCCTTTTCCTATTTGGAACCAGTCTGTTGTTCCATGTCCAGTTCTAACTGTTGCTTCCTGACCTGCATGCAGATTTCTCAAGAGGCAGGTCAGGTGGTCTGGTATTCCCATCTCTTTCAGAATTTTCCAAAGTTTATTGTGATCCACACAGTCAAAAGCTTTGGCATAGTCAATAAAGCAGAAGTAGATGTTTTTTCTGGAACTCTCTTGCTTTTTCCATGATCCAGCAGATGTTGGCAATTTGATCTCTGGTTCCTCTGCCTTTTCTAAAACCAGCTTGAACATCAGGAAGTTCACGGTTCATGTATTGCTGAAGCCTGGCTTGGAGAATTTTGAGCATCACTTTACTAGCATGTGAGATGACTGCAACTGTGCGGTAGTTTGAGCATTCTTCGGCATTGCCTTTCTTTGGGATTGGAATGAAAACTGACCTTTTCCAGTCCTGTGGCCACTGTTGAGTTTTCCAAAATTTGCTGGCGTATTGAGTGCAGCACTTTCACAGCATCATCTTTCAGTATTTGAAATAGCTCCACTGGAATTCCATCATCTCCACTAGCTTTGTTCATAGTGATGCTTTCTAAGGCCCACTTGACTTCATATTCCAAGATGTCTGGCTCTAGATGAGTGATCACATCATCATGATTATCTGGGTCTTCAAGATCTTTTTGTACAGTTCTTCTGTGTATTCTTGCCACTTCTTCTTAATATCTTCTGCCTCTGTTAGGTCCAGACCATTTCTGTCTTTTATCGAGCCCATCTTTGCCTGAAATGTTCCCTTGATATCTCTAATTTTCTTGAAGAGATCTCTAGTCTTTCCCATTCTGTTGTTTTCCTCTATTTCTTTGCATTGATCTCTGAAGAAGGCTTTCTTATCTCTTCTTGCTATTCTTTGGAACCCTGCATTCAGATGCTTATATCTTTCCTTTTCTCCTTGGCTTTTTGCGTCTCTTCTTTTCACAGCTATTTGTAAGGCCTCCCCCGACAGCCATTTTGCTTTTTTGCATTTCTTTTCCATGGGGATGGTCTTGATCCCTGTTTCCCGTACAGTGTCATGAACCTCATTCCATAGTTCATCGGGCACTCTATCTATCAGATCCAGGCCCTTGAATCTATTTCTCACTTCCGCTGTATAATCATGAGGGATTTGATTTAGGTCAGACCTGAGTGGTCTAGCGGTTTTCCCTGCCTAGGCACACTACCTTGTCTTTTTGAATCTTGTCTGTTCTTCTTCCGCGTCTCTGTTCCAGGACTGATTGAGTGACAGGCCTACGGGTGAGTCAGCCCCACCCTGGTCCCGCCAGAGGCCCCGCCCCCTAGGAGGCTTCTCCCCAGAGGACCTATCAGAAGCCCCGCCCCTTCATTTCATCACGGAAGATGGTTGGACAGTTGCAAGGACAGAGCACACCCCCACCACCACAGGGATGCTGCCACAGGTGCCTCCCCAGCCCTTTCTCCATTTGTTGTGAGCTGTCCCTGAGTTCTAGAGCGACCTTGGAGACCCTGTCCCCCTAATCCTTGTGAATTACTTAAGCTTTGGATTCGAGTCCCCACGTGGCCGCCAGAGAGAACGTTAGAGTCCAGTCCAGTCTCCCTGCTTGGGGTCTGCCCCCTGCCGCCCTCTCCGCCCCTCTCCAGCCAAGCAACCCCCTCGCTCCACTTTCCAGCCACACTAGCTTTGTTCTTCAAAGAGGACAGACTCCCATCGGCTTCCCTCTGCCCCGAGGATCCCCCAACAGCCCGGTACAGCTCTGTTCCTCTAAAATCACCTCCTTGATCGCTCACCCCCAACCCCCCATCTGCACCTGGCTCCTCCCGGCACTTATCATTCTTGGCACGAATCGTGGCTTGCGGTCATCTATCAGGATTTCTCTACTTTCTTCTGGGTACCACCTGGAGCATCGCTTTGTCAAATGGAGACAGGCTAGTGATGGTTAATTGTGTCAACTTGTCTGGGCTGAGGGATGCTCAGCTAGCTGGCCAGACTCCATTTTTAGGTGAGTCTATAAGGGTGTCTCCCCTAGAGATTAGCATTTGAATTGGGAAACTGAGTTAGAAGATCACCCCCACCTAGGCAGGTGGGCATCTCCCAACCCACAGAGAACAAAAGGTGGAGGATGGGAGAATTTGCTGGGCTTGAGGTGGACCACCTCTCCTGTCCCGCTCTTAGACGTGGATGCTATTGATGTGTCCGGGATGGTGGTGTGTCTGATGATGGCAGTGGGCACAGTTCTGCACCTTCCCAGAACCATTCCCGAGTTGGCAGTCCTGCCTTGGGATCAAACTGTCAATATGTGTCACCCCAACCAAATCCCCAGAAGCAGGAAACGGTTCCCTCGATGCCATCCTGGAGTGTTTGTAACAAAACCCCCGTAGCTTTGACTCTTTTTCATTTGTTTTATTAGCATCAATATATACAAAGTGGAAAATGACTTCATTATTTTAGCTTAGAAACTTTGTTTTGCGTTTAATTTGGGCAAAAAAAAAAAAAAGAAAGAAAATGAAAACTCCCGAGGAGAAAGCCTACCTACCTTTGGAGGCTCTAAACAACTCAATGAAACCTGACCTCAAATGACCCAGTGACCTCAGAAAGCATAGGAAAGCCAGACCCTTTGGGTCAACCCCAAAGAAAAGGTCATTTTTACCCAAGGCTCACGCTCAGCCTCAATCTACCCATGTTTTTGCCAAGTCCCATCCACTTATATAACCATTTGGGTCATGCAGACACTTCATTTCCTGCTGGGCTGTTTGGCAGTTTCCAAAGCTATCAGCCTGAGGTTCTGCAGGCTCTCCAAGGAGCTGGCTTTAAAAGATCATTTTTTAAAGCATGTCTGTGGAACTAAGTAAGGATGGCCATCAAGTAGCAACCGGAATACGTATGTTGGCTAAGTAATTCTACCCTCTACCCCTGAAAAAAGCAGAAGGATGAGTTCCAAGCTGAAGAGGATTGAGTGTGTGCCTTTTAAAGCACAAGGTGGTAGCTGGCAGATACAGCTTATACGAATTAGCATGTAATACACACCATCACATGCATTCTTCGAAGCTTCAAGCTCGAAATCTCTGTAAACGTATTTCCCCGATGTTTTACAAAGGGTAGCTTGTAGGAAGGTTCAGTCCATTCTCGAGTTTCTCAGGATTGTAGCCTATTCAAAAATATTTAATCCCAGCAGATTTTAACATTGATCTTAGAAAAACAGACATGACAGGAGCTGAGGTGAGATGCCTGGTAAATTTTTGGCATGATTATCATGATTTGTTTCACCTTTACATATTACAAAGACACTTTCAGATATTTGAAAAAGAAAAATAGACACCAACCTGTCCTTCAATCACACTATACCTTGTCAAGCTTGTACAGTCCAACTTTCAGCTTAAATAAACTTTTAAAACATGGTTACAGGAGCTGTACTACTAAGACAGAACTGATACACTGGAATCCTGGAAAAAAAAAAAGAAAACAAAACTCCACCTCTCTACTCCTTCCAACAGCCAATAAGAATGCCTAGGCCATGGCGTGGCCAGTTTTAGGAACGGGGTTAAAGATTTTATTTTTTGTCAGTCTGTATGAAAGGCAAACATTTAGTGTTCACATAACCATAGTCTGTTCTAATATTAAATGTCATTAATAGACTTCTTCATTCTGGATGACCCAGGGTTAGGGCTAAGTCAGCCACAAATAGATATCAAAGCAACAACTGGATTCGGGCCCCTCCCCTCTTTTTTTAAAGGGTTTGCATTATTTGTGTCGCTGCTGTTTCTCCAGACATGACCTTGCTCACTAACGGTCTGGAACATTTCCCCTCTGGCTCTTTCACTGAATGGGGTGGACTCTGGGCAGCGCTTTATGGCCTCTTGCTGTGCATCACAAATGCACGCTGGAAGGAGCAAGTGTGCAGGATCCTTTCCTGGCAGAAGGCAAATACAGTGGGCCTCAGATCCCCTGAGACTGAGGGCCACGGTCCTGCTGGGAGGAGGGTGTAAGTGTCTGTGTCTGCAAAGCCAACTGCTCTATTCTGTTTCAGAGGCTTTCTAAGCATGCGCCCAAGACATGGACTCCAGGCCATTGCCCCAAAGGCAGGGCAGCCTGAAAAGTCTTTTTATGTTTGAAAACCGGCTGATGTAAAACAATTCTAGAGAGCATGAGAAGGTGCCAAAGAGGACCCCCAGAGCCACCAGGCTGGTGCACCTCTCTGAGCCATCGGCCATTGCTTGGGAGATGAACTAGCCTCACGTGGGCTATTACTTCCAAGCATCCTTACCCCTTGCCTTCTCTTTACACCTATATTTAGAAAAAAAAATCTTCCAGATAATCACACGCTCACCAGTCCTATTGGGGTGGGGCAAAGGACCCTGATAAAATACCAGGATGCTCACAGGATTAATGAGCTGCTGAGAATCCCTTTCTGGCCTGAAATTTCTCCTTCCCTCCTCACTGGAGTGCAAATCGTATGATGGGATGCCACGGGGTTTTTAAATCCCCATTCCTGTTCCTAAGCACCTCCATGGTCAAGCATTCACAACACCATTCAACATCTGGGCAGAGCTTCAGAGAACAGAAAAAGAGTTTCTTCCTATAGGACCCTCTCTCGAAAATACTTAAATGTAAGGGTCTTCTGAAGGTGCCACCTTGCTTGAATCTCCACTATTTTAAGGGCTCTGGCATTCTAGCATCCCGGGAAGGAATCAGAGCTCATCCCTGGATTCCTCCCCTGCAACTCCACCCCTTTTCACTATACAGGCAACATTCCTCATGCCTCCAAAGCACACGGATCAATCATCACAGCTTGAGGGTGGCCTTGCTGAACACAGTGATCGATTCTGGACCTGGGGGCATAAATTACCTGCTCTTTCATCACTGGAAGAGTGTCACGGAAAAGAACATTTTATCCACTCCATTCCCTTACCCAGCGATCCCCCTCATCCAGTTCTTCACTGGAACCCACTCAAATCGCTCATCTTCTCTGAAAACTTTGCTTTGTCATCTGTCACCTTTATAGAAAGAAAACATTTTCTTAGTTTTCTAGCAGGCAGGGAGGCTGGGGTGGTGAAAGAGAATGTTCATGTAACAACTTTGCTGCCCTCAGAGGGGCCAGGGGGAAGAGGTTGGGGCGAGTCCTTTGGTTGGGGCGAGTCCTTTGAGAAGCCAGGGAAATTGGAAGGAAGGACACAGACTGATTTTGGAGCAGAGCTGTTTAAGTCTCCATGCCAAATTCCAACCCCAGTTAATCCAACAAGAACTACCCCTTTCCAACCTAACCTTGGGACTTAGATTTGTACGAAAACACCATGGGCATGGGTCCTGAAGATGCATGCAATTCGATGCAGCCATAGTTGCTTATGGGAGAGACAGCCTGCTGTGTTCTGTTTTTCCCCTCTTCCCTCAGCTGCTGCGTTCGCCATTTCACAGGTCCTCCACCCGCCTTCATGACTGAGGCCATGCCACGAATTTGGCTGCAGCTGCAATACATCCGACCACACACCTAAACTCGATTTTAAATATAATAAATACAGCGAAGAAAACAGTAAGTCTCCAGTAAAGAGTCTAAAGAAAAGCCAGCCGACACTCCAGGGTTTCCATCATATGCCACGTGGTCTCTGGATGAGTCTCTCGAGGAGGTTGTAGTTGAGTTCATTTTTGTAAGTTCCTGTCTCACATGGAGCTCTCTCTAGATGGAAACTTCATACTCTCTGGTTTCCTGCGAGAGAGAGAAGCACAGATCTGGTGACCCCTTGTGTAGCAGAGAGACTCCTGGCATGGTTCTGGATCTCCAGAAAAGGTGTTAGGATGTCATGCCAATATTTCATATTACATAGGACTGTGGCTTCCTCTTACAAGGGGACTCTCTCTCTGATTTTGAAAAACCAAGCTGCTATGTTGTGAGTCATTCTACAAGAGGGACACATGGAAAAGAACTGAGGTTGACAGCCTACAAGAAACGGAGCCCCTCGGTCCAACAACCTGCAAGGAACTAGATGCCATCAGCATCCATGTGAACTTGGACGTGATTCTTCCACAGTCAAGCCTCAAAGAGAACCTAGCCTCGACTGACACCTTAACTGCAGCCTGTGAGTCCTGGAGGAGAGGACCTGCATAAGCTGTTCCTGGACTCCTTACCTAAACAATCTGTGGAGTAATAAATGGGTGCCTTTTCAGGTTCCTAAATTTGCAATAATACTGTCACACATCAATCAATAACCAGCGCAGGAGCTCAAAGTGGGAATGCAAGAGGGTTAGCAGGAACAAGGAACAAGTCAAGTTTATGCCCTCCAAATACTGGGAGACGATTGTACACCATCACATAGTGAATTTGAAGGGCTCTGATGCTGCAGAATCCCGAGTAGTCTTCTGGGGTCTTGGTGAGGGTCAGCCACTGGCCATGCCTTTCTGTCAGCAGCATCGTAAGCAAGAGGAAATGAAGCCTCTTGTTTTGATGTCCATGAGTTCAGAGCAAAGAGGGAGATCCTAGGGAGAGAAGGGAGACTGACTCACCCCCCGTCTCGTAGATGGGATTGTCGAACTCGGTCTCCACGGTGATCTGGCTGTAGGGGTGGGAATACATCAGAGGCAGGCGGAGGTTGGAGTAGTAGCGGCACCTGGAGAGAGGCCGTCAAGGGGGAGAGAAGTGACTTTTCCTGGACAAAGAAACCTCAGCTTGCTGGTCGTTAAGGTGGGGATTGAGAGCCCCCATCCCCACCCGGAGCCCCGCCGAACCTGGTGATGTAAATGTAGGCTCCTCCCAGCAGTAAGGAGATGATGAGGACGGGGATGAAGATAGCCAGGGCCATGTTTCCTCCTTCCAGAGATGTCTCTGCTGCCGCTTCTGCTACTAAACACACAACCGGTAAGGGTACCCGGCGCCCAGCACCAGGGCCCGCCCTCCCAGCCCTGCACCCACTCCAGGATCTAACGCCGGAGTGGGTGAAAGACTTCCTCCCTGGAGAGCTGTCTCCAGAAGAGAGAAGAGGCAGAGACTGGAGGAAACGGGGCTGGTCCTTTGCAACAGAGCCCAGACTCAACCCTGGATGAGGTGGTCATAGACACCACCGAGAATTACACGCTTTTAACTCGGCTCAGTTGGTAAAGAATCCGCCTGGAATACAGGAGACCCCTGTTCAATTCCTGGGTCAGGAAGATCCCCTGGAGAAGGGACAGGCTGCCCACTCCAGTATTCTTGGGCTTCCCTTGTGGCTCAGCTGGTAAAGAATCTGCCTGCAATGTGGGAGACCTAGGTTCGGTCCCTGGGCTGGGAAGTTGCCCTGGAGAAGGGAAAGGCCATCCACTCCAGTATTCTGGCCTGGAGAATTCCATGGACTATACAGTCCATGGGGTTGCAGAGTCCGACATGACTCAGCGACTTTCACTTTCAACTTGTTTCTTCCGGGGAGGGGCGAGGTGATTAAAAGTTACAATCTGGTTAAAACCCAATCCAAGGAAAGACTTGCAGAAAACTTGCAACGTGCTAACGAAACTCCACTTCAATGGAGAAGACAGGGTTGTGTCTAGAATGGCGGGTCCCCCAACAGACCTGATTACTCAGACCCACCAGCAGAGGGCGCCGGGCAGCCAGGTCAGTGCGCGGTACCCACGTGCCTCATGACACCCCAACTGTGCCAACTCGGGTTTGATTATCAGAGGCCGCGGCTGTACACTCCCAGGTAACCCTCTCGGCCTCACCTGGAGTCCCCCACTACCTCCCAGTAGTCTGCAGAAATCACAAGAACTATCAGAACTGACAGAGGACGAGATGGCTGGATGGCCTCATCGACTCCACGGACCGGAGTTTGGGCAAACTCTGGGAGATAGTAAAGGAAGGGGACCCTGGCGTGCTGCAGTCCATGGGGTCGCAAAGAGCTGGATACACTGAGCGACTGAACAGCGACAAAATGATAATTCAGTGTGGAGGTGAGGGCGGTATGGGGGCGTTTTCCCAGCAAAGCCCCGCATCCCTTTTGGACGCTCGACCTCCGCTTTCCTCTGCCATTCTCTGTGGCCACGTCTAACAGAGCTCGCCTGCATGCCAATCTATAATCCATTAACTGCCACTGTTTGGGCCTGAAAAATCAATTTTAATACCTATGATAAGTGCGTGAGCACAGAACATCACAATGGCATCATGCCCTCTGAACATCATGCCCCCAGGCGCTTGAGACGTTCTCACGGATCACTGGTTGGTGGAAGACAGCAAAGAAAGGGCCTGAGTTGAGACTAACAGCATAAATGCCCTCTTTTTCCAGCGGACTGGCTCATACAGGCTCTGTTCCTGTACACACTTGAGCCCCAGTTCCATCTGCTTGGATTAAAAATGTCATCTGTTGCAAGAGAGTGCCGCTCATGACATGTAATTCCTACCGCCCCAGATTCTAAGTGAACTGCCTATAGTCAGAAAGACAAGTGGCTCCAAAAATAATTTAGAAATCATCCAGTTGGTTAAACTTAAAAAGATAGTTAATTTGTTTCGTCCGTGCTGGGTCCTCGTGGCTGCACAGGCCTTTCTCTAGCTGCGGCGTGTGGGCTTCTCATTGCTGTGGCTTCTCCTGTTGAGGAGCACGGGCTCTAGGGAGCACCGTCTTCAGTAGTCCTGGTGCACAGGCTTGGTTGCTCCGTAGCACGTGGGATCTTCTTGGATCAGGAATCGAACCTGTGTCTCCTGCACTGGCAGGCGGATTCTTTACCACGGAGCCACCAGGGAAGCCCTAACACTTTTTATTTTTTAACAAAATATTATTATTTTTTTCCTGACTTGAGTGGTTTTGGACCAAACCAGATACAGGTTATACAGAACAGAACATTTTACATATGAGAGGGGTTGAAAAGGGAAAAGAAGACAAAATCCTGTATCATTTTTAACATCTGTTCCCCATTAATAAGTCTCGCTTGGTAATTTCTAACAAAAGAATAGAAAACAGGGACTTGCCCGGCAGTCCCTTGGTTAAGTAATCTGCCTGCCAGTGCAGGGGCCAGGGTTCGATCTTGGGTTTGGGAAGGTCCCGCGTGCCATGGGGCAGCAAAGCCCGTGTGCCACAACTGTAAAACCGAGCCTGCGCGCACTAGAGCCCGTGCTCCACAGCAAGAGAAGCCACTGCGGTGAGACGCCCATGCGCCGCAACCAGAGAGCAGCCTCCGCTCACCCCAACTAGAGAAAGCCCACATGCAGCAGCAAAGACTCAGCACAGCCACAATCAGAAACACACACACAAAAACAAGGGGCAGGGGTGAGGTGGGGGGGGTGCCCAGGGATAGCTATATTTGGGGGAAGAAAAGATGGAGGGAAAACCAGGTCACAGAGCATCCCCCAGGGAAGAGGTTTCCCTCCTGAAACCAGGAGCCTGCTCAGCATGAAAGCTGAGGCTTTCCTGGATTTAGGTCCTCAAATAGCACCATATGGTTGAAAAGTTTGACAAGAGGAGCATGTCTTTCTCAGGCACGTGGACCCCCAGATGTTTTCCGCTCGGCATCATGAACAGAACTGGCGTCTGATCTTTCGGGTCATGGTTAGGACCGTAAGTTGCGAATGCAGTTTTTTTTTCTTTACAGTATCATTAGCTTCAGCAATGTGAAGGCAGAATTTTTGCTTAATTTTTTTTTTAAGCACCTGGATAAGGATTTCCAAGGGCCTTCCCTTGCTTTCTGCTATTAGCTTGGTTAATGAGGTGTTTTTCTTTGTGGGACTCACCTTCTAAGGCGTGTTCAAAGCTGTCTTGATTAACTGAAAGAGAAAAATTAGAGCACTGGTTGGTGTCAACTGAATTCACTCTGCTCGTGTGAAACGAAGCTGCCCCCCACCCCCGATTATGTGCGTAAGTCCATGCCCTGCCTTGCTGAAGTCAGTGCTGTATTTGTTTGTTTGAAATCTTGGGCTACTGGAATTAGTGGGAATGCCTGGCCTCATTCCCTTCTTATGTTCTTTAGAGAAGATGAGACATATGAAAGGAACAGGGCAGAAATCACTGAATACTCATCATGTGTCAGATCCTGGGCGTCAAGGCCTTTATGTATATTTGCGCTTAACACGACAATCCTGTTAGGTGCTTACTATTATCATCTCCATTTAACAGATGAGCAAACAGAGGTTCAGAGAAGGGAAGTGATTTCTCTGACACCACACAGCTTCTAAGCGATGGAGGCAAGATATGATCATGCTTGGCTTCCTGGGGCCTTAACTACATAGTTTTGAACTCTTCAGTGTTTTGGGTTCCGACAAAGGCTGATGGATGGTGAGGGGTGAGACAGAAATCTCCAGTCCTCAGCCCAGCCAGAGGGGAAACTGTTCTCCTGCTTGAAAATATGCATTTTTGTGAGCCGTTCTATTTTCACTGTTCTTTTGTATTGATTTGGAATATAGGATTTATATTCCATATTTTCATTCATCCATTGCCTTAGACTGGAACTCTCTGGACTTTGTTTATTCACTATGCAACTTCTTTGGAGGCTGAGGATGCTGGGGGCTAGCATCTTCAGGCTTTGTCATCTAAGTCATGATAACTGAGCACGAAAATATACCCACACAGGGACTTCCCTGGTGGTCCAGTGGTTAAAACTTCACCTTCCAATGTAGGGTTGCAGGTTCGATCCCTGGCTGGCGAGCTAAGATCCCGCATGCCCCGTGCCCCAAAAGCGAAATCGTAAAACAGAGACAAGATTGTAACAAATTCAATAAAGACTTCAAAAATGGTCCACATCAAAAACTCTTTAAAAAATATACCCACACAGGTGGGGTTCAAGGATGAAAACCCCCAGAGTGAAGGGCTTTGATGAAAAGATTGTATGATAAGGTAATGAGAAGCAGTGACCCTCCCAAAGGCTCAGCGATCCTCATGTCCTACCTAATTCCAAGGCTTCCTAATTAGAGCTTCAGTCAAAGTGACTGACTTCCATCATTACCAAGTGATGATAACAAAACCAGCTGAAAAAATTGTGTACTAACTCATTCACCGACTCCAGCCATCTCTGGAGCCAGGGCTTTAGGAAAATGGAAAGATTAAGGCAGATGTGTTCCACCCAAGACATGAATGGGGCCTTGACTGCGTGTCTGGGGGAGGGGGCACGTAAGCTTCCATAAAATCTTAGAAATGGAAGGAGATGTGGAGCCAAGTGTGATCAGTGGCCTTGTGTTATGTGTGTGTGGGGGGGGGGGGGAACACATGCCAAAAAGCAGCTTCCTGGGCTCTTTTCTGGACCTGCCAGTGTGGTGTCTTTGGGGGTGCATGTCTGAAACTCTTGCCAGTTCCCCAGGATTCTGAAGCTGCTGACCCAGCCACTGACTGTCCCTTAGAAGCCCTGACCTCAGTTCAGTTCAGTTCAGTTGCTCAGTTGTGTCCGACTTTTCGTGACCCCATGGACCGCAGCACGCCAGGTCTCCCTGTCCATCACCAACTCCTGGAGTTTACTCAAACTCATCTCCATTGAGTTGGTGATGCCGTCCAACCATCTCATCCTCTGTTGTCCCCTTCTCCTCCCGCCTTCAGTCTTTCCCAGCATCAGGGTCTTTTCAGATGAGTCAGCTCTTTGCATCAGGTGGCTAAAGGATTAGAGCTTCAGCTTCAGCATCAGTCCTTCCAATGAACACTCAGGACTGATCTCTCTTAGAAGCCCTGACCTGGGCTCACCCAGTTATCTCACACAAAGGAAAACCGAAGTTGGAGGTTGGGGGAGTGGGGCTCACCCAAGGTCATACAGGTGGTCCAGGGCAGAGCCAGGCTGGAGCCTGGGTCCCTAAGTCCCAGGGGGTGGCTTTATATTGGTGTTCAGTCATTTCTCCAACTCCAGACCATAAGTGATGAACCTCACTTGTTTGGGGAAGAGGAAGTGCTTTATTATTTCCTTACAGAGCTGGTGGGGTAGGTCTCAAGAGTGGAAACGGAGCAGAGTGACAAAGGCAATTATCTCCCAAGGCAGTGTCTTTCCTGGTGGGCCGCCTGTCACAACTGAGGGGCCAGGACCAACTCAGACCTGGTGGGGTTTCAAAGGCAAGGAATTCGCCATTAGCAGAGGTGGGGGCAAATCCTGGATTTATCCTGTTACCAGCTCTGTGGTTTGGGGAAAGTCACTTAACCTCTCTGAGCCTCTCTGTCCCCTTTTGTGAAATGGCTCACCGATCTCAGAGTAGAGTCATGAGGCCTCCATGAGGTGATTCGGGGAAAATCTTTTTATATGGGTAAAATTCACATAAAATTAACCATTTGAATTCTGTGTCCAGTTCAGGGGCACTGATTCCATTCACAGTGCTGTACAACCATCACCTCTATTTAGTTCTAACACCTTTTCATCCTCTGAAATAGAGATTCAGTATCAATCAAGCAGTTACCTCTCTCTCCCCCAGTCCCTGGGGCGTGCTATCACGAGTCCCACTCTGTGGATTGCCTTATTCTGGGTATTTCCCCTGGACTGAATCCTACACTGTGTGGCCTTCTGTGTCTGGCTTCCTTCACTGAGAATAACCTCTTGCAGGTTCATCCGCACTGTAGCGCAGATTCGAATCTCATTGCTTCTCATGACTGAACGGTACTCCCTTATATGAGCATGCCACCTTCTGCTTATCCATCCTCAGCAGACAGACACTCGAGGTGTTTTCATCTTTTGGGAATAATGGTGCTCTGGTTGTTTGTACCAGTGTTGGTCAGAATACCTGTTTTCACTTATTCTGTGCCTATACCAAGAAGTGGAAATTCTGGCAAGGAAAGTATTTTTAAGCCCTAATGCTGAACTTCATGAACAGGCCTTTGGGGATCTGCTGAAATTATGGGTTCCCAAGGAGAAATGTAGAACTCTATGTCTCTCTTCCCCTGGGGAGAGAATTCAGAGAGAATTTCTGCCTGATTCTCAAAAATGGTATTAATATCTTCAAAGGTTAAATCCACTTACATTGAATGTATTTAGGATACGATTAAGAATCTCACACCTCAAAGATGTGAATAAGTGGACCCAAATCTCACTAGGTGCGCGATGGTTAGAAAGAGTTCACTGATTCTAAAATACATTTCCCCTCTTTTACCCATCTCGGAGACGGGGGTGTCTGTCTTACAGTCACAGGGGTGTTACAGTCAGGGCCACCAGGGGGCGCTCACGATGCCCGCGCCTGTGCAGCCTTCCGTCCAGGACCAGTAGCCTTCGGAGATGGGGGTGAGCATCTCGGGAGAACACCCCAGAGATGACAGGGGAATACCCATCACCCTCGGGAAACAGGTGGTTGTGAGAAGGGGCTGCAGGCGGCGGGAAATGTTTAAGCCATGCTGTCCAGGCAGGAGTCAAAAACAGGCAGTCTCTCCTTTATGATAAAAATCGAAGCTCATTTAGGAAGTAGAACCAAAAATGCTAAGCACGGGGAAGGCACGGTGTCATAGTTTAATTGGTAGCCATTTTCCTTTCTCAGAGGTGTGGAAAATAACGGCGGTGTCTTAGTTGCAGCGAAAGTAGCTCGGCTTTTTAAAGCAAATTTAGAGTCACTGCAAGTCAGTCCCGGCATCTCTGGGTCCCTCGGTCCCCGTGGCTCTGGGAGGGGGCGGGAATCTTTACCTTTGCAGACGGGGCAGCGGCCCGCTCCAGTGGGATGGCTGTCCCAGGATGCAGCGGATGGTCACTTCGCCCATCAGTTCGAAACCCTCGTAGCACATGAAGGTGAGGGACTCTCCAGGCAGGTAGAGTCGTTTGTAGAGGATTTGGTACCCGTTCTCCGGTAACCCTGGGTTGTCACAGGCCAGGGACTCCTCCGCTGAAGTGCAAGCCAAAAGGAGCTCTGATGAGATGACGCAAAGCTTTGGGGCCTCCCATTCAGAGAGCGTGTGATCTGAGGCCAGGCTCTGCAGCCTCATTTCTTTGAAGCCCCGCCTCGCACTGAACTGTCTCAAATTCACCTTTTCCTCTCCCACCTCTGGGCCTGGGTTACATGTGGGCACAGTAGAACGTACTAAGCTGTGGAATCTGGGTTAAAAATCTGGGCTCTGCTATTTGCTAGCTGTGTGACCTCCAGCAAGGGCCACAACCTCTCTGAGCCTCAGTTTTCTCAGTGGTAAAATGGTAGCAGTACCTATCTCATAGGGATTTGGAAGATTCAATAAGATAATGTGCACAAGTGCTTAGCATGCCCCAGAAATGTGGGTACTCAGTAAATGATGGATTTGGTAAATTATGAACTATTCCTCCTGCTTCTCAACTTGCACCTCACCTGCTCAACCAGTCTGGATAAGCCTTATCTTTCAACATGCAGTCCTCATGTCTCCTCCTCCAGGAAGCCTTTCCTGATGCTCCCTACCCCTAATTGAGTCACAAGTCTCTTGGGTTCTTCCTCCACCACAACACTGCCTACACTGTACTGTATATATTAACAGTCTCTCTCACTTGAGATGAGCTTGTTAAGGCATGCTTGAACCCTGTTAAAGCATACTTGAAGCTCAGGGCCTGGTATACAGTAGGAGCAGCATAAATGACCTCAAGATATACAGTAGGAGCATCGCAAATGATGCCTACTAGCTTAAGAATTATTGGAGAGTTGAACTGCTGGTTTAACCCATTCCAGGGCCAGCGTGTGATATAGTTCCTTTTTAGCACCTGGATGGAATGGACACCCAGCGAAAATTGCTTTGCATACAAGACTACAAATCCTGAAACATTAAAACACGTTTATCATTTAAAAAATTAGACTGTGGTAAAATCTATAATATAAAATGGACCATCTTAACCATTTTAAGTGTACAGTTGAGGAGTGGCAAATACGTTCCTACTGTTGTGCCATGTCCAGAACTCATCTTCCCAAATGGAAACTGTCCCCATCGAACACCGACGCCCTATCGCCGTTCCCAATCAGCCCTTGGCAACCACCATTCTCCTTTCTGTCTCCATGACTTTGACTGTTCCAGGAACAGTGTGTGATGGAAACCCCACAGTGTTTGTCTTTTTGTGACTAGCTCATTGCACTTAGCATGATGTCCTCAAGAGTCATCCCTGCTGCAGCACGTGTCAGAATCTTCTTTCTTTTTAAGGCTGAGTCATAGTCCATGGAATATGATGCTTAAATGATGCTTACTCCTTGGAAGGGAAAGTTGTGACCAACCTAGATAGCATATTAAAAAGCAGAGACATTACTTTGCCAACAAAGGTCCGTCTAGTCAAGGCTATGGTTTTTCCAGTAGTCGTGTATGGATGTGAGAGCTGGACTATAAAGAAAGATGAGTGCCGAAGAATTGATGCTTTTGAACTGCAGTGTTGGAGAAGGCTCTTGAATCCCTTGGACTGCAAGGAGATCCAACTAGTCCATCCTAAAGGAAATTAGTCTTGCATATTCCTAGGAAGGACTGATGCTGAAGCTGAAACTCCAATACTTTGGCCACCTGATGCGAAGAACTGACGCATTGGAAAAGACCCTGATGCTGGGAAAGATTGAGGGCAGGAGGAGAAGGGGATGACAGAGGATGAGATGGTTGGATGGCATCACCAACTCCATGTACACGAGTTTGAGTGAACTCTGGGAGTTGGTGATGGACAGGGGGCCTGGCGTGCTGCAGTCCATGGGGTCGCAGAGTCAGACACGACTGAACGACTGAACTGAACTGAATATCCCGTTGACTAGAGAGACCACATCTTGCTTATTCATTCACCCATCAATGGACACTTGAACAGCTTCCCCTTTTGGCTACTGTGAGATAATGCTGTTACACAAACATGGGTGTGCAAACCCCTCTTTGAGACACTGCCTTCAATCCTGTGGGTATATACCCAGAAGCAGGATTTCTAGACTGTAGAGTAATTCTAGGTTTAACTTTTTGAGGAACCTTCATTCTGTTCTCGACAGGAGCAGTACCCCTTTGCATTCGCACAGAGAACAAAGGTTTCAGCTTCTCCATACCAAATCCTAAAACATTTCTTTCCTTCTGGATCTTGCTTTGCTGTACAAAGACACAGGTCTTTACACATCACAGCTACGCCTGCCACCCATGTTTCAGAGAAACCAGCTTTTGTCAACAGCTCTCGGTGCTCACTTGATTAGCGAAACTTCTCGGAAGAGATGACATGCTGTCTCTTTTACCTGAAGGATTCCTGTAATATCTGAGTGATTTCTACAACTCAGTGGTATTACTCTCCAGCTTGTCATCAACCTGACCCTTCAGGCCCTCAGCTTAGAACACAGAGTAGGCGGGCCTCTTATTATTTCATAGCTGGTGATTCTGTTCCGCTGGGGGAAGAGGCAAGTTCTCCTGGCGGGGCTGTTACAGCTTTGTGCATCGGCTTCTTGCCCTCCTCTTGGCTGGTTCCTGGCTTCACATTGAATTGGTCATATTGGGCCAGGTGGGTCACACTATTTCACCCATTTGTGCTTTGTTGATGCTGTTGCCTCGGCCTGAAATGCCCTTCCCCTTCCTATCTAAAGGAGAGTGCAATGGAAAGGCTGAGACAGACCTCAACATTCTTCACCTGCTACATCAATGCTCTTTGTAGCAGGACCTGTGACTCACTTCCAGCCAATAAACTCACAAGAAGAAACGCTGTCACTTCAGTGAGGATGTTACACAAGACTGTGGTTTCGTCTTGCTGGCGGACTCTTGTCTTCGGAGCAACAACTGGCCATGCAGCAAGGCACTGAGGGTGACAGCAGCAAGGAACTGAGTGCTTCCATCAACCACGCAAGCTGGGAAGCGGCTCCTTCCCGTGCGGAGCCGTCAGACGAACCAGGGAACCCAGTGAAGCTGTTCCCCTCCCTCCCCGAGTGGTATCTGCAGTGCGGCAGAGTGGCCAGCAGGGGGCACTGGCAACTCAGAAGACTCCCCGCCCCGAAACTTCCCCGGAATTTTCTTTCATAATGAATATAACAAAATAATTCCCTGAGCACCTTCTATGTGCCTGTCACTGTTCCTGGCCCTGGGGAGATAGAGAGTGACAAAGGACAAATTCTAGGACCTGGAAGCAAAGGACGATAAGGCCAGCAGGAAGAGAAGAGGGAGGTGTGTCCAGCTGTTCTCGTCTGGCTTCATTCAAGAATCACGCTGGGTTATTCACTGAGCTGGCTCTGCCCCCTAAGGTATTTTAATCAGTCCCCCAGAGCATTCTTTTTAAAGTTCTACAGGTGATTCTAAAATCCAGCCAGCAAAGAAGACATATTGAGGGCCGAGAAGAACACGAGAAGATGCTTCACATCGCTACTTATTAGAGAAATGCAAATCAAAACCATAAGGGACCACCTCACACCAGTCAGAATGACTGTCATCAAAGAGGCTACCAATAACAAATGCTGCAAAGGGGGCGGAGAGAAGGAAGCCCTCCTACCCTGTTGGTGGGAATGTCAACTGGGGCAGCCGCTACCGAGAACAGTGTAGAGGTTCCTTAAAAAACTAAACATGGAGTTGCCGTGGGACCCCCGCAATCTCGCTCCCTGAGCATACGTCTGGAGAAAAGTCTAGTTCAAAAGATACATGCAGCACTATTTACAACAGCTAAGACACGGAAGCAATCTAAACGTCCATCAGCAGAAGAATGGATAAAGACGATGTGATCAATTTAGGGCTTCCCAGGTGGTGCAGTGGTGAAGAAGCTGCCTGCTAGTGTAGGAGACGCAGGGTTGGGAGGATCCCCTGGAGAAGGAAATGGCAACCCACTCCAGTATTCTCGCCTGGAAAATTCCACGGACAGAGGAGCCTGGTGGGCTAGAGTCCACGGGGTCGAAAAGAGTCAGAAGCAACTGAGTGTCTGAGCAGGCATGCATACACGCATGCCGTGGAATTCTGAGCTCAGTCACTCAGGCGTGTCCGACTCTCCGTGACCCCGTGGACTGTAGCCCACCAGGCTCCTCTGTCCATGGATTCTCTAGGCAAGAATACTGGAGTAGGTTGCCATGCCCTCCTCCAGGGGATTTTCCTCAACTCAGGGATCGAACCTGAGCCTCTTATGTCTCCTGCATTGGCAGGCAGATCCTTTACTATAAGCTCTTTTAATTATTACAACAACCCCAAGACACATTGTTACGGCTGTCCCCATTTTATATCTGTGCAAATGAAGAACTGTTGGGGTATCCCACTGGGTAACCTGTCAAGCCAGTTAGTGGGAGAGACAGGATTCAAATCCAAGTGGTCCAAGTCCTCTGTTAATCACTGCACCATAGAGCCCATTTTACAGATGAGGAACCTGAGGCTTGGGCAAAGGTCTCTTGTGAAAGGTACACAAGAAGGAAGTGGCTGAGTTGTGGTTTGATTCTCTGCCTCCAGAGTCAGTCTGATTCAATTTTGACCCGATCATCAGTAACAGTGAGGAGAATTCCACATGGGATTCCATCCCTGGTAGAAGCCAACCATCTTTGAAGGCATCTGTGTTTATCTCCAGTTCCCAGAAGATGGCAGGAAAGTGACATGGGAAGTGACTTGAATTTGAAACTGGAGGCCAGGCTCTGCTGTTCGCTTCACGTCTCTAGACTTCATTTTTCCCTGCCTGTTAAGTAAACAGACTGGACCGAGACCTCATCTGTGAGCTGAGATGTGGCTGGACAATGGCATTCCCACTGTGAGAATGTACTCACACTTTGAAATAAGATTGTTTAAGGCAGGTATTTCCCAACCTAGATGCTACTGACGTTTTGGGGCTGGGTAATTCTTTGTGGGAGGGGAGTGGTCCTGAGCCTTGCAGGATGTTGGACAGCATCCCTGGCCTCGGCCCACTA
This sequence comes from Nanger dama, assembly GCA_917880005.1. NCBI lineage: Eukaryota > Metazoa > Chordata > Mammalia > Artiodactyla > Bovidae > Nanger > Nanger dama. Next base: position 12,979,998 of record CAKJTW010000053.1, on the reverse strand, counting down.
GATGCCAGCATAACCTCTCCCAACAACAACCAAAGATGCCTCTAGAAACTGCCGCTGACAGCTGTCCCCTGGGCGGCACATTCAGCCCGGCTTAGAATCACTTGTCTGAGGTCCAAACAATCCTGATGGCAATCCGTGTGATGTCATCCTGACCTCTCCCAGGAATTCAAGTGAGTGGGACCCATGGCTTATAGACAATCACCAAGCTACCCTCCTTCCCTCCCAGCCATTCCTCTCTCTCCTTTGGCACAGGAAAAAATGTACATTTATGGAGCATGTGTGAGCAAAATGCTCAAAATCAGGTTGGTTGCTTATTGCTATGAATGGTTTATAACACACTCCACAGTAGGGGAGCATTGAAACTGAGTGGTGATTAGCACCCAGTGTTAACCGAACACCTACTATATGCCAGACACGTGGTTATGAGCATCTATCTATGGTGGTCATGGTCCATTTTTCTGATGAGGACACCAGCTCTGGCCTGTTTAAGTCGCGCAGCTGACAAGCGGCAGGGCAAACTTGACCTGCTGGATTCGAAGTCCTGTGCACTTCACGGCTCTGCTATGGTGAAGGTTTGTTCCAGTTGGACCTAGTGGTAAAGAATCTGCCTGCCGATGCAGGAGATGCCAGAGACGCAGATTCGATCCCCAGGTTGGGAAGGTTCCCTAAGGAATGGCAACGTGCCCCTGTACTCTTGCCTGGAAATCCCACGGACAGAGCCTGGCAGGCTACAGTCTGTTGGGTCACAAAGATTTGGACATGACTATAGTGACTTGGAGAAGGCAATGGCACCCCACTCCAGTCCTCTTGCCTGGAAAACCCCATGGACGGAGGAGCCTGGTGGGCTGCGGTCCATGGGGTTGCGAGGAGTCAGACACGACTGAGCGACTTCACTTTCACTTTTCACTTTCATGCACTGGAGAATGAAGTGGCAACCCACTCCAGTATTCTTGCCCGGAAATCCCATGGACAGAGCCTGGCGGGCTACAGTCCATTGGGTCACAAAGATCTGGACAGGACTACAGTGACTTAGCACAGCACACACTGCTTTCGTAGAGATGGGAATCTCTAAATGAAGGCAGGCGCGCTGCTCGAGCCTGGCATGCTGGCTGAGGTGAGGCTGCTGGGACGATGCATCAGTGGAAACCTTTACTGTGCCCGCCGTCTGGCCACGTGGGTTCAGTTCCGGTCAGGAACTCTCCAGGTCTCGTATTCGTGGGTTCTGGGCTATGAAGGGCCAGGGCCTCTTGGGGGTCCCTGCAAGCCTCCCTGGAGATTCTATCCAGAAAATCCTAACTGACTGTGTCAGAGCCTCATGACTTTTCGTGGTGTGGTTTATGTCTTCCGGATGGGATTCCCAGGAGCCATCTACCACGCTGCCTCCAAAGAAGGGGGGGTTTCAGTGAAGCCACAAAGTGCTATACAGACCACGGTAGTACTGCTAACCATGACAAAGACAGTAACGGCAACAAATACTGTCATTTTTTTGAGTCTGCTGGGACCGAGGGATACAATGACCAAATGGATACATTCCTGGTAAGTGTGTGACTCTCTGAATATAACAGCAGATCATTTCAATCAGCTGCAGCAAGTGCTGTGTGGCTATAGGAGCCATGGGAGCATGGAGGAAGGAAGCGTGGCCTTGCCGAGGCAGGCAGGGAGGCCTTCCTGGAGGAGGTGATGCTGAAGATTCATTGTTATTCCTTTTATCGACTTGTGCCTCCTCCCACATCTTCAGTAGATCCCAGGCTTCCTGACTATGCCGACTGTGTCTGTTTATATATCACTGTGTTTTCTGCTATGTTTTCAGGGCCTACCACCACTGTTCTGAAACTATGTACTGTGGCACCCTGGGGTGCCACCATGAACTCATGAGGGTGCTGTGAGGTTTTTAAAAATGTGGAGGAGACACAGTGACACCTTCCAGACCCATGTGAACTTCTACTTTGAGGAAGCTCACAATTTTAACATCAGACTGAGCTATGCTCTTTTTGATGATGCTAGGCTTTCTCTGGTTGAAAATCAAGATGGAACAGGAGATGCAGGTGGCAGAGCCCAGCCTGATGCTAACAGGCTGAGAAGCTTGGGAGAACCCAAAGGTACACACATCCCCACAGTAGTAATTGTGTTATTAATTATAGATATGTATTATTTAAGAAAGAAATAAAAATAGTCCTTTCTCTGAATTTATGGGCATTACTTTTTCAAGCAGCTACTAAGTTGTCAGGATATAGCTACTTATTAAGTGGTTTGGGAGCTTCCCTTGTGGCTCAGCTGGTAAAGAATCTGCCTGCAATGCAGGAGACTTGGGTTTGATCCCTGGGTTGGGAAGCTCCCCTGGAGAAGGGAAAGGATACCCACTCCAGTATTCTGGCCTGAAGAATTCCATGCTCAGAGGTTAAAGCACCTGCCTTTGATGCGGGAGACTTGGGTTCAATCCCTGGGTTGGGAAGATCCCCTGGAGAAGGAAATGGTAATCCACTTCAGTATTCTTGCCTGGAGAATCCCATGGATGGAGAAGCCTAGTAGGTTACAGTCCACGGGGTTGCAAAGAGTCGGACACGACTGAGCGACTTCCTCTCACCTCACCTCACCTCACCTCAAGCGGTTTGGAGCTAACTGGTTAATAAGTGTAACTGCTAAGTGTTCTAGCCTGGGAGATCTACGAAACAATCCTGGCATTCTAGAGATTCTGTGAGTTGAGAAGTTTGGGGGCCTCTGTGTCAGCATCTGCTTGCATATAAGAGGACTCGTTAAATGACTGAGCTACATCCAATAACCCTGCCTGGTAGGAAGTAGTGATCCCCTTTTCACAGATGAGGGACGGAGGCCCAGAGAGGGCAAGCTATTTGCCCAAGGTCATGCAGCAGAGCCGGGGGCGTGTCTGATGGCAAACCGCAGACTCTTCCTTCTACCCCCTCCTGATCTGTCTGTTTCTGAAGTGGCCTGGGGTAAAGGAGCCAAGAGTGAGAAGACAGGGCTTTGAGTTCCAGCCTGACCACATTATGGCGTTGGCAGAGGCCGCGGACATCCCGAGCTTGTACAATTTGCCGTCTGCTTCCTGATTCTCTTGGTGGGAGATTTTGGTCAAGAGCAGAGCCCCAGAGCTCTGACTGCAGAGCAGTGAGGTGGAGAGATGGTGCTTCAGGGGTTGACCAGGCTTGAGCTGGAATCCTGAGTGCCTCCTTTGCCTGCTGTGTGACTTCAGGGAAGGTGCTCACCCTCTCTGGGCCTTCTCAGCCTGCTTTCAAGTGGACATATGCACACAGCTCATGCAGTTTGGTGAGAGTTAAACGTGTGAATGTTGGGGAAGGGCTGGGCACAGCCACGGTGCCCATCAAACTGGGGCTGTTTCCCTGGCTCAGCGGAGGAAACCTCGTAGAGCTGCTTTAGGTTCAATAACCTCGTCCTCGTCGCGGACTCCGGAGGCAGCCTCCCCCCTCCTCTGGGCACCTTGCTGCTGAGTCGGACTCTCTCGTCTCACGTGTCATCTCCCGTCGGCCTCGCTGGGCCTGGAGCGATGCTGGAACCCCACGCCAGGCTCTTCTGGCATCTAGGAGGAGGACGGCGTGTCTCCTGACACCCGGCTTGACTCGTGAACTCATTAGCACGGGTGTCAGGGACGCCTTCTCACCAGAGCGCTGCCGATCCCGGGAAAGGCAGCGGCCCCGAGGCAAGGGACTGCTTTCTGGGAAGCCCAGCAGCTGTTGCAGCACGGAGGGTCTTTGAAGACTGTGCCTGATGAGTGAAGGGCCTTTCCTTTCTTTTTAAAAAATATCTCCAGCCTTCAGTATTTTTAAATCAGCATCTATTTTTAGCTTTTCATCTGTAGGTCTCCGCAGCTTGCATGACTCAAGATGCTTTCGACCGCCCGCTCCCGCACTGGGTGCAGTTCACCTTCGGGGCCTCCCCGGTGGCTCAGCAGGAAAGAATCCTCCTGCTAATGCCGGAGACCTGGGTTCAGTTCCTGGGTCAGGAAGACTCCCCGGAGAAGGGAATGGCAACCCACTCCAGTATTCTTCCCTGGAGAGAATCCCATGGACAGAGGAGCCTGGCGGGCTACATCCATGGGGTCGCAAAGAGTCAGACACCACTGAGCATCTTTCACTCACTCACAGTCACTGGGGTCGGGGGGGGGGGCATGTTTTCTGGGCGGCTGCAACGAAGGTCACTAACCAGGGGGCTTAGGACAAAAGTCACTCTTTGTCTCCTAGCTCTGGAGGCGAGAAGCCTGAAGTCAAGAAGGCAGCAGGGTCCTGCTCCCTCCAAAAGCTCCAAAGGTGGGTGCTTCCCTGCCTCTCCCCAGCTTCTGGTGGTTGTTGGCTGATCCTGGCACCCTCGACTCGCAGGTGCGAAACTCCCATCTCTGCTTCTGTCATCACGGGACGCTCTCCCAGCATCTCAGTCTCCATCTCAGACCAAAATCTCCACTTTACTACCACACTTGCTTTTATCGTGGTTGTCTGGACCCGAACCCACAGTAATCTCCAAGGTATGCCTGTATCTGCTTATCCAATGGAAGAGGACAAGGATTTTCTGGCTTTCCAATTGTCCTCTGACAGCAACAGCTTTTACCCGTCTGAATGGCAGGACTGCTTGTTTGTGTGGCCATGGAAAAGGTACATGAATCCTGTTTGGAAGACTTGTGAGAAGTGATAAAACATAGCCGCTGGAGCAGAGAACCATGTCCTTAAAGCTCATTACATCAGATGTAGATGAAGTGAAGTGAAAGTCGCTCAGTCGTGTCTGGCTCTTTGTGATTCCATGGACTATGTAGTCGTGGAATTCTCCAGGCCAGAATACTGGAGTGGGTAGCCTTTCCCTTCTCCAGGGGATCTTCCCAACCCAGGGATTGAACCCAGGTCTCCTGCATTGCAGGCGGATTCTTTACCAGCTGAGTCACAAGGAAGCCCCCAGAAGTAGATGAGTTTACAGTAAATATAAATAATCAACATCTACCTTCCTGTTGCTCTACCTCTTGACTTTCCAATCCTATCGGAGGCCTCAGTGTGGCTCTGGGAGCTTGGGCTGGCTGCGGGTCTGCTTGAAACACACGCACGCAAGACAGCACACAGACAGCAGTGTCGCCGACGCCTCTGAACCCGGGACGGTGCGTGAGGCTGTGAGCCTTCTGCGGAGCCTCAGGATGTCCTTAAGCAATGGGTCCCATCACTCTCAGCACATCAGAATCCCAGGGAGCTTCTGAAACTCAGGCTACATGCCAGACCTATGGCATCCGGACCTCCAGGGAGTTTTCAGACATTCTAGACGATTCCCATGCGCTCCTGAGGCTGAGACCTCCAGACCCCTGCTCTCCACCTCCTTTGCCTCGTGAGAATATGGTGTTATCTTTCCATTCTCAGAGTGACCTTAGGAGCCTTTTTGGAGTTTTTATGGTAGAGAAATCCCCAAAAGAGTTTTTGTTTTTAAAGCCAAACATTTGTTTTGACGGCTCCGTAGAGGAGGCCAAAGAGTTTGAATCCACTCTATTTACTGCCCTGTGGGCTGATTTTAAGCACGCGTGGTCAGGCCGTCTGGGTTTGCCTCTGGCCTCCTGCATAACTAACTAGGCTGTGTGAGCTGGGGCAATGGTTTCACCTCTCTGAACCACAGTATCCTCTTCAGAAGATGGAGACAGTACCGCTGTGCTCACAGAGCTACTAGACAAGGAAGAGAGGAAATTCTGGGAAAGGACTCAACCAATTGTGTGTGTGCGCGTGCGTGTGTGTGTTAGCTGCTCAGTAGTGTCTGACTCTTTGGGACTCCATGGACTATAGCCCGCCAGGCTCCTCTGTCCATGGAATTCTCCAGGTAAGAATCCTGGAGTGGGTTGCCATTCCTTTCTCAGGGGATCTTCCAGAACCAGGGATCGAACCAGGGTCTCCTGCACTGCAGGCAGACTCACTCAGCACAGTGCCTGATAAACTCACTGTAAATCTTAACCATGTGCTAACGTTTACCATAAATGTTGGAGTAGCAGCACCCTCAATCCTGTGAGCTGTGGTCATAGGATGGTAATCATAGGTCATAGGACACATAGGTCATAGGTCATAATCATAACAAATGCTCCCAACAGTGGGGGCTGCCTCCTCATAGCCCAGCCCTCCACCAGTAGGAAAGGAAGCCAGCCCTCCCAGCGGAGTCCCCAGGGGCTCCAGTCAGTGCAGGGGACTCACAGACACAGTGGGGCAGGCGAGAGGTCCAGATGGGGCTGCCGGTCTCACGGCTGTAGCAGGTCAGGAGGGAGCTCCCTTCCAGCACAAAGCCCGGGTTGCAGGTGTACTGGATGGTGGTGCCCACCAGCAGCACGGGGTCTGAAATCAAGCGAGTCGAGTGGTCCACTTCCCCGGGGTCCGTGCAGTACATGACTGTGCAAGACAGATCAGACCAGGCGGGCGTTAGGGCCGCATGAGCATCGGTGTGCAGAGATCAAGAATACTTCCCCGCTTAGTCTTTTCCTCATTTGAAAGACAATGCATGTGGCTGGGGAACAGGCCAGGACAAAAAGACTTGATTTTAATTTTGCTTTTAAGAATTGGCGCCCGAGAAATGTTTGCATCAGGGTCCAAGGACCTGTATACAAGGTTGCACACTACACCTAAGGGTATTTGTAATGGAGGGATTTAGGGTCTGATGACCTAAAGGAAAAAAACCCCAAGACGGCTCTTACTTTTCTCGCAGAATGGGGGTCGCTGCTCCAGCTGAGGTCCCACTGGCAGGTGAGGGTGTCACTCCCCCACGATGTCGTAGCCGGGGTCACACTGGTAGGTGATTCGGGCCCCCCTCACAAGCTCTGTATGAGAAGTGGTTTTCCAGCCGTTCTGGATCTCAGGTAAATCAGAGCAGGAGTCGTTCCTTGACACCTCTTTAAAACAAAAATGTCATCCTTAGATGGGAAGGTGGCCTCTCTGTTGGGGGTTTGTTTTATGAATGTCAGACGGAAGAGCAAATAGAAGATGAGGAAGCCTCTGGAAGTAAGCAATACAACTTCTGAAACCTGGCAGGAACTCAACCTGCAGGGACTCTTCACCTGCAGGGACTCTTCTAGAGGAGGCTTTTACAATGACTTCTTCCCACTGTGGATGTGTGACCTCCGGCCCCAGTCAAGCCGTGGGATGACAGCAGCTCCAGCTGACACCCTGACCACAGCCTCACGAGAGATCCCAGCTCGAGGCCATTCAGTGTGAGCTCAACTCTCGACTCACAGAACTGTGAGACAGTGAACACTTATGGCTAATTTGGGCATGAGGAGCCATCTGTTACATAGCAGTAGGTTGCTCCTGTCTTCAGCCTTTGGCTTCCCAGGCGGCTCCATCTGCCAACGCAGGAGACACAGGTTCCATCCCGGGGTTGGGAAGACACCCCGGAGAAGGAAATGGCAACCCACTCCAAAATTCTTGCCTGGGAAATCCCATGGACAGAGGAGCCTGGTGGGCTACAGTTCACAGGATCACAATGGTCGGACAAGACTAAGCGTGCATACATGCACATAGCCTCAACCTTGTCCTAAGAAATGTCCACAGATCTATGGGCTTGATGGATTAGTCACACACAATTTTTGTACTGCAGATTGAGACAAACACGTAACTATTAAGATAGAAGTAACTATTGGCTGCATTCTTCAGATCCCATTGCCTGCCATCAGTGAACATTAACCACACTCCAGAAAATGCTACACACAGCTTATCATCACAGAGTCTTTCTCCAGAGTAACTCTGTTTTCCTCCTGCCAACCTTTGTTACTAAGGTAGCAATCCAAAGCCTGCCACTATGACTCTCGCTTCAGAGTGCCCACTGCATAGATTTTGAGACAAGAGCTAATTACACCATATAATTAATTTGCGGCTCTTCTGTGCTTCTGGGGGAAGCAAAGCACCTCCTCTGTCTGCGGGAAAGTCATTCTGAGAAACAAGCAATGGTTTTTCCCGGGATTTCATCATGATTTTATTTGAGGGAAGGAGATCTCCTGGGTGTCTGTGAGAAGGAGGGGAGCGGGAAACGGCTTCTAGAATTGCCTGGTGGGGAGCAGAAGCCTCTATTTTTAGGCCTTTGAAAAATCAGCCAAGCCATGGATTTGGGACACAGCTGCAAAAGCTCAGACTCTGGATGAAAGAGGAGAAACGGGAGCAAAGACGGAATCTGTGGTCTGCCTTGTGCCAAGAGTTTTGAGACTGAGAACGATTTGCTCGCCTGACTTATTTTTTTGCATCTTCTTTTAAAAAAATATTTATACTTTAATTAGAGTACAATTGCTTGGCACTGTCATGTTAGTTTCTGCTGTACAACAGCGTGATCAGCTATCTGCACACATACACCCCTTCCCTCGAGCGCCTCCCTCCCGCTCCCCTCCCGCCCCTCTAGGCTGTCACCGAGCGAGCTCCCTGTGCTGGAGGGCAGCTTCCCACTAGCTGTCTATTTCACTCAGCGCTACTCGCTCCATCCGTCCCTCCCTCTCCTGCCCCAGCGTGTCCACATATCTGTTCTCTAAGCCTGCATGTCTGTTCCTGCCTTGTGAACAGTTTCGTCAGTGCCTTTCTTCTAGATTCCGTATATGTGTGTGACTTTTCAATGAGCCAACACGACTACACATTTCCATAGGGCCTCCCGTCTCCTCCGGGGCACTCATCATGTTTGCCATTACTCAGCGCTGCCGCCACGCAGCAGGGCCTCGGCTCAAAGTGTGGCCCCACGGTCCACTAACTGGCTGGGTGGCTTTGGCCCAGTCACTTAACCTTCTGTTCTTCAGTTTCAGATTCAGGAGACCCCCACCGGAGACCCTACTTCAGGAATCTATATGCTCACCAAACATCCCGGGTGAAGGTTCTGGCATGATCTATTCCTATGAAACTTTGTTAACTTTGCTAAACTTGCCTAGCAGTCAGATAACTTCCCTTCTAATTTTTTGTTGTTATCGTTCGTTTTTTAGAAGCTGTGTGATGCCTGTCATGTCAGTAAATATCTGTGAGCCTCACTGTCCTCAATCATAGAGTGTAGACGAGAATCATGACCCTGACTATCCCTAGAGGCAAGGTGGAAACTAATTAATGTGCAGGATACAAAATAACACTAATATGAGACACCTGGACTCAGTGATTTGTTTTGACTAAGACGTGAGTGCCTACCATGTGGCAGGCGCCAGGATTTAGGGAACTGAAGCCATGGCTCCATTTTCACGGTCAAGATCAGCACGATGGTCCAATTTTGGGCAAAATATGTATTGAGTACATGCCACCACTTCCCAGTCTTACGCTCAGAGCAGATATCACTAATCCATCACAGCACCTTCTTTCTTTGGGTCAAGCTGAAACCTCCCAATCCTTTTCTACACAACACTCCAGGGAGCCACAGTCATTTGATTGGAGCTGACCCACAATATGGGGCTTATTTATTAGCCTGGGATTAGAGGAATAAACACACAAGTGACCAATATCTCTTTGCAAAACACTGCTTACTCATCTCTGCTTTTTAATTCCCTTCCCTCCCATATGCTTGGCCACAGACAATAGCAAAACATAAGAAGCAACGAGGAGACTGGGTCTTTGCCTCTCTCTGTGCAGAGAAGAATTATGGGAAGTCAGAACCATGTAGGTTCAGGGTTCCCATGGACAGTTCTGATAGCATCCAGGGAAGATAAGCCTTGGCTACCTTGCACAGCTGGGGTCAGGCCTTGAGATCAGTCTAGAAGCTTCAGAATTCTCTAGATGACAAGAGAAACCACCAACCCTCCCGTTGGACCCCTCTACTGGATGGGACTTGCATCTATGTCTAGTTAAATCTAGACCCAGTGTAGCAAACACCCATCCCGTGCCCATGACAGGCATCACTAATCAATCATGGCACCCTTTTCTACTGACTTCAGGCCTGGCTTCCTCTGAAGTCAACATGGTCTTCAGGCCAGGTAGTGATGAGCAATCGATTGACATCAAAATTAAATGCAAGGCTTCCTCAGTGGTCCAGTGGTTGCAGGGGACCCCAGTTTGATCCCTGGTCTGGGAAGATCCCACCTGTCATGGAGCAACTGTGCCTGTGTGCCACAGCTCCTGAAGTGGTGCAGTTAGAGGCCATGCTCTGCAGTGAGAGGAGAGGCCCCAACAAGAAGCCTGCAGCCTGCAATTAGAGGGGAGCCTCTCCCGTAGCCACACCTGGAGAAAAGCCCATTTGCAGCAACGAAGACCCAGTACAGCCAAAAAAAAAAAAAAAAGTGTTAAAAATTAAATACAGAAATTAGCTATGTATTTCTTTAACAGAAATAAAAAACGGAACTGTTCTCTCTTTTGTGTTACCTATATGTGCCAGGCTGTACACCCCAGGGAAGCACTTGCTGGAATCCTATGCTCATCAGGATATGGTCCTGCTATTGTCTGCTAACGGGCCTCACTCTCCCATTTTTACTAACTGGCTCAAGGGCAGGGAGAGAATTCTATTTGGTCCTGTATCCTGATGCCTCGCACAGGGCCTGGCATGCAAGTTTGTGAACCAAACTCTCTGGAAATAGAGACAATGCATTTGAAGATGAAACAAAATGATACACATAATAGGGCTGGCCAATTTCAAATCGTCACACGAATCTGAGTTTCTCAGCATCAATTAACAAGAACACCTCCTCCTCAGTGCTGCCAAACTGAACACTGGCCGGGCTTTCTGGTCAACCTTGGGCAGCCTTGGAGAGAGTCATTTTTCCATCATCAACCTGAATGCAATTTTGGAAGACTGACTCGGGTACCAGAGGGAGACAAATGAGCTATGACCTCATCTTCCAGGAGGGAGGGAGGTGGGGAAGAAAGGTCTAAGGAGATGCATTGAAGCTGAGTCACCAGAAACTCTCCCTCCAAAGGCAGCTGACTCTGGAGGCCACCTGGCTGGGAAAGCCTCTGCCCAGGGCACTGGCCGGTAAAGAAGGCATGGAAAGTGGCAGCAATAACACTCTGAAATACTCAGCACTGCAATCAAGGGTAAAAGGCCCCTGAGACACATAAAAAGAGGACAGACACTTGTGATTGCTTTTCTGAGAGATGCATGCAGAGCAGGGAAGGGATGGGGGTGTCCACCAGCTGGAAATAAAAAGCAGGGGACCAAGAGGGCTATTTTGAGACATTATTCTGCCATCTTCTCTGTCTGCCAGCTGCCCAAATAAAGTCATATTCCCGGCCTCAACAGCAGCAACAACAAGCAAACTAAACAAAACAAATGCAAGGGACTTATTTTCAGACACAGGAAGCTCCTTAAGACAGCCAGTGGCCAGGGCAGCAGCTTGTATTCTGGAGGCCAGAGAAAGTACAAAGAAAACATTTTGCATCGGCTGGATATGGGCAAATCCTCAAGCCAGTGGGAAGAACCAAAGACGTGGAATCTTGTTCAGGCAGGATTACTGACTGGAGATGTATTATGGCCACAGGAGGAGTTAAGTTCCTGCAAAAATCTCCAGGTCAATAATGTGTTAAAGTCATAATCTACAAAGTCCTGGCATCAACCCCGTGGAAGAGGCATCACTATTTCCATTTTACAGATGACAAAAAGGAGGCTCAGAGAGGTTAAGTGACTTGCCCTAGGCCACACAGCCATTGATGACAGTACTAGGACTCGAATCTGGTCCTTCCGACTAGAGAGCCCACCTCTTAAAAAAACGAAAAAACAATGTATATTTCCTGTGCCAATATATTAAAAAACTTCACATAGTACAACACTCCCCAAAAGACACATCTAGAGAGAATGGTCTTGGCTTGCATCTAAGACAAAGAGAAATAGTAGCTGGCTGAAACACTTACCGATGTAGTTCATGATGAATCCCTGGCCCTTCCCAAAGATGAGCCCAGCAGGGTCCGGAGTGGAATTGGATGGTTAGGTCCGGCGTGGACGAGTACAGCTTCTGGGGGCCACTGTTTCCCAGGTACTGTCCCAAGATGTGGGGCATGACCTCATCACCGTCGTAGATGGTCAGGATGTCACTGTTGCTGAGGTTCAGGCTTGGGGGACAGAGAGAAGAGGAGGAGGTCTTGAGAAGCCAAGTTACTGGCATTCAATAAGACTATTATTTTTTTTTTCAGGCAGCACTCATTTTCTTGAGATATACTATGTGGTCAGGGCCCAAGCTAAGAAGTGGGGTCGAGGGAGCCACAGGCTGAACCTGTAAATGGCATGTGCTGGTCCTTCCTGCATGCAGGAATGGATCTGTGGGTGGACTGGGCTTTCGAAGACTCATTGATGAAATGACCATTCTTGCTGAGAGGTCACCGCAGAGCCAAGCGCTGCAAAGCCAGCAGGGTTGCCTTCGATACTCCTGTCATTAACAACCCTTCCCTGGGGGAAACAAGCGCTGGACCCTGAGCCGCCTGCTGGGGGTGTGACATGGGTCTTCCATTTTTCTCTGATGCAGAACAAGCTGATTGCTTGCTAATTATAACTTGCCTCCTCATATTAAGTGAAATGATCTTTCCACTTGTTATGTGGCAAATGCCTCAGAATCAGCCAGGTTATCTATTATGTTTAGAGGATGGGACTGTGTGGGTGGGGTGGAGAAAGATGAAAGATTCATGGACGATGCTCCAACCTGCCATCACTATTCATAGCAGCATGGGATGACACACTTTTAAAGACCCAAACACAAGACGGTACACTGATGAAGGACAGTTAACAATCGAGGAAGCTCTTCAATAAGGCCCAGAAACCAGTGCTCTGGCAGGAGTGCTGGACAAAATTGATCTCTGATTGTAGGGGTGCCAGATAATTCAGCTTTGGCTGCATCCATCAAAGCAGCCCTGGTGTGTCCCCTGCTTTCCTTGGGTCCCCACCCTAATATTTCCAAGCATTCACTACGTGTTAGGGCTTCCCAGGCGGCACTAGTGGTGAAGAGCCTGCGGCCAGTGCAGGGGATGCAGGAGACACAGGTTTGATCCCTGGAGGAGGGCGTGGCAGCCCACTCTAGTAGCCTTGCCAGGAGAATCCTACGGACAGAGGAGACTGGTGGGCTACAGTCCGTGGGGGTCACACAGAGTCAGACACAACTGGAGTGACTTAGCAGGCACGCAGCATGTGCCAGGCACTGTGCTGGGCTCGGAAGACAGGGGGAGCCACAGAGCAGTGGTCTGTCCAGACTAGGAAGCCAGGGACTGTGGCAGGAGTTCTCATTGAAAGTGCACAGAAGGGAGTCTAACACAGACGGGGGGCAGCATGGAAGCCTCCCTGGAGGAGGTGGTACTTGCTCAGGACCCTCAAGAAAGAGAAGGGGACCACAAGGCAGGCATGCAGGAGAGGCAGAGAGGGCAGTGCCTGCGGCAGAAGGAGGAAGGGAGAAGGGTCATGACTCCCGAAGGGACACACCTGGCGGTCCCTGTGCCCAGTTTTGGGAACAGATGTGGGAATGGAGACTTGACCATGAAGGATTTAGAGAGCCAAGTTTAGGTCACTTGGGTGTCACCTTGCAGGGGATGGAAGACATGAAAGGATATTAAACAGGAGCATCCTGATGGACCAATTCACTGCCAGAGGAGAGGCGTTCCAGGAAACGCCTTCAGTGAAGTTCTGGGAACTGATGCGGAATGACGACAGCCGCCGCCCGCCTGCCCCTCCCAACCGCTCCCCCGCCCCCCGCCCCCCGCCCCACCTCGCTCGCCCCCCCCGCTACAAGCTTCATCCAGTGCCCAATGGCAGTGTCTGCTGCCCCTCTGGGAGCAGGGAGGAGATAAGCAAACTACCCACAGTGGCGCTTCGAGGAGTAAGAACAAAGCAACACAGACAAGGCCCGCTGCCGAAGGCCTGCTTCCAGCAGGCAGGGGATGCGCTCCATCCACCACGATGCCTCACGCCCAGCTGTTTCAACGAGCGGCTTAGGGAGATTCTAATTGCCCCCACACCCCCTCAGCTTCCCCTGCACCCCTCCCCAGGATATCCTCTCCTGAAACACAGTTCTGCGCTTGCTTTGCACACAGGGCTTTAGGACTAAGCTCCCAGACTCTGCCTGTCCCCTGCCAGTTTCCAACCAGATGACAACCTCTAAACCCCTATTACACTGACATTCTGGAGTCACTACCTTCTTCTGCATACAGTAGGTGCTCAGTAGATGCTATGCTACGAAAGAGCCTGCTGGAGAGTCTATTTGGCAACAGAAATAGTAGGGTTAATGTCAGGTTTTGAACTATGGAAGAGCCTCTTAACTCTAAGTACCATGAAAACATCAATGGCTCGTGAAAGCGCTGGCTCAGGCCAGCCTGAAACCCAGCAGAGGGGAGCTGTTTATCCTATAAGCCGACTTCACAGCCAGTTCGCTGGCAGCAGGGGTTTGTGGGCAGTGCGTGACTTCACTTTATTCTATCATTCATTTCAGTGATCTCAGTGCAGCAGAAGCATCTTCCAGGGTGCAAACACCTTTCATTTGAAAACCCAAGAGCAACTCTCTGTTCTTTCTAAAATAGGAAGGAACAGTGCTCTGAGAAGAGCACACAGCCTTGGGAACCAGAAAGGTCTGGTTTGATTCCTGTTTCGACACTTTGATGGAGGGCGTGTGGTTTTTCTGAAGTTCCTTGCCTATGAATTGGGCTTACCATTTCCAGTCTATGTCATGGGCTTTCAGAGTGAGGTAAGGGATGCAGGAGACCTGGGATCAGATTCTAGGTTCACTGATAGCACCTGAGCAGAAGGTTATGTCATGTTGTAAAGTTGTTATGGGCATCATCACCATCCCCATCATCACCACCACCATCATCACCATCATCAGCACCACCACAACCACTATCATCACCATCACCCCCCCCCAGCACCACCACAACCATTATCATCACCATCAACACCACCACAACCATCACCATCAACACCATCACCACCACAACCATTGTCATCACCATCATCAACATCAACACCATCAACACAACCACCATCAACACCATCACCAATATCACCACAACCATTATCATCACCATCATCACCACCACCACAACCATTATCATGACCATCACCAACACCACAACCATCATCATCACCATCATCAACATCACCACCATCAACACAACCATCATCACAACCATCATCAACACCATCACCAACATCACCACCACCACCACCATCACCACCACCACCATCACCACCACCACCATCACCACCAGCACCACCACAACCATTATCATCACCACCACCATCATCACCAGCACCAGCACCACCACAACCATTGTCATCACCATCAACATCAACACCATCATCACCACAACCATCATCATTACCATCATCAACATCAACACCATCAACACAACCATCATCAACATCACCATTATCAACATCAACACCATCAACACAACCATCATCAAGACCATCACCAACATCACCACAACCATTATCATCACCATCACCATCACCATCAATACCATCAACACCACAACCATCATCATCACCATCATCACCATCAACACAACCATCATCACAACCATCATCAACACCATCACCAACATCACCACAAACACCACCACCACCACCATCACCAACACCACAACCATTATCATCACCATCACCATCAACACCATCATCAACATCACCTTTATCAACATCAACACCATCTCCACCACCACAAGCATCACCACCACCACCATCACCATCACCACCACCACCACCATCATCATCAACACAACCATCATCATCACCATCAACACCATTATCACCATCACCATTATCACCATCACCATTATCACCATCACCACCACAAAAATCATCATCACTATCATCACAACCATTATCATCACCACCACCACCACCACCATCAGTTCAGTTCAGTCCAGTCGCTCAGTCGTGTCTGACTCTTTGCGACCCCCGTTCATCACCATCTCTCGGAGTTCACTCAGACTCATGTCCATCGAGTCCGTGATGCCATCCAGCCATCTCATCCTCAGTCGTCCCCTTCTCCTCCTGCCCCCAATCCCTCCCAGCATCAGAGTCTTTTCCAGTGAGTCAGCTCTTCGCATGAGGTGGCCAAAGTACTGGAGTTTCAGCTTCAGCATCATTCCTTTTAAAGAAATCCCAGGGCTGATCTCCTTCAGAATGGACTGGTTGGATCTCCTTGCAGTCCAAGGGACTCTCAAGAGGCTTCTCCAACACCACAGTTCAAAAGCATCAATTCTTCTGTGCTCAGCCTTCTTCACAGTCCAACTCTCACATCCATACATGACCACAGGAAAAACCATAGCCTTGACTAGACGGACCTTAGTCGGCAAAGTAGTGTCTCTGCTTTTGAATATACTATCTAGGTTGGCCATAACTTTTCTTCCAAGGAGTAAGCGTCTTCTAATTTCATGGCTGCAGTCACTGTCTGCAGTGATTTTGGAGCCCCCAAAATAAAGTCTGACACTGTTTCCCCATCTATTTCCCATGAAGTGATGGGACCGGATGCCATGATCTTAGTTTTCTGAATGTTGAGCTTTAAGCCAACTTTTTCACTCTCCTCTTTCACTTTCATCAAGAGGCTTTTTAGTTCTTCTTCATTTTCTGCCATAAGGGTGGTGCCATCTGCATATCTGAGGTTATTGATATTTCTCCCGGCAATCTCACTATCACCAAAACCACCACAACCATTATCATCATCAGCCCGATCACCATCACCACTGCCCTCACACCATCATCACCATCATGATCACTACCACCACCATCAGCACCATCAGTACCATCACCAACACCACCACCATCACCAGCACCACCACCATCACAATCCCCCCTTTGATGCTTACCAAGAAAACAGTAATGATAAAAATCAGCCTGGAGCTGCCTGCCTCCCTGGGGGCAGAACAAAGGAAGAAAGGGGAGGTACTGGGAGTGAGCCGCCCATCACTGGCAAGAACAGATGTTTCCCAGGTCTGGATGTGAACCCTGATGAAGGCAGCCCCTGTGCATCTCCTCAAAGATGGTCTCACCCTGAAAGGGCAATAGAATGCAGCAGAGGGCAAGGTCCAGACCATCCAGGCTCTGCCAATATCAAGTAGACCCCATAAGAGCGAGGAAAAATGATGAACACTCTATACCTTCCATGATGTAACAGGGTGGTGACATTTGGCTGTCCTGTGAGAAAGAAGCAGCCTGGAGCCTCTTTCTCATTGAAGAATTCCTAGCCCAAGGGGCCCTGTAGAGGGAGGGGTGAGCTTTTACAATAAATAATGTTCAGAGCTATATGATTATTAGACTCAACTACCCTTGTTGTGACCAGAAGGCCCATGAAAACAAAGCTCACAACCAGAGAAGCAAAACAATGGAGAAGGTGCATGAAGGACAGTGGGAGAGAGAATGCAGGTCCTCTCTCTTGCGTCCTTCTTGCTCAGTCGTGTCCGACTCTGCGACTCCATGGACTGCAGCACGCCAGGCTTCCCTGTCCTTCTGGATCCAGCTTTGAGAGGCTGGTTCCAATGATATACACAAATGCTGGTAATTGATTTTCCCTCCTGATCCAAAGACGGGCCTGTGTTTCTGCTTGCCTATTCAGCTGTGTTTCATACACTGAGTTCATCCAGGGTCCCTGCCGCTGGGCCTCCCCCAGCAATCGAGAGGAAAACACAGAGGCTTAACGGCGGGTAGACTGGCCACAGGGCAGAGCAGGGCTTTCAGCAGGCGATAGAAGAGAGATGTCAGCTAGATACAGTCTGAGGGGGCACCGAGAAATCAGGATGTCGGTTTGACTCCAGCGCCGGTGGGAGATGGAGAGGTGCTGGCAGGCAGGCGGGTTTGATCTGACTGGAATCGGGTGTAGCAGGTCCCCCGCAGGGAGGATTCCATGGGAAGACAGAGCTCCCCACGGCCAGCCCCCGCCTGCACCAGCTCGCCTTAGCTGTCAGAGGGAAAGGCTTTCCTTGGGCACAGGGATCTTGAGCTCCTGCGGGAAGATTGCAGCGTCTGCGTCTCCTTCGACACAAGCCATCTCTTTCTCCTTCGGCTCTGCCATTGGCTTTTCTCCACCTTTCAGCTGGATTGTGGGGCGATTTGAAGGCTTACTGACTCCGTCCTTGCCTGGCTCTCACCCCCTCTCCCCAGCAGCGGTCAGGTAAATCCTTCCCAAACACAAACCTGGACGCCGTTCCTCAACAGTTGAGTAGAGGAGCAGACGAGGTCTATTCGCCCAATGGAATCTTATTCAACCATGAGAAGTGTCTGGGGACAAGACCTCACTTGGCATTTAAGTAACGCTACCGGCTCAGTATTACCCATTCAAACAGCAACCCCACAAGCTAAGATGTATTACCATTTCCTCAGAGAGAAGGAAACTGAAGGTCAGCCAGGAGAAGCCATCTGCCCAAGGTCACATATGAATGAGACCTTGGATCAAACCTATGTCTGTCAGAGCCCAAGACAGGAACCACTATTTCACACAACATCCCGTGAAAGTCCCACACAGATGCGCCCCCAAAGCGTACCCAGGCAAGGACCTATTGCATAGCACGGGGAACTATATTCAATATTTTGCAATAATCTATAAGGGAAAAGAATCTGACAAAACACGTATAACTGAATCAACTTGCCGTATGCCTGAAACACACACACCGTAAATCAACAACACTTCAATAAAAACAAGAAAGAAAAAAGTGCGCTCAGGTTCAGTCTTATCTCAGAAAATGCAAATTAAAAGTTACAAATAAAACCTGCAGAATGAGGAGGAAGCCTTGTTTCACTGTTCCCGGCATCCCAATATGCCTTTGGTTCACATGATGTCATCACTAGAGTTCATTTGAATACTTCTTCTTTCTAAAGACTCCCCATGTAAAAAATATTTTGTCTCCTAAACATTTTACATTTCTTGGTCACAAATTTGTTTCATCTTGTTGCTGATGGCGTGTAACAGAGTATGTGATAAAGTCAGTGTTATACTGATTACTTGGTCTGGGTGGTTTTATTTTAGTAGAATGAGATTTGTTACAGTTTTGCAAATATTTTAAGAGTCTGGAAAGGATGCTTAAGAAACGAATATAGCGTTTGCCTCGATGGAGGGGGCTGTTTGCTGGGGAAGGGTGGGAAATTTGACTTTCATAGTAGACCCTTCTGTACCTTTGGGGTTTGAATCATGTGGGTATTTTACCTCTTCACAAGGGATAAAAACAGCCCGAGGGATCCTCATCATAGCTTCCACAAGGGTCTAGAGAGCCAAAGAGGTGAGGATAGAACGTAAATTTGAATCTGACATATATTAGCAAGTGTACTTCCTCTTGACCAGCAGAGGGCAGTGTGCACTTAAGCAAGACACAGGCATCTCTCTCCTCTGCAGGGCAACCCCATCTCCCCATCCTTACTCCAACAAACCAGGACCCTGCAAGTGGGGAGAAGGTGGTAGGGGAGCTTTGTAACTGCTGGGCTATAGTTAATAGTCCATAGAAGGCGCAGAAAGAAATGATGAGCAAGCCACCTTGCTTTTCTTATTCCTTTCCTAACAAACATCTGACCTTTGCTTAGCAATCTCGCCTTTAAAAGCCTC
Organism: Nanger dama; assembly: GCA_917880005.1. Lineage (NCBI taxonomy): Eukaryota > Metazoa > Chordata > Mammalia > Artiodactyla > Bovidae > Nanger > Nanger dama. The sequence goes on along the minus strand of CAKJTW010000053.1, from coordinate 12,960,575 downwards.
TCCTGAGTAGTATTCACAAGACGATTTGCGGTAGACAAACATCTTTGGAAATGTCTAATGGTTATGTATTTATTTAAATGTGAATTAGAAAAATATATAAATATATGGTTTGCACATCAAACTTCTCATTTCATGGACATTATCTTGCTTAGAGGAAGCCAAGTGAAAAAGGCAAGCCAATTTAAGGAGGGAAATAAAAAGCAGCTGGTAATAGAATTGGACTGTGGGAATAGCAAAAATTTGCCCACAGAATTCCACTAAGTTTTTCAGCCTTCCAAGACTTCCGTGGGGTCCATGGGGTAGGGGAGGGGCAGGCAGCCCACCTCTGCTGTCTCAAACATCTTTGGACACCAGATCCTTGGCAGTATCAAGACCTGCCTTAGCCAGGCTGGTCCTCTAATCTGGAATGCCTCTCCTTTCTGCCTGACGTCATTTTATAGGTCCCTCTGCGCTTCCTACACCCTCCTGCAACTATGGCTGTGTGATAGCTAGCCAAGGCTTTCAGAAGGCTTCCTCAGAGCCAGGAGCTGTTCTTAGCACTTCACATGCACCTCTTTGTTTTATCCTCAGATGAACTCTCCAAGAAGCATTATTCTTACCCATTTCACAGATAAGCAAGCTGAATCACCCAGAGGTGACGAAACACTCTAAAGCTCATACAGCTGGTCATACAGGAGAGCCATGTAGTTAGAAGGCATGATTCTAGCACTGAACTGTGGGACTCTACCTGCCTATGTCAGCTCTCACACCAGGCTGCGAGCTCCCTGAAGGGTCATGCCCAAGCTCAGGGCTTCACAAAGGTGAAGTAAATGTCATGTACACAGATGAATGATGGTGAATTTATTTATCTTTTTTTCCAGGTGAGCAAACTGAGGCTCAGAGGGATTCAATGACTTTCTCAAGAAAACACCACCTTGCAGTCAAGGCAGAACCTCCACCGGACCGCAGAGATGGGTGATTAGATATACCACTGACTTTAAATAAGGGAAAAAGAGGAGCAGAACCCACAAATGCAGCTGTAAGTGCAACAAAACTTTCATAAAACACTTAGGTATTTTTTCTGAAGGCCTTAAGAAAAAGACTTGTTTAGAATTCTTTTGTATCTAGTCTCTCTTCATGTCCCCTCAGCCACATGGTGAGGAGACCTGAGAAAATGAAGTCCCATTTCACAGAGGAGAAAACTGAGCCCACAAAGGCCCAGATCCCAAGGCCTCGGCTCCTTCACGAAGCCACACGGCCGGTGCCAGGCGCTCTCTGGCACCGTGGAATTGCTGAGGGACCCTTTGGCCCAGGGCTAATTTGGTTTCAATTTAATTTGATAAAATAGCAGGTGGGACAAGAAACCATGTCACCTCCGGGGAGGGCAGAGAAAACCAATCTCTCTGGCTCCCTAAAAAGACCCATTAAAGCATAAAAAACGAGCAGTTTTCTCATTTCCTTCTCTGTCCTTCCCTATTTCTCTGCTTTCTTTCCTGGGGAGATTTAAACCTCCTGGTGATGTCCAGGCTGTGCCCCAGGTCAACGAGACCCCCGGCATCTGGGCGCAGGTCCCGGGCATCAGTGCCACTGAAGTTCCCCAGGAGGTTGTGCCGGCAGCCGGGACTGACAGCTGCTGCCCCGGAGGTTTCGGTGTGGGTGAGACCCCACCTCTGTTCTGCCTCCCTCTCCTCCTTTTCCTCCACTTTTCTCCCTGTCTCGACCAATTCCCCCTCGGATCTCCAAAGAGAAGGAGAAGAAAGATACCCCCCTACCCCCGCCAACTGAACGTGCCTTTCCTCTGGGACCATCCCCACAGGTTGACCTGCCACATCCCTGGGCTGAGCCGATTCACAACACGGCAGGCAAGGCTTCGGCAAGATCAACAAGGCACACCACTCCCAGCGCTGCGGACCAGCGGCAAAGCCCACATTTCTCAGCTGCCTTGCTGGGAAAGCAGAGAGAAATCAGTCTGTAACCACCCCGGCGTTTTTGCTCCATCTTGAGAGGTAGTGTGAAGAGGATGAACTCTGGGTTCAAATCCTCAGTGTGCTGGTTTCTAGCTAGACGACCTTGAGAAAGTGACTTAACCTCATTGATCCTCAGTGTTCTCACCTGTAAAGTGGGGATAATATTGTTGAAAGCTGTAAATATCATAATCAATGCCAGGAATTCAATTAACAGAGCATGTTTTGTTTGTCTGTGAAAAAAATATATTTGTAATGAATTATAGAGCCTGCTAAGGGGAGAGGGTTGTGGTGTCAGGAGATATCATTGAGAGTCCCCCTCCCCCTGTTGCTTCTTTGCTTTCTAACTATGGACAAGGCACTTGCCCAGCCCGGGCCTCAGTTTCTCTAGATGAAAATCTCAGAAAGCACCAATTGTATAAAAAAAAAAAAGAGAAAGAAAAGCAAGAAAGTGTGGCCACTGTTAAGTAGCCACAATTTCCTTCTGCTTCATGCTTTCCTTCTCCCCAGGAGGTCGGGCCCCCATCTTCCCTGCCATCTCCAACACTAGCAGGTAAGGGATGGGGTTGAGAACTCAGGGATTCAGATACAGGCTGGTGAAGCTTGGGTTTCCCACACCCAAGGGTGGCCAGAGGCGGCCTCGTGGCCCTTCCCGGACTTTCCTGTGTGCAGATGCCCACACCACTCCCTCTTTCTGGACAGGAGTTTCTCCACATTTATAGAGTTAGCGGGTGGGACCAGAGGCCTTCTTCATTCTAGGACCTCTGAGTCAGGATAAAAGAGCTGAGCTTGAGAGAGTATAATTAAAGCATAAATTAGAGTTTAATTAACGGGTGGGTTGGGACTTGTGGTGTGTGTGTGTTGTGTATGTAGTGTGTGGTGTGTGCATAGGTTGTGTAGTGTGTATGGTGTGTTATGTGTTGTGTGTAGTGTGTGTGGGGTATGTGTGTAGTGTGTGTTGTGTTGTGTGTGTAGTGGGTGTGGTGTCTGTGTAGTGTGTGTGGTGTTGTGCAGTGTGTATGTTGTGTGTGTAGTGGGTGTGGTGTCTGTGTAGTGTGTGTGGTGTTGTGCAGTGTGTATGTTGTGTGTGTAGTGTGTGTTGTGTGTGTAGTGTGTGTTGTGTGTGTAGTGTGTGTTGTGTTGTATGGGGTATATGTGTAGTGTGCTGTGTGTGTGGGATATGTGTGTTGTGTTGTGTGTGTGTGTAGTGTGTGTGTGGTGTGTGTGTAGTGTGTGTTGTGTTGTATGGGGTATATGTGTAGTGTGCTGTGTGTGTGGGATATGTGTGTTGTGTTGTGTGTGTGTGTAGTGTGTGTGGGGTATGTGTGTAGTGGGTGTGGTGTCTGTGTAGTGTGTTGTATAGTGTGTGTGTATAGTGTGTGTAGTGTTTGGTGTGTTGTGTGTGTGTGTAGTGTGTGTGGGGTATGTGTGTAGTGTGTGTGTTGTGTGTTTAGTGTGTGGTGTGTTGTGTGTGTGTGTAGTGTGTGTGTGGTGTGTGTGTAGTGTGTGTTGTGTTGTGTGTATGGTATGTGTAGTGTGTGGTGTGTTGTGTGTGAGGTGTTTGTGTAGTGTGTGTGGTGTGTTGTCTGTGTGTGGCGTGCTGTGTGTGTAGTGTGTGTGTAGTGTGTGTGGTGTTTATGTACTGTGTGTTGTGTTGTTTGTGCTGTTGTGTGTGTGGGGTTTGTGTAGTGTGTGTGGTATGCTGTGTGTGGTTGTATGTGTAGTGTGTGTGGTGTCTGTGTAGTGTGTGTGTTGTGTTGTGTATGGTGTGTTGTCTGTGTAGTGTGTGTGGTGTCTGTGTAGTGTGTACAAGGTATGTGTGTAGTGTGTGGGGTGTGTTGTGTGTGTAGTGGGTGTGGTGTCCGTGTAGTGTGTGTGCAGCGTGTTGTTGTTGTGTGTGTGGTGTTTGTGTAGTATGTATGGTGTGCTGTGTGTGGTGTGTGTGTAGTGCGTATGGGGTATGTGTGTAGCGTGGTGTGTTGTGTGTGTAGTGTGTGTGTTGTGTGTGTAGTGTGTGTGGTGTCTGTGTAGTGTGTGTTGTGTAGTGTGTGTTGTGTTGTGTATGTTGTGTTGTGTGTGTAGTGTGTGTGGTGTCTGTGTAGTGTGTACGAGGTATGTGTGTGGGGTGTGTTGTGTGTGTTGTGTGTGTAGTGGGTGTGGTGTCCGTGTAGTGTGTGTGCAGCATGTTGTTGTGTGTGTGTGGTGTTTGTGTAGTATGTATGGTGTGCTGTGTGTGGTGTGTGTGTAGTGCGTGTGGGGTATGTGTGTAGTGTGTGTTGTGTGTGTAGTGTGTGTGTAGCATGTGGTGTGTTGTGTGTGTTGTGTGTGTAGTGTGTGTGGTGTGTGTGTAGTGTGTGTGGTGTGGTGTGTGTGTAGTCTGTGTAGTGTGCTGTGTGCAGTGTGTGTATAGTGCATATGGGGTATGTGTGTAGCGTGTGAGGTGTGTTGTGTGTGTTGTGTGTAGTGTGTGTGTTGTCTGTGTAGTGTGTGTGTAGCATGTGATGTGTTGTGTGTGTAATAGGTGTGGTGTCCGTGTAGTGTGTGCAGTGTGTTGTGTTGTGTGTGTGTGGTCTTTGTGTAGTATGTGTGGTGTGCTGTGTGCGGTGTGTGTGTATAGTGCGTATGGGGTATGTGTGTAGCGTGTGTGGTGTGGTGTGTGTGTTGTGTGTAGTGTGTGTGTAGTGTGTGTGTAGCATGTGGTGTGGTGTGTGTTGTGTGTGTAGTCTGTGTAGTGTGTGTGTAGTGTGTGTGGTGTGGTGTGTGTGTGTAGTCTGTGTAGTGTGTGTGGTGTGTTGTGTGTGTACTGTGTGTGGGGTATGTGTGATATGTGTGGTGCACATGTTGTGATCTGTACGTGGTGTGAGGTGTTTGTGTTGTATACGTGTGTGGCATGTGGGGTGTGCATGTATCTGTGTGGTTGTGTGTGCATGGTATGTGAGTGCACACATGCGCGCGCACACACACACACACACACACACTCCTGTGCAGAGAGACGTGGCCCCGGCCCCGCGTTGCTGGAGGAAGATGCTCCGGGCTGTCGCAGTGGGAGCTGACGGCTGCCGGATCTGTCTGCTGTCACTGAGTCCCCTTCATGACGCACCCTCTTGAAGACATCCCCTCGTACAGCCTGGTGTGGCTCACCGCAGCTCCCAAAACACATCCCGTGCGACCCAGGGCAGGCTCCGGGAGGGCAGGAACGGTCCTCCAGGAAGAAACCAGCCGTTCGGAACCTCGAGGGCTCCCCGGGCTCCCCTGGAGGTGTGATGTAGCTGCACGGGGCCCCCCGGCCAGCACAGGACCGTGCTTGGAGCCTCTGCCCCCGCCTGGCTGCCAGACCCCACCATGTGAACTCACGGGTTGTTCAGAGAATTAACTAAGTTGACAGAGGTGATGCACTCTGAAGAGTTTGGCGTGCAGTAAATGAGTGCTTTCTCCAAGCCTCTGATGAGCTAACGCAATGCCAGGCACATGGTGGGTCCTCACCAAGCACCGGCTGGAGAGGAAGTGCCAGGGTCACTGCACATCAGACAAGCAGTGAGGCTCGTGGGACGTCAGATCTAACTGCATCTGAACGCCATGGGCTCCTAGGTGTGCACCAGCAAGGCAGGGGCCAGGCTTGAGATGGGAGTGGAGGGGGTGGTCCCTCCCACGGCTGCAGATGCCAAGGCTGCGAAGAGCTGGCACAGCCGAGGAGTGGAAAAGGGCATGTGCTGGGGAGGACCTGTCCTAGGCTGCGCTTCCCAGTTACCACTCACACCAAGAGCTGGGGAAGGGGAGTGAGCAACAAGGTGGGCCCTCTGGGGAGTGCCCTAGGATGAAGCTTCTTCATCCCTCAGAGCCCGAAGCTGGGGGCAACAGTTGTGTGTGTGTGTCTATAGTGGTCTAATAGAGCTCAGTTTGTACACACATCATGGAAGGAGTTAACCGCCGTCATCATCACAGCTGCCAAGCGAATTACTGAGTGTGTGCATGCTGTCAGGCCCTTGCCAGGAGTCCCATCTTCCCAGGAACTCTAAGAGGTGGGGACTCTATTATTGTCGTCCTCCTTTTAAAGACAGGGAACTGAAGCTCACAGAAGTAGTGATTCATCCAAGGGCACACAGCCAGTGAGGTCCAGAGTTAGGACCTGAACTCAAAACTTTCTTTGTTGTCTTTCAGTTGCTAAGTTGTGTCTCACTCTTTTCGATCCCATGGTCTGCAGCACAACAGGCTTCCCTGTCCTTCACTATCTCCCGGAGTTTGCTCAAACTCATGTCCATTGAGTTGGTGATCCTCTGTCGTCCCCTTCTCCTCCTGCCTTCTTCAATCTTTCCCAGCATCAGGATCTTTTCCAATGAGTCAGCTCTTTGCATCAGGTGGCCTTGTATTGGAGCTTCAGCTTCAGCATCAGTCCTTCCAACGAATATTCAGGGATGATTCCCTTTAGGATCAATGGGTTTGATCTCTTTGCAGTTCAAGGAACTCTCAAGAGTCTTCTCCAGCACCATAGTTCAAAAGCATCAACTCTTCAGTGCTCAGCCTTTTTATGGTCCAGCTCTCACATCCGTGCATCACTATTGGAAAAACCATTGCTTTGACTATATGGATCTTTGTCAGCAAAGTGATGTCTCTGCTTTTTAATATGCTATCTAGGTTTGTCATAGCTTTTCTTCCAAGGAGCAAGTATATTTTTCAATTTCATGGCAAAAAGAAAGCCTTTTCCTCTTCCTGAAAAAGTCTCAGGATCTTTTGAGAATGCCTTCCACATGTTAAGAAGCATCAGGTAGAGAAACATTTTCTGATTCTTTATGGCAGGCACTGAGCCCTGTTTAGAATTTATAGCTGTGGGATCACAGGCAAGTTACTTCACTTCTCTGGGCCTCAGTTTCTTCATCTGTAAAATGGGGACAATGATAGTCATCTCGTAGGGACAGTTGTGTACAGGGATATCATTTGGAGCTTCGGACTAGGACCAGGAGACCTGAGTTCTCACCCCTACTCTTTGTTGGGTGTGGTAGCTTGAGTGTAGAAATGACTTCAAAGCTATGGGGTCCCCTCTGTGTCCAGACCTTTTGTATGGAGGCTCCCAAACATCTGCCACCAAGAAATGGAGTCCACTTCTCGATCCCTCGAATCTGGTCTGGCCCTTGCTTTGTGATTCACCATAGGATACCTATGATGTCGTGCCAATTCCTGGTCTAGGCTCACTCAAGAAGCCGTGAATGCATCTGCTCATGGTGGTGTAATGCTGGCCAGTCGCTACAGGAAGGAGCCCAAGCCAGCTGTTGGACAACGAGAGACCCATGGAATAGAGGTGAGCCATCCCAGGCTATGGCTGCCTAGACTGACAGCCAGCCCACCCCAAATCTGTAAGGCCAGCCGTGGACCCATGGGGCCACCTACCTAGCCCATAGTTGCCCACAGACACAGGAGGGAGTCAGCTCAGGCCAGGAGAACCCCCCTTGCTGACCTGCAGACTCATGAGACATGGCACTAACTTGCTGTTTCCTATCACTGAATTTGGAGGGGGGTTGTTATATGGCAATAGCTGGCTGAGAAGGCAATCTCGGAACAGTCTTTCCCCATCTCTGGGCCACAGTTTCCTCATGTGAAACAGGATGAAATTTGGGCTCCATGAACTGTGCTGCTAGAGATTCCCTAGAGTGTTTGGCTCTGGAAAAAAAATCCCTTCTCTCTCCACCACTGGCCTGGAGGGCTTGCTTTCTATCGTGGCCATTTCTCTTCATGATTTACGCTTGCTGTGTGGATATGGTTTCCCTGGCGGCTCAGATGACAAAGAATCTTCCTGCAATGCAGGAGACCCGAGTTCGATCTCTGGCTCAGGAGGATCCCTGGGGAAGGGAATGGCAATCCACTCCAGTATTCTTGCCTGGAGAATCCCATGGACAGAGGAGCCTGGTGGGCTACAGGCCATGGTGTGGCAGAGTTGGACACAGATGACCGACTAACACATTGAGTGCCTGTGCTTCTGGGGGGCTGCCCTCAACTCTTTAAAAATATATATCAGCGGCATGCAGGAGCTCTGTTTCATCATGCAGGATATTTCATTGCAGCACCCGGACTCTCTAGTCACAGCTGTGGTCTCTCTAGTTGTGGCTGTGGGCTCTCTAGTCGTGGTGTGTGGGCTCTCTAGGTGTGGCTGTGGGCTCTCTAGTTGTGGTGTGTGGACTCTCTAGTTGTGGTGTGTGGGTCTAGGTGTGGTGTGTGGTCTCTCTAAGTGTGGTGTGTGATCTCTCTACTTGTGGTATGTGGTCTCTCTACTTGTGGTATGTGGTCTCTCTAGTTGTGGTGTGTGGGCTCTCTAGTTGTGGTGTGTGGACTTTCTAGGTGTGGTGTCTGGGCTCTCTAGGTGTGGTGTGTGGGCTCTCTAGGTGTGGTGTGTGGGTCTAGGTGTGGTGTGTGGTCTCTCTAAGTGTGGTGTGTGATCTCTCTACTTGTGGTATGTGGTCTCTCTAGTTGTGGTGTGTGGGCTCTCTAGTTGTGGTGTGTGGACTTTCTAGGTGTGGTGTCTGGGCTCTCTAGGTGTGGTGTCTGGGCTCTCTAGGTGTGGTGTCTGGGCTCTCTAGGTGTGGTGTGTGGGCTTTCTAAGTGTGGTGTGTGGGCTCTCTAGGTGTGGTGTGGACTCTCTAGGTGTGGTGTGTGGACTTTCTAGGTGTGGTGTCTGGGCTCTCTAGGTGTGGTGTGTGGACTCTCTAGGTGTGGTGTGTGGACTCTCTAGGTGTGGTGTCTGGGCTCTCTAGGTGTGGTGTGTGGGCTCTCTTATTGTGGTTTGTGGTCTCTCTAGTGGTGTTGGGCAGGCTCTAGAATGCTTGGGCTCAGCAGTGGTGGCACATGGGATCTTAGTTCCCAGGCCAGAGATCGAACCCCTGTCCCTCATATTGCAGTGTGGATTCTTAACCTCTGGACCAGCAGGGAAATGCCTGCCCTCAACTCTTAGCGCTCCCTTCTTGCCTGGCTTTTGGGCTGAGTTCTCACCACCCAAAGTAGCTATATCTGTTTGATGGACAGGAGTGCCCATGGATAGGCACTTAATTTTTAGTGCCTGGAATTAACTTAGCGCAGAATGGGTTGGCAGCAGCTGAAGAGACATATTCCATGGCTATCAATCATATGGTTACTGGGGTTATTATTAGGTTCTTTTATTTATTGGCTGATGGATTGTGCTGGGGTCCATAAACAGGGAGAAATTTGGGGCTGTGCTCCGCAGTGGACTCAAGAAAAGCAAACTGGAGCTTGGCTGAAATTTTTTTTCCAGAAATATACATATATATATATATATATGAAGTAGGTGTCCTGTATATATATATATATATATATATATATATATATATATATATGAATTAGGTGTCCAGGAAAAGGGAGGAGGGCATCTCTTCGAGTCTCACTTTTTCCTTCTGTAAAATGGGTCAAGGGATTTTTCCTTTGCTGAACACCACATTACCATTTACTGTGCGGTTATAATATTGGATTTTGGCCCCAGAGACCTGGGTTCAAATCCTGCTTGGTTTCTTTCTAGCTGTGTGACTATGGGCAAGTGACTTTACCTCTCTGAGCTTCTTGAGTGTTCCCATCTGTAAAATGGGGGCAATTACAACGTGATCACACACGTTTCTCAAGTGAGAGTTAAAAGACTTGAAAAGCACTTAGTGGCTGGCAAACAAGAAGTGCTCAATGAATTTAGATATTGATTCTGATGCCAATGATAACTGCCATCATCATTCATGAAACAGTTCCTGCCAAGTGTTTGCCATAAAGTCTGGCATATAGTAGGGACGATTATTTGCCAATTTGATGCCAGAAACCTTACTGGGAACTTTACATGTTGTTTAATAAACATACACACTCAAGATCTCTCTTTTATTCAACAGATATTTGTTGAGCACTTACTGTGTGCCAGGCTCTGGGGATATAAACAAAATATCCCATTGCGAGGCAGCCACCTTCTGTCACCTTCCTGAAAATGCAGAGTCTGTAAGCAGCAGAGTCAGGCTTCAAAGGAACTCTCTCTGACCCTAAAAGGGGTGATACCCACTCTAATGGCAGAAAATTAAGAGGAACTAAGAACCTCTTGATGAGGGTTAAAGAGGAGAGTGAAAAACATGGTTTCAAACTCAAACTTCAAAAATGAAGATCATGGCATCTGGTCCCCTCACTTCACAGCAAACAGATGGGGAAAAGTGGAAGCAGTGGCAGATCTTATTTTCTTGGGCTCCAAAATCACTTTGGATGGTGACTGCAGCCACAAAATTAAAAGATGCTTGCTCCTTGGAAGAAAAGCTGTGACAAACCTAGACAGAGTATTAAAAGCAGAGACATCACTTTGCCAACAAAGATCCATATAGTATAAGCTGTGGTTTTTCCAATAGTCTTATGTGCATGTGAGAGCTGGACCATAAAGGAGGCTGAGCACCAAAGAACTGATGCTTTCACACTGTGGTCCTGGAGAAGACTCTTGTCTTGGACTGCAAGGAGATCCAACCAGTCCATCCTAAAGGAGATCAACCCTCAAAATTTGCTGGAAGGACTGATGCTGAAGCTCCAATACTTTGGCCACCTGATGCAAAGAGCCGACTGATTGGAAAATACTCTGATGCTGGGAAAGGCTGAGAAAGAGGATGAAATGGTTGGATGGCATCACTGACTCAATGAATATGCGTTTGAGCAAACTCCAGGAGATAATGAAGGACAGGGAAGCCTGGTGTGCTGCAGTCCATGGGATCTTGAAGAGTCAGACACGACTTAGCTACTGAACAACAACTTTTTGACTCTAGAAGCTTCGTGTCTGGCATGCGGCACCTCCGAGGTTGTGGCCCCAGGGCTCAACTCTTGCAGCCATGCTCAAGCTGTCTTTTAGGGCCTAACTCTGACTTGCTGTGCAGTGCTGGGCAAGCCACCTTCCCTCTCTGGGCCTCCTGCTGGGTATTCCATTCTCAAGCCTCTTCTCCAAACACTCCTTAGTTTCCTTATTCCCCTTTTTATGCTTTACATTTTGAGAAAACAAGAAGGAGAAAGAAGAGAGATTTAAGAAATTCAGAAGGATTCAGGGACTTTCAGGCTGGTCCAGTCACTGAGGCTGTATCCTCCCAACACAGGGGGCTGGGTCCAATCCCCGCTCAGGGAACTAGGTCTCTTAGCTGTGGTTAAGACCCTATGTGTTGCAAAGACGACCAAAGATCTCGTGTACTGCAACTAAGACCCTGGCACAGCCAAGTAAATAAATAAATATATTAAAAAAAAAAATTCTGAAGGATTTAAAAGATTCACATCCAGACACACTTTAGGGTAAGCAGTGGATTCCTGACGGAACTGGGAAGTACAAGGTGGGTCAAGAACTAGGTATTTTGGGTGTGAAGGAGGTACAGTCTGGGGGCTCCTGACTCATCCTACCCACCTTCTTACCTATGATACTGACAACACAATTAGAGGGTTCTAATTACTGCTGCTCCTTGGAAGAAAAGCTATGGCCAACCTAGATAGCATATTAAAAGCAGAGACATTACTTTACCCACAAAGGTCCAAATAGTCAAAGCTATGGTTTTTCCAGTAGTCATGTATGGATATGAGAGTTGGGCCATAAAGGAGGCTGAGCACTGAAGAATTGATGCTTTTGAACTGGGGTGTTGGAGAAGACTCTTGAGAGTGCTTTGGACTGCACGGAGATCCAACCAGTCCATCCTAAAGGAAATCATTCCTAGGTGTTCATTGGAAGGACGGATACTAAAGCTGGAGCTCCAATAGTTTAGCCACCTGATGCGAAGAGCCAACTCACTGGAAAGGACTCTGATGCTGGGGAAGATTGAAGGTAGGAGGAGAAGCGGACGACAGAAGATGAGAAGCTTGGATGGTATCACTGACTCAATGGACATGAGTTTAAGCGAGCTCTGGGAGTTGGTGATGGACTGGGAAGCCTGGCGCACGGCAGTCTATGGGGTCACAGCGCCGGACAGGACTGAGCCACTGAACTGAACTGAGCTGAACTGGGTGACTGCTGCCATTCAGGGCATCCTGTAACGCTGCTTGACTCCTTTGTTCACAGGGGCCCCTCGGGCAATGCCCTTCTGCCATTACAGTTTGACCAAAGGACACTCCTCAGAATCCTGCTTGGAGGCCACCCTCTCTGTGACATTTCCATAACCCCAGTGCCCCAACCCATCCCCTCCAGCCACAGCACTGTGCCTGCATTCCGCGGGGCTGTCTGTTTATGGTCCCACCTCCCTTCCTGACCTGTGAGTTGCTGGAGGCCTGGGAGCTTTCCACCTTCATCACTGAGACATATAGCTGATGCCCCCAAAAGGCTGTTCAAGCCAATGCAAGTGGAGGCTATGGTGTGCACACCAGCCCTGGCTCTGTCCTTCCCTAGCTGTATGACCTGAGGCAGCCGCTTCACTCTCTGTGGTGTCATTCCCAAATCCACAAAGCAGTGGGGATCAAGACGGACTCACGGGGACCCCTGGCACCTGCAGTCCTCATTTACAAAGCGCCAACTACATGCCAGGCCCCATGTGATGCGCTCTGCGTACGTCATCTCTAAATTTGGGTAATTACCCCTCTGCAATTATCTCTGCTCACATTAGCACTAATTTATGTAATTCTTATCTCCACGTTCACATTCATTATTGCTCTCTGGGAAGAATGATGCAGCTCAGGGCCCGGCACGCAGTAGGTCTTTCATAAATGATGACTAATTAGAGCCACTATCCTAATGCCCACAGCATCAAGAGATGGGCCCAGCAGACAAGGGGGAGAAGAGTCTCCTCTCGCGGGCCACAGGTGGCTGAGGGCCTCATGACTCAGCAAACATTCCAGCACCTACTACAGGCCACCCACCCAGCTGGCCCAGCAGCGCAAACTCCTTCCCCTTCCCCGATGTGATAAATAATAATCGCAAACACTTAGGCCACGTGAGGGGCCCCGAGGATGGAATTATTTTTACTATCAAAGCCAAATTGGTTTACTAAAACTGTCAGCGGAAACCAAGCAAGATAAATTAAAGCCAGCAGCTCCTGGGCTGCGTGGCTTCCTCGCTAGTGAGATGCTATTTTCTCTCCCTCTGTGGGAGGAAGCGGGCGCCAGGCCCAGATACTGCTCTGCCGAGTGTGTGCTGGGGTTTGCCGTGGAGAGACCCGGGCTGGTGACCCTGAGGGCTCAGCTCCCTCCTGCGATGCTTTAATCCTGTTAGCCTGAACCCTTCCTCTGCTGCCCGGTTTGGGCACGTCCAGACTCCCTGATGTGGCCTTCAAGGCCCTGCCTGATCCCCTGGCTTCCTCATTGGTGTCGTGCCTCCTCTATCTCTGAGCTCCAGACACACAGGCTAGGTCCTCTCACAGGCTGGTGAAGACCCCAGACCCGGAGACATGGCAAGCAGAGTCTGAACCCCAGCCACGTGATCACAGTCACCGTCCTGCTTCTATGCCCATGTGTGTGTTCAGTCGCTCAGTTGTGTCTGGCTCTTTGTGAACCCCATGGACGGTAGCCTGCCGGCTCCCCTGTCCATGGGATTTGCCAGGCAAGAATACCGGAGTGGGCTGCCACTGCCTTCTCTAGATCTTCCCGATCCAGGGACTGAAGCCGCATTTCCTGCATCAGCAGGAGGATTCTTTACCACTGAGCCACCTGGGAAGCCCTCTACTTCTATGAGTTTATTCATGTGTACAGTGGAGATAACAACCAGACTTGCTGCCTGCGTTTGTTCACAAGGGATGTGAATGCCTGGGATGCAGTAAACGCTCAGCATATATTCCATGTTATGGATGAATAATAAGAGAGTCACGCTTCCTGCTTCTGGACCTTAGCGCATGCTGTTCCCTTTGGCTGGAACACTGTTCCCTCCATCTTTCCTATCTTCTGTCTGTTACAGTTCACAGGCAGTGTGCTGGAACCAGGGGCTCCTTCTGGGTCATATGAGCTGACTGTTAAGGGTCCAGGCATTTGGTGAGCCTGTTGACGTTGTGTTGATTGCTTGAAATTGGTTTCACAGTGTAAGTATCTACACCAAGGAAATTGGCAAATGCTGCAAATCAGGGAGCTGCCCCCCAGCCCAGCAGCCAAGAAAAGCCACTGTGGAGCCCTGACCAGCATCCTCCTGCTCTAGAATAACCCCATGTCTTCTGGGTCTGAGCAGCTGACAGGATGGACGATTCCTTTCTGAGATGGGAAGATGAGTCGAAACAGGTTTGGAGAAAGGGAATCAAGGGGTTTAAGCCTAGGGACTTCACTGGAGATGCCTCTTAAGACATCGAAGCGAAGAGGTGAAAAAGCAGGTGGAAATAAGGTGAGCTATATAATAGCTGTATATTCCACCTAGGATTACTTGGAGGAGCAAATTAATTAACACTTGAGAAGAACCTTGCAGACAGTAAGTACTCAGTGATGAAAACGGCTTTCCTCACCACCTCCATGAGAAACGACCTTAACCACTGTCTAGACTTGTAGTTCCTCAAGTCCGAATCTGGTAGGGAGATACTTCTTATAAAGAGGGGGCATTATTTCTAAAAATTGAATTTATATTAGAGAAACACAAATCAAAACTACCATGAGGTATTACCTCACACTGGTCAGAATGGCTTTGTTAAAATGTCTACAAATAACAAATGCTGGAGAGGGTGTGGAGAAAAGGCAGCGCTCCTTCACTGTTGGTGCAGTGTAAACTGGTGAGCCCTGTGGGGAGCAGTATGGAGGCTCCTCCTGGAACTGAAGCGAGAGCTGCCATATGATCCAGCAGCCTTACTTCGGGCACATAGCTTGAAAAAACTATCAATACAGTTCGAAGAGATAAATGCACCCCAATGCTCACTGCAGCAGTATGCACAGTAGCCAAGACATGGAAGCAACGTGAATGTCTATCAACAGTGAACGGATAAAGAAGGGGTGGTACATATACACTCTGGAACGCTACTCAGCCATAAAGAAGAACGACATACCACCACCTGCAGGGACACAGACAGACCCAGAGATGATCACGTTAAGTGAAGCAAGTCAAAGGCAAAACATCATACGACATCACTTATATGTGGGAGCTAAAACACGACACAAACAAACGTATCAAGGAAACAGAAACAGGCACACAGAGAACAGACTTCTGGCTCCCGAGGGCGAGTGGGGTGGGGGAGGGAAGGGTCGGGAGTATGGGATCAGCAGATGCAAACTGCCATATATAGGATGGATAAACAACAAGGGCTCACTGTAGAGCACAGGGAACTAGATTCAACATCCTCCATAAACCATAATGGAAAAGCGTATGAGACAATACATGTAACCCCTAGCCAACCTCCACACTCCAGCCACACTGAACGCCCGTTTAGCCACTAAGTGGGCCACTTTCTCTCACATTTCCAGACTTTGCACATGCTGAACTCACTGTCTGGACCCTCTTCATTTCTCTTCATCACCTGCATATCTTCTTCCATCCCATCCCAGAAGTCACTACTTCCTGGAAGCCCTCTATGATTTCACACAGATGCCTGCTCTCCCCATCATTGCCCTCACCACACTGCACATAGTTTCATGTCCTCATTCACTAGACAGTGAGGGAGGAGACTGTTTCGCCTTTCTCACAACTGTATCGCCAGTGCCTAGCCTAGTGCTGCCACACAGTAAGTGCACAGCACTTTTTTTCCAGAGTTTATAGAGACCAGTCAACCCACTCTTTTCCAATATACACTTTGCTGCTGAGTTGGCAACTATCAGAGCCTTTTCAGTGCTTGGCTCATAGCAGATACTCAGAAAACATGTCTTGAATGAATGAACACTTTACTCCAGGCTCTAGAAGTCAGAGCTAAGAACGGGAGAAAGGGGGTGACTTATCATGGAGGACGGAAGGAGGCAGTGGGCAAGGGAGGCTTAACTCCTGCCTCCAGTAGCCACAAAACACCCATGTTCCAGGAATCTCATTATAGATGAGAAAAGCCAAAGCCCAGAGAGGAGTCCAGAGTCACACAGCTGTAGGTGGAGGAGACGAGAAATTCTGACTCAGATTGGCTCGACCCCGAGGCCACAGGAGGCAACTGTGTAAATCTATGACTCCGGGCAGCCTTTGCGGACACTCCCTCTGCCTCCAAGGGACTGCTCCAAAGACAGTCACTCATAGTCTTGCAAACCATCTTCCTCTTGCCAGGCTCCTCTGCAAAGCCAGGCAACCCTGGAGTTCTGCTTCCCAGTCAAGCGGGTTCTACTTCAGGCTTGTGGGGAGAGCTGACCCCTAGAGGTCCTGTCTGCATCCAGAGAGGCCCTCCCGAACTTGGCACCCAACCACAGGTCTGAGTCTGCTGGCAAGCCCTTTCTTCTGCTTTTCTAGACACCACTGTCTGTCTCCGTACCCTTCTCCCAATCCCTGCAGACTGAGAGAGGGAAAGTTCTGGATGGAGCATCTAATAGGTTCCCTCATTGAGTATTGGAAAACAGACACACAGCCAGGGAAAGTCCATTCATTATAACATGTCTTTTTCATTCGGCTATCACTGTCTGAGCATCTGCTGTGTGTTAGGCTCTGTGTAAGATGCCAGAAGAGAGATAATCAGACCAGGTCCTGACTGCAAGGACCTTCTGCTCTAGCTGAGTGAGACAGACGGGAAACCAACTGCTATGTGTGTTAGACTTCCTCCTCCTCCTGACCATCCTGGCCATCCGGGCCTCTGAAAATGCTGTCCTTGCTCTGGCACAGGGCCTTCAGGGGATTCTCTTCCTTTTGAATATGTTCACTCCAATTCATCTTTACATTCTGAGTTTTCTCAGATCCTCCAGGAAAGGCTTCTCTGACCTTCCTCTTGACATCAGATCCCCACTGTAGAATCACATAGCATCAGGCACCTTTCCTTACAAAGGTGCCTTAACAAAGTTACACTGATGCATCTCCTCATTCAGTGCATGAGCAGACTGAATTTCCTGAGGACAGGGGCTCTTTCTGGGTGTGTACGATGTTGTTTCCCCACCATAGGGACCCTGGTTATTTGCACAGCCCCTGACACACAGGAGGTGCTTAATTAATAGTGGTCGAAATAATCAAGCAGGAGCGATTTCTTCCCCAACTGGCTAGACCTGGGGGTCCACCCATCAGAAACACTCACAACTGGATGTCTAAGAAGATCCGCTTCTCCTCGCCTACGTGGATCTTCCAGATACAGTCTTCACCTTCCACGTAGGGCTCCGGCCAGTTTGGCGACAGCACCACCCCAGCCACGGCAGAGAGCTCCCCACCACACGTGGCTGTAAAAGGCACAGACAGACAGACATGATGCATAAGGAAACAGATATGGCATAACAGCTAGGAGTGTGGGCTATGAAACCAGACAGTCCATACATGTGTGGAAGGATTAAATTCAGACCAGCCACCTGTCTCCTCCAGCTGAAGGCTGGCAAAGGCGGTATAAGGACAGTGTACTGGGGGTTCTGCAACCCTGGGATTCAACCAAGTGAGAAGCAAAAGTCTTTGAAAAATTCCAGAAAGTTTCAGAAACCAAACCTTGAATTTGCCACTCACCAGCAACTGTTCACATAGCATTTACATTGCATTTAGGACATTCCTGTATCATTTACACGGTGTTTGCAATTGTTTACGTAGTATTTACTTTGTATTATAAGTAATCTAGAAATGATTTAAAGTATATGAGAGGATGTGCCTTTTTATATAAGGGACTTGAGCCTCCATAAATTTTTATATTGGGGTAGGGGGTAGCGCTGGTTCTGGCACCAGTCCCTTGCGGATACCAAGGGATGGCGGTCGCTCTTTCAGGACCAAGGACAGAGCCCAAGGTTTCAAGGAACTCTTCAACACACTCCCCCTTGAGCACGGGGTGTAGTGACCAAGAGATGGTGCATTTGACTCACGCGGACCTGAGTTCGAGTCTTGCCTTGGCCACCAAAGGATCTGTTGACAAGGCATGTAAGTTCTTGGAGCCTCAGCTGTCTCCTTCCGGACAGCAGGGAGAAACACCAGTGCAGACCTCACTGGATAATTCTGAGGCGTAACTGGGCTCATGGATGTCAGACACGGCACAGTGCCAGGCACAAGGTAAGCATTCAGTAATTCTCAGTTAATGTTACTGTGGAGTGCCCCGGCTCTGAACTGGAAGTGGAGCTGTGTGGCCGCACCAGGCCCTTTAAATTTCACTCTGTGTTTGCCGCTTTGGAAAGTTCTCAATGTGGCAGAGGCCAAAGCACTAATACATTCTGCTCTGTTAAACCAGCACATTTAATACAGGGATCAATCCCTCACCACGGCAAGGCTATGACTTCATGCCGACTGCCATCTGGGAGGCGGCTGCCAGGAGCCAGGGCTCTGCTCATTATTCCACACTTCCCATGTGAGTTCAGGCTCGGAGCAGCTCAGCGGTCTTAAATACAGAGAAGCGGAGAGGGCAGGCCATTGGGCGTCCATATAGCTGAAGGTTCCACAGAGCTGACACTGTCCAAAGGGTCAAAGAGCACAGCTTTTGGAGAACAGAGAGACCAGAGTTCCATGCCTGCTTCTGCCAGCTACCCTCAGTGTGTTCTGAGGTACGTCACACCACAGCTGCTATTTCTTTGTCTGTACCTGGGATCAACAATAACATGCACCTCAGGTAGTGGGCTTCTCTAGTGGCTCAGCAGTAAAGAATCCTCCTGCCAGTGCAGGAGAGTTCAGTCCTTGAGTTGGGAAGATCCTCTGGAAGGGGGAAAGGGCAACCCACTCCAGTATTCTTGCCTGGGAAATCCCATGGATGGAGGAGTCCGGTGGGTAACAACAGTCCACGGAGTCGCAAAGAGTCAGACATGACTTAGCAACTGAACAAGACAGGATTGTGGTGAGGGTTAGATCATATAATGCACAGAGTGCCTGCAACACAGTTTTTTTTTTTTTGCACTTCTCTTAACAGCTATTATCATCATCATTATCATTAATTAGACTCAGGGTTGCCATGCACTGGTGGGTGGGCTGTGCACTGCACAAGTCCGCACAGCGTATGTAGGAACTGAACTCCACGCAGAGATCTTGTCACCAAGCTATGCATGATGAGGCCTTGTATCTGGAGGAAGGGGCCCCTTTTCAATTTTATCCATTTGGTAATTTTCTCAAGGATCAGCAGCAAACCTGACCCAAAGGAGAGTGAGCCCTGGAAAGGGTTCTAATCCTAAAATCGGTACACAAGCTGGATCTTTTCATCTGAAGGAGTGGAGGGCCCTGGGACACCCTGGAGGGAGGGCTGTGACCCACTCACCTCTGCACAGAGGCTCTGTGTCGTTCCAGTACGGGTCTCGCACATTGATGCACTCAATGATGGCTGGGCCCTGCTCCAGAGAGTGGCCGGGGTCGCAGGTAAACTCCACTATGGTCCCGATGTTATAGGTCGGGTCGGACGTGGTAAAGTTCCCGTTCTGAATGTAGGGCTCGTAGCAGTGGCCTTTCTCAAAGGCTAGGGCCAGAACACAAAAGGGGGCTGTGCTCATGTGGGTCGGGGAGGCGTGTGGAGCTGTGCCACAAAAGCAGGCGCCCCTCCTGCAGCTAGGGAAGCCCCATGGAAAACGGGTACCAGAGCCCTGACTCCAGCTCCTGCTTACCTGCTGAGGGCCCTTGGCCATTCACCTGGCCTCTCTACCTCTTTATTTTCATATCTGAAATGGGAACAGGGACCATTGCCTCCCCAACCCCAAAGAGGCAGCCTTTGGGAGGCCAAAGGTCAGTCTAGCCATGGCCTCTTCTCCAGTCTTAGCAGGCCACATTTCTACCTCCCAAGACCCAGCCCTGCCATGCTTCCCTCAGTCCCACAGCTACAACCCAGCAGAGGGGGTGGCCCCCTGGACCCTCACCCTCGAACCGGATGTTGAAGGCTGAGGTCGCCGGCGGCTGGTTGGACGTGAATTCGATGCGGATGGTGTGGCCATCGCTCAGCAGACCCTCGAAGGGGACATTCTCAGTTTGGAAGGAGTCGTAGAGAAGAGTGGACTTGTTGGCCAACCCACTGTAAACCATCATCCTGGCAGTGTGGAAGGAGATGGGGGTCAATGAGAGGTCTTCAGGGGCCACTGACAGGCAGCAGCGGGAGGCGTGTGCTGTGAGCACCCGCTCTGGGGCCCCATTCCCTGACTCACACCCCGACTCACACCCCAACTTCACCCCATGCTCGCCAGGATGCTCTGCATCACCTCACCAAATTTGTCTCCCTTTCTGCACAATGCTTATCCTAGACTCGTGGATGGATTCTGGGCTTGGAAGGAAGGTGCTGGTATGATGTAATGACCAACTGAACGAATAGATACCAATTATTCATTACTAATACGGGCTTCCCCAGTGGCTCAGCGGTAAAGAATCTACCTGCAGTACAGGAGATGAGAGAGACGTGGGTTCAACCCCTGGGTTGGAAAGATCCCCTGGAGGAGGAAACGGCAACCCATTCCAGGATTCTTGCCTGGAGAATCGCATGGACAGAGGAGCCGAGCAGAGGGTCCACGGGGTCGCAAACAGTCGGACATGACTCAAGCGACTTAGCAGTAGCAGTATTTATTACTAACTAAGATGTTGGATGATTGGGCTAATAACATTCTTGAAACACTGATACACACACACACACAAATACACATGTAATCACAGTCCCACCTTTAAATTCTGAGCTGTGGGACTTTGCACAAAAACATTTTACCCCACTGAGCCTCAGATTCTTCATCTGTAAAATGGGTACAAGAGTGTGAGGATTAGAGGCCAAGGGTCTAGTGTGCAGGTATGCAGGTCAGACGACCAAGTGCTGGACCACTACCAGGCTCTGCCACTGACTCTTGCCTCCTGAGAACACTGTGTGCAGTTAGGGGAGCCCCAGTTCCCCATCCACTGAGGTTACGCGAGTCTCAAGCCATCTTGGGCCTCACTTTCCACAATCCTGAAAGGAGGGGTCACAAAGTCTTTCCTGTCTGTCTTCAAGGGGGCTTTGAAAAGATGGAGCACTCTGAAAACTGAAAGGTATCAGACATGTTGGTATTCATTCTTAGTGTCATTAAAACCCTTTGGCGCTTGA
The DNA here is from genome assembly GCA_917880005.1 of Nanger dama. Lineage (NCBI taxonomy): Eukaryota > Metazoa > Chordata > Mammalia > Artiodactyla > Bovidae > Nanger > Nanger dama. The sequence continues at coordinate 12,939,652 of CAKJTW010000053.1, read as the reverse complement.
CTCTCTGCTAGCCACGGCAGTTTTAAAGAAGTTATGCAAAGATGTGGAAGGGACCAGTACACAGATTGGGTCACTCACTTTCATGGATGGAATTATAACTAGGCATTTTTAATTTTTCAAGTTTGTCTGTTTTGTTTTGTTTTGTTTACCATGACCCATAAAAAGGGTTTATCATATGAATTTCTAATGTCATCAAATGTAGAAATGTTGGAGTCTCGGTCTGTTTATTCCACCTTGTGTCCACTGTGATTCAGATTAGGAGGGGGCTGGGGTAGAGGCCAAGGGCCTCTTCACAATCTTCTAATCCCTCTTGACTTTATTGTGTCTTCGGGGCCATGCCCAGGACTCTTCTTTAGGAGAATTGAAGCCTTTGGCAACAAGGGTTGCTCTAGGGCAAATCCTCAGGATCTCAAAATCCCTACAGTCAATGACACTTCCCAAGATGGCAGTTTTCTAACTATGTTCTCCAGAATGTCTGAAATAGTGAAGAGTTTTATCTCAAAGCTATGTATAGTCTATGGTCAAATGGGCTTGGAAAATTTAAATGAAAATTAAACATTTTTTTCCCTTGCAGGACTTGTCAGTGCCTTTGCCAGTGAATGTGCCTTGATGCCAAGATAGAGCCTGGGAATAGTGTCTCCCAAACATATTTGACCAGAGAACCCACTTTCTATGCTGCATATTATGGGACTGGAGTTTAGAAAGACTTCATTTTGGGGAGGTGGAAATCATGTTGAAGATTTCATTTCACTCCTCTACTCAAAATCCTTCCATGACTCTCTACAGCTTCTAGAAGCATCTGGCAGCCAAATCCCTTCAGAAGATGGCCCACATTTACCTCCTCACCTTTGTCCATCTCCACTCCTATTCTCCCTACTTGGGCTAGCTACTCCATCCACTCACCATATTTTGGGTTCCCTGACTGAATCTCTAAGGTTTAGATCAAGGTCCCATATCTTACATGGAGCCTACTCTAGCTCTAAGCTCTTACAACTGTGGTATTTAAGCTGTTTTTCTTCAGTAAAGTCCATGGACAGATAAGGCTCCCCTTTCTTCTTAGCACAGCGAGTATTTTCACTCCTCTGTGTGTGTGTGACGCGCGTGCGTGTGCGCACGCACCCTGACCTTTGATCTTGATAAATGACTCCAAACTTCTTTCCCTAGAGACACTTGACACTGGTTTTCCCTGGTGGTTGTCAACACCTCCGTTTCATAAACCTTTGCAGGGCTCCACAGAAACACGCAGTGAAACTACAGTGTCCATGTGTCTGTCAGCTCATTTATCAGGATTTCATAAACTTTCAGAAAATACTCATTTTGGTTAATTTTTCTTTCTCTCTGCGTCTCACTGTCTGGTCTAAATGTACACTTGGTTTATTCCCAGTACCGTTCAGAAGAGGCAAACCAGAGGTCTGAATGTTAAAAAGCACTCATCACTGAGGGCTCCCAGGTCTCGCTTCTCAATGAGTCTCCAGGGGGAAGAGACTGGGCATCTGTTTTTCTTAAAGGTTCCTGAGGTCATTCTGATGCTACAGAGAATCCACGCTCTGAAGCCCCTATTAGACACCCTGTACTCTAAGGCAGTGATTTATTGATACAGAGTTGTTCAGGATAAAGCTGAACAGTTTGGGGGAAGTGGACTCCAGAGTTGGGTAAATTATTCAGTTGTCTGGTATTTTCTCAGAATCCTTTCCCCAGAGGTTAATGGTTTAGGTCTGAAGCTTCAAAGAAGCCAGGACACTATAATTCTAAGGTGAAAGTCGGACGGACTCCAGGACTCCAAGGTGCTGGCATTCTGTGGGTGCCCTACCCGTACCCCTCAGCACTCTGTGCTCACCCAGTTTTGGCCAGTTTCCAGAGTCTCTGAGAATCAGCCAGTTCAGCCAGCTCAAGGGTGAGAGGAATGCTGGGTGTCCAGGAGCACCCCTCCTCCACAGTGGATGAGTGGGTAGATAAACACCCCAGCTCCCTTGCCCTCTGCTCAGAGACAGGAAGTCTCTGAGCCATGCTAAATACAGCTTCCTGGGGGACCCCTGTAGATACGAGACCTGACTATTAACACACACTGTATCTACTCCCTTTTCTTCTCTGCTCATTTTCTTGGTGCTTTCTAGGATCAGCTGCTAAATAAACCACTTTCTCTCTCACTATTGTCATCCTGTCTGTTTCCAAGGGAACCCATTCCAACACAGCAATTCTAAGCAGCCAAGATCCTAATTTTCTAGAATGTTCCAGAATATTCTGGAATAAGGTCTCAGCTTATCAAAGTTTTCGGATTCTGGCTTCTGTGCCTATTACTTAGCATCAACAGATGTGCTCTTAGCTAAATCCTGTCTTGTTATCGAAAGTTCCTTCGTGTGCATACATCTGGTTTTTGAATCTCGATTTTCTGTCACACTAGGAGCCAATGTTCTTCTCTCCCATTCTCCATGGAGGCTAATACATGATTTGGGCACAGAGCAGGTGCTCAGGAAACTCTCTCTCCTTGCTCCACTGCAAAAAGGAGAAGGGATGAGGCAGTGAAAGTAGGGGGACTCCCTTCCTGCCTCTCCCCCTCCCCTGCTGTGTGACTGGGGCAAGTCTCTTCCCCTCTGTGTGCCCTGGTTTCCTTATGTGTAAAAGGAAGAGATCAAAACTGATGGTTTATAATATCCTCGCCTCCCTCCCCAGCTCTTCCTTTCTTGACCTCCGTGAGCCAACAATTTAGCCATTTCAAGACTCCAAATCCCAAGCCACATCCTAACAGCCTGGGAAGGCATGAGGCCGCCGGGGACCCTCAGGGGTTTACCTGTCCTTCTCGTGCAGTGCCAGCCTCTCAAAGTGCAGGTGTAGCTTCTGGCCCTCTGGAGCTTCGATCGTCCACACGCAGAACTGGCTCCCACTGGCATTTGCAGAGTGACTTGGGGACAGGACGCGGCCGATGGTGGCGTTGTGCACAGCCCCTCCACAAGGGGCTGGAGCCAGACGGTAGGGGTGGGTGGGCAACGACAGGATCACAGAGAGACAGAGAGGTGGAGGGGAGGATGAGTGTGTGTTTTATCCTTCTTTGACCCCAACCCCTTAGGAAGAGGAAGAGCGTGGGAAGTCCCCTTCTCCGGAGACAGGTTCGTCCTGTTTGACAGGAGATCCAGTCCCACGACTGGAACCACTGCCCCGTGCATCCACGGCAGGGAATCAATGACTGTGCCAAAATGCACTGGCTGTGCCCTGGTTCTCAGTTACAAAATGGTAATCAAGAAGGACATAAACAGGCAGTTCTCCAAAGAAGAAGTCGCTTTTAGTACTTAGTTAAGCACTCAAAAAATTCAGCCTAACAATAAAAGAAATGCAAATCTGAACTATATTCTATCTCCGTCCACCTAATTGGCCCAGATAAAGAGCAGCACTAAACGGGGAGCGCCATCTTCAGTGATGAGAAATGGTTGCTCTCATTCAGGCCTGGTTACAATACAAATTGCTATGACCTTTCAGGAGGGAAATCTGATGAAAAATGTGGAAAATGTGTTTAAACACTTTGACCTGGTAATTAAGGTTCTGGGGGCTTATGTCAAAAAAAGATTTAGAGAGTTTCACAAAAATGTATGAATGATGATGTTCACTGTTTGATTGCTTCTAAGAGCAAAACGCTGAGAAATAACACGAATGTCCATTACAGACGCTTGATGAAATGCATGCTATTCATATAGTTTTAAAAACCTTGTTATCAAAGAGTACTTCAGAGTACAGGGAAATACTCACTGTATTTTAAGTGGGGGAAAGAAAAGCTAGAAAATGGTCTGCCACACCTATTTCCATAAGCTATATGCAAAGATCAATTGAGATCAGGGGTATAAAAATGATTTGTCAGACTCTTCAGCACTTTTCTATTTCTTGGAAATATTTTTTTTTAACCAGAGTCATATATTACTTTTATCATAAAAATCTAACATACATGAAAAAATGGTTTGTGAACTGAGAAGAGTTCTGCAAATGTTGGGAGCTAGTTTTATTCTTAGAAGATATTTGGCTCTCATTAAATGTTTATTGAATGACTTCATGACTAATAAAGAATTGCAGAGATGAGGAAGGCCGATAGCTCCCTTGCCTGCTCTGGTTTCTGCTGTGACTTACAGCAAAGATGTTGCTAGAAGATGTGCACTTTTTTCAGGACCACGGACAGAGTACCGGGTTCCCCCATCTCTCCACTCTTGCTTCCTGTCGCAAAGTGGAGGTTCCAATCTGCCCGGTGTCACTTACCTGCTGTGGATCTAGCACATGCCACTGAGCTCTCTCAACCTCTCATAAAGCGGTAATAATAATCCCACCCTCCTTATGGACTGAGGTGAGACATGAAACACTGTGTGGAGAAGGCTTGGCGCCATCCCTGGCACAGAGTAGGTGCTCAGAACTCAGGCAGCCTTATTGCCCTACAGCCCAGGGGCCAAGGAGATGGACGAGCTGTCTCTGGTGGGGGGCTCCAGCCATCTGTCCTCTCTGAGCGGCTGCTCATTTGCTGCCTCTCTGCTCCCCTTCCTTGCCTTATTAAGCCGACTGATGACTCTGTTTGGCTTCAATTTGCCAGCCATGGCTCCCCATCCATCTTTCTTAGCACAAATTGAGGCTTAATTTCTCTCTGATTTCATACATAGATAAAAATTAACTTGAGGGAGGCATAGAGACCAACTGTCCTATGGTTTGGATTTTTCTTTTCTTTGTTTAAAAACACACACACACACACACAAAATTCTGAACAGCCTTGAGAGAACAATACTGCAATAATTAAATCTCAGGATTTACCATCAGCTCTCATTTGCATCTTGAATTCTAGTGACTACAAATGCCTGGAGGGCAGGAATGACATTTTTCTTATTCCCAGTATCTTGTTTGTACATGGCTCATGGCATGTACTGAGCACACAGTAGGTGCTCAGTTAATGTGAGCAGTCTGTACTCTCCTGGCCACGGTCAGGACTTTTGAGAATCTAACAGAATCTGTCTGCTCTCTCGATAACCGAGGATGGTCAAGGTTGCGGCCACTGGTGCAGAGAGTGTAGTATAGTGCGCTTCTCAGCCTAGATGTGCAGCACATGAACCACAAAAAGAGCAAGCTAACTGTAGATTTTTGATTCGCTTGGTTTTGTGTGGGGCCCAGGATTATGAACTTCTAATAATCTCACCAGTCTGCACTTTAAATAGTGAATGTGTAAGTGAAACAGCTCAAGAGAGAAGGACTCTAGGTCCAGTTCAATTTCTATCTGGTGACTTTGAGGAAGAAACTTCACCTCCACGAGCCTCCGTTTCCTCATCTGTGAAGTGGGGATAATGGTTCACACCATGTAGGCCTGCTGTGAGGATTCATCACAGCCCTGGCATGGAGTGCGCTCATGATATGGCAGCGGTCACCAAAAGCTCAAGAAACAACAACTAGGAAAAAAGCCCGTAAATTAGACTCTGTCAAAATTGAGGACACTAAGGGGGTGACAAACTATGAGATGGTTGGACGGTATCACCGACTCAACGGACAAGAGTTTGAGCAAACTCTGGGAGACAGTGAAGGACAGGGAAGTCTGGTGTACTGCAGTCCATGGGGTCACAAAGAGTTGGACACGACTTAGCAACTGAACAACAAAAAGCACACTATTGAGAAGCAAAAGACAACCCACAGAGTGGGAGAAAATATTTGCAAATCATATATCTAATAAGAGCCTAGTAATTAGAAAACATAAAGAATTCTTACAACTCAAGAAAAAGACAACTAAATTTTAAAAATGGGCAAAGGACTTGAACAAACTTTTCTCCCAGAAGATACACAAATGGCCGACAAGCATATGAAAAGCTGATCAATGTCATCAGCCACTGGGAAAACGTAGAGTCACACTGGGACACCTTCACACGCACTAGGATGGCGGTCAGAATAAAAAGAAGACAAGGAAAAGAAGTGCTGGTGAGGATGTGGAGAAACTGGTAGCTTCATACACGGCTGGAGGAAAGGACATGTGCAGCCAGTGGAAAACCCTTTGCCGGGTCCTTCGAAACTGAAACGTGGAATTGCCACGAGACCCAGCAACTCCACTTGCGTGTATATACCCAAGAGAACATATGTCCACTTCAAAACGTTCACACGTGTTCATAGCAGCGCTATTCGTAACACCTCCAAAGTCCAAAACAACCTGAATGTCCCCCAATAAGGGAACAGGTAAAATGTGGTCTATATAATGGAATATTATTCAGCCATCAAAAAGAATGAACTTCTGATACATGCTACTGTATGGATGAACCTTGAGAACACCATGCTGAGGGAAAGAAGCTGGATTCAAAATATCACATAACGTACGACCCCAGGCATCTGAAGTGTCCAGGATAGGTGAATCTGTAGAGACAGAGCAGGGGCTGGGCACAGGGGAAACAGGGAGAGAGTGCAGATGGGTCCAGAGTGTCCTTTAGGGGCTGATGCGGGAAGTGGCGACGGCTACACAGCACTCTGAACGTCCTAAATGTCACTAATGGTCACTTTTACGTCACGTGTATTTTTATCATGTAACAAAACCGGCAGCCACCACATTTTTGGAGCAGACTCTTTCCTAAGGTCAGTCTTAACACCACGGGCTTCCCTTGTAGCTCAGACAGTAAAGCACCTGCCTGCAATGCGTGAGGCCCAGGTCGGGAAGATCCCCTGGAGGAGGGCACGGCAGCCCACTCCAGTATGCTCGCCTGGAGAATTCCACAGACAGAAAAGCCGAGCAGACTACAGCCCGTGGGGTCGCAGAGAGTTGGACGTGACTGAGCTACACTTTCCCTTTCACCCCCTGGGGGCTGGTCTCTCCTCTCTTGGGAGACCACCCATGGCGGGTCCGGCTGAGGCTGGCATGTACCTGAGCAGACGGGCTCCCGGCTGCTCCAGTGGGGCTTGGAGGCATTGATGCACGTCAGCGTCTTGGCGCCCTGGAGCTCGTAGCCCAGGTGGCAGTGGAAGTGGGCCTCTCCGCCCGAGTGCAGGTCCATCACCGTGACGTCCCCGAAGTCAGGCCGGCGGGGGAAGCTGCAGCTCAGCATGAAGGCTGGGGAGAGATGCCGGGGCAGACAGCCGTCTCAGAGCGGGAGACGGAGAACGCGACCCACATCCCGGGAGCTGGTTTGTGCTGAGGAGAAAAGATGAGGACCCCAGGGACTCCGAGTGCTAAAGGAGTGTATTTTTGTGACTTGAGTTGATCACGTGCTGCTAAGACTGCTGGATGAGTGCTTTTCTCTGGGCTCCAAGCTCACCCCCGCCCCCCACCCTGCCTAACCGGAGACAGCAGGTTTGGGGTGTCCCCACCCCTCCCCGGAGCCTCTCTCCATGTGCAGACAGAACTACTTTCTCCTTGAGCACAGGAAGGGCGGGATCACCCAGGAAGGTTAGTCCCACCCACACGTGCAGCTTAAGTGTCTGTTAAAAATGCAGGCTTTGGGGCCAGGGTTAGGAGAACCAGTTCTTTAGGAAATGCTGAGGATGTGAGAGCTGGAACTAAGTCCCGGGAGGTCAGGGCTTGGGCTGTGGAAGAGACTGATGTGAATTTATGTTCTCTTACTCCATCACGTAAAAACCGGGTGACCTTGGGAAGTGAACAGTGCCCTGAACCCACTCTCCTCCCCTAGGACTGTCCCTATTGCACGGGGGGGGGCGGAAAGGATTAACTTGGCAAACACCAGAGAAGAGCCTCCTTAGGCCAACTGCAGTGGACAGAGCTTGCCGATGGAGTGGCAGAAGGGTGCCGTGGCCACGCTGAGCTCCTCAAGTTTTATTTTCACAAGAGAATGCGGAGTCCATCCCTGGATTGTGGTCTGATCTCTCCTGCAGCTGAGGATTCCTGCATTCCCGGTACTCATGAGGAGACTGAATTCAAGTTCATGGCTCAATGAGCTATTTTTCCCCCATTTTTTAATTAACAAAGACAACAGACGCTTGTCTGCATACTGAGAAGGTGCGAGGGAACGGATACTCCTGTATACAGCCATCCATCTGTTTCAGAAACAACCAAGGGAAATTTTTAAATGAAGTATTTTTCCAGACATTTGGTCAATGTGACGTAAATGTGGATGGCTGTTGATTTCCCGAGGTGTGGCGAAGGGCGCCCCCTCCCTGGCAGATACTTGGCTCCTATCCAGGAGAGCTCCCAGGAAGGAAGCGTCCCAGGGGGCGGGGGGAAAATGGGATGACACTGAAGGAGAGAGGGAAGGAAGAGAGAAGAGGGGGGTGGGAATGAGGCAAGGGAGAGGAGCAAGGAAAGAAATGAAGGAAGCTGGGACTTCCCAGATAGACCAGTGGTTAACACTCAGCACTTTCAATGCAGAAGGCCGTGGGTTCAAGCCTTGTTTGGGGAACTAAGAACCCATATGCTTTGCGATGCAACCAAAGAAATGAAAAGAAAGAAAAGAGGGAAGAGAAGAGAGGGACAAGGTAAATAGAAAACAAAAGGAGACCAGAAGCAGACAAATACAAAAGAAAGTAGAGAAGGAAAAAAAGCAAGGGACCCTGGCAGCAGAGGCTCCCTCCCAGAAGCCCGTGGGCCTTCATGGGATTGGTGTCAGATTCAGGGGCCATGAACTTCAATGGGAAAAGGGGGCTTGCTTATTCTTCACTGAACAGGTTCAAGGTAACTGCAAAGGTAGATGACAAACTGTTACACAGTCATGGTACCTGTGGCTTTGTCACCAAGGGAATCTGATATGTTCACATCAAAATGAATATCTTGACATATTTCTTATGCTCCTTTGAAATTACAGTAATTATCAGAGCCACTGGGAAATATGATTTAATGTGTTAATAAAGAAGCACATAGATTATGATATCATAGATCAGAACAGTGTTTTGACAAGTGCTGTTCAATATGAACGGCTTCCTTTTGAATTGTATATATTTTATTTTATGCTCTTAAAAACACGAATCTAAGGGACTTCCCTGGTGGTCCAGTGGTTAAGAATCCACCCTGCAATGCAGGGAAGCTGGGGCTGAACCCTGGTCAGGGAACCAAGACCCCATATGTCTCGGGACAACCAAACCCGCATGCAGCAACTAGAGTCTACCTGCCAGAATGGATGAGCCGGCACATCGCGATGAAGATCCCGTGTGCCGCAGCTAAGACGAGCCGCGGCCACGTTAATTACAAAAGGAATCTCGAACCTAGGAAGGGGCCCATGGTGTTACCAAACCGGCACAAAGCAGGTGGCAGTCCTTGGCGCTGGAGGGGAGCGGAGGCCAAAGGCACATCTCAACAGCCCCGGCCTGGCCTTACCCTGGTAGTGCAGTTGGAAGGTCCCGAGGCCATCGTCCTGGAAGGTGCGGAAGTACACGGAGATGGTGTTGGTGGGGCTGCGGATCACCTGGCCCTCGACCAGGAGCGTGTGGTTGGCCAGGACGGTCAGGGAGGGGCCGTCCACCCCTCGGATGGAGAGCAGCTCCCCCTCGGACAGGTTCACGCTCTTCACCTGGGTATGGGCAGGGGCAGACAGGATCTGAGTCGTGTTTGAGACAGGGGTCCTCCCAGGCTCTGAGGTCCCCCAGGCAGCAGCCCCTCAAGGGGCCCCTAGTCCATGGGGTGGACCAGGGGCTGCGCCCCTGCCCCGGAAACTCTCGGAGCCCTGGGAACCTCTGGGCCCCCTGCCAGCTCCCGAAGCTGCAGGGGAGGGGCCGCAGGGATCTTCAGGCCCCTTTGCTGGGTCCTGCAGGAGAGGCTTTCTGGAGGCTGGCAGCTGAGACAGATTTTTCTGGAGCAGGCAGGTGGGGGTAGGGCTTTGATCAGCTTGGGCCTGAGGTCCCGTCTCCAGGGAGATGGGAGAAGGCATTTCATCTGAAGGTCAGCTCCAGGGAGGAAGGAAAATTTTTGTGCTGTTCAGGGTCCCCAGGGCCTAAAATAGTGCCTGGCACATGGTAGGTGCTTGACTATGTGCTCGGCTTTGCAGACTGACTGAAGATATTCTTGCCCTTCTGCACAAACTGGGGAGGGAGTGTGGGGTTGGGGAAGGGGCGGCCATCTCTAGGTCTTTCTCAGGTCCACGTTCTTATCCTCCCCAGTGCTGGCTTCACTGGCAGAACCTCCTCAAAGGACTGTGTACTTGGTTTGCTGAATCCACTTTCCAGGCTTGGGAGGGGAAGAAGGGAGATACTTTACTTACAAGGATGGTGAACAATCGGAGGAGGGGGTGGGGTGGGGACTTTAGTCAGTCCCCAGTGCCCAATTTGAATATTTCCACCTGCCGCAGTGGGGACAGGGACTCCAGATCCTCTGCCTCTTGTGTAAACAAGGCAAGAATTACCCACTAGCCCTTCCCCTTTCAGCCCATATATATATATATATATATACACACACACAGACACCTTACTCTTTTTTCCTCTTTGATGAACTCCTACTCATCTGCCAAAGCCCCACTAAAATTTCCCTCCTCTGTGAAACCTTCCCTGACTGCCAGGGAGGTTGCCTGTCCCTCCACTGTGATTCTACATCCACTGTGAACGTCTGTTAGAGGTCATTTCAAATGGCAGCCGAATGTCTTCCATGTGCGTCTATCTCAACCATAAAACAGTGACCTCCCTTAGGGCAACCCCTGCACCAGTTTTGCACACCAGCATGCCCCTCATTGCTACGAGTGGTACATTATAGACGCTCGATGAAGGAATTCTGCTGTCCCTGACAAGAAGCGCCACACAGTATCAGACAGAGTGGATCTATTCAAGCGGAGGGAAGTGTTCCATAAGTGTCAGCATCAGATGAACTGCAACTTTTCCCCAGTTTAATTCCAGGAACATTTATAAAGTCCTGACCACATGCCATGTGCTGTATCAAGCTCTGGGCACACGTTCTGCTGAGAGGCTTATCTTTTATTTCAGAAAACCTTCCTAGGGTAGAGTTCTGCTTAGGTCATGCAGCTGACTCTGCTTAAAATCTTGGGGGCACTTTTTTGCCCATGAGAACAAAGCGCATGTCCAGCCTTCTGCCCTTGCCCTTGCCACCGTGTGGTACTGGCCTCTGTTTCTGGCCTCAGGGCTGCCCTTTCCTCTCTCGGACAGTGAACCGGACAGGTCACCACTTGTTGGCATGTTGCCTCAGTGTGTATAAAACAGCACTTCTAAAGATGGGGCGGTGGGTTGGCAATGGCCTGGAACTAGGGTGGGGATAATGGGTAACAGGCATTGAGTGCCCTCTCTATCTCCCCTAGACTCTGGCTGAATACTCTTTGTGTACTGTCGTATATATTCCTCCCTGAAACCCCATAAATTAGCAACATTTTCATCTCTGTTTCACTAATGGGGAAACAGACTCAGAGAGGTGGAGTCCCTTGCCCAAAGTCATGCAGCATTAACTGGTAGAGCTGGGACTTAAAACCCAGGTGTTTGAGGATGATGCTACCCTGCTTTTCCCTTCTTAGTTTGCAGCCAGAAGTTTATGAATCAAATGAATCATGTGGGGCTTCCATAAGTATGTGTGTGTTCAACAAGCAGGATATCACAGGACTTTCCTTTTGGGTATAATGGCTTATAATTTATCAATACATCCCCTTCCCCTCCACATGTGCCAAGGTAGCTCTTCTGAGTTGGGAACTCCTATTCAATCGCCAAAGCCCAGCTCAATTCCCCCAGTTAGGGCAAAGAGAGAACCAAACTGGTTAAGATGAAAATAAGCCTGACTCAGATGACCCTTCAGAGGAGATCTTCTGCTGGAAGAGGCAGCCAAGGCAGGGCGACTTCGTGGGGTTACCTGGAGCTCCACCCCATAGCCAGTGTAGACGGTCGCGTTGTACGTGCACTCCAGGAAGTTGTTGAATGGCAGGGGCGGGTAATCACTGGAGTCGATGTACCCTTCAGGATCAGAGAAGCTCACACTGCAGAGAGCTGGAGGCAAAGGCACTGTCATCAGGACACAGAGAAGAGCTGAGACGCCATCTCTCAGGTGGGCTGTTGGCTGGGACAGGGCCTCTGAACACTGGTGTTCCCATCCCCGCTCCTTCCCCTGCTGTTCCTCCTCCTTCAGCTCCACACTCAATATAATAATCAAACAGCAAGAGCTGACACGGGACTGACGTTCCATTCTTATCTTAGAGACAAGTAAAGCAAAGCTCAGAGAGGGAGCACACTTGGGCCAAGGTCACATAATGAGCAGGGGTCAAAAGCCCAGAGCTCCCAGTCTTTCCTGAGCAGCCACACTGCATGTGTCCCAGATCGACGTGTAATTGACAGCCGATGCCCCTGTGATGCTCTTGAAGATGGGGTAGAAGACGGAAGAAAAGACTGGAACACAGAAGTGCATTCTATCAAGTTCACGCAGGGGCGAAAGCAAAAGCCCCTTGGAAGGCTAGGGCCTTCTCGGTAGGTGAAAGGACTCTGTCCCAGGAGGAGCGCTTTTGAATCCTGCTCTTCAGCTGTGAGACCTTGGGCAGGTTGTCTGATGTCTTAGGGTCTCAGGGGTCTCATCTCTGAAATGGGGATGCTAGTTTTGAACCTCAGGGTCAAGTTCATAGCTAGGGCTGCAGGTAACCAATGGCAAGGCATGAACCTTCCGGTGAGGGGGGCTCTGGGGCCCTCCTCCCACGCGCCCCCCCCCCCCATCGCAGAAGCTGCCCCCTCACGGTTGCTGCAGGCCTGGAGGGGCTGGGGGCTGCATACCTGGGGGCTGCCTACCTGGGGCCTGCTCAGTGGTGATGACTGTGGTGGTGATGATGGTGGACGTGGTGGTCTCCTGGCTCTCCTCTGAGGCTGACCCGGTCAGCTCGGTCTCCACTTTGTCCATCAGCGTCCCGGGGCTTGCATCCTCGGAGGTAGCCTCCAGGGCCTCCTCGGGCACGGCGGGCGCCCCTGGGTCGGGGCTCTGGGGGAGCGTGTGGGCCACCAGCGGCTGCGTGGTGAAGGGGGTGATCTGCAGGGGCGCGGGGGTCGTGGGGACCGCGCCTTCCTTCCGCTCCAGCCAGAGGGGCTCCTCGGAGGACAGAGACAGTGCGCGGGTCTCCTCCCCGGCGGAGGCCACGGGGTCCTGGTCACCAGGCGGGCGGCGCTTCCCGGGGCAGAGGCCAGGAGCCCCGGGCCCGGGGATGCGGGCTGGGACGCGGTCCTCTGCGTGGCCGCTGCGGGGTGGCCTTCGGCCTCAGCTGCTTCCGGGCCAGGTTCACCTGCTTGAGCGAAGGCGGCTTCTTCCTGGCGGGGAAGGCGTGCCTGGTGGCCAGCTCCTCCGGGAGCGGAAGCAGCGTAGACACAGCCGCCGGGTCTGGAGGCGCGAAGGGGACGGTTCCTTCCAACTCCGGCTCGCGAAGCTCATCCCCAGACTGCACTGGATTCAGAGGGGCCGTGGTCACGCTCTCTCCGGGGTTCTCCTTGCTCAGACTGCTGCTCCCCAGGATTTCGGAGGGCAGAAGGTAAGTATCTGATTGGCCGGCATCTCCCTCTGGGGGCTCATCTTAGAAAGAGAACAGAGGCCAGTTAGCTGGGGGCCGGGACTTTGAGTCCTCTCCCTGGCCCACGCTGAGGGTGGCCCCTCTAAGGCGGGGGCCCAAGGCTTGCCAGAGCGCTGGCACATTCTGATCCGTATACGTGGCGCTGCCACCTCTCTTCCCTTCCTTTTGCTGACTATGGAGACTTGGAGCGATCTGGGCCAGTCCCAGTTAAGCATTAGAGCTACAGAGATCGAGGACACAGAATCTCATGGTCCTAATAAGAAAGCAGAAACTATCCTATTCAATGTGATAAATGCTTAGGAAGAGAGCAGCTCTGTGTGCCAAGAGGACAGAGAGGACAGGCCTCTAACCCAGTCTCTGGGCAGGACCACCATGTACAGTTGGGCAGGTTGCTCACTGCACAAGGTCATCCCAGTAAGAGGATGAAAGGAGCTGTCACCAACCCACAGTCTTTTCTGAAAGCTGTGTGCCCTGACTCAGGGCTGTATTGTCCTGGGACTGGGGAAGTTTGGGTGTTTGTGTTTTGCTTATTTTTAACTAAAAGCTGTACAAGTGACCTTGTAGGAAATGCAGGAAGATTTGAGGATCCAGAGTTATGAGGCAGAACAGAGGGGTGTGGGAAGACCCTGGAGGCCTGGCTGAGGTGGGTGGAAAAAGAGGAACGGAAGAGAACAGGGGACAGAGGTGGGGGGTGATTAGAGAGAAGGCTGGGGAGCAAGGAGGTCAGGGTCAGGCTCTGGTGGGCCTTGTACATCCTGCTGGTTCCTTGAGATTTATTTCTGTCTTGAAAGTTAAATTGCCTATAATTTTAAATACGGGCTGGCCCAGGCCACTGTTTGGCAGAATCATGTCTGAAAGTAGCCTCATCATCCTCTTCTTTGACACTCAGTTCTGCCAAATGGAAGCTGGCAAATGGCTTTACCTCTCTGAGCCTCAGTTTCCTGAGCTGTAAAATGGGGCTGTTATCCCCTGTCTCCTGGGGTGGTCATCGTTCAAGAGGGTGATGTAGGGAAAGCAAACACACACGTATGCACAAGTGGGTCCCTTGGCCACAGTGAGTGCCTGGCGTCGGCTGCTGTCATTGTAATCACCCCTCAGCAGGGGCCCGAGCAGTCAGAACATTCCAGATGAGGATCTTGAGATAGAGAGGTATTACGTCCTGGGGGACAAAGGACTGATCGCTGTCCTTGTCAGTTTCCCCGCAGAAAGACACTCGCTCGGCCACACAGTCTTGGGCCCTTCAGCACTGTCATTCACACTGACCTCCCTCAGAGAGGTGCATTTGCTTTCATGGAGTCAGCAGTGGCAGTGGCTCAGCCTGCCTAGATGCGACAGTGCAGCTGACATCAACAAATACTCCTGCGGTATAACACCGATCACCAGCCGGTGGGCATTCCCGGCCGATGGGAACACTGGGGCAGAAACAGACGTCGGGGAGGAGAGGGTGTGCAGAGGACCTGAGCACAGATCCAGGCCACTTATGCCAAGCAGGTTGTCTTGGTCCCAGGTGGGATGCATTGAGGCTTTGGAGTTAGACCTGGGTTCAGATCCCGCCTTTGACAGTTGCTAGCTGCATGGACCTGGGAAAGTCTATTAAACCTCTTTTATGTAACAGCTCATGGGATCAGATCAGACCTGGGGCTGCTGGAAAGCTGTAGCAATAATGCTGACAGTCGCTTTTATCAGATGATTGATACTGACCATCTTTGTAGATTGTCGAGTGAGAAGGCTATGGGGCAGAAAGAAGAGAGGATGAGAGTTCAATACACCTGGCTCCCAAGTGATGCACAGAGCTTGGATGCAGCCAGGGGCTTGGGGGACCTGCATGGTGGTCCTCTCCTGGCTACCACTCCCCATCATAACGGGGTATGTTATGATAGGTAGGTTTCTTCTTCTCTCGGTGTGTCAAATGGACAGCTAGACTGGATGAAGTCTAAGGGTCCTTCCAGCTCTGACATCATTGATTTTTCAATCAGGTGACTGATAAGTATGCTTAGGGCCTGTTGGTAATCTTGCTAAAAGGGCACAGTGACAACCTCAGTCCTGACTCGGGCTTGTGAGTTTTGTGGGGCCCTGTGGCTACATTAGTTTCAGGCAGTCTTTCCACAAAAATGTCCCCTTGATCACAAGAGACTGGAGGAGAGACAGGAAGAGGAAGAGGGAGTGGGAGACAGAGATGTTAAGCAAACAAGCTGTGTCAAAGGTGCTAAAAGATTACAGATGACATAAAGCACGTTGATGTGCCTTGGCCAGAACAACAGTGATATTTATAACATTGCCTCCTGATTGCTTTTTTAAGTGCCGAATATGTGCCAATATTTAGCTGAATATTTGTTAAACACTTTGTATCCATCACTTCATTTAAGTCTTTCTTGACCTTATTAATTAGAAATCAGTTTTCTTATTTTATGGATGGGCAGATGGAGGTTTGGGATATGAAAATAACTTTCCAAGACCATGGAACAAAGCTGGGTTTCCTGCCTTGGTTTTCCTGATGGCACAGACCATGCTGCTGCCTTTTAAGAAATATGGGGCATATATATTTTAAGAAAATGCAGTACTATCACCTGCAACCCCCCCTTGTCTGCTTGAATTGGCCTCTCCCCACTGCAACACTCTTTTCTCTAAACCCTTGTGTTGCATTTCTGCTAAGTGGGCTACAGCGTATTCCAGCACCCCATAGATAATACCCCCATCCCTCAGTGCATTCCTTGTTAAAATACAAATTGCTGGTCTCCCCTGCCAGACCCATCACATCTAGATGTTCTCTGAGCCCAGTGAGACCCAACAGAGCCAGGGAAAGCGGAAGGAAACAGGAGAGAAATGATCCTATAATCAATTTCTGCCTCCCAATCACTGCTCCCACCTCTGAGATCCCCAGGAAAAAACGGGTGCCAGTCTCAGCAGTGATCAAGCATCTTAGGAAGCAAATCCATGGGAATGAGTCAGTCTTTTCCCCACTGAACACCTGACTCCCAGGAAGAGTTGTATATTTGCCGTGTCAATTCACCTCCCTGCCCCCAGTGCCCCTTACCCCTCTGAGCTCGCACACGCTGTGGTCTGGCTGGCTGGCTGGCTCCAAGCTGAAGGCCATGTTCAAGAGAGATGAGTATGTATCTGTGGCCTGAGTGTATGCAGCCCTGGAGACGCAGCGTTTGTTCTCGACTAGGACACAGGCCACATGAGTGCCACATGAAAACATGTCTCAGTGGGAATTAGTCAGACTGGATTCCATGGCCTCACAGATCCAGAGACTTCACTTGCTCAAATAGGCTGGCTTTTCCCGGGGCTCCAGTGACCGCCGAGTTACATTGACTCCTCTTCCCCAAAGCATTTAACTTTTCCATCACCATAACCACGTCTGGCTGGTTCTTCCTTTAATGCGGGCGGGCATTCAGTGCCCCACTGATGCTGTCCGATCAACTACTGAGTGAAGGTGCTGGGTGCTGACTCTCCCTGCTGGTTGACCCTCAGCATGAGAGAGTCAGCATTCTAGGACATGGTCCCTGCATTCAAGAACTTAGGAAGGCGTAGCAACAGGTCCTACTGCATAGCACAGGAAACTATATTCAATAACCTGGGATAAACCATATTGGAAAGGAATATGAGAAAGCATATGGATAACTGAATTGCTTTGCTGTACAGCAGAAATTAATACAGTGTTGTGAATCAACTCTACTTCGATGTGAAAAATAAAAAGGAAGGCAGACAAACAACAAAAACTCAACATGGGTACCGAACAGAAGAGATGGAGTTTTAATTACATCCTTATGCTGTTTTCCTCTCTTGAGACAGCACGGAGCAACATCGAAGGCAACTGAGCGTTTGTTCTGCCTTCCAAGTTGGGAGAAACACCTCTCTCTCTCTCTCTTAGTAACGTTGATGGGGAGATGGAAGAGTAGACTTGGAAGCATGCTGTTAAAGTCGAAAAAGCACATGTTAAAAATCACGTGTTCAGAAGCCGTGAAGCTGACGATTTTTGTCTTGAATGCCCAGCAGCAGTGGAATGGCCAAGAACGGCCTGGAATCTGAGCAACAGCGGAGCATCATGCAGGCACGAAAGGACAGACCGAGAAGTGGAGGAAACAGAAGCTGGATGATGCTTCTGCAACAGTGTTCTGTGAAAACAGCAAGATGGAAAGTTCTACAGTGTGGATGCAAACGACTCGACGCAAACAACTCAAGCAAATGGCGATGCAGAGAGTCTTTTTTTGACTCGAAGGAATGGCCCCCAAGCGTGGTCCTGGCTGCCTCTGGGTGGTGGGACTTCTGGAGATGTATTTGCTTCCTTCTACTTGTGAGCATTTTCCAAAATGTGCGTAAGAAGTATTCAAAACTTCTGAAGAGAAAAGAACTATGAACATAGGAGGGTCTGAATGCTGCCTTTAGCGCCTTGTGATGGGGAGGAGGCGGGAAGTCAGACACACGTTTGTAATCGAGGATGTGCTTTGCTCACTGAGTCATTGAACCCCTTAGGATGCAGTCTCCTGGTGGGGATGTCATTGGACTGTTCACAGTGGGTACTTTTAAGAGGAGCGGATGGCAGGTGGATCGATGGGTGTCTGTTTGCTAAATGCGGTACAAAAATGCTAGTCTTCTCTTCGACATTACTCACATCTGATTCAGTGATGTGTTCTCGTACTGTCACTCTCCACAATGAAGACTTGCTTAGCTCACGCTGGTGGGTTTGCCTGGCCTCATCAAGGGACAAAACCCCAAACTAAATGTCACCTCCTGCAGATGGAACGTTTCCCAGAGTTTCTGATTGATCACAAGGTATCCAGAGGAAGGGCTGGAAGTTTAGAGAGGGAAAACAGACTGCCCAGGGTCGCACCGCCTGTTTGTATCCATAACAACACAATGAGGAGCCCGCACCCCGCAGCTAGAGAGTAGCTCCTGCTCGCCACAGCTAGAGAAAGCACGGGCGTGGCAACGAAGACCCAGCGTGGCCAGAAAGAAAGAAAGACTATTGAGACTTGGAAAAAACCACACCCCAGCACATCAGGCAAAACCAGAAACAAGCCCAGGCACATCTGACTGCCCTGAGGAGTGTCGGTTGATTCCATGCTTCCTACATCTGGGCTGGGCCGCAAGCGGCCACCCCACGCGTTGCAGGGTGCTGAGCATTATCCTGGCCTCCACTCGCTGCGGGACAGTAGCACCCTTCCCCCACCCCCCTGGGGACAATCAAAAATGACCCCAGACATTGCCAGATGTCCCCTGGGTGGGTGGGTGGGGGGCCAGCCAAAGACCCTCTAGTTGGAGGCCACTGGGATTGCCCCCAGAAGTGAATAGACCTTCCCGCTTCGTTCCTGGAGCTGATGTGCTCTGTCTCACGTACGTCGTTGACTTTTAGGGCAGAGAAGGTCTTCGGCTTTATCCCTGCTTTACAGATAAGGACACTGACATGAGTGAGGGCGGTGTTTCTTCCTCTCACTCACGTTTGATCATTCATTCAGCGAGCACCTGCTGTGGTCCAGATACAGGCAACAAGGGGCTGGCATGCTGAGGTCCACCCCAGAGAGCAAAGAGCCAGAGCTGATGGGTACCACCCTTTCCCTTCAGCCAGAGAGGACCCGGCTCACCCAGCCCACTGAGGCCTGCGGGAACGAGGCCCCTGCGGATCACACCTGGACTTGGAGAGGAGTTTCTGGGACAGAAGGGGCAGAGAGAGATAGAAGGGGGCTCGGGGTTTCATCTTGTGCTTCACGGTCCTCCTTTTACCTACACCCAGGCTAACAATACTGATGTTCAGACTGTGATTAACACCCTGCACAGTGCCTTCCCAGCTGTGATCTCATTCCAGCCTCCAAACAACTCTGTGAGTTTGGTGTTTTGTTTTTTTCCATTTTATAGATGAAAAAAAGAGTTAAGGCTCAGAAAGAGGAAGTGACCTGTCCAAGATGATTAAAGCAAATTGAGGACCTTGTTTCCGGTGTCCTTTCCTCTTTCCCACATCTGCAAATATTTTTTTCCCCTGTAAAATAGTTTATTTGCAAAATGCAGGAATACTTGAAAGGCATGAAGTCAGAAGTTTCAGCCTGTACCACCGTGACTTGTCCACTAGTCCTGCCTTCCAGAGGGAACCCCTGTTAATGGGATCTTGTTTAACCTCCAAATAAAATGTATTGATGTAAAAATAATAAAGTATGTTACCTTAAAATGTGGGTAAATTGGGGTCAGAATCACTGGGGTTCCAGACTTAGTCTGCAGCTAACTGCCTGCGAGACCCTAGACAGCCCCCTCCCTTCTCTGGGCCTCCCCTTTCTCATCTGTAAGATGGGATCACACAGCCTTATCTCTTAGGGTCGTGAGAAAGTACGATGAAACCACAAGTGTACAGAACAGCTCACACAGCAGCCATCAACTCTCATGAGCTCTTTTGTTGCTTTCTATTGGTCTGAATATTCACCGGATTATGACATTGTGTGTACTGCCCTGTCACTAAGAAATGCATTTGGAGATATTTCAGTCATTCAGAAAGAGTTCAAGACTAAGCCAGCAAATACCCATGTGTGTATACCTTTAGCTTAAGAAACAGAATGCGCACCAGTACAGTCAAAGCCTCTGTTTGTTCCCCCCTACTGTCCTCCCCTTCTCCACCTCCTGGGAGTAACTACTGTCCTGAATTTGGCCTTCAGCATTCTCATTTATTAGTGCATTACCTGTGTTTAATATTCGTAGTTATTGTGTGCATTTATTATACATGTCAATACCTCTGAACACTATCGGCACTGTGCGGACTTTCTGCATGAACCCTCCTGAAGCTTGCTCCTTTCTTCTCTTTCCTTTCCTTGCCCTTTCTCTTATTCAACGCTTTGAGATTCATCTACGTTGATGAGTGTGGTTTGGACCGATTCATTTTCACTGCTGCATACTACTCCATCACGCTAGTGTTCCACCACCATTTTTTTCCCCTTAAAGCCCATCATGGCTAGCTTTTTGTCAGCACCTATGCGGCCACTTCATTCTTTTTTTTTCACTTCGTTCTTTTTTAATGGCTACATTAAAATGTGGGCTTCCCTGGTAGTATAACACATACATGGTTGAACCAGGCTCTTGATTAACGTTCAGGTTGTTGCCATTCTGTCATCCCAAATAACACTGCAGTGGAGATGTATCTTTGGTGAACGTGTCCAGGTAATTCTTCAGGAGCGTGTCCCTGAAGTTGCTCTGCTCACCCAAAAGATTCATGTATGTAAAATGTTGACACTGAAGAGGCACCTTCCAAAAAGACATGAGCCTGTTTGTTCATCCTGCTGCCCACTCTACACAAGACTGCTACTGCCCTCCAGGCTCTGTCTATGCATAACTTCCAGTGACTTTTTAAAAAATTAAACTGTGTTTATTTATTGTTGGCTCTGCCGGGTCTTCACTGCTGCGCTCCGACGTGCTCTGGTTGGGGTGCATGGGCCTCACTGGAGTGGTTTCTCTTGTTGTTGGGCACAGGCTCTAGGCACGTGGGCTTCAGCAGCTGTAGCGTGGGGGCGTCCGGAGTTGCAGTCCTCAGGCTTAGTTGCCCTGTGGCACGTGGAATCTTCCCAGACCAGAGATCAAACCAGCGTCCCCTACATTGGCAGGGGGATCCTTAACCACTGGACCACCAAGGGAGTCCTTGCCCTTGACTTTTAACTC
Organism: Nanger dama; assembly: GCA_917880005.1. NCBI lineage: Eukaryota > Metazoa > Chordata > Mammalia > Artiodactyla > Bovidae > Nanger > Nanger dama. The sequence goes on along the minus strand of CAKJTW010000053.1, from coordinate 12,918,620 downwards.
GACCATCTGAGCGGAATCTGGGGCAGGTGGGTGCAGGCACGGTGGGTTTCTAGAATGCTACCTTCAAGGTGATTCTGAGGTGCTGTCTCGCTTTCTCTAGTTGGTGCTGAAGCTGTGTCCAGGGTTGGTCCTGACCTGTTGCCTGCATCATCAGACTTTTACTCCAGAGCGTCCAGGAAGCCCACCTTCCAAGGGTGCTTCGGAAGCCCGCCCCACCACAGCCAGACTTCATGTCACAGATCAAGCTGGGGATCGGTGGCTCAGGAAGGCTGTGGATGCTGTGGATGCTGGGGCATGAGAGCAGCAGACGTCCCGTCTGAACAGCAGTAGATTTCCAGGTAGATGAGCTGCTTAGTCAGGTCCCAAAGCAGAAGGACAGCTATGGTCATGACACCCACTGGGGTGGTACAAAGTATTCACAGCACAAAGTACTATTTCTATTAGCAAAAATGTGCAGACAGTTGACCTGCCTGTCTCTAGGGGGCGAGTTAAATGATTGTAGAAACACAGTGGAATACAGGCAAGGTTCAAAGAGATGAGATGACGTCATTGGTGAATTATGTGGTGAGTAACCTGGCAAGAACATTCAGAATTACATCTCCCCTCTGACCCAGCAAGCCCACTTCTGGGAATTTATCCTGCAGACACAGGTCTGCCCCCATGCAAAATGACGCACACACGAGGTTAACGAATGCAGCACTGCCTGTTGTAGCAAAAAACTGGGAGACAAACCAAGTATCCATCCATAAGGTTAAATCAATGACAGAACATCCAGACAGAATGCTGTACAGCTGCAAGAGAAGGGTGGTGGGACTGTCTATGGACCACAGAGGAGGGAAGGCAAAAGTTTCTGCTAGGTTAAAGAGCAAAGTGCAGAACGGTATGCAGAGTCCGTTGCTTTTTGTGTAAAAAAAAAAAAAAACAAAACCGGAGAGAAAATAAAGCTACATATGTTTGCATTGGTTAATATGTGCATAAAAGAAGCTTTGAGGGGGTGGGAGGGAAGTTCACAAAGGAGGAGATATATGTATATTTATAGCTGATTCACATTGTACAGCAGAAACTAACACGACATTGTGAAGTAATTATCCTCTAATTTAAAAATGAAATTTAATAATAAAAAGAAACTTTGAAAGTGGCTATGGGGAGGTGGGGCATTGGAAATTGGGAGGATGACCAGGAAGAGTGGGAAGGAGAATTTTCACTGTATACCTTTACATTGATACATATATATGTATCTATGCATATGTATATATACATTTATAGCTGTATGTCCTACTCAATAACTATGTAACTAATTCAAAAATAGCATGAAGAATGGCAGAGCTATGTGCCAAGGCAATTCAGTATGAGCTGAAAAAAATCAAGGTAGAGTGGTGGGTATACGAGCTCTCATGGGAGTAAAGGAAATACATTTGAGCAAAGTAATGGGAACTGCCTTAGCAGAGCGGGAGCAAGTCTTACAGTGGAGAGGGAAACACGTTTTACTGCAACTTCTAAATAGTTTGGTTAATTTGTAATGTGCATGCTATAACCAGAGATCAAATTGCCAACATCCATTGGATCATCTGCCTCTTGAGAAATCTGCATGCAGGTCAGGAAACAACAGTTAGAACTGGACATGGAGCAACAGACTGGTTCCAAATAGGAAAAGGAGTACGTCAAGGCTGTGTGTTGTCACCCTGCTTATTTAACTTATATGCAGAGTACATCATGAGAAACGCTAGGCTGGAGGAAGCACAAACTGGAATCAAGATTGCCGGGAGAAATATCAATAACCTCAGATATGCTCAGGTATGATACCACCCTTATGGCAGAAAGTGAAGAAGAACTAAGAGGAGAGTGAAAAAGTTGGCTTAAAGCTCAACATTCAGAAAACTAAGATCATGGCATCTCGCCCCATCACTTTATGGCAAATAGATGGGGAAACAGTGACAGACTTTATTTCTTTGGGCTCCAAAATCACTGCAGATGGTGACTGCGACTGCAGCCATGAAATTAAATGATGCTTACTCCTTGGAAGAAAAGTTGTGACCAACCTAGACAGCACATTAAAAGCAGAGACATTACTTTGCCAACAAAAGTCCATCTAGTCAAAGCTATGCTTTTTCCAGTGGTCATGTATAGATGTGAGAGTTGGACTATGAAGAAAGCTGAGCGCCAAAGAATGGATGCTTTTGAACTGTGGTGTTGGAGAAGACCCTTGAGAGTCCCTTGGACTACAAGGAGATCCAACCAATCCATCCTAAAGGAACTCAGTCCTGAATATTCATTGGAAGGACTGATGCTGAAGCTGAAGCTCCAATACTTTGGCCACCTGATGCAAAAGAACTGACTCATTGGAAAAGACCCTGATGTTGGGAAAGATTGAAGGTGAGAGGAGAAGGGGATGACAGAGGATGAGATGGTTGGATGGCATCACTGACTCAATGGACATGAGGTTGAGTAAACTCTGGGAGTTGGTGATGGACAGGGAGGCCTGGCATGCTGTAGTCCATGGGGTCACGAAGAGTCGGACACAACTGAGTGACTGAACTGAACTGAGTAATTAGTAATAGTAGAGAACTCCCTGAGGTTTGCCATCCCAGTTTCAAAGGAGAGCAGAGAACAAACCCCAGCCTTTCTTCAGGTTTTAGACGGTTCTCACCTTTCCACAGGCAATGGAGAAATGTGCATCACTCCAGCAGGGAGTGATCCACTTCACCCCAACCCCCTTCCTCAGAGTGGAGGGACCATCTGATTGGAGGTGTAAGGGGAGGGAGGTACTCAGGATGTCTGATATCCACAGCATCCCATATCCAGGGCAACGTCGCTGGACCGAAAAGCCAGCAGTGTGGCTCCCATGTTTCCCTCTGTCTTTGCAGACTTCTCTCCTTGGGCCTGGGTACCCAGATCAGTCACCCAAGAAGGGCAGGGCGCAGGCGCCCACCTGTGGTCTGCGCCCGCCTCACTGGCCATCAGACCAGTCCCGTCTGGCTCCTGGTGCCTGCTTCCCCGCACTTGGTTAAACCAGGGAGAGGGCCACTGAAGGGGGTGACGACCACCCCCACCCTCTGCACTGACTCATCACAGAGTCCAGAGTCTCGGGAGAAACCTCTGGTCTCATGACTTGCTTATTATGTCTTCACCTAGCACTTCACACTCTTCACGGGAGTGTGGAGTTGGCAGTTTCATCACGTGGCCTGTGGAGGGCTTATACTTCCGTCAAGACAGCTGGGAATCTTCATATAGACAGAGCTTTGCGAGGCATTTAGCAGGTGCTTAGGACATCATGAAGTCCCCTTCCAATCTAGGAATTCTAGAATTCTGAATGTGGCCATGCCTGGGTGGTGGGGAGCAGGCTGTGGACATCACTCACACAGCGTCAAGTGCCCAGGCCTCGTTATGGCACAAGCTACTCTGGTCCAGTGCTCAGCTCTCACAGGGCCATTGCTCTGACTTCCTTTTTAAAAATCTCTATTTCTTCTCTGATCTTTATTTGTCCTTCCTTCTGCTGAGTTTGGGTTTTGTTCATTCTTCTTTCTCTAGATTGTTAAGGTGGCAGGTTAGGTTGTTCACTTGAGATTTTTCTTTTCTTTTCTTTTTTTTTTTTTGAGGAAGGTCTGTATCACTCTGAATTTCCCTCCAAGAACTGCTTTTGCTGCATCCTATAGATTTTGTGTGGTTGCACTTACAGTGTCATTTGTCTCAAGGCATTTTTAAATTTCCATTTCAACTTTCTCACTGACCCGTTGGTGTTTTTAGTAACTTCCTTCCCTTTCAACCAGTTTTCTCAAGACTGAAATGGACACACTTCTAGTCCACATCCTCTTTCCACCTGTAGATGGGCTAATGGACAGGAAATGAATGCCAGGATAAAGCGAGCAGGCTGGGATCATGGGTTCACCATTTGTGATCCAACACTCCCATTGTGGGGGTGCAGGAAAGGCCTAGGACCCCCCGAAGAGGAGAGGCAAGATTGGAGCCCCTCAGCATGGGATTGGCTGGCATAACCTGGACCGTCTAGCCATCCTCTCCACCAGGCTCAGACATTCATCACTCTGAAAAAGAATCATCTAAAGAGATTATTTCTGGGAGCATGGGAAACATCCAGGGCAGGCCAGACCCCGTGGGCAGTCAAGGCACCAGGGTTCCTTTCTACACAGTCCAGTGGGGGAGCTGCATAAACTCAGCTTTTCATGTTTACAAAGCACCGAGGAACCCGAGTGCCACCGCGACAGGAGAAGAGACAGCAAGTTGTATCTTACAGAGATATTTTTAGCTATCCTGTTACTCCTACAACAAGGTTATGAAAACCCTGTTTCTTTTCTGGACTTGACCTCATAAGTTCAGCCCCTTCCACCCACAGCAGGTCAGGAGATCTTTCCAAACCACCCCCTTGCAGTGTCAGATGTCTCTCCTGGGTTTTTCCGTTGTTGCCTTAACTCCTAACAGTACCAAAGAGATATTCTTCCATTTTCTCACCTATTTTGATTAGCCGCCACATAAATCAGGCTCTCCTGTTTGGCTGGCGTCGTCCCCGTTCTTCCTCACTAGGAGCAGGTTTCCCAAGGACAGCGGTCGGCTCTGCTCCATTCGTCACCGTCACCCTGGAACCTCTTCCATGACCATGAGCCTGACGCACAGGCGGCCCCTCGTCACAAGCTAGCTAATGAATCATGGTCACGCCTGCAGCACTGCTGGGAATGAGACTTGGGGTCTTAGGTCAAGTCCAGCTTTTTAAGTGAGGGATTACAGACCAGCAGACTGTCAGCACTACTGGCCCCCGTGAAGGGAAGTCCTGAGGGCTTCCCAGGTGGCTCGTAGGTAAAGAATCCACCTGTCAGTGCAGGGGACATGGATCCCTGGGTGGGGAAGATCCCCTGGAGGAAGAAATGGCAGCCCACTCCAGTATTCTTGTTTGGAAAACCCCTTGGACAGAGGAGCCTGGCGAGCTACTCTCCATGGGGTTGCAAAGAGTCGGACGTTGACTGAGCACACGCGAATGGAAGTCCTCAGTAGATAAAGATGTTTTGGTTTAAGGTTTTGAGGGTGGGAAGCTGTTCTCAGTGAATGTCCATACCTACTCGTTCTGATTACAAAGCAGGATTTCAGCACGGCGCAGCAGGGAGCAGGAAGGCAGTCCATTCCCATTCAGCAATGGGAGGGCAAATGGAAACCCAAGTCATGAATTCGTTTGACAGTCTCTTCATTTCCCTGGCACTGCTCAATATGCCATAGTCATATGGCTGGAGGGGAGATTTTGGTGTAGTGTAGACATCACCTGAAAAAAATCAACCCTGAATATTCACTGGCAGGACTGATGCTGAAGGTAAAGCTCCAATGCTTTGGCCACCTAAAGCGAAGAGCCAACTCACTGGGAAAGATCCTGATGCTGGGAAAGCTTGAAGGCAGGAGAAGGGGACGACAGAAGATGAGATGGTTGGATGGCATCACTGGCTCAATGGACATGAGTTTCCGCAAACTCCAGGAGATAGTGAAAGACAGGGAAGCCTGGCGTGCTGCAGTCCATGGGATGACCAAGAGTCAGACACGACTGAGCGACTGAGCGACAGCAAACACATCACCTCAAAGAGCACACCAGCTGTACCTGTGAGCAGACCCCTGACTCACCCCCACTCCCCTGACGGCCCCGAGTCTGCAGCAGAAATTCAGGGGGCTCCAGGGCACTTGGAGCAGGTGTTAAAAGGACAAGCTTGTACAGGCAAGGGAAGACTCAGTGTTTCTGCCACAAGAGTAATTATCCGATAATTGTCCTCTGTGGTCTGGCATCTCCCCCACGAATGGGCCTCTTGTGTAATTTGTGTTGGGTTCAGAAAGCCGTGGACATTCTTTTATGTCCAGTTATGTCTCATCAGAGCAATGCCGAGGGTGTACCCATCTTCCCCGTGAATGAGCGCAGATAGCTGTTGGCATGGGGGTGTGAACCTGCCTTTGTGTCTTCAACAATCTGATTAACTGTGGCTGACATCAGTGCCAAGTGGTTAGCATTTAAACACTCCTCTCCCTTCCCACCTCCATCACCAACCCCCCACCACCCCGCCCCCAACCCTGACTCCATTCACATCTCATGGGGCTGCGATGTTGTGATTTCTTGCCGGTAGTGAGGGGGAGAGGAACTCAGTGTGATTTATTTGTGTACAGGAAACTCAGTGAGTCATTGAGAGCGGGTTGGGGAGACAGACACGCAAGACAGCTCTGAGAGGAAACCCACAGTGGGACATCTGTCTAGATACAATTACCTATATAGTCGCATAGACAGATATCAGACTTGGGAATGGACCCAGATGGTCCTGAGTGAGTTCAAGAGACATCATCAGGAAGCTTCCAATTTCCCTTCATCTGTTTGCTTAGGTTCACAGACAAGAATAAAGAGCAGATTGCCATCCCGGGATGCTTCTGTGACAGGCTCAGAGAAGAGAAGACCCAGGGACTCGGGAGACCTGGGTTCGGGCGCTGGTTTTACCACCAATTTCCAATCCGCCTTAGGCAAATGCTACCTCTCAAAACCTAGCTTCTTGCTCTGTAAAGTCAAGACAGTCATCTTTGCCTGGTCAACCTCAGAGAAACAAAACTGGGGCAATGGCAGGGATGGGGAGTGATGTGTAAGATTAATTTTATAACTGTGAGGCTTAATTTGTTTCATTAAAAAGCTGAAGGCAGGCCTTTCTTCAGACAGAATGTGAACAGCAGTAACTTTACTGGCTGGGGAGAAACAAAGCATTTCTTGGCTTCACTGCAACACTGCAATGCCCCAGCCCCGCCACCCATTTCCTGAAATGCAGCTATTGTTATCTTCATTTTAATGATGAGGAAACACAAGTAAGTAGTAGAGAGCTAGGATCTGAACTGGAGCCATCTGACCCTCAAACCTGCATTTGTTCTGGGTCCCTCTTCCAGTGGATCCCAGACCCTGGCCTGGCAGCTTCTAGAGTGTTACCCACTGCCGACAAATTTCAGAAGATCTGCTCCAGCTGAGAGTTCCCCAGAGATGGTGGAGGACACTGACTGCCACGTGGGTAGCAGAACGCTGGTTGTTCCTCCAAAGGCCCAGACTACAGAGAAAAGTGGAAGAATAGCTTCTACAAAGGTAAAACGTGAAGAGGTCGGGGAGGCGGCCCCAAACCCCCATTTTACAGGCAGGTAAACTGATGCTCATGGCATCTGGTCCCATCACTTCATGGCAAATAGATGGGGAAACAATGGAAGCAGTGAGAGACTTTTATTTTGGGGGATTCCAAAATCACTGCAGATGGTGACTGCAGGCATGGAATTAAAAGACGCTTGCTCCTTGGAAGAAAAGTTATGACCAACCTAGACAGCATATTAAAAAGCAAAGACATTACTTTGCCAACAAAGGTCCATCTAGTCAAAGGTATGGTTTTCCCAGTAGTCATGTATGGATGTGATGGACTATAAAGAAAGCTGAACGCCAAAGAATTGATGCTTTTGAACTGTGGTGTTGGAGAAGACTCTTGAGAGTCCCTTGGACTATAAGGAAATCCAACCAGTCCATCCTAAAGGAGATCAATCCTGAGTATTTCATTGGAAGGACTGATGTTGAAGCTGAAACTCCAATACTTTAGTCACCTGATGCAAAGAACTGACTCACTGGAAAAGACCCTGATGCTGGGAAAGATTGAAGGTGAGAGGATGAGATGGTTGGATGGCATCACTGACTCAATGGACATGAGTTTGGGTAAACCCCGGAAGTTGGTGATGGACAGGGAGGCCTTGTGTGCTGCAGTCCATGGGGTTGCAAAGAGTCAGACACGACTGAGCAACTGAACTGAACCGAAGCTGAGGCTTACGTACAAAGGAAAAGGCATATTAGGAAGGTGAGGGTGCCTTGTTAACTCACCCTATGGCCTTTGGTAAGCCCACTCTCATCTCTGGGCCTCAATTTTATCCTCTGTTTGATGGAATCATCTCTTCAAATAAAACCCTAAGATGAATGACAGTGTATGATGTCATACTGTTAATAAAGAGTTAACTCAGCCAGTCTGGGCCATCCCTACCCTGCAGAACCCTTGCCCCTGGCTCCTGGGGTGTAACCTTTAGGCCTGGAGGAAGAAACCATTTCTACTTACCTTGCATTTCTCCCCTGCTCCCTTTCAGATGACTTTGTCCATGCCAGCTCCACACCTGCTAACATCTAGGTCAATCTCAACAGGGACTCAGGCCAGCAATTAAAAAGCAGAGATGTCATTTGCCAACAAAAGTCTGTATAGTCAAAGCTATGGTTTTCTAGTAGTCATGTATGGATGTGAGAATTGGACCATAAAGAAGGCTGAGTGCTGAAGAATTGATGCTTTCAAACTGCAGTTCTGGAGAAGACTCTTGCAGAGTCCCTTGGACTTCAAGAAGATCCAACCAGTCCATCCTATAGGAAATCAACCTTGAACTTCCAATGAATTCATTGGAAGGGCTGATGCTGAAGCTGAAGCTCCAGTACTTTGGCCACCTGATACAGGGCCGACCCCTGATGCTGGGAAAGATGGAGGGCAGGAGAAGAAGGGGGTGACAGAGGATGAGATGGTTGGATGACATCACTGACTCAGTGGACATGAATTTGAGCAAACGCCAGGGGACAGTGAAGGACAGGGAAGCCTGGTGCACTGTAGTCCATGGGGTCATCAAGAGTTGGACATGACTTAGCGACTGAACAACAACAATCCCATTCCGTTCTGTCTGGTTGTGTGCTATACATCCTGTCTCATTCCATCCCCTCCCAGCTCACTCATCCCCTCCCACCCTACACTCTCCCATCCCATTCCATTCTATCCCGTGTATTGAGCACACACTGTAGATCAGGGGAACACAGGAACGCATGGCACAGCATTTCTACCCCCAGTCTCACTCAGGTCAAGGTTCTCACCAGGCATAGATGAGCTCAGCTCACCCCAGGGAGAGGGGTTGACACCATCCAATGCCAAGCTCCAGGCTCCTCCATTCTCTGACCCCTGGGCCTTGATGTCTGCCTCCTGGAGGCCGGCCAGCCTCTGCCCAGAGCCTAATGAGCTCTTGCAGCCAACAAGAACAATGCCTCGGGTATGCAAGGGCCCAGGGCTGAGCCAGCACACAGAGCCACCCTTCACTCCCAGGCCTGCCCGCTGGGCAAGGTGGTGGGCGCGGGGCTCTGGGAAAGCACCGGGGTCAGGGGGTGGATTTGATGGTCTTCAGAGTGGCTGTTGTCGGCCCCCAAAGCTGGCAGGGACTACACAGAGGGCCTCAGTGCCCTGGCACCCACCTGGCCCCCTTCATGGGCACTGTGCCTGCCCACACTGGCGCCAGGCCATCTCCCCGGGCTGGGGGTGGGGGTGGCGCTGGGGGAAGGATGTCTTCTATTCACTTGGCAGCTGACTCTGCCAAGGTTGGCTCAGCACATGTGGACTTGTGACAGAGAGAAAGAGAGAGGGCTGAAGGAGAAAAGATGCTGGGCTGTCTTCTTCAGGAACAATAACTGCAGCTTCATTCATTTTTACAACAGCCACCACTTTTGGAAGCTTATGAGGTGCAGCATTTCACACGCACGGTCATTTAATCCTCACCATGGCTCTGTAGCAATGGAACTGTTAGTCTCCCCATTTTGCTGATGGGAAAACTGAGGCTCAGAGAGGGAAGTTCACTCACCCACGAACACACTGGGAGAGGGTGGTGGAGCAGGGACTCAAAACCAGGTGTGTTTGACCTACTCGCCCCTTAACTTCTAGCTCTTCCATTTAAAACACGCTAGGCCCATCATCTGACTTAATTTTCACAGTAGCAGTTTGTCCCTTCATACAGTCCTTCAGCAAACTCACCCAGACCCCACTGGGTGCCAGGCACTGTGCTCAGAGATGTGGGAGGAGGAACAGAAGACAGAAGAAGTCTCTGTGCTCAGAGCAGGTGGGGATGAAAGGGAAGGCACCGACCTCCAGAGCCCCTGCTTTTCCTCCAAGTCAGCCACACCCTTACTTCTGCCTGGACAGTGTAGGTTTTCCACTTGTCATGAAATAACCAGACGGAGCCTTGCCAGGGAGTAAGAACACTGGGTGAGAACTCGAGTCTCCTGTGTCCAACTCCCAAAATGAGGATGGTCATGCAGACTGTGCTTAAGAGTCTCTCGGTCCCAAACATACATTTTCATCCTTTTCATAAACCTTACTTGAAGTGTAACCTATGCAGAGAAAAGTCTACTCAAGTCCTTCTCAAAAGTCTACTCAAAAGTCTTTCCCAAGCTGGACACACCTGCACAGCTAGCAAACAGATCAGGAAGCAGAATGCTGCCGGCGCACACTGGATCTGCTGGTAACACCTCGCTCCCAGGGAACCCCAGTTTTGCCCTCTGTTGTGGGAGATTTGCTTTGGCTATTTATGGAGTCATTGGGTCATTAGGCACCATGATCTCTTTTGTATCCAACTTCACTCATTTTCTTTTCTGTGTCTGACTTCTTTCACTCACCGTGTTTGTGAGATTTATGCACGTGACTGCGTGTAATGGTGGTCCATTCCTTTTATATCGCCGCATAGTATTCCATTTGTGACTATCGTATATTATCCATTCTGGACATCTGAGTTGCTTCCAGCGTTTGGCTGTTATGAGTAGTACAGCGGTGAACATTGTATTACATGTGTGTTTGTGTGTTTTTGGTGCACATGTGTGCTCATTACTGCCGGGTATATTCCTGATGGAATGCCGGTGGCACGAAGTGGCACGTTCATCTCTAGCAGACACGGCCAAAGGTTTAGTCCAGAGCTTCCAACTATGATGAAAAAGTTATCCAGCTGCTTTCCTACGATGCAGTAAACTAGCAGACCAACAGAAACCTAATGTTGTTTGTAGAAATACTAATAATGACTATTTTTATTGCTGTTCTGTTGCTCCTATCTTTCAAGGATTGGGAACAAAAGCCCATGCAAAGCACCAAATGAATGGTTTGGATATAAACCCTACCCAAGCGCACATTCACAGAGGCTAATCGCACATTATTTCAATACCAATTTCCAGTTTCCAAGGGTCGGCTGGCCACGCTCCCTCCTCATCTTGGTGTCTGGATTGTTAGTGGACATCTCATTACATCCTCGAATGGGAATTGTTTCCTGCAGGCCCTTACTTAACTAAGTGTAAAATGAATCCAAGCCCAGTGGGAGGAGGCTGGGCTTGCCTGTAATGAGGCTTCAAGATGGCTATGCACGTTGAGGGGCGGGAAGGTGGAGTGGGGGGCAGGGGTCCAGGCATGGGGGAGCCACAAGCAGCCAGGAGACACCAGGAGGGCTTCCCGTGAGAGCCAGCCTTAGGGAAGCAGGCTTTAAGCTGGAGGCAATATACCCATGCTGTGCACCAACTTGACCCCCTTGTGAGTGCAGAGATGACGTAGGGAGTATAGAGGCGGAATTGGAAAATTCTGCAGTGGCCCAAAGTTTAAGTGTCCCCTCTTCAAGGCACTGGAGACATCTGTTCTATTCAGTACGTGCACGCCTGCTCAGGCACTTCAGTCGTGTCTGACCCCATGGATTGTAGCCCACCAGGCCCCTCTGTCCCTGGGAGTCTCCAGGCAAGAATATTGGAGTGTGCCACCATGCCCTCCTCCAGGGGATCTTCCCAACCCAGGAGTGAACCCACGTCTCCTGCACTGCCAGCAGAATCCTTACTGCTGAGCCGCCAGGGAAGCCCTCTAATCAGCATTCTTGCCTCTTACTATTTCGCTGCCATGTCTTTGCTGGTGTTGTTACTGCCACATGGAATTCTTAACTTCCTGACACACAGAAGCCCCCACACACATCACAACCATCCACACCAACACCTCTGTTTCCAAAATCTCTGCTGCACCTGCTGTATTGCAACTTAAGCCTCTTGCTTTTGTTCTATTGCATGGTTTTTCTTAGAGAGGCAAAGGTATCATTTTTTAGTTGGAAAAACTGAGCTCATGGAGGGAAAGTGACTTATCCAGTGTTACCCAGGAAGTAATGAAGATGACAGCATAATAGTAACATCTCAATAATACTAATCGAGTCTCTACTATGTGCCAAGAGCTGGCTTCAACATGCCACCACACATCATCTGATTTAATCCTCCTGTGTCAGGCCCTGTGTCTGCTCCATTTTATAGATAGGGAAGAAAAGTTATGACCAACCTAGGCAGTGTATTAAAAGCAGAGACATTTCTTTGCCAACAAAGGTCTGTCTAGTCAAAGCTACGGTTTTCCCAGTAGTCAGGGATGGATGTGAGAGTTGGACTATAAAGAAATCTGAATGCCAGAGAATTGATACTTTCAAACTGTGGTGTTGGAGAAGACTCTTGAGAGTCCCTGGACTGCAAGGAGATCCAACCAGTCCACCCTAAAGGAAATCAGACCTGAATATACATTAGAAGGACTGATGCTGAAGCTGAAACTCCGATACTTTGGTCACCAGATGAGAAGAGCTGACTCATTGGAAAAGACCCTGCTGCTGGGAAAGATTGAGGGCAGGAGGAGAAGGGGACGACAGAGGATAAGATGGTTGGATGACATCACCGACTCGATGGACATGAGTGTGGGTAAACCCCAGGAGTTGGTGATGGACAGGGAGGCCTGGCGTGCTACAGTCCATGGGGTCAAAAAGAATCAGACACGACTGAGTGACTGAACTGAACTGATAGGTAAGGAAACTGAGGTTCAGAAAAACGAAATTACTCTCCAGAAGCTTCTGAACTCACACTCAGTGCTGTCCCCAGGTCTGCCAACTCTGGAGCAAGTTTTTTTGTTTTTGTTTTTGTTTTTTAATTTATTGGCTGTGCAGGGATTTAGCTGCAGCACGAGAATTCTTTTAATTGCAGCATGTGGGATCCAGTTCCCTGACCAGGGACTGAACTTGGGCCCTCTGCATTGGGAACGTGGAGTTCTAGCCCCAGGAAAGCCCTGGACAATATTTTTAAGCATTTCTTATACTTCCTGGCTCTCTGACACTTTATCAGGGCTCTCCTTTCTGATAGCATCCTTCTCCTGGATGCCCTCTCCTCCATCTCTTCCCGGTCCTCACCCTTTGTACATTAGGGCTTGTAACAGAGGAATGACAACTCACTGGCTACCACAGGAACAACATTGGTGGGCAAGATAATGCAATATTGATCTTCCCACGGTAGATCTGGTTCCTTGCAGCCACGTGGAAGGGAGATTAATGCAGGGCCCCAGCGAATAGCAAACAGCATCTGTAAGGCAGCTTCTGTGACAAGCAGGATAACATGCTTTATTAGCCTCATGACAAGACAATGTTTTACCATAATTTTTGATCAGAGACTGGGTGATGTTAGTATCAAAATGGATTTGGGAGGCAGTCACGCTGGATAAGTAGCAAATGAAAAACAAAGTGGATGGTGGGGACTGGCAGGTCGGGGGTAGAAGTTAAACTCTGTTTTCCAAAGCAACACAGAAAATGCAGTGTGATTGCACAGATCCCCACACTAGGAGGCTGGGGTTCTAATGCTGACTCTGGGGCACTGACTCTGGGACTTTTATGCCTCCATTAAAGTCCCTGATCTTCTGCTAAGCTTTAGGCATCGCTCTCTCAGACCAGTGTTTCTCAAGAGACCATCTGCACCAGAATCTTCTGGATTGATTTTTAAAAATGCAGGTTCATAGGTTCATCTCAGACTCTGTAAATTAGAATTTGGGTGGAGGGGTGGGGCCAAAAGGAGTCTACAATTTTACCAAGTACCCTCAGTGAGCCATATGCTGTTTAAGCATGGCGTTTCAGAATCATTGCCTTGGACTGCCCTGGTGGGGCAGTGGCTAAGAATCTGTCTGCCAGTGCAGGGGACACAGGTTCGCTCCCTCGTCCTGGGAGATGCTACATGCCGAGGAGCAACAAAGCCCATGAGCCACAGCTACTGAGCCCGAGTGCTCTAGAGCGTGCTCTGCAATGAGAAGCCACCATGATGAGACGCCTGCACACCACAACTGAGAGGAGCCCCGCTTGCCCTGACTAGAGAAAGCCTGCAGGCAGCAACGAAGTCCCAGTGCACCCCAAAACCAAGAAAGTATTTTTAAAAAGAAGCATGGCTTTCAGGAATTCTGGGCATGGAGAAACTTCCATCCCATAACATCCCCACAACCGTGCCATCACCCCAGTAAGGGTGAGTTGAACCGCACTGCAGTTAATCATGTAATCTTTGTGCAGCACTTTGCCACGCACACTGCACAGTCTCATTCACTGTCCAATTCGGTTCTGGAAGAGTCTTGTGGAGAGAAATAATCCTTCCTATTTTACAGAAGGGGTAACTGAGGCTCAGAGATGCAAAAGGCTGTGCCAAAGGCTTCATTTCCACTACACAAAGCAGCCAGCGCTGATTCCCTTCCTTTCCTTCCAACACATCTTGCTCTCTAGCATTTGCCCAAGGCTGGTGGTTCTCAGGGCTTCAGCTGGGGGTGATTATGCCCCCACCCCTGCAAGGGGACAGTTAGCAATGTCTGGAGGCATTTTGGGTTGCCGTGATTGGGGTGGTGTCTAGTGGGTAGAGGCCAGCTCTCTCTCCAAGAACCATCTAACAGAAAGGTCAGGAGTACTGAGGTGGAGAACCAGGACCTACAGGCCCTATGTCATCCCCCACCCTGATTTTATTCTAAGTTCACTAAGATGCTTCTGGTGAGTTTAGGCTCTGGATCCCTCTAGCTGCTGAAGGGAGGGGGACTTTAATGAAGAAAAGGTAAATTCTGGGAGACCAGGTTAGGAAGCTGATTCAAATGTTCAATGATCTTGACCGTGACAGCCCTCCCCACTGAGCCTCAGTTTCCACTTAGGTAGGACAGGGGTGAAGGGATGAGGCTAAACGAGACTTCTCTCTCGCTTTCAGCCTGTCCTGTGATCTAATTATGTCTAATCTTCCGTTAATGCTGGGTAACCTCTTTTGGAAGGCGAGACAAGAGCTGAGAGGCTGGTGTTTGTGAAAGGCGAAGTTACAGTGCATTTTGGCCGATCCATCTTCCCACCTCATCAGCCAGATTGGCTCCATGTTCAAGGAACTCCCAAAGCACTGAATGCTTTGGAAGGAAATAGGATTGGAATTTAATTGATGGCCCGGGCGGTGTGCCACGGCTGTTAAGTTACCCTGAAAAGCCAGCCCATTGTTCTATACAGAAGCCGCCTGGCTTTGTTTGGATAATGCCCTGTGTTTGAATTCAGCTTCTTTCCCGCTGGACCCGCTGTGAGTTAAAGCCTCTCTCTGGTGATGCCAGTGGGCCAGATGCAGGCCAGGGTCCCGATGGCCTCCACTCACATCCTTGCCGGGAGGGTCCCGAATTCAGCAGAGCCTCCGCATCTAACGCCTGTGCGGTGTTCTCTCCAGGCGCCTTCACCACAGTCCGGCTGATCTTTGATCTGACCACACCCCTGCCTTAAACCCCCTGCCACGGATCTCTGTCACCTATGCCAGCCACCCCCAGGTTCTGGGGGCTAATGAGAGGTGTGCCACAGGAGTAAGTTTGGAGATACACTCTCCTCCTCCTGGACAATGCCCACCTTCACGGTCAGGCTCTGGCAAATCCTGCTGCAACAAGAAAATGCATCCAGCTTGACTTGAACCATGCTTCCCAAGTCGTTTGCATATGAGTCCCCCCTCCCACTCCCCTTTTTCTCCGCATCTCGCTATTTGCGTCTCATGAAATAGGCGTCCAGTCTGAACTCCGGTCTGAGAAATACTTATCTGTAGAGAAGCACCAAAGGCTCTTCATGGAAGGGTTCGTGGCTCCCTGGCCAGCCTCATGTCCTATCTTCCCTGCACTCACCTTACAGCCATTTCCAAATCCCTGACTTTTCCCCCAAACCCATGTTTTGGAGGGGCAGGCAGTAAATCACAGTGGTTATAGCCAAGCCCGGAGTCAATGAGTCACTGAATCATGTTTTTGACATTTTGACATCTCCTAGCAGTCTGAGCTGAGAGCGTTAACCTCCATGACCTCAGTTTCTTTACCTGTGAAATGGGTATAAGAGCACCACCTCATAGGTAGGTTGTGAGAGTTAAATGAGCAGATTATAGAAAGAGCTTAGGACATAGTGTTCTCAGTCGCTTCAGTCATGTCCAACTCTGCAACATCATGAACGGTAGCCCTCCAGGCTTCTTTGTCCATGTGATTTTTCAGGCAAAAATACTCGAGTGGGTTGCCATGCCCTCCTCCAAGAAGGACATGTTGCTGCTGCTGCTGCTGCTAAGTCGCTTCAGTCGTGTCCAACTCTGTGTGACCCCATAGATGGCAGCCCATCAGGCTCCCCCATCCCTGGGATTCTCCAGGCAAGAACACTGGAGTGGGTTGCCATTTCCTTCTCCAATGCATGAAAGTGAAAAGTCAAAGTGAAGTCGCTCAGTCATGTCCGACTCTTCGCGACCCCATGGACTGCAGCCTACCAGGCTCCTCCATCCATGGGATTTTCCAGGCAAGAGTACTGGAGTGGGGTGCCATCATCTTCTCCATAGTAGACCCTTAATAAATGTTAGCAGTTGATTTCATTATGGATGGTCCCAGCTTATGATGGCTTGACTTACAATCTTTCTACTTTATGATAGTGCAAGAGTGCTATATATTCAGTGGACACCATACTTAGAAGGTTGAATGTGGGCCTTTCCCCAGGCTAGGGATAA
The DNA here is from genome assembly GCA_917880005.1 of Nanger dama. Lineage (NCBI taxonomy): Eukaryota > Metazoa > Chordata > Mammalia > Artiodactyla > Bovidae > Nanger > Nanger dama. Next base: position 12,902,026 of record CAKJTW010000053.1, on the reverse strand, counting down.
TGCGGTCCAGTCCTCTCTTGCTGAGCAGTGGCAGCAAGCCGCAGCTCACAGCCAGCCACGCAGTCACAACCAGTACACTCAGACCACTTGGTACCCACACAACAATCTGGTTTTCACTTTTAGTACAGTATTCCATAAACTTAATCAACAACTGTAAAATTGTAAAAGGTTTTGTGTTACATGATTTTGCCCAACTTGAGGCAAATGTTAAATGTTCTGAACACGTTCAAGGGAGGCCAGGCCATGATGTTCAGTCAGTTGTATAAATGCATTTAAACTTATGATATTTTCAACGCAGGATGGGTATACTGGGATATAACCCCATGGTAAGTTAAGAAAGATTTGTATACTGCTCTGACTTTTTACACATTTTCCCCTCTGTTGGAAATACCATCCCACCTCTTGGCCATCTGGTAAACCTCTTCTCAGTCTGACTATCCCGGCCCTGATATCATCTCTCTGTAGAGGCTTATTCTCATCTCTTTGGAAGAGACAGGTGTTCCCTGCCCTGTTCTCCTGCAGGATCTTGCCGGCCTGCTTGCCTTCCTTCCCTCCTTTATTCTTTTAGTTTAACTGAGCACCTGCTCTGGGCCTGCTGTCCTCAGCACTGGGGACTCGCTGGAGGCAGCACTGATCTGGTCTCTGACCTCCTGGTGCTGAAAGTCTAGAAGGACAGACAGATGTGAAACAAGAGCACAGAAGATCAACTGCCACCAGGATGGGAGCTACGGGACTGCTTGCCAGGGCTCTGGTTTCTATTCTTGCTCTTAGTATATGCTGCGTCTCAATGACTTGTTTTCAGGCGCATCTCTCCCATCAGACAGGGAGCCCCTTCAGGGAGTCTGACTGAATGGCTGGAACACGGAAGACGCGCCTGAAATGTTTCCTGAATGGGGGTGGGGGCTGAAAGCAGGAGCGGCTGGGAATGAACCCTCATCCCTGTGTCCCCTTTGACCAAACGTACCTGCCAGCTACTCTGACATTGACCACCGGTTATATCATAAACTCAAGCCCTGAAGGAGGAGGAGAGAGAATGACGTGGTTTATTCTGTTTGAAGAACTCAGAGTTCCCAGTGCCTTGGGTACCTCTCAGAGCTCCATTTTTATTTCTTAAAGAAAATAATAAACCAAGTTAGCACTAAAGAAGATGAATAGGCAGAGAAACAGGCTGACCGGTGGCCCGCTGCTCTCCGAGACGCCATCCTTGTCAGTTCCAAGGAAAGGGAGGGAGGAAATGCAGGGATTCCTCAAATAGCTCCTCTTTTTCTGAGGTGGGGAATAGGTAATCGTCTCAATTAAAATACAGACCAGAATATTTAATGGCACGGAAATGGATTTTGATGCGGTTTAAATAAATTCCCCCTGGGGAAAAATGGGTATTACTTGGCCTAATCTGGTGGAAGTGCTCATTTCCTTCCCAGCTCAGAACTCCAGTACGTGAGGTTCTGTTCACACAAAAGCAGACCTGATGTGTCTGGCTCAGAGGACTCTTCCAGGGGACGAGCCGAGAGAGGAGCCCAAGCACAGGTCAATCAGAGCAGAAAGCCTGCCCCAGCTACACCATCCTCGGCTCCTCTGAGTGCGTTTCCGTGGGAAGGATCTTCTGGAGGGTGGGTCTCACGGTCCGGCAGCACTGTCTATGATGTCACGGAGAGTGGGAGCCAAGTGGAGGAGGGGCCAGTGATGCACGGCCCTGTGTGATTTCCCCAGCCCTAGCAAAGCGTCTAGTGCGATGTGAACGCACCACACCCTGTAGGAAATTCATGCGTCGGTTCTCTCTAAATTGCCTTTCTTAAGAGGGTGTTTGGAAATGAACCTGTGTTTGTTGCTCACCAGACACTGCTGGGCTTCCCTGGCGGCTCAGGGGTAAAGAGTCTGCCTGCTAATGCAGGAGGCCTGGGTTCGATCCCTGGGTGGGGAAGATCCCCTGGAGGAGGGAATACCTACCCACTCCAGGATTCTTGCCTGGGAAATCCCATGGAGAGAGGAGCCTGGTGGGCTGCAGTCCGTGGGGTTACGAAGAGTCGGACACAACTGAGTAAACAGCAACCATACTAAGACACTCCGCTAGGCCCTTACAGCGCCTCCGTGCAAGTCCCGCATCAGACGTTATCACCGGCAAAGGGAAACTCCTGGGTTGAAAGGAGAGGTAGGCAAACCACAGCCCATGAGCCAAATCTGGCTCACCATCTGTTATGGTAAATAGTTTTATTGAAGCAAAGCCATGTTTTCCCTCTTACGTAGAGTCTATGGCTGTTTTTCTGCTGCTATGGCAGAGTTGAATAACTGTCTCAGAGACTGAATGGCCAGCAAAGCCTAAAATATTTACTAGCTGGCTCTTTGAAGGAAAAGTTTGCCAACCTCTGTACTGAAGTATGAATACGTGAAATTACCATTTTAGCCATGCAAAGAAGAAAAAGGTAAAATAGTGGCAATTTCACGTGGTTCGATCTCATGCCCCATTTTGGTGTTAAACCCCATTAAACCCCAAGGTGTTACACCCCAAGTTTGTACAGCGTGTCCCATTCATCCTCCTCACTTGTCTTTGTAAACAGAACTAATGGTCAGAAAGGTTAAGTGACTTGCCCAAGGTCACACAGCTGGAAACTGACAAGATCAAGACGCACACTCAAGAGCCCAGCTCCAAGATAGCTGCTCTTCCTGCTCCCCACGGCTCCTCCCAGGGAGCCCTGGCAAGGTCTGTGCTCTGTTGTCAATCTCTGTGCCCCGGAGCCACCAAATATTAACATCCTTCCCCGCCGTGCTTATTCCAGCAAGTGCAGCCTCAGCGTCTGCCAAGAATCCAGAAATGAGATGACCCTGAGTTGATTCTTTGTGTTACTAGCAGTAAAATTTGTGATTGGAATCCTTGATCTGAGAGACGGCCGGAAGTCATCTCATCTGTCCAGGTCGAAGGTTTCGGAGCTACCTCGAGAGCAGCGAGGGCTTTAAACATGGGGGGAGGGTTGAGATGGCACAACCGGCTGTGCAAAGATCACTCCGCTTTCCGGATGCAGCTTGGAGCGGGTCAGGGGGTGAGGGCAGAGAGGCCCACCCAGGTGAAAGATGACGAGGCTCGGGCAGTGGAGCCAGAAGGGCGAATAAAATCTACGACAGATCTGCTTAGAGCCAAGAGGTCTTGGGATTGGCTGGGTGGGTGGGGGTGGCGCGTGGATTGAAAGGTGGCAATAATGGTGCCAGGCTTGTGCCTGAGCAATCAACTGGAGACTGAGGACTTCCCCAAGAAGGACAATTCTGCGTGAGGACTAGTGTTGGGAGGAAGGTTGGGTTTGTTATGTAGGTCACTGAAGAGAGGGGAAATTATCTCCGTTGGCTGTTGGAAGAATAACTGAGATAGTGTTTGTGCAGAGCTCAGAGTGTAGTTGGTATTCTATACATGCAAAGTTTGAGGACGTGAAAGGATTTCAACAAAGGCACGGGGCAGAGTGGAGAGAACGTGGCTTCTGCAGACAGAGAGACTGGGGTTCGAATCCCTGGTCTGCCGCTTTCTCTCTCCTGTGACTCTGGATGCCTTATTTCATTCATCTGAGACTTGGTCCCTCTCCTGGAGACTTGGATGGGTAGACACCGTGCTAGGTGATTGACACACCTGTCCGCATTGACCCTCACACCTGCCTTGATAGGTAGAGGCTGCGACTGCCCGCCTTGTGCTAGAGATGAAGACAGCGGAACTCAGGAAGGAGAAGCCACCTGCCCAGGTGCCACCACAAGCGGCAGAGCTGGGCTTGGCATCCAGGCCCGAGGGCTCTGCAGTGATTCTGGTCTCCAGGTAATAATGTCCCTGCTCCCTCTTGGGCTTGTGAAAATGAGGTCAAGGGAAGGGCTAACATGGTGTCTGGCACCTAGTTAGACCTCAGGCCCCACGGCAGTGCTGAGAGGTCTCAAGTCCTTCCTGTAAGAGTTTAAGGGAACAAGGGGTAGGTGCTCTGGGAGGCTTCCTGGAGGAGTTGGTATTAAATCTGAGACAGAATGGCAGTCATTCTAGGAGGGCAAGTCTATGGGAAGAGGAGAAGATGCTTATGGATGCTTTAAAATACAGAATCAGTCATTTTGTAGATCATAAAGGAACCAAAGTTCTTTGCTTTGTGCTCAAACCATCCCCTATTCTGATTTAGCAGCCTCAAGCTGGTCTCTCTTTAGGGGCTGAGCTTTGTCAAGATAAGTAAGTTGGGCTTCACATTTTGGGCTCCTGGTACCACCACCCTCCATCAAACTCTGCACACTTTCATCCTCTTTGTCTCTAGTGGCGACCTTTTTCACTCAGATTTTAGGCTCTTTGCTTAAACATCACCTTCGCAGCTTTTTAGACTAGGTCAGTCCCCATTTCATGCTCCCTGAGCGCCTGTGCTTCTAATTACTTGCTCAACATCTGTCTCTGCCCTTGGAAAGAAGCCCGAGAGTGGAAACAATATCTATTTTTACAAAACTAGCCCTTGCAGCCGCTCTGAGTCGGGCGCACACAGGAGGCTAAATAAACGCTTGAATAAACGAACGGATGGGTGAGTTTGTATACCTCATCTTGGTTCTTTTCCCACCTGGATTAATAACTCTCCCTTCCTTCCTTCCATGGATTGCTATAGATTGCCAGGAAATGATATGTGGCTGAGTCTCATGTCTACCACAGTGATCCAGAAGTCTCATATTTACCTTCCAACTTAGAAGAGTCACAGCTTCCTTAAAAAACAAACAAACAAAAAACCCCACCAGCCTAGCCCTGGCCACTCTGGAACTCCCCTTTCTTCCTAGGATAACCAGCTCCCTCCTCCCTGGAGATGAATTCAAATACTCAGTCTAGGCTTTTCAGACCCTCCAGTGCTGGATCAAGTGTGAAAGTGAAAGTCTCTCAGTCTTGTTGGACTCTGCGACCCCATGGACTATGGACTATGGACTATGGACCCCATGGAATTCTCCAGGCCAGAATCCTGGAATGGGTAGCCTTTCCCTTCTCCGTGAGATCTTCCCAAGCCAAGGATCAAACCTAGGTCTCTTGTACTGCAAGTGGATTCTTTACCAGCTGAGAAACCTCCCCAGTGTTACCTCCTCCTGGCCCCTGATCATTTAGGCTCTCTCGCCTATATGCCTGGAACCCTCACGATTGAAATCCTGTGGTCCCCTTTGCTGTTCCCCCTTGATCAACCCATCTCTTCCTCAAAGCCATCCCCAATCACCCTAGTCCAAACTGGCTGTTCTGAAATACCTGTATCCATTCTGTCCAAACCCTTCCTTATTGTCATTTGCTCTGTGTCCACTCCTACACCCCAACTATATTCTCTGAGAGAAGAGGAGGCCTTGTCTTGGCCAACTCTGCTTTCTTAGAGCAACTAGTGCCTCATGCTGAGCGAGGTCATGCTACTTAGGGACCGCCTCTCTGAAACACACCCATGCCACCTGTAGCTGCCCTTCCAGTGCCTGACTCCCCTGTTAGACCATGCGTTTCTTGAGGGCAGGGCATCCTCACATCTCCTGCTTCCTGACCCGCTGCCGTGGAGCAAGTTCTCAGTAAGTGTTTTTTGGATGAATACACCAAACACCTGTCTTACCCTGATGTTTCTCTCTGCACTGTGTATCTTTCATCCCCTAATTTGATCCCTAGTGATGACAAATCAGCATTTGGTGGTGAGGAAGGGATAATTTCCCTCCCCAAATTCTCAGGAGGAAATCATTTTGCAATCATTCACAGCATAAATGAGCCTTCATAAAATCACACACCTACAGGGCCACACCTAAGTCATGGCTCAGTCTCCCTTTTTTTTTTTTTTCCTTCAGTAGGACAGAGATCAGAAACTTTTTTTTTTTTTTTTTCAAAAAGTTGAGAGAAACTGTGAGTTCTGGGAGAAGGGTGACAGACATGATCTGTACTCTTGAATTACAAGGCATGTTTAAGATCCCCTGGAGAGGAAATAGCAACCCACTCCAGTATTTCTGCCTGGAGAATTCCATGGACAGAGGAGCCTGGCAGGCTACAGTCCATAGGGTCTCAAGAGTCCAGACACGACTGAGCGACCAACACTTTCACTTTTCCTACAGAAGACAGTGACTTGAAGGATGGTGCCCTTAAGAGCGCCTACCCCTATGTTAAGACCCTCAGGTGTCTCTCCAAGCCCAGTGTCCTCCTCACTTCCCTGGCCCCCTTTCCTGCCGTGCTCTCTCCTGCTAGCCCATGCCTCACACTCAGTTACTTTCCTCTCCCCCATGGCTCTGTGACTTCTGCCCTTTGCCAGCTGAGCTAAGAAGGAAAGCCAGTGAGAGCAGAGGGTCTTGCAGCTGTGAACTCATGGGTTCCTCATCTTTATCTGCACTCCCAGCTTCCTTTTAAGGTAACACTCTATTTTGAAACTAATTACTGTACACACAGATTCCCCCGTCCTCCAACTCTCCAAGTCTGTCCAGGACAGAGGGAAATAGTAATAATTTACATCAAGGCTGTATATTGTCACCTTGCTTATTTAACTTATATGCAGAGCACATCATGAGAAACGCTGGGCTGGAGGAAGCACAAGCTGGAATCAAGATTACTGGGAGAAATATCAATAACCTCAGATATGCAGATGACAGCACCCTTATGGCAGAAAGTGAAAAGGAACTGAAGAGCCTCTTGATGAAAGTGAAAGAGGAGAGTGAAAAAGTTGGCTTAAAGCTCAACATTCAGAAAACGAAGATCATGGCATCCAGTCCCATCACTTCACGGGAAACAGATGGGGAAACAGTGGCTGACTTTATTTTTCTGGGCTCCAAAATCACTGTAGATGGTGATTGCAGCCATGAAATTAAAAGACACTTACTCCTTGGAAGGAAAGTTATGACCAACCTAGACAGCATATTAAAAAGCAGAGACATTACTTTGCCAACAGAGGTTCATCTAGTCAAGGCTATGGTTTTTCCAGTGGTCATGTATGGATGTCAGAGTTGGACTGTAAAGAAAGCTGAGCGCCGAAGAATTGATGCTTTTGAACTATGATGTTGGAGAAGACTCTTGAGAGTCCCTTGGACTGCAAGGAGATCCAACCAGTCCATTCTAAAGGAGATCAGTCCTGGGTGTTCATTGGAAGGACTGATGTTGAAGCTGAAACTCCGATACTTTGGCCACCTGATATGAAGAGCTGACTCATTGGAAAAGACCCTGATGCTGGGAAAGATTGAAGGCAGGAAGAGAAGGGGATGAGAGAGGATGAGATGGTTGGATGGCATCACCGACTCGATGGACATGAGTTTGAGTGAACTCTGGGAGTTGGTGATGGACAGGGAGGCCTGGTGTGCTGCAGGCCATGGGGTCGCAAAGCGTTGGACACGACTGAGCAACTGAACTGCACTGAACTGATCCTGCCTCTCTTGGTGCCAGCCAATTTCACCTTCATGGTCTAACCCAAATCATAACCCACTGCTCTTTTATTTCTCTCATGTGGGGTGAAAATATAATTCCCTCCTCACTTCAGTGACTGTGGGGGTCTGATGGAAGCTGTGATTCTAGAAGCCTTCCATTTCTGCTCCCTCCTCTTCCACTCAGCCACGGAGTCTTGTAATTGGTCATTCTTTCCGCTTCACCAGGTTCCCTCTACCCCCGTCCCCTGCCATGCCCACTGGCCCAGCTACCGTCCTCGTGTGCCTGGACGGTTATTACATCCTTCTCATTGGTTGCCCTCAGCCCACTCTCTCCCTCCAAAGATCCTCCTTTCTCGATGATTTTTCTAAAATTCAAATACAGCCATAGCACTCCTCTGCCTAACAACTTATTGATCAGAGATGTATTAAAACATCTTCCGTTACCGGAATGTTATTGACTGGAGTGTCTCAGTATTCACTTACATAATAAACTGCTGGCCACAGGTATTAGTTTCTGCAAATCAGGTCAACAATGTGTTAAAATCCTTCAGATTTTACCCTCAAAATATGGTTTGACTCCTCTGAACATCGGGTGCAAAGCCTTTCAATTCCCATCCAAGCCTACATTTAGAGCCTCAACTCCCTGTGGGTCCCTACTCCAGATCCTTTATGATTCATTATCCAATGATACAGAATTAAACACACATTTCTAGATATGTGCAGTATAAGCATAGTGGTTAGGAATATAGGTCCACCCATCAGACTGCCTGGGCTTGGATCCAGTTCTGCAGTTTGCTAGCTGTAAGTCTTGTCCTTGTACTCATTTTCTCATTTAAAAATAGAAAAAGAAAAAAAAAAAACATGTAGTAGCGCCTACTTCAGAAGGCTGCTGTAGCGTAAATGAGATAATTTACACAGAGGTCTTAACACAGCACACACCTTTTAAGAATGTTTTTACACATGCTGTATTCCCTGGGCCCTAGTCCACGCTAGTGCTCTTGCCCTCTCTTCACCTGGTTAATTGCTAACTCTTCTTCTTTAAAAAAAAATTATTTGTTTTGGTTGTACCGGGTCTTAGTTGCAGCATGTAGGATCCAGTTCCTTGAGCCAGGATCGAACCCAGGCCCCCTGCATCAGGAGTGTGGAGTCTTAGCCACCTGGCCACCAGGGAAAGTCCTTAACTATTCTTTTTTTTTATTTATTTTTTAATTGAAGGATAATTGCTTTACAGAATTTTGCTGTTTTCTGTCAAACCTCAACATGAATCAGCCATAACTATTCTTAAACTCTCAATTCAGGAAGCACCTCCTCCAGGAAGCCCGTTAGGATTCTCGGGCCAGGTTAACGACCCCCTGATGCCTGTTCACGTCTCACAATGACCTGTGACAATGTGTGTATCTGACACACGCCATGTGAGTTAGGGGCTGCGTCTTCTCTTTCTCCATCCTCAGCGCCTGGCCTCCACTTGGGGAGCATCTGTCGAATGAATGGACATGTGAGAATCTTACTTTCATATGAGCCTGTGTGTATTTCAAGGGTGGAGGCTGCAGTTCTCTCCCTGCTCCCCCTCCGGCAGCTCTCAACCCAGACCCGGGCAGAGTGGATGATCACAAAAGACTTTTAGCTCGACTGAATTGGAAATGACAGACTCATTCCAGGAGTCCTTGCGTGGCCATCTTGATGCAGGCAGAGGGCGGCTGGTTGGCAGGAGCGCGCCGATAAAGCGGGCCAGAGTTGGTATAAGCCATTTATTCTGAAAGAACGAAAGCTAATCTTTCACAAGCAGTCTGGTCGGATCCTCGTTTCTAATACAGATGCTATCAGGGCCTTTGATGTGATAAGCTCTCCAGGGTTTCTGTAAGACTCTGAATGCTGGCTGGAGTTAAATGCCTGTTCTCTTCTGAGTTCCAGCAACTCCCTCTAGACCAGCGAGCTGTGGATGCGCTCGATGGCGGGGACAAAACCAGATTCTTCTTTCAGGCTGGGGTCATGGAAATGGGGGTCCTTGGCACCCCCTGCTCCCTCTCCCCGTGGCTGCCCCTCTTCGGCCTTCAGATCTCATCATGAACACCTTCTCAGAAGGGTCTTCTTCATCCACCTTAAATTAAGAAGTCTTTGTAATTTGATGCCCCATTTACTATGATCCATGAGGGCAGGAATCATTTATGTCTGGTTTCCCATTATATCTTTTGTGCCAACACAGTACTTAGCACATAGTAAATCCTCAGTAAATATTTATGGGAACAGATTAATGGATAGGAATTAGGAGTGCTGGGAGACACTAGGGGACCATTTCAGTTCTCTGGCTTCGTTCCTCTGTAAAGTGAGAGAGTTGAATGGGATTTTGTCGGGTCCCTTCTGAGTCCACTGTCTGTGAGCTTCCAGGAATGAGATCAGGGAGAAAAGCATCTCACATTGGATGTCTCTCTGCTAAAGCTAGAGCCTTGCTAAGAGCATTCACCTAGACTGGGATTTCTCAACATCAGCATTCAATGTTTGGGCTGGAAAGTTCCTTGTGGTGGTGGTGATGATGGTGGGGGTCGCTGCCCAGTGCACTGGAAGGTAATGAGCAAGATCTCTGGCTTCAGCCCACGAGATGCCAGCAGTAGCCCCCAAACAAGCTGTAACAACCCCAGATCTCCCCAGACATTGCCATACGTCTGTTAAGGGTGAGTTGCTCCCCACCCGCAATGAGAGCTCCTCCTGGGGACCACGGAGGCCTACCCTGATTTGAGGTCATGCTGAGGCGTGCAGACTCTTCCCTTCACCAGGAGCATGTCTTTCCCTTGAAGGACTCTCAGCAGGCGCCAAGCTCCCTCCCTGGTAGTGGCCCTCAGACGTGAGCGGGTGCCAGGATCCCCTGGCAGACTCCTGCTTCCTGCCCGGCCCCCGCCCTGGGCTTCTGAGGCAGCAGGTCTGGGGAGGGGCTGCAGACTCTGCGTCTCTAAACACACGATGCCACTGCTGCTGCTGGTCCAGGGACCAGGCTTGGAGAACCGGTGCCCCAGGGCAGTGGCTCCTAACCTGGCAGGACACGAGAGCCACCTGAACAGATTCTGCCAGCCCAGGTCACACGCCAGCCCACTACACGGCATCGTTAGGGTGGCACCGAGACAGCTGTGCTTAAAGCTCCGGGCACTGCAGACAAGCCTGGGATCTCTGTCCTTACAGCACAGAGTGAGCCATGAGCACCTTCTCTACGCTTCCTGCATTCTGTTCATTCATAAGGCGCCCTTGGACCATAGCGGCCACAGGGAAATACTGCAAGGGAAGAAACCTGCTTTCCACTCGTGTGTCAGTCCCCTCTCCACTCAGTTGGCCTCTTATCCACTTTGTTGATTTCACTTATTGCCTCATCTCCCTGTCCCCATGTGTCTTTGTTAGTTCTTTTCTGCACACGCCCCTTTCATCCCTTAATACCCCACCGCTTATCCTCTGCTCACTCCTCACCTAGCCTCTTATTCATTGCCCTTCTCCCCACCCATTGGTCATTCTCCCCCATTTTTAAAATGCACTCATTTATTTTCCTGTCTTGCTCCGCGAGCAGGGGAGGCAGGGAGCTGGCTGGCTAAGATGGCAGATCTTTACACATGGAGCTCTCTCCCCTGCCCCGCTTCCCCACCTCCCTCCCGATCCCCCTTGAGGTTTCAGAGTCATCGTCACTTCCTTAATCTCCCAGACAGGCTCAAATCCCTCTCCTGTACCCTTACGCGCCTACAGCTCCCACAGATGCCATCTTACAATGACTTTTAAATTATGTGATCACTGTTTGTCATCTGACTTCATTAGGGCAGGGGACCTGTCTAGTTTTGCTCTCACTGGACTGCAGTGTCTAGCCCAGTGCCCGCTCTTGGGTTGAATGAATACTGTGAGGCTGCTTGGACGCCTGACGCAGGGCACCCTCCCCTGTCTGCCTCAGTCAAGGTCCTTTTTCCTGGCAATTAGTGGACACAGAAGTGACAGCCCCAGGACTCTTTCTCTAGCAACTGTGGGCCCAGGTGGATTATGAAATCACCTGGAAAAGACAGAGGCAAACCTAATTCCTGTCTTGGCAAAAGTTATTCTTGGTGGTCAAGAGCGATTTCTCAGGTTGGTCTCAACTGCTGCATTTCAACCCAGGATGTTGAAAATGCATGCTATCTGACATTTACCCTTCAGAGTAACTGATTTTAGGTTTCTCTCTAGGCCTTCCAGACTTTCCTGGTGGCTTCCAGGCCCCCGCCTACCAGTGCAGGAGATGTGGGCTTGATCTCTAGGTTGGGAAGATCCCCGGGAGAAGGAAACGGCAACCCACTCCAGTATCCTTGCCTGAAAAATACCATGGACAGAGGAGCTTGGTGGGCAACAGTCCATGGGGTCAGGAAAGGGTTGGATACAACTTAGTGACTGTTTAACAAGAGCCAGGCTTTCCAGGCCTCTCTAGGTGGGAAAGCTGTGGGGGCCTAGCGTAGACTTCCTTAAGTATTCACCAGACTCCTGGGAGGAGCACCGGGCAAGTTTGTAATTACAGACGCCTGGATCTAAGATGGGTAATGACTTATGATGTCTACATATCCCTAGGCCAAAGGGAAATGGGCCATGGGAGAGAGTTCCAAAGTGTTCTCTAGAACCGGTCTGCACAGCACACCCCAGGCTGGCTCCTTAACCCTAGTTAACCAGCGCAAATTAACTTTAGAAACCGGAAGCTCCTGACTTTCTCACCAGCAACGAGCTAGGGGGACCAGGTAACAGAATTCTGAGGACAGGAAATGAAGGGTGAATGGATCAAGAAGAGGAGGTGCACATGTACACAATGGAATGCTACTCAGCCACGAAAAAGAGTGAAATAATGCCATCTGCAGCCACATGGATGGATCTGGAGATTATCATACTGCGTGGGGGAAGTATGCCAGAAAGACACAAGTACCACATGCTACCACTTATATGTGGGATCTAAACTATGACACAGATGAGCCTGTGAATCACGGACATAGAGAAAAACTGGTGGTTGCGAATGAAGAGGGAGTTGGGGGAGGGAAGGGTTGGGAGCTTGGAATTAGCAGATGCAAACTTTATATATAGGATGGATAAGCAACAAGGTCCCACTGTAGAGCACAGGGAACTATGTTCGATATCCTGTGATAAACCGTAATGGAAAAGCATATGAGAAGCATATGCACGCCCTACCCAACCTCTGGAGGAAGGGCTGGGAGGTTGGGGTTAGCAGGTAGAATATTTTCTATACAGAATGGATAAACAGTAAGGCCTTACTGTATAGCATGGAAAACAGTGTTCAATTTTCAATGATAAACCATAATGGAAAATATAAAAAGAATGTATATGTATATATCTATATCTATATAACTGAATCAATTCACTGTGCAGAAGAAATTAACACATTATAAACCAATTCTACTTCAACTGTGGAAAAAAGAATTCCGAGGACAGGAAACAGCCCCATATTCATGCCTGGAGATGCCCACTGGCTGACAAAAAGCTGTGCAGGATGCCCCCTGCCCGGGCAGCTGTCCAGAGTCCTAGCTTTGCCGGGATTGCATCAATATTCCAGACCTTCCTCCCTATGACCCCTGACTCTGACCCTCTTTCCCAAAGCGCCCCACTCCACGGGGGCCAGGGACTCGGTTCTTCCTAGCTGGGAGGGCCGGTCCAGGGAAGGCACTGCCTTGGGCGTACTCATCTCGTGTTCAGGACTCAGCTAAGGGCTCCGTCGCCTGTGTTGGTTTGGGGGGACATGTCTCCCTCCTTCCCTCTCTTCCCTTTCCAGTGCTGGCTTTGACTAATGAGCATCTTCGTGCGTACAACTTCCGCTCCCATCGGATCCACTTCTAAGCACAAATTCCCCGGGATGAAATTCTGTGGTCAAAGGGCATGCAGATTTTCACAGCTCTAGCTGAACAGAACTGCCACACTGCTTTCCTAAGGGGTCTTTCAAATTACAAACATCCCCGCTTACCAATGACACAGTAACCTTGCCAGCACCCAGCCTTATTGGTTTAAACGTTTGAAGCTAATTCAGTCAGTGTGCTGTGATCCCTCAAGGACACCGTCAGGTGCCTTTACTTGACCCCTGTGAAGGATGAACCTTTCCCACGAGCTTTCCACTCGTGGCTTGTGGTGGTGAATTGTTTAATTATGCACTCTATTTGTGTTTTGTGGTCTAGATTTTCAAAAGGATAACTGTGAATAAATTATACTATAAGCCTGTGTTTATAAAATCTTTTCTTTTTCATTATCACCCATCCCAGCAGGCTTTTAAGATAATTTTTTTCCATGAAAATTTAATCCAGCAGCTAGACTATGTAGCTCTTTATGTACTGTGTGTTGATCTGTGCTTTACACATACATGGGAACTCAAGAACTGATTTTTGTCCCACTGGGGGCAATATTGCTGTTATTAAGAATGGATGCAGCAAACTAAATTCAACTAAATAATTCAGTGAAGCATAATAATGAACTAATGATCCCAAACTAAACAATAATTCAGCTAAAGACATAAATCCCACAAACACTTCCTGGGACTTCTTTGGCGGTCCAGTGGTTAAGATGCCGTGCTTCCAAGGCAGGAGGTGTGGGTTCGGTCGTTGGTTGGGGAATTAGATTTCACACGATGCATGGCCAATAAATAAATGAATGAATTTTAAAAATAAACACTTCCCAGGAGGCTGATATGTACCAGCAATGAGTTAGTCACCCTGGATTCAAAAATGAAGACAGCAAGGGCTCCGATGTCTTTTCTTCTGTTGTTTTTAATGCAGATAGACGAGGCCGTTGAGAAAGGGCACTGTAAGGGGGAGAAGGAATGGACTGCCTGAAGAAAGGTCTGAGAACAATCAAAACCAATCAAACAACGGTAGGAGCCACAGTGACAATAAAGCAGGTGAGAGGTTTGTGGGCAGAAGCATTTCAAGCAGGAGCAGAAGCGCAGTCAAAGATTGCACAGGAGACATCCTCCTGGTGCACAAGGAAGGGCGGCCTGGTGGCCAAGGGCACCTGGCAGCAGGGGACCTGGTTCCAAGCCCAGCTTGTAACGGACACGCCGTGTGACTCTGAACCTGCCACGTCACTTTGGATTCCAACTCTGCAAAATCAGGGAGACTGATAAGACCCACCCCGCCAGGTAGGTCTGAGGGTTGAGTAAGATAATGCCGCCTAAGCTCTTAGCACAGTGCCTGGCTCCAACAGTTTGCTGTTAATACCACTGTGCTCATTTTAAGAATGTTGCGTGGAGGCTGTCAGACACTTGCGGGTGAGGAATGACCCTGCCCAAAAGGTTTTTCAAGGGTTCGAGATAGAGTGTGACCTTCTGATGTGGCACTGTCAGTGTATAAAGGGGGCTTCCCGGGTGGCGCTAGAGGTGAAGGATCCGCCTGCCAGTGCAGGAGATGCAGGTTTGATCCCTGGGTGGGGAAGATCCCCCAGAGAAGGAAATGGCCACCCACTCCAGTATTCTTGCCTGGGAAATCCCATGGACAGAGGAGCCTGGTGGGCTACATACAGTCCATGGGGTCGCAGAGTCAGACACCACTGAGTAACACTTTCACTTTTTCCTAATCCAATATGACCTCATCTTAGCCAAGTACCTCTCCGCAGACCCAAACATCGAAGTCGTATCCAGGAAAGGTCAACGTTCTGAGATTTCCCAATTGCCATGAACTTGGAGTGGGAGTGATTAACCCAGGAGAGAGGGTGACTCATCTGAGGAAGCAGCAGAGCTCAGGCTCAAACCCAGATTCTGTAAAGCCCACATCTGCGCTTTCGGCTATTCATTGTTGACACAAGTAGGACCCCTCCGCCTTCCCATGCCCTCGTCTACCTGGGTGTTGGATGCACCTGAGCCAAAAAATAAAAAGCTCTGGGCAAAAACAGGAAAGCCAGACAGTCATTTCACATCATGGGATGGAACTCCGGGCCCCTTTTACCACTATGATGGAGCTCTCTCTGCCTCTCCATTCAGACCACACAAAACAGCACAGTCTAGATGCCTGTAAATCCCTCCAGTGTTTAGACAATGCATTCACCAGAGTGACTGGTCTTCTGACAACTTCATGAGGCCTGAGCAGTCACCCTCATTTGTCTGGTAGGAAAATGGAGACCCATATGGTGCCTTCAGGAAATGCATTGGAAAAAATGGGCTCAGCATCCCTAAGTGCTGTGCTAACAAAGAGGTTTATTAATAACTAATTAAGAGCCGCATCAATGAAGCTAACAGTGGCTGCCCGTAACCAGCGCAGTTCTGTGCAATAAACATTTCCAGGCGCGGCGCTAAGCACTCAACCAATATCATCTCATTTAATTCAGTTAACGACGACAAGCCAGGAGAAATGTGGTGAGTTAACTAACTCTGTTGTGAGAAGTACTAGCAGGTCTGTGGCGAGGATGCTCTTGCATCCTGGAGATATTTTGTTTTCTTCCTTTGGGCATCGGTGAGTAAAAGGGAAGAGGGACAGACTGGGCCATGGTGGGGGGCATAATGGACTTTTCCACTGAGAGACATACCAGAGGGTCTGTTTCTATTTCCTTCTCCAGATTAACTGTCTCAGAAAGCAACATGCCCCCTGCTCCCCCTTCCTTCCACTTCCCTCCCTTCCTCTCTTCTAGCAAACCCCTATGCGCCATTGGGGGAGGGTTAGGAATAGAGCAGTGAACCAAACCCGGTCTATGAACCTGCTTTTCTTCTACAGGAGGCTGGAGGGGAGGGGTGTCTGAACTTAGGATTCTCAATAGAATTTAGCAGCACCTAGTTTGGAACTAGGTGTACAACCCAGACCAGGCCTGGGAACTCAGGGAGAGGGAGAGTTGGGTCAATTATTAAGACTCAGACAAATGAACGCTTGAGGATTAACCTGCCTAATTACTCTCAGTGCCCATAAGCAATCCCGTCTTGATGTGTAGATGATATAGTATTTAATTTCCTTGAGCTCTTTCCTATAATTATGTCTCAAAAAGAGAAGATGAAAGGGTACCGCACTGTCTGCTTCAGTCTGACGATCTCACATTCTCCACTAAGGGGACAGTTTACAGGATTTGATCTTTGCCCTCTGCTCCAGAGACCAACAGAGTAAGGGGTTATCATAAGTACTAATACTAGCAATAATACAGTAAGAATAGTAACAATAACAACAGCAATAAAAATCAAGTTTAAGAGCTTGTGGTGCACAGGGAAGGGGTAACATCTCCTTATGGCATAAGGACAGGGAGATCCAGAAGAAGGGAAGTGGCTCCCTCAAGGTCACACTCCAGGCCGTGGCCAGCCTGAGCAGAAGACCTGGTGTCCTGATACCAAGGCCAGCACCCTCTACAGACAATGCCACAGAAAGCAATAGCCACCAGCATTTGGTGCTATTTCCCCTGGGCCAGGCATCAGGCAGGCAGCTTGGCAAAGAGTATCGCACGTCATCACAAGGACCCTGAAAGGGGGGCACCGTCAGCCCATTTTCCAGGCTATCCTAAGCCACCATGCTATAGGATGCAAACCAAGGGGCAAGGGCAGGCTTGGGAGAATCCCTGCCTGAAAGAGGGAGGAGGAAGGGGTATGGGGGCATCCTAAGGGCTGCCTGGGAGCCTGTATCCCAATTCCAGCTGAACAGTTTTGCCTCGATCCTCCCTACCTCTCCTTCAATCCGACTGCATCCCTGTCTTTCTAAAGTCAAGCTTTCGGCTGCCAGTGATGCTGGCTTCAAGGTCCACAGGAATGATGCCTGGGGAACTGCAGAGCTATCTTCGCTATGGGCAAGCAAAGGTTGCCATGGAAACCCTTCATCCCTTCGCAGACCTGCAGCCTGTTCTCCCTCCCCTGATGCTCCGTCCCTCGCTTCCCCACTATACAGGGGCTGGGTTGACCAGAAAGCCCAGATAAAAGCCGGGCACAATTGTGAGTCTTTTTTTTGATGCATACTTTCCTCCCTACCTCTGGCCTCCTTCCAGTCTATCTTCTACGTGCTGCCTGAATGATTATCTCCTGTCCAGTTCAAGTCATGTCACCCCACTGTTTAAAACCTGCCATGGTGCCCCAAAGCCAGAGAGGGAGCAAGCACAAACTCTTTGTTCTGATATTAAAACGTCCCCCTCCTTCATGATAGAGATATACACAGGAGCATTAAAACCCCACCAGTGTGTGGGCTCCAAGAGGGACTAGGTCTCTCTTGCTCACTATTGCTTCCCTGGTGCCTAGCTCCAGGCTTAGAGCAGATACTCAGGAAGGAGAGAAAAAGGAAGAAAGTGAAAAATGCTGACATCTACCCTTAGCAGACCCTCTGCTTCAGTTGTCCATGAGACAAATTCAAGTCTGACACACTTCCTCAAAGTTCTTCCTCCAAGAGCAGGCAGGTCTCTTTCACAACTCTCTGCCAAAATCCCACTGATCCTTAGAAAGCTCAGCTCAGCCGCCACCTCCTCCAGGAAGACTTCCCAGGCACTCCCTTTAGAACCAATGTCTCTCTATTCTAGAGCTCACTGGGGTGAGCTCTGTGTGTGCAAAGCACCTTTGCTTCTCTCTGTAAGTACTTTGAGTTTCTTCATCCCTGCCCGCCCCGCCCCCACCCCCACCCCCCAACCAGTGACTAGAGCTTAACACCATGAGGTCTCAGGAAGCAGACATATTTTTTTATTTGCGTCAAAGGCCATTGTGACTTTCCCCTCACTCCAGGGCTTCTTAGCTCATGGAAGGGCAAGGCTCTCAACTTCCACCCGCACTTCACTTGGGTGATGATGGCCCACTCTGCTGATTTTTCTTCTCTGGGGAGTTTAGTGGGTTAAACAAAATCACCAGACCAAGTCCTTTGATGGACCTCAGTGCTCTCTCTCTTCTTTTAGTTGCTGTGTTACCATCCTTGACTTCTTTGCAATCTGTTCTCCATGTATCAGCTAGCGATGCTTATAAAACTTCAACCCCAGCAAGGTCACTCCATGGCTCAGAGCCCTCCAGTGGCTTCCCTCTTGTTCTGAGTGATGGCCAAAGCCCTTGGTCTCTAGGATGACAGGCTGTGGACCCGAGACACAAGAGGGAAATGGGGCACGGTGATCCTGGCAGCCCATCTGGGCGGCGAGTCTGAATGCCAGCTTCAGGGATAGCTGTGTGATTCCGGCAGCCGCCGCTTCCTCTCTGAGCCCCGGGGACACCAGGGAAGGCATCTGAATCCCCCTATTATCACCCCCCCGCCCCCCACCAAAGTCAATTTTCCTTGAGCTTCTTGGGTATGACTGTTGTCACTGATGTGTATCAATCCCTTAACACCCAGTTAATCACAGCATCTCACTCTTCTTAAAAAGTCTTTCTTGAATTTGTTGAAGTATTGCTTCTGCTTTATGATTTGTTTTTGTTTTTTTGACTGCAAGGCATGTGGGATCTTAACTCCCCGACCAACATCCTGCAGGTTGAACCTGCCCTTGCCACGGAAGAGACTTTGGAAGGCAAAGTCTTAACCCTGGCCCACCAGGAAAGTCCCAGCATCTCACTTTTAATAACCTTGAGGGAGCCAGACTCAAACCCTGGGGCTCCATTATTCCATGTGCCTAAGTACGTATGACTTCTGAGCCCATGACGTTGACAGAGAGAACGCCAGCCCGTGGCATGAGGCAAAGAACCTCCACTTAAAATAAGACAGAAGCCTGAAAGCCCCAAACGCTATTTTTAACTGAGTCTAGAAGTGTTTGTTTTTAAAATATCATGAAATGGTTATTACCGACCATTTTCCCCCCTCCTCCCTCCTTCTTCCCAAACAGGTGCAGTAAGATTAGCGGTAATTTAAAAAAGCAGGATTGCCTCCGTGTCAATTTCTTGCTAATGAGCAAAACATGCCATGTAATTGCTACGTATTGAAGGAGGCAACAATACATCCTCGGAGGCTGTTTAATACACTGGGGCTTGGCGGAGCAGATGTTCTGAGACTCGCTCTCCAAGACGGAGGAGGCAAGGCCAGACCAAGAAGGTGATGCTTCTCTTTCAGCTTGGTCCAGCACTGGGCCCCTTGGAGGGCGCTGGACAAAGCCACGTGTGTGTGACACAACGTGATAGATTCCCGGAGGCAGAGCGGATGAGCTGGAAAACAGGTTGGGGCAGTACAGGAGGAGAGTGAGAGTGCCCTGCAACCTCTGGATCATAACAAAGTCTTGTATTTCGACTTGCAACAAGCCAGGGTTGTCCCCTGCTAGCTCTGTGATCTTTGGCCTCTCTGAGCAGCAGCCTCATCAACTCGTGAATGGGGATCTTAAGACCCTAGCGCACCTGGTGGGGATGAAATGAATGAAGGACTAGGTGGGGATGCCTGTCTCTACAGTGCCCACATGGACTTCCCTGGTGACTCAGTTTAAAGAATCGTCCTGCCAATGCAGGAGACAAGGGGCTTGATCCCTGGTCCAGGAAGATCCCACTTAATTGCTGAGGAGCAACCAAGCCCGTGTGCCACAACCACGGCGCCTGAGCTCTGAAGCCTGGGAGCCTGAGCCCTCGCACTGCAGCTGCTGAAGCCTGGGCAGCTACAGCCCACGCTCCGCAGCAGGAGAAGCCGCCACAGTGAGAAGCCCCGTGCACTGCAGCTGGGGAGCAGCCGCCCACTGGCCACAGCTAGAGAAAGCCAGGGCAGCAAGAAAGACCCAGCACAGCCCAAAAATAAACAGATAAACTGTTCACGTGACTCGCTCCCCACCGGGCGCATGGATGCCTACAGCAGTCACCCTCCTCCGTCTGCATGTGGCAAGGTCCTCGGTTCTGGGGAGCTGGTGGACGTGGATATCAAATACCACATCTTCATGAGGCCTTCCCTGACCACCTCCCGGCTCAAAGAAGGTAAGATTTATCATCTGTATTTTTCTTTTGCTGATGAATTCCAGGCACACGAAATGGTTTCTGGCACACAGTAAGCGCCCGGTTCCTCTCGACTAAATGATGCCCTTGGAATACCTACCCTAGAGCCCATGACACAGCAGTAGCTCTGTAAGTGGCAGCACGTTATTATTTAAATTGCTCTGGACTTCCCTGGTGGTCCAGTGATAAGAAGTCAGCCTCTGCAACGCAGGGGACACTGGTTTGATCCCTGGTTGCGGAAATAAAATCGCACATGCCACAGGACAACTAAGCCCATCCTGCAGCTACTGAGCCCGCGAACTGCAAAGAAAGATCCCACGGGATGCAATGAAGACCCGACGCAGCCAAGTAAATAAATAAATAATATTTTTGAAAGAACTGCTTGGAGCGAAGCGCTTTCACATTGCATTAAGTGTCTGCCGTCTGCCAGGCCCAGGAGCAGATGCTATTACATGAATTATCTTCCCAGTGCTCCCAATAGCCAAGTAAGTCAGGTACTGTTATCACCCCATTTGACGGAGCTCAGGGAGGGGAGGCAAGGCGCCCACACTCACACAGCTGTCAAGAGGCAGGAGCTGATTGCACATCGCTCTGTCCTGAGTTCCAGGTCCCCTTTTCAGGGCCAGCCCCATCCATGGAACAGATGGTCACGGAAGTGCCTGATGAATGCCTCTTCCCTTCCACCACGGAGGAGGGCTTGTCTGTTGAAGCCTTTCAACAAGGAGCCAAATGTGAGTGAGCGGAGAGGGCGCATGAGACACAGGGAACAGCGTGAGCAAAGGTGTGGGGGGTCAAACCGGATGCGTTTCTCATGCTTCCACTCTGGGTCCCACCCCAGGGGTAGAGGCAGTGATGGGTACCCAAGGAGACACACCCCCCAGGAGAGAAACAACACCTGGGAGAGGCCAGTGGATGACAAGGAAGAAGAGAATCATCCTATGATTCAGTGTTTGCAGCTCCAGAAGCCCCAGCTCCAGGCTGGTGGAGGGAACCTGCTCTCCCTAGGTTAAACCGAGGCTGAGCTGTGTGTGTGGTGTGTGTGTGTGTGTGTGTGTGTGTGTCGGGGGCCAGGCAGCCTGAGGAGGTGCTGTTGGAGGTTGGGGAGGGAAGAGGAGGACATTTAAATGGATGGCTTCCTGCCTGGGTTGCATGCAGCACCCTAAGCTCATGCCGGCAGGTTTCAGACGCACTTCTCCAAAGTGGAAAGTGACAGGAGAGAGCGTTTTATGGACCCTGGCAGCTCAGGGCGGAAGAACAGCACAATGGTTTCACGTTGATAGGTAACCAAACGGGATCAATTGCCCCTTGGGCCTGAGGAAGAGGCAGCAGGCAGAGCTCGAAGGATCTGGGGGTCGGGGTCTTGTCTTGCGTCTGTCTGTTCTCCATTTCCTCCTCTACAAAGTGAGGGTTTGCATAGTCCCTTCTCATGGGCTGGATAGACGAAACGATGCCTTGTGAACACCGAAGAAATAGGGGGCAGGGACTTCCCTGTGGTCCAGTGGCTAAGACGCCACTGTCCTGCTGCAGGGGGCTTGGGTTCGATCCCTGGTCGGGGAACCAGACCCCGCAGGCTGCAGCTGAGAGTTCACACGCCATAACGAAGACCCGAGGCAGCCAAACAAATATTTTATTTAAAAAGTCAGAAATAGGGGGCAGAGGCTTGCCTGTTGGTGCTTAGAAAGACTTCGAATCAGCAAGTTCCTGCCAACCACCTACTATGTGCAAGACGCGTGCTGGGGGTGGGGGGTTGTGAAACCCACCGCCAAGGGCTCCCCCAGCCTGCCCTTCAGCTGGGTGTCTACTTTCTGTAGCTGCTGCTCGGCAGCCGAAACAAGGTGCTCTAAAAACAGAAACAGCACTGTGCGCTCTGGTTATTTTGAGAGGCAGGCTTGCCTAGTGGCTGGCGGCAGGTGGGTCTGGGGTCAGATGGGGCTGCTCTCACTCATGGTCGCGTCCCGCCTGCCTGGGCCTTCACCCGGAGACTCGCCCTTCTCAGAGCTCCGGGCTCACCATCTGCACACCCGGGGTAAAAACAGGCCCTCTCTCACGGAGCTATTGAGAGAGCAGATGAAGAGCCGTGAGCGGAGCCTGGCTTGCCGTCAGCACCCGCCCCGCGCTGCCGCTGCACTCATCATTGCTGTCGCCACGTGCACTGCCTCCCGGGAAAGCAGGGCCTGCGTTTTGCTCCCCACTGGAGTCTACAAGTCATCAGAACCATCCCCACCTTGTCGTAAGGTGCTAAGTTTCTAAGTAAACGCAGGGATGATGGAATGAAAGCCATCTTGTCACAGGGCCTACCTTGAGCAACATAGTTCCTGACGTCTCCACTCTTTCAGATGGAGCTGGTATTTTCAGCTCTTATCCTCACGTCTGGGTTTCCCGGGTTTCCTCTCATGGGTGCTTCGCCCAGTGGAAACTCAGAGTGGGTGCTTATGAAATGCCAGCCTATGTGCCTGGGCATTACCTTGGGCTACACTGTGTCAAGGGATACAACCTTGACACCGACAGCATGGGGCTCTAAGCCACAGCTAAGC
Organism: Nanger dama; assembly: GCA_917880005.1. NCBI lineage: Eukaryota > Metazoa > Chordata > Mammalia > Artiodactyla > Bovidae > Nanger > Nanger dama. The sequence goes on along the minus strand of CAKJTW010000053.1, from coordinate 12,879,349 downwards.
CACCTGAGTTAGTCCCCTAACCCTCTGACCAGTGCCTGCCCCTTAATTAATAACAGGGACATGGTTTGCTCAAGACCCCACCTGTAGCCATCTGCCTACCATCCTTGTTCATCGGGAAGACCCCAGCCCCTGGGGAAGATCCCCCAGGAAGACCTCTTCCCAAGCCTTCTGGCCCGGCTGCTCCTCCATCGAGAATAATCCCAGGCTGCTGGCCTGAAGTGGAAAATGAATATTCTGGCCGCTTTTCAGTTTCCAGATTGACTGGGGACAAACGGGAACTCAGCCCCCCTCAACCAATCATCCAAGGCAGTCAGCTGTAACTAGGTATACACTTAAACAGCTGGCGTGTGAAATAGCACACCCGCACTCTGCTGATTAAAGAAAAAATAACCCAAATCCTTATTTCCTGCAGTGGCTGGCTTGGAGGTCAGGCCGTGGGTGGGATGGGTCAGGGGAGAGATGGCAACGCCTCAGGAGCCCCAAATGTTTCACCATTAATGCCCTCCACTCCATTGTATACTATAAAATATGTTTTGCCTTCCACAGTGCTTTGATGAAGTAATAAGTCATTCAGTTCCCTGGTTTTATCAATCAAATAATGAGTGATACTTAAACAGTGTTCATGTTGTGCCAAACACTTTACATGCATTAACTAATATCCTCCCAGCAACCCCAAAAGGTAGGTACTATCATAATACCCATTTTACAGATGAGGAAACTGAGGCACAGAGTGGGAAATAACCTGCCCAGGTTCACCCAGCTGGTAAGCAGTTCCGTTCCCTCTCTGACGTCTTGGGACATCTTCATGCAAATGTGTACCAGGGGTCTCCTATTCCCTGAGGTTTTGCACCAGAAAGTGAGATAAAGGATCCAAGACTGGTCCCTGTCCCTTTAGAGATGCTGCAGGGTGAGCAGACCTGTAAATGAAGACAGGGAGCCACCGCCGATTGAAGAAGACCATCTCAGAGGCAAGGCAGCACTGAGAGCCTTCACGATTCCATTTAATCCCCGTAACAACCCTACGAGGTAGGAACGCAAGTACAGTATGCGTGTTGGACACGTGGGGAAACAGAGGCCCAGGGAGGTGCATTCATGCCTCTAGGAAGTGGCTGAGCTGGGGTGTGAAGCCAGGTCTCTGTAACTCAAGATTCCACTCCCTAGAGGGTCCCCAGAACACAGGTCTAGGTGGTCAGGAGACGCTTCTGGGAGGCAGGATGGTGAGTCAAGGACCGGGCGAGGCAGAGGGTGAAGAGGGAGCTGGGAGGGGTCTGGATGTGAGAGAGGCTGGTATTTATGGGCTTCTGCGAGGCAGAGAAGACAGTACTTGATCTCAGCCAAAAGGCCGAGAAGGGATGAGAAGGGAGCAGAGGGAGGCAGGAAGGGACGTGGTGACAGAGAGGTCCTAGCAGCTGGCAGTGCCCATGCCAAGCTGAGCCTCAGAGGTCACAGTTAAGGGGTCATCCTGCAGACAGTATCCGTGAATTTTAAACTCAAATAACCTGACCTCTGAGCTAGCAGATTCAGCCTTGGTTTTGTTAAGCAGAGAACCCCCTGCAGGATTTTCAGAACTCTTACCCTAGTTCTCAAACCCTCCGCCATCACCCTTTTCAAAGACCATTAGGGTCTGGGGACCCCAGGCTGAGAACTGGCACTTTAGCTGATAAACTACCTTTTAAAAATAAATGTCATGACTGCAGTTAATCAAGTCCACAGGCTCAAAACGTTTGACCCCCCTTCCCCCTCCCAATTTCATTCCCATTCTTTATTATTTAAAGTTCCCTTCCTGGACAGATCAACCAAACACATAAATGAATGGTCTAAAAGGGCTGCTGGAAATGTGGGGGCCGCCTGGGAAGACCATACATCATTCAGACATGAATAAGTTTCCACACCAAAGTTCTCAAGCGATTAGAGGGTCGGGGCTCTGTTCAGCTCTGGAGACCTAACGGGCCGGCTGCTGTGACTCTGCAGAGATGAGCCGTGTCCCCAGTCTGTCTTCAAACTCCAAGCATAATCAGGGACTGGATGACAGGTCTAAAGCCAGGGTAGCTGAGAACTTTCCCCCTCACATCAACCTAGAGGGACTGTGATCACTGAGAAACCACTGGACAGGAAGGTGGCCTTTGCGGAAGGTGGTGGGGAGGAGACGGACTGAGCCATTGAGCGGTGCACGGAGACCCACATGTCTCCTCTGCAAAGGTGGCCTCAAGGGCAGGGCAGGCCTATGCCCCAGGATTGCAGAACTGCCACACTCCTCCAAAGGGCCGGGTCTGCCCACCCTCGAGAGCTTTGCTTAACACAGGTCCTTGGTTCAAACTGCCTTCTCTCCCTTTCACCTGGCTAACTTTTGTTTATTTTTAATATTCAGGATAGGTGTTGCCCCTTTCACGGAGCCTTCCTGGAGTGCACTCTCCCACTCATACTCCCACAGCCTCTGGCTCCCCCATCATAATCATTGGCTTGCCTCGCTTCCTGTCTGCCCTGGTGGCTCCCTGAGGACAGTGGATGCGGCCGTGGCTATGTCTAACATGTCTTAGTGTTCCTAATGCCTACGTGGTTAAGTATTCAGTAAATGTTTGTTGAATGCAGGAATGAAAAAATAAATGAATGAATGGCTACATGGAGATTCCATGACAGTGGTTCTCCAAGTGTGATTTTGCCTCCAGGGGATACTTGGCAATGTCTGGAGACATTTTCTGTTTGTCACGACTGGGGAGCGCAGCCAGAACTGCTGTTAAATATCTTACAATGCACAGCACAGGACAGGCCCTCAGTCCACTCTTGGCCCAAATAATTACCCAGCCCCAAAGGCCAAGAGTTCTGAGGTTGAGAAATTCTGCTCTACAGGTCAGGTCCACCGTGTCCTGTGTCTACTGCTGTAGGAAATTGGAAGGAAAGGGGAAAACACAATCCCCGCCCCTAGTGAGTTTATAATCTGGCAAAGCCCATAAGAGAAACATCCGAGAAAGCACTAGAAAAGAGAACAGGACAGGAACTCACCCAAGACTCCCCACTATCCGGCACTGTGGGTAGAGCTACCCCTTGCACTTCTACTCATCCTTCAAAACCCCACTGAAATATCACCACCTCTAGGCAGCCTTCCCTGATGTCCCAACCCAGGCTCAGTATGCCCCTTTTCTCTGCTGCTGCAGTTTCCATTGTACCATCCCATAGTTATTCATATATGTGATCATCACCCCTCCAGCCTGAGGACAGGAGCTATGTCCTAATTATGTTTATTTCTCTGGTTCCTGGAGAATAGCGAATAGTTTACTGAATGTTAGAGGACATGAACATAAGAAAGAGGACCACTGCAGCCATCAAGCCAACGGTGGGGTTTTGCACCTTCTGGAACCTGGGGGAGGACCGCGTAGGGGCCACCACCACGGAGATGCCCAAGAATGCCAGTGAGGGCCACCACCACTCTCGACCTGCCATGGAGGAGGAAGGCTGTTCTGGGCTGTCAGCGCTTTGTCATTGAGTCGGCTGCCAAGCCAGAGACAAGACGTCCTCCCAGTGAGCCCGTCAACTAACAAGCTATAAATTAAAAGGAGGAAAAAAAAAAAAAAAGGTCTGCTAATTCCGACCCACTCTATTTTTTACTCGCAGCTGCTTGGGAGGGAATGCACTGTGACTTTCAGATGGAACATTTCTTTGGCTGAAGTTCCCCTCTTTCTGCCTGCCCTGGCATTTCCCCTCCTCCAGGGTCCAGGCTGGATGGAGTCGAGCAAGTGTGGGCTTTGAGTTCTGGCCCTGCCACTTTTTCACCATGTCTCTCTGCACCTTTCTTTTCTTGCCTGTGGAATCCCAGGATCTCAGCAGTTCCAGGAAGCACCTAGGGGTAAAAGGTTGCCCATCCATTGCCCTCCATGCCAGCATCTCCCAAGTGCCCTCAGAGGATCTGAAACTACCTGCAAGATGCTCTTAGTTCAGAAGGAAGCCTGGACTTCTGATCCCTGGAAGGAAGCCCTCCGCATCCCAGCTCCCAGTCCCCAACACTTTCCCCTCAGTATCCCTTTGCAGCCTTTAGGGAATATTAACACTCTGTCTATGATAATGGGCTCTCAAATATCACTGAGTCATGCAACTCCCTCACTGCACACATGGGGAAACTGAGGCTCAGAGAGGAGAAAGAGCTTAGCTGGGCCACACAGAGAGAGGCGCAGAGGTGCTGGGCCCCCGGGCCTCTCTCAGGGTACTGCACTTTCCCTTTCAAAGTTATAACAAGGGCATCTGCATTTATTAAGTACTTGTTAATGTGCCAGGCACTGGATTATCTTAATAGCTTGTAAGGGGGAAAAATACCCATAAAAGGGAAAATTGATAAATTGAACCTCATTAAATTTAAGAACTTCTGCTCTTTGATAGACACTGTTAAGAAAATGTAGTCAGGCCACAGATGGGGAGAAACTAACTGCAGATTTCATATTTGATAAAGAATTGTTCCCGGAATACATAAATGATTCTCAAAACTCGATAGTAATAAAATAAGCAATCCCCCAAAGAGAAAAATATTTGGACAGGCACTGCGGTACCGCAAAGCTACATGGACGTCAAGTAAACTCATGAAATGATGTTCAACATGTTAATCATTAGGGAAATGCAAATTCAAATCACAATCAGGCACCCTGACACACCTATTAGGTTGGCTAAAATAAAGGCAGCTAGTTGCAAGTGCTGACAGAGACCAGAAGCACCTGGAGCACTCACAATATATGGGGTGGGATGTAAAATGGTACCACATTGGTAAATAGAAAGTTTCTTAAGTGTAAACCGACCATATCATTAAGAAACTCTACTCTTGGGTATTTGCCTGAGAAAAATGGAAACCTATATCCATATGAACACCTGTATACATGTCTACAGCAGAACTATTCATAAAGAGCCCCAAACGAGAAATAACCAAATATCTATCAACAGGTGAGTGTGTGAACCAACTGCGGGCCATTCATTGAATGGGATTCTGCCTGACATAAAAAGAAATGATCTCTTGATATCCATGAAAACACACATGAATCTCAAAAAACCACTATACTGAGTAAAAGAAGCCAGATTAGAAAATCAGAGTACACATTACATGAGTCTATATATAGAAAACTCTGGGAAAATGCACACTAATATATAGTATGGTAGTAGCATGGAAAGGCTTCCCTGGTGCCTCAGAGGCTAAAGCATCTGCCCATAATGCGGGAGGTCTGGGTTCGATCCTTGGGTTGAGAATATCCCCTGGAGAAGGAAATGGCAACCCACTCCAATATTCTTGCCTGGAGAATCCCGTGGACGGAGAAACCTGGTGGGCTACAGTCCATGGGGTTGCAAAGAGTCAGACAGGACTGAGCAAAGATGAAGGGAGTAGGGAGGGGTAAGAGGGAGGAATTTTTTTTTTTAAGAGTGCATGGAGACTTTTAGGTGGATGGATGCATTCACTGTCTTGATCGTGGAGATGGTTTCACAGGGGTATATGTATCTCAACATGGATTGACTTGTACATTTTAAACATGTGCAATTTATTGGATGCCAGTTATATTTAAAGAAAGCTGGAATTTAAAAAAAAACCAAAGAGTAAAACAATTTTCCTCTTATTTTATAAAATAAACTGAGGCTCAGAGAGGTTATGTCACTTGCACAGGGTCACCCAGCTGGTAAGCGATGGAGCTGGGACTCAAAGCCAGGAAGGGGGGAGGAAGAAATCCTACTTCTCAATTGCTAGTCCAATCTGCTGCTAGCTCCCAGTGGGTGGTGTTATCTGTCATATCTCCCATAAGGCGAGAAAGAGAAAGAGACAGAGATGGGAAAGAGGGAGATGGGAAAGAGAGACAGAGAAACAGAGAGACCGTTTGGAGTTCCTCCCTCTCATCCCTCTCCACCCCACCGGCTTCCCCCACGCTCTCATGTATCTGCTCACTGTCACTATGCCTTAGTTTGCATTCTCTACCCCCCTTTATATAATTGGAATCATGTAGTGTGTTGTCTGGTTTTTTGGGGTCTGCCTTCGTTCACTTAGTATAATGTTCTTTTTGAGATTCATCCATGCTCTTGACAGAGATGGAGGGAGGGAGAGAAGGGAGAAGAGAAAGAAAGACTCCCCCAGGAGAAGAGGGGAGTTGCGTGAGATGCCCCCACACCTCTCCTGGATGATTAGTAACTGGGGGACTGTGTTGCCCAACGTCTGGGCCGACCAGCATCAAAGCCTGTCCCCCAGAGAAGCTTCTTCCCAGGACACCTAGCTGTATACACCAACGCCTCCAGGGGGCGCTTGTCCCGGAAGGACTGGGCCTCCCCTGAGGTCCTGTCTCCGCCTCTCCACCTCCACTCCCGCAGCGCACTCCAGCTAGCCTGCCTCCCCTCGGTGTCTCCCAGGCTGGTGGGGCTTCCCTGCCCTGGCTCCTGACACAGTCTCCCCAAGCGGTGTGCGCACTCAGCCGTGTCTGACTTTTTGCGACCCCAGGGACTGTAGCCCACCAGGCTCCTCTGTCCCTGGGATTCTCCCAGGCAAGAACCCTGGAGAGGGTTGCCATTTCCTGACTCAGGAATTGAACCCACATCTCTTGTGTCTCCTGCACTGGCAGATGGGTTCTTTACCCGCTGAGCCACCGGGGAAACCAAGGCGGTCGGAGGGGTACTTACAGTGTCAAAGGATGGCCTTGGCCCGCTTCGTGGCCTCCAGCTCCGCGAAGACCAGACTTTTTCCCTATCCTCAGAGCCCCACGTGGATTTCTCCTCCCAGCTCCCCAGCCCCGCCTCCTGCAGTCCCATCCTCACTCCCAAGCCTGCTTTTCCTTCTTGGAACCCTCCCCTGCAAGATCCCTGAGCAGCCAGCTACCCCTCACTGACCCTGTCTCAGCTCAAAGACCACCTTCCATGAGGGGCTCCAGACCACCTTTGTAAGACATCACGTGTACCCCGCCCCACCCCGCCCATCCTCATGGTTACAACCCCTTTGCATTGTATGGTCACAGTCTGAAATCACCCTGCTTATTTGAGGGTTTACTCGCTTGTCATCCATATCCTGTGTTTAGATCAGAGACTTGTATGTACTAAGCACCCAAGAGACACAGCTACATGGACTTTCCAGTGGCTAAGACTCCATGCTTCCAGTGCAGGGGCCCTGGGTTTGACTCCTGGTCAGGGAGCTAGATCCCACGTGCCGCAACAAAAAGATCTCACATACTGCGACAAAGATCAAAGATCCTGCCTACTGCAAATAAGAATTGGCATAGCCAAATAAATGAATAAATAGTAAAAAAAAAAAAAGAGAGAGAGAGGGAAAGAAATACAGGCACAGTGAGGAAGGGGTGTCTAATCTAGCACATTCACCCCAATCTTGGAGAAAAGCTGTGTGACACTGATCTGAGTACTTAACATCTCTGGGTCTCAGGTGCCTCACCTGTAAAATGGGTATAATAGGCTTTCCTTCCTCACGGTGGTGTTGGAAGGGGTGGAGCCAGGCACAAAGAGTGCTATCAACACATGCTAGCCCCTTCATAGGCAGTAGTACTTCCCCTCTGGGTGTGAGGAATTGATAGCTGGACTTGGGAAATGACTGCAGGACTTTCTGAGCCCCTAGTCCAGGACAAGCATCCACTTTCCATCTGCAAGACTGTTCTGGGGGAAAATCACTCCACGCACCACAGGATGGGGCAGATCCCAGCAGACGCTGCCTCTGAAGAGAGTGAGGGAGACGGCCCTGATGAAGAGGCTCCACGAGAGACAAGGGGAAATTTCAGACAACCTCTCATTTGTATTCTCCACGCGATGCGCAAGGACACTGCATCTCTAAAAGGGAACAATCGGAGATTAGGGAAGATTGCTGTGAGAGAAAACCTTGTTTAAATCTATTACGGAACAAAAATGGTCTGTGGGTTTTGAATGGAAAATTTGTGTTTCTGTTCCCATCTTAGATTAACCCATGGCAGAGCGCCGCTGAATCCAGGAGGGGCGTGGGGGGTGTATGGGGGCGGGGTGGACAGAGTCTCATGGCTGATAATCAGACGCTGTTTCTAAACCCCCTGTGCTGAGAAGGAACCTGCAGGATCCCTCAGAAGCCCCAGACCACCACCTGACATGGCCATCCCTATTTTACAGATGGGGAGACTGAGGCTTGCTGGGAGGGAAGTATCTTGGACAAGGTGATACATTCAGGGCAGAGGAGGCTGAGATCTGAATTCATGTCTCTCTGTTTTAAGTGTCTCAGCTCCTAGCATATGCACAGATATGTGTGTGCGTGTGCATGTGTGTGTGTACATGTGTGTGACTTACTGACTTTTAGGGCAGGAGGGACCTCAGAGGTCAGCTCATGGGGCCGCTTCCTTTCACAGATGGGGAAACTGAAGCTTGGCTGGGGAAGGAATTTTCTGGGAACTTGCCCAGCTGATGCTTGGAGGATTTCAGGAATTCCCCAATTGAACGGGCGCTCATTAGGTGCCAGACACCGTGCTAAGGCTTCGTCCACTCCAGGAGGAGGAAGGCACCACATACCCATTTTGACAGCTGAGGAAGCAGGGGGAGGTTAAGTGGCCATGCAGCCATCAAGAATGGGGCAGAAATCAGAACCTAGATCTGCGGGACCCCAAAGACAGTGCTTCTTTCATTCAACAGATAGTCACTGAGTGTATGTGCTTTGCATCCACGCCAGGGATGTGCAGAGTGCAACGACAGTCCCAGCTCATGTCATCATGGAGCTTGCATCAGGCAGAGTCTTACAGAAAGTTCCTTGGTGGCTCTGTGGTTAAGGGTTCCCCTTGCAATGCAGGGGGTATGGGTTCGATTCCTGGTCAGGGAAACAAGATCCCACATACAATATTGTAACAAATTCAGTGAAGACTTTAAAAATGGTCCACATAAAAGAAATCTTTTTTTTTAAAGAGAATCTTATAGAACAAGGTGCAAGTTCTATGGAAATAACTCAGCTATTGCTAATTACACAGAGCCCCAGCCCATGGCAACAAGAGATCAGTGGTAAGTGGACCAAGGCTGACCCGTGCCAGAGTCACCCCAGATTCTTCTCTTTCCACTCCCTCATCCTTGTGTGGCTCTTCTCTTCATGGCTGAAAGATGACTGCTACACCAGTCTTCAGTGGGTTGGTAATCCAGCCAAGGATAAAGGGAAGGGGCAAAATGGCAAAGGGCATCCAGATTGAGCCTGTCCTCTTTTGAGAATCTTTCCCAGGAGTCTCAACAGGACCTTCTGCTTGCATCTCATTGGCCAGATAGTGTCACATACCCATTCTTACCTGCAAGGAATTCTGGGAATTCAACCACAGTAGAGGAAGGCTAGTGAGGACGGGAGTGGGTCAAGTGTTGGGCAAATTCATCCGCAGTTTCAGCCACAGGGCTCACAAGGAGGCTGATTTTAACAAAATAATCACAGAAAAATGAAAGTGCAATTACTAGCTGAGATAAGGACTCTGAAGGAATGAATAAGATCCTCTGAGTATATATTTAAGTTTCTGATCTCAAAGGCAAAGGGCACCGCTGCTTTGCAGAACTGATGCTTGAGCTGGCCTCTGAAGGATGACTATGTGAGCTTGCTGAAGGTAGGAGGGAAGTGTGTTCCAGGCGGACGGAACAGCTTGTGCAGCGGTGAGAGGTGGGCAGGGACTCAGACCCTGCTGGGAACAGTAAATTATATTCATAATTTTGGTCTCTATTCTGAAAGCAACGGGGAGTCACCAAACGGTTTTTAGAAAGGGAGGTGGTGTTGGCAGACACGTGTTTTGCAGAGATGGCTGTGGCGGCAGCATGGGGGGTGGATTGCGAGTTGGAAACCAGAAGACCAGCGAGGGGGGCTGCTGCCGTCGGCCCGCTGAAAGCTGATGGAGGCTACGACTTGGTTGATGGCAGCAGGGGTGGAGGGAAAGGGAGCTGCTTGGAGGAATATTCAGGAGGTAAAATGGACAGGTCTTGGGAATGGATTGGATAAGGGAGTGAGGGACAGCGAGGTGTAAGGGATGGCTTCCAAGTTTTTGTCTTGCTCAGGCACACACATAGCAAGGGGGCCAGGTCTGTGGCCTGGGGGAACTGCGGGTAGAGGAGCCCGAGCCAAGGGAAGGGTTGCTGCTGCGTTCAGATTAGAAGCCAGCCTTTCTTTGCAAATCCTTCACCTTTCAGGCAGCCACACTTAGCCCCGTTTGTTCCCAAATGCAGCTGCTTCGGGGTTCTTGTTCAGTCCCATTTATTTACTTCCTGTCCAGATCACTAATCGCCACTTGGGATGGCAACAGTTTTCCTCAAGTGCATCATCCATCTCTCTTTCTCCATAGGAGATGTGATGCATTATCCAGTATGGTGAAAAGCATCGTCCTGTTGGTTCTCTTACTTCCTGGAGTCATCTAAATCCTCAATCGTGGATGCTGGGCCTGGGTTACTATCTAGTTTTCCTTTTATTTGTTCAGTTTGTCCTTGAAAACACCCCCCTATCCTCCTTTTCAAAATCAGCCAGCCCTGCTGTCTCAAGGCTTCTGACAGGCTGAGTGATCCCGCTGTTTGCAACTAGTAAAGTAGGAGCAGGCACTGGCTGGCAGAGGTTGTGATTCTTAGTGTAATGTGGATGGCATCGATTAGGGGAAGCAGGCCAATCTCCCTGAGTCAGCTTCTTGACTAGTGACGGGCTTGTCTTGTGTTTGGCCTGACAAGCTACCTGCCTAACAAAGTTCCTGCCAGCTGTGCAAAGCTAATCAGAAAATTGGACTTGCTTGACTCTGGGGTAAACTGGAGCATCCACTGATGTCCTGAGTTGCAGGATGGCTGGAGCAAATCTTCTGAAGTGTTAGAATCATTCCACCACAGATGACTGCTGACCCGTCTGAATCGGGGCTGATTTGTTATGCAGCATTATCATGGCGATAGCTGACTGATACAGGTACTGGCATCCATTTAGCTAACTTAATCCCCAGTCTAGGGTAGGGACTGACTGCCAACCTCGATTGCCTCCTTTCTCCCTTACTCTGTTCATCCAGTACCTCAGCATCTCTTGTCAACTTGTCCTTCAAAATATACCTTGCCTCTGTGTGCCTTCTCCATCAGCCACTGTCACCACGCTAATCCTATGTCAAATCTCTCTAAACTCTCATCCAGATGACAGTAATAACCTCCTACTGGTCTCCCACTTTACCCTTCTTCAGCCTGTTCTCCAGCCAATGGCCAGAGTGAGTTTTAAACACTCATATTAAATCACCCCCTGCTCTAAACCCTACAGAGACTTCCCATTGCACTTAGAAAAAACCCTCAGTCTCTTCACCAGGGCTTTGAAGGCAAGAGGTGATTTGTCCCTGACTGCCTCTCTGGTATCTCCTTTTTGTTTCATCCATCACTACCTCTGGTTACGGAGAACAGCGCTAGGCCAGGGCTGTTCACCATCCTGACTTCCAGTCCACTCCTCCTCCTGCTCCACAGAATAACTGCGTGTTGGGGTAACAGGGGTCCTTAAATATCCCTTACTTCTCCTGCATTGCAGAATCGCCAGCTGAACAACATCCGAGACGGAAAGGGCAAGTCGACCTCCTCCTCACTTCCTTCCCCCTGTAGTTTCTGCCTCCAAAGCTTTCTCATGATTTACAGGCTCCTTAGATTAATTGTCAGCAGCAGTCAGAGTTATTAGGGATTTTCCAATTGGATTCAGGATGGCACACTAATTTCTTTCCCTTGAGATGTTTTTCTCAATGATGATAACCTACTGGGTCTGCCACTGATCCCTTGGTGCTTAATAACAAGGCCACTTTAATAGTAATTAATTCCAATATTGAATATATTTTCACTAAAAGCAGAAGTGACAGGTTAGATTTAGTGAGCTATGAATTATCAGACCTAGACAATACCAGCTTTGCTTTATAAATGCCGAGGATGCCCCAGAGTCTCAATTTCCCACCTTCTCCTAATACTAGAGACTTAATTATAGTGACAGTGATGATGATAACGGTAACTGTTACTGGCAACACTTAACTATTTTCAGCGTACCAAATGCTGTGCAGCACTTTACCTGCATTATCTGAATCAAAACTCACAATAATCTTTAATACTGTAGATCCTATTATCCCCAGGTTACAGTTGAAAAAACTGAGTCCAAGAGAAATGAGGGATTTTTCTCAAGGTCACACAGCCAAGAATCCTCAGGGCCAGGATTCAAACTCAGGCTAACCATAAAATCTGCATTCTCCACTCCAAGCACACTTCTCTCCACTGAAGGGGAGGCCAAGGAGCAGATATTGTGGATCGGAAGTCATGCTTGAAATTCAGCTTGAGAAGCTCAAGGTGCTCTACAGTGTAATTCAAACGAATGGATAAAAAAAGGTATGGTGCATGTGTACAATGGAATACTTGTTGTTTAGTCTCTAAGTCACGTCCAGCTCTTTGCAACCCCATGGACTATAGTCCATGGGATTTTCCAGGCCAGAATGCTGGAGTGAGTTGCCATTTCCTCTTCCCGGGGAACCTTCCTATCCCAGGGATTGAACCCATGTACCCTGCACTGGCAGGTGGATTCTTTACCACTGAACCACCAGGGAAGCCCACGGTGGAATATTACTCAGCCATAGAAAGGAATGAAAGAGGACCATCTGCAGAGATGTGGATGGATCTAGAGTCTGCCATACACAGTGAAGTAGGTCAAAAAGAGAAAAATATCATGTATTAACATGTGTATGTGGAATCTAGGAAAATGGCTCAGAGGAAAACGTTTGCAGGGCAGGAATAGGGACACAGAGAGTGGACTTGCAGCCATGGGGTTGGGGACAGGGAAGGGTGACATGAATTGGGAGAATAGGATTGTCATATATACACTACCATGTGTAAAATAGATATTACTAGCTAGTGGGAATCTGGTGTCTAGCGCAGGGAACTCAGCTCAGGGCTCTGTGATGACCTAGATGGGGAGAGGGAGGCCCAAGAGGGAGGCTCAAGAGGAAGAGGATAAATAAATACCTAGAGCTGATTCATTTCACTGCACAGAAATTAATCCAATATTGCAGAGAAATTATACTCCAGTAAAAACAGACTGTGTTTGATACAAAGGAATTTCATGGCTCACATTGCAACATCTTGATTCGTGGGGTTTTCATTCATAGGGAGAGAGACAGTGCTCGAAACTTCATTTTATCTTTGGATTTAGACAGCCTTAGAGTTGACGTCTAACTTCTTAGCAGTTGTGGGATCCCTGCCTAGAGACTTCATTCAGACATAACCTTATTTCCTCTCTTTTTCTGTCCACCTCATCTCATTCCACCCTAATATACCCATTTTGTGGATGGGAGATGGACCACCCAAGGGAAGGGTTGAGTGCCTCTGGTGTCTGGGGTTGAGCCATCAGGACCAGAGGTTATACTGCCTCCTAGCGGTGGTGCGTGTGTGCGGTCGGGACTGATTCGGATCTCATGGTGCTGGATCTTCCCCACCCAGGGATGGAACCCACACCTCTTTTGCCTCTTGCACTGGCAGGCGGGTTCTTTACCACCAGCGCCACATGGGAGACAACCACAAATGACATCACGACCCAAGAAGACTTTCATGTCGTGCAGACCAGGGTTCCTCAGCCCTGGCACTACTGACATTTTGGACCAGGTAATTCTTTGTCTGGGAAGCAATCCTGAGCACCATAGGATGTTGAATAGCATCCCTGGCCTATATCCACTAGATGTCAGTTGTCCCTGCTCATCTGTGACAACCAAAAATGTCTCTAGACATTGCCAGATGTTTCCCAGGGGGCCAAAATTGCACCCCTTAGTTGAGAACCCCTGCTACGGATAAAATTCGAACAGCAACAATGTGTCATGGGCCAGTGTTATTAGGGGTTCCTATTGGGTTCCAATATGTAGTATATTCTGTTTACATGAATGAAAAATGGATTTTTTCATATTAAGCCATTTTAAAATCGTTTTCACCACACGGATGATGAAAGGGCTCCCCTCAAGCTCTCCTGGAATATTGGAATTGTTCTCATATACCAGCAGGTTTTGCTTCTCCGCAAATAGTGTTTCTCTCCGATTCACAGCTTCCTTCTCTAGCATGACAGGCGTGATAATACCTAGGATTGCCGGAAGGTCCTTTGTAGGTGCCTGGTGTACAGTAAATGTTCAACATTTACTAGTTTACTTTCTCCTTTGAGCCAGCAAGGACTCCTTACAGAGGAAGAGGTAAGTGGAGCAAAGCAGGGAAGTGAGTGGAAGAGAGGGAGCAAGACCCTTGGTCTGTGTCCTGGCCCTGTTACTGCTCTTGCTGTGTGACCTTGCATAGGTTGCCCACCGTCTCTGGGCCTTACTTCCCCAAGTTTGTAAAGTGAGGAAGTTGGATTAGAAAGTCTCAAAGGCCCCCAAGCTCTAAACTCTAGGTTTCTATAAAGCTGTGCAGGGCAGTAGTTCCTTATCCAAGCATGCATTAGAATCCTCCAAGGAAGTGGTTAAAATGAAGTTCCCCAGGCCCTAAGATTAAGGGTCTCTGATCTAGGGAGGTCTGATGGAAGGGGTTCTGGGCCCATGCTCTGGGAAATCCTATCCTCACCTACTGATTATCCAAGAGCATCAGAGGGCCCGAAAGTCTGTTAAGAATACACACTGATTTTTCTTTTTCTTCTCTGTAATAAATTCACTTCTGAAAAGTTGGCCTGAATAAAACAGCTGGCAAGTCGAAACTCACTTAACATAGATCTTTTGAAATGAAACTTCCTGGACTTTGGGTCCAAGCAGACATCAACCAAAAAGTATTCTGGATTCTTAGCCCTGTGCTAGGGGTGGAGGGGTGGGTGGTTTTATGCGTGTGTTTTGTGGGGGGCGAGGTGGTGAGTGTGTGTGTATCTTGGGGAGGAGAGACGGGAGGAGTAGTCATTTTTAAAAACCTCACAGCGTTACTGGGTAGAAAAGATGTTCACAGATCATAATAACATGGCATCACTAACCCGAGTGAGGGCTTGTTTGCCCGAGTCGCACCTAAGCTCGCTGCACGCTTTTTCACGGGCAGTCGTCCTAGCGCTTCTACAGGGCAGTGGCAGCGCCTCTGTTGCACACACAGGACAGTGGGGCCTCCAGACACTGGACTAACACGCTGTCATTTTGTTAGGAAGTGGAAGACCAGGATCCTCCCAGCCCATCTTCCTCCTACAGCCCAGGGATTTAACTGTGGCCTGATGCTAACAAGCGCTCCGGTCAGTTTCAATCATGGGAAGTGCAAGCTGTGTAACCAAGATGCTAACTGGCAATTAGACAACGGGAACACACCGTGTGAGAAAAAGGCCAGTCTCTGTAGGCTGGAACAGACAGCAGAGGGAGATTTAATTGGGCCTTGAAGGCTATGGACAAGGGCAGGGGGTAAGCTGCGGGAGTGAGAGAGGGGATCTGAGTTGCATTTCATTCATTTGTTCAATGTTCACAGACTCTTCCTCAGGAAGTTTCCCTATTCCTTTCTCTTTCCATTCCTCCTCCTTTTATCTTCCCCTTCTTTTCTCACCTCTCTTTCTTCTTTCATCCACCATTCACCCTACCTCCCAGCTAGCCAGCTAGCCAGCCTCTCTTCCACCCATCTGTCCATTCATCCTGCCACCCTTCCATACATCCATCTATGTGTCCATCCGCCTCTTCATCCATCTATCCATCCTGTTTCCCTTCCTCCCATCTATCCATCCATCCTGCCTTCCTTTTATCTCTCCATCCATCTATCATCTACTCATCAGTCTAATATTTATTGTGTGATATAAGCCAGAAATTCCTCTTCCCTCGTTTTCCCTTCTCCCCTTCCCTCTCTTCCTCCCTCCCTCTTTCATCCCTTCTTTCATTTCCACACATATTCCCTGGAGCGCTTGCTGGCTGCCAGGCTCCACACCAAGCCCTGGAGATACAGGAGCCCCGGCTCTGAAGAGCTCCAAACCTGATAGGGGAGAGAGAGGCAGAGGACTGCAGGATGACAGCAATCAATTCTGCGCAAGCTACGGAGGGTGGCATCCATCCCCCGGGACAGAAGTCCATGTTGAGGAAGAAGCCTGTCTCATGAACTCACCTGGCAATAAGAGCTGGTTCCCCCAAGACAGCTGGGAGAGTGGAAAGAGCTGGGAGGTCCACGCCCTGAAGCCTGAGGCGCTCCTGGGCGCTCAGTTTCCTGTCTCTACAGTGGAGATGCAACAGCCGCTTCGTCTGCCTCCAAGGGAGGAAGGGGGGATTGAGGAGCTCAGAGTCCCTGAAGGTCCATTACCAACACTGCGTCTGACTCAGGATTCTAGCCAATATCAGCTCCATTGCTGGGGCCTGCCAGTCTTCATCAGCACTGCCGCCCCCATATTGTAGAACATACTCGCCACACAACAGTTCAGTTCAGTCGCTCAGTCGTGTCTGACTCTTTGTGACCTCATGAATCGCAGCACGCCAGGCCTCCCTGTCCATCACCATCTCCCGGAGTTCACTCAGACTCACGGCCATCGAGTCCGTGATGCCATCCAGCCATCTCATCCTCTGTTGTCCCCTTCTCCTCCTGCCCCCAGTCCTTCCCAGCATCAGAGTCTTTTCCAATGAGTCAGCTCTTCGCATGAGGTGGCCAAAGTACTGGAGTTTCAGCTTTAGCATCATTCCTTCCAAAGAAATCCCAGGGCTGATCTCCTTCAGAATGGACTGGTTGGATCTCCTTGCAGTCCAAGGGATTCTCAAGAGTCTTCTCCAACACCATAGTTCAAAAGCACCAGTTCTTCGGCACTCAGCTTTCTTCACAGTCCAACTCTCACATCCATACATGACCACTGGAAAAACCATAGCCTTGACTAGATGGATCTTTGTTGGCAAAATAATGTCTCTGATTTTCAACATGCTATCTAGGTTGGTCATAACTTTCCTTCCAAGGAGTAAGCATCTTTTAATTTCATGGCTGCAGTCACCATCTGCAGTGATTTTGGAGACTCCAAAATAAAGTCTGACACTGTTTCCACTGTTTCCTCACCTATTTGCCATGACGTGATGGGACCAGATGCCATGATCTTCGTTTTCTGAATGTTGAGCTTTAAGCCAACTTCTTCACTCTCCTCTTTCACTTTCATCAAGAGGCTTTTTAGTTCTTCTTCACTTTCTGCCATAAGGGTGGTGTCATCTGCACATCTGAGGTTATTGATATTGATAGAAATTTCTCCTGGCAATCTTGATTCCACCTTGTGTTTCTTCCAGTCCAGCGTTTCTCATGATGTACTCTGCATATAAGTTAAATAAGCAGGGTGACAATATACAGCCTTGATGTACCCCTTTTCCTATTTGGAACCAGTCTGTTATTCCATGTCCAGTTCTAACTGTTGCTTCCTGACCTGCATATAGGTTTCTCATGAGGCAGGTCAGGTGGTCTGGTAGTCCCATCTCTTTCAGAATTTTCCACAGTTTATTGTGATCCACACAGTCAAAGGCTTTGGTATAGTCAATAAACCAGAAATAGATGTTTTTCTGGAACTTTGTTGCTTTTTCCATGATCCAGCGGATGTTGGCAATTATCAAATTGTTATTACTGGTTCCTCTGCCTTTTCTAACACCAGCTTGAACATCTAGAAGTTCACGGTTCACATATTGCTGAAGCCTGGCTTGGAGAATTTTGAGCATTACTTTACTACAGTGTGAGATGAGTGCAATTGTGTGGTAGTTTGAGCATTCTTTGGCATTGCCTTTCTTTGGGATTGAAATGAAAACTGACCTTTTCCAGTCCTGTGGCCACTGCTGAGTTTTCCAAATTTGCTGGCATATTGAGTGCAGCACTTTCACAGCCTCATCTTTCAAGATTTGAAATTGCTCAGATGGAATTCCATCACTTCCACTAGCTTTGAGTGTAGTGATGCTTTCTAAGGCCCACTTGACTTCACATTCCAGGATGTCTGGCTCTAGGTGAGTCATCACACCATCATGATTATCTGGGTCATGAAGATCTTTTTGTACAGTTATTCTATGTATTCTTGCCACCTCTTCTTAATATCTTCTGGTTCTGTTAGGTCCATACCATTTCTGTCCTTTATCAAGCCCATCTTTGCATGAAATGTTCCCTTGGTATCTCTAATTTTCTTGAAGAGATCTCTAGTCTTTCCCGTTCTGTTGTTTTCCTCTATTTCTTTGCATTGATCACTGAGGAAGACTTTCTTATCTTTTCTTGCTGTTCTTTGGAACTCTGCATTCAGATGCTTATATCTTTCCTTTTCTCCTTGGCTTTTAGCCTCTCTTCTTTTCACAGCTATTTGTGAGGCCTCCCCAGACAGCCATTTTGCTCTTTTGCATTTCTTTTCCATGGGGATGGTCTTGATCCCTGTCTCCTGTACAATGTCATGAACCTCAGTCCATAGTTCATCAGGCACTCTATCTATCAGATCTAGTCCCTTAAATCTATTTCTCACTTGCACTGTATAATCATAAAGGATTTGACTTAGGTCATACATGAATGGTCTAGTGGTTTTCCCTCTTTCTTCAATTTAAGTCTGAATTTGGCAATAAAGAGTTCATGATCTGAGCCACAGTCAGCTCCTGGTCTTGTTTTTGTTGAATGAATGGAGTTTCTCCATCTTTGGCTGCAAAGAATATAATCAATCTGATTTCACTGTTGACCATCTGGTGATGTCCATGTGTAGAGTCTTCCCTTTTGTTGTTGGAAGAGGGTGTTTGCTATGACCAGTGCATTTTCTTGGCAAAACTCTATTAGCCTTTGCCCTGCTTCATTCCGTATTCCAAGGCCAAATTTGCCTGTTACTCCAGGTGTTTCTTGACTTCCTACTTTTGCATTCCAGTCCCCTATAATGAAAAGGACATCTTTTGGGGTGTTAGTTCTAAAAGGTCTTGTAGGTCTTCATAGACCACACAACAGGTGATCAGTAAATATTTGTTGAGTGAGCGAATGAATTTCCACTTGAGGTTCCTTGCCTTGTATGAACACATGGTTGAGAAGGGAAACAGACACAAAGATATAAACAGCCGTCAAGCAGGAGAGGAAACCGTGGTCTCCCTTTTGTTGAGGGGTTGTATGTGTCAGGCAGTGCTAAGTACTTTGTAAATTTCATTTCTTTGTCCCTTTTCAGCGCCAACCAAAGCCTTCTGAAGGGCTAGTCGTATCCCCATTTCACAGATGCAGCAACTGAAATCTGCCAAGATTTCCACTTGGCAGACATGGCATCCGTGGCCCACCCGCCCGCAGTCCCACAGCGAGTCGGTTGGCGGGCCCAGGGTTCTCGCTAGGGCTGTTAGACGCGGCATTTGCGCCCTTCCCATTGCGCGAGGTTCCGTCTCCCGCCAGAGCTCACTGGCGTCACCGCCACAGCCTGCTCGTCACCCGCCGGGTGGCCGGAGCCCGTTCTCCTCATTGTCGCCGCTGTCTCTGGGCACTGCGCACCCTTCTTCACTGCCAAAGCCAATCTGCCCTGCTCCCCCAGCCAGAAGCCTTAATGAGTCCCCCTGGGCTTCTGCTTCACTCTTTCTGCTGGTTTTTCTCACGGCATGTGATTAAGAAAAAACGCTTTTAGGAAGCGGCAGATTTCCCGGCTTACATAGGTTCCCTGGGCTCAGAAGATGGATTCACAAGAGAATGGTCCTTGACACGGGAGACACGAGTTCATACGGAAAGCAAAGCAGCGTGTCATCTGCTCAATGATGAGTTCTAATTGCTTAATTCTTTCAAACAAGCCATATATAGAACAGGTTTTGCAAAAAAAAAAAAAAAATGCACAGAGGACTCTGTCTTGCTTGTGTTTCCACTGTGATTCTATTTGCATCCTACCTGCCTTCCTGCTGATGCTTGCCAGGAAGAAGGAAAACCTGTATTTTTTTCAGCATCTTCTATGAAGAAGAACTGGAAACATTCACAAGATCTGCTTCACTGAAACATTCAAATGCCCTGAGAGGAAGGTGATGGGATCCCTACTCTGTCAGCAGAAGGAACTGGGGCTTAGAGAAGTCATGTGCTTGTTGGTGCCAGAACCAGGGCTTGAACCCAGGACTTTCCAATACTACAGCATGCCTCCATCAAGACATGTGAGACTTCTGGCTGCAGCCAGGGGATCACCTTTGGCAAAGAAACAGAGCAAAGCTCACTGCTCTTCGTGGGCCTGGACAATTACTTCACCACTTTGAGTCTCAGTTGCTGCATCTGTGAAATGGGGATATGACTAGCCCTTCAGAAGGCTTTGGTTGGCGCTGAAAAGGGACAAAGAAATGAAATTTACAAAGTGCTTAGCACTGCCTGACACATACAACCCCTCAACAAAAGGGAGACCACGGTTTCCTCTCCTGCTTGACGGCTGTTTAGATCTTTGTGTCTGTTTCCCTTCTCAACTGTGTGTTCATACAAGGCAAGGAACCTCTGTGCCCCAGTACCCAGGAGACTGACTGGTCTCTAGGAACTGTCTACTGAAGGAGCAATGAAATGAACATCAGTGTTCACTTTTTGTCCTCACTGGTCTCAGAACACCTCCTGAGTTCGGGATTCAATTCAGCTCTTTATAAGAAAAACCCAGGCTCCTCACTTCCCATTGCAGCAGGTGGCAAAGGGATTTTAGAAGCTGTCCTATTGAAAGCCTAAGTGGAAACCCCTTGGAGAGGGGGCTTCCCAGGGAAGCACAGTGCCTAGCCCACTTGGGGCCCCAGGAGCCCATCTCAGACCACACTTGGAGGCTTGTCACTCATTTTACAGATGAGGAGACTGAGGCCCAGAAATGTGAGAGGACAGGCTCAGGGTCCACACAGATAGTGACTGTATGAGTGGGGGACTTAACTAATTCCACAATCAAACAATAATACCATTCAAGTGGAATAAGAGAAGGATGGATACCCCAGAAGAGAGAGAGAGCTTGGGAATTTCCTGGTGGTCCACTGAAAGATTAGGACTTCGCTTTTCAGTGCAGGGGGTGCAGGTTAGATCCCTGGTCACAGAGTTAAGATCCCACATGCCTCCCAGCCCCCAAACCAAATCATAAGCCAGAAGCAATACTTTAACAAATTCAGAAGACTTAAAAAAAAAAGAGAAAGAGAATGCACTGTGGGAATGACAGGCTGAGAGCTGAAGAAGTTAAAAAGGTCAAGCGGCAGGGAGGAGCATGTGAAGGGAATGTTGAGGAAGAGAGAATGGCAGGTGCAAAGGCCCTGTGGTGGGAGGAGCCAGTGTGGCCAAAGCAAAGAGAGTGGCAGGAGGGTGCTAGCAGTGCAGACGGAGATGTGAGCAGGGGTGGGATCCTGCATGCTTTGAAGTCCCAAGGAGGAGTCTGGGTTTGGTTTCGGGGAGGGTTGTGAGCAGAGAGCTGACACAATCAGGCTAGGTTTTAAACACCCCCATGGTAGCTGGGGAGACCAGAATGGAGAGTTTCTGAGTCCCAGCCCACGTTGCCTAGTGGTGTGACCCTGTGATTGCAGGCTGTGGCATCAGTTCACGAGACTGTTGACCAGAGTAAATGAGATAACAATTAATGAGCTCCTAGAATCCTCATTAGGGCTTTCCCGGTGGCTCAGGGGTAAATAGTTTGCCTGCCAAGAAAGGAGACACAAGGTCAATCTCTAGGTTGGGAAGACACCCTGGAGAAGGAGATGGCAATCCACTGCAGTATTTTTGCCTGGAGAGTTACGTGGACAGAGGACCCTGGCATGTTAAAGTCCATGGGGTCACAAAGAGTAGGGACACAACTCAGCAACCAAACAACAATATAATCCTCTTTAGTCAAAAGAGCTAAGAGCCGGGAGCCCTGGGTTCAAATCCTGATTCCACTCCTTTACCCCTCTGGGCAGGCAGGAGAGTCCAGTGGTTAAGAGCTCTGGCTCTGACACCAGATACCTGGGATCCAGGACAAACCCTGTCACTCACCTCCTAGTTCTATGCCCTTGAACAAGTAACCTTTCCTTTCGAAGCCTGAGTTTTCTCATTTGCAAACGGGGGACAACAGCGGAACCCGCCTGGTGGGGTGGCTGTGTGACCTTCATGAAAATGTGCAGCACAGTGTCCGGTAGGTTATGGCAAGCATTACTATTATTACTGTGGTCCATCTTTATTCGCATTAAGGACAATGTGTCTGCCTCCTGGACCATTATTCAGAACGATAAAGGAAATGTCCAACAGCTTGGGGATGGGTCAGCTGTACCCTCAGAGGTCAAAGTCCTGAGAGTGATTTCTCGGCGTAAACTCTAAGATGGCTCAACGGACAGACTGTTGTGGCCAAAAGCACTGGGTCCCCCCCGCAGCCCCTCCGCCAGCGGGCTGTGTGGCCAGGCCCCGGCTCGCCCTGGCTGTCTATTTCCTCCTCTCTAGGCATCGCTCCTGAAAGGAAATGTGTGCCTTTAACCCGCTGCCTGATCAGAAAGCTCCAGGCCGTGGGGAGGAAGAAAGGAGGATGGGAATCACTCAAGCCCAATTTCCATGGCTTCACCAAGTGCTCCTGTCACTTGATAAGCAGAAGCCAGGACCTCAGCTTTGCTGGTGTCAGGGAGAAGTCGGGATGGTTCGGCGCCTAGCAAAGCTCGCTCGTGGGATCAGGCTCTGCAGATAAGGTCCAGCTAATCAGACAAGATGCCCTCCACCTTTCCTCAGATCCTCGCTCACTGCCAGCTGCCAAATGGCCCTCTTTCTAGAGGCCAGTGCATTGAAGGTGATCCCTGATGAGGCCCTGGGATTGAAAATTTATCCCAAAGCCCAATATGACTCCTGGGCCTAACTTTCAGGCTGTGAAATGCACAAGGAATTCCTTTTTATCTGTTCATTTCTCCCTGCCTCTTACAGCTTTGCTCTCTGATTCCCTTTTGGATGGACTCTCTCCTTCTCTTCCTTTCTTTCATCTCTTCCTGTGTCTCCATCAGGGGGCCAGTTTGCCTTCTTGGTTCACCAAAGCAAGACGGCGGGAGTAGTCCATCAAGAAAGACCTTCAGGTAAAGGGAAAGAAAAACCAAAGCCTCACCAAGAGAATGCGAAACTGTGTCTTAGGCCAAAACTGAATCATACAATGATCTCATTTAACTTTCCAACGTGAAATAATTTAAAATTGAGCCAGGCAAATGATCTCACATTGCAATTTAACTTTTTTTTAAATTACAACATCTACTTACATATATGAAATTCAGTTCTAACCAAATACCACGCATGTAGAAATTGATGGAAGTTCAGTTCTGAGATACGTTTCTTTTGAAATATTTTGCTCTCCTCCTTTAGAGTAACCATTTCTTTAGCTCAATAAACATGTACTGAGGGCCTGCCTACTTTATACCTAGTCACTCACTTGCAGCACTTGTATGTCAGATTCTCTAAATACATCATCTCATTTATCACCCATGCAACCCCATGAAGTGGCCATTTACCATATTTCACTGATTCTCAGGTCCACATTACTTGACATTTTAACGTCTCTGATATGAAACACATTTCTGAAGTCGACACACAGCATGTCATAGTCCCATTGATGGAGTTTTTAAATTCCTGAGTGGCCCATAAAATATCAGGTATCTTAGAGTCAGTGCATGCTTCCCCGGTGGCTCCACTGGTAAAGAATTTGCCTGCAATGCAGGAGACCCAGGTTCAGTCCCTGGGTCGGGAAGATTCCCTGGAGAAGGGAATGGCTACCCACTCTAGTATTCTTGCCTGGAGAATTCCATGGACAGAGGAGCCTAGTGGGCTACAGTCCATGGTGTCCCAAAGGGTTGGACATGGCGATTCCTTTGGGAAGATCCCCTGGAGAAGCGATAGGCTACCTGCTTTAGTATTCTTGGGCTTCCGTGGTGGCTCAGATGGTAAAGAATCCGCCTGCAATGCTGGATACCTGGATTCCATCCCTGGGTTGGGAAGATCCCCTGGAGGAAGGCATGGCTACCCACTCTAGTATTCTTGCCTGGAGAATCCCTATGGACAGAGGGGCCTGGTGGGCCACAGTCCATAGGGCCGCAAAGAGTCGAACATGACTGAATGACTAAGCACAAAGTTAGTGCAGCAATAGAGTCACAGATGCAGAAAACTAACTTATGGTTACCCAGGGGCTGACGGGGAGGCTCAGTTCAGTTCAGTCGTTCAGTCGTGTCCGACTCTTTGTGACCCCAAAAACTGCAGCACGCCAGGGCTCCCCGTCCATCACCAACTCCCAGAGTTCACCCAAACCCATGTCCGTTGAGTCGGTGATGCCATCCAGCCATCTCATCCTCTGTCATCCCCTTCTCCACATACCCTCAGTCTTTCCCAGCATCAGCGTCTTTTCAAATGAGTCAGCTCTTCACATCAGGTGGCCAAAGTATTGGAGTTTCAGCTTCCAATGAACACCCTGGACTGACCTCCTTTAGGATGGACTGGTTGGATCTCCTTGCAG
This sequence comes from Nanger dama, assembly GCA_917880005.1. Lineage (NCBI taxonomy): Eukaryota > Metazoa > Chordata > Mammalia > Artiodactyla > Bovidae > Nanger > Nanger dama. Next base: position 12,855,105 of record CAKJTW010000053.1, on the reverse strand, counting down.
TCCAAAGGACTCTCAAGAGTCTTCTCCAACACCACAGTTCAAAAGCATCAATTCTTCGGCACTCAGCTTTCTTTATAGTCCAACTCTCACATCCATACATGACTACTGGAAAAACCATAGCCTTGACTAGACGGACCTTTGTTGGCAAAGTAATGTCTCTGCTTTTTAATATGCTGTCTAGGTTGGTCATAACTTTCCTTCCAAGGAGTAAGTGTCTTTTAATTTCATGGCTGCAGTCACCATCTGCAATGATTTTGGAGTCCCCCAAAATAAAGTCTGCCACTGTTTCCACTGTTTCCCCATCTATTTGCCATGGACTGATGGGACCAGATGCCGTGATCTTAGTTTTCTGAATGTTGAGCTTTAAGCCAACTTTTTCACTCTCCTCTTTCACTTTCATCAAGAGGCTCTTTAGTTCTTCTTCACTCTCTGCTATAAGGGTGGTGTCATCTGCATATCTGAGGTTATTGATATTTCTCCCGGAAATCTTGATTCCAGCTTGTGCTTCCTCCAGCCCCGCGTTTCTCATGATGTGCTCTGCATATCAGTTAAATAAGCAGGGTGACGTACTTGACATACTCCTTTTCCTATTTGGAACCAGTCTGTTGTTCCATGTCCAGTTCTAACTGTTGCTTCCTGACCTGCATACAGGTCTCTCAAGAGGCAGGTCAGGTCGTCTGGTGTTCCCAGTGGGAGGAATTAATTGGGAGGCTGGGAGATATGAATTGGGAGGTATACACACTAGCTCCTACTCCAGAGGATTTCCTGACTCAGGGATTAAACCCGTGCCTCCTGTGTCTCCTGCATTGCAGGCCAGTTCTTTACTCATTGAGGCATCAGCTGAGATACTATATATAAAATAGATATCTAACATGTACTGTATAGCACAGGGAACTCTACCCAGTGCTCTGTAATGACGTATGTGGGAAAAGAATCTAAAACAGAGAGAGTGTGTGTGTGTGTATTTATATATGTGTGTGTGTGCATATATATATTTATATATGAGTTACTTTGCTATACAGCAGAAACTAACATAATATTGTAAGGCAACTATATTTCAATAAAAATTAATTTTAAAAATGTCATATGAGAGTCGATGAAATATTTCACAGTGGAGGAAGCAGAGGCTCAGACAGTGAAGCCACAAAGCTGGCCAGTGATCGGGATCCAAGCCCACACCTCCCTCCTGCACAGCCCCAGGCCCTCAACCATCTGCATATCATCCCAGCTCTGTATCCACCATCCCGGGGAGCCTGGGGTCAACAGATCCTGCCTAGACTGTCAGAATTAGCCCTGGATGGCTGGATTTGGGGCAGTCTAGCCAAATAACCTTGTGGATGACCTACTTCAAACACTTTCTCTTCCAGATGACCGGCCAGTGGGTTCACAGCAAAATACTGAGAGAGCAGTGGGACCAGGATCCAGACTCGTGACCTCTGGGCATATGATTTTGTTCATCAAAGTTAAAAGTTCGATTTCCAACCAGCCCTTGTCTCAGAGGAGACAGTTTCCTCTCCTCTGTCTCTTTCTGTCTGTAAGCTGCCCACTCTCCCTTCCCTCTGTTCCAAATCTGGGCCTATTGGCTCCCAACTCCCTTTGTTGAGGTTTTTATAAAAACAAGGTGTTACTGTCTGTTCACACTTTTCCTCTGGGCAAGCTGCTTCCTCCCTGAAATTCCTGTGAGCTCCAGCCAGCAGATTCTCGTATGTCATCTTCCCAGCGACATTCCTGCTTTGTATGGTTCCACGTTTTATCTCCCTCTTCTCTTCCACCACAGAATCCGTAACCTTGACTCCTGCAGCATATCTGGGCAAACGGGTCTCCATGTGCATAGCTAAGAATAGCCAACAATTACTGTCTCTTTCCTGAGTGCCAGGCCCTTACTAAGTACTCCGTGTGCATCAGCACATTTCATCCTCAAAACAGCTCTATCGCTGCTTCCACTTTTCAGATGGCCTCAGAGAGGTGAAGTGACCTGCCCAAGGACACACAGCTAAGCTGCACATAAAGTTGATTCCAAAGCCCCTTTCTCAACCTCCAGACCTTACAACTTCCCCCTCCTTCAGTGCTTCAGGAGGTCACTGACTGCCCCCCCACCCCAAAGTTAGCAATTTCTCTTGCAGTTTCTTTTTTGGTTCTCACAATAATGCCGTGAGTACAATTGCATTCCAGGCAACTTGTGAGCAGAGAACGGCACTGGGTAGAACCTATCTTGCCTCTGGGCTTTTGCACCACATTGGACTTGTCACATGGGTCCAATTCCAGCTATTGCCACAATTATTCAATCCTTTCTAATTTAGAAACTTTGAGTCTGCTGTGTGCTAGGTGCTAAGGAGAGAAAGGAAAGTTGAAGTTGGGTTCTCAGGGAAGAAAGTTAAGAAAAAGTAAATAGGAGTTCTTAACCTGGGATGCAGAGATAGGCTTTGCGGGGACATGGTCTGTGAACCAGCTAAATGATACAGCCCATGGCGTACAGTGCGTGCCTTTTGGGGTGCTGCTGGCCATCCCTTTCAGTTGATTGTGGTCTTGTTTTTGTTGTTCTTTAGTTGCTAAGTCATGTCTAACTCTTTCCCGACCCCAGGGACTGTAGTGTCTCCAGGTTCCTCTGTCCATGGGATTTCTCAGGCAAGAACACTGGAGTGGGTTGCCATTCCTTTCTCCAGGGGGTTTTCCTGACCCAGGGATCGAACCTGGGTCTCCCACCTTGGCAGGTGGGTTCTTTATCGTCTGAGCCTCCAGGGAAGCCCCAGATCCTCTAAACAGATACAGACCACATGTGTTATGACAGTGGCCATGAAGCTCAAGATAAAGTGGAAAGCATCGCTGTTTCCACTCCGCAGATGGGAAAGCTGATGCCCAGCAAGGCGAGGAGACACGCCCAGGGCCATCCGGCCCCTGCCCGCAGCCAGGAACTCAGTCCATTTCCTAGCTTCCTCGCATCAGGTTTCTGCTGTTCTCATCCAATGATAAGTGAAAGACAATGACCCCATGATGAAACAGCTATTTTGCTTTAAAAACAAACTGAGAATCAAGGAGAGGGTCATGTGGACAAATTAAGCCTCATCGCAGCCACTTACTGCAACTCCTTCTGACCACTGGTGGGAGGGGCTTATGGACCCTCAGCGGCCCCCACTCTGGGGCTGAGGACGTACCTGGATGCCTAAGTAACCGATACGGGACTTTGGTGCTAGTAACAGGGTTTCTGCCTCTCCCCCAGTCTCAGCCCAGGGCTTGTCGGTTCTGCTGAGTCCCAAGGACCAGAGTGCTGACTCCAAGACTGGGGTCCAGCTTCCTGCTCTGATCTTACCCTGATGTGTGACCACAGTGTGCAGTCGTCCAGGGACTGCACTCTGCCTTTCCTCGCATCTCTCGCTGCTAGTGCAGCGCTCTGCCTGCCACCTCGCTTTCTCCTTCCAGGGGTAGCATCTGCTTCAAAGCCACCTATATCCTCAGGCTGTGCCCAGCTCTATCCCATTCTAAGCCCCAGTTTCCTCATCTCTAAAAGCAGTGGCTGGAAAGACTGTTACTGTTGTTGTTTAGTCACTGAGTCATGTCTGACTCTTTGCGATCCCATGGATGGCAGCCCGCCAGGCTCCTCTGTCCACGGTATTTCCCAGGCAAGAATACTGGAGTGGGTTGCCGTTTCCTTCTCCAGCGGCAGGGGCTCTTCCTGACCCAGGGATCAAACGCGCATCTCCTACACTGGCATGCATGTTCTTTACCACTGAGCCTCCAGGAATCCAGCTGAAAAGATACATCCACTCCAGTGTTCACTGCAGCACTAATTACAGTTGCCGGGACATGGAAGCAATCTAAATGTCCATCAAGAGAAGAGTAAACAAAGACGATGCAGTGTGGATACATGTGAAGTCGCTCAGTCGTGTCTGACTCCTAGCGACCCCATGGACTGCCAGGCTCCTCCATCCGTGGGATTTTCCAGGCAAGAGTACTGGAGTAGGTTGCCATTTCCTTCTCCAGAGGATCTTCCCAACCCAGGGATCGAACCCAGGTCTCCCGCATTGTAAGCAGACACTTTACCCTCTAAGCCACCAGGGAAGCCTAGTGTACACACACACACACACACACACACACACACACACCCATATATATTCAAGGGAATCTTACTCAGCCATAAAAAGGAATGACACTGGGTCATTTACAGAAACCTGGATGGACCTAGACAGTATCATACAGAGTAAAATAAGTCAGAAAAGGAAAAATGAATATCATATATTGATGCATATATATGGTATATCTCTAAAAATAGTGTAGATGATATTTGCAAAGCAGAAACACAGAAACAGATATAGAGAACAAATGTATGGATGCCAAGGGGTAATGAGGGTGAGAGGAGCTGGGAAATTGGGGTTGACATATATACACTGCTGGGACTATGTATACAATAGAGAACTACTGAGAGCCTACTGTGCAGCACAGGGAACTCTGCTCAGTGCACCGTGTTGGCCTGAATGGGAAGCAAATCCAGAAGGGAGGGGATATATAGATATATGAATGGCTAATTCATTTTGCTGTATAGTAGAAATTAACACAACGTTATACAGCAACTATACTCCAATAAAAATTAATCACAAAAATAAAAGCAGTGGCTGAAGCAGTGATTTTTCTAAATGTTTTAAACTATAGATCTGTTATTTCAGTGAGAAGGTATCATGAAAGATGACATAAATGGGCTTTTCTGGCTGACTCCATGGGGCTACGGAACCTTCAGGTTTCTCTTAGGGTAAGCCCCAGGACCCATACCATAATCCAAAAGGCCCTGCGTGGCCTGAAACCTTCCCATTTCCCTATTTTTTCTCAGCCACTGACATGCTTCTGATTCCTGACACCACACACGTTCCCTCCATCCTGGGCTGTGGAATGCATGCATCGTCCTCTTTCTCTGAAGCACCTCTCTCCTTCACCTCGTTAGTTTCCATCTGTCCTTTGGATTTGACCACTTCGCCAGGAAAGCACCAAGCTCAGGCTGGAATCTCTGACACACGAAGGCACGGCCCCACGCCCTTCCCCTCTCTCTTCTGTGTCTGACTTTCTCTCTGAGGACACTGATTCTGTCCACTTTGCTCCCCTTTGTCTGTCTGTCACAAAGTAGCTTTTGATGAATATTTGATGAATGCCTGAATGTGATGTGAAGCTCAGAAGCCCCCCTGGGCTGACCACCGACTTCTCCAATACCCACTGGATCCTGATGGGGAAAAAAATACACAAAACCTTCTGCATCACTTGTATTTTTCTGAGGCTAAAGTTTTCTAGAACCATGGCTGCAGTACTAGAGAGGGCTTCCCTGCTGGCTCAGTGGTAAAGAATCTGCCTACAATGCAGGAGACACGGGAGAAGCAGGTTTGATCCCTGGGTCAGCAAGAGCCCCTGGAGGAGGAAATGGCAACCCACTCCAGTAGTCTTGCCTGGAGAATCCCATGGACAGTGGAGCCTGGTGGGCTACAGTCCATGGGGTCGCAGAATCAGATAGGACTGAAGCGTCTGAGCTCGCATGGCTGTGGTACGGGTGTAGACCCAACAACACCTCAGGGTGGGTAGGTAGGCAGAGCGGGTCTTCCTTCCCTCAGACTTTATCTTCTGGGGACTGCCCTGGTGGTCCAGTGGTTAAGAGCTTGCCTCCCGAGGCAGGGGGTGTGGGTTCGATCCTTGGTTGAGGAGCTAAGCTCCCATAAGCCTTGTGGCCAAAAAAACAAAACATAAAACACAAGCAATACTCTAACAAATTCGATAAAGACTTTAAAAAATGGTCCAAAAACAAACAAACAAAAAACACCTTAATTGTTAACAATTAGACTTTATCTTCTGGGCCCAGGATCTAGAGCAGGACAGGGTTGGGTTACGTTCTTGTCCACAGCTTTGTTCCCGGGTGGCATTGCTCTTCAGTGAAATGGCAAAGGATTTGGCCAGTACAACTCACAGCGCGATCTCATTCCAACAGACTCCATCAGTGAAATGCCTTGGCAGGACTGAAAGTTGACTGTAGAGAAACCTCTTGAATGGGAAAAAAAAAAATCAGTCTTTGAACTAGTGTTTCCTTTCATGGGGTGGAAATTTCCATCACAACAGTACAGATCCTATTGGCCTCTGTGGTTCTCTTCTCCAAGAAATGGAGAAAGAAAAGTGAAAGTGTTAGTCTCTCAGGCGTGTCCAACTTTCTGCAACCTCACGGACTGAAGCCTGCCAGGTTCCTCTGTTCATGGGATTCTCCAGGCAAGAACACTGGGGTGGGTTGCCATTACCTTCTCCAAGGGATCTTCCTGCCCCAAGGATGGAACTCAGGTCTCCTGCATTGCAGGCAGATTCCTCACCATCTGAGCCACCAGGGAAGCCCCAGAAATGGAGAAACCCGATCAAATCTGTGGGGGAGACCAGAGCCTGAGGGATAATAAAGCTTCAGGGCAGGATTCATGAGGTCAGATGCTTATGAAAGCCGAGAGACACTGTGAATGAGTGGTCAGGGGGACCACATCGTCTTATGGGACAACCCATGCCAAATTATGGGGCATGATCAGTCACAGTTTGGTAATGTGGGCCCTGGGTTGTCAAATCTTCTGATTTCTCTAGGGATCCCTGAACTTGGGATCTTTCCTGCAAATGTCTCCCCTGTTAAACGTCGGACTAATTCATTGAAAATATAAGATATGTCCAGGCTGAAGCTAAAAACGCGTGTGGGCTAGTTTTGGCTTGTAGATTCTCTCTTCTGAGTAGACGCTTGGAGAAAAGTCCAGCGTCCTTTGCCTCCCAGTAGTCCTTCGGGCTGGAGTCAGAAAACCATGGTGAGAAAGGGGGTGGGGAGAGAGGAAATGCGGGTGAGGGCGCTGAGCTGGTGTGCGGGGGTGCAGGCACCCACTCTCCCAGGCGAGATACGAAAGAGACCGCCCCCGACTAGGGCTGACTGGCCCATCACGGCGTGTCACTGGCATCGGAATTACACTAAATTATCACCACAAGCGTGCCTTCCGCGCTTGCTGTCTGTGTTCCAAAATGTCCCGATGAATTCTAAAAGGAGCGCTGTGTTCTCTTAAAGGAAAAAAAACCAAACCCTAATGTTCTGTCCTTGATCGGAACCCACTCAGGAAAATGAGTGTTCTGAATGAGAGCCTTCCCTCCTCCTCACTGGGGGAGAGAGGGAAAAGGCGAGATTCAACCAAGGCTTTGGATTAGTTCAAGGAAAAGTTTATTTTTTCTTTCATTATTGCTTTGTCTTTCCACCAAGAGAAAGTGGCCTGACAGACCTCAGAGGAGGACCGAGGAAAGGAAGCAGCCTGTGCACTGGGGCGGAGGGTGGGGTTGCTGTGTCGTATCTGACTCCTTGAGACCCCAGGGACTGTAGCCCAGCAGGCTCCTCTGCCCTTGGGATATTCCAGGCAAGAATGCTGGAGTGGGTTGCCATTTCCTTCTCCAGGGGATCTTCCCAACCCAGGGATCCAACCTGCCTCTCCTGCATTGGCAGGTGGATTCTTTACCACTGAGCCACCAGGGAAGCCCGGGGGAAGGGTCAGATGCGGGGACTGAGTTATACTCCCACCTTGGTTCCAAATGAATGATACCTTTTGCTGAATAGGTGTTCGGTACCTACAACTTCACAGGACATATTTTCCACTGACTGATCTTCCCTTCCTTCCTTCTTTCCTTCCTTCCTTCCCCCTTCCTCCTCCTCTTTCTCCATCCACACCTTATTCAGTAAACATTTTCTGAGCATTCTCTCCCTCTCCAGCACTGTGCTAGGCAAAATGGATAAGATGCATCTAATCCAGTCACATCAGCTGCATAGTTAACAGCTTATCGAGCTAAGGTGTATTAACACATCATTTGTTCCCCAGCACACATTATTGATGGGAGACATATCAATATTCACTTACATAACAAATCACTGGCCATAGGCATTAGTTTCTGCAAAAATTCCCCGGGCGATAATGTGTTAAGTGACATGAATCCATCTCCATGAGCTCAAAAATAGAGTTAAATAATTTGGGCAACTTGCTTTAATGTTCTACGAGATGAGTATTGACCGAGGTCATGGATATCTGCCACTCTTAGTCGCTGTCCTCTCATGCCTCTCAAAGTGTTAAACATCTTGCATAAAAGTAAGTGGGCTTAGATCATAATGTAAGAAGAGTATGGTGGAGAATACCAGGTTTTCACTAAAACTCACTTCCTGTTTCTCCTGGGCACAAAGTTAGACCCCACACACCAGCCTCCTTTATAGTTAGTACTGACTGAGCCCTGTCTGCTGTGTCACTTCCAGACCCAAGCCACTAAAAGCTCCAGTGTTACCCTTCGAGAACCCATAAAAGAACTCAAGACCCAAGGTTCTCGGCCAGACCCCCAGGAGAGAAGGGAATTGACATGCCTGAGTATCCAAGAGGACTGCTACCAGTTAACTTGGAATGTCCTCAGTAGTTCTAAGTCTGTCATTTTATTTGTCATTTACTTGTTAAAGCGTCTTGCTTTACTTACCCTAATTAGTACATCAGCTCTTTCACCAAATGAAGAACTGACCACCTGTTGCAAGACTGGATTAAAATCTGGCCAATGGGATGGATAGGGAAGAGGTGTGTGGTTCTCCTCTGTGGTTGCAAGCTATGTGATTTTTTTTCTTTTTACCTTATGATCCAACTTCAGACCCTCAACCATGGATCTCAAGGTGTAACTTCTCTACCTGGAGCATCATCTGGGACGGTTCATAGACAAGGCAATTCAGACTGAGGCAATGATTGGGTCAACTGAAGAAGTAAAACCTCAACTCCCATCCTCCCAACACACGTGACCCACAGCAATTTCAGTCACCTGCACTAGCAGATGTTTACCCGGGCCTCACTGACAAAGTGATTACAGCAAGGCGTGCTTTCAGAAACCCACTCAGTCCTGTCCTGGGTCAGGCCAGAGCGCAGTTCACCCGAACTTCCAGTCCATGTGGTCTTATCATTCATCTTGAAATAGAGACAAAAATAACCAGTTCCAAAGATTGTGGATTACACACGCACATGCATGCACACATGTGCACACACACATGCACACACGCACACACACACACATGCGCACAGACACACACACACACACCCCGCTACTATGGCTGGTACATAGTACCCTTCCTTTAATCACATCCCAAGAATGACCCTTCAGAGATCAAAGACCAGACCCTTTACAAAATGCTATAATATTATGATGATGGTCACGATGCTGGGTAACTGACCTTCCCTCAGATAATGGCTATAAACGCTAGAGAGCCATCGGAAGGTAGACAAAAGTAGACAGACTTGTAAGAGAGTCAAAACGTGAAAGAAGTAAAATAAACAACACGGGTTCAACTGTTTGTTTTTGTGGCTTTTAGCATTAGAGCAGGCTGAAGACAGTGCTGCTGGGGAAAGCCAAAACTCCAAGAAAAACATATGGCCTCAGGAGCAACAGAGGCGGGAAAAACTAAGAGGAGAGAACCAGACGAACAAAAATATACCAAAAGAGAAGATTCAAATTCACCGGCATCAACACACACCTTAAATGTTAAGATGGGGACTTCCCCGGTGGTCCAGTGGCTGAGACACCGTGCTTCCGATGCAGGGGGGACCAGGTTCGTTCCCTGGTCAGGGAACGATCCCACACAGTACAACCAAGGGCGTGGATGCCACAACTCAAGACTGAAGATGGCACGTGCAGCAGCTAGGACTTGGCACAGCCAAATCGGACACGGCTGAGTGTCTGAGTACAACAATACGAGGGTAGGGGCTGGGTACTGTGGGCCTACTATGTGCCAGATAACTTCCCTGCACTATTTAATCTGGTCCTAACAACAACTTCGTGAGAGAAATACTCAGCTTCATGGTGATGAAGGAACCAAGGGTCAGGGAGATTAAATGCACCACCTAAGGTGGTGACGTTAATAACTGATCGAACCAAGGCTTCCGGTTTGACTACACAGCTTCGGAGAAGTCTATAGCGCTCCGCCTCTAGGGTGGTTATCAGCACTGCGGTGTCGGAGCAAGAAAAATGGAGGACCGCACTGCCTCTGCATTCCCACCGTCTCATGACAACTACAGTGGGTTTAAGGGATGTGACACAGCAACAGGAAAAGAGCAGCAGAAGAGAAAACACCTTTCCCAACGTCTGCCTTTAGCGAGTGGCCTCATGTGCCAGCCCCTCGTGGAGCTGATCTCAGAGTTCATGCTTTCCGCTTTAAACAAAATTTTAGATGGATTAAGAAGGAAAGAAGGGTTGTCAGGGTTCAAGAGACACTGGATTCATTCCATAGATACCTTTTAGGAATAGGTAGTCCCTGGAGTCTTCAAAATAAATTACTGTGACTTCACCAGGCATAGGAGATTAGCTCTAAGTCCAATGCTTCGATGCCATTTTCAATTTTCTGTTCACAACGAGACGGCTCAGTTTCTCTGGGATCTTCTCCCTTTCTCTGAGAGTTTAGCTTAAAACAAAGTTTCTCTAGGTCATGTGACAACACCTCAGATGGGCGCTGCTTCCTGCTTCCTGGAGTATTTGATTATCCTCATTCACCATCCAAACAACCCGATGTGGATGGCTGGACCACCTCGCTGTCTTGACACAGACAACGTTCAGTCTGTCCTTTCTGAGCTTTTGAAGTTTTGGATGTTATTGCTGGAGGCTTAGTCTGACGGCAGGAGTTTTGAATCTTGACTCTTCATCCTTTTAGCTGTCTAACCTTGGACAAGTCACTTTACCTCTCTGGGTTGTTTTTTTTTTTCCCCCCTCATTTTCAAAGTGTAGACAGTAAGAGTGCAGGAGACACGGGTTGCAGTTTCGATCTCCAGGTCGGGAAGATCCCCTGGAGAAGGGAATGGCAACCCACTCCAGTGTTCTTGCCTGGGGAATCCCATGGGCAGAGGAGCCCGGTGGGCTACAGTCCACGGGGGGTTGCAAAGAGTTGGACACAACTGAAGTGACTTAGCACACACAGACGATAATAACAGTGCCTGCTGCATCGGACCTTTGGGAGGTTAGGGGAGATACTGTATGTAAAAGACAGGGAGCAGCTGGCATATAGGACACGCTTAATTAAAAGCCCAAACAATCATATGCTAGGCAGAACTCTGGGCCATAGAAAAGGAGCTGGTATCTGTGTCCTGAGGTAGAAAGGGGAATTGGGGAAAGGACGTGGTTCTGTAAATTTCTCAGGGGAGGGGAAATTTGGGTTCATTTCTGAAGGGTGAAGAGCAGTTTTCTAAGTGGGTTGAGTGGAGTAATTATTCCAGATAGTAGTAACAGCATTTTCGAAGGTTTAGGTGGTAGGATATTGGCTGGAGCGGTGGGAATAAAGCTGGAAACTGAGGCTGTGATGAAGCTGTAAGGGGTCCTGTTTGTGCAGAGAAGGATCTGGGCACTCACTCTACAGGAGATATGCCAAGCGCAGAGACTGACACTTCCTAGGCTCTAAGGGGGAAATCACTTCAGCAGGAAAGCGGCACATGCATTCCAGAGGCATAAAGTGGAGGCCTGAAGAAGTCTGACTTGTCTGGCGTAGGGCCCGTGAAAGAGGATGCTGACCTGGACTCAGCGGTAGCTGTGAGGGTGGACAAGAAAGAGTGGAGCCTCAGATCGCTTCAGAGATGACTAACCAGATACCCAAAAGGCTTGAAAAGAAATTAAGGCTTGATTCACTCTCTCGAAGAGGAAGAGATTCTGCTAAATTGATTTTTGAAAGGACTCTCAGGAGAATTAAAATTAATTCAAGAAGAAAGCAATTTGGTTCAAGCCATGGTTCTTAAATGGCAACGTGATTGGTTTGGAGGAGTTGTTAACATACGAATTCCGGGTCCCCTCCCCCAAAGGTTCTGGTGCAGAAAGGCTAGGGTGGGGAGCCAGAAACCACATTTTTAGTAGGTACCCAGGGGATTCTGGAGGGCGGGGAGACCAAAACTCCCACACTGAGAAACAGGGGCTTAGGGAAAGAAGAGTAATAGGCAGGATGCCCTTAGAAAGCCAGGCAAGGGACTTCCCTGGTGGTCCAGTAGCTAAGACACCGAGCTTGCAATGCAGGGGGCCCAAGTTCGATCCCTGGTCAGGGAACGAGATCCCACATGCTGTAACTAAGGATTCACATGCTAAAGATGCAGCACGCAGCAACGAAGACCAAAGATCCTGCATGCCTTCTACTGAAACCTGGCACAGCCAGACACAAACGTAATAAATAAATATTTTTTTAAAGCCAGGCAAGACTAAATTGAAGCAAAGACTTTGTGGGATAAGCAATCAGAGAACACTTGAGGAAGAAAGCCCCCTGTGAGCTGAATTTTAAAGGGGGATATGAGCAGTGGGGAGCATGTCCAGGTAAGGAATTTGGCACAGTTAACAACTGGTGCCTAGTTACCAGCAACGAAAAGACCATCCTGGCAGATGGTAATTTGCTGAAGACAACCTTGAAGGGCAAAAGAAATCAGACTGGAAGTCACCTTGACTGGTGGGTAAGTGGTGGTGGTGGTTGACCGGAGGTGCCAGCAACAGCCATATAGTCTTGAACAGGAGAAATCCACCAAATAAATGGAGCTCCACCTCTCTTAAGATCTGACACTGAGCTGTCTCTGCCAATTTTATCAACGGGAGGGAAAACGAGGAGGAGCCAGATGAGGGCAACAGGGAGTCAGGGCTGCTGGTTCAGAGGCCTCTTGGCTATGGGATGAGTCTGTTCGCATGGCGAGCCCAGTGGGTTGCTGGTTGCCACAAGCCTCACTGGTATAAAGTGGTATCTTTCATCAGAAAGAGAGCGAGAGCGTGAGCTGGGCGGGAGCAGGACACAGAACCACGACACGGATTTCTGTGAGGCTTCTTCAGGAAGCTATCAGGAGGTCCAGGACTGCCCTGGTGGTCCAGTGGTTAAGAATCTGTCTTAACCATGTGCAGAGGATGCTCGGTAGAGCATATGTGCTTCTGTCTCTGGCAGACTCGATGAGCTGCAACCTGCCTAGAGCCTTCTCATCTACTGTTCCCTCTGGAAGAACGCTCTTCCATGCCCCACCTCGTCAACTGCGTCATGTCCTTCCACTCTCAGTAGAAAGATACTTCCTCAAGGAAGCCTTTCCCAGCCCCCAGGCTGGGCTAGGTGTCTGTTTCAGATGCCCTCCAAGCAATAGACCCAGGTGGTTAAGAACCTGGGCTCTGGAACCAGGTTGCCCAGATGGTGCCACTTAGCAGCTGTGACCTTGGGAAAATGTCTGAACCTCCCAGAGCCTGAGTTTCCTCACCCATACATTGAAGACGATGTTAATAGCATATGCTTCATAACTGAGTGTGATTGTTACTGAGTTGGTGCATATAATGTGCGACAAACAATGGGTGTCATCTACCACTGAGTCATGTCCGACTCTTTTGTGACCTCATGGACAGGCTCCTCTGCCCATGGGATTTTCCAGGCAAGAACACTGGATGGGGTAGCCACTTCCTTCTCCGGGAGATCTTCCCCACCCAGGGATCGAGTGCGTCTCCGGCACTGGCAGGAGGGCTCTTTACAGCTGAGCCACAGTGACTAGCACAGAGCAAACGCTACCCTGGCGGGCGCAGCCACTGAGAGCCGTCCGCGCTGGATTTTCTTCCCCCTGAGCAGTCTGTTCTTGTCACAGTGATAGTGAGGGTTATGTGTATGACCATCTGTGTCACGGCTGACTTCCCATGTAGAGTAAAGACCCTAAGAGGGATCCTGTCTGTATCGTGTCCTGCCGTGACTCCAGTTCCGCCATGTAGCTGAGACTAATGTGGGTCGGGTGAGCATATCTAATCAAACCGCCTTGAGAGCTAGGGAGGGGAGTGCTTCCCCAAGGCTGCAGAGGGCGTGGGCGCTAGCACTGCAGAGGGGGCTCCAGAATTCAGGCGCCTTAAAATTCAAAGCCCTTGGGGAAGCACTTTGGAAATTTTTATAGAGTGCTGTACTCAAATTCTGGCATTAACATCCTTCTTGCCTCATAGTCACAATGACCTCTTTGTCAAGAATAAGAAAAGTTGAAATCTTTAATATTCTCTCTCTGTTTCTACTTCTGTTTCCCCTCAGCTCCTGGGATCTCCATCATGCAGAGAGCCCACCCGGTCTCACCTGGAGGCAGGGTAGGCAGGAGGCTGTGATGGTTTAGGTCTTTAGTTAAACAAACCAGTTTCCATGGGCTTCCCTGATAGTTCAGTTGGTAAAAACCTGCCTGCAATGTGGGAAACCTGGGTTTGATCCCTGGGTTGGGAAGATCCCCTGGAGAAGGAAATGGCTACCCGCTCCAGTATTCTGGCCTGGAGAATTCCACGGACTGTGTATAGTCCACAGGGTCCCAAAGAGTCGGACGTGCCTGAGGGACTTTCACTTTCACCAGTTCCAGTGCTGGCTAGCTGTGGGACCCTGGCTGGATCTCATACCTCTTGGACCTCAGTCCCCACATCATAGCCTGGAGGTGATAGACTGTAAACATCCTTGAATTTTGTTGAGAGGTTTAGATGACAGAACGCTGCCTGGCACATAGAACGTGCTTAGTAAGTGTTCCTGTGGTTATGATTAATTTATCCTTATTTTACGCTGGGAAACTAATCCCGGGGAGGGAAAGGGTGTGACAAAGGACAAGAATGAGAGGTTTGAGCATCCATTCAAGAGGCCTGTACCCAGCCTTATACTTGCCCACTGAACAAGAAACAGCCCTCACCTCAAGGGGCTCAGAAACTCCTAGGAGAGACAGAGAGATGCTAACAGTCACAACAGGTGCTATCCACAAAGGGACATATCTGGGACTAAGGGGAGCACAAAGGTCACACCTAAGTGAATCTGGAGGGTTCCGGGGAAGGATACACAGACATGTAAGGACAGGCCACCCAGGTGAAGGTGAGAGATGAGAGAGGGCATTCTAGGAGACGACAGAAAGCAGAGCTGTGGCTCTCAGCTTCGTTTACTCCTCAACAGATGTCTGTGGGACATGCTTTTGTATACAGTGCTCTAGGTCCCACAGAGATGGTCCAGACCCTGACACCTTGGCTGTTCATAAACCGACCATAAAGGCAGAGGCTCTGAGCCGCAGGTGCAGTTCACAGCCAGGCTGCTTCTCACCAGGGCAACTCTAGGAATTGCTCCACTAGGAGGAGCTGCAGTGACAGCCTGTCCTTAGCCCTTTGATTAGAAAAACAAAAGTACATAAAGAAACTCTATATGTGAAACAGATCGCCAGTCCAGGTCTAATGCATGAGACAGGGCACTCAGGGCTGGTGCACTGGAATGACCCTCAGGGATGGGAGAGGGAGAGAGGTGGGAGGGGGGTTCAGGATGGGGGACACATGTACACCCATGACTGATTCATGTCAATGTATGGCAAAAACCACTACAATATTGTAATTAGCCTCCAATTAAAATTAATTAATCAATTAAAAAGAAATTGATGAAAAATTTAAACATTAAGTAGTGCTGTATAACAATTAAGGAAAATTACTGCAGCCCACTTAAGTTTTGAATCATTTCTATTAAACACTAGTTTATGATGATTAATGATTCTTCACATGCAAACTCCATCACACGGTGCGTAGGGTGAGCATTCTAAATCACCCAGGGGCTGATCGTTCTTGCAAAGGTCCGCTCTACTTTTGTGTGATTGCGGCTGAAGAACAGATCTGCCCTTCCGCCCACATCATCATGGAACTCTCCTCTCCTCTGCCACTAACCCCCTCAGAAAAAAAAAAAGGAGGACATAAAATTGATGAATTGTTTACTGGAAGAAGAATATCAGAGTTAACCCCGTCACCTCCCTGTCCCTCTCACTCAGGATTCTGTGTCTGACAATGGCCTTGAGGAAGTGTTTTGGGGAGGAGATGGGCAGGCCTTCCCATCCATCAATCTCAACAGCCCATGACTCTTTCAGTGTCTATTAGAGAATGTGCTA
This sequence comes from Nanger dama, assembly GCA_917880005.1. Lineage (NCBI taxonomy): Eukaryota > Metazoa > Chordata > Mammalia > Artiodactyla > Bovidae > Nanger > Nanger dama. The sequence goes on along the minus strand of CAKJTW010000053.1, from coordinate 12,839,224 downwards.
GCCTGAATTTATGGAAACCCACGAGGACCTCTGTGCTCACCACACCTGTGGCTGAGGAAGTTGGGGGAAGGACATTTCCGCCTGCTTATTGGGTTCATCAGACAATAGGTTTTACTTTCATGTGGACCAGAAATGTAACCATTTGTTTAAAGGGATCCATGAAGATAAGGCCATAGATATGAGGGAGACAGAAAATGGGCCCCTCAGGTGTGGAGACAAGGGAACCCTCCTAAACTCTTGCGGGGAATGTACATTGGTGCAGCCACTATGGAGAACAGGATGGAGGGTCTTTACGAATAGAACTGCCGTATGATCCCGCAGAGTCCCGCTCCCGGGCATATATCCGGAGAAAACCGTAATTCACAAAGAAGCGTGCACTCCAGTGTCCGCAGCGGCACTGCCGGGCAAGAGCCGAGACGCAGAGGCGGCCGGAGCGCCCGCCAGCAAGGCCCCGGCTGGAGACAGGCGGCCCGCATGCACCGCGCCCGCCAGCAAGGCCCCGGCTGGAGACAGGCGGCCCGCATGCACCGCGCCCGCCAGCAAGGCCCCGGCTGGAGAAAAGGCGGCCCGCATGCCAGCGCCCGCCAGCAAGGCCCCGGCTGGAGGCAGGCGGCCCGCATGCACCGCGCCCGCCAGCAAGGCCCCGGCTGGAGAAGAGGAGGCCCGCATGCACCGCGCCCGCCAGCAAGGCCCCGGCTGGAGACAGGCGGCCCGCATGCACCGCGCCCGCCAGCAAGGCCCCGGCTGGAGAAGAGGCGGCCCGCATGCACCGCGCCCGCCAGCAAGGCCCCGGCTGGAGACGAGGCGGCCCGCATGCACAGCGCCCGCCAGCAAGGCCTCGGCTGGAGACAGGCGGCCCGCATGCACCGCGCCCGCCAGCAAGGCCCGGCTGGAGACGAGGCGGCCCGCATGCACCGCGGCGCGCTGCTCAGCCACGCAGACGCGCATGCAGCCAAGGCTGTGAGACCAGAGGAAGGGAAAAGAGCCGAAGGACAGTAGGTCCGTCAGGAGGAGGAGCTGGTCTGAGGCAGGGAGGAGGAAGAAGAGGGATTCAGGAGGTCTGGGGAACCAGCAACATTTCAGTCTCACCCCACCACCTACTGTCGGTATGATCTTGGCTATGGAACGTAGCCGCGGGATCTTGGTTTCTCATCCACGACACGAAAACAACAGTAATAGCACCAAGCTCAGAGGGCCGTTTTGCGATCTGAGGACTCCATCCAGGTGCAGTGCATGGCCCCCGGCCCAGGCTCATGATGAGCGTAGATTAAAGGTGGTGACAGCCACCTCCTGGTGGTCTAGTGGTTAAGAGTTCGCCTGCCAGTGCAAGCGACACAGGTTCAATCCCTGGTCCGGGAAGAGTCCACCTGTCACAGGACAACCAAGCATTTGCTCCACAGCTGCTGAAGCCTCGCACCCTAGAGCCCCCGGCTCTGCAACTAGAGGAGCCGCCGCAGTGAGAGGCCCCCTCGCCGCAGCTAGTGAGTAGCCCCCTGCGCGCTGCAGCTGGAAACAGCCCGCGAGCCACAGCAAAGACCAGTGCGGCCAAAGATGAACAAATAAGTCAAGATTAAAAAAAAAAATAAAGGCTCAAAGACTGGCAGGCTCACAGGTGTGCAGGAAGTGCCCCGTGGACACCAGCTCCCTTTCCTCCCCTTCCAGTGTTTATTTACATCTGAAGACCCCTGGGGCTGAAGCTATAAAAACCTCCTATCTTGCCCAGTGGTAAGAATACACTACCTATTTGCTGAGTACAAATTAGCAGAAGGAGATTCATCAAGCAGCGAAAAAGCTGCCCTGATGGTTATCCTTACCTTGGGCCCTGGTGTACCTATCTTTGCTGAAGTTTTGCGGCATAAAGATGTCTTGGAAACATTCAGAGATAATGGGACTGCAGGAAGAGTATCAATTAAATTAACCTTTCCCCAACAGCATCAGGCAGGCAGAAACAAGCCAAGGTAATTAAAGAGATGGCTTTTGCCTCTCTTAAGTTACCATTTTGTACAAAGTAGCTCCCAACGACATCACACTGTGGATTTCCTCTCGGATGAATAGACACAAGTTAAATTAGTTCCCAGATATCCTCTTCCTCCCAAGCCTGGCTGTTGTGCAGAGTAGGTTTGAGATTAGCCCAGAGGGTGAATGCTACACACAGCCCCTGCTCTGCATCAGGCCCTTAGCAACTTGACACCTGGGTATGGCTCTCCATCTACTTTTTTTTTTTTTTCCAAATCACAGGCTGTAACACAATGATGGTGCAAAGGTTAGTCAGAGAATGACAAAGGGCTGGCTGTCTCCATCACTAATTTGCAAGTGACTTGTTCCAGTTTTTTCCATTCTCTAGGAATCAATTTTTTTTTTCATTTACCAATGAGCAGACAACTCTGACTTTAAAGACCTATCCAGAGTTGATAATCTCTAAATGTCTTCAGTAGTCTAGGCTTGCTATGAAATTTCCAATGACTCTCTGATCACCCCCATTGTCTTTCCAAATTGTTGAGCATGACTCTCCTAGAATTTGGCTGAGACGGCTGGCTTCCCTCATTAGATTCTCCTCCCCTCTTTTGTTTAATTATAAAAATCGCCACATTTTAGCTGGAGACACAGCCATCTAGGATATACTAATGTTCTCAACCTATCTTGTAGTTGTTCTCAACCTATCTTGTAGCCCATGGGGCTACGTTATGGCCAACAGGAAGTGAGAGGTATGACTCCCACCGAAAACCCTCAGAAAGAAGTGTCCAACCCTCCCTACTGACCCTTTCCCACTGGCTGGAAGGTGGGTATAAGGACATGAGCTGGAATGGCTGTCTTTGATGATGTGAAGGAAGGTCCTTGTTGAGGATACTCTGCATTCTCTAAGTGGGAAGGAGCTTGGGGTCCCTGGGGATTCCAGATCTGTCTTGTTAGCTCTGGACCATCCATATTGATTGAGAAACGAGCCTCTGTCTTAGCTAATCAATCCACAAGTGTATTTCGATTTCTCTGGCAAAGAGTTGACCCAATGTTATTAATGACTAAGCCTGTAGAGGTGGGTCTTGCTTTACCCAGTAATAAGATTCTGGAAAATGTGTGAGTAAATGGAATTATTGTGTCTTCAATCACACTCTCCATGCGCCTGGAGAAGCTGTATGTTGGGGCAGTTACGAGTAGGATTTTAGAGCCGGAGCTGAGGTTTAGCTCTATTGCTACCTGTGTGGCCTTGGACACATTACTTAGCATCCCTGTGTCTCTCTCTGTTTTTGTTTTTCTATTTACAAAGTGAAGGTGATTGTACTCATCTCACAGGTTTCCTATGAAGATTGATTGAGATGCTGATTATAAAGTCCTTAGCATGGGGACTCACGTTGTAGAGAAGCACTCTAATAATATTCTATAGAATTATCTGGGAAATGAAAAAAAAAAGTGTCCCAGAATCCACCAGCACAGATTCTGGCTCCACTAGTCTCGAGCGGGGTCTTGGTAACTATGCGTCTTAAAGCTTCTCCAGGGGGCCTCCCTGGCAGTCCAGTGGTTGGACCCCTGCACTTCCACTGTGGGCATGGCACAGGTTTGACTCCTCGTCAGGGAAGTAGGGTTCAGCAAGCCACATGGCATGTCCAAAAAAGTGAAATAAAGCCTTCCAGTTCCTGGAATAGTTAGGAATCACTGAATTAAAGGAATCTAGGGGGAGAACTTTCTAGAAATCAGTTCCTGATTTGTGCTTGCTCCTTGGAAGGAAAGCTATGACAAACCCAGACAGCGTATTAAAAAGCAGAGATATCACTTTGCCTACAAAGGTCCATACAGTCAAAGCTGTGGTTTTTCCAGAAGTCATGTACAGATGTGAGAGTTGGACCATAAAGAAGGGTCAGTGCCGAAGAACTGATGCTTTTAAATTGTGCTGGAGAAGACTCTTGAGAGTCCCTTGGAGAGATCAAGCCAGTCAATCCTAAAGGAAGTCAACCCTGAGTATTCACTGGAAGGACTGATGCTGAAGCTGAAGCTCCAATACTTTGGCTGCCTGATGGGAAGAGCTGACTCATTGGAACAGACCCTGATACTGGGAAAGATGAGGGGAGGGAGAAAAGGAGACGACAGAGATAGTGAAGGGCAGGGAAGCCTGGCACACTGCAATCTGTGGGGACGCAGAGTCTGAGACGACTTAGCAGCTGAACAACGACGAGGGAGAGGGCTTTCTAGGAATCAGTTCCTGAGCTGCCCATCATGCGAATGCGGCCACACCTCCAGGGTGAGTTGTCCTTGTGGCCCCTTTCTGTTTCGGTTTGATTTATTCCCCATCGTCTCTGGAGTCACGCGTGTTCCTCCTGTCACTGTCCACAGCATAAGCTTGCAGAGGAATCCCCGAGTCTAAGGTGCGGTCTGGGCCTGATTCCAGTGATAACTAATATCTGTATAGCTTATGGGCTTTCTGGAGTACTTGCCTACATACTAGATCTTGGCCACAGCCCTGGAAAGCATTTAAAACTGGTTTTTACCATCATCATCACTCTCACCTCTATTTAAAGATGAGAAAACTGAGGAGGCTCAGAGTGGTTAAATAATTTCTCCAATGGGAGCCCAGATTTGACCTAAGTTCTATCTGATTTCAAAGCATGTGATTCATTCCTGAACCCCTCTGCTTCTCTAATATTGTATTGTGATTACTGAATGAGTCATTTCTTCATTTATTCAATACACGTTTGTAGTCTCAAAGACCAAAGAGAGGGGATAATTGCAGGAGCTGATGAAACCCTGGGTAGACCAGCAGTTTCTCCCTATTTGCTCAAATCCAGCTGTGAGTTTTGTGAAAGCGTCAAGGAGATCCGATGCCACGAAAGCCCTCTGGAGAATCCACAGGGGGACACCTGACCATGAGTTGCCCAGGAATTCCATGTGAGGAAAGAAGGACTGCACAGATGGCCTTTTATCCTTTTCTCCAAATCCACCCCTTATTGATGAAGCCATTCTCTTTGGCCAGAGCAGCTTGAAAGCCGCTGTGAGGCCACTCTCACGTCTAACTTCCCCCAAGCCAACTGCAGATCAAAAACATCAAGGTGAAAAGCCCCTGTCATCCAGAAAGCCTGTGTTCCATTTGCCAAAAAAAAAAAAATGTTTCTCTTACATATTATATAACTCCAGGGAGGCAGTTGCTTAGCAACCAAGCCCAGTTGGCTGGGCTGGGAGGAGTTATTAACTCTTCCTGCAGTCAATCGACATTGCTGAGTCTTCTGGAAGGCCACCAGCTACCCTGTTTTCATAACGGAAAGCTCATGACATTCATCTGTCCCTACACCAGCACCTCTCCTGGCTTCCTTCTCACCAGAATTGTGTAAGTGACAGCATGGAGCTCACCTAGCAAGACCAGCCTCAGGCTTTCCTCAGCCCATGGAGAGAATCTACTGAGAATCCATTTGGTCATTTGCATTACATGAAATGAAACATCCAGCAAGCAACAGAAGTTAAATGCCCACATTGCCATATCAACATGCATAATTACATTTCAACAGGAATTTATAGAGCACTTATGATGAGCCAGACCCAAGGGGATCAGTGGTAAAGAGACTGTCAGTGCTCCAGCCTGATGAACTACATTCTAGTTGGGCACATAGATGTTACCTATCCAAAGGAGAGAAATGAACAGGCGAATTCGCTAGCTAAACTGTAAGTGACAAGCCTCACAGTTGTTCAGAGTATTTGAATTGACTAATAGAACAACATTTGGATACCGTGTATAAGTGTAACATGTGCAAAATGAAAGCTGTTCAGTGTTGTTGGACAGACTCTTTGCAACCTCATGATCTATCCAGTCCAGGGAATTTTCCAGGCCAGAATACTGGAGTGGGTAGCCTTTCCCTTCTCCAGGGGATCTTCCCAATCCAGGGATTGAACCCACGTCTCCTGCATTGCAGGCAGATTCTTTACTAGCTGAGCCACAAGGGAAGCCCAAGAATACTGGAGTGGTTAGCCTATCCCTTCTCCAGCGGATCTTCTCAACCCAGGAATTGAACCCAGGTCTCTTGCATTGCAGACGGATTCTTTACCAACTGAGCTATCAGGGAAGCCCAATATGTGGGCTTTACACCATGATACATTAGATTGGTAATAAAGACCAAGTCTTATGTAGTATATGTAACTTTTGCCAAGTAAATAGAATCAAACATGAAAATTTTATGAGTGTTTTAAAGAAGAGTGGTTCCAAAAGGCTAAAGACATTGTATAACTATCTTTGTATCATATTTATTAAAGGATTTTCTCTAGTATTAAAAAGAAAAACAAGCTACTTCTGTTTATCTTAAGTGCTTTGAAGGAAATAAAATAAGGAGTTGTAACAGAGCCCGGTGCCTGTGTAGGAGGGGGTGTATCTATGTCTGCAGATATCTGCATGCCCCCACATAAATTTATCCATCTATAAGATGAGCCCATATGCTGGACACACCGGGTTGCTGCTGACAGATATCTTCCATTCAATGGCAGCATTGCGAGAGCCCTACAGCTGATCTTGTTCAATCTCCAAAATCTTTCCCATCCCTGTAAATGGTACTCCCAGATCCAGCCAGTCACTCAGGCAGTAACCTGGGGTGGGGGTGGGTGGAGCACCCTTGATTCTGTTTTCTTCCTTTCCCCATATTTTATCCACCAACAAATCTATTGACTTTGATTTCAAAATAGACCTTCAACCGGCCACTTCTCTCCATCCCCACAGCTCCCAGGCAAATGCAAGCTGCCCCTCTGCCCCTGACTCTTAACAGCTTCCCCATGGGTCTCCTCTGACGGTCCCCTCTCCACCCAGCAGCCACAGTGAGACTTTGACAGTGGAACTCAGACCCCATCATCCCCTCCTCTGCTGGTCACCTCTCTGTGCCTTACCTCCCACCGTTCTCAGGCTGCCTGCAGGAGACCAGCTGCTTCTCTTGACCTGACTCTGGCCACTCCCGCCCTAGTTTACCAGCCACGATGGCCTTGGTTCTGACTCAAGCAGAGTATGCTCATTCTTTACTCCGGGCCTTTGCACATGCTGATGCCTTTGCTCTGGGGCTGACAAACTCTTACTGCTCCATCAGATCGCAGTTCAAAGGTTGCCTCCTCAGGGAGCGCCCCCACCACCCGATCACCTGATCCCAGCGCCTGGCTGATGCATTTGCACACTCCTGCTTGTAACTGTGTTGTAAGCAGCCTTTGGCAGGAAAGAGCTCTCTCCAGGGAGCCCCCTCTCATCCTCTCACTAACCTTAGACAAGTCACCCTCCTGCTCTGCCCATCTCAGGCCCTAGCACACCTTTCAAATCTATTGACCACACAACACCTCGCCTCATCAGTTGGTTCTTTTCATGGATCAAAGAAGAAACAAAGAATAAGTAATGAACAGATGATCAGATCTATCCCCTTGCTTCCCTATCAGTAATCTCATGAACAAACTGTAAATAAGATACACCTCAGCGTTCACTGGAGCACCATTTTCGATAGCCAGGACATGGAAGCAACCTAAATGTCCATCAACAAATGAATGGACAGAGAAGATATGGTGCATATATGCACTGGAATATTACTCAACCATAAAAGGAATGAAACTGGGTCATTTGTAGAGACGTGGATGGACCAAGAGTCTGTCATACAGGGAAGTAAGTCAGAAAAAGTAAGACAAATCTCATATATTAACACATATATGCAGAACCCAGGAAAAAATGGTATAGATACACCTATTTTCAGGGCAGAGATAGAGACAAAGATGTAGAGAATAGAAGTGTGAACTTGAGCTGGGGAAGCTGGGGGTGAGATGAATTGGAAGATATACCATCATGTGTGAACGCTAGGAGGAAGCTGCTGTATGGCCCGGGAGCTCAGCTCCGAGCTCTGGGATGACCTAGGGGGTGGGATGGGGTGGGGGGCGAGCTTAAGAGGGAGGGGCTATATGTGCACACGTGCATGATTCACGTCTCTGTGCAGCAGAAACTAACACAACAGCATGAAGTAGCTATACGCCCCCACCCCCAAAAGACAGCATCTAAGGAAAAATCACAAGGAGTCAACAGACCTGCAAACAGTGGGGATGTGGTGCCTCTGACCCCCATCTCCACGACTAACTGAGATTACTTCCTTTTCTCTTAAAAACGCACATGGCTGAGCAGACTCTTTGGAAGTAGGTTTTGGGGGACACTGAGTTCACCATCTCCCCAGATGGCCGGCATTCTGATTAAAAGCAATTTTCCTTTCTACCCACACGTCTGTCTATCTTCTCTCTCTCGCTTTCTCTCTAGTATTGATTTTTGAGTAGTGAACATTTGGACCTGATTCAGTGACAGTGTGTTTCCGTGTGGATAAGTATATATGTTTAACTTGCTTGTTGTTTTTCTCCTCTTATAGACTGAGATTCATGAGGGCAGAGACCACATCTGTTTGCAATTATGTCTCCAGCATCTGTCCTGGAGCCATGGCGTATAGAGACACTGTTTAGATATTTCTATTTTCCAAATGAATGAATGCAACATAAAAAAATAGCTAGAATTTACTGAGAGTGTACTACTTTCCAAGAACAGTGCCAAACACTTAGCACTTAACATAGTTAAATTAAATCTCATTTAGAGGTAGGCATTACTATCCCCATTTTACTTATTTATCAATTTTTCACATTAAAAACGTATTTTTAAGTCTTTACTGAATTTGTTACAACATCGCTTCTGTTTTTTTCATTCATGTTTCTTTTCTTTCTTTTTTTGGCCACAAGGCATGCGGAATCTTAGCTCCCTGACCAGGGATCAAACCACCCCCACCCCCCGCCCCTGCATTGGAAGGCAAAGTCTCGACCACTGGACCACGAAGGGAGCCCCTATTATCCTCATTTTAGAAATGAGTCAACTAAGGTTCAGAGACAGGAGCCGATAAGACCAAGGTCACACAGCCAGGCAGTAGCTAGGATGAAAACAGAACAAAGCTTACTTTGACTCCCAAAGCTGGGCTTTTCAATCACCGTAGAATTCTTAGTACCTGGAGAAGTTCTATGACACTTTTTTTTAAACCACACCCCCTGCTTTACCGTATAAGGAATATTTCACCCAAAGGCAGCAGGCTTACCAAAGGCAGCCTGAGAGTCTGAGATGGCATTGCAGGTGGGCTCAGTCAGGCCAGTCCTGCAGAGTCAGGCAGAGTCCAGTTATCTGGACAACCGGAGCAGAGCAGACGAAGGATGAACCAAAATAACTCCCCACATGGAGTCATTCCCAACTGTGCCTGGGGGGCTTTGCAGGACATCTGAGATGCTCTGTGGCACAGGGCATCTCCCCACTGTTTTATGTCCAGCACAGATCTGGATTATTAAAAAGAATGTGTCAATGGAAGTAGCTGGAGCTCAACAATTCTGGAGGTGGAGGGAACTTGATTAGGATTAAAATAAGGTGATGCAAATGGCTTCCCCTTGTTGGGTGTTCGGAGCCCTCAGTCAGGATCCTTACATGCCTCCAGATCCACCTGAAGTCCTTCCAGGTGGGCGCTCTTCCCATCCCAGTTTTACAGATTAGAAGAGGAGAGATACAGTGGTCTGCTTCAAGTTGTACGGCCTGTAGGTAGTGGATCTGGAGTTCCACCTGAGGTAGGTGAAGATCCAGAGTTCTCTTTCCTATGCCATCAGGAATACCCCATTCTGTGATCTCCCAACCCATCTCTAAGGACCTACTGCACTGCCCAGGGATTGATGCATGTACAGATTCCTATGATATCATGAGATGGCCAGGAGGAAACCGTTATTGTGGGCCACAGACAGTTGATGTGCCGTTCAAGCTTGTCAACTAGTGAGTGTAAGGTCAGGCTTTCTGAATTCTGTGGTGGGATTAGATGGTCACAAACACATTTAATTCACACCACCTTTGCTTCAGGGTGTACTCAGTTCAGTTCAGTCACTCAGTCATGTCCGATTCCTTGTGACCCCATGGACTGCAGCATGCCAGGCTCCCTGTCCATCACCAACTCCCAGAGTTTACTCAAACTCATGCCCATTGAGTTGGTGATGTCATCCAACTATCTCATCCTCTGTCATCCCCTTCTCCTCCTGCCTTCAATCTTTCCCAGCATCAGGGTCTTTTCCAGTGAGTGAGTTCTTCACACCAGGTGACCAAAGTATTGGAGTTTCAGCTTCAGCATCAGTCCTTCCAATGAGTATTCAGAACTGATTTCCTTTAGGATTGACTGGTTTGACCTCCATGCAGTCCAAGGGACTCTCAAGGGTCTTCTCCAACACCACAGCTCAAAAGCATCAATTCTTTGGCACTCAGCTATCTTTATAGTCCAACTCTTACATCCACACATGACCACTGGAAAAACCATAGCTTTGACTAGATGGACCTTTGTTAATAATTTCCCTGCTTTTTAATATGCTGTCTAGGTTGGTCTAGGTGTACTAATTGTAGCAAATGTCTGCAGGATAATCATCTTCAACATCATCATCTTCTTTTAAAGGCCAGGATGATCAACAGAATGAGCTAGCCTGTACAATAGCACCCTACCCTCTAAAACCACTTGCTTTTCCCATCTGTGAGATAGGTATTTTGGGAGTAGGCTCTGGTTGTGTCTAAGGTTGTTTTTAGTCCCAAAGCTGTCACCTCCATTCTTTAAGTTTACTCTTCTCTGAGCCTGAAATGCCCTTCTCTTTTTCATCTCTGGGATAAGATCTCTTTACTTATCCTCTGGGATCCAGCTCAGGGATCACCTCCTCCAGGAAGCCTTCCTTAGAACCCTAGTCTGGATCAGGTGCATCCCTGGAGTTCTGCAGCTGATTCCTCTATCCCAGGACACATTGCTGTTTGTCAAAACTGTCTGCTTATTCATTCAGCCTCCCCATTGGCCTCTGACTCTTTTGGGAGCCAGGATTCTGTCCTAGACAGCTTCTTTCCTTCAACAACCAGCACGGTTCCTGGCATTCGAGAAACACCCAGCATGGATTCTCTGTATACACAGCACCATGATCTCCGATGTGGTTATTATTCCTGGGAGAACTGAACCCAAGCAGCCACAGGGAGCAAAATTGAGTGCTATGACAAGTCTAAACATCACAGAGACTCAAGAAGCATATAGAAACATAAAGAGAAAATGGCTTTTCAAAGTTGAAAAGAAGGAAAGAAAACTCATATTGGCTGTGAGTTCACGTAGGCTTTGTTGGTGTGCTGGGGTAGGGATGGGATAACTAATTTTCTCACACATCTCCCCAGTGTTCAAAAATGCCCAATGAGGGGGAAAAAATCAAACTGGAAAAACAGTTCCTTTGTAAAATTCACACTATTTTAGGACAATGTAACACAATAAGATTGAAGAAGAGCATCAAGCCAGGGTCAGCTCTTGGCCTAGATGCACACTTGCTCTGTGATCTTTCATGAGTTACTTTCCTTCTCTGAGTCCTATATGCTGCGTCTTTAAAAAGGGAGATGGACTGGGGTATTCACCAAGTGTTCTGATGCATATATATTCCTCAGGCACTGAGCCATGTTTTCCTCACATGGATTTTCAGGTGACATATTAAGGGTTTTGTTTTTTTTTCTTTCGCTTGGGGAATTTTCTCATTTTTCCATGTTCAGAGACACACAAATGGCTCACAATTCCCTGCTGTTGTAAGAGCAATTTACCTTCATTACCCTAAAGCTTTCAGCATTTCTTGAAACCACTTTTTATGTGGAAAAAAATTGCTCGTGATGTGATCACAGGCGATAAATCTGCTACTTCTTGTTTCAAAAAGTAATCAAAATGCTTCTTACTAGAGCAGGTACTCATTACAATTCATGACGAGGGCTGAAACCTGCCTTTATCGTCTTCTTTCATCCACCCGGAATGAGTGTTTCTGCTCAGGACGGGACAGCCTAGAGGGTGCAGGGCGGAGGTGCTCTTCGGCATGTTTATGCTTCATGCTGTGTTTCACGTATCACAATACCTTGGGTCAACCAGATAGCTCATTCGTATGGCCCCCCTTCCTTTCATTCAGTTCAGTTCAGTTCAGTTCAGTTGCTCAGTCATGTCCAACTCTTTGCGACCCCATGAATCGCAGCACGCCAGGCCTCCCTGTCCATCACCAACTCCCAAGTTCACTCAGACTCACGTCCATTGAGTCAGTGATGCCATCCAGCCATCTCATCCTCAGTCATCCCCTTCTCCTCCTGCCCCCAATCCCTCCCAGCACCAGAGTCTTTTCCAGTGAGTCAGCTCTTCGCATGAGGTGGCCAAAGTACTGGAGTTTCAGCTTCAGCATCATTCCTTCCAAAGAAATCCCAGGGCTGATCTCCTTCAGAATGGACTGGTTGGATCTCCTTGCAGTCCAAGGGATTCTCAAGAGTCTTCTCCAACACCACAGTTCGAAAGCATCAATTCTTCGGTGCTCAGCTTTCTTCACAGTCCAACTCTCACATCCATACATGACCACAGGAAGAACCATAGCCCTGACTAGACGGACCTTTGATGGCCAAGTAGTGTCTCTGCTTTTGAATACGCTATCTAGGTCACAACTTTCCTTCCAAGAAGTAAGGTCTTTTAATTTCATGGCTGCAATCACCTCATTCAACTAGGATTTAAAAAAAAAAATAGAGGGAGGGATAAGAGAGAACTTGGGAAATGGACCTATTTTACTCATTAAGGCCTGAGGCCTACAAGCTTTTAAGAGACTATGAAAATGTCTGGGAGCTAAAAACAATATATTGGCTCCAAAATAATAAAACTGCACAAGGAAAATTAATAAAGGCTCAACTTAAATGGCTCCATAACATAGCATTATGTCAACCTTAGTATTTTTGAAATTTAGTATTCATAAAGTTTTATTATATTTGAAAAGAGCTGATGGGTTAAAGTTTCATTTCACAAGGATTCCGAGTTATGCTTGATAATTTTTTCAAGAAATTACAGATAAACGTAAATTGAGAGAGTTACTGTGGTAGCAAAATAATTCCAAAAGCATAACTTTAATATTTCCTGTGAAATGTTACAATAACAATGTATTTACTTTCTATGATACAATGTGAGTTTGGGGCACCAAAGGAAGAATGTTTAGGGCAAATCAAGGTCTTAAAATGGCCTTGCATAGGATGTGCTGATGAACAGGTTGATAGATGAAAAGAGGAATGGATGGACGGATGGATGCATGGGTGAAGACGGAGATGAGTGGATGGATTCATCAGCAGGTGAAGGGATGAAAAGAAGGTTGGATGGATGAAAAGATGTATATAAGGGCATCACTCTAGCCCCAGTGACTGGTCCAAAGATGAAGACATAAATCAATTCTGACTCTATAGTGCATATACTAGCCTACTTAATCCTTCTTACCACCCTATGAAAATAGGTCTGCTTATAAATCTCTTTTAAAGATGAGACTGAGGCATAGAAATGATCAATAACTTGCCTGAGACTCTGAAGCTGATGAATGATAGAGATGCAACTTGAACCCAGGTGGCCTAATTTTAAGCTAGCATGCCTAATCGTACAATATCCTGCCTTTTAGTATTTGGTGCATAGTATGTCCTCTGGGAATAACCAGTTGATGGTTTTTTTCATAGATGGTGAAAAATATATACGTTTGCTCCCATTAAGTGCTTAGTTTACAATTTTAAAGTGACTGAATCCCTAGGCGAATTTGACTGAATGACCTCATGTATTTTTCTACATATGACATTTTCTTTTTTCTTTCTTTTTTTTTTTTTTTTGGAACTTTGCTTCCTGGTAGCCTTCAGTAAGTGGAAACTGCTAAGAACTAAGGATGAGTGAAAAATGAAACTTGCAGCAAAAAATGCTGCAAAGGGTGGGCTCTAAGGCTAGCAGATACTTTCTTTGGAAGAATCCCTCACTCTGATTCTGCACACTTTCACATGAATATTACCTGTCTTCATAGCTCAAGGTAATTTGGCGATCTGGGAACGAATCAGTGTAACATCGTGGAAGGAGTCGTTGACTCGTGAATCAGCCTGATCTAGAAGCAAATCCCAGCCATGAAACTGACAGGTGAAACTGTTCACCTCTCTGAGCCTCGGATTCCTCACTGATAAAAGCGTGGCAACAACGGCAATATCTACCTCACACCATTGCTATGAGAAGGAAAGTAAGTGGTTGGCATCAAGTGCCCAGCACATAGTAGGCTCCTGATAAGTCATACCCATTATGATTGACCAGTGATAAGGTGTTCATCCCTTCTCTCAGTTTCCTCACTTATAAACTATGGATTACAAGAAAAGTCCTCCTGGGGTATTTCCCAAGTTTGCTGGATAGAGTAGTAAGATAACAGAAATAAAAATGAGTTTTAAGTGGCCAAATGCTGCTTAAGTGTAAGGCGGTATTAGTTATTACTTCTAGAGCAGTGGGAACTATACTATTGTTAACGCTTTCTACAGTGAATCAGTATGACTACCGCTATCATTGTTACTGCTGCTGCTATAGAAGAATATGATATTAGTCCTTAGGTTCCTGTAATATTTCATGATAATCTTCTGGGTTAAGAGTGGCCACCCTCAGAATGAACACCCAGAGTTATGGGCTCTCTGTTGAACCTGAACCAATAGCCCCTCCTTGGTACCTGAGATGAATTTAACAAGGGTCCCTTGGCACAAGGAGATGTAGACATAAACCAAGTATAGAGAGGTGAGTGGTACCTATCATAGCAGCTTCCAAGCACATGGCAATTGCACGATAGAGTCTCTATCATGAATAAGTATGAGAGGCAGCTTAAAGAGGGCTGCCAAGACTCTGCCATCGAGAGTCTGATTCCTCTCCTCTTGAATCTGAGCTGGCTGTGTGACTTGTTTTGACCAACAGAGAGCAATGTGCAACTTCTAAAGCTGGCCCCTGTGAGAGCCTAAGCTTTTGCCTCTGTTCTTGCAACACTCCCTTTTAGAACCTAGCTGTCATGCTGGGAGAAGCCCAAGTTACATGAAGAAGCCACGTGAGGGAAAGACAGATGCTCTGATGATAAGAAGCTCGAGGTGTCCAACATGAGGTTGAGCCCCTTAGATATTCCAGACCATGTCAAGCTGTGGCTCCATCCAACACTACATGGACCAGAAGAATCTCCAAGCTGAGTCCTGTCAAACCACTGAATAACTGGAGATAATAGATGGTTGCTATTTTAAGCCACTAAGGTTTAAAGGCAGTTCGTTACGCAGCAATAGCTAACTGAGACAAAGTGGGTGTTGGTGTTCCAGTGAGATGTTCCTAAGCCAGTTTCAAGGGGCTCAGATGGCTCCCCGAAAGAGACAGCATGTGGAAGGCATATGAGATTTGTGGATGATGCAGGCATGAAAGGGTTCCAGCTCTCACACACGAGTCAACGCTCTTCTCTAAATGATGCTTTTGAGTCCAAGGCAGATAAGTGATAAGAACCAGAATTTTAAAATCTTTTCTCACCCGAATAATTGTTTCTCCTCTTTAGGGATCAGCCCCACTCCCCTGGCTCTAAATCAAAATGACAGAGTCTCCAAATTGGTTCAGGGGTTCATGCATTTATAAAAATGTCTTTTGCTGGAAAAGTCTTGGTATGTCTAATTTCTGCCCCAAGCACATTTTTATAGTTAAGCTATATTATAAACGTCATTTAATTTACCCTGCAGTGTCGGGCTGCCATTAAACCAAGAGCCAGTGATAACACGTATAAGCTCTTTTTTGGACAGTCTGATCAGGGTTTGGGAGGAGGGATAGGGGGTATTTAATCATCATTTGTCCAAATTTGTATTCTTCTCTTCGCCTCTCTGCTGCCTTTTCTGTATTATAGCTGCTGCAGGAAGGACAAAGCAAGCCTTTCCAAGCAGCTGGCCAGGTTTGAGGGGGCAAGTCTGTGCATTGGTCAGAGGTTTGAAACACAGCTGAAGGGTCAAGGGCTGAGAATCCTGTGCCCTTGTGAGCAGGCTCAGAGCATCGGTCTCCCTTCCATGGCGCTTGGAGAGACTGCTGGGAGGGGTGGGTTGCACTGGATGAAACTCAAATGGTTCCAGACCTTACATAGGAGGCAGGAAACAGGTGAGCCTGTCTCATGGTGGGGAGAGAGGAAGTGGGATGAATCGCCCCCCCCACCCCCAGCCTTGTCTACAAGGGCTTCCCAAACAATTCTTTACTTTATCAACAGCTTTTTAAACCAGATCAGGCCATCCCCCAGCTCACAGTGGCTTCCAAGAATGGGAGAGTAAATCCCCAGCACCTCTTGGCCACCCTCCCTGCCCTGTGGGCTCTGGCCCCATTACCTCCTAATGCCCTGTGCCCACTTTCTTCTCTTGTTCCCAATACTCTGGCCACTAAGGCTTTTTGTTTGCTCTCTGAATGCCCCCCAAACTCTGGCAACTTACCCTGGCCAAGCTCCGAGCTGGATCCTAACATATCACTGGATCAGCCTGGGCCCCGCAAGAGCAGAAGCGGGCGAGAGGGCTGACAGCAGAGTGAATTCATGCCAGGGAGGTCGGCCTGGTGCATGGCAAACCTGGGTGTGGTGCATAGGAGGCTGGGTGTGATCGACCCCCTGATCCACAGGTCACAGTTATTTGGCTCATTAAAGGAGTTAATTAGATTTCCAGGAAGAGAGGAGCTGGAAGACCACGACTGTCCCTGGGGAGGGAACATAGAGTGGATTCCCACCTCTACTCGTACATCAGAGAGACGCAGTGGATTCATTTAAAACCTTTCAGATGCAAATAAAAATCCCAGCTCGGGGTCTTTCTAGAGCTATGTGACCTTGAGCAAGTCCCTGACCCCCTCCAAGCCTCAGTGGCAACTGCTGTAAAGTGGGCATAATAGTCTATATAACATACATGGGTCTACGATGGGGCCTTAAATGAGACAAGGAGAGCAGAGGCCCTAGCGTGTGCCTGGCAGGTAAGTGGTCAGCATAATTATCATGAACAAAGTCGTCATTAAAGGTCCTGGTTTGGGGTCAAATAACCCGAGCACACTTTATTGATGCATCAGAAATCTGTAGATATAGTGGGGTAGCGCTTCCCAAGGGACTAAGTAGCAGTGTAGGCCAAGTATTTGTGTCTTTAAAAGCTCCCCATGGGATTTTAACTCCCATTTAAGTCCACTTTGGAAACTACGGATTGAGCCCAGGCCACTAAATTTAGAGATGCAGAAACTGGAGTCCAGAGAGGGAGAGCAATGGCCCCAAGGTCACACAGCACATCCCCCACACACACACACACACACACTCAGCTCCAGAATGCAGCTCTCCGACTCCTGGCTGGCTGGGCTTTCTGCTAGTCCACGCCAAGAAGTTATGTTAGGGCACCTGGTTGTGTCTAAGCCCCCAAGGGCAGTGTGAGGGATTCGCTCTTGGCTTATACTCTTTAGAGGTTAGGCATGCTCTCAGTGGCCTCAGCTCCTATTTTAAGTATACAGCGCCCTGCGAGAACATCTCAAGTTCTCTGGAAACTCTTTATCTTGTTTATCGTCACACACTGACAAGCTGAATCTTTTCTCCCCCATGGCTGGGCCGGGCCATCCCTTTCACCCCCTTGTGCAAATAATGAGTGATGGCTGTATAGGAGGCAGCCCACCAAGCACACGGGCCATTCACGGATTCTTGATGGAGCAATGAATGAATGAATGTGCTAAATCAGGAAACAAATGAAAGATCACCGAGGGTAAGCTCCTTGAGGGCTGGCACTGCTGGGTTTTGTTCCAGCGCCTGGAGCGGAGCCTGCCCAGAAGATACTCATTAAATATTTGCTGTCGTGGTTGAATCAAGTGAATTTCCAGCACCCCAGTGGGAAAGACAGATGCCTAAACAAAAACCAAGAATAGTACAGGCTTATTCCTACAGCGAGGGTGCCAGCCTGAGGCCTTGGCACTGGCAGAGAGAGAGAGGTGGCAGAGAGGAGGCATCAGAGAAAGGACCCCAGAAGTGGGTACAGGGTATCAGAGAGTGGGGAGGGAGCCAGCGAAAGACAGTCTATCTCGGATTAATTCTGGGCCTCGTTCCAATTACAGCAAAGAGACCCAAGAAGTAGAACAGCAAGTCACACATCAATATGGGTGGCACGGTGCCATGCTGTAAGAACTTAAATTGTATATGGTGGTCCAGGGTTAGATTCCGTGCTTCTACTGCAGGCAGTGGGGGTTCGATCTCTGGTTGGGGAACTAAGATCCTGCATGGGTACACAGCGTAGCAAAAATAAACAAAAACAAAAACAGTGGATACGCTTAAATTGAAAGCAGTGGGCCAGTCGTCTGCCAAAATGTCAGTGTCAGGCAAAACCAAGGCCGAGGAACCATTTCTTATATGAAAAATAGGACTCACTTTCAATATCACTAGCCTCTCAAAGTTGTTTGTGGCCATCTAATACTGTAATGGGTACTCTCTGCCACATGTGCACAAGTAAATGACTATTTTTATTACTACTTAAAATAAAAATACTCCAGGACCCGAAGGGGGTAATTTGTTTGTGGCCAAATCTCATTAACTGATTGTCCAAGTTTATGTTTTATGGATATAGTGGGTATACAATGTATGTATATACACACCGTCAGGTGCGTCTATGTAATTCTCTGTAATTCGGGATGTATTTTTCCACATGCAAAAGAGAATGTGGTGCCCACATAGTTGCTGTAAGTGAAATCAGTGATGTTGCTCTCAGTACGCCCTGATAGAGGTCTCTTGTCTGTATCTATGAAGTCCGGGATGGTTCTTGAAAGTTCTCTTCGAGTGGCACGCTTATGTGTTTCATGAAAGAGCACCCACTAATTTTTTTTTTTTTCTAGAAATGAGGGTAGGTGAGACCAAGGCATTTTGCTTTGTGCAGCTACTAGCCAGGAACGACAGGCAGCAGCTCTGGGAATTCACAGCTCCCAGGCTTGGTCCTTTGGGAGAACCTCCCGCTTGCCTGGAAATCATCAGATCAGCACAAGAGAGGATGGAAGAGAGAAGAAAAAAACTTGCATTTTTCTGAGTTACATCTGAGTTTGAAGAATGGTCAGCTGTTAAACTCTTTGAAGGCAAGATTATATTTTATTCATCTATCTCTAGTCTGTGCCAAGTACCCGATACAGAGCAGAAGGTCTTGCAGGATGAGAAAGTAGGTCTTGAATGAATGAATGAATCCTAACCCACCACTCTTTCGCCAGCTGAGCCTGACAACTTCCTTATCTATCATCAAATGGCTGTAATATGAAGTTCTGCTAATAATTAAGCAAAATCCTACAAATGAAGCCACAGCAGGGATTGCCTGTTAGGGCACAGAGGAGCTTGTTTCCTTCTCAGCCTTTCCAGAGATCT
Source organism: Nanger dama (assembly GCA_917880005.1). Taxonomy (NCBI): domain Eukaryota; kingdom Metazoa; phylum Chordata; class Mammalia; order Artiodactyla; family Bovidae; genus Nanger; species Nanger dama. The sequence continues at coordinate 12,820,039 of CAKJTW010000053.1, read as the reverse complement.
ACTTTAGAAATAGGGGAGGGGCATAGTGGAGAGACAGACAGAAAAGACCCAGACTGTGCCCTCTGCAAGCCCCTGATGGCAAGAGAGTCTGTGGAGGACCAGGCCACGCCCACCTGGTTCCTCATCTGGGGTTCTGTGGCTGATCTGAAGTGAACTTTGCTCATAAAACACTAGCCAGGGAATGATGGCTTTACCCACCTGTCCCTGCATTCTTCATAGAACCTCAATTTTATGAAATAAGATGATAAAATACCTTACATCGGGGAGCAGCATTTAGATTAGGCTATTGTAAAGTCCATACACCTCTGTGAATGAATTCCCCTAAAACGTTTTGTCTGTGGGGTTCAGGCAATTGTGAATTCTGTTCCTGCTGGTAATTATATACAAGTCCCTCTTCCTCTGTTGAGACTCTCGGGAAAGGTCATTCATTCATTTATTCATAGCCGTATCTAAATCGAGTACATAATGTGCGTCAGGCACTGCGCTACTTCTTGATAGACAATTCTTTATTTCAAATAGATGAAAAGCTTTTTTTCCACAAAGCACAAACAACCTCCCGTGGTTATGCACCTAGAAGTGATGAAACTGGGTTTCAGACTCTAGTCTCTCTGACCCTAAACTCTGAGCTCTTGGCCACTGCCCTACACGCACCAAGCACCAGCTGATGGCCTGATGTGCCATGCTCAGAGGTCGGTGACACAGACTTGAGGAGTTCTTAGTCTGGGAGACAGACAACGCTGCCTTAGCAGGCATGCTGATACTAAGCATTTCCTGCACACTAATTAAGAAGAATTCCACTTCAGCAGTCATTCAACCAACAACTTTGCGTTTATTGAACTTCTGTTTACTGGAGATGGACTGTTGAGTGGTGGGGACTGAGAAAGAAATACGATCTATTCCCTGCCTTGAGGACCTCATTGTCCAGGAGAGGAGAAAGGCTTCCCAGTGCTCGCATCTGTGGGGGAAGCGATTGACGGTGGCCCATCTACGTGCCCCACAACCAGACCCTTGCTGTGTCCCGACACAAGGCTAGGTCCTGAGCTCGGAATCACTCCTGTGGAGTGCCCTATCGCGCATCCTTTTGACTTTTCTGTGATATCCACTGTAGGTCTGATGCAGGAGATGCAAGAGATGCTGGTTTGATCCCTGAATCAGGAAGATCCCCTGGAGGAGGGCATGGCAACCCACTCCAGCATTCTTGTCTGGAGAATCCCATGGACAGAGGAGCCTGGTGGGCTAGAGTCCAGGGGGTCGCAAAGAGTGAGACACAGCTGAAGCGACTCAGCACACCTGCACTGTAGGTCTAGACACATGTTTAACTAATAAGGATGATATATGTTACATATGTTATACATGTTCCTACATTACTGAGCTCCTACCATGGGTAACAACCACTCTTCTACAAGTTTTTCAGAATTAACTCTTGGCTCCTCACTACAATCCTAAGATGTGGGTCCACCTGCCATGCTCACTTCACAGTTGAGGAAACAGGCCTAGAGAAGTTAGACTGCTTGCCTGAACTTACAAAACTGGCTGAACAGGAGAGGCCTGAGGCTTTTTTTAAAAACAACCACAACAAAAGTTATTTCTAACTCCAACGCAAGTGAAAGTATGCAAATTAGCTCCAGCACATCATCTTTTATTTATGCCATAAATTAGGCAAATTTCCCTTCCAAAGCCCTGGAAAATGAGGCCTGATTCCACATATTTTGCATTCATTTTCAAGGTGGCTGGCCCCCAGTTAGCTTTACAACTTGGTAAACCTGCTTTAAAGAGGGGCACTGAGGTGCAGGCCTGATCAGCAATCCAGGGAATGAGGAGTAGGAGGCGCACTAGTCCTCTCCCTGGGTGAATCACTTTATCATTTCAGGGTGCGCTTCCACTTCCAGGGCTGCCGTGTACAGTTGCATAGGTCGTGCACTGCTTGACTTCAGGGGAGGTTCCACACACGGTGCAGCGTGAATAGCTCCTCCTGCAGCTGTGCAGGTAAGCGGTTCTCTGCATTGCATTCTGACAATCCACCCTGTGGAGGGAGGCAGGTTCAGGTTCAGGTTCAGTCGCTCAGTCGTGTCCGACTCTTTGTGACCTCATGAATCGCAGCACGCCAGGCCTCCCTGTCCATCACCAACTCCCGGAGTTCACTCAGACTCACGTCCATCAAGTCTGTGATGCCATCCAGCCATCTCATCCTATGTCATCCCCTTCTCCTCCTGCCCCCAATCCCTCCCAGCATCAGAGTCTTTTCCAATGAGTCAACTCTTCACATGAGGTGGCCAAAGTACTGGAGTTTCAGCTTTAGCATCAGTCCTTCCAAAGAACACCCAGGACTGATCTCCTTTAGGATGGACTGGCTGGATCTCCTTGCAGTCCAAGGGACTCTCAAGAGTCTTCTCCAACACCACAGTTCAAAACCATCAATTCTTCGGCGCTCAGCCTTCTTCACAGTCCAGGCAGAGGAAGCACGATGTTCGCATTTGGCAGATGGAAACTGAATCTTAAGTTGATGAGAGCACTTCCTCCAGCATCCCATAATGACACACAAATGGCAGAGCTGGGGTCCACATCCAGGCCTCAGGCCTAACACAGGGCTGAGCTCACCAGCCTCAGAAATTTCACCCTGGAAACAGTTCTTTTAAACGCTTCCTCCCCATTTCCGTAATGTTAAAGCTTTGGAGAGAACACAACCTTCTACAATAGCTGTGTTACCGAAACCATGCTTAGAACCACATGTGCGAAAAAGCACATCCTATTTTCCCACTGGCCTCTGACATTGGTGTGCTTCTAAAGGCCCGGTTGTCATTCTGGAGATGGCCTTTCACGGGAATGGGCAGGGCTCCTGGGACCCTATCTTGAAGCTTCTCTTCACTTGCTACCTTAGCCTGATTTCCATAGAGAATGAAGATCATGTTAAACACCTGAAAGTCAGAGTGTTAGTCACTCAGTCGTGAACCACTCGTTGCGACCCTGTGGTCTGTAGCCTGCCAGGCTCCTCTGCCCATGGGGTGCTCCAGGCAAGAATGCTAGAGTGAGTTGCCATATCCTTCTCCAGGGGATCTTCCTGATCCAAGGATCAAACCTGAGTCTCCTGCATTGCAGGTGGATTCTTTACCCTCTGAGCTACCAACATACCATTTATGAGACTCCATCTCATTGACTCCTTCCTTGGATCATTCTTTCCTAAGTTTACCCAAATGTGAAGATCACGCATTTCCTACAAATGCTCTTCCTTGTGCCCCCAAATCTGAGCCATTCATGGCCAAAGAATGCCTTTCTCTCTTTGTTTCATCCTGCCTTCCTCCCCTATCTTCCTCTCACTCACCTGCTCAGCAGAACAGCTGAGAATAGAGAGAGAACCCCTGGCCCCAAGGGTCTCCCTGTTCAGTGAGGCGGCGGGGACAAACCACAGGCGCTCAGGACACACTGTGATTCTCTCGAGCTCTCTGGAACGTGCTTGTCAGTGAGGCCTCAGCTTGATGAATACGGACGTGTGGCAAACGAGTTCCAGAGCCACATCTTGGCAATTAGAAGGGCTGAAGAAGCAGCATCGAGGCCAGCAAAGCAAGCGTGTGAAATGTCATTAGCAGCGAGTACGCGACCCCAAGTGAAGACCTGAATGGCCCAGGGCTATGCCTCCTGCAAGCTTATTACCCCAGCACGCACGGCTGGACCAAACACAGACAGCCAAACCTACTGCCTGAGAAGGACAAGCCATGTTCCTCTTAAGAACCTGAACCGGGAAACACGAAGAGGCTGGGTGCTAGGGTATGTCTAGACTGCCAGGACCCAGTATCGTCCAATAGAGCTTTCGGTCAAGATGGAAACATTCTCTCTCCATGCCATCCAATAAGGGCAGCTGCTGGCCACGCATGGCTACTGAGTGCCTGAGATGTGGCTACCAGGACTGAGGCAGTCACATTCTAATTTATTTTAATGAATTCAAATCTAAAATTAGATAGCCACACATGACTAATGGCCTCCCACAGGAGGCGATGCATCTGTAGAGTTTGAGCTGGAAGAAAGGTGGGCAGGAGCTGCTGTATCCGCCCACCACAGTCTCACCTCCAGCCCCAAGGATGATCCCTGGGGTCCTTCTCACCCAAAGCCGGCCCTGACCACATCAGCTGTGCCTCCTGGGACCCTTCCCTGGCTCTCTCCACCCCATGCCCCACCCCTGCTGGGTTTCTCAGTCAGCCAGCCTTTACAACCGTGGTGAGAGACAGAAAGCCCAGAGTTGCACCTGGCCTGAGACATGCATCTCTGAGCCTCCCTGGCTAGCTCTTGCTTGCCTGACTCCAGCCGTCTCCTTGGATGGTTCCACTGTGAAGCCACGATGGTCAGCGTGTCAGTGGAGGTGATGAGGAAACTGAACAGTGTGTGAGCAGAAGGGGACACAGGCAGTGGAGGGGCAATGGATGTACAGAGAGCGGCAGATGCCAGGGAAGAGAAATGGACAGAGGAGCCAGGCCCTGGAGCATCCCTGGTCCATTATCTGAGGTGTCTTTTGAGCAAGTCTTCTTGTTCTCAAGCTATCCTGAACACGTCTTTGATGTGTACAGCCCAAAGAAATTGTGGTTCCTCTCCTGGAAGCCAGCCCGGATCTGGGAATTTGAGAATCAGCTCAGACCAACAACGGCAACAAAGCACCACCATCATTTCAGAGAGACGCGGCTTGTCTGAGACCACGCAGGTGGGAGGGGATACCCTGACTCCAGAGCCTGTGCTCTCTATTTCATGTCACTGCCTTGCCCAGTGGGCCAGTGCCTCATTTCAGCTGAACCCACTGATTTACGAGCTAAGCTTTGGCATGTGCCTACCCCCAAGCTGGGAATGGGTGAGACCAGACAAGGAAACTGTCACCCAGGAGCTCAAACCCACTCTTCTTCCCTCTACAACTTGTCACAAGCTCCAGCGCCCATGCACGAGACTGTATCCGCCCACCTACCTCTCATCTCCAGCCCCTGGGTCATCTCTGGGATCCTAGTTGCCCAAGGCTGGCCCCTGACCTCATCAGTTCTGCCTCCCGTGGCCCCACCCTGGCTCTCTCCACCCCACACCCCTGCTGGGTTTCTCAATCAGCCAGTCTCTACAACCCTTGGTGAGAGCAAGGAAGCCCAGGAGGGGCACCTGGCCTGGAACCTGCATCTCTGAGCTGCCCTGGCTTGCTCTTGCTTGCTTGACTTGAGCCATCTGCTTGGATGGCACCCTTCCCAGGTGCAAGCTGGTCCACCGGTGCCTCAGGATTCCGGTGCCAAGTCAGCAGAGGAGGAGGAAGCTACAGTTTGATGTCAGCTTCTGCTGAAGCTCCTTTCATGAAGTCATTCTGCCATGGCCACATAAGACAAATATCCAACGTGGGTAACGGATGCTATTGCTTTAACAGACAGATGCTTTCATTGCCACATCTCTCTGGGTCTCAGAACATACACTTGAGAAGAGCTAGGATTCTGTGGTTCTTATAAGAGAGAGTCACTTTAGAATGGGAGTAAGGGGCTTCCCTGATAGCTCAGTGGTAAAGAATCTGCCTTTACCACTGAGTGCAGGAGACATGGGTTCAGTCCCTGGTCTGGGCAGATCCTACCTGCTGCAAAGCAACTAAACCCGTGACGCGCAAGTTGTTCAGCCATTATTTGACTCTTTGGGACTCCATGGACAGTCCATGGAATTCTCCAGGCCAGAATACTGGAGTGGGTAGCCATTCCCTTCTCCAGGGGATTTTCCCAACCCAGGGATCGAACTCAGGTCTCCCACATTGCAGGCGGATTATTTACCAGTGGCTTCTTTATCAGCTGAGCCACAAGGGAACCCAACGGAACCCGTGTGCTACAACTGTTGAGCCTGTCCTCCAGAGCCCGCGAGCTGCAACTACTGAGGCCTGGCGTGCTGTAGAGGCTGTGCTCCACGACAAGAGAGGCCACCACAGTGAGAAGCCCGCGCAGCGCAACTAGGGAATAGCCCCTGCTCGCCGCAGCTAGAGAGTAGCCCCTGCTCGCCGCCGCTAGGGAGTAGCCCCTGCTCGCCGCAACTAGAGGAAGTCTGCACAGCAGCAAAGACCCAGCACAGCCAAACGTAAATAATTTAAAAAAAGAATGGGAGTGAGAAGAAAGGAGCCAGAGGTTCCAGTTCCAGCCCTGCCACTCACTTGCAGTGGGACCTTGAGTAAGTCAGTCCCTTTTTGTCTTTGAGCCTCTTTCCTCAATAAAATAAAAACATCAGGAAGAGGATTAAGGCAGGTGGGGGAGCTTGAAGAACTGCTTCGATCTGAAGAATGTTACAGACCCCAGGAAGCGCAGCTTATTAACTTCTTTGCAGAGCATCTCTGTACGAAGCCCCACTCTATCCCGCCCTCTCGATCCTTGAGAAGCAGGCAGAGAATAGACTATCACCCCCAAGAAAGGCCCAGTGCTGGCTCAGAGTGACAAAGCAGTTTGTTTGTTCAAGGTCACGCATCTAATGAAAAGCAACAGAGTCAAACCCAGGCTGCTCTGACTCTGGAGTCTGGGTTTTCATTCACTTTGCTACTTTTTCTGTTTTCAGCCAGGCATGTGCTGTTTTCACAGCTGCCAGGGATCCGAGAGAAGGCAGATTCTACAACAGCCCATGTGATGTCCAGGAAGTTCATAATGTGAAATGAGCTAAGGCCCGGGGTAAATCATTGCATCCAATATTCCCCTTTGGAAAGAAAGGCGCCCTCAGCAAGCGTCCAATGAGTGCCCCATCGTGTGGCCCTGTGTCTGCGCAAAGGTTGTTTTCTCCTCTTTACACAATTTCTCTCCCTCCTCATCTTCTAATTTTTCTTCCCCCCCTTTTCCTTTTTGTAGAATTCTTCAGTGGGTTCACATCTATTATCTCATTGATTTTCCTCATTGTAGACACTATTATCAGCCTCATTTTTCAGAGGAGGAACCAAGTCTTTGCCACCAAAGACGACACAGATGTAGGAGAAAGAGTCGGGAGTTAAATTCAGATCTCAAGATTCTACCACCTCATCACTAAGATTAAGACGAAAGGTAATTTAACAGAGTAAATGCATTAACACTGGGTTAGATGCAGACTATGAGAGATACGGATAAGTACCATTCAGCTGAGGTTCTTGAAAAGTGGCTCAGACAGTAAAGAATCTGCCTGCAATGCAGGAGACCCAGGTTCGATCCTTGGTCAGGAAGATCCTCTGTAGAAGGCGATGGCCACCCAACTCCAGTATTCTTGCCTGAAGAATTCCATGGAGAGAGGAGCCTGGTGGGCCACAGAACATGGGTGTGCAGAGAATTGGGCATGATTGAGTGACACACTTTCACTTCAAGAGAGATATGGATGAGTATGATTCAGCTGAGGTGTTTGAAAAGGTTATTGTCTAGTGGGAGGGAGATGTGTAAGTTGGTGACTCATTGGTGCATGAGTTACCAGCAATGGGGGAACAGAATATGTTGATGGTGGAGACAGGAGATCATTCATAACTGGTGTAAAGAGGAGAGAGACGAGGGATGGTCTTATAGAAAAAGATAATTAGGGACTGGGTTTTGAAGGATGAATAGAAGTTCACCAAGTGAACAATACCATCAGTAATGGCAACTTTTCATTGCATGCTTGCTCAAAACACATATCTATGTATGTGTATTCTTAACAATCTTGCAAGGGAGACATGATCCTCTCATTCTATGAATCAGGCCAGAGTAGTTTCAGAACACTAAAGCAAATAGCTTAGATCATGCTGCTAAATCAGCCAGCTGGGGATTTAATCTGGTCCTCTCTGAACTCCTTCAAACTCCTAGGATGACAGCACAGGTTGAAGGAAAAGCATGATGAAAAAATGAAGGGTGGCTTTACCTAGAAGCCACCAGATTGGGTAGAGGAGGTTAGGATGAACTGTTTCCTCCTCTCAGTGATCTGCTGTGAGATACCTGGCACCCGCCCCTGGGTTAGAAAACATCTCTTCTCCTGGAGGCCAAGCTGCCTTGATTTCTGGGTTTGCATCAGCTCTTGATGTAGCTGTTGCTATGGGATACCTATATGCTAGCATACTAATATTTAGAACAAACTTGTGCTTTGGAATCAACCAGTCTTGGGTTTGAATCCTGACTGCATCATTCATTTGCACAACACCTTGAGCAACTCCATCATTGTTGCCATGACACCTGTACCTTTCTAAGAATCAGTTTCCTCATCGGTAACATCTAGTTAGCAATATCATCTGATAGGGTTGGGAGAGGATCAACTGAGTGAATAAAGAGTAAGCACATGGATGATCCTCTGGCACAGAGTAGCCCACACTCAGTGGCAAACAAAAATGTTGTCGTTAGTAATTCTCTTACAAAAAGCCCAGGAAGAAACACACGGGGGGTGTTTGGAGTGTTTCGTGCCAGCACCCACCTCCCCTGAAGCTTTGCTTTTCTGGCATGCATGAAGCATCTTGCCTCCTGTGTCTCATCCAGCCCCATGAGGACAGCGTTGTGTATGGGGTAGTGGTTATTGTGATCCATTTTACAGATGGGAAAACTGAGGCTCACAGCCAGGAGATGCCTGAGCCCAGGTCCTAAACTCAGGGGCTTACAAAAACCAGTCTTCTACACTGTGAGCGCTCCATGACTGGGTGAGTAGCCTGTGAACATGAGAAATTACAAACAGCCAAAATTTCAAAACCAAAACCAGCTGTATCACTCACCTTCTTCCATGAAGTCTCCTTCCCCTTCCTGGGAAGGAATAACCCTTATGCCTTTTTTTTTTTTTTTTAAGAACTATTAAGTGCTAGAGAAAACTCTGGTTGATTTTGGCTTCTGTCACGCCAGTCTTTGAAGTTGGGTGAGGTGGGTTTTTGGGTCCATGCAGCCTGGCTGCACACTGACAGTGAAGGAAACTGTACACATTTCATTTGGGAATACAGCAGGACCTAGCTTGGAGGGTGTATTGCCCCATAGTCAGGCTCACAGACTCCGCAGCTGGGTACCTCTGGGACTTCCTTCGTGGTCCAGTGTTCAAGACTCCATGCTTCCACCTCAGGGGGCATGGGTTCGATCCCTGGTCAGGGAACTTAGGTCCCTCAAGCTTCATGGCACAGCCAGAAAAAGAAAAGAAAAGAAAGGAACGCGACACCACAACAAATCCTATGTCTACACCTTCCTAGCTGATAAGTGTGAACTTCCGGAACAGATCGCAGCTCCTCTAAGCTTTGGTTTCCTCATCTACACAGTGCAGAGAAACGGTGATGATTAAATAAAATAACCCACGTAAGGGCTGAACATATGTTAAGCACTCATTACATATAGCGGCAGTGAGTTAATTGCCTGCACATTAATTGCAGCCTCCTTCACTTTACCACTCACTTCAGTTTGACCAGTTTTACTCCTGTGCTCACAACATGCCAGAAACTGTGTAGCCAGAGGATAGACACAACCCCACACACCTGACAAGTAGGTATCAGCTTCTCCCAGGAGTCCGCAGAACCCGCATGTTAGCTGCGGGAACAGCAGCAAGTAAGAGGCAGTCGTGGGGGACGGGGTTCTAAAGTCTTCTGGCTCAGGCCTGGGTCTGACGCCAGATTACAACCACTTCTTGGCTTTGTGACTTTCGACACATTGCTTAACCTCTCTGTGCCTCTATCTCCTCGGTCAGGAAGTAAGGATAATGACGACATCTACCTCTTGGGGCTGTTGTGAGCATGCTCGGAACAAACCTCCATAAATCAGTTATCACCAGGCTCAGAAGGAAATCAACACTCTGTAAATGCCATGTTCATCACTGACACAGACCCAGTAAATTACGTCACTTGGGTCCACTGACCTCACCCCAACACATCAGCATTTGAACCTCTGCTAAAGGCAGCCAGTCCTCTCCTGACCCCCACCGTCACCACCAAAGGGCCTCCCGAGGAACAACAGTAACCGAAGGATTATGTGACTGTGCAAGGCCCCAAGAAAGCAGTGTTGACCCAGGGCTGTGCGCTGTTGCCTGTACTCAGCGTCTGGGCCCGGCTGTCTTCGGAGAGGGGTCCGTTGCCGTCATCACAGCCTCCAGTGGACAACAGTGGACACTGTGGCTCATGGCCTTTGTTCCAGCTCTCAGCCCCTCGGCAGTGGAGTCCAAGGGAGTGCAAGGAGGGTGGGCAGGTCCCAGGATCCTTCTGGGCTTCTCACATGTGAGCGTGCGTGCCTGTCTGCCTCCCTACCCTACCTGTTCACTCCTGTTTTCCCTGATTCCACAGGTGTGTGATGTATTCCAAAAGCGACGCCTTCTTCAGGATCGTCACTGCCCCATCGTAGAAATCTCTCATGCGGCTGCTGATATTGGGACCAGCTCAGATCCTGCCAGCTCAGGGAAGACTTCACCAGCTGCCTCTGGCCAGAATGAAACATACCCACCTGTGATGTCTCTGAAGTCAGATTTACCCCCTACCCCCGACTCCCAAGCGCACATCGCGTGGCAAGGACGCTGGTCATTTACCCGCAGGTCTTTCTTGCTAGGCTACCATTGCTGGGATAGGGGCCTCATCCCCTTGTTCTGTGTCTCCAGCACCCCACGCAGGGCCGGCTACATGCCGAGAGTGCTCGTGTGTCTGTGGCTCAGTCGCTCAGTTGGGTCCGACTCTTTGCGACCCTGTAGACAGTAGCCCGCTAGGCTCCTCTGTCCATGGAGTTTTTCAGACAAGGATACTGGTATGGGTTGCCATTTCCTTCTCCAGGGGATCTTCCTGACCCAAGGATCCAACCCGTGTCTCCTGCATTGGCAGGTGGCTTTACCACTGAGCCACCCGGGAAGCCCATGTCGAAAGTGCTTAGTAGATGTTGAGTGAACGGAGGGATAACTGGGTTTTCCAGAAGACTCTCTCCGTAGGTTCTTTCCAACCACTCGTGTGCCATCCTATATCTTTGGTGTAATGAACTCTGCTTCCTGGTGGTAATATTGAGATTCAAAGAGTTATAGGAAGAGTGTTTGAAAAGTCTGCACCAGGTGATGAAAATTTCTCACCCGGGGCTACTCCTTACCCTGCCTCCAACAGCTTACTTGGGACTAAATTATCCGGGTGCTTATGTCAACATTTCCTTCACACTAGCCTCAAGGATCTGCTTTGGAGGGGCAGCGTGGTCTTTGGAAAGGAGGGAAGAAAAGACAGTAAACATGACTTGAGTACCTACTGTGTGCCAGGAGCTTTACAGGTATACGTGTTATGAAGTCACAGCAACCGTCCTTCTAGGCTGGGAACATTAATCCCCACGCCACCGCCACCCCCACAGGTGGTGGAGTGGGGGTACACTTCACCTGTTGAAGATAACACGTGAGCAGTGAAGCTGGACCTGACCCAGGCCACTCCGACTGCAAAGCCACGTGCTTCTTTCCCAGAACTGTTTAAATCTAATTGCAGCGTCCAATGCAGTCAGACTCCTCAGGGGCGCCATGCTGTGGCCTCTTTGATGTTTTGCAACTTGGCTCCATAAAGGAGACCACAAACTCGTATCAAAAGGCAATTGGACTCTGTCTTCTAATGATGCCTTCCTTGGAGCGTTCTTCCTCCTTATTTTCACCTTTCTTTCCTCTTTATTCTCTGCATAGGTCAAATGCCATCAGATAATTTCTCTCATGGAAACAGGAGAACTCCATTCTACTGACCTTTGGCACTGCGCACGCCTGGTGGTTCCAAAGGTCGGAATTCGCCTTGTCTGCCCTCAATCACCAAATGTAGCTTTGAGCGCCCCTAGCGGAAGTCTGTGCCAATAGCATGTCGCCGAAATTGTGGACCAATAAATTGAGCCCTTTGGAATCACTTTTTGAGTAACAGGAACGAACTTGTGAGCAAAACTAGAAAACAAGCCATTCTGATCAGGAAAAAATCCCTTTGCTCTGGAAGAGGAAAGAGAGGAATGTAACATTATTTTCCCTAACATCCAGCTGAGCAATACGAACACAAGAATCGTCAGGCTTTGAGGAGGTGGCCCCAGGAAGGGGCCGATAACACTCCACAGGCCAAAAAAGAAAAAACCATTCCATCATGAAAATAGTCTTTAAGTGACTCTAACAACGCTGTACATTAGAGACGAGGAAGCAGCATTTTCGAGTCTTACTAAGCAATACAGAATTTACATTATTAATTCAAGGAAAATGAAAAGAAAGTAGGCTCGGCTCTGCAGTTTAAGCACGTAGTTACAATTATTCCCCATGTGCATATCTCAGACAATAAGAAGCCTCTTCAAAACAAGTTACACTTTATACTTATTCATGCCTCACAGCAAAATGGCCCAGAGAATCACGTGACCCGCATAAGAATTTAGCAACAAGTTTCTTTCAAGTACTGTATTTACAAATCTCCTCACTGCACCAAAAACAGGACTGGCTTGCAACACTGAGTTAGATGAATGGTTCTCCAGCTGACATTAGTGGAAGTTGGGCTCCACGTTAAAAACAGAATGTACTGGGGGAGGTCAGCTCTTTCCAAATTCTAATTGGCTACCCTCCCTCCCTTCTTATGACTCAGAGTCTTAGAGTCAGAAGCACACCATTATTAATGAGCCTTCTGAAGTAGTACACCGGTTGACTTTAATTTGGCAATGACCTGAAGTTAATGAAAACTATATGCTGGCTAGCTATAGAGTCGAGCAGTTGGAAAAATAATATAAAATGTCTTAAAAATTAAAACACGCACACACATTTTGTGAGTGAAGCCAGGGGAGGAGGCAGGATATAAAATCCTTGCCTTGGATGATGCTTCAATATGTACCATTAAGACATTTTTTTTTTCCTGGAGGGGCATATATTTTAGAGTGCCATCCTCAGAGGTAGAATGACATTAGAAAAACCAACCAGCAAGCTTCCATTCTTTTTGTGTGTGTGTTAGTCACAACACAGATTCAAAAGGGGGATGAGGGAGAGACATCTGGACTCCGTTCAAGGCCACCAAGCCATTGTTGGAAAAGACAGCTAATTAAGGAAGGGCATGCAGTGGTGGAAACGATTTATTTAAGCTAGTTCTCTTCCCCCATCCTTCCCAAAGAAACTGTCCAGAACTGGTGTAAATTGTGAATATTACTGCCTCATAAAAGGGGGTTCTTTAATGATACGCTTTGTTAAACAAAACGTGATGAATTATTTCCTTCGCTCTGCGCTCTGGGCTTCACGTTTACAGAGAAGGGGGTGGGGGTAAAATGCCTGATTTATGCTGAGGAGGGCACTCCAGGCTGTGGGGAAGAGATGAAGAGAAGACCCAGGAACAGTGCCCAGGAGCGCAGAGCTGTCCACGGCCTTTGGTGCTGAAAGCAGGTGTGTGCGCCCGGGGTGTTCAGAACGCCCCAGGGAGAAAGGGCAGCATCTGCCCCCTGGTTCAGGTTCTAGACGGCCCAAACCAGACAAGGGGATCCGAGACAGACAGAGTGTGCGCCCTCCGGCTCGTCTTCAGCCTGGGAAGACCCTGCGGACTGCCTGCTCTTTCCCGCCCCAGTTACTGGGAACGGAGAAGTTGGACCTTTCAAGAGGGGAGTTCTACCAAGGCTCCCTCCCCTCTGGGGTCACCGAGTGGCCTGATCAAACCGGCGAACGCTCCTGGGGTTAGCTTTGAATGAGTTAGGCTCTGTAGTCGTCTCGATCTCAGCTCCCTCTCCCCAACCACCCGCTACAACTTTCCCAGTGGGCTCTCAGCAGGGTGGAGGAGAGGCTGCGGCTCCAGGTCTGGGAAGGAGGAGCGACCATCCTCCCCTTTCTAACCTGCAAGCACGTGCTGGGTGAAACTAGCAAGCCCTCCCCCCCTCCCCCAACCCCCAGTGGAAAATAGTGTTCAGAGACGCCGGGCTGTTAAAGGGAGAAAAGGACGGGGGTGGGGGAGTCGCTCAGGTTCCCGCCTGTGATCTAAGATCCCCTCTCCCTCCCTCGCGAAGTTCGGAGAGCCCGGAGCCCCCCCTCCACCGGCCTCCAGGCGAAGGCCACACCCAAGTTCTGCTTCCAGACACTTGGTTGGGATCGGTCCAGGGACCCGGTCCCCCGGGGGCAGCCTAAACCGAAAGGAAGCACGGGGTCCCACAGTGGGAGGGCGCGGCCTGGGGACGACCCCCAGGCGCACTGTTTAAATCCATCCCTCAGTTGCACGGCGGGTCAGCTGCCCCCCTTGTCGTCCTCTCCCCGAAAGGGTGAGAATTATCTGGCACCCGGCCCCGGGGGTGCGGTTTGCAGGGAGCTCCGGGAATGTGGGGGATTGGAGGCGACCCCACTCCAAGGAGACTCTCTGAGACTGCAAACGGGAGTGAGCCCCGGAGCCAGGGCGGCAGGCAGGGAACCCGCGGCCGAGGCAGGAGAGCGCCCGAGTCCTTCAGACACATCCCCGCCTCCACACTCCCAGCAACACGGCCCAAGGGGACGCTGTGCCCAGCCCCGAATGTAGGCAGCCGCCCCCTGCTCCGCAGCCCAGCCGATGAGGGGCGAGTCCTCCCGGATCAGCCAGGACGACCCCACCCCTCACCCCGCAGCCGCCCAGTACTCGCGGCAACTTTGCCCCCTCCCCCGCCCCGCCCCTCGGGCGCTTACCTCCCGCCGGAGCCGCCGCGGGGCTGCCCAGGAGCAAGGCGAGGAGCAGCGCGATCCCGCCGGGTCCCGCGGCGGCCGGCCGGGCCGCGGGCATCGTGGCTGCGGGGCGCTCGGAGCCGCGGGCTGCGGGGCGGGCGGACGGCGCGGGAGCCGGGGAAGGAGGGAGGCGGCGAGCGAGGAAGGGGAAGGAGGCGGCAGCCGCGGGAGGGGGCTGCGGGCCGGGGCAGCCGCCGGAGCCCCCCGGAGCGGACGCGCGCTCAGCCCCGCGATCGCTCTGGCCGAGCTGCGCCGGGCGCGGGCGGGCGAGTGAGGAGGAGCCGGCGAGCGAGCGAGCGAACGAGCGAGGAGCGGGCGGGAGGAGGGAGGGGGCTGGGGCCGAGTCGGTGCCGAGCGAGCGCGGGCAGGAAGGGAGGGGGCGGGCGGGCCCCGGGTGCCAGCCTCCTCCCGTGGCCGCCGGCCCGTCGGCCCTGCAAAGTTTGACGCCGGTTCCCCTGGCGTCCTGGGGGCCGAGCGCTTCCTCTCCTTGGATGCTCCGGCGGCCCTGCGCGGGCGCGGCCAGGCTGGAGAGCGTCCGGACCATTTCCCAGACGGTGAGATGGAGGCCTCCGAGCTGTGTGCAGCGCTCAGCCAGCTCTGCAGCCTAGAGAGTCTTTTCCATGGCTCACTCTTTCGGACAGATCCCAATTGCAGCTCTCTCGGCCGCAGCCTTCCCTGACGGCCCTGCGTGTTTCCGAAGTGAAGTCCCCATAACCCAGAAAGTCTCCAACTCTGGGGACCTGATGAGAGCTGTCAATCTCCCGGCGCGGTGCAAAGGACCGCAAAATCGTGCATCCCGGACCCGAGGGCTTCCCACACCTCGGGAGCCCAAGCTGGGACTGCAAGGCACAGTGGTTGCCCGCTTGCATCAGGGGCACCTCGCTCTGGTTCCCCTCGCCAAGGGGGCTCCGAAGCCGCCGAGGCTTCCTCAGCTCAGTCCCTTCCCCGCGGAGCTGGGGTCCAAGGCCTTCCCTCATCCCTGTGCTCTTGACCAGCCCTGATTCTCACAACTTGTCTTTTCTCCGCAAATTGAGGTGGGGAAGAGAGATGGCAAGAGGGCTTGGCTGCACCCAGGTGGGGGACAGGCGTGCACCCACTCCTGGAAACTGTGCAGACCACCTTTGCAGACCCCCAGTCAGCCTCCCAGGGCCTTGCACCCCAGTTTAGAGGCGCTCCTTTTCCCTCCCCCCATCCACCTTGCCACAGTGTGGCCGCTGTTGCAGCCTGAGCAGGCAGAGGGAGACAGATGGAGAGAAGGTTGCAGGCAGCCGTGGGGAGGGATGTGTCTTCAGCAGAGTGGAGGAGCCGGGAGTCCCTGTAAGGAAAGAGTGGGGGGAGGACATCAGGGAAGAGGGGGAGCACTCTGGTCCACGTTTCCCAAAGACCCTCCCCATGCAAAGCTTCCACGGTCATGCATGCCTTTGGCCCTCTTGTACAGGATCCTCACTAGCAGCCCAGGCCTGCATCAGGTTCTGGGTGTGTGTGTAGAGAGCCCCCCATAAAACCCAATCCTTGGCTGCAAGAAGTTTCCATTCCTGGCAGTAAAGCCAAGTGGTTTTGATAAAAGAGGGAGGCTGAAGCACAGGGTGCCCAGGAGCTGATTTCTCCTCTGGGGAGGATGTAGCAGCCCCTTGCTTTGCTGGGTTAGGCTGGGGGCTCTGGGAGGGGTGGCCTTGCCTGTCCTGCTCATCACCATCCCCTCAGTGCCCACATGGCGCTAGCATACAGCAGGCGCACAACAATGCTTGTTGAGCGGAAACGCAAGTAAGGACTGAAGATGGACGAAAAGGGAGAAAGCAAAGGAGGGGAAAACAAACAGACAGAGCAGCTCTACACCTGGAAGCGAGGAAGCTGCTGTCTATAAGCAGCTCCTCTTTGCCAGGCTTCACAATGATGCAATTTCATCATGATCCTGACAGTGAGGTGTGACTGTATCCATCCGACAGGTACGTTCCTGAGCCCTAGAGAGCATCACAATCTATGCTGAAGTCACTTGGCCAGAATTCAATGCCAAGTCTGAGTCTAGAGATCAGAACCCACTGCATCTCAACAAGCTGTTTCCCAGGTACTTGATGGCTGCCTCTATGCTGTGAGTCCATGGATGTTACCCTGGGCTACCACGCCCCCTACCCGAGCCGTGCGGCATGTGGGATCTTAGTTCTCTGACCAGGGATTGAACCTGTGGCCCCTGCAGTGGAAGCACAGAATCTTAACCTCTTGACTGCCAGGGAATTCCCTTCAACACTTCCTTGTTACCAGGAGACCATAGTGAATAAAAGCCTACTACAGTGAATAAAGTCATGGGGCCTCTCGAAGATTAGCTGCTTGCATGCCAGTGTTTTATGTGGCAGCAGTGGCATCGTAAACTCTTAACTCATTAAACTCACGGGCAGGGATTTACAAAGTCCTGAGAGAAGGACACAGAGACCCCTAACCTGAAATTGTGATGGTGGGAATATAAGGGGATTTTCTAACAGCAATATCAACCCCCCCACCCCACCCCACCCCGCCCAAGAAGTAATACCATGATAGGAAAAGAATTCTGCAAGGAACCAGAGCAACTTGTAGAAGAAAAACTTCCATAGCACAATTTCAATACCTGTTTCACAAATGAGGAAACTGAGGCTCAGGAAGGCGAAATGACTTCCTCAGTATCATGTACTTGGTCTACCTTTGTCCAGGCTTCGGCTCTGTTGCCCTAGGGCACTTCAGGACTGGAATCTGGTGTCGGGGTGGACTTCCCCATTCCCCACTGCTGCTGAGGGAGAGAATCCCAGATTTTCTGCAGACCAGATATATGTGCTTACAGCTGGCTACTTTATATGTTGCTATTGATAAATCAGCTCTTAGGCAGCTAAAATTGGTCCAATGGAAACAAAGTGTTAGATTCTAGCCTCATCTCTTCCTGCTGGGTAGGAAGGGCAAGTTATGTAACCTCTCTGAGCCTTACTTTCTTCTTCTGAAGAGTAGGGATAAAAATGACACTTAGCCATCCAGGCTAATTGACACAAATGGATAATAACATCACTGACATGAGGGGACCCAAGAGCGTGTATCTTAATAGGGCTCTGGGGAGCATCCCTTGAAGCATAAACTAGCACAGACTGTAAGGGAAACGCTCAGGTTCATTCTTAGATGTTTGGTGTTGTGAGCCAGAAGAGTACCGGGATGGGAGTCTTCAGTTCTGGTCTCCTTTCTGCTGACATGCTGTGTGATCTTAGGTGAGTCACCAGACTCTCTGGGACTCTGTTTCCTTATCCACACACCCACCTATCTGTTCATCTATCCACCCATCTATTCATCCACTCACTTACCCACCGGCCCATCCATCATTCTATCCCATCTATCTGCAAGTTTTGCATAAGCATCTACCATTTATTGAGTGGTTGTGCTAAGTCACTTCAGTCGTGTCCAGCTCTTTGCAACCCCGTGGACTGTAGCCTGGACAGAGGAGCCTGTCCATGGGATTCTCCAGGCAAGAACACTGGAGTGGGTTGCCGTGCCCTCCTCCAGGGGATCTCCTTGACTCAGGGACTGAACCCAGGTCTCTTCCATCTCCTGCATTGGCAGGAGGGTTCTTTGCCACTAGCGCCACCTGGGAAGCCTGTCAGGTCACTAGCTGCCAAACGCTGTGCAAGGTGCTGCGGCTACAGCAGACTCTATCTCTTGCTCTCTAGAGCGGATAGTTGTGGCGTCAGGCAACCTGAGTGCCCCAGTTCTTTCCAAGGTAAACGTTCTTTACCAGGGGAAGCAGGGTGGTTAAAAATGGGCTTTGAAACCTGACAGACCTGAACTTGAATTTGAGTTATTTCTCACCTCCTAACAGCTGTGTGCCCTTGAACAACTATCTTAACTTCTCTGAAACTGTTCCAACGAAAGGTTGCCATTTAGGATGAAATGAAATAATCATTATCAAGCCCTTAGGATAATGCACATAGTATGCAGTCAACTCTTCATCCATCTGTCCTTCTATCCATCCATCTAGCCATCATTTCAACAAATATTTTTTGAGCACTTCCTGTGTGCCAGATACTCCTTTAGACCCTGGGGATGCACAGATGCACAAAGTCCTGCTCTTTGGAGCTTACCCTGTCAGGTGAGGGATAGATGGTAAAACCTTAATAAGAATTTCAGAAAGTCTAAGTTCTGTGAGGAAGAGAAAACAGCATGAGTTGAGAGTAAAGGAGGCACATTCCTTCCCAGGGGTCAGGAGACGTTGAAGCAGAGGAGTGAATGTTTTGGGAAAGGCACCCAGTGAAGATTTGGGGAAGAGCACGTTCTAAGTAGAGACACAGTAAGTGCAAGGCTCTGAGATGGAAAGGGGGCTGTTGTAATGCCTGCTGCTGCTGCTAAGTCGCTTCAGTTGTGTCCAACTCTGTGCGACCCCACAGACGGCAGCCCACCAGGCTCCTCCATCCCTGGGATTCTCCAGGCAAGAACGCTGGAGTGGGTCACCATGTTCTTCTCCACTGCATGAAAGTGAAGAGTGAAAGTGAAGTCTCTCAGTCATGTCCGACTCTTAGTGACCCCGTGCACTGCAGCCTACCAGGCTCCTCCACTCATGGGATTTTCTAGCCATTGTAATAAATGCTAGACATTGTCATCATAATCCTCTGATGCCATTTTTCTGTCTACGGGGAACATAATTAACCAGGGGACTGACTCAGAGTGCTGCAGGAAGTCCATACTCAGCAATTCCTCTTGCCGTCAACATACAATATAGGAAGTGTCCATTTTTATTCACAGTCCCACCCCCCAAACCCAGCATCAGTTTCTCCCCCAGGAACATCTGGTATTGGAAAAGTCTTTATCACTGGAGGAAAAAAAAAAAGAGAAAAAAAATCTGTTGTTTTGGAGTCAAAATAGGATATGAAAGAGACATCTTGAAAAAGATGGAGTGAGTAAAAATAAAAGAATTCCCAGCAAGAATCTAGCCCAGGAGACAAATCCAGCCTGGGTCACTGATGGGCAGGCAGAGCTTCGAACCAGCATCTCCTGTGTTTTCACCCTGGGCTGCTGAAGCTATGCAGCCCCCATGCAGGGAGCCCCGTGGTTATCACGTCACTGGTCAGACGCTAGCAAGGGAAGGTGACCAACTGCGGCGCAGGCACCCTGCAATTATGCCTCTTTGGTTTCCGTGGAAATGCTCCTCTCCGTCTCCTGCCCTGGCTCTTGAGAAATGCCGGCTGCCCGGCAGAGATTCCACCGCGAGACAATGCCTTTGTTTTCAAACTGAAAGTTTACAGGATACAAAGCGAGCCTGCAAGATGGATTTGCGTTCTCCAGACGCTTGTCTGGGCAGACAAGACGGGAACCCAAGGCACTGCCAGACACAGGAGAGACTGAAGGAGAGGGGCAGACGCACAGGATCTCAAGGGACGCCCACAGTCCGGCTCCTACGAGCCCAGCTGGGAGGTTTTCCTGGGTTCAGGTTTTTGAGTCGCAAAGGTGAGGGGAAAAAGTCAGTTAAAGATGCCGTGGATATTTGTATACTCTGTTGGCAAGATGAACCGTGACACATAACATTTTTCAGACCGTGAAGAACAGCTTATATCTGCACACAAGGACAGACCCGGGGCTATTCTAGACGCGTTCATATATGGTGGCCCTGGGAGCACCTCTGCCCCTTGGAGCCAGTTGCTGTGAAATGCCTGAGTTTGAGGGAGTTGGTATTCCTCCCACATGTGTCATCTCTGAACTTCAAGCTCCTTGTCTGTAGAAAGCGAGGGGTATTAGTAATGGCGTCCTAGGGTTTTTGTAATGGTAAGAGGCAGGATCTGTGTTCAGTGCTGAATCAAGTACCCATGCTGTTGCAGGTGCTCACGAAACAGGAGGAATTATAATAATGTATTCTGCAAATATTAGTAAGATCCCCCTGGAGAAGGAAGCGGCAATCCCCTCCAGTATTCTTGCCTGGAGAATCCCTTGGACAGAGGAGCCTGGAGGGCTACAGTTCATGGGGTCGCAAAGAGTCAGACATGACTGAGCAACTAACACCTTTTTTTTTCCATACAGATTGTAAGTGAAAAGATAGCCAAGATGCCATAAAAGGCTTTTCTCTAGTAGGGTTTATAAAATGTATTTATGTATGCCTAGAACCAGAGGAAAGTCCAGCTGGGGTTAAGGGTCTAGAATCAGTAACACTCCCAAGCCCGTCGGGGACTTAGCCAATCTGATTCATGTTCCACGTGACTTGTCTCACTTGAAATTAACCAAGGCAATGCTGCTCTGTTTATTTTTTAACTTCGGTTTTTCAGTTGCGCTGCACACACATAGGATCTTAGTTCCCTGACTGGGAACTGAACCCACGCCCCTTGCGGTGGAACTGTGGGGCCCTAACCGCTGGATGGCCGGGAAACATCTTCCAGCCCACTGCCTTCCTCTCCCACCTTGCCACTCTCTTCAGGATGGAGTATTGAAATACCAGGCTGTGTCAGGTCCCACCTGACCCATATCCTGACTTTTCTTCCGGTTCCCCAGCCAAAACCCAGCCTCTGTTCCCAGAAGGACAGGAGGATGGGGAGAAGAGGACTAGGGTCTGGTGACCCTCTGAGACACTGTGTCTTTCCATCACCCTACACTGCTCCCCAGGAAGAAGCAGCACATGGCATCAACAAGAACAGAGACCAAGGAATCTCTCTGCAGAGGTCATGGATGGACTTGAGTCCAGGAGCCCAAGGGAGAGTGAAAGGAAGCTGGAGAGCCCAGAGCCTGCCCCTGACTCCTGCATGATGTCTGTAAGTTCCATGTCCTCTCTGATCCTTCATTCACCCATAGGAAAAAGGAGAGTGATGAGGGATCTCTTAAAGCCCTCCCAGGTCTGGAGTGCCATCAATCTATGGTAATAACTTCCACATCCAAGAGATGATGGGCTGCAGATATCCTGGAGAGAATAAAAGAGGATGTTTTAAGGCAATTGCCTTAGTGTTTACCATTCAATATCTCATTTAATCCTTATACCCACTTTAGGAGGTTGAATCATAGTAACCCTAGCTCTTGGTGGTGGTGGTGTTTTAGTTACTCAGTTCAGTTCAGTTCAGTTGCTCAGTCGTGTCCAACTCTTTGCAACCCCATGGACTGCAGCACGCCAGGCCTCTCTGTCCATCACCAACTCCTGGAGTTTACTCAAACTCATGTCCATTAAGTCGGTAATGCCATCCAACCATCTCATCCTCTGTTGTCCCCTTCTCCTCCTGCTCTCAATCTTTCCCAGCATCAGGGTCTTTTCAAATGAGTCAGTTCTTCGCATCAGATGGTCAAAGTATTGGAGTTTCAGCTTCAACATCAGTCCTTCCAATGAACACTAAGGACTGATTTCCTTTAGGGTTGATTGGTTGGATTTCCTTGCAGTTCAAGGGACTCTCAAGAGTCTTCTCCAATGCCATAGTTCAAAAGCATCAATTCTTAGGCACTCAGCCTTCTTTATAGTCCAACTCTCTCATCCATACACGACCACAGGAAAAACCATAGCCTTGACTAGACGGACCTTAGTTGGCAAAGTAATGCCTCTGCTTTTTAATATGCTATCTAGTTTGGTCACAACTTTTCTTCCAAGGAGTAAGCGTCTTTTAATTTCATGGCTGCAATCACCATCTGCAGTGATTTTGGAGCCCCCAAAATAAAGTGAGCCACTGTTTCCACTGTTTCTACTGTTTCCCATCTATCTGCCACGAAGTGATGGGACCGGATGCCATGATCTTAGTTTTCTGAATGTTGAGCTTTAAGCCAACTTTTTCACTCTCCTCTCTCACTTTCATCAAGAGGCTTTTTAGTTCCTCTTCACTTTCTGCCATAAGGGTGGTGTCATCTGCATATCTGAGGTTATTGATATTTCTCCCGGCAGTCTTGATTCCAGCTTGTGCTTCTTCCAGCCCAGCGTTTCTCATGATGTGCTCTGCATGTAAGTTAAACAAGCAGGGGGACAATATACAGCCTTGACGGACTCCTTTTCTGTTGCTCAGTCGTGTCCAACTCTGCAGCCCCATGAACTGTATAGACCACCATGCTCCTCTGTCCATGGAATTCTCCCGGCAAAAATACTGGAGCGGGTAGCCATTTCCTTTTCCAGGGGATATTCCTGAACAGGGATCAAACCAGGGACTCCTGCATTGGCAGGCAGATTCTTTACCTCTGAGCCACCAGGGAAGTCCAACCCAAACTCCTACCCTAGCCCGGAGGGTCCAGATCTGGCCCCTTGACCTTCTCTGACCTTTTCCTTCTTAAAAAAAAAAAGACATTTGTTTGATTATTTGGCTGCACCAGGTCTTAGTTGCTGCATGTGGGATCTAAGTTACCCGACTAGGGATTGAACCCCAGCCTGCTGCATCGGGAGCCTGGAATCTTAGTCATTAGTCTCTGACCGTTTCCTGTGCTTCCCTTTATGAAGGTCCAACTGCCAACAGTCAAAACCTAGGTCTGTCTCTTATTCTTTGTGCTTGTTCTTCCCTGATCGGAAGTTCTTCTCCTGACAGGTACACAGGTGGCTCATTCTCTCCCTCCAGGCAGTTAGCACAGCACCTCCTCAGAGAGAACGCCCTTGGTTTTAAATCCTTTTAGCAAGTATCACTCTCCAAAGTCATCTTTCTTATTTCCAGAAGTGTTTCTAGGTATACTATCTATGTTCTCCTCCTAGATTCTAAGCTCCATGAACGGAAGAATTCTTTTCAGCACAAAAGAGATTTTCAATGAAATCTTGTTCAGTACTGATTGATTGACTGACTGAATGAATGAATTTCCACATTGCAGATGAGTAAACAGTGGCAAGGAGATCAAACCAGTCCAGCCTAAAGGAAACCAACCCTGGATATTCACTGGAAGGACTGATGCTGAAGCTGAAGCTCCAGTACTTTGGCCATTGATGCAAGGGCCGATTCACTGGAAAAGACCCTGATGCTGGGAAAGATTGAGGGCCAGAGGAGAAGGGGACAACAGAGGATGAGATGGTTGGATGGCATCACCAACTCATGGACATGAATTTGAGCAAACTCCAGAAAGTAGTGAAGGACAGGGAAGCCTGGCATGCTGCAGTTCATGGGGTCGCAAGGAGTCTGACACAGCTTAGCGACTGAACAACAAACAGAGGCTCAGAGGCTTGATGGCATTTGCCAGCAGTCACCAATCAGTGGCAGAATGGGGACTTGACCCCACAGCTGTCTGACCTCTGGCTGGAGTTTCTAACCGCTAGACCACACTGCCTAGGAACAGGGCACGCCTTGCGGCAGTAAGAGTCTAAGCGAGCAGGAGTTCCCATCCGGAAGCATGAGCTAAGTGCCACTGTCTGCGTGTCTGTGAGCATTTCTAGTTGTTTCAGGAAAAGGCGACGTCAGTGGCCCCATTAAAGCCTGCGGTTCCCCATCCCATCCCTGCCATCCCCACGTATTAAAATAATGGCGTGAGAAATAAACAGCCTTTATGGACAATTTTATACAAAAGGCACGCTCTGTTTGTTTCTCTTACCGTTACCATGGCAGTGACGGTCTCTGGATAACTTCCTGTTTCTACATGATGGAAGGGAATGGAAGAAAATTGCTTGGGGAAAATTTGCCAAACAAAGGCTGCTTCCTTTTTCTCATGCCCCACCCCCTGGCACTCCATGGCAGCTGCACTCTGAATATCTGTGCCCAGGGCCAAGGCTGCCTCTTAGCCTATAGCCTGCCGTGGCTCCCTAGTGCCATAAGGGGTAGGCAAGGAGTCTTGGCTCGGCTGTAAGGTGTCTACTGCCCGGCTTCCTCTCCTGCGCTTTGTCTTCCTGTCTGTAGCAACCTCCTCCCCTGGACGCATCACGCCCTGTGCTGTTCCAGCCCCCTGGGTGACCCATCTGCCCCCGTGTCTCTGCCGGCCCAGCTGTTACTCAGGTTTTCGAGTCATGGTTTCCATGTGGTCCCGTAACCTCTTTTCTCTCCTCCCATGCCCCAATCTGGGTGAGACATTTTTCCTTTCAGTTTTTCCCACAATCCTCTCAAGCATGGCAGGATATGGTCACCCAGACATCAGCCTATTGGTGGGCAGGAATAGTGCCTGATCCTAACAGTGTGCCAGGAACAGAGTAGGTGCTCAATAAATGCTTGTCGATCCAAATCAGAAAAAGAAAAATCAGCCCGTCTGAGAGGCGGCCTACAGGCGTGTTGTCTGAGTGTACCTCATTCTTTGGGAATAAATGTGTGTCCGGGCCGGGGGCGGTTAAATCAACACCCTGAGACAAAGCGGTGCTTCTCAACCTCGGCTGCAACTTGAAGCACCTGGGAGCTTTTGAGGAATTCTGGTGCCCAGGCTGCCTCCTAAGTGAATCACAGAGACTCTCTCTGGGAGAGAACCCGGGGCATCTGTATTCCTTAAGGCTCCCCAGGGGACCCTAGTGGGCAGTCAGGCTGAGAGCCACCAGGCTCGAGGTTCCCATTCAGAGTCCCTAAAGCGGTTCTGTGTGGAAGTGTGGGACCAGGGTCTCCTGCAGGTTGAGTCCAAGGACCTGGAGCCGGGACCGAGCTGAGATCCCCGTGCCAGCTGCACGGCAGGCAGCTGCGTGCCTTCCACGCAGCACGCCAGAACCCTCTCTCTAACCTGTACGGCTGACATCATGATATTGAGACTCAGACAGCTGTGAGATTGCCCACATCCCCATGTCCAGGCGATGGCAGAGAAAGGATCTGTACCCACTGCCCAGAGCCTGTGCCCTTGACCATTTCTCTAATGCAGTCAGGGTGGGACAGCGGGGAGGATCTGCAGATGTCAGAGGTACCCTGGCCACCCAGGACCCGCCCCCTGCAGAGGAGTGCCCTCTGCCTCTTGCTGGCTCAGGCGGCGCCTTCCCCTCCCTGTCCATGCCCTGCTTTCTATTCTCCGCCTTCTCCCTCCCTCTCTCTTTCTCTGTGTGCCTGTGTCTGTCTGTGTCTCTCTCCCTCCCTGCTTCCTTCCTTCTGTCTCTCTCCCTTTCTTCCCCACCCCCAGTTCTTCTGGAACAGTGGCTGGGAGCAGCAGAAACCACCAGCCACCGGGGCTGCCTCGAGGCCCCTAATTAGCGCATCCTGGGAGCTGGGGTGGGGGTGGGGATGGCGGGGGTGGGGGGATGGAGGGGGTCTGGTGATTGCAAACCATCCTGTGAGGCCACAGCCTCAGCAGTTTCTGGGGCATTTCTGGGATGCAGCATCCCCAGGGCGATGATTTAGGATTGGAGGAGGAGGGCCGGTGCTCCCCACACACTCAGCACTGACTTGGCATCCACCGTGCTTCTTTGCGCTTGTTTTCCAGCTGATGTTTATCGTGTGCTTTTTAAGTGTCAAGTCCCGTCCCCACAGCCACCCTATAAACCAAGTCACCTGCACAGTGGAATTTGGAAACAAGAACAAGAGAACACACATTTCCATTTTCCTGGCGTTGCTCAAATTGCAGTGAGGCCTTCCTTGAACAAATGGGTTTTAAGTTGTGACCCCTCTTTATCCCACCTCTGACACCGCATGCTACCCCATCTCCCATCCTGCTTTATCTCTCCACATACTACTTCTGAGCATCTGACTACTCTATACTTTTATTGTGCGTGTTATTTACATCTGCCTCCTCCAACCAGAATATCAGCCTCACAAAGGAGAGCTGGGAAAGAATGTCTGAGGACAGCATCTGAGCTGCTCTAGAGACCTAGGAAGCTGGAACCCTCCTGAGCCCTTTAAAGAGGCTGCACTTGGTATGGAATCACTCTCCATGGCAGGTCATGTGCCCACCTCTTGGAGAGAAGAGGGTAAAGCCCTCTGATTGACAAGCCCACCAGGCTTGCATCTGATGAATTGTTCTCAGAACAAAACAGAATTTTGGTCTGTTTTTTTTTTTTTCTTTCTTCACTCTTGTATCCCCAGCACCTAAATGTGCATTTGCCCATAACTGGAAACCATGGTGCATTTGTGGAATGAATAAATATGTCTACATTTTACTCAACCTCAGAGTTTTGCTTTCTTAGTCCATCAATCATAAATGTCACTCCAAACTTAGAGTAATAGAGTCCAGCATGTTACCCAACACATGATGGGGGCTTTGTCAATACTGGATGAAATTCATTACTACATATGGTGCCTAAGGGCCTTCGTAGGCGGTGCCACCGGTAAAGGAGCTGTCTGCCAATGCAGGAGTTGTAAGAGACTTGGGTTCGATGCCTGGGTCAGGAAGATCCCCTGGAGGAGGGCATGGCAACCCACTCCAGTATTCTTGCCTGGAGAGTCCCATGGACAGAGGAGCCTGGCAGCTACAGTCCATGGGGCTGCATAGTCGTACTCTACTGAGGCAACTTAGAACTCATGCATACTTAAGACTCTTAAAAGGAAGAGTCTTGAAAGGAAGCTGATTTGGGCTAAATTCAGCCAGAAACAGGTGAGAGAACTTTGCCAGAAGGTTAGGAGTATCTCACAGGCCAAAGAAGAGCTGAGGAAGCAGGTCTGCAGGCAGCGTCACCAGGACGTTCTTTAAAGAGGCTGCACTTTGTCTGAATCACTACCCAAGTTGGCCTGCTTCTCCGACAGAAGACAAAGTAATGCCTTCTGATTGACAAGCCCACCAACCCTGCACCAAACAAGTGGTCCTCAAAACAAAACTAATGTTGATGCCAAAATGAAGATGAGTCCTGTGGCTCCCCTGGTGGCTCAACAGTAAAGAATCCGCCTGCTGGTGCGGGGGACATGGGTTCTATCCCTGATCCGGGAAGATCCCACGTGCTGTGGAGCAACTAATCTCCTGCGCCACAGCTACTGAGTCTGTGATCTAGACCTGGAGAGCCACACCCACTGAGCCCTTCAACCCAGCTACTGAAGCCCACGCACCCTTCAGCCCGGGCTCTGCAACAAGTCACTGAGCATTGCTACCAGAGAGTGGTTCCCACCCTCCACAACTATTCCCACACAGCAATGCAGGCCCAGCACAGCCCTCCCCCTGCCGAATAAACAAATTTAAAAATGGAGATGAGTGTGAGTCCTGGTTAGGGGAAAGTAGTGGATGCCCGTGATAGCCGACCTACCTAATCCACTGGGTGCCCCAGTAGCAGCCTGTGTGGCTGTGAATGGCCCATGTAAGGGCTCCAGGGTTCTGAGTTTTCCAAGTTTCTTTGTCCCAGCTGCCAGAACTATCTGGACAGCAAGGGACCAGCTGCTGGCTGCACAGATAAGCATGAGCATTATGGCAAATCTCTGAACTTAGAAGACCCAGATCCCCTCCAGTCTACTTAAAATCAGTTCTGGTAAAAAGGTCCACCAGTCAGTCTGGGAATGGCCAATGGCCAACAAGCCATTAGTGCCTTTAGAGCAAGAAGCACAAACCCCAAAGTGGACATGATGGCAGAGAACAATCACTGTATTAATCAGCATAAGCTAGGTTACACTGCTGTAACAAAGAAGCTGCACACTTCCAGTAACTTAATGCAATGGTGGTTCCTTTTCACTCACAAAGGTCCCATGGGGATTCCACTGCTCTCCAGGACAGCTGTCCTCCCTGCAGGGATGATCTAAGTAACTTCCATCTTGTCATCTTGCTATCTCTACATGTAGTTTTCCAGCCACCACTCTTTCATTGCCTCCAAACAGAAGTGACATATTTCTGCTCACAGTCTATTGGTCAGAAGGAATCACATGACCTCACCCCAACTGCAAGGGAGCTTGGGAAATGCAGAGGACCCCATGAAATATTATATGAGCTCTATTATCTCATCCATATAAACAGATGGCAGAAAACCTTCCTGGTAACTAAAGCTATGATGGTGGGACATGAACCACCATCAGGAGGCAGCGCAGAAAATCCTTTGAGTGAAGGCTGTGATTTGAAACTAGACATTCTTGATTTTATATTCTAGACATGCCTGAGCCATACCACCACCACAGCAATCTGTTGAGCGGATGGAACTAGACATTCAAGTTGGAGAATCAACATGGTTCAAACAGCTAGCTCCATGCCAGGCACAGCCTGCATCCCTTGTCACATTCCCAACATCCCCTTAAAAATTTCGCTCATTGTACAAATAAGGAAAGAAATATAATGACTTGCCTGAGACTGAATATCTTATAAGTGGCACAGATTAGAGGGTTCAGTTCAGTTTAGTTCAGTCACTCAGTCGTGCCCGACTCTTTGCGACCCCATGAATCGTAGCACGCCAGGACTCCCTGTCCATCACCATCTCCCGGAGTTCACTCAGACTGACGTTCATCGAGTCCGTGATGCCATCCAGCCATTTCATCCTCAGTCGTCCCCTTCTCCTCCTGCCCCCAATCCTTCCCAGCATCAGAGTCTTTTCCAATGAGTCAACTCTTCCCATGAGTTGGCCAAAGTACTGGAGTTTCAGCTTCAGCATCATTCCTTCCAAAGAAATCCCAGGGTTGATCTCCTTCAGAATGGACTGGTTGGATCTCCTTGCAGTCCAAGGGACTCTCAAGAGTCTTCTCCAACACCACAGTTCAAAAGCATCAATTCTTCGGCGCTCAGCCTTCTTCACAGTCCAACTCTCACATCCATACATGACCACTTGAAAAACCATAGCCTTGAGTAGATGGAACTTTGTTGGCAAAGTAATGTCTCTGCTTTTGAATATACTACCTAGGTTGGTCATAACTTTTCTTCCAAGGAGTAAACGTCTTTTAATTTCATGGCTGCAGTCACTATCTGTAGTGATTTTGAAGCCCCCCAAAATAAAGTCTGACACTGTTTCCACTGTTTCCCCATCTATTTCCCATGACGTGATGGGACCGGATGCCATGATCTTCGTTTTCGGAATGTTGAGCTTTAAGCCAACCTTTTCATTCTCCTCTTTACTTTCATCAAGAGGCTTTTTAGCTCCTCTTCACTTTCTGCCATAAGTGTGGTGCATCTGCATATCTGAGGTTATTGATATTCCTCCTGACAATCTTGATTCCAGCTTGTGTTTCTTCTAGTCCAGTGTTTCTCATGATGTACTCTGCATACAAGTTAAATAAGCAGGGTGACAGTAAACAGCCTTGACGTACTCCTTTTCCTATTTGGAACCAGTCTGTTGTTCCATGTCCAGATCTAACTGTTGCTTCCTGACCTGCATACAGATTTCTCAAGAAGCAGGTCAGGTGGTCTGGTATTCCATCTCTCTCAGAACTTTCCACAGTTTATTGTGATCCACACAGTCAAAGACTTTGGCATAGTCAATAAAGCAGAAATAGATGTTTTTCTGGAACTCTCTTGCTTTTTCCATGATCCAGCAGATGTTGGCAATTTGATCTCTTGTTCCACTGCCTTTTCTAAAACCAGCTTGAACATCTGGAAGTTCATGGTTCACATATTGCTGAAGCCTGGCTTGGAGAATTTTGAGCATTACTTTACTAGCATGCGAGATGAGTGCGATTGCGCGGTAATTTGAGCATTCTTTGGCATTACCTTTCTTTGAGATTGGAATGAAAACTGACCTTTTCCAGTCCTGTGGCCACTGCTGAGTTTTCCAAATTTGCTGGCATATTGAGTGCAGCACTTTCACAGCATCATCTTTCAGGATTTGAAACAACTCAACTGGTATTCCATCACCTCCACTAGCTTTGTTCATAGTGATGCTTTCTAAGGCCCACTTGACTTCACATTCCAAGATGTCTGGCTCTAGATTAGTGATCACATTATCATGATTATCTGGGTCATGAAGATCTTTTTGTACAGTTCTTCTGTGTATTCTTGCCACCTCTTCTTAATATCTTCTGGTTCTGTTAGGTCCATACCATTTCTGTCCTTTATCGAGCCCATCTTTGCATGAAATGTTCCCTTGGTATCTCTAATTTTCTTGAAGAGATCTCTAGTCTTTCCCATTCTGTTGTTTTCCTCTATTTCTTTGCATTGATCGCTGAATAATTCTTATCTCTTCTTGCTATTCTCTGGAACTCTGCATTCAGATGCTTATATCTTTCCTTTTCTCCTTTGCTTTTTGCCTCTCTTCTTTTCACAGCTATTTGTAAGGCCTCCCCAGACAGCCATTTTGCTTTTCTGCATTTCTTTTCCATGGGGATCATCTTGATCCCTGTCTCCTGTACAATGTCACGAACCTCATTCCCTAGTTCATCAGGCATTCTATCTATCGGATCTAGGCCCTTAAATCTATTTCTCACTTCCATTGTATAATCATAAGGGATTGATTTAGGTCATACCTGAATGGTCTAGCGGTTTTCCCTACTTTCTTCAATTTCAGTTTGAATTTGGTAATAAGGAGTTCATGATCTGAGCCACAGTCAGCTCCCCGGTCTTGTTTTTATTGACTGTATAGAGCTTCTCCATCTTTGGATTTCGGTGTTGACCATCTGGTGATGTCATGTGTGTAGTCTTCTCTTGTGTTGTTGGAAGAGGGTGTTTGCTATGACCAGTCCATTTTCTTGGCAAAACTCTATTAGTCTTTGCCCTGCTTTATTCCGTATTCCAAGGCCAAATTTGCCTGTTACTCCAGGTGTTTCTTGACTTCCTACTTTTGATTCCAGTCCTCTATAATGAAAAGGGCATCTTTTTGGGGTGTTAGTTCTCAAAGGTCTTCATAAAACCGTTCAACTTCAGCTTCTTCAGCGTTACTGGTTGGGGCATAGACTTGGATTACAGTGATATTGAATGGTTTGCCTTGGAGACAAACAGAGATCATTCTGTCATTTTTGAGATTGCATCCAAATACTGCATTTTGGACTCTTGTTGACCATGATGGCTACTCCATTTCTTCTGAGGGATTCCTGCCCACAGTAGTAGATATAATGGTCATCTGAGTTAAATTCACCCATTCCAGTCCATTTTAGTTCGCTGATTCCTAGAATGTCGACATTCACCCTTGCCATCTCTTGTTTGACCACTTCCAATTTGCCTTGATTCATGGACCTGACATTCCAGGTTCCTATGCAGTATTGCTCTTTACAGCATTGGATCTTGCTTCTATCACCAGTCACATGCACAACTGGGTATTGTTTTTGCTTTGGCTCCATCCCTTCATTCTTTCTAGCAAAAGTCATAGACTTTCCCCTACACCATGAAGCTTACTGAGACATGGCAGGCATTACAAGAGGCCTCTCTTTCCTGGGTGAAAATGATAAAAATGATGTTCGTGGTGATTAAGATGATGGCAGTGATGCTGCTGCTGCTGATAACTGTTAATTATTAATGTGTGGCTTCAGCTGAAAAATGTATAATCTCATTAATCCTCTCAGTCACCATGTGAGATGGGTTCTACCATTATTTCCATTTTGCAGATGAGGAAACTGAGGCTCAGAGAGGCCAAATAAAACTGCTCAATGTCACAGGGCTAGTAAATGGTAGAGTTAAGATGTGGATGCATAGCTCACCAAGTTCAAAGCCACTGTGTCCTACAGAAAAGACAATCCAGTTGGTCGTTTTGTCCACATACCTCCAATCACCAAGTTTAACTAACTGTTTTTCTTTAAACCATCCACTTCCTCTTTAGAAATTTCTTAGATGTCTACACAACTTTCATCCTTTTTGAAACAGTTCTTAAAAAGGAATGAGAACAGCGTGGCCTGCCCCACCTAGGATCCAGAGAAGAAACACAAACACCCTGATTATGTTCCCCATAAATATATACATTCCCACTTCATTGTCCTCAACAAAAGACAGATGCTAATTAAAATTTTCACTAGCATTTACGGGCTCCATTTTAATTGTACCAGATCTATCTGAATTTGCAGCCCTCCAACTAACAGGGGAAGAAAATCAATAAGCATACCAAAAAATTTGAATGTGTTATACGACTAATTTCAATTTTATGTTATAATCATGTTTTAATGTGGCTCCTAATTACCATAATTAAGCTGCCTGTGACAGCACTGGCTGGGACAGAAGCTGTTACTATTCTAAGATGACTTGTCGAAGGTTTTCCCCAGATTCCGGGTGCAATTTGCCATTTGGCTGGTTTGGGGTGCGATGGGGGTGGGATGTGTGTATCTGTGTGTGTGTGTGTGTGTGTGTGTGTGTGTGGAGTAGTTCTTGGAGCCTTAACTCTTCCCAGGAAAGCCTTGGTTCTAAGGTTAAAGCTGAACCAAGTATCATGCCCACGTCATTTATCGAATATTCACTGAACACTTACTATGTGCTAGGTCTTACTCCCTTTTCTTCAAAAGTTAATTTGGGTTTTTTGTAAATTGTTATGGGAAAACTTGAACAAACTTCTTGGCCAGCCCAATACCAGGACCTGGACTGTTCTCTTGCCTATGGATGGTGCAGCTCTGGCAGGGCAGGTGGGGACCACACGGGCGAGCCTGGGTAACACCGCCCTGCCTGAGGAAGAACACAGAGGAGCTTGGAGATCAACTGCCAGGGCAGTCAACCACAGGGCTCACTCGCTCCCAGCCTTTAATAGCCCGTGGGATCAACTGGGAGGCTCAATGAGCACGCAGGCTCTGGGCCCTTTCCCATGAAGGTTGTGGTTCAATGGGCGGAAGGTGCGGCCTGGGAAGCTGCATTTTAAGCAGTATAATGGTGATTCTGAAGCAGGTGGTCCACAGGGTTCTCTGAGAGGAATGCTGCTCAAGCTTAACAACCGTCTTTTACGGATGTAACAACTGAGGCTCAGGGGAGGTTTGGATCACAGTAACCTGTATGATCAGAACCCAGCCATCCACCTCGCTGGCCAGAGCTGCCCTCCAACAGAAGAGGGAAAAAGTCACGCGCTCCCAGGTACTTGGTACTTCAGGCACACCCTCTGTTACTGACAGGCACTCATGGCGGTAACAGACTAAGGTGACCTGAGTTCACCCAATAATTGCAGGTGGGGCTAAAGAGTAAATATAATCCTCATTAACATAAAGCAAACTTCACTATAGAGATCTTATACGAATTTTAAGCACTGGCACAGAGGAACCACATCCTTTATTTATTCATTTAGCTTACAGGAAAAAATATTTCAGAATGCTTGTGAAATCCATGCAATGGGAGACAGCAAAGCTATATCAAGCTCCTCAAATTCAATGTCTGTAACTACGTATTTGAATTAAGACGAGAGGCGTGTGGACACACGCATTTACCCAGTTAGCCAGCTTAGATGGTCCCCTGGACATAGAGAAGCAAGAGGTGAGGAAGAGAAGGCAGGAGAAAAAAATGTAGCAGGATGAAATAATACAGATGGCATAATGCTAATTAGACGCAGGGTACAAAATTCTACACATACATTCCCACAGAGGTATAAAATTTAAAAATGCATCTACACAAGTTCTGAGAAGAATAAACTAAGAAAAGAGAATTTCCAGGTAATTAAGTTTGGTGTTTGTTTTTTTAACATTACTCCCTGTTCCTCCCAACAAAAGTAAAGAAATTGGGGAGACAAAGATATAAAAATGTAACAGCAAGAGAGATTGGAAAAGGAGTTTCTATTCTATGGGCATTCTCTAGACAGGGATTCTCCAACTTTCTCAGAATAATAATTATCTGGAGGGTTTGTTACAATGCAGATTCCCAGGCTCATCCTTCAGAGATGCTGATCTTAAGGAGATTCTCGTGTAGCTCTGATGTATATTGTGATTAGGACGCAATCTGGTTCCAGACAATAAAGGCTTCCCTCAGCCCCCTTCCACCTGGCGCCATTTGATCAGGCCTGAAATTCGGGCTAGAATCTGCTTCCTAAAATAAGCCTATGTTAAAACACAATCTCTATCTGGAGGATCACCTATTAAAACGGATCTTTATAAGACAGTGTGCTAAGGTGAATCAAACCTTTACAACTTTTCCTGATCCTGGGTTCATGTGCTAAGAAAAGCAAATATTTATTGATTGCTTACATGCCCAATGCTAAGAGCTTTCTATGCTCTTATAGCTCCAGGAGATAATACTCTGATGATCACCATTTTCCAAATAAAAAACTGAAGCACAGAGAGGTTGAGTAATCCACACAAGGTCACACAGCTAGTAAGTGAAAGAGCCAGGTTTTGAACCCACATTATCTTATATTAATATGTGATCAAACCCAGATCTCTCGCATCATGGGCAGATTCTTTACCATCTGAGCCACCAGGAGACAAAGGAGACAAAAGGAAGAGATGATATTATGACTCTGGGAATCCAAAATGAGGAAAAAGACACACCACAAGAAGGTAAAGTAGGGATCTAAACCAAGTCTGATACCATATTTCCCAAGTCAAAATTCTATGCCTGGTTAGACAAAAAAAAAACCACCACAGAAACATGGTTTTTTTTTCCCATTTAGCAAAGGTTTGAAGATATAATCATGCTTACTTATCTTCTTAAGAAACAAGATACATTGAAATGAATAGATTGACCTGATTACACCGACAGAGACTGGACATGTGAACGCAGCAGGGGAAGGAGAGGGTGGAGTGAACTGGGAGATTCATACACACACTACCGCATGTGAAACAGAGCTAGTGGCAACCTGGTACAAAGCGCAAGCAGCTCTGTGATAACCTGGGTGGGTGGGACGGGGAGTGGGTGGCAGGGAGGCCCAAGAAGGAGGGGCTGTATGTGTACTTAGCACTCATTCGCTTCCTGTACGGCAGAAACCAACACAACTTTGTAAAGCAATTATACTCCAGAAACAAGCAAACAAAAAACCCACCTTACTATGGAAATGTGACTGCATCCCTCAATCAGGATAAAGACACGGGTCCTGGGTATGCAGGGTACCAAGGCCTGGGGTGGGAGTGTTTTATTTTAAGTCCTCTGATGTTAGGGCTTCCCTGGTGGCTCAGAGGTTAAAGCGTCTGCCTCCAGTGCGGGAGACCCGGGTTCGATTCCTGGGTCGGGAAGATCCCCTGGAGAAGGAAATGGCAATCCATTCCAGTATTCTTGCCTGGAGAATCCCATGGACAGAGAAGCCTAGTAGGTTACAGCCCACGGGGTCGCAAAGAGTCGGACACAACTGAGCGACCTCACCTCACCTGACATCAGGGAGACTTTCCTTGTAATCCGATGTTTCAAGAAAAGTGCTGAAATATACTAGATGAATGAGAAGTATCAAGAGACCTGTGGAAACCACAGGTTTTCTTAATGGACATACCTGTGTGATGGGCATTTGGGTTGTTTACTTTTGGCTATTACAAATGAAGCTGCTTCAAGAATTTGTCTACAAGTGTTGGTGAGGCATGTTTTCGAAATTTCTCTTACGTAAATCCTTAGGAGCGGAATGGCTGTATCAGACAGTAGGTGTGTGTTTAACTAATTAGGAACAACACAATGGCTTTCCAAAGTGGTTGCATCATTTTGCATATCCTCCAGGAGCTTCTAAGAGTCCCAGTTGCTTACCATCCATGCCAACACTTGGTATAATTCACTTTTCTCATTTAAGCCATACAGTGGGTGTGTGGTGGTTTTCATTTTCATTTCCTTAATGATGAATGATGATGTGTATCCTTTCACATGTTTACTTGCCATCCAAATATCTTCTTTGATGCATGTTTAGTTCCTCTGCCTATTTAAAGTTTGTTTGTAAATTATTGTGTTGTGAGAATTCTTCATATATTCCAGAGGAAAAAGACTTCCGCTGGCTACGTGTTCTTTAAATACTTCCTCTCAGTTTGTGGCGTGGCTTCTCATTTTCATCACTGCAGACGCTCAGTTGTGTCCAGCTCTTCGTGACCCCATGGACTGCAGCACACTGGGCCCCCCTGTCCATCACCAGCTCCTGGAGCCTGCTCAAACTCATGTCCATCGAGTCGGTGATGCCATCCGACCACCTCATCCTCTTGTCCCTTTCTCCTCCTGTTCTCAATCTTTCCCAGCATCAGGGTCTTTTCCAGTGAGTCAGCACTTTGCATCAGGTGGCCAAAGTATTGGAGTTTCAGTTTCAGCATCAGTCCTTGCAATGAATATTCAGGACTGATTTCCTTCAGGAGGGACTGGTTGGATCTCCTTGCAGTCCAAGGGACTCAAGAGTCTTCTCCAACACCACAGTTTAAAAGCATCAGTTCTTCGGCACTCAGCTTTCTTTATAGTCCAACTCTCACATCCATACATGACCACTGGAAAACCATAGCTTTGACTAGACTGACCTTTGTTGGCAAAATAATGTCTCTGCTTTTAAGATGCTTTCTACATTGATCATAGCTTTTCTTCCAAGGAAGAAGATAGATACACTTAAGCATATCTTAAGTGTATCTTAAAGAACAGAGTATTTGAATTTCGATCTTATCCAACTAACTGATATGATCTTTTATAGTTTGTTATTTTTTACATCATATTTTTTGAACTTTTGCGAAATTCAAGCCAATAGAGATTTTTTTCTAATTTCTCTCCTGAACATTTTATAATTTCAGCTCTTGCATTTAGGTCTATGATCTCTTTTGAGTAATTTTTAATATTTTTTTAAATTTTATTTTTCCTTTATTCTACTTTACTATACTGTATTGGTTTTGCCATACGTTGACATGAATCAGCCACAGGTGTACATGAGCTCACAATCCTGAAACTCCCTCCCACCTCCCACCCCATATCATCTCTCTGGATCATCCCCGTGCACCAGCCCCAAGCCTCCTGTATCCTGTACAGAACATAGACTGGCGCTTCGTTTCTTACATGATAGTATACATGTTTCAATGCCATTCTCCCAAATCATCCCACCCTCTCCCTCAGAGGCCAAAAGTCCATTCTATACATCTGTGTCTCTTTTGTTGTCTCACATACAGGTCATCATTACTATCTTTCTAAATTCCATATATATGTGTCAGTATACTGTATTGGTGTTTTTCTTTCTGGCTTACTTAACTCTGTATAATCGGCTCCAGTTTCATCCATCTCATTAGAACGGATTCAAATTTATTATTTTTAAAGGCTGAGTAATACTCCATTGTGTATATGTACCACAGCTTTCTTATCCATTCATCTGCTGATGGACATCTAGGTTTTTTCCATGTCCTGGCTATTATAAACAATGCTGCAATGAACATTGAGGTACATGTGTCTCTTTCAATTCTGGTTTCCTCAGTGTGTATGCCCAGCAGCGGGATTGCTAGGTCATAAGGCAGTTCTCGGAGAAGGCAATGGCACCCCACTCCAGTACTCTTGCCTGGAAAATCCCATGGACAGAGGAGCCTGGTAGGCTGCAGTCCATGGGGTCTCTAGGAGTCGGACACGACTGAGCGACTTCACTTTCACTTTCATGCACTGGAGAAGGAAATGGCAACCCACTCCAGTGTTCTTGCCTGGAGAATCCCAGGGACGGGGGAGCCTGGTGGGCCGCCGTCTATGGGATCACACAGAGTCGGACACGACTGAAGCGACTTAGCAGCAGCAGCAGCAAGGCAGTTCTATTTGCAATTTTTTTCTTTTTAATTTTATTTTTACTTTAGTCTACGTTACAATACTGTATTGTTTTTAAGGGATCTCCACACTGTTTTCCATAGTGGCTGTATATCTGAGTTGCACGGAGTCAAGTTTCTTTGACTTATTTATTTTGCATGTAGCCATCCAGTCGTTTTAGAACTATTTAATGAAAAGATTGTCCATTCCCCCATGGAATTGCCTTGGCAACAGCACTGGAAATCAATTAGTCATACATACATGGGCTTATTTCTCAGCCCTCTATTCTGTTCCATTGATCTAAATGTCTATCTCCATGTCAATACCAAACTGATACTGTCTTGATTCCTGTAACCTTATAATGCATGTTAAAATCAAGCAATGGAGGTCTTCCACTTTGGTCTTTTTCAAAATGATTTTTGCTGTTCTACATCCTTTGCTTTTCCATATGAATTATATACTCGCCTTATAAATTTCTGCAAAAAAGTCCTTCTGAGGTTCTAATTGGGACTGAACCTATAGATCCGTGTGGACAGCGCTGATATCTTAACACTATTGAACGTTCTAACCCATAAATGTGGTTCATCTTCCCGTTTATCCAGGCCTTCTTTAATTTCTTTCAGCAATAGTTTATAGTTCTCAGAGGCCTTAAATACTTTTTGCTACACTTGCCCTGAAGTATTTCACAACTTTGATGCCATAGTGGTGGCACTGATTAACTTCAGCTTCCAAAAAGTTGTTCCCAGCTTTGTCTGTTATTTTTCAGTCACTCAGTTATGTCCGACTCTTTGCAACCCCATGGACTGTAGTACGACAGGCTTCCTTGTCCTTCACTGTCTCCTGGAGTCTGCTCACATTCATGTCCATTGAGTTGGTGATGCTATCGAACCATCTCATCCTCTGTTGTCCCTTTCTCCTCCCACCTTCAGTCTTTCCCAGCATCAGGGCCTTTTCCAATGAGTTGGCTCTTTGCATCACGTGGCCAAATATTGGAGTTTCAGCTTCAGCGTCAGTCCTTCCAATGAGTTTTCAGGACTGATTTCCTTTAGGATGGACTGGTTTGATCTGCTTGCAGTCCAAGGGCCTCTTAAGAGTCTTCTCCAGCACCACAATTTGAAAGCATCAGTTCTTTGGCACACAGCCTTCTTTATGGTCCAACACTCACATCCATACATGACTCCTGGAAAAACCTAGTTTATGGAGATGCAATTCATTCTGTGTACGAACCTTGTTAATCTCACTTATTACTTCTAGTAGCTTGTTTGAGGATTCTTAAGGATTCCTTTGCAAAATCTTTAGGACTTTCTATTGAGACCATCATGCATTCAGCAAATAATGTTGGTTTTACTTCCTCCTTTACAATCTATATGCCTTTAATTTTTTCCCCTTCTTTATTGCCTTGAAGAGAACTTCAGGCAAAATGTTAGATGGACATGATGAGTGTGGGCACCTTGCTTCATTCCCCGTCTAAGAAGAGAAGCGTCAGTCTGTCACCATTAAGGGTGCTGGTATTTGTCAGTATTTTTTTTGGTAGACACCTTTCATCAGGTTAAAAAAACTTCTTTCTATTCCTGATTCGATGAAGATTGTTTTATTAGGAATGGATATTGAATTTTGTCAGATGCTTTTCTGCATCAACTGAGAAGTTCGTTTAATTTGCCTTTTTTGAAATAGTATTTATTTATTTGGCTATGTCCGTCTTGGTCGTGGCACGTGGGATCCTCATTGCACCATGTAGATCTTTCCTACGATGAGAGTGTCTCTTTCAGGGAGTCCACATGCCACACGGACTCTCTGGTTGTGGCACGGGGGCTCCCAGGCACAGGGGCTTCTGCAGGTGTGGGACTCGGGCTGAAGCTGCTCTCTGCTCATGGGATCTTAGTTCCCTTGCCAGGAATGGAACCAGCGTCTCCCGCATGGCAAGGCGGATTCTAAACCACTGGGCCACCATGGAAGTCCTCTTAATTTTCCTTTTTTAAATTCCTTAATATAGCAAATTCCGTTTATTGACTTTTCAAATCTTAAATCAGTCCTGAATATCTAGCACACACCACACTTAGTCACAATGTATTATTCTTTTTTATATATATTGTCAGATTTGATTTGCTAGAACCTATCTGCCACTGCAGGAGACATAAGAGACCTGGGTTCGATCCCTGGGTTGGCAAGATCCCCTGGCAACCCACTCCAGTGTTCTTGCCTAGAGAATCCTCACGGACAGGGGAGCGTGGAGGGCTACAGTCCATGGGGTTGCAAAGAGTCAGACATGACTGAACAACTAAGCACGCAGGCATGGTAAATCCGTGTTTTAAATTGCTAGGAATTGCCAAACTGTTTTCCAAAGTACCATGTTCCATCCCCACAAGTCATACAGTTCCAGTTTTTTTCCACATGGTCACTAGTGCTTATTAAAGTCTTTTTTTAAAAATTATGAACTGCTTTTTATGGACCCATTAAAAATGGCACCTCAACTTAGGCTCCCCAGGTGGAGCAGTGGTACAAAATCTGCCTGCCAATGCAGGAGACACAAGACACTCAGGTTCGATCCCTGGGTGGGGAAGATCCCCTGGAGAAGGGAATGACAAACCACTCAAGTATTCTTGCCTGGAAAATTCCATGGACAGAAGAGTGTGGTGGGCTACAGTCCATGGGGCTGCAAAGAGTCAGGCATGACTTAGCACACACTCACGCACATGATTCAACTTAATACTGAGGCAGGAAACAGCTGGGACTCAGGCTGAGCCACTGGAGTTCATCCCTGTGGACCGATACTCCAAGACAAAATAGCAAGAGGGGCTGAGCCCTTCCCAGATATGAGCCCACATATTTCTCAACTCAGGTTAAGGAGAACTTCCCAACTATACGCATGCAGAAAGGCTCTTTGGAGGTCAAAAGGGAGGGGGCTTCCACAGTAGGTGAGAGGCCTCTTCACTAAACTCCATCTTGGCTAAGAAATGCACACTTGGGAGGACCCTGCTGTCCTGGAAGCAGGAGGACACTGAGCTAGACAAAGCAAGACGATTGGTCACAGGAAACCTGGAAGAGATGCCCCACGCCAGTGATTCAAGGGGGCTTCCCAGGTGGCTCAGCAGCAAAGAATCCGCCTACAACACAGGAGACCCGCGTTCGACCCCTGGGTCAGGAAGATCCCCTGGAGAAGGGAATGGCCATCCACTCCAGTATACTTGCCTCGGAAATCCCACAGACAGAGGAGCCCGGGCTACAGTCAGTGGGGTTGCAGAAGAGTCAGATGCGGCTTAGCTACTTCATCAAGACCATGAAGTGATTCAAATGACTGAGGGCGTGGCTCCTCTCTGAGTCCGCTGGCTTGTGTCTATGCACACGTAGTCTTTTCCTCCTATTAAGTGCTTTATCCATTTCACTACCTTCCATTTCTTCATTAAAATTCACGTCTAGAAAGCCCAGGGGCCAGGGCCTCGTCACTGGCCACTGGCCCCGGGTGGTATAGTCACTAGGATTCTGCACTCTCGCCACCACCGCCTGACATCAGTCTCTGGCCAGGAAATTGAAATCCTGCCTCAGGAAACTTCCCTGGTGGTCCAGTGGTTAAAAATCACCTTCTAGCATAAGGAGTGCCGATTCGACCCCTGATTAGGCAGCTAAGACCTCACATGCCTCGAGGCCTCGAAACCAAAACCAGAAAATAATATTGTGACAAACTCAATAAGGACTTTAAACATGGTCCACATCAAAATAGACAAACAAGTAAAGCTAAAAAAAAAAAAAAAGAAATCCTGCTTCAAGCTGCTGCAGGCTGAGGCCTCCAGAGATTAACACTAGCAGCCCATTATACAGATGTGGAAGCTGAGACTCAGAGGTAGGAAGCGGCAGAAAGCTGACTCCAACTCACACTGGTCTGTCACGCAGACTCCAGCTTTCTGAGATGTGCGTGCATGGCTGCCTCTCTTTCTCATTGGGAACTCAGCCCTGACTCCTCTCCAGTCTCCAGGGGACCAGGCTCCAATCTCAGAAACCCTTTCATCTGTTCCCTCAGGCTCTCTGGAGGCTCGGCCTCTGGGTTTGTTGCCTCAGCTTGGATACAGAGAAAGCCCCGCTCCATGCGTGTTGCCCCCGCAAGACGGATGCAGAGAGAAATCAGGGCTTGCCTAGGTGTGTCTGAGTCCCATGGGCTTATTCCCAGATTGGTATTCACACCAGGAGTTTCTCAGCTGCGGCTTCATGCATCCCCTATAAATTGTGAGATAAGCTCGTCTGAGCCTGTTACTACATTATTGTTACAAGAAATCTTCTTTTAGGTTTGTTCAATGTGTGTGCTATTATCTGAGGAAGAACAGATATTATATATATATATATA
Source organism: Nanger dama (assembly GCA_917880005.1). Taxonomy (NCBI): domain Eukaryota; kingdom Metazoa; phylum Chordata; class Mammalia; order Artiodactyla; family Bovidae; genus Nanger; species Nanger dama. The sequence goes on along the minus strand of CAKJTW010000053.1, from coordinate 12,777,972 downwards.
TATATATATAGTACACAAATATAAAAATTATAATTTTCTCCAGCTGCTTATCAACACACAATTTTCTGAAAACACATTGTTTTAGAAATATGCTCTGACACCCCAAACCTCTGTGCTATAGCCCCTCTCCTCGCCCCCACCAAAGCCCTGGTGGGGGAAGGGCAGGAAACACTGGAAACCTGGGCTGGAAGGCTAGGCTGGCTTCAGCTGAGATCTCCACTGCTCTGTGGGGAAATGAGAAGGGTAATGTTGAGAGAGTGCTCAGAAAGCCACACTTCTGTAATTTAAAGGGCTCTCTTCCATCCTATGATTATCTGTTTCTCCTGCCTTTGAGGGGCTAAAATGCCCTTGCTTTATGAAATGATGGTGGTGAGAGATGGTAGTCATTTTTACCAGAAAATGGAATACACTGCATCCATCCATATGTGTTTAATTTTTATCTGTTTACTTTTGTGACTGAGCAGTGATATCCCAATGTCTGGGAAGTACTGGCTGGATGACCCAGGGTTGGTGGAAATATACAGACCTGGCTTTCACTGTGGCTTCACCACTCTGTGGCAATCTGATCTTTGATAATAAAAATAAAAGAAACAATAATAATGGTAGAAATAAACACCAGCAGATGTCTTTCTACGTGCCAAGTACCTTTCTAAGTACCGTATGTTCATAAACAAGTTTGGTTTTTATGACACCCAAGTGATGTAAATAGAATTAAAACTGCCAGGATAGTAGTGACTCAATTAACAAGAAATTGACAAGAAAGCTATTTGGCTTTTGTGCCTGGTTCCTGGTACAGAGTTCCTAAAAACTTTGGAATTTCCAGAGTGATAAGCATCTTTAGTTTGAATGAGGTACCTTTTAAATGAAGTACCTAGATAACTTCAGGATGGAGGCTGGACCACAGAAAGACTTGGATCAGAAGCTTGGAACATTCAGCCCTACCTCTCCAGCAGAGAGGGCTGAAGAATCACCAGTGGCTAATGATTTAATCAGGCTTCCCAGGTGGCACTCATGGTAAAGAACTCACCTGCCCATGTAGGAGACATAAAGATGCAGGTTCGATCCCTGGGCAGGGATGATCCTCCGGAGGGTGGGGCACGGGCAACCCACTCCAGTAATTCTCGCCTGGCGCATGCCATGGACAGAAGGAGCCTTGTGGGCTGCAGTCCACAGGGTTGCAAAGTGTCAGACACGACTGAAGTGAAGTGACAACAGCAGCAGCAACGGCTGAGTCAGTCACACCTCTGTGCTGCTGTTCAGTCGCTCAGTCATGTCCAGCTGTTTGTGACCCCATGGACTGCAGCACGCCCGGCTTCCCTGTCCTTCACCATCTGCCATAGCTTGCTCAGGCCCAGGTCCATTGAGTCGGTAATGCCATGCAACCATCTCATCGTCTGTCACCCCCTTCAACCTTTCCCAGCATCAGGGTCTTTTCAAATGAGTCAGTTCTTCTCATCAGGTGACTGAAGTATTGGAGCTTCAGCTTCAGCATCAGTCCTTCCCATAAATATTCAGGACTGAGTTCCTTCAGGATGGACTGGTTGGATCTCCTTGCAGTCCAAAGGACCCTCAAGAGTCTCTCCAACACCACAGTTCAAAAGCATCAATTCTCCAGTGCTCCGGCTTCTTTATGGTCCCACTCTCGCATCCATACATGCCTACTGGAAAAACCATAGCCTTGACTAGACGGACCTTTGCTGACAAAGTAGTGTCTCTGCTTTTTAATATGCTGTCTAGGTTGGTCATAACTTTCCTTATAAGGAAGAAGCATCTTTTAATTTCATGGCTGCAGTCACCATCTGCAGTGATTTTGGAGCCCAAGAAAATAAAGTCAGCCACTGTTTCCATTGTTTTCCCATCTATCTGCCATGAAGTGATGGAGCCGGATGCCATGATCTTGGTTCTTTTGAATATTGAATTTTAAGCCAGCTTTTTCACGCTACTCTTTCACCTTCATCAAGAGGAAGGTGAAAGTTCTTCTTGCTTTCTGCCATAAGGATGGTGTCATCTGCATATCTGAGGTTACTGATATTTCTCCTGGGAATCTTGATTCTAGCTTGTGCTTTTTCCAGCCCAGCGTTTCTCGTGTTGTAGTCTGCATATAAGTTAAATAAGCAGGGTGACAATATACAGCCTTGACGTACTCCTTTCCCAATTTGGAACCAGTCTGTTGTTATAGGTCCAGTTCTAACTGTTGCTTCTTGACCTGCATACAGGTTTCTCATGAGGCAGGTCAGGTGGTCAGGTATTCCCTTCTCTTCAGAGTGCCTAAAGAACTGTGGGTGGAGGTTTGTGACATTGTACAGGAGTGATTAAGGCCATCCCCAAGAAAAAGAAATGCAAAAAGGCAAAATGGTTGTCTGAGAAGTCCTTACAAATAGCTGAGAAAAGAAAAGCTAAAGGCAAAGGAAAAAAGGAAAGGTATAAGCTTATGAATGCAGAGTTCCAAAGAATAGCAAGGAGAGATAAGAAAGCCTTCCTCAGCGATCAATGAGAACAATAGAGAGCATTTCATGCACAGATGGGCTCGATAAAGGACAGAAACGGTATGGAGCTAACAGAAGCAGAAGATGAGAGGTGGCAAGAATATACAGAAGAACTGTACAAAAAGATCTTCACGACCCAGTGACCACGATGGTGTGATCACTCACCTAGAGCCAGACATCCTGGAATGTGAAATCAAGTGGGCCTTAGGAAGCATCATTATGAACAAAGCTAGTGGAGGTCATGGAATTCCAGCTGAGCTATTTCAAATCCTAAACGACGATGTTGTGAAACTGCTGCACTCAATATGCCAGCAAATCTGGAAAACTCAGCAGTGGTCACAGGACTGGAAAAGGTCAGTTTTCATTTCAATCCCAAAGAAAGGCAATGCCACAGAATGCTCAAACTACTGCACAATTGCATTCATCTCACACGCTCATTACTTTGAACAAAGTAATGCTCAAAATCCTCCAAGCCAGACTTCAAGAACCTGAACCGTGAACTTCCAGATGTTCACCTGGATTTAGAAAAGGCAGAGGAACCAGATCAAATTGCCAACATCTGCTGGATCATCAAAAAAGCAAGAAAGTTCCAGAAAAACACTTTCTGCTTTACTGATTACACCAAAGGCTTTGACTGTGTGGATCCCAGCAAACTGGGGAACATTCTCAAAGATATGGGAATACCAGACCACCTGACCCGCCTCCTGAAAAATCTGTGTGCAGGCCAAAAAGCAATAGTTAGAACTGGACATGGGAAAAACAGACTGGTTCTAAATTGAGAAAGTAGTACGTCAAGGCTTTATACTGTCAGCCTGCTTGTTTAACACATATGCAGAGTTCAGTTCAGTCACTCAGTCATGTCCAACTCTTTGCGACCCCATGGACTGCAGCAATCCAGGCCTCTCTGTCCATCACCAGCTCCTGGAATTTACTCAAACTCATGTCCATTGAGTCAGTGATGCCATTCAAACATCTCATCCTCTGTAGTCCCCTTCTCTTCTCGCCCTCAACCTATTCCTGCATCAGGGTCTTTTCAAATGAGTCCGCTCTTTGCATCAGGTGGCCAAAGTATTGGAGTTTCAGCTTCAACATCAGTCCTTCCAGTGAACATTCAGGACTGATTTCCTTCAGGATGGGCTGACTGGATCTCCTTGCAGTCCAAGGGACTCTCAAGAGTTTTCTCCAACATCATAGTTCAAAAGCATCAGTTCTTCGGTGTTCAGTTTTCTTTACAGTCCAACTCTCATATCCATACATGACTACTGGAAAAACTATATGCAGAGTACATCATGTGAAATGCTGGGCTGGATGAAGCACAAGCTGGAATCAAGATTGCTGGGAGAAATATCAATAACCTCAGATATGCAGATGACACCACCCTTGTGGCAGAAAGTGAAGAACTAAAAAGCCTCTTGATGAAAGTAAAAGAGGAGAGTGAAAAAGTTGGCTTAAAACTCAACATTCAGAAAACTAAGATCATGGCATGTGGTCCCATCACTTCATGGCAAATAGATGGGGAAATAATGGAAACAGTGACAGACTATTTTGAGGGACTCCAAAATCACTGCAGATGGTGACTGCAGCCATGAAATTAAAAGACACTTGCTCCTTGGAAGAAAAGCTATGATCAACCTATACAGCATATTAAAAAGCAGAAACATTACTTTGCTAACAAAGTCCATCCAGTCAAAGCTATGGTTTTTTCAGTAGTCATTTATGGATGTGAGAGTTGGGCCATAAAGAAAGTTGAGCACTGAAGAATTGATGCTTTTGAACTGTGGTGTTGGAGAAGACTCTTGAGAGTCTTGGACTGCAAGGAGATCCAACCAGTCCATTCTAAAGGAGATCAGTGCTGGGTGTTCTTTGGAAGGACTGATGCTGAAGCTGAAAGTCCAATACTTTGGCCACCTGATGCGAAGAACTGACTCATTTGAAAAGACCCTGATGTTGGGCAAAGATTGAAGGCAGGGGGAGAAGGGGATGCCAGAGGATGAGATGGTTGGATGGCCTCACCAACTCAATGGGTATGAGTTTGAGCAAGCTCCAGGAATTGGTGAAGGACAGGGAAGCAAGGCGTGCTGCAGTCCATGGGGTCGCAAAGAGTCAGACATGACTGAGCAACTGAACTGATTCCCCATCTTTTGAAGAATTTCCCACAGTTTATTATGATCCACACAGTCAAAGGCTTTGGCATAGTCAATGAAGCAGATGTTTTTCTGGAATTCTCTTGCTTTTTCTATGATCTAACGGATGTTGGCAGTTTGATCTCTGGTTCCTCTGCCTTTTCTAAATCCAGTTTGAACATCTGGAACTTCTCAGTTTGCATACTATTAAAGCCTAGCTTGGAGGATTTTGAGCATTATTACCTTGCTAGCATGTGAAATGAGTTCACATGTGCAGTAGTTTTAATGTTCTTTGGCATTGCCTTTCTTTGGGATTGAAATGAAAACTGACCTTTTCCAGTCCTGTGGCCACTGCTGAGTTTTCCAAATTTGCTGGTATATTGAGTGCAGTACTTTAACAACATTATCTTTTAGGATTTGAAACAGCTCAGCTGGAATTCCATGACCTCTACTAGCTTTGTTAATAATGATGTTTCCTAAGGCCCACTGAACTTTGCACTCTAGGATGTCTGGCTCTAGGTGAGTGATCACACCATTGTGATTATCTGGGTCACGAAAATCTTTTTGTACAGTTCTTCTGTGTATTCTTGCCACCTCTTCTTAATATCTTTTGCTTCTGTTTGGACCATACCGTTTCTGTCCTTTATTGTGCCCATCTTTTCATGAAATGTTCCCTTGGTATCTCTAATTTTCTTGAAGAGATCTCTAGTCTTTTCCATTCTATTGTTTTCCTCTATTTCTTTGCATTGTTCACTTAGGTAAGGCTTTCTTATCTCTCCTCTGTACTGAAACCTCCACAAAACACTTGAACGATGGGTTTTCGGTTGCTGCACATGTCAAAATGCTGGCAGGGTGGCACACCCACCTGGAGAGGGCACAGAAGACCCGCAGCACTCCCCCATTCCTTGGCCTCTGCATCTCTTCCATTAGGCTATTCCTGGCGATTTATCTTTCATAAAACACCAGTAATAATGAGTGAAACACTCTGCTGAGTTCTCAGAGCCCTTCTAGTGAATTATCCAGCCTTGGTGGTGGGGTTTGCAGGAACCACCCCTGCCCCGGAATGGGTAGCCAAGTTGGGCAGAAGTGTTCGTAACCTGGCGACCCCAGGCTTGTTGACTGGCACTCCAAGCAAGGCAGTCTTGTGGGACTGAACCGTTAACTTGTGAGGTCTGCATTGACTCTGGGTCATCAGTGTCAGAACTGAACTGAACTATAAAACCCCAGTTGGTTTCAGAGAATCAAGAGAGTTGATTGGTATCAGGAGGGAAAAAAAATACCTCTCCAGGGTCAATATGTTGCCTAACCTTAGTGTATGTCCAATTAACAATGATTCCTTCGCTGCTTGTTTTCCTCCAGGCAAATGCTCTACATTTCTCACAAAAGGCATGTTAATTGGTTAAAGACTTGGGTTTGGGGATCTAACAGGCCTGGATGTGAGTCTCGGCTCCCCCCTTTCTGGGCAGGAAACCCCTGGGCAGTTTGCTCACACCCTGGGCACCTCAGTGACTGAAGATTGGAGGGCAGTTTGAACTTTATATAGCATTCGTCTGCCACTGGGGGAGAAGGCCAGGAATGAGAGACTCGGAGGCAGTGTCTGTATGAATTCCGCTTCTCCATTTTCCTCCTCCTGGATGGGATCCATCTCTGATTGCAGTGATGTGTGACTTAGTCTCCTGCCCGCCCTCCGCCTGGCAGAGCCAGCTTCCCTCCAGCCCAGTGTCTCCTCCCCGTCATCGGTGCTAACCCCAGCGGATGGAGGCCTGGCTCGCTGCAGCAGAGCGTTAACAAAAGCTTGAGTCAAACTTCATTTCCTCTTGCCCGGGGAGCCTGGCCTGCCAGGCTCCAGGCCAGCGCGCTGCTGGCAAATGTGCTCATGCTGCCTGAATTCACCACTTACAGTGTGCGGGCGAGCAGGCACGCACGCCGCCACCCTCGCCCCTGCCTTCGAAGAGCCCCCAAGGAGATCAAGCTCAGTGCCCACTGTGCAAATGAGAAAACCGAGGCTTGGGTAGGCAAGGTTGCCTGCAGAACAGCCCAGAGCGGGAAGCAGTGGCTGGGGCTCCAGGCCAGGCTTTTTCCAGTTCTGACTGTCCTCGCTTTTATGCCATTCTTTCTTGTTTGCTCTTAGGTGCAAATGACTCATTAACCAAACTCAAAATACAACACTCTCCTTGGAGAGCCTCATGCAAGGCGAGAAATACAGCAGCTGGAGGGGAGGGTTTTAGTGGCTCCAGAATTGTCCTGCAGGGTCTTGAATGCTCATTTGGTGAGCATTTAGGAAAGCCAAGGGTTGGGCTTTTCGTAAATCAACTCATGTCATCCTCATAATGACCCAGTGGGGTCAATGTGAACAGTCCCCAATTTGCAGATGCAGAAACTGAGGCTCAGAGAAGAAATGGAGCTGTCTCAGGACTGCACAGTCAGGAAATGCACAGTGACAGTGTGAACTCAGGACAGCGGCTTCAGAACAAATGTCTTGTTGTTTCTGAATGTTACCCCACGTGGCAGCAACCAGTCCCTCCTGAGGCTGGCCCAGGGGTGCACTGCACGGACCTGGATGAATCTTTGATATTCTCTCTCCTGCACACAGCAGGCATGATGCTGATCACGGAGGAGCTATAGACACAGCACAGCGGAGCCCTGAGCCTCCAGTGGAAAGTGTCCAGCTGGGGAGCAGGGACACCTGGCTCTGCGCTTGGCACTGTCACTCAGGTCTTACCCTCTTCTTCTTGGAGTCTGAATTCAAATTTAGTCAAAGAGGGCAATGAACTCTTACTTGTGTGCCAACTCCTATCCACTGGAACTTGCCATCTAACATTGTATTGAAAAAAATCTTGAGACTCAGCAATCGATTTGTAATGTCTGTCACTACATGGGTGGAGACGGGTGTGTTTCAGGAGCTGCTTCTACCGCATTTGCAAATCCCAAACCAGGGGCTAAGATCTGGAAAATAATCTCCTATGTCAAAAAGCAGCCTGCTTTCACTTCAGCACTCGTCAAGTGGGGCTAAGACCTTAGGGTTTGCCAGATAAAACCTGACGTTTGCAGTTTTACTTGTTAAAACTGTCTACCCTGCAGGAGTTGCAAGTTCAAGAGTCTCCAGAAGTGTCTCTCCAGCGGCTTGATTTAATCTCAGAGTTAGCCACAGTTGTCACACAGACACTAGCTCATGAGCTGTGAATAGAGGTATAGTCATACCCCAGTATCTGGCTCAAGACCCCACCCCCTACCCCTGTGGATACAAAATCGTCCATGCTCAAGTCCCTTATATAAAACGGTGTGGTCTATGCATATAACCTATGCTGCTGCTGCTGCTGCTGCTAAGTTACGTCAGTCGTGTCTGACTCTGTGCGACCCCATAGACGGCAGCCCACCAGGCTCCCCTGTCCCTGGGCTTCTCCAGGCAAGAACACTGGAGTGGGTTGCCATTTCCTTCTCCAATGCATGAAAGAGAAAAGTGAAAGGGAAGTCGCTCAGTCATTGTCACTGCACTGCAAAGTCAAGTGTTACTTTTGGAACTTTTTGAAAGGAATTTTTTTTTCAAATAGGTTGAGTCTTTGGAGACAGAACCTAGAAATACAGAGGACCGACAGTATCAGCTTTACTAAGTCAAGGCAGCTGAGTTATTTCTGGGGCAGCGGAGCTAGGGTTAAAGTTAGAGTTACTTCTTTTGGAGAGGGATGTTTAAACTCAGGGTTTTTGTTTTTTCTTTGGTAATTACTACAACAATTCAGGATTCTCCCCCTCATCCCCTATGCTTATCCCTGGGTGCTGTCTGAGTCCAGAGAAGGCTTCCGTCCTGGCGGCCCTGTGCTGGCCTCGTGCCAAGTTTCAGGGGTCATCTTTCACCCAGTTGATGCCCAAAGTGCACCAGGGTCTGCAGATGTAAAGCCTACATGTCACACTTCTTGGTTCCAGCTGGGGGCAGAGGGGGGGCTTGGGATTTTACTGCACCCCCTGGGAGCTCTGAGTGGCTGCCTCAAGTCTAGCCAACTCTCTGGGTTATTGCTAGTCTACGGTTGAGGGCCATGTTGATTTGAGGCTTATCTGGGAATCCAGGGTCCCAGGGATGCACCTCAACTTACGTTAGTGTTAGCTGCCCCTGTCTCTTCTTCTGCCCAAATATCAAGACCCTGGGGACCCCTCAGTACCCTGCTGGTTCTTCTTTTCAGCCCACTGCCATGGAAGAATGGATATTCTGCCTTCATACCTTCTTCTGCACTCTAATTTAGGCCAGCATTCATATTTTTAGTTTTTTAAAAAGGGTTTTTTTTTTTTTTTTTTCCTGTTCTAACATTTGCCATTTTCAGTTGAAACCCATAGCTCTCAATAACATGGTTTCTGTTATGGGTTCAGAAAAGTCTGCCTAAGAACTCTAAGCTAATACTTTGATTCTCAATTCTTTTTTTTTTTTTTTGCTTCTTTTCCCTTAGGACTGATAGCTGCTAGAAGGGTAGGGAAAAGGAAGGGGCACAAGGACTTGAATATAAATTCAATTTTTAATATCAATATATTATGCTGCTATGGATACACTCAGAATAACTTATGAAGTCCATAAACCAAAGGAATTTTACCTCCCATACAAAAGAAGATCGTGTAAACATAGCTAAGCATCTCATCTGACTTATTTCCGAGGATATTCACGTACCTGTATCTTACTTTCTAAAGGTATTTCCATCATCTGTTATCACCACACTGTGAAGACTCCTCTAGACTATATTGCTAGAGTCTCGGAGTCAATTGTTCATTCATTTCCTCAGTCATTGACTCATCTTCTCATCTGCAGTATTTCTTGCACCTGCACTCAGAGTTAGGGACCCAGTGACAAGCAAGAGACAGCCTTTGCCCTCATGGAGTGCCCATGTTCGTGCAGAGCAGTCTTGGAAAATGCTTGGGGAGTGAATGAGCAGGTTCTTCTTGGACCTCCCTTGGTTACTGTGTTATCTTACTAGACCTGCCATGACAAAGGAGCATGGGCCAGTGGCTTACAACACAATAGAGATTTGATGTCCCAAGTTCTGGAGGCTAGAAGCCAACACGGATTGGGACTTTGCTGGTGGTCCAGTGGCGAAACGACTCTGAACTCCCAATGCAAGGGGCCCAGGTTCGATCCTTGGTCAGGGAACTAGATCCCAAATGCGGCAACTAAGAGTTCACAGGCCACAACTAAAGATCCCGCATGCCGGATTAAAGATCAAAAATCCTTAGTGCTGCAACCAAGACCTGGCACAGCCAAATAAAAGAAATACATAAAAGTAAATATTTTTAAAAAGTCAATGAGATTTGCCTCTTGCTGAGGACTGTGAGGAAGAGTCTGTCCCGTGCCTCTCATCTTGTCTCTAGTGATTTTCTGGGGACCTTCGGTATTCCTCGGTTGGTAGCAGCATCGTCTTGCTCTCTGCCCCCATCTGCACGTGGCATTCTCCTTGTATATGTGTCTGTGTCTCAGTTTTCTCCTCTTATAAGGACATTAGTCACAGTGAATGAGGGCCCCCTAACGACCTCATCTTGAGTAGCAACATCTGTAATGACCCTATTTTCAAATAATGTCACATTCTGAGGCATTGGGGATTGAGACTTCAGCAAATAAATTTTGAGGGTCACAATTCAAGCCATAACAGTTACGCAGGAGGCTCACGGTTCTCATATCAGGCTATGGACAAAGAAGACATCCTGCTGTCTCAGTAAACAAAGGATGCTGCGGCCAGGAAGCCATCAGTCCCCAGGTCCCTGCCCTTGAAGCATCTCACAGAGTCACATCACTGCAGTCGGGGCTTCAGGGGATTAGGAGCCCGAAGGGGTCAGGGGTCACCTGAGGAGCTGATGGGGATGAGGGAGGCTGGGACCACACCCCCAGCTGCTCAGAGCCTGTCTCAGCCATCAGTGAGTTCCTCATGTGTGAGCATCCAGGAAAAACCGCTGCCCAGCCAGGACAGGGCTGCAGCCTCCAGCCACTCCCTGCCGCCCTGTCTCTCTGCCTCAGGTGCAACCCTTTGCCCCCTCCAAGGGTTCTGCCTTCAGTCTAATGCGTGGATATTTCTGCTGCAAAAGCACTGTCATGGCAAATATCCAGCTCATCCCTCTCCTCTTGGCCTCCCGGAGTCGGCCCTCCAAGCCTGGCGGGGGGACCACACAGCTAGTGATAATGGTTGGCATTGCCGTCGAGGCTCACGAGCCCATTCTGAGCACGTGGATCGAACACCGCAGGCCCTCCCCCTCCAGGACCACAGCTTCCGGGTCTGCTCTCCTGCAGGAACTCTGGCTCCAGGCAACTTCCCAGGGATTCCAGGGTTTATTTTTGCCTGTGCAAGCTGATTTCTTACCACCCCCTGTCTTTTACTCTCTCAAGGTTTTGTTCCCGGTATAGTCGCTAGAGATGCTCTGGCTTTACTGTGAACTGAAATGTGATTCATCGCCGGGGAGAAAGAAAGTAAAGTGAAGGCTGCGGCTTCCCATAAAATAGGTTTTTAGTCATCAGGGAAAAGCTGTGGCGAGGAATGGAAGTAAAAGCTTTGAACTCTTGTGGCAACATGCTTCCCACTTGCTCTAAGAGTCTACTCGTGGTCCAGTTGCTAGGAGGCTTGCAGAGGGGTCTCCAAACAGAACCTGATTCACTGATTCATTCATTCAGTATTTACTGAGCATCTTTTATGTTCAGGCACTGTGCTGGGTGCTTGTAATATGCTGATGGAGAAAACAGACTCACTGTCTTGCCTTTGAATCTTTTAGTTGTGGGGCAGAGATACACTATGACAAATTACTCAACAAGGCACAGAATGGGAGAAATCTTTGAAAACTGTGTATATAATAGAGGTTAATATCCAGAAGACATAAGGCACTCCTACAACTCAATAACAAACAACCTGCTTCAAAAACAGGCTAAGGATTTACACAGATACTTCTCCAAAGACAAAAGACGAATGGTCAGTAGGAAGTGAAAAGATGCTTACCATCACCAGTCCCTGGGGAAACACAAATCAGAACCACAATAAGGGGCTTCCCTGGTGGCTCGGTGGTAAAGAAGCTGCCTGCCAAAGACCCCACTTGCCGCGGAGCAACTAAGCCTATGCGCCGCAACTACCGGGCCTGCGCTCTAGAGCCCGTGGGGGTCGGGGGCGGCCCACAACTACGGGGCCTGCGCTCTAGAGCCCAGGGGCCGCGACGACCGAGTCCACGTTTCACAACTACCGAAGCCTGCACACCCTAGAGCCCATGCTCAGCAATGACAGAATCCACCAGAATGAGAAGCCTGAGAACTGCAACTAGAGAGTAGCCCCCACTCTCCCCAACTAGAGGGAACCCCACAAAGCAGCAAAGACCCAGCATAGCCAGAAAACAAAACAAAACAAAGCAAAACACCCACACACAATAGGATACCACCTCATACTCAGTAGTAAGACCACTAGGGAGAAACCGGAAACCACGTGTTGGCTGGTAAAGAGATAGAGAAATTGGAGCCCTTTGCACTGCTGGTGAATGTAAAGTAAAATAAGCTAGCCTCTAAAAGACAAACACTGCACGATTCTATGTATATGAGGTACGCAGAACAGTCAAATTCATAGAGACAAAAGCAGAATTATAATTGCCAGGGGTTGAGAGGAGTTGTCTGACGGGTTGCAGAGCTTTAATTGTGCAAGATGAAAAGAGTTCTAAAGATGGACAGCGGTGACGGCTACCCAACAATATGAAGGCACTTAGCACTGCTGAACTGTACTCTTAAAAGAGGCCAAAATGATCAACGTCATGTGCATTTTACCACAAGTTAAAAAAATTTCCCCAAAGGCTTGGTTTTAAACTGTAACAAGTGCTTTATGGGGAAAGCCCAGGGAGCTATGACAAGGTCCACCGGGGAGGGACCGAGATCCTGTTTGGTGACTGGTCGAGGAAGTGATCCCTGAAGAGGTGATAATTAAGCTGAGACCTGGAATGGGAGGAGGAGTCCAGAAATCAAAGGGAGAGGAAGGGTCCTGCCGGCAGAAGGGGCAGCACGGGGAAGGCAGGACGTCTGTGGGTTGAGCAGATTGAGAAAAGATGAGGTATTGCAGCAGGAGGTGGGGGGTGACTCCAGAGTCTAGTGGGAAATCACTGGATGGTTATAACCAGATTCATCATGACTAGATTCTTACGTTCCAGTGCTGACTCCAACTTCATTAAAAAGAGAACTCTCTTTCGCATGTGATCTAGCAATCTCACTCCTGGGCATACACCCAGAAAAGATGGAAACTCTAACTCAGAAAGAGCCGTGCGTCTACAGCGCCATTCACAACAGCCAAGACGGAGAAGCAACCTGAGTCATCAGCAGATGCATGGATAAAGCAGACGCGGCCTGCATACACAACGGAAGGTCACTCAGCTGTAAACATGGGATCATGACGTCTGCAGCGACCCAGCTGGACCCACGTGAAGTGAGCTAGACACAGACAAACATCGGATGATATCATGCATATGTGGAATCCAAAAATATGATGCGAATGACCTTAGCTACAACATAGAAACACACTCACAGACACAGAGAAGAACAGAGGGGAAGGTGGTGTGGGGATAAATTAAGAGTTTGGGATTGAGAGACATGCATTGTGTGTGTTAATTGCTTAGTTGTGCCCAACTCTTTGCAACCCCATAGACTGTAGCCCACCAGGCCCCTCCATCCATGGGATTCTCCAGGCAAGAACGCTGGAGTGGGTTGCCATTTCCTTCTCCAAAATGAACTATAGAAAGAAAGAAAGTGAAGTTGCTCAGTGTGGGGATAAATTAAGAGTTTGAGATTAATAGATACACATTACTATGTATAAAATAGATGACCAAGAAGGACCTACCATGTACTACAAGGAACTATATTCAATATCCTAAGCTATAATGGAAAAGAATAGGAAAAAGAACACACACACACACACGCGAGTGCTAAGTTTCTTGAGTTGTGTGCAACTCTTTGTGACCCCATGGACTGTAGCCAGCCAGGCTCCTCTGCCCGTGGGATTCTCCAGGCAAGAATACTGGAGTGGGTTTGATGCCTTCCTCCAGGGAGTCTTCTCAGTCCAGGAACAGAGCCTGTGTTTCTTACGTCTCCTGCATTGGCAGGTAGATTCTTTACCACTAGTGCTGCCTGGGAAGGCCGTGTATGTACGTGTGTGTGTGTGTGTGTGTCTGTGTGTGTGTGTGTGTATTACTGAATCACTTTGCTTTATATAGGAAACTAATATAACATTGTAAATCAATCAAAAAAAATTAAGACCACTCTTCCTCTCTTACAGAATGCACTGTGGGGGCAAGAGTGGAGGGAGGGAGACCAATTAGCCCAGACTAGAGATGGGGGTGAGGGGCAGCTGGCAAGCAGGGGTGACAGTGGAGGTGGAGAGGAGGGGCAGATTCAAGAGGCAGGTTTGAGTGGAGAGAGACCAGTAGATGGTGATGAATAAGTGTCCCTTGGGGTTAAGTGTCCCGTCCGCAGAAGTGGAAGGCAGGTCTCTGATGGAGCACCTGTGGTCTACGGTGGGCAAGATGGTCAGTGGAAAACAAGTCCCAGGGTCAGAATTGGAAGCAAGGAAGGGAGCAGAGACTGGGGCGAGGGCTTCAGAACTCAGCACATCCGCGGCCCCCATCTTGCTCCCCCGCCCCCATGCTGGAAATGTGCTGGGATATGTGGACTTCCTGGCACCGAGGAAGCCCTCACGCCCAAGAGGACTGGAACACTTCCACGTGTTTACTGCAGATGCACAGCAAGGGGATATCCTAGTGGGATCAGCCTGCGTGAGGCTGTTGTGGAAAGACCCAAGACTGGTTTTGTTTCGGTGGGTACCCTAAGTATCCCGTTCCTATCTCACAACGCTGGGCTCGTGAGAACCAATGACCACCTGAAGTTTTCTGCGCTGCTACGGTAACCCTTCCAGGCGCGGAAGTGAGACCCTTGCAGAATGGAGGAGACGGAATTGGCAGGATCTGAAAGATGGCTCCCACGACCTCGGGGAAGAAATCTCTATTTAGGCTTATTAAAAAACCTGCACCGCTCTTCTACAACAACCATGTTTTAATTGTGTGAAAAAAATAGAGAAATACAGTGTTTGGGCTCCTTCATTGCCAGAGGCCACTTGTGCCGACGCAAAAAGCAACAGGGGGAAGCCGATACCAAGAGTCTTTACATCGTTTATGACTTCAGTTGCAGTGACTGCACTTCTGAGATTCTTTCTTCATGAAATAATCTTTAATAGGAAATGAAAGCTTTACAGACACAAGCGTGGTCGCTGAGGTGGTCATTGTAACAGGCGAAAAACTGAAAACAGTCTTAACTGTCCAAAACAAGGATCAATAAATCCTGCCCCATTCCACTCATAATGGGATATTATGTAGCCACTCAAGCTGATGATTACAAGGTATGTATGCCAACCTGGGCAATGCTCATAACACAGAGGAATGCCTGGTTAATTGATTTCAACAGCCGAACGACAAATCCACGACGACAAAAACAGCATTCTCAGCAGAATCAAGAGGACATGCATAAACTATGAACCGCTCTCCGTGCTGCAGCAATGGGGCTTCTGATGCTGCTCTTTGTTCCGCGTTCATTGATGCAACAGTATTTCTATAATGTGCGTGCATGAAAACGGGGAGTTATTTTTCATAAGAAAGACCTTTCCCGGTTAGCTTTCTACAGGCTAATGACCTTCCAGCCACGTCTTCGGAAGGGATGCAGGGTTCAAGACGTTGAAGGAAGCGAGAGCAGGACAGGGAGGCGCGTTTCACTGGTGACTATGAACTTGGCCTTGGGCTTGGTATTAGACGGGGCTGGAGTCTGGCAGGCACCTTGCCGACTGTGTGACCTTGTGTAAAGAAATAACGCAACCTCTGTGAAGATTCCTTTCTCATCTGCTGCCTGGAGAGGCCAACAGTCCCCCCTCCACAGGGTTTCTGAGGGTCACTTGAAATGAGGAATCGCTTAACAGTACACCTGGCACACGGACTGCCCTCCATAAACATTAGCTATCATTAATATCTTTATTGCCAAGGGACAGGCTTAAAGGGCTCTGTGCAGACACTGTTGACAGCCAAAGAGTCCAGATTTCACTGGTCCAGGAGAAGCAGGCTGTGAGGCATTTTTGCTCTAAAGGGAGAGTGGCGTTGCTATCGACTCTCCATGAAGGGAGGTAATGGTGCATGGCTGAGGCAGCAAGCGGGCTAAGGGTCCCCCACCTTCCGAGGAGTTGCCAAGGGCACCCATGAAAGGGTTCACATCGAGTGGGCTCATGGGCGCCGTCAGGCCCTGGAGAAATGTCTGCCCGAGGCTGCCTTAGTGTTTCCCGGACTGTGAAAGTCTTCCTCCAGCTGGTAGGACGCCATTTGTAGTGCCGCAAAGCTGTCTCCTCCCCTTTGAATGCGCCTCCCTCGGGGCAGTGGTAAAGAATCCCCTGCCAGTGCAGAAGATGCAGAGAAGTGCATTCAATATCCAGGTCGGGATGATCTCCTAGAGTAGGAAATGGCAACCCACTCCAGTATTCTTGCCTGGAAAATTCCATGGACAGAGGAGCCTGGCAATCTATAGTCCATGGGATCGCAAAGACTTGGATGTGACTGAGTGTGCGCACACACACACATGCCCACCCGACTCCTTCCACCTACTGTGATCTCCTTCTCTGCCTTCAAGACTTGGCTCAAAAGTCACCTCCTCTGGGAAGCCTTCCTGGATTGCACTGCCTTAGAATGAATCACCCCTCACAGATAACACCTTTGTGCCTTGTACACTATTAGAGCTCAATGTACTTCTGTCATAACCCATGCTTTGCTTCTCCTTTTGTAGCTCTTGTCATAACTATTCTAAAAGCAATTCATTATGGAATCATCTGTCTATTGTCTCTGGGGTATCTCTCATGTCATGAACATTATCCTTAGCAGTACCTGGAACACAGTGATTGTTTAATCAGTGTTGAATAGATCAGTCAATGCGTGGATGAATGTGTTTCACTTTTTGGTGCTCAGTTTTAGGTATTCTGCAGAAGAGCTTTGCTCAGACGGAAGGGAAGCTCAGCAGGGCTGGGACTGTGTTGTCTGGTCCATTACTCTCTCTTGTCATGGAACTCTCATCAGATGCACCACGCAGACACCTCTCCCAGTGCTGTTGGCAGGCAGCCCTCTGCTCTCAGCCCCATTCAGGGAAGCTTTACTGCAAAGAGCTGCCTCATCCAAGGTCATCGCCTTCCCGGGTGGGCCCACCCAGCGAGTGATCGGCATGGTCCAGTTTGGACTAGCACTGGGTGCCCATCCCAGGTCC
This sequence comes from Nanger dama, assembly GCA_917880005.1. NCBI lineage: Eukaryota > Metazoa > Chordata > Mammalia > Artiodactyla > Bovidae > Nanger > Nanger dama. The sequence goes on along the minus strand of CAKJTW010000053.1, from coordinate 12,761,101 downwards.
ACGCCCCTGTGGCGGTGGTCAGGGCTGGCGTTGGTCTGCATGTGGCTGCTATTCTCTCCGCCCCACCCTGCATCTTCTACAGATGCTCCTCTCAAGAGCTCTCTTGACTTCCCGTGAACCCTGTCTCGGGCTCTCCTTCCCCAGGAACCCATCCTGCAGCATCTTCAGTCCCATGAGGACTGGGGAGCACTGAGCGAAAAGTGAAGGTGTCAGCTGCTCAGTTGTGCCTAACTCTTTGCAACCCCATGGACTACAGCCCATGGACAGGCTCCTCTGTCCATGGGATTCTCCAGGCAAGAATACTGGAGTGGGTTGCCATTCTCTTCTCCAGGATATCTTCCCATCCCAGGGATTGAACCTGGCTCTCTCACATTTCCGGCAGATTCTTTACCATCTGAGCTACCAGCTACTTACTAAATATTTTCTGAGCAAATAGATGGATGAGCGAATCCCCCTCTGACTGAATGGCTGCTCTATCTCCCTCTCCTCCTTTCCCTCCAGCCTGTGGGCTGTCTACGGGGGTGACTGTGTTTCCTTCATCTCTGTAATCTCAGCGCCCAGCACCATGCCACCATACAGTAGGCACTCCAGGAGTGTTGGAGAAATGATGGATACATGAGCCCCCGAGGAGGACTGATCAGGGCCAGAGAGTGAGGAGTCGTCTCAGATCTTTAAGGACTCTCTCAGCAGCTTCCTTGCCAGGGGTGGGCCGGGAGCGCCGTTTCTAGAACAGTCAGGTGGGATTGGTGAGTTTCCTCCTCCGCCTTCCTTCTCCAAGGCTCTTTAAATTCCACTTGTTTGAGGAATAGATGCTGGCTCGGAACACAGCCGAGGTTGGTAACAATAAACACCTCTTTAGAAATGACTTCCATTACTTGTGGTCAATTTGAGGCTTGCAGGCCATAGAAACAGGTCTCAGCAGGCTTGGAGTTGTGGGGGATCAGCACAAATTGATTCTGGCAATTAACACGGCAGTTCCCTAAAGCCCAGACCCAGGAGAGGCTGCCCTCGCCCCCCATGCCCTCCCCACACTGCAGCTGGGCTAGTCCAGAAGCAGTCAGGGCGGCGAACGGCATCCAGACTGTGATCACCTATGGGCCATCTCCCAGCTGTGTGATCTCAGGCAAACAACTTCACCCCACAGAACCTCAGTTACTTCTCCTGTAACATGGGGCCAGGCCTCCTCTAGGCCAGAAGAGAACAGTAGCCATCACAAGCTAAAGTTTGATTCAGATGAATGGGATCTGAATTCCAACCTTGCCCCTCGTTCAGCTGTGTGACCTTGAGAAAGATGCTAACCTTCTCTGAGCCTCAACTATTTCACCTATAAAATGGGGTTGATAATGCCTTTTCTTAGAAGTCGTTGTAAGAATTAAGATTGTATTAATCCTGACTGAGTGCAGGTTCAATACAGGTTTGCTACTATAATAATTCAAGTTGTGAATGTAGTTCTATTGCTGAGGCAACTATTTTTGAGCATCTGTGGAGTCTACAAAGTAGCTGACAGAGGCTGGCCCATCTCCCCATTGCTGGCTGGCCCAGTTTCTTCTTACCAACCTGCATCTTTTTTTTTTTTAAATATTACGCTTCCATTTTCTCTGATTATATAAGTAACACATGTTCATTGTATATTTGGAAACCACAGAAAAGCACAAAGAAGCAAATAAATATCACCCAGAGATAAACACTGCTGACACTCTGGCTGATTGTTCTGCTGTCTGTATTCTGGGCCGCGCCCACATATGCATATGTATGTGAATACTGGTGCTTCTCCCCTTAAGTTGAGTCACATGGTGTCATATGGTACAAAACTGATCGTGACCTGCCTTTTTCACTTAATAGGTTATGGACATTTTCCTGTGTCATAAAATAGTCTTCAAAAACGTGATTTTTTACCTTTCATGGTATTCTATTTTATGGATGTATCCTATATCTTTATTTTCCTATGAAGGTTTCTCCTCACCCCAAATTTCGTTATTGCAAACACGACTGTGATAAACATCTCTGTGGCTAAATCTTTGTAGCCTCTTTAGAAATATTTGTAGGACTGAGTCTTCAAGGGGAATTTCTGGGTGAGAAGATATATTTTATGCAGCATTCATGCACTCATGGTTTCTGTATAATATGATTTATTCACAGGTTAAAAATGAACATGATTTCTAATTATTCTCTTGCCAAAATGCCCCCCCAGAAAGGTTTACCAATATTTATGCTTTCTAATATTGCTTGAGTGTACAGTTTCCTCATACCAACACTGGCTACCTGAACTTTTTTTTTTTTTTAAAGCTTGGCCTAATGTGTGTTTTGAAAGTACAAAAATCAAATCATACTGGATTTCCCCACAAGCTTGCTCTGTGACTGTGGACAATGGACCACTCTCTTTGGGATTCAATATCTTTATCTATCAAATGAAGGGGTAAACAGTCATAGGATTCAATTGGTTGCAAGTGACAGATGTCAAATCCAACTGGCTTATGGCAATAATCATCATTTATCGGTTCACGTAAACTGTGAAGTTTAAGGAGGAGGAATTCAGGCACAGCTGCATCCAGGAACTCAACCAAAATGCTCAAGAAGTGGTTGTCTTGCAGAGGTTCTGTTTTGGTTTGCTTCATGGGAAGGCACCCTCCAGGGAATCATCTGCGGCACTCCCAAGCTGATATTCTCCCAGCTTAGCAGCTCCTTTTTTATGACAGAGTCCCAAGATTCATTCTGATTGGGCCAGCTTGAGTCCTGGGCCCATTGTAAGCCAATCAGTGTGGAGAAGGAGGCTGGACTATGCCGATTGATCAGATCTAGATGTTGGATGCCCTCTGCAGGAGGGGAATGCCGGCTCCACAGTTAAAATCAGAGTGGTGTGACCAGAGCTGGTGGAATCAATGCCAGGCAGGCAGATCAGACCTGACAACCTCTGAAAATCCTCTAACCCTAATATCTATCCCATCCAAGAGGCCCTTGTTTCTCCTGACACATTTCCTGCGGAGGTTTTGCATACCTGCTCTCCGCATGGCCAATGCGTCCTGCCCATTAAATTCATGGGTGCCTTGTTTAAGCTATCTCTGCTTCTATGGGCAGTGAATCAGAGGGGAGGATAATTACCATATAGATTTATGGACCTCTGCTCAAAAAACAGGGCCCTTTCCCTGCAAAGGCACAATGCCAGGCTCATAAATATTAATCAGAAGGAAACTGCAATCACCTCGAGTGGGAGAGGAAATGGCAAATTGCTTTTTCCTCTCTAGGACATAAAAGCAGCATCTATTTGTTGCATGACCAAAGGCTGTTGGCTGGGCTACCCATCTCGCTCAGATTTCAATGATCATCATAATAGCAATTACCCTGTATGAGGCATCTGCTATGTGCTGCCCTTAAATGTGGCATTTCACATACATTCATGCTAACTCCTATTTTACAGACAAGGAAACTGAGGCTCTGCAAGTTTAAGTCATTATTCCAGGAAGACACAGCCAATATACTCAACTGTATATATACTGAACTCAGATCTCGTCTACCTGATCTTGGTGTCTGGGTCATTACCATTTAACGGGCTGCCTCGGGCTTCTCAGGAGGTAGGAACCTGATTATCCTTTGAGTCTGGGGGATGCCAAAAATTCAGACTTCTATTTTATATATGCAAACGTCAGGGAGAGTAGCAAAGGGCTCCTGTTTGCTTTCGTAAAAGTTGTCAACATCCGTACCTCACAGCCTGAAGGTTCTGGAATGGTCCACTCCAGCACTGGCTTTTGGCAGGAACCTAACAGAATTTTAGCCAACTTCCTCTTAACCAACTTGCCATGTTTACAGACTCTCCTTCTCTCCATTAAACAGGGTGATGGATGCCCACCACCCACCAACAGCTTACGGACACCGTCCTCATTCGACGGAGCACTGGGCACCCCTTAGCTGAGTTGCATACTTCCTCCAAGTCGGTTGTGTCTGTTCCCAAACCTGTTTTTGCTAGTTGTATTTGTTATTATAATTATACAATTTAATTAAGTAAACCGATTACACTAAATGTAGTGTGAAAAGAACAGAAAATGTTTCTATGAATAGGAAATTTGATGCTGTGCAAAGACTCAGTGAAAAGGAGAGTTCCCGGGGGGGGGGAAACCTGCTATCAAATTAGGTGCGGGAGGTGACTGAAGGTTCAGAGTCGGCATACCACCCAGTGGTGGCTTTGCAAGAAAAATTATAGGAAGCTTCAACAGCAAAAACACACTCAGGGAAAGAGCTGTACCTTCTGTCATAAGGGTGTTGAATCTATGCACATGTCTTTGAGTTTTTAAAAGAAATTGTGAAGGGATTTGTCATTCTCCTTCTCAGTTTTTAATCATGTTCCTTTTGATTCATGGAATTACTGGGTTTGGTGAAGGCACCTCTGTGTACCCAAGATAAGTAATTCCAGAAAGATGGGGAGCCAGGGGCACGGAGGATATCAGCACATTGGAAATGAACTCCTACTCCTCCTTCCTCTGTCATCCCGGGAAGGAAAAGCTGCCCCTGCATCTGTCAGGATTCTTAAGCCAAAACCAGGTGTTATCACAGACTTATCCTCCCCGCTTTCATGCACAGCCAAAGTCTTGTTGATTCTCCCAAACCCACTCTGCCCTCCTTCCAATCCCTCTTGTTTCTCCTGCTCTTCCTGTCTCATTTCTTTCCATCCTTCCTTTTTCCTTCACTTCTGTTCTCTCTTCCTCTCCTCCTTCCTTTAAAAAATAATTAATCACTACGTTTGGCTGCGCCAGGTCTTAGGTGCCGCACGTGGGATCTTCAGCTGTGGCATATGAACTCTTCGTTGCAGCATGTGGGATCTAGTTCCCTCACCAGGGATGGAACTCCACTATGTACTGGCTACGGGGTTTACTCTGCTGCTGCTAAGTTGCTTCAGTCGTGTCCGACTCTGTGTGACCCCATAGACGGCAGCCCACCAGGCTCCCCTATCCTTGGGATTCTCCAGGCAAGAACATTGGAGGGGGTTGCCATTTCCTTCTCCAATGCATGAAAGTGAAAAGTGAAAAAACAGTCGCTCAGTCATGTCCGACTCTTTGCGATCCCATGGACTGCAGCCTACCAGGCTCCTCTGCCCATGGGATTTTCCAGGCAAGAGTACTGGGGGAGGCACAATAGGCAGGGCTGATGTCATCCCTGCCCTTAGGGAGGTTATAGTCTAGCTACTGCTGATGCTGCTAAGTCGCTTGAGTCGTGTCCGACTCTGTGTGACCCCACAGATGGCAGCCCACCAGGCTCCTCTGTCCCTGGGATTCTCCAGGCAAGAACGCTGGAGTGGGTTGCCACTGCCTTCTCCAATGCATGAAAGTGAAAGTGAAGTCGCTCAGTCGTGTCCGACTCCTAGGGACCCATGGACTGCAGCCTACCAGGTTCCTCCGTCCATGAGATTTTCCAGGTAAGAGTACTGGAGTGGGTTGCCATATAGTCTAGCAGAGATGATTAAATAAAGCAAATCAGAAAACACACTAATACTTATAAATTACTTAAAGTGCTGTGAAAAAAGCAAAGAAAACTTACAGAGAAGTCTGCCTTAGAGGAAATCTAGGAAGGCTTTCAGGAGGAGGTGACATTTAACCTGACATCCAAATGAAGTGAAGGAGCAGAAAAGAAGGGAAAAGAAGTGGGGGGAAAATTCTACAGAGAGGGAACACTATTGAGGGAGGCTTGAAATCAGATGAGACAAAAATGAAAGTTGCCCAGGGTGGCTGAAGTCCAGAGAATGGGGCATTGTGGGATAATTTGGGAGGTCAGTGGGGTCTATAGACCAAGATGAGACTCTGGATTTTATCACAAAGTCAGCAGGAAGCTGTGGATGGTTTTAGGCAGGGAGCCAATACTCTTTTAAAAAAGACATTAAAGTTTTAATTTTGAGAGTTACACATTTACATGTAGTTAAAAGAAATAAGACAGACATCCTCTGCACTCTCTGCCTAACAGTAACATCTTGAAAAACTAGAGTGCAGCGTCACAGCCTGGATGTTAACATTGATACTGTCAAGACGCAGAACTGGTGCATCACCACAAGGGTTCCTCCGGGCACCCTTCATGGCCACACCCACTTCCATCCCACCACACCTCCTCCTTAGCCTCTGGCAACCATTCATCTGTTCTCCATTCCTATGATTTTGGCATTCAAAAATGTTATATAAATAGAACTATATAGTAATATTTATGATTGGCTCCTCCTACCCTGAAAAGTGGAATTATACAGTAATATTTGTGACTGGCTCCCCCCGCCCCACAGATAATTCCCCATAGATTCATCCAAGTTTGTCGCAGATATCAACAGCTCTTCCTTTTCGTTACTTGGTGGCATTTCACGCGTGGATGTACCACAGGTGGTGTAACTGTTCATTCACCGAGAGACCTGGTTGTTCCGAGTGTTTGGCGATTACAAATAAAACTGCTGTAAACACTCACATGCAGGTTTCTGTGTGGACATACATTTTCACTTCTCCGGGGAAAATACCCGAGAAAGCAATTGCTGGGTCTTATATCTGCATAGTTTATAAGGAACTGCAAAACTGTTTTCCCAAGTGTCTCTCCCATTTTGTATTCCCACCAGCAATAGACGAGTGATCCAGTCTCTCCACATCTTTGACAGCCTTGGGTGTTGACACTATTTTGTTTTTTAAAATTTCAGTCATTCTGGTAGGTGTGTAGTGATTCTTCACTGTGGTTTTAATTCGCTTTACCCGAGTGGCTAATGATTGAAGCATCTTTTCATGCACTTATTTGCCATCTGCACACCCTCTTTAGTAAATCAGTGCTCTTTTTACAAATTCATCACTGTGCTTTTACTGACAAGGCCCTCTCCCTTAATAAGACTTGAGGGTGGGATCTGACCCATGGGTGATGCTCAATACAGGCTCCTTGGATGAAAACGCTCAGGACCAGGGGCCTCAGGGACGCCCGGGCCTGGCTCGCACTGGGTCAGTGCCCCTCCTGAGGCTCATAACGCTGGCACCTAGGGTACAAATCTGGTCCCTGCTCAACCAGCATGCAGCCGACAGCATCAGGAAGCTCCATCTAGGAAGGCCTGGACACCTAGAGACTTCGCTTACTGTATAATTAGGTCTAGCAAAGCTTATGAAAGTAGTCTCAGATCATAATCACTTTTTAATTATATTTACTTTGTCTGCAGAGAGGTGAGGTATATTATTGGCTCTGGGAGGTAACGATTCAAGCCTTCATCCAAAGAGGCAGATGCCCTGAGGAAGATGCCAAGAAATTAAAAATGATCCGTAGAAACAGAGCTTTGGCTCCCAGAATGAGTCTGGAATTCTGAGGCCAGGAAGTCAAGGACGTTAATGTTTTCCATTCTCAGGCCACCAGCAGGGCGGGAGATGAATAACAGAGTTCAGACCTTGAGCGCTGCATGCTAAACACTTTCCATAAATACCTTCCTTCATCTGTAAAAGTAACTGGGACGTGGAAACCATTAGTATCATTCCTATTCTACAAAGGAAACAGGACCAGAGAGGGTAAGTGGCTTATTCAGGGTCACACAGCCAGCGAGAAGCAGGACTAGAATTCAGATTCAGCCTTGTCAGATGTCAGAGCCCGTGTAGGGAGCCCCAGCGCTGGGACCCTGTGCTGCTACAGCCGGAGCCTCTGACTCGCTCTCTGCAGCCCCAGCCCCATTTGCTCAACCTCTCTGGTTCATCAGGTGTCACTCTGAACAGAGTTTGTATCCGCTTTCTTCTTCCTTTCCATAGGGAACGTAGCAGGGTACATAGCGTCACACACTCCCACAGTGGCCATCCTGATTCCTTTGCAGCTAGCAAGATCCAGACCCATTTCCAGAAAGTTCTGAGCTTGCAGGCTCATACAATGGTGAGATGAGGTCAAGGATGAAGCTGGCAATGGCCGCCATTTATTGAGCACCTATTACGTGCTGGGCGCTGTGTTAATTTCCTCATAGGAATTAACGTACTGGGTCTCAGAGTGCAGCGGATCCAGCACAGCACCATCACCTGGGAATGTGTCAGAGAGGCAAGCCCTTCAGTCCCCAAAACCAGGCCTGCTGAACCGGAAACTCTGGGGAGGGGCCAGGCTGTGTCATCACCAGCCCTCCAGAAAGAGAGAGAGAGAAATATAATTTCACTTCCATGTGGAATGTATAATATGACACACATGAAATTATCCGTGAAACAGACTCATGGGGAACAGACTCGCGATTGCCCAAGGGAGGGAGGCGGGGAGGGCTGGATAGGGAGGTTGGGTTTAGCAGATACAAGCTATTTTATATAAACTGTTATGTATAGAGTGGATATGGAGAAGGAAATGGCAGCCCACTCCAGTACTCTCGCCTGGAGAGCCCGTTGGACAGAGGAGCCTGGTGGGCCACAGTCCATGGGGTCAGAGTTGGACACGACTGAGCGACTGACGCACACGGAGTGGATAAACGACAAGGTCCTGTGCATAACACTGCGGACTACAATCAATATCCTGTCATAAACCGTGATGGAAAAGAACTTTTAAAAGATTACGTATGTGTCACCGAATCATTTTGCTGAACACCAGAAGCTAACACAACATTGTAAATTCACTTTACTTCAAGAAACAAAAATCACTCCATCATTCATTCATAAAGGATCTCTTGGCCTTTACTCTATGTGATGGTTAATTTTTTATATGTCAATTTGACGAGGTCACGGTACCCAATATTTGGTTAAATACCAGCCTAAATACCACTTTGAAGGTATTTCTACAGACGAGATTAACATTTAACCAGTAGATTTGGGGAGCCCTCAGTATGTGGCCGAGAGTGGCAGCCGTTTGGTTTGGGTGGGATCCTCTAGGCAGAGTTTTGGCTAGTGAGGCTAATGAGCAAAGAAAAGCCTCACAGGGCACTGTTATTTAATGATGACACAGCAGAGAAGAACCTCAGTAGAAAGAGAAATGTGAAGAAAGGGCCCAAAAGCATGAATAAACCGAGACTTGCTTCAGGGGCTAATGGAAAAGGAGTTATATGAAAAGATGTTATCAAAGGATAAAATGGCATACAGAGGTCAACTCATAGCTTTGAAGTCCAATTCAGCTGAGCTAACTTACTTAGATCCCTTCCCTTCTGTGTGCTTCAGTTTAATCATCTAAAAATGGTAATAACATATGCCTTCTCAGGGCCACTATGAAAATGCCAACAGTGTTAACAGTCTAGCGCTGCCTGACACATAGCAGGTACTTAATAACTGGTGCTTGCCATCCACGCCCCCATGACAGGCTCACCAATAAATGTTTCCAAAAGAGGACCAGCGTACCCTCTACATGGGCGCGTCTCACTTCTTATTCTCACATGTGAAAATGGGATGGGTTGTGGAAAAGGCAGTGTAGGTGGGTTGGTTGGGTGATCTTTCCCTGCACTGTCCGGGCTGTCAAGAACTGGCGTGCCTGGTTCAGACTCTGCAGCGACTGTCATCTGATGCTGCGGAAAGAGTGAACTCCCACGGCGATGAGACTGCCACCTGTGCCCCTGGCATGCACCCTGTCTGCAGCTGACGCACGGGCTGGGACGTCAGAGCTGTCAGCCTTGCCTCCCATTTGAGCAGTGAACTCCCTGCAAAGTGGGGTGTGTGTATATAATTATCAGAGATGTAGATCCTGACATTAAAACAAACCGTCTCGAACCCCCATTGTCTCTAAGGATGGCAGTTGAAGAAGGAAGTGACACACCAGCAATCATTAGGGAAGGCGTATAACTCAGCGCTGGGGGATGCACGCAGCAGAACAATGGAGGAGGCATTTAATAGCACAGATTATGTTTTTAATTGCGTTAGCAAACGAACTGTTCTTGTGCTCTGGGAAAGTTGTCGGTGAAGCCACCCCCGGTGTTCCTAGGCTGCCTCTGAGTCACCACCAGGATGGGGGCTGGTCTTGGGAAGCCAGAGAGCCTCTCAGGCAGCACAGCTGGACTTGAAAGCCGTGTCTTCTGCCCGGAAGACAGAAAATCCTTTGCTCCATCCCTCGATGGGGCATTCAGATCATCACCAGTGGTATGGTCGAGAAGACAGATGCTGGAGGCAGCCCAGCTGGCCACTTTTTCTTAACTGTGTGATCTCAGATAAGCCAACGGTTAGGTGTTGAATCCTGTCCCCCAACTCCCCCAGTTTACATGCTGAATTTCTAACCCTCAGTATCCCAGAATGGAACTTTCTTTGGAAATAGGGTCACTGCAGATGTTATTAGTTAAGATGAGGTTATGCTGGAGTATTTGTTGCTCAGTTGCTCAGTCGTATCTGACTCTTTGTGACCCCATGAACTGCAGCAGGTCAGGCTTCCCTGTCCTTCACTCTCTCGGAGCTTGCTCAAATTCGTGTCCATTGAGTTGGTGATCCAACCATCTCATCCTCTGTTGCCCCCTTCTCCTGCCTTTAGTCTTTCCCAGCATCAGGGTCTTTTCCAATGAGTCAGTTCTTCGCATCAGGTGGTCAAAGTATTTGAACTTCAGCATCAGCGTCAGTCCTTCCAGTGAATATTCAGGGTTGATTTCCTTTAGGATTGACTGGTTTGATCTCCCTGCTGTCCAAGGGACTCTCAAGAGTCTTTTCTAGCACCACATTTCTAAAGCATCAATTCTTTGGGGCTCAGCCTTCTTTATGGTCCAACTCACATCCGTGCGCAACTACAAGGAAAACCCTAGCTTTGATTATGCAGACCTGTGTCAACAAAGTGATATCTCTGCTTTTTAATGCACTGTCTAGGTTTGTCATTGTGGGTGGGCTCCTAATTCAATGTGACTCGTCTCTGAATCAAAAGGGCAAATCTGGACACAGACACACACGGGGAGGATGCCATATGAAGATGCAGGCAGAGGCCAGAGCGATGTTTCTACAGCACAGGAAAACGAAAGAGGGCCAGCAGCTCCCCAAAAGCTGGGAGAGAGGCAGGGAGCAGATCGTCTCCCACAGACCATGGAAGGGACCACACCCGCTGACACCTTGGTCTAGACTCCCAGCCTCCAGAACCGCGAGACTGTCATTTCCAGGTCATTTCTAGGTCATTCCTGTTATTCTAGGTCACCCAGTTTGTGGTACTTGGACCTTAATACAACAGCCTTCTGTCTCGTACCTCTGTCTTCTCATCTGTAAAGCTAACGATAGTATCTGGGCCTCCTGGTGCTGCTGTGAGGATGCGATGCAGTTTATGTAGAGCGCGTTAAACCATGCCAATTACACGACAAAGCTCTCGACTGCTGCCGGCTGTCAGTTCGATTATTGAGACCCGTTTGGAAGGGAGTGCTTTGAATGGGGATTTAAAGGCTTGGATCAGATCCTTAACGTTTGCTGGGAGCTGTTCTCGGTCACTTATATATTGTGTCTCCTTTGATACTTAAAGCAAGAAGGTCTTTTTCATCCAATTTTACTCACAAAACTGTTGAGGCTCAAAGAGGTGAAGTGACATCTTACCCCGGATCACACAGGCTGTAAGCAGCCGGTGAAAGAGTTGAACCACGAGCATCTGACTTGGAAGGTAGCAGCCACACCCTCTCGTGACGTAGTCCCTCCAGGGCGCGAACGCTGGAGATGCCATCTGCGCTCTTGCGCCGGCAGAAAGCCTGCAGTGGCGGGAAGGAAAAAGAAGCTCAAGTTGTGAGGGGACACGGGCTGGGTGGAGCAGATCCGGTTCAGAACTCAGGGCTGTCGCCCCCTGGCTCTCTGGCCATGGGCAAGCCACTTCCCTGTCCTTGGGCCTTAATTTCACCATCTGTGGAATGGGGACAGTCAGGACTCCATTGAAGAAGTATGGTGGAACCTACATTCAGCAACATGGACCAAAGCTCCTGATTCATGAGGGCGCTCAGTAAGTCCTCGTTACTCCTATGATTCTTGCCAGGAGAGAACGCTTACATTACGTAGATCATGGGCCTGGATGTGGGTGGGTCTCTGCTTGATCATTTCCCGGGTACTCTCTGCAAGCCTCAGTTTCCACATCTGTAAGACAGGGGAATTATTCGTCTCAGTCCTTTAAGTGGTCCCTTCTGCTAGTCCCATTTAGCTGATGAGTTCTGATTTTAAAGCCCTTGCTTATACAGAAATGGGAAGTGGCTGGCTTCCGTGACCCAGTTCTCAGCATACACCATTTCTTTGAGTTTCCATGTATTTTTGCATGCCAGTCTTGTTTCAAATTTGGTTTCCAGCCTTGTTTCAAATTTTAAAAATTTTCAATTAGAGGAAAATTGCTTTATAATATTGTGTTGGTTTCTGCCATACAACGACGCAAAGCAGCCGTAAGCACACATGTGCCTCTTCCCTCCTGAGCCTCCCTCCCCCACCACCCCCTCCCCCCGCAACCCTTTAGGTCTTCACAGAGCGCCAGGCTGGGGTCCCTGTGTCACACAGCAAAGTATCGCCAGCGATGTTTCATGCGCGATAATGTGCGAATAGGGGCCTCCCTGACAGCTCAGTTGCTAAAGAATCCACCAGGAATGCAAGAGATCCCGGTTTGATTCCTGGGTTGGGAAGATCCGCTAGAGAAGGGATAGGCTACCTACTCCAGCCTTCTTGGGCTTCTCTTGTGGCTCAGCTGGTAAAGAATCCACCTGCAATGCAGGAGACCTGGGTTCAATCCCTGGGTTGGGAAGATCCCCTGGAGGAGGGCACGGCAACCCACTCCAGTATTCTGGTCTGGAGAATTCCATGGACTGTATAGTCCATGAGGTCTCAAAGAGTTGAACATGACTGAGCAGCCTCCGCTTTTACTTTAAGTCTTGTTTTAGTTACTATGGCTGCATAACAAATTACCCCAGAACTCAGCAAAACCATCATTTATTTACGTGTGCTTGGATGCTGGGGGCTGGGAATTCAGACAGAGACACAGCAAGAGTGGCTTGTCCCTGCTCTGCGATGCCTGGGGTCTCAGCTGGAAGACTTGAAGGCTGGGGCTGGAACCATCTCAAGCCTCATTTATTCCTAAGACAAGCGGTTGATGCTGACTACTGGTAGCAGGCTGGGTTCTCCTCTGCCTGGCCCCACTAGGGGGGCTCTCTCAGCGGGAGCTGGTTTGGGCTTCCTCCTAGTAAGACGGCTGGATTCCAGAGTGAAGAAGGTAGTGGGGGTGGGGGGAAGGGAGGGTGAGGAGGAGGTAGGGCGGGGAGGAGGAGGGGGGAGGGAGAGCTCCAGGAAAGAACTGCATCCTTTCTGACCATCTCCCCTTGCAAATCCCTTAGCTTTATTTCCATCACACCCTATTGATCGAAGCGGTGACCAGCCCTTGCCGAGAGATGGGGGAGGAGACATAGACCCTATCTAAGGGATGTCAGTCCCATCATACAAAGGGTTTATGGGAATGTATTTATCTCCATCTTTGGAAAATACAACCTGCCAAGCTCTTTCATGGCTCTTAGGTAAAAATATATCATTAAAGGTCCCGAGAAAAGGCAGTGTTTGGATAACAGTGGGTAGAAACCATTCTACAGCTGTGCAAGAGAATATTACCCTCCTTGGACCAAAACTCCCGTGATGGATGGTGGCAGGTTCCCCAAAGGAGTCTATGAGACAAACTATGCTATGGCAGCGTCCCAATGGCCCCAGCAGAGAGAACACTCCCAGTGGACCCCTCACCCAGCCCTGCCTAAACCCACTGAGGCTTCACCTGTGGAGTTGGTGGAGCTCTGAGCCCCGTTATTGTTCATTCACTCAGTCATGTCTGACTCTTTGTGACCCCATGGACTGCAGCACACCAGGCTTCCCTGTCCATCACCATCTCCCAGAGCTTGCTCAAACTCATGTCTTTGAGTCGGTGATGCCATCCAACCATCTCATTCTCTGTCGTCCCCTTCTCCTCCTGCCTTCAATCTTTCCCAGTATCAGGGTCTTTCCCAATGAGTCAGCACTTTGCATCAGGTGGCCAAAGTATTGGAGCTTCAGCTTCAGCATCAGTCCCTCCAATGAATATTTAGGATTGATTTCCTTGAGGATTGACTGGTTTGATCTCCTTGCAGTCCAAGGGACTCTCAAGAGTCTTCAACACCACAGTTCCAAAGCTTCAATTCTTTGGTGCTCAGCTTTCTTTATGGCCCAACTCTCACATCCATACATGACTACTGGAAAAACCATAACTTTGACTAGATGGACCTTTGTCAGCAAAGTAATATCCCTGCTTTTTAATACATTGTCTAGTTTTGTCACAGCTTTTCTTCCAAGGAGCGAGTGTCTCAGCCCCAGGTACTCTGGCTAATCCTGCAGGTGCTGAGGTCAGGAAGGCGGCCTTGGGACCAGGCTGAACAGAAAAGATCATCATCATTGGATTCTCAGCCACATCTTCCCTTGTTGTCATGGGAACTTACACATCATGAACCAGAAAACTCTGGCTGTCTCTGGGACATGGGGCATAGTGAGGGAGTGCTCTAGAAAGTCATCCAGAATCACACAATCATATTTGTTTCACCGGGGGCAGACTACATTCTTTTCGTCATTCATTAAACAAAAACAACAACATGTCAGTCAAGGATGTCCTATGGGCCAAGTCACGGAAAGACGGTGGTGAACAAGCCTGGCTTCACGACCTCACAGTCAGTCGGGCAGAGATGATTCAGTATCCTGAATGTGCTGACGGGGGAAGCTGAGGCAGCTGAGGGCACCCAGAGGAGGCCCCTGACTCAGTCTGGAAAGCAGAGAAGGCTTCCTGGAGGAGGTGATGTCGAGGAAGAGTTTTGAAGTTGGTGGAAGAGTTAGATAAACAAAATGTGGAAATGAGATTTCTCGGTAGAGAGTCCTGCACATACAAGGTCCAGAAACTCAGGTGAGGGAGACGGTGCCCCAGGGCAGAGCCTTTCGCCCCCTGCAGGGGGGCAGAGTGAAGTTTTGCTCTCCACCCTGCTGAGCGCACCCTGGCCGGGGAGGTGGCGGCACTGACAGGCGGCAGCTGTCTCTTGCTGGGGCTGTGACATCGCCCCTCAAAGCAGAGGGCTGAGGGCGGCTGGAAGTCCCCCGCGCTGGGCTGGTGACGGCAGCGGGCTCAGAAGAGGATGGGGAGGAGCCTGGCACTTGGGAGCGGGACAGTGGGTTTGGAAAGGATGCGAGATTTTCCTGAGGCGACTGACCGGAGATGGCACGGAATTGGGAGGAGGGTGGATGGAGGAGATGCATCTGTGAGCGGGATGGAGCGGACCCAGCTCAGCTGAGGCTGGCCAGGGCAGAGTGGGGCAAGCACAGGGCACGGTGACTGAGCAGTGTGTGGGGGTATTCACTAGATGGTGTGTACACACAGACACACACTTCTCATCAGTCATTTCAAATGCCCAAGAGGACCCTTGGCTCACCAAAAATGTATATGTATATTTAATATCAAGGTGGGTGACCCCAATTCTCAACCCAACCAGACCACTGGAAGATACTTTAAAAAGCAAATAGAAAACAGATCTCTATCACTGTTCTTGTGATTAGAAATAGGGAATATTTATAACGCATTCTGGAGAAGGAAATGGCAGCCTACTCCAGTATTCTTGCCTGGAGAATCTTGTGGACAGAGGAGCCTGGTGGGCTGCTGTCTATGGGGTCGCACAGAGTTGGACATGGCTGAAGCAACTTAGCATGCATGCATGCATTGGAGAGGGAAATGGCAACCCACTCCAATGTTCTTGCCTGGAGAATCCCAGGGACAGAGGAGCCTGGTGGGCTGCCGTCTATGGGGTCACATAGAGTCAGACAAGACTGAAGCAACTTAGCAGCAGCAGCAGCATAACGCATTCACCTTGTCCCAGGTGCTGTGGACGTGACTTGCCCACCCCCAACAAGCTCCTAGGTAGGTAGCCAGGAACTGACTGGAGAAGACCTTGCCCACCTCCCCCAACTCCAACACACACTCTATGAGATCAGACCTGTGTCCTGACAGACCCCACAGACACTTGCTTTTCATCGCCCCACAGGTCCATTTGTTGTTTAGTCCCTTGCTTGTGTCCAACTCTTAGGGACGCCATGGACTGTAGCCAGCCAGGTTTCTCTGTCCATGAGATTTTCCAGGCAAGAATGCTGGAGTCGGTTACTATTTCCTCCTCCAGGGGA
Source organism: Nanger dama (assembly GCA_917880005.1). Taxonomy (NCBI): domain Eukaryota; kingdom Metazoa; phylum Chordata; class Mammalia; order Artiodactyla; family Bovidae; genus Nanger; species Nanger dama. The sequence goes on along the minus strand of CAKJTW010000053.1, from coordinate 12,745,088 downwards.
TCGTTCTGTCCCGGGGATCGAACTGACATCTGGATCTCCTGCATCAGCAGGTGGATCCTTTACTACTGAGCCACCTGGGAAGCACCACAAGCCTGTTTACTTGGAGGCTTTATCTCTTTTCAACAGAACCTACATGGTTTACACCCTTGCTAGGAAAATCTCTTGACTCCCAGGCCTCTTCTAGTTCTCAGGTGAATTCAGCCCCATCCTTAGATGAATGGTCACACCTGGGAGGAAAAGGCAGTGGCCAGACGAGCCTGGACAGCCTCTCTAGCCTCCTCTTGAGTGATCCAGAAAGTCTGACCCTTTGTGTCCTTATAATACTGCTGTTAGGGCATGAAACCCTGTTATCAGACCCATTTCACAGAGGGGCCCACCGAGGCTCAGAAAGGTGAAAATCACTTGCCCAGGGTTACACGTATTTACTAAGTAGTCGAGGCTGGATAAGCACCCCACGGTTCTGAATCCACCGTCTCTGCCCTTCCCCAATGCCCTAACCAACACAATGTGACAAGGTTAAATCCACGTGTGGCTAGAGGACTCTGATAATGCCCTGACAGTGCCCTAAGGGAGCGGAAAGTCACCCACGACTTCAGAAAGGACGGGAGAGGGTCTTCAAGCATGCGTAGAAGTTTGGGGAGGAAGGCATGGCAATCGGGGAAGGAAACAGCACGTGCAAAGGTGTGCCTGTGACAGGTGGACGGGGGAGTTTCGTGTGGTTGGAGGGGTGGGGTGCAGGGTAAGAAGGTGAGGCAGGAGGGAGCGGCTGGGAGAGGAGTCAGGAACCCGATTTTAAGGACTGGGATGCCACACTGAAGTGTCTGTGGCTCTGAGGATGCAAAGGTGTCCAGGGAGGGCAGGATGGGTCAGGTTTGCTGAGAGGAGGCAGGGCTGCCCAGTGGTTCCGAACCAGCTGGGGAGTCGGGCTGCTGCACTGAAACCCTGCGGCTGGGGCTCCTGGTTGCGAGTCCGTGGGTGGATAATGTGACTGCCCTAAGCTCTGCCGTCCTCATCTGCACAGCGGGGACGATGGTAACAGAGACACGTAACTCGCGAGTTGCCTGGAGGCGGAGAGGACGCAATTTGTGCCTAGCACCCTGCAGGGTGATCGGTTAGTATTCGCTGCCATCATCATTACTGGAGGAACCCTCTAGGGACAGCATTCGAGAGGCAGGAACAGCGGGGGAGACCTAGCATGGGATTAAAGGGCAGCCCAGACCAGCCAGGAGGACCCCCGGTTCAAGGACGCATCTGTGGGGACCAAGCGTGGACTGCAGATTTGCGGGAAGACTGGTGAGCATCATATAAACAGAGGATTAAATAAATGAACACGTAGGGGATGGTTCTGTAAACCGTACACATTCTGGGATGATTACAATTAAGGCTATTTTCATCATCTTTATTTCTGGGCCCATCGGCTTCGGTTCTCTAGAGAGAAGCTACCATTTACTTCTCTCGATCAAATATGCCACAAGCACAACACTACGTAAACCCAGCCTTGCCTAGTGAGCACGCTCTTGGTATTTTCAGTTGCCAAGCGCAACGCCCGAGGTTTCCCACCTAGGCGGACGGGATTCTCTGCCTGAGCCTGTTTCTCTGTAACGGAGACTGTACAGATGGCGTCAAGGCCAAGAACACGGTTCCTGGAGCCCGTCTGGGTGGGTTTGAGTCCCAGTTCTGCCCTTGGGCCGGCTACTCAAGCTCTCTGTGTCCCCAACAATAAAATGAAAAGAATCTCAGCGTTACCTCTGGGGCTGTAGTAAAGAGTCCCCGCGATGGAAAGCAGCGTCTGCGATATAAAACACAGTCATCATTGTTGCCAACAGCATCGTCAGTGTCGCTCTTCTCCGTATTTCTATTGGTTGTGAAAAGTGTAATAATTTTTCAGTAGAACATGTTATGTATGTTGACTTGCAATGGTTTATGATTGTGATTTGTAAATAAATAACGGTTTTTAAAACGTGTCTGTTAAATTTTTACAATTTTATTTATTTATTTGGTTGCACTGGGTCTTTTTTTTTTTTTTTTTTTTTGCTGTGCGTGCTTTTCTCTGTTTGTGGTGAGCAGAGCGACTCTCTAATTGCAGCGCGTGGCCGTCTGCTTGCAGCGACTTCTTTTGTGTTGTGGAGCATAGCCTGTAGAGCATTCAGACCCCAGTGGCTGCAGCAAGTGGGCTCAGTAGCTGTGGATCCTGGGCGCTAGAGCACAGGCTCAGTAGCTGTGGCGTGCGGGCTGAGCTGTCCTGCAGCACGTGGGATCTTCCTGGACCAGGGATTGAACTTGTATCTCTTGCATTGGCAAGGGGATTCTTTACCATTGAGCCTCCAGGGAAGTCCTGTGTTAATTTCTAATAGGATGATTTTTACTGATATAGAGCACATATACACAAACGCTCTTGGAGGATTCTCCATCATTTTTAAGAGTGTAAACAGACGTGAGGCCAGCAAGTTTGAGAAACGAGAAACAGGGAGCGGTTACAACGTATTAATAGCAGGCAGGGAAGCATCTTGTTCTCGGGTAACTGGGATTAGACTGCCTGGGGCGTCTCTGGACCCCTCTCTGGAGTGGGGGCTGCTGACCCGGGCCAGACGAGGCTCCCACGATGGCAGCTGGGTGGGCCAGATGTTAGGGGAGCAGGTCTGACCACCCTCTCCCCACTCCCCCATCAGTGACTCCCAGACCGCCGTGGGCTGACCACCCTCCAGAAGCCGCAGGCTGGACTTCGCAGTTGCTACGCCCCCTTTATGGGCCATTAATCTCCTCTGTGTCAGGACCAAGCGCTTGGGTTCGGCCCACGCCCTTGTCCGCTCTGGGAGTTGCTTTATTGTCTCTTTACTTTGGCCCCAGAAGAGCACCATTCTGCTAATTACAGGAGACTGTATTCTAGAAGGCCTCTGGAGAAGGTGCGGATAGAGTTATCATGCCACAGACAGGCAGAGTCCTTGTCCTCTTGGGGTCACTCTGGGGAGAAGAGTAGGAACAGGAATCTTCTAAGTAGGTAGTGGGCTCAGGGCATGGCATGCTGGCATTTCCACGTGTGCTCAGGAAGGCTCTGGCGTGCTCCCATCAGCTGGTGGCCTTGGGCTGTGCGGCACTCTGGCCCTCAGCGCTTGCAGCTGTCTGACGGCTGCACTCACCGCCCTGGCCCTTGCCGACTGCAGTGGAGATGGAGCGGAGTTGCCCCTGTAGGTGGACAGGAGGCCTCACCAATGGGTAACTGATTTCATCACTGATAACAGGATATCGCTACTGTCTCATAAACCTCCCCAACAACCCCACAGCTAAAGGAGGAGGTGCTCAAGGCTCAGAGAGATGAAACGCGTGTCCAAGGTCACAAAGTCATTAAGCGGCAGAGCTGAGATTGGAACCCAGTGCTGCCTGAGTCCTAAGCAGAGAACTGGGTGCGCGGCTCGAGTTGGGGTGAACGGAAGCCCAGAGCCGAGAGCACTGTCTGCTCGGGGACGCCTCGTCTCCCTCTGAGATCTCATTTTCCCTCTCTCTTTCACCTTGAGGAGAGTCGCTAATATGCGGTAGGAAACTCGACATGAAACACAGGATTTGTGTGCTCGTTTTGTCTCCGTGTCTATTTCTCTGCCCCTGGAGGAGGAGGATGAGGGGAGTCACAGACAATCTTTTTGACTAGAGCAGCAGTCCTGTTGCGGCTTCAAAACGATCCCCAAATATTTCAAATCATTTAATTTTTTTTCTTTCCTGCAGGACAGCAATTGTAAGGACAAGGGTTTGGGGGACGAAAAAAAAAAAACCTACTTCAATTTGCACTGAATGTAAGGATGCTATTATGGGGACCAGGTGTGGAAGGAAGGAGGGAGGAAAAGGAGGGCCAGGAGGGACAGTGAGTGAGTGTTTCCAAAATTGCGCTGCTGAATTAAGGCATCAAGAAAATGCCCCAATTATAGCATCAAATGGAGGAAAGAGAGACATGAAACTTACCTTGAAAATGAACACGGTAGTGGAAAATTGAACAGCTTCCAGATCAAGGGCTTCTACCTATTTGAAGAGAAAGAGCTGCCTTTATTTCCTTGGTATATGTCACTTGGGGAAGAAGAGGAAAAACCACCAAATAGGGCAGCGGTCCCTAATCTTTTGGCACCAGGGACCGGTTTCACAGAAAACAATTTTTCCATGGACTGGGGCGGGGCGGGGAGGGGGTGATGACTCAAGGGCATTACATTTACTGTGCACTTTATTTCTGTTTGGAGAAGAAAATGGCAACCCACTCCAGTACTCTTGCCTGGAAAATCCCATGGACGGTGGAGCGTTGTAGGCTAGAGTCCATGGGGTCGCAGAGAGACGGACATGACTGAGCGACTTCACTTTCACTGTATTTCTATTAGTATTACATCAGCTCCTCCTAAGATCATCAGGCATTAGATCCCGGAGGTTGGGGACCCGTGAGGTTGTGTGTGTGTGTGTGTGATAGAGAGACAGAGATAAAGAGAGAGGCAGAGAGAGGTGGAGAGGGGAACATAGAGAAACAGAGGGAGAGAGGGAAAGCCCTGGAGAGAGACACAGAGAGGGAAATAGACACGGGGTGGTTGAGATGGATGGTTTGAGTGAACGAACCAGGTCCAGTCCCGACAGAGGCATTGGTAGGTCTCCGAGCTCCCTGTCTGTCTCATTGCCCCTTTCCCCTGCCCACCCAAGCCGTCCTTTAGAGCCCAGGGACCACCCCCATCTCTTGATTTGGACACCCTGCTGTCCAGTCTGTAAACTATGGGCTGAACGTCTTGCTGGGAAGTGAATGGATTCCACTCGACCCTCTAGGGAGGATATGGTGAACTGGTGTGGTCACAAGTCTGAGTCCAGGCCTGACTCTGCTGGGGTTCACTGTGTAGTCTTGGACAAACTTACCTAACCACTCTGGGCCTCAGGTTTCCCACTTGAGGCTCGTTCCTCTCCTTCCTCCCTATCAGGGTTGATGTGAGACTTTAAATGCGATCACTGTTCTGAGGAGGCATCTAAAAGTTAAAAGAGGAGAAAAAAAAAATATATATATATATACTATTTATATGAAATGCTTAATTTTTATTTCTGGGGATCAAGACCCACTTTGCTGCGTTTCCTGGATAACTCTCCAATCCCCCTCTTAACAGTGAGGAATCAGTCCGGGCAGAAAATGGATCACTGTGTTTCCAGGCGGCGGGAGGAAAGTGTTCAGGAAATTTATTTCTGTTCCAGAGGAAAACCCTTGTAACAGGCCATGAAACTCAATGGGGAGAAGATGGAGATGGTAATAATAATGGCAATAAAAAGGGGAAGAAAGCGACTCAGATCAGCTATGGTAATGTGCCAGGAGAGCGCTGGGTGATTCTTTTCCTCCCGCCAACTTCCTGGCTTCATTTCCATCGCCAGCTTCTGGACGGGTGGAGGCTGGACGGCTGCTAGGCATTAATAGCTCCTTTTGGGAGTGGCTTATGGATGTGACCTTCCCTTCCCAGTGTGCCTGGGCTCCTCCTTCCTCTTGGTCTTGAGATGAATTCTGAAAGGAAACAACTCAGCAGGCCCCCGGTCCTCCTGATTTCAGGGTGAGGGACCCCTCTCCAGGCGGCCCCGAGATAAGCGGCCTCCATCTGGGCAGGAGCCTGTCCTCCACCCTCTCAGGCCTGAGGGCAGCTCTCGGGCAGCAGCTCAAAAACTGTGGCTAAGTCAAGGGGGCTTGGCAGGCACTGGGTTCCTCTGGGCGTTTCCCTTCATCATTGCCTGGAATCCTCCAGAAACAGGAAATGGAACTGCTTCATGACCGAGGATCTTTGGGATGAAGCAGCTGAGCTGCAGCCTCATTCACGCTCCATCCTCACACCTGCCCTGGCAGGTGAGTTTTATCAACAGCCCAGCTTAGCAGGAGGAGCCCGGGAGTGTCGTGGCGATGGGGAAGGGAAGCTGGGGTGTGGTGATGCCTGCCCGGGGCCCTGTGTGACCCCCTGCACCCCTGAGTCCATGGAGCCTCTTCATCTATCAAGTGGGGAAGCAACTCCTACTTCATTTTGTGGAGAAGAGGGAACTGTACATAGAAATGTCCTGTCTTGTATACATACGAAGTTAAAAAAATATAAAAGATGACTACCATCGACTCTTGTATTTAGTACAAGGGCCTCAAGGAGAATTAGTATCTTGCCCAGGGAAACAGAGCTGGAATTGGGTTTGAAGCCTGTTTAGACTGGACTCCAGAGTTCTTCTTTTTTTTTTTTTTAATTTAAAAAGTATTTGTTTATTTGGCTGCATCGTGTCTTAGCTGTAGCATGCAGGATCTTTCTCTTCCTTTTCTAATCCCGTGGTGTGTGGGATTTTTAGTTGTGGGGGCACACTCTGCGGCATGTGGGATCTAGTGCCCTGACCAGGGGCCGAAGGCAGCTGCAGCACTGGGAGCCTAGAGTCTTAGCTGCTGGTTGGTGTTTAGTCTCTAAGTCGTGTCTGACTCTTTTGCAACTCCACGGACTGAGCCCACCAGGCTCCTCTGTCTGTGGGATTTCCCAGGCAAGAACACTGGAGTGGGTTGCCATTTCCTTCTCCAGGGGAGGTTCCCAACCCAGAGATCAAACCTGTGTCTCCCGCATTGGCTGGCGGATTCTTTACTGCCGAGCCGCCAGGGAAGCACTCAGTCCTGGGCCACCAGGGACGTCCTGACAGTCTCTGCTCTCAGGCTGTATCCTGCATCACAGCAAGGCCACTAGCATTTTGGTGGGAAAGTGACATGGTCTTTCTCCCTGATGTCTCCTGGCTTCTAATTGCATCTCAGAAAACACTTCCCCAGAAAACACTTTGTATAGGCAGACTTTCTGTCTTCCCCTTGATCAAAACTTACCTGAGGGAGAGACTCATCCCTTCAGAGCTCAGCCTGCAGCCTGCTCTCATGCGTCAAAATCCAGAGCCACGTTCCCAAACCAGCACCCAAATCAGACAACTTTGGGGGCCAGGGCAGCTGTGACGAATGTGAGAGGCGGCCGTACATGAGGCATCAGGGAACACTGGGGTCTGGGGCAAACCCTAATTGTGTACATTAATTGTCTCAATTCATAATTAAAAGTTTAATTATCCTAAGTCAAAAATCATTTGAAAATTTATGGTTTAAATAAGTCATTAAATGGAAGCATTAAACGTGCTGCTGCTGCTGCTAAGTCGCTTCAGTCGTGTCCGACTCTGTGAGACCCCAGAGACAGCAGCCCACCAGGCTCCTCCGTCCCTGGGATTCTCCAGACAAGAACACTGGAGTGGGTTGCCATTTCCTTCTCCAATGCATGAAAGTGAAAAGTGAAAGTGAAGTCGCTCAGTCATATCGGACTCTTAGCGACCCCATGGACTAATTATTAAACGTATTGGTCACTTAAAAGTAATTATCCCACTTTTACATTAAAAAAATAATAAAATAATAAAAACTGGCCTTGAGGCTCCACACCTTCTCAGACCACTTGTAAGCTTCATGTAATTCAGATTCTGTGCTCTGCAGAGAAAACACAGTTTGCTCACGGCCACGTCACCGACAAGGTGGCTGAAGCCACAGCGGCTTCAAAGCCATGTTTCTCTATTCCCAGTCCGGCACTTGCTCTGCTCTGAGCCCTAACTAATTCACACTATGGTGTTAATGACTGACTGAGCCTTTGCGTTATTCTTGAAAATGTCACAGTCATGGTAGAAACCGACAGTATGCTGGGAGACATTGAGAGCAGAGGCGCCCCCTTGACAGGCAGCCTAAGAGTTTCTCTCTGCATTTCCAAGGAGGAAGGAGCATCCTGACTGCTCACGCTAGCGGTGGTGACATCATTTCCTGTCTGTATGAGGCGAGTGAGGCTTCTCAGGGGGCATGGCTCCCTCTTAGGGGCCCAGCGCATCAGTTCCCTGCCAGCCACCTCCCCCAGCCCAGGGCTTTCCCCCAGCACTGGAACCAGGTCAGTGATGAATGCACAGCAACGCTGGCTCCTTCTGCGTTTCCGTGCTTTCTGGAGAAGGACGCACAAGGCCCTTTATTTGAATTCTGTGACCTTTGCAAGCACACGTCTGCTTCTTCGATTCTGTGGCCGAGATACATGTGAAAACCCACGAGATGCGGAAGGAAAATGAGAGACTTCCCCACCCCGATGTTCCCCTGGGTTCTGGCTTGCCAGTGTGGGTACAAGGAGGCCGCACGGTCTTTTCCGACAGAGAGTCGATTTGTGCAATACACAGATTTTAAGAAAACTCTGCTTTTCCCGTCTCAAAGATGGGGAGAATATGGGGATTCCCTGGTGGTCCAAGGGTTAGGAATCAGAGCTTTCATTGCCAAGGGCCCAGGTTTGACCCCCTTTGGGGGAATTAAGATCCCATAAGCTGTGTGCCAAAAGAAAAAAGGGATGAATGTCAAGACAAAACTGGAAAACGCAGCCCAGGAACCAGCACAGTGCCTCCTACACAGTACGAGCCCAGCAAAGGAGGACAACAGAGCCACTCGGCGTTCCCTGGTGACCTGGCGGTTAGGATTCCGGGCTCTCATTGCCGTGGCCCAGTCCCTGGTCTGGGAGCTGAGATCCTGCAAGCCACGTGGTGTGGACAAAAGCAAAAACAAAAAGTAGTGTAACAGTATTAGGGGAAGTAGCCCAAAGTGCAGGATCACGAACTATGGCTGTGGGCCAAGTAAAATGATTCAAATTTCATTGGAAACATCCGTGTCATTTCATGTGGGCATTGTAAGTAGCTGCCTCTGTGGCACAATGATAAAGTTGACTAGTTGCGGACAAAAATCACTACCTGGCCCTTTGCAGAAAAATCTTGATGACCTCTGACCTAGCGGAATCAAACCAGGGCTGGGCTCAGGGTAATGGAAGAGGCTGCTTTGCTTCTCTGAGCCTCAGTTTTCCCATCTTTAAAATGGGAATGATAGTTAAGATGGGAATGATAAGGATGCCGCAAGCAGTGCACAGTACAGGGCCTGTCACGTAGAAGGGACTTAGATGTGAGTTCTCTTCCTCCCCTCTGTCTGCAGCCTCTTGGTCTCACGCTGGGGATCTCTGAGGTCCTGGGCTCTCTTCAGGGTTTGGTAGCTGGGCCAGACAAGGCCAGTTGTTGACAACGGTATGCAAGAGCCATTATTTGGAGAGTGGGGGCCGGGAGCACGCCTCTGCTAAACCCTTGACCTGTGTGAACAGTTTCTTTTCCCACCACCCTTTCCAGTGGTAGGCATGTTGTCATTCCCATTCTACTGATAGGAAACTGAGGGTTTAGAGAGTTAAAGCTGAAGAGGAAAAGCGGTTCACCTTGCTTAGGGCAGTGCTTGCCCTTAGCAGTAGTAGTGGGTGCTAGTAGTAGTGATTAGTAGTAGTGATTAGTACTAGCAGTAATGCTTCTAAGTGGTGGTACTATGCAGTGGTATTGGGCTTAGCCGTAGTATCACTTGCCAGTAGCAGTAGTGCTGCTAAGTAGCAGTACTTAACATTCATAGTAATGCTCCCAAGTAGTAGCACTTAGTACTTGAGTTGGTGCTTAGTACTACTGGTAGTGCTTACTAGTGTTATAGCTCAGTAGTGCGTGCCCTTGGTGCTTGCACTTAGCAGACCTACGCACATGTGTTGGGTTGAATGAAGTGTAATTGACACTGGTAAAGGATACACACGCACACATACAGTCTATCTCAATATACAAAGATGCTTTTCATGCAGACATATTGAACATTAGTGTAAGCGCTAAAAGAAGATGTATTAGGAACAATAATGGCTTCAGTGGATAATGAAAGTAGCAAGCACATTTAAAGTGCTTTATTGGATTCTAGGCACTTTATACAAATTGACCTATTTAATCCTCACAACAATCTATGATTACCCTCACAGTACAGATGCAGAGACTGAATCACAGAGCAGTCGAGCAACTTGCCCTAGGTCACACAGCAGGAAATTGGGTGGAGCCAGGATTTGCCTCCCAGCAGTCTGAGAACAGAGGCCATGCTTTTTGTTGTTTTACTATATCTTGTCTCTTTCAAGGCACTGGCTGAGGAAATTGTGGCTACAAACAGAACGACAAAGAACAGCCAAATCAATAAGCATCATGACCCATAAAAACATCTAAACAGAGATGTTGAAAAGATAAAAAGCCTGTCTTGTTTCAGAACAGCTTCAGAACACTGGGGAAGGCTCCTCCCCTCTCTGGTCCTCAGTTTCCCAATCTGTAGTATGGGAGATGTCCTCCAGTGCCCCTTCCCATCTGGGGTCCCAGGTTTCCTCACAGCCCCTCAGCTGCCAGCTACAAAGCCAGAAGCCCAGAGCTGCCATGAATTCAGGTCACACGGGATGAAACGCGCTGATCATTTCCCAGCAGGACCTGCTTCCCCACAGGCTCCCTATGTGCCCTGCAAAACGGAAACCAGAGAGACTGAACGCTTTTATCAAAGGAGCGACTCGGGAGAAGCTGGGAGGCTCTGAAGCCTCAGGGAAGGCAAATCAAAGGAAAACTTTGAGGACATACTTTGTGAAGCCAAAGAACATTCCATGGTGCTTGCAATAGCGTGATCGAGTCTATGGAAGGCAATCTATTTAACACTTGGAGCAGAGCGAGGCTGCGTCTGTTCATGTCTCCAGGCTGAAAGGGCAGACCCAGAAGGGAAGTCGGACAAGCATGCAGCAATCTGTTTGTCAGATAATTGGCATAAAGATGCTATTTTTCCCACACCTCTTGAATTATTTGGGTGCTTCAAGGAAAATCTTCCACCCTTAAACTTTATATAGAAACTCAGTTGTAACAAGAGGTTTATTCTTTATTCTATCTTTACCTGTCTGTCTACCCATCCATCCATCTTGCTATATAGATACCTATCTGAATGGATATTAGATATGTATTAGATCCTTACTTCCTCAATTCTTCCTTCCTTTCTTTCTCCCTCCCTCTCTTTCTTTCTTTCTTGTCTAGAGAGAAGAATTGATCTCCCCAAGGTCACCAAGAGCTGGAGTTAAAGACCAGGATGTACAGCCAGGGAATAGTCAAAGAAGCATCCAGTCAAGGCCTTACTATCTTACCACCTTCTGATGAGCCACAAACTCAAACCCTCCAGAGGCCAGGGAGTGGCAACACATGAGACCACCAGGCCAAGTGTAGGGCAATAGGGAGTGGTGGGGACTGAGGCAAAGTAGAGAATGGAGTCCCTCCAGGAGAAGGCGGCCACCACTCCACTCCAGCTCGAATTCCAGGCCTGGTGTTGCCAGACCTCTGGACTTTTCATGAGGAACTTTAAATCTAGATTTTAAAAAAATTGTTTTGTCTGTGCTGGGTCTTTATTGTGGCACACGGGCTGAGTTGTGGTGTCTGGGGTCTTAGTTCCCTGACCAGGGATTGAACCCAGGCCCCCACATTGTGAGCACAGAGTCTTATCCACCAGAGAAGTCCCGTAATCTAGATTCTTATATGAAACCTCTAGGTGAATCTTGGCCACAAGTTCACTTTTTATGGGGGGCTTCCACGTGTGCTGAAGGACTGAATTTGACTCAGAAGCACTGGTTAGAAATACCCCCTAATGCGTAAGCTTCTGTCACAGCCCTGGGCACCCCTTTATATGCGTATTTATTTACACATCTATTCTCTTGCTCCTCAGCTGGGTTGTATGCCCCTTGAGGGGAGGGATTGAGGCTTAATCATTTTGCATTTCCAGTGCCCTTCATGGGGCTGGCACCTAAGGGAACATAATAAATGGTTATTGAATGAATACTCACATTCCGTTCCCCTACAGCAGCTGAAAAATAAATATATAATACCTTTTAATTAAAAAGAAACAGGATGAAATATGCATGAGAATCCCATTCTTTGACAAGAGGTAGCGTGTTAAGGAGAAAGATTTTCAAATTATGTTTGCCAGTGATGTTCCCACAAGACTGAAAAAAGTTTTTGGGCACATGGTCTTGGCTGGCGAAGTCTCATTCTCGGTTCTGCATTGCGACGAACGCTCCCTCTGCTTGGATGGATCTCAAAGAAGGCTGCATGTTAAAATAAGTCTCTGCCCTTGTCAGCCACAGAGTTCTCCCAGTGAGGAATCCAAATACCCGCTTAGCTGACCTTGCCACCTTCGCCTGGGCTGTTACTCTCTGAAAGTGTCTTCTCTGACAATAACGATGAACTAATTACAAACTGCCTCCATTGAGCGATCTGGTCCAGCTGCCTGAAGGTTTAGCCACCAGCTTCAAAATCAGACAGATCTAAGGGCCCCCTGGTGGCTCAGTGGTAAAGAATCGGCCTGCCAATGTAGGAGACAGGGGTTCGATCCCTGGTCCAGGAAGACCCCACGTGCTGCAGGGCAGCTAAACGCATGCGCTGCAACTACTGACCCTGCACTCTAGAGCCCAGGAGGGGCAGCTAGTGAGCCCACGAGCCCAGAGCGCATGCTAGGCCGGAGAAGCCAGCGCAACGAGAATCCCGTGCACCTCAGCTGGAGAGCAGCCCGCGCTTGCTGCAACCGGAGAACAGTCCACACAGCGACGAATACCCAGCACAGCCGAAATAAATAAAATTATTTTAAAAAATGAGACACATCTAAATTGGAACCCCTGATGTGATGCCACTACCGAGGTGACCTGGAGTCAGAGACTGAGCCTCTCTGAACCTCAGTTTCCTTTTCTTAAAAATGTGCGTATTAAGACCTGCTGTAAGTTTCATTACTGAGGGCTGGGAATAGCGCATGTGAAAGGCTTGGCGTGTAATAGTGAGGTTGAATAAATGATCATCACCATCATTTAAAGAGATGGTTTCTGAACGTCCTCTAAGCAGCAGGATCCCTCTTCGAGTTAAAGCATGCTTCTCCATCACTGCCAGGCTTAGCGTCCCTCAGCCTTTGAGGGAAACTCTCCAGACCTCTGAAGCTCCAAGGAGCACAGTCTGGAAGCCATGAGTCTATACTGTCTCTTTCCAGGATGTGGAGATTGAATTCCAGGTGGGGGGTGTAGCATCCTCAGGACACACGAGGAGTCGTCAAAGGAACTGGGACTCGGGCCCCAGGAAGTTGGGCTCCTAGACTGGTTGGTGCCAAGGGATCAACAGAATGGAGATGGAAACCATTGGTTGAGGGGTCTCTGCAGCCTGGTTCAGAACCTGGATCAATCCATGCTGCCAGTGTGGCAGTGAGCCGGTCACCTCCCCTCTGTGAGCCTCAGCTTCCTGCTCTGTGAAACGGAGACGGTGATGACTATCCAACTTGCAGAGTCATTATGAGAAATAAACAAGAATACGTACAGAAAGGCGTCAAGCAGAGTCCTTGCTCCATAATTGACAAGACTCTAAAAACTAGAAACAACAGAAATTACTGTAACCGTATCAACAACACCTTGTGCCTGTATAGAAATTCACAAAGGGCTTTAAGTAGTCATTTTCTCCTCAGATCCATCCGTGAGGTCATTATTCTTGCCATTGTGCAGACCAAGAAAAGAAAAAAAGAAAGAAAAAGAAGTTCCAAGAGATGCCCCAGGTCATATGAGTAACAAAGTGGTGGGAGTGAGATTGAGATTTATCTTCTGGCAAGGGTCGACGGACCTGACATGCTGCACTACTGCCTTAGAACACACTCCCATCTCGCTGGACTGACAGGTTTTCCACCAAACATCCTAGGTCACAGATGGCTGACACATGACCTCTGCTCTCCACTTCCGCACTCAGGGCAGACATTGCTAATCAATCCCCAGTCTTTGCCACTGAGCCACAACATCTTTCCTCGCACAGGGCTGTTGTAAATCGACAGCCATGGGTGAGAGATTGCTGCTGGGCCCGGGAGGAGCAACGCGTGGCTCGTATCCCACCCTCCCTCCCCTGCAGCCCCAGTCCCCACGTCCTGGGTAGTTGTGAGCCTGGAGCCCAGGCTGCTCTGCCTCACTGCAAAGGCAGGGCTCGGCATCACGAGGCCGCCGGGACGCCTTCCTTCGTCCTCTGGCTCTCTGCCCAGGGATGCCCGAGAAAAGAAACAACTATCACAGAAAAGGCTATTTGTGCCTTTAAAAAATCCTTTATCTAGGGACTGGATCACACAGTTAGGAGTCCTTTCCAATAAGACTGAAGCTCCCACCTGTACTGATCGCCATTGTCCGTGCCGTCCCCACCTCCCTGATGGATTAAGCTCCCTGCCTGTTGCCAGTCCCCAGCAATTTTCCTGGACTTGAAATCGATGCCAGTGAGAGCCTGCTTGCCCTGCATGGCCCCACTTGAGATTTTTGCCTTTCCAGGGCAGGAGGAGAGAGCGAGAGAGTCATTCATGACCCCTGGAGTCCCGGGCGCTGTGTTTTAAAGATACACGGGATTGGAAGAGTGGAGAACAACCTCAGACGCATGCTTCTGGTTTTGTCGCGGCCGTTCCCACTCCCTCCTTCCCTGATGCTCACGGTTGTTGTTCTCTGGCTTGATGGGGGCATATGATACAATGATCCAGAACAGATACAGCAGTCGCTTTACGATCACAGTGTAGCTCACTTCACAGTGAGGGGGCTCGCACGCAGCTGACAGGTCTATGGTGTTTCTGGAAGCGACAAAGACCTACTCCCACATCCCCTCAAGGCGTCTTGGTGTGTGAATGTGTATTTCTGTCAGAGAGAGAGAGAGAGAGAGCCCATTGTTGTAATCACTTCTTTGCTTTCGAGTTTCTTATTGTCAACCTTCCACCTCCTTCCCGCTCACCTGGCCAAGCCTCAGCCCAGGTTAAAGATGGGTCCTGGGGCCTCCCTGGTGGCTCAATGGCAAAGAATCCACCTGCCAGTGCAGGAGACTCAGGTTTGATCCCTGATCCAAGAAGATCTCACGCTGCAGAGCAACTAAGCCCACGCACCACAACTATTCAGCCTTGTGCTCTAGAGCCGGGAGCCACAGCTTCTAAGCCCATGTGATGAAAATACGGAAGCCTGCTCGCCCTGGAGCCTGAGCTCCGCAAGAGAAGCCACGGCAGTGAGAAGCCTGTGCAACGCGCCTAGAGAGTAGCCCCGCTGCACACAGCTAGAGAAAGCCTGCACAACGGCGAAGACCCAGCACAGCCCCAAATGAAGAAAGAACAGCTCCACGCATCCTGACTTTCCCATGCCCGTGGCTCCACAGGCCCCCATGGCTGCTGCCGTTTTCACTTTGCATTCCTCCTGCTGACTCGCGGGCCCGTGGCATGTCCTTGACCCTGGCTGCCGCACACCTTTCCCAGCTCTGTCTCCAGCCCTGCAGCTTCCCCTCTCAGTTGCAGCTAATAACCTCGCATCCCTTCCCCAGCGTCAGCAGGAAGGGGTCCCCTGGTGCTGTGCTCCACACCTGCCAAGCTTCTCCAGGTGAACCTGGGCTCCTACTCCCGTCCTGTGCCCAGGGAGGCCTGTCTGAGCTGCAGACCCTGCCTGGGCCCTGCGTTCCTCCCCTTTGGACCTGTGTGAACACTTCACCCCAGCAGCTGATCCCTTTCTCTCTGGGATCATCATCATCAATTTTTCTATTTCTACGGGGTCATTCCCATCAGTGAGCAAACTTGCTCTAACAGCTCAAACAAACAAAAATAACAAACAGAAACTTCCCTTGACTCCTCATACCGCTCCAGCCACCGTCTGTTGTTCCCTTTACACACACACACAAAATTACTCAAAAGAGTTGTCCGTTTGGCTCTGATTCTTCTCCTGTTCTCCCCTGAGTCCAGTTCAGTCGGGCTGCCCTGAAGCTAGCCTGGGCAGGGTCACTGGTGAGCTCCGTTTCGCCACATCCTCTGGGCCAGCTTTAACACTGGCCTTACTGGAGCCGTCAGTGGCACTTGCTACCGTGGGCTGTTCCCTCGTCTAGAAACGCATTCTTGACTTGGCTGCTGGGATGCACGTGCTCCTGGTTTTCCAGCCTCCTCCCTGGCTTCTCCTTCCCATCTCATCCTTCCCATCTCTTTCCAAGCTCCTCTTCACTGCCTGCCCACTGGGGCATCTCGGGCCTTGGGATTCTCTTCTGCAGAATCTCATCCAACCTCTGAGCTTCACATACAAGCTGTCCTCTGCCAACACCCCACATCAAGCACACATCCCCAGCCTCTGAGCCTCCAAGCCCAGACAGTCCTGTGGGGGGATATCCTGGGTGTCTAACAGGAGTTCAACCTAAGGCGGCCACGCTACCTTCCCAACATCACACAGATGACACCTCTGTCCTTCCAGCTGCTGGGAGTCAATTTCATTGCTTCCTTTTCCTCACTGCCCACATATCATCTGTCAGAAAATACCGACCTTCTGAATAATCTGGAGTCCGATGGCTCCTTACAACCTCCACTGTCATTATTCTGACCCAAGCCATCATGATATATACCCTGGATTATCTTGTCCTCATCTTTACTGAGGTCTCATTGACACAACATTGTATAAGGGCGCTGTGCACAGCATAATGATTTGAGATATACGGTGGGATGCTTACCACAATAAGATGAGTTACCATTCATCACCTGAAATATTCTTCCCTTGAGAAGAGAGCTTTGAGATTTTCAGCAACTTTGGGACGCAGTCGCTGCAGCGTTGAGGCAGTGATACAGGCCTTCAGTAGCCTTGCCATGGTCCGCCCTGCCCCTCTCGTCTGCTCTTCACACGGCAGCCAGAAGCAGCCTTCTAGACTCTTCTGCCCTCAGAATTCCCCGGTGATTTCCTATCTCACTTGGAGTCAAAGTGGAAATTCTCATCAGCGACTACAAAGTTCCTGTGTGATCTGGCCTCCTCCACGTCTCCTGTCCTTGGCCACTCCTCCCCAGCACCTTCTTTCTTTTCTTGCACATCCGGGCACAGCCCAGACCCAGGGCCTTTGTACATGACTTACTGCTTCCTGGGATGTTCTTTCCCGTGACACGTGCACAGCGCACTCTTTCACTTCCTTCAGTCTCTTCTCAAAGCTTATTTTATCAGAGAGATCTTCCCCGACTATCTAATAAAATACTGCCTCCATCCACACATACCCATACATCCATACCCTGCCACGAGAGGTAGGACTTGGTGGAAGATATTCCAGCTACCTTGCCTCTGAGTGGGCAAATATGAAGAGTGTTCTTTGTAGGACTGAACCCCAGTTGCTCACAGCAGAACTTACTCAAGAACATGTTATTTATTTGGTTTCTTCCCTTCCTTGTCTCAGTTTTCCCCTTCCCTGATGGTACTTTCTAGGACTACCTCCTAAATACATGATCTCCCCTTGAATCCCCTACTCAGACTTCTTTTAGGGGAAATCACACCGAAACACACTACTTGGCCAATTGCATTTATATTTATCAATTTATTTTCTTTACTGTCTATTTCTTCCCACTAGAATATCAGCCCCAAGGGGAATATCAGCTCTCCTTAGGGTGACTGATGGGCACTCAGCAAACATTAGCCCAGTGGAAGGGTTTATTCATTTACTCAACAAGTAGTAATTAATGCCTGCTATTAAATGCCTACTCTGCGCTAGGAACCCTTCCAGATGCTGAGGATACAGTGGTGAGCGGGACAGGTGATGTTCCTACTCATAAGGAGCTCACTTTCTGAGGGGCTAGATAGGTGGATGGATGGATGAATGAAGAGGTAGATGTATGGTGTTGGGGTGGATGGATGGATGGATGGACAAATGGACGGAAAGACCGATGGATGGATGGATAGATAAATGGATGGATGAATATGAATGGATGGATGAATACGAATGGATGGGTAGACAAATGGATGGATGGGTGGATATGAATGGATGTGTAGACAGATGATGGATGGATGGATAGCAAAAATAGTGGGACCCACTGGGACCCACGGCAACCTTACAATACCCACCATTTGGATGCTAAGGCACCCTGCTTGTCCCAGGATTCCGTGTATACAGTGTCTCGTGACCCGCTCTTGCTTCATCCATTCTGTCGCCCCGTCTCAGTTTCCTCAGAGATGCCTGTGGCCTTCCTCACTTCTGCAGCTGCAAACTGCCTGCTCACTGCCCTTTCAAACTCAATTTCATGCCCTCCGAAATCGCTCCTGTTCCCTATGGCTCTGGTTCCATCCTTTTTGTGGTCTAGGACATTCAAGGCAATTCTGCCCAAACCCTACATGGAAGGCAGTGATTTTTCCCCATTGGCTCTTGGAGTGTATTATAAACTGGCATTTGTGCTCATAAGAAAATCATCTTTGCTGTTTATGGAGAAGGAAGGCAGGGTGGGGAGTGGGTCAAGCCTTTCCATTCAGGAGTCAGAAGGGGCTTAGATGGAATCCTGTTTCTTCCTAACTGCATCATGTTGGGCTGGACAGTTCATCTTTCTGGGACTCAGTTTACTAATTTGTCAAACAGTTATAGGGACGCCCCTTCTCTCTCAGAAGTGGGCAACAATCAAGGAGACCCTGAGTATAAAGGAGATGAACTTGTTTGCCCCCATTCACTGTATGACCTTGAGCAAGTGGCTTCACCTCCCTGGCCCTCTGTGTAATTATAAAACGAGGATAGACGTGCATTCCCCAGAAAGCTGTTGTGGGGATTACAGGAAATCACGCACACAGAATGCTTGGCTGAGAGCCTGGTGCTCAGCAAGGACTTAATCGACTATTGCCGTTATTATTTTTATAAAGCTTTTGAATTCAAAAGCCGTGGTGGACACACAGCCACCAAGCCTGCTGGGTGAACCCCTGAAATATCAGACTGCTCACACAATGTGATCATCGGTGATAAAATCTTAACCTGGAGATGTTGCTTTTTCCAGGGCTTAGAATCTTTTGTTCTTCCTCGGGCGTTTTTGCTTCTCAAATAGTAACTTTAGAAGCAGGCCAAGATTCTTCAGTTCTGCACTGAAGAGTGAGTGCTGAAAAGCACAGGGTAAAATATGAAAGCCTTCCTCTTCACGCTTATCCCGCCAGCAATCTTAAAGAGGGCAATGCACCACCCTTTTATCTTCATCTGCAGATGAATGTTAAACACACTGCTTGGGGGATGATGGGTGGGGGAAGCTGCTGAACAGATCAGTTCCTTTCCAGAAGGTTGAGGCTTCCTTGGTGAAGGCGAATACATCACCCAGAGGCTCGCAGGAAAGGCCAGATTTCAGCTGGGAGCAGGAGGAGAAAGGTGCTGATCCTCTTCCATGATTAATTCCATTTAGTCTTTAAAAACTTCCCATTGTTAAACATACTGTACACACCAAGCAGTGAGAATCTATTAAAGGGTAGTAACTGTGTGACTCTCTGTGGCCTTATCGCTTGGCGCATGGGACAGAGCAGGATTAATAATTCAGCAGCTCCGGAAAGAAGCCACTGCTCTGGATTTTGTGTTAATCGTTTCCTCGCTTTCTGCATTGTTCTGCCACCACGCACATGTCCCTAAATGATGAGGACAGTGACGGTGGGAATGGCAGAGACGGAATATAATAGGAGCTACGTTCACGGACGCTCGCTCCGCGGCAGGCGCTCTGCTGAGCACTCGATACATATTAATTCCTTCCATCTTCACAAGACCCGCGTGAGGTGGGGCCTGTGCCGTCTTTCTCATTCTGTAGATGTAGAGAGGTGAGTTAATTCACGATGGCCACACAGCTGAGAGAAGGGAGCGTCTGCTCGTGACCCTGAGGTTGGCTCCGAAGTCCACAGTGGGCACGCTATTCTGTCTGTCCACAGGGTTTCGTTTTGCTGGGTTTTGAACTTTATATACGTGGTCTCATGTGCTATAGATTTTTATGGGATTTATTTCTCTGGCTCAATACTAACTTTCTGTGTTTCACTGACATTAATTCATGTGGAATTAAAGTGAAAGTGTGAATCGCTCAGTTGTGTCTGACCTTTGCAACCCCATGGACTGCAGCCCACCAGGCTCCTCTGTCCCTGAGATTCTCCAGGCAAGAGTACTGGGATGTTTAGCCATTCCTTTTTCCAGGGGATCTTCCTGACCCAGGGACTGAACCTGCGTCTCCCACATCACAGGTGGATTCTTTACCATCTGAGCCACCAGGGAAGCCCAATTAATTCATGTAGCTACAGTTGATTCATCTTCACAGCTGCATCATATTCCATTATATTCATTCTGTTGATGGAAATGGGTTGTTTCCATCTCCTTATTTAACCTCTGTAGTGATACAACCATGTAGAATAAAGTCCTTTTCGTTTTCTAGATGAGGAAACTGAAGTTAGGGAAGAGAAGAGATTTTTCCAGGTTAGAGCAGGGACATGTAGAGAAAGGCTGCAATCCTGAGACCACCTGACTTTTAAGCTCTAGCTCTTTTCTGCTGTTCTGCGCTTAGACTTTAACTGCTGAGCACAGACTTTTAACTTTGAATCTACAAGGCTATTTTTAGCCTTTTTTCCCTTGAGGGAATTAGCTCTGAAGCCTCCATTCTCTTTCTTCTGGGAGAAGCCGCATTCATCCTTTCACATCCACAATGTAAATGGCAAGCCTTGAGTTAGGTTTTGTGGATAGAGATGAATGAGCCACCACTGGCCTTGAAATAGCACTGATAGCAGGGAGAAAAGACAGACATTCCTGACAATAGTTAAAATGTACCTTAGATCTTACAGGATAAAGAAGTACAAGTGACCTAGAAGCAGAGGAGAGAGGGAAATCAGGGAAGGCTTCCTGAGGAGGAAACATGTAAGTGGGGTCTTGAAGACTGAATAGAAATTATCCTGTTAGATGAGGGAGGGTGCTTTCCCCCAACAAGTCAAGACTCTGAGGCAGGCAAGTCCTGACATACTCAGAGAACCAGCAGAAGAGTGGTGTGGCCTGAGTGTCGGCTGTGGGAGAAAGGGGACAGTGAGACAGGAAAGCCTGACGGTGAGTGGGCTTTGACACCAAGCTCACGCGCTTGGGCACGGTCCTATAAGCAACGGGGGTGCTGTCACTGAGGTTTCAAGGCACAGTGGCGCCGTAATGGGACCACTGTTTCAGACTGGCCACCACTGTTTCAGAACCGTTTCCTTCTGTCCAGTAGAAGCTGGTCTTGGGGTTTAGCTGTGAAATTTCCTTTTGAGGGAATGGAAGTCTAGACTCCATCCTGGGAAGTACTGAGGATCTCAAAAGGAACGCACGATCCATATTCATACCTTATTCTTTCCTTCACAGTAAGATGGATTTCCCATAAGTGTCTTAGTTTCCACTCCATTTAGCTGCATGAGCTGGGATAAATGACTTAAACCCTATGTGTTGTGGGTTCCTTATCTACAAAATGAGCATAATACAGTCTAATAATATGAGGGAATCTTATGACAATTAGAAGAATCCATATACATAAGTTAGCACAATATCAGTGGTGTGATCTTCAGCTTTATTGCAAGGTTAATAGAATTATCATCACTATTATCATCATCATATTTTCAGGGCACAAAACCAGACTCTGAAATACACCGAATGATACTAACTCTTTGAATATCTCTGTGAAGTGGCCTGCACCAGCATTTTCCTCCACAGGTTAGAGATCTGAGAGGTTGAGAGAATTGCCTGAAATCTTGATGAAAGTGGAAGAGGAGAGTGAAAAAGTTGGCTTAAAACTCAACATTCAGAAAACTAATCATGGCATCGGGTCCCATCACTTCATGGCAAGTAGATGGGGAAACAATGGAAACAATGACAGACTTTATTTTGGGGGGCTGCAAAATCACTGTAGATGGTGACTGCAGTCATGAAATTAAAAGGAGCTTACTCCTTGGAAGGAAAGTTATGATCAACCTAGACAGCATATTAAAACAATAGAGACACTACTTTACCAACAAAGGTCCATCTAGTCAAGGCTATGGTTTTTCCAGTGGTGCTGTAGGGATGTGAGAGTTGGACTATAAAGAAAGCTGAGTGCCACAGAATGATGCTTTTGAACTGTGATGTTAGAGAAGACTCTTGAGTCCCTTGGACTGCAAGGAGATCCAACCAGTCAATCCTAAAGGAAATCAGTCCTGGGTGTTCTTTGGAAGTACTGATGCTGAAGCTGAAACTCCAATACTTTGGCCACCTGATGCGGAGAACCAAATCTTTTGAAAAGTCCCTGATGCTGGGAAAGACTGAAGGCGGGAGGAGAAGGGGAAGACAGAGGATGAGATGGTTGGATGGCCATCAATGACTTGATGGACATGAGTTTGAGCAGGCTCCAGGAGCTGGTGATGGACAGGGAAGCCTGGCGTGCTGCAGTCCTTGGGATTGCAAAGAGTCAGACTCGACTGAGCGACTGAACTGAACTGAACTGAACCAGAATCAGTAATAGGTTTGCAACCTTGAACTTTGTCTTCTTACGAGTTTTCAACCATGACCCCTTCCATGTACTCTCAGATCAGGACAATGCTCCATGAGCAACCTAGAACAGAGACGTCCTTGGAAATAGCCAGCTATCTGGACTCTGTGACAGCTCTGTCAGGACCTTGGACAGTGACAGGGATTTTTTTTTTTTTTTTTTTAAAGAACTGAGCACCTCTGTGTCACAGCAACATTCTGCCAACTTCATTCTAGCATGACGGCCGTCAGTCTTGCAGTGAATTGAACAGCATCTTCAGTGGAAGTCTGGATGCTTTCTTATTCACTTACAGCTCCATAAGTCACCCCCACCCCACACACACACTCATTGTTTATCTTCAGGACTAATTCTTTGCTTTGATCACAGTGGGAGGCATATGTCCAGTTCCTGAACAGTTCATTAAGGTGAAAACTCATTTCCACAAGAAACAGCAGTGAGATTGGGGCTGCAGATTGTTCTGTATCCTTCATTATTCAGAAAACACGTCCGTGTGTGAGAGGGACTGGGAAGGAGATAAGAGAGAGAGAGAAAGTAGAAATTACAGAGCACTTCGGCAGACTCATGGGTTAGACCATTAGAATTACAACTCCAAGAGTTTTATGTCTGGGCTGAGAAGTGAGGACTGAGGACAGGTCCCAACTGTGACAAGTCATAGGACCACAATAAGTACCACTGATGACTTAACCACACTTCTACTGATGTCAGGCATGTAATCTTAAATATCCTTCTTTAAAACTAAGGAGGACCCACAAATGAACAGTATAAATGGAGTGATTTCTCCCACTGAAGCTTTTCCTAATCCTCATCATTTGAATTAATTTTGGCCACCAGGAGCCTATTTGGAGGTTCCCTGTTGTCTAGTGGAGAAGGAGCCTGAGCTGGATATTGTGGACTTGGGCAGGACACCAACTTGGTCTATTAGCCAAACCAGTCCTTTCTTGGCTTCAGCATCCACAGCTGTCAAAGGCAGATAATACCTATGCTGGGTTTTTTTGCTGGGTCCAAGTAACAGCAGAGATAGAATGCTGTAAGCACTTTGAAAAAAAGTCAGCCAACACAAGGGAACGTTTAGCCCCCATGTTTAGCTTTGGTCACAACTAATTATTAATAAATAATTTCATAATTATCTGTTTCTGTCCTTCCTTCCCACATGAAGGTAGGCTCCTTGAGGACAGGAGCTGTGTCTCAATCATCCGTGACTCTTTAGCATCTAACACAGTGCCTTGCACAAACTGGTCCCCACTCAGCGTCTGCAGAACAAGAGGCAGGATAGCCTAACATTTAGGTGCATGAGCTGTGGTGTCAGAAAAACATGTCATGCAATCAGGATCCTGTCCTGGCTCTCTTGCGTCTCAGCTGCATGACCCTGGGCACATCTCTCCAACCTCTCTCATGATCAGTTTGTTCATCTGTAAAGGGTGATGACGCCCCTCTGGGTCATTGGGAATGGTGAGCAAGGCCATGAATAGAAAGCATTTGGGAAGGTTTCTGGTAGCTAGGCAACAAACCTTAGCTAACATACTTATCTCCCATGTTCTAATTTTTGCATCGTGGGCCACTGAAGGGTTTCACAAGGGAACCTACCATTGCTAAGTGGGAATGCTGCCATGTTCTGTGTGGCTATTTCAAATCCATTGCAATCTGACCATCTCATCAGCCAGAAGATATCCAGAGGTAGCTAGCAAGAATGGCCAGGTGCCATAGAAAGGTGGACAGGTTCAAGATCTGCCACTGAGTAACACCATTCCAATACTCTCTGTCTCCCAGCCTTAGTTTTCCTACAGGTAAAGAGGTGGCCAGGATGGATCTCTAAGCCCACTCTGCTGTTCTAAGTGCCATGAAAGATCGCTGTGCTAACATGAGGTCACCCATTCAGAAGCCCTGCAGCTGCTCCCAGGGAAGGGTGGAGCCTAACAGAACAAAGGACGCTTGCCTTGGACAGAGCCAAGGCGATCCCTTGGACCCGGTCCCGGACTGGGCTGCCTGAAAGACAATTCACAGCGGAAGCCAGAGACAGCCGCATTTCACTAGGGGGAAATCTGAGCCCCAGCCGCATTTCACTAGGGGGAAATCTGAGCCCGGGGACTCTCCCGGATCCCACCTGTTTCCTCAGGGAGTCGTTTTCCTTGGCAACGCATTCCCCTGCTCATTCTCTTTAAAAGAAGTCATCAGTGACCACGATTCAGCAAGGTGACCTTTGCTGCTATGCTGAAAAGGACACGGACCCAGTGTCTTTCAGGAAACGGAATACTTGCTTGGGGTTTTGAGCCAAAACACACAAAACACAGAGTAAACTTTTCCTTATCCCTTTCAAAAATTAGAGGGAGCATTCCAATCTTGAGTCTTCAGGGGTCATGGGAGCTGAGATCCTTCTGGATGGCCTCGGTAGTAATGGAAAATGTCCCAGACAAGACTTGTGAGTCTTGAGTCCATTCTGCCTTTGTCATTGACCAGCTTGGTGACTTTGGGCAAACACTGTTATCTCCTCCCTGAGTCCAGTACTCAGCACCTGCTCTGACGCTGGCTCTCTTCCCCTCTTAACACAGAAGTCAGTAATGGAAATAGCTTTTGCTGGGTCAGAGGTTTTGACTCTGAGTCCAGTGTTGCCCTGGGTGCTGGGGAATGCCACAGGGTCCAGTTTCTGCCTGCCTGGAGCTGATGATTGGGATCGAGCCCCTATCTCTTGCACTGGCAGGCATGTTCTTCACCACTGAGCCACCGGAGAAGCCCAGATAATCGCTTTACCATGAGATAAATGCAGAGCTGGAGAAAGTATAGGCACCTTAGGGAGATTTAAGAAGGACTCTGTGTATATGTGTCTGTGTGTATGTGTTGAGGAAAATCAGAGCTTTTCCAGAGGATCAGCCTCTAAATCGAAATTTGAAGGGAGAATAATCAGAACCACCACTTTTTGAGTACCTACCATATGACACGTGAAAGTGAAGTTGCTCAGTCGTGTCTGACTCTTTGTGACCCCATGGACTGTAGCCAACCAGGCTCCTCTCTCCATGGGATTCTCCAAGCAAGAGTACTGGAGTGGGTTGCCATTTCCTTCTCCAGGGGATCTTCCCGACCCAGGATTGAACCCAGGTCTCCAGCATTCCAGGCAGACACTTTAACCTCTGAGCCACCAGGGAGGTCCTCGTGCCTATTATTCCATTTAATGCTTAAAATATTTTTCGAGGCAAGGAGTCTTATTATCCTCATCTTAGGGATAAGGAAGCTGAGGCTCAGAGAGACTAAGTCATTTTCCCAAAGCGGCACAGCTAAGAAGTGCCAAAGCCACAGCCAGAGGCCCACTGGCTGTTTAGCAAAAGGACCCCCTACTACTTCCCATCCAATTCCCAGTCCCAGTTTGGGGGAGACTCCCACCAAGAGAGAGCTGACCATACTGTGGAGAAAGAAGGCCACAAAAGGTGCAAGTTCAATACCAAGAGATAAATGCAAATTGTGCTCCCCGCTAGGCTGGTGGGTGACAGCTGCTTCGGAGCCTCAGTTTTCCCATGCATTCACCAGCCACCACCCCACCTCTCACAGCAGAAGCTGGCCGAGCAATCAGATGGTGAGAGAGCGCTGGGTGAAACAGAACAAGGCAGAGTATGTGGGCAGCAGAGCAGTGAGTCTGGGAGCTCAATTTTGTGTACACTGGCCGGAATGCAGTGCATGCAGTTCGGAGGGTCAAGGCAGTCGGTGCCACCCGAGGAGGCCAAAGAGAAAGTTAAGATCTGTGAGAAGAAATACTGTCTTATTTTTCTTTCTTCATTCAGTCCCGTATTTGGTTTTGTCTCCCTTCATTATGCACTATTTCTAAAATAAAAATTACCATTATGAACAAAAAGAAATACTGTCTTAACCTAAATGGGAAAAGGATTTGCAAAGGAATAGATTCATGGATGTGTATAACTGAATCACTTTGCTGTACACTTGAAATTAACACAAGATTGCAAATCAATTATACTCCAGTACAAAATAAAACTCAAAAAAGAGAGAAAGAAATAGACTGTCTTGAAGTACAAAGAAGCCCCTAGAGAGCTTCCAGTATCAGAGGGCTGCTGTCAGGCTTGCTTCTTATAAACCTGCTCTGGCTGTCCTGCCGAGAATGGGGCTCCCTGCCTGGAGCCTATGGCCAGGGGACTCGGCCACGAGAGACCGTGAAAGGTTGCCCACGGGAGAGCGGTGCTCAACCAGCCTCTCCACCCCTCACCCACTGTCATCTCCTCTCTCCCACGACCCCACGAGCTTCTTCATGGCAACGACATCTCACAACAGGTCAGACCCATCAGTTAGGGACCCAGGGTTCCATGACAGCCACAGCCAGAGGCCCACTGGCTGTTTAGCAAAAAGGACCCCCTACTACTTCCCATCCAATTCCCAGTCCCAGTTTGGGGGAGACTCCCACCAAGAGAGAGCTGACCATACTGTGGAGAAAGAAGGCCACAAAGGTGCAAGTTCAACACCAAGAGGTAAATGCAAATTGTGCTCCCCGCTAGGCTGGTGGGTGACAGCTGCTTCGGAGCCTCAGTTTTCCCATCTGTAAAATGAACTGGTTCAAGAAGATCCACATTTTCCAGAGTATATTTCAACAAAACGGATTTACGAGATGCTCCTTGGGGAAAAAGATCCGGTGACCAAATAATTCTCAGCAAACGTTCCTGCTATGATGCTCTTCAGGAGACTCACACCACACGGGGGTATGTTAAAGGCTCAGACAAGTCCTGCAGGAAAGGTATTTGCTTAATCCATAGGCCCTTATACTTGATAATGGGCTTTTCTGAGATAACATCTCTGAGCATCGTAGCAAAGCCAGTGTCCTTTGGCAGCCAGACAGGGAAATTTTGGAATGGAGGAATGGATGCTAATTTCCATGGTCCAAGTGTTGCCAGTTTAAGTTACGAGTTCCTGGAGGTCAGAGGTGATACCACACAGAGTAGGTGCCGATAAAGTAAGACTTCACTTTGTGCATCAGGTAACAGCTGGTGAAATAATTCATGATTACCTGGCACCTATGCACCATCTAAAGATAATCCTTCATCACTCCCCATGCTTCCTCAGGTGCTATACGGCGCAGTAAGTGATTTCTAGGGCTAGTTTCGCCTA
The DNA here is from genome assembly GCA_917880005.1 of Nanger dama. Classification (NCBI taxonomy): domain Eukaryota; kingdom Metazoa; phylum Chordata; class Mammalia; order Artiodactyla; family Bovidae; genus Nanger; species Nanger dama. The sequence goes on along the minus strand of CAKJTW010000053.1, from coordinate 12,717,859 downwards.
CCATGTGCCAGCGTTGGGGGCTGCAGCTATGATTGTCTGCTGGCAGTCTCCAGTCTCTGGGGGACCAGAAACACAGAGCCGTGGAGAGGCCCACGCAAGGAGGGCGGGAGCGGGGCATCGTCTGTTTGGCCCCTACACTTCAGCCTGCTCTGCCCCCAGAGGCCAGCCCTTATGGACCATATCAGCAGGCCCCCGTGCCTCTTGCTCCAGCTGTGTTCTGCCAATGGAAGGCTCCGACAAGATATGGGACCGCAGGAGGAATGTGAGGTTGGAGGTTCGTTCTCCAGGCTCCCCTGATAGCGTCCCTGGGAGCTAAGACTCTCAGGGAACCCGATATCATCCTGTCCTTTGTGAGTGCTGGACCCGCTCCTTCCTTTGCAGCTTCAGAGCTCAGGGGTGACCATTCCCCAGTGTTGTTAGCCCAGTGTTGCCCTATATCTAGTGGGTTTCCAGAAAGCCTGCCCACTGTAATGCATATTCCGTTGTAAACAGTCCCTTAATTAATAGGCCCTCATTAATATGTGAGATGAGAGTGGTTGGGATGCAGAGTTGTGGCAAGGAGTTAAAATCCTTGGGAAAAGAGGGTGATAATCAGTAAAGGCTTCACATAGGAGTGGGCATTTGAGTTGGGTTTTGAAGACTCGATAGGAGGTATCCAGGTAGCTGTTATTTTGAGGAGGGACACACCTGAACAAAAGTAAAAGGGGATGAAAAGACACTGGATTTGGCGGGAATAATAATTAAAACTTCAATGATGCTGGCTTTTCTTCAAAATCATCCTCCGCTCATGCCTCTGGAAATGATCATCTTAGAAGATGCAGGGGCAAACCGTGGTCACAAATTCTTCAGGATTTAGTGACAAGAATGCGGCCAATGAGGCTTGCTCAGAGATTGCAAGCAAATAGACTATGGGCCGGTTCAGCCACTTGAAGAGTTCTAATGCACTCACAGAGATCTTCAGGAAAATTCAAGCTAACACTTACCATGGAAATATTTTACTTTAAATCCTGGCTTCTCTTAAAAAGAGAGAGAGACCATCTGGCAGCGCCACTCCTGCCTTCCCATCTGGCAGAAACAGTTGGGGCTGGGAGGCTGCCTCCCCAAGGCTCGGCACGGGGCCGGAAGTTTGCCACAGTCCCCACCGCTCCCTATTGCCTCCCAAAGAGGCGTTCTCCACTTTGTCCACCAAGCTCTATACAAATGGTCCACTGAGCTCTGCAAAAACACACTGGTGACCCTGGCTGCAAAGAGTCCAACCCCACGTGTAAAATCCTCTGCCCTCCCTTTCCCCTCTGCCCTTGCCTTCGTGAAACAAGGAACCTTCCAGCGCTCTGACCTGTCTTCCTCCAGGACCCCCCGTCTGGGAGAGGCTGGAGAGTGTTTTCGCCTCACTGTCTTTGCACAACATGTATACAGCCTTGTTTCTAAGTGGTGGAGGTAGGTTTGATCTGCCACTTATGATCAGCACTGGTGGGATTTTAAAAGGCTGCTCATTCTTTGATATATGATGCCAGCCCCAGAAGGACTCTGACAGCTCTGAAATCGGCCCCGTCATTTTATAGAGGGGAAACAGGCAGAGACAGTGGTAGGATTCACACAGGGGAGTGAGGAAGAGAGAGGAACCGGCGACTGACGGCTTTCTACTAGACACTTTGGAGCGGGTGCCTATATTCCTCTTACAGTCAGTCAGATGCGTGTTAACGCCATTTTACAAATGAAGGTTTAGATGCTTGGAGCAAGGGAGTGGGATGTCGGAGGCCACATGGCCAAGAAATGGGAACAGTTCTGAACTCGGGAACTCCAGGGTCAAACGGGCACAGGTGCAAGTATCAACTCTACACCCTGACAAGAGGAGCTGAGTCACCCACTGGCTGGTTCCACAGGAGCCGTCCCCCTTTCGAGGCTCAGAGTGAAGTGGTCCCGAGCCCTAGAAGGTTACCGTTGCGGGCAGCCCTCCTCCCCGCTGTAGGGGAGACGCTCTAGCAGGACTTTGGAGCCGGGCACACACACAGGTTCACACAACCATCCCTGTCTTTACTGGCTCTGCACCCTTGGCCAAAACCCATCCCCTCTCTGAGCTTTAGGGTCCTAATCGCGAAAGCAAGAGCATTACCTCCCTCACTCGACAGTTCAAAAGTTGAATGCAAGAGTGTTGTAAAAGTGCCATGTAAATTGTGGGCCCTGCTTGAAAGGTCTGGTCCTGTTTTGGGGGTTCTTAAGACCATCCACACTCCCAGTGATTCGCTGGATGCCCTCACGGGACCTCACTGTCCCCATGGCTAATGTCCAACAGGGACCCAGGATGTGTGGGCATCTCAGTACGGGGAGGAGGCCCGCGAGGAATCCCTGCCCAGGCCCTATGCTCTCTCCCTCCTGGGGGCGAGGGGTCACACAGGGTGCTCTCTCCCTCCAGCAGCAAAAACGCAACCACACATTTGTAATACAGAGTAGCCTGTTTGAGACTCACAGCTGAAGTCGTTTATTGGGGGCTAGCCACGTAGATTTCTCTGCCAGGAATTATCCAAACTTCCAGGCTTCTAGAAGGAAAGCAACCATAAATCACACCGTATGAACAATCCAGACCTGGAAGACCAACCTTACCAAGTTGAAGCATTCTGAAAGTCAAGTTCCCAGACGCCAGCTTGGAGACCAACCCGACACACAGACCTTTCTAAAGGCCTGTTAACTCTTTTCCGGCAGAGACCCTGTTTCATTTGATGAATCCTTATGGAGCTTCCATTAAGTTTCTGGGACAATGAGGCTGTGTGTGTCCTGGGGAATCAAAGGCACTGATCTCAAGGGATTGGCAGTGTGGGTAGTGAGAGGCAAAAAGGGGGAAAACCACGACAAAACAGAAGATAATGCTGATACAGGCCTGTGCAGGACACCAGTTGCCTTGGTCTACCGCCATCCCATCCTTGCTTCCTGAGGTAACAGCACCTTCTCTTTCTTTTGGACAACTTCCTCCCTCCAACCACACCCCTCTTGCCCTGGCTCTTCTCGGGTGAGGCTGCCAATCACAGATGCCACATACTTGCGGCCAATCTCAACTGCTGCTCACGAATTTAAAGTCTGATCAGAGTCATGCAGAGATAGAAAGTTGCTGGGACTGTGTCACACAGGGCAAGGCCTTAAGAGAGGCCACCCTCCAACTCCTGCTTTTAGGATCCCTGAGATCTGTCTGCATGACCCAGGACCTTCCTGTAACCCCTTGTCTTAGTTCAAATGAGCCAGGGCTGATGTCTGTCTGTTTGTTTTCAGGGCTGGTCTTTGATGGGTGGGAGAAATATCATGTCGGAGAAGGACAGTGAGGAGTGACCGATAGCAAGGACAGCTATGTCCCAACAGAGTGTGGGGAGGAGGTGGAAATCAAGCTACAATCACCGAGAGGGGCAGGGAACATGCTCCAGGCACAAGAAGCCAGGGTGAGTCTGAGGACCTGGAAAGTCCAGGGTCTGCAGCATTGCACAGAAGGCAATAGGAGGAGACGGATTTGAAGACATCCCACCCCTGTGGGTGAGCCAACCTCTGAGCCTTGCAGGCCGTGGGCGGAAGTTCGCAGTACATCTTGTGGGAAACTATGGAGAGATGTATACTTTGGAAAGATCATCTGATGGCAGGGTGAAGGGTGATCAGTCACTTCATCTCACAGAACTTTCGGGCTCACACTTTCTTCCCACCTTTATCCCATTCCAGAACGAGGTAGGGCAGGATTTATCTCCGCTTTCTAGATGGGAAGGTGAAGACCTGGGTGGTGGGAGAGTGGTGTGCACCCTGCCAAAGCTGAACCTCAGATCCGTGACTCCTGGCTCTCATTTGGAAGAGTGAGTCAGCTGCAGTGGGTGAACCAGGGTCTCTCTAGGTCTTAAACGCCAATGATACAAAGACCAGCCAAAGAGCAAACTGGGGCCTGGAGTAAGGATGGTGGTAAACCGGTGGCCCGGGGGAGGTGTGGCCTGACCTATGACTTCTCAAGAGAAGGTGGAAGTTGGGGTTTTATGTGAAACATCTTTTTACTTCACTGTGCAGCATAGGGGATCTCAGTTCTAACCAGGGGAACCAGGGGTAGAGCCCATGCTCTTTGCAGTGGAAGTATGGAGTGCTAACCACTGGACCACCAGGGTATTCCTGAAACGTCCTTAGTTTTGAAGCACTGTGCTGGCCAGACCAAAACATTTTACCCTGAAGGTCACAAGTCTTCAGTCCCATCCCTATATTAAATTTCCACCAAGTTCCTAAATAGGATTGCCAGATTTAGCAAATAAAAGATGCCAGGTCAATTTTAATTTCAGATAAACAGTGCAATCTTTTCTAGTGTAAGTATATCCTAAATATTGGATGGGATATACTTATGCTAAAAATTGTGGCTTTTTAAAAAAATTCGGAAATTCAAATCTAGCTGGAATTAGGGTGAGGACTCCGGGTTAGGTGAGGGTTAGGGTTAAGGAGAGAGTGTGGTTAGTAACATTATCCCCCAGATGACCCAACACGGGGGAAGTAAACTGGCTCCGCAGCTCATCCTGGCTCAGCTGGCTCGTCTGGGGCCCAGGCTAATTGTGCATCTCCGTCAGTAACCCTTGGTGCTCAGCCCACACTTGCCCTGGAGACCGTCTCTCACTGCCCTTGATGACGGGGACCCTCGGAGTCTCCTCTGGAGCAGCTGGAACAGCCCTGCCCCGCGACCCCCACTCCCAGACTCCACAGCGCGTGCCGACGCGGTGGGTATCATCTGTCTCCTGATCCGATGGGAAGAGAGGAAATCCTCCTGCCCCTCTCAAAGCTGGGGGCTCCGGTTCTCCGGAGCCAAGTAGCGATTCCGGAGCAGTCTCTCTGGGATCCAGCACCCCCAGGCCGTGGACGAGACGATACCGTGTCATCTACCCGGGGTGCCTGCTTCGGGAGTGTGCAGACAGCTGAATGCGACCTTTTCTTCCTCTGCCCTCCAGGTACATACACAGCCCTGGCGGCACAGAGTATTTTGTGGATGACTGCGTGATTGGGGTGTCCTGTTTCATGCTTCTAAAGGTCCTCCACGAATGCCCCAGATGCCCGGCCAGTGAATGGCCTCACTGTCTAGGCAGAGATGAGCCGGTAGTGGGTGGTGACTCCTCCATTCAATTCCCTTCCTTTGCCAGTCTGGGAGGCTTGGTTATCACCTGTTCTCCCTACACCTCCAGGGAGAAACTCAAATGCCCCTTTGCACTCAGGAAAAATAAGACCAGAACTTCTGTTTCTTTTGTTATCGGGCATCTGTGTGCTTCTTCCCCCATCCCCTCATGCCCCAGGCCTGCTTCGAGTCTGCTGCTTTTCTCCCTGAACTGTTTCGCCAGCCCCTAACGCACCTTCCTGATGCTCTCCCAGACTTGTCCTCAGATGGGCCTCTTCACAGACCCTGAGGGGGGAGGAAGCAACTTGTCCCTAAACCCCATTTATAGTCAGCAGCCAAGCCAAGCTCAAACTCAGGCTCAGCTGACCCCAGAGCCTCTAGGGCTCTCGGGCTCCAGTGGAGTCCAGCAGAAACCATCGGCTTATCCACACACCAGCTCCCAGAACCACGATTTAATTACAGCACCAAGGCCAAGGGCTTTGAACGTCCCGAGCTAGGAATTTAGAACACAGGGAGAGGGATTTTCTGTGCCTCGTTTTTCCCTTCAAGGATTGTTCCCGGAGACACATCAAACCCCCAGCCCCTTTCATCCTCCTTTTGCTTTTCCAGCTCTTTAGCTGTGAGCTGTGTTTTTTTCCCTCCCCTCTTCCAGATAATTATTTACACAGAAGGAGAATAATTAGCAGCCCAGGAAATGCCTCTTTGTTCTCAGCCCGCTGCCCCTGCCTGCCTCTCTTTTCTGAAGTGGGGCCGCTTGGAAGAGGGACATCAAAGCGGCCAGGAGGCTTCGCGCTGAGAGGGATTTGCTTTGTCTGAGAGGCGAAGACAGACCATCTCAGCTTGTTCATCTCTGCCCCCTGACTGCTGCCGTTTCTCTGGGCCTGAGGATCCTCCAAGGGACCCTGGAGAGGTTAGAACGGCTGATGGCTTCCCGTCCTGGGGTGTTTCCCTTCTTGGTTTCCATCTCTTTCGCTTGACCACAAAGGGTATGTTCTGCCCTCTCAGAAAATGGTAAAACTGAAAGATAATGGTCTGGACAGGACAAGCTCATGTGCTTCTTGGGTCAGCAGGCTGCAAGCTGAGCGGGGCAAAGAAGTGTAAGATGATGAGGCGGGTGGGACCTGTGGTAACGTAGACGTGCCCCTCTTAAAATCCGTCTACCGTTGCTGTGTGGCAACGAGGGGGTTGGTGTGGACTGACTCCCGATTTTTCTAGAGAAGCTGGATATTTGAGTTTGTATGAAATTAAATTATGAAATACTGTGGAGGCCAAATGAAACACCGAAAGAAGGGTTGTGTCTAGCCCACAACCTCCAATTTGCGATGTCCGATCTGTTCCAACCCCAGGCTGTTCCGAACTGAGGCTCAGACAGTAGTAGTGACTGGTCCAAAAGTCATACAAAAGGGATGAAGATGCAGCCAGGACTGGCATCCAAGCCTTCAAGTACACGCTGGCCCTTTCCAGGACCCAGGGACTGCAGCCCCCAGGCTCCTCTGTGGGTGGGATTTCCCAGGCAAGGAGACTGGAGCAGGCTGTGGTTCCCTCTTCCAGGGGACCTTCCCGACCCAGGATCGCACCTGTGTCTCCAGTGGCTTCCTCACTGGCAAGCGGATTCGTTACCACTGCGCCACCCGGGGAGCCCTGCAGAGTAGGTACCAGCTGTCAACAGTATCAGCGGCCCCCAACCTTTTTACCACCAGGGACCAATTTCATGAAAGACAGTTTTTCTTATGGACTGGGGGTGGGAGGGATGGTTTCAGGATGATTCAAGCGCATTACGTTTATTGGGTACCTTATTTCTAATCTAATGCTCACTGGACAGGAGGCACTGGTCTGGGTCCTGGAGGTTGGGGACCCCAGAACTAGATGCTTAATGACAGAGTTAGTTAGCGCTGAACGCCTCTGATGCTTTAGCGCTATGCTGGATGTTACGGGTCTAAGATATACTCATCAACACCCTTCTAGTTGTAAATGACCGGTACCCAAGTCTAACTAGTTTAAACAACTAAATGTCCTGGTTGCTACGCATAAAGGTGGGTGATCTTCAGGTGTGTCTGTATCTAGACATTCACACTAATTGCCCGTTGATTTTGCTTTCCCAACATTCTCTTTTTCTCACTTCTGCTCTCCTGAAGCCAAAGTACTGTCTTCATTCCTAAATGCAAGCAAGATGGTAAAATTGGCTGCAGACAGCTGGAAGTTTGCCATTTCCAGCTAAAGACCCCAGTAGGCAAAAGAGCTCCCTGTCCCAAGACTGGGGCAAACATCCCAGGGCTGACTCACTGGACCAACCAAGGTCATCACTCATCCCTAAACCCATCTTTTTGGCCAAGAGAAAGAAATACTCTGATTGGCCACGTCTGGGTCACGTGACCACACTCAGCACTTGAGTGGAGCTGGTCTGCGTTTTACGTTTTTAGGTCTCTGACTCACTTTGAGTTAGTTGTTGCACGTGGTCTTAGGTGAAGGTCTAGTTTCATTCTCTCGCATGTGAATACCCAATTTTATCAGCACTGTGTGTGTGAAGTCGCTCTGTCGTGTCCGACTCTTTGTGACCCCGTGGACTGTAGCCCACCAGGCTCCTCGGCCCATGGGATTCTCCAAGCAAGAATACTGGAGTGGGTTGCCGTTTCCTTCTCCAGGGGATCTTCCCGACCCAGGGATCGAACCCAGGTCTCCTGCATCGGAGGCAAATGCTTTAAACTCTGAGCCACCAGGGAAGCCCTATTTCTTGAAAAATACTGCAGTTTCCTACTGAATGGTCTTGGCCTCCATACTGGAAGCCACTGAACCATAAATGTCAGGGTATACCTCTGGACTCTCTTCTATTCCATTGGTCTCTCTGTCATTGACCCGCTAACACACTATGTTGATTAATATAGATTTGTCGTAAGATTTGAAACCAGGAAGTATGAATCCTGGAGCTTTGTTCTTTTACAGGATTGTTTCAGCTACTTGTGGTCCTTTTGAGATTCCATATAAATTTTAATATGAGTTTTTCTTTTTGTGCAAAAAACACCAGTGGGATTTTGATAAAGACTGCAGTAACACTGTAGATGGCTTTGAGTAGTGCTGACACCTTAGCAAAATCAAGATTTAAAAATGCGTTTCATATGTATGCACACAGATATATGTGTGTGTGTGTGTGTGTGTGTTTACATGTTTGAATGTCTGTGTGTTTGCACTTGATCCATTCTAAAAGAATATGAAGTGGCTCCAAATCTGAGACATTCCTGGCCCACAGTAAGACATTAGCAGCTACGTGGCTGAATGGCGGGCGGTGAACAGCACTGACTGAGCAGAGAACTTGTGACTCGCTGTAACGTTTAGTAGCTGATGTTTCTTGGATCAGCCGGTGAGTAAGCTGTTTGTGCTGATTTAATTATCTAATCTTAATGCTCCACTAAAGTGAAAAAGGACCTGGGTTCAATCCCTGGGTTAGGAAGTTCCCCTGGAGAAGGAAATGGCAACCCACTCCAGTATTCTCACCTGGAGAATTCCAGGGACACAGAAGCCTGGTGGGCTACAGTCCATGGGGTCACAAACAGTCAAACATGACTGAGTGACTTTTCACTTTCACTTTCACTGGGGGCTCAGATGGTAAAGAACCTGCCTGTCAGTGCAGGAGACCCAGGTTCGATCCCTGGGCCCGGAAGATCCCCTAGAGTAAGCAATAGCAACCCACTCCAGTATTCTTGCCCGAGAAATCCCAGGAACAGAGGAGCCTGGCGGGCTACAGTCCATAGGGTTGCAAAGAGTCAGACCCGGCTGAGCATCCAACACTTTCACTTGTTTGTCTTAATGGTTTGTTTATTCATCCAATCATTGTGTTATTTCCTAATGTGAGTATTTACAATGTGCTCAACCATTTACTACTGCTGAGGAATTGAAGCGATGGCCAGGACACGCACAGTTTCTCCTGGAGCTTATGACTGAGCTGGGGAGAAAGACATTAAAGGAAGGATAATTAATGCTTTAGCTAATAATTAATGATGGCATTAAGTTCTGTTTACTCATCTCAGTGGAGTTGGTTGAGTTGCTTAAGAATGATAAAATTTACTCAGGTCCATTGTGATATCAAGGATAATCTTCAAAAGACTTTACTGTCCTTAAAAAAAAATTATTCGATTTGCTAAGATGCCCTAAGAAGCTAGAAGCCACTGAATCCAGACAGGAATGATTGGGGAAAAGCCTAAATTGCAGTCACACTGTTCTCAGTCTCAGACCCTTTGTGGTTGGAGTTGGCATCTACAGTCCCACTGGTAGCAACTGGAAAGGCTGGAGGTGGGAAGAAAATGCAAATACTGTAGCAAAATGATGTCACCACTGGGGGAAATTTACACCTTGGGGTAAGGACTGAGGCAGAGTCACCGTATGCACTGCCTGGGAGCATGGGAAAGGAGAGTCCCACCCTGGCCACAGATGGGAGCAGCCAGCACCGCCTGCAGGGTGGTGTGTGAAGAGAACTGGACCAGGGCCGGAGAGCCCGCATCGAGGCCTGCCTGCCTCCCTCCGGCCTTGTGATCTTGGGCAGGTCACTTCATATTTTTGGCTCCCTCAGTCATGTCTGCAAAGCGAAATGCCGCATCCTTGCCAGCTCAGAGGGCGGCCGGCGTCACCAGCCAGAGTGAGTGTGGAAGCTCCCGTCCACGCGCGTGGTGCTGCGCGTGGTGGTATCTCCACAGTGCTCTTCACACCTCGGATCTCCCCCACTGCTGCCGCTTGTCTACACCTGAATCCTTGGCACTTCTGCCATTCCACGTGAGTACTTTCCAAATTAGAGCCACCACTCAGATGGGAGGCCTCGGTCTCTTCTATTCATCTGAATATCACTCAAGTCAACATATGTTGTTTTCTAGCTGCCCCAAGGAAATTAATTATTCCAGAATCAATGATCTGGAATCAATGATCTTTGGTGTCAGAACACTGTAACTGCAGAGAATGTAGACAGAGCAAACAGAGAATCATGGCATAACCGTAGGGAAGGCCCAGGGCTGGGTCACCGTTTCCCCAAGAGCCTACCAAGTGGGTTTGCACGTGACGAGTCCCCAGGAAGCTGAGACTGACCTGACAAATCACGCTCGGAGGCTATTCACTGGGCTCCCGTCTCGTTCCATCTGTCAGCTCCATATTCAGCTACTTACCTCCACACAACCTGCCTCTCTTTGGGGACCCTAGAATGGGCAGACCAGAACACCAGCCTTGGAGCTGAATCTTGGGGACAGAACTCTGAGGAGTCAGGGCCAGCAGGGGGATTCTGACCAAAGGTGGCACAGTACCTAAATTGAACCAGAGGAGGCTAGGTTGTCTTCATCAATAAGTCAGATGCATTCCATTTGTGAGAGAGGAAAAAGTGAACTCAAACGAGCTTAATCAAAAATGCAATTTAAAAAGGGATGATGGAGTTCATTAACTCATCTAATTAAGAGGTCAGAGGAGTGGAACACACTTTGGACCTGACTGAGCACAGAGGTTCAGGAAGTCTTTTCAGGGCTCTGCTCTCCATCTCTCGGTTCTGCTGTCTTTTGTGGCTTGGGTTTCTAATCAAGTAGGTTCTCTCCACCTGACAGCCACTTGACTTGCTGGCCTACTAGTAGTATCCTAGCAACTCAACAACCCCAGTGGAAGAAAAAAACAAGTCTTTCCTGAAATTCTTGCCAGTAAGGACCTAGCAATGACTCTGATTGGTCTAGCTCAGACCCCAAATTATCATTCTCAGCAAGCCCTGCAAACAGGATGGGTTACATTCCCAATCTTACTGGTGGAGATGGTGGCAAGGGTGTCCATCCCCCCACACCAGATGGAAAAGGTCTCTGGGGAGATGTAGCCATTACCCAAAGAAGGCGGGTGGGCGGAGGATGGAACTCACACAGACCAAAATGAGAGAATTTTATAATATCAAGTAATACTTCATGGAGCCCAAGTCCTGTAAGGCCATCCACACAGAAAGAAGAGCTCCATGTCTGAATTAGCTTTGAAAACACTACAGGCTCGACTGCTTTGTATTTTAAAAGTTCTGAGACATCCTGCAGTAAAGAAATCTCTTTAAAAATCAGCATTTCCTAAAATGTTTGACCATGGATTTTTTTTTTTTTTTTTGATGTGGACCATTTTTGAAGTCTATTGCATTTGTTAAAATATTGCTTCTGTTTTATGTTTTTCTTTTTGGCCATGAGCATGGGGGATCTGAGCTCCTCAACCAGGGATTAAACCCACAACCCCCTCACTCTGCATGGGAAGAACTTTTAACCCCTGGACCGTCAGGGAAGTTCCCTATGGATTAATTTTTTTCAGAATCAATTTTAAAATCTAAAAAACCACCCCAAACAAAACAGATGGGCTAGAGAGGGCTAAGAGTCAAATGCCAAGAACTCCATGGCCAAACAATCTGCAGTTGATGTTAATTGGACTGAGAGGCTGGAGCTGGGCAGAGGTGAGTTAAGACCGTGAATGATGCAGGAGCAAGCTAAGAGCCTCAGAGGGATGGCCCTTCCTGGATGACGGGGTGTACCTTTTGTGGCTAGAAAAGTCAGAAACTGGGAACTCTAACTTCCACGCATTCGAGGGTCTGTCTCACTGTGGGCAGGACAGTGGTACTGGAGGATGGGGAAGGGCACTTACCTGGGGAGGCGAGGGCAGCCCGGCGTCCTAGCCAGGGCTCCCTGGCTGATGCGGCGTCTGCTCCCAACACGTGGCAGAACAGAAGCCCCGAGAATTCAGAGCCAAACTCTAACAGCTCAACCAAGTAGAAAACCTAAGGCCGTGTTTCTCCGAACTTTCAGGCTCCAGCCTGGGATTCAGTGTCAGGATCGAACAAGGAAAACATAGGCAGTGCGTGGATGCAGAATAGGGAATTCAGGACAGGGAGCTAGTTATCCACCGGACATGAGGGCTGACACCCGAGGGGGGGAGGGACCCAGGGAGGAATCCGCCCGGAAGGCCCTGCCTGCTCTTGGCTGGAGGTAAAGGAGGAAGGCAGTGTTACCCAGGCCTGAGGCCCCCCAGCAGAAGCTGGCACCGCAGGGGGTGAGTTCACCAGAATCTGAGGTCAGAACAGGGGCCACACTAGGCACTGTGCTGAGGCTGATCAGTGGGTGTGTGTGCGCGCACGCATATGAGATTAACCCTCTTCTTCCTCTCTAGTCTCTGGCCTGAACCAGCCAGCGCTGGACCCAGACAGAAGCCAGTGAGTGGCCTACAAGCCTCAGGTGCACTGACAGGAGTCCGCTCCTTTGGCAATTCCTTGAGCAGGAAAAAACAGGCGAGAGAGGTCCTGGACTGGCACAGACTCTCAGCTTCAATACAAGATTCTGTGGCTTCCCAGAGGTCCCCCTGGATCAGGGATCAGCAAACTTTTCCTGTGAAGGGAGTCAATATTTCAGGTTCTGCAGGCCATTCAGTCTCTGTGGCAATGAGCCAACTTTGCTATTGTTTTGTGAAGTAGCCACAGACCAAAGTTGTATACAAACAAAATTTCTGGGTTCTCTTAAATCCCCTGGAGGAGGGCATGGTGAGCCACTCCAGTATTCTTGCCTGGAGAATCTCATGAACAGAGGAGTCTGGCGGGCCACATTCCGGGATCGCAGAGTCAGACATGACTGAGCGACTAACACACAATAAAACTTTATTTGCACGAACAACAAGGGGTCAGATTTGGCCCACCTGGACGTAGGGGCCTGGCCATGTAGGCGAGGCAGTCACCATCTTCGCACCTGACACCCAGGAGGTGAACTCTTAGCTTCTCTCCACAGAAACAACATCCTGGGCTGTACAGATGGCAAAGCTCATTTAAAAATATATAAAAATATGCTTGAAATCGTTCCCCCAGATTCTGATGTGCAAAACCTTTCCCAGGCTGTCAAAAGAATCTACTCTACCGTCAACACGTGTCAGATGCTCCAAGACCTGTAACCTGGACCTGCCGCCACCTCCAACCTTCTCTAGGACAACAGGCAATTTCTTCTTCTGAGAGCTCCCGGCATGGGGGGAAGCTTGAACAACAGGGGGTTGATTTTGAATCGAACAGAATGAATCACCAGGCAGGGGCTGCTCTCTCATTGGTTTGAAGAGGCTGATTCTGTCTTTGGAATTGTGAGAATAATTTTCCAAGATGCCCTCTGGGGGCTTAGGGGTGGATTTAGGCAGGTGGTGGTGATGTAGTCAAAGAAGAATGGGTCCGGAATGGTGCAGACAGCAGCAGCTGCTGAGCCCCGAGGGGTGGACGCTGGTCTCTTCCCCAAGCTCCAAGGGCAGACAATTCCTGAGCTCCTCTTGCCTGGGAGAGGGGCTTGACACATCCATGACAAAGAATCCCTTCCTGGAAGACACAGATCTTTAGAAAGCCCTCATGTTTTGGCATCTCAAATGAAATGGTGTGGTTCATTTCGCACATTTCTGCCCTCCTCCTCTGATCTGGTCACCCCTTCATTAACGCCCCCCACCACCCGTCACCCCAGCAGCCATGGCCCTCGGCCAGGTAGAGTACAACCTGTATGACACAGTCTTATTTGGCTGAAAGAATCTTGACCCCCGAAATTGTTGACCACATGGCATTCACGCTCAGGAAATGTCCTTGTCCAGGGCTACTTCAGAGAGGTCCCAAAGATACTGTGAAGGTCAGTGTCCCAGGACCCTTCTCTGGATTCTATCACCTTCCCTGCTAAATGACCACCACGTAAAGCAGGAGGAAAGGAAGAGGCCTGTTGCCTGGAGACCCTGAATGTATACGCTGCCGCAGCGCAGAATCAGCTTTCTCGTCGGGCTTTCAATCCCTTGTCCTCAGCTTCAGGCACCCACAGGCTGACCTCAGGTGGCTGCTGCCTCGTTCTGACGGGCCCGTCAGCGAACCATGCCCCCCATCTACATCCAGTCCCCACCTGGAGGTTCCCCCCCCCGCTCCCCTCTAGGTTTGTCACGACCTCTGAGCACACTGTGGACATCAGCTTGGAACACTGCTTATCTGTCTCCAAAGTTCACCAGAACTGAATCTGGTCTTTCCCAGTATTTTGAAAGACAGGACTTTAGGCTGATAAGATTTTCTGAAAGTGATGACATTTTTGAGAGCAGACACTCCTTTTGTACTTGTTTTGGTTTGACTGGAAGGCCTTGAACAGCGTGTGTGTGCACAGTCACGCCCAACTCTTTGTGACCCTGTGGACTGTAGCCCACCAGGCTTCCCTGTCCATGAAATTTTCCAGGCAAGAATACTGGACTGGGTTGCCATTTTGACAATAGTAAATAGGGCTCATCTCATTTTCTCAGATCCAGTTGATTGAGAGGGCCTGCCTCTAGCCACATCCAGACTCAGCAGGAAAGAGTTCCATCATTGATTAGTAATGTCTGCAGCAGACACAGGTCTGAGGGTGAAGACATACGTGCTGCTTGTATGCCGTCCTATGGCAGGTGTTCAACCGGTGCTTGCTGATGCTGAGTGGAATAGAAAGAGCTCAGGACTGAGTTAGAAAGGATAGCATTTAAAACGGCAATGCTGCTAACTAGCTGGGTTGGGCTTCCCTGGTGGCTCAGCGGGTAAAGAATCCCCCTGCAAAGCAAGAAACCACTCGCGATGCAGGAGACCTGAGTCCAGTCCCTCCAGAGGAGAAAATGGCAAGCCACTCTGGTTTCTTGCCTGGGAAATCCCGTGGGCAGAGGAGCCTGGCGGGCTACAGTCCATGGGGTTGCAAGAGTCAGACAGGACTTAGTGACTAAACCACCACCATCATACCCAACAAACTCCTAATCCTCTCTGGGCCTCCACTGCCTCAACTATTAAGGGAAAAGTTGAGATCCAAACAAAAATGTTTACCCTGGAACCTCCAGTCTTGCAGAAGCTTATGAAGAAACTAATGAATAGCCCCCAAATGACTGTCCATGTTGCAAAAAGACTCACGAAAATGCTGCAACATATAATGGTTATGAGTGACTTTACAGTCAGATCAACCCAAGTTCTATAGCATATTAAAAAGCAGAGACATCACTTTGCTGACATAGGTCTGTATAGTCAAAGCTATGGTTTTTCTAGTAGTCATGTATAGATGTGAGAGTTGGACCACAAAGAAGGCTAAGTGCCGAAGAACTGATGCTTTTGAACTGTGGTGCTGGAGGAGACTCTTGAGAGTCCCTTGCACAGCAAGGAGATCCAACCAGTCAATCCTAAAGGAAATCAGTTCTGAATATTCATTAAAAGGACTGATGCTGATGCTGAAGCTCCAATACTTTGACCATCTGATGCAAAGAGCTGACTCACTGGAAAAGACCCTGACTCTGGGAAAGACTGAAGGCAGAAGGAGATGGGGGTGGCAGAGGATGACATGGTTAGATAGTGTCAATGACTCAATGCACGTGGATTTGAGCAAACTTGGGGGGATGGTGAAGGACAGAGGAGCTTGGTGTGCTGCAGCCCATGGGGTCCCAAAGAGTCAGACAGGACTTTGCGACAATCAACAGCCCAAGTTTGGATCCTTATGGCTGTTGCAGAATTCCTTAGTTTGCACAGTTCTTCAGCTGTGAGGATCACTCCCACAGTCTCCTCGACTGTGAAATGACCACTCGTGACCATCTCGTAAAAATGACCAGACCTTGGCAGGGCCCCAAGAGGCACCTAAGAAGTCTTGTCATTATTGGTTTTGTTACTGTGTTAGACGGGGTAGACCACTTCTTTTTAGAAGCATCCTGTTGACTGACTGATCGTTAGTTGCATAGACCGGCAGGTATTCTGCGGGGAAACACACCCTTTTCCTGAAGATCAGAGCAGTTTCGTTTCCTGGCTGGATCCTTTAGAACATGAGGCCCAGGGGAAGTGGGGTGGGGGTGGGGGACATATCAAAGAACCCTCTGATGTGGAAAAGGCCAGGAACCCCAGGGATGGTTGTCTTCTACAGCTCTTTCTTCTGCTGAATGTCTGGGCTCCTCTAAATGCCAGCCTCGTGTCTCTACAGCGCTCGGCATGCAGGCGGCTCTCCCAGTGGGAGGCGATGCCGTTCTGCGATTTTCCTGCACTATTCTGTGAGTTGGTGTTCAGTCCGAGTCCCCTGTTGGGCCAATTATCGACTTAAAGTGTTGTTAGGAAAAGGCAAGCACATTCATTATGTGGCGGTGAGCACTCGGGCTCTGTGATTTTCTATTTATGTGTTTGAAAAAGCCATTCTTTCTTGGTCTCTCTGTGTGTGCGTGTCACCAGAAGGCCTCCACACCTCAGATTCTTCCCTGGTAGCTGCCGATCTTCTCTGCCCCCGCCCGTCTGTCACCCTGGGCTGCTCGGTGGGGACAGAATAGGTCAGGAAACACGGGCCACAAAGAGCTGAGCAGGGATGGGAGCTGCAGGGAGCAGAGATGTTAAGTACTCGGGGGATGAAGAAAATAGAGGCAGGAGTTGACTTATCTGGTCCAGCATTCTTGTGACACAAATAGAGATGAGATCGCGTGATGCCAGGAAGAGTGAAGGTGTTAGCCATGTCCGACTTGTTGCGACCCCATAGACTGCAGCCCACCAGGCTCCTCTGTCCATGGGAGTCTGCAGGAGAGAATACTGGAGTGGGGAGCCATTCCCTTCTCGGGGGGATCTTCCCAATCCAGGGACTGAACCTGGGTCTCCTGCCTTGGCAGACGGATTCTTTACCATCTGAGCCACCAGGGATGCCGTAACTTAATGGAGTAAATTCCACAAAGACACTTGAAACCGTGAAAACACCCAACACTCTCTTGGTATGAAAGACAAGACTGGGAGTGAGGAGACCTGGGTTCTAGTCTGACCTTGAATACGGAAGCAGATCTTTCTGGCTCCCAGCCCTTCCTTCTGTGAAATTTCTGACATCATCATGTTTCCATCCAGCCCCTACAATGCATGGATTTATGACTCCATGAACCAAAAGCCTGTGGATTCACTGAGTTCTTTGGTAGATCCCTACTTCGGTTTCACAGAGTCTCCATATTTTGCAGCAGACTCTCTACTGACTTCAGAGGCGGGTTCCCAGATCTGGATACACCGTGGAACCATCTGTATCCATCAGAGCACAGAACTCAAATCTCCAGGGAGCTAGAGTACTATCTACTCATCTGATCAATCATTTTCATCCTGTGATAAGTACTTTAATGCAAGGCATGCATACGCAGGCACTTTTTACTAATCCAAGTCTGCCGTCAATCTGGGAACAGATGAACCCTTTCACTTTACTTTGCCTAAGCAAGCAACATGAGCTCATCTCAGGCATAGGGCTAGCTCCTCTGGTAGGGTGGGATCTTTTCTGCATCTTCAAGCCAGCCTGACATCCGCTTGCTTCTCCAGCCCAGCTACAAGGAGGCGTACACGTTTTCCCAAAGTGATGCTCCTGATGGCGTTTTCTTTATTTGCTCCCACCTCAAAAAAAAAAAAAAAAGCTTGCTCCATGCAACAGGCACAGGGTTCTATAGGCAACCTTAGGGAGTCTAGAGTTCTTCATTAGCTGAAAGATTACAATGGAGTTCCTCCATCTCCCCCGCAGCCTCCTTGCAGCCTCCTGACAAACAGAAAGAAAAAGAGTTGCAAACTGATTTGATCTCCTTTTGCCAACATGATGGCAACGATCTCCATGAGAGCTTTCCCCCTTCATCTAAAGGGAGAGATTTTTCCTTTCTTAAAAGAGAAAGCCTCTCCTCACTAGAGTCATCAGCATCTCAGTGTTTACTGAGTTAATATGACAGTGGTCTCCTTAGCAACCTCTGCTCTCACAGGATTAGAGGAGACAAGTCCTTCTTTAATGCTCTGGGTTACAAAACCCCCAGCCTATACCAGAACACGGCTCTCCCCAACAAAGGCAAACAGAATGTAATGAGGTTACAAAAAAAAAGAGAGAGAGAGAGAGTGATACAAGATGGCTTTTCCGCGAGTAGCTTAGCAGGCAGGTCTGTTCTGTTACACATGGGTACACTGTGACTAAGGACCTGGGGCACAGTGGGATGGAGCCTTGTGTCAGCCTCATCCCTAAATGAACTTAGTGTTCTGCAGAGAAAAGAGACTGAGCTTACACAATGCTCAGCCCTTAGCTTCTGACCGAGGCGCAGAGATTGTAAACGAGGGTTCCTAGCGGAGAAGGCAATGGCATCCCACTCCAGTGCTCTTGCCTGGAAAATCTCATGGATGGAGAAGCCTGGTGGGCTGCAGTCCATGGGGTTGCAAAGAGTCAGACATGACTGAGAGACTTCACTTTCACTTTTCACTTTCATGCATTGGAGAAGGAAATGGCAACCCACTCCAGTGTTCTCGCCAGGAGAATCCCAGGGACGGGGAAGCCTGGTGGGCTGCCGTCTATGGGGTCGCACAGAGTCAGACACGACTGAAGCGACTTAGCAGCAGCAGCAGCAGCAGCAGCATAGAGTCTGACATGCACCAGCTCAGGAAGCCTACTGGAGCTGATGAGCTTATGATCCACTAGGCTGTCCACTTTATGAAGATAGGGCACCCATCTGCCCTCTTTGAGACTGATACTTAGTGGCACCTGGCACTAACTGGTGCTCAAAATTTGTGTTACTTAAATGCATCTTCTCTGTGTTATTTCATCATCAGATCCTCAAGATACCAGAGGAACATCATCAGTTTATAGTTTACAGATGAGAAAAATAAGACCCTGAGGTCAAGTCTCTGGACTCAGGTCCCACCGTAAGCAGTAGAGCTGGGCTCTGTCAACTGTGCAGTTGGCTCTGGTGCCCAAGCCTTCACTATGCTGCCTCAACAAAGATGCACTCTCTGTCTGGGCTCTGCAAAGAACAGAGTGTGGCTCAGTGTCTCTCCAGGGCTCTCAGCCCTGTATTGCCTTCCAGCTTGGAAAAAGAGAGTGTGACGTGGATATTCCCCTCAGGGAATTTTAAGCATCCTTATGAAGTGAAGTCACTCAGTCGTGTCCGACTCTTTGCGACCCCATGGACTGTAGCCTATCAGGGTCCTCAGTCCATGGGACTTTCCAGGCAAGAGTACTGGAGTGGGTTGCCATCCTTGGTGCTTTGAAATTTCATAACTCTGCCTGCCCACTCTCTCCTTCACCCCATGGCCCCTTGGAAGTTGTCTCCAGATTTGAAGCTTGAGTGATCCAGTTTCAGCGTGGCTCATTCTAACTCATCAAGGAGAGCTCACTTTCTGTTGCTTCTCTGACTTAGGTTTACCCAAATTCATCACAGGAACAGGGCCTGCGCATCCCTGGCAGGAGATTTTCCGTGAGTAGGGACACCTGCCGCACAGGCAGATTTTCCTGGCAGGGACACCCGAGCGCCCAGGACGCGGGGGGTGGGGTGGACACATAGCTAATTTCATTGAGCCCCAGTAAGGTTCTGATAGCCCCCCTTCTCGAGGCTCGAACTGTAAAGGAGGAGGCAAAAAGGTATTGTCAACATCTGGGTGAGGCAATGTGGTTTATGACGCAGGTTCGCCAGGGAGAGCCCCAGGGAGTGGGCACATCACAGAACTGTCTCTGGGGACTCCCTGCTCTGGGCTGATGCTCATCACTGGCCTGGGGAAGCAGCGGTGAAACCCTCAGAGGCATCCTGGGACCTGCCCCTTTTCTCCACTCCCACAGTCAATCAGGTCTTGATGTCACCTTTCGCCTCGCCTGCTCTCTGAGCTCACCCAGCGTCGTCTCTCACCTGGACGTTTGCAAGAGCATCTCCACTGTCCCAACCCGCTCCTTGTGCCCCTCCCTGATCTAGCTCCTCCTCTGCAGCTCAGTGATTTTCTCAGTTTGAAAATCTACTCAAAACCCTTCAAAGATTTCTCATGTTTTTTTACCATAACGCCAAACCCGTTAGCCTGGCATTCAGAGCCTTCATGAACTCTTCCCTGTCCAAGTCTGTGGTCTCACCTCTTAGCACCTGGACTCAGCCTTTCTAAGCGTCGGTCGACTCCTCACCGCCGCATGGCTGCACATGTGATTTCTATTAACCCCAAGTGCGCTTCTGTCCCTTACGGAGGCAGGAGTCTCTTGTGCCATTGTCCCTGCCGTCCCCGAGGCAGTTCTTCAGCGCTGATGCTTCGCTGTCTCCCCCAGGGAGCTCTCCAGCTCCCCAGGAAAAATCCCAGAAACCCATGATTCTTGGGTTCACTCCCAAGAGACTGAAAGGCACACTGAACAGACTGAGCAGTCTGTCCCCATATTTACACAGAGCACACTAGAGCCAGACGCTGCCCAGGATGCCACAGGAGGTTGGAGCCTGGGCTGCTGATGTGCCACACAGGCGTGCAAATTCCAGTCCTGGCCAACCAAGCCCGGCTGTGGGCAGAACGCGGGGCCACGTGCACCCTGGGTTTCCTTCTCTGTAAAATACGGGCAGCGGTATCACCTAACTTACTGTTTAAAAAGAAAACTATGTAAAAGACTAACGCTGTATCTTGTACAAATTGTGTTTAGTAGGTGGCAGTCGTGGGGAGGAGAGTAACAGAATGTTGGCAGCAATACAGCGCGACCCAAGTAAATCCTGGCTGCCGCGGGCCTGGGGGTAGTCTGGCGTTCAGAGAAGCACAGTCCAGCAACCAAAAAGTACAGATAAGAAATTATTTAGTTTTCTCTCTTAACGAGATACCCAGTTCACAAGTCACAGCATCATGTTTAAAACTCCCTTCCCCAGTTTCTCTCATCCCCCCGCCTGGCAGCTGCCCCAGCGTGACTTCTTGCCGCAAGCCTCAGCTCTCAATCAGACACTCAGCGCCCAGCCTGCCAACGCTCCCTGTTCTCTTTTCGTCTCCGGCTCACTTTTTTTTTTCCTCCTAAATAAATTTTTCCAACCCCACCTCCTGGCTCTCCCCGACTGAGTTCTCCTTCCTTCTGCATAATAAATGTCTGAGGACCAGCGGAGAGAGGGTGAGAATGCTGGGCAAACAATAGCGAAACTGGGACTTGCCTGGTGGGCCAGTGGTTAAGAATCCACCTTGCAGTGGAGGGGACACGGGTTTGCTCCCCGGTCTGGGAATGGAGATCTCACGTGCTGTGGGGGAACGAAGCCCTCACGCCTCAGCCCCTGAGCCTGCGTGCCCCAAAGACCATGCTCCACACCAAGAGAAGCCGTGCACTCTCCCCAGCGAGCAGACCCTGCTGGCAGCATCTCGAGAAAGCCTGTGTGCAGCTACCAAGAACCCATGCGCTGCAGCAAAGGCCCAGGGCAGCCGCAAATGAAAATAAATTAATTTTTAAAAATAGCGAAATTGCCCTTGGTCTGTGAGGGGAGGGAATGAGGCTGATAATGTAAACCCACGCGCCCCATTTTCCTGTTAAACCAGCATCAGGGCAACACAGGACATGACAGACAATGAATGAGTCAACTGCCACCTCTCTCCTTTGTAAGTAGCTGCATCAATGGAGAAATCAATCATTTCTTATTCTTAAGAAGATAATGTGTGAAATGATCAAAACCATCTCAAAATACCCTGCAGCCTTGCTGGAAGGATTCCTATCTCCCAAATGTATGCCTTTAACTTCTAACAAGCCTGCAGTGCAGAAGAAAAGGGCTTAATCCCCGGGTCAGGAAGATCCCCTGGAGAAGGAAATGGCAACCCACTCCAGTATCCTTGCCTGGAAAATCACGTGGACAGAGGAGCTTGATGGGCTGCAGTCCATGGGTTCAAAGAGTCAGGCACGACTGAGCAACTAACAAGCCCGACTCCTGCTCAACCAGCCACAGGGGAGATGGACCTCCAGAACACTGGGAAACCACACCAATTTTAGATTTTACCAAAACCTACTAAAATAGACCCCAAATGCACTTAATCTTTTGATTTAACCTGTAAGTATGTATCCCATAAATGACTGCAAACATATATTCAGAGATATTTTTCAAGGATATTCATTACAGAATTATAGAAGCAAAGACTGGAAAAAAGTATAAATGTTCACCAGGCAGGACTGTCTACAAATTATGGTTGGGTTCATGGAATGACAAAGTCTGAGGGTCCTCTTTATGCTGAGTCAGGACAGTCTCCAAGGCATTAGAATAAAGCAGAGACGTGTCTATTTAATATATCTAGCTGTGTTTTAAAATCACTTTAAAATCTGTATACTTTAGGACTTCCCTTGGTGGTACTGTGGCTAAGAATCTGCCTGCCAATGCAGGTGACGTGGCGTCGATCCCCGGTCTAGGAAGATTCCAGATGCCACGGAGCAGCTGAGCCAGTGCACTGCGGCTGCTGAGCCTGTATACTCTAGCGCCTTTGAGCCTCAGCTACTGAGCCTGTGAGCTGTGTCTCCCACAGCCCGTGTACCTGGAGCCTGTGCTCCGCAGCAGGAGAAGCCACTGCAGAGAGAATTCTGCACACCACAATGACGAGTACCCCCAGCTCGCCACAACAAAAGCAGCAAAGACCCAGTGCAACCAAAAAAAAAAAAAAACCACAATTTTTTTTGTTTGGTGTACTTTACCTTTATGCTTGTCAGTGCATAAAAACATCTCAGGAAAGGTTAACATAGATCACGAGGAGTTTTAACCCCGGGGAATGGGCTCAGGTTGGAAGTAGGGAAGGATACATTTTTTATTGCATATTTTTGGATAGTTACTCTTTTTCCATAGTCAGGTCTTACTTTATAATGAAACATTTTAGGAAGAAAATAGGCTTGGATTCAAACTACATCTCTTCACTCATGAGCTTTATGAATTTGGCAAAACATTTCACCTCTCAGCCCTCTGCATCTTCCCTTTAAGATGGGAATTTTGATCTGTATCTTACCTGCTGTTGGAACTGGTTACCACTATGTACACAAACTACCCAGCATGCATTTGGAAGACAGAAGATGCTGAGTAGATGGGAGTCTTTCTGCTGCGGTCTGTCTCCAAGCCTTGCTAATCACACTAGTCTAGAACCCTGTTTCCGGGCTTCATCTTCACCTCCTTGCACCTGCCCTGAACACTCTCTCCTCAACACAGCTTGTAACTATTTCTGGTAACCTTTCTACCCAAACATCCAAGCTTGGAGGCTACCATGGAGCCCATTAACAGCTGGACCCTCCCAGAGTCCCCTTTATTGCCCATGAGTGCACTTTCTATGAGCCTAGCACTGTTCTAACACTTCATTCATGCGATTACACAGGAGACTAAGGCTCATTATTATTATCCTCGTTTTAGTGACAAGGAAACTCAAGAGGAGGTGCAGTGAGAAACTTGCCAAGAGCTGTAGAGAACCAAAATCCCGTTGTCCCTCTGTCCACTGAATTCATCCTTGCTGTACCCTGTCCAAAGAATTCAGATACAGTAAGACCTGCAGTTCTTCGTTCCATGACCACTCGGTAATAGCTCTCATCCATTCAAACAGGCCTGATGCCTGCAGGAGAAGGAGTAGGAGGGAGCCTCGGGTAGCTTCTCCTGATGAACTGCGCCTGTCTGAGCACTGAGAACTCGCCACGTGCTGAAACTCCCCAGGAGGCTGCCCTGCCTGGTTATGCCGGGTTCTGCCAGGACCCTGGAGCCGCGTGCCCTGCATACTCATGGTGCATAGTGATGACCCACCTCCAGCCTCAGATAACTAGCTCGTACTCCCCACGCTGCCAACCGTATTTCTACAGCGGTTCTGTAGGAGGGACTGTGCATTTAACGGTAGCTCATCAATTTCCATGCACTCACTGAGGTGACCAGATGGGTGTGTTCACCCTTGTTTATTCGTTTTATAATTTAATTTCCCATCGGAGATTAAGAGGGTTGTTTCTGGAGGCCATTTCTTGTAAGAACTGATGTCAACTCATTTACTGATTCAGAATGACTGCAAGAACAGCTGCCCTTTCAGTTTCAAAGCTCCAGTGGGTTAAGTCTGAATGGTGGCTTTCAAATGCGGAAGGGGGTCTGCCGTTCCTTTGCACTTGCTATATACCAGGCACAGAGACTGGTACTTAACGTGCGTTTTCCCACTGATCTCCGGGGCAGCTTCATGAAGCCGCTTTTTGGTTATCAGAGAGGGGAAGTGACTCGCTCCAGGCCGCCTGGAGGGTGGTCACAACACAGACGCAAATCTTGTGCTACACGTGTGCGTCACTGTCTCCCTGAGCTGAGCACACGGGATTCAGCTTTGACCAGAACGGTCACAACTCTGCATTTATTACATTGTGTCAGGAGCACATTATGCTTGCTAAATAACCCCTGCCTTTTATTTGCCAAGTGTTTTAAAGTTTATAAAATGCACTTGCGCTCATTATCTCTTTGTGAATAAATGCACTGTACGGCCCCATGCTTCAGTAAATGGTAAATGAGACCTGTGACTCTGGAGTGGCCTATTTTGAAAGTGCATCCTTTCCATTCAATCTTTGTGAATCCAGAGGCTGTGTTTACTATCCTCAGAGCAATTGCATGGAGATTAAATTACTGTCCCTCTTTCCCTCACTTCGCTCTCTCCTGCTGCTCTTAAAATGCTTCTTGGGTCTCCAGGTCGGTGACTTCTGCTTTGCAAGGCCACTGCATCTGGATGAAAATGGAGTTCTCTGGACTGGGAGCAGGGTGCCACCTTGGAGACCTGCAGGGTTTGACTGACAGCTGGGGACAGCCCCTGAGCAGTCAGCTCCCTCCTGACGTCTGCTCTTCTTCCCTCACACCAGCGTTTCCTTCTTCACAATGTGGAACAACAGCAAACACTACGAAACAATTGCACATCAACCCTGTGTGACAACCCTAGAGCGCATGATAAAGAACTCAATTTCTTCTGCCCCCGGGGTGACAGGAGCCCCTGAATGATATGTGCAACCACGTGAGAAGCCTGTCAGCTTCTGCATTGCCTTCCTTTCTGCTGATGGAGAAAATTGCTGTAGGCAGATGACAGGGGCCCTCCTTTGTCTCTCAGAATTCTCTGTGTCTTTAACCCTCAGCTACTAATAATGATAATAACACTAATATCACTACATCTAAATCTAAGCCTTAATTTTAGGATTCAGGGCAGCTGGGGGCATTATACACTTATCTCATTGGTCTAGAATTTGGGGATTCTTCAGCCTGTGTTCCAAGTCCTTTCAGGGCATTCTTTCTAACAATTACATTTTCTGTTCCTGGTTCGCGCCAGGAGAAACTTCCTCTCCTCGAGGATTTTACTGCCTAGTGGGCGAAACGGGCAGCGCACTGCAGACTAATGACTGAAGCACATGTTGAGATTCAGATCACGAAGAAAACAAACAGGCAGCCAGGTTCAAAGTAACCCAAAGACGCCTATGTAGACTCCGAGAGGAGAGGCCATTCGAGCAGAGGTCCCTTGTGCCTGGACACCCTCAAAGGCTTTGAAAGGCAAAAGGAGGTTTGCCAGGGCCCAGCTCCCACACAGTTCCAGAACCCCCTGCACCCAGAGCCCTGGTCCTCCACAATCCCAGAATCCCCTGCACTCAGGGCCCTTGTTCCCCACAGTTCCAGAACCCCTGCACCGAGGAAACCTGGTCCCCCACAATCCCAGAATCCCCTGTGCCCGGCCCAGCCCTCAGGGAACAGCTGGCCCAGTCCCACCCACCTGGGCTGACACCAGAGGCGAGAAAACCACTGTCTGCAATCTTGTGGACCCAGACTGCTCACCACAAGCCACACTCTGCCCTGGGCTAGCTGGGCCCTGGAGAGACTGTCAGTTTCTGCATTACCTTCCACTGTCCAGTGTGCCTGTCCACTCGAAGTACAACACGAGCTTTGAGACACCCTGGACCCAAGTGTGTCACCTGTGAGCTGACACTCGCCCCGGGATCCAGGACCTGGCTCTGCCTGCCAGCACCTGGCACTAGTCCCTAGGACTTGGCTTCACCCACCAGTGGGCAGGCAGCAGCCCCGGACTCTACTGGACCCTGACTCTGCCCACCAGTGAGGCAGGACTAGCCCCAAGGCCCCGGGTTCCACAGCCAGTTGCTTCATGATCCAATCCCACCAGCCAGTGGCAGCAGCCGCCACACAAGGCAGGGCCTGGAGACCAACTGGACTGAGGGCCAACATAGCCTATGAGACGGCCCGCGCAGTCACGGCCCATGCAGTCACGGCCTGCAGTCACAGCCCAAGCATGGCCTCGCGCCCGGCCGGGCGGTGGCGCAGCCACCACAGTCACGGCCCGCGTAGCCACGGCCTGCACAGTCACGGCGTGCAGTCATGGCGTGGGACCACTAAAGGATCCACACGGCTCTCAGGGGGAAGCGCTAGAGCGTACAACTTGCATGTAGGGGGTGGTGGGGGGTGCCGCTGTGATCCACAGGATATCTCCTACAGAAGGCCACTTCTCCCAGGCCAGGAAATGGAACTCACCTACCAGATACGTGAAAGCACCAACAGCAATTTTGGCAAAATGAGTGACCGACGCAGACCACAATAACTGAAATGAAAGGTTCACTGGAAGGGATCAACAGTGGACTAAATGACACAGAGAAATGGGGCAGTCAGCAGGAAGACAGAGACGTGGGAAGCATCGAGGCGGAACAGAAAAAAAGAAAAGAAAGAAAGAAAAGAAACGAGGACAGAGACCTCTGGGAGAACATCCGGGACACTAATCCTTGCAACAGAGGGTTCCCAGAAGGAGAAAGAGAGAGAGGGCCTGAGAACATATTTGCAGACATAAGAGCTAAAAACCTTTCTACCTGGGGAAGGAAATAGTCACCCAAGTCCAGGAAGCTCAGAGAGTCCCATGTAGGACGGACTCAGAGAGGAGCATGCCAAGACACACTGGAAATCAGGCAATGGCAGCAGCAGCAAGGGCAAAGCAGCCAGTGACACAGGAGAACTTCCGCGAGACCATCGGCTGAAGTTTCAGCAGAACATCTTCAGGCCAGAAGGAAGTGGCACCGTAAATTTAAGGTGATGAAAGGGGAAAAAAACTACAAGCAAGAATACCTAACAAGACTCTCCTTCAGATCTGATGGAGAGATGAAAAGTTTGATGGACCAGAAACAGGCATGAGGGAACTTTCTGGGGTGACTTTCAGTTCAGTTACTCAGTCATGTCCAACTCTTTTCAACCCCATGGACTGCAGCACACCAGGCCTCCCTGTCCATCACCAATCTTGGAGTTCACTCAAACTCATGTCCATCGAGTCAGTGATGCCATCCAACCATCTCATCCTCTGTCGTCCCCTTCTCCTCCTGCCTTCAGTCTTTCCCAGCATCAGGGTCTTTTCCAATGAGTCAGTGCTTCGTATCAGGTGGCCAAAGTATTGGACTTTCACTTCAGCATCAGTCCATCCGATGAACATGCAGGAGACCCCTGTCAAACAGCCTGAACAGCACACTTTGTATCTGGGCATTGCATGGCACGGAAAGCTGACGCCCGTTTATGAAGGAATCTGCGCTGTCGCCACTGTTCTATCTTTTGCTTGTTTAACGCGCGCAGCACTGTGGTTGGCCCTCGAGAATCTCGTCTTGTAGTCACTGCTCTGTAAGTGCTGCGGGGGCAGGACTTGGTCCCTTCTGCTCCTGCCTGGTTTCTCAGTGCTCAGCACAGTACCTGGCACATAATCGGTGCTCAGCAAATGATTGCTGATAGAACTCATGAATGAACAAATAAGTGAGTGTTTGACGATGGAGACGGCAGGAGTGAAATTTCTGACTGGGAGTAACGTGGTCCTGATGTTTGCAGCCCTCGAGCATCCCTGTTCTGGTATGCTGGACAAATAGGGGCTCCGTTAATAGTCACTCATATCTGTGTATTTACAAGACAGCCTCGAGGCTGCTTGGGAACTAATTCAGCAAGGAAATTATTTGCTTTTAGAAAAGACGACGTAAATAATTCCCTACTCAGCTGAACAGAATGGCTCTGCTGGGCTCCCGGGAAACAGTCCTTAAGAACATTCTTTACTTCACTCAGGAAGGCTTTGTAGGGGAGGATGGCAGAAGGATCCGGGGACAGAAAGAGGAACTGACCTTACGGAGGGTCCACTACAGGCCAGGCCTCACGCCAAGAGCTTTCACACACAGTGTCTCCTTTACCTGTTGTGGTGATGAGCTTGATGAGAGTCACTGAGTCCATTTCACAGATGAGAAAGTGGAGGCTCAGAAGTGCCCAGGCTGAGTTACACTTGGAAAGGCTTGGCCCTGAATCCCAGGCCTGCCTGACAGCGGGAGGCTTGTTATCCCCTGAGCTTCAGTCTCCTCATCTGTGAAAGGGGTCCACGCCTTGTCTTCATCCTCAGTGCACAGGCATGATGACTGCCCCCTGAAAGATGCTCAGAAGGCAAGGCAGTCACTAGCTCCTGCTCCCTTCCAGACAGGAAGAGGAGAGGTGGAGAGGAAGCCCAGGGAAGGCAGAAATGCTCCTACTTCTCGTCTTACCCAGGACAGTCGGGCACGTCATCTGCCAGGCGGCCACCAGCCAGGCTCACCTTATGAATCGCCTTTCCTCCTGCAGTTCTAACTTCCTGCCATCTCTAACTTCTAGGCAGGGTTGCAGGCTCGCCAGAGTCTCCCCACCCCCGTGTCTCTCTCTGTGGAAAGCACCAGGCTCAGGTCTGCTTCCAACTTGCTGTGTTACTTTGAGCAACAGATGCTCCCTCTCTGGTCCTTTTTCTGCTCATGAAAAATAGTGGGCTAGTCCAACGCACTGGTATCAGTGAGGTGCTGGCAGCAGTGTCTGCCCTCGGCCAGAGAGCACGCCTGCGTGTCCCTCCCTGCTTGTCCCTGCCTTCCACGCCCACCTTTGGGATATCCATGCACGAGTTCAGTGGGCAACAGCCCGTGGCCCATAAGCCATGTCATCCACCCAGCTCTGACAGGGACACTCAATGAGCCAGTAGCGGTAAGAATAAATTCAGTTACTGCTCTCTTTCTAGGAGAGGACACTTTTAAATCTATGTGATGGCTTATTGGGTCATGACAATTAGGTGTAAGTCACTCAACTCATTAGGAATGAAACTAGGTTCCTTCAAAGATAGGAGAGGCTAGGCACCTCGGAGTCAGCCTGCTTTACCCACCGTGGAGGGAGGTGGCCTGAGATTGGTGCTGACCACACAGGTGAACGACTGCTGGGTGGGGGGACCTTGCCTAGGGTGTCCCTCCCTGTGACACAGCCAGAACCCCCTTTTAGACTCTCCCCAAATTGGCCAGATGACCAGGCTACGAGACTGGCAGGAGCCAGAGAACCCTGAACCAGAGCTGGATGCTCTGAACTCCAATCCCAGCTCTTTCACTGCTAACCTAGCAAGTCATTTGGTTTTGCAGAGCCTCAGTTTTCCCATCTGTAAAATGGGCATAATAGCCCTCATCTTTGTGCTTCTATGGGCAAGATAAGCTCTAAAAGTCAGGCGTAAAGGAGTTCAGCAAACTGCTTGAGATCACAGATTAAAAAGTGGTGAGGATGGGAGTAAACGGAAGCCTGTTCCTAGAGTCTGGACCCTATTGTCTTCTAGGTGGAGCAGACAGGGCTGGCTTGGTTTGGCCAGAGGGAGATGGTGAAGGTGAAGCCATGGGATCCACAGACCTGTTCTACCAGCTGACTCGTAGGAAAGTACTGTCTACACTGCCAAGCTCGGCCTACAGGTTAGTTAGTACCAAGGATGCCTGGGTCTGGAGTCAGAGCCCTGGTTTCGAATCCCAGCTCCCCTTGTCACCCCTCACATCCTCTCTGAACCTCAACACCTGATTCAAGGGGAACCCCCCACCCCCTGCTCTCATTCCCACCTGCTCCATGATCCCTTGTTTCTCTCGCTCCACTTGCTGAGCGACAAGGAACCGCTGTTTATTGAGTTCAGTTCAGAGGCAGCTGCAGTCACTGACCGAGGACTCGGATACTATGCCTTAAAGGATGGCATCCCCCTGCCTCCATCCCGCTCGGGCTGCGGACTCCTCTGCAGGATCACCTGGGGGCCGGGCCAGATAAGAGCTGTAGGCAAACGCAGCGCGGTTTCCCCCTCCTCTCTGGGCGAGCCTGAGCGGGAAGACCACAGACTAGGTGGCAGGGGATGGGAAACGGAGAGGCTTAGATAAACCACTGCTCTGAGCTCCACACGAAGAAGGCCCGGGCTCTGAGCAGGATTTTGCCTAGGGCTACCGAGTCTTAGTGCAGTTAGTTACAAAGCAGCATTTTGAATCATTTAAGATGTCTTCTTGCAGGTGTAGAAGGTGCGGGGTGATGGACAGGGCAGCAGGCCCTCAACACCCGCTGCTCAGCAGTGACGTCTGAGTACTGCCCAGCGTAGCTGCTGGCTCCTTGCAGACATACAGGGGGTGGGGGGTGGCGATGGTTCTTAACAAAGGGCGACAAGGTTACCGCCTCACCTGTCACCAGGCCTGCTGCTGTCTCCGTGCTCTGAAGGTGGCTGACAGAAAGCTGTCGGGTCTGGAGGTGGGAACCCAGCTGAGGTGGCCACCACTCCCAGGAGACAACAGCAGGAGCTCAGCCAGTCCATTCGTCACATCCAGAGCCTCCCAGCTACACCTGCCTCCAGCACCTGCCTCCCCCGGCTGCCACAAGTGGTCCCTTGCCTGTTCTTCCCCTACAATCTTTGGAACTGGGAAAGAATGCAAACCTCAGTTCCTCAAACCTGAACTGTGCAGACATCCAGGGCAGCTGGGACAGGGGCTGGGTCTCTGCTGGCTTGAGTGGGGTGGGGTGGGCCCTGGGCTGAAATGGAGCAGGTGCAGGAGGCAGGATGACCTGGAGCAGGTAGGCCTCAGGTGAGTACGCCCAGTTTATTGGCTTATCTCCCAGGATCACCTGGGGGCCAGGTCAGATAAGGGCTGTGGGCAAATGCAGCGTGGTTTCACCCTCCTCTCTGGGCGAGCCTGAGTGGGAAGACTACAGACTAGGTGGCAGGGGATGGGAGACAGAGGCTTAGATAAACCACTGCTCTGAGCTCCACACACAGAAGGCCCGGGCTCTGAGCAGGATTTTGCCTAGGGCTACCGAGTCTTCATGCAGCTAGTTACAAAGCAGCGTTTCGAGTCATTTAAGATGTTTTCTTGCAGGTGTAGAAGGCTCAAGATGGCTTATCTCTCAGTTTATTACCTGCCTTCTCCCAGTAAACCACGAACTTCATGGTTTACTCCACGGCAGGCCCTCTACCCATCCCAATCCCAGCTTTATCTTCGGTGCTCTGGACATAGGGTGGCAGAAAGGTCAATACATTTTTTATTAAATCAGAAAATGTTGATTGAGTTCCAAACTCGGATCCGCCTTTGTCTTGGGACAAATCCTTTCTCTCTCTGAGCCTCCATTTCCTCACCTATAAAATTACCTCCAGACCTTCTAGTCCTGAGAGTCCAGGCATTTTTTTTTTTTTTAAAGACCTGAGCAGGCTGCTAAAAATGGCCTTGGTGCCTGGAAACAAGAAGAAACGTTTGGGGCGGCCGCTCAAGTCATCTGAATGTGGGGCCTCCAACACCCTCAGCTTTGAAATGACCTTGGTGATAACGTCAGGAAAGCCAGGCAGGGCCCGGCCGTGCAGCTGGCGCCTCTGAGTTGGGCACCGGTGGGGAAGTGGTTCTGAGCCCAGCGATCAGCGTGGTTACTGTAGACTGCAGGCTGTGTGCCAGGCTCCATGCTGGGTGCTCCCTGAATGTCTGATTCTCCACACGAGGCTGGAGGCTGAGACCCATTACACAGATGAGTAAAGGAGGGCCCAGAAGGAGGTGGACTGGCCGAGGTCAGCCAGGGAGGCGGCAGAGCCCAGGGTGTGAGCCATTCAGTCACCCCAGGAGCAGAGGGCAGAGAAGTGAAGGCTGGCCCTGTGCTTACCGCATGGGGTCCTGGGCTGAGCTTGACGGCACACTGGGACGTCCACGCTGGAATTTCTGGAGCCAGTTTGCAGCAAGGAGGACCCAGCTGGCTCAGAATCTCCTGTTTCAGGCTCTCCCGGGCTGGGGCACTCGAGGCAGGGCGGCAGTGGTGATCCTCCAGGATGCGGAACTGACTTCTGACTAGCCTCTTCGGGATTTCTATTTCCTGCTGCACGCTGAGGAAAGCTTGGCTGTTGTGACTTGGGTTTAACATTTTTGAACGTGCCACTCACACATCACTGAAGAAAAATAATGGCTTTCTTCCTTTACAAAAAGGTACTCTGTCAAAGTATTCAGTGGATGTGAATTTGAGCAAACTCTCTGGGAGATAGTGGAGGACAGAGGAGCTTGGCAGGCTGTACTCCATGGGGGCACAAAGAATCGGACTTGACTTATTGACTGAACAACTTTGTAAAATCAACACCCAGAACATTCTGTAACAGGAAACTCACGAGATAATTTCATCTTTATTTTCCTTTACGGTGTTTCTCGCTTTCTGACAACATATTTATTTTCTCGCCATTGTCTGTCTCCCCAGTCAGGATGTTACCCCCAGAAAAGCAGGGGGCTCCACCTGCTCCCCACGGATCCCCTGTGTGGGGAAACGGTGCCCGGCGCGGAGCATCAGGTGCTCGGCAGACACTGGCTGGATAAGCAATCCTGCTGGCGTGGGAGGAGCAGCGCTTCCAGGTTCCAGGCCTTAAAGTGTCTGCAAGACTCCAGTGCCAGGAAGGCTGGGTGAACCTTTATTCCAGATTTCCACAGTTGCTTTTGTCTGGGCACCATGCTGGGTGCTTGGGACGTATTTATGCAGTTGATACATGAGTAATAAAGGTCATTATTAATAAACTAACTCGCCACCTTCTTTGGCATAGCACGCGCTGTGGGCTCAGTTGTGACCCTTGCACAATTCATATGTTGAAGTCCTAATACCCATAACCTCCGAAGGTGGCTGCATTGGAGGAGGGGCCTTTAAAGTTGTGACTAAGTTCATGTGAGGCCTGGAGGTTGGTCCCTGATCCACTCTGACTGGGGTCCTTTTGAAGTGAGGGGAAGTCAAAGTTGCTCAGTCATGTCTGACTCTTTGCAACCCCCTGGACTATACAGTCTGTGGAATTCTCCAGGCCAGAATACTGGAGTGGGTAGCCTTTCCCTTCTCCAGGCGATCTTCGCAACCCAGGGGATTGAGCCCAGTTCTCCCACACTGCAGGTGGATTCTTCACCAGCTGAGCCACCAGGGAAACTGGGGTCCTTTATAAGAGGAGGCAATTTGGGCACACAGAGAGGTACCAGGGCTGTGTGGGCACACAGGAGGGGCCAGTTAGGGCACTAACTGGGTGAGGCAGTGGCCATCTGTAAGCAGGAGCGAGGCCTCAGAAGCCAGGCCTGCTGGCACCTTGATCTGGGAGGCCAGCCTCCAGAACTTCGAGAAGAGAAATTCCTGTTGTTCACACCCCGCTGCCCCGACGCCAGCCTGTGGCATTTTGTTAGAGCAGCTCTAGCAAACTAGTAGAGCCTGCCACAATTGTCCGCCTCTAAACTCCAGTAGATTCTATCATTCCCACTGTAGAGATGCGGAAACAGGCCCACTGAGGGGAGTGGCTTTCCCAAGGCTCCATGGGTTCTACTGGAGGAAGACACTGGGCTGTGCCTGCTCCCATTCGGATGAGCTTTGGGGGTGGCACCCTCTTCCTGGCCAGGGCCTCTGATTCCCTGCGGAGATCTCGGGCATCCCTCCACTTGCCCCTAGCTGTCTCCAGAGAGCTGGGGCCACTCCCGTGAGGCAGGCTGGGGAGGGGGATGCTCGCTAAATATACATATGATGTATTCATATTACGGACTCACCAAGCGGCAGAAGTGTGGGCATCCGAGAAAGCGCAGCTCACTCTTCCACTGGAAGCTCCACCAGACAGACGGGGGGGAGGGCGAGGTCTCCCGGGAGGGTGTCTGTTCAGTTTCCCTCCTGCCCCTTCCCCCTCTCTTTCCCACTTCTACCCAGAGCCCCCAACGAGGATGGGCAGAGGTCTCCCCTTCTCGGACTGAGTGCTAACTGGTAAGCTGTTAGGGCTTGAATTGTGTCTCCCGCCCCTCACCTCCATCTGAGACCCTAACCCCCAGCAGCTCAGAATGTGACTTTATGTGGGGATGAGGTCTCCACACAGGTAATCAGTCAGAAGTCAGGGTGAGGCCTACTGTGTATGACTGGTGTCCTCGTAAATGGAAGACATTGAGACACAGAGATGGACACACACTGGAGGAAGACGGCCACGTACAAGCCAAGAGTGAGTTCTTTAAGATACTCTGAAGGAGCCAGCCCTGCCAGCACCTTGATTCTGGCTTCTAGAAGTGGGTCGATGTTGTTTGGACCCCCAGTTTGAGGGGCTTTGTTACAGCAGACTAGTATGCGGGGGATCCTCAGAGGACTTTCCTTCCTGATGAGAGCTGTGACGGGCTGCACCAGAGTCATCCCAGGAACAGGGGCACACGTAGGGTCGGGCGTGGAGTATATGCCAGTGAGAACTTTCAGAGCAGTGGCACTGGCTACCTGAAGGCAGGCAAAAGCTAGTTCTGCCTTTGTGAATAGGAAAAAAAAAAAAAAGGTTGCTTTCTCTCTCAGGACTTTTTATAAAGCAGAAGGGAGAGTCACCGGGTAAGCGGCTCCGCAGAGTGGCCAGCATGCAGCATGTGGCCATACGCACCAGCCTACAGCGTTAGTGTCGTTGATACTGTGAGGATGCGTGGAAAGCAGGTGTCCAGGTGGTAAGTGTGCCTGTTCAAGTGTAGTTTCTGGTCCAAGGGCAGAGCTGTGTGTGGGCGGCAGGAGGAGCACGTGAGGAGGTGCACGGGGCTGTGCGAGCGATGCCACAGTCTGTGAGTGTGCTACGGGTGGACGTTCGTAGGGATGCATATATGTCAGTGTGCCACGGGCACTCAGGCTGTCTGAGCTACTGACTAGCTGTGGCTCATCTGTTTGTTCATTTATTCACTCATCAGAATTTCCTGAATGCCCATACACACAATGGAGACACATAAACAGACCAGGGAAATAGGACAGAGGTAACCAAGGGAATTAGAGAAGAATGAAGAAAGAGCATTTGTTTCAATTTGATGAGTCTGATGTATCAGGGAAGACTTCCTGGAGGAGGTGACACCTGAGAGCTGAACTTGGCCAAGTGAAGAGCATCAAGGCCACTGTGTGTAGATACAGAGGGAGGAAACGTCAGTGCACACCCAAAACTATAAACAGTTTGTGTTGGTCCCCTACTATCTCAAGCTGCATCCCATCAACTCCCAGAGTTCCAGGTAATGTGATCACAGAACACAGAGACAGAGCAGATGCCAAGGAGCCAACACTTTATTGGGTACAGACCTAGCAGGCTGGGAGCCCCTCGCCCTCGGGATGTGCTGTGGCTGGGACCCCCGGCCTCTCGAGGGCAGCCACACTGGCTGTGGACTCGGGGCCCCCAGGGAGGCCTGGCTGGTCTTTGTCTCTCTCTCCGGACAGTCGTGGAATCAGGAAGTCTTCAAGGGCAGCGTGTCCCAGGAGGCTGGAAACAAATGCAGGTCAGAGCTGAGAACTGCGGCCCGAGGAGTGTGTTTTGTTGGGTGGAAGCCCTGGAGCCCACATTCCCAGATGGGCGTTACAGAAGCAATGGTGCCAGGAGGCATGAGCATGGAGGGGGCAGAAGGGAAACAAGCGCAGGCCACCCGAGACGCAGATGCAGAAGGGCCACTGCTTCCAAGCGCAGGCGCCTGACACGCACCTTGGCCACCGGTGCTGGCTCTGGGCTGGGGTCATTCATTCACATCCCACTCACAGTGCTACTGTGTGTAGTTGGGATCACTACTCCCATTTCTCAGCTGAGAACACAGATGCTCAGCAAGGTCTCAGCACATGGCTGTTACAGGGAAGACCTGAGCTCTGGAGGCCAAGT
Source organism: Nanger dama (assembly GCA_917880005.1). Classification (NCBI taxonomy): domain Eukaryota; kingdom Metazoa; phylum Chordata; class Mammalia; order Artiodactyla; family Bovidae; genus Nanger; species Nanger dama. The sequence continues at coordinate 12,682,169 of CAKJTW010000053.1, read as the reverse complement.
GGTTCCAAATCCCACAACACACTTGTGTCTCAGGCAACAGGGCTATACTGTCAGCTCCCAACACCCGCGTGCAAGTCAAAGGTGGAAGAGGGTTTTAGGCAGGCGCTCCTGTTAACGCAGAGAGCATTGCTGGGAGGGGGAAGGGGAGCTGAGCTTTAAAAAGAAAAAAAAATGGCAGAGACAAGATGTTCTGTGAGGACGTCTGCTAAGGGCTGCTCCGCTTCTGGACGTGTGCCCTTTACTTGGCCTTTGAAACCGAGTTCTGTGTCCCCGAGAGCATAATAATGTAAATGAACATCAGCTCTTTTCTCAGTAATTGAGAGCAGAGAGAGAGGCCATGTTAAGTCAAATTAATTTGCTCTGATACCATCCAAAGCCCATCTCCATGATGGCTTTTTGATGGGCTGAGGGTGACTCTCGAAGTGGCAGGACGTGTGGCTCGTTTGGGTCCAGGAAGGGAGCAGGTGTGGGTTGAACACCACGTGAACCACCCAACCACCTGAGCCTCCGGCCGCTGCAGTTCCGGCGTTCAGTGACTCGGAGATGGCAACCCAGCTGTAGGTTGGCATCGTGTCTGACCCCCGGAGGGAGGTGCTTACTCCTCCTGGCCGGCCTGATGGGGCTTCCCACTGCAGTCGGGAGCCATGAATTCTGAAACACGCCCTGAGAGGGGCAGTGAGGGGCCAGCCCGGCCTCGGGGCAAAGAACGCTGGACTGGGAGTCAGGGTGGCTGGGCTGGTGGCAGACTCACGGGGTGACCTTGATCTTGAGGTCTTCTCCCCTTTTCCAAGAGTGAGGCTGCAGTCCACGAGTTCCAACCCCCAGTGAGATGTATGATTCTAAGGTCTGCCTCAGTTTGCCCTTCATAGAGGCAACCCCTTTAAAGACCCAGCTGCTTAGCGTGCCTCTGAGCTGACTCACAAAGAGGCCCGGAGCATATGCCTAAGAAAAACGACACCAACAAAAATACGGAACTCTGTGGAGTTCCGAATACCAGTTCTGCCTGGGGGAGTCTGCACAAGTGCCTTAGCCTGTGTGATTCTGTCTGCCAACCTGCAGGACAGGGATAAATCATACTCACACTCTCCCGGGTTACTGTGGGCACCAAATACTACCTGATAGACCAACTCAACAAGCGTGAGCCGCCACCAGCAGTGAGGACGCCTCCCTGCCGGGCTGGCCCCTCACTGCCCCGCTCAGGGCGTGTTCCAGAATTCATGAGTGCCCGGATCAGGTGCCGCCACTAGCAGTGAGGACGCTCCCTGCCACTGCCGTGAGTGCCCGGATCAGGTGCAGACCGCGACCTCTGCACTTGACCCCCGCCCCCTCTCAGGCCCCAGTTTCTCTTTACACACTTAGTGCAAGAGCTGGACTTGGCTTGTGTCAAGGCCTCTTCCCCTCCCCCCACTCTGTGGACAGACGCCTTCACGCCTCCCGCAGCGCCAGGTGAACGGGGCGCTGGGGAGAGAGAACAAGTCAAGGGTGGGGAGACGTTAAGAGCCCCGGACCACCTTACAGCATCCGCCCACCCCACCCCACCTGACCCCCAGGCTTCCTATCTGTATTTTAAAGAGCAGAGAAACCAGTGGCTCCTAGGGAGGGCATCTAAGTTGTGCCGTTATCAGTAACACATTATTCGCATAAACAGTAACACAGTACTTCCATGAAAATCTCTAAACCCCCTAGAGAGATGAGTCACGCCATTACAGGCAGTGGCAGCAGCTGGGTGCGTCCAGGCTGGGGGCCTCCCGGGTCCCCCCCACTGAGGGCCGCGCCTGCCGATGTTACCTGAGCGGGCTCCTACTTCCGCAGGTACTTCTTCATGATGCTCTCCACAGCCTCCTCCTTCCTCCCCTGCGCCCGCCTCTCTGTTCCTCGGGGACGCCCGCCGCCGCCGCCGCCCTCCAGCCGGGGGGCACTCGGCCGACTCTTGACGCTGTCGGCACTTTTGAAGGACACAATGGAGCTGGAGGAGGAGGACGAGTCAGAGAGGTGAGCAGGGTCCTCCTGGACTCCGGACTCCTTTTCAAAACGGTGCCGATCCCGGAGACAAAGCCCCGGTCGGCCTCTTCCGTCTGAAAGCGGACGCTCGAATGCTGTGAACCGTCTCGCCCATCTTTGGCCGCTCGGGCCAAGGACGTGGGCGTCTCGGGCTTCCGGATGGCCGGCAGGAAGTCATCGAAATCCACTTTGGTCTTGCGTTCGTAGTTGAGGCTTGGGACCTTCCAGCTGAACGGGTCGCTGCCCAGGGGTCCCCCATCAGGTGGGCGAACTGGCGGTTCTGGAAGACGAGAGGCTCCTTGCCGAGGTCCGGACAGCCCGCATCGTCCACCGAGGACTCCAGACAGCGCCTCCGTGGGCGCAGCGTGGGCGACAAGAGCGGGTCCCTGCGCGCGGCCACCGGGAGCTGGGTGTCCTCCGCGAGCTGGGCCCCGACTCCAGGAGGGACTCGCAGGAGCTGAAGCGGGTCTTCAGCTTCTCGGGGGTGGGGCTGGGGCTCCCCACGCTCTGAGAGGAGATGCACTTGAGGCTGGTGGACCGTGGGAGCCCGGCCGACGCATCCAGGGCTGAGCCGGCGCCAGCTCTCAGCGCCAGGGCGCCTCGTCGCTGCCCGCCCGAGCCCTCCTCAGCGTGGACGCCCGGTGGTCTGGTAGATGGGGAGCGTGGGCCAGTCCTCCAGGCCCAGCGGTGACCCCCCGGCCTCTCTGCGCTCTCTGCCTCCGGAGCCCTTCCACGAACTCCGACAGGGCGGCCGACGGGCTGGGCAGCTTGTCCCGCGGCAGCGGGGACGTGTCTCCACTCCGGGAAGACGGGGAGGGCGGTGCGCCCGGCCTCTCAGGGGCCTTTCTCTGGACGCCGCACTCTTCGCCATCCCCGAAGTGACCGTGACGTTCCCCGGCGGCGGGAGAGTGGGGATGCAGCCTTGTCCGCCGAGATCCTGCTGCGGACGTCCCGGGCCCCATCGCCGGCCTCCAAGTGGGTCCTGCGCCAAGAAGAGAAGTGCGGTCAGTGCACACTGTGCCAGCCCTCCTATCTGTGCCATTGGGCCTGGAGCGCGGGCGCTCATTCTGTTTTGCTTTGGAAACGTGTTCCCGTCCTCGCCACGCTCGCCAACGAACCACGTGCTCTAATGCGCAAACTCCAGACACAAGCGATTTCTCGTTGCTTTCTGAAATGCAATTTCTGTCTATAATTAAACCCAGCTAAATACATTTGAGCAGATTAAAACTGCAGCTCTGATGGATGACTTAGATGGAGGACGCATCACACATGACATGAAGGACCCACCATCCCACAGCCTGCTGGGAAATAGGTAATTTGCTTCTTGAAGACTCAAGGGGGACCTGTGGGAGGTTATTTTCTTATTTAGGGTCAAGCCCAGAGGACAACCCCACCGAGCAGAGCTCCGGAGAGCCAGTGACCCTCTGAATGAGGTGCTGTAAGGCTCTCAACTGTTTCATGGGAGGAGGGTGGGCAAGGAAAAGAAAAAAAAAAGTTCCTTCAAAAGGGAAAAATTTACATGAAATCAACTTGAAACCAACACTACACAGGAGAGAGGACAGACGCCTTCTATTCTGGGACTGCCAGGCAGAGGCATTTCGCAGCTGCAGCCAACACCGCTCTGCCTTTGAAAAGTGGGAATCTTGGCAGTGAGGCCAAATCACAGACTGTAAAGTGAAGGGCGGGCCTTAAAAGCCAGAGTCTGGAGTCCATCAACCGGTCCTTTAACAAAATCTATTTGTCCTCTTGTAAGACAAACCACCTCCTTCTCACCCACCAGCAAAGTTGTTGTATGTGGCAAACCAATACAATATTGTAAAGTAAAAAAAAAAAAAGAAAAAAAAAAGCAAAAGGGGCAGGAGACATCAGTGTGGGCCCGGGGTCAGTGGGCCCGGGGTCAGTGTGGGCCTGGGGGCTGGGATGTTGATGCAGGCCTCTGCTCGTGGCTCTGTCACCACGAGAACGACTACAGAGGAGTCAACACCTACACATAAAGGCTGGAATCGTGGACCCAGCCGTGGACCCAGTGCCTGGCACCCGGCTCAGTTAATGCTTAACAATTACACTGAGTGATTAATAATCAATAATCAATGGCTAGTAATCATCAATAATTAGCCATTAGTGCTCATTACCATTACTACTGATAACCTCTGGCTCTCTGGAGCCTCACCCAACCAACTCCCCCTCCGCCCCCCGCCCAAGGTGCTCCATGAAAGCCTCACGTGAAGTCCCAGGAGGATGGACAGGACAATGCTCTGGCGGGAGACCCAGGCATCTCGTCGCCCCAGGAAAGGTTCCAACAAAGGCCAGCCGTCTGCCCAGAGCAGCTGTTCCCTTCCCTTTCTTGCCCACCTTCGACTCCGTCACAGCTGGACTCGGGCCAGGAAGGGAGCTGGAGCGCTGCAGTGTGATTACCTGAAGGGCTGCTTGTCAACATCATCCCTTTGGAGTCGCTCCCCTCATACACGGCAAGGTGGCACATTCACATCCCTCTCTCTCTCTCTAATAAGCAGCTTGGAGCTGCCAGGGGCGGTGGGCTGCTGCGGAGCTGACAAAAGTCATTTCCGTCCCACCCTGGCTCTGAAGGGAGGCAGCTCCAGTGATGAATGTGTCTTGGGCGCTCGGTCTCTGCCGCCGCCTGCCAGGTGGGGATGGCAGCACCGGGGGCGCCTGTCGCTGAACCTCCTGGGACTGCGCCACCCCACTGGCCCCAGCTCCCCTTGAGAGCACTGGCTGCAGAGGCCAGGATGGGGAGGGAAGAGAAGAGAAGCTACAGGACGGGGGGAGGCAGGGGAGAGGAGGAGGAGGGGGACCCCAGCTCTCCAGCCCAGGCTGTCAAGCCCCTGCCGAGCCACTTCTGCACCCTGACTTGGCCCTGCGCCCAGCAGATGCCCAGTAAGTGCTGTCGGACTGAGTCAAGTCTACCTCTGAAATCAAGTCTCCGGGGAAGGGGAGGAAGGGAGGATGAGCAAGTGGAGGGGGGGCAGAGAGACGTGGGGAGAAGTAGAGGCAGGACTGAGAGGAGAGAAGGTGAACTGAGGATGGACAGGACGATGGAGAGGAAGAGACAGGTGGCGACGGGGGAGGTGAAGCAAGGGGGTGCTGAGGGCAGGGCCAAAGGACAGGGGGCAGGGTCGCAGACGCGGGGTGCACTGGCAGCTTAGGACTGGCCCTCCTCACCTTTGACCAAAACCTGGGACAGGCCGGGGGCATGCGAAGCTGTGGGCAGCTCAGGAGCCCTCGAGGTCGCAGCCTGTGTGTGCTGGTGTTGGAGCCCAGAAGACACTCTCCAGGCGGGAGCCAAGTCCCCGTGGCTCGGCCAGACCAGTGGAGACCCACCCACCTTCCCTGAGGCCCACGAGGAACAGCATCTTTCAGAAGGTGGGCAGATCAAAAGGTACCCATAAAGCCACCTGGCTGTCACTAGATGCTGATCTCAGAGCTCAGCCCAGGAGCCCAAGGGTGGGTGTCATGGGGCTGGAATGGTCTGGCTGGTGCCTCCAGAGCCTCAACTGGTGGGCTTCAAACCAGAACACAGGCCCAGTAGTGTAGACTTGGGCAGGGGTGGGGAGTGGGGTGGGGACGGGCGAGGAGTCTGAGTGAGGGTAGAGGGAGGAGGGCTGGGGGATTTGGGGAGGGGCGGCAGGAGAAGGCGAGAAAGACGCCTGGTCTCGACTGAGCGCTGCCTCCTGGGTCTACCATGCAGAAATCCACCCCGTCCCTGCCGCTCTACTTCCTGTCTGCGCTGCCACTCAAGGGAGAAGTGTGTTGTGTCCCCTCCTTTCTGTGTGGGGACTGCAGACTTGATCTGAATTCCAACACCCTCTGGCAGATGCCAGGGTGAGAGGCCTAGCTCTGCTGCCCAGGGCGGGGTGATACTCTCTGTTCCTGCCCTGGCTCTGGACGCTTCGGACACACCCTGGGAAGACTTATTTTCCCCCAGCTGTCCTCCTGGGGATAACTCAGCTCAGATGGATCTCCCTTCCACTGGCATCGCGTGATGGATGGATGGTGGCTAATCAAGATGTCACTGTGCCTGCCTCCCAGCTTCGGCCAGGGTGAGAGGTAATGGATAGGAGGTGCTCTGAGCTGCTGGGAGACGGGTGTGGACACGAGCTAGGCCGGGCACTGTGATCTCTAAGAAGGGAGTCCAGAAACATGGGAACTTCTGCACCTGCCCCTCTGTCTGTCCAAAGAGGAAGAGGCTTCTCACATACCTGGGTGATAAGGAGCCAGCAGGCAGGTTCCTGGGCATCCAGCCGCACAGGGGCCAGGCTGGGCCAGTAACAGTTGCCCCTGGCCAAGCACCTACTGTGTACCAGGTGCTGTGCACATCGATACAGGTCAGAACAAGCAGATGGGCCACCTGCCTGCACAGAGCTGACCGCCATGCCCATGATAACCTTGAGGGCCGCCCTTGGGGTAGGGGTTGTGGCTCCGGGCACAGTGAGGCAGAGTGGCCATGGCAAGCACACACCGTTGGGAGTGGCAGAGATGGGGTCCAGCCCCACGCCAGGCAGCGCCCTTCTCTGGGAACTTCCTCTGGACTCTACTGTGACACAGGCCTGACACTGTCTCTCTGACATCGCCTTGCCCAGGCAACAGCTGTCCCTTGGAGTCTAGTTTGGTCTGCCACCGCTGGCCTGGGGAGTCGCCTAGCTTCTCTAGGCCTCCATCTCTTCAGCCGTGCGATGGGGAGGAAACCAGGCCAGCCTGGCAACGATGCAGAAATAAGAACTACCGGGGGATATGTGTTTCTGTTGTTGCGTTCACTACCAGAATGCCTAGAACGGGGTCCCAGCACCCAGTAGGTGTTCAGAAAACATATGCTGAGTGAATGAGTGATGTGGCAGTGCTCAGGCCCATAGGAGGTACTAAGTATGGGCGCACAGTAGGTATCTTATGAATGTCAAGTGCACTGATGAACAAAACCATATATGTGAACACTGGAGCTTTGTAGTATCATCTGAGGTCGGAGTCTGATTCATCCAATTCCATCTGTCTTGAGATCTCAAGACTTCTTTGGTTGTTTGAGGTCTTTTGTGTTTCCATATAAATTTAAATGTTTTTTGCTCTTGTTCTGTGACTAATGCCATTGGTAGTCTGAGAGGGACTGCAGTGAATCCGTAGACTGCCTTGGGCCATACAGTCATTTTGACAATATTGACTCTTCAGTCCAAGAACATGATCTATCTTTCCATCTGTTTGTGTCTTCTTCAACTTCTTTCATCAGCAGGTCCCAGTTTTCAGAGTAGAGGGCTTCTGTCTCCTTAGGCAGGTTCATTGCTAGTTATTTCATTCTTTTTGATGTGATGGTAAATGGGACTGTTCCCTTAGTTTCTCTTTCTGATCTTTCGTTGTTAGTGTATAGGAATGCAAGAGATTTCTGGGTGTTAATTTTGTACCCTGCAAGTTTACTGAATTCATTGATAAAGTCTAGTAGCTTTCTGGTAGTGTCTGTAGGATTTTTCACGTATAGTATCATGCCATCTGCAAACATTGACAGTTTCATTTCTTCTTTTCCAGTTTGGATTCCTTTTATTGCTTTTCCTGTAAGTATTGGTGACTCAAATTTATGAAGGCTTATTAGAAAAATCAGGATATGATCATGCAAAAATGCTGGAATTTCTACACTTTGTAACCTGGGAGGCTAAGAATCCAGGCTTTGGGAAGCAGACACATGGGTTCAGATCTTGGCTCTGTCTCTCCCTTGCCACGTACTCTGTGAAGCCTGGCTGTGAGGTTGGGCACCGTGACCCTGCTGAACCTCAGAGATGATGGACATCATCGAGATAGTCAGTACCGCTGGGCAAGGCCCACAGATGCCTCTGCCTGCCCCCAGCTCTTCATGGGAGGTGGGCCCTGGTGCAACTGAACTTGCATACATTTCTTATTCATTTCAAAACATGACTACTTGTGAATACATGCCTAAGATCCTCATGACTGCTTTTCAGTTAATGGCCCCTCCCATCAGGGCTATAGAAGGCCCTGGATTGAGGGCAGATGTTCAAGAATAAGCAATTCCTGGGACTTCCCTGGTGGTCCAGCAGCTAAGAATCCACCCTGCAATGCAGGAGATGGGGTTCGATCCCTTGGTGGGGAATGAAGATTCCATGTGCTGTGAAGCTTTGAAGCCCGTGCATTACAACAAAAGATCTGGCATGACCCAACCCATGAGCTGCAACTCAGACCTGACACAGCCACATAAACAGATGTATGTATTTTAAAAAGAATAAGCAATTCCTATGTCCAAGCCCGCTCTGAGCAGCACAGGAAAGGTGTGAGGCTACTCAGGTCTGTTCAGCCTCAGAGCAAGCCAGCTGAGACATGGGTCTGGTTCAGGCCACACTTTCCCCTGCCAAGCCGTCCTGTGACTGCAGCTCCCTCGTTTCTCCTCTGGTGCCAACCACGGAGGAGATGCGCCAAGAACACTGGGTGAAGAATAAACAGGCATGTCCTTTCATCTCGTCAGGATCTGCAGATGAGGAAACTGAGGCTAACCGGGGAGAAGCCACCTGCTCGAGGCCACCTGCTCGAGGCTCTCCCAGTGGCAGAGCTGGGATCTGAAGCAGGGTTGGCCAGATCTGACACCCTTGCTCTGCCCTTCACAACATCACACACCCTGGGCGTAGAAAGCCAGGAGGAAACTGCAAGCAGCTGAACTCATATCTACACATGTGCACTGTTCAAAATCCACTGAGACAGAGTGACTAAAACATCATGAGGCCCAAGCCAGGGAGATGCTGGCTTCCCCAGTGTTAGAACAATCACACAGCAAAAACCAGACTCTCCAGGTCTGAGGCAGAGCAGAGCCTGGGCCAGCAGTAGCTACAGGAAACTCGATGCAGATTTAATGACCCCATGAATCATCCCCAGAGACATACTGTCACTCCCATTCTTCATTCACACCTTGAAATTAAAGAGGAAATTAAAAATGTATTCATGTTCTTTAACAGTGAGGCCTGGATGGGAAACCAGATGTCCTTTGAAGAGGGCCTGAAGGTTCCATGATCGAGTCCCACATAGAAACTGATGGTCTGTGAGAGAAGCTGGCACGGTGCTCAGACTGTGCCTGACATGGCAGGAAACTCGGCACATTTATTAGGCCCCTACAGTGTGCATGGGAATTCTGCATCACAGGAGTACGTTGTGCCTTTAGGCTTTGCAGACATTATTCGATTTTCTCTCCATGACAGCCCTGTAAGTCAGCTACTAATAACCTTCCATTTCACAAATGGGCTCAAGAAGGATGCGCAAGTTGTCACAGAGTAAACGGGAGAATGTGGATTTGAATCCAGCTTTGGGAACACGGGTTCTGACTGCTCTGCCCTACTGTCTGTTATTGCTGACTGTTCCGTTTCACAGAGCGGGACACTGAGGGTCAGAGAGGCAGATGGAGAGGAAGGAGCAGAGCCGAGGCTCCCACCTCGATCTGACTGGCCCTATATGCATTCAGCTAAGCTCCTCACAGGAGAAGGTGGGCTGCCTTAGCCTTTCAGAGGCACACTGAAGGGTGGGTGCTGTGTCAGCCCCTGAAGAAGGGTCAGCAGTGCAGGAAGCCCCAGGAACAACGTGAGCCATGGGCTGGAAATGCTGCGGGAGGCTGGCAAGCAATGGGGAGGGCCTGGGGCTGGGGAGCACAGCCTTTCTGGAGGTGGGCTGCAACTAGACTTTCAGAAGAGGGTAGGATCTGGGGGTGGGGGTGACGCTAAGGAAGACACTCCAAGGAGAAGAAAGTCCCTCCTACCAGCTAGTAGCTTGTTCACTGGTTTCTGCAAAACTCTGGACCAGCAAGGGCTGGTGTCTACATTTCATAGGCAGAGGCACCAAGGCTTAGAAAGCCCCTCGGATGAAGGGGAAGATTGGAAAAAAAAAAAAAGGCTGAGCCTGAAGAATTGATGCCTTTGAACTGTGGTGCTGGAGAAGACTCTTGAGAGTCCCTTGGACAGCAAGGAGATCCAACCAGTCCATCCTAAAGGAAAGCAACCCTGAACATTCATTGGAAGGACTGATGCTGAAGCTGAAGCTCCAATACTTTGGCTACCTAATGTGAAGAGCCGACTCATTTGAAAAGACCCTGATGCTGGGAAAGACTGAGGGCAGGAGGAGAAGGGGACGACAGAGGATGAGATGGTTGGATGGCATCACTGAGTTGATGGACATGAATCTGAGCAAGCTCTAGGGGATGGTGAAGGACAGGGAAGCCTGACGTGCTACAGTCCACGGGGTGGCAAAGAGTCAGACATGACTGAGCAACTGAAGAACAACAAGAAGCAAGGAGGACGCCATGGGTGTGGAACACTGAAGGAGACTTCGACAGCAAGCAGAAGAGATGTGGAATCAGCCGCAGAGAGGCCTGAAGGTGGAGAGACTTGAGTCAGGAAGTAGATTCTGTAAAGACACTATATTCCTTATGTAAAATGTTTTTATGAGACAAGACAATGCTTAAGCTGTGCTTGCCATTTTCTCTGATCTTAAGGAGGTGCTGAGTCCTTGACACTTAAAAAACCGAGCTGGTGAACTGCCCTCAGTAGACACCTGCCTGTGTATCTCCTGCTGGTGGACAGAATCTCACCCGCATGTTCTTACTGGCCAACCAGGTACTGGAACCTGGGAGTTTTGAACTGAGCTGCCATCAGAATCAGGCTTGACTCTCTACAAAAAAATAGTCTGTTTCAATGGAGTGGGGCAGTAGGGGAATCATTCTAGTTTAAAAGAGACTAAAGGCTGGGACTTCCCCTGGCGGTTAAGACTCTGTGTGTCCACTGTAGGGGACGTGGGTTCAATGCCTGGTCAAGGAACTAAGATCCCACATGCCATGTGATGCCACCAAAAAAAAAAAAGACTAATGGAAGATGTTAACAAGAGGGGAAATTGAGGGTAGAAAGACAGGGAAGGGGTGGATACGGGTGCTCTGTTCTTTCAGCTCAATTTTTCTTTAAGTCTAAACCTTCTCTAAAATATAAAATCTATTTTTCATTTTTGTTAAAAAAAAGAGACACCCGAAGAAACAAACCAACATAATACAATGAGTGTCCTTAACAGGAGCCGTCTCTTTAAAAAATGACAGTGAGGGGACTTCCTGGCGGTGCAGTGGCTAAGACTCCATGCTCCCTATGCAGGGGGCCCGAGTTTGATCCCTCATCAGAAAACTAGATCCCACATGCTCCAACCAAGGGTTCACATGTGGCAACTAAAACCTGGTGCAGCCAAATAAATAAATTAAAAAAAAAAATTAAACTACAGTGATACAACTTCAGAACAACTGGGTAATATAAATGTTGGGATCTTGGAGGATATTGTGGGTCTGTTCATTTTCTTAGTGGTGAAAATGGTGCGGCAGTTTGGAAAGCCCTTCTCTGGTGGGACAAAGATGGGAAATTGTTTTAAGGAGAACTGGCATGATGTTTGCAACTTACTTTCATAGTGCTGGGGATAAAATATGTGTTTTGATATAGACAGAAGTAGAGAGGAAGGTAAAGACAGAAATAAAATCAATATTTAAAAAATCATCAAATTAAGGTAGAGGCTAGCAGAGGTGACAGTGCCCAGTCACCTTCACTGTTTAAAGGAGAAGAAAGACAGAAAGGAGGGAGGGGGAGGGGAACAGAAAGGGATACTTTACTGGGGACTCTATTATCAATTAAAAAGAAAAAAAAAAGCAAATATCTCTGCCTGACTTTCAATGTTCAGTCCAAGTACAGCCGCCTCCAGAAATCTGTGCCCACCTCCCAGGCTGTGCTGGGGTCTCCTCTGATCCTCAGAGCCCCCGTGTTTTCCTGTCCTCTGTCCAGTAATCACTTACTTGTTTACAACTCTTAACAAGACTGTTAATTCTGAACTCGACTCTGTTTTTCTTCTGTGAATTCCCAGGATCTAGAACAGTCCATCAAGGGAAGTTCATGGAATGGGAAGAATGAAAGACTGGAGGAATAGAGGATGAGAATGAAGAAGCAAGGGACAAAAGGCCTCATCTGGCAGGTTCATTCAGACCCTGGTAGCCCCACTTACGCGTCAGTCAAAGCCACTTCTCTGGGCTTAAAACCAAGAGACTCAAAACCAACTTCCAGTGTATAATCTAGAGGGAACTGTTCCTATGCTGAAACCCAACCCAAAGCCTGGTCTTGTTTCTCCAGAATTTCATCCTCTTCAGAATTGAGAGGGAGCTGGAACCATATTCCCTTCCTGGAGAGACGGAGACGCAAAGAGCCTCCTGGGTCACAGTCTGAGACGGGAGAGCACCGGCTCTCAAACCTCAGCCTGCCCTTCAGACACAACCTCTGCAATGTCCTGAAAGAACACATGGGGTGTGGAAAGTGATCAAGTTGGATCAGAGAGTCAACTTGGGTTCGACACAGTTAAGTAGATTCACAATGCTTTCTTTTGGTTTCCAGGCACAGGCACCACCTCTGCCGAGCACTATACGATGGCAGTAACCACAATCTCTGGCTTTTCACAGCACCCAGTTCATCATAAATGCAGCTTTAAGTGAATGGAAGTTACCTGTCCATCCACCCCTCCTCCTTGCATTCAGAACCTTCTGTAGAGTGCCATGATGCCAGCTCCTGCGGACACTGAGGTGAAGGACCCTTGTGTTCAAGAAGCTGATACTCTAGAGGGGAAGGAGTTGGCCAGCCTATGAGTAGAGGGAAGTATCAATGACCCTTCATGACCTCCTGGGCTCAGACACCAAGGAAGAAATATTTACGGAGCAAAAGGAGTAGAAAAGTCTGATTCCAGATGTGATCGTCCAGCTTCTATGAGAGAAAAACCTCCTCAGAAAAAACAGAAAAGCTACATTTAAACATAAAGGCATCAGAGGGTTCAGACAATAGCCCTGTCTAACACAGAATCTAACACAGAGCAGAAGTGAGGGTGGTGGTCGTCCTTGAGTAAAGAGGAGGTCATGACTGCAATGGATACCGGAAGGTGTTGGGGCGTTAGCCGTGGGCTGGTTTTGATGTGGGTAGTAATTATTAAGGTATGACCAAGTTTTGAAAATTTCATACAGACACAGTTTTCGGTATGTATGTTTGCATAAGCTGGCTTAATGAAAGTTTAGCTCAGAGAACCACAGATTCTACAAGAACGTTCTGAACCGTCAATGATCAAGCCAAATGGTTTTACACCTACTTGCATCTAACTTAGGTGAGCCTCAAAATTCCTGAAGGATTCTGCAGATCTACCAAAGATCTAGGGCTTTAGACAGAAAACACCCCTCCTTCCCACAGAAGCCTGTCCAAGAGTGATGCTGGCGCCAAGCATGAGCCCCGGACAGACACAGACTTCTCCTGCTCCTCGCTTGCTCAGGCCTTGGGCCCACGGTTAGTATGCGCGCATTGAACATTTCCACATCTTACCCGCCAATCTTCTTAATACTGATAAAACTGAAAAGCACTCTTTGTCCCAGGAAGACATAAAACCATTTTCATGAGAGACTCATTCATTAAGTACATTCAGGATGGATTAAAGTGATCCCGAGCTCTGGTTCTAAGAACGCAGAGACCAGTAAATAAATGTGCTATTGAAATAAGATTAGCAGTCAGTGCTTAACCTACTTTGAGAACAAGCTGTTTTCAATGCCAAGTATCCTCCATTCACATTTACATAATTAATGAACTAATTACAAACGAGTCTTATCTAATCATTTAAGCTGGTCTCACGTGACCCAGCCTTGGCCCCACTTCTGCACTTCCTTGAGAGTAATACAACTTTATTTTAAAACAATACCCTATAATTTAGACCTTTTAACTAATTCAAGCCAGCCTTATCCTACATAAAAATCAATGGGGGCTGATCAAAGGAGGATGGTGGTGTCTAAATTTATTGCTTTTAAGCAAAGAATCACAAGCCAAGAGTATGGGACTGCAAATGTTTACAGAAAGCACATTTTTTCCCTGAAAAAGGAAAAGTTGTAATGCTGCCTTTTAGCCAAGCGAAAAGCAGTTGTGTTAAATCGGTACCAAAGCAAATGATACATACAACAGTAATTAGCTAAGATTACACAGTAATTAAAATCACGATGATTATGTGAGTGAGAATAATTTATACAATAATCTCCACGCTCACACTGCAATATGGTACTAGTCCAATAGCAACAGAGCAGAGCCATGTTTGGTGATAAATTCAAATCACAGCATCTCTAATTACGTGGTGATAGATCACGGTCACTGAGATTTAGGGATAAACAAAATCTCTGACCAGGACGCACACAATTCTGTTTGGCCTTCCCAAGGCTACCAAATGGGGATCCTGAATGCTTCCCCCTTCCCCCCACAGGGAGCTGCAGACCTCCAGGCTGCCCCCACTATACTCCACTAATCCTGCTTCCACGCTGCTGACAACTTGCTCTGTTGCTCTGTGACACAAGACAGTTAACTCATCCGGCAGAGCCACCCTTGGCCAAAGACAGTCATGAACAATATGCAAAATTTCTTTTAAAAGGGCATGGCTGTGATCCAACAAAACTTTCACAAAAGCAGCTCAAGGGCCAGTTTTTTTTTTTTTACTGTGTGCAGTCATTGGCTGACTCCTGCTGTAGGTGACAGGAAGACACTGAAACCAGATTTTCATTTGAGAGAGATTTGAGAGGCTGGAGTGCAGAGGAGGGACTAAGGTGGGTGGGGCTGGAAGGGCTTTGCCAGAATCTAGGACAGAAATGATGGTGGCCTGGCTTCAAGGTGTTGACAGTGAGGATGGAGAGAAGTAAGAAGGTCAAGAGTATTTGCCCGAACCACGGAGGTGCAGAATAAGCAAGATTTAGCGAACAGTGGATGATAGGGATGAGAGAGAGGGAAGAGAGCCTCAGAAGGGTGCAGGGCTCCAGCTTGGGTGACTGATGACAGGACCTCCACGTGATTCAGATCACACTGGTGGGGGAGGGAGGAGGCTCCCCCGGACACACTGGGTTCAGATACCACAGAGACAGCCAGGTGGCCAGCTTCTAAACTGCAGGCAGTTACATATGATATACGTTTGCGATTTGGAAGAACACAAGTTGGAGGGCTAGATTTGGGGATCGCCTGTTTACAATCATGTTCAAACTGGTTTTAGAAAAGGCAGAGGAACCAGAGATTCAATTGCCAATATCCACTGGATCATGGAAAAGCAAGAGAGTTCCAGAAAAACATCTATTTCTGCTTTATTGACTATGTCAAAGCCTTTGACTGTGTGGATCACAATAAACTGTGGAAAGTTCTGAAACAAATGGGAATACCAGACCACCTGAGCTGCCTCTTGAGAAACCTATATGTAGGTAAGGAAGCAACAGTTAGAACTGGACATGGAACAACAGATTGGCTCCAAATAGGAAAAGGAGTCCATCAAGGCTGTATATTGTCATCCTGCTTATTTAATTTATATGCAGAGCACATCATGAGAAATGCTGGGGTGGAAGAAGCACAAACTGGAATCAAGATTGCTGGGAGAAATATCAATAACCTCAGACATGCAGATGACATCACCCTTATGGCAGAAGTGAAGTGGAACTAAAAGCCTCTTGAAAGTGAAAGAGGAAAATGAAAAAGTTGGCTTGAAGCTCAACATTCAGAAAATGAAGATCATGGCATCTGGTCCCATCACTTCATGAGAAATAGACGGGGAAACAGTGGAAACAGTGTCAGACTTTATTTTTAGGCTCCAAAATTACAGCACATGGTGACTGCAGCCATGAAATTAAAAGACGCTTACTCCTTGGAAAGAAAGTCATGGCCAACCTAGACAGCATATTAAAAGCAGAGACATTACTTTGCCAACAAAGGTCCGCCTAATCATGGCTATAGTTTTTCCAGTGCTCATGTATGGATGTGAGAGTTGGACTGTGAAGAAAGCTGAGCGCTGAAGAACTGATGCCTTTGAACTGTGGTGTTGGAGAAGACTCTTGAGAGTCCCTTGGACTGCAAGGAGATCCAACCAGTCCATTCTAAAGGAGATCAGTCCTGGGTGTTCTTTGGAAAGAATGATGCTAAAGCTGAAACTCCAATATTCAGCCACCTCATGCAAAGAGTTGAGTCATCGTTAAAGTCTCTGATGCTGGGAGGATTGGGGGCAGGAGGAGAAGGGGACAACAGAGGATGAGATGGCCGGATGGCATCACTGACTCGATGGACATGAGTTTGAGTGAACTCTGGGAGTTGGTGATGGACAGGGAGGTCTGGCGTGCTGTGATTCATGGGGTCACAAAGAGTCGGAGACGACTGAGTGACTGAACTGAACTGTTTACAGTGAGGGTGTTAAAATCACAGGAGGATTACCTGGGACCCAGTGGACAGAAAAACAGGTGAGAGAGTATCCCGGGGTCCCTGGCAGATGGCGGGGGGAGGGGTTGAGGTGGGAAGGAGAAAACCAGAAAAGAGAAGTTTGGGTAGCACCAAGGAGCAGAAACACTTCCCTAGTGGCTCAGCAGTAAACAATCTGCCTTCAGTGCAGGAGATGCAGGTTGGATCCCTGGGTCGGGAAGATCCCCAGAGAAGGGAATGGCAACCCACTCCAGTATTCTTGCCTGGGTAATCCCATGGACAGAGGAGCCTGGGGGCTACAGTCCATGGGGTCGCAAAGAGTGGGACACGACTGAGCGACTGAACAGTAACAAGAGGAGCAGGAACAGCTGAAAGGCCAGAGGGACGGGGGGCTCCAAGAAATGTCTAACGGGCCAGTGCAGCAGAGAAGTCCAGAAATAGATCAAGACCGAGAACACCCCCTGGTTTGCCCCGTAGGAAGCTGCTGACACGCTGAGAAACGTTTCAGTGGTGGCACCGGGCTCTGGGCTGGAGGAAACGGAGGCAGAAATGGGAGGGGGAGTGAAGGCGGTGCGCAGGGACCCCACTCTGGCGAAGCCTGGCTCCAAAGGGAGGAAACGGACTGCAGGGTGACGGGTGAGGATATAGTTAGGACGGAAGGACCCCAAGGTGTTTATAACCCGCGGAGGAAGGACAGCTGGAAATGCTGCCGCCGAGACTGCAGGAGCAAGCGGGCGGCGGGGTACGGATGCCACTCGACCAAGACGGGATCTCATTTTCTGAGACCAGAGGGAAGCTGGGGCAGATGGTGATCAACTTATAGGTACCACTCTGAGGCCGCTGTTTTTCCTCTGAATGAACAGGAGAGTAGGGTGTCTGCTCAGAGTAAGGAGTTGGGGACAGAGGAAAGTCAGGATGGTTTGGAATAACTGCCCAGTAAAATGAAAGAAAACAGGCCAGTGACAAGGCATCAGCGTCGATACAGCTGGTTCAGTTAGTGCCTGTCTGTGCCTGGACCCTGCAGAGCCGTGTGAGTAGCCAAGGCTGAGGCCCTGAGGGACGTGGGCACGGGGCTCTGGATGAAAATGGGGCTTGGCCCCCTCTGAGAGCCCAAGGTGCTGTGAGGACTGGAAGGGAGAGGAGAGAACCCTTTACTGGAACACTCTGCTGGCAGGCTGGTGGCCCAGAGGGCAGGAAGGAGAGGCAGGCACCCTGAGGGCCGGACACACCATGGGCTGGGCGCCCTGGGACCAACTGCAGCTGGCTGTCAAGAGAGGCTCTGGAGCCAAGCCGGCTGCCACCACCCAGCCCATAAACTCCCTCCCCAGGGGCACGGAGGTAATTTAGTGTCTCCATCTCCAGAAGCTCTTGCATTTATCAGCAGCTTCATGACTCCTGGGCTGTAAATCATCAAGCTTTAGGCGTATTTCTCTTGAGTTGACGTCCTCTTATAAATAATACAAGGAATGCTTTTATTTTTTTTTGGCAAAAGACTGCTTTCTCCCTCTCTTCTTTTTTTAGAGTGACCTTCTTTTTCAGTCAAATTTGGAAATGTCCAAGAGACTCATTTGTTGAGCCTGTGACGGGCCAGGGTCTTACGGAGGTGCGTCCCGTAGAGTTCCCCTTGTACCCTAACCTGCCTCCACCTCTCAGCACAAGAGCGCCCAGGTGACCTGGTAGCATCTGGTCAAGGTTAAAATGCAAGTTCCCTGTGACGCAGAGACTCATTTGCCCTGTGCCCAAGAGTGTGTGTGTGTGTGTGTTTAAAGGCTAACAGATTAACAGGGCTTCCCAGGTGGCTCAGTGACAAAGAATCTGCCTGTCAATTCAGGAGATAAAAGAAAGGAGGGTGCTATCCCTGGGTTAGGAAGATCCCCTGGAGGAGGAAATGGCAACCCTCTCCAGTATTACTGCCTGGAAAATTCCATGGACAGAGGAGACTGGCAGGCTGCAGTTCATGGGGTCACAAAGAGTTGGACGTGACTATGCACACACACACAACAGGTTAATAGCAAATATCCTGAAATCAACTGAAAGCGAAGCAGGAGCTCAGTTTAATAAACCCATGGCATCATTTTAAGATTTTCTGCAGGAATTTAAAAGAATGAGATGGACTTATGTGAACAGACAGGGTGCAATCTCTATATTAATGAGGGAAAGAAAGAAGCACTTTGAGAATTTAGATGCATACATTTAGGACATGGCAACCCACTCCAGTATTCTTGCCTGGAGAATCCTATGGACACAGGAGCCTGGTAGGCTACAGTTCAAAGGGTCACACAGAGTTGGACACAACTGAAACAACTTCACACACACAGACAGAGGTACACACACATAGTGTAGCAGCATATCACTTACGCGTTTTAAAAGCCCACAGATATGCTATGTATTTGCTACAAGTACATGTGTATTTATAGAAACATAGAGCAGATGTGGAAGGATCCACACCAAACTGAAGACAGTGGATGCCTTTTGGAAGGGAGCTGAGGTTGGGGTGGTGGCCAAGAGGACTGTAGCCTTCTCAGTTATATTCTAATAAAAGGGAGAACTATTTAGAGATTATAAAGCTGGATGTCAAGGCACCTGAACTCTGGGTCAGTCTTCACTATAAGCTTAGGTGAGATAGTTCCCTCTGCAGACCTCACTTTTCCCCATTTATATAATGAGAGGATTGGACTAATAATGAATAATCTAATGGTCCCTTCTAACTCAGAAGTTCTAGAATCTTTAAACTGTAAACATACTCCAAAGAGTATGTTTACAGGTTAATAGGGTAATAAGGGCTCCACATTTTCAAGGCTTTATGCCATGGAATTTGGCACTCAGTAGGCACTTAATAAATATCATTTGGATGGATGTTGAATACTGACCCTTATACAATTTAAATATTAATAACGGGCCAGCTCTTTGCCAGTAAACTTTGCCAGGTGAGTGATTCACCTCCTGGATAAAAGTCAGAGTCATGGCAGCATGGCAAACACAATACAGGCTTCGGAAGGATTTCAACCAGAGTTCAAAGCCTGGCTCTTTGCTTCCCTGCTGATGACAGGAGCGAATTACTGGCCCTCTCTGAATCGCAGCGCTGAGCTGTGGCCAAGTACAGTTAGCGTTTCTGCTCAAGTGTTGCTGTTGTTGTCAGTTTTTCATTCAACAGACATTTATGGAGCACCATCTGCGTGCCAGCCAGAGGGAAACCAACATGAAGAAAATTGACAGGGGCCTCTGGTCCCTTCTTGCCTCCTGCTCCACCGCAGTCCTTGGTGCAGGCCCCTCTGTTCTGAGCTGCAGCTGGACAAGCCTGAGGACTTGGAGGGGAGTGGGCAGGGAAGGGGGGCTGGGCTGTGGCGGGGGGCTGCCTAGAGGTGCCGCCCGGGGTGAAGCTACAGGGGCTGGGGTGTGGCTGAGTTTGCCTCAGTCGGTTGTTTCTGATCCTCTGGGCCTCGGATCCCTCTTGTGCAGCATGGAGGTGATGGCATCAGTTCCCTGGGGTTACTCTGGGCATCAAATACCAACACCAGGAAAGCAGCTCGTTTTCTTGAGCTCTTTCTAGGAGCTGGGCTCTGAGTGCATCTTCTAGTTAATCCTGACAATGGTTTACTCACAAGAAAACGTGGAAAGTTAAGCAACTTGCCCCAAATGTATGGTTACTAATGGGGGAAGGGAGAAAGGGATAAACTGGGGAACTGGAACTGACATATACACTCAGTCGTTGTTTAGTCATTCAGTTGGGTCCGACTCTTTTGCCACCCCCGCAGCTTGTAGCCCTCGGGGGTCCTCTGTCCATGGGACTTCCCAGGCAAGAATACTGGAGTGGGCTGCGATGTCTTTCTCCAGGGGATCTGCCCAACCCAGGGATCGAATCCACCTCTCCTGCATCAGCAGGCGGATTCTTTACCACTGAGCCACCAAGGAAGCCCCATATGCACACTACCATATAGAGAGCAGACAAGCAGCAAGGACCTGCTGTGCAGCACAGGGATTCTCAGCAATACTCTGTCATGATCCATACAGGAAAATCATCTACAAGAGAGTGGACACATGTCTGTGTATAACTGATTCACTTTGCTGTACAGCAGAAACTAACACAACACTGTAAATCAACTACACTCCATTAAAAATTATCAAGCAAAACCTCTGCCCCAAGTCTCCCAGCTGCAGAGGAGCAGCCGTGGGGCTGGAAGCCAGATGCTCTGACTTCAGTCCACGCACGGAGACCACTGCAGCCTCCCATCTCCCATTCAGCTCAGGATGCAATTCCTTATCACGCACCTAATATAGTTATGAAACTCCTGGATATTATGTTAAAGCGCCAGCACATTCAGCTCTGGCCTCTGCTGCCTGATACACTGGCTGATCGGGGAGACCAGAAGTTGTTTAGTTATCAGGAGAGAAAAAGTCCTCAGCATTCGGAGTTCGCTGAGGACATGGCTCTTTCTCCACGCAGGTCTTTGTTTTTAATTAAGAGTGGTAATCAGATAATCTTGCTTTAATTAACTCCCCCGATGTGCCCCATTCTCAGGGCCTCCCTTTGATATTTTCAACATCAAATCTTTCAGCCTAAGATTATCAGCAGACATTTGCCATTTGCTGAACATGCCCGAAAGCCTGGCAAGAACTCCCACCCACTTCTTTTCGTAAAGACAGCCTCCTGCTTCAGAGCAAACCCGTTTCAAGTCAGCAAGGGCTCATCTGGGTCTGCTCCATTAGTATGTGATTTTTCTATCTTATCACATCGGCTCTTCTGTTATCACACAAGCAGTGTGCATTTCATCTTAATTACACATCTGTTTCATCCATAATTTCTGATTTATGGCCATTGGCTCCTCATTACAAGAGGGCCGCCCTTGAAAAGGAAAACCAAATGAGCTGAGAGGAATGGAGCTGGAAAGCAGGAGGGAAGGTCGACTGGAGTCCTGCAGCTGAGGCTGAGGCCCATTCGTTGGAGCAAATTATTACTGGCAATCCTACAGGCTTGTGAGGGTCCCATCTCAAGGCATGACTGAATTTGTCTCCTTCCATGGCAGGAAACAGAATATAAAATTCTGACAGTCAAAGAAAGCTGAGATTTCCAAGGAAGACATCATCTTGTCTTTATACAGACTTCCCATTAAAGGAAACAAACAAAATCAGAAACTTCAGTAAACATGTTTATAAAGAAAATTTAAATACAAAACTATCTATACATGGAAAATTAGTAGGACTTGCCTTAGACGGAAAACAAACATACTAAATCTACAGCTATTTTTAAAAATGCTCACCCCATGCTGTTTGAAATCATCTGGAAAACCATGCATTAGATGGGCTGTATTAGATCCTCTTCATTTTGACTGTTTGGGGCAGTAAATACAATTATATTTCCTGTTTTACAGATGAGGAAGTGAAGGCTCAGAGAGGGTAACTGACCTGCCTTAAGTCACACAGCTAAGAAGTGGCAGGGTCATATCTCAAACTGGACCATGCGTGTCCTTGTTTAGGACACAGGAAATTGAAGACTTGAACAGCTTCATGGGAAGCCTGTGATTCTCTGAACTACTGGTCACCCAGAGGCAGCAGGGGATACTCTTACCTGGGGCTGAGGGTACGGCTGCTGATGGCTGACTGTCGCGAGGGGGTCCTTGCGGTGTCTGTGGCCAGGGACAGAGTACAACTCAACCAAGACTGCAGACTGCCCTCTGGCTGGGAGCTGAGGGTGGAGACGTTATCTCTAGAACCAGAAAGCAAGATGCTGTCAGCACGGCAACAACCAGTCACAGCGATAGCTAGGTATTCGCCCCCTTAGCGTGAGCCAGGCATGGAGCTAAATGCTTACACGCATCACTGTAACCAGAGCTCACAATAGCATCCCCGAGAGGTGGGAGCCGGCCCTGTACCTGTTACACAGACGAGAGTAATGGGATTTGAGGAGGCCAGTGTGGGTCTTAACCCAGGTCACCTAGTCAGTCAGTGATGAAGCTGGGGTGCAAACCCTGGTCCCTCCAATTCCAATGCTCAAGTTAAAAATCATCGCTATTCCTTGGGAAGATAAATAATATAGATGCCAAGGTATTTTCCAATTTTGGAGTACAATTTGTCATTGGATTTCAGACCAGACGATATGTTCATGGAATCTATCAGTTGTGAAGGTCTTAACTGCTTGCCTGCCTTAGCTGGAATGTCTTTGTGGACAGAGACTTAACTGTACACCCCCTATTTCTGAAAGCAGTGCAGGGAGAGGCCTGTGGGAGCCTGTCACTGGTGTGGGTGTTGAATGATTATTTCACTTTCTGGTTGATATGGTCACTCATTTATGATATATAATAAATATATACATTCACAAATTGTGTTTGCTTATAGAACTCCCTGTGCCATGGGAAGGAGCTATGAATATGAACTCAACATTGACCCTGTCCTCAAGACCCTACTGAGCAGAGTAGACGTCTATATAAATAACCATAAAATCAAAAAGAAAACTATCAGTGCCATGGATAAAGACAGACGATGGGTTCTAAGGAGGACAGACAGGGAGCCCCGATTTGTTTCTTGGGGGTGTAAGGAAGGAATGCAGCAGTGGCTGCTGGGCTGCATCCTCTTTGAAGGGTCGAGCTCGGCCACACAGGCCCGGAGAAGGGAGCGTCAGGTGGAGGGAACCGCACCCACACAGGTACGGAGGGCACGAGAGATACCGGAAGAGGAGCCCCAAGTGGAGGGTAAGTCAGGACCAGAGTGTGCAGGGCTCAAATGTCAGTCCAGAAACTCTTCTGAGGCAACTGACATCTGTCCTTCTGACGGTGTCTGAGGACAGCAGCGCGGTAAGCCGGAGGCTGCTCTCTGTCTACGAGAAGCCTATGGCTCAGCAGTATGTCCCCGGTGCTGTGTGGTGCTGTGTGCTATGACCGTGGAGTCAGAGCTCCCGTGGACCCTGCGGTGACTGTGCAGGTGGGTGCTCCTTCTGCACACTGGACACAGCCAGGGGCTCGTCTCTGGCTTCGGCGTCACCAGCTCGGTTCTATCAGAGCTCACTTACATCTCTTTTCTGCCACTGCTGCCACCGCAGTTCACGGCTGTCTGGACGCTAGGAGGAGGCATAAGAAAGAGTCTGTTACTCTTGGGCTGCCAGGGCCTGCGGAAGAACACAGTCTTTGATGTCAGATAAACTCGGGTTTGAGTCCCGCCTCTGACCTTTGCCGCTGTGTGATCTTAGGCAAGTCCCTCATCTTCTCTGAGCCGTCTCAGCTCCCTTGTAAAATGTAGCTAATCATGGGCCTCTGCCCAAGCCCTGTGGAGCTGACCAAGTGAGATGGCCCTTATGAGCATCTCAGCATGGCTCCTGGCAAATGAGCAGTGTTAATTAAAGGGCGGCAGCCATTGCCCTTGCTCCTGCTTCAGCACGACTGGCGCCACCATTAACAGCACCACAGTCGCCAGCGGGCAAGGCAGCGGCTTTATGCCCTTCGCGACTGCTTGCAAATCAGACGGGGGGCTGCGGCAGTCAGCTTTCTCAGTGCGCGCCGGGAAACTCAGAAGCTAACTACAATCGTGGTTCTTCTTCAGGGAGAACTCTTGATTCACAAACATGCTTTACACGTGACCCCACTGATCACCTCGCTAGCCTCTGTCGCAGAGCTGAGGAAGCTGACACCCCTGTCCAAGGCCACAGAGCTTGGAATCCCAGGTCTGTCAGAGCTACTCGGCTCATGCCCCTAACCAGAGTGCAGTCGCCCAGGGTACAGACAGCCAAACCACAAACTTCAAACACGCGCGCCTGGCTCCTCAGGCCGGGACCTCCCAGCTTTGTTCTTCAGTGGAATCTGGGCAAGTCCTTCCCAGAAGCCCTGGTCACTTCTTCTGAGAGGCACCTGTAGCCTCGATCCCTTCCCTCAAGGACCAGTCACTCTCCTGACTTCTACTAACATTGCTGCATCCCCATCAGACTGCAAGGGCCCTTCCCAGGCCAAGAACATAGCTTATTTGTCCCTTTGGCCCCTCGGCTCAGGCCAGACTGGAAGTTCTTTTGGATGGTGTCTAGTGAATCCAACAGAAGAGGGGTCTGTAAATGACAGCCATGGCCTGAATCTACATATCTGTTCTTATTAATAAAGCTTTATTGGGACATAGCGACCGCCACTCATTTGCATTTTATCTGTGACTGCTTTTGCTCCTCAGTAGCAGAGCAGAGCAGCTACAACAGACACCACACTGCCTGAGAAGCTGTAATATTTACTATCTGGCCTTTTAAAGAAAAAATTTGCTGACTTCTTCAGTATCACGAAAAGCACCTTTTGTGAACCACGTTTTGAGAGGCAGAATAACGACCCCAAAGATGTCAACATCTCAATCTTTATCTCAGGAATCTGTGACTGTGTTTCCTGAGGTGTTAAAAGGGGCATGCAGATGTGGTTAAGATCAAGGATCTTGAGACAGTAGGCCATCCTGCATTATCGAGGTGGGCCCCCTCTAATGACTCTGGTCCTTAAAAGCAGAGGCCTTTCTCCAGGTTCAGTCAGAGGGACTTGTGACTACGGAACAACAGCCAGAGATGCAACTCTTCTGGCTTTGAGGGATGGAAGGGGCCATGAGCCAAGGGGTATGGGTGTCTTCTGGAAGCTGGTGAGGAAATAGACTCTCCTCCAGAGACTCCAGAAGGAGCGGAGCCCTGCTGACACTTAGACTCTAGCCCAAGGAGACTCAGATTCAAGCCCCTTGTCTTGTCAAGGTCTGTTCTCAGCCAAATCACTGGCCTGTCATGCCGGCGAACTTGCGTCTGTCACTTTGACGTGAGGCAGGGGCATTCCTTTGCTATGACAGCAAGAGATAGAATGAAAGTATCTTTGCTAATGACCCTAAATCTTCTTGAGGATAACTTTTTTGATACAACTTTTTAACAAACTATTTAAAAATACTTCAAAGCTTTAACTGAAGTAGTCTAAGTGAGTAGCACCAGCTGTTTCCACTGGTGTCTGAGCCGCTTCTAGGGCTCTGTGTGCTGGGGCTGTGGAAGGAACGCCAGACTGTGAAGGAGGACTGAGTCTGTGTGCCCTCTGTGTGGCCTCGGCCTCTGTCCCCTGTCTGGGGTGACAGAATCCCCGTATGTGAAGTGAGGCTTCTGGACCGAGATGCTAAGGCCCTGCCTGGCTTGGAAGCTTAGAGACCACGCATAATGGAGAGGACGCACCGAGGTCTAGAGCAGGAGTCCTGGGCCTTTTACAAGCATCTTTTATGAAGACTGTGGGACTTCCACCTCCCCAGATGCACAAACACAGACTCGAATTTTAGTGCAGTATCTGTGTGTTCATGGTATAATCTCTAGAACTCATGCATGGACACCCCCTCACTTGACCTACCAGTTCACAGACCCCAGATAAGGACACTGGTTCCAGCTGACCAAAGAAGCTAGAATGTGGTAGGCGAGGGCCCTGGAAAGCAGAGGGAAGGGTTTGTGTGAATAGGGCTGCATCTTCTGAAATGCTCACAGAAAGAAAAAAAAGAACTGAAGAATCTTGCAGCCCAACCCGTACAGTTCAAAATGGTGTGGCACTCCCCTTAGAAACAGAAGAACAAGGTTTCTCTTGCCCAAGAGCAGGGAGGAAGGGAAAAAACTGGCCACCGTGGGGCTGGAGGCCTGATGACTGAGAGGGAGGAGCTTGGGCCCATTGTCCACCCAGGAGTCTGGGAGTCTGAGTAAGAGAGGCTGGGCCCAGAGATCCCAGTGGGTGCCTGGACAAGCGAACATCCCCATAACCCTGAGGGTGACTGGCCTTGAACTCTGCAGCAGACAAGGTCTGGGCAACCAGGTGTACTTCCTCACCCACTTCAATGGACTGAATAATGGTCTCTAACTGGATCCTGCAAGGGAACATCTTTAGAGCATGATATAACTAACCAAGGCACAGCACAACTGGACATCTCAAAGCGAACATGTCTCTAGTCCGGGGTAAGAGCCCTTTCAGAAGAAGGGCAGATTTAAACACTGAGTCCATCCACAGGGAACCCTCCTCTCTCACTCCAATCCGAGGATGGCTACACTCCATCCTAAGGTGGAATTTTCTATAGGCGTTTCCTTTGGTGTGATAGGGGGTTCTTCCTAACCAGAGTTTAAAACGCACTGACCCTCCACGACATGAAGAAAAAGTCTGACCTCAAGCTCATGAAGCAGATCCATCTTTCCTGACCGTACCTTCCGCCCCAACACGGGAGGGACTCAGTGTTGATGAGGTGATGATGGTGATGACTGTAGTCTGCTGGGCAGGCAAGCAGAGGCCCAGGAAGGGCAGCCGACCTGTCCCTGGTCCTGATCTCCTCGGCAGTGCAGCCAGCACTGGTACATGGTATGTGGGCCCTGGTTTCTCCCTCATCTCCTGACATGTGCTCAGTGGTTCTTTCTCTTGCCTGGGTTCCTGTGACTTTTCAAGAGGAACAGGGGCCAGGCACTTGTGGACAGGCGGACTGCTGGTGAGCACAGCAGTAATTAAATGTCTCCCATTGTATTCCTTTCCATGGAGCCTTTGCCAGATGACTCTGGTCTGAATACAAACACTGCCTGGGAAGTGACACACAGATGCACCGGCCCCACATCACAGCGACAGACACATGTTCACGAGGATGACAGGCCAGTAAACTTGGCAGAGGGCCAAGACTTTGACAAGAGAAGGGGAAAGATGGGGTATGTCTGGCATGACAGCAGGGCCTGCTCACTGGAAGTGTGGGTGACAGGGTCAGCCTGGAATCAGATTGCAGCCCCATCACTTGCTGTGTGCGCTGGGGCCGGTTTCCTGACTTGTCTAAGCTGCGGTTTCTTCGTCTGTGAACTGGGGGTGATAACGGTTACCACTCTCAGTGGGTTGCTGTGAGAACTAGGCAGGGAGGCTGTGCAGCCGGGCACAGTCAGTCCTCAGGAAAGAGAGGCCAGTCGCACGATGGTCAGCGTGTCCTGTGATGCCAGGGCGGGTAACGTGGTTTGGAGCCCTCATTCCTCAAGAAGCCCACTAGCTGGGTATCTAGGCCTTCCTAGAAAGACAGACATCTGGATCTCCCCAGCGGTCCAGTGGTTAAGAATCTGCCTGCCAGTGAAGGGGACACGGGCTCCATCCCTGTCAACGAAGGTTCCACTCTGTGGGGCAACTAGCACCACAACCCCTGAGCCCATGCGCCTAGGCCCACGCTCCACAGCGAGAGAGGTGGACGCGACGAGAAGCCTGCACACCACAAAGAAGAGCGGCCCCCCACTTGCCGCAGCTAGAGAGAGCCTCCGCGCAGCACCCAAGACCCAGCACAGTCAAAAATAATTTAATAAGGAGAGAAAGAGCAGCGTCCTCCGTGGTGTCATATGAGCCCGCAGGCCTGCACTAACGGCCTGGGATGCAACTTGGAATGTCTCAGAATAATACAGAAATGTTGCGAGCCACTTCTTCTAAGCAAAATCAGGAGGTTAAGAGCTTTGTGGGAAGAGAGGGGTGGGCGGGCCTCGAGCCTGCCCTACTTCACAGCAGGAACTCTTGCAGTCTGGCTCCAGCCTGGCCCCACTACTGAGTAAGCTGAAGCGGGATGATGCCCTCGGTGGCGGCCGCAATCTTTGCTTAGGCCCAGATCTTTCTACTTCTCTCACCACAGCTCAAATCTGTCAAGTTAGCAAGCACAGACGTTGGAAAATGTACAACTTACACTCAACACAGCACCAGAGGATGCCTTTCCACAGCCTTCGTCTCAGATGGAGCCAGCTGGCGTGGATACTCTCGGCTGACCTGGAGGTCAGGGGTCATCCACTGACCTTTCTGAACTCCTCACCAACCCCACCCCAAACACCCAGCCGAGGTGATGACAGAGCAGTCGCAGACCCTGGGCGAAAACAGATGGGGCTGTCGGCTGATGCGTGAATCATGAGCATTCTCTGAGCCTGGGGGAACAGCTTAAAGTGTTCCTCCACTAATCCAAGGAGGCTGAGGCCCTAGCCTAAGTCACAGCGCACGGGCACCCATGCTGGCGAGCATGCGCTGAAACGCTGCCACACTGGCCTCCTGTCTTTCTGAGCACGTTTCCAGCCTGGAAGGCCTGTTACACTCGGATCTAATTCCCAACATGGGGAAATGTGACTTTTCATAATTTGAACAAGTCTCTCAAAGAGCCTCACCTCCAGCTGAAGCACCGCTCTCTCTCTCCCAGAGTGGGTTTGAATCCTAATTGAGAGCTCAGTTCAGAGACGTACCTGGACCAGTCCCTCAGGCTCCAATCAACACTGCCGTCCCCCAGGCGATGAGGCAATTATGGGGGGCGTGGTGGGGCGGAGCTGCCGGTGAAGAACGCCTGCAGTACCCGAGCGGGAGCGGGGCCCTGCTCTGGACGGCGGCTCTCCACCCCGGGACCCGCACATTTCTCTTTCTCGTTGATAACCAATTTAACTGTGCAGTGACCACACAGCATGGCTTGGATGGTACGAATTCTCTGGAACTGAGACTTAAGAAGTGTTGAGCCTTCTTTCTGGGCGATTTTTCTCCCTGTTTCCTCCCACAGCTATGCCATTACTGAAATCCACGCTCCGTGGGAGTCATAAGACAGAGAGGCCCAAGGCAGCTGAGAATTAGGAGGTGCTTCCCAGGAAGCATCCTGGGCTCAGGGCTGCCTTCACAGGCTCCCACTCCGTGCCCAGAGGGGCCTGGGTGTGGTGCAGCTTCCTGTGACTGCTATGAAATTCCAAATCTATTCTGAATGAATGGGTATGTCTTTCCTTTTCTCCTTTGCTTTTTGCCTTTCTTCTTTCCACAGCTATTTGTAAGCCCTCCTCAGACAACCATTTTGCCTTTTGCATTTCTTTTTCTTGCAGATGGTCTTGATTCCTGCCTCCTGTACAACGTCACGAACCTCTGTCCATAGTTCTTCAGGCACCCTATCAGATCTAATCCCTTGAATCTATTTCTCACTTCCACTGTATAATAGTAAGGGATTTGATTTAGGTTATACCTGAATGGTCTAGTGATTTTTCCTACTTTCTTCAATTTAAATCTGAATTTGGCAATAAGGAGTTCATGATCTGAGCCACAGTCAGCTCCCGGTCTTGTTTTTGCACACTGTATAGAGCTTCTCCATCTTTGGCTGCAAAGAATGTAATCAATCTGATTTCGGTATTGACAGTTTGGTGATGGAAGAGGGTATTTGCTATGACCAGTGCATTCTCTTGGCAAAACTCTATTAGCCTTTGCTCTACTTCATTGTGTACTCCAAGGCCAAATTTGCCTGTTACTCCCGGTGTTTCTTGACTTCCTACTTTTGCATTCCAGTCCCCTATAATGAAAGGACATCTTTTGGGGTGCTAGTTCTAGAAAGTCTTGTAGGTCTTCATAAAGCCATTCAACTTCAGCTTCTCCAGCATTACTGGTCAGGGCATAGACTTGGATTACTGTGATACAGAACAATTTGCCTTGAAAATGAACAGAGATCATTCTGTCGTTTTTGTGACTGTATCCAAGTACAGCATTTTGAACTCTTTGTTGACTATGATGGCTACTTCATGTCTTCTAAAGGATTCTTGCTCACAGTAGTAGATATAATGGTCATCTGAATTAAAAGATATACCCATGTGAATGCAGAGTTCCAAAGAATAGCAAGGAGAGATAAGAAAGACTTCCTCAGTGATCAATGCAAAGAAATAGAGGAAAACAATAGAATGGAAAGACTAGAGATCTCTTCAAGAAAATTAGAGATACCAAGGGAACATTTCAAGAAAAGATGGGTAAAATAAAGGAAAGAAATGGCATGGACCTAGCAGAAGCAGAAGATATTAAGAAGAGGTGGCAAGAATACACAGAAAAACTATACAAAAAAGATCTTCACAACCCAGATAATCACAATGGTGTGATCACTCACCTAGAGCGAGACATCCTAGAATGCAAAGTCAAGTGGGCCTTAGGAAGCATCACTATGAACAAAGCTAGTGGAGGTGATGGAATTCCAGTGGAGCTATTTCAAATCCTGAAAGATGATGCTGCAAAAGTGCTGCACTCAATATGCCAGCAAATTTGGAAAACTCCGCAGTGGCCACAAAACGAGAAAAGGTCAGTTTTCATTCTAATCCCAAAGAAAGGCAATGCCAAAGAATGCTCAAACTACCACCCAACTGCACTCACCTCACATGCTAGCAAAGTAATGCTCAAAATCCTCCAAGCCAGCCTTCAACAGTATGTGAACTGTGAACTTCCAAATGTTCAAGATGGATTTAGAAAAGGAACCAGAGATCAAATTGCCAACATCTGCTGGATCATCGAACAAGCAAGAGAGTTCTAGAAAAAAATCTACTGTTTTACTGACTATGCCAAAGCCTTTGACTGTGTGGATCACAATAAACTGTGGAAAATTCTGAAAGAGATGAAAATACCAGACCACCTGACCTGCCTCCTGAGAAATCTGTATGTAGGTCAGGAAGCAACAGTTAGAACTGGACATGGAACAACAGCTGCTGCTGCTGCTAAGTCGCTTCAGTCGTGTCCGACTCTGTGTGACCCCATAGACGACAGCCCACCAGGCTCCGCCATTCCTGGGATTCTTCAGGCAAGAACACTGGAGTGGGTTGCCATTTCTTTCTCCAATGCGTGAAAATGAAAAGTGAAAGTGAGGTCAGTGAGTCGTGTCCGACTCTTCGCGACACCATGGACCGTAGCCTACCAGGCTTTTCCGTCCATGGGATTTTCCAGGCAAGAGTACTAGAGTGGGGTGCCATTGCCTTCTCCATGGAACAACAGACTGGCTCCAAATTAGGAAAGGA
Source organism: Nanger dama (assembly GCA_917880005.1). Classification (NCBI taxonomy): domain Eukaryota; kingdom Metazoa; phylum Chordata; class Mammalia; order Artiodactyla; family Bovidae; genus Nanger; species Nanger dama. Next base: position 12,651,203 of record CAKJTW010000053.1, on the reverse strand, counting down.
GTACGTCAAGGCTGTATATTGTCACCCTGATAATTTAACTTATATGCAGAGTACATCATGAGAAACACTGGGCTGGATGAAGCACAAGCTGGCATCAAGATTGGCAGGAGAAATATCAATAACCTCAGATATGCAGATGACACTACCCTTATGGCAGAAAGCGAAGAAGAACTAAAGAGCTTCTTAATGAAAGTGAAAGATGAGAGTTAAAAAGTTGGCTTAAAACTCAACAATCAGAACCCTAAGATCATGGCATCTGGTCCCAAGACTTCATGGCAAGTAGATGGGGAAACAATGGAAATAGTGAGAGATTTTATTTTGGGGGGCTCTAAAATCACTGTAGATGGTGACTGCAGTCATGAAATTAAAAGACGCTTGCTCCTTGGAAGAAAAGTTATGACCAACCTAGACAGCATATTAAAAAGCAGAGACATTACTTTGCTAACAAAGGTCCGTCTAGTCAAAGTTGTTTTTTCCAGTAGTCATGTCAACGATGTTAAGAGTTGGACTATTAAAAAAGAAAAAAAAAAAGAGTTGGACTATAAAGAAAGCTGAGCACCAGCGCTGAAGAATTGATGCTTTTGAACTGTGGTGTTGGAGAAGACTCTTGAGAGTCCCTTGGCCTGCTAGGAGGTCCAACCAGTCCATCCTAAAGGAAATCAGTCCTGAATATTCACTGGAAGGACTGATGCTGAAGCTGAAACTCCAATACTTTGGCCACCTGATGTGGCTGACTCATTTGAAAAGACCCCGATGCTGGAAAAGACTCAAGGTGGGAGGAGAAGGGAACAACAGAGGATGAGAAGGTTGGATGGTATCACCAACTCAATGGACATGAGTTTGAGCAAGCTCTGGGAGTTAGTGATGGACAGGGAAGCCTGGCATGCTGCAGTCCATGGCGTCGCAAAGAGTTGGACACGACTGAGCAACTGAACTAAATGGAACTGATTCTGAACAAAAGCCCCAGGTTCTCATTCCTCCGTGGACTCATGGGTCATGCTGCTGATCCTGCCTGGGGTCCTGGGGGTGCTTCATGAGGACACAGTGGGCCACTTCAAAAGGCGAAGAAAGGTGGGAGAGAGGGAAGGAAGAAGAGCAGGAGATTCTCACTCTTTCCCGTTCATCTCACTTGGGCAGGCTGGTCAGAACATTCCTTGTCGGCCCTGACTCACTTTTCTCCGGAGCTCCTGCCTCTGGCTCCTTCTTTCAACCCAGGTTTCAGTTCAGCTCTTCCTCTCAGAGAGGCCAGGTGTACCCCCTGCTACTCATCACAGCATCGTGTTCTCTGTCTTTGTAACACCCACTATAGTCTAGTGTTTCATTCGTCAGTCTGCCCCCTGTATTCACGGGTAGGGACACACACACACACGGAATGTGGGCTCCACGGAGGCAGAGACCTGTGCTCTCCTCCCTCTCTACTCCTCAGGAATTTAACTTCCGCCTGCCCCGGGCAAGTTATTCAATCTCCCTGTGTCTCTAAGACAGAGATGACAAGAAGCAAGTTGCCTGAGACAAACACCCAGCTCAGTGTGGCATGGAACAGGCAGAATCGATCACAGGGATGAGTGAATGAAACTGACGATGGCTGAGCCCCACCAAGTGCACGGGTCTGTGCCAGGGTCGGATGTTTTCACTTACTTCTTATTATCAACCCGTCTTATAGATGAAGAGACTGAGACTCAGAGAGGTTGAATAACTGGAGGAAAGTAAAAGTGCTAGGTCGCTCAGTCATGCCTGATTCTTTGCGACCCCAATGACTGTAGCCAACCAGGCCCCTTTGTCCAGGGGATTTTCCAGATAAGAACACAGGTGGTAGTTTAGTTGGTAAGTTGTGTCGGACTCTTTTAACCCCCATGGACTGTAGCCCGCCACGCTCCACTGTCCATGGGATTCTCCAAGCAAGAATACTAGACTGGGTTGCCATTTCTTTCTCTAGGGGATCTTTCCCATCCAGGAATCGAACCTATGTCTCCTGCACTGCAAGCAGATTCTTTATCATCTGAGCCAGCTACTTGACAAACTTGAACCCCTGGATCCCTGATTGGAAATCGGGCTGGATGAAAGGCAGCACCTGTGCCGTCCCCAAGCCGCCCCCTCTTCCAGCTGCAAGAATCCCACCCACGGCCTGGGCTCGTCCGGGTCCAAGATGCCATTTTTTCACACCGGGGTTCCTGTGACCATCACACCCCTCACACTGCCCTGAATACAGGCTGTTTCACATGTTGTTGCCCCTGCTTCCCTGTCGCGCCTGCCCAGCCTGTCCCTGTACCTCCAAGAACAGACTCTGCCTCTTTCCAGTCTTGTTATTTTTAGAACTTTTACTGTTTATTAGAAAAGCAATCTACTTCTGTGCAAGTAAAAATGGTTTAAAAGTTTTGCTCATTTGTAAAAACCTCCAATACTTATATATACAGTCATCAATTCCCTTTATAATTAATGCACAAGCTCCAGCATTTCTATCAGCGGAGAAGCCAGCCCAAGCACGGAGCGGGGCAGTATTGGCACCAGGGGTTTGTAATTACAGACACTGGTCGTATCATGACTCTAATAACACTGGTGCGTGGGTGGGAAGGACGGGGACCCTGAACGTGAGCATGAGCTGGGAAGCGGCTGCAGGATCAGGATTTGCCATTTTACCAGCAATTTCATAGCTGTGCACATTAGTAGGGCATCGTAGAAATCCTCAGGCTATTGGCATGAAAGCGATTTTTGCACCAACTGAGGATTTTTTAGATAAAGCCCTTCATTTAGAGGCCAGAACATGGCGAGTGCACTGGGTCTGTGCCACACTGATGTTGAAATGAACACCTTCACGGGGAGTCGGCAGCTCACGCCTCTGAGCAGCGGTCACCAGCCCAGGACCACAGCAAGGGCGGTACCACCAGCGGGGAGCATCCTGCCTCTGCTCGCCTGAGCTGGCCAGTTACCCTCCCACCCCCAGCACGCCTGGAGAGGGGAGCCCTGTCCCCTGAAGACCTCAGAGGCCCCAGGGCGCAGCCCCGCCTGCCCCTAGCAGGGTACCTCTCTGTGTCGCTGTCGCTGGAGGCCACCTCCTCCAAGGCCGCTTGCAGGTCGGCGATCCGGCGGATGGATGTCTCCAGGTCAGTCTGCAGCGTCTGTCGTGCCGCGGCGAGCTCCTCCACGTACTTCTCCTGGGGACAGAGACCACCGCATACGTTGGCCCTGGCTGAGACCCCCACTCACGAGAGCTCTGGGGAGGAGCCTGGGTTCACTGGGACCCTGTGACATGGTGGGTACCCACGAGGGGCTCTCCCTAAGGAAGGGCTTATGGAGCCTCAGACAGATGCCGCAGATTTCAGAGGAGGAAGCAGATGATGCCTCAGAAGCTCACACACACCAGAAATGCTGGACCCAGCCTGTGCGACCCCACACAGAATGCCCTGCATGGATGGCAGAAGTAAGACTCAGTGATGTTTCCCAGGAGAGCCGCTGAGGCCGGTTCTGGGGGCTGAGTCCTGCCCCAGGGTGGATAAGGAGCGGGAGGTTGCGGGGAGGGCAGAAGAGCGGGTTCCTCTCAACTCTGCCACTCAGGCTCCCTTAGCCCTCCCGCCACCCTCAAAGGCAGCACGGACAAAGACAGAAACCCCAGCTCCCTCTGGAGCTGGCCAGCACCGCTGACGTGTACTGAGACCTTTCCACGCCCAGCGCTTCATTCAGCGTTTTGGGCTCCTGCTCTCACTCTCTGCTTGTGAGCCTGGCACGCAGCTCTATCCCTGTCCCCATTTCACAGATGAAGAGCTGAGGCCTGGGGGAGGCTTGAATGGAACTCGAGTTGGAACTGAAGCGGGAGCAGCAGACTCCACCTGTGCTCATTTGGTTACTTTCAGCCCTAATTGGATTTCATCCAGACTCTCTGCAAAGTCTCTGAGTGCCATGTGTGACGTTTTCCACACACTGCTCCCCGTTCGCACAATGACTGTCGGCTGAGGGTGAGTCTGCCCTCCAGGGGACGCTGTGTAGAGGAGTTGCTGGTTGTCACACGGGGATCTCGTGGCCTCTTGCAGAGCAGAGACCAAAGGTGCTGTCCAGCATCCTCAGTTCACAGAGCAGCCCCCACCGAGGACCAATTACTTCACACGAGTGTCACCAGCGTTCAGCCTGAGAAACCCTGGGTTCAACCCAGAGACCTACCTTCTGGGAGCGAATCCTAGAGGGGGATAGAGTCAAAAGGCAGATAGGGCTTCCCTGCTGGTCCAGAGGTTAAGAATCTGCCTGCCAATGCAGGGGACACGAGTTCGACTCCTGGTCTGGGAAGATTCCACACGCCGCAGGGCAACTAAGCCCGTGTGTCACCACTCCTGAGCCTGCGAGTCACAAGTACTGAAGTCCGTGTGCCTAGAGACTGCGCTCTGCAACCAGAGAGGCCACCGCAACTAGACGCTCATGCGCTGCAACTAGAGGAAGCCAGGGGTGCAGCAATGAGGACCCAGTGCAACCAACAATGAAATGAACAATAAACACTAAAAGGGGGCGTGCAGAGCGAGGCCCTGGACCCGAGGACGCTGGGAACGGAGCTACTGACGGCACCGAGAGCCCGGGAGCCGCGCCGCCGCCCAGCCACGGGGACTGGTAGAGAAGCTGCGGTGCGGTGCGTCACTCTGATGCTCAGAGAAGCCAGCACTAGCAATCAGGGTGGCACCAGTGGGGAACCCTTCGCAAAATAATGTCAAGCAAGCAGAAAAGAACAGAAAGGATGATGCCCAGTTCTCCATGCAAACAGCACATGTGCAGCTGGGAAAGCACGTGGAGAGCTGAGGATATTTAGACAGGAGCAAAGGTGGGTGAGGGATAGGGTTTTTCCTTCGAGCGGCTCTTAGGCCAAGTTTCTTTTTGACTGTTGTCTTAGGCAACAGGTATATACCAGCTGATGAGAGCATGAAGGGTGCAAACGTAAGGACTGTGGGTCCATTTAAGTACTGCTCTCAGCTTCCCCTGAGACTCACCAACAGTACAGCCCTTCTCTGGGCCTAGGATGGCTTTTCTTTATTTTGCAGATGAGAAAACTAAGGCCAGGGAAGTCACTCGGGGCAGCAAGGGGCAGACCTCTGGTTGGCCTCGCTCACCAGCCAGTGATCTTTCTGGGGCTCTGTCTGCCTGCCCCTGGGAAAGCTGGCGAGGCCCAGAGCTCCCTTTGCAGGGACACATTCAGATCCCTGTAGCAGGCCAGCTGGTCCATCCACGGTATTGTAAGTCTGTGCCTTTTCCCTGATTGTGTGTCTTTTTCAATTTGAGAAAGAGAGTGAGCAAAGACCGAGGAAGCCGAAGGGTCAAGCCCAGCTGACGAGGGAAGGGGTGGCATGGAGAGGTGGGGGGGTGTGCACAGGGGCTGGTGGAGCATCGCAGCTGATTGAAACTGCCAGCTGTGAAATCCCCATCTCAGTGCTGATGAGGTGAGAGGCGGTCTGAGGCAGGGAGCCCCCAGGCAGGAGGCTGGTGGACTGTCAGAGGAAATAACACACACTGTGGGATGGCGAGGGGGTGTTTGTCAGCTCATCGAGACAACAGGAAGACGGCTGGTGCACAATCCCAGGAGACGGCAGGAGCATCGCCCAAGCCCAGCTCCTTGCTAGCGGGCCTGGATGACAGTGTCCCTGGGAGGCGAGGGGACGAGGCATCGGTGTGTTTCTAAGACACAGAGATGCTACCCAACGGCCCCTTCAGGGCCACGCCAGGCACGCCAGGCACGTCAGGCACATCAGGCATGCCAGGCATGTGGTGAACGTTCCTTTTAGAGATGAGGAGCCTGAGCACCAGAGCAGCAAGAAGACCCGCCCACGGTCACACAGTTGAGAGACTGCAGTCAGGCAGCCAGGTCTTGGGTTCTCAGGTGAGGCCCTTGTGCCACTTGAGCCAAGCAAGAGAAGCCCGATCTCCCCTCCCAGCTGTGCCTGGGTGACCCTGGCCCATGTTAACATCATGCAGAGGAGGCCCTCCAACCTTGACCTGCAGGGCCCTCCTGGAGGACAGAGGACAGGGATGGCGCAGGTGCTGGGTCTTTGGGATGGAGGCTCTGGGCTGGGACTAAGCAGCTGAGCAGAGGAGATGGGGACCTGAGGTGGGTCTGATCCACTATCATGATCATGAAAGCAGGCTCTGGAGCCAGGATGCCTGGGTTCAAATCCAAGCTCTCCCACCCACAGGCTGTGTGACCTTCAGCAAGTTACTCAACCTCTCTGATCCCCATGGGTAGAATGGAGGCAGCAGTGGCCCCGTCACAGGGCTGCTGTGAGCACAGAATGAGCATGGCAGAGAGGAAAGGGTTGGCCAGCAGTGGCGTTACTATCTTTTAATTCTGAGAGGAGAACAAGTAGCAGCCGGGTGGGTGTCCCCGCAGCACTGAGGTGGTCCACCAAGGTCACACAGAGAATAAGGAGGCTGGAATGCAGGCCTCTGAAAGCTTTTCACCATCTGCAGAGGAGAAGCAGGGGTGGAAAGCAAGGGCAGCCTAAAGGGTGAGTTACCTAGACAGCAAGGAGGGTCGAGAGCAAGAAAACCATCCACAGACGGATGAGGCAGGTGGTTCTGGGACCTGCCGCTACCCCCTCACTCTCCACCACGAACGCCCCTTGCCCTCTGGGCTCCACCCTCCAATTTGCCTGGGGATGCACATCACGCTCAGCGGAAACCTCCCAAGACGACGGATTCGGGAAATTCAGAGCGTGTGTAATCAGCAATCAGCACACCTTTCCTGCTTCAGCTCGAAAAGCAGGTAGTCCGCTGATTGCAGAGACCAAGTCGTTAGGCGAAGTGGATGCAGCAGCCCCACCAGTCCCTTGGAGGCAGACAAAACCAGCCCATGCCAGAAACAGCTCGAGAGACACGGGAGGGGGCCACCAGGAGAAGAGGGCACGACAGAGGGCTGGGCCTTCTTCCACCTCCTGGACCTGCGATTGGTCAGGACTGCCGCTACACAAATGAGGTTGCGTTTTGAGGCCAAGGGTGAGCTTGTGGTCTTCTGTGTTTTTCTCCTTTTAGGGACATGGGGCAGGAAGGAGCTGGAGGAAAAATTAGGCTACAAAACTATTTAGACAGTAAGAGGCACACAGCAGCAGCCCGCTAACGAATAGCCCACACGTCCTTATTCCTCTGGAGCTGTAACAGTGTCTGCATGCTCAGAGGCTTCAGCCGGGTCTGGCTCTTCACAACCCATGGACTGCAGTGCGCCAGGCTCCTCTGGGGGGGGGGGATTCTCCAGGCAAGAATACTGGAGTGGGTTGCTGTCTCCTCCTCCAGGGACCTTCCCGACAGAGGGATCGAACCCGCATTAGCAGGCCAGTTCTCTGCCACCAGCATCACCTGGGAGTGATACATACATTGTAACAGACATATGCCACTAACATAAAGTCTAGATTCATTATATATGTATGCATATTACAGATCACTCGTTCAGCAAACATTTATTGAGCATGAACTATGTGCCAGCACTGATCCAGGTGCGGCAGGTGTAGATAAAATCCTCACTTCCACAGAGCATCATTCTTCCAGGGCCCTAACCTACCTGTATTGCTGAGTCTAGAACAGAGCAGGCACTCAAGATGTCCTCGGACTGAGCGAATGGTGTTACTGCATGACGGTAAGAGGCTAGTAGAGGAGGGGCAGGGTGATACTCGCTCAGCTGCACATGATACACACCATGCAGACAGACATCGACACAAGAGCGCGTGGTAGGTGTTATGTGCTGGCCGCCCGTGCAGTATGGGAGAGACTCATCAACCCCTGTTAAACGCCCAGGCTGCTCCCCCAGGAACACGCTGTGTGCAGCTGCTCATGTAGGGAGCAGTTCATACAATTAGTGGCTGCACTTAACATCTCTCCTCTTGTGAGGTTCAATTAGAGGCTAATATTTAAAACCATCGTCTGGTTCCTCTGTCCAGAGCGTCTCCACCTTCAGAGGCCCCTCTTCTGTCTGCAGACACACACTCTCATATGTCGCTTTCTGCGGCTCTGGAGGTTGCCTTGTTCCCCTCTGGGGGTATCCCACAAGGCTTCCCAAAGTTAACTTTATCTATAGTATGGGCATCCCTGGTGACTCAGAAGGTAAAGAATCCACCTGCAATGCAGCAGACCTGGATTCGATCCCTGGGTTGGGAAGATCCCCTGGGGAAGGGCATGGCAACCCACTCTAGAATTCCTGACTGGAGAATCCCACGGACAGAGGAGCCTGGCGGGCTACAGTCCACGGGGTCACAGAGCTGGACATGACCGAGCAACTAAGCACAGCACAGTCTATAGTACAGAGCAGACCATCTGGAAACATCCCCAGCACCTGATGACAAATCATCTTGTTATTCGTTTTTGATGTGCTAAAGACAAAGAGAAACTTTATTTACAGAGCCTGGTGTTAAGAAAATTATACACACATACATAAACTGTAGAAACATATACAAAATGCATGTTTATATAACGTATGCATATAGTATACGAAAACATAAATGTAAATATATATAAATGTGTATACGTGTGGATGTGTGTGCACATGTGTTATTTATAGATACACACACAAATATTCCTAGTCTGACACACAGCATGTAGTTAACAAATATCTGTGAATAATTAATAAATGAACACATTTATTTCTGTTTCTCACATGGGCGGGCATGGCGCTAAGTGTCTGAAAAACCTTCTCACATCATCTTTATAAGAACCCTCGGAGTCATATACAATAGAAACCCATAGAAAGTAACCCAAGAATACTACAACAAAGTCACAGCGGAATTACTACCTCTGTGGGGTGAGGTAGGAGGAACCACCACAGTTTCACTTACATTATGCAAAAGTCACGTGCCTGGCAGGAAGGGCCCTGTGTGTTGTGTCCTGGCAAGGGCTCCCAAGCCATGATGGCAATGGAGTGGGCACGGGAAGGAAGTGTTCAGTCCCACTCTGAGAAAGAGCTGGGGCACCCCTTAGGAAACCCCAAATGATGCGTCAGATTCCCTTATTTAAGACTGAGGGTGGTGGTCCAGTGGTTAAGAATCCGCTTTCCAATGTAGGGGACGTGGGTTCGATCCCTGGTTGGGGAACTAAGCTTCCACACGTGGGCAACTAAGCCCACGTGTCACAACTAAAGAAGCCCCGTGTGCCACAGCTACTGAGCCTGCATGCTCTGGAGCCCACCCTCCGCAACAGGAGAGGCTCGCGCAAAGCTGAAAAAAGGAGCCCCAGCTCCACCTGGAAGCAGGACTAGGGAGAAGCTGGCTGTCACTAGGCAACACCCTCTCTTCAAAACAGTCCTGCAAATTTTTTTTTTTTACTGTATTTTAACGATGTGACAGACACAGAATGACTCGTCAGAGAGCCCAAAGTCACCCAGCTGGATAGTGACGCACAGGTTCAAGCTCAGGCCTGCCTGCTTCCGAAGGGGCAGGAAATGATCTCACAAGCCCTACCGTCCCTTTTTCTTCGCCTGCGGCAGGCATGTCTAATGGATCGCAGGCAATGTGGGGCCCAGCTAAGTGCTTCTCCCTGGGGCTGCCCTCTGCTCCATCTGCCAGCATCAACTGGAACCGCCAACCCTGCCAACCCTTTAAATAACCTCAATCATCCTGGAAATGCCTCCTCAATCCTCAAAGAAGAAACTTTTATTAGCTGGTTGGGTAGGGGGTATTTCTCCTTGAAACTGAGGGGTGCTCTCTGGGACCGAGGAAAGCTGAAGCCCACCACACCTAGGGAGCCACCCTGGTGGGCGGGGAGGGGGAGATGCCCACCGCACCACCGTGGGAGCAGCGGGAGGAGCACTGGCCTTAGGACAAGATGAACATGAAGCGCCATGTAACTGCTCAAGAGCCACCAGCCCTTTCTGGCTTCCAGGCTCTCATCTGTTAGGATGACAGTATTACTCCACGATGAACAGCACTGGGAGGAGCAAGTGAAACAGCGTAAACTGCGTACAGCTGGTATACCTAATACCGTGGCTCGAACTTGATACGCAACAAATGCTCCCGTTTCCTTCTTTCCAAGTGAAGACTTTGAAAATATGAAACCTGCAGGGACTGTATAGTGAGGATAGCCTCATTTTTCAGAAAATGAATTCTATGAACCTGATGCTTTTTTGTTGAAGTCAGAAGGATTTAATGTAATGCCTCCAAGGAAGCCTCTATCAGTCAGGAAGATAGAAATCGCTCTCGACCACTCAACCAGAGGAATTTAATAAAGGGAACTGGTTTTCCAGGTGATGGGGAAGATGAGAAGCCAGAAGAGATTAGCAGCAGCAGGAAGGCACTGCTCCCCCAGGGCTGGAAGGAAAGACAAGAAGTCGGGCAACAGCAGGGCTGCCCAGTGGGCGCTGCTGTCAGGGGAGGAGGGTCCCTGATGGGACACAGGCTCACAGAGGCTGAGCTGCGGCCAGGCCTGCCCCCCGCCCTCAAGGTAGTGTAGAGAGAGGGAGAACATCTCTCTTCTCCTCCTCTTCTCCTTCTATTGTCCGGCACTGCCTTCCACTGGCTGAACCTATCAGAAGGCAAGCTGGGAAAACAGCTTCCTGCAGTTCAGAGCAGAGAAGGGGCGAGAATGAATCTGAGAAGACACAGGAGAATTACCGGTACAGAGCATCTGGGCTACATCCCAGGCTTCATTATTAAAGACAGACGAGGGTGTTTTCAGTCTGTTAAAAAAAAACTCATCCAACTGTATGCTTTTGTGATTTGCACACTCCTCTACCTGCATATCTCAAGGAAGACACCGCAATAAATCCAGAACTATGAGCGCCAAGTGTCATGGCCACATGCCAGATCACAGCCTCCAGCCTGCGTTAGTTAGTTATTGCTACGCAACAAATTGCCTCACACCTAGTCGTTTTGAAATATCAAATATCATTCATTATCTCTCACGGCTTTCTGTGGGCCAGGAATTCAGAGGTGGCTTATTTATGTGGTTCTGGCTCATGGTCTAAGGGAGGATGAATAAAGCTCCTAAAGATGCCCATGTCCTAATTCCCAAAACATGTGAATATGTTGGATTTGGATGACAAGGGGAATTTTGCAGATGTCACTAAATCAAAAATCTTGAGATGAGGGATTATCCTGGATTCTGTGGATATTCTGGGTGGGCCCTAATTGTAACCGTAAGGGTCCTTATATAAGGGAGGCAAGGGGGCGCCATGGGGAAGAAAGCAGTGATGTAATGATGCCCGATCGGAGTGATGCAGCCAGGAGCCAAGAAATGCTGGCTGCCCCTACAAGCTGGAGGATGCAAAGAACGGGTCATTCCCTGGGGCCTCCAGAAGGAGCTAGGCCTCTTTTCACCTTGACTTTAACCCCGTGAGACTCAGTTTGGACTTCTGGCCTTATCATTAACAGAGAATAAAACGGTGTCATTTTAAAGCTATCAAGTTTGTGGTAATTTGCTACAACAGTGATGGGAAACTCGTACAGGTTTTATCATGTTCTAGTGAAGATGTCAGCCAGGGCTACGCTGGTCTGAAGGTCTCCCTGAAGCTGGATAGTCCTTCCCAAGAAAGTTCACTGACAAGGCTATCGGTTGGGGGCCTCAGTCCCCTGCCATGAGGGCTCCGCTGAGCTGCTTGAGTGTCCACATGACGTGGTGGCTGCTGGTTTTACCAGAGCAAGTGATCCAATTTAGAGCAAGGCAAATACCCAAGACCTTTCAGAACCCAGCCTCAAAGGGACATATCATCGCTGCTGACAACCTACTGGTCACACGAACCAGCTCTGACACAACATGGAGGAGGCTGAGACATCCCCTGTGGCCCAGTGGCTAAGACTCCACACTCCCAGTATAGCGGGCCCACGTTCCATCCTGGTCAGGGACCTGGATCCCACATGCCACAGCTTAGAGTATGGGTGCTGCAAAAAGGCCCTGCACGCTGCACCTAAAGATGCCATGTGCTGCAAAGGAGCTCAGAGGTCCTGTGTACCACAGCCAGGATCTGGTGCGGCCAAGTAAATACATAAACGCTTAAAAAAAAAAAAAAAAAGATGGAGGAGGCTATCCAGGGGTATGGACTCAGAGATGGGGACCACTGAGAACCCGCCCAGAAGCTGGTTCCCACAGCAACACGCACATTTCTTCACACATAGGCCTCATCCCGACTGACTCTCCCGTTCTCCGAGGAAAACCCTGTAGGAGTCCTGAAGTTCTTCTTGGAAAACATTTGTTTATAGCTTCTGTTATGTATCTTCCCCCTGCCCCAAGATATGTTTAAATCCTAATCCCCAGTGGCTCGGAATGCAACTGTACATGGAGACAAGATCTTCACAGAGGCAATTCAGTTAAAATGAGGTCACGAGAATGGGCCCCATCCAGCGACTGTGTCCTTACAAGAGGAGGGAGATTTGGAAAAGGAGATGGTCACAAAGAAAGGGGAGATGAAGTGAAGACTCAGAGGGAGAGCGCTGCATGGAGACAGAAGGTTGGAGGGACACACTTAGAATCATAGGAACATCAAAGGTTGCCAGCAAACCGCCAGGTCAAAGGCACGAAACAGTTTCTTCTCTGGCACCTTCAGGGGAGCAAGGCCCTGTGAACACGCTAATTTCACACTTCTCATGTCCAGACGTGAGACAATATGTTGTTGTTTCACCAAGCTACCTGGTTTGTGGTACCAGGTACAGCAAACTGAACAAACTAATATTGTGGGATCTTTCTTTTTTTTTTTTTTTGAGACACAATTTCCTTTCTTTTCTGGTTCTAATAGGGTTCACTAAAGAGAATTTAGAAAATATATTAAAAAAAAAAACAACAACTAAAAATTGCCCCGGGCCTTCCCTGGTGATCCAGTGATGGAGATGCTGTGCTTCCACTGCAGGGGCCGCAGGTTCACTCCGTAGCCAACAAATAGAAGGAAGATGCCCTTAACTTCGTTACCTGCAGGACAACCCTTCTCAATGACTGTGTTGCCGTATTTCCACCCTGTGCTCACGTCTACAGGTGTGTACAGACACATCTACCTGACACACAATCGGGTAAGAGTTTTATAGTAAAGGCAGAAGGGAGTTACACAAGCAGGGGACCTTGGCACCTGCCCACACAGCCCCCCAAGCTGCCCGCCAGGACCCTCCATCAGTCTCCAGGCAGAAGAGAGCGTGGGGCTCTGGGCACCTGCTTGCCGTCTTCCCTTCCCTTCCCTTCTCACGTTTCTGGCTGATTGTTTTAAAATGCTCACAGCTATTGCCCAAGAGTCTCAATCTCTTTCTGGACAGTTAGTATTTTAGGTGGCTTGGGCTGTTGAAAATCTAGGAGATAAAGAGCCGGGCTGTAGACAGTCTCAGGTGCACTCACTATGCACATCCAAGCAGCACGCAAAGATCTGTGGACATGCACATCACATACCAGGGGCCCGGACTGAGCTCAGGGCAGGACGCCGCCTGGCCAAGGTTGCTGGGCCCCAGGGTGGCAGCAGCAGTAGCAGAACTTGAGCCAGTCCCACCCAGGTCATCTCACCATCAGCAAGCAGTCCTCTCTCCTTTCTCTGTTCTCACACTTTGGATAAAGCCACTTTTTGCCTAAACCCTGGCTGCAGGTACTTGAGTTATAACAGCGCCATGGGCTGGGGCTGCAGTCTGAGAAGGGGGCTCTGTACTTGATTCTCTGGGTCCCGTGTTTTCCCTGACAGGTGGGGGCGTGGCAGGAGGCACAGCTTCCTGGGAAGGCAGGAGACTCTCACACACAGAAGGGGGATGGGGCTGAGGGTCTCTGGGGCTGGCAGGATGGGATGGGGGGAGGGCAGCGTGATCAGGCTTGGAGACATCAGCAGGCAACTCTGCTGTGCGTCTCAGGGTCACAAGTTTTGCCAATAAAACTTCTCTAAAGCTCCTTACAGTTCTAACTACTCAGAGCTCCCAGCCCTCCCAGCCCTAGAATCACCTCCATCCTCTGAATTCTCCTACAGCATCTTCAGGAAGGGGCACAGAACTGTCACCGGAGTCCAACCCTCTTGAGGCTGACACCGGGGGGGCCCTCACAAAACCCGCTGCTGCAGACAGGCATCCTGACCTGGGCTGAACTCCAAACACCCTGCCCCCAGCTTCCCAGAGCCACCCACCCACTGCCTCCTGAAAAATGCCAAAGAGGCTTTTCATTTTTTCTGCTCCAACGCAAATATGACATATCTGTGCCACCCGATTTTCCTGACAGACGAATAATTATATCAACGTAATTAAGTCTCAGATGGAGAAATTCTCTGTGCGGAGCACATCGACACTGCTTCCCGCGTCAGAGAGCCATTGTTCCAGGCAGTAATTATCACACCACCTTTGACATGTCTTATTTCAATTTAAATGGAAATGAAGCTCATAGATCTCCCCAGCCCATGACCCCACGACTGCAGAAATGGAGAGATCGGACTTTGAAACTTCTCAACTGACCTCTGGGATTTCCATCCAAAGACGTTGAAGTGTGAGAACGACTTATTACTATGTACCCCCAGCTCCTCCTCTGAGCCTCAAGAATCTCATCAAGACAGTGGGCTGGTCTCTGCTTCCTTCCCTTGCTCTCCATCCCCTTGGAAATTCAGTGTCCATCACCATCTCCTGAGGCTTCTCATCGTCTTAAACTGGCCCTTCTCTCTTCAATCCAGCCCCCTCGCCAATCCATATTCCACACAGCATCTAGGGGAGAATCTTTTTAATCTGATCAAGTCCTCTCCTGCTCAAGAGCCTCAGTGCTTCTTCACTTCCCTGAGTCCAGACTGTGCAGTTGAGCCGAGCAAGCCTTCCAGAGTCTTTCTCTCAACCCACCTTCCAAGGTTCCTCTCTTCCCACTGCCCACGCTCTGCAACCACACACCAGTAATCACCACAATCTTCACCAGCGCCCAGCCGTGATGTGCCCTTTCACGCCTCTGTGGCTTCACACCTACCATTCCTCCACCTGGAACTTGCTGCTTTGCTCTGACAGGCGAACTCCTATTCATCCTTCAAGACCCATTCCACAGCCACCTCTTCTGGGTGACCTCTCTCGCTCTCCTCGGTCGAATCAGTCACTTTCACCTCTGGGCACTGGGACAAGTCCCTGGGTTAAATACACACCCCACGAGAGTGTAATTAATTTCTAATTTCTTATTATATTGAGCTCCTTTGAGTAGGGCTGTACCCAGCCTAATATCCCAAATGCCTAAAGCAGTACCTGGAACTTAGAAGCCATCCCATAAATGCTTCAGCTTTAAATTCTCCCAGTTCTACACTGACAGTGGGGGCAGCCTGCAGTATCACCATGGGTCCTCAATTGACACAAACAAGGGCTTGCAACCCAGCTCCACCACTTCTAGCATGACTGTGAGCAGTCTGTCCCCCACCTCCCTGACTCTCAGTCTCCTCATCTGTAAAGTGGGAGTGCTGACTGCACCACTGCACTGTGGGTCTAGCTGAAGATTCATAGATGGAAAGTGCTTGAAATGTTGCAAAAACATAGTAAGTTTTATGCTTGATAAACATCATCCCTCTTTCCTGCTCTCAGACAGAACCATTACTGCCAATGTGCCAACCCCTTAGGGGAAGTTCAGTCTCCTCCCTGTCAGCACCCGGAGGCGTCCAGAACGTCCCAGGAGAGACCTGACCGGCGACTGCAGACACTGCCTACAGATCCAGAAGTTGGAAGACAGGCTGGGAGTAAAGTCACCCAAGCCAGTGACCAAAGCACGGGACCACATTCCACCAGCTGTGCCAGGCAGGCACGGCCCGCAAGGGTCAGCATAGGGAGACTGAGCCCCACCCGGGCCTCGAGACCTGGCAACGGGCCCCGCCTCCGCACTGGCTCCCCAGGCACCAAAGAGCTCACCCTCGAGTCTGCCCCCTCAGCCTCACGGGAGGCGGCAATTCAGTTCCTGCCTGATCCTCAGCACAGAACACTGGGAGGCTCGGCGCACGTTCAGGTGCTCTGTAAACTGTGAAGAGCTGGGTGCGTCCGAAACGTTATTTATCACACTGCTTCCTTCTTCAGATCTTTTTTCAGACGCATCTGATGGCTTCATCATGACCAAAGCCCCAGCTGGCATTCTCAAACAAACCAAAGTACCATCACGAATGAACTGTTATAAGTGGGGAAAGCAATTCCCGCCCCTCTCCCTAGGTAAATCAACCCTCATCGATAGTCTTGTATTATTAGATACCATCTCCCCAAGAATTGATCAGGAAGAACCCAGACCAGAGTTATTGGTATTGGCGATCAGCGCTGGATTCTGGCCCTTCCTGGGCTTGGACCAGAGTCGATGCCGTCTGGCCGAGGAACAGGTGGAGGTCGGGGAGCTACTGTTGGAGAAAACGGCTCGGGCTATACAAACAGCAAAAGGCAGAGACCAACACTGGGCAGCCAGGCCTGACAAAGACCAGAGATTAAGAGAGTCATTTCTAGACTTGACTGACTTCCATCTGCTGAGGCAAGAGCATGCGACAGAGACCCAAACACCCTGGCCTCGTTTCAGAGCAGTGGAAAGTTCCACCCACTGACTGGGAAATGGACGTTTTTGTTAGTTATGATCCTTGCTGATTCATGCCGCTTTTGTGGGATGCTTTCAAATGCTGACTTGTATAGTTCAAGGGCACGATGCGCTCTCCAGAGAGGGGCTCTGGATGGACTTGGTTTTCTGACTGAAGGAGGCTGAGCTCAAGTGCAGGGTTTCTCGACATCAGTGTTACTGTCGTCCAGGGCCACATGACCCTCTGTTGCAGGGGCAGGAGAGTGGTCCCGGGTGTTTCAGGATACTGAGAGACAGCATCCCTGGCCTCTAACCCGCTAGACGGATGCAGCGCCCTGTCCTTAAGTTGTGCCAAACAAAAATGTCTCCAGATACTGCAAACACTCCAGGAGGGGGCAAAATCGACCCCAGCTGAGGGCCAAGCTAAAGGCGTAACAGTGGGGAAAGACTTAAGACAGACTCTGGATGAGACAGGTGTGGACTTGAATCCTGAGCAAACCACTTCCAACTTGCTGAGTGACCTCATCCTGAAAACCTAGAGCTCCCCAACTGGTGACTCCCGCAGCTCTGGAGTAAGGAGAGGGTGTGAGGCGCCGGCAGCCACACTCCCATGCGGTCCATGCACCGCCAGCAGCAGCTGCATCGCCATGCTGCCAGGCAGACCCGCAGACTCTCAGGCCCTGTCCCAGATCTGCTGACTCAGGTTGGACATTTTAACAACAGCCCTGGGTGATCTGTGGGCACTCCAGCTTTCAGAAAGACCATTTCGACTGAGAGCACAGATTTTGGCGTCTAAGAGACTGATTACATGTCCTGTTGCCAAGCCATCCAGCCTTGGACAAGTCACTTCACCTCTTCCAAGCCTCTTTAAAATGTGTGTGAGAGAGATAAAAATTACCACCTTGCTCATAGGGTTCGAAGTGCTGATTTAACGAGACGGGGCACGAGGTGGGCCGCGACGCAGACAGGCAGTACGTCTCAGCTCCTGGCCTCCCTGCCTCCCTCCGCCCAGACCACAACAACAGCAAGCCCGGCTCCCAGTGGGGAGGCGCGGAGACGCGGGAGGAAGCCACCTCCGGGCACTTCTGTGGTCTTCCTTTTGATGGAATCTAATATTACAACAGCCACTTGGCCGCTCATGGTCCATTTGTTCATTTATTGACCCAGCAGGAAGGAAACACAACCGCCAAGCTCTCCGCTGTCTCTTTTCCCTGCACATCTCAAGGTTACAGCCCAGTGGTACCAGCCTCTGGGATGAAGAGACTCATTACCTCGCAGCAGGGCCCCGGGCCCTCCCAGGTCGGTCTGTCCTGCCCTTGCAGGTGCTTAGGGTCATCTCCTGCTCGGCTCAGGGGCCTTTGGGAAGGCAGGTATAGGTCCAGTGCCCTCTCACTGGTTTCCCTCAGTTTTTCTCCCAGCGCCAGGGAACATGTCTGCGGCAGCCCATTGAAGCTCTTCCCTCCTCTCCATCCCTTTCTGGAGGCCAGATGCTGTCCTGGGAAACACGTGGTCTGAACCAGGCAACAGTCCTCAACATGGGCCCAAGTCTGAGTGGGGCCCCTTGAAACCTCTAAAGTAGGTCTGTGAGTTTGCTGTGCAAATCCCAACATTTGATGAAACCCTTTCAACTTGTTTCAAACAAAGTGCAAACTCCAGCTCCCTGGGTCAAATCTGGCCTGTGCCTGTAATTATAAAGTTTTATTGTAACATGCATTGTTCATTGACTCATTCTCTGGCTGCGTTTATGCTATAGCAGAGTTGAGTAGTTGTGACAGATACAGTAAGGCCTGCAAAAGTCTAAACTATTTGCTACCTTGGCCTTTACAGAAAACATTTGCTGATTAGGTGTGACCTCTTAAAATTTGGACACACTCACTCTCAGGAAGAAGTGAAAATCATGTTATTTCCTGAGTTCTTTTCCTTTTGTTTGCTGGAGAAGTCACAACAGTCGTCTTTTTTCCCCCACCCACCAAACAATTAGCTCACAAAGGCTGGAGTCGGAAGGATTCCCCAAGTGTTTGTTTTTAAGCCTTCCTACAGCAGGATCTGAGAAGGCAATGGCACCCCACTCCAGTACTCTTGCCTGGAAAATCCCATGGATGGAGGAGCCCGGTGGGCTGCAGTCCATGGGATCGCTGAGTGTGGGACACGACTGAGCAACTTCCCTTTCACTTTTCACTTTCATGCACTGGAGAGGGAAATGGCAGCCCACTCCAGTGTTCTTGCCTGGAGAATCCCAGGGACGGGGGGAGCCTGGTGGGCTGCTGTCTATGGGGTCGCACAGGGTCGGACACGACTGAAGCGACTCAGCAGCAGCAGCAGGGCAGGATGCTGTGTGTCTAAACCACTGCCAGACTTTGATAACAGCATCAACCGTGCCACCTCCCACCAAATGTGAACAGGAAGCCTGGCTCGGCTGCCCAGCTGGGTGGATGTCAGCTGTGGACAGCTGAAAATTGTCTGAACAAGGACAGATGGAGCTTGTTTCTGCCGTTCTTCTTCCATTTGAAAACTTTTCAGGAGGGACGAGAAGAATGCTGTTAGGGAAATGAATGTGTTGATTCTAATTATCTGAGTGGGAGTGTGCCGGGGCTGACATGCAGCAGGATGGGCTCCATATCATTTACCTGGAATGCAGGCAAGACAAGACTGGGCAAAGAACAGAATCCCAATGAGACTGGTGTCCAGGACACTGAGCACAGATATGGAGGCGGCTATGGACCCCAGGTCATAAGGGGGACGTAGCACGTCGGAGATGATTCCCAGAACTGTCCAACTGGGAATGATTTACCCACTGCCTAGGCTTATGCCTCTGCTCGGAAGCTCAGTCTCTCCTCCCAGGGGCTCTTCTGTGCTAGGTCTCCCCCCGTGGTGATGCTGGTGGTGGTGGGGGCGGGGACGGTAATGAAGATGTTGGTGGGCGGGGACTGGTGGTCATGGTGGCGATAATGAGATGGGGGTCGTGGTGATTTGATGATGACGGTGGGGGGTGGTGATGAGGATGGCCAATAGGATGCTGATGGTGGCCGTGGTGATGAGGGAGGTGACAGTGTGATGACTGCTTGGTCTGAATGTCTGCCTGCACTACATTTCCCTGTTGAAATCCTACCACTCGAAGCGATGGTATTTGTAGGTGGGGCCTTTGGAGGTGATTAGGTCATGAGGATGGAGCCCACGTGAATGGGATTGGATGGCAGAGAGAGTCCTTGACATTTCCGCCACCTGAGGACACAGCAAGAAGCACCAGCTATAACCAGGAAGAGAAGCCTCACAAGAGTGCGGCCACGCTGGTGACCTGACCTTGGGCTTCCCCACCTCTGGAACTATGAGTGCTAAATTTCTGTTGTTTGGCAGCCACCCGGTCTGCAGTGTTTTGTCACAACAGCCAGAACAGATTAAGACAATGATGACGACGCTGTGACGGCGCGGTTGCTTTCTGCCTGGCACCGTGATAAGCATTCAAACGTACTGTCGCATGAAATCTCCCTGAAAGGCTGCGAGGGACTTGCAGTAATTACCCCCATGTAATAAGATGACAGAGACACAGACGGTGAGCGTCTGGACCAAAGGCACATAACAGGAAGGGGCAGCACTGAGGTTGGCGCCCAGTCCCCTACTTCTCGGCCACTCCTGTCAGGCTTGTGCATTCTTTACGCCTGAAAGTGAAAGTGAAAACTGAAAGTGAACTCGCTCAGTCATGTCCCACTCTTTGCGCCCACATGGACTGTAGCCCACACCCAACACCCAAGGTAAGAGAAACCCAAGTAAGTTGGTAGGTGTTGCAAGACGGCATCAGAAACCAGACACACTGAAACCATACTCACAGAAAACTAGTCGGTCTAATCACACTAGGACCACAGCCTTGTCTAACTCAATGAAACTAAGCCATGCCCGCAGGGCAACCCAAGACGGCCGGGTCATGGTGGAGAGGGCTGACACAATGTGGTCCACTGGAGAAGGGAATGGCAAGCCACTTCAGTATTCTTGCCTTGAGAACCCCATGAACAGCATGAAAAGGCAAAATGATAGGATACCAAAAGAGAACCTCCGCAGGTAGGTAGGCACCCAACATGCTACTGGAGATCAGTGGAGAAATAACTCCAGAAAGAATAGAGAGATAGAACAAAGCAAAAATAATACCCAGCTGTGGATGTGACTGGTGACAGAAGCAGGTCCGATGCGGTAAAGAGCAATATTGCATAGGAACCTGGAATGTCAGGTCCATGAATCAAGGCAAATTGGAAGTGGTCAAACAGGAGATGGCAAGAGTTTATGTTGACATTCTAGGAATCAGCGAACCAAAATGGACTGAAATGGGTGAATTTAACTCAGATGACCATTGTATCTACTACTGCAGGCAGGAATCCCTCAGGAGAAATGGAAGAGCCATCATGGTCAACAAGAGTCCGAAATGCAGTACTTGGATGCAACCTCAAAAGTGACAGAATGATCTCTCTTTGTTTCCAAGGCAAACCATTCAATATTACAGTAATCCAAGTCTATGGCCCAACCAGTAACACTGAAGAAGCTGAAGTTGAATGGTTCTATGAAGACCTACAAGACCTTTTAGAACTAACACCCCAAAAGATGTCCTTTTCATTACAGGGGACTGGAATGCAAAAGTAGGAAGTCAAGAAACACCTGAAGTAACAGGCAAATTTGGCCTTGGAATACGGAATGAAGCAGGGCAAAGACTAATAGAGTTTTGCCAAGAAAATGCACTGGTCATAGCAAACACCCTCTTCCAACAACACAAGAGAAGACTCCACACATGGACATCACCAGATGGTCAACACCGAAATCAGATTGATTATATTCTATGCAGCCAAAGATGAAGAAGCTCTATACAGTCAACAAAAACAAGACTGGGAGCTGACTGTGGCTCAGATCATGAACTCCTTATTGCCAAACTCAGACTGAAATTGAAGAAAGTAGGGAAAACCTCTAGACCATTCAGGTATGACCTAAATCAACCCCTTATGATTATACAGTGGAAGTGAGAAACAGATTTAAGGGCCTAGATCTGATAGATAGAATGCCTGATGAACTATGGAATGAGGTTGTTACACTGTACAGGAGACAGGGAACAAGACCATCCCCATGGAAAAGAAATGCAAAAAAGCAAAATAGCTGTCTGGGGAGACCTTACAAATAGCTGTGAAAAGTAGAGAGGCAAAAGCAAAGGAGAAAGGAAAGATATAAGCATCTGAATGCAAAGTTCCAAAGAATAGCAAGAAGAGATAAGAAAGCTTCTTCAGTGATCAATGCAAAGAAATAGAGGGAAACAACAGAATAGGAAAGACTAGAGATCTCTTCAAGAAAATTAGAGATACCAAGGGAACATTTCATGGAAAGATGGGCTTGATAACAGACAGAAATGGTATGGACCTAACAGAACCAAAAGATATTAAGAGGTGGCAAGAATACACAGAAGAACTGTACAAAAAGATCTTCACGACCCAGATAATCACAATGGTGTGATCACTCATCTAGAGCCAGACATCCTGGAATGTGAAGTCAAGTGGGCCTTAGAAAGCATCACTACGAACAAAGCTAGTGGAGGTGATGGAATTCCAGTGGAGCTATTTCAAATCCTGAAAGATGATGCTGTGAAGTGCTGCACTCAATATGCCAGCAAATTTGGAAAACTCAGCAGTGGCCACAGGACTGGAACAGGTCAGTTTTCATTCCAATTCCAAAGAAAGGCAATGCCAAAGAATGCTCAAACTACCGCACAATTGTACTCATCTCACATGCTAGTAAAGTAATGCTAAAAATTCTCCAAGCCAGGCTTCAGCAATACGTGAACCGTGAACTCCCTGATGTTGAAGCTGGTTTTTAGAAAAGGCAGAGGAACCAGAGATCAAATTGCCAACATCCGCTGGATCATGGAAAAAGCAAGAGAATTCCAGGAAAACATCTATTTCTTCTTTATTGACTATGCCAAAGCCTTTGACTGTGTGGATCACAAGAAACTGTGGAAAATTCTGAAAGAGATGGGAATACCAGACCACCTGACCTGCCTCTTGAGAAATCTGTATGCAGGTCAGGAAGCAACAGTTAGAACTGGACATCGAACAACAGACTGGTTTCAAATAGGAAAAGGAGTACATCAAGGCTGTATATTGTCACCCTGCTTATTTAACTTATATGCAGATACATCATGAGAAACACTGGACTGGAAGAAACACAAGCTGGAATCCAGATTGCCGGGAGAAATATCAATAACCTCAGATATGCAGATGACACCACCTTTATGGCAGAAAGTGAGTTCAGTTCAGTTCAGTCGCTCAGTCGTGTCCGACTCTTTGCGACCCCATGAATCGCAGCACACCAGGCCTCCCTGTCACCAACTCCCGAGTTCACTCAGACTCCCGTCCATGAAGTCGGTGATGCCATCCAGCCATCTCATCCTCTGTCGTCCCCTTCTCCTCCTGCCCCCAATCCCTCCCAGCATCAGAGTCTTTTCCAATGAGTCAACTCTTTGCATGAGGTGGCCAAAGTACTGGAGTTTCAGCTTTGGCATCATTCCTTCCAAGGAAATCCCAGGGCTGATATCCTTCAGGATAGACTGGTTGGATCTCCTTGCAGTCCAAGGGACTCTCAAGAGTCTTCTCCAACACCACAGTTCAAAAGCATCAATTCTTCGGTGCTCAGCCTTCTTCACAGTCCAACTCTCACATCCATACATGACCACAGGAAAAACCATAGCCTTGACTAGATGGACCTTAGTCGGCAAAGTAACGTCTCTGCTTTTGAATATACTATCTAGGTTGGTCATAACTCTTCTTCCAAGGAGTAAACGTCTTTTAATTTCATGGCTGCAGTCACCATCTGCAGTGATTTTGGAGCCCCAATAAATAAAATCTGACACTGTTTCCACTGTTTCCCCATCTATTCCCCATGAAGTGATGGGACCGGACGCCATGATCTTCATTTTCTGAATGTTGAGCTTTAAGCCAGCTTTTCACTCCCCACTTTCACTTTCATCAAGAGGCTCTTTAGTTCCTCTTCACTTTCTGCCACAAGGGTGGTGTCATCTGCATATCTGAGGTTATTGATATTTCTCCCGGCAATCTGGATTCCAGCTTTTGTTTCTTCCAGTCCAGCGTTTCTCATGATGTACTCTGCATATAAGTTAAATAAACAGGGTGACAATATACAGCCTTAACTCCAGGAGTTGGTGATAAACAGGGAGGCCTGGTGTGTTGCGATTCATGGGGTCGCAAAGAGACAGACATGACTGAGCGACTGAATTTAACTGGACTGTAGCCTACCAGGCTTCTCCATCCACGGCATTTTCCAGGCAAGAGTACCAGAGTGTATTGCCATTTTCTTCTCCAGGGGATCTTCCTAACCCAGGGATCAAACCCAGGTCTCCCACATTACTGACAGACACTTTACCCTCTGAGCCATCAGGGAAGATTTTTTATGCCTAGTATGTGTCAAGCCATGTTTGAGGGTTCAGTTCATTTGCTCAGTTGGGTCTGACTCTTTGCAACCCCATGGACTGCAGCACGTCAGGCCTCCCTGTCTATCACCAACTCCCAAAGCTTGCTCAAATTCATACCCATTGAGTCAGTGATGCCACTAAACATCTCATCCTCTGTCGGCCCCTTCTCCTCCCGCCTTCAATCCCTCCCACCATCAGGGTCTTTTCCAGTGAGTCAGTTCTTCACATCAGGTGGCCAAAATATTGGAGTTTCAGCCTCAGCATCAGTCCTTCCAATGAATATTCAGGACTGATTTCCTTTAGGATGGATTATGGGATCTCCTAGCAGGCCAAGGGACTCTCAAGAGTCTTCTCCAACATCACAGTTGAAAAGCATCAATTTTTCGGCACTCAGCTTTCTTTATGGTCCAACTCTCACAGCCAACATGACCACAGGAAAAACCATAGCCTTGACTACAGACCTTTGTTGGCAAAGTAATGTTTATGTTTTTTAATATATTGTCTAGGTTGGTCATACTTTTTCTTCCAAGAAGCAAGCGTCTTTTAATTTCATGTACAAGGGTAAAGGTAAGGAAAATTTCTTTTTTTCTATAAAGGACCAGTTCATTAGAATAAGTGATAAATTCCCTTTTGCTTAAGCCAATGTGAGGTTTGTTTCTGCCACTTTAAACCAAAAGAGCTCTAACAGACCAGTTCAGTCATCCATTTTTATTCATCTACACTTGCAATTCCAAATCAGCCAGATTTTCTTTACCACTGCTTGCTTTAGCCTCAAGTTCTGAGATCTCCTTCTACTTTCTCGCTGTTTCAGTTCAGCCAAAGAAGAAAAAAGAAAGCACTAGAAAGAGATGAATTATCTTTCAAACAAAATTATAGTTTGGAAATGAATTTAAAACATTAAGAGTCTGACTGGGGGCTCCCTGGGATCACTATCTCCTGAAGATGTTCAACTGGGACAGTGACTGTGCTTTTTCAGTTGTGAAGACTGACCTTCCCAAACCTCTCTGACATGCAATTAAGTGTGGCTTAACCTCATCTAAACAATTTCAATTGGATTTGTTTTAATAATTTAATATACACCTGTACCATTCAACCAATATCTCCCCGCCTCACCTTTTATAAAGTAATTAACTTTGGGGAGTTAAGTTATTCTAATTTCCAGCAAGTCTCAAGTGACAAGAGTTCAACTGATGAAGTCTCTGGGGACGAGATTAGTATTTGCTCTTCAGTTTGCCATCTCCAGACTGCACACGTTGTGTGTAATTGGTATTAGCAACTTTAAATTCTGATTAATTACTGGAGCGCCTGTTTTTGATGCTGAAACAAAGCCATAAGTCAGGGAGTAATAGACCCAATTACTCCTAGGTAGGCTTCCCATAATAGATTTTATTATCTAGATATCTCATCTCAGAGGCAGATGCAAAGAAACTCATTTCATTAGATGATAACATCTCTTGAATCGAAGTGCATTCACCACCTGGGATCAGGAGAGCTCAGAAAAATTCACATTTCAGAAATACATCTGGGGCTGGTGACACGAGGTTCTAAGTCCTTTTTAGGAACAAGTTTCTCTCGTATGGAAACCTCTGTGTGGAGACAAGCAGGAGGGGCCCTCAGTACTGGCAGGCCGGGAAACACAAAGGCCGCGTTTTCCTGCCAGTTCTCTGAGAATATGGGAGGCCATTCCTAGTGGGGAAAGACATGGCATGTGAACAGGGAGTTTAGGAAATGTGTCAGGTCGCTTTGGATCACGCTGAGATAACGGGGCAGTAATTAGGAGAGCTATCTCCCCGTCAAGAGAGCTATAAAGGTGTTATTTACAGCCTGCTCTTGGCCCCAAAGGGAGAAGGCAATGGCACCCCACTCCAATACTCTTGCCTGGAAAATCCCGTGGACAGAGGAGCCTGGTAGGCTGCGGTCCATGGGGTCACTAAGAGTCAGACACGACTGAGCGACTTCACTTTCACTTTTCACTTTCATGCATTGGAGAAGGAAATGGCAACCCACTCCAGTGTTCCTGCCTGGAGAATCCCAGAGACAGGGGAGCCTGGTGGGCTGCCGTCTATGGGGTCGCACAGAGTTGGACATGACTGAAGTGACTTAGCAGCAGCAGCAGCAGCAGCATGGCCCCAAATGCTCTCCACGTGGGATGCCTTTTAAATACTCCAGTGCCAAGACAAAATAATTCATCTTTATGCTCTAAAATTCAGAGTCATTGGTGAGAGACAAACACTGAGAGCTTTCTAAAATCAAACCCTTAACTCTGGGCTTGGTGGATGCCCCTGGGTGTAGCTGGTGGGAGGGGGCTATGATCTGACCTAGAGTTTGGAAACGTGGGTGTTTGGGTGGCTTCAAACCAAAACAAAGCAAAAGCGAACATGAAAACTACACAGAATCTGGCTTTGGGCTTCCTGAAGCCCTTAGCACCTGCAGCCAGAATCTCAGAAGACAGGAAGAAGGGAACTAGAGGGGGAGACAGAGCAGCCAGCATGCTGGAGGGGCAGTTATGTGGCAGGCAGAGCGAGGAGCGTGGCGTGGCTTACTCACTTCAGTCTTTCTGAGTCGATATGATCCCACCCCTTTCATCAGTTCAGTTCAGTTGCTCAGAGTGTCTGACTCTCTGAGACCCCATGAATCACAGCACGCCAGGCCTCCCTGTCCATCACCATCCGGGTGGGTCATGGTGGAGAGGTCTGACAGAATGTGGTCCACTGGAGAAGGGAATGGCAAGCCACTTCAGTATTCTTGCCTTGAGAACCCCAGGAACAGTATGAAAAGGCAAAATGATAGGATACCAAAAGAGGAACTCCTCAGGTCATTAGGTGCCCAATATGCTACTGGAGATCAGTGGAGACATAACTCCAGAAAGAATGAAGGGATGGAGCCAAAGCAAAAACAATACCCAGCTGTGGATGTGACTGGTGACAGAAGCAAGATCTGATGCTGTAAAGAGCAATATTGCATAGGAACCTGGAATGTCAGGTCCATGAATCAAGGCAAATTGGAAGTGGTCAAACAAGAGATGGCAAGGATGAACGTCGACATTCTAGGAATCAGCAAACTAAAATGGACTGGAATGGGTGAATTTAACTCAGATGACCACCCCTTTCATACATGAAGTGAAAGAACATTCTCAAGAGGACAGAGCTCTCAGACTGGTATAATCTGGCTTAAAAAAAAAAAAAAAAAAAAAAAAAAAGGCAGTCAGCAAGCACTGAGATGTGATTTAAGAGCCTTCTGACTCGCCACTTCTGCTCCTTGTCTTCTCGGGGCAGGGCCACCCCACCCCCACGGAGGCGCCGAGCCTGCCATGTGCTGGAACTCATTCCTCATTGGCTGCAAGAGTT
This sequence comes from Nanger dama, assembly GCA_917880005.1. Lineage (NCBI taxonomy): Eukaryota > Metazoa > Chordata > Mammalia > Artiodactyla > Bovidae > Nanger > Nanger dama. Next base: position 12,624,014 of record CAKJTW010000053.1, on the reverse strand, counting down.
GATGGCTGAACGTTCAGGAATTCCGTGAGCCAGCTGCTGTACAGCTATGTATTATTAAAAGCTGAATAATGCCAATTTACAAGTAATCAGATGAATCACACTGAAGGCAAAGGTGGGCCTCTTCCTGGTGGGCAGTGGTTGAGAGCCCACCTGCCAGTGCAGGGGATCTGGAGCGCGCCTGTCTGTCACACCTGTCTGGTGAAGACACTGTGTAACAGTGCTGCTCTGCGAGGCTTCCCAACGCCGCCCTCCGTGATGTCACGCTGCTGGCTGGCCACCAGCCCCGGGGGAGGCCTGACATCAGAGAGGTTGGAAACCTACAAGCCGGGACTCCACCTACCCCGCAGAGCCGGGTGTTAACGCCAGCTGGCACACCACAGCCCCCGCTCTCCTCCTGGGGATCTGAGTCTCCCCAGGCCAGGGATGCTGCTAAATATCCAACAAGGCACAGGTCTAAGGTTGCTGGAACCTCCCCACTACATCCACGAGAGACTCCCTCCTCAGAGGGAAATTCACCAATATGGAAGAGAGCCATCCTTCTCTGTTAGGCCTCACATTCTTTTCATTCTTTTTCCCCAGAGGTGGAAAATATACCCCAAAGTAACACCAGATACATAATTCATGAACCATATATAATTGATGTCGGGTTTAACAGAAGTAGAGCCATAAGTGGTTGTCTATTAACTATTTATGACTCTCCCTGGGCTGCTGATGAGCCAGGCTCAGTGCGGAGATCACACCCATGCTCCCATGTTTTATTTAAACATTATTAAAAGCACACAGTCTGTGAGGCCTCCCATTCCACTCTGAATTAGACCCGGCTGTGAAGTCACCTCTGGGTCTCGGGAAGGTTAGGACTGGGTTTGCTGGCACTGCTTCTGCCTTTTCCCTTTGAGTTTAGGGGTTAGGCTGCCTCTTCCTCCTACCCTGAGTCTACCCTGCAGCCTTCCCACTGCAGTTTTTCTGTGACCTGGGGTACTTCAGGTCACTCCCCACACCCTGCCCTGAGTCTCAGTTTGATCATCTGTCAAATGAGGGGGCTTCCCCAGTGGCTTAGCTGGTAAAGAATCTGCCTGCAGTGCAGCAGACCTGGGTTTGATCCCTGGGTTAGGAAGATTCCCCTGGAGAAGGCACGACAACCCACTCCAGTATTCTTGCCTGGAGAGTCCCATGGGCAGAGGAGCCTGGCAGGCCAGTCCATGGGGCTGCAAAGAGTCGGACTCAACTGAGTGACTAACACACATCCATAGACACATCACAAGAGGTAGACAGTACTGTAGGGTTACTTAGAGGATGGGGTTAGAGCAGTGATTATTAACAGAGTGACTTTGTTCCCCAGGGGACAGCTGGCAAGGTCTAGAGACAGTTTTGTGATGACCTGAGGTGGGGCTACTTGCCTGTGCTGGGCAGAGGCCAGGGATGCTGCTGAATACCAAGCATATCAGACAGTTATTCGGCCCAAAATGTCAGTAATGTCAAGACTTAGAAACCCTCGACTACAGAATCAAAAGCAATATTCATTTTTATAACTCACTTGCAAAATATGTACTTGAATGATTAAATAGCATGTGTCTAAATCTTCCGAAGAAGAGAATGGGTTTGAGCCAGTGCAGACCTGTGTCCAGATTCTATTTCAGCCAGTTGACAATGACCTCCAAGGGTGAGGCTTAAAGGATAGATCTCAGGTAAAGCCCTTACCCAATGCCCCCCATGCAGTAAGCTGTAAAGCCCCAGCTCTCGTCAGGATGGCCCCAAGCCATCATGGGTGCAGGGTGGGATGCGCACTCAGAGCTGGTGGACTTAGGATGTTGTCTGAGTGGACGAAGACAGAGTCATCATAGGATTGAAAAGAAAGGAGAAAGAAAACACAGTGGCATCTATAAAGTGCCTACTGTGTGCTATCATTGGGCACTTCTACACACACTATCTCAGTTCATCCTCATAGCCACCCAATGAGATCAGCTATATCTTGCTCCCATTTTAGAGAAGGGGAAACTGAGGTTCTGCAGTGTTCACTTAGCCATCCGCAGTCTCATACTTCAAGTCCAGAGATCCTTCCACCACCCTGTAGTGAGCTGAGGTGTCCTCTCCAAAAATCATATCCACTTGGAACCTGAGACTATAACCTTTTTGGAAATAGGGTCTTTGCAGATGTGGTTAAGACAAGGTCATACTAGATAGATTAGGGAGCTTTAAATCAGAGGCCCAGTGTCCTTAGGAGAAGCGAGGACACAGAGATAGGGTAGAGACGAAGACCATGTGAAGATGGGGAGTGAGATGGAATGCCTGGAGCCCCCAGACGCTGGAAGAAGGAGAGAAGCCCCCCCAGAGCCTGCAGAGGGAGTGGGCATGCTGACACCTTGCTCTCAGACTTCCGGCCCCTGGGGCCACGCAAGGACACGTCTCTGTCTTAAAACGACCAGTTTTTGGTAATCCGTTATGGCAGCTCTGAGAAACTAATGCAGATCCTCCTCCCCAAGATGAGCCAGAACAAATTGTGTGAGGATATGAGAGAGAAAGAGACTCCATGTCCACAGCCAGACCAGTGAGAACTGGTCAGGAGGATCCCCTGGAGGAGGGCATGGCAAGCCACTCCAGTGTTCTTGCTGGAGAATCCCTATGGACAGAGGTGCCTGGTGGGCTAGAGTCCATAGGGTTGCAACATGTTGGACATGACTGAGCAACTATACACAGCACCCCAAAGCTTCCAGCCTACTCTGACTCATCATTTAAGATGTTCAGATGGTACATCCTCTAGGCAAACTTCTCCAGGTCTCCCAGTTCTACCAAACCACTTCCTCTTTTTCGCTTGCATATCCCAGCCCCTATCAGAAATATTCGGAGACACATGCATCTTCTCCTCTGGATCCATCCATGTCTGCACCTCCCAGAACATCAGGGAGATGGCACAGCCATGTAACAGGACGCAAACCAAAGTGTGTTGATCTGAAAGTTCCAACTTTTAAGATAATTTTTGAGCTGTTCTGTTAAAAGGTAAAACTTCAAAATGCTGTGGAAACCACTCAGCAAACAATTTCTCAGGCTCTATCCTGTGCCTGACCCTGAACTAGAGACCAACAGTTGAATAAACCCACCCCTATCTCAGAGACTCCCAGTCTAGGAAGACAAGAACACAGGCAATGATAATAACCTATGTAAATGGGGTGAACACAAGGCCATGTGGGAACACAGACGAGTTACATAACCTTGAGGGCTTTCTGGCAGTGAGCCCTGATCTGAATCTGAAAGGCTGAGGAGGCAGGCGAAGGGATGCATGAGAACAAAGGTGATGAGTCAAGAAATAACCTGACATAGGGGCCCTCATGCTCGAGTGATCATGCGAGGTGATAAGAGGCCGACAACCAAAGGCAGAGAAGCCTACAGAGGCTCGACCTCTAGGAAGAAGCTAGGGCTCTGTTCTGGAGGCAGTGGAGGAGAGCCATGGAAGATTTCTTAGCAGAAGAGTAACACAGTACAGATGTGCCCCTTCTAGAAGGATCTTCAGGGAGGGGCAAGCATATAGGAACAGTGGGGAACCAAGATACAAGGTAACTGTACAGGCCTAGTCCAGGGGGTTGCAGATTAAAATAAATACAGAGGATATAGGGTTGGAACATGAGTGGGTAGATTTGAAAACTACCTCAACAGGATAAAATCAGCAGGCGTGGCCATTAATCTGTGTGGGCCGGAGAAAGAAGGGCCATTGTGATTTCTAGCTTGGGTCACTGGGGGATGAGCTAAGAGTGAGCAGAGGCGCCAGCTCGTAAAAGAGCACGAGGCTCAAGGGAAAGTTAAGACTACAGTGTCAGACCCAAGTAATGAAGGGTAAACCCAACAGGTGCAGCCTTCAAAGCCAGTGCGTCCGGCTGGAAACCAGCAGAGGGCTGGCCTTCCAGTCACCCTCAGTTCTTTCAGTTGCCCTTGACCTCCCTTGGCTACACTGTCCTGGGGCTGAGGTGGTTTCGCCCAAGCTCTGTTAACGATGGAAAAACAACAGGACATAAATCCACAGATGAGCTGTCTCACCGCCCCAATGACAAAGGGACTTGAATGATTTAGAGCCAGAATATTCTTTTTTCCATAATGGCTCCCGGAGTCGCCAGGAATAGTACATTTACGAAAATTAATGGCAAAACCTCATTTTTCTTTTTTTCTGGGAGGCGAAGTTCCATTGGCGGGGTAATTGATCCTGATCTGGACGTGCCGGTGCACCGGCCAGGGGTGTAAATCATTCTCATGAAACAACTCACGGCCCTTTAAACCAACACCGGCAGTGACAAATGGGACAGACTGGGACAGGCGGGAAGGAAAGCGGAGGGCAGAGCCATCAACATCCTTCCCGCTTCTTGCCACGGCCCAGGATGCGGGTTCCTTCGTGGGGTCTCCTGCAACAGAGAGACCATCTCTCAGCACGGGTGGGTTGGGAGGGCAGCGTGCTGTCCCAGTGGGAGCTTTGAGCTGGTCATGCAGGGAAGCTGACCCCAGCTCTGCCACCCAACTCTGCAGCCCTGGGGTTGCGCTGCGCATTCTCGCCTGCTGGGGTGATGGAAGCATGAAAGAAGGTGACATCTGGGACTTTGCTGGCAGTGCAATGACTAAGGCTCTGCGGCTGCAATGCAGGGGGGCCAGGGTTTGATCCCCGGTCAGGGAACTAGATCCCACCTGCTGCAACTAAGACTTTGCTTGCCTCAACTAAAGGGCCTGTGCATTGCAACACAGATCTGGCAGGCACCAAATAAATCAACTTTTTTTTTTTTTTAAAGATGACATCTGCCAAGAGCCAAAGCCCAGAGTGACCCAATCAATGTGTGTTCAGGGAACAAATGAATGAATGCTTGGCTCAGGGAGTTCAAAATTCATTATCCCTCTCAGGGAGATTTGAACTTTCAAGATAGAAGAGGGCAATGGTTACTCACAGAAAATGACTTGTGAGCAGGAGCGTGATGCCAACTGGCCTTCTAAGACCCTCCAGATGCCAGCACATGGATTCTTTGTTTTCCCGTGAAAGTTCGGAGCCACCACCACAGAGAAACATAGAAAATACACAAGTAGTAGCCTTGGCGGTGTTTCTCTCTGTGGTATACGTTCCTTGGGGTGAGGGTCCATCTTGTTCCCTCCTGGTCCCCAACATCCAGCCTTGGGTTTGGCCTGGAGTAAAAACTAGGGATACATATCAAATCAAAGAATGAAAGAATCGGAACCCTGACTGCCTCGCAGGTGAAGTCTATCAAGGACACACAGCACAGAGCAGCCACCCCTTGTCTTATGGGGTGGAAGGGAAGAAGGCAAACTGGTGGCACAGCCATAAGCCTGAAAGGTGAGATGCCATCTCCTGGATGCCTGGCAGAGTGCCAAGACACCACGCCAGCAGGAGGGGCCTCGGCAATAGGGCTCCTCTGAGAACTCCCCTCACCCAACTCTCCCACCAGCACTGCTCTGCCCACACTGTCAGCTTCTACAAAACGCAGGGACCGTGTGATTTCCTGTCCCTCCCCTCCAATGTCATCTGCGTGCCCTGCCCAGAGTTGGTGTTCAGTAAATGAATAAATGAGGACATGAGGAAATACGACATCATCTCCTCCCCCAGTGGAAATATCTATCCTGGGGCTCAAAGGCAAGGTGCCTGTAAGAAGGCAGGTGGGTTGGTGAGCTGGGGACATCTCCTATTAGGACAGGCCTGTGGCCTAATGCTGTCCCTGTGCGCCCTGCCCCCACAGAATCACTGCAGCAACAGCTGGCTGTGCAGCAATGCACGCTCCCTCCGGAAGGGCTGGAAGGGGGGCCCCTGAGAGTTACCTCCTCCCAGAACCTGTCAACATGGCCTTATGCGGAAAAAGCGTGTTTATAAATATAACTAAGGTAAAGACCTGAGATGAAATCAGACTGGACTTAGAGTGGGCCCGAAATCCAGTTACAGGTGGCCTTAGAAGGAAAGGTCAAAGGGCATCTAAGACACACACACACACACAGGAGGAGGACCATGTGAAAGCAGAGGCAGAGGCTGGAGTGACCCAGCCATACGCCAAGAACCACCTAGAACCACCCGAATTTGGAAGGGCAAACAAGAATTCTACCCTGGAACCATCAGAGGGAGCGTGGACCTGCCAATATTTTGATTTTAGACTTTGGCCTTCAGAACTGTGAGAGAATAAATGGCTCTCGGTTTAGAGCGCCCAGTTAGGACCTCCCTGGTGGTCCAGTGGCTGAGTCTGCATTCCCTATGCAGGGGGCCCAGATTCAACCCCTAGTCAGGGACTAGACCCTGCATGCCACAACAAAGATCAAAGATCCTGGGAGCTGCAACTAAGACCCAGTGCAGTCAAATACATATGGGTGGGGAGGGAGGTGGCAGGGGGGTTCAGGATGGGGAACACATGTACACCCGTGGCAGATTCATGTCAATGTATGGCAAAACAATACAATATTGTAAAGTAATTAGCCTCCAATTAAAATAAATAAATTTATATTAAATAAACAAACCACCGAGTTTGGAGTAAATTTCCAAGGCAGCCCTAGAAAACTAATACACCGCCCAACCCCAAAGACAACAAAATGAAAAGGATAGTTTAGCCTTGGTAAGCTTATCCAGAATCTTGAAATAAGAAAACAGAGAAAATGCAGGTCTAACCAGCTAACGTGCAAGCTTTGTACTTTAGAGTTTTGATCCGTATATGGGGGTTGCCCTACAACCTTTGCCATCTTTTAGGGCCTTTATACATCTTAAGCATACGATGTGCCTGGAAATGGGAGTCGTGTTCCTGGGAATAGGGGTGCGCAGAGGGAAGATAAGAACGGAAAGGAGAGGACAGGACAAAGAGGGAAAGAGAAAAAGAGCAGAGGGGAGAGGAGGAAAACCACCACCTGATGTGATCGGAAAGCCTGGGTGTGTGGCCAGTTAAGGAAGACATCAGAGGGGAAAGGCCGGGATGCTGTCTGAGACCAGCCAGAGCTGGCAGGAGGGGAGCTGGGCTGCGTGAGAAGCAGGGCTAGTCAACAAGGAAGCTAGCCTGTCAGCTGGAAGAGAGCCCCACCCGCTCCTGGGGACACCGGGGGCGAGGTGGAGGGGAGGAGCTGCCAGTCACAGGGCTCGGATTCTGTCTGGGAGCCTGGGTCTCCGTGCGGAGCCTCGGCTCCCCACACGACAGGCGGGCTGCTGCCCTGTCAAGGGCAGAGCTGATGGGAGGGACACCGGCCGCGGGAGGCAGGGGCCCGAGAAATATACTTGCTGCAGGAGGGCAGGTGGTGAGACCTGTCACAACCCAGAGTGGACCGGGCAGGAAGGAGACAATGACGGTGATTTAGAGCCCTCCCGGGCTGAGCCACAATGTGATACGGGTTGTCTCAGAGGAGGTACGTGGTGGCGGGTCAAGGGGGTGCCGGGTGCCCCCAGGCCACGCAAGTGGAAACCTGGAGGCTGGGAGACAGCTGGCCTCCTGAGGCAGAGGAGGAGCAGGCTGTCTCAGGTGCTCTGTGATCCCTGCAGGAAACTGTCCTTGTGAAAACATAATCGACTATGGAGAAACCCTCCCATTGGGAAGGAAGTGCGATTTAAAATGTGGCCTGAGCCGCAGCAGGGGACAAGCACAGCTCAGAGAATAAAGGCGGAGACTGCAGAGTGGGCAGAACTGAGTTTAATGTCTTACTTATGTGTGGCCTTGAGCAAGTGAATGTACCACTCTGGGCCTCAGTTTGACACATGTGTGTCCCCGAGCCTCAGTTTTCCCATCTGAAAATGGCAATAAGATGAGTACCTGCCTCACAGGATTGCACGGAGATTTAAATGAGAAAGGATAACTCAGAACCTGGCACCTGGCCAGTGCTTAATAGGTGGTGGGCTTAGCACAGTTGCTTTTGTCTTTTATCTTTGTGGTGGTTGTTAACAGCCCAGGAAGAGCTCTCATGCTTACTAGGTATGACCTGGACAAGTCTGCTCTGTCAAGCCTCAGTTTCCTCATCTGTAAAGGGGGATAATAGTTCTGACTTGGCATGGTTATAACGACTACATGACGATTACATGGTATTATGGGTCTTAGGAGTATGCGAGAGAAATTTAATAAATGCTGAGTCTCTCCTCTGCACAAGGCTGCCCTGCCTCTGGAGGAGAAAGTGTGAGGCAGGAAGAGAAAGTTCAGAGCCTGAGACACAAAGGTGGCTGGACGCCATCCTGCAGGAATGAACAGCATTAGCTCACTTTGGACACGGCCCAGGAGTTTGGGGCCAATGGCAGGGTCGGCTCGCAGCCCATCCCCTTCCAGTTTCTTCCCTGCTTCCCTTTACACCAAATCCCCAGAGGCCTGCGCCTGAGGCCCTTACTCAGAAAGGAGGAGGGCTCCCCTCCTGAACCCCGGTCCCAGGATGGCACTCACCAGCTCCATGCACCGCCGACTGGCCTCGGCCTCCCGCTGCACCAGCTCTTCCATGTCCGCCTTAAGCTCCTCCAGGCGCCGCTGGTAGTACTGGCTGTTCTCCCGCTGCTGGGACTCGGCCGCGGCCGCCTGTGAGAGCTCCTCGCCCATCTTGATCAGGCTGTCCCGAAGCCGGATCACCAGCACCTGCAGCCCGGGCAGAGAGCACACGCCCAGCCTGGAGTTAGAGGTCTGGGGCCTGACACCATTGGGGGCGGGGGCGGGCGGTGTGGAGGGCTCCAGGAACAGAAACCCTCTGCTGAGTCTCTGTGCATTTAATGAAGCAACTGGGGTAAGAACCATGATTTCTGGTACAAAAATGAAGGAAACATAGAAGATGAGAGCTATTACTCTGGAAGGCAGTGTACATAGTGATTGACTCTGAATTCACATTCTAGGTTCAAATCCTACCTCTACCTATCTGCCTAGCTGTGTGACCCTGGGCAGGTAACTAACCTTTCTGAGAGGCAGGGATGCCTGTACCTATGTCTCAGGGATGCTGTGAGAGTTGAACACATTAAGTTATACAGAAGGCTTGGCTCAGTACCCAACACATCCTATGTGCTGGGTAAGGGCTGGGAATTAATATTTATAGCAGCCTTCATTCAGCTGAAGGTTTGGAAGGTGGAGTGGTGCCATGGAGAAGACATCAGGCAGGGAGGAGAGGGAGAGGCGGGTCCAAACCCCTTCCCCAAGGTGGGTTACTGTTTCTCGATTTATAAAACAAGGAGGTTTGAGCAAGTCATCTCCCATGAGCCTCAGCTCTCATACTTTATGGCATTCTTCTTTGTGTATGTGTGTGTGGAAAAGCCAGAAGGACACGATGAAACTATGGAGAGAGCGAAAAGAGCTGTGGGCATCACTGAAGACCTTAACCCAACAGTGGGGGCTGCAAAATTCATGGCCAACAAGTCTGGAAACCATCGATTCTGGTGGGCAAATACTGAGTGTTGACATAAAATAGAGCCTGCGTGAAGATTGTAGGTCCCTGCTAAGGATTTTGAGCCCATTTCCAGATCAGAGACTGAATGATGGTCTGAAAGAAAAGCTTCACAACTTGTTTCCTCTTTTCCCATTCAATTGGAGTTTAGTAACAGTTTCAAAGGGCACAGGAGGGTCATAAGAAGAGTGCCCAAACTGTGTCCCCAAGGTATCCCATCTCCAGGATCTGGGGCTCTGCTAAATTCCAAGAGTGATGTCAGAGGAAAGGTGAGTCTGGAGACAAAATCTGCCATTTCAAGTTATTCTACCGTGGTTTTTTCCTCTGCTGCTGCTAGAATCAAGCAAAAAATTGTATGTGATGCAGCTCAATATTACATATTTAGTCATTTAAAATATCATAGATCAGAGTTCCATGGAGATCTGCGGAGACAATTATGCCCCGAGGGATCCTGTGAGCAATTCCGAGAACCATGGAGGGTCAAGGCAGAGAGTTTTTCTCTGGTCTTCATGCAGAGCAGCTTTCCTAGAGACCAGATACCCAACAGAGGGTCAGGAGAAAATGTTTCAGAGTGAGAAGAGTGGCCTTCCATTGACCAAACACACGGTCACCCTGTGGGGGAGCCAGCTGGCCACAGGGTGATGAGAACCTGAGACCAGAACGGAGCCAAGGTCAGGAGTCAGTTTCCTCTTATCCCTGATGCTACCTGCTTTATCTTGAATGACTCGACCTTTCCGGGGCCATCTTCTCATTCTCTCCCACCTGCCCCAGGGGCTGTGATGAACATCAAGTGGAGCAGCTGATGTAGAAGGTTCTGGCAGTGGTGATGGCCTCTGTAAATGTCCCATGCCATTGGTGTACAGAGCTAACAGTGAAGACAGTCACTGAACCCCACCACTGCCCATCCAAGTTCTGGAAACATCCGCTTGGAAACGTCCCTGATTCCCTAGCCTGAAAAGACTTCCATCCTCCAAACCTCACAGACTTCTCTCCTTATTATGGGTGTTTCAGTTCAGTTCAGTTGCTCAGTCGTGTCCAACTCTTTGTGACCCCATGAACTGCAGTAGGCCAGGCCTCCCTGTCCATCACTAACTCCTGGAGTTCACCCAAACTCATGTCTATCGAGTCGGTGATGCCATCCAGCCATCTCATCCTCTGTCGTCCCCTTCTCCTCCTGCCCCCAATTCCTCCCAGCATCAGAGTCTTTTCCAATGAGTCAACTCTTCGCGAGAGGTGGCCAAAGTACTGGAGTTTCAGCTTTAGCATCATTCCTTCCAAAGAAATCTCAGGGCCGATCTCCTTCAGAATGAACTAGTTGGATCTCCTTGCAGTCCAAGGGACTCTAAACAGTCTTCTCCAACACCACAGTTCAAAAGCATCAATTCTTTGGTGCTCAGCCTTCTTCACAGTCCAACTCTCACATCCATACATGACTACTGGAAAAACCATAGCCTTGACTAGACGGACCTTAGTTGGCAAAGAAATGTCTCTGCTTTTGAATATGCTAACTAGGTTGGTCATAACTCTTCTTCCAAGGAGTAAGCGTCTTCTAATTTCATGGCTGCAATCACCATCTGCAGTGATTTTGGAGCCCCCCAAAATAAAGTCTGATACTGTTTCCACTGTTCCCCCATCTTCTTCCCATGAAGTGATGGGACCGGATGCCATGATCTTAGTTTTCTGAATGTTGAGCTTTAAGCCAGCTTTTTGCTCTCCTCTATGACTTTCATTAAGAGGCTTTTTAGTTCCTCTTCACTTTCTGCCATAAAGGTGGTGTCATCTGCATATTTGAGGTTATTGGTATTTCTCCCGGCAATCTGGATTCCAGCTTGTGCTTCTTCCAGCCCAGCGTTTCTCATGATGTGCTCTGCACCCACATCTCCTGCAAAGCTCTGTGCTTCCGGGAAGCAGCATCTGTCTTTCATGCTCCTGAAACAGAGCCTGATACTAGCTACGAAAGAAGCGTCCCGTGCGTGTGTGGATGAGCCGGGGGTGAAGATGGGCAGGAGGGGATCAGTGGATACAAGACGGACAGAGGGGTCAAGGTCTAAAGGGGAGAGCAGCACAGAGGAAGCGAAGAAAAAGAAAAAGGAAGTAGGACAAATGGAAGGGGGAAGATGGATGGACCAACGGCGGTGGATAGAGATGGGGATGGAGGAGGCAGACAGGCCAAGTGGACGAGCAGCTAGTGGGCCGGGAGACTGAAGGAAGGAGGGAGGGAGGGAACTCAGATGGGAGGTGGGTGAGTGATACAGATACAGACAGAGGCACATGGGAGGACAGACGGAGGGTGGGGGAAGAGTGGAGCCGGCACAAAAGCCTGCACAGCTCTAGGTCTGGGCAACATTTACATGCCAACTGGTACCTCAAATCTCTTGATCTGCACTTTCTGGAACTCTGTCTTGTTCTCCAGGTCACAGATGACTGCCTCCTGCCTGCTGACGATGGCTCGGTCCACAGTGGACTGCTCCAGGTACTCGATGCGCATCTGGGCCACCTGCAGCTGGGAACGCACCACGCGGCAGCCTGAGTCCTAGATCGGGGGCTCCGGCCAGACCCAGCTCCAGGGCCATCCACACCGCTCCTTCTCAGCTCAGGTGCGCAGGCACAAACTGCCAGATCCAGGCTGAGGACCCGCCCCCAGACCCCACCCCTTCCCATGCCTTCAGCTTTCACTCAGGCCTTTAGCCAGTGCTTCCCTTACCTCTGGCTCCTGCCCTGGGGTCTGAGGGCAGCAAAGCTTTTGCATCAAGGACACTGCTGAGAGCAGGTTTGGGAGCCAAGCAGCTATCCTGGAGTTCCAAAGCTGGCTCCCCAGTCCAGCTGGCTGAGTCTGGGAAGGTCAGTGTGCTTCCCTGAGCCTGCGTACTCACTCTCGTGAGTGAAGACTAAAGGAGACTAACGCCTTGCACATAGTAAGCGCCAGCAAAGGGCCACTCCTGCTATTGTTTTGCTCTGCTTGTGGTCATTCTGTGCCCACAGGTACTGCTGGGAACCAGGTCACTCTGATAGCTGCTCTAAGTGGGCACATGAGTGGGTTCTAAGAGAGCTTTGAGAATTTCATGGATGGTAGCAACTCACTAGGTAATGAGGGGAATTTAGGCAACTTAGGTGAAATCAGGACTTCAAAGGAAGCTTCACAGAAGCTGGTGATTCTGTCTTGCACTGACCAGCCTTGTCCCTTGGAGCCACTTTTCAGAGGGAGAAATCCTGCTCTGAATGTCTGATAGGCCTCACTGCGTGCGGCATCTATACATGTGAATAAGCACGGGCAGCAGTGTGTGTGCATGTGTGTGTATGTGTGTCTACGGGTGTGAACAAGCATGGGCAGTGGTGTGTGTGTTTATAGATGTGAAAAGCATGGGCAGTAGTGTGTGTGTGTGTGTGTGTGTGTCTATGGGTGTGAACAAGCAAGGGCAGTGGTGCGTGTGTGTGTCTATGGGTGTGAACAAGCATGGGCAGTGGTGTGTGTGTGTGTCTATGGGTGTGAACAAGCATGGGCAGTGGTGTGTGTGTGTGTGTGTGTCTATGGGTGTGAACAAGCATGGGCAGTGGTGTGTGTGTGTGTTTATAGATGTGAAAAGCATGGGCAGTGGTGTGTGTGTGTGTCTATGAGTGTGAACAAGCATGGGCAGTGGTGTGTGTGTGTGTCTATGAGTGTGAACAAGCATGGGCAGTGGTGTGTGTGTGTCTTCTGGGACGGTCCTCAATTCATCTGCCATGTGACTGAAGCTGAGTGAACAACTGAGTGAATGAATAGCAGTTTCCATGCCCGCCCCCCCGACAACATGGCAGCTGTGAGCACATACTTGTTCTTGAAGCTTGTTCTTCTCCTTCTTGGCTTCCTCCAGCTGCAGCTGCAGTTCCTGGATCTGCCCAATGTCAGCAGCAGACTGGTGAGATGAAAAGTGTCATCTTGAGACCACAGGCTCTGCTGGAAGTCCCTTGTTCTCCCACCCACAGATATGTGCATATCACAGAGTGTCTATGACAGCAGCTAGTTCTAAAGGGCCCCTCACATCCCCCCAGGATCTCAGCGAGAGCGGTTCATTCCCACGCCATAGCCCATAGCTTTGGTCAACTGTCCAGCACCTTATCATACGCCCTGAGAGCACAGATGGAATGAGATGGCTGTGGCACTAGGGCCAGAATTTGGAGGGAAGAGTACTATTTGAGGTCAGGTAACTGGGGTTCCAGACATGGATTCCAGTCGTAGCAAGCCGCAGAACCTCTCTGCACCTCAGTGTCCCCATCTGTAAAATTGGCTGATGATCTCTGCTGAGACCCTCTACATAGGATCTGTCTCAAGAGTAAATGAGGCAATGGAGAGTCCTTAAGAAAGAGCTGAACCAAACGGCTGAATGTGACTATCCCCAGAGAGGATTCCAGAGGGGAGGAGGGCTCCTTGCTTTCTATTTTCCACAGGTACTTATTCTTTTACAGTATATATAATGAGTGTACTAATTTACTGCTTTTGTAAATCAGCAAATAAATGTCCATCTTGAACAAAAGTAAGTTTGAGTCATGATTCCTATTTACCTTTGTGGTTTATCCTCCAAGGCCCTGAGAGCAGAGAGTGGCCCAACCGAGTTGCCTGCTCACTGTCCCCGCCCACCCGCCCCAGGCCGCCAAGCCTTCTGCCCAAGGCCACTACCTGAGCAATGAGGTCCTTGTGCTTCTGCATGAGATCGTTCAGGTCATCCTGGTCCTCATCAATGCGCTTCAGGAGGTCCGCCCTCTCAAACTGCAGCCGGTACAGCTGCTCATCCACCTGGCGGAACAGGACGAGGGCAGGTGAGGTGGGGGGGGGATCTGCAGGGGGGAGGGGGTGGTGAGCAGCAGGGAGGCTTGCCCGTGGGTGTGTCGGGTGAGTGAATATCTACCTGAAAGGGAGGCCTCAGCTGTGTCAACGCCTCCTGCGGGTATGTCACGCGTGTGTGCACACTAGGCAGGCATGTGGCTGGCTATATGAATGCAGCATGTGCACATGAATAGATGCCTAAGCCCACCCAGGAGTCTGCTCATATACAATTTAAGTGTGCGTGGTGCATATGTGTGAGTAATCTCAATATCTATGGCTAAACTCAGATGCTTATTTTACCTACAAGGGTCTTTATTTGGATGTGCGTCTGTGACCTTGTATGTGAGCGTGTACATTCATCACTGTACACGTGTGTATGTCAACGTTTATGGGCAGGTTCTCCTCGATCTAGCACCAACCAAAGCTGGGACAAAAGGGCCAGATATAAGCTTTTGCCGATAAATCTCTAGCTCCATCTAAATTTTAGGGTTTTACGTGTTGTGTATAAATTTAAACCGACCCTGTACACCCAGAGAGGGCACAAAGAAACCACACCCAATCTTCACCAGCATAACAGATCTGTGATGCATGTTCATTTGTCCCTGTTCAGCGCTGAGCTCCCAAATGGCTGGGGTCCTTTTAGGAGTGAGTCCAAATGGGCTCCGCCTGGAAGTCTGGACCTGAAGAAGTAGCCCGGCAACAGTGACCATGTGTCCTCCTGGGGTGGTGAGCGCACAGTGGGTCTACCACAGGTGACTGGGGGTGGCGGGCATGGTGTGGGCTCACAACAGATAGCTGCGCTCCCACTTCCGGTTCTGGTGCTGAGCGAACAACAGGCTCAGACTGGAAGCGTCCCCCGGGGCTGAGCACCCTGGATCCACAGGGGGCGCCTTGCCTCCCCTTCACACAGCTGACCCTCACACGCACCCCCCGACGCCTCGATCATGCTCAGCTCGGAGAAAGCTGCCAGTGCTCGCCGAGCACTCAGTGGGTCTACGAGGGACGAGGGACATCTGGACCTCTGCTACAGCACAGGGCGTGCCCCCGGCCCCTCCCGCTGTGCCCGCGGCGGCCCTGCCCCGGGAGGCACAGGTACCAGGCTCTTGCTGCGGGTCATGTTCTCCAGCTCGCTGTGCATGTTCTCCAGGTCTGCCGTCAGCGCCTTCTGGGTCTTCAAGGCATCTTCACACTTGGCTTCACTCTGCTCCAGCTGGACCCGGCAGGACGGGGAGAGAGGAGGGGAGAGGTCTCACGAGGTGGCCCCCTTGATCGGCCCTCCCCGCGGGCCTGGCCCCGCCCCTTCCAGGAAGGGGGAGTGCAGGCGACCCTCTCATCTTCACGGCTCTTCAACTCACAGAGCCGGCAGCAGAGCTGTCTGCAATAGAGGCGGCTGGGTTCCAAGACCACTCAACACTGACGAAGCCCTGGCCCCACAAACTAAGGCCAGGCCACCCCCGATTTAGCGCCAGGGGCGAGCCCGCACCCATTCAGCGGGTATTTGCCGCCACCCACTCAGCACTTGGCACACACAGAACCCTCATGGTGGCCCCTGCCCTCCCACGGGGGAGACAGGAAGGGACAGGTAATGACGGCCCCTCTGAGGGTACGAGGAGGAGGAGGGCATGAAGACCCTGGAACACAGGACAGGGGCCGGGAAGGCTTCCTAGAGGAGGTGCTCATAGTTCATTCAGTGGGCATTGCCAAGCAGATGTTCTTAATCAGAATTGTGAACCCCCTTTTAAACGGTATGCAAAATATTCTATGTGTGAGCACCTCCCGGTACATGACTTCACTAGATTCCTGAAGGTTAAGAGCCACTGACTTCAAGTTTCTCTTCCTCGACCTTTCTTTTCTCTGCCTTCTGTCCACTTGCACACAGCAGGCCCCTATGCTAGCACAGTGGGGCCCAGGGGGTGGGTACAAGGACCTTTGTGGCCCCAGAGGACAAACATTTTCCGCTGGAGAAACCACATTCGTGCACAAAGCCTAGGTCTGTTCTGCGATTGAGCACACACACCCCCCCAGTTTCTGAACCCTAGAATCTCTGGGCAGAAAACTGCCTTATAAAGCATGGAAGGCGAGCACTTAAGGTTCAAAGAGGGCTGGAGCCTTGTTTGGAGTCACACAGCTGCAAGGAGCAAAGACACCACTTGAATCGTCCAGACCAGCTTGCTCTCTCAACGGCCAGGCCATGGTCCCTCCAAAATAGTAAATGACATTAAGGTTGGTGCCAACAGACAGGGGGAGGAAAAAGCAAGCTAAACTTCTACTGAAATGGCATGCGTACAATCAGCTCCCTGAGGCCACCCAGCAGAGAGGCGCCACTGATCACTGTAAGGAAAGTGGGGGGCCAGGGCAGAGGACACCCCAAGGACAGCTGGCCAAGGGGGTCTCTGTGGGGAAAGGCCTGGGACCACGCTCATCTTCTCAGGACATCCGGGAGCTCAGCCCGACGTTAGCGTCACAATAGCGACACTGGAGCTGGGGAGCAGGCAGGCTAGGCTGCCTTCGTTCCAGTATCACCTGTCAGTCCCGGGGCAGACCTGGGAGGTGTGTGCCGCTAATGCTCCCAGTGCACAGCCCGGAAACCAAGGCCCCAGCCCCCTCCCGCAGCTTCCTGGCCTGGTGCCTCTAATCCCAGCCCCATGCCCTGCCAGCAGCCACAGTTCCCCAGAGGTCCATCCTCAAGGCTGTAAGGAAAGTGTGTTTCTGCAGCAGGGCCCCGTGCTGGGCTGGGTGGGGAGGGCTCGATGGCCCATTTCCCTCAGCAACTGGGAGGGACTGAGACACACTGAGAAAAATGATGTGGAGCAGGGGAGGTAATTGGCAATGTTAGAGCATAATCGACAGAGGAAATGAGAAGTCAGGCATGGGCTCATCTCCCCCACAGGTGACTCCGGGGCCTCTGGGAAGGCAGGGCAGGGGGTGGTGGGGTGGAGGGCTCCTCTGCAGGCTGGCAGGGAAAAGCCAGTCCTCGATTCAGGCACGTCAGAGGCCTCGTTAAGGAGAGGCACTTAATGCAACATCTAAAAGATGCAAAGGAAAGAGCCAGGTGGAGCTTTCAGTGGGAAGGTTCTCTGAATGGAGGCAACAAGAAGTGCAAAGGTCCTGAGGCAGGAGCAGCAAGGAGCTTGGTGCTGCAGAACAGAAAGGCAGCCAGTATGGCTGGTCATACCAACTAAAATCTGTCTAGTCAAAGCTCTGGTTTTCCCAGTGGTCATGTATGGATGTGAGAGTTGGACTGTGAAGAAAGCTGAGCGCTGAAGAATTGATGCTTTTGAACTGTGGTGTTGGAGAAGACCCTTGAGAGTCCCTTGGACTGCAAGGAGATCCAACCAGTCCATCCTAAAGGAGATCAGTCCTGGGTGTTCATTGAAAGGACTGATGCTGAAGCTGAAACTCCAATACTTTGGCCACCTGATGCAAAGAACCGACTCACTGGAAAAGACCCTGATGCCGGGAAAGATTGAAGGCGGGAGGGGACGACAGAGGATGAGATGGTTGGATGGCATCATCAATGTGATGGACATGAGTTTGAGTAAACTCTGGGAGTTGGTGATGGACAGGGAAGCCTGGCGTGCTGCAGTCCATGGGGTCATAAAGTCAGACACGACTAAGCGACTGAACTGAACTGATAGCTGGTCAGCCTCACAGGGAGGGCCAGGAGGCGGCGATGCTGAGGAGTAAGCCAGGGTGCCATGCTCAGGTTTGTTTCAGTCTGCAGGAAAACCACACTCTCTAAGGAGGGCGGCGTGATCTCCCTCTGGCTGCCATGGGAGGATGCACTTTTGTGGACAAAATTAGCAACAGGGCAGCCAGAGAGGATGCTGCTGTGGTCCTTCAGGAAGAGGTTGGTGGAGTGCTTCAAGTGGAGAGAATTGGAAGGGTCTACACAGGGCGGCATACAAGGAACAAAAGAAAACAGGCAGGCAGGAGCAGATGGGCCAGCATGGGAGATGATGTCAGATAACTAACAGTGGAAGGGGGTGTCCGGCAGGGGCCCTGCCAGGCCGAGTCGCTCGGCCCAGGTCCAGGAGGCAAGGGAGAGTCATTCTAAGTGGAGCCCACAGATGACGCAGTTCCCATCTGCCGAGCCCTGCCTTTAGCTGAAGGAGGGTTTCATCCACATGCTGCCACCGGCCCTCAGACCCCCCCAGAGAGAAGGCTGTATTTTCTGTCCCCTGGTGGCTCAGTGATAAAGAATCCACCTGCCAATGCAGGAGACACAAGTTCGATTCCTGGGTAGGGAAGATATCCTGGGAAAGGAAACAGTAACCCACTCCAGTTTTCTTGCCTGCAGAATCCCATGGACAGAGGCTACAGTCCACGGGGTCGCAAAGTCAGACACGACTTATCCACTGAGCATGCACACATATCTGACATGTTCCTTCCTTTCCCCAGGCTCCTTGGAGCAAGCCAGGCAAGAGACAGCTCCTCCATCCCCAGGGAGAGCGGGGCAGAGGTGGCAAGCAGGCAGCACACGGGGCTGCAGGCGTCGGTCTCGGCTCCTGTCGGGCGGGAGAGAGAACTATCTTGCTCCTGATGGTTCAGGCATCAGTGGCCGCACCCGCTACTGTTGCCTGGGGACCATGTCCGGTACCTGGCCTCTATCTGCCTGGCTTCTCAACAGCCCCACAGGGTCCCTAGGAGAGAAGGTGTCGCTGTGAGGACCAGCTGACCTCGGAGGAAACCGAGGTTCATGGCGGTGAAGTGGCTCGCTCCCAGGCACAGGGCCAGCAGCAGGGAAACCTGGTTGGTCCAACCCCAGAGCCCAAGCCCTTAACCATTGTACTCTGCTGCCCCTCATGAAAAGCCACACTCTGAAAAGAGAGGGTTGGATTAAAATAAAGAGAGCACTCCAACTGCAGAGAATACAGCCCAGGGGCTTGCTGTGACCACGGAAGCCACTCAGTCCTGTCACGTGACCTGAGCCAGGTGGGGCTGTAGAATGACAGGGAGACAAATCAGGGAGAATCGACAGAACTCGGATTCTGAGTCCACTGAGGGGACACATCGAGGCCAAAGCCTTCCTGGGAGCAAAGAGTTCACACTAAAGGGAAGCGGCAGGAAACCAAGCCCTGCCGGCCCTCTAAGCGCCAGGTGCACCGTGGGTGGGGTCAGACCTGGAGTGCCCGCCTTTCAGCCAGTCACTGAGCTCACCGCACCTCAGCTTCCTCATCTATAGCACAGGGGCTGGTCACATTCCAGGCCCAGTGCAGAATAAAAACCCAAGCGTGCTTAGCACAGCGCCTGGCACTGAGACGATGACAAAACAGGAATGGTGGCGACTGCTGTTGTCTCTTTCATCACTGGGCTTCCCTGATAACTCAGGTGGTAAAGAATCTGCCTGCAATGTGGGAGACCCCAATTTGATTCCTGGGTTGGTAAGATTCTCTGGAGAAGGGAAAGGCCACCCACTCCAGTATTCTCAGCGTCCCTAGTGGCTCAGCTGGTAAAGAAATCTGCAATGCGGGAGACCCGGGTTCGATCCCTGGGTTGGGAAGATCCCCTGGAAAAGGGATAGGCTACCCATTCCAGTGTTCTGGCCTGGAGAATTCCATGGATTGTATAGTCCATGGGGTCGCAAACAGTTGGACAGGACTGAGCAACTTTCACTTTCACCACTGACTAGCCTGAGAAGTGAGGACTTTCCAAACCCATTTTAGAAGTGAAGAGAGTGCCAGAGAGGCCAAGCTGTCATGGTCATGAGGCCAGTGAGGCAGGGCCTGGACCACAATCCCAGGGAAGGGTTTTAGGCTTCCTGGGAGACTGGGATGGCTGGAGGGAGGGTGGCCCCAGAGGCATGCAAGTCAAGCAGGCCCAGGTTTCACTGGGTCTGGACGGGCAACACTGGAAATCACCGCAGCTCACAGACTCCCCCGGGAAGGCCCAGGGATGCTGCTGACAAGCTGTGTTAATGCCGAGCTTTAAAAATTTCAATTTATTGCACTTTAGGGAGCGGGAAGAAATACAGGGCCATCTCGGGCTGATTTTCCATTATGGATGACGTAGTGGAAGAATAACTCACTGCATGTTATTTCCATATTGAGGCTGCCTGACTGACGTTTTTATGAAGTTGGGAGGAAGTAACAGCAAGGCTGAGATCAGATCCCTTGGGCTTGCGACATGGCCACCGCCGCTCGGAAGGTGTCTTCCTGGGGGAGGTCCGGGGGAGCGGTCAGAGAGCAGCGGCTCCCCTGGAAGGCTGCCGGAGTCCCACTGCCACCCCCACAGCCACGCTGGCAACGAGCGTCCCGGGGCAGCGGCCAGCACACCTGTCAGCTCTAAGTCATCACCCGTCCCCGTGGATAAGCCCTCCCGGGTTCCAGGAGGGACCCCACCATGGTGGGGAGGGCTGGCGGAGAAAAGGCCCCCGGCATTTCCACCCGCTCTAGACCTGGGGTAGGGGCGGGACCCACAGCAGGCTCTCGGCAAAACAGCCGATTGATTGCTCCCAGCTGATCTCCCTACAAGTTCACGTTCTCTCTCCTTTCGAGTCTTGTTTCTCGCAACATCAATACAATAATGTGCAAAGTACATGGGCACAGAGTACCACAATGCCTGTAATGGCCAGAAGCTTCTCTCCGCCTCGAGCGGTCCAGTCACCCCACCATCCACTCGCTGGATCAGCCACCCGTCCCAGCGCCTGCACAAGGCTGGGGCGTCCATTCCCTCCCCAGCCGCTGAGCCAGGAGACAGACCGTGGCTGGTGGACGCCGTGTGCAGGAACGCAGTGGGCCGCGGCCCCGGCCTGGGCAGGCGCGGCGAGGTCCTGACTCCTGGACAGTACGGGGGGGACCCTGCAGGCCCTGGAAGCCTGAGCTCGGGGGCAAGAGGAGGCCAACAGCACCCAGGGTGGGAGCACCTCAGCGGACGGGGAGCTGCCGAGCACGTGGGGGAGGCGTCCGAGCCCCCGCTCTGTGCCAGGCGTAGCTCCGGGCTCGCTCCCTTAACCCTGACAGCAACACACTCGGCTTGGGCCAGCCGCCACTCTCACCGCTGTTTCTGGGGAAATGACGGGTGGGGTGGAGAAGCGACTTAGCTGGCGTCACCCTGGCACTACGTGTCAGGCAGCCCGGACACCAGGCTCCCGGGGCTGAGACTCCTCCCCCACGTGCTCGGCAGCCCCCAGGCACCCACAGCGTTTCCTACTGGATGCGGCTCATCTCCTCTCACGGCCAAGCCACCAGTTAACTGCACTTCTCTGTAGCAGTGGTCCCCACCACACAGGCTCCGAAACAGGAGTCTGGCAATGTGACTGCACATGCCTACTCTCTTTCCTTTGGGTCACAGCACCCCCATCTTCTCTGTAAAGAATGTCCATCCCTCAGATGCCTGTGATGGGACCGACACCCCTCCCTCGAGCCCAGAGGAGAAGCTCAGGACTCAGACTTGCCAGTTAGAGCACCGGCTTCTTTGGCCTCAGGGGTTGGTCCTGGGACTATAGCAAGACTGACTACGGACACAGCTTCTTCTGATACAGAATGTAAGCCTGGAGTGTTGGTCCTGCCCCTGCCTAAGAATAAAAGGTGACCTCAAGGTGCTGAGGTATGACAAGCGTTCTTGATGTCACTACTGGAACACCTAGACCTAGCCAAGCCTGAAGGCAGTTGTAGCCTCAGAACCTTTCAGATATTTTAGCCCGTCACATCCCTTTTTCTGCTTAATGAACAGTGAGCTGTGCTGCTGTTCCCTGGAACCCAGATACCAGGTGAGTGAGGGGTCCTGGTGGAGAGGGCTGACAGAACGTTGTCCACTGGAGAAGGGAATGGCAAGCCACTTCAGTATTCTTGCCTTGAGAACCCCAGGAACAGTATGAAAAGACAAACTGATAGGATATCAAAAGAGAAAATCCCCAGGTCATTAGGTACCCAATATGCTACTGGAGATCAGTGGAGAAATAACTCCAAAAAGAATGAAGGGATGGAGCCAAAGCAAAAACAATACCCAGCTGTGGATGTGACTGGTGACAGAAGCAAGATCTGATGCTGTAAAGAACAATATTGCATAGGAACCTGGAATGTCAGGTCCATGAATCAAGGCAAATTGGAAGTGGTCAAACAAGAGATGGCAAGGGTGAACGTCAACATTCTAGGAATCAGAGAACTAAAGTGGACTTGAATGGGTGAATTTAACTCAGATGACCATTATATCTACTACTGCGGGCACGAATCCCACAGAAGAAATGGAGTAGCCATCATGGTCAACAAAAGAGTCCGAAATGCAGTACTTGGATGCAAACCTCAAAAGCGACTAAATGATCTCTGTTTGTCTCCAAGGCAAACCATTCAATATCACAGTTATCCAAGTCTATGCCCCAACCAGTAACGCTGAAGAAGCTGAAGTTTAATGGTTCTATGAAGACCTACAAGACCTTTTAGAACTAACTCCCCCAAAAGATGTCCTTTTCATTATAGGGGACTGGAATGCAAAAGTAGGAAGTCAAGAAACACCTGGAGTAACAGGCAAATTTGGCCTTGGAATACAGAATGAAGCAGGGCAAAGACTAATAGAGTTTTGCCAAGAAAATGCACTGGTCATAGCAAATACCCTCTTCCAACAACACAAGAGAACACTCTACACATGGACATCACCAGATGGTCAACACCGAAATCAGATTGATTATATTCTATGCAGCCAAAGATGGATAGGCTCTATACTGTCAACAAAAACAAGACCAGGAGCTGACTGTGGCTCAGATCATGAACTCCTTATTACCAAATTCAGACTTAAATTGAAGAAAGTAGGGAAAACCTCTAGACCATTCAGGTATGACCTAAATCAAATCCCTTATGATTATACAGTGGAAGTGAGAAATAGATTTAAGGGCCTAGATCTGATAGATAGAATGCCTGATGAACTATGGAATGAGGTTCATGACATTGTACAGGAGACAGGGATCAAGACCATCCCCATGGAACAGAAATGCAAAAAAGCAAAATGGCTGTCTGGGGAGGCCTTACAAATAGCTGTGAAAAGAAGAGAGGCGAAAAGCAAAGGAGAAAAGGAAAGATATAAGCATCTGAATGCAGAGTTCCAAAGAACAGCAAGAAGAGATAAGAAAGCTTCTTCAGTAATCAATGCAAAGAAATAGAGGAAAAGAACAGAATGGGAAAGACTAGAGATCTCTTCAAGAAAATCAGAGATACCAAGGGAACATTTCATGCAAAGATGGGCTCAATAAAGAACAGAAATGGTATGGACCTAACAGAAGTAGAAGATATTAAGAAGAGGTGGCAAGAATACACAGAAGAACTGTACAAAAAGATCTTCACGACCCAGATAATCATGATGATGTGATCACTAATCTAGAGCCAGACATCTTGAAATGTGAAGTCAAGTGGGCTTTAGAAAGCATCACTACGAACAAAGCTAGTCGAGGTGATGGAATTCCAGTTGAGCTGTTTCAAATCCTGAAAGATGATGCTGTGAAAGTGCTACACTCAATATGCCAACAAATTTGGAAAACTCAGCAGTGGCCACAGGACTGGAACAGGTCAGTTTTCATTCCAATCCCAAAGAAAGGCAATGCCAAAGAATGCTCAAACTACCGCACAATTGTACTCATCTCATGTGCTAGTAAAGTAATGCTAAAAATTCTCCAAGCCAGGCTTCAGCAATACATGAACCAAGAACTCCCTGATGTTGAAGCTGGTTTTAGAAAAGGCAGAGGAACCAGAGATCAAATTACCAACATCTGCTGGATCATGGAAATAGCAAGAGATTTCCAGAAAAACATTTATTTCTGCTTTATTGACTGCCAAAGCCTTTGACTGTGTGGATCACAAGAAACGGTGGAAAATTCTGAAAGAGATGGGAATATCAGACCACCTAACCTGCCTCTTGAGAAATCTGTATGCAAGTCAAGAAGCAACAGTTAGAACTGGACATGGAACAACAGACTGGTTCCAAATAGGAAAAGGAGTATGTCAAGGCTATATATTGTCACCCTGCTTATTTAACTTATATGCAGAGTACATCATGAGAAACACTGGACTGGAAGAAACACAAGCTGGAATCAAGATTTCTGGGAGAAATATCAATAACCTCAGATATGCAGATGATACCACCCTTATGGCAGAAAGTGAAGAGGAGCTAAAAGCCTCTTGATGAAAGTGATAGAGGAGAATGAAAAAGTTGGCTTAAAGCTCAACATTCAGAAAACGAAGATCATGGCATCTGGTCCCATCATTTCATGGGAAATAGATGGGGAAACAGTGGAAACAGTATCAGACTTTATTTTTTTGGGTTCCAAAATCACTGCAGATGGTGACTGCAGCCATGAAATTAGAAGATGCTTACTCCTTGGAAGAAAAGTTATGACCAACCTAGATAGCGTATTCAAAAGCGGAGACATTACTCTGCCAACTAAGGTCCATCTAGTCAAGGCTATGGTTTTCCAATAGTCATGTATGGATGTGAGAGTTGGACTGTGAAGAAGGCTGAGCGGCAAAGAATTGATGCTTTTGAACTGCGGTGTTGGAGACGACTCTTGCGAGTCCCTTGGACTGCAAGGAGATCCAACCAGTCCATTCTGAAGGAGATCAACCTGGGATTTCTTTGGAAAGAATGATGCTAAAGCTGAAACTCCAGTACTTTGGCCACCTCATGCAAAGAGTTGACTCATTGGAAAAGACTCTGATGCTGGGAGGGACTGGGGGCAGGAGGAGAAGGAGACGACAGAGGATGAGATGGCTGGATGGCATCACCGACCCGATGAACATCAGTCTGAGTGAACTCCGAGAGATGGTGATGAACAGGGAGGCCTGGTGTGTTGCGATTCATGGGGTCGCAAAGAGTCGGACACGACTGAGCGACTGAACTGAACTGAGGGAGTCAGAAGAGCTAATACATACGCAGAGTCAGCCGCAGAGTAAACACCTGGAACCTGGGTGACAGTATTTACTGCTTGTGCCCAAAGTTGGATCCAAGTCGCTCCCTCCAAAACCCTGTGGCAGCGTAACAGCCGTGTTTTTGCTATTCTGTGTGTAGACAGTCCCCCTTGACTATTATTCAGTGGGGAGATGGAGACAGGAAGAGATTTTTTTGACACCAACCACATCAGACACTGTGCGGGCCTTGAGGTTGATCACGACTGTAGCCCACCACAGCCATGCAGGGGAGGAATCAGCCTGGGCAGGGTAGTGACTTGCCCAAGGTCAGAGACAAGTCCGTGAGACTCTCAACCCAAGATGAAGAAAACAAACAAACAAACCATGCTGTTTCTGGGCCACCACCAGCCCCTCTGCATACAGCCTTTCTGTGTCGCTGAGTCTGTCTCAGACATTGTCTCTCCAACACCCACCCCTCTCATTCAGTGGGAGGGAGGGCGATTGAGATTCCCAGCACACAGGCATCAACTACAAACCGATGAATAGCATTGCTTTCCTGTGAGACGCCATCTGCCTGCTCTAAATACCCGAGGTAAAATGTTTGCTTTGGACTTATTAAGCTACGAGACGAGTTGGCTTGACACACAGAATGAGCTGCGGAAAGAGGAAAAATTCTGGTATTTCAGCAGACTGGTCAGAACCTGGATTTCTAGGTCTCACTGAAAAACTCAGAGGATTTAAAAGTACCGCAGAGCAAATGCCATGGGAAGTGTTTTAAGAAATGGTGGCTTTGGCGGGCTAATCTCAACACACCCTGGCCCGTGGCAGCCCAGCAGCACGCCCAGCAGAGTTACCCTTTAGTAGGAAGCTTTTCTCTGGAGGCAGTCACCAACATCTCAAACTACAGACAGCCCTGATAGAGAACAAATTTATTAAATGCAAACATACTGAAAATATGAGGTCAGGTCCACCGATGGTCTGTCCAGCTCAGAAGCTGGATGACAGCGGCCTCCAGGGAAATTTCCTAAGACCGTATGGTGGTTCCTCTGTGTCCTTGATCTCCAATCACTTGGGCACATTCTAAACGTTCTATGGCGTTCCTTACATCGTGCTAGAGGACCATCATTTATCGACGCACTGAAATGCCCTCTGAGGATTTACTGTTTCCACCATCCTCATCTCAGAGTAGTAACAGTCCTCATGACAAGTAGGGCAATAATAGTATCTGCTCTCTGTGGATGCTGACCACGTGTCTGTTAATTTGCAACACATACTGACTCTTGTCTTCATTTTACTGATGAGGAAACTGAGGCTCAGAGAGCCTTTGTGATATTCCAGTTAACTTGTCAAGGTCACACAGCTATTAAATGATGACTGGAGCCAGGAAGTGAACTGAGGTCGCTTTTAAACGCACAGCTTTTCCTTGTAAGCCCTGTGTCATGTGTTTACCACCTGCTGAGTAAAGCTGGTCTCCTTTTACTTGTTTTAAGTCTGTTTGAGAGTTTAGGAGCCCTTTCTAATTTTCTATTATAGGACCAAAAGACGGCACAGGTCCTACATGACTGAACAGACTTCAAGAATTTCCTTTCTGCCTTCCCTCTGGGGATGATGGATTTGTAACACACTCCAAAGTGAGAGAGAAAAAAAATACAAACTTGAAAAAGCAGGATAAAATACTCAAAAAGGTCCTCCCTGCCCCTATCCATTCATGCCCCCCCTTTTGTGATATTCCAGCTCCCCAGTGCTCCCCTAAATAGCACAGCATCTGAGCACCTCCACGTCTGTCTTCCCACTGGACAGGGGCTCTGAAGGGTCACTGGGCCTTGCAGTAGGGACTGTACACCCATGCACTGAGGGAGTGAGGCTGTGAGACAAGCTCAGCGCATTGCTGAATCGGCTCAGTCATTGCTGTCGGCCCCCTGAGCTACCCACCGCCTAGTGTGGCTACAGGAGCCCTGGATGCCCCCTCCCGAGGCCACCCACTGCCTGGCCGTTCATAATGGCTCTAAGTCTAGATGACTTACATGCCCATCAATAGCAAAGGGGCTAAATCGTGATGCAGTTAGAAACCAGCAAGGAGAAGGACCCAGTGACCACGCGCAGTGCCCTCAGCCAGTCTCATCTGCATCAGTGGACCAAGGGCAGTGAGACGGGATTGGCGGGGAGGCGGGGGTACGGAATGGGAACAGGCAGGGGGTGGGAATGCAGGTCAGGAACCGCAGGAGCAGATGATGAACCAATAAATGGCTCTTAAATCAGCAGCTGGCTCATGGACCTCTCCCTTAAACCTGCAGGAACCTTTTGAGAACAAAAGGTCTTAGGGAGAGTCCAGAGGGAGGGCCTTTTTATCTTCCCCAGAATTACTTAGGACTTGAAGCTCAGGGCTTCCCTGGTGGCTCAGAGGTCAAAGTGTCTGCCTGAATGCAGGAGACCCAGGTTGATCCGAGTCGGGAAGATCCTCTGGAGAAGGAAATGGCAACCCACTTCAGTACTCTTGCCTGGAGAATCACATGGAGGGAAGAGCCTGGTAGGCTACAGTCCACGGGGTCGCAAAGAGTCGGACACGACTGAGCAACTGCACTTTCACTTGACGCTCTGGCTCTACGGTGACCAGTTCGTCCCTGTCTTCCTGGAACTTTTTCGGTTTTAAGATCAGAAGTCTCATGTCCCAGGAGCACCCTCAGACTCACACAAATCCTAGCGGCTTTGAAATGAAAAACACACGGCTTCCAATTTTAGGTTACCCAGGTGGAGGAAGTTTGTACCACACCACTGGCCTGAACTCTTCCAAAATTCTAGCGTCATAAAATACAAAGACAGAGGCTCTATGGACAGTGCCACAAGGCTGAGCGCAACTGTGGTGTGGTCTAGGCTGGATCCTGAACAGGGAGGAGAACGGCTACAGAGAATGTGAGCAGAACAACAGGTAACATCAGAATAGTAGGCAGATAGTGTAAGGGGTCCGCAAAGTTCTCCTTCAAGTGCAAGCTGGAAAGTATTTTAGCCTCTGCAGGCCTAGAGGCAAAATGGAAGGATAAATGCAGGTACTTATCTAACTTTAAATGTGGCCATTTAAAAACAAAACCTCTCTCAGCTCTCAGGCTGTAATTAAAAAAAAAAAAAAACACAAAACAAAACAAAAACGAAAAATCGGGCAGCAGGGGCTGGACTTGGCCTGTGAGCCTTAGTTTGCTGACTCCTGGGGTTAGAATATCCATGCTAAAATTTCCAATTTGGTAAGAGTAAAGAGATCTCCTGTCTGTAACTTGTTTTCAAATAATTCAGAGGATGTAATTTAGTGAGAAAATGATACCGTGAACACGGCAAAAAGTTAAAAATTGAGGAATCTAGGTGAAGGATTTAAAGGAATCCTTTGAACTATCCTTATAATTCTTTGGTACACTGGAAATTCTTTCAAGATACATTATTTAAAATACATCCTAGGGACCTTCCTGGTGGTCCAGTGGTTAAGACTCCAGGCTTCCAAGGCAAGGGGCTCAGGTTTGGTCTCTGGTCGGGGAGCTGAGATCCCACGTGCTGTGCGGCATGACCAACACACACACAGTGCATGCATAAATAAATGAAATGCCTCCCAGGTGCCCCCGAGCTCTGTGCCTTTGGGTGGGATCCTCCTGTGCTGAGCTTCCTGCTACAGAGAAGGGACTACTGGCTGCTGGCTGCTCCCTGTGGGGACTCCGCCACCTGGCGAGGCCTCGCTCACCTGCAGAGCTCTGGCGCCAGAGGACAGGTCCCTCTGCTTGAGGGACTCGCTACACTGAAGTGAGCTAGGGGCACAGAGTTAGGTCGTGACCTCTAAGCGCTGGGCCCTCTGACTGGCTGAGTGTGAACCATGGATGTCTGCCATCAGAGTCTGTGTCCCCATGGCAGCGATGGCCCCAGGGGCTGGCCAGGGTCTCTGAGGGCTGGCCCTCCACAGCTGAACAGTTCATCTATGCCTCGAGGGCTAAGCATAGATGGGATTCCCCGTCCGCCATGAAACCAGCCTCTTCCCACTTCATCACAGCCTTGGAAGTGTCAATATTTGTGGGGTGAACAGGCCGCTGATAACCATGTTTCTAACCAATTACAATTTGGTCTTTATCTCTCTCTGATAGGAGGTTATGCTAATATTGAATCAATCCACTGCAACATAATCTTTAAGAAAGTCTCTTCAAATAAAACATTCCAAACCACTAACAAACCACCTGTTCCATGGTTCTGGGCTGGAGAGACGTGCTCCCAAAGTGTCCGCTCACACTAAAGACTCCACTGGGATGACCCTCCGAGAGCCCATTAGCTATTTTCAATGTCTTGTGGAAGCGCAGGTGATGCCCGGTGACCACCATCCCGGTTAAGGGCACAGGGGACCCTCAGTTCTGTGCTGTGGTGGGGACCACTGGGAGCCCACTGTGCGGAAAGACGCACCAGGCCCAGTGGGCCTACCGGAGGGCTTAGTTGCAAGTGAGATCCCTGTGGGATGTGAGATCTTCCCGGACCAGGGATCAAACCCATGCCCCCTGCATTTGCAGGTGGATTCTTTACCACTGGACCACCAGGGAAGTCCTGGACTGTGCATCTTTTAAGGTCAAATTGAGGGAGGTGGATTGTGCCTCAGACGGATCCCAAATGCAAAGAACCAGATGGTGGTGTTTGTATTTTAAAAATCTCTCCTCAAAAATAAGGTGGCAGAAAGATTGCTTGCGCAAGACGGGAGGCTGGCAGACGAGAGAATGCCCAATGAGACATGCAGGTGGTGTGGGCTGAGAAGTGGGCAGGTGGGCAGGGGCCGAGTGCCAGAGCTCTGCAGGGGGCCCAGTGGCTGAGGCCTGGCGACAGCTTTGTCCTCAGCAGGAAGGGGGAAGACAGCCCCCGGCAGGAATTAAGTAAACAACTGAAGAGCCCGGGGCAAACTCTTTTCCGTTTAACCAAAAGAAGAAAAAAAAAAGCAAATGACATATTTCCTTTCCGGAGGAGGCAAAGGTCAAAGGCATGAATTTAAAAAAAAAAAAAAAAAAGGCAGCCACTGCCTGGAGCAGAGAGCATCCTCCACTTCCTCCTCGGAGACAGGTGCCGGCATCTGCTGCTCACAGCTGTTATTTATGCATAGCGATTATCTCAATTATATATCTTGGTGGCTGGGATTGCTTCTGTCTCCAGATTAGTTTGTTTCTAGTGGAAACATTCCCTGGGAATTAATTAGTAATTGCTCCTAAAGAACGTGTGTCATTAGACCCACCTCACACATTGCCTTGTCTACCTGTTCCACCAGGTCGTGTAAAATCCCAGCCCGAATCCAAAGTCTTCCACCCAGCAACTCGGGGTGGGGGGTGGGGGTAGCCAGTGGGCAGCCCTGTGTTTAAAAGTCACTGCCTGACAATTTAGGGAATTCCTTCCAATCCAGGGTCTAGAGTGCTTTCTCCCAGCCCAGAAGCTGGGAATACCATGACTGTTTTTCTTCAGTAAGAACAAGGAACCTCTGAAAGGCAGGGTGACTTACTCAGAATCGTACAACTAACTAGTTAAACAGCAGAGGAGGGATTAGAACTCACGAGGTGTGCGTCTTCTGTGTTTTATCACAGGGTCTTAAGCCTCAAGTGTTAACTCAGACAGCACCAAGTCTTCCAATGGAGGGAAACTGGGTAGAAAGAGATAATTTTCTCAGGACTCTAGAAGGTGGGGCGAGGGGCAGAGGGGCTGCTTATCCATATGGGAAGAACCCAGGGGCCCTGGGTGATGCTCTAAGGCAGGGGTCCTCAACCTCTGGGGTCTAATGCCTGATGATCTGAGGTGGAGCTGACGCAAAAACACCACAAAGTGCACAGTACATGTAACATGTTTGAATCATCAGGAAACCATCCCAGCCTGGCCCCTAGAAAAAGTACCCTCCACGGAACCAGTCCCTGGTGCCAACAAGGTTGACTACTCCAAGAAGACCCTCCCACGCCACTGGCTGGGCAGGGCGTGCCACACATCACTGCCTCCGCTGGCCTTGAAGCCTGCCGTTTTTCACAAGCACTTCTGGCCGCACTCTTGCCTGCTCTGTGGCTCCCTGTCACCTTTGGGATAAGGCCCAAACTCTATAGCCAGGCTCAATAAACCATTCAGGGGCTGACTCCAGCCTCACAGAGCGGCACTGTCCTCTCTGCCCTTACCTTGGGGAACACTATATACCAGCAATACAATGAGCAACTGAGCATGCTCCATCTCTCCACCTGCCTCTGCCCCTGGACGTGCTGGTGCTTCCTCCCAGAACACCCACACGCGCCTTACTCAGCCAGCTGGTCACTCCCATCTTTAAGACAACAGCTGAAGCCATGAGCCCCTCTCCCACAGTGAAATCAGCTAACCCCCCAACACCTCCCCAGGGGCCTCCCTGGTGGCTCAGTGGTAAAGAACCCTTGGCCAATGCAGGAGATATGGGTTCGATCCCTGGGTGGGGAAGATCCCCTGGAGCGGGCCATGGTAACCCACTTCAGTATTCTTGCCTGGAGAATCCCACGGACAGTGGAGCCTGGTGGACTACAGTCCATGGGGTCGCAGAAGAGCCAGACATGACTTAGTGACTAAACAACAACATTCCCCCAGTAAAGATCTTGTCACCCTGCTGGCAATAGTCTCCTCTGAGGCCGGCCTCTCCCTGGACTGGGAGCCCCTGTTGAGAAGGGCACTTCCTTATCCCCACTGCCTGGCCTCAAATCACCCCAGAGTGGACACCGCATCAGCACTCACTGAATGTACACAGTTTGCTTGCTGAGAGGTGCTTTCAAACGCATTCCCTCATATCTGCCCTGAGCGAAAACCTTTCTCTAGGTTACCCGGCACCAAGGTTAGCAAGCTGTAGAGGCTTTGGAGGGTGTACAAGCTCTTCAAACCTGTCCTGGCCGCACCTCACTACCGCCTCCACCCCCCACCCCCCACCCCCACACACAAACGTGCCTGGGCCACCAGGAGATGACAAAGCTCCGATTTAGAAGACGGGCTCATGGAAGTCTTGGCACATGGTGAAGGTCATAAAGCTAGCAAGTGCTGGAACCACTTCCCCTTGCTCAATATTTAACAGATTTTAAAACTGGTTGAACTAGGCTCTGTCACACTAATATAATCTCACCGTCAGTCTTCGCATCTGCAAAATGGGCCCATGCCATGGGACTTGAAAGGGTGTTTTGAAGGATAAACAGAACCCATGTTTCCCAAATGGTGGTCCTAAGACCAGCATCGGAATTCCCTCATGTGACTGTTATAAACGCAGATGCTGGGTCTCCACAAAGGGAAACAAGGGAGGAAGGGGGATCTAGAAATCTGTGATTTTTAAACAATGCTTGTTACGTGATGTGCAGCCAAGTCTGGGGACTCTGAAATTCCAAGGAAAAGCCTACACATGGTAGGTGCTAGAAAAACGCTAACATCATGATATAGAACTGGCGGCACTGAGATATAGATTGCTGTGTGCCCTTGGGTAAGTCACTCAGCCTCTCAGAACCTGTTTCTAGTTAGTGAAATGGCTCAAAAACAGAAATCTTCACCTCCCAGGGTTCTGGTGAAGATGATCTAAATAAATACACTTCTCGTTGCCACCTGACCCACCAGTCCCATCACCTTCAAACTCGCCCCCAGTATGCCTCCGTTTGCTGTCTCCATTTAACCCCAGAGACCATTTTGTCCGGCCCAGAGGGGTACACTAGCCTAACGGCACCCACTCAGCCCTCCTCAATCCACTCCCCACACAGAGGCGTGAATCAGACTGTGTCATGCCCCGCTCAGGAGGGCCCCACGGCTTCTCATCACCACTGGAATAAAATCCACACCTTCTGGGCCCCACACGTTATGGCCGCTGCCTGCTTCTCCTTCTCCCAGGGGAAGCTAGCTGACTCATCCAAGCTAAACGAGACCCTGCACAGTTCCCTGTTCCCTCTGTTATTGATGGTAACTCTGCCTGTTCCTTTTACTACCTGGATAAGGTGTGGGCTGCTTCTGCTTATTTGCATCATTGTTTGCGGTCCTCTTTCCCATCAGATGCCAGCTGCAGGAGGAGAGGACCGCGCCGCCGGGCACTCAGGGAGGCTGCATAAATACTGAATGCAGGGATGAATGGAGCAGTGCAGCACCACCCCCAGCACTGAGGATGCAGCAAGCTTGGCTCTCTCCTCCCCTCCCGCCCGCA
This sequence comes from Nanger dama, assembly GCA_917880005.1. NCBI lineage: Eukaryota > Metazoa > Chordata > Mammalia > Artiodactyla > Bovidae > Nanger > Nanger dama. Next base: position 12,590,875 of record CAKJTW010000053.1, on the reverse strand, counting down.
CTCCCTGCCTCTGTCCCCGGAGCCTTCAGGTGAAGGACACTCCCATACCTGGGAGAGGAGAGCCAGCAGTGCCCAGAGTCATCGCTGCTTTATCCGATTAGCTCCGACTCCGGCACCCGGGACACGTGTGCTGGGAGCCAAAGCAACTGTACCCTGACCTCTGGTCCACGCAATCCCATCCTTATAATGATTTCCATGACAACGGCCACAGAAAGCCAAGGCTGCGAATTCCCTTTGATAGGAGCCAGACGCAGAGACAGGGAAGAAGGACTTTGAGAAGAATGAAGCTCTTTGATTCAGCGCAAGGCGCCTTCATTAAACACCACTATTTTCCAAGAACACACATTTTAACCCTGCAGAGGAAGATTTCTCATGAACACTGAAAAAAAAAAAGAAAAACAGAAAAGGAGAAGAAACAAAACCATAGCGGTTCCTTTTCAAAAACATTCACCTCTGGGGTAAGGAGGGCTTGGATGGCATCAGGAATATTCTGACGGAAGACGGGCTGAACACAGGGCCCCTGCCCAGGGGGCTGCATGGACCCGAGATGCCGGAGAGGCAGCTGGGTGCGTGGACATCCTGCCCGCCTGATGGAGGCGGCTTGACTCCTCCATCTGCCTGGTCGTCACAGACAGGGAGAAGTAAGGCAAAAGAGCGCCCAGATTCTGCACCTGGACTCACGAGCCCTGGATCTGAACTCCGACCCTGCCACCTTCCTGAGGTGTTACCTTGGGTGCACTGCTTCCCACCTCCAGGCAGAGTCTTCCTATCTGTAAAATGGGCACAATACCACTCGCCCTCCCCCAGGGATACCACAAGGATCGAGGGAGGAGGACACGTTCAAGCACAGGTAATTCTAATGTTCTGACAGAGCCGAAAAAAATGACTGACTGACTGTCCTAGTTTCTCTGGGACTGAGGGCTTGCCCAGGACATGGGACTTTAGCGGTAACTTTAGGACAGTCCATGCCCATCACGGCTCCTGAGGTGGTCGGCTCCCTCCTGGCCTCACCTCCCATCCACCTCCAGTACTCCTCTGAGGCAGCCAGGGATGGTGGGGTCTGGAAATCTGGGTTTAAATTCTGACTCTAGCTGTGAGACTCAGTGGGTCGCATTCCCCCTCCGCCAGCCCGTCCCTCGCTTGTGAATGGAGATGACGACACTCACGCAGGACTGCATTATCTGCGCTGTTTCATACCCAGCCCTGCTGGCCACCACACATGCACACACGCAGGCAGACACAGACACACGCACACGCACACAGGCACCGAGATGTGCTGTGCTCACCATTCCGCCCAGGGCCCTGATCTGTCCAAGGCCTCAAAACTCATTTGCTTCAGCCATAAAGAAAGGAACAGGCTCCTCAGTCATTTATAAAACCCTGTCCTCATGTATCACATCTGCATGACCCACTCAGCACCCCCAGGTCCCCCACCTTTCCACAGGTGTGTGAAAGTCAGAGGTCAGGGCTGTGACCCTGTCCACATCTGGGCAGGAGACCCACTATCCCCCTGCCGGCTGCAGTACCCTCCCCACCCAGCTCTGAGAGGCCCATGACGCCCACCTGGCTCTGCACTTTCTCCAGCTCCTCCTTGCTAACCGACGTCTTGCCATCCTCCACAGCACCCAGCAGGAGCCGCACGTCTGACAGCAGCGCGTGAGTCCTCCGGAGGTCCCTCCGAAGACGCTTCTCCACGTCAAAGTCCCGATGACCGATCTGGAAGCCAAGGGGAAGTTCCCGTGAGCTGAGATGGCAAAGCAGTGGCCAGGGCCCGAGTTCCCTGGAACCAGGCTCCCTGAGTTCAGATCCTGCCTCCACCACTCACACTGTGGGCCATGGACAAGACCTTTCTCCTGCCCATGCCCCAGCCTTCTCACCTGCGAAACGGGAGTGGCAGCAACCACACAGGGCTGCTGTGGGGATTGGGTGCTTAGCCCAGAGCACGACTCACAGTGGAGGTACAGCAGTCTGAGCTGCTGTCGTGGCTGTGCTCACGCCCTGAAGTGACCCAGGTCATCCTGGCTCACAGTGTGTACCAAAGCATCACCCTGTGAGAGCCAGCACGTCAGATGTCAGGTGAGGCCCTCCGCTGATAGACGTTAGGACAGCAGTTACCCCCAAGGGGCAGAGCCTGGGTAATCCAGGAGGGGCGCTGCCAGCGGGGTTAGGAGTGGTGCTGATCTGGGTGCTGGCTTTACGAGCTGATGACAATTCCATGCGCTATACAGGTGGGGTGAGGTGTGCGTCTGTGTGTATGTCACACATCAGTAAAGGTATTAGAGACAGCTGTGCTGCTCTGCAAGGTCTAAAAGCTGCATTTCTGCCCCTCGAGTTGGTCTCTTCTGCTAGTATAAAGATAGACCAGGGACTTCCCTGGTGGTCCAGTGGCTAAGGCTCCGCGCTCCCAGTACAGTGGCCCCGGGTTTGATCCCTGGTCAGGGAAATAGATCCCACATGCCACAATGAAGACTGAAGACCTGGCACGGCCAAATAAATAAAAATAGGTATTTTAAAAATAAAAATAAAGTCATACAAATTTTTTTTTAAAGGCCATTTTCTGCAGAGGAAACTTGCCCAGAGGTGAGCACATTCTGTCACGCAGGATCCTGTCCTCCAAGGGACCAGTAGTCAAGTAGCCCCTGAAGAAGCCGCAGCCTGGACTCTGCACCAGGAGGGCGGATTAGATTCGTTGACAACTCCCAGTGGCCAACGACACAGGCTGAGACAAACCAAGGGAGGTGAAGAAACACACAGGGGCCTGATGAAATCCCGACAGCCCAGTCTCCCTAGAAACAGAACAGTGACTTGAAAAGCATTGGGGCTAATGTCTCTGAAAGAAACTGAAACCCCATTCTCTGCAGGAGGCCAGAGGAAAGAGCGTGGCAGGACTGTTCGGGGCTTAAAGAAAATGGGGCGCTCATTCGTCCTCCATGGGACCCAGTTTCTCCACCCCTGGATGCCTGTGCCTCCTCACCAAGCGCAACCAAGCCCTACGGTGTTAGACTGCCCCAGCGTAGTTTAGATTTAGAACGAGGTGACTCAGGCTTGAAACCCTGGTTCACCACATGTTGGGCGTGGAATTTAGGCCAAGTCATGCCGCCTCTCTGAGACTGAGTACTTGTAAAGGAAGAGATTAAAAAAACAAACAAACAAAACCCCTGTCCTCCTTGTTGAGATAAGACAGGGATCAGACGTGATAATGAATTGAAGGCACTTTGTACACTGCCCAACACTTTACAAATACCAAGATTATGAGCATTGTCTGAGGACCTAGAATGTATTCCTCTAGACTTTGCATGACTATTCTTCTACCACCAGTTTTGAATTCTTTGGAAAATGAGTTGGTTCTTGACTATAGCCTCTTAGTTCTCAGATATATTGCTTTGTTAAGTTTAAAATGCTGATATATAGAGCCGAGCAGCTGAGGACTGGGCATTCATTGTTCCAGGCCCTTTGTCACATATTACCACATTTTACTGCCATGATAGTCTCTTTATAGTGACATTAATATTATTGCCTTTATTAAAATAGTAATAGCTTATACTTAGAGGGTTTGCTAAGTGTCAGGCACTGTTCTAAACACATCTGAACACATGGAGTCCACATGGTGAATCTATGGGGTGTGAAGTACTATGAGTCCCATTTTACAGATGATGAAACGGAGATTTACAACAAAAGTGAAGTCATTTGCCCAAGATTATAAGTGGCAGAGTTAGGATATGAACCCAGTTTCTCTGACTGCAAAGAGGTAATTTTAGTAAAATACATGATGAGAGAGGTTATGCGTTGCTCTTTTTTTTTAAGGGTGTTATGGAGGCGCAGAGGAGTATTCCAGCTCAGGCTGGCATGGGATTGCAGAGTCTCAGGTAAGCAGGAGCTGGTGAGCTGAGGTGCAGGAAGGGCCCCGCCGGGAAGCCATCCTGAATGTGCAGTGCTGGGGGGTTAGCCCAACGGCAGAGAGCAGAGAGACAGGGTAGGCGATGGTGAGAAAAGGCTCTCCGGGGACGCTCATGCCTCCTGAGGTGTGCGGGGCACTTCAGTAGATACTGGCACGGGGAAACGGAGGCACAGCCAAGAAAACTGGCACAGTCAGCCCAAGGCCACACTGCTCCGAAGTGTCCACCCGGGGATCAAAACCCAGGCAGTCCATCATTAGAACTCAAGTCTCTACCCACTGCGCCAGAGCACCTGGTTATACCAGAGCCTGGACTTACTAACTCTAGAGCCCAGATTCTTGGTTGTGCTTACACTCAGGCAGCATGCTTTTGCACCTTGCTCATTTTTGTATCTGCCCCTGCTCTGCACCCATCCTAAAGTGCTTTTCATTCTCCTATGGGGCAGGTCAGTACCAGGGACATTCCAGGTGACACCATCCTCACTGCCAAAAAGACTGAAAATGCTGGCACCATCTCCTCTCCAGAGGGATCATTGCAAAAATTCACAACAAAACCTCAGACCAAGTCATCCTCCCCTTCATAATAAATTGCTATACTAGAGGAGGAGGAGAAAAAAAGCTCCAAACTCATTAGGATAATGGGAAATAAATGTCATTCTGCAAGTTTACATTTTGCAGCACACAGATTCAAATTTAGATAAAGCCGGTGAATAATTAACCAATAAATCTAAATGATGTTCAGTGTTGTTGTGGGAAACTCTATTCCAACCTCGATAGTCTCACCGTTTATCATAAAGCTGTTAGGGGAAGCTGTTCAATATCTGTCGACAAAGAACTCTCTAAGCACTTTTAACAAATAATCTAAATATTAGGGACAATCAAGCCACTTTACAGACAGGAAAATTGAGGCTTGGAGAGAGAATGTATGTAGCTGAAGGTTTCACAGCAAATTAATGGCAGATAAGTTTGATAACATTATGAAAAAGATGGTTCAAAAAAGATAATTCTAGTTAGCTGAAACTTAATCATTTTTCAAGTAGCAATGTGTTAGCTTTAAAAAAAAAAAAGGGTTTTCAAATACTATAGATCTTCCTTTGAATCCAGCTACACCACTGATCAGCTATACGATCTTGGGCAGTGGGCTTCACCTTTGAGCCTCACTTGTCTCATTTACATGAAGGAAGGAACAAATAGTGTCTATTCCACAGACTTGCTGTGGAAAGTAAAGTATGTCAGAAAGAATCATGGTTAGGGACTCCACCTAAAAGTGCATGGGCAACCACCAAAGGAACAGAAACACGGTTTGTCGGTTTAGACCCAGCCATGGAGTAAAAGTGATCACAGAAGACATTATCGACCTATTCCAAAGCAGGAAAGGAAAAAGGAACAAGCAAAGAAAAAGAGTGATAAACCAACCAAACTATACACAAAAAACAGAAATAATTTAAAATGCATTATTATAGTGATATAAATGAATTAAATTCTCCAATGAAAAGTTACAGATTAAAGCACTACAAGATATTGTTAAACAGTTTCCAGCTCTTCAAGGTTCATACACACACACACAGAAAGGTTGACAGCAAAAGGATAAAAAAGAAAAAAAAGATCTTGCAGGCAAACTAAAAGAAATCAAGCAAAATAATATAAGGCAAAAGTGATTCATGGAGAAAAGAGGAACACCATACAGTAAAGGAACAGCCTACAGTGTGCCAAGGAAATAAAGCGATAAAATAAACCTGGATGCACCGAAAAACATAAGCCCAAAATACAGAAAGAGAAAACCACTATACAGTTATAAGCAAAGTATATTCCCATTTACCATTACAATTAATCAAAGTCTAGAAAAACATTCTACTCATAATAGCCATAGAAACTACAAGATTCCTAGAAATAAATCTAACAAAGCAGCTCAGGACTTAGACAGAAGAAAATAAAATACACACTAACAGGTTATTTCTTTATTATAAATTATTGATTTATAATAAGTAAAATGTTTATGAAAGCCACAGATAAATGAAGGGATACAGCAAGCTCATGACTGCAGTGGTTCACTATTAAAAAAAAAAACTATGTCACTGGTTCCCAACTAATTTGCAAACCAATGCATTTGAAAATCCCATCAGGGTATGCTATGCAATCTCAATAAGAAGATTAAAGGATCACAAATAGATAAGAGAGTTATAGGGATGAGCTGTTTACAAGTTATCAGACCCAGCCATTAAGACCACATGATGCAAGAACTGACAAATAAACCAATTAAACAGAATGGATAGCCCCCAAATACAGACATACATAAATAAAGATTGTAGAAAAAAAATCACTCATGAAATAAAACGAAGGTGATTTATATCAGGAAAAAATAGATTCTTACCTCACACATACCAAAATAAAAGCTAGGTGGATTAAAGACTTAAAAGTGCCCCAAACTTTAGAAATTTTCAGAAATATGGTGAATTATCTTTATGAACTCAGTTAAGGAAAGAAATCTTAAAAGCACCAACCATAACTGGTGAATAAGATTATTTAAAAACACTTTATTAAGTAAAAATAGCATGTTGTTGTGGTTTAGTTGCTAACGAGTGTCTGACTCTGGCGACTCCATGGACTGTAGCCTGCCAGGCTCCTCTGTCCATGGGGTTCTCCAGGCAGGAACACTAAAGTAGGCTGCCATTTCCTCCTTCAAGGGATCTTCCCGACCCAGAGACCCAGGGATAGGACCTCTATCTCCTGCATGGATGGGCAGATTCTTTACCACTGTGCCACCAGGGAAGCCTCTAAAACGTTATAAACAAAGTGAAGTGCTTATGCACAGAGTAGGAGCTCCTTCCAAAATATACAACTAAAAGTAGATTAGGATAATTTTGGATAAGGGTCATGAATAATTAATAAGAAAAAGAGGAAGACCAAACACTTTATGGGCCCAATAAAGGACAGAAATGCTATGGACCTAATAGAAGCAGAAGATATTAAGAAGAGGTGGCACGAATACACAGAAGAACTGTACAAAAAAAGATCTTAATGAACCAGATAACCACGACGGTGTGATCACTCACCTAGAGCCAGACATCCTGGAATGTGAAGTCAAGGGGGCCTTAGGAAGCATCACTACGAACAAAGCTAGTGGAAGTGATAGAATTCCAGCTGAGCTATTTCAAATCCTGGAAGATGATGCTGTGAAAGTGCTGCACTCAATATGCCAGCAAATTTGGAAAAGTCAGCAATGGCCACAGGACTGGAAAATGTCAGCTTTCATTCCAATTCCAAAGAAAGGCAATGCCAAAGAATGCTCAAACTAACACATAATTGCACTCATCTCACATGCTAGCAAAGTAATGCTCAAAATTCTCCAAGCCAGGCTTCAATAGTACATGAACCTAGAACTTCCAGATGTTCAAGCTGGATTTAGAAAAGGGAGAGGAGCCAGAGATCAAGTTGCCAACATCAGTTGGATCATCGAAAAAGCAAGAGAGTTCCAGAAAAACATCTATTTCTGCTTTATTGACTATGCCAAAGCCTTTGACTGTGTGGATCACAACAAACTGTGGAAAATTCTTAAAGCAATGAGAATACCAGACCACCTGACCTGCCTCTTGAGAAATCTGTATGCAGGTCAAGAAGCAACAGCTAGAACTGGACATAGAACAACAGACTGGTTCCAAATCGGGAAAGGAGTATGTCAAGGCTATATACTGTCACCCTGCTTATTTAACTTAAATGCAGGGTATATTATGAGAAATGCTGGGCTGGATGAAGCACAAGCTAGAATCAAGATTGCCAGGAGAAATATCAATAACCTCAGATATGCAAATGATACCATCCTTATGGCAGAAAGTGAAGAGGAACTAGAGTCTCTTGAGGAAAGTGAAAGAGGAGAGTGGAAAAGCTGGCTTAAAACTCAACATTCAAAACACAAAGACCATGGCATCCGGTCCCATCACTTCATGGCAAATAGATGGGGAAACAATGGAAACAGTGAGAGACTTTATTTTCTTGAGCTCCAAAATCACTGCAGATGGTGACTATAGCCATGAAATTCAAAGACACTTGCTCCTTGGAAGAAAAGCTATGACCAACCTAGACAACATATTAAAAAGCAGAGACATTATGTTGCCAACAAGGTCCGTCTAGTCAAAGCTATGACTTTTCCAGTAGTCATGTATGGATGTGAGAGTTGAGCCAAAAGAAAGCTGAGCACCAAAGAATTGATGCTTTTGAACTATGGTGTTCGAGAAGACTCTTGAGAGTCCCTTGGACAGCAAGGAGATCCAACCAGTCCATCCTAAAGGAAGTCAGTCCTGAATACTCATTGGAAGGACTGATGCTGAAGTTCCAATACTTTGGCCACCTGATTCGAAGAGCTGACTCATTGGAAAAGACTGTGATGCTGGGAAAGACTGAAGGTGGGAGAAGGGAACGACAGAGGATGAGATGGTTGGATGGCATCACCGACTCAACGAAAATGAATTTGAGCAAGCTCCAGGAGTTGGTGATGGACACGGAAGCCTGGCGTGCTGCAGTGCATGGGATCGCAAAGAGTCTAACATGACTGAGTGACGGAACTGAACTGAAACACTATAAACATGTAACTCACATAATAGAAAATCGTAATAAACATGAAAAATACAGAATTCCACTAGTAAAGAGGGATTGCTGCTGCTGCTGCTGCTAAGTCACTTCAGTCATGTCCAACTCTGTGCGACCCCATGGACAGCAGCCCACTAGGCTCCTCCGTCCATGGGTTCTCCAGGCAAGAGTACTGGAGTGGGGTGCCATTGCCTTCTCCAAAATTAGCACTACAATTTAACACTCAGTAACGATAAAGGTATTCAAATGTCAGTGCCACGTGCTGGGGGATGTGGGGAAGAAAGAAAAAACTGCTAATGACGGACTTCTAGTCCAGAGGTTAAGAGTCCGCCTGCCAATGAGAAGACTCGAGGAGAAGCCCACGCACTGTAGTGAAGAGCAGCCCCCGTTTACTGCATCTAGAGAGACGCCACACGCAGCAACAAAGACCCCTCACAGCCAAAATTTGAATACATCAGCTAATTAATTTAAATATATTTATAAAATATGCTGGTGACAACATAAACTGCTGCTATCACTCTAAGGAACAATGAGGGCAACAACTGATAATTCCAAAATGGTACATCCCTCACAGCCAGCAGTTCCTCCTCTAGTGTCACAGCCTGGAGAAGCTGTTGCCACAGGTACTGTGAGACACGAAATGTCCACCAACAGAAGAACAGGGGTGAAAGAAGATGAACACCGTGGGGCAGTTTGAAAGGATAGCTCAGGGCTACACGCACTAGCATGGAGGAATCTCAGAAACAGAGACAGTGGGGGACAAAGCCAAGGCCATTCACACACATGCAGGGGACTCACGGTCCCCAGCCTCAGGAGGCAGGCCCCTCTGGGAGGGGGAGAAAGAAACCACGGAGGGTGGAGGCAGCGGAGATGAGGAATAGAAACCGAGGGCCACCGACTGTTTTGGAAATGTCCTGCTTCCTTAAAAAACATCTGAATCGCATGCAGCAAAATGTTAATTTATGTGAACCCTGTCCTCCTGGTGCACAGACATCAATTACACTGTCTGTTCTACACTCAGTGTCTCACTGAGACACTTACAAGTATTTAACGTGGTAAGTTATTCGAAGGCTCCAGCTTGGTGACTCACACAGAATTAGCATTTCATTCACTGAAGTTATCTTCTCTCAGCATGTCAAATTCAGACTTTAGCAATATTTATAAAAACCTTTCTTTACTGGATTAATGCCTTTGTTTTCTCAAATGGACCACGCTGGACAGCAGGTGACCATCTCCTAGGGATTTTTAAAACATTTATTTCTATTTATCTGGCCGCACCACGCCCACAGTGGTTAGTGGTGGCATTCGGGCTCTTGGTTGTGGCGTGTGGACTCTAGTTCCCTGATCAGGGGTTGAACCCTGGTCCCCTGCATTCGGAGCATGGCGTCTTACCCACTGGACCACCAGGGAAGTCCTCTCCCAGGGACTCTGTCATTCTAGAACCACACACGGAGGGTGCGTTCTTGCACGGAAGCCAAAAGCAGGCCAAGCCCCAATGGCTTGTGCACTCAGTGGCCCGTTTGCTTGGCTGAAATTTCAGAAAACCCAGAAAAGGAAGAGTATACGGTCCTCCCCCTGGTGCCCTCAGCCTCCCGCTCTCACTCTCATGACAGCGGGGGTCCCGCTCTAGAATTCACTCCTTTACTCAATTAAAAACAACAACAACAACAGAGTGAGCACCTATTTGTCCGAGGCCTAGCCTACTACTGGGAGGGGGACCCACAGCTCTCTGTGAGCAAGAGGAAGGACTGGGGTAGGGGCGGAGATGCTGACAGCAAGATCGCCACTAATTAAAAGACAATGCACACGTTAAGCAGATATACTTAAAAAGCACTCCTGTGACAGTTTAAAAGACACTCATAGGAGCTGCTGGCACTTCTCTCCAACGCTGGGGTTCATGGGGCAGCAGCATGGGCGGGGGAAGCACATCCGGGGCATGCGGGAGCTTCCCCAAGCTCGACGCCCGGCGCTGGCTCTGGGCTCTGCTCACTGCTTTCTCTGCAGGAGTGGTTCTCTGTAAAGCGGGAGGCTGACTGTGTCCCAGAGGGACAATTGGTCCTGTTGGTAGACGCTGCTGGTTGTCACGGCCGAGCGGCGTGCTTCTGGCCTTTAGGAGGTGGAGGCCAGAGATGCTGCTCAACAGGCTGCAACACAGGAGACAGCCCCCTCCCTCCTTATTCACCTCCCGCCCCCACCGACAACAAGGAGCGATGCCGCTCCCAGCGTCAGGCCGGCAGTGCTGCACCGGGCACCCTGGTCTCCGGCGAGGGCGGCAGCCCCACCAGGCTCTGCTCATCAGGAGCTCAGGGCGCCTTGTCAGATCACCCAGCACCGTGCAGACAGAAGCAGCCCAGCCCCACCGGCCTGACTCTGCGGCCAGCAAAAGTCCGGTTCTCGCGAGGGCAGCTGTGAGCACAGCAGCCGTTCACAGCCACCCCGCCAAAGCCAAGGCCGCCGTCTATAGGCTCGCCACGGCAGTGGCTGAAGGCAAGGCCACCGGGCCTGGCACTTGTGGCCAGACCCACTCTCTGTCGGGTTCTTCCAAGAACCCTGATGTGTAAAGACCACCCCCCCTCCCCCCACCCCCTTCCCCCGCCCACACACAGGAGGTCCCCTCTGAAGTGGTGGTGAGTGAGGACAAACAGACTGGTGGAGCAGATGGCGCCTGGGAGGGGCAGGTGGAGGCCAGCTGACAGGTCTATCCCGGGCTGGGTCATAAGACCCCCACTCCCTGCTGGCCTCCCCAGGAATCAGCTTTCAACCGGGCCGGGGGCAGGGACCGCGCTCTCTCGGCTGTCTGCTGCGGCTCCCTCTTACCTGGTCGCAGAGGGTTCCGATCAAGCCTTCCAGGTCTTGCTTCTCATGGAGGACCATCTGCTTCTCCTCGTACTCTTGCTCCAGCTGCATCTCCAGCTGGCGGAGCTGTGGGCACAAAGGGCAGACGCAGGCGTGGGACACGCGCACTCCATCTGGACGAGCCCCCCAAGGCCAGGACCCTCTGGAGGACGGGGCTGAGGGTGCAGAGTTCATGGCTGCTCACCCAGTTCCACCAAGGCTGACCTAGCGGTTTGCACGGAGGGAGGAGGTATATCTGACAGAGAATTCGGAAGCCTAAAAGCTCAGGAGCTGGACAATTATGGGGAGCCCCCTAGCATTCACTGCGGAATCCCCAGGCCCAGTCCCCTGCCCATTTCCTAACAGTTGTCTCCTTCCTCTGCCGTGGCCTCTCTAGAACAGGTACAGTCCTCTCTAGAACAGTCTGAGCTCCTTGACTTTCTAAGACCCTGTACAGTATCATATCCTACATGTTAAAATGCATTCATCTCTCTTATTAAATACACCTGTTGCTGTTTAGTCACTAAGTGGTGTCCGACTCTTTGCAACCCCATGGACCACAGCCCAGCAGGCTCCTTTCTTCTCCAGGCGAGAATACTGGAGTAGGCTGCCATGCCCTCCTCCAGGGGGTCTTCCCGACCCAGGGGTTGAGCCTGTGTCTCCTGCTTGGCAGGTATGGATTCTTCACCAGGGAGCTACCTGGGCACTGTAATGCAGTACATGTTGCATTTGAGATTATGTGGTGTCTGGACTGCAAGTATGTCTCTCCAAAACTCCCAACGTTGATATCCTATCTCCCAAGGCAAGAATATTTATGATGAGGCCTTTGGGAGATGGTTAGGGTTAGATGAGGTTGGCGGGTGGGGAGCCCCCATGCTGGAATGAGTGCACTTACAAAAAGAACCTCATTTCCTCTCTCTTCCCTACGGGAGGACGCAGGGAGGAGGCAGCCGTCTACCTCCAAGTGGGAGTGGGGCCCTTGCCCCACACCAGATCCGCCAGCACCTTGAGTTTGGGTCTTTCCAGCCCCTAGAACTATGGGAAATAAACCTTTGCTCTTTAAGCCTGCACTCTCCACCGCCAGCTTTGCTAGAGTAGCCCAAACTGACCAAGACTGTGGCTGCAAGTGGCTCTCTTAGCTTACAGTCGGCTCTGGCTTCTCAGTGGTCCCCCAGCAGAGGCAGGCGCTCCCTGCTGAAGCGGGGCGCCCCACCGTAAAGGTGCTGGGCGCATCCTCTTCTGCACCTGCCTCTCGTGTGCGCTGTCTCACCCCTTCCTCCTGCTCCATCCTATGCTATCAGTGGACTTCCTTCACAGATGGCAAGCTGAGTCAGAGAGAGGCCCTGAAGCAGAGACTCCTAGGTCAGCTGCTGCTGAGGACTGTCAGCATTCCGCCTGCTGGCCCGGGCTCCTCCGCCACCATCAGTCAGCTAGCTTTCCCACCCAGGTCACTAATGATTGATTTCCTGCCGCGGAGAGAGACAGCGAGCAGAGCAGGTGCTGGACGTGCAGCCGAGTGTTAGTATCTGTCAGAGGAGAGGCACACCCTTCTCTGACCTCACGCCCCCCTTTATAAATCTGTCCGTGAAGAAGCCCCAGGAGGGTGTGGGTCACATCTCCAGCCCATCAGGGTCCTGGCTCGGGACACTCACAACACGTTGAGGCACTCCTGGAACACACTAGCGATTGCGCCCCCCCTTCACCTGAGGGCACATGGGCAGGGACTGGGTTTCCACCTCCTGACCCATGGAGAGAAAAAACAAAGTCCTGATGGACGGTCATTTCAGAAGACAGTTCAAGACTTTCTTTTAGGAGTAACAGACGCAAGGCAGTCTGCTCACACCTGCTGAAAATGAAGACTGCAGAAGCTGAAACTCCTTTTGAAAAATGTACAAAATAATAAAAGCTATGTGTCAAGCGAGGCAAAGTTTTCTAGAGAGTATTCTGTAGAACATTTCTATGTGGTAACTCCCAGCACTTTACAGTTTATAAGGCACCTTACCATTCTTTGATCTTATTCTCACAATAGCATAGGGAAAGGAAATCATTTTCTCTTATTGCTCCCATTTCACAGATGAGAAAAACTGAGTTTTAGGGAAGTTAGGAGACTTACTCAGGGGCACACAGGTCTGAATGAACCTAAAATCTATGACTTTTTCAACTCCAGGAAACTCTGGGGAGAATGTACTTGGCCCCTTGGGATGATCTGCGTGAACCCCCAGAGGGGCTGAATGTAAAGGAGCCCCAAAAGGAGTATTTGGGCAGCAGGCCGGGCAGCAGATGCAACAGCATCAGCCACTGGGAGTGAAGAAGCACTCAGTTCTTACAGCCCCTCACCCCCGAGCAGTGACGGGGTACCGAGGCGGCCCCATCTGCCCAGGACGAGAGGCCCATCTCCCACCAGGGTCCTGACACCACCACAGCCTCCTCCAGCCCCGCCCAGGATGATGCTACTCAGGCAGGAGGTGGGGACTGCGGGCGGGGGGAGGGGACTCCTACAAGTCCCTGCATCTGCCTTCTCCTGGGATGGAGCAGGCATGCCCAAGAGCAGGTCAGCCACGGGCCTGGTTCCTGGGTACCTCTGGGAAGGATCGGCTGCCTGGAAATCCACACACACACCAGTACTGCTTTTAAGTTTCCAGCAAAGGATGAGGACATTACAAACTCTAAGCCATGGTTCCACACCTGTGCTCTTTTGAATCTTCCCCATAACCCTGCAAGGTGGCCACTGTTATCCTATTTCACAGATGAGAGAAGTGAGGCTTATCAGCAAGGTTATGTGATTTCTCCCACGTCCCACACTTGATAGCTAATGGAATCTGAATTCGATCCAAGCCTCTATAACTCTAAATAAACTAACAACATCAGCTTTCTTGTGTGTCTTATAAACTGGCTCCAAGTGACCAGTGGTGGATACGGAGAAAGCAGCTGAGCAAGGGAATGGAGTTTGGGTGGAGCGGAGGGTTTACAATAACTTTCCCAGGATCACTGTGTTGCGTTGGGGAAGGCAAACACTCATACCAAAAGTCAATTAATTCCAGCACCCACACTCTCAGCCCCTGCAGTCAGAGGTCTCTGCAGACACTGTTTAGGAGCTAATATCAGAGTTGACTATGGGAAATGGTACTCGGCCCTTTCTGGCAGATGCGCAATTTACCCAGGCTATGAAGGGACCACAGAAGTCCTGCCCAGACAAAACCTGTTTGGAGAGGCTTAACTCAAAGCTCCTCAGCGATTCCATTTTAAAGATTCACCTTATAACTCACATCAGTAAGTGCATCCATAAGGAGGTTTGTGTTGGTGTTGGTTATAATAACAGAAAATCAGAAGATCCTAGATGTCCAATGATAAGAGACTTGCTGGCTGAGTAAACAAGAGCACAGGCCTTTGGTGGAATACTTTCAAGCCCGTAAACATGTAAATCAGGTCCAAATGTACTAATAGGAGAGGAGGCCCAGAACAAACTTCAGAGGGAAAACAGCAGGCTTCAAAGCAGCACGACCCCATTTAGGTAAAATGGTACCTCTGTACATATGCTCGTGCAGGCACAGAGAAAGAAAGAACATTTAAAATAGTAATAATGATGATGTCTTGGTGGTTAAGATTTTAAGAACTTGTTGCCTTCTTATGCACTGTTTGAAATGTCTGCAAAGAGCTTGGATAAAAACGTAAGAAACGATCTGCAAGGCAAACAAACCAGAAGGGACTGGTCTCCTTGACACATATACATCCTTACCCAGGCCATCAGCCGCGTGGCACTCTGGGCTCTTGGTAGAAGTCTAGGGTGATTATGCTGGACAGTTCAGAGGCTTCTGGAAGCCCCAGAACCATAGTTATTAGGACAGGCACTTCTGCTCCAGCACCCTTGACAGCCCTTCCTGAGGAAGCTGAGCTCATCCCCGTGCTGCAGGGACGAAGCGTGCGCACTGGCCGCGCCGGGACCCCAGGCGCAGCTGCACTCGCAGCTCACGTACCCGCCTCTGACAGGACTGGCGGACGTCCTCCAGCTCCTCCTCCTTGTCCTCACGGTCCTTCTGGTGCATCTGCTTCATCCGTTCAATCTCTAGTTCAAACCGCTGGCGGAGCTGAGGGGGCAAGAACAGCGCGTGAGGGTGACCCCCACCAACCACATCACCCTTAGCATTTCAGCTATGTTTTTGGACAGCATGAGTAAGAGTCAAGTTATCCCCCAGGCACCCAGGGAGGTCAGAAACGGTAGATAAATGGCCCAAATGCTGCCTCTGTCCCTTCCATGGTCATAACGGAGGTCACTAATGAACTGGACTCTGTGCCACTGAGTTGAGACGTGACCTCAGAATCCTTCTCAATGCTCTTAAGATAAAGCAGGTTTGTCATCCCTGGAGCAGGCATCAGGGAAATTTTTCTGGATGGGTGGCCAGGTGGGTGGATAAATGAC
This sequence comes from Nanger dama, assembly GCA_917880005.1. NCBI lineage: Eukaryota > Metazoa > Chordata > Mammalia > Artiodactyla > Bovidae > Nanger > Nanger dama. The sequence continues at coordinate 12,575,144 of CAKJTW010000053.1, read as the reverse complement.
AGAATACAGGTTTACTTCTGAGCATACGAAACACTGGAGACGGAGGTGGCGCACCCAAGATGTAACCCTTGATTAGTTACCTTTCTCTGTAGAAAGCAGCCTCCTTAAAATACACTGGTGAGAATTAGCACAATGCATGCCACAGAAAGATTCTTTTTTCTTTCCCCATTATTTTTCAAACAGAGTAAGGACTAGCCCCGCTCTTCCTGGAAGCCTGACATTATTAAGAACTGTGTTCCCATGAAGGAAAAGGGTCTTTTCAGTGAGACCCTCCAAAACCTGCTCAGGGCAGGAAGAGACCTGTCTGCGATGTTTAACTGTGTCATTTTATGTACAAGATTCTAGTAACTGGAAGCGCAAGTCATGGGATTCAATTATAGTTTAAGAGTTTATTTCCTTTTTCTTTTTTAAAAATTACAATCAAGCTAACAATGCATGGAAATATTTGAAGTAACACTTGCTGCACAGCAAGCAGGATCTTAGTTCCCCAAAGAGGGATGGAACCTGTGCCCCCTGCGTTGGAAGCATCCAGTCTTAACCACTGGAGCATCAGAAAACTCCCAAGAGTTTATTCTCTTGATTTTCATAATTGAGAGACTGACTCAAGCTCTTGCTTGTCAAGTTTTGTGGCATATTAGAAGTACCTGGTGCCCTTCTATTTTTCTTTTTAAATTCACTTCCAAGGCTTCACTGTAGACCTTTTGGGTCAGAACCTCCAGGGTACGGACCCAAGAGCCTGTACTGGTAAGCTTTCAATGATCTGCACTCTTCCTTGCTGCAAGTCATGGAGCAGCGTGGAACCCAGTACAGCAGAGGGCCAGACCCAGGAGCAATCAGGACCTGACCGTCTGCCCTGCACCCTCGCACCAAGCTTTCAAGAGGCCGCAACTGCTGCCCCTGACATCATGGACATTCAGACGAGAAAAAACAACGGTGGTCTTTTCAAATGCTGATGATACTCTCCACGATGCAGGACCATAGTGAAGAGGAAAAAGAACTGAAAGCATCAGAGCCCCGTTAAGAATTCCCGGCAGAAAGCAGGCTCACTTTAAATGCCAACTCCCTTCCCCGCTGCCTTTAAAATGACAAGAGGTTATAGGGAGATAATCCAAAATGAGGAGCTTAAGCAAGTAAATATAATATTCCTGTTTCATTTCTTTTCTAGCCTCTTGGATACTCCTGACATCTGTAATACCATTTATGTCAAGCTTATGTGAGTTAACATAAAATTTCCTGGAAAAAAGTGTTATGTTGTAATCAATAAATATCTCCTGGATGTCTACAATAACCCAGAGCAGTACAAGGTGATGGGTGAGGCTGAAGATGAATGAGGGGGTTGAGTCAGCCTCTGGGTAAGCTGGGAGGGGTGGGGGCTGGGGGCTGCATCCAGCCCTCTGGGTCCTTGAGGCCAAGGTGGCACATTTCTGCTTCCCAAGCACACGGTGGTCCCCCTGGTGGCATCTCCCAGAGTTAACTCAACTTTCCAAAGTGCTGGTTTTATATTTTTAAAGAGTGCTTTTAAAAAAATTAATTAATTTCTTTTTGTTTATTTTGCTGTGCTGTGTCTTAGTTGCAGGATGTGGGATCTAGTTCCCTGACCAGGGACTGAATTAGGGCTCTCCACACTGGGAGCGAGAGTCTGAAGCGCTGAACAACCAAGGGAGTCCCACTCTCTTTATTCTTGACTCTGGGCTGCTGTGTAACACTGTCCCATCCTCTATATCCCTGAACAACCTGCCCAGATGGCCCACCTCCGGCATGAACCTTCACAGATTCACAGCTGGGGTTGGAGGAAGGCTGGGGGTGGACAAGACTCTGACAAGACTCTGTACAGTTGAGGAGACTGAAGTCTAGAGAAAACAAGGGGCTCGAAAATGTCCACAGACCCCATCTGCCTGGGACCATTTTGCAGCTCCTTAGATGCCCCGTGACATGCCATGTGACACCCCCTGCCTCTACGCCTTTGCGCAGGCTATTCCCGTGCCTGGAACTCTCTTGGTCAGCCAACTCAGGCTTGTCCTTCAGCTTTCAGCTTCAGTAAATGTTACTTCCTCCAGGAAGCCTTCCCTGACTCCTCCAAACCTGGTCCCCAAACCAGACCTGCAGGTTACACTTTCCTGTAACACTCAGCATGACTATAACCTTCAGGAGGGTTGACACCACATTGTCTTGTTTACAGCTACACACCTAGCATCTGTCCAGTGCTTGATACACAGTAGGTGCTTAATAAACACAGGTTTGATGGACTGAGCAAACAAGCTCTGTTTTTCTCAACCTTTCCAGACTGTCCGCACACTTGCCACACCCAAGTCTCAATGCTCAGCAGATTCCATCTGGATGGAGCGGGGATGAGTGAGAAGCAAGGCCAGCACCTGGGCCTATCCCTGACCACCCCCACTCCCCCACCCGCCTTCACCAGAGCAGCTTAGAGTTTATCTGCTTTACGTAGTCATGCTGGCTGGTCAGATATTCTTGAAAAAGGAGTTCCAATGTTAAAACCATTTCAAAATAATTACTCCTTCTGAAGTCCCATATGAGAAACTGCTTTAGAACTAAGCATCAAGAAAAGCCTTGCTTCTCCTTGAAAACTTGGCTTATTTTTTATCTTGCTGCTGCTGCTAAGACGCTTCAGTTGGGTCCGACTCTGTGCGACCCCATAGACAGCAGCCCACTAGGCTCCCCCCGTCCCTGGGATTCTCAAGGTAAGAACACTGGAGTGGGTTGCCATTTCCTCCTCCAATGCATGAAAGTGAAAAGTGAAAGTGAAGTTGCTCAGCCGTGTCTGACTCTTAGCGACCCCATGGACTGTAGTCCACCAGCTCCTCCATTCATGGGATTTTCCAGGCAAGAATACTGGAGTGGGGTGCCATTGCTTTCTCCGAGATTTTTATCTTGGGGATGACAAAAGCATGTAAGTCACATTGCCCCTGAGAGTATATGTTCTGCGTGTCTGCATATTAATTCACTCTTCCTTAGCACTGGTTTTGTGTTTTCCTAGTTTGGCCTGTTTTATTTCTTTTTCTCTATTTTACCACACATACATCTTATAAGAGTCCTTGAGTTGTGTGTGGAATGACTTGGGCATATAAACAAACAAGCAGACACCAGAACGTTCATCGGGTGCTTCGTCGAAGGGCTGGCCCAAGAGTCTTGGGGTGTGTGCATGTTTGTCGCTCCGACTCTGTGACTCTATAGACTGTAGCCCGCCAGGCTCCTCTGTCCACGGGATTCTCCAGGCAAGAGTACTGGAGTGGGTAGCCATTCCCTTCTCCAGGGGATCTGGAGTCCTTCCTTATTCCTCTTATTTTTCATTTTCCAAAAATCGAGGCTCCCACCTCCCCTGGAGGCTGTGCACAACACAGGTGTGCGAAGCACTGCGGCATCAGAGGACGCAGGCTCCAAATCCTGCCCCTGCCACTTTTTCTATTTCCTGAGCCTCGGCTTCCACATCTGTAGAGGGAGGAAACCTCAGCATACAGACTTCATGTGGAGCTTCATGAGATGATACGTGAGGAGAGCTTAGGACTGAGTCTGGTACCCAGACAGTGCTGAATACCAGACATAGGGTCAGCAGTTATTTATTGGGTACCAGCTATGTACCTGGCCTCATCAGGGGATGCCCTGACAAGCAAGGGCAACCAAAAGTCCTCCCACCCCCATAAAACACATATCCTAGTGGGGAGAAAAGCATTGAGCACATTTTGGAAAACACTGTCACACGTGACGGTGGGTGCTGTGAAGGTGAGAGAGAGTGAATGTGGAGTTGGGGTGGGGCTGTTTTTGAGGAGGAGATCAGGCTGAGCTTCTTGGAGGAGGTGGCAATGACGCTTGCAGGATGGTAGGAGGGGGCTCCATGAGGAGTCTGAGTGTCAGGCTTCGGAGTTCTGAGGTTCTCTGGGGTAATAGGGAGCCACAGAAGAATGAGGACTAGCTGAATGAGGTGGTGAATTTAAATACAACCTTCTGCCCCAGAGTCAGCATGGGGCAGGGCATCGCCCTGGACAGGACTTTCCTACCTGCTCCAGCTGCTTGATGGTGTTTTGCTGCTGGTTCTGCACTTTCTCATGCTCGAGGGCACTGGATTCCAGCTTCCAGAGCCTCTCCTTCAAGCCCGCAATGCAGTTCTCCCCCAGAGACGGTGACCTCAGCAGCTCCTGCTTCTGGGCCTGCAGCATCTCCACCTCCTGCTTTAGCTGCAAGCTTTCCTGCTCCTTTTGCTGTGGAGACAAAGTGGGTGGGGATCCAGGGTCATGTGACCACACTCCCTCCCCCTACCCCACCTCTGAGGACACCTCTAAGACCAGTGGGAGGGCACTTTCCACTTTTCAGAGCAGCCCTCACCACCTGGGCCTTGCAGCCCCTCGCTGTGCCCCCCTGTGGGACCCCGAGGGCCCTCCTGGGACAGTGCAGACAGGCAGGGGTGGGGAGTCAGTGGGAAGCAACACACTGGCCCTAGAGGTAGACCTCAAAGCACAAACAGGAGGTATTTGCCCCATCTGAAAGCTGTGCACCTGCCGCGGCTGGGCTGGAGATGTTGGAGCCGGGAAGCAAAGTGGCCAGAAGTGACTCTTCCAGGCTAGAAGGTTTGGGCATGAACATGAGGGAGTTGCACATCAGGCTCAGGGGCTCTCCCAGGTTAACAGGGAGCCACAGCAGGCTGAGGAGCAGCTGAGTGAGGTGAGGTGCCTGTGTCCATCTTAATAAAATTCCTCTGAGCTGCAGCCTGCAAGGGGCAGGGCCCTGCCCCTAGCTGGGTCTACAGCTAACTGCTCTGTGACAGACGGGCACACAGGTGGGCCCCTCGGAACACAGGCAGCAAGATCGTGAGGGACATGGAGCTAGCAGGCCTGCTTATCCCCCACCTGCCACCCCTGGTTTGCTGATGCAGGCGCGCTGGGCTCTGTGACTCTGGCGGGCTGACAGAGGAGGACAGTCACACACAGAGCTCTCTTCCCGGCACCACATGCAGCAGGGGTGTGCGAGGGGTTTCCTGAGACCCAGCAATGGACAGCCTGGGTGGTGCCGCGCCCCCACACCTCACCTTCAAGAGCTGCTGAAGCTTGCCCAGCTCGCACCGGACGCTGGTGTTCTCCTGGGCCACTTTCTCACGGAGGCCCTTCTCAAACACGCACTCCCCCAGGGCCTGGGCCAGCTGCGCGTCAAATCTGTCCAAGCAGAACACGGGTCATGGCACCTGGAGGTAGGGGGGTACGCCTGGGGCAGGTCAGGGGTGGGACTGGAGAGAGGCCGTTAGCTTGTTGAGAACTGCTAGAGAGACAGTATCAGATGATGGAGAGTTTGTGGATATGGGGGAGGTATACCGAATACCAGAGGGCAATTTTGAGGGTTTACGGTTTCCAGAAAAATACCAAACACTTATCTAAAATGTGATAAAAAATATAAGCAATTATAAGTCGGGTGAGAGGTGATTCCTGGACTGGGTGTCGTTTCCCATGGCTCTTTCAGCTTCTGTTGCTCTCACGGGTGAGGAAACCTGCAGAAGGCTCTGCCAAGCCTCAGGAAGATGCGACTCTGGTCGATAAGATGTGGCTTTGGCCGCCTGCTCCAGGGAACTGGGTGTGGCCAGAATGGCTGAACTGGGTGCGGGGTTTCAGCCTTGGGGAGAAGAAGGTCTCCCTTGTTACAAGATCATCCAATGTCCCTCAGCAGTAGATGGTCAGTCAAAGCCTCAAGACTCCAAAGAGAGGGAGCCCCTGCTGTCGGAAGGGCCCAGGAACTTTCTGATTGGCTCTTGGTGACATCATTCGAGAGGTGCTATTGGCTACCTCTGAATGGCAACATTGTGATGATGGTAACGGTCTGGCAGTTTTAAACTGATTGGCTCTGAGCTGGGATCCATGGAGTCCTCATAGCAATTCAGCAGAAAACACATCTTAGCCATTTCACAGAAGAGAAGACTGAAGTTCAGAGGTGAAGTGATGCTGCTGCTGCTGCTGCTAAGTCACTTCAGTCATGTCCGACTCTGTGCGACCCCACAGATGGCAGCCCATTGGGCTCTGCCATCCCTAGGATTCTCCAGGCAAGAACACTGGAGTGGGTTGCCATTTCCTTCTCCAATGCATGAAAGTGAAAAGTTAAAGTGAAGTCGCTCAGTCATGTCTGACTCAGCGACCCCATGGACTGCAGCCTACCAGGCTCCTCCGTCCATGGGAGTTTCCAGGCAAGAGTACTGGAGTGGGGTGCCATTGCCTTCTCCCAGAGGTGAAGTGAGTCAGCCAAAATCCTGAAGCAGGTCTGAGCCAGCTTCTCCGCTGACTAAGGTGGTCTGCCTTCCACCTGCTCAGGTGCTGCAGCAGGCAGGGAAAGACAGAGGGGGCCAGACAGTGATGGACATTTTCAAGGAGTCCTTCTGGGCTACCGGATGCCAGGGAATGCCTCCAACAGACCCTAAGTCTTGGAACACACCGCCCAAACAACTGTCTGAGGCCAGACAAACTCAGTCACAGCCTTCACCCCACTAAGAGCGGGCCAGGGTCCAGTCTCCTACAGCTCCAGCACAGTCCTTATCCCTAGGGAGCTCCGGCCCTTGGAACTGAGCTTTGCAACCCATGTGTAACCATGGCAACCGGGTCACTCTGAACTGAGAGGCCAAGGTGGGGGCAGGGAACCTCAACAGCATGGAGACATCCCTCCACCCAGAGCCCAGCCAACTATGGAGGCAGTTGCATTGACCCTTTGATTAAACATAAAGAGGTGTGAGGAAGCATGGCTAACTTCTCCATCTCTGCCTCACTACAGGCATGCTACCTGAATTTCCACCATGAGAGACTTCTACCTGCTCACGGGCTCCTGGCTAAAATGCTAATCCAATAGAAAGGTAATGGCTGCTATTTGCAATTAGCATCAAAACATACACTAACTTCTGCCAAGAGATGGTCAGGGTGTAGAGGGCATCACAGGGCAGGTGAGTTTTAAGAAGAGATGCAAGTACAATGAAATGGGAACTCTCCGGGGGCCATTATCTGGAATGAAGGATACTGTCCAAGGGAGGTGGTCACGAGAAACACCAGAGGGATGGAATTTTCTGGCTGCACAAACTCCAAGGGCAGAATCCCCTGCCACCCATCAGAAAGCAGAAATCCTTCTTAAGGCCTTTCAGAACAGGAGTAGAACCCATAGGTAAGGGCCAGGATTGTCACAGCTGGCAGAAACCTCCGTGATGACGGAATTCCATCTCTCGATTAACTGATGGCATCTGTCGGAGCCCGTCTCCAGCACCAGGTGGGCCTGCTTAACTCCGAGGACAGCTCTAAAACATCAGTCACCGTCTGGCTCAGAGAGGTAGTGCTACCTGACAAGGTCACACAGCAAACGAGCAAGGTGGGATGAAGCCATTTTCCCTGCTGCAAGGACAAGGTGTAGCCAAGAGCATGCATGGGAAGGTGGAAAAAGAAGAGAGTCAGCTATCAGCCAGAAAAAAACAAACTTCTCTCATCTGGGCAGGCATTCTAATAACTCCCCAGAGAACTTTTCTTTTTTCTTTTTTTTAATGAAGAAGCCAGTTCAGGAAAGCTCAAAGATATATGAGAGAAACAGTATTTAATGCAGATCAAATCCAAAACTGGTACCACTCCCATGGAAATGTAATTCGGCTGGCTACCTCTTGGAATAAAGGCGTTCCTGGCAAAAATCATGTCCTGGCACAGAGCAAGGTTTTTCTGTGTTTTCAACTGGGACCTTCTAAAAGAAGCTAAGTTTCATCTATTCGCCTCCTAAGAAGTCTCCAGTAGGGCTTGTCTGACTCAGAATAGGGATTCTGCACACCTTTACCCTCACCAGGTAAGCTGAAGAACTTCAGACATAGCCAAGGAGTCCAGGGATGAAGGCATCCCAGGATATGAGGTTCCACGTAGGGAGGCTTGTGAGAGAGACCTGAGCGCCAGTCTAGGCTCCGAGAGGAGGAAAGCAAGAGCCGAAACCAGTGTGCGGATTCAAGACTGGCGTCTTATTCATGCACAGAGCCCAGATCCAGCCAAAACCGCTGAGAGTCTAAACTTTAAATGGAAAGGGCAGTGACTCAAGTTTCTGGCCGTCTCCGCATTTTCACCAGTGGTGATGGGGAACCAGCCCCTAGCCTTGGGCGGGATCTATCAGCTGCATCATCTAGTTCCACCGCAAGAGGGTGCTCCACCTGAAGAGCAGAATCCTCCCCTCAGGGGAGAAGGGCTGAAGGACTTGCCCAAGGTCACACAACCAGAAAGAGGAACAACTGGGACATGAATCAGCACTGGACTCCTACCCACCAGGCTAGGCTGACTCTGCCTCCACAACAATGCCTTCTCTCTTAGTGGGGATGCTGAGGCCCAGAGAGGCCAAGAAAGCCCGCCAAGCTTATGTGGGTGGCTGGCAATAGAGCTGAAACTGGATAACAGATAAGAATGATTTCTTGCTGGATTCTTGGGAGAACCACACAGCAAGGCGTGGGGAGGGATGGGGTGAGTGAGGGCAGAACTAGCAGGCTCAGCTCCAGGGATGAAGAGCCCTGACTGGAGTGACGGGGTTTCAGAGGAGAATCTGGAGACCCCAGCAGCCAGGCAGCCCACCCAAGCACCCAGGTCATGACTCACTTTTTCTGCTTCTTCTCCAAGTCGTGGTTTCGGCTCTGCTGGCTCTCCAGCAGGAAGCGTGTGTCCTCCAGGTCGCAGGTCAGAAGGTGGCACTTCCTCCTGAGCTGCTGGGCCGTCCTCTGGGCTCCCTCGCAGGCCCTCTGCAGCTCCCCGAACTGTGGGAGGGGCAGAAGGAATCAGCCCACCCCAGCAGCGCTGAACGGGTCCCCCTCCTTTCCAGGTGAAGCAGCAGCCGCTCCCAGTGTGAGTCTAACAGGAAGGGATCAGGTTCTGGGCCGGAGAGGCCCGGTCCTGACCACTTGCCACCTGCATCAGTGTGGGAAGCTATTTCTCTGAGCTTGCTCGGGGGTAATATGAGGGGGCAGTGTCTGCCATTCTCTGAGCGTTTTTAATTTTCCTCAATACTCCTCTGGCCAACAGATTCTAAACATGCCCTGCCCAACTCGACAGCCCCTGGAGGACCATGTATAATTGATACCCCCCGTTGGCTGCCTCATCTGGGGAGATGTGTGTGAACTAGCTGAGAAGCAGCCAGAACAGTTCAGAGGAATTCTGACCAGGAGACCCATGGGACGGGCTCTCAACAGCACTTTAGATGGACTGACTCACACAGGAACGCACGCAGCTGCAAACAAACAGAAAAGCCACGGCTCTTGCATCTTCCTCCAGGAAACACCCTCCCAGATGTCCTAGTTTAGATCTGGGAGAGAGGGCGACTTGGCACACTCACTTTGAAAAAATGGGCTCATTAAAGAATTGCTTTAAATAAGCAAAACGCCAAGTTAATGAAGCCTGTAATTCTAAATTCAGTATTTTAAGGCAAATGGGATGTTTTCTTATATTCTGCTGTTCAGAAAAAGGTTGCAGTTTTATTACTTTTTAATGTAGCATGAATATCCCTCCTTCCTTGGGGAGGCTGACCCAACTTGGTACTTTGTTATGAAAGAACTGGGCTGTTCCCAGGCGGCTGTCCCTTGGCTGGTCATCTACAGCCTGGATGTCTCCTGAGGATCACAATACAACGTCCACCTTGAAAGTGACCGCTAAAACTATTGCCAGGGAGCCTCACTTCCGCTGTTTATAAAATCCCATGAGATCTCACCCTGGCCCACTTCTGCGGGATGATTTCATGATATTCTTTGCTCACAGTGAGGAGATACATAAATAATAATGGGACAGGAAATATGACCTCAACTTTTATGGTGCTCACCTCTACTGAGGGACACCAAAAAGCAAGCAGATAATAACAGTACAGCACAATGAGGCTTATATCTGGGGAAATAAATCAGGGGCAATCTCCCCAATCTGTGTCAGGGAAGACTTTCTGGGGGAAGGATATTTAAGCTGAGAATGTAAGGTTTGTCAGAGATATCTAGGTAGGGAAGAGAAAGAGTGTTCTAGGAAAAGGAAAGAGCATATGCAAAGACCCAGAGGTGAGAAAGAATAAGCCTTTCTTGAAGGAGGGCGGGAAAACCAGTGCAATGGAACAGAAAAGAGTCCAGAAACAGATCCACAGAAATACTGTTGGTTGATCTTTTACAAAGGGGCAAATGCTATATAGTGGATGGAGGCTTTTTGACAAATGGTGCTGAAACAACTGGTCATTCACAAACAAACAAACAGAAATCTAGACACAGATTTTACACAAAAATTAACTCAAAATGGATCACAGATGTAAATATAAAATGCAAAACTATAAAGCTCCTGGAAGATAACATAGCAGAAAACCTTGATGACCTTGGATTTGGCGATGACTTTTTAGATATAACATCAGAGGCTGCTGCTGCTGCAGCTAAGTCGCTTCAGTCATGTCCAACTCAGTGCGACCCCATAGACGGCAGCCCACCAGGCTCCCCTGTCCCTGGGATTCTCCAGGCAAGAACACTGGAGTGGGTTGCCATTTCCTTCTCCAATGTATGAAAGTGAAAAGTGAAAGTGAAGTCGCTCAGTCATGTCCGACTCTTCGCAACCCCATGGACTGCAGCCCACCAGGGTCCTCCGCCCATGGGATTTGCCAGGCAAGAGTACTGGATTGGGCTGCCATTGTCTTCTCCAATACCAGAGGCATGACCCATGAAAAAGATAAATTATAAGCTGGATTTTATTAAAACTAAACATTTCTACTCTGCAAAGGACATTTTCAAGAAAATGAAAAACCACAGACAGGAAGAAAACATTTGCAAAAGACATAACCTGATAAAGAACTTATCCAAAATATACCAGAAAATCAGAAAACAAACAACTCAATTTAAAAACAGGCTAAAGACCTGAACAGACACTGTGACAAAGAGGAGGCCTGCTGCCCACATGCCACAGCGACCTCCATGTGTGACGTCAGCGGAGGTGGAAGCACAGGAAACAGGGGATGCCCTCCCTCCCTTTTCAGGTTCAGTCAACACCTGGACGAGGGAGGCGAGACCCCGCCCTATTTCTGCGACCTCGATAACCCAGCCTGTCTTTCCCCTTACCTTCTGCTCCAGCTCATTCCTAGATGCCAGCTCCGACTCCAGCCTCTCCTCCGACTGCTGGAGACGCTTTCTGAGGAACTCATTCTCCATCTGAGCACAGTCGAAGCGCATCTGCCACTCGTCCGCTGTTTAAGAGAGTCAGAGAGACATTAGGAAACTCGGTGAACAGGGCGGTTCCCTCCCATCCTTAGCTCTTTGTGCACAATTTCGCAGTGTTAACAGAATTCCCGAGGTTCGACCCTAGGCTTAGGATCTAGAAATCCCACATTAAGTCCAAGCTTAAAAACACCACTTTCTCCAGGCAGCCTTCCCTGACTATATCCAGGTGTTGGAATGTTATTGACCATTCACCATTTTAAGCTTGCTCATTTACAGTGCTCAATTTCTCTACCTGTGTGCATATACCTTCCCCCTATGGAAATTTCATAATTTTTGAGGGTAGAGGAGCTGTTTTATACATTTGTGGGTTCTCTACACCCCCTAGAAGAGTCCCCTACACACGGAAGTTTCCCCTGTGCGGTAAAAACAAGTTTACCAGCTGGCCAATCTGCTGGCCATTCACACTGGATGACAGAGCACATCATCAGTGATGGCTGAATTAATTAACAAAGAAACCAACGAACAGTAATTAAAACATCTACTATGCAAAGAGCAACAGAGACACTGGTTGCAACATGTCTCTATGTCATAACTAAACAATCCCTTGATTTGGTAAAATTCTCCCAAAAAAGTCATTTGCTGGTGGTGATGAAAACTCGCTGAATAGAACAGGCTACACAAGGTTGTGATAGCTTATTTTCTGACTGAATAAAAGAGTAAGGTTGTTTAAGGTAATAGAGATGTAGAAAACATTGTACAAATGGACAGTGTATGATAGAGACCATCCATCCATCATCCATCCAAATATCACCCATCCATCCATCCTCTCAGCATCCATCTTTCCATCATCCAGCCACCATCCATCCATCATCCATCCACCCATCCACCCATCCATCCACTCACCTATCATCCATCCATCATCCATTCATCTACCCAACATCCATCAATCCATCACCCACCCATCATCCATCCATCCATCCACCTATCCATCCATCCATCATCCATTGTTCCATCTACCTTCCATCCAACCAAATACTCACACTACTCCATACCAGGCATAAGAGATCATGAAATGAATAAGATACCATTCTATCTTCCAGAAGAATTCACTTGTGGAGACAAACATATAAAGTGAGCTTGAACAAAGCATGACCAGGACTCTCATAAAGGAACTTAAGGAAGTTCAGAAGAGGACTCAAACTCATGAAGGAAGCAGACTTCTGTTTTGTTCATGACCGTATCCATGTCCACAGGACTTACTATAATGCCTGCTGCTGCTGTTAAGTCACTTCAGTCATGTCCGACTCTGTGTGACCCCATAGACGGCAGCCCACGATGCTCCCCCCGTCCCTGGGATTCTCCAGGCAAGAACTCTGGAGTGGGTTGCCATTTCTGTTCTCCAATGCATGAAAGTGAAGTCGTTCAGGTGTGTCTGACTCTTCGCGACCCCATGGACTGCAGCCTACCAGGCTCCTCCATTCATGGGATTTGTCAGGCAAGAGTACTGGAGTGGGGTGCCATTGCCTTCTCCAACTATAATGCCTAGCATATCATAAATGCTCTGTAACTTTCACTTCAGAGGTGGCTGGGTGAGTGAATGGATGGATGGACAGATGGATGGCAGGACTGAGGTCTTGTTGGGGGTGATTCTCACATAACTAACCCAAACAGAAGGATGATATAATTGTAAAAAGTTAAAGCTTCTTCAAATTTCCATCAGGATAAATAATATCATGGTAGGAAAAGAATCCTATCTCTCCATCGGGGGAAAAAAAAACTCAAGTGGCAAATGGCACAGCTTCAAGAAAGAGAGCGCAGCAGAAAGGATTTCTGGGGTGGCCTGTGTGCTGTGTGCTTGAGAGGGGCGTGAGCGGGCGCCACAGACAGCTGAGGACGTGCTCCACTGCCCGAGGCCAAGTGCCGCCTCCAGCCTCCTTCCCCATGGGCACCATTCTTCACAGACGTGTTAGTGAGCCCTTCATTTTCCAGTATCATTTTCCTGGGCTTCCCTGACCTCCCACTGATATTCAAGTTTCTGGACAGCAAGGCCCAGCTAAAATTCTTCTACAACCCTTGCCCCAGAGTCCAGCTCAGTGCTGAATACATTCCATGAGAGGTTCTCTTTAAAGATTTCACCACGCATAGTGAGAAAACATATATTTTCAATAATTTTTAACCCAGCTTGATCCATAGGGGAGGTTCTGGCGGCATTGCAGTGGTGTAATTAAAGTGTTTTATTGCTTCTTTCAACTTTCCTATGTCATAGACATCTTCTATAATGAGTATGTACTACTTTCATAATCAAAAACAAAATATTTGTGGATTGGCTTCCTGGAATAAGCATCCTGAGCTGAAAGCCTGTGCAGCACTATGACTAATGTGCTCCTGAGCTCAGCGCATTTCCCCCTCGGCCGACTCCTGTATCTCTGCACAGGAAGACAAATGGCCAGGGAGCATCGTTGAGACATAAATCACCATCAGGATGGAACCGGGGCTGACGTTCTTCTGGGGAACCTGTGCCAGTTCTGGGCAAACAGGTTCCCCTTCTCCCTGAGCAGACCCCACCTTGCTGGGGCTTGGGTACCTGAGAATATCAGACTCCTCAGGATGAACCTCTCTGGCAAACACCTGCCCTGCGGGTAGCCGGGATGAGAGGGTGACAGGAGTGGAGTAGGAAGCCAGCATGCCTTTCCCTCCTCCACCGCCTCCTGACCTTGGCCCCTTCAAGTGTTCCCGACGTTTCTAGGGCATAGATTCTCTGGAGGCGCTAGAGGAATGATGACTATGTTTTATAAAGGCTGACAGACACACCAGGAATCCTCCTCAGCAGACTCATTTTGACTGGGGAGAGATGACAGGGATGCCTCCTGCCCATCCAGCCATGAGATATGTCTCCAGGCGACCAAGATGGGCACCACCAGGAATCCCTGGCTCCACTGAGCACGTCTTTCGCAGGACAGTTCACTCTGACTGCTAACCAAGAGCCTGACGTCACTTTCAGACAGGGCCAGGAGTAGTCCCTGCCCCGCGGGTGAGGAGCAGGAATAGGGACCCCAGCATTAGTGCTGCTGGAAATGAAGTGAGCAACAACTGTTCCGCAGTCTGTGCCATGCGAGTGGCTAAGCACCTTCCATTCATCGCCTCTGTCTACAGCCATTTCAAAGATGAGGAAGCCAAGGCTCACTAATTTCTTTGGCCAAAGTAATAGAGTCTAGACTCAAATCCAGAAATGCGATTTTATAGCTTTCACTTCCTAACCACTGAACTGAGTTCCTCAAAGTTTATACTGTTGTTTACGCGCTCAGTCATGTCTGACACTCTGCAACCCTATGGACTGCAGCATACCAGGCTTCCCTGTCCTTCACCATCTCCCGGAGTTCACTCAAACTCATGTCCATTGAGTCGGTGATGCCATCCAACCATCTCAACCTCTGTTGCACCCTTCTCCTCCTCCTTACAATCTTTCCCAGCATCAGGATTTCTTCCAATGACCCTGGCTCACTGGAATTTAATAAAACTTTATATTATGAAAGTGAAAGTCACTCAGTCATGTCCAGCTCTTTGCAACCCCATGGACTATACAGTCTGTGGAATTCTCCAGGCCAGAATACTGGAGTTGGTAGTTTTCCCTTCTCCAGGGAACCTTCCAAACCCAAGGATTGAACCCAGGTGTCCTGCATTGCAGGCAAATTCTTTACCAGTTGAGCTATCAAGGAAGCCCAAAAACTTTTATTAAAATTACTCATATAAAAGAGATTCTTAAATATAAGGGTGCCTTGCCCATCCACAGGGGATGACATAGGATGAGATGGTTGGATGGCATCACCAACTCGATGAACATGAGTTTGAAGCAAGCTCCAGGAGATGGTGAAGGACAGGGAAGCTTGACATGCTGCCATCCATGGAGTCTCAAAGAGTTGGACACAACTGAGTGACTGGACTGCACTGCCCATCTATAGACCCACTATTTTTTAAATCATTCTTTGCATTAGTAATAAACAACACCTGCCACATTGGTAATTTATTACCTTAGATATTGTTGGGTTATCTGTTTAATGCCTGCCTCTTGCACTGAACTGTACACCCTAAGAAGGCAAGATCTGTTCCTGTTTTCTCTGCCAACATCTCAGCCCCTAATGCAGCATCCAGAGCATTGTAGTGCTCCGTACGTGTGAATGAATGAATGAATGAAAAAAAGGAGAGCTTTTCCACCAGTGTCTGATTCCATGGTTCCCAAGGACTCACCTCCTCCAGGGTGACTCCTCTCCAAATCATTCAACTGAATTTTCTGCTGGGCTTCCTCCAACCGCTTCTCCACTTCTCCTAGACTCTTCTGGACTTGCTCATACTTGCTCTGGAAGAGAGGCCTTGAGGTTTCAAACTGGAGCTAAGACAGTGACCATCTCACTCAAGGTGCTTTCAAACCAGGACTGGCCCCTATCCCCACTGCTAATCCCACAATCTTTACCCAGGACACCTCCAAGGCCAAGACTTAGGAAGACTCGGATGTCCTCCAGGACTCCCAGCATGGGAGTCAGTGAACCTGTGCACCCCAGATATGAGCAAAGCAGGGCAGGCCCGACCCTCCCAGCCACTCTTCTCGAGCACTCACATCCCCAGCGCTCCCGACCACTCGCCTTTATCTCCTGGACCTCCCGGGAGGCCCGCAGCCGCTCTGCCCTCTCACTCTCCAGCACCTGGCAGGCCACGTCCCCTTTGAAGCGTTCATCAGCCAACTCTGTGGTCAGCTCAGCGATCTGGAGAGGGAGGGTTAAGACAGGGTTACTTGCTGGGGCTGCCAACCCTTCTCCTCCCACCCATGCTCCATGGGACCATCCTTGCACTGATACTAGGTCTTATCGCAAGGTGACCCTGCAGTGTAATAAGGTGGTTAAGAGCACGGGCGTCGGGATGTTATGGTCCTGGTGAGTTAGAATTCCTGGCCCAGCACTCACTCTCTGTGTGACTCTCAGCCACACAGGATGTCTCTCCAATGCTCGGTTTTCTCCACTTTACGAAGGAAGGGAACAGCGGATAGAACTGTTTAGAGAATTAAGTGAGATAATCCACACAGAGCTTAGCACAGTGCCAGGCACACAGTAAATGCTCAGTTAACAATTATTCTGAGACCCCTTAGCCATCCTTCAGGAAGTCATTTCACTTGGCCAAATGGGTTTCCTTGGTAAGACACACACTCACAGATGCCCACCCGCCCTAGGCGCTCTCGGCCAGGAAGCCTCTCAATGGCTCCCCGGAGGCCACTGCCTCTTCTACCAGGTTGCAGCCACGCTGTCACACAGTGTGTGCTCACAGCCTGTTTATGCCTCACACGCTCTTATGCAATTACCTATTTTATTAGCTATTACACAAACCCATAAGATGTGGACGGGCCAAGAGTTTCAAGGAAAAGTAGGCTGAATGCTTTGGAAGGAATGTACACAAGTGAGTTGCTTCTTAAAATTCTGTCACATAGGTGTAGGTGCAAAAACTATAAAGGAAAAATTCCAAGTACAAAGTGTAGGCTTCTGCATTCAAATTCCTTTGCCATTTTCTCTGCTTTAAAGAAATCGAAACTGGAAATCACGTTGTGTGTAAGGGGTGTGGTTTAAAAAAGAAGTAGATCTTGAGTTTTTGGCCCCATCTCAGAGAGCTGAGGCAGACATGTTTTAAGTTAAAAATTAAAATGTTTATTTTTTAAATGAATTCCCACTTGCATTGGCTTTTTTTCCAAAAAATAAATGGGAAACACCAGGTGAGTCAGCGCTTTTGTGGTCTTATTGTTTCAAACACAGCCTTCTGGGTTCAAGGATATGCCAAGGTGAGTGAGAAGAGAAACATACAAGCGGACAGTTCACGACCAAAGAGGACAGAAATGCCGCTGCACAGCAGAGTCCTCATGCAGCTGGGGCTTTGCTGGCGCCAGGCAGCTGCTCAAGTCCAGAGAGAGAAAAGGAAAAGAAACAAACAAGGCATGAGGCAACATGCAGGGTTCAAGCTCAGACACGATGAGCCTCGGGCCTTGGATGTGCTGCCTCCTCCCGGGGCTGCAGCCACCTGAGCTACGAAACGCTGAGTCGGGTGATGTCTCCTGTCCTCCTGTCCGCCCCAGGGTCTGAATTCCAACACACTCCAGGGGAGCTAGGCTCACCTAAGTTTAGCCTCACTTGGCTCTAAGTAGGTCAGACTTAGAGTAAAGTGGAAGTCGCTCAATGGTGTTCAACTCTTTGCGACCCCATGGACTGCAGTCTGCCAGACCCCTCTGTCCCTGAGACTTTAGTTCAGTTCAGTTGCTCAGTCGTGTCCATCTCTTTGCGACCCAATGGACTCTAGCATGCCAGGCTTCCCTGTCCATCACCATCTCCTGGAGCTTGCTCAAACCCATGTCCATTGAGTCAGTGATGCCATTCAACCATCTCATCCTCTGTCATACCCTTCTCCTGCCTTTAATCTTTCCCAGCATCAGGATCTTTTCCAGTGAGTCAGTTCTTTGCATCACGTGGCCAAAGTATTAGAATTTCAGCTTCAGCATCATTCCTTCTAATAATACTCAGGACTGATTTCCTTTAGGATAGTGACTGGCTTGATCTTGCAGTCCAAGGGACTCTCAAGAGTTTTTATAAACAAGAATACTGGGACTTTACAGGCAAGAATACTGGAATGGGTTGCCAGATCCATTCAGGATCTTCCCGACCCAGGGATCAAACCCAGGTCAATCCACTGCAGGTAGGTTCGTTACCATCTGAGCCACTGGGGTGCATAACGGCATTCAAGCTGGAGAAGCAACCACTTGCAGTGGGCGCCAGCTACAGGCCAGTGCACCCCAGGAGCGCCCCCGGTCACACCCCACACAGCCTCCATCCCTGCCATCAGCACGGGTGCCAGACACCAGGAGAGTATTCTCTTAGCCTTAACCATTCAGTATGAAATTCAATTTGTGCTAATCGGCCTGAGCAAAGAGAGCACAGAATTAATTTAATGCATTAATTTTGAATTCTGCAGACCCCAAGTCTGGAGCTCGAAGGACAGTTCGTCTTTCCAAACTGGGGAAGCAATAGCCGCTTTTCTCAGAAACAGTAGCCTCTGACCGTCCCCATCCTCACAAAGCCCCTTCCTTCACACATTTTGGGGGTCCAGAAGCTCTGTCCTTGAGCTGAGGGGTGGGCACCACACCCAGAGCTAGCAGGTGGGTGCAAAATAAAGGCCAGTTTAATGAGGGAGAGCTGGGTTGCAAACCCAGAAGGACCCTGTGCAGACCACACTAGGACCAATTAACCAGGAATTATTCTGGAATCCTCCCTGGATCTACTGCTTGGCTGAATCATCAGAAATCCTCTTTCTACTCAGGGACAATGACTCCAAGGTTCTGCCAGAGAGAGGGAGACAGAAATGAATGAATCTGCTGTACATTTTGCAGAGTCAAACAGAAATAACATTCCACACATCCTGCACACAGACACCACACTGCGGGGGAACAGTGGGTTGCAGGGATGTGAAGGACCCTAACTGCTGAGCACACAGGGTCCCCTGGGCTGTCACAGTCACCTGCCCTGCACGATGCAAGCCTACTGCCTGCCAGACCTGCCTTCGATGACTCTGCTGTTGGGGAGGGGAAGAAAACCACGTGCGGAGCACTCATGTCCTGGCCCAACCATGTCCTTGGCTCTTAAACTCGAGGACTCCTGGATTCCAAAACACCTGTCCCGGAGACAGCCAGCAGTGCCCTTTCCCTTCTCCCTGTGCTTTTCTCAACCAAGAGGATCTGTTTATTTAAGCCCTAGAATGAGAAACAGCTCACACTCATCCACCGCTGTGAATAGACACGTGAGTCCTGGGCACAGAAGCCTCACCAGGAGGGTATATTTCTGTCACTTGCTCACACAGAACGAGACAGCGGCTATGAGAGGTGGGACGAGTTGCTCAGATCAGAGCTGATTGGTCTCAGAGGCAGTCCCGCCCAGGCAGCCCGACTCGGGGTCCTAGCTGGACCTCTGTCCAGATGCAGTTCCCTGTCTGGCGTCCCCTGTCCAGCTTGATCCCTTTCCCCGGGCCCCTGAGCGTGGTTGTTCTGGAACAGATCAGGACATATGGCTCAGGGAGGCGACAGGGAACGGCCAGCGGGTGCAGGTCAGTGGCCAGGTAAGACCCGGACTGCAGCCGCAGGGTCCTTGTGGACCCTACAGGAAAGAACGCTCCCATCCCCATCACCTGAGTGACAGAGACAGAAAATTAACCAGCAGAGAAAAAGGCAGAGAGGAGACAACGGCCCCTTTTCTCCTCTGGAGGAGTGGAGGCGCAGTCAAGACTTCCCTGCCGTGCCTTCCTCTGCGGGTCCTGGGCTCGCCCCACTGTGGTCATTCTTGAACATGCCCACCCGGTGTCCACAGAGCCTCTGCAGCCGCTGTCTGCCAGGAGGCTGCCCTCCCCCAGGGCCCCCAGTGAAGGCTCAAGAGACCCTAAACATCCTGAGTCAGGGAGAAAGCCAGGCTGTTTTATTCCCCGGGGGATGAGGGGGCTCCAACATCCCGTTCCCACAGAGACCTGGCGCTGCACTAGAGCACGGAACCAGGTGCCAGGAGGCCTGGGACGAGGTCAAGGCTCAGGGGCCATCTGACCCCCTGAGTCAGATGAGTCACGTCCCTTGCCCACCCTGCTGGTGAACAGTCACGGCCATCAGGAGCCACCTCTCTCAGGGCTCGGCTAATGCACGTCTGCCCTAGATCTCTAGTCCCCGCTGTGCCCCGCTGGTTCCCTCAGCGATTCTTCACCCAGAAGTGAAACTTCCTGGACTAATGAAGCCAGACAGGTGCGCACATGGGCCTCCGTCCTTTGCCATAAATGAGGTCCTGTACATATCCCAGAGAGAAGACACCACCCCACTCTCAGGCACTGCCTTGTGCTCCTGCAGCCTCCCTGATGCTCCCACCCAGCCGAGCTGCTTCCCTGTAAAAATACAAACCCCACTGGGCATGCAGGCCGATCCTGCATGCTTGAAGAATATTTATAGCTGGCGTCTCAGAGGCTCCTCATCTCCTCTTCAGCTTCTTTGCAAATGAAGCACTTAAGTCATTTTGCAGTAATGTTGTCTTTTTAATAAGGCTCGTCAAACGGCATTCTTGCTGATGAAGCATACCACGTTCCAGCCACGTTTCTATGGCTGTTTCCCCGCCGAGACGAGGGGTGGGGTGTAGACGCTGAGAAGGGTGCTGGGGGGCTGCCTGATGCACAGCCCTGAAGGAGCGTCTGCTCCCCAACTGTCAACAGAAGCTCCCTTCCAAGGTAGAAGAACCGAGTAGAAGGAGACAGCTCGTGCCTGTTCTGTAACTTGACGTTTCTCAAAGTGCGGGCTCTGAACGAGCAGGTTCAGCATCACTTGAGAACCTACTAGAACTACAAAAGCTCCAGGGCCATGGCAAGCCACCGACTCAGAATCTCAAAGGCTGGGATCCGACGATTCACACCCTAGCCCATCCTCCTGGGGATTCTGACACACGTTCGAGGAGAACCCCACTACCCTAACCCAGCATGACCCTCTGCACCAGGGTCACCTCGAGGCTTGCTGGAGAAGTGCAGAGGGACCCCAATCCCCAAGATCCCCTCCCGGGCCCAATCGTGAGAAATGGAGCCAGGAAAGCTACAGGGGTAACAGCTCCTCCGGGTGATTCTGAGGGCGTCCCACGTGGCGCTAGTGGTAAAGAACCCTCCTGCCAATGCAGGAGACATTAAGAGATGTGAGTTTGATCCCTGGGTTGGGAAGATCCCCTGGAGGAGGAAATGGCAACCCATTACAGTATTCTTGCCTGGGAAGCCCATGGACAGAGGAGCCTGGCGGGCTGCAGCCCACAGAGTCACAAAGAACTGGACACGACCGAGTGGACTTGGCACTCACGGCTGATTCTGATGCTGTTTCCAGTGCAAAAGGAACCAGTACAAATCAACAGTAGCTTTGCAGGGAGGAAGGTAGGAATTAGAGCCCTTTCTCCAAACAGAATCCTACTTGGGCCCCAACATGCTACATTTCACCAAATCTGAGCTGCTGTTGATTGTAAGATGCACAGTTTAGAACATGAGAGAGGAATGCACGGCCAGATCCTAGTGTGAGAGGCTGCTGACTGGGTTCAGCGAAGTACAAAGGGAGAAAATAATTCATCTGAGAATCGATAAAAATAGAATCAAAGCACAAACAGCACATCCACTGTAATGGATGCAGGTGTGGGAGTTCTGGAGCCCCGACCCGTTCCTTGCCCTCTGTCAGGCCTGGAGAGACTCAGGGCCCTCGGAAAACACTCGATAAATTACTCCATCAGTGCAGACAAGCCGCAGAGTGGAAGGGATCCACACTAGTTATATAGTCATCCACACTGGACAACTGACCAGACGCCCACGGCTTATGAAGAGCCGCTACAGATCAACAGGAAACGCCGCAGGAAAGCCTGGAAAGACCACTTTCTCAGAGAAGATAACCAAACAGCCAAGAACGCGAAAAGACACAAGTTAAAATCACAAGGTGGTACAACTGCTCACCAGCCACAGTCACTAAATGAAAAAGGCAGACAATCTCCAGTGCTGGGAAGACGTGGAGCAGACAGAGGGCTCACCCGCAGCCACGGGGAAAAATGGACCAACAGTAGTGAGCTGTCTGCAGCATCTATGAAAACTGAACACAGAAATAACCTGAAACCCAGCGGTTCCATCCCTCAGTGTGTGCTAACAGCCATGCGTGATCTGTGCACCAAAAGACACTTGTCAGGAGGTCCAGAGCAAGCTGGTTCTTTACAGTTGAAAAATAGAAACAGTCAAATGTTCCTTTAGAGGAAGAGGTAAGGACGGCTGTCTGCATGTAACTGACTAGTCTACAGCAGAAGGGGTCCATGAAACATAGTCACAACATCACCAATGATGTCAAATCAAAGAAACCAAGGACAAAGGAATGCACAAATTCAATGAATTTCAGTAAAGTTCAGAAAAAGTCAAAAACTATTCTTTAGTGTCAGGAGTCCATTTGTGGTTAATGATGGAGGGCAGTGGCTGAAAGGGGCACAAGGTAAAGGAACCTGGAAGCGAACTGTGTCAACCAGCGCTCGGGGTGCTGGTTGCATTGGTACGTCCACTTTGTGAAAATTCATTAAGCTGCACACTTACGATGTGTACACTTTTTTTGTACGTTGTACTGCTATACAGAGTTTAAAAAGGCAGGAAGAAAAAGAGAAGCAGGAGAAAGACAACGACAACAAAGAGGAGGAATTGGGGAGGAAGAGAACGAAATCCTAACACTTAGTCATCTAAATGTGCTTCTGGGATGAAGCTCAGCTTTGATTCCTGACTGAATTCTCTTTGGGTATGGGTATCACGCCCTTGACTTACAGTTTAATGTGACATTAACAAAAGCATTTCTACAGACCCCAACAGACTGGTTCCAAATAGGAAAAGGAGTACGTCAAGGCTGTATATTGTCACCCCGCTTATTTAACTTATATGCAGAGTACATCATGAGAAATGGTGGCCTGGAAGAAACACAAGCTGGAATCAAGATTGCCGGGAGAAATATCAATAACCTCAGATATGCAGATGACACCACCCTTATGGCAGAAAGTGAAGAAGAACTTAAAAGCCTCTTGATGAAAGTAAAAGAGAGAGTGAAAAAGTTGGCTTAAAGCTCAACATTCAGAAAACGAAGATCATGGCATCCGGTCCCATCACTTCATGGGAAATAGATGGAGAAACAGTGGAAACAGTGTCAGACTTTTTTTTGGGCTCCAAAATCACTGCAGATAGTGATTGCAGCCATGAAATTAGAAGACGCTTACTCCTTGGAAGAAAAGTTATGACCAACCTAGATAGCATATTTGAAAAGGTGAGACATTACTTTGCCGACTAAGGTCCGTCTAGTCAAGGCTATGGTTTTTCCAGTGGTCATGTATGGATGTGAGAGTTGGACTGTGAAGAAGGCTGAGCGCCGAAGAATTGATGCTTTTGAACTGTGATGTTGGAGAAGACTTTTTGAGGCCCTTGGACTGCAAGGAGATCCAACTAGTCCATTCTAAAGGAGATCAGCCCTGGGATTTCTTTGGAAGGAATGATGCTAAAGCTGAAACTCTAGAACTCTGGCCACCTCATGCGAAGAGTTGACTCACTGGAAAAGACTTTGATGCTGGGAGAGATTGGGGGCGGGAGGAGAAGGGGATGACTGAGGATGAGATGGCTGGATGGCATCACTGACTCGATGGACATGAGTCTGAGTGAACTCCGAGAGTTGCTGATGGACAGGGAGGCCTGGCGTGCTGCGATTCATGGGGTCGCAAAGAGTCAGACACGACTGAGCGACTGAACTGAACTGAACTTCTATATTTACTGTGTGAATATAGGTGAGTACCCTCAGGGCCTTTTAACGAGGCTTCATGGGAGAAGCTCCTCTAATATCTCGATTATCTCCATATCCTGAAAAGTTACTCTTTTCTCAAGCAACAGGAGTATGTGTTGGTGTGCATGCATATAACCCAAGCACAACATGTTTATGGAATATCCTGTTTTTCTTTTTGCTTTGGTTGCTAGGAAGCACTGTGTCAAAGTTTCCACCCATTTTTAATAGTTCCACACACCCATTCTGTGTCTCTTCCGCACCGGGGTGGGGCTGATGTGATGAGGCCTCCCAAAGACTGGGTCTCCCAGTCTAGCTGGGACGCAGGAGGTGATCAGGAGGCACTGATCAATGCTGTGAGGGGGAAGCACAGGGCCAATAGTAGCCTATAGTGGGGCCTAATGGACCCGTGGGCTTCCAGTTGGCCCAGTGGTAATGAATCCACCTGCCAAGTGGAGACACAGGTTCAATCCCCAGGTTGGGAAGATCCCCTGGAGAAGGAAATGGCAACCCACGCCATTGTTCTTGCCTGGGAAATCCCATGGACAGAGGAGCCTGGCAGGCTACTGTCCATGGGGTTGCAAAGAGCTGGACTTGGCTTAGTGATGAAACCACCACCACCCACCCTTAGAGCATCAAGGAAGGCTTCTTGGAGGAAGCACCACTTGAACTAAGTATGAAGGGATGGCCAGACACTTACCAGGTGAGGAGGGTGGAGTGGGAGGCTCTAGGCAGAAGCAGCACAGGCAAAGGCATGAACTGCGAGCGAGTCTAAGGCCAGTGGTAAAGGCCTATATTCTCACTCTTTCCTTGATTTTGTGTATTCTTCGATTCTTGGTTCCCTTTGCTGATTTTCTTAGCTTTAAATCTTTATCTTATTTTTTTAAGACTTCATGCTCCTTTTTGCAGTCGTGTACGATACAAAGACTAAAGAGCCCAGGCAGGACATTCTGCAGGGGCTGACGTGAGCATGCGTAGTTTGGGCCTCGGAAGCCTGGCTCCCTCCTCTACCACCAGTGTCCCATGAGCTGGAGCTCCAGATGCTAGAAACGCTCACCTCCTCCTCCTCTCCGAGTCTCCCCCAACAGTTGACACATCGCAAACCCCCAAGTCTGACGTGACAGCTCGTGATGGATCACTGCATAAAATGTCAGCTTGGCGGGAAGGAATTTCTGCCGGGAAGTCGCCAATGTTCCCCACCAGCCCACCGCTCTCCGACTGCTTCTTCTGCTCTACTCACGGCTATTTCCAGCAAGAGGGGTCGGGTGCTGGCTCTCTGGAGCCTCAGTGGAGGATGTAAGGTACTCAGGTGTCATTCCCGCTCCTCACAGTTTCGTCCACGAGAGGGGCAGTAGCCCAGCCCAGCTCTCCTCCTGCTGCACCGGAGACCCTCCCTTCCAGGAGCCCCCTGCCCCTCGCCTGACCGTGAGGGTGGACTGCCAGGGAATTCTCGATCTTGATTTCTGACATTTTTAGGGCTCCCTTAAATTGTGCCCCCTAGGCGAATGCTCGGCTCACCCTGGTCCTAGCTGCCTGTCTCCAGGAAGCCCTGGTGCGTCACAGGGTTCTGCTGAAGTTCAGGTGGAGCTCATTCATTCCCTTCTTCATTCCCTTGTTCATCAGATGCATCTGAGTACCTTCCATGTGATAGACTTTTGACCAGACCCCTTGGATACAGCCAGAGACAAGGCAAAGTCCCTGTCCTCACAAAGTCTCCAGGCCAACAGAGGGAGACAGACCCCAAGTAGATAAACGTGCAAGCTAGCTTTCAGATGGTGGAGTGCCGCAGGTATTAAACAGAGGGAGGTGATGGGGAAGGAGGTCAAGCAGGGGGGTGATATTATGTAAGTGGTCAGGGAAGACGTCTGTGGATTGAAAAGTCTGAAGCTAGATCTGAAGCATGTGATGCCCCCATCTCTGTGCAGATCTGGAGGAAAGGTAGAGGCAGCCGGTGCAAAGGTCTTGAGGCAGCATGGCAGACTCTCTCAGTCCAGAGCAAAACCAGAGCTTCCTGTGATTGTGCGGTTGGGGTGGTGTCTGTCGACAATAGGGCTTGGTTTGGTTGATGGCTAGCATGGATTGTAATTAGGTTCATCAGCAAAAGCCAACAGTACTCAATTCTTTTTTTCAAGCACTTTGTTTTTTAAGGGCAATCCAGATTGGTTCTTCTATCTCTGGATGAAAGGCCTTTTCTTCTATCAAGAGCCAGGTAGTAAATGTTTTTAATCTTTGCAGGCCACACAGTCTCCATCACAAACTGCTCAACTCTGCCTTTGTAGCGTGAAAGCAGCCAGATACTGCACACAGACGAATGGGTGTGGCTGTGCCAATAAAACTTTATTTATAAAGAACCGGTGGAGAAATGGATTTGCCCTGTGGGCCATAGTTTGCCCATCTCTTTATTCATTTTCACTGTGGTAACTCAGGGTTTAGTCTAACAAGATGTGTTCCTCCATTCTGCCAACAGACTCCCTTTCTGGTGCTTATGTTCTTCAACATGAGACGCACTGCTGCTGAGAGCGTCTTGTCTTTTTCATTTCTGTGGGAGAGGTTCTCCAGCACATGAGCCTGGAAGTGGAACGGCTGGACCAGAGGGCACAGGCAGCGTCAACCCTCAGAGATGACGCTAGACTGTTCAAGAGCCACGAGACCAACTTACACCCATACCAGCAGCTTGAGTTCCTGCTGCTACGCACTCCCGTAGCCAACACTTGGCGACATCAGACTTCAGGATTTTGCCCATTTCAAGCGTTAAGTGATACCCGTTGTGCTGTTAATGTACACTTCCTGATTGCTAGTTAGTGATCTTTTCATGAGTTTAATGGCCATTTGCATTCCTGATCATTTAAACTCCTAAAATGAGTTTCCCTGCTGAGAGCTGCCAATCTCTAATTTTGCCCCCCCACACACCTCCCCCAGCCCACTTTGTTTTTTACTGGAATGTTTGCCTTTTCCCAGTTGATCTGAGGAAGTTCTTTATGGTTATTCTCTGTCAGTTCCATGTGTCGCAAACTTCAAGAACGTGGTGTGTCTTTATTTTATCCTCTGACAATCAGAAGTTGATCACCTTACTGGGGTCATAGTGATCGTTCTCCCCTGCGAGCTGTGCTTTTGTGACTTATTTAAGCAATTCTTCCCTTGGGAGCCACATGACATGGCTGTGAGACTCATCTCTGCACTTGCTGGTTGTGGGGCTGGGGGCAGGCCCTTAGTGCCCCAGAGCCCGCGTTTCCGCCTCTGTGAAACGGGGGAGCGGAGCAGCATGAGCCTCACAGGGCTGTTCTGAGGAGTCTTGAAGGGACTGAGCACCATGCCCGGCTCACTGTCACCTTCCCCATCAACAGACCTCTGCTCCATGCAGGGGTGGGGGTACCTTGCTCTCCAGCAGGTCTGCGTTCTGCCGGAGTTCATTCCGAGATTTCTCTGACTTCTCTAGCTTCTGCCTCAGCGCTGTAAGCTCCGCCTACAAAAGCAAACACAGTAACAGACGCTGTTCTGGACTGGAGGCGTAGGTTCCACGAGTGTTAAGAGCGGCCAGCACATGCAGTGAGTGATTCAGCCAGCCGATCTGTGACGACGGCCATTTCTGAATATGATGATCTCTGCTCAGGCAAGCCCGCTCCATACTAGCCTGGCCCAGGGTCTGGATGCAAATCCTTGGAACAAGACCACTGTTTATTGAGACCGGCACACCCAAGTGAGACTGGGCACAGCCGAGTGACACGGGGCACCCAGCTCTTCATCTTCCCCAGTTACCACTTTTGGCCAGGGGGTCATCATGAGGTTTACAGCACCACTGTCAGGAGCAACTGAAATGCTCACCCACCGCAGGCCAGTGGAGTGAACCATGAAATGCACACCCCAAGGAGGACCACGTGGCCATGAAAAGAGAACAAGGACGGTTTCTATAAAAATGGGAACCATGTGACAGTACATAAACGCAGCACGTTAACATGCTGCATGCCTTACATTTACAATGCTGCAGGTCAGACATACTTCAACTAAAACATTTTAAAAGACAATCCAAAAATATGGACGTGGCATGGCTCTTAAAATCTATTTTGAAGTGAAAAATGCAAGTTGCAGAAGAATATATAGTATGCCACCTTTTGCGTAAGAAAGAAACCGTTAGTCCTGTGTGTATGCGTGTGTGTGCACATGCGTGTGTACGTGCATACCTTGCTTCACTGTGCTGGGTTCTGCAGATACTGCATTTTTAAAAAATTGAAGGCTGGTGGCAACCCTGCGGTGAGCAAGCCTATTGGTGCATTTTTTCCAAAAGCGTTATCTTTTAATTAAGGTATGCAGATTCTGGGGGACCAAATGCTATACACACTTAACAGACTACAGCACAGTGTCAGCGTAACTTGCACAGGTCCTGAAAGCCACCCAGTTCACCTGACTCACTGTGATATCCGATTTATCTTGCAGCCTGGAACTGAACCTGCACTATCTCCAAGATATGCCTGTATTTGCTCATTTTTGCCAAAAGGAACAATAGGCAGGCTAAACCAGAAACCAGTCAGAACAGTTTCCTGGTGGCTGAGTGGTAAAGAATTTGCCTGCCAAGGCAGGAAACCCGAGTTCAATCCTCAGTTTGGGAAAAGCCCCTGGAGAAGGAAATAGCAACCCACTCCAGTATTCTTGCCTGGAGAATCCCATGGACAGTGGAGCCTGGTGGGCTGCAGTCCATGGAGTCACAAATAGACACAACTGAGCAACTAAACCACAATCAGAACAGTTACCTGTATCAAGTGGGTGCTAACGGGGTTGAAGGGAGGGTAAGGGGAATGTCCTCTGAGAGGCACAAACATAAATGGCTCATGGACTCTCCCGCAGACCCTCTCTGGGAGGAGGGGAGTACACTCTCCCAAACTCGGAGGTGGAGTGCCTGCCTCTGATCAGCACCCACTCACCTACTGAGGAGCTAGGCACCGGGTGGAGGGAGGCTATGTCAGCTGGGGCAGAAGGATGTCTGTAAAGGGTAAGTGAGAGCTAGTGGTGGAGCATTTCTGGATGAAGAATATCCAGGGCTGGGACACTGGTCTGGATGCAAACACCAGGGAGTGGGCTGGAGGGCGTGGGGAAGTGGGGGATAGCCCTGCCCACCGCGTGGACCCACCTCCTTGGTGCGGAGCTGCTCCTCCCCAATGGTGGCGCTCAGCAGGGGCCGAAGGGAACCCAGGAGCCGCCACCACGGCCAGTCCCTGACTGCCAGGAACACAGCTACGTTCTTCTGGATGCACCGGGCAGCCAGTCGGTGAATCTGCAGGGGATAAGAGTGCAGACTGAGGGCCCTTCCCAGCTCAGGTGAAGGAGGCAGAGGGCGGGGGCTAAAGGGGCTGGAAGATATTGGTTTATCCTTAGGGGAAGGGATGCGGAACTTAAAAAAAAAAAAAAAAGGCTTCCTTTAATGGAGTCAGGCTCTCAGCATCAGGCCACAATTTAGTCTGGAATAACTAATAATAACAATAGGATAAGGAGTAGAAATATCACACAATGGAGTCACCTCTCACATGAGGATTAGGCGCCAAAGTCACTATGCAAGGCAAAATTCTCCTGGAAAATCCCTGAAACTTGCCCACAAGAAGCAGTGGCCATAATGACGCTGTTGGTTGATATTTAAGAAAGAGATACTATTTTCAGTGCATTTAAACACAAGTCCATGCTTCTCACTCTTGAGTGTGTATCAAATCTCTGGGAGGGCTTGTTAAAACACAGATGCCTGGGCTCCCACCCAGAGCATCTGATTCAGTGAGCCTGGGGCAGGGCCTGAGAATCTGCACTGTGCACAAACTCCTAGCTGATGTGGATGCTGCTGCTCTGGGGGCCACACTTTGAGAACCCGTGACCCAGGTCATTCTAATCAGAGGTGGGAATCAAGCTAAGAAGCCACCATCACATCAGCCAAGGCTTGCTCAGCCGGCACAGTGCCGCCTACAGGCCAGACACTACCTGGAGCACCTTACAGCAGCTCAGTCCTCACTACAGCCCTATGAAGGTAGGTGTTATCAGCATCCCCGTTTTACAGATGGGAAGACTGAGGCACAGAGCGGTACAGTCACTCGTCCAGTGTCACACAGCTTCTCAGAGGTTGAGTCAGGATCTGAACCCCTGCAGTGTTGCTGCAGACAGAGCCCAGGCTCTTAATTTAACTTGTTGCAAACTGTTCCATGGCATAAACTACCTGAGTACAATGGGCTGGTGAGACGGCTCACAGTATTTTCATTATTAATCTTCTTGCCTTTTTCTGTTCTTACCAAGTACGTATTTGTGAGTTTACACATTCACAGAAGCTGGGGGCATGTGCACTAAGACTCTGTGCTGGTGGCAGAAATCAACACCAGGGCAGCGGTAGCTGGTGTTACTGAGCAGTTACGAGGTGGCATGTCCTGTACTACATGCATGCCAGCTCACGTCACCTCCGCTCAGCAACTATGTGCTAGAGGTGAGATTCAAACATGGCTCCTGTTTGCCTCTAGAGCCATGCTGTGTTCTCCATCGTGCAGGCTGCAGAGAGGAGACTCAGTCTCTGGAGAGCTCTGAGGATGGTGGCCTAGAGTGGCTCAGGACTACAGACTCCGACCCTGCCCTCTGGTCCTAAAGGCCTCCGTGGACAGATCCTGCCCATGCCCTGTCTGCTGATCCACAGAAGCCAAGTTCTCCAGAGATGGGTCAGACTAAAATCATTTCCAACCCAGGAGGGCTTGGACAACCTCTGGACGTCCTGACCAAGGCTCTCATCAGTGGTGATTTGATGTCAGTTCAGTTAGTTCAGTCACTCAGTTGAATCCAACTCTTTGTGACCCCACGGACTGCAGCACACCAGGCCTCCCTGTCCATCACCAATCCCCAGAGTTTACTCAAACTCATGTCAACATCCTAGAAACAGCTGTATCATCTTACAAAGTCTGATCCATTAAAGTCTGATCACCTGGACAGAGTGTGGGCACCAGCAAGGGAGATGGGCAGACCTCCTTGCCCACCCCAGACTCACTGGACCATAATCCGCACACTAACAACATCCACTGGAGATTCGTGCACAAGAGCAAGTGTGAGAAGCAGGGATGACAGCCCCTGGACCAGTGTGGAGGACGCTCTTCCAGATCCCATGCCCCTGCCACGTTCATGCAACACTCAGCGCCCCTACCTTCAGCTTCTTGAATCCCTGGCGAGAGAAGAAAGCCCCTGCAGGCCGCCTGGAACAGGACGATGCTCTGAGACACCAGCTTCTCGCGCTGCTTCTCCAGCCTGGACACCACGCCCGCCTTGAGGAAGACCTGGAGGGAGGGAAGGCTGCAGGTGACGTTCCACAAATGCATCAGACTGTCTCACATGCGAGGGGCTGCAGCTCAGCCCCACTTCTCCTGTGTCCACCCAAAATGTTTGTGAGCAGCTGCCCTGGACCAGGGTTCTAAATGGTCAAAGCACCTTGTTTCCTGAGGCCTCCTCTTTCCCTTTTCTTGGCCCCGGGGCTGCACAGCGTGGCCCACACACCTGAGTGTGGTCACTGTCACCATCCGGGAGGTTGTTAGAAATGCAGCATCCCGGGCCCCACCCCAGACCTGCGGAATCGGGACAATCCCTAGGGGGACTCATGCACATTTGCTGAGAAGCACCTCATGTCTCTGCGTCCTGGCACCACCCAGGGAGTGTGGTCAATATGGATTCCCAGGTCCCACCCCAGGGGTGCAGAACCAGCGGGCTGGGTGGCATTCCTGGGTGTGCATTCTGTTTTGACAAGTGCTGCTGGCCAGGAGAGAAGAGCTGCCCCAGAAACACTCGGTCCTGCCTCAGAAGGAGGGGCAGAGAATGTGGGGACTTGGGGGCAGCCCTTCTCAGTCAGAAGAGGCCGGGGCCAGGCTGGAGCCGCCTGCGGGAGGTGCACAGGCACAGAGCGGAAGACAGCTGGAGGTTCACAGTTCTGGGCCTCAGCTCTCAATAACGGATGGGGGCTCCCGCGGCAAAGTGATCAGTGCGTTCTTGGCTCCCACAGGGCTGCCCCTGAGAGACTGCGGGGAACAGCGGAGGATTTTCAGAGTGAGCCTGAAGCTCTGGGGCCAGGCCTGCCCTGGCCAAGGCGCTGGGGTCACTGCGGTTGATGTCGCCTCCCCAGAAGTAAAGGAGAGACGCACTCACGCTGTTCCTTTTCTGAGCACAGTCTCATGCGTTACTTCGCCAGATGCGGTTTATAGCCCCAAAGGTGGCCAGCCGCTGGAGAGCACCATTTAAATCACTTATACTGTCAGGTAATCTACGGCATTATCCGTTAACGGCTAACACGGATGGAGCCCTCCTATGTTCTAGATCTGAACCAGATGTTTGATAGCAGGCAAAACACTTGACATGGAGAATCTTAGGTGGTAGTTACCACAACTCCCCCCTTTAAAAAATCTTTTTGGCTGCACTGTGTGGCATGTGGGATCTTAATTCCCCAACCAGGGATCAACCCCCAGCCTCCTGCACTGGCAGCAGGAAGTCTTAACCACTGGACCACCAGGAGAGTGTCCAAGCCCCACATTTGATGGAGGGAGAACCTAGGGCTAAAAAAGGCATGTTTTTGCCCAGATCCTCCACCGCCAAATGGTAATGTGGGGGTTAACTTCCCTCTCTGACTCCAGAGGAGACCACAGTTGCCACTGAATGTAATTAACATTTGCATGGCATCTGCATTTTGAGAAGCTCTTCTCCTCTGTCCCCTTTTAACTCGAGTTCCTGGCTGGTGAGCAGCAAAGCTGAGACTTGATCCGGGAACCATCAGCCCACCTCCTGCACCCATTCACATCGTAGGCATGAGGAGCTTTCTTTTCCTGGCTCATGTGGTACCCAGACATCAGGGGTTTGTGGCCGAACAGTAATCTGATTCCAGGTGGAACCAAGGGTCTCCGTCAAGTCTCCATCCCCTTAAACCTGTTTTCTGTAACGATGACCAACCACTTGGCCAGCCCTGCGGTAAACCTTTCCTCGGAGGGAAGGTGGAGATTAGCACACCCCACTGCTGCTGATTAACTCTGTTCTGTAACCCTCCATCGCTTTACACAACACTTCCTATGAGCCGGGCTGCCAAGACAATCAGCCTCATTGAAACAAAGACACGATTGACTCATTACCTATCAGATTGCCTCAATAATGACTGTATTAATTTCACAAGCTAGTGAGTCCCAAAAGCTGCTGTTAAAAAAAAAAAAATCAATGATCAAAGTGATGACAGCACTAGCCGGTATATTACAAAAGTCGGCAGGCGCTGCCAAAACCGTTATTGATTAAGTATGAAGCTTATTAAAAAGATAATTGGAAACGACCATACACAGAATGGGAATAAGTCATCGCCTCTGTAGAATTGTGATTTTTTTTCCCTTTTCTTTTCTCTTTTAAGAGCACATTGCCGTCCAGGAGGCCAACGGCAAGTGGAGTCCCACCTTTTTCATAAATGTCGTGGCCCTCGGCACAGGCCTCGGTAAGGAACTGGGGGCTGAGAATCACAAAAGAAAATCTAAATGATTCACTCTTTGTGGATCCAGCTGCTTATCGGACCCAAGCAGAGTGTAATGTCCCAACATCCCCTTCTGACTGGGATCTCTGGGAGTCGCTGTTAGGCACACTGCTTTTGCTCTCAAAGTGCTGCAGGCCAGGTCTCAACATCTAATGTGGCCATGGCTCAGTCTAATACTGCTGAGAAATTAGCTATTCTCCCTTAGTAATTTTCCAGATTAGAGGAGATCAATTCTTTAAACATTAAAATGTTACCCTGTTTGACAAGCATCCTGCCCCTGCTGGCAAATGCCTACCACAAACAATGACACACCACCCCTGTCAAATGACAATGTACTGATCCCCACAGCCGACTTGGGAGGTAGAAAGCAGAGGGTCCATTTTAGAGATGGGGGAACTGAGGCTCAGACAGACTAAGGCACTCATTCCACATTCGCACGCTGAGGCAGTGCGGGGGGGCCGGGGTGTGGGGCAGCTCAGTCTGTTCTCTCCCATTCACAGCCTCCCCACCTATGAAGCAATGAGTCTGACAAAGCCTGACACCTGCGGCTGCCCCTAAAGATGGCAGTCTGTCGCCCCTGGCTTCCAAAAGGATGCGTGGGCTTTGACACGCCCTGGGTGGCTTCTTAGTGAATGACATGTATGCCTCAGTTCCCATCCTGTTTTATCAGGGGATGTTCTGGCTTGCAGGCCTTTTGTCTCACCACCCTGAGACTGTGAATAGTGGCTCCTTATCTGGCTCTTTTCTTCCTTACTCTGCATTAGTTGCTGGGGCCACAAGGACTGACTGTGAAACTTATGAAGTAACCAGGCACTTATCTGAACAGGGGTTCTCCAACCTAAGCATGTACTCGGATCCCCTAGAGAGCCTGTTACAACTCAGACTGTGGGGTTCCACCTCCAGGATTCCAGAGTCAGTGGCCTGGCTGGGGTGGCAGCGCCTGAGAAGCTCTTGGGTGATGCTGAGGTAGCTGGTCCAGGGATCACACTTTGAGAACCACTGTTAGTCTCAAAGGATGATGTTCTTGGAGCTGAAGAATTCCTCTGATTAAATAATTTGCTGTATATTTCCATGAATAAACAATAGAACCACAGCATATTGAAAAGAATGTGGGGGATTTCCCTAGAAGTCCAGTGGTTAAAACTCCATGCTTCCAATGCAGGGACCACGGGTTCAATCCCTGGCTGGGGAACTAAGATCCCATGTGCCGTGTGGTGTGACAAAAAAAGAAAAGAACTTAGGCTCTGTACTGGTACACATTTCCATGGGAGCTGTGCTCCTGGATCCTGAGAGGAATGGAAAAGGGGCTAACTTCCCAGAGGTACTGCTTCCTCACTGGTGAAGAAGGGATATTATAATCATCTCAACAGAGACTGTGAGGGGAAAAAGAGGAATAACATATGATGTTGCTTAGCACAGCACCAGGCTTGTGGTGGGGCCCAGTAACCCATGGGTTCATCTCCTCTGCTGGAAACGTCCACAGAACGTCCTGTGGACCAATCAGGTTGGGACCACAGTAGACTAGCAGCTTCCACCGTAGGCTTCAGCAGGGCCAAGAAGCCTGTGGGGAGAAGCTGGTGTGTCTAGGGGGCAGGGACCAGTGTGAATGACTGTGAGCTCTCCGAGGAAAGAGGCGTGATGGGGCAGGACACTT
This sequence comes from Nanger dama, assembly GCA_917880005.1. Taxonomy (NCBI): domain Eukaryota; kingdom Metazoa; phylum Chordata; class Mammalia; order Artiodactyla; family Bovidae; genus Nanger; species Nanger dama. The sequence goes on along the minus strand of CAKJTW010000053.1, from coordinate 12,540,487 downwards.
CACTCTGATAAGAGGCACTCAGGGCCAACAGTGCCCCCAGGATGGGCTTCTGGAAACCAGGGTCCTGCCCCAGCACTGTACATGGTACCTGAACATGGAAGGCAATTGACAAGGGTTTCCTGGATGACGTTAATCACTCAGAAGGTAACTATGTGGGGAAATGGTCCTCTAGTCTCCTCTGTCTCCAGTTTATATTCCTAAATGTTGTCCCCACTCTCCTCCCACCAGCTGGTCCTTGAGTCTACAAACTGTAGCTCCCTCCCCACACTATGACCCACTCACTCTGGGAGGTGGTAATGGGTCTTCTACTGAAACAAGTGGGTGAAGGTCCCAGGGCCAAGTCATCTGGGGAGCACTGAGCACTGTATGCTCCCTCATGAAAACTTTGAGGATGTCTTGAGCACATTAAGGGTCCATGAAATTCTTCTCTAAGCATTTAAACTGTTTCTGAAGGGCTGCTGGCTCAACACCCATTTGGAGAAATCTATGTCCCTCAGCTCTGAAATTATATGCCTTCTTCTCATTCCCTCTCCTCTCACTTACTGCTGCTAATCCCTAAGACTACAGCTGTGTTACATGTGGTTGCAAAGTAAAAGTTGCAAGGCTTTGAGTGAAGGTGGGCCTTTCTGAGGTTCAGAAAATTCTACTAAGGTCCAGATGTGAACTCTGCAGACCGCTGAGGTCCCCTGCGAGTGTCACCTCTAATAAATGATATTCCTCAATGGTCTCTCCACCCACATTTACCGCATTTTATCTTAACGGCCTTGTCATGTAAGGAGGGCAGAGAGTCACTAGCCCTGCATTCAGCTTGGGGAAAAGGAGACACACAGAAGTAGCGGAAGCTGGGGAGGACAAGAGTCAGGTCTCATGTGGGCCCCTGATGTCATGGGTAGAACGGCAAACAAAGGTGCCCTACTCACCTGGCTGTGCCCCACGGCCACGGCCTTCTTCTCCAGGTCCAGTGTCTGCAGGAGCTGCGCCACAGCCTGGGAAGGAGAGGAGATTTAGAGAGGAAGACAGGCGGTGGGCTGGAGGCTCCCAGAGTGGATGGTCAGCTTGCTGGAGGGCTGACAGATACCCGGAGAGAGCAGATGTCTCCCATGTCTGTGAGCTAACAGAGTTCCACCTCCCCAGGAAAGTGCAGAGATGGGCATGGACTGGGTACTGACTGTGTGCCGTCCACCCGGCTGAGACCTTCACAGACGCCATCTCACTCCACCCTCATGGCAGCCCCAGGCAGTCGCCACACCAGCACCCCCGTCTCATGGAGGAGAGAACCACAGATGCAAAACCAGAGGAGGGCACACCTGCTGCGGAAGACAGCGTGGCGGAACCTCAGAGAAGGAAACATGGGCGCTCCACAGGACCTGGGAATCCCACTTCTGGATATACACCCAAAAGAACTGGAAGCAGGGACTTGAACAGATACTTGTACACACTCAGTTTATACCGGCATCACTCACAGTAGCCAAAAGATGGAAGAAAGCTAAGTGTTGCTAAATGCAGTGGTGGCTGCAGCCATGAAATTAAGAGACACTTACTTGGTTCTTGGAAGGAAAGCTATGATGAACCTAGATAGCATATTAAAAAGTAGAGACATCACTTGGCTGGCAAAGGTCTGTCCAGTCAAAGCTATGGTTTTTCCATAGTCTTGTACAGATGTGACAGTTGGACAATAAGGAAGGCTGAGCACCGGAGAACTGATGCTTTAGAATTATGGTGCTGAAGAAGACTCTTGAGAGTCCCTTGACCTGCACAGATATCAAACCAGTCAATAGTAAAGGAAATCAACTCTGAATATTCATTGGGAAGACTGATGCTGAAGCTGAAGCTCCAATCCTTTGGCTACCTGATGCAAAGCGCCAACTTGTGGAAAAGACCCTGATGCTGGGAAAGACTGAGGCAACAGGAAAAGGGGGCAACAGAGGATGAGATGGTTAGATAGCATCACCAACTCTATGGACATGAATTTGAACAAACTCTGGGCGACAGTGGAGAACAGAGGAGCCTGGCATGCCACAGTCCACGGGATCACAAAGACTCAGACATGATTTAAGGCCTGAACAACAACAACCTAAGTGTCTATCAATAGATGGATGGATAAACAAAACTGTGGTGTATATACCCAACAGAATATTGATCATGTTTAAAGGGGAAGGAAATTCTGAAACAAGCTACAATGTGGATGAACCCTAAGGACATTATATTTAGTGAAATAAGCCAGTCACAAAAGGACAAATACCATATCATTCCACTTATATGACACCTAGAGCAGTCAAATTCATAGAAAGTGTCCATAGAATGACGGCTGCTAGGGGCTGGGGCGATGGGACTGGGAAGTTAGTGTTCAATGGGTATAGACTTTCAGTCTTGCAGAAACAAAGAGTTCTAGAGATGGATGGTGGTGATGGCCTCACGGAGTGTGAAAACACTTAATATTGCTAAACTGCACACTTAAAAATCTCTAAAATGCTAAATTTTATGTTATGTCTATTTTGCCACAATTTTTAAAAAATGGAAGGAAGATAATTCGCTGGTGGTCCAGTGGCTAAGACTCCACACTCCCAAAGCAGAGGGCTTGAGTTTGATCCCTAACTAGATCCCACCCGCCATAACTAAGAGTTTGAAACTAAGACCTGGAGCAGCCAAATAAATATTTTTAAAAAACACAAAAAAACCCAGAATGAAGGCATTTCCCAAGGTTATAAGTTACATGAGGCAAATTCGAATCAGGGTGTGTCAGGCCACACTGCAACCTCTATGTCTCGACTGCTGCCCAGGCCCAGGACAGGGGCAGAGGGCCTCAGGCCACTGGAGAACTGGCCCCCGTGGCAGCCACCCCAGCGCCCTGGCCTCTCAGCCACTGGCCAGAGGCGGCCTGACTCTCCCGAGTATTTGCTGGATCATGACATGGGCACTAACCCTGTGTCCCTGGCCTAGGTGAGGGAGGGAGGGTCCATGTTTAATTCATCAGTTTCCTCTACTGCATCTGGTATACAGCAGGAGCTCGATAAACATGATGAGATCCAGTGAGTGTGGAAGCAGGGCAGGTTGGAGTGGGGAGTGGGGAGAAAGGCAATGCCCCCTTCAGGAGAAACAAATTCCCCTGAGATCCCTAGATCCTGCCTTGGCCAGGCCACCAGCCATTTGATGGAATCTGGCTCAGACAGTAAAGAATGTGCCTGCAATGCAGGAGACTCTGGTTCCATCCCTGGGTCAGGAAGATCCCCTGGAGAAGGGAATGGCTAGCCACTCCAGTATTCCTGCCTGAAGAATCCCATGGACAGAGGAGCCTGGCAGGCCCCAGTCCAAGGGGGTCACAGAGAGTCAGACATGACTAAGAGACTAACACTTTCCCTTTCCTTTATCACAGAGGCCGCAGGCTCTGGAGCAATCCTGTCAAGAGATCTGTACCCTCGGACAAATGCGGGTCCAGCTTGGTCCCTTTGTGACTCCAATTCCCCTCCCACTCCATCCCCACGCCAGCCCTCTTGGACTTTCCATTCACTGAAAACCACCAAGTCTATCTACAGAATAAACTCCCAGAAAAGTCATTGTGACATTCCACCAAGAAAAAGGTATTCTGAGACAGAGTAATTTGGTAGATGAGTTTCAATTCCACGGATCATAGCATCACAGAAAACTTCCCAAAACACACACACAAAAGAAAATGCTTATTAAGAGTCCAGACCAAGGCTGTAATCTGGGGAGAAGTTTCCTTCTCTGATCTCCGAGAAGAACATTCCATAACGTCCCCTCCAAAAACTCAGTGGTTTCACTTAATATTGCATTTTAGCCAAAATTGCTCTTAGGGAGCTACAGGCAGCAAAATGCAAAAACCAACATATCCAGAAAACGTTTTTTCCCCCTGCACAAGAGGAAAACAAAATAAAAACTGAGAAGCATTTATTCAAGAGAAACTACCGGGCCTTTAAGAATGGTGGGAAGTTTGTGGAAACTGTGATCAAGACCCTTCCACTCCCACCAGGCTCTGTCACTGCAGGGGCCCACTGAGGAGAGGCGAGAAATGAAAACTAGCTGCTTTGCTGCCAGAAGGGGTTCACATACAGGGGGCAAAGTGAGAACTCCCACATCCAGAACCATCGTCAGAAACAGTCAGTGATCTTGGCACCAAATGAATGGAGAAGGTCAATGGCACAGCTAGCCTAAGACTGTTTTCTGAGAGGGGCAAGCAGTGGGGCAGTGATTAGCCAGGTTCCCATAACAAGGAGATACTGGGAATGGGATGGTCAGTTGGCCGTGATAACCGTGCCCCATACATTCCTGGCCATCTGGAAAGCTACCCACACTCACAGGAAGGACTGAGGGGGGCGCGGGCTGAGGCACTTACACATTCCTACCTAAATATAAGGCCACGTGCACAGGCGGAAAATACGGAGAAGAGCCATGCAGAAAGTAGAATCTGTGGCACAGCTGTAAGTGCCTGAACGCTGGATACACTTTCCAAAGCACACAGATCACGGTAAAACCACTGTAAAAAATCAGATAAAAGTGTCACACATTCAAGATGTTTGACCCCAACCTCTGCTGAGCACTAAGCTGTGCTGGCACAAGGTCAACCCTTGAGAATCCACAATTTCTAATAAAAACAAAAATTTTTAAGAGGTGAACAGAGACAGTAGCAGTCTCACACCACAGGGAGACAGACTCCATAAATCTAGTCCTATTAAGTTACTAATTGGGAAAAGGTTGGGATCTAGAGACGCAAAATTTTATTATTGAAAATGTCTGGTTTTCCACAGAAAATTACAAGATATGCAAAGAAATTAGAAAGTGTGACCTATGTTCAAGGAACAAACCCCCAAAATCAGTCGCAGGAAACCCTCTGGGGGCGTAGATGCTGGCCTTAAAAAGACTCCCGGACAGCTCTCACAAGGCACATAACGGGCTTAATTACTCACCATGCCTGGCATGGGCTGAGTTTCCATAAGGACTTGTAGGTGGCGGAGGTTCTGACGTTATAAGCCCTTCGGGGGCGCTGTGGAGTGATGACACACCCTCACTCTCCACCACTCTGGGCTCAAACTGCTAGGCCCTGAATATACCTGGGAGAGACCCAACTCAGCCTCCAATGACACGGTCCCCGTGTCCTCCAACTGTGCAGAGGTTTCTCTCCAATATTTCGCAAGGATGCCTCCCTCCTCCAAGCAGAGCACACAGTCTGGCATCTCACATTAAGCTGCATGTGCCAGACCTGCTGCAGAAGACTCCAGGAGCCACAAAGGGCTGTGGCTGTGAAGAGCTCCCCGACTCTCCCCTCCATGGACAGTGCAGGGACCCACAGCTGTGGGAACGGATGCTTTCCCGACCACCCTGCTGTCAGGACAGCACCTCCTCCAGGAAACCCACACCATGGCTGATGGCTGCCATACGCTGGGCACCTACTATGTGCCAGGCACTGCTATGCCCTGTCATACACTGCCCCTGGTCATACCGCTATCAAGCATCAAGGAGCACAGATGAATGGAAAGAGAGATGGCCGAAACCAGGATTTGAACCCAAGTCTGTCTGACTCTAAACCACGTGTTTTTAACCACCAAAACTTTTACATGCTGATCAAAACATTCATAATAACCCTAACATAACTCCTAACATTCATAACCCCTAAGATAAGTGTTAGGACTACATCTCTGTTCTTTAACTCTATAGTTTCATGATTATAAATAGTATGTCTAGCACGAAGCCCAAGCAATATGAACAAACATATAAATAAAAAACACATATTTGTATAACTGGGTTGGTCAACACTAAACAGAAAACAAGCAGAATCATTAGAACAGTAGACCCAAACTGGAGTTCAGTTCAGTCACTTAGTCGTGTCCAACTCTTTGCGATTCCATGAATCGCAGCACGCCAGGCCTCCCTGTCCATCACCAACTCCCGGAGTTCACTCAGACTCATATCCATTGAGTCAGTGATGCCATCCAGCCATTTCATCTTCGGTCGTCCCCTTCTCCTCCTGCCCCAATCCCTCCCAGCATCAGAGTCTTCTCCAATGAGTCAACTCTTCGCATGAGGTGGCCAAAGTACTGGAGTTTCAGCTTTAGCATCATTCGTTCCAAAGAAATCCTGGGCTGATCTCCTTCAGAATGGACTGGTTGGATCTCCTTGCAATCCAAGGGACTCTCAAGAGTCTTCTCCAACACCACAGTTCAAAAGCATAAATTCTTCAGTGCTCAGATTTCTTCACAGTCCAACTCTCACATCCATACATGACCACAGGAAAAACTATAGCTTTGAATAGACGGGCCTTTGTTGGCAAAGTAACGTCTCTGCTTTTCAATATGCCATCTAGGTTGGTTGTAACTTTCTTTCCAAGGAGTAAGTGTCTTTTAACTTCATGGCTATAGTCACCATCTGCAGTGATTTTGGAGCCCCCAAAATAAAGTCTGACACTGTTTCCACTGTTTCTCCATCTATTTCTCATGAAGTGATGGCACCAGATGCCATGATTTTCGTTTTCTGAATGTTGAGCTTTAGGCCAACTTTTTCACTCTCCTCTTTCACTTTCATCAAGAGGCCTTTTAGTTCCTCTTCACTTTCTGCCATAAGGGTGGTGTCATCTGCATATCTGAGGTTATTGATATTTCTCCCGTCAGTCTTGATTCCAGCTTGTGCTTCCTCCAGCCCAGCATTTCTCATGATGTACTCTGCATATAAGTTAAATAAGCAGGGTGACAATATACAGCCTTGACGTACTCCTTTTCCTATTTGGAAACTGTCTATTGTTCCATGTCCAGTTCTAACTGTTGCTTCTTGACTTGCATATAGGTTTCTCAAGAGGCAGGTCAGGTGGTCTGGTATTCCCATCTCTTTCAGAATTTTCCACAGTTTATTGTGATCCACACAGTCAAAGGCTTTGGCATAGTCAAGAAAGAAGAAATAGATGTTTTTCTGGAACTCTCTTGCTTTTTCCATGATCCAGCAGATGTTGGCAATTTGATCTCTGGTTCCTCTGCCTTTCCTAAAACCAGCTTCAACATCAGGGAGTTCACAGTTCACGTATTGCTGAAGCCTGGCTTGGAGAATTTTGAGCATTACTTTACTAGCATGTGAGATGAGTGCAATTGTGCGGTAGTTTGAGCATTCTTTGGCATTGCCTTTCTTTGGAATTGGAATGAAAACTGACCTGTTCCAGTCCTGTGGCCACTGCTGAGTTTTCCAAATTTGCTGGCATGTTGAGTGCAGCACTTTCATAGCATCATCTTTCAGGATTTGAAATAGCTCCACTGGAATTCCATCACCTCCACTAGCTTTGTTCATAGTGATGCTTTCTAAGGCCCACTTGACTTCACTTTCTAGGATGTCTCGCTCTAGGTGAGTGATCACACCATCGTGATTATCTGGGTCGTGAAGATCGTTTTTGTACAGTTCTTCCATGCATTCTTGCCACCTCTTCTTAATATCTTCTGCTTCTGTTAGGTCCACACCATTTCTGTCCTTTATCGAGCCCATCTTTGCATGAAATGTTCCCTTGGTATCTCTAATTTTCTTGAAGAGATCTCTAGTCTTTCCCATTCTGTTGTTTTCCTCTATTTCTTTGCATTGATCACTGAGGAAGGCTTTCTTATCTCTTCTTGCTATTCTTTGGAACTCTGCATTCAGATGCTTATATCTTTCCTTTTCATGTCTGATTTCAATACCGAAATCAGATTGATTATATTCTTTTCAGCCATGGTGGGCTGCCATCCATGGAAGTGAAAAAGACACGACTGAGTGACTGAGCATGCATGCACACAAACACAAGGCCATGGGAGGCCCTGAAAAAATCATTTGGCACCCTTAGAATGGACAGCTTCCTTTCTTCCTCTCTCCCTACCCAAGGCCTCCAGCCACAGGCTCTTGGGAACCTCTCCAAAACAGAAAAGGACTCGGGGACAAGTTCAGAGGAAATCAGGAGTATCCACCACGGTCTGAGATGGAACAAGAGTGGCTGCCTTTGAGAAGATAGGCTTGCCATAATTATGTTCAGATCAAGTCCCTGGGGACAGAGATTTGGTGGCTAGAATCAATCCTCACTGTAGACACTCTGAAGGTAAGAGGGAACTGGGGGTTTCCTGTCATCCATCAGGGAGACCTGGAAACTCCTGCCTCAGCAGCAAAATGATAAGGGACCAAAATCTTGGACAGAGCCGATGTGAACCTAACAAGCTCTTCCAGTAACCTTTCTGAGACCCCCTCACGGTCACTCTGGGAGGCCGTCAGTGTAGGTTAAGGCATACTCTTAGCCAGATGGGAAAGCCTGGAAGAGAGGAGAGGGACCTACCATGATTAGGGGGCGAGACGGTCATTTTGGAGACCTGAGCACATGCCTGGGTGTCTAGAAGAGACAGAGGCATCCTCAACAGTCGAGGTCAGTGTGAGGACACTGCTCCCTAGAGAGGACCAGGGGGTGGGCAGAGTAGACTTGACTTCCTTCGTAATTTTGCTTAAGCAAGTTCAAATAATAAAGATCTGGTCTTTGATGCCATGCCCTTGCTGATAACCTTCTGGTCTGCTGTCACTGACCACCTGATGAAGCCTAGACTGTCTGCCCCTGCTGATGATGACCATGGCCTGGCCATTGCCAACATCCTCAGACCCTTTTCTTCTTCCTGGCAGCATTTATGTGCCAGTCACACTGGATCTCGATCTGACTCTGGACCACTGCACCTGCCAAACCCAATATGGCTTGCCCTGCACTCTTTCTCTTACGTGATTCCTCCAAATCGTTCCAGAAAGCTCTATTCAATGATCACTTGCTCTGTCTTCCCTGTATATCCTGTTTATGCCCTACCCTCAACCCTTGCTGCAAATATCAGAAGCTTTAGAAGTGTTCCCTGGGACCTCCCAAAGCCCCCTCTCTGTCTAGGAATTGCTCATTTTCAACCTTCTTCCTCAGGAGGCTGTCTTCTGTTCATCCCCGTCTCTCTGGTGGCTAGCACAGGACCTGGTGCAAGGCAGGCACTTGGTGACAGCTGGATGGAATCGATAATAATTAAACATCATGACGGCAAGTTCTGTGTAAATCTTCACCGAATACTCTGCCTGTCTTCAAAGGGCTTCCATTCGAAAGTCCTGTGTGAACGTGAAAAGTTGCTCACCAGCCCTGGCCATAAGGGGACTGCAAGTCAAAACCACAATGAGATACCATCTCACACCCGAAAGGGTGACTTCAAAAACACCCCAGAAAATAACAAATGTTGTCAAAGTTGTGGAGAAACTGCAACCCTCATGTACTGTTGAAGGAACAGAAAATGGTACAGCCATTATGGAAAACAGTTTGGAGGTTCCTCAAAAAATTAAATATAGTATTACCATATGATCCAGCAATTCCACTTTGAGTATGTACCCAAGAAAATCAAAAACAGGGTCTCAAAAGAGGCCGCTGTACACTGTGTTCACAGCAGGGTCATTCACAACAGCCAAAAGGTGGCGATAGCCCAAGTGTCCACTGACAAGAGGACGGATATGCAAAATGCTATACACAAGGATACAAGTCAGCCTTAAAGGAAAGGAAATTCTGACATGTGCCACTACATGGATGAACCCTGGGGACTTCATACTAAGTGCCATAAGCCAGTCACAAAAGGACAAACATTGTATGAGTCCACCTACACGCGGTTCCTGGAGCAGCCAAATTCATGGAGACAGAAAGCAGAACGGTGGTTGCCAAGGGCAGGCTGGGAGGCAGGATGGGGATGTAGTGTTTAATGGGGACGGTTCCAGTTTTGGAAAATGAAAGGAGTTCTGGAGATGGAGGGCCGTGATGGTTACACAACATGAATGTACTTATGGCCACTAAACCGTATGCTTAAAATGGGTTAAGGTGGTTAAGTTTTATGTTATGTGTATTTTACCACAATACATAGTAAAGAGCCCTGTGTGAGGAGTTTGAGAGCCTGGCCTCAAACCCCGGCTCTACCACCGCCCCCACGGCCGGGCTGGGGGTGGGAGCCTCAGTTGCTTCTGCTGTGAAATGGGGATAATTCCCAGAGCAGGGAGCTTTATCAATTGAGGGCTGTTTCAGGGTGAAAGTCGGTAGGGAACCTTTTCATATTACACCTGATATTTTATGATGAGAGTTTGTGTGTCTGCGGTTAAAAAAAAAGGCATATGCTATTTTTGTTTCGGGAGCACAAAATCCAGCAGGGACGCTCCAAATGAGAGTACTTCACTGGGAGAGGGCCTGGTTTAGGCACCACGTGCACACTAGGCACACAGGGGATGTGCCAAGGCCTGGTTCACACCCTGCCAGTGAATTCCCTCTGCTGCCGTCTAGTGTCTAATGACAATATTGACCTTTCCTATCTGTCAGACTTGTCTTATTAAATCCTGAGGCCTTAAATGCTTTGCACACAGAGGCTGACAGTTTGCCCACCCAAGCACGTGTTCATGTATAATTCATGGTGTATCGTGCTGTATGGCAGATGAATATTTATCAGCTTTTCATAAGAGGCAGGCTGGCGTTTCCTTTTGTTGCTACCAAAATCCTATGCTGCGGCAAATGAAATTTGTGAGCAAATAAAAAAAAAAGAATAACAAGAAGCGAAAACTCCCCAGTCCATTCTGCTTGTAATTTTCCACTTTCCAAGGCCTCCAGCGTGTATGTGTGGAGGTGGTTTCGGTCTGGCTACGAGAACTGCTGAGTCGTCCAGAATAGAAATGCTTCCATATGCTCCCCCTGCGCCCCCGAAAACTCCCCCACACCCCACTTCTGCACTGCCTTCAACAGCAGAGGACCCCAAGTCCCTTTCAGTGGCTCCAGTCCAGATGCTCTGGATGGAGATCAAGACTGGGGGTGGGGGCGAACAAGGATAAGGAACCCCGATGAAGCTTGGTACACAGTGGCTGGTAGCACTGAGCCAGGCAATTTCGTGGTTTCCACAGTGGGATGCCCCCAGAGAGGGGACAGCCCCGCGCCACACCAGCTGGGGTCTGAGGTCCCCTCCCCGGGGCTGGGATGCAGGAGCACCAGGAGAAATGCCTCTGTGTCTGCGGGAGGGAGCCTGTGCCCTGGTCCCTGCTGCAGAGGAGAGCCAAGAAAGGGCTTAAGACTTGTGCCTCTGCTGCTGGCTCTTCTCACCTTGCGACTCACTGACTGAGATTCCAGGCTGGGAGGTCAGGTGCGCACGGGCGCACTCACTGGAGGGGAGTTTCAACACAGCTATGAATGCAGAGTCTGCGTGGCCTGGCTGCCACCTCTCTGGCCTTGGAAGACGGTGATGACGGTGACAGTGACGATCGCAGTTCATACGTAGGAGCCCTCACTGTAGGCCAGGCCCTGCATCAAGCACGCCAGCTACACTGCCACACACAGCCCGCTGAACGCGCCACCGAGGTTGGTACTGTCATTGTTCCCATTTTACAAATTAGGAAACTGAGGCAGAAAGATGGATTAACTCATCTAAGTTCACACAGTCCCAGCTGGGAGTCAACTGCAGGTCTGTGTGACTTGAGCCCACGCTTTCTTAACGACCCTCCATGCAATCAAGAAACTTGAGTTCAACAGCAAAACCCACAAATGCTTGGCTGTGTGGCCTCAAGGCAATCCGTCACCTCTACGAGCCCACGTTTCAGCACTCACAAAAGAGGCGCGATGGCTCATTTTGCAGGGCTGTTGTGAAGATGCACGAGGGCTTTGCAAACTGTCAAGAGCTCTGTCATTGATCAGCCGGTGGCCGTTCTCAACAGAAACATTTACTGGGGATTTGGCACTAGGAGTGAAGACTTCTGGCTCCAGAAGTTTATGGCAGAGATGGAGAAAGGAGACATAGAGGGGCAGCAATACAAGGTTAGGTACGTGTCTTCATTCATTCATCCAACAGCCAATTTACTAAGCACTTGCTCTGAGCCCGAAAACACACAGTCCCCCAAAAAATGTTATTTCAGATATGGCTAAGTGCTACACAGATGTTTAAACAAGAAGATGCGATGAAGAATAACACGAGCAAGATCTGAACAGCAAGATGACACTGCCCTGGCCAGGACTGGGGAGAGGCGACAGCCCTCTGTGCAAAGGCCCTGAAGGGTGTTTTTGGGACCACAAGCCCTCTTTTCACAGACTCTCAGGGTGCTAGTGCCAAGTGCCACTCCCTACGGGAATGATGACCGTCCACCCTGCTGGGAGCCCTCCTACATGGGACCTGCTTTTCCCGTGGTTCTAACTCTTGTTCTGCACTTTCTCAGGCAGGGTTTCAGAAGGACCATTCTGGGATGGGCAGTGTTGTAAGTGACCCTGCAGAGGGCACAGTATGGAGTAGGGGTGCGGGTCAAAGGTCAGGCCATCCTCATCTTTGCCCCCGAGACCCAACTTTCAGATCCCAGCTGCCCCAGCTGCCCCCGGGCTATCCCCTGTAGGGCAGAAGCATTGGCGCCTCCACACTTCCTCCCTACCCCACCGTCCCCCGACCCCCACCCCTAGGTCCATGTACCTTCCTCTCGTCCACTCCTTCAGGGGCTGATATGAGCTCCTTCACGAGCACAGGGTCCAGCACCTGGAATCTTCGGCGGAACTGAGTGAGCCCTATGTGGTCAGCGTAGCCTGGGGTGTGGGGAGCAGGAGAACAAAGAATCCAAATGAGATGCCCAGCCCAGGAGTCCACGGCCAGCCTTGCTACCCATCTGCTGTGTGCACTCGCTTCTTGGGGCCTCAGTTTCCCTGTTTGCTAATATAAGACACTGGGTTCCATCAGCATTTACCAAATGCATTCCCCAGCACACAGACCCTGTAAGAGGCTCCACTGAAAGCCTGAAAAAGCTGCCCCCTCCTCCACCTCTTAGAAGGTCATGATGTGTATCAACACCAAAGTCAAAGACTCCAGAACCTCTGCAGGGACGATGCCTGATTAGCTTGACTTAACCCAGAGTTCTCCAGACATGCTGGACCATGGGAAAATGTTTTGATCTAATAGTTTTTTACCACCCCACAGACTGCATGTGGGAAACACTGCATCAGGCCATATCTAAGGGTTCTTTTAAATCTGAAGTGTAGGATGCACACAGCTGCACCCTTCTGTGTGGAAACTGAAAAGCTACTGAGAGAATGTGATATTCGAACTGGCCTTTGAGGGGCTGAGAGAGTCTGCGAGAGGGTTCTGTGTGGAAGGAAGTCCAGACAGAGGGAGTCAGAGCAGGAAACGGAAGGCCTGTCCCACAGCCGTGGTAACACCATCTACAGAGTGTTCATGTGTGTGAGACACTAGGATAACAGCGTCCTTGTTTCACAGAGACTCTGGGGCCTGTGTTACTATCCCATTATACAGACATGGAAACTGAGGATGAGAGTTCAAGTCATGGAGCCCCAAGTGACATGGATTTTAACTCTCCCTGTGGGGAGACAAACCCAAACAAGATGATGTGATGGAGGATAACAGAAGCCAGGATCTGAATAGCAAGATGACTCTGGCCTGGCGAGGGCTGGGGACATAAATGCAGGCAGTGATAGTAACTGATCCAGCAGAGAGGAACCAACAGTGAGGCCAAAGATGAGCAGGGACTGGGTCCCCAAGGGACCTAAACTCATTCCAGACCTCAAGGCTGACCACACAGAGACCTGGAGGCTGGGAGGTTATAGGGCTGCCGTTGTGAGTCAGACCTACCTGGGTTCACATCTCCTATCTGCCCTGCTTAGCCCTCTGACCAGTGACAGATGACTTTTGTTTCTTTGAGATTCAAGTTCTTCCCTTTTTCAATGAGAGTAATAACAACTTATTGACCAGAGACGTAGTAATATGTCTTTGGTTACCCAACTGTTATTGACCAGAGTGTTTCAATATTAATTTACATAACAAATCACCAGCCAGGGGCATCAGTTTCTGCAAAAATCCCCTGGTCAATAGTGTGCTAGGATCTCTTGTCACACAGTCACGACAAGGATTAAATCCAATAATGATTACAGGACAAGAAGCTGACGTGTTTTGAGCACTTGTTCATCTCCAGGCACTTTTCTTATTCCCTTATTAATTCACCAGCCCACTCAATGGCTCTCTGAAACCTGAGCTATTACAGGACAGGAAAGGGAGGCATGACCTAGGGGCCTGACAGTGTCAACTGGGCCTGACAGTGTCAACCACGACCACGCACAGGCCAGCTGGCTCCAGAGTCTGGGCTGTGCCCACCAGGCTGCCCTGTATACAACATGTGATGAGCAGTTACTGTCTGCCAGGCTCTGTGCCAAGCACTCTGTAAGAACAACACCACTGGGTGTGTGTAACCGCACCATGCCCCGAGCATCTGAAGTGCCCAGGAAACAGCCTCTGCATACGTGCATCATGTATGCCTGTGTCTGTGCTTACAGGCACATCTCAGAGATACTGTGGGCTTGGTTACAGACCACTGCAAGAAATCAAATATCATAAAACTTTTTTGCTTTCTCGGTGCACATAAAAGTTAAATTTATACTATACTATAGTCTATTACGTGTGCAATAGCATTATATCTAAAAAACAATGTGCAGACCTTCATTTTAAAAAATTTATTACTGAATAAAAAATACTAACCATCATCTCAGCCTTCATCAAGTTGTAAGTTTTTGTTGGTGGAGGGTTAGAAATACTGCAAGAATGACCAAATGTGACACAGAGATGCAAAGTGAGCAAATGCTGTTGGAAAAAGTGGTACCAACAGACTGGCATGAAACAGGGTTACCACAAACCTTAAAAAAATCTGTGCTCTAAGTACAACAGAGCAAGGCCTGTTTGTATATCTGTTACACACACACAGTCCAAATCGTAAATCTGTGACATCAATAACTGTGTATGGATCTTTGTATGCAAGTAAATATTTCTCACATGGCGTGAGAGAGACAGAAGTGACTCAGAGCAGAAAACAATGAGGAAGGAAACAAACCAGGTCGCGGAAGCAAATATTGGCAGGAGACTTCAACCCTTCACTGAGCTGGAAGCCCTTCCTGAGCTGGGCCTTGAGATGGCAGAGGGTGGACACACAGGGAGGAATGGGACTCGTGGACCGCGCCTATGTGCAGGGCTCTAACCGTGGGCCAGGGCACCTCCTGCCAGCCAGGCGCAATCGAACGGCCTGGGCTGTGACTGGCTTGCGCTTCCCTGTGACAGTGTCTGTCTTCCCATGCCTGCAGTTCTGCAGACAGAAGGCAAAATCAATGCGATGCTGGGGGAGCGAGTGGTTCATGGTTGCTGCCAGCTGCTCCCGGCTTCTCCACCCAGGACTCAGTATGAGTGCCGTGCGGGGAGACGGGGCAGGGATCACAAGCTGGGGGATGGTGACCGAGGAAATATTAAACAAATGGGGGCCCACCTAGAGTCCCATCAGCCCCAGCCACCCCATCCCCTGACTTCGCCTGAGCTGTCAGGGAGGCAAATCCACAGGGTGGCCAATGGGGTCTCAGAGACAGAAAAGAATGGGAAAATTTCAGGTCAAACTCAGCTCAGAAGAGGAGCTAATGGGGGGACCCTGGTGCACGCCTGCTTTCTAAAATATGGGTCTAAAACTTCATTCCTTTGATGGAAACCCCTCCTCCCCCATCACGCCCATTACCTCCTCAGCTGGACCGGGGAAAGCCACTCTTCCAAAGATGGAGTTAAGCCTCCCCGGTGGGTCCACCCCTCCTCTCCCACACCCACCCCCACTCACTGTGAGCCTGGAAACCCAGGCTCCCCTACACCTCCCTGCCTCTGCACACAATGCTCCTTCGACCAAGCTGTCCCTCTCCCCATACCATCCAAAAGTGAGCAGTTGCTTTCTTCTAAGACTCAGTGAAGATGTTGCCTCCAACGGGCATTGGTACCTCCCACATCCCTGCGTGACACATGCCCTGGTCACACCATACAATCATCATCTGTTTCCATATGGATCTCCCAAACTAGGTTGAGCATCCTGAAGGCCAAGTATTAATGACTGGGAAAATTTCACCCTCAGTTCCAAGGCAGATGCTCCTAAGATGTTTGTTGTTGAAAAGGAAGACGGGCAAGACACACTCCAAGCCTTCCAGGTCGTTGAAGCTGTTCAGTTGCTCAGTTGTGTCCGACTCTTTTGCCACCCTGTGGATTGTAGCCGACCAAGCTCCTCTGTCCATGGGATTCTCCAGGCAAGAATACTGGAGTGGACTGCCATACCCTCCTCCAGGGGGTCTTCCTGACTCAGGGACTGAACCTCCATCTCCTGTGTTGCGGGCGGACTTTTTTACCACTGAGCCGCCAGGGAAGCCCTGTCTTCCAGGAGTGCACAACTAATTCAGGAATGGTTGGACTTTGGGCTCAGAGAGCAAGTCCCAGCAGTCAGCAAAAAGGTGCTTGCTCCCTGCTTGCCTCTCACCTGCTCTGTGCAGACGCAGCGCCTCCAGGATGTAGGATCCTGCGAGCTGCACCCTCAGTGCGGGGGATGTCCAAGGGCAGGGACCTGCCTGCCTCAGGCTTGTCTCCACCAGGCTGTGGCAGAGCTGGAGACCCCTGCCCGCCTCTGCTCTCCACCGCTGTGCTCGGCACCAGGCAGTGGATGAAGTGTAAGTCAGACCGTCTGATCACGCTGATCAGTGCATCCTAGGACCAAGAAGAGATGGGGTCAGGGCCAGAGCAAGACCGGCAAGGGTCTGGACACTCCCCAAACACAATTCAATCTGGGCTGGGCAGCTCCGGGGGCCCCTATGTCCTACCACAAGGGCCTCTTATCCATGGCCCGATTTGTACTCATGAGAAATAAAGGACCTCTATAATGATCCTTATTATCATACACGGAAAAACTGGGACACGGAGAGGACAAACAAGTGGCCCCAAGCAGAGGGGTCAGTCACCCAGGAAGAAAACTAGAGCCCAGGACCCAGGCTGAGGGCTTTTCCAGGACAAGATGCTACAAGTCGTCTCCTCAAGCCCTCCTTCCCGCGCCCCACCCTCCTGAGCTCAGCCTCATCTCTTGTTGCTGGATCGCTGTGTTCAGGTGGCATCTTCGCCCCAGGGCTAGGCCCAGTCGCCCTTCTATGGGGAGCCTGGAGGCGGGCATGCCGGCCTCTGGGGGGGCAGGGAGGCAGAGCAGGGCTGGCTGCCATGCTGGCCACCTTGGTCAGGAAGGCGACCAGCTTCCTGACAACCTCCTGAAGCTGCTCAAGTGAAACCAAGGAGCGAAGGCTTAGGCCTCAGACTGGGATGGGTCACTGTGCTGCCCTGAGCCTTGGCTTCTTCCTCAGTGGAGCGTGGGAGTTGGTTGCCTGACCCTTCAGGCCTGCTGGGGAGCTCAGAGCTGGTGCAGCTGGATAACTTGCCCTGGGGGCAGATGGGGAGGCCCCCACCCCGTGAGAACAGGACCCTGCTCACCATCTGCAGCTTGATCTGGGAGCAGGGGGCTTTCCTCTTCACCGCGGCCAGGCTGCTGGCGAATGTCCTCCGGATCACACAGCTCCGCTGCTGGGCTTGCTGGGAGGTGCCCTCCAGGCCGGCCACAGCCCGGCACACGGGGGACAGCTTGGCCCGGGACTGGAACAGGGTCCTCAGCTCCTCCCTGGCAGGTAGGCAGGGAGAGAGAGAGGGGCTTCAGGGGTTTGGGGGCGAGCGAAGGGGACCCCCTTGCCTCTGGACATCTGCTTCCTGAAACCATGTCTTAGCTGCCACGTCTGTTCACAGTCCCTTCTGCCAGGTGATCCTTCGTCCAGGGACAAACGCCAGCATCTTCCTCCATGCCTCTGTCCCTCTGCTAACCTCAGAGCATCTTC
The DNA here is from genome assembly GCA_917880005.1 of Nanger dama. Lineage (NCBI taxonomy): Eukaryota > Metazoa > Chordata > Mammalia > Artiodactyla > Bovidae > Nanger > Nanger dama. The sequence continues at coordinate 12,522,807 of CAKJTW010000053.1, read as the reverse complement.
CTTCTATTGGATGTTCCCGTCACTTACATACCTGCAGGAACTCTGCCAAGCCAGCAGTTTCTTAGAAGGTGAGATCACCTTGGTTATCTCTAGAACTGGTCTGAGCACAGCAAGTGCTTATCTGTCCAACAGACAGTCTGAGCACCAAGGAGACCCTACCGGGCGCCAGGATGAAGCTGGGGCCCAGGGAAGGCCCTAAGGCTCCCTGGCTGCCCCAGCCGCCCCCCTCCACTAGAGGCCTGTGGGCGACTCCCCTGCAAATCCAGGCCCACCCAGACCAGCCCTCAAGACCCTTATCCATCCCCACTCTGGGCCCAACTGACTGCACAGCCATTAAGAAAATGAGTCTTGACAGATGCACTGAGGTTGCTGAAAGCAGTTCCATGCCTCGCGGAGCACGCAGACTGACAATGGTGCAAAGATGCTCACGTTGCAATAGAAGTCTGGGGAGCCAGCCTGGAGAGCCCCCTGGAGGCCAGAGCCCTGAGAAGGCAGGCTGTGGGCACCCTGCCTGGTACAGGGAGAGGAGGTGGTGCCCACAGCCTGGACCCTGCATGAGGATGGCCCCATCAGTGGCGCTGGGAGACCCGACCTCTGGTCTGCAGTGTGCAGTGTGGCCTGGGGCAGTCAGAGGTCCTCTCTGGACCTCCTGATACACAGCACAAAGGCTGAGTGAGCATAAGCACCTCCCAGGACCCGCCCCCCCCAGCATCCCCGAGAGACTAGAGGGGCCCAGGAATCACAGTGCTACACAAGCAGTCCTGGTGGATCGGCATCCTGACCGCAGAATCACGGACCAAGAAGCACTGTCTGCCCTCAGACTCGCAACCCGCGGCTCACAAGCCTGCAAGACACCCTGCTGGGATTTACTGCCACACCTGCCACACTCTCCTACTCATGAGCACACGCCTCTCCTTGTCCCAGAAGGCTCCACACTCACCAGGCCACCTGGCTAACCAAGGTGTGCCTGCCCTTTCCCAACTCTACACCCCTCACTCAGCTTGAGGGTTTCTGAGCAGCAGGGGGATTTATAAGGAGGCCACAAGATGTGTGTTGAGGGGTAACCATGAACCAGGTTCCTTAATAAGCCATCCACTCTGTTATGTCACCAAAGCCTTACATCACACTTGTAAGCTTGGCAGCATCATTCCCACTTCTCAGACTGTGAAACTGAGGCCTGGGTCATGCAGCTTGAAAAAGGCAAAAGCAGAACCTGAGCATATGCCTGACTCCAGAGCTGTGTGATGTGGCCTCACCCAAAAAAAAACCCTGAGGATGCAGAGAAGGAAGCGAGAAACCCTGGAGAAGGAAAGGGGCTGCCCATAGTCACCCAGGGGGCATGGGGCTGGGCTGGGTTTGGACTCAGGTCCCCCAGCTCCCCATACAGCACTCTATGTGCTTGTTACTCTTTCTTCTGCCCTATCCTCTGACTAGCTCTCTCTCTGGGAGCTGTGTTTCCCTGAGCCCCCACTAGATTTTTCTAATCAACTCTGACCATCCGGCTCTGAGAACGCCTTCCAAGGATCACTTAGACCCAAATTGTATTCTGGCTCTGCCACTCTTTTGTTATGTGGTCAAAGGTGAACCACTTCACCTCCTGAGGCCTCAGTTTTCTCATTTATAAAATGGGGCTAGGGATACAGTTGTCGTAAGGATTAAAAAGACCATTATAGGAACTTCCCTGGTGGCCCAGTGGCTAAAAGACTCATTGCTCCCTATGCAGGAGGCCTGGGTTCAATCCCTAGTCAGGGAACAAGATCTGCATGCTGCAGCTAAAGACACAGCACAGTCAAATAAATAAGTAAATATACATATATTTAAAGACCCTTATAAAGTGCTTCCTCTGATGCCAGGTGCACAGCAGGGAGTTAGTAAATGTGGTCTCAGCTTCACACACGCACACACACTCCTCCAACAAGCATTTTCCAATAGCTCTCTGAATTCAAGGCAGCCCTCTGCCAGCACGTCTGAGCAGAGCAGTCAAGAAATGCAGTCAGCTTTTTTCAGGCTGCAAAAAGTTATCACTTCGGTTTTATGATCCCCTAGTTGGAGGATGTCCATAAAAGTCCTTCCAGTCACATCATCTCCCAGATACTTAATGAATAAGAAGTCACAGCTTCCTAGCTTTCGTTCCACCTCCCCAGGCAGCCAGCTTTCCTCGTTGGCTGGACTCAGGCCAGTCCCAGGAGATGCTGAATCGCGCTTGATAGCGTTACAGGTCTCTGTGTCATTAGGGAAGGGTCCCCGTACCAGCCCTCCATCACTGACTGGACTGCTATGATTGCACAGCCCCAGCACCTCGAACGCCCCCCACCCAATCCCAGCCCCGGCGGGGCTCACCTGTTTGAATGCTGTAGGACCTGGGGGCATCCAGGGCTGAAAGGTTGGGTTTGGCCCTGTGGAGCCAGCCCGTGAGGTCATAGCGCACAGGGTCGTGCCCCAGCTGGTGGGCGATCTCGCACTGGAGGGGCTGCTCACAGGTCCGGAGGGCAGAGGTTCCTGAAAGCAGACACAGGGCATGAGTGCTGGGGCCTAGCGGGGACTCTGGCAACATTTGGTGTCTTTGAGAACACGCTTTTCCCGTTTTGATATGATTCAAGCCGTCGGTTCTGGGCACGGCGTCTCGCCTGCTTTGCGCGTTTACATGTACAGCTTCCAACCTGCATTCTGCTCCTCCTGGCTTCCTCTGTCAGTTTTTCTGATGTGGACTGTTTTTAACGTCTTTACTGAATTTGTTACAATACTGTTTCTGTTTTATATTTTGATTTTTCAGCTTCGAGGCATGCAGGATGTTAGTTCCCCGAACAGAGATCTAATCCAGGTCCCCTACACTGGAAGGGAAGTCTTAACCACTGGACCACCAGGAAAGCCCTTCCCCTTTGCTTTCTTAAACCGAAGATGCCTGCGCTCCCCAATCACCATTAGCATGTGCCATCTTTGTGATTTTAGCCAGAACCACGAATCACCTGGACCATTTTTTGTTTTCTTTCAATCGACTCAGTTTTACAGGTAAAATTCATTTGTAAAGAAGCATTATACTGCAGGTTTGGTGTGCCAGCTATAATTACTTTCTAACATTCATGGAAATAAATACACAATTATTAAATATTTTGAAAATACGTGTAGGTACCACTTAAAATTGTCTGGAATACCAGTTGCCAAATAAACGCACAGCAAATTCTTGGGACATGCTGGTGGACACCTGGTTCCAAGGGACAGAGTGGGAGAAACAAAGGGGCTCGGAGTTAGAGAAGACCTGGGTTCAAATTCTCACCTGACCGTATTTTTATAGTGGGGCAGGGGCCAAACCACCTGAACCTCTGAGCCTCGGTCTCTTCCTCTGCCCAGCGTGCACCTTAAGGGAGAGGCAACAGCCAGCGAGCCCCACGTATTCTGCTTGAGTGAATGTTCTCATTAACTCAGAGCTAATCGGAATGCCCCAGAGGCAAAAAATAATTTTTTTAATACCAAAATATCTGAGCTAATGTGTCTATCAGTCAGTCGAGGACAAGAATCTCTGCCCTGGGACCCGAGAGCCTTCCTGTGTCTTCAGGCCTCACAGAGAGAGCAAAAGGGCTTCGAGTCCTGCCCGCACCACACCCGACAGGACACCTCTGCTTCTGGCCCCGCCTTCTGTGTCTTTAGCCTAAAAGTCAGGATCCAGGAAATGAATTTGAGAACGCTGGTTCACTCGATTCTGCATCAGAGCAGAGCAGGGGATGGGTAGGGGAGGGGGCAATGGCAGGGGGTCCACGGGGCCCTGTTCTGGCCCAGGCCCTGGGGAGACGGCAGGGCACAAGACGGGTATCCTGTGACCTGGGGGTGGGGGTGGGGCGCATATAGGGAGGTCGTTGGGCTGATGAGAAGCAAGCCAAGAGAACAGGCCACCAAACATCCCAGAACCCAGAAGGGGCCCTGAAGGAGACGAGGAGGGCATCAGGAAGGAAGCAGTGTGGCTACAGAGAGGACAGGGTCAGGGAGGCCTCTGTGGAGGAGCGCCGAGCAGGGAGCCGAAGGAGGAGGACTTACAAATGCGTCTGGGTGCACCCGGGCCCCTCTCTCCTCACCCCAGGGCCGGGGGTGTCACCATCTTACAGGCGAGGAAGGAGGCGACTTCCTACAATGCACACACATTGCAGCTAACTAGCGGAGCTCGGGTCCAACCCAGGACGCTTGGGTCCAGTGCCTGGGTAGGCTTCCAACAGCTCTGTCTCTTGGCTTTCTGTGGGTCTGGGTGAGTTTCCTCCTCTACAATCCCCCAAGAAGAAAATAACCGTTCCAGAGCCCTCGAGACACTTCCTAAAGACAGCACCCACAGGGCCCTGGCCAGTCATCAGGCCTCTCCAAGGGCCCAGGTACTCCCCAGAGGTGGGGTGTGGCGGTGCCCACACTGCCCAGCCCAGACTAAGGGCCCCACAAATAGCAGTTCCGACTGCCCCTCCTGATGGCAGAGGCCAGCGCCTCAGAAAAAAGAGGTGACCTTCTGGAACAGAGAATCATGGGCAGCATCACACCAAGCACTATGACCCCCACCTCCAGGGTGAGGGCAGTCCAGGGTCGTGTACATATATACAAGTACACAAAATTATATTTCATGACTCTGTCAGTACAAAGACAGACTGATATTAATAATACATAAGTATATTATATTGGTTTGCTACAGCTGCCATAACAAAGCATTACAGACTATATGGCTGGAAGCCCAAGGTCAAGGTGTTAGCAGGGCTGGTTTCACTGAGACTTCTCTCCTTGGCTTGCAGATGGACACCTTTTCCCTGTGTCTTTCTTTGTGCACGTCTGTGTCCTAATCTCTCCTCTGAAGGACCAGTCATATTAAATTAGAATCCACCACGGTGACCTCCTGAGTAATCTGTATGCACGTCAAGAAGCAACAGTCAGAACTGGACATGGAACAACAGATTGGTTCCAAATTGGGAAAGGAATATGTCAAGGCTGTATATTGACACCCAGCTTATTTAACTTAAATGCAGAGTATATCATGTGAAATGCTGGGCTGGATGAACCACAAGCTGAAATCGAGACTGCCAGAAGAAATATCAATAACCTCAGATACGCAGATGACATCACCCTTATGGCAGAAAGTGAAGAACTAAAAAGCCTCTTGATGAAAGTGAAAGAGGACAGTGAAAAAGTTGGCTTAAAACTCAATATTCAGAAAACAAAGATCATGGCATCCAGTCCCATCACTTCATGGCAAATAAATGGGGAAACAGTGAAATCAGTGAGAGGCTTTATATTTTTGGGCTCCAAAATCACAGCAGATGGTGATTGCAGCCATGAAATTAAAGGACACTTACTCCTTGGAAGAACAGCTATGACCAACCTAGATAGCATATTAAAAAGCAGAGACATTACTTTACCAACAAAGGTCCGTCTAGTCAAGGCTACGGCTTTTCCAGTAGTCATGTATGGATGTAAGAGTTGGACTGTGAAGAAGGCTGAGCGCCGAAGAATTGATGCTTTTGAATTGTGGTGTTGGAGAAGACTCTTGAGAATCCCTTGGACTGCAAGGAGATTCAACCAGTCCATCCTAAAGGAAATCAGTCCTGAATATTCATAGGAAGGACTGATGCTGAAGCTGAAACTCCAATACTTTGGCCACATGATGCAAAGAACCGACTCACTGGAAAAGACCCTGATGCTGGGAAAGATTGAAGTGGGGAGGAGAAGGGGGATGGTAGAGGATGAGATGGCTGGATGGCATCATTGACGCAATGGACATGAGTTTGAGTAAGCTCCAGGAGTTGGTGATGGCCAGGGAAGCCTGGCGCACTGCAGCCCACGGGTCAGCAAAGAGTCAGACACAACTGAGTGAATAAACTGAACAGTGACCTTAGTTGTACTTACTCACCTCTTTAAGGACCCTGTATCTATAGAAGAAAAGTTATGACCAACCTAGATAGCATATTCAAAAGCAGAGATGCTACTTTGCCAACAAAGGTCCATCTAGTCAAGGCTATGGTTTTTCCAGTGGTCATGTATGGATGTGAGAGTTGGACTGTGAAGAAGGCTGAGGGCTGAAGAATTGATGCTTTTGAACTATGGTTTTGGAGAAGACTCTTGAGAGTCCCTTGGACTGCAAGGAGATCCAACCAGTCCATTCTGAAGGAGATCAGCCCTGGGATTTCTTTGGAACGAATGATGCTAAAGCTGAAACTCCAGTACTTTGGCCACCTCATGCGAAGAGTTGACTCAGTGGAAAAGACTCTGATGCTGGGATGGATTGGGGGCAGGAGGAGAAGGGGACGACAGGATGAGATGGCTGGATGGCATCACGGACTCGACGGACGTGAGTCTGAGTGAACTCTGGGAGTTGGTGATGGACAGGGAGGGCCTGGCGTGCTGCGATTCATGGGGTCGCAAAGAGTCAAGACACGGCTGAGCAACTGAACTGAACTGAACTAATCTATAGAAAGTCCCATTCTCGGGTGCTAGGGGTTAGAAATTCAATATACGAATTTTTGAGGAGGGGGAATACAGTTCAGTCCACAATATATACTTAAAACATGTATTTGCCTTAAAGTCCATTTTTTTCTTCTACTTTTACCAGAAGTTAAAAGATTGTCATGGACCCCTGAGAGTATGTCGGCCCCAGGCAAGTCGCCGCAGAGCCAAGCTCTCGGGAGCCATGTGGGCACTAATGCTCTGGGTGTGGGCCCGGGAGAGCAGCGGGAGCCATCAGGTGCAGAGGCGCTCCACGTGTGTCCCAGATGGAGACCCCAGCCCAGCAGCACTGAGTGCGGTCCGTGTCTTTCTCCAGCTCCTCCCCGATTTCTCATAAGCCACTGCAGTCAGGAGGTCACCCCCAGTACTCCCATCGGAGCTGCACTTTTCTTGGTGGCCAGGGACCTCCACAGAGCCAAGTCAGGGCCACTCTTCAGCCATGCCTCACTCAAACTTTCAAGTGGCATTTAACTCGGTTGGCCTGTCCCTCCTCCTGAGGCTTCCAGAATGCCACACCCTCTTACCCCCCCCACATCCGCAGCCACTCCTCCCCAGCTACCTTTGCTGGGCACAAGCCTTGGCCCTGGGGCGTCCCAGGGCCGAATCCCTGGCCATCCTCACTGCCAGCCTTCATCTTGTTCGTGATCCAAACTAGAGCTCTGGCCCTCAGTGTCTTCTTACAGACTTTTGGTTTTTTCCTTATTATCCATCTCCTCTGCTGGAATGTCAGTCCCTCGGGTGGACATTTTTGTTTTGTTCACAGGTATATTTCTCAGCCTACATTTCAGGCGCTCCAGAAGTGTTTGTTGAAGGCACGGGTGAATGAACAAGCCCACAGTCTGACCGCCATGTCAGGCGGGGCCTGGAAGACCCCACAGTGCATTTGTCTTTTTATAGGCCTGGGGGCGTCCAGGTGGAGGGGGCTCACTTGAGGACGAGAGGCAGACATGGCTTGTGTTGAGTCTGCCTTCTGACATGCACTGTCTGGGTGATCACAGACAAGCATTCTCTACAAGCCTCTCTCTGGAGCTCACTTTCCTCATCCTGGGGGCGGGGCAGGGGGGTAAGATACGGACCTCTAAATACAGGACAGAATTCGACCAGACACTCTACACAAAGCCCTGAACTCGGCCCCTACATGAGTGCACACAGCACTCCTCCAGCCCCCTGGGAAGACGGGGATGATATTCTTTGTTGTATCACAGCCTCGGCCTCGTCAGCAGCAACTGCAGCGCTTGGCAGCTGATGACCGAGCTCTGCAGGTACATCCCCTCACCCCACCAAGGCAGTAGAAATTCTGGAGAGAAGGGAGCCAGGGCAAGCTCCATCTCCATTGTTCAAAATGCTGTGAGACTGGTTTGGTGAAACTACAAATAGATGGACTTGAACTGAAAGCTGATGGATGCCAAACCCCATGGCCTCTGAGCTCAGTTTCAGCTCCAAGCATCCACTCCCCTGCACTTCTCCCCTCACAAGTCCAGCCCATCAGCTAGTGCTTGGCAACTCCAGAGTCTGCCCACCTCCCCAGAGAGGCGGCTCCTCTCACCTCCCAGCTGCCTTCCTCTCGTGTCTCCACAATGCAGTCTGGGGAATCTTCCTAGAACCCGACTCTGACCATAGCTCCCACTGCCTAGAATCCCACATGGCTTCTCATTGCTTGGGTTAAAACAAATGTTTTCTGTGAGGCCTGCCAGGGCTGGACGTCTGAGCCCATACGACATCTCCCTGACTGTCCTGCACTGCACACCTGGCTCTCTGTCAGATTTACCTGCAGGCCTCTCCCCCAAGAGCCCCTGGCTGCCGGAGAAGTGAGCTCCGCCTGACGCCCACCAGCAAGCCTGTCTGCCATCTCAGGCTCAGCAGACTCGCATGCACTTATGTGTCAGCTTGTCATCTCCCTCCCCTGCTGCTCCCCAGCAAGGACAGGGGAGCCTGTCCCATCAGGCTGTTCGCCTCCATGTAGATTAGAGCCCGCTCAGAACGCGTGGTGAGCACGCGAATGGCTGAGCGCGCACCCAGGCAGGTGCACAGCCCCAGTGCAGGCCTTGTCAGGGCTTTGAGGAGAGAGGCCAAGTCCCGGGCAGGCCTCGGCAGCCCCCACCCTGCTGGCTCCCTCCCTCACCTTCAGCTCCAGCTCCGTGCTTCTCAGAGGCGGCACAGAGGCGCTCGAGCACCACGCTGTCCTGGGAGCCCTCCACCCGGACCTCCTCATCCAGGATCCAGAACAGGCCCCTGGCGTCCTCGGCACCTCCTCCCGGCTGGCAGGCGCACCTGGCGGGAGACCCAGGATACACTGAGGAGCCCCCAAGAGAGGCCAGGCCTGGGCTCCTTGTCCCACCCAGGCAGTCGGGGGTCTGTGGCCCAGGCATCGTGACTCAGACATGCTGCTCTGGATCCATGCTCCGCTCACCCCCCAGACTCTCAGTGGAGAAACCACAGGACTACCAATCTCTTGGTTACAAGGGTCTGGATCCTCTGTCTTCATCTCTTACATGACCCTGGGCAACTTACTGCCCCTCTCTGAGGCTCATCTTTCCTTCTGCAAAATGGAGACTGACAACATGGTCCTCCAAAGTGAGGATTTAACCAGAGCGAGCCCTCTGTACACCACACATATCTGGCTCCACATGGGCAGCTGGTCTCCTCATGCACAGCCTAACATGAAAGGATTAATCCTATCCCCATCACGTCCTCTTATTTTTTACAGTAAAATCTTGAGAGGAAAAAGGCACCAAGAACATCTTAAAGAAAGTGAACTTGCCTCAACCACACAGATGTGAAATTTTATTTCCAGCGCCGGCATCAGAGACCCTCCAAGCAACCCTGCATCTCCACACATGGGAAACGGCCAGAGGCCTGGGGATCTGCAGGGCTTATCCAAGGGTCCCCAGTGAGCTAATGCATCCAAGCGTGGTGTCAAACAGTTAAAGAGGAAATGTGATGTGTATGATGGCCAACGGTCCCAGTGTGCCCAGGGTCAGGGGCTTCGCAGGACATGAGGATTTCAATGCCAAGATGAGCAACGTCTCTGGCAAACCAGGACTGTTGCTCCCTCTGACACAGGAATATCAGTCCACAGCCCACTGAGAGGGGTCCAGCGAAGGGAAGGGACACGTCCAGGGTCATATGGAGAGGCCCAGGCACAAGTGGACCTGCCCCTGGGATCCTGGGTCTTCACCATGGCCTCTTGCTGGAGCTGAAATCTATAGCCAGCCCCTCCCAGCTGTTCCAGCCACTGCCCAGGAGTCCTGGGGAGACCGGGATCTTTTCCTCCTCACACTGTCTGGGTGGCCCCTCAGGCTCGCCCCTCCCAGGGAGGGAGGAAGCAGGACAGGATGGGGGCCCAGCCCGAGAGGCACCAGGCAGCAGCAGAAGCAGCCGTGGAGGGCTGGCAGGGCTCACGGTCGAGAGTGCTTTGCAGGACAAGGTGCAGCCCGCTGCGAGCTGAGCGAAGCCAGGGAACCGGGAAAAGGTGTCCAAGTGCAGGAGAAACGTGACCAGCAGGACACCTACTGGGTGTCACCCACCCTGTGGGCTGTTTGTCCCGGATCTCACGGGTCTTCAGGACAACCCAGTGGCACTACCTGTTGTTCCCACTTGGGTGATGAGAAAGTCGAGGTTCAGAGAGAAGTAACGGGCCCAGGGTCACCAAGATCAGACTGGAGCCCAGCAAATTCCCAGGCCTGAGCCCTTTCTTTTACAGCAGGTGGGGGGAGTTTGGGAGTGGGGCAATGAGGGAGGGCAAATTCCAGTGCAACGGTCATGGGCTGCTGAGAGAGGGCTGAGCAGAGAGGCAGATCAGGGGTCAGCACAGTGGGTTCTGGGGGCAGGGAGAGGGAGGCAAAGATTCAGGGATCCCCCAAACTAAAGTCTGTCTGCCTTCAGGGAGCTCAGGGGCCTGGATCCAGCATCACCCCATTCTCCATCCCCAGGGGGCCCCGACTGTCCTGGCCTCTGCTGGGTGCAGCATCTTTGTCTGAACACCTGACCTTTCCAGGTGACAGTGCTTGGAGGTCACCGGGTACCAGCCCTGGAGCCCCCGGCTCCGTCCACAGGCTCCAGGCGTGAGTGCGTTCTAAGACGCAGACTCAGACTCTCAATCTGATGGGACTGAAATGCTGGTTGTCTAGGCCACACCCTCTGACCAATCAACACAGAATCTGGGAGGGGGTCCCCAGGGTCAGTGTTTTGAACAATCTGTGGGTCGTTTGAGGTACGAACAGAGCTGCGATCTAGTAGCTCAAAGACTCCAATCTGCCAGCATTTCGATAAAAAAAGCCCGAGAGGCTGAGCCTTGGCTCACAGGGTCCTGTGTTACCTGCGAGGGAGTCTGATCCACCACAGCCACTGTGGTCCCCGGGGACGACTCCGGGAGGTCAAACTGCACAGGAACATCTTCCTAGAAAGTCACATAAGTTCAGTATTAGTTCATTCTGCTAGCTGAAGGGAAGAAACTTCTGGAGGAGGTTTAAGAGAAGTGAGGGCTTTGGTCATCACACCTTGGCCTCTTTTTACTGTTATTTTTAATCGTGGTAGTACACACATGGCATAAAACTTTCCATTTAAACTATTTATTTCCTTGGTGGCGCAGTGTCTTGGTTGTGGTGTGTGGGATCTAGTTTCCCTGCCCCTGCCCTGTGCTGCGCTCAGTCGTGTCTGACTCTTTGTGACCCCACGGACTGCAGCCCACCAGGCTCCTCTGTGCATGGGGATTCTCCAGGCAAGAATACTGGGGTGGGCTACCGTGGCCTCCTCCAGGGGATCTTCCCAAACCAGGTCCTCTGCACTGCAGGCGGCTTCTTTACCGTCTGAGCCACCTGGGAAGCCCCTAGTCCCTGACCAGGGACCAAACCTGGGTCCTCGCATTGGGAGTGCGGCGCCTTAGCCTCTGGACCCCCAGGGAAGTTTGCATTTAAATCATTTTTAAGGACACAGTTTATCGGCATAAAGCACATTGACATTGTTGTATAACCTTCACCACCATCTAGCTCCAAAACTTTCCATCTTGCAAAACTGAAACTCAGCATCCAGAGCTCCCTGTTTCCCTCTCCCCATTTCTGTGTCTATGAATGTGACCACTCTAAGCATCTTACATGAGCAGAGTCGTACAGGATTTGTCCTTCTGTGACTGACTTGCTGCACTCAGTATAGTGTTTTCAAGGTTCGTCCAGTCACAGCCTGTGTCAGAATTTCCTTCCTTTTCATAGTTGAATGACAGCCCCTTGTATGAAAACAGCACGTATGCTTATCCATTCATTTGCTGATGGGCACTTGCGCTGCTCCCACCTTATGGCTGTTACGAATAACGCTGTCATGAACACGGGTCTACGAATCTCTCTTTGAGACCTTGCTTGGAATCCTTTAGGGTAGATACCCAGAAGTGGAATTTCTGGATCGAATGGTGGTTCTATTTTTAATTTTCTGAGAAAACACCATACTGTTTTCCACGGCAGCTGCACCACTTCTTATTCCCAGCAGTCCACATGGGTTCCAGCTCCTCTACATCTTCCCCAGCAGTTCTTACTTTTTGTTTATTTTTCAATTTAGTGGGTGTGAAATGGTATCTCAATGTGGTTTTGATTCCCATTCCCTTAAACTAGCGATGCTGAACATCTTTCCATGTGTTTATGGGCCATTTGCTTATCTGTTTTGGAGAAATATCTATTCAACTCCTTTGCCTGTTTAAATCTTGCTCAATTCACTTATCTTGGGTCTCCTTGGCTGCGGCGCAGGGCTCCTCTAGCCGCGCGGGCTTCTCGCTGCAGCGGCTCCTGTTGCGGAGCGCAGAGGCTCCTCTAGCCGCGCGGGCTTCTCGCTGCAGCGGCTCCTGTTGCGGAGCGCAGAGGCTCCTCTAGCCGCGCGGGCTTCTCGCTGCAATGGCTCCTGTTGCGGAGCACGGGCTCTAGGGTGTGCATGTTTACCAGCTGCGCCTGCCAGGCTCGAGAGCACAGGCTCAGCAGCCGTGGTACACGGGCTTAGCTGCTCCAAGACTTGTGGGATCTTCCCAGACCAGGGATTGAACCCGTGCCTCCTGCACTGGCAGGTGGATTCTTTACCACTGAGCCACCAGGGAAGCCCTTTGCTCATGTTTAATCAGGTTCTTTGTTTTTATCTTTTTAGCCTTGGTACGAGAAGAAAGGATACAGACCAAGATCCCAAGAGCAGCCTAACATTGTCCATCCTGCAGGGTTGTCAGCAATCATGGTGACGTTATCAGGAACTGACAACTCAGTACAGAGCCTTCTAATATTTACTGAGCACCCAATAAGTGCTGGGCTGAGTGCTGGAGAGAGCAAACAAACTCTGGGAAATAACAGCTGGCATACAAAAGTAATCAGAAATGTCCAGACCACGCTATGTTCACAGATACTCATCACGGTGTTGTTTATAACCGCACAGATACAGAAATCTCCCAGGCAAACTCCAGGAGATGGTAACAGACGGGAAGCTTGGTGTGCTGCAGTCCACGGGCAGTCGAGTCTGCGAAGAGTCAGACACGGCTTGGCTACTGAACAAATGTGGGAGTCACCCAGGGGTCCAAAGGAGCTGAGACAGAATCTGACAGAACCAGAGACATGCACCCTTTCTAAAAATCTGTGAATGGTGGGAGGAAATGTGAACAACATAATGCTACGAGGAAAAAGCAAACAGGATCGCATACAGATGGACGCAAAATCTATAGAGAAGGCCATGTATGGGGAGACGGCTGGTGTGAGATACCCACACAGGGAACAGTGGACGCCTCTGGGTGCTGGGGTAAAGGAGATGGTATTTTCTGCTTCTGAACACTTATTTGCACTTGCCAGTTTTTAAATAAAGAATGTGTTTTACTTTGATAATAAGAAATAAAGTGAAATATTATGGGGGAAAATATGATGGATGCTACCACATGTGGAATGCCTAATACAGATTAGGCGTTTTCTAGACCACTTCATCAAATGTTCAAAACAGTGTCTTTAGGAGGTGTGGTAACACCAGGGAGGAAGGAGGGTGTAGATGCCAGGGGGCATCTGGGGTGCTGGCGATACTCTCCGACCCCCTGGGTGGTAGCTGCGTGAGTATGCTCAGCTGGACAAATTCACCGAGATGAGATGTACACTCTGGATTTAGGTACTTGTCTGTGTAAATGTTATAGTTCAATTTTTTTTTTTTTTTTAACATAAGTAAAGGCAGGCATGCAGGAAAGAGCCTGAACAGGTTTCCTGACTCGCATGCAGAGCCTCCTTGGAGGGTTGCTGCATATTCACCTTTGCTGGATGCTCCCATGTTATGATCCAGAGACTGTGCAAACCCCACGATTTTTACCCATAGCCAGGCATGAAGGGTGCAACCCAACTGCTGGAGAACGGTTCAGCTCGGGTGTGTGGGTGAAGAGGAACTGATCAGCCCAAACAAGGGTTAGCTATGGGAGCAGGGCCTGAGGAGCGCCAAGCTCTGGACTGTAAGAGGCCATGGGAGACAGAAGGAGATGGGGGAGGAGCAGAGACCCTGGCAGCGAGGCCTGGAGTTTGGGTTTTAATCAGTGCTGGACCAGACAGCATGAAGCTAAATCCAGGATGAGCACCAGAAGCCCCAACCCAGCCTAGCCATACCTCCTGGAATCGCTCCAGCGCCAAGACGAAGGTCCGCTGGTAGAAAAGCAGCTGCAGGCGCTCATGAGCGTAATTGTGGCATAGCTCCTCGAAGGTGGCAGCCCGGTCTTTGCCCTGGTGCCGGGGGTTCTGAAAGCCTGGAGAGTCCACCACCATGATGGAGGCCATGGAGAGGTGGTGGGAGGAGAAGGATCTGCGGGGTGAACGGAGAGGGGCCCGGAGAGGAAATGGAATCTTAGAGCCCTTCTGGTCCAGGGCCCCTACTCCCCCATCACAGAGATGGAGAAACCAGGGCAGCATGCTGGGCAGGTCTGCAGACCCAGCAGAACACACTACCCATGGGCTGTGTGACTTTGGGAAAGTTATTTAACCTCTCTGAGCATGGGTTTACACCAATGTTAAATGGTGGGAGGGATGAATAGGAAGACCCAGGGGCTGCAAAGGGAAAAAAAAAGAGCTGAAGTACGGAATGTGCCTCCCTTGGACACTGCAGGCCATTAGGACACACGCTCTCCCCACCAGGCCAAGACTGGAGAAAATACTTGCTTAAGGCTGCACCACAAATTTGCTGTAACGTTAGGACTAGAGCTTCCTTTTCTTTCTTAGTGACATGTGGCATCAGAAAAACAACTTTGTTCAGTATCTGCCTCAGTTTATAAAGTTCTCTCAAGCTTCACCTCCCTGAATCCTCTTGACAAATCTATGAAGGTGGGTGGAGAAGGGACTATTTGCATCAAAAACCAAGAGTTAGGAGACTTTACAGAGTCACATGTGGGTTCCAACCCTCGCTCAGCCATAGTGGGGCTGTGTGTCTTGGCAGAGTTGCCCAGCGTCTCTGAACGTCCGCCGTGGAAGGGGCTAATGATGGAGACGAACTCAGAAGTCTGGTGGGAGGGCTGGGTGTGATAAAACGTCCATGGCTCTGAACGTGGTAAGTGCTCAGTGTTTTTTGTTATTATTCTCATCAGCATGAACAGTTATATGCTTTGGAGAGGCCTAAGTTTGAACTCAAGCGCTTTGCTGTTATTTGCTGAGGTTTTCCATCTGTAAAAAGGGCCCAATAAGACACACCACACAGACACGCTTGAAGATTAAGTGAGTTAATGTTCAGAAAGCCAGACGCCTGCTGGGTGCTCGTAAATAGCAGGACGGGCAAGTGTCATCATCACCAATACACCCATTTCCCAGATTCGGGCTCCCAGAACGCCAGAGCCAACCAGGAAGCAGCCACCCGCTTCCTGCAATTCCCCGATAAATGCTTCTTCCCCTGAGCACGCACGATCCCCTGGTTTCTAGATAATGCGTCTGCGATCTCAGAGGGTAATTACTCCAGCAGGAAGAGAGGGAGCCGACTCTGTGTCCACAGAGAACCCCAGCTGCGCTGTTGCTACGCACCAGCCTCATCCCTTGAACAGGATGTTGGAAGCCTAATTACGCCTCCCACTTACACGGAGGAGGGGGGGAAGCCCTTGCGCAAGCTCTGGATCGGCCCCACTGGAACTGCTTAGATTTCCCAGGGTTCAGAGCGGCACTCCCCATGATAGAGAACACAGGCTCCCAGTAGTATTACCTGCAGATATCTGCAGTGTTTTATGATCACAATTTAGGAAGAGTTGTTCACAGATATTTTAAAATTTATCTTTTATTGATTTCTTATTAAATTTATTTCTATTTATTTACTTTTTTAGCGGTACCACGTGGCATGCAGGATCTTAGCTCTCTGATCAAGGACTGAACTCGTGCCCTCTGCAATGGAAGCATGGATTCTTAACCACTGGACCGCCAGGGAGTCCTTTATTGACTTCTTTTAATATTTGCAGTGACCCTGGGGAACAGACCTATTGACTATTTCACAGATGCACCAGGGGAGGTCAGAGAGGCTGATTTGCCAAAGTCACACCATCCAGCCCTAAAGCCAGCACCATCCAGCTCAAAAACCCACTCTCCAGCTCAACAGAACCTCACTCTGCTAAACTCCCCAGGCTTGGGCTCATTCATGTGCTGCAAAGAGACCACCTCTATGCCAGAGGGAAGGTTGCTGTTACCTGTTGATGAGTGAGACCACGGCAGCAAAGACCTCTTGGTATAGGCCGGAGGCCATGCCCTCCACACACTCCACGCCCGTCATCTTGAGCCCTGCAGTTGGGAAGAGAGGAGGGTGGGCATCCCGCGGTCAGGATCCTGCCTGCGGCCAGGGACGTCACTGCTGGCCTTAGAGAACCTTCCACCACCACACACACACACACATCACCCTGCTGCTGAAATTACTCACGTCCTTAGGATCAAGTTCAGGTGTCTTGTCAGGTCCTCCAGGGTCCTGTGTGGCCTGACCCTACCTCGCCTCCATTGTGATCTCCTGGTCATCCCTCAGGACTCAAGCCAATGTCACCTCCTAACAGAAGCCTGCCATAACCACTGCCATGAACCCACTAGGCCAATTCTCAGGACTATCTTGCCTTTAAAAAAAAAAATCTTTATTTTTATTTTATGGAGATAGGTATGCCCATTTCACTGCTAAAGACATTGAGGGCCAAATGGCACTGAGGTTAAGTCTCACGGGGCTACTTGGAAAGTAAATGGTGTTTGCAGACTCCCTTATTATTATCATTGTTATTATTATTATTATTGGCTGTTACGTGCAGCATGTGGGATCTTAGTTCCTTGACCAAGGATAGAACCCATGCCCCTGGTACTGAAAGTAGGGTCTTAACCCACTTTCCCCTTGCTTTTTGAAAAATTTACTTTTCAAACTGAGATATGATTGACATACCAAAAAACCTGTACAATTTTAATCATACATCCTGATAAGTTTGAAGCATAAACCCATGACATCATCACCATAGATATGCCATAAACATAACCATCACCTCTGAGCGGGGGAGAGAGGAACTTTCAACATAATATTAACAGATTTTTACATACAGAATACATTACTGCAAACTGCAGGCATTCTGTTGCACAGTAGACGTATTCATCTACTGATCACTTTATTTGTCTGTCCTCTAGGGTTTTTTCATCTTGACTAAATGAAACTATGTACTCTGTGATCAAAATGTCTCATTTCCCCCAACTCTACCCCTGTCCCAGTAACCACCATTCTACTCTGTCTCTGTAAGTTGGACTACTTTAGATTTCTGATATAAGTAGCATGTTATTTAAAAGTGAAAAAGAAGGAAATCCTGCCATTTGCACCACCACGGGTGAAGCCGGAGGACGTCCTGCTGAGTGAAGTGACTGAGCCACCGGGGGCACACGGGCCCTGGTCTTACAGCGCTGACCACAGCGCGTCTTTATTTTCTGGTCATTTTGTTAGTCTGTGTCTCCCACCCTGCCCCCTACTGAGAGCACCCCAAGGATGGGGACTGATTCTGAGTCTGTTGGCTTCAAATTCCAATTTCTGACACACAGTGCTCAGTAAATATCTATTGTTCCCTCTTTCTAGGGGGAAATTTGGCAGTTTCACAGCAGAAGCCGTAACATGTTGGACTTAATAACTTTACTCTTAGGATTTTATTGTATTGAAATATGCAGAGAAACAAAGATTTCTAGGTACATACATTCTCCCAATTGTTCATTAAATTGGCAAAAAAATCACTTTTTCAAGACAGCTCGAATATCCAAAAAATAGCAAATGGGATAGATAATTTGTAGTCCAACCATATAATAGAATACTTCAAGTCAGGTCTGTAAAAATATTGAATGAGATGGAAAAGTGCCTGCATATAGTGTTAGGAGGAATAAAAAAAAAAACTTAGAGGCTACTATTATAATGGTGGCCTCAATTTTGTATAAACACACACGGGTCCCATTAGAACAGCCAGCCTGATTAAGGGGCACTGAACAGAGTGGGGTAAGGAGTGGGGCATACCGAACTGGAAACACAGTTTGCAAATTTGCAGGCCCTAGGGCTTGGAGAAATAGTTTTGCTTGTACATTCCAGGCCGCCCGCTGCAGCCCCAAAGCACTTCCCGTCACTGCTTTAACTCCACCTGTAACCTGGGTCGTTGCTAGGCAACCCACGGCCTCCCAGCATCTCTCTCAAGCCTGCTGGTCCCCTGCCTGCTTAACATCTACCCTTGAGATCTCAGCCTGCGAGGTTGACTCAGCTTCACCAAGCAGTGCATGCACGTAACTGTGCTTGTGTGTGTGTGTGCATATATATACTCTGTGCACATGTGTGCTGTGCCTGTGACAGTGCACATGCACGGTACATGTGCACCCGTGTCAGAGAGGAGGCGTAACTATTAGGCAGACCCCAGCTTACACTAGAGCCCAGGACTGGATGGCAGTGAAGTCCACGACATCAGCTGTCAAGCTGAAGTCCCTGGCAAGCAGAGCAGCCCTGTGGCTCCAAGGGGACTCTTAACAGACGGTGCTAAAACCACAGTTCAAAACAGTGCTTCCCCTAACCCCGGACTCTGCAGTCTCTGGAGAGCTCCTCTTGGAAAGTTCTCAGAGATGCCCGGGGCTCTGAGGGGCCCTCTGCCCTCGCCTTCTGCAGCCGAAGCATCTGGCTGCCGAGGCTGCAGACCCGGGACTCAGCAGATGGGCTTGTGCAGGCGCAGTGTAAGTGTGCGCCTGCTCGCCCCGCTCCACGTGAGTTCAAAGCGCCTGCATTCCTCCGGCTGCTCAGACTCAAGCCCCAGAAGGTGTCCTGGCCCCTTGCTTCTGCCCAGGGCTCGTGCCAACACCCCTAACTGTACACTAGACCTGCGCTGGCCCACCTCTGCCCTTCTTGTCCGCCCATCCCTTGCCCAGCCTCTGTCACCTCACCAGGGTGAGCAGCATCGGTTCCCACCCACTCCTTGCTCTTCATCCAGGCTGGGCTTTACGCAGAATAAACTAATAGTGCCATTCCCCTGCCTGTGCCCCTCCATGGCTTCCCTCAGTCTGAAAAGAAAACTCCATGTATAGACTATTCTGTGAGCTCTCTGACCTTAACTACTGTCCTCCCCGCCAGACCGACCACCTTGGCCTCATTTCTGCCCTGGCAGGTCAGTCTCCCACCTAGAGTGGGGTCAGCAGAGACCACACCCAGTGGAGATGCCATGGTCCCTGGCACCGTCCTTAGTAGCCCCTCTTGGCAGCAGAGGCCCCCTCCCAGGTTTCCAGCAGCCTCTGACCAGGACAGAGCACTGTGTAGGAAGGGGCCAAGTCCATTTCCAGAGAAGCAGCTTCGTTTGCACCTCAAAGGTCTACGTACAGTAGACCCTCAATAAACCCTTGATGAACAGTAAAAGGATGTTAGTGTGTCCCCAGAGGGTGGCTCCGCAGGCACCCAGCCCACCCAGGAGGCCGCGGCATGGTACCTGAGCCGGCTTCTTCATCCTCCAGGCTCCGCCCGGCTCGGCCCAGACGTCACCTGCGCGATGATCTGTCGCAAGTGGTGCTTGAAAGTGGCTGTGTTCAGCTCCTCGTACTCGCAGCCCAAGGCCTCTGCTGCATGGCTGGCCCACTCAAAGCGCATGAACTGCTTCCGGCCCACTGCGCAAGGGACAGAGCAGAGAAGGGCGGTGAGGCCCTAAGCGGGTGATGGGAGGCGTCCAAGAAAACCTCAGAGAATCTCGCCACCTCCCAGCCTCTGGGCCACCCACCCTCAGCAGGAGCCTGAACAGCTGAGGCCTGGCCCCAGCTGACTCCCTCGAGCAGGAGCCAGCTTTCCCAAGAGACACGTTTGTCCTACTGCCCTGCCACCTGCATTGTTCACTTTTCCAAAACAATTAAAAATATCATCCTCTCTATGGGCTATCACAACGCCACTTAACATCAGCAACAAAACCTACACAACACGGGCAATGCTTATATGTTAACGTTAAATGAAAAGGACCAGAAAAAAATTATACTGTAGTATGGCATCAATTGTGTAAATCACTCTTAACCTGCTATGTAAATACGGAAAAGGAGATACATTCAAACGCTTTCTGCAGTGGTTCTGCACTAATTTTGTAATCCAAATTTTAAAATTTAATGATTTACTAAGGCAAACTACAGTTCTACTTAAAATAATTTTCTCCCATCTCCTATCTTCCCATATCTGTGTTTCTTTCTTTGAAATAAGAGTCACAGCTGCCAACAGACTTCTCAGTCCATCAGAAAAAGATCATAAGGGTATCATTCTTCAAACAGACATCTTAAAGAATCTGCCTGGTTTAAGAAAATTGGAAATTTGGGAAAAGACCTTATCTGGGGCTTTGACAATATCCACCTGGAGTGTGTTGCCATTTCTTTCTCCAGGGGATCTTCCCCACCCAGGGATTGAACCAAGGCCTCCCGCATCGCAGGTGGATTCTTTACCAGCTGAGCCACCAGGGAAGCCCAAGAAGAAGGTGTGCTGGCCACTGCTTATCAAGGTCCTCCCACGCGCCAGTTACTCAGTACTGATTCTCTCAAGAACATTATTTTATTACCTCCATTTTATAAATAATTCCCATTTTACATATAATAAAACTGAGATCCAGAGAGGTTACGTGGCTAGTAAAAAGTCCTGCCACTTTAAAAAATGGCCAAGAAGGTAAGAACGAAGGTGGCGATTATGTCGTGAGGATGGTGGAGGGGACGATGTGATGATGGCGAGGACGGTAACAAGAGTGGCAGCAGCTGCACTCACTGGCCCCAGTTAGTTCAGCATGTCACCTTTGTTCAGCTCATGGCTTTTGGGAGTCAGAACACCTGTCTTAGAGTTCCAGGTGTGACGCAGAAAAAAATCAGTACATACAAGCCTTAACTACTTATTATTATTACTGAATCTTCACAAAAGTCCTAAGAGCAGTATCATTCCTATTTTACAGTTGAGAAAACTGATTCAGAAAAGTTACCAGAAATCAGGCTAAATGGAAGACTTATTTCCCCAAAATCAATATGGACTGTAGCCTGCCAGGCTCCTCTGTCCATGGGATTCTTCAGGCAAAAATACAACCCAAGGCCTGAACCCGGGTCTCCTGCATTGCAGGTGGATTCTTTACCATCTGAGCCACCAGGGAAGTCTCTTTCAATATCACCTTGAGAATATGATGACCCTAGGTAAGACTTTCTTTGATGTGGAATCACTGACCTTCTCACTTTCCATAAGTTCCTAGTGAAAGGAAATGTTATATAGCGCTATCTTAACTGAGAGCCCATTTTTTGTAGGTGGTCACTGAGAGGATGTGGCACCCGGGTGGCCTGTGAGCTGGCCCTGGGCAACTGGAAGGGCCTCACCCTTTCCCTGCCCCTGGAATGTCCACCCAGCCCTCTCCACTCCCGCAGTGGGCACTGTCACAGGGACACAGCCTTGAGACAGCAGGGCGCTTCTGGAGTCCGTCCAGAAGGGCTCTGTGACCCAGCCCAGTGCCGGCCTCTCTATAAACTCCTAAGATTCTGGAGGGCAGGGGCGGAGACCCACCCACCTTGCAGCCCAAGACAAGCCGCATGTGTCAGTTGCCTTGTGTGTTACACCTGCCACACTCCCATCTGGAAGGGCTGCCTCTTCAGTCTCTCCCTGCCTGCCCCCCCACCGCCCCGTGTACGGGGTGGGGCTAGTCTTTGAACCAGCACCGCCATCACTTGTCACAAACAGAAGGCAGAAATAAATACAGTGTGCGTACAGATACCATTAGATCCTATTTAGATACAGTCACCTGGGAGCCTGAGGTCTGCTTTCTCTTTGCTAAAAATAATGGAGATTAGCAAGCATTACAGAGAGGCATTACAGGCTACTAGCTCTGAATGAGACATCCCCTTACTGGGATGGGGCTGCAAGTGAACTCAACAGAACACGACTGTCCAGGTGGCGGATGCACCGCCCCTCTCCTGCCCCACTGCCTCCACTGCCACCCTCTGAAACGGTCTCTGGACCTCGCCTGCCGTGACCCACAGCCTCGTGGAGCTACAGCGCTCACGAAGGGGCTCAGCGATGGCTGTGTCTGAAAAAAAGGAGCTGGAAGTGGACGGGGCAGGCCTCTAAGTCCCACCAGACTTAAGGGGTATATTTCCAAGCGTTCCGCGCAGCATCCTGCTGGTGAAACCCAGGAGGTACACGTGAGCCTTGCCAGGAAAACGCGTTTCTGCTTCCAGCCCCCTGAAGGCTGGCCAGACGCCAAACCCAACCCCGTGGGTCCCTACGTCTTTGTACAGAGCCGGGTGGAGGCCAGGCCTTCTCAGAAGGGGCTGAGAACCCTGGGCTGGCACCTGTGGCAGGGAGAAGGCAGACTGGACGGGAACATGGGCACCAGAGCAGCCAGGGTCTGCTTACGAGAACACTGAGCCACAAAGAGAGCAACCTTCTGAGGTCTCGTGGCTGGTAACAGGCAGATGCGAGATCTGACCTCAGCGCCTCCTGACCTCAGCTTTCAGTGTGCTAACTCTGGGCTCATACAGAAGAGCCTTCTCCCATACAGGGATATTGTTCTGAAACCAGAATGGAGTGAAAAATCAGAGTCAAAGGCTTAAAATTCCCCTTGAGAATCTCTTAAATTGCCCGTAGCAGGCAGTACTGCAGCAGACTTTCCCGAGTCCAGGGGAGGCTAGCACCAGAGGAAGCGGGTGGCTTGCCTTCAGGGCCCATGACGCACAGGAAAATATCTATCAGTAACGGCTGGCCTCACACCTGCCTGTGTGTGGCCGGATTTACATAAACACAATGCTGTCTGACGGGGCCGCCCACCCTTGAAACAGCTCTCTATGAAGAAACTACCTGCAGACACCAGTTCTGTAGTTCTGCTCAATGAAAACCAGTCCGTGCATCTTGCCGTGGCCCGGGGATGCACAGATGGGTGTGTCTACACGGAGCGGGGAGGGCGGCTTAGTGACCCCACTCCTCTCCCAGCTGTCTGGGGAGGTGTGCAGGCCGAAGGCTGTTAGGCCTGATTTATAGCAGAGGCCACCAAGACCCAGAGAGGGGAACCGCCCTGCCCTGAGTCACAGCCGTAAATGGCTGAGCCAGCGCTTGAGTCTAGGTCCCTGGACCCTCTGGTCATGGCATGGGGTTAGGGGCAGCTCTGGTATCCCCAATATCTCACATTTCAGACCTGGCCTGAGCACATATGTGGGCTGTAGGTCAAGTCAAAAGGCAACAGGGCCACACTTCAGAAGGCAGCATGGTGGATGGACCAGAGCAGGAGGGCTGCCGCTGCGCCACCGTCTGCCCCGTGGCTTCCTGTGCTCCCTCTGCTGGGGGCCTTTGCTCGCACGGGCATTTGCTCAAGCACAGGGTGTGGCTGGACGTGCCACGGAACAAACATCTCCAGCCCTCAACCAGTGACTGCAAGTTTGAAAGCGTTAGTTGCTCAGTTGTGCCCGACTCTCTGCGACCCCATGGACTGTAGCCCACCAGGCTCCTCTGTCCATGGGAGTCTCCAGGCAAGAACACTGGAGTGGGTTGCCACGATCTTCCTGACCCAGGGACTGAAGGTAAGGCCTTTTGAGAGCAGTTGCTCTGGGTGGGTTGCCATCTATGGGTCACACAGAGTCAGACATAACTGACGTGACTTAGTAGCAGCAGCGGCAGCAGCAGCTCCTGGCTGTGCTCTGCTGACCCCCAGAGGCCTCTAGCAGAGTGGAGCCCCAGCTGCCTGCAGAAGTAGCTGGTTTTGGTGACAGGCTCTTAGGGCTGCCTTCCTTCCCCATGCCCCTCCCAGGGCTTCCTGGGATCACCTCCCACGCAAGATTCTAGCCTGTGAACCCTTATCTCAGCAGCTGCACCCATTTACAGTGCTAAGGCTGAGAGACAGCCTCAGATGCTGATCCCATGTAACATGATTTGGTTTGGTTTTTCCTTCAATTGGGCTTCCATGGTGGCTCAGACGGTAAAGAATCTGCCTCCAAAGCAACAGGTAGACCCAGGTTTGATCCCTGGGTTGGAAAGATTCCCTGGAGAAAGGAATGGCTACTCACTCCAGTATCCTTGGCTGGAGAATTCCATGGACAGAGGAGGCTGGTGGGCTACAGTCCGTGGGGTCATAAAGAGTGGAACATGACTGAGTGACTGACACATACCTCCCTTCAATTACTGAGGCCAAGAGAAGGTTCTCTGAAACTGAGCCAAATTCCTGGCATGCTGCTCTTTTGGTTGTGTGCCTCTGTCTATCCCTAGAAACTGTCTACACATACGGGCTGGTGGAAACAGTGGCAGACTTTATTTTTGGGGCTCCAAAATCACTGCAGATGGTGACTGCAGCCATGAAATTAAAAGACGCTTACTCCTTGGAAGGAAAGTTATGACCAACCTAGATAGTATATTCAAAAGCAGAGACATTACTTTGCCAACAAAGGTCCATCTAGTCAAGGCTATGGTTTTTCCTGTGGTCATGTATGAATGTGAGAGTTGGACTGTGAAGAAGGCTGAGCGCCAAAGAACTGATACTTTTGAACTGTGGTGTTGGAGAAGACTCTTGAGAGTCCCTTGGACTACAAGGAGACCCAACCAGTCCATCCTAAAGGAGATCAGCCCTGGGATTTCTTTGGAAGGACTGATGCTAAAGCTGAAACTCCAGTACTTTGGCCACCTCATGAAAGAGTTGACTCATTGGAAAAGACTCTGATACTGGGAGGGATTGGGGGCAGGAGGAGAAGGGGACGACAGACGATGAGATGGCTGGATGGCATCACCGACTCGATGGACATGAGTTTGAGTGAACTCTAGGAGTTAGTAAAGGACAAGGAGGCCTGGCATGCTGCAATTCATGGGGTCCCAAAGAGTCGGACAGGACTGAGTGACTGAACTGAACTGTGCTACCAAGGGCAGGGCTGAGCGAGAAACTCCCCGGGTGACCAGAGGACTGTGGAGCAGAGCGACTGTGCAGAGCGGCCACATGGCCAGGGTCAGAGTCTCCCAAAGAGCTCCTCAGAACAGGTGTTCCCTGGGGAGAAATGGATGCTGTGTGATATCACTTTGCCCATTGTTTGGTAACACAAGTTTTTAACTGCAGGACATCTCAGAGCCTTTAAGGAATATGGTATGACGCTCCAAGAAGGGGATGTTCTGTGTAGACCGATATGTCCTGGGAACACTTTCAGACCAAGATGGTCTAACGTCCCATGAGACACTGGTTTAGGAAACAGTGGCTTAGCTGAAAGAGTCCTCCATTAACCAGGTGACCCTGGGCAAATCATTGTACCTGAGTCACTTGCCCAAGATCACTCTGCTGGGAAGAAGCAAGCTAGGATTTGAAGAGAAGAATGAACAAAGGGAAATGAGAGAAAGAAAAGAGAAAAAAGGAGAGTGAGGGACAGTGATGGAGCTGCAGTCTCTGAGATGCTGAGATCCACCTGCAAAGGCAGGTTTTCCTGTTTACGTTCAGTACAAAAAAGAGGGGAAAAATGACATGACGGTCTTTCCCTTGGGCACCGTCAGTTCATGCTATCAATTACTGTGGCCTCCTGCATTTATTGATGACCAGGTGACTTTCCCGCTGAGTCACTGGCCATTACGTGACCTATCTATAATGCTGGTGCATCTGGCTCATATCTCCTCACGCAGAGGTTTACAGTTTGGAGGTCTCTGAAGGAGGAGGCCACCTGCAGGGAAGAGATAAGCCTGAAAGGCCATGGGTGCCCCAAGAAAAGGCGACATTCCAGAAACAGACTGCTCGGGTTCAAATCCCACCTCCGCTGGCCAAAGCCAGGTGATGTTGAGGAAACCGTGTCACCTCTTTGAGCCTCAGTTTCCTCCCCTGTGAAACGGGCATCTACTCCCAGGGCATTCTTGTGAAGGGCCAGTGCAGTTACAGGTGCAGATTGCTAAGCGCAGGATCTGTGGGATAAATGTCAACCTTTGTAATCATGACCACATGCTGAGATTTCTGCCCAGGGATACCAGGTCAGGTTCAACTGTTGGGATCCTTGAAAATGGGGCTGTCTTAGGAGGCCAGACCTTTAAGGCTCCTCCTGAGTGTTAGGGTTCCTGCCTGTTCCTGCTGTCCCTGGGTGCCACGCAGCCCCAGAAACCTGGACAGATCCTAGAGAAGGTCATCTATCCCTATGCACAGTGAGTGAGCCCCATAAGCCCTGGACAACAAGCCATCAATAAATCATTGCTGAGTTGTTCAGAATCCACCATCAACTGGAAAGACAATGAGTGGACCTCTCTGGATACTCTGGCGTTCGGGGCAAAAATGGCTTGCTGGACAAGTCAGCAGCAGCAGCATCTGCTTAAACCAAGCAAATGGGCCACTCTTCTGCAAGACTGCTCAGTACCATGAGTCTGCTGCTGTGCATCAGGAGTTGATAGGAGAAAGGGAGCAAGGGTAGGGGTCTCCTGGACTAATTTATCAAGCAGCTGGTGGGGAAAGACTGGCATGGCATCTTTGGGGTGGTGGGTGGTCATGGGAAGAACCAGATATGGCAGTTTTAGAGCGGGCTGCAAGATCTCGAGCAGGACATCTGAGCCTCAGTTTCCACATCCATACAGTGGGGTGGCTCCTCTCCCAGTGGGTCACTATAAGGATGAAACAAGACACTGGATGTGATGCTGCCTGGGAGTGTCCCCAGAGCAGCTGATCCGAACCGAGAAGCAGAGTCACCAGGGAGACCTCGGTGGAAGGCATCACCCAGCGGAACTGCAGGAGCAATGGCTTGAGGGGTGGGACCAGTAGCCGGTGAGTGACTGACCAGTAGCCTGAGGCCACAGAGTTTAAGCCAGGATTAAGCCTGGCCCTGGCTGGCCCTCAGTCTGATGCTCTTTCTGTATTCTGGGGTCCCTCAGCAAGGTAGGCTGAGCAGGGATCCCTCAACTTATCACACTGTCTCCTTTGAAGCTGGGGCCCAAGGGAAGCCCAGAAAAATAGCAGGTGTTTCCAGAGTACTCACCGCATGCCTGGTGCTGTGCTAAATGCTTAATCCCATCAGGGCAAGAACCACATGAAAAGGTGTGATTACTAATCCCCCATGTATTCATGACACCATGGACCACGCAGCAAAACATGGCATGGAATAGGGGGAATCTTCAAGGACAGAACTCCTTGGTCCCAAATTGGGCTCCTCCCCTTTCCAAGTTAGGACCTTCGATAACTTCCTTTGCCTTTCTGAGCCTCCACTGACTCACCCATAAAAAGGGTGTAATTCTCCATATCGTTCAGTCATGTCCGACTCTGCGATCCCATGGACCGCAGCACACCAGGCTTCCCTCTCCATCACCAGCTCCTAGAGCTTGCTCAGACTCATGTCCATTGAGTTGGTGATGCCAGCCAACCATCTCATCCTCTGTCGTCTCCTTCTCCTCTTGCCTTTAGTCTTTCCCAGCATCAGGGTCTTTTCCAGTGAGTCAGTTCTTCGCATCATCAGGTAGTCAAAGTATTGAGCTTCAGCTTGTAACCATATCGGGTTACAAGGATTAAATGGAATAACCATGCAAAACACTGAAGTCGTGCCTGGCAGAGAGCAGACTCAGCACATACTGACAGGTAATAACTCCATCATCATCATCATCATCATCATCATTGCTGTCAGCTGTATTGCTATGTTCTGACTCTGAAGGGTGAGACGTGCTTTTATGATGGGGAGTCTTCGAGCCATAGCTCTCTGGAGTCTCTGATGAGCAAGGCTAAAAGAGATCCCAGAGAGTGTCTATACACCGTCATTAGGCAAGTCTTTTCCTCTCTGAGCCTCAGTTTCCTCATCTGTAAAATGGGGGTAACGGTGCCTGCTCCATGGAATCACTGAGATGAACAAAGCTCTTAGCATAGGACCTGCCCCCTTGTGAGCACGCGATAAATGTCAGCTGCTGTTCTTACGGGAAACAGAGATCATAAAGAAGGGAGGGGCTTTCGCAGGGGCCAACCTGAAGCTGGTCCCTTGGGGGTTCCAGCTGCCGCATACCTCCCTCCTGAATCCTGGGGCTGGAGGCAGGAATGCCTTCTAGCATCAGCCACTTCAGAGGTTTGTGGCTTTTTAAAATATAATTGTTTACATCCCACAGCAGCCATTCCAGCTTAATGAATGAATTCAATATGCTCAGAAAACGCAGAATAAATCCTTGCCTGTGGCCCAGAATAGGCCGGGCTGCGGCAGCTGTTGGGCAGGGAGCCAAGCCACCAGCTGGGGCCTGTGGCAGAGGAAGGGTGGGGGCAGGACGGGGCCCAGAGGGTGCCGGCCTTAGGGCTGTGGGGCTGTGCTGGGGCTGTGTGGGCAGCGTCTCTGGATCCCAGAGCACCGGTGCCGCCAGGGTCTGAGGCTGGCACCTGGCTGATGCGGACACCGAAGCCCCAGGCCTTGCTCAAGGGGCCACCACACCTCTGCTCACAGGGCTCTTCTGTCGGAGGCACCCTCCCTGACTCCCTCAGTTTGGGAGATTCGGTTCAGGGTCCCAGGTCCTAGGGCCCCTTGGGGAGCGACCCTGCTGAACTTTGGCTGTCTCCTGTCTAGCACTTTCTCCCGCCATCTCCAATGCACATGTCTGGGTCTCCCTCCTTGGAGCAGAGGGGAATTGTGTCCTGGAAAGTGAGGATGGTGGTACCCAGGGTTTCCCGTCGGAGGCACAGAGAAGATAGGAGAGGAGGGGAAGAGGGAGCAGTGGAGAGAGAGGAAGAGGAGAAGTGGAGGTGGGAGGGGGAGCCTGGGGGGTGGGGGAAGGGTGGGGAAGGGGGAGCGGCATGAACTCAGCAACGGCCCAGGTGTCCAGGGGCCCAGACTCTTGCCTGACATCCCCCACGGCATGTGAGGGTGTCCTGAGCAGACCTGCGTGAACAAACACCCAGGGTGGGGAATCGCGCTGTGTTCATGGAAACACCCAACCTCAGACACACCCCTCTGGTCCCGCAGGCCCAGGAAACCACGCCTCCAGGACACTCACCCCCGCACCGCCTCTACAGACAAGGATGCCCACACGGTGCTGTTTACAACCCCCCAAGGAAGGAAACTTCCCAAAGGCCCATCAGCTGGAGAAGTGCCACGGAGACAGAGACCCCTCCCCGGGCAAGCCCCGCAGCCAGTGGGGGAGGACAGGTGCCACAGTGTCCTGCGAGCAGCGTGGTCCACCCTGCCCGGACAGGGAGAAGCAGAGCGTGTGAAACGGGGCCACCGTGAGCCTGTTCCTGAGCCACCAGGGCGACTGGCACAGGCACAGCTCACGCTCGATCTCAAGGGCCGGAGGAGGTGGCCTGCAGCTGGGACCACAGTATCCTGGCCAGGGCCACGCACTGGATTTCAGAGGGACCGCAGCCCTGCCCACGGCCACGGCGAGGCCTCGACCTGCTACTGTTCCAACCACTGACGAGTCTATGACGACCTCCGATCAGAACGTTAAGAAAAAGAGCCAGCTTGTTGGGGCACTGGAATCAGCCTGGAGCACACGGTCATGATGGACACATGACCCAACACGTCTGTCAAATCCCAGAGAAGGTACAACACTGAGCTGAACCTCAGGGTACACCAGGAGCTCCAGTTAATAACTGTGTGTCAGTCCTGGCTTGTCAGCGGCACTGAACGTCACCTTTCAACTTAACAGTGGTTGCCTTCAAGGGCAGGAGGATCAAGGGATGGGGAGCGACCTGCTTCCGACAGTCGATGTTTATTTGTACTGCTTCCATTTTTCACAGGAAGACAGCTTTACGGTGTTGCTTGTGCAGTTTTTTAAAAACAATAAAAAAGGGCTAGAAGTCTGCACCAAGTGCTCGAATATACACTGGCTGCTTCGCATCGGCAGCACTGCTCTCACCACTCCCCTGGCCTGCTGGGGCCCTGCCGGGGCTTGAGAAGTGTCAGGCTGCCTCCTCCTATCTGTGAACAGACTGCCCTGGCTGCTGCATGTCGGGGGGCTGGTAGAAAGTGGGGGGCTGGGCCCTTGTCATTGCTGCCATCGCCTCCTTCCTGCGGGTCCCTCGGGGCTCCCCAGTTACAGCCCCATCTCTTCGGGGTCTGACACCTTTATCACGGAAGGCAGGAGTGGTGGCCTATCAGCAGCCTCCCTCCATCATCCCTTCACGGGGCCTGTCCTTGGTTTATACATGGGCCTGAGTGTGCTGTATGTCAGGCAGTTGGGGTCAGTGACAAGCAGACTGGTAAATTCAGTGATTGATAAGTTAAACCTCCCATCAGCCTTTAGAGCCAAAGGAAAGCAGGCAACTCAGCCATCAGCGCAGACACCACCCGTCGTGGTTATTACAGTCTAGATTCTGAACATTACTGTCATTTCACGTAGTCATGAGGGACAGCGGGCAGAGTGACAGCGTCTCAGACTTTCCAGGGCGGGTGTGTGTCGTCTCTTACAGCTAAGGGGCCACAGGGATTGGAGAGGATTGAAGACCAGCCCAAGCCAGTGTGGCAGACTCAGGCTTTGAGGGGAGATACTGCAACAAGGAACAGATTTTTCCATTAACAGCAATAATAACAAGGGTCATGCTGCTGCTGCTGCTAAGTCACTTCAGTCGTGTCCGACTCTGTGCGACCCCATAGACGGCAGCCCACCAGGCTCCCCTGTCCCTAGGACTCTCCAGGCAAGAACACTGGAGTGGGTTGCCATTTCCTTCTCCAATGCATGAAAGTGAAAAGTGAAAGTGAAGTCACTCGGTTGTGTCCGACTCTTCGCGACCCCATGGACTGCAGCCCACCAGGCTCCTCTTCCATGGGACTTTCCAGGCAAGAGTACTGGAGTGGGGTCCCATTACCTTCTCATTGAGCTATACATATATACATATTCAAAGCGAGTACTGTAGTCCTCCCAAGGACACGGGGAGGCGACACAATTATTATCCCCAATCTTCAGATGAGGACACTGAGCCTCAGAGGTCAAGAGGGTCACAGATGGCAAAGTAAGACACACGCGGGTCCACCTGCCCTGAGCCCACATCAGCAGTCTCGATTCCTAGCTCCTCTGTCTTGCTTTCCCTTCGTGGATGACCTTGCAGATGAAGGGAGCCTGCAGGCTGGGACGGACCTGAGAAGCTGCTCTGAGCGGCAAGGTGGAGGTCCCAGGACGGGCCAGGGGAGGACTGGGCCAGGTGGGTGGCCTTACAGAGGAGGGGGGATACTGGCTGTGGAGGCAGACAGGTGCTGATTCCAACCGTGGCTGCACCAGGTGATGCCGTTTGACCTTGGCGGTCTCACATAACCTCTCTGAGCCTCAGCAGCCTGCACTGCCAAGTGGGAATTCCTCCCTACCTGCCAGGCTTGCTGGCTTTTGAAGCTGTGACACAGCGTGGCGGTAGCGACCCTGTGTGACTGACTGAGAAGAGGGGAAATAGCTTTCATGCTGCTCTCTGGAAGCTTCCGTGGAGCCACCAGGCCACGAGGAGGCCCAAAGCGGCCCCCCGGGAGAGCCCTGAGTTCTGAGAAGCAGAGAGAGGCGCCTGGCCTCCCGGCCACACTGCCCCCACTGTTTCTTCATCACCACCTCTGACCACAGCCCAGCCACGCCCTCCTCCACTGCAGACTCCTAGGCGCTTGGGGGCGACGGTAAGATGAGACTTGAAGCCACGGGGCCTGCGGCTGATTTTTTCTGCAGCTCGGTCGCCAGCCCAGGCACAGAGTTGGCGTGTGCTAGAACCCTCACGTCCCCGAGCCCCAGGCTGCGTCACTCCTGACCACTCTGACCACTACCCCCACACAGTCCTTGGCCCCCAGAACAGAACCTTCATCAAAGCTGTGGAAAGAGCACTGGACCGAGAGTCCAGAACTGGACTCTGGCTCTGAGGCTGCCGTTCACTAGCACCGAGAGGCCACCACGTGCCCTAAAGCAAGGAGCCGCACGGCCTGGAGGCCTG
Organism: Nanger dama; assembly: GCA_917880005.1. Classification (NCBI taxonomy): domain Eukaryota; kingdom Metazoa; phylum Chordata; class Mammalia; order Artiodactyla; family Bovidae; genus Nanger; species Nanger dama. The sequence goes on along the minus strand of CAKJTW010000053.1, from coordinate 12,491,078 downwards.
AGCTCTCCACCCAGTATGCAGGCCTCAGGATCGCCCCCACCCGACTCCTGCCCACCGCAGGGGCAGGCAGGCAGGCACCGCCGCAGTGGAGGCCGCTGATAGCAAAGCGCTCTGCAGAGAAGCGCTGGTGCCTGTGGCACATCCCATGTGCCAGCTGGGGTGCAGTCTTGTGACCAGGGACGTAGAAGGCGGGTGGGGTTTTACCATTTCACAGGCACAGATCAAATCACACAGGCTGGTTCCGCCCCCTGCAGGGCCTGGGGTGTCCCTCCTTCCCACCCACCTCCCTGTTAAGTGGGCTCCAGAGAACATCCATTCGCTGCCACTCATCACCCACGGGGGCTGGCTGATTGTTCCATGGGCCACATTTTGCCAAAGGAAAGAAACTCGAGGTTGGATAAACGGTTCCCTGGTGGCTCCTGAGGGATGGCCCGGGCCGTGAGTCTTGGTTAACAGCAAACCGTCCCTGTGTCAAATCACCTGGGGTGTTCTGCCTGCCATGCCGAGGCAGCCCCCCAGGGCCCCTCCTGCTGCCTTCCCAGGGACTCCATCAGGGACCGTGAGCCTGGGAGACAGAGGCGGCGGCAGCATCGCAGAAAGATGGAGGGATGCGGCCTCTTGACAACTGACCGGCTGAGCTGGGAGCCACCTGGCCTGTCCGTGGGGGCAGGCCCAGAGCCCCAGCATTTCTAGCACCTTGGCCGTGGATGAGACCCTAGAGAGCTCTCCGCCATCCTCTCTCCCTCTTGAGGAGGATGTACAGGTAAGCCCTGGAACTTGGCCAAGGTCACACACAGCTAAATAGAGGCTGAGCTGAGATCTGAGCCCAGAACCAGCTGCCTTTGAGCCGCCTGGGTCCCTGCGCTGCCACATTCTGGGGAGAGATGTTCTCTCTGACATTGCCCAGGGCACTGCTGGTGACGGTGACCCAGAGTCTCACGGCAGCCAGCCTCCTGAGGTCAGGAACACCACGTCACAGGGGCTGAAGGGACTGAGGAGGCAGTAGTGGGGGGCCACAGTGGCAGCACCCTGCAGGCACTCAGGGCTCAGGGGAGGTTTAAAGGGACTCTCCCAAAACAAGGAGGGTCAGACGAGCCCCCCAGGAGTGTGCTGGAACTGGCTCCCTAGAGAGAAGCCAAACTGGGCAGGAACCATGAGTATGCAAGGACCACGTGGCTACCTGAGGGCTTGGGCCCCCATGGAGGGGACCAGCGCGCCAACACATGCTCAGTGGCCTTTATGGGACCACTGGGCCTGGGAGCTGCTGCACAGGGCTTGTAGCTGGCACCTGTCATGAATGCGCCTTTGGTCTTTGCAGTTCCAGGCACATCACTCCTAAAACCCTTGGAATCTCTGAAATGGTGATGGTGTCTTTTGTCTGTTAAGGAGACGACCAGTGGCTGGGGGACCTAGACGGTGTCAGGACAGGGGCTGATCACCCGAAAGACCCAGGCATGGCTAGAAACTAGGAACTTTCAGTTTCATTCCCTCCAGGGAGGGGCGAGAAGAGGCTGGAGGTGGAGTGAATCACCAAGGGCCAATGATTTAATCAATTACACCCATGTAATGAAATTGATGCTTTTGAACTGTGGTGTTGGAGAAGACTCTTGAGAGTCCCTTGGACTGCAAGGAGATCCAACCAGTCCATTCTGAAGGAGATCAGCCCTGGGATTTCTTTGGAATGAATGATGCTAAAGCTGAAACTCCAGTACTTTGGCCACCTCACTCGAAGAGTTGACTCATTGGAAAAGACTCTGATGCTGGGAGGGATTGGGGGCAGGAGACGGGGACGACAGAGGCTGAGATGGCTGGATGGCATCACTGACTCGATGGATGTGAGTTTGAGTGAACTCCGGGAGTTGGTGATGGACAGGGAGGCCTGGTGTGCTGCAATTCATGGGGTCACAAAGAGTCGGACACAACTGAGCTACTACTGAACTGAACTGAATGAAACCTCCAGAAAACCCCCTGACGAGGAGGCTCAGAGAGCTTCCAGGGTGCTGGGAGGCCCACACACAGTGAGGATGGAAGCCCCTTCTTCTGCTGCCTGCCCCAAGCATCTCTTTAACATGCACGTTCCTGAGCTGTGTGCTTTATAGCAGATGCTGATAAGTACCCTCTTAACTTCTGTGAGCCTTTCCAGCAAGTTATCAACCTGAGGAGGGGTCTGTGACCCGTGACTGAAGAGGTACGGTCTTGTGGGACTGAGCCCCTGACCTACACGAACTCCAGGTAATGTCGGGAGTAGATTAAATTGTAGGACACTCAGCTGGTGTCCAGAGAATCAGAGGATTGCCTGGTGTGAGTAACAGCCCACACCTTTGGTGTCAAGAACTGTCATGAGTAAAATAGCTCAAGGTGCCCCAGAGAAGACCTGGGAGCCTGAGAGGACAGAGGTCACGACATATGGGGCCAGGGAGGCAGCGGATGTGGTCCCAGAGGCTGGGCTCAGCGCCTGGACAGACTGGGTCCAAATCCCAGCTCTGGCTTTAGCTGTGTGCCCCAGGGGATGAGGATGAACCTCTCTGGCAGGCCTCGGTCTCCTCATCTGTAAGATAGGAGAACTGTATCTTACAGTTCTCGCTCCTCCCAGGCTGCTCCAAGGTTGTGCAGCGACATAGCATCTCTAAGCATGCGGCCTGGGAAAACAGGTCAGTTCTTCATCAAGGAATGACCCAACCAGCCTACGCAAAGTCTAGAGCAGGGGAGTGGTCATGGCAGGGAGACCTCATTCTGGAATACACCAGTTGTCGGAGGCCAGGTGAACTACACTCCTCCTCTTACAAAGCTCCTCACTGTGCGCCAAGTCCTGTACTCTCAGCATTGGCACCGACTCATTTAACTCTCATGACAAGCCTACCAAGTGGTTGCCATCACTGCCCCATTTTACTGGGGAGGAAACTGAGGTTCAGAGAAGCTGTGCCAGGAGGCTGGCTCTTTCCCACTGCACTATCTTTCCTGCTGCTGCTGCTGCTGCTGCTGCTGAGTCGCTTCAGTCGGGTCCGACTCTGTGCGACCCCACAGACGGCAGCCCACCAGGCTCCTCCGTCCCTGGGACTCTCCAGGCAAGAACACTGGAGTGGGGTGCCATTTCCTTCTCCAGTGCATGAAAGTGAAAAGGGAAAGTAAAGTCGCTCAGTCGTGTCTGACTCTTAGCGACCCCATGGACTGCAGCCCACCAAGCTCCTCTGTCCATGGGGTTTTCCAGGCAAGAGCACTAGAGTGGGGTGCCATCGCCTTCTCCTTACTGGGTTATTAGATGAGCCAAATCACATCAAAAGTCACAAGAGGCACAGGCGCTTCTGAAAGCAGCAAATGCTAGACCAGTGGCAGTTGTCATTACTGCCATCACAGTTCAAAAATCCCGAGCCCAGTTATAAGGCCTGAAATCTCCCCACAGGGACAGACACGGTTTTTAAAAACAGAATCAGGACTTTCAAAATCAAGTTAAGGAAGTCAGGCGTGCTGGGAGGAGAGCATCATTTTAATGGGGGAGAAAAAACCTGATTAATGGAAATGATTCTTAATATATTTCAAAATGATCTGTTATGACACAAAGTCAAGACATTTATATACGACTTTGAAATTCTTAATAGCTGATTTCAGAGCAACCTATTATGAAATCTTCCAAAGCAGAATATATTGTAAGTAAATCACCGGGCAGGCCTCCCAGGCAGACTGACGGCAGCTCCTCTTAAAATAATTTATAAGGTGGGGTGGGGGAGGCTGGCAGGAGTTATTGCCATAATCATGTATGAATAAAATATTTATAAGTGACTTTCTCTTTTATTGTTACAGGTATGAGTCCCGAGCCCACATCAGAGGGGGTGCCCCGTGAGCCCCAGGGAGATAGAGTCAGGCATCAGACTTCTCTGGTGGCAGCTTAACAGACCAGGGGCTCCCTCAGCCTCTGTCCTGTGGCATCAGAGGCAGAGCGGGCTCCAGTGTGACAGAGGGACCCCTGTCTTGCCCTCTCCCTAGGCTTTGCTGAGTGCCAGGAGGGAGGGAACCAGCCTGTCTGAGCTGAGTGCAGCCGAGAGGCCCATGGCTGTGACACCCTGAGAATCAGCTAACTCAGGCTCAACAGCACAATCTGCTGAAGGACTGCCCTGAGCCGGAGTCATGAACGCCCTGTCTGCCACCCCCGGCGCCTCACTCCCTATCTACCACCCCATCCACGTCCCCGGTCACTGCAGGCATCTGTCTGCACCCCTCTGCTCTCCTGGCTACCAGAATGTGCTCAGCTCAGGCATGGGGCAGGCTGGAGGGGCAGGGGTAACACGCCCTGGGAGCGACCTTCAAGCAGGCAGAAGCAGGTGGTGGTGGTGGATCAACATCCTGGCTCCCTCACCCCTCGGGCAATACACAGTGAGGAGACATGCTCTTCAGAGGTTTCCAGAGGCCCCTCACTTCCCAGAGTTAGTCCACTTGGAATTTTATTTTTATTTATTTATAAAAATGTTTAAAATGTTTATTTGGTTGCCCTGGCTCCTAGTTATGGCACGAGGGATCCTCGGTCTTCATTGCTGCATGCAGGGTCTTCAGTTGCAGCATTTGGGGTCTTTAGTAGACGTATGATGGGTCTTTTAGTTGAGACATGCAGGATTTAGTTCCCTGAGCAGACACTGAACCCAGACACCCCGCCTTAGGAGCTTGGAGTCTTAGCCACTGGACCACTAGGGAAGTCCCTATTTCACACCTTAACTCTGCAGCATCACCCACCTTTCCTTCCCCTCACTCCCCTCTTGGTTCTTCCTGATATCCCCTCCCCCAAAAGCTACATGCACCCAAATCTTCATCTCAGGGTCTGCCTCAGGGGAGCCCAGCTTAATACAACCTTCTCTTTCTTATTCCATTCAATCCTCACACCAACCAGAGTCTTAGCCCATTGAAAGAGAAGCCTCTGAAGCTTGGAGAAGTTTGCTTTTAACTCACATCTGCCTCACTCAAGAGCCCATACCCTGGGGTTTACCGCACCTGGACCTTCAGAGTTCTTACGTTCTGTAAAACAGGTCTGTTTCCTTCTACACCCCCCTTCAACCTACAGATGCCTGTGCCCCAACTCTAAATCCTCAACAGCTCTTCTGGTCTGAACTGTGCAGTGGCATTCCTAACCCCAGTCTGTTTACAAAGCTGTCTGATTTACAAACAATCAGGGTGTAGAGCATGCCCCATGGCTGATTTTTGGAAAACGCAAGTGGCATTTGTTTTTTCCATGTTTGTATAGTCAGGCATGCCTGCCCTTGGCCTGGACCAACCGTGGAATTGCCACCTTACCTATTTCTGACTCAGCATAACCCTTAGAAATGTCCAAAATCAAATCAGCGCACCAGTATATGAGGCTCAAGAACATGATAATCAAAAGGACAGGCCACAGGGCCCAGGAGGATGGCAGGGGAGGAACCATGTGCCACCATGTTCCAAAGGAGTCCGCTGCCCCGCAGAGGAAGGGCCTGGCACCTGCCAGTGTCAGCACCCAGCTCCAGAGGACAGGCGCCACGCACGCCTGTGTCCCCGCCACCAGCCCATTCCAACTGGATGTTCTCGGCCCAAAGGAAGCCACTCTCTAGAGGAAAGAGCTAGACAAGGACGCAGTCATAACACAGGGCACCATAAGCCCCATGAAGGCAGGAGCTGCGCTGCTCTGGATACTGACCATCTCCTTGGGACCTTTCATAGGGATGAGTGTGGTGGGAGAGGAGCCTGGTGAGAGAGGCAAGGAGCCTTGAATGCCAAACCAAAGCATTTTACTCGATGGAGCAGCCAAGGGAGAGCCTTGGGAGGATTCTAAGGAGGGAACAGCACCACAAGTCTGTGTTCTAGAAAGGAGCCCAGTGGTCACAAGGGAGGAGCAAAGGCATCGGCAGTGACGCTACTCTGATAACCCAGGAGGAAACAAAAGACTCTCAAACTCTTAGTCTAAGGTGATAATAAAGAATAGAGAAGTCAGGACAGGAATGCTATCATGGGAGTATCTACAGGGAAAGAGGAACGACTGGAGGGGCAGGGACAGTCAGAGCCCCTTGGGGAGACCAACGTGAAGGAGGACAGTCAGCACACAGACAGTTCAGGACGGAAGCAAGGCTGGGAAGAGAAGGACAGCTGGGTCGGCTCAGCAAACACAGCGGGAGCCTCTCCAAGATGTCTAGACAGAAACATGCCACCTTCTGCATGGACCCAGCCTTCTCTCACCTGTTCCAGGGAGTCTCTTTGCAGCACAGTGGCTACTAGCTACATGGGCTATGTAAATGTGCGTTAATGACGATTTAATGCGATGGAGACATTCTTCAGTTGCACCAGCTACAGGCCAACTGCTGGATAGCTGCAAGCAGCGAGCGGCCACCCTACTGGTAGAGGGGTTCCCAGGCATCGCAGAAGCCCCTCTGGACACTGCTGGGCTATGAGGCTTGCTTGAAAACCAGCTCTGCTTCCTTCCCAGCATGCCTGCTTCTGTAGCCGAGCAGAGAGCAGCCCCCGAGACACAGAAGACGGCACACTGACACGGTCCCGCCTCACAGACAGAAGGGCCTTGTCAGGCGCCCGCCAGTGGAGATAGCCGGCAGTCCACGTGAGCTCGGCTGGGCAGCACCTACCTTTGCAGGCCCCCCGCTGCGCCCAGGTGGTGGATGGCTGCCAGCACCCGCCAAATGGCCCTCTGCTCTCCGTCTGAAATGCCCAGCGTCTCCATGGCACCCTGGAGCTGGGCGAAGGGCGGCCGCTGCCCTCTGCTTGTCTTCAGGCTGAGAACAAGGGGAGAGAGGGAGATAAATAGACCGTCACGGTGGAGGAAACGCAAGCTCACAGTGGGAAGCGGGGCTCGGTCTCAGGGGGAATGTGTGGACATTTTATGACCACAGTAAATTACCCACGATTAGCTGGGGAGTACCGACACATGGAACTCAGATTGCTGGGAAAGTTATAAAAATCATTTCTGTCTGACTTCGGATAGCATGTGATTTTCATACGTTCATGTGCTCATTCAATAAGATTTATTGAGGCTCTGCACTGTTGCTGGACTCTGGGGAGGCAGAGATGAGCGAAATCCAGAACTTGACTCTGAGGACCTTTCAAGGTAGAAGTGGAAAGAGATGTAAAAACAACTAACTGTGAGACAGGCTAAGCAGGGGACTATGGGATCTCAGAGGAGGGCCAGGCTGATTAATCCTGCCCAAGAGAGTCAAAGAGACTGTCACAGAAGATGAGACAAAATTGTGAATGAAATCTGAATGGCAAATAGGCAGAGCTGACCAATTTGATAGAACAGAGGCCTGGTGGGCGGGGGGACAAGGAGAACAGAGGAGGACTCTGGAGAGAACAGGCAATCACCTGAACGTGGCCAGGGAAGCAGGGATTTCTGGAGTGGGGCAGATAGAGGAGGGGTAGAGACACGCATGAGAAGCACAGGCTTAAAACTCCAGCCACGACAGACAAAAATACACGCATGTTTCCATTCCTGGACCCGAAGCAGACATCATCAATCAATAAAGATCCCACAGGGAGTCCAGACTCTCTTCAGGACACTCCCTCTTGCAGCCGCCACTAACTGACCTGCCTCAGCATCTGAGACAGATCCTGTCTGCCGTCCCCAGGGCAAGCGGCAGGCAACAGAGATTTTTCAGCAGGAGAGAAGAGAAAATGGTATGATCAGATGTTTATGAGTTACAGAGGATCGCTTTTTCTTTCCCAGATTTACGATCCCAATTATGTCTGACTGAATATTAAAATCAGTCTGAAACTCCTACACACACACACACACACACACACACACACACCAGCATTTGGCCAAGGAGACTCAACCCCTGAAGCCTGCTGGGTGGAGAGGAAGTGAGCTAACGGTCAGAATTCTTTGTAGATAATCCTCCAGCAGATAACGAGGAACTAACATGCACCTGGCTTGCTCACAGAGCTTGGATGACGAACCCTAAACTATCAAAGCTGGCAAGTCCTTGGACCTTAGGGATTCGGGTAGGGGACAACGTTTGTCCCAAGTCTCAGCAAATTAGTACCAGATTCAGGGTAAGAATCGGGTTTTGCTGACTCCCCGCCCAGGCCTCCTGTCCCCTCCACTCAAGCCACTTCTTCTAACTGGGAAAGAAACCTGCAAGGATCATCGACCAATTGGGACGACATCAAAGCACACAATGACATTGAGGGATGTGCTATAGGAATGTTTCAATTAACAGCAAAAGCATGTTCCACTGATCCATCATATTTCTGGGCCACCACAGGACCACAAAATCCCTAGCAACCAGGAACTCAACCTAGCAACCACAGCTGCTCCGCTGGAGCAAACGGAGGAAGGGAAGGCATCTTACCAACGTGCTCTTGGTTATTTATGAGATTTCAAAGTAGCAGAGAAAGGACACCGAAAGGACAGTGGCGACACACCTCTCGCAGCTCCCACTGTCAGCCACGAGCATCTGACTTCCAGTTAGAGGCAGACTCCATCACCCGCCGCTTAGCTCACCCGGACAGGAGAATTAGCAGACTTCCACTGCAGCGGGCACGCATCTTCTCCTCTGCTCCCCGCCTCCCCAGGGGCAGAGGGCTGAATGTGTGTGCTTCTGATCTGAGACAGTTAGGATCAGGAGGAGGCTGACTGCTCCCTCAGCTTCCAGGGAGCCAGACACCTCTGCACAGCGCCCTGACAAACAGCCAGTAGTTCCTCAAAATCGAGGAAACGGAAATCAGGCAGGGCGGTGTGACAGACCAACTCAAAGCCGGAAAGTCTACCAAGAGGAGGCTGGATACAGAGCAGGTGGTCCAGGCAGGCCAGAGTGGTGGAGCACCACACAGCCATGAGAAAGATCACATCACTGATCATGCGAGCAAGTGTGTGAACCCCACATGAGTCACAGGAGCCACACACAAAACACCACGCCACCTGTGATTCTGTTCACGTGAAAGCCAAAAGCGAGCAGCACAGCCCTCTGGGAAGAGAAGTCAGGAGGATGACGTGGGTGGGAAGGATGGTTCTGATCCAGTGGGGGCTCCAGGAGCCTTTGCTGGAATGAGGAATGTTCTAGATGGTGATCCAGGGTGGGGTTGCAGCTGTGTGTAAGGATATAACCATTGCTGAGCGGTACACTGAAAATTAGTGCTTTTGTACACTTGACCGTATAGCTCAAATGGAGAGAGAAAAATCAGTAAAAAAATTAAAGCCAACTCAGAAGGTGCCCAGGGTTTGTCCAATGCAATCAGACTCAAGGTCAACCCAAGAAGGCGGGTCACTTAGAAGGATAAAAGCCAAGATGTTCTCTGCACATTCAACCAGGCTATGCTGAGAGCACCGGGAGGTTCTGACCATGCAGAGGCCAGACCCGGACCTGGGAGCGGACAGAACTGCACACGCCCCCAGCTCTGAACCCCCAGAAGTGTGGCAGCACAGTCTCTTGCCCTGGCATTGCAGACTCAGTTTCCACCATGTGGATGGAAACAGCCACCAACCCTGCTCCTAGGTCACTGTGAGGACTAAGTGAGGGCCTGGTGAAGCACCAACATGGTGCCCGGCACACAGTGGTGCTCCATAAATCCCAGGCTCAAGCCCACGCCTTTGCCCAGGCTGTCCGGCCTTCCAGGGACGCCTCCCCACTGCTGTCCAGCAGCCCCAGCACGCAGATCGCCGCAGCCTGTCCTGGGGGGCTCCTGGTCCAAGGAGCAGAGACATGCAGATGTCGGCACAGAGTGGGCAATGGGCCTGGGGAGAGGTGCAGGGCCGACGTTGGGCAGAAGTGGTGAACACAGCAAACAGAATCAGCTGGGAGAAGTGGGTGCTGGGTGGGGAAGCAGGGTGTCCTAGCAGAAGGGCACGGTGGAGGACAAGGCGTGCTGGGCGCCAAGTACCCGGAAGATGGATGTGCAGGCCTCTCTCACGGGGCCTGGGGCAGCGGAGACCCGAGGTCTGCAGCTGGGTGCTGCTCTCTGGGGGAGGCCCTGAGAGCCTGCAACTCGGTCCCCTGGGGACAAGCACCGGGTGGAGCCTGGGTCCCACTCTGCTTCACGGGGGTATACGCCGCACACCCTCCTCCAGGGCTAGGGTGGGCTCCCCCATGTCTCCACAGCCCACCAACCCAGGAGGGTCCCCACCCCTCCACTCCTGGATCCGGAGCAGCCCTGGAGGAAAACACTGAACACAGCCTCGCTTCATCTGCAAAAGAAACATCGGTGCCTGAACAGGGGGTGAACCTGACGGAGACCGCAGGGAGGGCAGGACGGGTCCGTCCAGCCGGGGCTCTCAGTATCTCAACACTGCCGGGCCTGCGTCCTCTCCAGGTGCCGAAAGCGCATGTGCAGAGGGAGGAGGGAAGGGCCGCCCTAGGAGCCTTTACCCTGCCAGGCAGCCTCAGTCTCTCCAACCGTCAGAAGAGGAGACTGAGGCTCCGAGAGGGCGCTCACACAGGCAGAGTCACCACACCTCAGAGTCTCTACTGAGTCCCAACCCTAGGAGCAGACCCAGGAGCTGGGTGCTGCCCTACCCACTCCACAGGGGAGAAAGTGAAGCAGCAGGTCACACGCAGACACACACGGCCTTCAGTGAGGGCACAGGTCTGAGGCGACGTCATGGGACACATGAGTGCCAGTCACGGCCTTCAGCGAGGGTGCAGGTCTGGGGCAATGTCATGGGACACACGAGTGCCAGTCACGGCCTTCAGTGAGGGCGCAGGTCTGAGGCGACGTCATGGGACACACGAGTGCCAGTCACGGCCTTCAGCAAGGGTGCAGGTCTGAGGCGACGTCATGGCAAGTCACACCCCACAACACACACGGCCTTCAGCAAGGGCACAGGTCTGAAGCGACGTCATGGGACACACAAGTGCCAGTTTGGAGTCAGGCCAAGCTGGACTCAACGGGCATGAACTTGAGCAAACTCCAGGAGATAGTGAAGGAGGGAAGCCTGGCACGCTGCAGTCCATGGGGTTGCACAGTCAGACATGACTCAGTGACTGAACAACAACGATGACGACCTGGCTTCCAGCCCTGCCTTTGCCACTTAAAAGCTGTGTGCCCGTGGGCAAGTAGCCTCACCTCTCTGAGCCTGGTTACTCCTCCTGAAAAACGGATGTGATCATAATCCCTTGTGTCAAAGGGGCCTTACGAGGATTAAGAGAAAGCTCCGGGCAGAGCCCTGGCAGGAGCACCACAGTCCCCAACCTTCTTTCTGGAGCACATTCCTCCACAGTTGATGCCTGGGTCATAAAGAATAAATGGGCCTTAGGCCGAAGCCCGGCTGCTGACAGCCAGGAGCAAACTGCTGGGAGGAAAGATTATCACTATTATTATGACGATGATGACGCTGCTGCCGGTGCTTATTTTTCTAAAAATCAGCCTAGGTTGTGGAAAAATAAATTAGAGAAGAAGAAAATAATATGAAAGCTTTGTGATTTCAAACGTGTCCTGGTGCCCCAGCAGATCTCAAACAAGTTCCATTTCAGAGCTGAGATGTGGTGGGCGGTGGTGGGGGGCGGGGAGGGGTGGGTGCCGCTGCATGGGGCTGGGAAGGGAAGCTGGCAGTCTGTGAGCAGAGGCAGCCCCAGGGGGCTGCTGCCCCCCGGCCCTGCTCCAGCTGACAGCCCCCCATCTCACACGCTCACCCTGCACTCTACTGCCTGCCTGCCTCTCCCCCACAGTCACCTCTGCATCAGGGGCTCAGGAAGGCTGGCCTCCCTGCACCTGACTCACTTCTCTCTCTCAGTACAAGATCAGCTCATGCTCACCTCCTCCAGGCAGCCTTCTCTGATATGACTTCATTCCTCCAGAACTGCCCGTGCAACATTCAGGACACAAGTTAAAAAAACACAAACCAATGTTTCTCTGGAACTCTAATTTAACTGGGCATCCTGTAGTGCTTCCAGCTTTTGTGAGTCATAATCGACAAACGAGCACGCTCTGTTTCCAGGTGTGCGATGTGAGGGTGTGGTGCGTGCACAGGTTGTGGAGTCGCTGCCACACTGCAGTTAATGCATGCCTCCACCACCTCACAGTCACCATTTCTTGGCGTGTGGTGAGATCGCTGAAGACCTACCCTCCCAGGACATTGCCAGTGTACAGTAAGTACAGTGCTGATAACTACAATCACCGCCGTCCCACATCAGTTACAAGATGAATACGTGCAGGCATTCTGCATTTCTATTTGCTGACTCTGGTGACTTTAGGGGCTTCAGGGTGACATAGCAGCTCTCAGTCCTGGGGGCATTTCCTGAGCACCGAATTCCTTTACTGAGATGATACCTGGACGGCCCAATCCCAGAAAATGAGCCTAGGCTTGTATCAAAGACCAACGAGCTTCCAGATTCTATTTTTGCTCTTAGCGAAAAAGAAAACACTCTTTCTGTACCTGCCAGGTAGCAGGATGAGAACAAAGAACTACCCTACAAGTTCCCACAGATCAATTGGTCTAAAAAACAACCCCCAGAAACAGAAAAAAAGAAAACCACTTCAAATGCCTCCTTGATATGGGCCCACACTGTGCCCATTCCTGTGTGCGCACTGTGAGCAAACAGGTCAGGCCGCGAGGATCACGGGGGCCTGGTTTGAGCCCTTTCCATCCTCAAAACCAAGAAAACAAACCACCACACTCTTGCTGGCTCAAAGGCATGCGACTGGCCCAAACTCATTAGAGGAAGCCCAGCACTGGGGCAGCCACGCACCCTCTGCCACCCAGGGTAGGGTCTGAGCTCCCCGCACACCCAACCCGGGGGAAAAGGGGCCTGAATGAAGAACACACTGCAGGGCCCCTGGAGGCAGGGGCGGTGACAGCAAGGTGAGGCTGGGGCAGCCGCATCGCCCCATCTCACTCCACCCACCGGCGAACAGACTTGCTGACAGTGGTTCTCAAAGTGGGGTCCCTGGACCCCCAGCCTCAGCATCACCTGGGGACTTATGAGAAATACAGACTCTTAGGTCCCAGCCCAGGCCTACTTAATCAATAACTCTGCAGATAGTACCCAGCAGAGAGAGAGGGATAGAGAGAGAGCATGCCTTACTGAAGTGTAACTGACAAAAACAAACCGCTCTTTAAGTACAACGTGATAAGCTGTGACACATGCACAAACGAAAGCGTCAGTGCTAAAGAAAATGGCCACGTCCCTCAGCCCCAGAAGTTCCCTTTCATATGACCCTTTCTCCCCTCTCCTGCCCTCACCCAGTCCCCAGGCAACCATTGACCTGCTTGCTGTCACGACAGGTCCATCTGCACTTCCCAGAGTTTCACATACATGAGATCATACAGTTGCACTCTTTCACTCAGCACAGTTATTTTCATCAGTACTTCATTACTGAGGAGCATACTATCTTTATGGATATTCCACAGTGAATTCACCCATTCACCTGTTAATAGACATTTTGGATAGCTTCTGGGTTTTGGCTATCACAAATAAAACTGCTAATGCGCTCATGTAAAAAGTGAGTGTACATGTCCATTCTCCTGCATAAACACCCAGGAGTAGACTGGCATACCATGTGGGGAGGTGTATGCTAAACTTTGTAGAAGATGGTTTTCCAAGATGGTAAGAGGCTATCTTCCACTCCCACCTGCAAGGTTATGAGAGCTGCAGTTATCCCAGACTCTCACCAGCACAGGTTATGCTCCATCTTTTCAAGGGTAGGCACTCTGTGTATCATGTAGTGGTTATTTCATCGTGATTTTAAATTCCTTTAATGACTAATGTATATTGTACATGCTTATCTGCCATCTATGTAACCTTCTTTGGTAAAACTATGTTGAAAGTCTTCTGCCCATCTTTCTTGTTAGGTTGTTTTATTTATGAGTTCTGAGAGTCATTTATATATTCTGGATTCAGAGACTTCATCATACATGTGATCTGCAAGTGTTTCCTCCTAGTCTGTGGCTTGTATTTTTGTATTAACAGTGACACTCAAAGAGCAAAGGTTCTTAATTTCAATGAAGTGCAGTTCATCGACTTGTTCTCTCGGGGGCTGTTCTCTGAATGTCACACCTATGAAGTCTCCACTCAATGCAGTCACAGAAGTTTTCCTCCTGTTTTCTAAATTTTACAGCTTTCAGTTTTACATTTGGGCCCAGGATCCACTTTGGTTAATTTTTCTACACGGTGTGAGTTCTTGTAGGTTGCAATCCTGTTTTTTGCATGAGGATGCCCAATTATTCCAGCACCCTTTGTTTCCCCAACATGTATATTTGGAAAAAAAGCTTTGGAATAGAAATGATCACTTCCCTCCACCTGGTGAACCACTCATCCTTCAAAACACAGGTCAGATGTCCCCTTGGCTAAGAAGCCTTTCCTGACTGACGCCAAGTAGCTTTCAGCTACCCTCTGTTACAGGGAATCTTGTATCTCACATGACCATGACTGCATTAATTCCCAAGCTGCTCTCTCCTGGCCAAGTGAAAGCTCACAGATGAGGACCGTAATCCCAGCATTGGCACAGGTGGGACACAGGGAGCGATGGCAGGAGTGTGGCGGTGGGAGGGGACTCAAAATAATTTTTAAAATATAAAAAGGTAAATAAAATAAGTAAATAATCTTCTTTCTTAAACAAATGAATACCACCTCTCCAGGCCCTGGTCATAGGCCCCATCTTCCAGGAAGCCATCTCTGACTGCCCCTTCCCACACGAAACAGTATTAACAGTATTTCCTAAGAGAACCGCCTCTAACTGACGTAACCCAGGCCCAGGGCTAGGTGCTTTATGCACATCCTTTCCTTTAATCCTCACAACAGGTCCTTGAGGGGATACCACTTCCATCATCATTTACCAAAGAGGAGACAGATGTCCAGAGGGCTAGGGCCCATGCCTGAGGCCATACATCCAGTAAGCGTCAGAGCTGGGGTTTGAATCTAGACAGTCTGTCCCAGAGCCCACGCTCTTAGCTCTACATGGATCATCTCTTGGTTCCCATTATTTGTACAAGACTCATTTCCCCGACAAGCCCAGACCCCACAAAGGCAGTCCTGCCTCCCCCATGTGACCAGCCCTGGCCAACTCTGCACCCCAGTGGCAGAGGGACTCCTTGCTCAGGGGAACACAAGAGCACTCACCCAGGGGGCCTCCGCCTCACCTTGGGCCACAGGCCCATCACCCCCAGGGGCCACCGGCTTACCTTGGGCCACAGGCCCATGCCGCGGAGCTGCTATCTGCCATCTGGTGCAGGTACAGGTCTGTCCTGGAAACAGAAGGGACCGGCAATGAGGAAGGACCCACTCACACTGGTGGTCTGGGAGAGTAGGCGGTCATCACGGCGTGGGGCTCCATACAGTGCCCCAGGTGGCCCCAGAGCTGGCCTAGGGCCCTGGCCCCACTGCCCAGCTATTCCTCACTTGCTGCCCTCACTGGGCCCTTCCTAAGGAAAGGCCTTCCAGAAGCTTCCTTACTCCTTAGTTTCCCTGCTCTGAGAACTGAGAGCTTCCTCTCTCATCTCTCTGAAGGGTACAAGTGTCCCTCTGGCCTTATCAGGAGGCTCAGGACAGGTGGAGCCGCTCCCTCAAGTCAGGGAGGAAGGCAGGAGACAAATAATGGGGACACAGAGGCAAAACTGGCCTGAGGTGAGCAAGGCCTCAAGCCTCACGGAGCTTCGCCTCCTCTCTGCAGGTGAGGAGACCGAGGCTCAGACAGGGAGCCACGTGCCCAAGGAGGCCCAGGAGTCAGGGAGGGGCAGAGAGGACTCCCAGGGCCACTTCCCTCAGGAGGCCCTCTGAGATGAGGCTCCCAGCTTCTCACCTGGGGCCTCCTTGCCCTGAGGTGCCTCTGGTGCAGCCAGCGCTCTCACAGAGTTGAGGAACTTCTGCAAGGTTTGGGGTCTGCTGTTCCTCACCCACCTCCCATGCTGCTGTCAGAGCCTGGACCGAAATACCAGCACCAGAGTGGACATCCTCTACACCCCAGCATGGATAAAGAGCTGTACGTGGATTATCTCACTTAATCCTACAAGGTACTGCTTCCACTTTACAGAGGAAGAAACCACAGTTCAGAGCAGATGGCACCTGGCCAGGTTCCTCAGGCCAGGAGCAGTCCCAGGCAGCTGGAATCAGAGGCCAGGTTCCTCGCCACTGGGCTCCGCTCAGCTCTGGGCAGAGCTGGGGCCGGGCCCCAGGAGAGCCAACACCCTCTGTCTCACTGGCCTCGGCTGACCCCCACCCAGCCCAGGTGCTCACCTGAGATCCAGGTCCAACCCAGCTAGCATCTGGGAGAAAACCTCAAAATTGCCTTCCCCTTCTGGCTGCCGGGCCACGCGGCTCTTCTCCAAAAGCATCGTCTGCCAAGGAGAGGACAGACACCTGGTCACCACGGGGCCACTAGGCTGCCCCACCCAGAACCACTCAGCTGTTTGAGGCAACATTTCAGGCCCCAACTTGGCTGGACACCTCCGAATCAGAACATCCGGGCCTTGGTCTTATTGATTCAGATTCCACGTAGGGAATTAAAAATGCTCTTTGATTAAGGAACTCATTCTGATTAAGGAATCCAAAGGTAATCACAATTAACATACATAGGAGCCACCCTCCAACACACTCTTACGTAACGGAAGCCTGTAATAACTCAGCCAAAATGGTGATGAACGCGAGAATTTCAGGGCCAGCAGGGGATTATTTGGCACCAGCGAGTCTGGATATTATCCCTAGTTCCACATACAAACAACCCTTCTAATAACCTAATCCTATTTTCTGTTCAAATAGAATGTTTGCGGGGAGGAAGGGGGAGGGGGCAGGCGATTTTGGAGATGGGAACAAACAGGCCATGTGCTCGTCATACACGAGCTGCTGCGGAGGGCTGGAGAGAGTCTGTTTAATTTCACTTTTAAGACCCAACTAATGAGTGGCTGAATTATGTATTTACTCATGAATATTTCATCCCCGTGATACTCCAAGGTGCAGACAGGCCAGTTTGCTGCGGGACGGGATATGGGGGCACTGAACGAGGTGGGGAGGAGCTGGCCACGGCCTGGGGGAGCGATGACCATTTAGACACATTCCAGGGTCCCAGCTGGAGGCATGGGCCCTGCTGAGTGGGGCTGGAGACCCTGCAGCTCTGGAGACTCCCTCCCTCTCCCACCCAGAGGTCTCACCTGGAGCTGGGCAGCCGTGACTCGGCCTGTGGCGTTAAAGTCCAGTGACATCACCATGGTGAACCGGGTGGCGCTGCGGCTGTGGCCGGTGGACACGGAGCCGAAGGCCCGGAGGACAGTGAAGGCCGCTCGAATCTTCTCCACTGCGGGGACACCGGTGGGGCATCACCCGTGGCCCAGACGCTGCCGCCCCCGCCTCTCACAGGACCTCATTCTGGCCCCAGGCCCAGTGGGACCACTGCCACCTCCCCAGATCAGCCCTAAGCCACGGCCGTTTCACTGCTGGGCTGGCCCTGCGCTGGGAGCAGAAGTGCAGGGAAGCGAGGCTGGGTCGAGACAGGGAGATGCGCAGACCCCGGACTGGCGCCGTCTGAGCGACAAGGGCTTTCCCAGGGCCTCCTGGACCTGGTGGAGTTTAGGAGGAGGGCAGGGCTCTCAGGGGACTCTCCGTCACAGCAGATTTGAAAAGCCCTGCAGTCTTCCCACAGCTATTTCCCAAGTTCCTCTCTGTGCCAGGTGCTGTGCCAGGTGCCTGGATATAGCCTAGCCTGACTCCCACCCTGCAAGCCACACACACTTTCAGCAGACCTGCATTCTGCAAGGGCCAAGACTGGTGCCTCTCCCAGCTGGATGCCCAGCTCCTGACCTGCGCCAGATGCGGAGCAGGTGCTCAATAAAGCACTGGCACAACCCCGGGGAGAAGCAGGATAATACCACGGTTAAGCAAGTGTGAACACGGGGTCTCCCTGGTTTGGAGCAAATTAAGCTTCCTGTGTCTCAGACACCCCATCTATAAGACGGGTAAGTGCCTCCCTTCCTCATGTGGTTGTCATGAAGACTAAGAGACCTAATAATGAAAGTGCCTAGAACAGGCTCCAAGGGGGCCGTCAGCATTCTGTCTGCTGCTATACTAGGAAGAGCAGTGTTGCTCGTGCCGTACATTCTCAGCAGGGTGAACACTGCCCGCGAGAGGGCAGACACTGATTCCTGAAAGGTGCGGAAGTTGTCCTTTCTTATGTATAGAGCACAGATACACACACACACACACAGACATACACACACACACACACACATATAGACCACACACACACACAGACCACACACACACACACACACAGACCATACACACACACACTCCTAACTGCATAAACAGATACATGGTGAACCTCTGGCATTAAACTTTCATGGTGGGAGGTGATTAGCAGAAGTAACATCTAAAAGGCCCTCAAAGGGGCAACAGTAGGTTGAGAACTCTGGCCCAGGGGTAACAGCTCTGGAGCCAGCCTGCCTGGCTTTGAATACTGGCACTAGGGTGTATGAGCCACGTGGTCTGGGCAAGCTGGTTAACCTCTCTGCATCTTACTGGACTCCTCTATAAAATTCAAATAATAATAATATCTTCTTTACAGGGCTGTTTTAAATAATGAATAAGTTAACCTGTTTGGGGTGGAGTCTGGCTCATGAGTCCTCAGGAAGCACTCACTACACATACTGAATTATTATTATCGATTGACACTCTCTCTGTAAGGCCCAGCTCACACATCATTTCCTCAAGGTAGCCCCTCGCCCCCCGCCGTGACCCCTCCTTCTCCCCCTGACGCTGCTCCACCACCTTGTGGCACAGGGCGCTGGAGTCAGGCACAGACGTGCCACTGAGCCTCCCTTCTGGCCATTGGCTCCTGAGCACAGACCCTGCCCTGTCTTTACTTGCCAGGTCCTCTGCAGAGTCCAGCAGGCCATGCACTGCACGAGGACCCCACGTCAGAGGGTACAGCATTTGTATCACACACTCATAGGCTTGCAGTTATCAGGATGCTGGCCCAGGACGTGGCCATCAAGTGCTTGGTTCTGACAATGACCGGGTGTTGATGACTGACCTGCAGATGGCAGTGGGTACCTGGAGGAAGGAGATCTAGCTTCTAATTCACACAGAAGCATCTCAGCAGACCAAAAGTGGCCCTGCCTGGTAGCCAGCACAGGGTCTGCACACATGCACCCAGCAAAGGCTGGCTGATTGGATGTAAGGAAGGGCCACCCAGTGCCTCCTCTGACTCCCCCTTCCCTCTTCCTATGCCCCCCATGTCCTGGCTGCATGTCACCTGGTGACCACTATACCTGAGACACTGCCATCCACACTGCCCGCCATCCCCACCAGGTGCTCCAGGACCTGCTCGCAGCAGGTGGTCTTGCCAGCACCGCTCCGGCCCAGGGTCACGATGCTCTGGTCTCTCCGCTGGCTCAGCAGAGCCCAGTATGCCCGCTGGGCCAGGGAGCTGATGTGGGCAGGCAGGCCGTCCCGGCGGTTCCTGGGCACCTGCGGGAAGAGCACAGGCATCAGCCCTTCTCACCAAGCCAGAGCCCAGGAAGCAGTCCACGACCAGGATTGAGCCCAGATCTGCATTCCTGCTCCCATCCCACTCCAGACTCAACAGCTAAGCTGTGTTTTTTTCTGGGGGAGAGCCCAGTGGGAAGGTCGAGTCCCATCCCTGGTCCCCATGGTCGAGTCCATGCATAGTCTCGGACCCTGAACTGAGCCTGGGCCTGCTCTTCAACTAATGAGAGGCCTGAACTAGAGGCTGAACTAGAGCTGCGTTAGCTTGTGGGATTCATCTCACTTGCTACTATGCAAATCACTGGATTGTACCTGCCTGAACAAAGCAGCTGATCAGTGATGCCTGCTGTGGAAACAGAATGGGGTCTGGGGAGACGGTGGCATATGTCCTGAGTATTTGCCACAACAGATTTCAATGATACCTGAAGCTGCTTCCACTTCTTCGTTCATCCAACCACTCATTCTTCACTCAAAAACAAAACATTCATTGAATGTCTACTATATAGAAGGCACTGTGGACACAACATTCCTCAAAACAAATAAAGGAATCTTTGCCCAGCATGGGGCTTCCTGCTGGCACCAGTGGTAAAGAATCTATCTACCAATGCAGGAGATGCAAGAGATGTGGGTACAATCCCTGGGTCGGATAGATTGCCTGGAGAAAGGGACGGCAACCCACTCCAGTGTTCTTGCCTGGAGAATTCCATAGACAGAGGAGCCTGGTGGGCTGCAGTCCATGGGGTCGCAGAGAGTCAGACACGACTGGGCCACTGAGTATACACACACACATGCCAACTATGAGGAGATACCATTATACACCTGTTAAAATAGCTAAAAACAGGTTTTAAACTTTTTTTTTGACACTCGCTACCAAGTTCTAGCGAAGAAGCAGGACACAATGCCGGTGGGAAAGCTCCATGATAAGGCCTATCTGGAGAACAGCTTCGCGACTTCTCTCCCAGGGAGATGTGCATCACACAGCAGAGCAAGCCCCGTGCCTGGGGATTTGTCCATAGCAAATGAACATCCATTGTCACCAAAAGCCCTATCTCTGTCACCGACTACACTATGTATTCAAAATCACACACACACACACACAAACCTAGAAACAACGCAAATGTCCTTCAACTAAAGAGCCAATAAGGCAACCAATCACCCTAGTTTTAGTCTCAGAAGTCCCATGTCCCAGAAAAACCACTCCAGCCCAGGGAAACTGGGACAGTGGGTTCCCCTCTGAATGGATAAACAAAGCTATACAATAGAATAAAAGAACCAACAGCTCAGAGCTGCAACAATATGAGTGAATTTCAAATGTGGGCGTTGTGTGCATTGTGCTAAGTGGAAGAAGCCAATTCAAAAGGTTACATGCTGTATGAGTCCATTTATACGACTTTTCAGAAAAGGCAAAACTAGGGAAAAGGGACAAAGGAACAGAGCACAGTGGCTGCCGAGGGCAGGGCATGGGGGAGGGGACAGCCACAGGGTGTAGGAAACTTCTGGGGGTGATGGAACTTCCTGTAATTGATGGGTGGAGGCAATTACACAATTGTGTTTGTCAAAAACCTACAGAACTACACATAAAAAGAGATGACTTTACCTGTATGTAAATCATACCTTTACAAACACATTTTCATACATAGAACAGCCCTGCCTGCAGAACTTGCTTTCCTTTGGGAGAAGACAGGTGACAAGCAAACCAACTAATTAAATTATACTGAACGGGAGTTATTTTAAAGCCACGAGCCTGGATGAGATCACCAAGGAAATGGGCCTTTAAAGAGGGAGGGAGAAGAGGTGTAGGGAGGGAGCTGACCTGAAGAGATCAGAGAGCAGCTAAGGAGGCTGAGGGAGAAGACAATGGCACCCCCACTCCAGTACTCTCGCCTGAAAAATCCCATGGACGGAGGAGCCTGGTGGGCTGCAGTCCATGGGGTTGCGAAGAGTCGAACATGACTGAAGGACTTCACTTTCCCTTTTCACTTCCATGCATTGGAGAAGGGAATGGCGACCCACTCCAGTGTTCTTGCCTGGAGAATCCCAGGGACAGGGGAGCCTGGTGGGCTGCTGTCTATGGGGTAGCACAGAGTCGGACACGACTGAAGCGACTTAGCAGTAGCAGCAAGGAGGCTGAGAGGGAGGGCCAGTGGACGAGAGGAAAACCAGGAGAGCAGAGTCTGGGAGCCAAGAAAGGGAGTGGTGGCAGAAGGAGGGGGGGACCAACCCCTGAACTGCACTGAGCATCAGGTCAGGGGACACCAGGGAGCTGACCACGGAGCCGCATGGAGATCACTGGTGACCTTGAGAAATGTCTGCTTAGCATGGTCTTCAGGGAGAATGGAAGACAGAAGCAGAGATAGCAAGGGCAATGAAAAGGCATCAAAGGGAGCAGGGGACCAGGCCTGGCCAAAAGAAGCATTAGAGGCCCAGGATGCTAACTGGGTGACCAGTGGACCAGTAAGTCCCCATCCACTCTCCCCAGTGGCCTAGCAGGACCAGGGCACAAACCCCAGTGGGGCAGCCCTCCCCAAACCTGGGCCCCCAGTGCATTGTTGGCCTTTACAGCCCAAGACCCCCAGGAACAGTGATGAGCCCCATTCTGACACAAAGCAAAAGGCTCAGCAGGACCCCAAAGCTGGCAAAGGAAGGCAAGCCCCTCCCACTGGCTGGGCACGGCCTGAGGGCACAGGCAGGCAGAGGGCCCCAGGGTCTGAGCTCCAAGCCACCTCCTGCCGTGGAAACAACCGCCCGGGCTGCCCCAACCGCCAGCCTTCTCAGGCCTGCAGGGGAAAAGGGAGGATCCTGAAGACACACATGTACCCTTACATGCTTGCACACGGGCATGGTCAAGGGCACACATACCCAACAGCAGCAGAGGCCTCTGTACACAGGTGTGCCCATCTACACCTCACACAGTCACAGCAACTCACTCCAACAGAGGCCTGCACCCCCTACGCATACACCCAGCTCCCAGCCGCTGGGTGGGCCCAGACCTCCAGCGAGAAAGGCCCCTAGCCCTGCCCACCCAGCCCATCTTCAAGGTGGCCCCAGTCCCCTCCTGCGGGTCTCTGCTGCCACCTGGTGGCCACTTGAGGAACCAGACGAGACCCAGCCAAGGAGCAGAAGGTGTGGGAAGCAGAGTGACTTGAGCGGGACCCAGCCCTGGCCCAGCAGTTACAGGGGCTCACAGGACTCAAGTTCCTCCTACAAGGGTGGGTCCTAATGCCTGCATTATGAAGCTTTTTGACCCAGCCAGAGTAAAGGATGCCACAATCCAGGACAACTGAGAACTGTGAGAACCGAACTTGCAGAGGAGGGACCTGAGACAGACACCTCTCCTGGGGGTTCCTACGGAGCCAGAGCTCAGCTTCTCAGAAGGCTTGGAGCATGGCCTGCCCAGCAAGGGAGAGGGGGGGTGCATGCATGGCCCTTGGCCAGAACAGCCAGGTCGGGAAGGGGCTGGGAGGGTGACCTAGAGGGGACATGAAGGGCGTCCTAGAGAAGAGAAGCCTTGGGGGAGGGGGGTCCAGGCTACTGCCCGCTCTTTAATGGACTCAGCATCATTCAGAGGCTACAGATGGCTTTGTCCTGAGGGGACTCCGAGGGCAAGATGCAGCTTCTCATCTCCAGTTGACAGATAAGAGATGTCATGACCTTTCCAAAGCACTGAGGTGCATTAGCAGGAATCCTAGAGGCCTAACCCCTCCCGGGCCAACAAGCCCTCTGAATGGAGCCCAGATGAGATTCTGACCTCCAGTGGATCTGCCCCCACTTCTGCTCACCTCTCACCTCCACCCCACGGCCAAGAGGATCCTTTCCTAGCATAAGTCACACTACATGTCATTGTTCTGCTGAAAATCTCCACCAGGCTCAGAGCAGGAGCAGAGTCACTTCGACCCCATGTGAGACCTGGCACCAGCCATTCCTACCTCCTATAATCTCCTCCACACACTTCTCTTCGCCATGATGGACCTGTCTTCCCCACGAGGACAAGAAGCTCCACAAAGGCAGGTCGATCTGCCCGCCTTCACACACGGGACCCTCCATCATTATCTCAGACAGGAGCAACCAGGTGAACTGAGGGGGAAGGGGGAAGTGAAGCGCAAGTCCCTCAGTCGTGTCCACCTCTGGGACCCCGTGGACTACACAGCCCATGGAATTCTCCAGGCCAGAATACTGAGGGGATGGGGTGCAAATGACGGGGTTGCAGCTGCAGGCCCCTCCACAAGGTGGCGCCGAGAGAGTCCTCTCGCTATGACTGTGGTCTCGACAATAAACAGACCATTTCTACACTCCACAGGGTGCAGAAACGAATAAAAGTAGAATGGAGGCTTGAGTTTCCCAGTTCATGCGGTGTCTGGGACTCCCGAGGGTCCGGGCCTGGGCTTCAGAGCACAGAGGGCCCAGCCACGTGGGTTTCACCCCAGCTCCTCCAGCTCCAAGCCTGAGTCTGGAGCTGGCCCAGCTTCCCGTCCGTGGAAAGGGCTAGTCTTGGCCCCGTCCTCTCGTGGACCTGAGGACTGGCTGAGATGACACGCAAAGCTGCCTGAAGCAGAGTCTGACAGACCCGACACCATCCAGTATGCTCTCTCCCACAGCCACTGTCTCTCGAGCTCCTGTTGCTGTTTGTATCCGTTCTCTTCCCCTCTAAGGAGAGGGGATCTTGTGGTCCCCAAGGCTCCCCGATACTCTGACACCCCAGCAGCCACGTCTGCAGGATGCTGCTCAGACAGGCTTGCTGGGGCTCTGGGGGCTCTGCTCCCGAGATGGAGAAGGACCTCGGCCTGGCCCCGCCCCACCCGGGGCCCCCTCACCTTGCCGGCAGAGGGCGCCATGAGCCCTTGGGGGCTGGAGGAAGATCAGGTCGGGCCCGGCGTGGGTGTGAGGTAGCTGAGCCTGGTAGCGGTGTAGAAGTGTGTTCAGGACACTGGACTCATTGACACTGACCAGGGAGGCCAGGTCCTCAGCCTGGTCCAGCTCCGGGGGTGGCCTGCAAACCATCACACAGAGCGTCCTCTGGCCTCCTGGGCCCCCACAACACCACGACCAGTACCACCCCCGCCCCCACGCACGGCCCCGGTGACCCGGTTCCTGGGTAGCGGTGCGCTGAGGACTCCGCAGAGAGCGACAGAACCTACAGAAGAGACAGCGGCATCGCTTCTCCTAAGCTCTGTGCGACTGTTAGCCGCCCCCTCCCTGCACTGGTCCTGCCTCCCTGCACTCAGGGCACCAGAACGGGAGACGCTCTGAGGACACGCAGCAAGATACACGTGCTTTCTGTCTCTCAGACACAGAAAGGCGGGTGTGCTCGGAGGACGTGTCCTCTGCTGCTTCCCTCCCTTCTGCGTCTTGTCGGGGAGCTCTGCGTGTGCTCAAGGATGCTTAGGACGAAGGCCAGTGCCCTGATTGCCCCATTTCTCTGACAGCCCGTCACACACCCATCAGTTGGAAATACTAAACCTAGACCCTTCTAGAAGCAAGGAGGGACTGCAGCCTCTCCTTGGGGCATCCATTTGAAAAGCTTTCTAGCACTGTTTCTGGCTCCAAGGAGTTTCCTGGGCCTAACGCTCTGTGATCTGGGTCAGCCCTGGTGTTTCGTGAGTCAGTTTTTTTTTTCCTGAGGACACTGGCCCTCTGCAAACTCCCAACACAAACGGGAGGAGCACGCCTGAGGCGGGGAGGAGGGGGGGAGAGGGTGGAGGCGACTGAGGCCCACGGAGGGCTCTAGAAGAAGCTCCTCCTCAGGTAGCAGATGTGGAGGGTGGGAAGCATCAGGACAAGACCTTTTACTTCCTTCACTAGATTCTGACTTATCCTCACACAGATTCATGGTGCAGTGCAAAAATTATGCAAAACAACCGAAAAAGAAGAACCAAACTCAAGGCTGATACCCAAAAGGCAGGCCGCTGGAAGCTATGCCACGGCTAAGGACAAGCTGCGAATTTGGCTCGGAGTCTCCTGGCAGCCAGGGTGAAGGAGGAAGCATACCAAAGTCCATACAAAGGAAAACAATCACTTTCTCCATCTCTCGTAACGTGTCCTCATAAAGGGGCACCATGGGACAGAGCAACGAAACCCTTAACAGGACGGCTCTAGCAGAGCACAGAGAACTTCCCTACAGTCCCTCCCCAGGGCACCGAGGGGAAGTATTTGGTGCAGTGAGCGAGGAACTCTCGCAGTGGGGAAAGGCAGCTGGGGCAGGCAGGGGCGGGCCGGGGGGGGGCTCACTCGTTGAACGTGCTCTTCGTCCACTTCGGTGACGCTACCGTCAGCATCAATGCACAGTCGCACCCTTCCTGCCGGCAGGTCCGCTGTTCCCTCGTCTGGCTTCAGCACCGTTGCTGGAAGACACCCCAGGGTGGACGGGTACAGCGATGGGGGTTGGGGAGAGCAAGGAAAGAGGGGCGGAAAGAAGATGGAGGTGGGACAGGGGAGGGGAAAGGAAAAAAGATGAGAGAGGTTGTGAGCTGCTGAATCAGGCCAGGCGCAGGAGAGAAGACCTGGGACACAGAGGAAATGGGTGTCATCCTCTTCCTTGGGGGCCTATTTACAGGAGGGTGCTGAATTGTGACCCCAAACCCGTGGAGGTGTGGGTCTGACAGGCTGGGTCTGACTCATCTGGGGCTTCTATCAGCTGGCACAGGCACAGAGTTGGCAGCCAGACAGCTGGGCGCACTGTCCACCGCATACCTAGACTCAGGACGGCAAATAATGGCATACGGGCTGTGGCTCCTCCCGCAAGAGCCCTCCAGACATCACTAATCAATCACTCCTCCCAGCCGTGTTCTGAACAGCCTCAGATTCACTTCTCAGTAGAGTCTGGTCACTAGCCACAAGTAATCGATAAAGGTGGGTTCACGAGAGGAGATCCACCTGCACTAGGTTCCAGACAACAACACTGCAGAAGCCAAACAATGCTTGTTGCTTTAATGAATCAGCTAAATAACTAATTACCAAGACACAGACGCCTTTGAAAATAGCACCCAACAGACCAGCTGCTGAGAGTGAAACAACACCCAACTAGTCCCACTCCAAAGCCATGTCTCTGCATCCTAGTCCTGGCTGCCCGACCCCCTCCCTTCCCCTCAGTCCCCACATTGTGATCAGGACCTGGCACATGCAGCTACCAGCACTGGGGGCATGAGAGGGAGACTCAGACCCCAGACGTGCCAACACCCCTAATTACCAAGAGTGAATCCGTCCTTCTGAACCAGCCAGACCTTCTCTGCCTCGTACCATCTGTCTTCAGGAGCCTGGGGGCAAAGGTCACATAAATGAGCGCAAGGGGATGCACCCTCCCCCGCCCTGTGCGAGGGGCAGACCCCTTACATGGGGTGAGGCATTTCTCATAGTATGCCTGGGACCAGCTAAATAAGAATCCCCTGGTGCAAGTGGGGGTGCTTATTTAAATGCAGAGGCCACGGCCCCAACCTAGCTTTCGGCAAGGGAAGCTCGAAGGCGGGGCCTGGGAATCTGCATTTTGAGCAATCTGCCATTTACACAGCTCGAAGAACTATCTCATGACCTTGTGAGCTCAATGGCAAGGGGACACCTCTCATAGTTGGGACACTGCCTCACTCTGTGGAGAATCTCACCTCGGGACAGGTCAGATTCTCCTGTGGGACCTCCAGACCCCTGCGTGTCGAAGGGGACATGCCTGGCCCCTCCCCTGGGCTGGCCACCCCTCCACTCCTGTCCATCTCCGGTCCCCGCCTTGTCCACCCCCAGGGACAAGCCTTTCCTGTCCCCCCTTCTCTGGCCTGTGCCTCCCCGGCCCCCACAGCCTCCTCACCTGCTCCGAGACTCCGCTCTGGCCTCCTCCGCTCCCCTCTTGGCTCTCCGTGTCCAGAGCAGGCTGCCCGGGGCCTCCCGGCTCCATCTCCAGGGCCCCGGCCCTGTTGCCTGCTCTGGGGCGGGGCTCCTCTGCTTTCTGTCCTCTGCTTTCAGGCTGGTCCTCCTTTCCAGCTGTTGTCGGGGTATCCCCACATGCATCCACCTCCTTGGGGGCTTCATCATCCTTCTCTGCCTTACCCCTGGCTTTACTCAATTCTTCAGAGGCGTTCTGAGGTGGCCCCGTCTTTTCCATCTTGCCCCGGGGCGCCCCTGCCTTCCCAGTCCTGCCCTGAGGCTCACTTGCCTTGTCCATGGCTCTGGGAGCCTCCCCCGCCTTCCCTGGCACTTTGCCTGTCTTCTCCACCTTAGTCTGAGGTTCCTCCGTCCTGTCTGCCTTACTCAGGAGCGGACCTTCTTTGTCCTTCTTACACTGGGGACTGTCCCACTTGGCCCTTCTGCCCAGGGAACTTCCCCACCTTCTCATCGGGGCTTGGGCCCCAGCCCACTTCCCTCCACCTGCTACATCCTTGGAGAGACTCCCCTTTGCCCCCTTGTTTGGGGGATCCCCTGCCCCTCCTCCACTGTCCCTGGTTGACCCCCCATCACCCGACCCCTCTTTGCCCTGGAGCTCCCCCTTTTCACCCCTTTGGTCTGGGGGCCTCGCCCCCTTTTCCCACTGTGCCTTGATCCTGTTCCCCTTTCGTCGGCAACACAGTTCCTGGGTCCCCAAGGCCCCCAGTCTGCGTCTTCTCAGCCTTCAGAGGGGTATCTGTGGTGCTGGCCTGGGGGCCACGAGGAGTCCTTGGGGTGTCCCCCCTTTCTTCCCCCTCCAGGATCCGTGGCTGGGGGTGGGGTCTTGGACTTAGGGGCATCTCGGGGCTGGGTCCTCTGCTCTGGCTTGGCTGAGTCCGGGTCCAGCTTGGCCACCATCAGCAACACGTCGCCCCTCCTCACCCCTCTCTTGAAGGGCAAGCTTCTTTTGGCAGGCGTCCCACTGGGGCCTGACTCTCGGGGCTTCTCACCATTGATGGTCATCAGCACAGGGTCCGTGGTCCCGGCCTCCTCACCCTTCCCGCCCAGAACGTCTGCGCTCGGGGAGAGCCTGACTGGGCGTTCTGGCTCCCAGGCTTGGTGCCAGTGCTGGGCTGGCCAGCAGAAACCTCTGGGATCTAGAAGAGACACCACAACCATTCTCAGCTGCGTGCTGACCAGACAGCTTTGTCATTCACTCATTCGTTCACTTCTTTAATCACCCAGCCATTCATTCCCTCACATACCCTCAAGCACCAAGGGGCAACGAGCCAAATCTCAAAATCCTACATCCTAGACCTTGGCTCAGAACTTGAAGGCCAAGTGAAATTATGAAAGGAAAGTGGACTTTGGAGCCCGACAGACCCAAATTCACTCCAGACTCTGCCACTAGCTAGCTGTGCGGCCTCAGGTAAATTACTTTCCCTCTCTGAGCCAGTTTCCTTACCAATGAAATGAGGGCCGTAACAGCCTCTCAGGGTGGGTGTGCGGCTTCAGGGTAACGTATGGAAACTGAGCCCAGCACCTAGCGCGTCCTCAGCGACAGGAGCCGCTCTGGCTGCTGCCACTGGTGCTGGTGTCGTTGCTCTCTTGTCACACCCGATTCTTCCTAGTGGGCCAGGGCGGGATGGGAAAGGACATGGAGCCTGTCATCAGAGGACCTGTCCTAGTCTTGGCTCTGAAGCTCTCCAGCTGAGTGACCCTGGATGACATCACCTATCCCCTCTGAGAATTGGCTTCCTCTCAGTGCAGGCAGATACCACCTAACCCTTCATATTTTCTGCATGCCAAAATGTGGAAATTTCAGAGAACTGAACGAAACGAGCTGCTGCTACTGGTCCTTCTGCACCAGATGAGGGTCCTGCTTTGGCCCCAAGGTCCTCCACTCTTGGTTGGCCGAGACACCTGGGTACCCAACACCCAGGGGTCTCCACTACCTGTTCCTCCCATATCTTTCTACTGCCCTGTGACACCAGCCCTGCCCATCCCGCCCACCTCCAGCCAGCCTGGCTGTGGCCAGAACAGCTCCAGGGCCAGCGTGGCCTCTGCAGGAGGAGCAGGCAGGAGAAGTTCTACCCTGAGGCCTGGCCACACACCTGCCCTGGTCTGTGTTCTGCATCCTTGGAGCCTGCTAGAGCCAGCCTCCCACACACCTGCGCTTGGGAATCTGGGCCTCTCACCCTCCTTGTGCACTCCAAACCAGGCCCAGGATTGGGCCGAGTCCACCTACACACCCAAGTCTCCTCTCCCAAACCCAGGTCTACTCTCTCTCACCTGGGCACTGAGCTGGTATCCCATCAGTTTGCTGCCAGTCATTTAAAACCTGGTCAAAGATTTTAGCAGTTGCCCAGTCTCCAGGAAAGCCATTCAACATAGCCATCTGCCATTCGAAGCTGTTGAAGAGGAACCCCCCACCCCTCTGGTGTCTGGTCTCACTGTCCCTGCTCGACTGCACGTTTCAGCCACACCTGACATTGCCCAGCTTCTATGCTTTTGTTCACATTGGGCCTGCTGCCTGGAACACCCTTGCCCATCTCCACTCATCCATGCGCAACTCATCCTTCCATACTCATCTCAAATGCCCCCTCCTCAGCAAGTCTGTGCCTGAAGGCCTGGATCAGAAAAATGGCCTCATGGACCCGGAAGCCCCAGAGCTCTGTGTGCTCATGCAAGTTTGCAGCAGGACCACGTTCCACGTCCCATCCTAGCTCTGACTGGTGTCGCCTCCAAAGCACGTCTCAGTCCTCATCTTCGTAAAATGAAAATAGTAATACACATAACAATAATGACCAGCGTTACCATCAACCTTGAGGAGGACCCTACATGGCCATCCTGCAATATCTGACTTATCCAGCAAAGAAGCCAGTGAAGCAGGTTCTGGACTTCTCCCCATTTCACAGATAAGGGAGCAAACACAAAGATGTTAGGTGGCCCAAGAGACAAACCCGGAACAAAAAGTCACACAGGCCTCTCTGAGTGCAAAGACAGTGCCCTTAACTGCGGAGCCTTAACAACCTTGCATGTCTTTCTGGGACTCACTGAAGTCTCCTAGGAGCTTTAAAAAAAGATTCTGACCCATTGGTTCCAATCCCAGAGGATCTGATGCTGATTTGGGTGGTGAGCCCCTGAGGGAGACTGCAATATGCAACAGAAGGCTGAGACCCCATGGCCTGGTGGCTCAGTCTGACCTTCTGGGGCCAAGGAGGTCACCATCTTGGAAAGGAATTGGTTGTACCTGGCAAATCTCAGCACTGTCTGCATCATTTTGAAAAGTGAGTCAGTACTTTATTTTTAAAACCAACCCCCCACAGAGGAGACAGTAATGCAGGGATGCACCTGACAAGATAACCCATCCTGGCCTCCTCCCCTCCATGCTGTGCATTCCCCTCCTGTGGATTTTCTTGGTCACCGAGGCCCTCAGATCCCACCTGCAGCCTCCTAGTCTAAGGGGGAAGCAACACACCCAGAATCATGGGGGCCGAGAGGAAGCTCACAGCACAACCATTTTACAGATGGGCAAACTAAAGCTGAGAGAGTGGATGGGACCCAGCCTGGAGCACACAGAGTGGTGGGGCCAGAGCTAGAACCTAGGTCTCTGACCTTTTCCTGTTGGATGTTATTCCTGTCTCTCCCTGCCCCTCGATGACTGGGTGGCCTTAGGAAAACCAGGAAAACATTGCAGAAAACATTTCCATTCCTGCAAAATGGTGATGAATGCTAATGACTCCCTGCAAGGACTCTATGAGGACCAAATAAAATCAGCAGTGCTAGGTGAGGGGAGAGGGGCCAGAGTTATTTAGTGATGGAGCAGGAAAATTAAACTGGCAGGAGCAAGCCGGGGCCTGCTGCCTCACAGGAACATGTCCTGAGGCTGCCCTGCTCCAGGCCCAAGAACGTCTTGGCCCGTGATCCAGACACCTGTTGTGGTCTGAGGCCTGTCCATCCTGCTCAGAGGCGCCTTCCACACCCCTGCAGTGACAGCCTGTCCCCATCCTCTACTCAGCTCTGCTTCTTAACCTGCACACAGCTTACAGGCTCCTGGAACCCTTTCCTCGCCAGGCCACTGTGGCCGCCACACCAGCCATCTCACTCCTCAGACTGGCCCTTTCCCAGGCAGCTTGCCAGAGCAGAAGACACACAGCCTCTGGCTCTGTTTGCCCCAATGTGGCCTCATAACCTTGAGCAAGTAAGTGCTTTAGCCTCTCTGAACCTCAGTTGCCACCTCTGATAAGTGGGTATAATCCCGTCTGCCTCCGTGTTGTACAGGGTATCAAGGGAGCCCCTGAGCAGACAGTGAGTCCTATCGAGTGAGAAACGGAACATAGTAACCCTCATCGTGACTGTTAACAGCAGCCTGTGGGGGGCTGACTTTGGCCCCCACTTACTTACGCCTGGTCAGGCAGGTATGGGAACAGAGTCTCTCTGCCCTGACACCTTCCCCCACGAGGATGTGGCAGGGGTGTTTCAGCAGCTCGGTGGCTACAGCACTTCCCTGATACAGCACAGTCACTGGGGCTGGACAGGGGCAGGCACAAGGGGGACAAGCCCAGCAAGCAGTAGCTGAAGGGGTGTGGGAGGTAGAGCCAGGCTGCCCGTTGGGCTCAAGCCAGCTCCAGGCTCTGAGGCCACAAGATCACTCGGCCCCATCACCTCAAGAGGGCACGGCAGAGACGCAAGGAGAGGCCCTTCCTGCTAACACTGTGACGTGCTCCAGTGCACTGCAACCCAAGCCTGCGTCCCTGGTGCCAGCTTCACCATCCTGCCAGGGTTTCCTGGCCCAAAGAGCTGGGGAGGGAGGGAGGTGGCCCTGGCCACCAACTGGGATCAATCTGCAAGTCCTTGAAGCGCAGGGACTGCGCCCCGTCCGCTTCCTGCTTCCATCTAGCGGTGCTGTTCAGACCAAGTGGGCATTAGCTGGTCAGGAGGGAGGCTATCGGAGCAGGGCCCTGAGGCCCCCGTCTGTGCCAAGCAGCACCCTGTGATTACTGGCTTGTGGCAATTCAGATGGACTTGGGGAAGTGAGCATGGCTGCTGGAAGGTGCCTGGGGGACTTGGGCCCATGGCCGTTTACCACTTGGGATGGAAGGGTTTTGGTATGTTAACAACCAATACAGCAATAACTGGTGAACACCAACTGACCATCTTTCCTGCTTACCTGAAAGCAAACTATACATCCTTAGCTAATATTTAGTTTTCCTTTCTGCAAAAGTAGTGGTCAGTGATCCCCACCATACATCAACTGATACCATTCATTCATTCACTCAACAAAAATTTTTGAGCATTCACCATGGGCCAAGTTCTATGAGAGTTGCTCAAGATACAGAGTTGAATGAGATAGTTGTTGCTCTTAAGGAATTCTTAGTCAGTTAAGTCATATGATTAAGTAATTACTCTGCTGACCAAAATTAAGACAGGCATAGATGGTGAAGTGGAAATCAGAAGGAGGAAGGTAATGGGAGAGCTTTCTAGAGATGTACTATCTGGGCTGGGCTTCGACAAATGCATAGGAGTTCAACAGATTATGTTAAAGCTAGGACGCTCCTCAACGAGGAGACTACAGGAACAAAGGCTGGCACGTGACGGAAGAGGAGGCTCATGGGACAGGAGGGTGGGTGCTGGCAGTCACCTGGTCCTTTTCCGGTGGGGCCACTTACCTCTCGTTCCGGAGAGGCAAGAGCTGCCTCTTTCCTCAGTCTGGCTTCCTTGGACTCTTTCTCAGTCTCTCGGACCAGCTGCCTAATGAAGCCCCCTGGGATGACAGAGAAAAGGGGAGGGGGCGAGGATGGTGGGGGGGCTCTTGTCCTCTTCCCGAATCTGTTTGGCAGAAGCAAGGAATGAGAGAGCTCAGTGAATGAACCAGCAGGGCAAGCTGTCCTTTAAGAGTCTTGAATGGAGCTGGGGAGGGGGCCAAGCGAACACCAAGTCCACGTATGAGAGGCCACAGAGAAGCTAGCAAAGCCCTGGGAAGCCTCGGGACAACAGGTGAAAATGGAACGCTCAACCTTGAGGCTGCTCCAGGCAGCACCATTTCCGCCTGGATCCAGTTTCCTCATAGTATGGATTCGCACAGTGGAGCCCACTGGTACCCTTCCTTGGCGTGGGACAGCCTCATCTCTGGGAAGACCTGCTTCAATAGGAGCTTTTCCGGTTTCCAGAAGGGGACAGGTCACAGGGAACCATCCACACTCTCTGGTCCCATCTCAGCTTGTGGTAAATAGATTAAGTAACTCACCACCTTAATCACTTTCTGTGCCAGGAGCGTGGTAAGGGAGGTAGGGCTGGCAGCCATGGTTCATCTAAG
Source organism: Nanger dama (assembly GCA_917880005.1). Taxonomy (NCBI): domain Eukaryota; kingdom Metazoa; phylum Chordata; class Mammalia; order Artiodactyla; family Bovidae; genus Nanger; species Nanger dama. The sequence goes on along the minus strand of CAKJTW010000053.1, from coordinate 12,457,544 downwards.
GATCCAGCCCTATGGCTATGGCCCACTCCACTGACCCCATGCCCTGACTTCTTGACAGTCCTTAAAGCAGGACCTGGGCAGCCAGGGACCCCTCAGAACTGGGCTGGAAAGCCTGCCTTTTACCCCAGAAACACAGTCCAAGCCAGAGCTGGCTGGACTTGGATTGCAGCTGAGACTTGCCACCTTGGAGATGGAGACCTGAGACTGGATAAAGACAAGGGTTTGTCTATCCAGCATCACTGTGACTGCTCATGAGTTTAAAGGAAAAAAAAAAACAAAACCCTCCAAGCATTCTATACATTCTATGGCAGAGCTACACACTGGTTTAAAACAGGCTCCTTATCAAAGTCCTCCCTGAGAGGCTGGCAAAGACGTGCTATCCGCAGCCCTGTTGATAAAGAGGAATCTAAAGGAAACAGGAAACACCAAGAAACAGAGCAGAGGCCCAGAGATAAGGCAGGCCTCTGCCCAGGAGGAGAGAAGCGGGGGATGCGGGAGGCTGGGCTCGCGTTTCCTCTGTGTCTCTCCACATGCACTGAAGCCCACACTGTGGTGGTGAAAGGCACGCTCTAGGGAGGTGTCACTCCGCTCCCTCCAACATCAGTCTATGCCACGTCAGATCAGCAAGGGGCAGAGGCAGCTGGGAGGCACTTCTCAACCACCCCCACCCTTCAGCCTCTGGTTCATCAAATCAGCGCACAAGGGTGGGGGCGAGGAACAGGGGAGATAACAGGCATAAAAGAAAGAGGCAGCCCTTTATGGATTCTTACAACAAATACAACAGGGAAAAGAGCCATCAATGGGAAGAAGAGCCTGTTTCCAGTGTTCCATGGGTGACAGAAACCAGGGACCTCAGAAACCTATCCCCATGGCGTAAGCCTGGCAGCCGGCAGCCCTGCCTCTGGTGCCCCTGCTTCCCCACCCCACACTCTCCCACACAGACCCCCATGCTCATCAGAGCATGAGGACGGTGCTGGGACAGCTGGTCTACCTGCATTCCCCTGCCATCACCTCCTGAGGGACAGAGACCAGCAGCCATGGGAGGAGTCAAGGGCATGGTCACTAACACCTGGCTAGGCTGGAGACGCCATGGCTAACTGAGGCGGAAGATGGAAGGGAGCCTGGACACGCGCCAGGTGAGCTCTGGATGTCAGAACCTCTGCCTGAGGTGGGAGGGGGGTAGCCTGAGGCAGCAGGGCTAGGACGCATCCTTGGAGGGTCTGGCTGGGCCCTGGGGCTGAGGCCCGAGCCCTGAGTGCTACTTTCCTTCTGCTCCCACAGGGCGAGGCGTGATGAGATGGCCATGCTGAGGCAGTGCCAGGACCGCGAGGTGAGATGAGACGAGAAGAGATGGAGCTCTCTGCCACGCAGCACGGAATGCAGCTTTATGGACACAGGCAGCGCATGAGGTGATGTGCAGAGACCGACCTGTGGAGACACAGTAGGGAGAGAGGAGAGAGACAGGTTAGCTCGTGGGCACTGCCCAGACCCGCCCCCTCCAATGCCAGGGAGCAGGCCAGGCGCAACTCACTGTCATTTACATCTGGGAGGAATATGGTCAGCAGAGAGCTGCTGGCTATAGAGTGGACAGTGCCCTGAAATTCTTGCCAACCCTGACCACATACTTTTAACTTTCTCTTGATATATACAGCCAGAAAAGTATGTACTTATAAACGTATAGCTCAGTGGCTCTCACAGAAAGAACACAACGATAGAACCACCACTGTGACCAGATTAAAACTGTTAAACTTTTAAAATGAAAACATGGTGTTATTTTAAAAATATATTAAATTTCAACTTGAAATATTAAAAATAATCTTTATTAAAATTATAAAATAAAAATAATTTTGATTAAAATTATTTAAAAGTACATTTTAATTTGAAATATTCTTTCATGTATGGCTATAGTATGCAAATTGGAAGGGCTGATGTTAAAGCTCCAATACTTTGGCTACCTGGTGTGAAAAGCCAACTCACTGGGAAAGACTAAGGGCAGGAGGACAAGGGGGGGCAACAGAGGATGAGACGGTTGGATGGCAACTCTGACTCCATGGACATGAGTTTGAGCAAACTCCAGGGGATAGTGAAGGACAGGGAAACCTGGCGTGCTGCAGTCCATGGGGGTCAGAGTCAGACACAACTTAGTGACTGAACAACAACACAGTATATAAATTATCTAGATATATAAATATTATAAATAAAAGAATAAACACGCAAATCTAATCTATAGCAATGGAGGTGAGAGGAGTTGTTAAGTGTTCAGCTGGGAATAAGCACAAGGGGAACTTTCTAGGAAAATGGAAATGTCTTATATCTTATGAGCTGTGAAATGTGACTTTAAATGGAGTCACTGATGTCAAGGGGTTTTACAACACAGCTGGCAGGCCATTAAGGAGGTGGACCTCATATATGTTCTCCCCAACAACCACTACAAAACTTTAGAACTGGTGACGTCCTCCCAAACTGCAACCACAGAACTTCGGAACTGGTGCAAATGGCACGTATTACAAGGACTCTGCAAGAATCCCTGAGGTTTGTCTCAGAGAGGAACTTTGACTTCCCTCAGAGCTTCAGCAATACATGGACAGTGAACTTCCAGATGTTCAAGCTGGTTTTAGAAAAGGCAGAGGAACTAGAGATCAAATTGCTCACATTCACTGGATCATCAAAAAGCAAGAGAGTTCCAGAAAAACATCTATTTCTGCTGTACTGACTATGTCAAAGCCTTTGACTGTGTGGATCACAATAAACTGTGGAAAATTCTGAAAGAGATAGGAATATCAGACCACCTGACTTGCCTCTTGAGAAACCTATATGTAGGTCAGGAAGAAACAGTTAAGACCTGGACATGAAACAACAGACTGGCTCTAAATAGGAAAAGGAGTACATCAAGGCTGTATATTGTCACCCTGCTTATTTAACTTATTTGCAGAGTACATCATGAGAAATGCTGGGCTGGAAGAAGCACAAGCTGGAATCAAGACTGCCGGGAGAAATATCAATAATCTCAGATATACAGATGATACCATCCTTATGACAGAAAGTGAAGAGGAACTAAAAAGCCTCTTGATGAAAGTGGAGAGTGAAAAAGTTGGCTTAAAGCTCAACATTCAGAAAACGAAGATCATGGCATCTGGTCCCATCACTTCATGGGAAATAGATGGGGAAACAGTGCAAAGTGTCAGACTTTGGGGGGCTCCAAAATCATTGCAGATGGTGATTGCAGACATGAAATTAAAAGACGCTTACTCCTTGGAAGGAAGTTAAAAAGACACTCCTTGGAAGGAAAGTTATGACCAACCTAGATAGCATATTGAAAAGTAGAGACATTACTTTGCCAACAAAGGTCCGTCTAGTCAAGGCTATGGTTTTTCCAGTGGTCATGTATGGATGTGAGTTGGACTGTGAAGAAAGCTGAGCACCGAAGAATTGATGCTTTTGAACTGTGGTGTTGGAGAAGACTCTTGAGAGTCCCTTGGACTGCAAAGAGATCCAAGCAGTCCATCCTAAAGATCAATCCTGGGTGTTCTTAGGATGGATGATGGAAAGCTGAAACTCCAGTACTTTGGCCACCTCATGCAACTCATTGGAAAAGACTCTGATGCTGGGAGGGATTGGGGCAGGAGAAGAAGGGGACGACAGAGGATGAGATCGCTGGATGGCATCACCAACTCGATGGACATGAGTTTGGGTGAACTCCGAGAGCTGGTGATGGACAGGGCAGCCTGGCGTGCTGTGATTCATGGGGTCACAAAGAGTCAGACACAACTGAGCGACTGAACTGAACTGAAAGTGACAGCCTCAGTGGTCAGTCACCTTCAGGAAGACCAGCTTGGGCCTCCAACATCAATTACAGCTCTTTGTAATGCAAGCCTCCCCTAAAGCCTTTTAAAGTCCCTGAACTTTACTCCCCAGCAAGACACTGCTCTGCAATCGTAATCTTTGTATCTCAAAATGCAATTAATACCAAATAAACTTTTATTATTATTTCCTCCTAGATTTATTTAGGTTGACAGATGCTGTTTACACTAGTATATCACGTGTAAAAATTCATTCAGCTGCACAACTAAGATAGAATATTTTACCACATAAAATCATATCAATTTAAAAAACAGAACATTACCAACTCATGACAATCCCTCACACCTCTTTCTAGTAACTATTCCACATTCCCCCGCCACTCTCCAGATTGCTGAAATCACAGAAAAGTGTTTCTTTTGTGAGGGAGTAATTTGCTATATAATTTGACCATGAAAATGAGGAAAGCACAGGAAACCTTGGCTATTTAACTGACTGAGAGCTTTGAGAAAAAGATTAAGCAGTTTTAGCATCATTTTCAAAACCTTAGCAAATACACAACTTTTGACCTAGAAAGTCCTCTTTTGGAAAACATATTGAGGAAGTGATCCTCAACCAGAAAAACATCTTCACTATGTTGCCTGTAGGACTAAAAATCCTAAAAGTGAGAGTTGCTCAGTTGTGTCCAACTCTTTGGGATCCCATGGACTATACAGTCCATGGAATTCTCCAGGCAAGAATACTGGAATGGGTAGCCTTTCCCTTCTCCAGGGGATCTTTCCAACCCAGGGATTGAACTCAAGTTTCCCCCATCGCAGGTGAATTCTTCACCAGCTGAGCCACAAGGTAAGCCCAAGTTGACTGGAGTGGGTAGCCTATCCCTTCCCTAGCAGATCTTCCCAACCTAGGAATCAAACCAGGGTCTTCTGCATTGCAGGCGGATTCTTTACCAACTGAGCCTCCAGTAACTAGAGAAGCCAAAGAAATTAGCACACATCCGAGTTGAAGGAATAGTATGAATCCCGGAAAAGGATGCTTAAGAACACTTTATTAATAAAACAACTTTATCCATCCCATTGTCAGGCTTCTAGGACAGCATCAATAAGAACCTACTGAAGAGAGTTTAATGGTTTATTTATTTCCATAGTATAGACAGAAATGTCCAAGGGGAAATGTAAATCAGGAAACCGGAAGTGGAAAGAACCTGTCAGCCTCGGATCCAGGTGTCAGTAATAAAAGATTAAACTGTTAAAAATAAAACCCACTTTACCAAGGTATAACTTCTACACCGTAAGCTTCATTCACTGTAAGTGCACACTTAGATGCTTTTGATAAACTTAGTTTTTAAAATAAATTTATATTGTTTTGCAACCCTGGGCGATTTGACCAGAATCGCCCCCTAAAGACCCTTCACGCCTATTTGCAGTCACTAGCTGTTCCCACCCTCAGCCCCAGACTTCTGATACAGATGGAATCCTGGAGAATGCAGTATTTTACATATGGCTTCTTGCATTTTGCATGTTTTTAAGGGTCTTCTGTATTGTTGTGTACATTAGCATCCCATTTTTTAACGGATAAACCACATCCTCTTTATCCATTCACCAGCTGAAGGGCATCTGGGCCGTTTCCACTTCAGGGCAGGATGAACTGCGCTGCTCTGAGTAGGCCTGGAAGTCTCGGTGCGCTGTTTCCACTCGGTGCCCATGTGTTTCTGCTCCTCTTCGGGAGATTCCTAGGAGGTGGCACTACTGGGCTTGTCTGCTAACTTTACGTTTGACTTTTTAGGAAGCAGCGCAACTGTTTTCCCATCCTGCTTGCAGGGTCTCAGGTTCCACTGGGAAACATTTGCAGTCACATTGAAAGGTGCGAGTGTTGGCTTGTAAAGACGGCGGAGGGCAGTATGGGGCATGTGCGTAGTACACACTCCAAAACGGGCAAGTAACAAAGCACTCCACACAGTAAATGAAGAGCCTTTCCATATGCCCAGGTTCTGCAAGTGTGGATTAAACACACTGAGAGCGGGGGTGAGGGTGGGGTAAAAATATCCAGAAAGTTCCCAAAAGCAAAAGTTGAATTTGCTGTGCCCTGACAACTATCTACACTGTATTCACATTTACACTGTATTTATATAGTCTTTACATCATGTTTATAACTGCGGACAGCATATCGCACTGCATTCAATATTATTAGCAATCCTGAGATGGTTAAAAGTATATGAGGAAAACTGTGCTGGTTATACACAAATATTAAGGTAACTAGTACTCCTTTTTATATAAGTGACTTGGGCCTCCACGGATTTTGGTATTTGTGGAGGTTCCTACAACCAAACCCCCTGGGGATACCCAGATCTTAATGATACATCAAAATCTTAGTGAAGGGGGTCAGGAGGGGAGGAAACGGCCTCTTTCCTCCCTCTTCGCCTTGTCTCACTTCTAGCTATGAGTATGGTCCCTCACTGCCCGCTCCTGGAAGAGACCCCAGCCCCCCATCTCCGACTGTCAGAGTTACCATGGTTCACGAGTTTTCAACGGCCCGGCCCCTTTGGCCTGTCAGTAGCTGTTGGCAGTAACTTATCCGTAAGAAAACAGGGTGACCAGCATTCCAAGCAATCTCTCCTCGCACAGTGAGAGCTGCACATCCGGGGAGTTGATGAGACGTCCCCCGAGGCTGCTCTGAGAAGAACCCATCTCGCGAGACCTTGCCGTAGCCCTTGCTTTATAACCCCGTGCGAGAGGACGTCGACTCGGATCATCTCGCGAGAGCACACTGTGGCCCTAGCTTTCCAGGTGTGTAGCGTGGGGCGACGTCCCGCCCACTCCCACCATCTCGTGAGATCCCCTCTTGGCTCTCGTTTACCGACCCCGTGGGAGGTGATGGCAAGTGAATTTCATCATCTCGCGAGAGCCTACTGGGGCCCTCGCTTTCCAACTCCGCAGTGGGTTGCTGTCACGTGATAGCGTGAAATCAGCGCAGGGAGTGTTTACTCTCTAGAAATTACGAAAAATCGCAAACCGGGGCTTTTACTCCTAGAGCCAGTCCATTAAACACTGTCAGCACAGCACTGGCTGACACCGTAGCGCTCCTGCAGGGCCTGGCAAGGGTGAAATCCCAAGAGCTAAAGACTGAACAAGGGGTATTTCAGCTCTGATGAGGTCAGGTGCCCACGGGAGACCCTGAAAACTCAAGTGCAACAGCCAAGTCTTTGCATAAGAAAAAGACCCCATAGTGTGGGCTCTCCCACTTGCAAGGGCACGTGAGGTTCAGCTGGAGCAAAGCGGGAGGCCAGGTCCCTGGGGAAGAGGGGCCGGAAGAGGACAAAAGGCCCTCCTCACGACTCATTCCTTTAGGAGACACTGGAGCGTCCCGGAGTGACTCACAGCCGTAATCTGCTCTGCTACGGGCCTGGACAGCCGGAGCCCAGGTTATGAATAGGCCTGACGTGAGGTGGCTGCCCTGGTCACTGCCCTGCCCCGACTCCCAACACTTCCCATCCGGCCCCGCCAGGTCAGTGGCTGCTTCCCAAGAATAGCCCTCGGCTCCAGGGGGAATCCTGGCTGATGGTCTGGGCTGTCCTCAACCGTGCCGTGGGCGGGCCCAGAGGGCTGTAGCACATGGGGGCAACGAGAGAGCTCAGTCTCTGCCTTTACTCCTCGCGTCCTGCCCCTCGAAGGCACCAGGCCAGCCCCACTGACCCAGGATCGGGATCCAACCCTACTGGGGCGGCTTTGTCAAGCCTTAATTTAAGCAAGTGTTCTTATCACCGCATTCTCATCCAGGCCTGAAACTCACACCTGCCTCATCAGCTGCTGTTTTAAGCCCATGAAGAGGCCCCAAATGCTCTGAATTCATGGGATGAAGTCTCAAGTCTCCCCTCAGGGTTGAGGAGGGCTGATGAAAGGAAAGGTCACTCCCAAAGCCAGGGATGGCTTGAAACAGTTTTTCATGTAGACATGCTGGTATGAGTGGCCTCAAGGCTTTCCCTCTCACCCCTCAAGGTCCAGCCTTGACCCAGCAGCTAATCCTCCAATGACCTCACCTGTCTCAAAGGACAAATTCCCAAGTCTTGATGGTGACTCACAGAGCCCTCAGGGTCTCCCTTGTTCCCCTACTTCAATGACACTGACCTGGATGCGTCCTTCCACCTGGGTTCCCACCTCAGGGCTTCGCACATTCTGCTCCTGTTGCTTCACACGCTTTTCTTTCTGCATGGCTCACATCGTCTCCTTTTTCAAGTCTTTAAGTGAAGTCGCTCAGTCGTGTCCGACTCTTTGTCACCCCGTGGACTGCAGCCTACCAGGCTCATCCCTCCATGGGATTTTCCAGGCAAAAGTACTGGAGTGGGTTGCCATTTCCTTCTGCAGGGGATCTTCCCAACCCAGGGATTGAACCCGTGTCTCCTGCATTCCAGGCAGACGCTTTAACCTCTGAGCCACCCTCAGAGTCATCTTCTTGATGGTCCTGCCTTCACCATCCTGTTTAAATGGCTAATTCCACCCTGTCCCAGGGCCATTCATCACCTGATTCTGCTCTTTCCCCATGCGCGCTTACTCACTGTCCATCTTGCTGTGTGTTTCTGGTTTAGTTTTTGACTTCTTGTTTAGTTTTTGACTCCTTGTGCAGAACACGGCCCCTAAGAGGCGCAGCATTTCCATTTATTCTGTTCATGTATGCGGCCCCAGAGCCTAGAACAGTGCCTGGCACATACTTTGCTTTCAGTGCATATTTGCTGAATGACTGAATGAAGGAATGGATGGGTAATTAGGAGTGTAGCTGGCAAGGGACAGAGCAGGCCATTGCCAGCAAGTCTATGGCAGGGATTTCTGATGTCTTCTTGTGCCGTCTGTATCTGCATCTCTTATCATGGCCCAAGTTCATGTCCTGCTGCCGCTATTACCTTGTGGGAGCCTAGGAAGTTCTCTGAGATTCAATTTTCTCAGCCATAAAATGGGAAGAGGACAGCCACATACCCACATGCTTAGTCCCTAATAACTGCTTGCCGTCATCTTTTCATCTTTGTTTGACTCTACAGTCAAAGTCAGCCTGGAGACCCCAGCCCAGGACCCAGAACTGGATCATTTACTCACATTTAGGGAGAACCTACTTTGTGCCAAGCACTCAGATAGAAACCTTACACCTAAACTGCTCTCAGCCCTCTTAAAGTCCTCCTGGACCTGAAATTTAATTTTCTTAAAATCCATTATCCCATTTCATCCCAAGACAGCAACCACGTGGTTGGCATCACTCCAGTAGAGCAGAGACTCAGATAAGTTGAGGCACTTGCCTGAGCTCACCTGGCAAGAAGGTCGAGTGCTTTCCTCTCAGGATCCTGACCAGTACAGCTGGGAGGCGAGTAGTTTCAATTCATCGCCTCTGATAGATGAGCACTTGTGTCTGGGTGCCATTTGGGAAGGACTCTGAGCTTCCGTCTGGGCTCAGAGGGAAAAGGGTGATCTGATTGATTATTAATGCCTGCCCTGGGTATAGAATGTGGGAATGATGACTGCTGCTTGCTAGAGGCTAAATGGGCAAAAGTGACTCATGATTTGTACATGGTCCAGCCAGTCTCACTCAGACCTTGTGTCTGGTGGTCACAGAGCCAGGTGGGAATGAAAAGGGACCTGGTCAGCACACAGGCCCCCCCTTCCCTAATCAGGGCAAGAGAACCCCACAGCCAGCAAGTGGGTGAGGATTCAGGCCACTCACAACAACCCACATCCTCCTAGAAGAGGAGAACAGGGAGGGGGATAAGTGGGAAACAAAGGTAGGGAAGCTGAAGGAAAGGGAGCACGTGAAGAGACAGGGTGAGCTAGAAGGAAGGAAGGCAAAGCAGGTGAGGCCTGAGATGGAAGAGGATGGACAAGAGCGGAGTAGCAGGACTCATCTTCCGTAAGAGAGGCTCAGAGGCCCAGCCCTGCTCCCAGGGAATTTCCTGGATGGAGGACCAATCAGTGCCCCGTTGGGCACACCCACTGCTGGCTCAGGACGAGGGGGGAACACGCAGGTCTGCTCTAACTGCTTTTTCCTTAGAGCAGACTTGCATGGCCCTCGCAGGCCAGAAGATACACCTTCTCCGGCCCTGGAGTCTTGTCAAGTGGGGAGAGGAAGGGATCAGCTGAGGACTCACAGCTCCCACAGCAGCAGGACCAGGGTCCTCATCTCCCAGTGCCTGGGGCCTGCCGCTTCTTCCCTCCTATCCAGAGAGCTAACCTGCTGGGATGACCACATCCTGGCCCCGGTTCTCCTCTCTGGAGCAACACATAGGGATCCACTGACAACACCCATGGGATTGACCCCCAATTTTCTCATCAGGAGCCTTCAACTATTTCCCAGGTGAGAAATTTCTCATGGCTCCCAGATCCCATAGAATACCGGTCTGGTGTTTCCTGTTGCCAGAGTGAAGTGAGAGACTGGCCAGGCTTCTGCTGCAAAGCTCCCCTGACTGTCTTCAGGCTTTGACTGCCACATCATATGGCTGTCTTTCTGTTCCTGCTGGGTTGCTACATGGAGCTTTGTTGTCTAATACAGCAGCCATTAGCCACACTGCTCCTGCTATTTAGTCCCTGTCTTGTCTGACTCTCTGCAACCCCATGGGCTATAGTCCGCTAGGCTCCTCTGTCCATGGGATTCTCCTCCAGGCAAGAATACTGGAGTGGGTTGCCATTTCTTCCTCCAGGGAATCTTCCCGACCCAGGGATCAAACCCGAGTCTCCTGCATTGGCAGGTGGGATCTTTACCACTGAGCCACTTGGGAAGCCCCATTAGCCACATGGGGCTATTTAAATATAAATGAATGTAAATGTCAGCCTCTCAGTTGCACCAGGCACATTTCATGTGTTTGGCATGTGGCTAGCGGCTACCATATTGGACAGCACAGATACAGAACATGTCTATTATCAAAAAAAGTACTGTCGGACAGAATGGGACTAGATGAGGGCTTTCAACAGGTGGTGACTGTGTCCACCCACAGCCATTTGGTGGCGCTAGTGGAAAAGGACACACCTACCAATGCAGGAGATGTATGAGATGCAGGTTCGATCCCTGGGTCGGGAAGATCCCCTGGAGGAGGGCATGGCAACCCACTCCAGTATTCTTGCCTGGAGAATCCCATGGACAGAGGAGCCTTTCAGGCTACAGTCCTTGGGGTTGTCGTAAAGAGCTGGACACCACTGAAGCAACTTGGCATAAAAGCATTTTTGATTGTCACAACTGGAGACAGGGTACTAGTGGGTAGAGGCCAGGGATGCTGATAAACAGCCTACACTGCTCAGGATAGCTGCCCCCAACCCCACCACAACAAAGAATTATTCAGTCCCAAATGTCAATAGTGCTGAGGTTAAGAAGCCCTGGTCTAGGAGAATCATGTCAAGTGGAGAGGAGCGGTAAGAGGAGAAAAAAAAAGGCAAAATAATCTTGCTTCAGACAATACATAGATGTGACATAGAAAGAATTGAGAAAATGAATCAACCCACTACTGACAGAAGAATAGGAGGAAAAGTCACTCCTGGATCCATCACCACTCAGTGGCTCTGTGGCCCCAGGCAAGTCACTAACCCTCTCTGATCCTCAGATTTCTGGATAAAACTGGGATAGTATCATGCCCCCTCCTAGACTGTCAACGGATTAAATGAGTTTGAACCAGCTTCATCATCTGTGGAACAGCACTGCATAATTGATTATCTCAGCTCACACTGTTGATTAGACTAGACCAAAGAAATAAGTCTCTGGCGGTAAGGCGCCAAGTCCCACTTTCACTTCACTTTGCATGACCTTGGGTCACTTAAGCCTCTCAATCTCACGTCCTGATCTGTAAAATGGGGCTGATCGCTCCTGACCAAGTTTACAGCAATACCCAGCGTGGAGACATTTAATCCTGGTGAGCAACCATCTCTCTTGACAGCTAATCTGCTTGCCCTCCATGAAACTGAAACTCAAACCCCAGCTGGTACTCAAGAAACAGCTGAAAATGCATGCAGTCTTTTATGGGCAGAGAAAAAATTCCCCTGGGACCCTCGGACCTTGAACTTCCTGCCACCCTGAGCGCCAGTACTGGCCACATTATTTGGTAAATCCACCTCACCGATTCTCCAAGATCTTTCCTGTGCTCCACAAACTGTAGTTCCTCAAAATAATGAGGTTACGCCCAGTGTAGCTGAAAGGAAAATTACGGATCTGCGTGAGTCATGGTGGGGGCAGGCGGAGGTGATTCAGATGAAGCTGATGGTGACTAGGTCCTTCAGAAAGAGTGGTGTGCGTGTACATGTGAGTGTGTGTGTGTGTGAGAGAGCGAGCGAGCAAGTGAGAGCAGGAGTGAAGGAGAGTGGGAATGACACCTGCCTTGACGGTTCTGAGCTCTCATCCCAATGACCTTGTTTGTGTGATGAAAGCTAATTTTTGGCGAAACTAAAACGGAGATTTAATTCTTTCCTTTGAGGTTTGGGGGTTGACGGTGGAGGTTTTAGGGATGGGGGAAGTGGAAGTGTTAGTTGCTCAGTCTGCAGCCATGCCTCTGTCCATGAAATTCTCTGGGCAAGAATACTGGAATGGGTTGCCATTCCCTTCTCCAAGGGATATTCCTGACACAGGGATCGAACCTGCATCTCCTGCATTGCAGGCAGTTTCTTTACTGTCTGAGCCACTAGGGAAGCCTGTTACTGGGAAAGCTGGGTTATTATTCCTAGGCTGGGGAGCCTGACTTGAAGGCAGTGGCTACTGTAAGCTCAGTGCTGTCGCTGCAGAGCTGTGTGTCCTTGGGCAAGTTGCTAACCCTTTCTGTACCTCAGCTGCCCCATCTGTGAACAGGCGGGGCTGGATGTGACAGCATTTGGGGTCCCTCCACTTGCCTCAAACTGACTTTCTCCATTTTTCAAATAAACCAGTTTCACATAGCTTAAAAATTAGGGGTTCCATGAAAAGACATGGAGGAAACTTAAATGCATATTGCTAAATGAAAAATACCCTGTCTGTAAAGACTACATCCTGTAGACTCCAACTAGGTAACATTCTGGAAAAGGCAGAACTATGGAGACAGTAAAAGGATCAGTGACTGCTGGGAGTTGAGAGGGACGGATGAATATGCAGGGCACAGAGGATTTTTAGAGTGGTGAAACTATTTTATATGATACAGTAATGCTGGGCATATATCATGATGCATTTTCCAAACCCATAGAATATACACCATTGAGAGTGAGCCCACATAGGGAATGTGGACTTGGGGTGATAACGATGTGTCAGTAGAGGTTCATCAGCTATTAACAAATATCCCACCCTTGGGGGTGGTATTATAAGGGAGGCTATGAATGTAGGAAGCAGGGGGTATATGGGAAATTTCTGTACCTTCCCCTCAATTTTGCTGTGAATCTAAAATTGCTCTAAAAATATATTAATTAAAAAAAAGTTAACGATATGTCACACACCACTGTGACTACCTGTTTAAACTGGACCATTCGGACAGTGGCTTTTATCTCCGAGGTAAACCAGGAGCCGCTGAAGGGCTGTCTCCTGGAGCCCTTGTGGACACCCCCCCACTGTTTTGGCAGTGCCAGGAGGCTCTCTCCGGCGTTTGGGGCCTCCTGGTCTCAGCTCAGGAAGCCCCCAGAAGTGCCTGGTCTTGTCCATGGCTGACCACGGACCATATAAAAATTTGCACTCATCAGACCCTGATAGCGGATGGGTGCAAGTATGTTTTGCAAGTATGTGATACGCTAAGTCTTGACAAGGTGGGTACCCCCTGGGGTTGTATCGGCTCCCACAGAGGAGAAGTGTTTCTCCAGCTTTGGTGGGCACCAGTGTTCTTGCCTGAAAAATCCCGGAGGACAGAGGCACCTGGTGGGCCACAGTCCAAGGGGTCGCAAGGAGTTGGACACGACTGAGCATGCAGACCCCTCACTCAGTTTAGAGTCTGAGGACCTGCAGGCCCTTTCCTCCAGGACTGTGGAGTAGTTCTGAGATGGGAATGTGCATTTTAAAAGCCTCTCCCCGGCCCCAAGGCAGGCTGGTGGAGGTGGGCAGACCCGACCTTGGAGAAACAACGCTGCCACAGACGCTGAGTCCTTGTTGCCACCCCCAGGATGATCTCGCCAAGGCTCCTGGGGCTTCGAAGGCGGAACTAAAGCTCGGACCCCGGGAGGGACTGATCGAGGTCACGGTGTCAGCAGAGCCCACACTGGGCTATTCAAGGTGACCTAGCCCAGGTGCCACCGGATGTCTCATGGGTGACACGCAGCCCCCCAGTCAGGTGACCCGGAGACCCTCCCCCGCCACTCCCTCCCATCTTGGGCCATTATATTCTAGATCTTATCCACAGCCCACCCAGACCTATCACCCAGATCTGGGAGAGCCTAAATTTAGTAGCAAAGCCAACCCCGAGGGAACCAGGGTCCTGTCGGACACAGGAGCCCCGTGTGGGACCCCCCAGCCCCCTCCTGAGCAGGGGCGCTGAGCAGGCTCGGCATCTGCTTGGCCGGTCAAGGAGTGAATGCCGCAGCCCAGTATTCCAAGCCCTGTGGGACTGCAGCCCAGGGTCGAGGCCAGACTGGGTGGCTTGGAACTGACTGGGCTTTCCCCTCCCAGCCACCTCTATGGAAAAGCTGCTCCAAGGCCCTGACCCTGAGGCCTGACTCCAGGGAGGGAGATCTGTGTCCCCTCCTCAGCGTCTCCACTGCCCCCCGCCACCCACTGAGGCCAGTGCAGGTCTCCATTCAAAGAAATGCCCCTAACGGGTGAGACAGAGAAAACACCTCCTCTCCGACAGAAGATCAAGTCAGAGCCACATGAAATTCAAACCGTCACCCGCTATCCCCTCCCTCCTCCCTTGCCATGCTTATTTGGAATAAATGGAATTTAAAAAAAAATTACCATCACGGCTGATACTCAACAGTGTTGGAAACACGAAAGGGGAAGAGTTGGGCTCCCTGAGCATCAACCAACACTCAGTTAAGCAGAAATCGCCAGTAGCTTTGGGAAAATACAAACCTTGCTGTCTGCCAGCCGAGATTCCAAAGTGGTTATCCCATGACTCTAAATGTATATAGATATTTAAGAATCGGCCAACAGCTGGGGCCTAAGCAGGGTGATCTTTTAACAGTGTTCCCCCGCACCAGCATGTGGTTGTAAAATTCTTCCATGAAACACCCTACCAGCAAAGGGGGAACAGGCCTCGCTGGCTGAAAGGCCTGAAATAGACGAGACCAGCAGCCACCGCAGCCCCCAAGGCACACTCCAGACAGTTATGCCCCTCCGCTCACCGGGTGCCTGTCGTAAAACCCAGCCCAACGGTACCTTCTCCACCCGGGGCCAAGGGCACAGGATCCACTCCCGTCCGGGGGCCTCCCGGGTCGCAGCGCAGAGATCCTACCAAGCTGGGCGAGCAGGGATGGAGGAGAAATGTCTGCGGCTTCCCTCCTCACACTGTCGTTCACATCCCCTCCCCTAACCGCTCCTCCCGCACCCTCCCCCTGCGCCAGTGTGATAGCAGCAGCTGAGTGGACAAGTCATTTCTAAAATTAGCCGCTGAGCTCCAGGTCTGGACAGGGGACGGCAGCCCGGGGTGGCCGCTGACCAGGCAGTCGGAGCACATGGACATATTTGGTGGCGCAGAGCGGGGAGGGGACAGCTCCCGACGCAAGCACATTCTGCCCCCCAACGCCACCCCCCGTCCAGGGCGGACCACTCAGTCACACTCCCCGCCTCCGCTCCACGCAGATAACCGGAGGCCACAGCAGCTGCGCGAGGAGGAGCCAGGCTCCATGTCCCAGCTGGTCTCTGGGAGGACATCACCTAACCAAACGTTGGTGTCTCTTAGTAAACAATCAGCGCATGGAAACACAGGTAAGAAGGAGGCGGCCACCATCACGTGCAAACCTGAGGTCTTCCATGAACTCATTTTCCAGTCCCGACAACCCTGGGAGGTAGGGTTTTCCTCAGGCCCGTCCTACCCATGGAGAAACTTTGGCTCGGAAAAATGAACCAACTTACCTTGCACAGCCCACCGACTCAATGGACGTGCATCTGAGCAAACTCCGGGAGACCGTGACGGACAGAGGAGCCTGGCGTGCTGCAGTCCATGGGGTCACCAAGAGGCGAACATGGCTTAGTGACCAAACAACAACAACCTTAAAAAGCAGAGAGCCAGGATTTGAACCCACCGAGTTCTTTCTGGGGCCCCCAGAAGGCACGGTCTTAAAACACTGCAGCAAGCGAGAGGCTCTAAAGCCTGCCTGTCCACTGCCTGTGTTACTCACTGGTCCTTGGGCTCTAATCAACAGGAATTGCTAAGAAGCTGGATGAGGAATCCAGGCAAGGCTTTCCTGAGGCTCGCTGCAGCAGGAGGGAGCGAGAACAAGCAGCAGGTGGCCTCGCTTGCTCCCCGAGGAGGGCGGGCTGGTTCCGTACATGAGGGGAGGGTGGGGGTGGATGCCTGGGTCAGGCAGGAGGGGGCGGCTTAGGTGGTCTGCCCACCCCCGTGGTGAGGCTGGGTGCATGGATCAGGCGCAGTACCGGCCTTTGCCCCCAGCACCTCCACAATGCCAGTTTGCTTGTGGCCTCTGAGGAATTACCCCAACTGTGCATGCACGCAGTTACTGTTAGTCTCTCACTGTCTGTGTTCCCTTGCTCCAAAAAGAGTTGGTCCAGCATCAGTGCAAACACTTGGGTAAAGGACCCCAGGTCCCAGCCTGTCTCACCTGGAAGAAGAAAAGCAGGGACTTTCACAGATGACATATGTTGTGCTGGTCCACACAGCTAGCAAGGGGCTGTCAGGATGCAAATTCTGGATGTCCTGACTCTGAAGCCCATGGTCATTGGAATGAGTGGTCATTTCAACCATTTGTTTTTGTTTTAATGTGACTGTATCAGATACATTACAAACTTAATCATTGAGCCTGACTAAAGGGGTGTACTTGCTCTTTATTGAAGTATTGATTTACAATACTATCTTAGTCTCAAGTGTATAAGACGGTGATTCCAAATTTTTATAGGTTACACTCCGTTTAAAGTTACAAGAGGTGAACTTTTGCAATGGGATCTAGAAAGGGCAACAATTATGTGTTCAGCTCTAGTAGCTAAGCCTCTAGAAGTGCAGTCAGTATGATCTTAGTCTACATCTGTTAGAGGGACCAAACTTTACACAAACCAATGGAATATTTGTAATTCTGTTCCTTCCTTTTCCATCCCTCCTTGGTCAGGAGGGCATTTCAAGGCAGAGAAGCGAAACCATCCTTATCTGTCACACAGAAACAAGGAGGCGCAAGACAGGTTTAAAATAGGATCAGGCTAGTGGCCCAGAGGCATCCTCTAATTTTCACTAATACACACGTAAAAGGCAGAAAACTTTGGAAATTCTCAACATAGGAAACTATGACTGACGGTCAGGTAGAGACACGTTTCGCTTGGTCGTGTCGCATCGAGTCGCATCTGACTCCCTGCGACCTCATGGACTGTGGCCTGCCAGACTCCTCTGTCCATGGAGTTTTTCCAGGCAAGAATACTGGAGCTAGCTGCCATTTCCTCCTCCAAGGGATCTTCCTGAGCAAAGGACGGCAGCCGGGTCTCCTGCAGTGGTTGGTTACCACTAGCACCAACGGGCAGGCGGGGCTGTTCAGCAGCCCAGTCGTGCCCGGCTCTTTGCAGCTCCATGGACTGTGCCCGTCAGGCGCCTCTGTCCATGGAGTTCTCCACACAAAATACTGGAGTGGGTTGCCATCCCCCTTCTCCAGGAAGCCCTTTACCAGCTATCAAATCAACTCTATGAACTGGGCATTTTATCCATTTTCCAATGTTATCCTTTAAGAAGAGAAATGTAGAGTCCAGTCATTTGGGGTATCTGAAAATCAGGCAAAATTTCTCCCTGCTGCGGCCATCTGCCTCTGTCTCCCATTTCACCTGTTAGCAATGAGTTGATGTGGGCCACCAAGTAAACCTCCCTCAGGGGCTTTGTTACGTGCACGTCCAACGCTGCGTACATGAGCACAGAGTGAAGCCTTGGGGGTTGCCTGGTTGGTCGCATACTTGGAGATAACCAGCCTGAACAGCGCGGACTGAAAACCTTTTTTCAACCTCTGGTACCTGGATGGTTAGAAAGCAGCCAGGAAAAGAAAGCCTCTCCTCTAGCTCAACACCTGGTTCCTGCCCAGGTAAACCGGCAGGAGCTCTGGGTTGGGAAGGCATGGTTTCAGGGGGAAGATGACATAGAGGGAGATACTCAGGCTATGTGGGAGCCGCCCTGGGGCTTGCGGGAGAAGACTTCCTTTTCACTCTCCAGGTATAGCTGAAGCCCCTCACATTTACCCTTGAATGGAAACTTGGGAGGATGTTTTTGGCTAGAATGGCCCTTCAAAGTCATCTAATTCAACTCTCTTAATTTAGGGATGAGGACCAAAGAGGCTGCCCAGTGACCTTGCTGGGAGCAGGGTCCCCAGGCTGCTCCCTCTGCTCCTGGGTGCCGAGGGGTGACCGGATCTCTGCAGCTCTCAGGAGTGGGCCTTGGTTACCTACTGTGTCAGACCAAGGGCTCTGCCACCAGGGTGCCCTTTGCCCATGATGATGACCACATGCTCCACAGCTGGGGCTCCTGTCGACTGTTTTGGGAGAGGTTTTCAAGTTGGCAAACACAAATACATGCCATGGGCTAACCATGATGGCCATCTTTCCTGAACCAGCCAGGGACAGGTGTCTCCAGCTCAAGGAGAGAGGGCCCTACCCTACCCTCGGCCTCTGGACCGACAAGCAGGCAGTTGTGCCCAGGCATGCCTGTGGCTCTGAGGCCACCACCTCCTTAAATTTCTGGCTTAAACTGACACGCCACGGGGGTCTCTCCTCAGGTCTTTGTGGGAGCAGGGATGGAGGAGAGGCCTTAACGTCTGGGAGGGACACCAGGGTCACCTTAAGAGTACGCGCGGGAGGCCTGGCTGATCTCCTAAAAAACTGGAGACGAGACAGACCTCCCGGCTCTCCCAGACTCTTTCCTGGCGCCTTTCCATGCCTTCCACAAGCAGGTTAGTCTCCCAAACCCTGACACTGAACTTGGCTGTGCTCCAACAATCCTTGAAATTGGCAGAAAAAGCTTGTTGGCAGTTCCCTTCCTACAATAAAATCTGCCTCTGCGTGAATTTTCCCCCAAATCAGGATTTCTTACAAACGAAGTCACCTCCTGATAACCGAATAGCTTGATGAAGAAATGGAGTTTTTGCTGGGTGGAAAAACAGCACACCAAAGTTAACTCTCTTTGTATACAGATCCTTTTTATTGAGGTTTATATAAGTAATTTATCAACAAAGAAAACCAGCCTGCCTGCCCCCAAATAACCATGAAAAATGGCGATGCTAACCAACAGTGATGCGCCACGCACAGGGCAGGTGACCTCGGACCTGGCCCAGCATCTCACACGGGAAACGATCTCAGGCCGGTAACCACACACTAAGAGGAGGCTGTGACCTCCGCTGGCACAATCGATGGGAAGAGAGAGAAAACCAGAAAACAAGTACAATCTTTAGATTTATAAAATCGAATTCACTGACCTCTTTTGGTATAGCAATGCACGAGAAAAACGGATTTATTTCTTCAAAGGTGTTACCCTTTGGCCACAAACAGAACAAGTATGTGACCACGTGGATGGTTATGCAGCAGGGGACACAAGGAGAGAAAATGTCAGCGTGTGAGGACGGACCTGCTCACGCCTCACAGGGACCCATCTTCACTCTATTTCACATGGACCCCTCAAAGGTCTGCTCGAAAATAAGACCTTTTGCAAAGTTTTAATGGTGGACAAGCCCATTTCCCAAATCATTTTGAATCAGTGAGGTGGGAAGAGTCATGTTTGAAGGAGCTGCTCCCAGAAGTGCCGCTTTTAAACCCAGTCAGCCATTTTCTAACGATCGTGGAGGAAGAGGCTTCCATTTAGGTAGCTGATGAATCAGGTGCTACGGTCAAATCTTGAGGCGATGGCAAGATTGGTTGGGGGATTTGGCACAAGGAAGAGTCAGAAGTGATGTTCTGCAGGTGGACTTCAGCTCCCAAAGGCTGGCCATATGAGTACCTACCTGCCCTGCTTGCTGGGGCCCCTACATGCTGCTGCGAAATTGACATCATGAGGAGAGGACCCCAACATGCTTTTCTGAAGTTCTTCTATGATGGAGCTGGTCTAGAGTGACGCGTTCAGGGAACCTGTCCACAAGCACAGGGCCTTCAGAAGAGGTAGATGAAAGCAGTACTTCATGGCAAGTTCACGGTCAGATGTTACCCAAGAAGTGCACGTGCCTCTTGGCACAGGTCTGAGGGTTAGCTGTTGTTGAAAAAGTCTGCGGCTGTGAGAAGGGATGTCCACACGCCCCCACACTACTATAGGCTTTGTTTCCATTTTATTTTGTGAACAAAACAAAACAAAATGAAACAGAAAGGAGTGTGTTTTCTTAAATAACAAACTATACAAATAAAAAGGAGCAGAAGCAGTAAGGAATGTTTTTGATGAGAACAGAGAGAGGGTTCAATAAATAATATAAAACGCTTTTGTGCTAAAATAGAACTCTTGTTTATATGTGTGTGTGTGTGTGTATATATATATATATATATATATATATATATATATATAGTTTGGCATCTTAATGTTACCCAGAAAAAAGCCACATCTATTAGTTAAAACATAGAAAAATACAATAAAACTTTAAAAAAAATGGCCAGTGCTTAGCTTATAAACCATATATAAAATGTACATCATAGAATGTATCAACTAAGAAACAAGAAGTTGAATTCCAAGTCCTTTGAAATATGAATACATGGTTAGAAATATTTCTCCCTTCCCTACCCTCACATGAGACACATTTTATGTTAGGAAAAAAACTAAAATGGAAACACAGTTATCAGTTTTTCAGAGATGACTTTGAGATTTTTTTAGGTATAAGAGAGTTTACTGTAAGAACATGAGTTATTTAAGTCTAAAATGAATTAAATTTTTCCTATATATGGTTTTGATGAATGCATATACTGTCAATCCATTTTCTGTAACATGTGTGTGTGTGTGTGTTTAATAAAGGCAATTTAAAATTTGGGGTGCTACATTTATCAGTAAGTGCTAACCCAGCCATGCCAGTGAAGTGGCCAGTCACTCGTGTCCCTATTGCCAAAGCTGGGCATCTCTGTCACCCTCTTGTCAGAGAATGGCTCTCTTAAGTCTTTGAGGATGAAGGAAATCTAAAGGTAATTATGATTCGAGGAAACCAAGAAGTATCTTTATAGAGTTCAACTTTCATTCATTCTACAGTGAATTTTAAAAAATGTGGCCTGGATACAAAAATTCTTATTAACATGAATTTAAATGGTTAATTGTTTAAAGCTTCTCAGGTCTACACGATGCAGGAGGAAAAATCATCTTAGAACTTTAGGGGTAAAAAAATGTTTTGAAAAGTTAAAAACTGTGAGAGCTCACTCTGCCTGGCTCAAGGGGCAAGCCTCATCTTGTTACTGGCGGGGAATTACAGTAACTTCAGAGCCTGGGCGGCCACATCCCCACCTGACCTGCAGGGCAGGGCACTGACAGCCACCCACACCTCCACCCTGGCCCCTGCTTGGCTGCCAGGCACACACGGCCAGGCGGGTAGCAGCTCTGGGCTCCGCGTGCCTTCCCTGGGGTGCTGGATGACAAACAGGGGCAACCTAAAGTCCTGGTGGAAAGCAAACAGCATCTCATAAGTCCAGCAGCTCCACAGTCAAAGAGACCAAGTCTTACAAGAGTTACTTTCAACTCCTCTTCTAAGAAGAGGTCAACCCTGAAGCCCCAAGTTTAACTGTAACTTCCCTGGTCCTTGATGGTGTAAAGAGATGAGTTTTTACCAGCAAATACACTTCCTTTTCTTCTTTGCCCCACTTCTACCAGGATTTCTCAGCATCTGTCACAGACCTGAATGAAAGCTGACTCCTCTCTGGGTACAAAGAACACACCCATCCCCCGGCAGGCAAGGCATTCACTCCTCAAGTATCTCTGAATGACACACCTACACTTCCCTGAATGTCAGTGAGAAAAATCACAATAATTAACTCACGCAAGAAAAGTTTTATCTTACACCAGCACACTGCAAATTTTTAACAGATTTACATTGAGCAAAAAAAAGTTCAAATTTGAGAACTTTCTTTTCTTCTTGATGGGTTAAAATTTTGAAATGTTAGAAAAGTGAATTCCACAGAAAAAGTCAAACGTTGAATTGGATTGACTAAACTATAAATTCCAAATGAAATTTAAAAAAATAAAAATCCTCAGGTGGGGCCGGGAACTTGATCTTCAGAGTTAAACCACATTTTCAATTGGTCAATGACACTTTTTAAAAGTGACCAGTGAGGGTCTTCAAACAACTGTTGCCAGTGTTTGTACAGAGTATTTCAGACTGCAGATCTAGGCGAAACATTGCTTTCAGCAGGTGGTTGTTTGTGGCTGTTGCCCCATGTCCTTCTCCAGCTTTGTTACTGTCTTTCTTGAGCAGAATGCTGTCTCTCTTCTCTTTACATACAGAACTTGAAGTTGTCGTGTCTGTGAACTGACCAGTTAGAGGCACAAGTAGTGAAACGTTCTTCTTAGCAGTAAAACAACAGCTGCTTTCTAGCAGTTTTGCTGAAAAATCATACTTAAACATGACAGGGAAGGAAAAAAATCATGAGCTCCAATGACATAAGGGGATAAATGCACCAAGGAGAATGTTAACAGGCCAAAAAAGAGAAATAAATAACCTCAGGTTCTCCAAAGCTTTTAATTCGTTTCATAGGTGTCGCATAGCAGCAGAATCAATTTTTAGGCTTTGCTTTAGTGATCCCTTTGATTTATGAAATCAAGACATTGTTAACATAATTTTATAAAAATATCAGCTTCGACGATTTTCTCCAACGTTAAAACATCTCAACCATATAAATCTAAAATAATAATAATTGTGCTCAATTCTATCCTTTTGAACGGTCCAAACGTAGTTACAGCCAAACATGAAGACCTAAAACAGCCACGTATACCAGGTCTTCTAAAAACAACCGACTTCTTTGGCCATGTGGGTACCATGCTGGCACAGAAAGGTCTCGGAAAAGTCTTCCATCTGGCAGTAGAGACATGTACCCCATCAGAATGGCTGCACGAAAGAGTTCAGGAGGAAGACTGGCCTCTCCGGGGCTGTCAAACTAGATCCCAACACAATCCAGGACCCGCCCCTAAAGAAGCCACTCATCCTAGCCTCACAGAGTACTTTTAATAGATGACGTTCACGTGACACTTCTCAGCCCCGTCCTTAGCTCGAGTTGAGGAAGTGTGAAAGTTTACTTGGAATAAATCTGAGGCAACAGGGCTTTCGGGGTGTTTCCAATTCATTTTTCTTTTTCAAAGGGAAGATGACCTTATGTTCTGGCCCAGAGCTTAAATGATGTTTTTCAGAGATGCAAACTGGCATAGCTGGTGCCCTGGGTACGCAATGTTGGGATGCTAAGCCCAGACCCCTGAGGAATTCGTGTACCTTCTCCACAAGAGGCTGCATCTCTACTTTGTCTGGCAGAGGCGTGAGGCTCAGCAATTTCTAAACTGCCATTTACTCATCTCTGAACTGTGAGTGCTGAGCACATGCACGCTTGCAACACAGCCGCTAACAACAGCGGCGGCGGTGAGACAGTCGCTATGGGAAAGATGTTCACTCGTCATGAAGTGCTTTCCCTTCTCCGTTTTTTTGTTATTTCAACTTAAAAAAAATAGAATTTGAATACTCTTCTTCCCTTTTAAATCAGGAGAATCCATGTAAATAGTAGGCTCCAACTTCTACACTGCAAACAGCAGAGAGCAGAACATGTGTATTACACTCCAACTAGCCAGTGAGATAAACAGTAAACCTCGCAGATTCTTTTCCAAGGTAATTCCTATGAAACAAAAGGCTCTTTCAGTAATTATCTTCCCAAACTCTCAAGACGTCGTTTCGTTAAGAAGGACTGACTTTCCCAGTGAGCACGGCACACGAATGTAAACACAGAAATTTGGAACCACTAAAAATATCGAGGACAGGATACAGATAATTATGATGTCAAGTTATTTATATTGTGAGTAGTCCACTTGGAAACAGACAATAAAAGTGCACTAAGAATAGGACAAATATGTTGACTTTGAGAATTACTGTTATTATTTTTAGTCGGATGACATGGAGGACATCACTGGGAAACACACTGGGTTTTAGAACCCAGCACTTATTTGGGGCCTGACACCAACCCCGCGGAGAGGGCAGCCACTGGGACCCAGCCACTGCTGTCACAGGACGGCCCGTCCGGCCCGGGTCACTGGCGACGGCTGAACGGCCGCACACGTTCAACACTCAGTTACCCCACTGGCACATTCATCTTCGGCATTCCTTTTTCAAGAAAATTCATTTTAAATTATACTAAAATCTCAAACCTAGTTTCTTTCCTTGACCCATTCATTACCGTGATGCTTCCTGAGGTCAGGCAGAGGGAACCGGAGGTGCGGGTCACATGACCGCTTCTGTCCAAACCCAAGACAGGCGCCCCCCTGCCCCCAGGCAGTCCCGGGCACCCAGACACAGGAAAGTGCTGTGCACTTGGAGGGTTTTGAAAAGAGCTATTGCCTTGAGATGTAAACCACCACTGCCTCTCTTGTAGAGCCACTGAGAACCTTCTGAAGATCTATGATCTGATGCCTCCAGAGTTGATTGCTTCCACACCCTCAGGGGGCAGGGGGCAGGGGTGAGGCCGGGGGCAGGGTCCTCGATCCTCAGCTGCCTAAGCTCCCCGTCACAGGCAGGCTGGTACCCGTGGGCACAGCACCCATGGGGAGGGCCCAGGTGCAACCCTCTAAGAAAACCTCTGCAGCTTTCAAGCCCAGGAGAATGAGAGACATCCCGGGGTGGTCTGCCATCCCCCTAGAAGCATGGAACAACGACAGTCAAACCCAGGAGCGGCTGTTGATGGACAGAAGGTGGCAGGGCAGGGCGATCTGAACAGCAGACTGCTCGATCCCATCTTAGCAAGTCTGAGATACGCTTGACAGCGGATGTAAAAGTGCCGTGATCAGTAGGAAGCATTTCAAGTTCTAGGTTCACCCATAACCAAAAGAAACATATGGCAAAGGAGACTTTCATTTCTTCAGTAGTTTCGAGGACAGAGAGATGTGATGGTGGCAGGAGGCCCTTGGGAGGGAGGAAGCGCCCCCAAGCCTGATGGTGGTCACCAGTCCTAGTAGAAGCATCTCGGAGTCCTGGCCCCACCCCAGCCACAGAGCACCCCAGAGGGGAGCAACTCCGTCTCTCATCCTCACACTTTTCCCCAAGGCTGCACTCTGAGGACTGAGCAGCCCACGTGGACTGCCCGGAGGAGGTGCTTTCTCCCGGGACCCTCCTCATTGGTCAGGGGTTCAGAGGCCGTTGCTGTTCCTGTGGCAGAGGGGTGGCTTTGAGAGTTCCACGATGGCCGAGCGGGATTTGTTGAGGAACTTGGGGGCTCGTCGTAGCAGCCGCTGGGCCTCCATGAATGTCTCTGTCAGCTCTTTCTTCCACTGTACAAACTCTGGGTCACTCTGAGGGCAAACACATGGAGGGGAGGGAGTTGGGACAGTGTCGCGGCTCTGCTAACACACGTGGAAGCCTCTGGCCGGTCCAGACGGCCTCGGAACCCCCGAGGGAAAGCATAGCCCATGTCCCGCCCCCAGGCCCGTGAGGAAGGGGAGTCGCACAGAGACGTCCCCCAGGGTCCCCTGCTCAGAGAAGGGATGGCGCCCTTCAGAGGAGCCTCACACAGCCCCACTAGGAGACTTGCTGCCTTGACTTTGTACAGCAATCGCCTGTCATCTCTGATGTCTTACCACAGCTTAAGTCTAGAAGATAAAATGAGGAGTTGGCTTTTTTTTGGCTGAGCTGCACAGCACATGGGATCTTAGTTCCCCAACCAGGGACTGAACCCGTGTCCCTGCAGTGGAAGCGCGGAGTCTTAACTACTGGACCATCAGGGAAGTCCCCAGGGAGGAATGGTCACAAAGTTAAGCAGCACCTTCACGTGTGTAATGATGCCATGAAGTAATTAAGCATGTTTTTCGACCAGCTGTTGGTTTATCTCTTTAAACATGCTCTCTCTCTTTACACACACAACCCCCACCCCCTGCCCCAGCAGAAAAGTGTTGAGGTCACGAAATACACACCCCTTTGTATCTTGCTGCTCTCTTTCTCCAAATACGCTCTTTTTTCACACCTCCACACCCTCCCTCGATACCTCAGCAGGTAAGTGTTCAGGAATTAAGTCTGGGCTATGATAGAACTTCGGGGGAAAGAAAAATGGCACTTCCCTGTTCACAGTTATTTGGGGATCTTATGTTTACTTAAACACAAACCTCAATTTACACATTCTGAAAGAGCAGAGCAGATCTGGGAAACTGTGGAAAAAATGTAATTTGAGGCCCCTATTAATTACTGGGTGGTTTCCAGAGGGGGTAACCACATTATTTCCTGTCCTCCCTGCTGTCATCTTCTAAGAACACTTCTTTTAAAATAATTGTTAATTTGCCAAAAACTTGTATCTTCTGACTTGCTAAGTTTGTGAGTAATAAAGCATGGACTGAGAAAACGTTAGACAGGCAGACAGGCATCTTTGCTGAACGTTTACATAATTGTAACTTTCACCCCTGTGGAAAATACCAATGGAGACTCACCTCACACTGCAAAACAAACTGCTTCCCTCCTTTTATTCTCAACAAAATGCACTTTTTGTCTTTAATCTGAGTTTCTTCCACCGACACAATCTGTTCCATTGTCAGTAAATTTTGCTGTTGGTAAAAATAAGAGATGATGAGTTACTTCACTTATTATTGTGTGAATTTTTAAGTTAATAAATCATACTGAAAACTACCAGCTCAGATAAAGTAAAGGGAAAAAAACAGCCATTTTTCTTTCTTTGATGATATTCTAGAAGTGGAGGAGAAACAACTACAAGGGAAACATACAAAAATTAAAAATATCTCAAAGAAAGCTGCAAAGAGAGAAATATCTCTACGAGGCAGAAAGCAAAGCTGCTCCCGCAGCACAGTGCTGGCGTGGGGGGCGAGTGTGGGCTGCACGCACCTCTCCGGCACCACACAGCCCCCTGGCCGCAGCCAGCCCTGCTGTGGGGGGGCAATGATGCGGTGCACACGGTAGGCAGGAGCCACAGGGGGGCACTGGCTGTGCACCCGCAGCTCAGGAAACGTTTGGGCATGTTAGCGTGTAAGCAACTGCTGTTCTGATCATATCGAAATGATGCTATAAACACAGGTGATGTGCAGAAAAGATGGTCCCTCTGGGTCCATGGCATCATTGCATCAGTGACTCTGAGCACCTTACCATTTTATGTTTTTTGGGGTAAATACTCCAGGAATCCTAAATGAAAAACAACACCATCATAAGCTCACATTTCTTTTCTCCTGACTTAAACTTACGAATCTACCCAAGCACATGACATAGCTTCATGAATAGACAGTAAATATTCTTTTATAAACCAAGGTAATTTGTCACAGCTAATGTTAAACTAATGTTAAAAGAGTATCTTTTTCAGTATTTGATTATTCTGAAAAGTGAGATAATCTTTCAATGTGTACAACAGTGACTTACTAAGGCCACTAACTGCAAATAAACATTATATAATGATATATGTATGGATTAATACTAAAGTTCATTATAGAATTACATTCTGCAATGTAAAACATATACATGTAATATTATATAAAATATAATTATATAGACATATTTTATAAGTGTATTTTATATTACACAATATTTACTAGTACCTGAGTTATAACTGAGGATCCTCCCAAAGAGTTTTCTTAATCCCAACTCAGATCCTGGCTGCATTAATTTTTGGAAGATGACTTCTACGGCGCTAGTGGTCGTGAGAAGATGCTGCTCATTTGTAGAGAATGTGGTCATGCTCAGGCAGCAGCCACTCACAATTAAATGGCATCTTCACCAACTAGGATTTGCAAAACTCATTCCAAAGCCAAATACACCAGGTGTGGGCTCACCAATGGGGGCTCCATGCTCCAGGCAAGGGGAAACCGTACTCTGATACACCCACCACATTTTGCACAGTTGGGACCGCTGTCCTGCTTATGATGACCAACCTTCCCTCTCCAAGAGCAGAAACCCTTCCACCTGGATCACTCCCATGGACACGAGTCCATGGCTCTTCACACAGCAGGCATTTAATAAATGCTGCCCAGCCTCCTACCAGTGATGGCGGGGATCAGCAATTTCTTTATTCTTATTCATAAACATTAGCCCTTGAAAGGACCTTACAGGGCTGCCGTATCTATCTTCCTGTCTAATTGGATGAAGCCCACTTCTAGTCTTCCAGACAGGTGCGGGAGGGTCAGGTGCTCTGACTTCGGTGCCAAGCTTCAGGCTACACCAATGACCTCGTTTCACCTGACCCCGACTCGGGAAGGCCTCACCATGGAGGCAGGCAGACCTTGGTCAGAATCACTCCTCACCCAAACCTGTCCCTGGGACCAGACCTTCCCTCTCTAAGCCCTGGTTCTCTCTTTATAAGGGCTGGACCTCTAAGGGTTAATTTAAGCAAATTAAAAGTGGGGTGTGTGTGTGTGTGTGTGTGTGTGTGTGTGTGTGTACAGCATCTGGCCCAAGATAAATATGCAAACACTGTAGCAGCTGTTACTATTCCTTTTCTCTTTTTTTAATATTAATTTTTATTGGAGTATAGTTTGCTTTATACTGTTACCATTTCCACGTCTCCCCATTTACAGATGAGGAAACAGGCTCAGTCAACATAATGTGCTTCTGAGTCCCAGAGACACGAGCAGTGTGTTTGAACACCTCTGACTCCAAAGTCCCAGTTCTTGTCCCCTTTGGGATCCACCCAATTGCTCTCCAGCCTTCCACAAACCTTCCTGCTCTGATTTCCCCAGATGGCACATTCTGTTTTCAAGGGGTACCAAATCCTTCCTTGATTCAGAGGAGTCTGAGAGTCTGAACATGAGAAATCTCACATATACAGCTTAGAAGAGACACACAGAGCACAGGGAGAGATTTTACAAAACATGCCAGTGATACAAAATCACCATGGAAACCGGCGCTCGGCCGACGCTGCAGACTTACTCGCGACTCGCCCTCTCCTCTCCACTCAAGTCTGTTCGGAAAGAGGTAAAAATAGCGGCGCTGCCACTGGGTCAGGAAAGGGCTCCCCAGCTTCAGCATGTACCCATGCATGATGCAGTCTCTCCCCAGGGCGTAATCTGAGGCACAGAACACAGCAGAGCGTTCAGGGGGTCAGAGAAGGCCCGGGGCTGCTCAGAAACAAGAATGACACGCTTTCTGGAAAAAGAATAAGTTGCTATAAAGAGAACACTCTACAGAAATCCTTACTTTCGCTTTTAAGCACATGAAAGAACAAGCTTCTTCAGCTCTCTACTCACACATTAGATGGCTGTTTCTTCATATTCTGATAAATTCAAGATGCTCCTCCATCACTCTGAGAGGGAAAAAGCTTGTCTGCTAACTAGTTTTTCATTATGCAGGGTGACAATTGGGGAACAGAGGGTGACTATACTGTGCCTAAAGCACCTTTGCTTTTACATGACATTGGGGTTCTCCCTTTAATGGTCTATTAAAAAGAACAGCAGAGGCTTCTTTGTCCAAAGAAACCAAAGTATCACAAGAATCAAAACTATTCTTTCTTCCACTTAAGGTTATAATTACCCTTCGAATATATGGTTATGTAGAGAGACCAAGCTAATTTGGGCTCATGCCAAGTTCTGATTACATTTTTACAGCAAAGTATTGTCTTGAAAGAAAGGTCAATTTTAAGTAGCTTGCTTTGCCTTCCTTGGAGGCTTTGGTGATCACGCTAAAGTCATTCATTCGTTCATTCATCACTCACCAGTCATTCAGCTGTGAAGGGAATGGATGCACAGGTGCTAGGCACAGCGGGGAATAAAAGAGACAAAAGTCCTCGTCTTCAGGGAGCTTACACTCTTAGTTGGAGATTCACGTAATAAATAAGCAAAACCCACGTTGTGTCACATGGACAAAAGCAGGAAGGGGATGAATGAAAGAGGGCATGGCCGGAGGAGGGTTCATGGTGATGAGGTATGGTTCACGGAGTTGCCAGTTTAATGGAAAAGGTGTCTTAACTTCTCAAGTATACTTAAAGTGTAAGTCTTCTATTTTTACTTCAGAGATCTAAGCCTAGACTATATTTTTCTGCAAGGGTGACCTCTGAGATACTCAACCAAGACCTAGTTATATCAAAATTACTTAGATATATCTGAAGATAAATTCATTGTTCTGCTAGATGTTCTAACTGCAGTTCTAGTTAAGAGGCTACACTTCAACAATATCATTAAGACAAGTAGTTTTGTTTTCTGGGTCCAATCTGTCAAGATTCTAGTGATATCATGGGTCTCCCTTGAGGAAACTACTGAGGCTGTAATTTCCTGTGTAAAATCCACTCTGGAAAACGTGGTCTAGAGTGATCTCAATGGACCCACTTCTCTAAAGAACAGCTTAGAAATAAAGCCCCTTTCCCTGCAGAGTGGAGGTGACCAAGGTTAAAGGGGCTGTCACGCTCCCTTGGTGCAACTCAGGTGACTTTCAGCTAAGGAGTCATTCACCCTGGGATGGAGGACACTTTTCTAAGTAGGTGATAAATCCTACTAGGAACTGACAAGACCCAGGAACCCTGCATCAAGATGCTCCAACCAAAGCAAGCTGTTCATAGATTGAAATGGTTTCTGATCATTCTTACTATATGTTAACCTCAGGAAGGTCTTTGCGTAGAAGTAAAACCAAAGATATCTGAATCACTAACCACAACAAGTTTAAATCCAAAATCCGTAAAGTCTTAGAAAAATCAAGACTGGCAATATGTGGTGAATCAAAAATGACCAATTTATTTAATGCTGGATGTGATGTATTGTCCTTTGGAAATCCTAGTAGGTAACTCAAATATGGCCAATAAAACTATTGTTTGGTGACTCTTTAATGCTATTTGTAGTATGTACGCACTCGTGTCTCTTGACAATAAACACGTAATACTAAGTTCCGCATCACCCTTTTTGGGGCCAAGTGGAAGATGAAAATGCAGCTTCCTTGTTAAAAGATTATTAAGAACCTCAAGATGGTGCCAGCAGAGCATTAACCTGGGGGCGGGCAGGGGGCGCCTAATGACACCACACAGGCAGGCCAGACAGCCATGAAGCTGGCCCTGTTCCTGACACCAGCATACTTACTCTTTAAAGGAAAAAAGCTTCCAAATTGGCCCTAAAACACTCCAAGACACGAAGGCAAGAGCACTGACAAAACACTGCTGGCAAGCTCTATACGTACTACATGTGCGTGGACTAAAGACTTCGAAATATCAAGAATATATATATTTAGATATGCATGCGTAACCGAATCACTTTGCCGTGTACCTGAAGCTAACACAACGTTGCAAATCAACTATATTTCAATAAAAATTAAAAATAAATAAAATAGATAAAGATGAATGACTCTGCAATATCATTTCACGCTGAACACTCCCAGGCCAGGTAAAACTCAAACAACTGATGGCATCCCCTCCCCATCCCACCGCTGGAAGGACTTCTTGACCCAGATACTGCTTTCTGGTTTACGAGAGATCTTGAAAATTCATTGAATTAGAAACATCTCGAGACACACCGGCTCTTTTACCTTCTTCGTGGCCAAGCTGCTTGTTTTTAGCTCTCTTCCTGGCCTCGATTTTATCCGTGTCTGCGTTTACTGCTTCATAAACCGTTTCCGCCACTTCCTGCTGCCAGCGCTCAGAGATCACCAGAGGGAAGTTCTTGTAGAGTTCTTGGTCGCAATCAAGAAGCTTGTTATTTTAAGAAATCAAGACATGTATGATTGACATGCTTATAAAGGCAACAGACTTCAAAGCACCGTAACTATGTGTGAGAAGACAATGAGGCGACAGGCTATAACCATTAGGAGACGACTTCTCAGCTGTCAGAAACCTCTGCTGACAACCGTCGAGCAGTCAGGCATATACTATACAACACGGAGAACAGAGCCAGTGTTTCATAAGGACCTCAAGTGGAGCAGAACCTTTCCAAACTGGGAATCACTACAGTGTACAACTGTAAGCTATATAATATTATACATCAACTATACTTCAATAAAGTTTTTCTAAAACAAAGGAAAACAAAACAAAGGACAACCCAACAACTGGGGTCCACCACAGGCTGATACATGATAAGGATACTTCACTTCCAACCCTGTGTCAGTCAGATTCAGGCCAATCTTCTACAGCATCCTTACTTCATTTTTGCCAATGAAAAATTAACATATACAGGGTTTTCTATAAAGCACTACAAGAAAATTTCAATTACAGTGAGGCTATTCTATTCGTGGGATTTCCCAGGTGGCAATAAACCTAAAGAATCCATCTGCCAACGCAGGAGATGCATGAGATTCGAGTCCGATCCCTGGGTCGGGAAGATCCCCTGGAGAAGGAAATGGCAACCATTCCAGTATTCTTGCCTGGGAAATCCCAAGGACAGAGGAGCCTGGTGGGCTACAGTCCATGGGGTCACAAAGAGTTGGACTCGACTAAGGGACTGAGCACACACACACACTTTTTATTTGTAAAGACAGGAAAACAGATCTGTGTGGTTTTAGAGACATCAACAAGGGAGAACCCAGAAGGGCTCTCTGCTCTGCACCCACCCTCCATTAATCTGCAAAGTGAGAACTACAAAAAGGTCGACCAGGCTGAATTTACTGTTCAGCCCACGAACCATCCAACGAATCCAAGTTGAACTGCAGGATTAATCTCAAGACACGTGGAGAGTTTAGGCAACTTGGCCTTTTAGAGGCACTATAATAAAAATTACACTTAATGACAGCATCTCTCTGCCAAACTATTACTCAGAATTCTTCATTCTTCCTCCTAAATGAGGCTGTGCTCTGAAAGTGAGCTGAGAAAATGCTTTTTCAGATCTGAGTTACAGTTTTGTGGCAGAAAGACAAGCGATCCTACTGATAGAAAATAATAGGCCTGTCTCTCAAAAGCTACAGCTCTTTCTAGAAGCTTGACTCACTCACTCTCTTGCCTGAGAGGTGAGTATGGGAGAGATATTACTATAGGCAAGTCACTTAGAAGGAAAGTGGAGAAAGGCTGAGGGTGAGGCTCTGGCCCACAGGCCTTTGGTGCATCCCTGAACCACTGAGCCACTGGGCGAACCTGCATCCAGGTCCCAACGGGATGTTCTCCACCTGCCCTTTGACCTGTTACCCTGAAGGGAAGATTCTGAGGTCAAAATGTGTACTGTTTTTCCCCTTTCTGCTTTCTTCAGGTGCCCAGACCAAGCCGGGTGCTGACTTTTTGGGTGTCCTGAGTGTGAACACGTGTGTGTGTGTGTGTGTGTGTGTGTGTGTGTGTGTGTGTGTGTGCGCGTGCGTGCAGTGGAGTGTCAGAGCATCAAGGCTAGGTGAGCACCCTGTGATAACACTGGGACAGATTCTGGAGTCTGGCCAAAATGAAAATTCCCTCCTTTCCCAAGCAGTTGCTCTGAAATGGATGCCTCTGCTGTATGTATGAAGGGTTCCAGCTCCTGTAAGGCCAGAGAGTCTTGGTCTTTATGACTCAGCCTGTGTGAAAAATGCATAAAACAAAGCCCTACCAGAAGCAAGCTGTTTTTCCTTAAAGACGATGTGCTATTTCGGCTGCTTTTTAAGAGACACAGCCTTCTCAGCTCTGGCTCAGGAAGAAGCAAAACCAGCACAACAGGAGGCGTTAGCGCAACTGCTGGGAGGCGGACACAGGTGACCCAACCCCAGAGGAGGCCTGGCAATGAAATCGCGCACTTCATGGGGGGAGAAAATCAGTGCTCCCCAGGTTCCCGCAACAGCCCCGGCTCACTCCGGTACTAAGTGTGGATCTGAGCCCAGGTGTCTGACTCCAAAGGCCAGACTACAGCTGACAAAACCCAAAGCATGAGGATCCCCTTTGAGTATTAAACATTTCATGGGCTCCCGTAGGAGACTCACTTTCTTTTTGGTGTCCTTTGCTGGAGAGAGCATGTCTGATGACAAAACTCTCCTGACAGCAGTGACCCTTTGGGATAACTCTGTAAAGGGGCTGCTCCTGAAGCTGCAGGGTGCTAGTTACACCCCAACAAGGCCTGCTGTACAGGCCACAGGAGATGCCAGGCCTCCGGGCAGTGGTCAGCTGTCACCCCCTGGGGATCCAAGGCTCCGACCAGGGAAGTGGCCGTGGCCCTCTCCACTGTGCTGCTCCTGAGCTCCCCCGCCACCCTCCATCCTGAGAAACTGACCTCGCGAGCAAACCAATCACATTTACAGCTGGCTGCCTGGTCAGAAAGACCAGGGAGCCGACACAAGGCCAGGGACGCAGGCCGCTAAGGCCACGGTGGCCGGGGGGGGTGCGGGGCGGGGGGAGGTGCGGCTCTCAGAGGGTTGTGCTGTATGGGAGGGGGAGACTCTGGGGGAAGCTGAGAAGGTGGGAGCGGTGAGAACTTGACATGCAGTGACATGCTTTGACTCAGCAGCCGAAAGAGGGCGACTTTGACTCGTGACTCATCATCTCTAAATATGCCCTTGTCTACTTGGAAAACAATGATAGGAACCAGAGTTTGAAAAATGCAGAGGATGCTATATGTACAAAAAACAGTGATTATTTCACTTTTGATTGACAAGTGTGAGAAGATTCACGCTGTTTGCCCTTTCATCCTAACACAGAGAGACTGGGAAATTTGGGAGAATTAAGACGGCTGGCTCTCTGGCTTGGAACCAGGTAATGTTTGCCATCACGTGGTTGTTTTTCCTGCCTCATAATACATCTGAGTTTTCTATTAACACCAATCTATCCAAATCAGTAACAATGTGACTCTTTTTTAGTTTATCAAATGTGAAATGGGTGGCCAAAGAAAGCTCTCCTACATCAGTAACAATGTACTCTTTTTAGTTTATCAAACGTGAAATGGGTGGCCAAAGCTCTCCTGCGGGACGCCCATGACGGCCGGTGGCCAGAGACCCACCTTCCAGTGCAGAGGGTGCAGGTCCCTCCCGGGCTGGGAGCTGAAACCCCACACGCCCGGTGCTACTGAGCCCGCACACTGCTAGCTAGAGAGCAGCCTGCATGCGGCAACTAAGACCTGACTAAATAAACAGATTTTTAAAGAAAGCTTTTGTAGTCTCTAATTCAGGTCTTGATCTCTTCTACATTCATCAAACAGGTGGATATTCAATTGTAAGTTACAGTCCAACACAAACAGGCCAGTACTAAGACAGTTATGAAGTCTGATTTCCAAAAGAAAGAAAGAAAGAAAGAAAGAAAATCCCCCTTCCCAAAGCAAGCCTCACAAGTATACCTTGATGCCTTTGGTATCCTCTTCATCAAATGAGCCGATGTCAAAGGCGTCGGCTGCATTGACTTCCCCTCGGGGGAGGGATCAAGGGTGGAGGGTACTGGAAGAGCCAGAGAAGGGTTCGGTTACCAGGGGACCGGGCCCTGGGCCCAGCCTGCTATCCTATAAAGAGTTCGCCATGAAAGACATCAAGGTGCCACAGTCTGTGCAGCACTCATTCAAGCTCTCACAATCACAGTACGTGGTCCACAATGGGCCCCAAAGGACAGGCACCCTCCAAGACCCAGTTGCTAGAGGCTGAATGCCTGCAGCAGGGCAGGAGAGGGTATCCCCACCCACAAACACCCTGAGGCTGATGCTGGCCGAACCAGAGCCCGGACTCTACGTCTAAACAGGCAGGACTAAGAGCATCAGCTTTCAAGTGAGTCTGATCATCAACGTTGAAAAAACAACAGCTTTAATTTGGGGTGTTTTCCTGTATCAGAGAGAACATTAAAGAATATCTTACAATAAGCCAAGGGGCTCATGCTGCTACCCAGTCATGCTAATTCTTAAATTACGTGGGGCTGGGCTTGAAGGTATCTGTAAGTGTATGACGTTTCCTGCATATTTTTTACATATAAACAAAAAGGAAGAAGTGGTCCCCAAGGGAATGAGCTAGGAGGCAGTGCTTGGAGAGAGGAGCAAGAAGCTGGGCTGTGGATGGGAGACCTGGGGGTGAGCTCTGGGGACAGAGCCAGGATGCAGAGCTGCAGACAAAGATGCAGCAGGAGGGAGGCGGCAGGGCTGGACCGGGGCGAGGGCCCAGCAGGGTACCTTCTGCAGGTAGACGTGCTGCCAGTCGATGCCTCTGAAGAAGTCGTGCGTTTTTAGCTCCTGTGCGCTGCAGGAGAGACAGAATCACAGCGGCAGTAAGTCTGCATTCAGAAAACTAAGAAATGGTTCGCAAACGTCATCTCCTGTTAAGAACACACAGCAACAACTGTTTCTAGTTCTTTAAGACAGCAGGTAAAATATGCTTCCTTTCCCAGGAAATACTGCGATGCTTAGAAATGCTGCATGCTGAACCTAGGGATATGATCCCATATGATCATTTATGGGGGATGCTTACCCTGGCCTAAGATAACCTAAGGTTTCTGCAGACTATCTCTGTGTATCTGCAATAGTGAGAACAAATTTAATTAAGAATTGAGTTAGAGCGATCTACATGTTAAAGAGATTTACAGGAAAGGTCTACAAGTCCTGATAGATCAGACAACAGAGATCAAAGCAACAAGTACTAATTTCGAAGCAAACTAGACATCTAATAGAATGGTGCATGCTAAACCCCTTCATAAACTGAAGAAAACAACTTTTTCCAAAGAGCACTGCTGTTGAAGCTCAGTTCACACGGAACAGAAGGAGCTGCGGACTCTGAGGAACCCAGACCCATGAAGACACACGGCTCCTACATGATCTTCCCCTGCCCACCCCGAACTGAAATGGTAGATTCTTGCTACGTTGAAAGGAATCGTACTGCTTTCTGGGGGAAGATGCCGAAACGCAGAAGCGACGGCCTACCTGCCTCCGTGGCAGCCGAGGCGCTTACTGACGTCTCGCTGAAGCAGGCCTTCCAGAAGGGACTTGAGCTCAGGGGAGAAGACGTCTGGAAGTTCCACGTTCTGGGGGTGGGAGGAGGAGGACACACCTTCAAAAACGCATCTGTGGAAACAGTGCCCTCACCCTCGACCAGATTTGAAGGCGATTTCTTCCATAAGGATAGTGTTAAAGAAAACTGCAGATACCTCGCAAGCTAACATCGACTCTATAAAGAAACCCAGCGTGGCTCCTCATCACTTGCAGAGTCAATCGGCAGGCTGGAGCCCGAAGAACTGCGTCTCCTCGCTCTTCTGCTTCCCAGTCATTTTGCCTTTTTTTTTTTCTCTTTAGTTTTGATCTTGATTTTTCTGTATCTTTCTCTTATTGTCTGTTAGCAACTCTTATTATTTGCCTTGGCATCTATCTCCATTATTTTAAGAAAGCATTTTTTTATACTAGGTGTAATAGAATGAGATAGGAAAATTATAATGAGAATGAAAATGGTTTTTGACTTTCTTACCATGGTGAGAGTCATTCGGTCTATCTCATGCTTATCTTTGGTTTTATGTTGTCTGAAAGGGCTGTGACTGCAGAAACAAAGAAACTTCTGTTACTAGATGGTTCTGGGTAACAGCAAACGCCGTTGACTAATATTTGAGCAAACTATTATTTCTGTCGCTGCTCATTCAAAACTGCAGGAATGCAGAAGCCACAGACCATTTCCAGGGGAGGCCCGACGGCCAGGCTGACAATCAGGCATGCCAGGTCCTGAACGAGCAAGGCTGACGCTTACTTGAACTCTTGATGCGCATGTCAGTGAAGTCATGCTACCAGAATAAACTTTAGCAAATATATTCCAAATGGCGATTTAAAATGTCACTTGGAAAAACAATCAGCCAACAGGTTTTTATGAGAATGAAAGTCATACACATGACATCAGTCACATTAGTGTTTGAGATAATAGTAATGCTCATACAGGTTTTTTTAGAGAAAATGGATGAGTCCCTCAAACAATGCAAAAAGCTGCTGTTGAACCAAAATACAAAATGAACACACTCCCCTGCCCCAGAACTCAGTAATTTTAAGAAATACATTCCTTTGGTGATAAGAGATACAAACCAACCCTCTGCTCCCAGACCCTCCAGGGTTCTGAGAACTGCTCACTTATGTTCTAACTTACAAATGGCTCCAGCTCTGGGTCAGAAACCCTGGGCTCACGTTGTGACCTGGCTACTGGCTGCAAGTCATTCGTGGAGACCTTGTCTCAGTCTCTTCACCTGTGCATGGCATAATGCCACAGACGTCACCAAAACGGTGAAAGGAACGACTGAAATAATGCATATGCCAGCAGCTGAGACAACGGGAGGGTACGGTGGGTAACTGACAGGCATATGTGACAAATAAATCTAACTTTACAAAATAAATGTCTTCTTCTAAAGATATTATTTTTACTCTTGATTATGTTTTTAAAATGCTGAAGCTAAAGTTAATCTTAGATATCGCTTATACACGGACTCTGAAATACGACCCAAATGAACTTATCTACGACACAGACACCGGCTCACAGACCTAGAGAACAGACCAGCTGTTGCCAAGGTGGAGAGGGCTGGGGAGAGGGGTGGACTGGGAGCTTGGCATTAACAACTGTAAACTCTTATACACAGAATGAGTGAACAACAAGATCCTACTGCACAGCACAGGAACTATAATCAGTATCCCATGAGAAACCATAATGGAAAAGAACAGAAAAAAAATACACATATAACTGAATCATTTTGCTGTACAGTAGAGATTAGCACAACACTATAAGCCAACTATGCTTCAGTAGAATATTTTTTAAAATAAAGATGCTCCTAGCATTAAGAGAGACTAGTAAACATACAAACTAGAAAACCCGGGCCTTATTTACTTACTTGAAAATTCAAGAAGGGACATACATGATAGGATTTTCTGGTAGTAAAGACATGCCTGTTAAATGACCAGCCCTATAGATTTATTTGGGCCTTCCCTGGAGGCTCAGACAGTAATGAATCTGCCTGCAATGCAGGAGACCCTGGTTCTATCCCTGGGTTGGGAAAATCTCCTGAGGAAGACAATGGCAGCATTCTTGCCTGGAGAATTCCATGGACAGAGGAGTCTGCTGGGCTACAGTCCACAGGGTTGTAAAGAATCAGATATACTTGGGCGACTAACACTTTGACTTTTCACTTTCATAGGTTTATTTATAAGGCATATAAAACATAAGCTGAGGCAAGATATTACACAAAATAGTTCTATAAAACAGAGTAGGATGTTGACTACATAACTCAATGTGATTTAGGAAAAAAAAAAAACTAATTAAACTGTGCCCACCCTTGCAATCTACTTCTGCTTACTGAATTAGGTAAACTATGCACCGTAGCATCTCCTGCAGAGATGATTCCACTTTAGAGTATTTATTAATAAAATATTTCAGTTTTCACTTTGCACGAAAGGGGGCACTCCAACGCTTTCTTATGCAATGAAAAACACATTAATTTCCATCTCTTGAAAGCTTTCATTTAGGGAAAAACAAAAAATCTAAATAAGGTGAATCAGTACCAAGCAAACATACACTAATCTTTCAAACAGATTTTGACTGGAAAAATTCTTTGCACCCTAAATGTTTCCAAGGAGAAAAAAAAGTAAAATTACTACAGTTAAAAAGCAAATGGGATAGAATAACAAATAACCTGTTATTTATGAGACACTATAAGTTTTGAAACCTTGACTGGTATCACTTTCTTTTCAGGTTTACTTTTGGCAGTGCTGGGTCTTTGCTGCTGGGTGGACTTTCTCCAGCTGTGATGAGTGGGGCTGCTCTCCTAGCTGCGGTGCGTGGGCTGCTCATTGCAGTGGCTTCTCTTGCTGTGGAGCACGGGCTCTAGATGAGTGGGCTTGGTTGCTGCGGTGCATGTGGGATCTTAGTTCCTTGACCAGGGATGAATGTGCGTCCCTTGCAGGCAAATTCTTAACCCCTGGACCATCAGGTAAGCTCCGGCTTGTATCACTCTTGTATGCAAAACATTCAGAGACATGAACATGTTCAAGGTTCAAGAGAAAAGGAATATAGGCTCAGCAGCGCTCACTAAGACCTCAGTCGTCTGCATGACATGGCTGTTGCCACTCCCGGGGAGTTCCTTCACACGTAAAAGAGGATGTGGGAAGGTCTCCCCATTTTGGCAAATCCTCTTGCTCTGACTCCTGTGTGAAAAGCCGGGGGACCCCCTCCTGCTCTTGACCTTTGTGCGATGCCGGAAGCAGAGGGCTGTGCCCCACACTTGCAGAGAAGGACAGCTATGTTCTGACAGGGATGCTCTGTGCTAAATTTAAAAACTCTTTCATGAGACCCAAGGGAGGGCTTTGCGAGGGGACTGGAGTTAAAGTTAGTGGTGCCAAAACATTCCCAGCACATGTGCACGGTCACTACAAACCCTGTTTGATAAATATAGCTCTCTGTGTCTGACTCAATAAGAGACGATCAGAAATGCTTGTCGGCTCTCGGGCTCTGGGGTGTCATGTGGAGAGAGTTTGGTCTTTCAAGTCCTGATGCGCATCTGTTTCCAATGGCTTCTTGATTATTCTTTGTGAACAAAACCCAAGATTCCATTTCTATTTTGGAAAATGTTAAAGAAATGATCTCCATTCTGAGGGAGGCACGTGGGGCCCACAGATCCTGTGTGATCACAGCTGCTCCCAAATGCAGCCGCTTTAAATAGGAGACGGTAACAGGTCTGTCAACAGCTTGCGACACCAGCCAAGCCCTCATGCAACATTTGGGCTGCGTCGAAGGACGTTGTGGAAACAGGATTCGCATGTGCAGTGGTCGGATGTGGCTTTGGAATTACAAGAGAGAGTGTGAGAGCTGCGAATTGCCCCCAGATGAGTTGGGAAATCGTTCAAGACATGACAAACGATGGGGAAACACACAGAGACACACAAACACGACACACCATATTCACAGTGAAACCGGAGCTCAGAGAC
Source organism: Nanger dama (assembly GCA_917880005.1). NCBI lineage: Eukaryota > Metazoa > Chordata > Mammalia > Artiodactyla > Bovidae > Nanger > Nanger dama. Next base: position 12,416,821 of record CAKJTW010000053.1, on the reverse strand, counting down.
AATCCGTTTATAAACACAAGTGATTAAGAAGTCTTACATCAAAAATTAATTTTAGAATACCAAAAAGACGGCATGCAACATCAAATGTGAGTTTTGAACCTAAGCCAACAGCTGCCAAAATATTTAGAAACATTCCTTTTTTCCCGAGAGGAACAAACTCAGTAACCTCAGACAAAGCTCTGCTTTCCCCAGACCACCCCCGGGGCTCTCTCCTTGTGTCTGACAATCAGTGGGGACAGGTTTAAGATCAAGGCTACGGTCATACCAATTCTTTCTCTTAACAGATATCTGACTCTAGCTCAAGGGTCATGACCACATTTCTGCACATTTGCAACATCTTTGTCCACAGATGCTCTCCCATATCTGACAGTCAGCTGAAGTGGAAGCAGTGACCCCACCCAACACATGGTCCAGGGTCGCAAACACATCCTCCAGCCTCGACAGCATCCTCACACCCAGGTTCCTGTCTCTTGAAACCTGCGGAATCGTTCGAGGCTGTCATGACAGAATGAGAGGTGCAGAGGAAATGTTTCAGCCAAGGTGACGGGGCACACTCATCAGTGCGGGAAGTATCTGATCACAGAAAACAGAAGCAAAAGACCCTCGGTGACCCCTGGTCACCATCACTGCACAGACACGGGAAGGACGGGAAGAGACTGGTCTGCAGCGGAGTTCCTCCTCCTTGGCTGGGTGACCTTTGTCAGGGCAGTGGGGGTGCCCTCTGCAGCACCCCTGGCCTTGACCTGCCAGATACCAGAAGGAGCCCCTCCCTAGTTGGCACCACCAAAAATGTCCCCAAGCGTTGCCAGGAGCTCCTGGGGTTGAGGACGAGCGCTGGGGAGGGTCTGGCATGAATTCTGGTTTATTCCATGAGGACTGATGCTGCTGCAGCTTACGGCGTGGCTGCCGGAAGCACTGTGCCCAGTTCTCTGAACCTGTCCATGTGAGACTCCATTTCTAGCTGCCGCCATTCTCATCTCTTGTTATCCATCCATCCCATCCCCACTACTATCCTCTGGATGTCTTCCTGTCAGCCTAGACTCCCCTCCACAGGCGTCACATCAACTGAGATGCTTTAACCAAGCTTGATCAAGGACGTCACAGAGGAAGTAGCACCTTCCAACTCAGTCCTGCAGACCTGAACCGTGACCAAGGAGATAGAGTTCACATTTTTAGCCACAAATACATTGTTGGCCTAGAATTAACGACTGGACCCATCCTTGGATCTTACAAAAACAGGAATATATGCCAGACTGTCCCTAGGCTATATGTGTGGACATTATTATAGACAGAATAACAGCATTAGACAGAAATCAATAAACAAAGCCCTGAGCCAAGGCTCTGCCATATTCCACAACTGACTTTCATATCTTGAGTTCATGCACAGCAGTTTTGCTGTTGTGCAGTTTTTTTTAATTACCTCATGATTCTGTAACTGTGGCTTCTGACCTCTGACTGTTCCCCCACAACCAGAGGAGACCTGAGTGAAGGGAGCGTGTTTGGATGCACTCACCGCGCACGCAGGGACCCCTGCCGGCCGGGGAAACGTCTCGGGTGGAAAGCGGTTTTCTCTGGTCTGCTTTGCAGAAACTCTCTAATTAGGTCAGCTAGTCTGATTACATGAATTAAGGCCCTCCAGGCTCCACAAACACAATAATTCAATTAAAGACCAACAGGACCTGAGTCTCTGAGCAGTAATACAATTTCAGTTCCCAAGTGAGGCAGTGAGCAGAGAGTAACTAGATTACCCGAGTCCTGGGGAAGCAGCCAGGGTGCCTGGAACCTAGTCTCGGGGGAAGACAGGGCACCCGGCCTCTTTCCAGACTGTGTTAAAAACATCTTAAGGAAAAACATGAACAAACTTTTGGCCAACCCAATATAAGAAGAACATGCTGTGATGCTCAGTAAGGCTTTCCGGGAAAAACGTGGCCAGTTAAACAAACTACCAGGCCTGTGTGTTCACAGGGGAAATATAACAGGGAGAATCCTGACCAGGAAATTTTAATATAAACTGCTTTTCTGTGGTACCTCTATGAATGGAGAATAACCAAAAACACATCTTAAACACTTACGCTCTCTATTAAAATTGACTCAAGACTCTTAAAACTAATGGAATATTAACACAATTTGTAAATGTTAATGTGAGAACATATCTCAAGAGCACTTTCATTCCATGCTCTTTCCACTGTATTTCATCATCTCCGGCAGTTTACATTGAAGGGACAAGTATAACACAAGTGGAGAACACAGAATTGCACGATTTTATCTTTATGTTTTTAAAAACTGCAGATTTCAGCATGTTCACAAACAAATGTGCACTTTTAACACAGGTTCACTTTGGGTCTTCACCCTCTTGTGTAAGAAATGCTTTAAGCTCACAAGACAATCATGAGTAATTCATTTCTAGGGAAAAGAAATTCTGCTACCCTCTTCAATTATCTATATTTAAAAATAGCACTCATTCCCCAAATAAGGCTTAACAATGGAAATAGTCCAACACGGTCTTATGTTACGTTTAAATGTGCTGGAATTTCTTCCTGGAGTGGGACAAAAATACCCAAAGCTTACGGGAAGGAAACTCATTTTTACGGGCAGAAAGAGCTGTGAGCATTGCCTGGATCACTGTGTGGCTTAAAGATCGCTATCTGATCTATACAGATACTAGCACCTAATAATATGTAAACATTTCTTATCCTGATCCAAGGGCACGCCACGGTGATGGACTGAAGGGACACAGGTCACTCACCCTCTCAGAAGTTTGAAAAGCATGCAGCCCAGGGAGAACCAGTCGGCACTGCTGTCGTAGGCGGTCCCCTTCTGCAGAACTGGGGCGCCATGTACCCGTGGGTGCCACTGGGGAGAAGAAGGGCGCATGCAGTCAACGGCATGTTCCCACTCACAGACTATCCCCAGCTCGCCCAGAGGCCAGGGCGCCACTCATCAAACAGCAGCAAGGCCAAACAAGGGGAGGGGACAGCAGCTCTTCCATCAAGTATGGCTTGGCAAACACCCAATTGGAAAATGATCTTTCCTTCATCAAAGTAGGAATGAATATTAATAAATCACCATATGAGATAAACGAGAGCCATGTGCATGCACTGGGCATGCCCCATGGTCTGGGAGGTGAGATCTGAACCTTGTGAGCCTTCCCCACTACAGCAAGGGGCAGCCAAGGGTCTCCTGCCCACTGGAGAGCTTTTGCGTGGAGACGTGTGGGGCTGGGGAGGTGGTGATGAACGGGTGACCACACCGCAGTGTTCCGGACCTGAAAGTGATGGGGACAGGTTAGTGCCCGTCTCCATCTGTGAGGACAGGTGACCAAACTGCAACACTCTGGACCTGGAAGGGATGGTATTGGGCACTCCTGTGAGGTGCCACCCGCCACGCTGAGGACTGGGGTTTGCACAGGCGTCCATGGCAGCCCCCACCCTCCACAGTCACGGTGGCCCCCAAGTGGTGGTGGGGGAAGCTGACAGGAATGGAGACAGAGAAATCCCAGGTCTGAAGAGCTGCCGACAGGTCAAAGGACCCAGCTCAGCAAATGTGCAGATGGCTTGTGGGAAATTGAGGAAAACCACCTGTGAGGACAGCCGTTTACATATAATATGTTCTGTTTACAACTCAAAATCTTCTCCTGTCCTACAATGTGAGCACACACCATTTCAAGAGCGAGAGAAGGCTCAAAGGAAGCTTTCAGAGGTGTGGGCTCAAAAGCGCTCCCCAAAGCCGTTATCTGCAGCTGCATTCCCATCCTTCATCGCTTTTCTTCACTGATAGAATGGGTGATGACGTGACACCTTCACCCTGCAGAACACACGTGGGATGGGCTCGGGGCAGCACCGGCACTAGGAAAGAACCCCTTGCATCCTTATAAGCATCTCTGACTTGCTTATGCTCAGTTTCGGTGAGAATCTGCTCAGACAAGTGACCCTGGACTGCCGATGACTCGGGCTCAACACCGGGACTGGTGTCCTCTCAGCCTCATAGTTCCATCTTGAAAGACTTTACCGAACAGTGGAAATGGGCACTGGTCCATCCACCAGAAAAGCTCCGCCCCCTGAAATCCAAAGTCTGCTGGCGTGAGGTCAGCGAGTCATGCTATGAGGACGTCAGAGATTTCTGTAAGGGGCATCCAAGCCATTTTCTGGGAAGGCTTAATTTCAGTGTGGCCAGGAAAACCTTGGTGGCTTTATAACCTGGGATTCTCGGGATCAAAACCCAGTCCTGGGATGGGAAGACCCCGACAAGGAGACATACGCGGGGTTAGTGCACATCACACCTCCAGGTGGACACGGCACACAAAGCCGAGCACTGGGCTGCCTGCCGCGTGGTTCCCAGCCCTGCCACTCGGCAGCACCTGAGGCTGCTGCGCTTCCCACTGCCAGTCTGTGCTATCCACGCTGAAGGAACACCCGAGCATTTGAAGGCACGGTGACTAGAGACCGAGAGTTGCGTTCTCGAAGAAAATCAGCTGGGACTCAGGGAGTCATGACAATCTGCTCGATTCCACAATCAAAGCTTTCCTGTGTCGTCTAGTGGCTGCTCCACAGTTCACTTTTAGTTTTTGAGAATCCAATTCCATCATTAAAAGGACGGAGTCAGGGTCAAGATGGGGAACCGAACATGACACTGCTCTGCCAGCATCAGATGGAGTCCTGGGATCACACCTACCACTTTGAAAAGACCAGAGAAGCCCAGTCAAGGGTGAGAGTCTGGCCACAAGCCTTTAATCTAGTACCAGGTCCATGCTCTCAAAGCCTCAGGGAGTTCAAATGAGTATAGGGAGCATGAGCCTTAGAGCTGGACAGAACTGGATTTTAATTCAAGCCCCACGATCTGCCAGGCCTATGACTTTGCTCAAGTTCCTTAGTTTCTTGGAACCTCAGATTCCACCCCATAAAAAGTCAATGATTATATCCATGCCCTATGCAGGCTTCCTCTTGATGGAAGTCTTGAAAGAGGAGAGTGAAAAAGTCGACTTAAAACTCAACACTCAAAAAACAAAGATCATAGCATCCGGTCCCATCACTTTATGGCAAATAGGTAGGGAAACAATGGAAACAGGGACAGATTTTATTTTCTTGGGCTCCAAAATCACTGTAGATGGTGGCTGCAGCCACAAAATTAAAAGACACTTGCTCCTTGGAAGAAAAGCTATGACAAACCTAGACACCATATAAAAAGCAGAGACATGACTTTGCCAACAAAGATCTGTATAGTCAAAGCTACGGTTTTTTCAATAGTCACGTATGTATGTGAGAGCTGGACCACAAAGAAAGCTGAGCGCCAAAGAATTGATGCTTTTGAACTGTGGTGTTGGAGAAGACTCTTGAGAGTCTCTTGGACTCCAAGGAGATCCAACCAGTTCATACTAAAGGAAATCCTGAATATTCCTTGGAAGGACTGATGCTGAAGCCAAGGCTCCAATACTTTGGCCACCTGATGTGAAGAACTTACTCACTGGAAAAGACCCTGATGCTGGGAAAGATTGAAGGCAGGAGAAGAGAGTGGCAGAGGTTGAGATGGTTGGATGGCATCACTGACTTGACTGACATGAGTTTGAGCAAGCTCTGGAAGTTGGGGATGGACAGGGAAGCCTGGCGTGCTGCCGTCCATGGGGTTGCAGAGTTGGACACGACTGAGCGACTGAACTGAACAGAACTGAATGAAGACACTAATAACAACACGTTCAGGCCGGCAGCCAGTGTTCCTGGACACCCAGTGTTCCACTCACAGTATGAATGCTGTCCCCACACCAGTCACTTCCTGGACAGCCCCTAGGTGGCTGCTCTGGGAGCTCAGGGAGCCCATCCGCCTCAGCCCCGCAGCAGCGCCAGCACCTGGCACACAGCCAGCGTCAACTGGACCCTCCCTGCCTGAAGGAGGTGACTACACCCCACAGCTGTCCATGCCGTGAGCAGCACTGTGACGGCCTCTTTGCAGAAGAGAACAATGAGGCTGGTGCCACGTGGAAGGATTCAAACCCACATCTGTCTCCAAAGCCTCTGTTCTCCGCCTCCTCCTCCTAAAAACATACTTCTTCATTGAGCATTTATCCTTTTTAAGTAGCGACCTCAGTATCATCACTTAAACATGGAAACTAAGCTCCCCAACAGGGTCGGAAGGTTGAACCCTTAATGGATGCAGTTCAGATAATGGACAACAGACCACCTTTCAGACCTGGCGTGTGAATTACAGTGAGACGTGAGCGAGGCCCTATGAGGGAATGAGTAACCCTGCTTCTGAAAGTTAATTCCTTTGGGAGATTAACTGTTACAAGCTCTTGGGTTCATATTCAGTTGTGACTACCCTAAACTGAAGAAATTAGCATATCAAATAGCTGTGGCATTAAAAATTCAAATGACTCTCTTAAAAATGTCTGATGAACTCCCTGGGAGAGGCTGATATACCCAACCCCAGGTTCTGGCCTCATAATTGTCAAGTGCTGGCAAAATGCGAAGGCTTTTATCACCCTGTCCCACATTCTGCAGGAAGGGAGAGACATCTTTACAGAAACGGCACTAATTGCCATTAATATCTGATCAGAGCTTTAAATGGCAATTCTGATTTAATGCAGCCCCTCATAAAGTAGTGCAGTTTTAGAACCATTTTGCTTCTAGTCTCACGCACACACACAAGGATTTATAGTTTATTTTCTGCACAGACGCAGGAAACAAGACCCCTGGGAGTTACTTCAAGACCACTGAACACAACAATGGTGCACAATAAGAGAGAATGTTAAGAGATTCACTGCTAAGACTGGCATACCAAGGAAGAGAATAATCCAGGGAATTTTTCCCACAAACTGCACACCTGTCCATACCTTCTACACAGATACACTGACAGCAAAGAAACAGGAACGAAAACCAGTACATATTCTGTTCCGCCTCTGTCGAGCCCCCGGGCAGCCACGACACGCCTGCTGCCACTGCAATAATCTCAGGTCCAGGCAAGTCCTCGGGACAGCGTCAGCACGTGTGGAGAAAGCACGGCCACCACTAGAAGCCGTGCAGGGCCCACCGAGGCGGGTGGCAGGGTGGCCAAGGGCAGGGGCTTCCAGCAGCTTCCCCTGCATGGAGGACAGATGCAACACCGAAAGCTAACAACAGGATCTGCGTGAAAAGTTTGAACTGCAAGTAGATGATTCTTTTAATTGAAAAAAGAATCCTCTTTTTTTTTTTTTTTTTAGGAAAAAATAAAGGAAATGCTTTGCAAAAGAAGGAGAGAGTGGATGGAGAGAGAAGCTTGACTTCTGGGCCTTCCCTGGAAAGTTCTATATGGTGGCCTGTGCCCTTCTCTGGCACATAAGCTGTCATGGTCTACTAATACCGCTGCCCGGTAGATGAAGAGAGTGAGGGCCACAGAGTCAGCATGGGCTCGGCTCTGCTGCGAAGGCCCCCAGCCTGCCCTCGGCCTCCCTGCCCCTGGGCAGCTAGCCCTGTGGATCCCCTGTGTGGCCCCCCGCAGGCCTCGGCTCTGCTGCGAAGGCCCCCAGCCTGCCCTCAGCCTCCCTGCCCCTGGGCAGATAACCCCGTGGACCCCTGCGTGGCCCCAGAAGGGTGAAAGCAAGCGCGCCACCCCACTGCTCTCCTATCCCTCTGGCCCAGCATCACCACATGTTGGAAACTACTGCTGACAAGAGAAAACTGGGAGAACAAACGACCATGTTGGGGTCTGAGCGAGAAAGTGAGTCGAACCAGGAACGACAGTGAGCAGCCAGTGTGACTACTCACACGCTCGCGTGCGGCTTCTTTTGGAAAAATCGCAGGCAAGACCAAGGTCTGATATCCTCACGTGTCCGTGCTCATCCAGGAGGATATTGGCGGGCTAAAATGAAAGAGAAGGTGATTTCTGAGAGTCCCCAAGGCGTCCTGAGGCTTGCACTTGCTATCATTATTTTTAATCCCATTTCATTCCTACACATGAATTCTAGTATTAATTACATCATCACCTCCAAGGAGGGCATGAGACTGACAATGATACCTTTCATGTTATCGATAACTTTAGCAGGAGAGTGGCAAGGAGGGATGGAGAAGAGTCTACTCATTTGGCAATGGAACACAGGGCAGGTAACCCAGGAGGATTACCAGCACAGTTCATTGCTGTTACAGTATTTCCTTTCCACAGCAAGAACTGCAATCCAGCCGGAATGAGGTGTCTTTCCACAAAGGGACTGAGTCCACTGGCTCCTCAGCCTCTATGAACCACTAGGACTTTGAACCGTGGAACACAGCACAGAAAGCAATCTTATAACAATGTGCAAGTGATGACCTAGGAAATCAAAACATCCGGTGCCACACTAATCCTGATAAACGTCATTTCGCTTTATTAGGAGAGAATCTATGGAGGGCCTTACCAAATGACCAGATATGATTTTGACCATAACTCTGCTGAAATATATCCATTAAGATTAGATTTAGTCTGCGTGATCATGGAAAATGAAACTCCCCTTCCTAATATACACTGAATTACAGTCATCTTGGTATTTTTCTGCTGGAGATCAACTATTGTTTTGCTTGAAATAAAAATAATGGCATGCCATTATAAAACTGAAGCATGAATAATCATGAGTGACTAGAATTAAGTTTGAATAGAAATCAGATAATACCACTGCCTACTAAATAGTTTAGAAAACAGAAATACCACATCAAGATGATTCGAGGCCGGTTATAGATTTAAATTAAAATGTATTACAATGGCGCTTCATGGGCTTTCAGCATGTATTTTATTCTTCTGCAAAACTCACCATGAGGAAATAAAATGTCATGTGCCAACCAGGGTCTAATTATTTCTAACTTGATGAAAATACATTTTTTTCTCTTCTTTATGCTCTTGTGAAGGCTATGGGAGTAATTCTTTAGCTTTGCAGGAGGCTTTGAAAGTTACAAAGTATTTCATGGGAAAAAAAAAAATGCTCAACTGCAAAATACACCATTTCAGATTCTTAGGAGGTAACCTCTTTAAGAAGCCAATCAAAACACATGAGCTCCTTAGAGAAGGGGGCATTATCAGTACACTTGTTCTGGTTAACCTCCTTTAGGTTTCAGAAGGAATCAGAGAGAGGAGGCACACAGGGTTCTCCGCGGGTCTCGCATCCTCCCGGAAGCGCCACGCCTATCACATTTCCTCTCACCGTTATTTATGCCTTTATGTGCCTGTATGATCATCTCTATAATTTCTCACGGTCCCTTTCATCTGCTCCCCCACCTTCTTGCTGCTGGCCACATGAATATCACCTTGGAAGTACCAAGCAAACCACCAACTCCCTGTCTCATGCAGGATCCTCGACAAAGCAAGCATCATGCTCTGGAATGGAAAAGCTGAGAAAGCACCGGCTTCATTCTGTTTAAGTCCAGTGAGACTTTTAAAGGGAAGCACGGTAAAGAAGCCTCAGTGTTGCAGGCTGGGGCTATGGAGTTCTGGAACCTGAAAATCTGCTAGTGACTTTTTCAAGGCAATCTCGAAATCGCCTGATGTTCAGAGGGTGGGGGAGGTTCTGCTGGCTATCAGACACCCCATCCCTACCCAATCAGCCCTGCCTTTGGCGACTCAGGACTCAGTCTTTCTATGTGCGAGTTCACCAGTAGATACGTCCCGTATGACGGTGGTGCTCTGCTTCTTTATCTCTGTACGCCTTCTGCCCTCACACCGAGCCAGGGCCAAATCAGTTGCTTGGTGAACATTAACAGAATTATGATCAATTGTAAAATGGGTGACAACAACAAAAAAACTCACCCTGCCTTTCATAATTAACTAATTAAAATATCTGAGCTGGCGTACGTGCTGCACCCGGCAGGGAGGTGCCAGGGACAACTGGGAAAGACTAGAGTCCTCAGAAAAGAGTTCAGTGTCTGGAGGAGACCAAAATCATGAAGGTGATGTTCTGCCCAGGGCTGAGAGGAGGAAAATGACGCGGTGCCATGAAAGAGGGGGAGACGCGGGAGACCGCAACGACCGCACGACACGTACTGCACGTGTTGGACAGACGGCGGGGGAATCCGTCAGACCACCTTACCTTCAAGTCTCTGTAAACGACAAACCGACTGTGCATGTGTTCCAGGCCCAGGATGATTTCTGTGGCATAAAACCGCATCTCCTTCTCGGAAAACACCCCGTGCTGCGAAAGGTGATAGTGCAGGTCACCCCCTGGAATCAGAGACGCAGAATGTAACTCGGTGCGTGAATGCCAGGGAAACAAAAGTCACGGTCATCGTGCAGAGTCATGACATGGTTGACCACGGTTAACTAACTTTATGCTTTGTCTACATGTATGATATAGATCTATCACTGACTTCTGCAATCTGATGAAACACTTTAAAAGTCCTGGAGAAAACTAAACCATTCAGCAGACTTAGAAGCGACAGTGGCTGGGACCATATGAACCCCAGCCTCCGCTCTCGGACGGACATCACAGCTCCCATGTGTCCCGCTGGGGGAAGCGGGACGGGGGCGAGCTGATCCTTTGATTGCTACAGTCCTGTCTCCCAACTGAATCAACCCATGTAGTGAGGCAGTAGGTGGCTTGGCAACTGGCTCCGTGGATAGTAAATATGGAGACAAAATGAATACACTGCTCATACTGGTAGATATTTGAGAAAGCAAATACAGTAAAATTTCAACTGGTAAAAAAACCCAGGTGGTTGGGTGTTTGGGCATCCCCGGTAAAATCCTTTCAATGTTGCGGTGTGTTTGAATTTTTCATAATAAAGGATTAGAAAAGGTCAATGATCATATGGCCTCCAGTTACAGAGACAGAGAATGCCACCAACAGGGTAAGGGAATGTTCTCATAAATGATACAGGCGGAGCCACAGCTGATTTACAGAGGTTCATGTGTGTCCACTCCCATTACCTTTGATTCCCTAAGCATCTTCCTGTTCACACAGGCATATTCTTGTGTAACTATTTTCGATCAGCATGTAAAAGATTTCCAGCATTGCTGAAGGCTCCCTGTGCTCAGCCCAGGCAGCATTATCAGCTCACAGCCCCTCGTTACAGCCAACTGGACTCTGATCTCTCTCCTCCCCGGTTAGCTGTGCCAGTTCTGACAGTGGCACAGATCGAGTCATGCAGGAAATATGCTGCTGTGTCTGGCTGGCCTGCTCACTATTACATCTGTGAGATTCCCTCATGCTGCTGGATGGGTCTGGTTCTAAATCAAAAACTCAAAACGTAGTTAAAACTTCAATTGAACTTCAAAACAGGTATTCATTTATGGAAATATATGCTTTTCCATTTCAGCCCATTACTAAAAATGCCCCTGTTACTAATTTGAATTAATTACATCATGTCACTTTCTAGTATTAGAAAACTGAGTGAGTGAGCGAGTGAGTGAGTCAAAGCTGCTCAGCTGTGTCTGACTCTTTGCGAACCCATGGACTGCAGCCCACCAAACTCCTCTGTCCATGAGGATTCTCCAGGCAAGAATACTGGAGTGGGTTGCCATGCCTTCCTCCAATGGATCTTCCCAACCCGGGATTGAACCCAGGGCTCCCGCACTACAGGTGGATGCTTTACCATCTGAGCCACCAGGGAAGACAGAAAACTGTTTTCTGGCTAAAGTTCTTCCTGTATTCTCCAGCTTATCATTGACAGTTTAAAGACTGATATATGGTGGGTCTGGACTAAAGGAACAGACCTCTGGGCTAAAATCTGAGCTGGCCCAGAGTCGGTCCTTCACAGTTTGTTTTTAAATACATTCCTGTCTTTGGCCTATGAATCTTTAGGAGACATTTCATTCCTAAAGTTGAGGGCCAGTTGACTGCAGTCAACTTTTTAAAATGAAGTTGAATTGGAAATTCAAAGAGTAAAAGGTTTCCTTAAACTTGAGGGGGAATCTAATTATCTAATTATCTGAAAGACCCAAATGGCCAGTCTGGTAGGAGCAATTCAAGCCAAGATCAAACCTCCTGAAACAAAAACATCATGGCAGAGCCATTCAGTGTATTCAGACTCCCCCCATCTTGCTTACCGTTCATCAGATCCAAGATGAAGCACAGTTTATCTGGAGTGTGGAAGGCATAGGTCATACAGACGATGAAAGGACAATCCTATAGTGAAAAGAAAAAAAAAAAATATATATATATATATATACATACACACACACATACATATAAGAAAAGCAAAAGCTGTCCTGGAAAGTATATCTACTACCAAGTGACACTATACATTTTTTTTTTTTTAAGCCATGACACTGCCCTGTATATGAAGCACAGACACCTATGTGGTAACTTTAACAGACCCAGGAAAGGGAGCCTGGTTCCATGGAAAAACAAAAAGTGCACAGAGATACAAACACTGCTAATTGGAGATGAACTCAGAGATGCTCTGTCACTCTGATTAAATCATGACTCCTCTAGCTACATCTTCAAAAGACTCAGATTCTATGGAAAAACACTACTGCCTTGCTAGTCCTCCTATTGGTCTACACTTTGGTTCTGGGTATAGTCACACATCCATTTCAGTGTCTGATTCTGAGCTGGAAGAACCTTTATCATGGGGAGAAATGTTACTGATATTACTGTCTTGAAACACTAACAATAAAAATGGAATTAAATCAGCTTTCAAAAGTGGAAAATATACCAGGGTGGAGGATAGAATAGCTCAATTAAAGATGAGGTAAAGATGTCAATTTTCTCCCAAATTAATCTGTACATTTCATGTAAAGACTTAAAATGGAAATCGACAAACTCATTCCTATATTTATATAGAAATGTAAACAGCCAAGAAAAGTTCAGCTAACTCTTGAAGAAAAATAAAGCTGAACCTTCTGTTCTTCAGAAGACACCATTATGAGAGTAAGAAAGGCAAATGACAGAATGGGAGGAGGTATTTGAAATCCACATATATCTTGAATATATAAAGAACTCTCATCAATCAATAAAGATAAAAGCAAACAACCCAACAAGAAAATGGCAAGACAACAACAGCAATACCGCATATTGTTGCTGAGTATCAAACAGTCTGTAAGTCTTCAAACTTAGACCTAGGCTGTGCCCCAAGGAAATGCAAACTGCCAATCACAATGTTTCATCACTAAAACAAAGGAGAAGGACAAACATCACAAAGACTGATGACACCAAGTGTTGCAAAGATGCAGAGTTAATGGGACTTCCAATAGGGTAGCTGGGAGGACCCAGCCGCACAGCCACTTTCACAAGGCGCCTGATGGCCTCTGCCAAAGCTGATCGCTGCCTGCAAAGCCTGTGAGCCAGCAATTCCAGCCCGGGGTATTCACCTAACAGTGATCTGTACTCATGTGCCCCAAGAGACCTGCAGGAGAATGGTCCTCACAGCACGATTCAAAACAGCCCAAACCAGGAAATGATCCCAATGTCTACCGACAGGAGGATGGACACGCAAACTGTGGCACATTTATACGACGGAATACTACACAGCAGGGGCTGCCAAACTTCTGCAAATGGGCTAGACAGTGAATATTTTAAGCTTTTCGGGCCCCATCCAGTCCCTGTCACGTAGTTTTCTCTGCTTCTTTTCTCTTGAAAATATTTTTTCTTCTTTTGCTTAAAAAAAAATTCTTAGTTCACAGACTGTGAACACAAGCCAGATTTGGTCCCCAGACCACACACATAGCCTGGTGACCCCTGCTATTTAGCTACAGAAGGTGCTGTTGCTATGAGCGATGACTCAGCTGCATCTCGCAAGCAATACTGAGAGAAGCCAGACACAAAAAGAATACATTTATAAAAAGTTCCAGCAGGGGCACAGCTAAATTACAGTGTCAGACATCTGGGTGGTAGCTAGCTTGGGCATGGGGTGAGCAGCTGAAAAGGGTAAAGGGAGACTGCCGGGACATGGGTGACTCTCCGTCTCCTGACCCAGGTTCTGGATACACACACGTGCTCCCTGGTGAGACTCCACCAGATCTAGCACTAGGTCCCACTGAGATACATGCACAGTGGACACTCGGCACTCAACTGACTCAAATAACAAACGGCATAAGATATCTACATCTACTTTCTTAACAGAAGCAAAGAATTATTAAATTCTACAGAATATACTCAATAGAGTACACTGTGAACAGAAGTCACTTTGCTCACACCTATCGAGGAAGGGCATACAGATGAATTTGTGTGGACACATGCCTGTGTGCTCAGGATTCAAGAACTTGAACTCAATTTCCACAAGTCTTCTGGAGGAAATTCGTCTTGTGGTTACCTTGTTTTCCTTAAGAGTTCAGTTGAGATGGTCTTGCTGGTCACGAATTTCGAGATTTATTTTGTTCTATGTAGTTGTAAAATAAAGGTGCTGTCTTTTATCTGTTAAGAGCTATCTGGTTCTTGGGGGCCGGGTGGCACCACCCTAACTGGAGCCCCACCAGTGTTGCATCAGACCTTTCCATAGTCTGCTGGTGACGACTCATTCATTCTGCTCTAAATATCATGCTCCTTCCTTAATGGGGTTCCTCACGTACTCTGGTTCCTGATCTAATGAGCAATTCATCCCTAGAGCAGACAAGTGGGTGGACCAGGAACTTAGTAAAGCCTGGGTCTTTCCCCACTTGAGACAGCAACTCCACTCACTTCACCCAGGGGACCAACAGAGCCTGGAAAGGGGTATTTCTGAACAGTGTTCAATCTTTCTAACGACAGCCCTGAGTAAACGGCAAAAGGTCAAAGTGGAGGTAAGATACTATGTTGTTAAGATGGGACATGAATTGGAGATTTAGAGTCATAGGCTACTGCAATAGGAAGTGCTCTTCTTAAAAAAAAAAAAATCACCTGGTCCAAATTCTTCATTTTAAAGATGAGGAAACTAAACACTGTCCCCCACTCCCACCCACCCCCCACCCTCGACCTCCTAAAAGGGAAATGATTAGGCCACAAAGAAATCTGGTAGCCAGCCAAGATTCAAACCCCAAGTCTCCCACTCTGGACCCTCGCCAGACCCTGTCCTATGTCACTCCACTTACAAAGGTAACGTTTCCATAGCAATGTAAAATCAAAGCTCAGTTAAAGGGATGTAATTCGGTTATCTCGAAGGAGTTCACTGACCAGGATCTCTCAACTCTTAGGCCCTGAGCAGATGCCATCTTGAGTCTCAGGTGGGGTCTGAGACACAAAGAACTGAATGCTGACCCACACAGACAGACAGGCAGCAGTTTAATAATGGCGTTAGCACAGTTTCTAAGATAATTATGGTAAGTGTTCTGTCTTGATTACAAATTCAAGGTGAATAAGAACTAGGGGGTTCTCACAGGTGGATCCTTAAATAAAAGCTCTTAAGCAAGGAATTATCTCCTTTTTTAAGGTTTTTGGGGGGGCGGGGGCATGCAGGATCTTAGTTCCCCAACCAGGGATTGAATCTGTGCCTCTTGCATTGGAAGCATGAAGTCTTGACTACTGGACTGCCAGGGAAGTCTCTGGAACTGTCTTCCTTGATCTCCTGGTGAGCAAAACAGTCTGCATTTTGCAGGAACTTAAACTGTGATAAAATAGACCACAAAGTAGTCCTCCAGAAAAGTTCTCCACCCTGCAGTCAGAGGAACCCTTTCGGAATTGCAAGGCTTATTAAGTGGCTGCAAAGGTTTTTAAGAGTCCTCAGTACCGGTCCAGAAAGCTCTTTCTGCTGGCCTGGCCTCTGTCTGCTTCCCTCTCTCCCCAGCTTCCCCATGTGGTCCTCACCGCATCACTTCAGAGCCCAGCAGTGTGACCTGTGAGTCCCCAGGGCACCCGTGCTCAGGACTCACACACACCCTAGCGCCCCTCTCCGACCCCAGAGGACTGCCCTGTTAAATGACTTTTGAGCACCGCAGACCTCTCTTTCACAGCTATTGTCACGTGTTCCAACAATCGACACATGTCTGAGATTCTCTGAGTAAACACTGCTGTCTCTCATTTTATGCAGCCCTATAAGAGCAAAGACCAAATTTGTGTTTTGGGACTCCTGTCTTGTAGCAGAGTACCTGGCACAATCTAAGACTCAAGGATGATCAGGGAATGAATGAGCAACACTCCTCATGAATAAGTGACTGACTTAATGAAGGTGCCGATGGCTCCTCCCAGTAATGGACATACTTGCCCCGATTCCCTTTTCATGACCCAAAAGGTACAGAATAAAACTGGGAACAGTACTTCTTACTATCTCTTTTGGGGGTGAGAAGTGGGAATTCTCAATTTGAGACTGAAACAGTAAAACAACCTCCAAGCAGAAAGAAAACTCTGATGGTGACTCCAGCCTATTTCCATGCCAACACCTTAGGTAATCATATTGACACAGGCCAATCAACACATCACCGAAGGAGGCAATTTTAAACTAAAGGTTACTTAAATCCCACAAACTGTGGCCTTTGATCAACAAAAACGACTCTAAACAACTTTACTACAATTCTTTTGGTTAAATGATGCACTTACAATGTTTTTAAAAATGCTAAACTGTCTTGATATCTGAATAAAAAGCAGAAACATGTCTTAAATTAGTTCAAAGCAGTAGCTCAATGTAACTGCAATTTTTAATTTACTCCCTTATGGACAGACCAGTGAGGAATTCCACAACTATTTCATCACATTCTGTTCACCTAAATAAAACAAAAATGCTGCATGAAAATTAAAATTATTCATATATTTTTCTAACACCCTCAATTTTTTTCCATAGGCTCTCCTGGGAATAAACATCCAAGGCTTAGAGACAAGACATTAAAAATTAATATAGCACTTAAAGTCTTCAATAAGCACACATTCACATCTGAAATAAAGACAGAGACATTTCCAACAGATACTAGAAACCAACGTCATTCACATTGATTCCAATACAGTGTGCAGGCCACTCAGATTCCATTCCAATCAGTTAAAATCTTGGTCACACACACAGAGTCACTCTTACTTGAAATGTTTAATGTCTACATGTTGGCACGTAGAGGTGCATAATTAGACATTACTGTTCACAGCGATGGCATTTTCATCTGTTAAACTGAATCATGATATTCATTGACCTTAATAGTAAACAGCCTTTCTAGAAGCACTTAAAACTAACACTAGAATAGCATAAACCAGAACACAATAAATATATCTGGTGACAAGAAAACATGGAGCCGACAAAGGGGTGAGAAAAGAGCGCTGGGATAGTTTCGGCAGTGCAGGGACTCTGGGCAAGGGAATGATGTCCGGGATCTCAGGCTCCTTGCTTATCAGCTAAAAGGAATGCCTTGAGTGATCATGAAGATCTGAGTCCTTGAAAGCCTCTAGGTGAAGGTGACCTTATTTAGAACCCAGCTGTGAGGTAACCCTAGGCTCTGTGCCTCACTTGCCAGGGTACATGGGCAATGCCCAGGTTTCTGGGACCGTGGGTTTTTCTGGGTGTCTTTACATATATCTGCCCCCGAGTAAATAAAAGCTGAGATTTTGGTCCCGGATAACACCATTAATAGGAAAAGAAATCAGAGTGGGATGTTGCTTTACAAGTCAAGATGACACAGGGTGAAGCTGGCTTTGACAGGTGATGAGCTCAAAATGACAGCTGGAATGTATGAATAAACGGTCCAGTCTGCTTACTGCGGACTTTAAGTGCAGAAACATGGTGCTGGGGATGGAAAAGACCAGCATCCACGGCAGGGGAAGGGGGCAAGTGCTGAGAAGACAGGGTTCCCTCCAAATGAAACGTGGACTGGCTGCTGCTGCTGCTACTAAGTCGCTTCCGTCGTGTCCGACTCTGTGCGACCCCACAGACGGCAGCCCACCAGGCTCCTCTGTCCCTGGGATTCTGTGGAGCCCTCCACAGGGAGAGGTGGGGGTTGATGGAGCCACACCACTTCCTGTTTGTGAAGGAGGGAAGCGACGTTCCTCTTACTTTTTCTCCTCTGGGTTCATCCTTCGCTGTCATGCAGCCAATTCCTAACTATATTCGGGTGATTTTTTTGGTCACTGATACGATTATATGCTGCCATCTCTGTCATATTCCACAAAGAAGGAAGTCATAGATGGCGGTGAAGAGACAGTGGTCAGTGTGCCTGGCAATGGCGGGTAGTATGTTCCTATTTCCCAGCTCAGACAGAGGTCATCTTTGAATTATTATTTATATTAACTTAGTGCTGCTGCCCCCTGCTAGAAATCCTAATCCCCTCAAGAACTGGCTAGCTGCATAATTCACCAGGAGGAAAAAAAAGTTGTATTTTAAATAAATTCTCCTAATACCAAAAAACAAACAAACAAAAAAACCCACCAAATAAATAGAAAAACACACACACACAAATGCAATGTTCAAAACTGAATACTCACTCCTGTGCTCACCAGGGACAACATGATCCTTTCATTTAAGGCTAAGGTTTCTCCCTGTTTCATCTTGATTCTCTTCTTATCCAAGCATTTCATTGCATACCTAGAACCATAAATGTTACTGAAGAAAAGCTATACAGAAAATATATCTAAGTGGATTTAAATGATATGCATCATATTGGGGAAGTTTCTAAAAATTCAGGAAGTCTTTTAAAGAAGCAAAATGCTTCTAAGAGACTAAGGGAATGTGAATAAAGTGGAGACTTCAGTCAGTAACAGCATATCAGTATCTGCTCATTCACTGTGACACGCATCCTGTACTACGCTAAGAGGGGCGTGGAGTACACAGAAACACCCTGTACCATTTTTTTGCTCCTTTTCTCCAAACCTAAAATTATTCTAAAATGAAAAGGCTATTTTAAAAAAATCAAGCAATAATTAAGACATTTCTGTTATTATATGAATTGACATTTCAGTTAAATAAAAGCAATAAAGTAGATACACAAAAATTCAGGGAAATACATTTTGTATGTATCGCTACTGTCTAGTACTTGTGTGTGTCTGTGTGTGTGTATGTTTTGTAGGGGTGGGGCCTGTACTATAATATTTAGAGTGTAGGAATTGTGAATTAAGTCAAGATTTTATAAGCGTGTAGAGGATAAGATTCTAAAACACTGATCATCAACTAAATGGGATTTTCTTGGAATGTGAGTATAAAACTCTCTTAATATTCCCAGCAAAATATACAAGTGTAGAACGCTTACATCTTTCCAGTGTCTGCTTTCCTGCAACCGTATACTTCACCAAATCCTCCTCGTCCAATGATCCGATGCACGCTGAAATCATTCATGGTCAACTGTGAATTTAAAACGGGACACAGAAACGTAAAACTATCCCACTGGTGTCATGCAAAACACACAGTTACTGAAACAGCAATTCCGACGCTGCTGCCCTTTGGGCGACTGGCCCTGCAAGCTGAGAGATGAGAAGCACAGGTGACAGGACATTCTAGAACCGCCTTCGATGCAAGCTGCACAGGATGCAAACCATGGAGGCAACTGGGAAGACGACCCAGTGGGAGCCCACTGTTTTATCCAGTCCCATGAATCTTAGATAAGGTGCATACTTTCAAGACAAGTGAATATGAAATTTCCAGGCAAACTACAAGTGACCTCGGCTACTCTGAAGCTGAAAGTTTGGCAACAGTTCGGCCATTCCAGGAACTTCTGTTGTAGAAAAATAGGTCTGCATCAAGGGCATCTATGCCCTCCTAACAGTTGGGCCATATGATCAGAAAGCCATGTGAATTTTTCATCAAAGGCACCAGTAAGTAGAGAGGACTCATGCTGGGCACACGAGTGTGAAACCAGACCAAGTGTGAGTAACTCGATGAAGAGGCTTTCATTCATAAGCACTAGGCTTTCATCAATATCATCTCAGCAATGCCTTGCTTCCCAAGAAGTTTTCATAGCATCAGATGGTACAAAGGCAGAGAGATAGTCCTATGTTCATGCTAAGAGGCCATCAGACGATAGCAAATGCTTTTTGTTACGTATCCTGGCAAAAGAAGGGTCAGATGCTTGAAGGGTTTCTCCAGACAACCCTTCAGACACCATGTGTGCAGCCAGACAGGGGCATCCGGCCCTCAAGCTTCACGTTTGCTGCTCAGAGGACAGAAGGACGTAAAGATGTGAGGACACCACGTCTGCTGAAGGAGCACAGGCACAGGAGGATCCACAGCAGAGATAAGGGTGTTTTGGTTTTGTTTGTTCGTTTTTGGCCATGCATGCAGAATCGAACCCTCATTCCCTGCAGCAGAAGCACAGGATCTAAATCACTGGACTGCCCAGGAAGTCCTATTATTTTTTAAAATGTGTTACTGCCTCTTACTTCTCAATCCTGCCAGAAATGGGGCAGAGAGGGGAAATTAAAATTAAAAAAAAAAAAAAGCCAACAAACAAACCCACTTCTGTGAATGGTACTGTTCAACTAAAAAAAAAAATTTTTTTAACCAAAAACAGAATCCAGTTATTTCTTTTTCTCAGTTGCAAACCTTTGTGGAGGGAGAGCACAAGGGAAAGGGGAAGAGAAATGAACACTCTAAAAGTGAAGTAAAGAATGTACCCTAGAATTCCTGACATGGAAAAGCTAAGAGAAGATGTAGTATTAGGGGATATAAGCTAGAAGTAACGCGCCTTTGAGGACTGCTTTCATCATTCTCAAAACAACAAAAAGATGCAACTGTGGTCTAGTAAGAGATATCACCATGTTTATCACATGACTGCGCCTAATAAGAAAAAAAAAAACAAGGAAATTTACCAGGATGCAAATGACACGGGCACAGGAATTACATGATGTAGACGACTTGTATCTTTACTACTATTTCTATTAAAAGCTTAATTATGGCTTAAAATATCCTTCCTTAAATAAATAAATGCATTCTTATATGAAGATGAAAAAAGAGGACGGAAACTCAAAGCGTCTACAACTGGACACAGGAGGATGGATTTTTCATGCATAAAGCTGTAAGCAGGACATCTGTTCGGGCAGCGTGTTACCCTTGGGAGTATGCTGCCGAATAAAATATTTTCTCATGAAACTGAGCCAAAGGAAGTTTTTATTTAAAAAAATAAAGGCAAAGATGATACTCACATGGATATTTAATTCCACGTTTTTCCACTGACAAAATCTAGTGAACTTGTCACTGAAAAAGAATGTGAAGAATTACTGAAAAGTTAAATATCACGTTAACTGAGACACTAGCATTGTATACTTGTGTGACTTCTCAGAGTGAGCTTTCGTAAATATTTTTTTTCACAAAGCATTTGCCTAGCACTCAAGGCTTTATTTAATGATTCAAACTGAAGACTTCATGTTTCTGCTTTAATTGTCATTACATTATGGTAACAATCTTCATCTGAGTTGGTACTGTCCAACAGACGGGTAACAGATGACACATAAGTAATTTAATTTTAATAATGTATGTTATTTGAACCAATATATCAAAAATTATCATTTCCACATGTAATCAACATAAAATTTTAATGAGATAGTCTACATTCTTATTTTTTTATTGCTTTGAAAGTGAAAACCACTCAGTCGTGTCGAATGCTTTGCGACCCCATGGACTGTACAGTCTATGGAATTCTCCAGGCCAGAATATTGGAGTGAATAGCCTTTCCCTTCTCCAGGGGATCTTCCCAGCCCAGGGATCGAACCCAGGTCTCCCGCATTAGAGGTGGATTCTTTACCAGCTGAGCCACAAGGGAAGCCCAAGAATACTGGAGTGGGTAGCCTATCACTTCTCCAGGGGATCTTCCCAGCCCAGGAATCAAACTGGGGTCTCCTGCATTGCAGGCGGATTCTTTACCAACTGAGCTATCAGAGAAGCCCCTGAAAGCGGTTTGAATTCACTGCTTTGAAACCCGGTGTGTATTTTGCTTTTATGGCCCATTTTTATGTGAATCTTCACATACAGAACAGACTTATGGTTCTCTGTGTGAGAGAGGATGAGAGGGGTGGGAGAGGGCTCGACTGAGAGTTTAGGATAAGCAGATGTAAACTATTATATATGGGATGGATAAACAGCAGAGTCCTACTGCATAGCACAGGGAAATAGATTCAACATCTTGTGATAAACCATAATGGAAAAGAATAGGAAAAAGAATATATACATATATGTAGAGCTGAATTGCTTTGCTGTACAGCAGAAACTGACACTGCAAATCAACTACACTTCTACAGAATTAAAAAAAAAAAAGTGAATGGTCAATTCAGTGGGAGACAATGGCTGTGCAAGTTCACCTGGGTACACAGTGAAGTTATAAGACCTCTTCCCCAATTTCAATTACTGTCTCCATTTCTCCCCTCTCCCCCAAGGGTCACAGAGCAATGAGTTGACCCAAGAGTTTGGGAAAAGTCAGGTCTTTAGAATCAGCAGCCATGGAGACGGCCCCAGACTCAGCTGAATCTTAGCCCTGAACCAGTGCCCTGGCCCCTCAGTTCCATGCCACTGCTTTTTGGCAAAGCCCCTCTGGTCCTGCTCAGAAAATGTAATCATTTGTATGCAGATCCGTTTCCCACAGTACTGACTCTACTCCAAGATAAAATTATCTCTTGAACTCTGGTAGAATCTTGATACAACTTTTTTAAAAATTACTTTAGTTCTGTGAACATGTGGAGAAGAAGGGGGGAAAAAAAAGAAAAAACACTGAAGCATTTGTTCTTAAAGGGCAATTACTGAACAGCTGTGGGCTGTTCCCACCCTGAGGCTCAATCATTGTGACAACTGTCTAGAAATTAGCCAAGTTTACAGAGACGAGCAGAGTCCATGTGAATGCAGATTCAGAGTCAGAAAGTCCGATCCCTAAGGTGCATCATCACAGAGGAACACTCAAAACACCGAAGGGTGACTCTCAGGCGCCTGGGAGGCATTGAACACTTCCATAGGCATCCCTGAAATTTTTTAAATTTAAAACTTTTATTTTACCTTGGAGTATAGTTGATTTTCAATGCTGTGCCAGTTCAGGCGCACGGCAAAGTGAATCAGTTACACATACACATGCATCTGCTCTTTTTCAGACTCTTTCCCCTTCAGGCTATTATAAATATCAAGTAGAATTCCCTGCACTACACAGTAGGTCCTTGTTAATTATCTAGAAAATGTTCAGGATTTTATATGACAAACATACTCTATAGTTTGAGTAACCCAAAGGGACACATTTATTGGGTACCTTAAGACAGACATGACAAAAGACGTCTGCCAATATACCTAAATTCTACAATGTAAAGAATCAAGAAAAGGGCTATCTCATTTTTAAGGATATGACTTTAACATATAAACAAATGAACTGAACATAGACTCATGCTGGCATTAGCAAACGTGTCCCAATAAGATACCTTCAATATTGAGGTTCCCTAGTCTATTTACATTTTGGACCATTTGGAAACTAAAAACTAAAAGTCAAAGGGATGTTAATATATACAAATCTTAGACTATAAAGTATAGAGGGTACAAGTTAATAGAAAGCCTGGTACAGAGCACATGGATAATAAACGATTGTTGAATGAATAAATTAACACATTTTAAGGATAGCATTTATGAGGTAAAATGAGGTATACCTACATAGTATAAGATTTAAATATCACAGCCCAGTCGGTAAAGAATCTGCCTGCAATGCAGGAGACCTGGGTTTGATTCCTGGGTCGGGAAGATCCTCTGGAAAAGGAAATGGCAACCTACTCCAGTATTCTCACCTAGAGAATCCCATGGACAGAGGAGCCTGGCGGGCTCAGTCCATGGGGTCACAAGGGTCGGACAAGACTTAGCAAATAAACCACCATAGGGACGGGGGAGCCTGGTGGGCCGCCCTCCATGGGGTCACACAGAGTCGGACACAACTGAAGTGACTTAGCACTTCGGACACGACTGAAGTGACTTAGCAACATAATGTTACATGACAAACATATCTCAACAAAAAAGATTTTGTACACAAAGTTTCATACCTTTCCATGAATTTTTGAAAAATGCTGCCTCGAAGACTTTCACAAATTTCTTCTATGTATGGCTGGAAAGGATGGAAAAGAAATTCCACACTGCATCAGTAAGAACACAGTAAAGTGAAAAACACAACTGGATGACTCGATGTGGTGGTGCTGCTAAGTTGCTTCAGTCGTGTCCGACTCTGTGTGACCCCATAGATGGTAGCCCACCAGGCTCCCCATCCCTGGGATTCTCCAGGCAAGAACACTGGAGTGGGTTGCCATTTCCTTCTCCAATGCATGAAAGGGAAAAGTGAAAGTGAAATCGCTCAGTCGTATCTGACTCTTCGCAACCCCATGGACTTTAGCCCACCAGGTTCCTCCATCTATGGGATTTTCCAGGCAAGAATACTGGAGTGGGGTGCCACTGCCTTCTGCACAGATGTGGTGAGGTTCCCAACTATGTGCTCCCATAATCATCAATAACCTCAGATATGCAGATAATACCACACTTATGGCAGAAAGTAAAGAACGAAAGAGCCTCTTGATGAAAGTGAAAGAGGAGAGTGAAAAAGTTGGCTTAAAACTCAGCATTCAGAAAACTAAGATCATGGCACCCAGTGCCATCACTTCATGGCAAACAGATGGGGAAACAATGGAAACATTGACAGACTTTATTTTGGGGGGCTCCAAAATCACTGCAGATGGTGACTGCAGCCATGAAATTAGAGGAGACTCTTGCTCCTTGGAAAAAAGTTATGACTAACCTAGACAGCATATTAAAAGGTAGAGACATTACTTTGCCAACAAAGATCCATCTAGTCAAAGCTGCGGTTTTTCCAGTAGTCATGTACGGATGTGAGAACTGGACTATAAAGAAAGCTGTGTGCCAAAGAATTGATGCTTTTGAACTGTGATGTTGGAAAAGACTCTTAAGAGTCCCTTGGAACAGCTAGGAGATCCAACCAGTCCATCTTAAAGAAAATCAGTTCTGAATATTCATTGGAAGGACTGATACTGAAGCTGAAATTCCAATACTTTGGCCACCTGATGCGAAGAACTGACTCATCTGCAAAGACTCTGATGCTGGGAAAGATTGAAGGCAGGAGGAGAAGGGGACGACAGAGGATGAGATGGTTGGAGTGCATCATCAATTCAATGGACAGGAGTTTGAGTAAACTCCAGAAGTTGGTAATGGGCAGGGAGGCCTAGCGTGCAACAGTCCATGGGGTCCCAAAGAGTCAGACACAACTGAGTGACTGAACTGAACTAAACTGACAGCACCTTGTACTCACCCTCCTCAGCGCCTGCCCAGTTCGCATCAGTGGATTCATGGGCATGACCACTTGCTTAGTAGTTATCTATACCACCCAATGGCATGTTCCCTGAAGGCAAGGGCAGGTCTGTCCTGTGTGCTGCTGTGTCTCTACTGTCTGGCACAGCTCACTGCAAGTCACAGACACGCCTTAAAAGCCTGGAATTAGCTTCATGGGCATGTGACCCATGCAGTCCCACAGAAGAGCCCAGTCTCTGGTATGGTGCCCTACTGTTGCCATCTTGAAATTTCTGAACAAGGACCCCCACGTTTACATTGTGTACTGAGCCCTGTAGATTATGTAGTGGCAGCCTGTAAATTATAATTAATTATATAATTGCCATTAATTACAATTATCATAAATGATCAGCATTGAGTTTCAAAGACTAAAAGTGAAGGAACCCATGGAGTACAGCTTTTTTAAAATTAGTTATTTGCAAGGTCTTTAAGCAAGTTCATGGCTAAGCCAAGATTAAGGCAAGGACTCCTGGCTCACATGCATGGGGCTCTTTCCCTATGGAGAACAATCTGCTTCAATTTCATGCCACTTTACACATTACCAAATAAACTGCATAAATTTATTTCCCATGGGGTAGTGTTCAAATCAAGAGTGATAAAAATATCAAATGCCAACACTTCTCAACTCAGCCTAGGGGCAATTAGCTAGTTCTGGAAAATATCGTGATACCCTACTCTCTCCTTGAATGATAGAAATTTAACATTTTCTGTGTCTTTGTAGATCACCCTAAAAATGTGCAAAAAGAAGCACCAGACGTCAGGGGATGTCCAAGGCAAGTGATCAAACGAGGGAATGCACAGAAGCCACAGTCACCACCATGGGCAGCAAGACCCTTGCAGCTGGCCTGGGAGCTGCACTTCCTACCATGGGGCCAAGCTAGCCTCTGCCACTTGGCAGGGCTGTCAGGGTCCTGGGCAGGGCACTGGGCAGAGTCACTAAAACCAAATGGATTTGTTCCCTCCTTAGTAACAGGGGAAGCTGACCTCTCTCTCTCTCTCTGAAGCTTTTTGCAACTCTGAAGTCCTATAGTCATCTTCGCCAAGTCTCCTAGATGCTAAACACCAAGGCCACAAGTCTCAAGAGGTTCAAAAGATCAAGTGTGGAAAGATGTATAAAAGACTAAATCCATATGTAACAGATTTTCTATTTACACAAACTCTTATGTTAACATGTTTTTCATATTTTATAAAACATCCTGTGGGGTGGGAGGTGGGAGGGGGTTCAGGATTGGGAGCTCATATACACCTGTGGTGGATTCATGTCAATGTATGGCAAAACCAATATAGTATTGTAAAGTAAAATAAAGTAAAAATTAAAATTTAAACAAACAAAAAAACATCCTGTACCAGAAATTCTCAAGACCAGATACGATATACCACACTGCCACTTTCAACATGAAGGACCACAAAATGTGTCAGGTGAGCAATGCAAAGGCCAAAGTTCAAGAGTGGGGTCATGAGCAAACGACCTCACTGCTCTGATTCTTGGTTTCCTCAGTCTGTAAGATGGGAGAGTTACATCTAATCTGCAAGGCCACTGTGAGGATTTAGTAAGATTCAGAACACTGAGACTTCCCTGGCGGCTCAGATGGTCAAGAATCTGCTTGCAATGCGGGAGACCTGCATTCAGTCCCTGGGTTAGGAAGATCCCCTGGAGGAGGGCATGGCAATCCACTCTAGTATTCTTGCCTGGAGAACGCTATGGACAGAGGAGCCTGGCGGTCTATAGTCCATGGGGTTTGAAAAGAGTCGGACACGACTGAGCGACTAAGCACAGAACACCGAGAGCCAAACACGGGGCTGGCATGTTCCAGGAACCTAAATGTAAGCCAGGAGTCCGCCCAACTCTTGCCGCCAAATGAACCTGTGCAATTAATTATTTCTGAAGTCAACTTTGCAAACAAAAAGAAAAAAAAGCATTTTGTATTTATTTTCAGAGCATTTTTTAAACTACCTTGTTCTCCTGGACAAGAAATTTCACCTCAGGCATCACACTTCCCAATGTTTAAATATACGATAAACCTACAGCAATCAAAATAGTATGGCACTGACATAAAAACAGACCTTATGGATCAATGGGACAGAACAGAGTTCAGAAATAAATCCACACACTATGGTCACCTGATCTTTGACAAGGGTATCAAGCATTCAGTAGGGAAAGGACAGTCACTTTAATAAATGGAGGATGAGATTGGACCCTTACCTCACACCATATATAAAAATCAAGTCAAGATGAATTAAAAACTTCAGTATAAGACCTGAAACCATACAACTAGAAGAAAACATGAGAAAAAGCTTCTTGACACTGGTTCGGGTGATGATTTTTGGATATGACATCAAATGCTCTGGCAACAAAAGCAAAAACAGACAAGTGGGATTGCATCAGACGAAAAAGCTCCTGCAGAGCAAAGGAAACAACCAAGTGACTAGGCAGCCTGTAGACTGAAAGAAGTTATTTGTAAACCATATGATATGAGGTTAATATTCAAAACATATGAGGAACTGAACTCGACAGCAAAAGCCCAAATAACTCAATTCAAAAGTGGGCCAAAGACCCAAATAGACATTTTTCAAAAGAGATAATAAGTGGCCAACAGGCATATGAAAAGGTGCTCAGCATCACTGATCATCAAAGAAATGCAAATCAAAACCACAGAGAGATATCATCTCACACCTGTCAGGATGACTGTTAGCAGAAAGCCGAGGTACCTGTTGGTGAGGATGCAGAGAAAAGGGAATCCTTGTACACTGTTGGTGGGAATGCAAACTGGGACAGCCATTACCGAAAACGGTATGAAATTCCTTTAGGTATATATCCAAAGGAAATTAGCATCTTGAAGAGATGCCCACATGCCCACGTTCACTGCGCCATTACTTCACAGTGGTAAAGATATGCAGATAACCCAAGGGTCCGTCAATGGATGAATGGATAAAGAAAATGGGGGATGGAGATATACATGTATATATACATATATATGTGTACACACACAAATGGCATACTCTGTTCTGTTCCTTAAAAAGAAAGAAATCCTGACATTTATGACACCACAGGTGAATCTGGAGAACATCATGCTAAGCGAAACAAGCCAGACACAGAAACACAATGACAAGCTGATCTCTCCTGTATGTGGCATCTAAAAAAGTCTAACTGATAAAAGCAGAGTAGAAAGTTGGTTGCCAAGTGTTAGGAAGTGGGGAAAATGGGGGAGATGTTGCTTAAAGGGTACAAAGTTTCAGTTCTGCACGATAAATAAGTCTTGGACAGCTAATGTCCAGTGTGGGGACTATAGTTAATAGTACTATATTGCACACTTGAAATTTGCTAAGAAAGTTGATCTTAAGTGTTCTCACCACCCATGCGTTCAAATATAACTACATGAGGTGATGAGTATGCTGCTTAGTTAGATTATAACAATCATTTCACAATGAATACACATATCAAAACATCACACTGTACACTTTCAATTATACACAATTTTTAGTTGTCAATTATAACTCATTGAAAGCCAGGAGGGAAAATTCCAACTCAAAGAATATCAAGTAACTTTAGTGTTAGTTAAATGTTATAGAGATCAATGTCCTTCTAGAAACAGGGTATCCAAACATATAACTTCTATTTTATACTTTGACCACCATGTTTTAATGGTACGTATTATACCGAATTGCACCAAAATGCTTTCTTATTTAAACCAACATAATAATAACTATTTCCTTCACCACTGAAATAAAAATACAAGCTATTCTATACCTGTTTTATCAGAACATTACTCAATTATTTTCTTATGAACAAATCAGTAAAGTGCTTTTAAAAGATCTATTGGAAACATGGCTTCTAAATCAATGTTTCTTGAAGCCACAAAGATAATTTTGTTGGTCTTTGTATCCCTCATCTGGAACTATCTTTTAAAGTGTTATTTATGCTACAGGAAAAGCTAACATCAGAGTTGTAAAATCTATGTACGTAATTTAGCAATATTAAATGTAGCTGACTACACAACTATCTCTGAGCCATGTCAAAGTCAGAAAACTGAAATTCTGACATGAAAATATCACAGAGGCAACAAAAAACAGAGATTCAAATTGCACTTTCTGACTGTGAGGTGTTTGAGAAGACTGACATTTATGGAGTGCTGTGATAGACAGGCCTGGTACAAAGCAGCTCATATGCACTGGGTCCTCAAAACCCCATTTACGGGACAGTCTGCTGGCATTTCTCCTCCAGAGAGGCAAAACAGAAGGGCGGAGAGGTATGACACTGCCTTTCCCAGGGTCTTGAAACTCAGGTCACTGAACTTCAGAGCCCAAGCTTATAACCAACCAGACTATACCAAAAGGTCTGACATTTTAAGAGATGTCCATCTAATCATTTTGGCAGAAAGGCAGCAGCTGGTTTGGTTACCATGCCCAAATGTTCTCACAGTCAAACCAGTATCCTTTCTATAGAATAACCAGATTCATTTTGTATGAATCTGTATAAATAAGCCCAACCATAAGGCACTAAGGCAAAAATCAACTTACTTCTCTTCAAATGACTGAATAACCCAAGAAAAGGATAAACTAGTTATTTTCATTTATGAAAACCATTATGTTAATAAATGGCATTCTTTCCTATTCTTGTAACTCCCAGAAACATAAAAAGTACATGATCCACTTGGAAATTTGACCATACCCATGCAAGCTGCCATCTCTATAGAAATCCCACGGGATAACAGAAGAGGCTTTCAGGAAGAAAACCACTGCATCCAAAGAGCAGCCAAGACATGTGCCCATCAGTTGTGGATTGAGTTTTCTGAGCCTTATAATTTAAATCTATGATTGTGTTGTGTTCAAGATGAGAGGAGCTGAGGAGAAATCCAATTTCTCAGTCGCGACTCCAAGGCCATTCATTCCTTCTTGATTGCTGAAAATGAATCTGCTTCATCTGGGGAAGGATCGCCATGGGGATCAACACCTGTACCACTAGAAAGTAAATCTTGCCCAGTCCCTGCTCATCACAGGTGTCTGGGATGTCAAACAGGAAAGGGTTTTCCCTCCAACGTCTTGTCTTGATTGATTTATAGGAAAAAAACACTAAACAAATGCTCTAGCAGTCTTTTTCAGGACAGCCTTTATGATGCTGGCATAAGAGCACGTTTCAATGAAAAGACAGGGGATATTAAACTTTGGTTCTTCCAGATAAACCTCTAGGTAAGAAGCAGTCTCGAAATTCTGCCAGCACTTTCACCCAAGCAAAGAATGCCCCCAAAGACAACCATTAAGTGAATGAGAAACATTTATGTGGAGAGCATTTTACCTTACCTGAAAAAGAGTTGATGTCACTTGTTTCTTGGATAGATGACTTTGTACGTGTTCTACGGCTTGCTTTGAGAATGGCTTTAAAAACACACACAATGTTTTTTTCTTTTTCTCCCACAAATATAAAACAGAGCAAACCTCTGTGTATTTCACAGTATCACAACATAGAATTTAACACAACAGTTACTAAGCAGTAACCTATGGTGATCACATCAACATGCATTCTTAAAAAAAATCTGTTGTATGTTTGCGGGCTAGCCAAACAGATGATTGTTCCTCAGAGCTTCCAGAGTTCTTAGAAACTATGTCAAGAAGGGTGATACACGTGGGGGCATCTAACTGAAATATCTATGCTCACAAGAGATCAAGGCTACTTTGACTTAAAAAGGGTGTAAGGAATCATATTATCACTGTATTAATATTAAATGCATCATCTCTCAGTTGGTTGATACTGGGGTCCTAAAATGTAAAATTTCTATTTCATGAGAGAACACAAATGCACAAAGATATACCTAAGAATTAAATTCCAGGATCACAAAGCTAAACCACAGTGTTGAAAAGACTCTAGGTTAAGGAAAGGCTTGCTGTAACCACTGCAAAGAGGAACTGGTTCTAAAAGAATGAAACTCACACCGAAAAAACTAGAAACCCTGTCCTCCCCCTAAACTTCAAAGTATGTCTGAAGTAATGCACAAGAAGAGCTTAAAAAGCACGCTGCTGCTGTGCTGCTGCTGCTGCTAAGTCGCTTCAGTCGTGTGCGACTCTGTGCGACCCCACATACGGCAGCCCACCAGGCTCTCCCGTCCCTGGGATTCTCCAGGCAAGAACACTGGAGTGGGGGTGCCATGTCCTTCTCCAACGCATGAAAGTGAAAAGCGAAAAGCGAAAGTGAAGTCACTCAGTCGTGTCCGACTCTTAGCGACCCCATGGACTTCAGCCCACCAGGCTCCTCTGCCCATGGGATTTTCCAGGCAAGAGACGGCTCTAAACTGCTGCCCTGCGGGAAAGCTATGTCTACAGAGGCTTTCTCAGTGAACACGTGGCATTTTCCAAGGCCCAGCCGTCCCCAGCAAGGCAGCGAGGCGCAGAGCCTCACGGTAAGCTCTAGCTCAGAAGCTCAGTGAGCACTGTAGGCAGCACAATGAACACAGAAGCGCGAGCGCCTACCACTGTCGCGGCCAG
Organism: Nanger dama; assembly: GCA_917880005.1. Classification (NCBI taxonomy): domain Eukaryota; kingdom Metazoa; phylum Chordata; class Mammalia; order Artiodactyla; family Bovidae; genus Nanger; species Nanger dama. The sequence goes on along the minus strand of CAKJTW010000053.1, from coordinate 12,385,301 downwards.
TGCTGTCCAGCCAGACTTGCGGCGGCGGCGGAGACGCTGTGAATCCGGGCTGGCGCAGGAGCCACCAGCCACATGTGGGTACTGCACGTTTCAAACGTGGCTCAGGAGGATGTCAGGGATTAAAATGTTAGTTCCATTTGATTGCAATTAATATAAACACACTTCCCTGGTGGCTCAGTGGTAAGAACCCACCTGCCAATGCAGGAGATGTGGGTTTGATCCCTGGTTTGGGAAGATCCCTTGGAGAAGGGGATGGCAACCCACTCCAGTATTCTTGCCTGGGAAATCCATAGACAGAGGAGCCTGACGGATCACAGTCCAGGGGTCACAAAGAGTTGGACACGACTTAAGAGACTAAGCAACAACAAATGTGAACACAATTAAATACTCGCACGTGGCTAGCGGCCACCGCACTGGACACAGCCGTCAGGGCTCTTAGGACGCTTCTTTGGAAAACAGTTTTCATGTAGAGAGATTACAGTGCACGTTTTCATTACTAATTATTCCACTCACTCCTGACGGAAGAATTTCCTAGGAATCTCGTTTATCCTAATGACTGAATGAGATTGTTTCTCTGATTTACAAGCCAAAAAAAAAAAAAAAGATTTCAACCAGCATTCAACTATTAGTGAACTATACTAACATAATAATTACAATCAACCTTATTAATTCAAAGAAAGCATTTAAGACATTTATCAATAAATATTTGATTAGCCTAATTGTTAAAGGAGAGCTAAATGAAAAACAATAAAGCTTAATTTCCTTAGAGAGTCGAGAATTGAGCTTAGCCTTTTCTTGCATGGATCTGCATTAGCCATTTTATCAACATCTGTACTAAAGTATCCACTTTTTGGAACCTTATTTAAAGTATATGGAGCAGCAGACATTGGATCAGTATTACGAAGAAACAAATGACAACACTCGAGAACTATGGGTTCCATCCTGGATGAGTTCTTTTAAAGCTTTCCTCCTCTTTTAACTTTTACTCTAAACACACGTGGAGCCTGTCTCATTCACTCACACTGAGTTAATGAAGTAAGAAGAGGCACTCACATGCGAACAGGCCAGCAGCTCTTTCATGATGTAAGTGTCATAGATCTGCCGACTCCTGCAGAGGCGGTCCTCCTCACTCTCCAGCTTCTCATATTCTTTAATCTAGACAGTGAAGAATCATGATTGTTAGGTGCTGTCTTCCTAGAAACTTACTTTATTAAAAGATATTACTCGTCTTGGTAGAAACCACTTCCACATGAGATCAAGTAAATTACTTGAATTGGCCAGTGCACAGGAAACAACTACTTCTAATGTTGAAATAATGACGCTGGAATAATTTAAATTCAACTTGGGACATACGAATGGGTTTTTTCCTATGATGAACTTTGTTGCTTAAATTTAGAAACACAATATTAGGAAACAAACACTGCCATGGTTACAATTATCTTATGATATAGCAGCCATGGACCATTCATTCTTGCCAATTCTCCTTTCCAAAGCACAAATAATTTGAACTTGGCAGTAATCCATTTCTATGAGTTATGATGGGGGTCATTTTCACTTGACTACAGTGTTACAAAACTCAGGAGGAGAAAATAATAATGAGCTGTCAGGATTACTGCAGAGATTTTTAAAAAGTCAACTAAATCTTTTGGAAAGACATTCATCATAGATAAAAGCACTGGTTTTTCACATTGGAACCGTCTCTGCACTCTTAAAGTATTTACAGAAAGGTTCCTTCAAACAGTAACCTGACGGGTGTTAAGATAAACTAAATAATAAAATGGGCTTAGCAAATACGCTTTGTGAGGACATGGTCTCTATTACTTTAACCTCACAAGTTCTCAGACCAGAGAAGTGTTTTTGCTCCTTTACAGAAATACATTAAATCTAAAAGACAAGAAAAGAATGAAAACAAATGAAATATGGAGTTGGTAGGAAGACTGCAGTGAAGGTTTTCAATATAATGACGAATAAGTACATAGGACTTATTTCTGAAAAACAGAAAATTTTCCTACCAAGTAGCCAGTTGTTATACTTTCATAATATCTGAGCGCGTTCTTATTCTGCTATGATTAAAGAGTAGGGCTGACCACTCCTAGAGGTGAGAATATAAACTGAATAGAAATAAAAGCTACCTTTCTACTGTATAGTCTCAGCTTGACAGGGCTTCCCTGATAGTTCAGTTGTTAAAGAATCCACCTGCAATGCAGGAGACCCCTGTTCTATTCCTGGGTTGGGAAGATCCTCTGGAGAAGGGATAGGCTACCTACTCCAGTATTCTTGGGCTTCCCTTGAGGCTCAGCTGGTAAAGAATCCACCTGCAATGCCGGACACCTGGGTTCGATCCCTGGGTTAGGAAGATCCCCTGGAGAAGGGAAAGGTTACCCACTCCAGTATTCTGGCCTGGAGAATTCCAAGGACTGTATAGTCCATGGGGTCGCAAAGAGTTGCACATGACTGAATGACTTTCATTCACTTCGACAAGTTTTGAAATCAAAACCAGTCAGTCCTGTGAATTTCTGATAATGGAAGGGCACCGTTGGCAGGGGAGAAGAGTACGTACAGAGCATGAAGCATATGTAGTGTGTGTATGCAGGCTAACTGCTTCCCACACTGAGAAATTACTGGGGTCATCTTAACTGTCCTTAAGTATCAATGAGATGGCTGAAATTCACAAGTCTGTAACTGTCTGGGCTTAGAATTCAGTCTTCTTGGGGCAGACACTGAAATCAAACATAAAGGAAGGAGGCCTAGGAGAGGTTGATACTCCATCCAATAGGGAAACACTTAAAAATTATTTTAAATTATTTTAAAAATGTATTGAAATATAGTTGATTTACAATGTCCTGTCAGTTTCAGATATACAACAGTGACTCAGTTTATATATGTGTGTATACACACACACGCACGTGCACACACACACACACACACACACACACATACATTCTTTTATATTCTCTTCCATAATAAATTATTATAACATATTGAGTAGAGTTCCCTGTGCCATACAGCAGGTGTGGTTACCTATTTTATATGCAGGCAGAGGAACCAGAGATCAAATTGCCAGCATCCGCTGGATCATGGAAAAAGCAAGAGAGTTCCAGAAAAACATCTATTTCTGCTTTATTGACTATGCCAAAAGCCTTTGACTGTGTGGATCACAATAAACTGTGGAAAATTCTTCAAGAGATGGGAATACCAGACCACCTGACGTGCCTCTTGAGAAATCTGTATGCAGGTCAAGAAGCAACAGTTAGAACTGGACATGGAACAACAGACTGGTTCCAAATAGGAAAAGGAGTACATCAAGGCTGTATATTGTCACCCTGCTTATTTAACTTATATGCAGAGTACATCATGAGAAACGCTGGACTGGAAGAAACGCAAACTAGAATCAAGACTGCTGGGAGAAATATCAATAACCTCAGATATGCAGATGACACCACCCTTATGGCAGAAAGTGAAGAAGAGCTAAAAAACCTCTTGATGAAAGTGAAAGAGGAGAGCGAAAAAGTTGGCTTAAAGCTCAACATTCAGAAAACGAAGATCATGGCATCTGGTCCCATCACTTCATGGGAAATAGATGGAGAAACAGTGGAAACAGTGTCAGACTTTATTTTTTGGGCTCCAAAATTACTGTGGATGGTGACTGCAGCCATGAAATTAAAAGATGCTTACTCCTTGGAAGAAAAGTTATGACCAACCTAGATAGTATATTCAAAAGCAGAGACAATACTTTGCCGACTAAGGTCCGTCTAGTCAAGGCTATGGTTTTTCCAGTGGTCATGTATGGATGTGAGAGTTGGACTGTGAAGAAGGCTGAGTGCCGAAGAATTGATGCTTTTGAACTGTGGTGTTGGAGAAGACTCTTGAGAGTCCCTTGGACTGCAAGGAGATCCAACCAGTCCATTCTGAAGGAGATCAGCCCTGGGATTTCTTTGGAAGGAATGATGCTGAAGCTGAAGCTGAAGCTCCAGTACTTTGGCCACCTCATGCGAAGAGCTGACTCACTGTAAAAGACTCTGATGCTGGGAGGGATTGGGGGCAGGAGGAGAAGGGGATGACCGAGGATGGGATGGCTGGATGGCATCACGGGCTCGATGGATGTGAGCCTGAGTGAACTCCGAGAGATGGTGATGAACAGGGAGGTCTGGCGTGCTGTGATTCATGGGGTCGCAAAGAGTTGGACACGACTGAGCGACTGAACTGAACTGAATGTGTACATTTTAATCCCAAACTCCTAATTGATCCCTCTCCCTTCCCCTTTGGTAACCATAGTTTGTTTTTTACGTCTGTGAGCCTACTTCTGCTTTGAAAATAAGTTCATTTGTATCATTTGCTTTTAGATTCCACATATAAGTGATATCATGTATTTGTCTTTCTCCATCTGGCTTACTTCACTTTAGTATGATCATCTCCTAGGTCCATCCAAGTTGCTACAAATGGCATTATTTTCCTCTTATGACTGAGTAATATTTCACTGTATATATAGACCACATCTTCTTTATCCATTCATCTCTCGATAGACATCTAGGTTGCTTCCATGTCTTAGCTATTATAAACAGTGCTGCTGTGAACATAGGAGTATATGGATCTTTTCAAATTATGTTTTTCTCCAGAAGGAAAACATTTTTTTAATGAAGAAGCAATCCAGCAATGTTGGCATAAGCAAAGGACCTGGGCTTAACCATCCTAATTCAGGAGAACATGTCTACAAGGTTCAAATACCATCCCAGACACAAATATGGCAGCTGCAAGGCAACTGAAGCTAGACACCGAAATCTGAAGGAGAGCCAGAAAATAAACAAAGGACTCTGGCTTGGCTGATTTCTTTTGTTGTGCTGTTTGGTTTTAGTAAGGTCCAAAAATTAATGTCAGAATGCTAGGATAAAAGAGGGGAACTCTCAGTGAACCATAGGCAAATGTTTCTGCCTAAACATACAAATAAACTCTAGGAAGACTAAATCTGCATGGAATTATTACCCTCAAACACAAGGGTAAGGAAACCTAAGTCTATGTTCTGGAGGCCTGTAAAGCAAGCTGACACCTGATTCAACAGGAGTTTCCTATGAAATGTGATGGATTGACTATACAGAAAATCCTAGTTTCTTGTACAAACCATGCCCTGAACCACAGCGCTGGCTCTAGTGGGTGCCTTGTGCCTCAGAAACTCCGACTTGAACAGCAGCAAAGGTTAATTCTTAGTAGGCAAAGCAAGAGCTTAAAGCATCTGGGGCTGTAATTCAAAATTCACTTTCTATTATCAGTCAGACCACTAATTAAAGAACATGCCGTCAACCATCAATGAGCTCTAGACAGGATGTTCTGACCGTAATATACACGGAGAAAACGTCACCCCTAATTCTGGCAGGCAGGTTGTCCAGGGAATGGAGTAGGCAGAGGCCCAGGTTCAAGGTGAAAGGTCGCCCCTAGAGCAGAACAGAAGCATCACCACCAGTGATGAACGTTCACTGACCGTGTGGTGCCACCTTTCTGCTTTGGTGGTTACAAAGCTCACAGCTCAGCACATAAGCTAAACACATAGAACCCTAAGAGCAAGACCCTTTGGCCCACAGCTGTCACAGGACCCCTTCTCTTTGTCTCCCATCTGTCCCACTGCCATTCCAGCCTAGTGAAGTCACAGCGGCCTCTGCCTTGCCCAGTCAAGGGCCTCTCTTTCTGTCCTCAGCTTCCTGACACCCCAGTAGCGTTTGGCTCAGTGGTGCACTCCCGGCTTGTCTGAGCTCTGGGACCGCCTCTGACCTCTGGGGTCTGCACTCCCCGGGAGCTTGCCACCTCGAGCTCTGGGACCACCTCTGACCTCTGGGGTCTGCACTCCCCCGGAAGCTTGCCACCCCGAGCTCTGGGACCTCCTCTGACCTCTGGGGTCTGCACTCCCCGGGAGCTTGCCACCCCGAGCTCTGGGGCCTCCTCTGACCTCTGGGGTCTGCACTCCCCAGGAGCTTGCCACCCCGAGCTCTGGGGCCTCCTCTGACCTCTGGGGTCTGCACTCCCGGGAGCTTGCCACCCTGAGCTCTGGGACCGCCTCTGACCTCTGGGGTCTGCACTCCCGGGAGCTTGCCACCCTGAGCTCTGGGGCCTCCTCCTGACCTCTGGGGTCTGCACTCCCCCGGGAGCTTGCCACCCTGAGCTCTGGGGCCGCCTCTGACCTCTGGGGTCTGCACTCCCCGGGAGCTTGCCACCCTGCCTCCTCCTCTCCAGTCTCCCTTGGTGATTCTCCCTCCGCTGTTAGGCTTCTAAACACTGCAGCGCCTCGGAGCATGGTGCTAAGACACCCCTTTTCATCCACTATATTCTCCTTGGATAAAGCTATTTCGTTGCAGTTTCAAACACCAGTTCTATTCCAATGACTAAGTCTGGGTTTTCAGGACTCACTTCTCTCTCAGAGCTCCAGAGTCTGGATACTGAGCCACCCATTGGATATTTCCACATCCTCTCTACTCCAGCCAATCATGCCCTTCCCCTAGTCTTCTTAATCACAAAAATGAGAAAATCCATCCTCCCAGCTGCTTCTAGAGAAGGAAATGGCAACCCACTCCAGTATTCTTGCCTGGAGAATCCCATGGACAGAGGAGCCTGGTGGGCTACAGTCCATGGGGTCGCAAGAGTCGGACACGACTTAGCGACTAAACCACTACCACCACCCAGCTGCCTAAGTCACAACGGCAGTAACCATCATTGATTCTGCTCTTTTGCTCACTCTGTCCCCATCATCCCCTATATTCAATTCGTTAACCAATCACATTGGTCTGGTATTTAAAATGTATCACAAACCAGGCCTTGATTCAGGTAATAGTCAACTAATCTTAATAGAACAATTCTGGACATCTATAAAACCCAGCTACCCTGGACCACTGAAGAGTGACCAAGAGCACACAGATGATGGGGAAAGGGCATCAAACGGAAGCCAGAAAGAAAGAGAAGATATTCCCGAAAATAAAGAGCCAGAGGAGAGCTCCAAAATTCTGCACATAAAATCTCAAAACCTCCGGTGGACCCCATAGCGATGTGTGAGCATGACAGACCCAAATTAGTCCAGCACAGGTTAAAAGAACTGAACAAGGTTAAATTGCTACCCACTGCATGAGAAGACACAGCATCAAGTTTGAGTAAGACAAATTAACTCCTGAGACTATATATCTCTCTCTCTCAGTACCCTACAGAAAAGCAGTTTTGAGTACCTACAATACCAGTGTACAAGAACAATCTAAAACTATTCTGTGTTTGAAGAAACAGAGAAATGTGGGTCATACCCAAGAGAACAGATCATCAGTGAGGACCTATCCAAGGTAATTCAGAGATTGGAATTACCAGAAAAGGATTCTAAAGCAACCATTCTAACTATACTAAAAGATGCACAGAAAATATGCATATAATGAACAACAAATTAGGAAAGAGCAGCAGACAGATGATAACTATGAAATAAGCCATGTTGGAAATCCTATCTGAAAAAAAGTTCAATGGATGGACATAACAACAGACGAGAGATACCGAGTCAGTGAGTTTGAAGACAGCTCCGTAGAAATGTAATCGGAAGAATAGAAAGGAAAAAAAAATATTTGGGGAAAAATTGAATAAGGTATCAGTGATATCTAGGACAATGTCCAAAGATCAAGCATACATATGACTGGAGTTCTAAAGAGAGGACAAGAAGAGATTAAGGTAGAAATAACATTTTATAATGGCCCAAATTTTACCCAACATGGTGAAAAATATAAATTGACAGATTCAAAAACCTAAGTGAATGCCACAAAGCATAAACACAACATCTGAGATTACTCCACTAAAATGCACTTCTTCAGTCAGCCTTCGACCCAGCAATTTAAGGCGGTCACCAAATCACAATGTATCACAGTAAGCTTTGAGTCTGTTTTGAGTCATTATTTCCTAATGTCTTTCCTATTTATTTATCACTTGTTTATTGTCTGTTTCAACAAAAATAGGAGCTCGTAGAGAGCACATACTGTGTCTGTCTTGCTCATCCAAACAATACTTCTGAGCATTAGTGTTTGACAAATACTGGTTGAATGGGTAAAGAAAATTCTAACTTTACCTCTGATGATACTTCCCTTTTGCATGATTCATGATTAAATCCAGGGGTAACATAAACACTGTCATAGGCTCCCTCTAGTCTAACTGGCTACATGCCAGGTGCTGCTCTTGCGCTGCACACATACGGGGCAGCCCTAACTGCAGACACTACTATCACCCTTGTTTTTAGCTGAGGAAGCCCAGGAGGGCAAAGCAAGACTGACTGCCCAGCTTCAAGCAGGGACAGGACCATTAACTACAACTTAGAGAATCCACTGGGCTCATGAGAGCAAGGAGTCAGACTTCCTGATAACCTCAGCCTTAGAGGCTGTACTGACTTAAGAGAACTGTATTTGAAGCCCCACGGTGGATGATGCTGTGAAGAACACAGAGCAAGTTGGTCAGGAGCCCTGAACCATTTTCCTCTGAGGAGGTGATCTGACAAGCCAGATCCATCACACAGCTCTGGACGGAGGCGCTGGGGAGCAAGCCAAGGAAGAGAAGGCCCAGTGTTTAGCGTTCATATGGAGATGTATCAGCAGGAGTCACCACCACACTGCTGAGAAGTGCTTAAGAAATAACCCAGTAGACTGCCCATCTGTTTTATCTGCTGAAGGACACAGCTTTGTATTAACAGAACAGCTGAGTACATGCTGAAACTGAGGAGGTGAAGCTTTTAAGAACACAGGAAAGAAAAAAAAATTTTGACAGATCAAGCTGTGATTCTCATACAGATAAAATGCCTGATTCAGATTGAAATAAAAAAGTTATTTTGTACTGAGTGAAACCCTTTCAGGTTTAGGTTACTTTTTTTTTTTCACGTGATGCCAAATGTACATCATCATTTCATCATCTTTCCTGGAAATACATTAATACAATAAAAAATGTAGAAAAATATCACATTTTCATGTAGATCAATAAACCAGGGGAAAAAGGACTATCCTTCCAATTTTCAAACGTACAAAGATTACTAACATCACCCCTAATTATGCCATGCTTTCTCTGGACCATTTCAAGTGCTTTAGGGTAAAGATACATCATGCTAATAATACTAGCATATGTCATCTCTAAAATGTATTTTAATGAATATATTTCCTAACTTCAATTTTAATTTCCTCTGTGACTCATAAATTATTTAGAAGCTATTTGTTTCCAGACAGCTAAGGATTTCTTAACACTCTTGTGAAATTTGCGCTTAAGTCCACTGTGATCAGAAAACATACTCTGAACAATTTCAATCTTGAAATTTGCAAAAACTTGCTTTAGGGTGGGTCCAGCTTATATGTTCTATTTTAGTAAATGTTCCATACGTACTTTTAAGAATACAAACTGTTTTTGCTGAAAGCAGCATTCTGGATGTCACTTAAGTCAACTGTATTAAGACTGTCTATATCCTTACTAATTTTTGCCTATTTGTTTCTACAAGCTCTTGAAGTATCTGGGTGTCCCAGGAGGATTGTAGAATTATTTTGTTTTGACCTCCCTGCCAATTTTTACTTGATGTATTTTAAAGTTATGCTATTTGTAACATACAGATTTAAGACGAAGATACTGACTCCTCTATCATGATGAAATCATCTCTGTCTCAAAGTAGCATTGCTGTGTACTTTGTCTCATAGTATGCCAGCTTTGCTTCAGTTAGTATATATATTACAAAGCCTCTTCCACTCTTCTGTTTAAAGTATGTTACTTTCTTAAACACTGAATCGCTATAAGGTACACCTGTAACTTACATAATATTGTATAACAATTGTATTTTAACTTAAAAGTAAAGTAAAATACTTTAAATAAAGCATGCCACTTAGAAGCAGTACATAACATGGTTTGGGTTATATACTCAGTCTGACAAACTTAATCTTTTATTGGGAGTAGTTAGTCCATTTATATTAAATATAATCATTTATATAAACGGGTTTTTAGCTACCACATTTCCTCTTTGTTTTCCATTTGACCTCCTACTTTATGTCAACCTTCTATTCTTTTTCTTTTTTTGGATTAACACAATGTTGTTTTATTTCATATTCCCTCTATTTCAACCTCCTAGATACACATATTTTATTCTCTCAAATGTTACCTTAAGAGGTTACAATATGCATTCTTTACAAGTCAATGCAAATTATTACTTTTACTGTCCCCAATAATCCTAGAATCTTAAAATACTTTATTAACGCTTCTCCTGCCTTTTGTGATACTCTCATACATTTTAGTGTCACACACACTTTAAACCCTAAGAACGTATTATACTTTTATATGGTCAACATGTGTGTATTTCACATGCATATTTACCCTTTACGATGTCTTCCATTCCTTCTTGCATTTCCATCTAGGATAATTTCGCTTCTGCTTGAAGTAGCTCCCTTTAATACTGATGGTAATGCAGTTCCACTACTGACAAAGCCTCTTGGTTTTTGTCCAAAACCATCTTTTTTCATCTTCATTTTTTAAGGAAGTTTTGGCTGGGAAAATAATTTTAGGTGGCAGCTTTTCTCTCTCATGAAAGACTGCCATTTTACTGTCTTTCTTTTTCTTAATCGTTTAAGATGTCATAGCTGTGTTGGTCATACTGAGTGAAGTCGCTCAGTCGTGTCCGACACTTTAGGACCCCGTGGACTGTAACCCAGCAGGCTCTTCCATCCATGGGATTTCCCAGGCAAGAATACTGGAGTGGGTTGCCATTGCCTTCTCCAGGGGATCTTCCCAACCCAGAGATCGAACCCGGGTCTCCCGTGTTCCAGGCAGATGCTTTAACCTCCGAGCCACCAGGGAAGCCCATACTACTGGCCCTTTAAAAACAAGGTGTCTTTTTCTAACCTCTGGCTGCTTTTAAAATTTTCTGTCATGGGATTTCAGAGTCTTATATTGATGAGCAAAGATATGTTTCCTTTGTAGTCATCCTGCTTGGGGTTTTCTATGTGTTTTCAATCTTTAAGCTGCTGTCTTTCATCATTTTATAACAGTATTATGTCCTCAAATATTGCTTCTGCCCCTTTCTCCCTCCTCTCTTTCTGGGACTCCACCTCTACAAAGACCTTTTAAAGTACGTCTCACTTGTCTTTAATGCCCTTATTTCTTTCTTATAGTTTTTTTTTCTTCCCCTGCATTTCAGTTTGAGATGATCTACTGAATTGCCTCCCATTCATTAATCCTGTCTCTAATTGTGACAATCTGCTATTGGTTCTAGCCACTGGGTTCTAATTTAAATACTGTACTTTATTTTCTAGAATATCTGCTTGGTTTTTCCACAATAAATTCAAATTATGCCAAAACTCTATATCCCTCCATCTAATTATTTTGTCCAACTTTTCCTCTGTTGTCTTAAACATATTATTTACGGTTATTTTAGGTACTTGTCAGCTAATTCCAATATCTGACTCATCTGTGGGCCTGATTCTATTGGCGTGTTTATAAGTCATGTGACCTTGCTTCTGTTGTGTCATATCATTTTTTACTGTATGGTGAATGCTAGAGAGTCTCTAAGTATGGTTATTTCCCACCTAGAAAAAGACAGAGGGCTCCCCTTGCTCTCTGCTGCACAGGCAGGGAGGGAGTTCACTGCTCAACAAGGAGCTGAGCTGAGCTGGTCTGGGCTGCCATTTGTGCAGGACTCAGTCTTGAGAGTCAATTCCTAGGCAGGCTGATAAGAAGTCCGGGATCCCCAAGGAGGAGAAAGGGGGTCTGGGGTTCTTGAGGAGGAAAGGACAACCATCTCTTCTTTTTCTCTACATTCCTTAGTCTTAGTCATATAAAATGTTTTCTCCTTTAAGCCCTAAGCTGATGATTACACAATGAACAACTCAGTTTAAACTCTATTTAACAATAATGTGTCCTGCTTGAGGACAGTTTCTCCTTCTTGAAAACCTTTTGACTAAACCCTGTTATCTTAAAATGTGTATTATGGGAGTGGGTCTGGTAAGATCTCTCTATTGTGAGTTCTAATCATGTCATCTTAAAATGTAAATTGTGGAAGTAGGTCTAGTAAGATCTTTACAACCTTGAGACATTCTTTTGATTTATTGTAATAACAGAGGATGAGATGGTTGGATGGCATCACCGACTCAATGGACATGAGTTTGGGTAAATTCCGGGAGTTGGTGATGGACAGGGAGGCCTGGCATGCTGCAGTTCATGAGGTCACAAAGAGTCGGACACAACTGAGCAACTGAACTGAACTGAAAAACCAATTAAACAATATATAACTCCCTTGCTTAGACCAGCAAGGGGGCCACTCTCCATCCCCCTTCTGATGTCTGTGTCAGAAGCTTTCTCTGTTCCTTTTCTTACTGTAATAAAACTTTGCTACACAAAAGCTCTTGAGTGATCAAGGCTGGTCCCTGGTCCCAAAGCTTAATCTTCTTTGGAGATCATGAATCCAACACGTTCACCTTAAGCTATCAGTCTGCCTCTGGTTCACCCCCCATTCCTAAGGCCTGACTCTCCCTGGAGTTTAATGAGATCTCTGTCTCCTCCACACTGAACTTGGTTCTGCCCTTAAGAAGTCTTCAGGATGGCTCTTGGGCCCCTGTCCCATTCAAGCTTCAAAACTTGGCATTCAGTTCAGTTCAGTTCAGTCGTTCAGTCGTATCCAACTCTTTGCGACCCTATGAATCACAGCACGCCAGGCCTCCATGTCCATCACCAACTCCCGGAGTTCACTCAGATTCATGTCCATCGAGTCAGTGATGCCATCCAGCCATCTCATCCTCGGTCATCCCCTTCTTCTCCTGCCCCTAATCCCTCCCAGCATCAAAGTCTTTTCCAGTGAGTCAACTCTTTGCATGAGGTGGCCAAAGTACTAGAGTTTCAGCTTCAGCATCATTCCTTCCAAAGAAATGCCAGGGCTGATCTCCTTCAGAATGGACTGGTTGGATCTCCTTGCAGTCCAAGGGACTCTCAAGAGTCTTCTCCAACACCACAGTTCAAAAGCATCAATTTTTCGGTGCTCAGCCTTCTTCACAGTCCAACTCTCACATCCATACATGACCACTGGAAAAACCATAGACTTGACTAGACGGACCTTAGTCGGCAAAGTAATGGCATACGTCTTGAGAAAGGGACTCATCATGTTTTGGAGGCCCCTCCAGTCTCATCTATTCTTTACTGCAGATCCAGAAACCTCTTCTTGTTTTTCTGTCTCCCAGAAACAGCCTCCTTCCAGGGGTCAAACTTGGATTCTCATCTGCTCACCACACCTATAACCAACCAATGTCCCAGGTGATAAGTGGTTCTAGATCTTCAGTGGGATTTTCATCTCCTGCCTGTTCTGTTTTCAGATTCCTGCCACAGCAGGTGTATATTTAAATATCATGTAATCTTGCAAGGCTATGAGAGGTTTCAATGTGTCTTTCAGAAGCTCCTGGCCCATCTCTTCAGCCCCTCTCAATGTTTTGCTGGGAAAATGGGCTGTAGGCTTGAGGCATCCCTCTCCCACAAGTCTCTGATTTGTCACTCCAGTAATGTGTGACCAGTAAAACTTTGCTAGATATTCTTTTACCCAATAGCAGCCCTCTACCTCAGCTTCTGTCTCCAGAATCTGCAAGCTTCTGCAGAAAATAAAATGGGTGAGAATGTCCGTCGTCTTCCTCTGGAATTTTAGTCCAACTATTCCTCACTGACTCCAGAACACTATAGAGTTTTCAAGATATGTTTTTATAGTTGGTGCCAGCATCTTTAATAAACTATATATTGTATCTTGTACTACTAATTATGTTCAATGAATTTCTAAATATTTCTAAATATTTGTAGTATCTAGGAGTCTTAATATTTTCCAAAGAACAGTCTAAATATGCTTTTAAAATAAAAGCATTGATAAAACAGTCAACTTCTTACCTCTTCATAAAACTTCACCTGAGGTACAGCTTCATTAATTTCATTCAAACAAAAATCTTTAAATAGCAAGAAACCTAAAGAAAGAGAATAAAAAATTTCAGGGTGGGCAATGGATGGAAACTTTATCCCACAGGGTGTTTTCAGATTCATTTGTTTCAACCTCTTCCTCTCCTACATTAAAAAAGAAATTTTAAAAGGTTTTAAGAGGCTACTTAATGCCTAATGCCTACAAGAAAATAATCCAGGTTAGATAAGAGTATCATACATCTGGCTCTTGCACTGGGGGTCATTCTCTCTTGGCAAACCCCTCCCACTTTTTAAAAATGCACAATTAACAGTGCAAGTGGTCACCACCACTCAGCGGCGCCACTGGTCACGACCGAGAGCATAAGATAAATCAAAGAAATCAGAGATAAGAGTAGCACAGAGGTGTTGGTAAGAGTCACCATGAGTCTAACAAATCATGTGCTCACTGAAACAGAACTAAAAGCCCTTAAAACAGAACTAAACGCCCTTAAAAAGAAAAACAGAACCAAAGGGCCTCCCTAATCTCCCCAGCCTTTTCTCTCACCACACATTAGCTCAAGCCCCACCAGGTCCCCACTGAACGCCTTCAGCCTGAGTGGGTCATCCATCTCCAGATCATGCTTTTTCCCTTCACAATCCCATGCCTCATCTTCAAGCCAGCACGACCTGCTGCCCAGGATACCACTCCCACTGCACAGCCCGCTATACAGTGGAAGGCAAATAAATATTTGTTGAATGAATGTTTGCTTGCACGGCCCTTCCAACAAGTCAAAGCACTTAGCACACCCCAGTTAATTATCTGACTTACAAGCTCCCATCCCGTACCAAACCCAGTCAGTGCCTCACGTCTAGTCAAGTCTCAGAGAATGACAGAGGCTGGATAGGACAGGCTGACCGAGGGCAGACATATGGGAAGGTTGATGCTGCTGCTGCTAAGTCGCTTCAGTCGTGTCCGACTCTGTGCGACCCCACAGACGGCAGCCCACCAGGCTCCCCCGTCCCTGAGATTCTCCAGGCAAGAACACTGGAGTCGGTTGCCATTTCCGTCTCCAATGCAGGAAAGTGAAAAGTGTAAGTGAAGTCACTCAGTCGTGTCCTACTCTTCACGACCCCATGGACTGCAGCCCACCAGGCTCCTCCATCCATGAGATTTTCCAGGCAAGAGTACTGGAGTGGGTTGCCATTGCCTTCTCCGGAAGTTTACAAAAAGTCAAAAACAATGAGAAGGTCCAAACAATTAAAGGATCCCTAGGAGAAACAGAAGTCACGGGGTGGGGTGGGAGGGGGGAGTAGGAAATGAAGAAACCCTCACAAAAAGTTTAAATGTTGGGTGAGGGTTAGACCAGAACTCCCCAGCTAGGAGAGAGCTGGAAGGAAGCAGCTTTGACATGACTTTCATTCAAATTAACGTAAGAGTAAGATCACTTGAGCGTGTCTGTTACTGCCCCGTAAATTCCCTCCCATGGTTCCAGGAACATGACCTTTGAAAATGGTAAATGTTTGTTCACTGGAACTAGAAAAAAAGTATCTGAGCTACGTGGTTAAATAGGCTAGGCGAGAGTAATGAGGGCTGGGTGCAGACTGCAAGCAGGAGCACCGCCGCACTCCTTGGCCACCCTGTCAACTGCAGTGGGGCTGAAGGAAGCGGGGAGGTCAAGAAGCAGCCAAATAGGAGAGTTGAAGATGCCGTTCTCCACTGATTCTCATGTTAATATGTTTATTTTAAACATATTAGTTTAGAGTAAGGTAAAGTAAGAGTAAGGTCGTCTTTTTGTTCTCATTCCTCTCAAGGTAACTTTACATTTCCCTCGTCATGTCATCTTTGACTCCTGAGTCATTCACAATGACTGCACCTTCAGAAACGAGCAATTTTCAGATATTTGGATTATTTTTAAGGTATTTTTGGGGATATCGATTTCTGTCTAATTCTGCTATGGTCAGAGAACACATTCGATAGGATTTCAACACTGTAAAATTAATTGAAATTTGGTTTTGGACCAAAATTGGACCAAATTTGGTCCTTCTAGGTGAATGTTTCAAGGGTACTTGGGGAAAAAAAAGTATATAAGGTGAAGTTTTTCATTAGACAGAGTAAA
The DNA here is from genome assembly GCA_917880005.1 of Nanger dama. Taxonomy (NCBI): domain Eukaryota; kingdom Metazoa; phylum Chordata; class Mammalia; order Artiodactyla; family Bovidae; genus Nanger; species Nanger dama. The sequence continues at coordinate 12,369,303 of CAKJTW010000053.1, read as the reverse complement.
AAGGCAATTAAGTTGGTTGACAGGGTTGTCTGGGTCCTCTAAACTCTTACTGAATGTCGGTCTGCTTCCTCTCTTCATTATCCACGGAGGACTGTTGAAATGCCCATTTGTAAATTGGACAGGAGAGGAAAGAAAGGGGGAAGGCGATGGAGAGAGGAGCTGAATGAATAAACAACCAATTTAATATGCTGTCACCTACTCTAATGCAACTTCCATCATCAGTGTGTACGGTAAGACAAAGAAGCTCTTTTGATTTATTTACTTATTTTTGGCTGCACTGGGTCTTTGCTGCTGCACAGACATTTCTCTAGCGAGCAGGGGCAACTCTCTAGCTGTGGTGTGAGGGCTTCTCATTGCCGTGGTTTCTTCTGTTGCAGGGCACAGACTCTGGGGCACAAGGGCTCAGTACTGTGGCACATGGCCTCAGTTGCTCTGTGGCACGTGGGCTCTTCCTGGACCAGGGATCGAACCTGGTCCTCTGCAGTGGCTGGCAGATTCTTTACCACTGAGACACCAGGGAAGCTGCAAAGAATTATTTTAACATTGTATGTGGGGAACAGTATTTCCCTCCTGTCTGTATGTAAACTTAAGTGCTACTTTCTATCACAGCAGCTGCTAAAATGGAGCAGCCAGAAGAAAGCTATTTTGATATTTTGCCTTTAGGATAAATCCTAGATCACTGTGTTCCAGGCTAAAAGCAATTTACCTTCATTAGACTTAAATTACATTTTAAAAAAGAGAAACGTTACTGATTAGAACAAAAGCTAAAAGGAAAAATTAAGAAAATAATTCGCATCACTCATTATCAGAGAAATGCAAATCAAGACCACAATGAGGTACCATTTCACACCAGTCAGAATAGCTGCGATCCAAAAGTCTACAAGCAATAAATGCTGGAGAGGATGTGGAGAAAAGGGAACCCTCTTACACTGCTGGTGGGAATGCAAACTAGTACAGCCATTATGGAAAACAGTGTGGAGATTCCTTAAAAAAATTGCAAATAGAACTGCCTTATGACCCAGCAATCCCACTGCTGGGCATACACACCGAGGAAACCAGAATTGAAAGAGACACATGTACCCCAATGTTCATTGCAGCACTGTTTATAATAGCCAGGACATGGAAGCAACCTAGATGTCCATCAGCAGATGAATGGATAAGAAAGCTGTGGTACATATACACTATGGAATACTACTCAGCCCTTAAAAAGAATAAATTTGACTCAGTTCTAATGAGATGGATGAAATTGGAACCAATTATACAGAGTGAAGTAAGCCAGAAAGAAAAACACCAATACAGTATACTGACACATATATATGGAATTTAGAAGACAGTAATGATGACCCTGTATGTGAGACAACCAAGAGACACAGAGGCATAGAGTGGACTTTTGGACTCTGAGGGAGAGGGAAAGGGTGGGATGGTTTGGGAGAATGGCAATGAAACATGTATATTTTCGTGTAAGAAACGAAGCGCCAATCTATGTTCAATGTAGGATGCAGGATGCATGGGGCTGATGCACAGGATGATTCAAGTAGAGGATGTGGGGTGGGAGGTGGGAGGGGGCTTCGGCATTGGGAGATTGTGTTCACCTATGGCTGATTCGTGTCAATGTATGGCAAAACAAATACAGTATTGTAATTTAAAATAAATAAATTAATTAATTAATTTTAAAAAAAAAAAAAAAAGAAACTAATTCGCCTAGCTGGTTCACTTCATCAGTGTGATTTCTCCAGATTTCAAAGAATAAAAACTGTGGCCCAACACCTGCTTACTAGATAACTGTGGAATGTGTTTATCCTTGTTTCTATATTTGAACCATTGCAAACTGTCCGGATACTGATTAACTTCTGAGTGTATGTAACATCCAGGAATCCCAATGTACCACCAAAATATTTTGCAAAAATCAGGAGAAAGAATTGTATTATCTTTTATAAAACATCAATTAAAAACTTGAAATATTAAATATAAGTGGTTTCTATAGGAAATTAAAATTTAGCCTCCTAAAAATTTTTTTTTAAAAAGGAAAGAGAAACATGAAAAAGTTTTCTAAGAAATAATGCTTGGGGCATCCCTGGCGGCCCAGTGGTAACGAACCCTCCTGCCAGTGCAGGAGACGTGGCTTCCACCCCTGGTCTGGGAGGACTCCACGTGCCTCGGCGCCATGACGCTCATGTGCTGCAACTGCTGAGCCTGCGCTCTGGAGCCTGGGGGCTGCGACTATGAAGCCCACGCGCCTCACACCCATGCTCCGCAGCAAGGAAAGCCACTGCAACGAGCAGCCCGAGCACCACAGCTAGAGAGTAGACCCCGCTTGCCACAACCAGAGAGAAGCCGGTGTAGCAACTAAGACCCAGCACCCCCCAACCCCGCAACAGAAGAAATGATCCTTGTCTTGGGCTTTATCAGGGAAGTTCAAACACTGGGAAGGAGGATAGACTGCATAACTGCTGCAAGTTTCCACCACAATGTACTGATTTGACAAAGCATTTTCTGTGTCTACTAAGGGTCACTGTGCTATACGTTGGTGAAGGCAGAGTTCTTCTCATAAGAGACTTACTGGTTGGTGTAAGGGGCAGATAGCAAAGTAGTAAACAAATAAAATAGTTTTAATGTATCGTAAATGATATAAAGGAATTAAATGTGATGCTGAGATCAAAGATAAAACAGAATGTCAAGACCTCTCTGAGCTGTAGGATGAATAAAGTACAAAGCATTTCAAATTAGAAAAGGCCAGAATGCCTAAACTCACACCGTCTATTCAATATTGTATTAGAGGTCTTTGCCAGTGCAATAAGAGAATGAAATAAAAGTTATCAAAATTGAAAAGTTAAAACTACTTTTATTCCTAGACAACCTAGTTAACTATGTAACAAATCCTAGCCACACAATAGCTGCTATTGCTGCTAAGTCGATTCAGTTGTGTCTGACTCTGTGTGACCCCATAGACGGCAGCCCACCAGGCTTCCCCGTCTCTGGGATTCTCCAGGCAAGAACACTGGAGTCGGTTGCCATTTCCTCCTCCAATGCATGAAAGGGAAAAGTGAAAGTGAAGTCGCTCAGTCGTGTCTGACTCTTCCCAACCCCACGGACTGCAGCCCACCAGGCTCCTCTGTCCATGGGATTTTCCAGGCAAGAGTACTGGAGTGGGGTGCCATTGCCTTCTCCAACAAAATAGCTACTAGAATATATAAATGAATTTAGGAAGCTCATAAAATACAAGGTCATTAGCTAAGAATCAATGACATTAGGTATACTCACATAACACAATTTTAAAATGGAACTTTGAAACAAGTCCATTTGCACTAACATCAAAAAATAATCAATATTTAGGAATAAATAAATAAGAGCTATTCAAGGCCACTATGTGGAAAACTGCAAAATATCACTGAAAGATATTAAAGAAGATCTAAATAAATGGAAAGATATATGGATTGGAAGACTCAGTATTGCTCAGATATTAATTCTCCCCAAATTGATCTATGGGGTCGATGTAATGCCAATCATAATTCCCGATCACAGGCTTTTTAATGAAACTGACAAGCTGATTCTAAAATGGATATGGAAATGCAAAAACCTAGAATACTCAAAGTAGCTTGAGAAAGAAGAAAAAGTTCAGGACGTACACTGCCTAGTTTCAAGACTCATTCATTATACAGCCAAGGTAATCAACACTGTGGTACTGGCATAAGACTGAATCAGTTAAACACAACAGAGGATCCAGAAAAACACTGAACTCATACATCGTCAACTTATTTTCAACAAAGATAGCAAAGCAATTTATGGGAAAAAGGAAGTCTCTAAAAAAAAAAAAAAGTACTAAGAAAAAACTTAAAACATATCAAAATGGGAGAAGAAAGAAACTTAAATCTGAAAAAGGCCTATATTCAGTTTACACATACATTTAAAAAAAACCTCTTACAAATTAATTTTTAAAAGGAAACAACCCAATAAAAGAATGGCCAAGGAAATTTGAACACTTCACAAAGGAAAAAATATGAATAGACAAAAAGAGCATGGAAAGGGTTCAACGCTGTTGCGTGTGCATGCTAAGTGGTTTCAGTCATGTCTGACTCTCTGCGACCCTGTGGACTGCAGCCCGCCAGGCTCCTCTGTCCATGGGATTCTGCAGGAAAGAATACCGGAGCAGGTTGCCATGCCCTCCTCCAGCGGATCTTCCCAAACCAGTGATCAAACCTGCATCTCTTACATCTCCTGTATTGGCAGGCGTAATTTACCATTTACGTGGCACCATTTACCACTGGCACCACCTGAGAAGCCCATGACTGCTGGTTATCATGCAAATATAAATTAAATCACTTTGAGATACCACTGCACAACCATTAGAAGGGCAGAGTTAAGAGGACTGAAAATGTCAAATTTTGGCAATCAGAAGCCTTATTCGCTTTGAAGAATATACAATGTTTTGGACTCCTCATGCCACTGAATCAGCAGTCAGAGAAAGAATGACTGTGTTGGCTGGGAGGACTGATCCTGATACCAAGGGGAACCTGGGCTGTGACTCCACAATGGAGGGAAGCAGGAGAAGGGAAGAAGGGGGCAGTTCTTCCTTAGCACAAAAACTGTAGAAGGACTGATGGAGTTAGAAAATCAACAGGTGCCAAGATCAGTGGGTATACCTTAACAAGGAATAGAATATTCACACAGTCTCAAAAGTAATTTCCCAACATTAATTATTACTTACAAGGGAAAGCAAAGAGAGACCACACATTTGGAGAAAACTAATTGTAAATTAAGTATCTGACAGAGAACTTGTATTCAAAGCACACAATGAAGTCTCAAATTCAATAATGAGAACACAAATAATTCACTATTTTTTTAAAATGAGAAGATTTGAATACCTGCACCAAAGATGATATATAAATGTAAAATAAGTGCATGAGAAGATGCCTAACATTATTAGTCATTAGAAAAATGCAAATTAACATCACAATAAGCCATCACTATATCCTTCTTAGAATAGCCAAAAAAAAGAGAGAAACAATACCACTGCTGATTGGGAGAGAATGTGGAAAAACTAGGACTCTCCATTGGGAAACATTTCTTTAAAGTTAAAGATCCATTTGCCATTCAGCCCAACAATCCCACTCCTAGATATTTATCCAAGAGGAATGAAAATTTACGTTCACACAAAAATCTGAACACAGATATTTATAATAGCTGCATATATAATATCAAAAATTGGGTATAATCCAAATGTTCTTCAGCTCCTGACTGAATAAAGTATGATATATTGATACAATGGAACCCCACTCAACAAGACAAAAGGATGAACTACTGATGCATCCACCATGAGTGAGTCTCTAACGCACTGTGCTAAGGGAAAGAAGCCAGATTCAAAGGCTACATGCTGAATGAGTCCACTTCTGTGTCATTCCGGAGAAGGACAAACTGTAGGAACAAACAGATCAGTGGTTGTCAGGGGTTAGGGTGGGGAGTGGGAGGTGACTTATAAATGCCCTAGAAAATCTGGGGAAGCGATGAATTATTCTACACCTTGATTTTTGCAGTTGTTATATTGATACAACTTTAAGCATTTGTCAAAACTGACAGAACTGTCCATTGTAGATGGTGAGTTTTACTTAAATTATACCTCGATTAAACCTGAGTCTGCCTGCCCCTCCAAAAATAAAAAGCTGATGCTAAGAAAAGAAAGAAAAATAAGATTGGGTGCATATAGTTGAGCCAGGGACAAGGCTTAAAAGGTGTTCCTGAATAGTGGCTTTAAGATGATCACAAATTGGGATCTAGAATTTCTAGAAGTCAATACCAGGTCACTTACATGGTTGTCAATGTCTACAAGATGCTTTGCATAAAGCACAAGTTTCTATGGAAGATAGAAATCATCCAAACACTGAGCCATGGGACTAAAATAAGTAATTTCAAAGGTTCTGGGTAACACAGAGGTCAGGAATGACTCTGACACATTCAGGACACACAATATTTGTTTACAGGTGAAAATAAAGGAAGTTGTAAATGATAACTCATGAAAGGTTCTGGGTAACGCAGAGGTCAGGAATGACTCTGACACATTCAGGATGCACAGTATTTGCTTACAGGTGAAAATAAAGGAAGTTGTAAATGATGACTCATGAATAAACTCCCAAAGGGTACCATGCCCCTTCTAGATGAATATGACTAAGCTAACTTCCCAGTGAATAATTCTCCTTTTCATTTCTTCCAAGTCCCAGCAGAAATAAATAAATACATTAAAAAGAACATTTAGTTAATCATATTTATCTACGTCATGAAAATCTTAAAACATATTTTTTTAATTTCAATATCCTTGTCAAACTAGAACTTTCACCTTCCTGACTTAAAACTTACAGGATAAAATTAAAAACAAAATGTAGTTGAGGAATATTATAAATAGTTAGGTCTTCTAAAAATCCAAGTTACCATTCCATCTCCAATTTAAATTTGGCACATTCATGTTCAATAAAATATTCTTAAATTAATTAAAGGGATCCCTCATTTAGATAATGGGGAGATTTGGGGCCATGAATAGTAACAATCTAGCAGACAAAAACACAAATGGTGATGAATCTGGCCAAAGAAAAGTTCACAGAAGGTTCTGAGCAATTGGCTCTCGATTCAAAAGGGAACAAAGGAACCTGCGACTGGGAGGAACACGTGAAATTACAGAGTCAGAAAAAGTATATCTGAATCCTTGCGATAGTTGGACCACTTTAAGCCTTTACAAACATGAAAATTATTGAAGAGAAAACATTTCTGGCTATGCACACCATGCCAACACTTTTTCAGACTGGGGTCAATTTTTTTCATCTATCACAGTTTAATGCACATCTAACAGCAAACAAGCAAACTGACAATTAGAGTGAGATTTAAAGCAACTTAAATTATCCCAACAATCCACCTGGTTTATGTTTCCCAAAAACATCTCAAAGAACAATGATTAAAGCTGGCAGTATGGTTTGTGTGTACATCACAGAATAAACACAACAGGGACAAAGTGGGGTGGGTGTGGCGAGCAGGCTGGGTCTAACTGTAACTTTATCGAGGAAGACACAGAGTATGAGGCCACCAGTTAACGCATGTGTGCTCACTCTGTGATAATTCATGAGCCTGTGCACGTGGACTTGAGCACTTTCTTATATGTATATTCCAATAAAGATTTACTTAAAACAAAGAGGATCAACCAGTAAGTCTTTAGATCCAGATTACTGTAAGCATAAGTGTAAAATGAAAGGGCTCTCAGAGCAACTGTAATCTGACTGGAGGAACTGACCAACGTACGTTAAGACAACACCTGACTGCACTGCCTCAGTTACGAGCCACGTTCGCTTTGCAGGAGAGAGACGTGCTGCTTCCTAGGTCACCACTCGGCCACTCACTCAGCTCCCATCATCCGTCCAGTGTCGCTTCTAACCTGTCCCGTGAGCTGCTGCCCCAGACCTGGCCATGCTGCTCCCATGTCGTCACTGCAGAGATGCCAGATAAGACCCAGCCTCCCTCATCTGCAGTGCAGCACACACCGCGCTCTGTCCCAGCACCTCACCGAGCGACAGCGCCCGCCTGCCCAGCAAAGCCGGACACAAGCACAGGCCACTCGACACGCCACCTCCGTCCCTTCACACAGGCTGACTTCCCAGCACCCGCTCCCTTCCTGCCATCCACCTCTCCCCGGGCCCCTCTTTCTCACAGCCACCCACCCCCTGCAGATTTGACCTGGGTAACAACCACTTAACCTTCAGGACTTCAACTGAGCATCACGAGTCACTGTAAACTTCCAAGGACCAGCCCTCCTCCCCATCCCAGTGAGGTCGAGAAGCTGTCCCTCTTTTCTGCTCCCATAGCCCTGGGTCCTTAGCGCTTTCAAGGCCACTAAACTACAACTATCTCTTTTTATTTTAGGAATGGGCGAAATGGCACAAAATTGTGAAACTGTATTCAGTTCAGTTCAGTTCAGTCGCTCAGTCGTGTCCGACTCTTTGCGACCCCATGAATCGCAGCATGCCAGGCCTCCCTGTTCATCACCATCTCTCAGAGTTCACTCAGACTCACGTCCATCGAGTCCGTGATGCCATCCAGCCATCTCATCCTCTATTGTCCCCTTCTCCTCCTGCCCCCAATCCCTCCCAGCATCAGAGTCTTTTCAATGAGTCAGCTCTTCGCATGAGGTGGCCAAAGTACTGAAGTTTCAGCTTTAGTATCATTCCTTCCAAAGAAATCCCAAGGTTGATCTCCTTCAGAATGGACTGACTGGTTGGATCTCCTTGCAGTCCAAGGGACTCTCAAGAGTCTTCTCCAACACCACAGTTCAAAAGCATCAATTCTTCGGAAGGTACAAAGTGAAAAGCTGCCTTCTAGCTCATGCCCCTCATCTTCCCAGTAGCACGCCCACCACCATCACCCTCAACGTAACCTCTATTACTGGTTACTATGTCTTTTCAGGGAAGGGGTGGGTGTCACTTCTTGTCCAGGTATTAGGAAATCCATGTGGCTGCTTCACCCAGCTCGATGCAGGGGACTCTGAGTTCTAAGGGACACCAGTGTCACAACGTGGCAAGAGCTTGGCACACGGAGGGTGGGCAGGGTAGCCTCTTGCTTGCCCTGCACCACTGTAGATGAGAAACGTCCATGGGTGGGTCTCTGTTGCAGACGCTGTGTCACCTGCTAACACGCCACAAAGGCAGGTACAAAGACAAACTCTTGACTCCCCTCCATACTGTCTCCATCAGACCTTTTTCCCATAACTCAAGACCTTGTGGATCTTTCTGGACAAGTCACGAAGAGCTACTCGGCCACTCCCTCCAGCTGCATCATTCCGTCAGATGGAATGCGGGAAGTCACGTAACTTGTTTCCTAATGGTGAACATTTGGGCTGCAGCAAAGAGTTTGCTGTTACAAAACTGCAGAAATAAATAACCTTCTCCGCACATCACGTCTCACGTGTTCAAGCCTATCTGTAGGATACATTCCTCAGAGTGAAATTCCTGAGCTAAAGATTATACAGATGCTTTGTTATTTTGTCAATAATAGACTTGGCCAAATAAGCCCTATTGGATCAGTACCTGTTTGTACACATACTAGCAATGGATCAACTCATGTTCTGAAACCCACAGCCATAGGGGGTGCGGGTTTCGATCCCTGGTTGAGGAACTAAAATTCTGCATGCTATGTGGTGCAGCCAAAAACAGAAATAAGGGGGGGAGGAATCCTTTGGGCCCTCCACCTCTCAGGTACTGGCCCCGTCTGGTTCCTCGTTTGTTCCTGGCGTTCAGTAGCAGCCCTTCTAGCATCTCCTTAGACCTGACACCGGCCTTAGGAACAGGTGGCAGCATCGTGTTAAGCAAGGATGCTCTTCTGACATCACTGAGGAGCTGTTTGCTCGTGGGCTCTGGGAAGGAAGTGGCCTGCTCTTGTGTGGCTTTCTCTTTATCTTTGGCACAATGGATAGGACTTCATCTGCTCCATAAACATCTGATGTACTAAGGGCAGATCAATATGGCTCGCGCTACAGTCACAGATGGTTTCAGGATGAAGTGAAGTACAGGCTGGGCAGGGAGAGATTAATGGGTGACGGAGTTCAAGTGGTCGGAGGCAGGAAATTTCCATGGGATAAGGAAAGAGGGGGACTTAAAATCTGGATGCAGCATGATCCCACGAGGAAGAGGTGGAGGGACGGTCTACCCCAGTCCTGAAGTCTGAACAGGCAGGGGAGGGCTGGGAGACTGGAGGATCCTTCTAGAAGAACCTCAGTGTTAGGCACTTCTCCCTTACACATGCTCCACGAGTGCTGAGAGCTCTGAATGCCAACGAGTCTGCTGGGGAAGAGTTTTTACTATAAGTGGGCAGTTGTTTCAGAAAAAATTAAACTCGGCTCTCAAACTGGGAGCGGAGGATTTTAGAGCCGGGCCTCTTTCTTAACACGGCAAAGTTGGATCCTTCTTCCCTCCTCTTCCTCAGGACACTCATCCACCACCGTGTCTGTTCCCAGTGGCCCTTTCATCCACATCCCATCCCCTAAGCTGACCTGTAACCGCTAACAAGTATTGACCTCCATGTGCTGTAACAGTGCCTCCCTCCCGCCTCCCTGAATATTTTCACTAGAATTCAAAGATGTTAGCAAAGGCCTTCAAGGCTCAAAAAGTAGAAACTTGACAGCGGATGCCAGGTGGTGAGGCTGCCGCTGCCAACCCTCTGCGGCACGGAGGCCCACAGCCGGCTGCTGCGGCCCCTCCAGGGATGCGTGCGTGGCTGCAGCTGCCTCTCAGATCTGGGTGCGAAATTTAATGAACATGAAGTGATTTCTTACTAGGGCAATGAGACGGTTTCTATGATTTTCAATCCAAATTCACTTTAACTTATAGCCAGCTAACTCTAGTAATTTCTTAAATGACCGAGGTATTTAATTTTAAAAGTTAGACAGTACCTTTAACTGTTGTGATTTTTGTTCATTCGGGGCCGTACACCTTCTCCCAGGAGTGGGGATGTAGCTGTGAGAAGCTCCCTCCCCTCTCTGCATGGCAGGGGACAACCACCCCGCTGCTCTCCCGGACCGTCTACTCAACACAGCGGCCCCACCGGGGCCTCAATGTCTCTGGACACTCATCCTAACGCTGGTCCCAGCAGGGCCCAGGCGCCCACGAGGGTCACGCGGAGGTGATGGACAGGACACTGGGGTATTGCTGCTGGGCCATTCACCCCTGGAATGCTGTCATCATGCTGAGGAAACAATCACAGTGTACAGACATACTCCGGCTCTTCACACAAAATGCTACCAGTGAGAGTTTTACAGTAATGGCAGCTGAAATGATTTCAGGCTAAAACAAAAAGACAATCCCCTTCCCTCAAAAAGGGTCCATTCCCCTGATGTATAAAATACTGAACTAGCTGCTTTTGAGGCACCAGGAGGAAGCAGCATCAGAGATTATCTTTGTTCTCCAATTTTGGGTCCAGTCAGGGAAACAGCGTGGAAGGGTTAGGGTTAGACTAGACCATTTACACGGATCTAGCTGGATTTAAATCTCACATCCGATCATTTGCTTCCTTGTGGCTTTTTCTTTTTCTCATCCTCTTTTGGGATTTAGCACATTCCAAACACACTGAGCGCGCTGTCATCATCACTGGCTTATTAGCTCTACGGCTCTTCATTTCACGTGTTTACTGGAGTTTCCAGGCTCCTGCCTTCCCTGGGGTCCTGGAGCCCTTGCCTTGGCAGGACCACCATGTGGGCACATTTTACAAAGTAACTCCAGGCCAAAAGCGGACCCAGCCCGGTTTATTTCCCTTCTTTCAAAGACCATGGCCCTTTCTGTGTCTGAAAGCAGTTACTCTATATATTTTGTCCAGTTTTCTAGCTGTTATGGTAGAAGGCCAAGTCTGGCTCTGGACACTGTATTATGTCCTGAAGTGCAGCTTTATATTTGAAATAAAGCATTTAGCTCTTCGCAGGAGAATGGGTTAAATGCATGAAACTGGGACTACCTGTAAAAGCCTAGACACACAACACCATCCGTGAAACTTCACACAATGATGCAAAGATGGTGATGACTAATTTCCGGCTTATCACAGCAGCCCAAGTAAACCTCAGAAGCAGAAGCTTTGAAAAGGCCCGTATCAATAGCGTCTGAATGATAACAGCTCATAATCAAGCCCTTAGGGGCTCAGTGTCCTATACACAGATCTCACTTAGTCTTCAGAATCACCCCATGCCGAGACAGACCTAGTCTCACTCTCGGGTGAGAGGACCAGCACTCAGAGGTGAAGCCCCCACCTGCCCAGCATCTAGTAAACAGTGATGGCTGAGCTGGAATTGACTTTACAGAGTTGGGATCTGCCGCCCTCCAGAGTGCAGGCTCTCTGTCACTGTCGTGCGCTGACGACGTGCATGAACTGCCTTAGGAGACGGCAGCAGAACTCAGCTTGACTGGTGCCGGAGCTGCCGCGCATGGTTAGTTTCTTCCTGAAATGACTATATGCTGCTGGGACAAAGCAGTACGAGTAATGTCCCTAAGGAGCGGTTCCGTAAAAACCCTCATTCTCTCTTCACCTTTTCTTCCTCCTTTGTCACCTCCCATCTTTCTTCCTCTGTGCATATGTACTCAGTCATGCCCAACTCTCTGTGACCCCATGGACTGTAGTCCGCCAGGCTCCTCTGTCCATGGGATTCTCCAGGCAAGAATCCTGGAGTGGGCTGCCATTTCCTTCTCCAGGCAATCTTCCTGACCCAGGATCAAACCCGAGTCTCCTGCACTGGCAGGTGGATTCTTTACCACTGCATCACCTGGGAAAGCCCTCTCTTCCTCTTTCTTTTGCTTTTATCTCTTTTTCCCCCTGTCTCCATCTGTCAAAACAACAAGAAGGGCAACAGCAAAAAGAACGAAAGAAAATCAACTCAAATTTAATTTGTGAAACCACGGAGTGTTAGGCTTGAATGAAACATTAGATTTTATCTATTCCAGTCCCTTTGTTTTGCTGATCAGGAAACTAAGGAGTATTAAAAGGGGTGATGAAAACACCCAGCTTGTTGGCTCCCATAGGAGCCAGAGTCTAGGGCCCACAGCTAGCAGAGAGTGAGCAGAATCAGAACCAAGCTCAGGGCTTTAAGGCTGACCTAAAAGCATCAGGTAGAATACAACGATGCGACAATACTCTTCAGCAGATGGCCCACAAAGCAAGCAAGTTAATTCCAAGATGCATGAGCACAATCATTTCCTAGTCCTGACTTGGATTAGAAATACGGTTACTAAGAAAAAGATCAAAGATAAGGTATAAAACCCTCAGAAAAGGTATTTCCAAAAGAGCTAACGCAAGGGGACGTTACTGAGCCATGTGATGTCAGTGTACTGCCACCTGGGATTCTACGGGCAGTGGGGGCTCCTAAAGTCCAAACACTGCCCAATCACCTCTCCACCGCCAGTTCAAAGAACCGATCGACAACTGTTCCAGTAGAGCTGATGTTTCCTAGGCCCCTGGAACCGGCTGGGAGTATATACTAAGAAGTCAGCTTCACTAACATTGCTAGAGCATGTAGTATTTCCCTGAATTATGTGGACCCTGGCAGCAAGAGAGCTACAAAGCTGAGTCAGCTGCAGATGTTGGCTGATTGGCTAGATTTGCTTTTTGGCTAAGAGTGGTTTCCCCATACCTGCCTTGGTGTCTAAACTCATGGCTCAGAAATGTCACCAGTAGCCCATTTCAAGAAGTTCAGAACTCCTGGGCAGTAATCAGCACTCCTTACAGCTGCCTGATACTGACATGCTAGAGGTCCACGGGTTTCACATCCATCCTTTCGTAGGGTGAGCTAGTGGCAGATGGAAAGTCCCCTGAGGCCTGTGGTCTTAGTCTCCTCCATCTGCCTTTTTGTTTAATGAGACGTTTTCAACAAGCACGTAAAACACACTTGATTCTCCATGTCTCATTTGGCAAAAGCACATAACGCAGAGCTGCCACAGAAAGATCTTTGTGCATTATCCCCAAATTCTAGATGTCAGAATCATGAGACATTAAATAGGAACTGTACAGCTGATATTTTAAAACTCCACTACTATTTCCAAGAGCCAAGCCAAGCAACCTAAATGCCCATCAATAGATGAATGGTTAAAGAAGATGTGGTCCATATATATAATAGAATATTAGTCATAAAATAGAATGAAATAATGCCATTTGTAGCAACATGGATGAACCTAGAGATGATTATACTTAATAAAGTAGATCAGACAGAGAAAGACAAATATCATAGGATATCACTTACATGTGGAATCTAAGAAAAAAGATGCAAATGAACTTACTTCCAAAACAGAAACAAATTTATGGCTACCAAAGGGGAAAGTAGGAGGTGGGATGAATTAGGAATTTGAGCTTGACAGATACACACTGCTGTTGCTGCTGCTAAGTCGCTTCAGTCGTGTCCGACTCTGTGCGACCCCATAGACGACCTCCCACCAGGCTCCCCCGTCCCTGGGATTCTCCAGGCAAGAACACTGGAGTGGGTTGCCATTTCCTTCTCCAATGCATGAAAGTGAAAGTGAAGTCACTCAGTTGTGTCTGAATCTTAGCGACCCCATGGACTGCAGCCTACCAGGCTCCTCTGTCCATGGGATTTTCCAGGCAAGAGTACTGGAGTGGGGTGCCATTGCCTTCTCCAGATACTATGTGTAAATCAGACAGACAACAAGGGCCTACTGTATGGGACAGGAAACCATATTCAATATCTTGTAATAATCTATAATGGAAAAGAATCTGAAAAGTATATATATATGTGTGTGTGTGACAATCACTTTGCTATATACCTGAAGCTAACACAACATTGTACATCAACTATACTTCAGTTAAGAAAAGAAACTCCATATGCATACTAATTTCTAAACTAACGTTTCCTGGTAACAGGTAGAAAACAGCAGCTGTTGAAGAAGCCAAGTTCAGCTCAGGCTCTGCTTTTTGGGGGTTAGGTGAGCTTGGTCACATTATTTTGCCTAGCATAGAAAACACTCAGGCCGTGTTAATTAATGGTGAGCAGGTGCCCATCACTGTCTTAAACCAGTAGTTCATTCCAATCAACCACGGGCTCAGAAGAGCTCAAGAAAAATTAAACAGCAACCATCTAAAAGGTACACAGGTTTCCCAGGCGGCACAGTGGTAAAGAACCTGCCTGCCAGTGAAGGAGACTCAACAGATACAAGTTTGATCCCTGGGTCGGGAAGATCCCCTGGAGTAGGAGATGGCAACCCATTCCAGGATTCTTGCCTGGAAAATTCCATGGACAGAGGAGCCTGGTGGGCTACAGTCCATAGGGTCCAAAGAGTTGGACACGACTGAGTGACTGAGTACACACCCAGCACAAATGTAGACAGAGTTGCCAGCCTGCAGATCAGGGGCCTGGTGGTCACATGCCGGCGTTCCTATAGTTTTAGCGACGAGATGTTAAAGGATTGTATCTTTCTAGTAAACACTGTAGCTCTTTGAGTTTTTCTGCAAATAGATAATCATGACTGATCTTAGAACCTGAGTGATGGCTTTCAAAAGGAAAACCAGCCCAAGTAAACTAGTTTAAAATGAACAAGAGAAAAAAAACACAACTTAATTTCTCATAGGACGGGGTTAATTTTAAGCCTTTTACCCTCTTTGAAAGCTGCCGCAAATCTCTCAGGTCCCCAGTTTTCAGAGCCATTCAGACTGACTCCAACACAAGACGCCAATCCCCAGGCTTGTTGGAGCCAAAAAGATAAGGAGTCGGCCTAAAGGACTGCCTGCCAGTGAGGTTTTAAGTAACAGCCTTTCCTCTCTTCTTCAGCATCTTTCCTCTCGGGACGGCATTTCTGTTAAGAGATGCAGGCTGGAAAGGGCACAGAAGCTCTGCCCATCGTTTCTGCGGGCCCCTCACCACCAGTGTTCTGTGCCTCCCTGGTCTCTTCAACTGCAAATCCAATTAGCTGTGCTTAGTCAAGTGTTTACCTCAGCTACTGGAAAGTTTAAATAGATGTTTAACTCTTTCCTTCACTAAAAGTCTCCACAAAGACATGGATAATTGAAGCGGAACTGAACAGGGCCCCGGGTTTTTCTTCTCTGTCAGAGCAGGCGGCTGTCAGCCAGAGGAAGCTTTACAGATGAGCTGGGGGACTGTGGCCGTCTGTGACTGTCAGTCAGGGAACATAATTGTCTGGGGAAGGCCCTGCACTGGGACATAAACAAACCCTTCCAAAAGAGGGTGGAGACAAAGCAGAAAGCAAAGCCTGAAGCAGGTTCCTGGGTTAAGACTTCCCGCTCTACAAGCACATGCAAAAGGGCTCAACCTGCTATCATTTAACTCTGGTCAGAGGTCGTATGGTTTTAAGTACTTGCAGATTTTAGCCATCTAACATGTTCTGAAGCACAAAGCACCAAGAAATGATTTTATAGTTATAAAATAGATTGTTAACTTTGTTTTCTGAAACTGACAAAAAAGTAACCCTAAAATGTTTTCTTTGTTGCATTTTTTTTCAGTATTTCTGTGGTTTTGTGTAATTACTAAATTAAAAAAATAGGTCTCCATGACATGTGTGTCCAGTTTTCTTTCTATAGCCCTGCTCAGAAAATCCTTTTAAAAAAATTTGTCTTTCCAAAATATTCTTTTATAACAAAACATAATTTTTTCAAAGTCCATGGCAAGTATATTTCTTATGCCTTAACCCCAAATGCCAAATATAATTTATGCATTCTTTACATAAATGTTCTTTGAAATTTTCAACAAAGGTGCCAAGACAATCCAATGGGGAGGAGGGGGAAAGAAATTTTCAACAAAGGTGCCAAGACAATCCAATGGGGAGGAGGGGGAAAGTTGTCTTCTTCAAGTAAGAAAACTTTTTTCAAATAACTACATATTCACATGCCATTAAAAAAAGATGAATTTAGACCCTTACCTCATATTACACATGACAATTAATTAAAAAATCAACCAAAGACCTAAGATCTAAAATGATGAAACTTCTAGAGGAGAAAAAAAGCTTTGTGGAATTCAGTTAGGCAAGAAATTCTTAGATACGACACCAAAATTTACTTTAAAAATTTGTAAACTGGACTTTAAAATTAAAACCTTCTGTACTTCACAAGTCATCACAAAGAAAATGAAAAAGAAGCCACTGACGGTGAAGAAGTAGTTGTAAATTAGACACACTATAAATAACAAATAAAGACAATAATTTTTTTTTAAGGGCAAAAGCTTTAAACAGACATTTCACCAAGAAGATTTAAAAGAATGGCTAATCAGCACAAACATGTACAATATCGCTGACTGTTAGGGAAATGCAAACCAAGACCCCAGTGGAGCGCCACTTCATACCCACTAGGATAGCCAGAATCAAAAGGTCACAGCGTGCTGATGAGGCTATGGCAGACCCGGAACTTCCACAAGATGATGATGACAGTGTGAAAATGACACAATCCAGGAAACAACCAGTGATACCTTAATAAGTTAAACTTGAATATACCATACAGCCCAGCGATTCCATTCCTAGTAACATGCCCAGGAGAAATGAAAACATACAGCCACACTTTAACGTGAATGTTCACAGCAACAGCTTTTGTAACAGACCAAAAGTGGGAATAATTCAAATGTCTATCAACTGGTGATATGCAAAATGTGGTCTATCCATATAATGAGGTATCACTCAGCAACAGAGGGAAAGAAGGATTGATACACACAGTGTGGATGAACCTCCAAAACCTGATGTGAAATGAAAGAAACCAGATGCGAGAGACTGTCTACAGCCTGCAGGATTCCACTCGCGTGAAATGTTCCAAAAAGGCAAACTGCTATTGAGACAGAGAGATTAGTGGTTGCCTGGGGCTGTGGCTGGGAGCAGGAAATGACCACAAGTGGGTACAGGGGGTCTCTGAGACGTGGTTTACTAAAACTCATTGAATTATACTGACTTATAAACGAGTGAATAATATGACATGTAATATCATGCCTCAGTAAAGCTATTTTTTTTTAAGTTGCAAAATTTTATTCTTGACCAAAACCATGCTTCAGACACCAACATTATCTCACACAAACTCTGAAAGATTCACATGCAAACTTGGGATTAGGTTCTCAAGTCAATGTGAGAAAAGGAAATGTCTTCCATGGCAATAATGATATGATGTCATATTATATTAACCATGATGCTCTTTATACATGAGATCAATATTTGCATACTTTATGAATTAACCGTCTATTCTGGAGTCTCCTTATGATGAGAAACATCCTTCTCTAACAGGAGAGGGGATGCAGTCAGAGGAGCTGAGCAGTCTGTCGGTAGACAGATGGAATTCATCAAAACTGTGGAAAATTCTTAAAGAGATGGGAATACCAGACCACCAGACCTGCCTCTTGAGAAATCTGTATGCAGGTCAAGAAGCAACAGTTAGAACTGAACATGGAACAACAGACTGGTTCCAAATAGGAAAAGGAGTACGTCAAGGCTGTGTATTGTCACCTGCTTATATAACTTACGTGCAGAGTACATCATGAGAAACGCTGGGCTGGAGGAAGCACAAGCTGAAATCAAGATTGCCATGAGAAATATCAATAAACCTAAGATGTGCAGATGACACCACCCTTATGGCAGAAAGTGAAGAACTAAAGAGCCTCTTGATGAAAGTCAAAGAAGAGAGTGAAAAAGCTGGCTTAAACTCAACATTTTGAAAACAAAGATCATGGCATCTGGTCCCATCACTTCATGGCAAATAGATGGAGAAACAGTGGACACAGTGGCAGACTTTACTTTTTGGGCTCCAAAATCACTGCAGATGATGACTGCAGCTATGAAATTAGGAAATGCTTACTCCTTGGAAGGAAAGTTATGACCAACCTAGACAGCATATTAAAAAGCAGAGACATTACTTTGTCAACTAAGGTCCATCTAGTCAAAGCTATGGTTTTTCCAGTAGTCATGTATGGATGTGAGAGTTGGACTATAAAGAAAGCTGAGTGCCAAAGAACTGATGTTTTTGAACTGTGGTGTTGCAGAAGACTCTTGAGAGTCTCTTGGACTGCAAGGAGATCCAACCAGTCCATCCTACAGAAAATCAGTCCTGAAGAAGATTCATGGGAAGGACTGATGTTGAAGCTGAAACTCTAATACTTCGGCCACCTGATGAGAAGAACTGACTCTTTTGAAAAGACCCTGATGCTGGGAAAGACTGAAGGCAGGAGAAGAAGGGAATGACAAGAGGATGAGATGACTGGATGGCATCACCAACTCAATGGACATGAGTTTGAATAAACTCCGGGAGTTGGTGATGGACAGGAAGGCCTGGTGTGCTGCATTCCATGGGGTTGCAAAGAGCAGGACACAATGAGTGACCGAACTGAACTGAACTGAATGTGTTGCATTTGCATATGATGAAATTATTATTCTAGCTGATCACAGAAGAAAATGATAGCAAAATCATCTTAACCATATCTACTAGATAACCAGTATCCCTTTAAAATCATTTTTTCAATGAGCCAAACCAAGGGTACTTGTCAATATCTAAGTTTCACTGACAGCAAATTAGGAATCAATTAAATTGAGTCCATTAAGATGGTTGATTGCTATGTAACCATTAGAAAAATAAAGACAACTGTCACTTAACAGTTTTTATTTGGGAAACTGGCAATTAAAAACAGAACTAAGCATTTATCCTGCTCTATTAGTTTTTTTAAGGTTACTGCTTTTTTTTTTTTTTTTTTTTGTAATTTTGGCCAAGCAGCATGTAGAATCTTAGTTCCCTGACCAGGAATCAAACCTGCACCCCCCGGGTGGAAGCATGGAGCCTAAAACTGGATCATCAGGGAAGTCCCCCTGCTCTGTTACTTTCTCCTGCTGTGTAACAAACATTCACAAATCAGTGGCTTAAAAATGCCACTAACAAACAGCTCCTGGTTCTGGAGATGAGAAGTCCTGGCTGGCTCCTCTGGTTTTTCTGCTTACGTAAGCACTAAGTCACCTCAGTCGTGTCCAACTCATTGTGACCCAATGGACTGCAGCCCGCCAGACTCCTCTGTCGATGGGATTCGCCAGGCAAGAATACTGGAGTGGGCTTGCCCTGCCCTCCTTCTGGGGATCTTCCCCACCCAGGGACCAAACATGCGTCTTTACATCTCCTGCACTGGCAGGCAGGTTTCTTACCACTAGCTCTGCCCTTCTGCTTAGGGGCTCATACGGCCAGAATAAGGTGCTGACAACCTGGGTTCTTATCTAGAAGCTCTGGGGAGGCAGTTGCTTCCAAACTCATTCACGTTGTTGGCAGAATGCAGTTCCAATGGCTGTAGGACTGTTTCCCTGCTGTCTGCCATAGACAACACTTACAATCCTTTTCATGGGGTCCCTCAACCTGCAAAGTCGGCAAGGGAGTGTCCAGTCTTCACGTCAGTCTCTCTGGCTTCCTCTTCTGCTGCCAGCCTGAGGACATTCTCTGCTTTTAAAAGGCTGGTGTGAGTGGATTCAGCCCACCTCGAACATAGCCTTAAATGTATTTGCAAAACCTCTTTCAGCAGGTCACCCTGGGGAATAGCCCTGGAGGCAAAAGCTATGGGAGACATCTTGGAAATCTGCCAGCCATGCCCAACGACCTCTACAGGCGAATAAACAGCTTGAGTTGATGAAAAAAAGCAGTAAACACGGAAGGAATGGCACGATTAGCAAGCTCTCCACTTCGTTACTTCCTAATATAGTAATCGATTTAGGCAGAGATCATCAGTGAAAATGAAACGAATGGTGGATGACAGCTAAATGAGGAACCCGCGAGCTGGCCGCACCTCAGCCACTTTGGAGAAGTGACGGCAGAGCGACACCTACGCGTCACACGCCTCCCGCTACAAAGTCTGAACCTGACACACTCGTGCCGCTGCTGGAGCTGGCTTTCAGTTCACAGGAAATTTAGGAAGCAGAAGTGCAATTCGTTGAAATGACACCATGAAAAAGCAAGCAGAAAAATCCAGAATGTGGAACACTCTACAGTACAACCGGCCTGGTTTCTTTAAAATGTCAACTACCTGTGGGTGGGGGACCATTCTAGATTAGCAGGATGTTATTACCAATTATATTACAAGAACAATATATGGATCCGGATTCAAAAAAACCAAGAGTAAAAGGACATTTTAAAGTTAATCAGAAAAACCTGAATATAGACTCAGTATTACAGTAAGAATCATCATTTTCATTGGTTGGAATAAAGGTATTAAAGTTGTATAAGAAAATACTCAGATATTCTAGAGATGCACATAGGGCTGAAACACTATGAGGGGTTTGGTAAATGCCTTAAAATATTCCAGCAACCAAAAACAGGAGATGGGCAAAGCAGGTACACAAAATGTCAAAAACATCTTGAGTTTCGGTGGTGTGTAAGAATGTGCTGTGCCTAGTGCCTCAGTCGTGTCCAACTCTTTGTGGCCCCGTGGACTGCAGCCTGCCAGGCTCCTCTGTCTATGGGGATCTTCCAGGCCAGAATGCTGGAGTGGGTTGTCATACCCTCCTCCAGGGAATCGTCCGAACCCAGGGACCAAACCCAGGTCTCCCGCATTGCAGGTAGATTCTTTACCATCGGAGCCACCAGGGAAGCTCGGTATATAAGCATGGGGGATCATTATTCTGGTCCAGTTTTGCCCTAGACTAAAACTTTTCATAGTAAGAGATTTCATTCATGAGCACCTGAGAAGAACAATCACCATGTTCTGGGCTTTGCATCCATCTTCTCCTGGATCTTCACAAGGGCCAACAAAGTGGGTGCCATCCGTATGTCCACTTTCATAGCCAGGGAAACGGCTGAAATGACAACCAGTCTGGGTACAGCCAACAGGCCTGCCAAACACTTGCCACCCAGCAAAGCCTCAGAAGCCAAGTAAACGGAAGATTTCTACATATATTTTTTGTTTCACAAAGCATTCTAACATGTCGGCTACAGCCCACTTTGGAGGTTGGTCCCCCAAACCGTGTGTCAACTGCCAGGCAACATGGGGGATGCTGGCAGGCTTGGAAAGAGAGACAAGGAGGAGAGTAGAGGGGGATCGTGGGTGAAAGGGAAACAAGGGGAGCACAGAAAAGCAACAAGGCAGAAACACATGGAGAAAGTCATGGAGAGGGGCAGCGGGAAGAGATGGGGAAGGCAGAAGAGGAAGTCGGAGACCAGGGGACTCAAGGTGACTACAGTCTCGGTCCCCCTCCCCTCGCCCCATCCCTCACACCAGCCAGAAAACGAGAGCACCATGGAGACGGGAAGAACCAGACACGTTAAATACAGAGCTCTGTCCACACGTGATTACAGATCTCTGTCTGCACATTTACTTGTCCTCTTTCCCCATCCCCGCCCCCACCGAGCTTAAACCTGGCTTCTCCCCGACCGGCTCATCAGCTCCAGGCTCAGGAGTCGGGAGGAAGGGAAGGAGGAGTTCTTTATCTGAACCATGTTTCGTTTTTTTAATAACTTAATTGAGATAAAAGCCACAGACCACCAGTGCCTGGCAAAGCTACTCAGGAGGAGAATCTGTGAGGCTGGAGTTAATGCCATTAGGGGCTCAGATCAAAGGCTCCCGGAGCCAGCTGCAGGTGAGGGTTTAACCACAACCACGGGAGAGGGCAGCTCTGGGCCTCGCACATGTGATGAGCGAGCTGGAGGATGAGAGACGCAAAAGCAGTCACAGGAGGGAAAGAGGGGGCCAGAAATGACGAAGGGTGGATGAGAGACGCAAAAGCAGTCACTGGAGGGAGAGAGAGGAGCAGAAACCACGAAGGGAGAAAGAGGCCTGACGCATTTCAGAGACTGGAAACTGGAGCTGCAGGGGAGGGCAAGCCTGCCCCAATCCCCAGGGCATCTTAGTAACCCAAAACCACTTGCTCAAATTACACCTCCGTGCCAGAGAGTGAAGTGGAGGGAGGAGAGAATGCGCAGAAGAAGAAAGATGAGACAGAGGCCCAAGGAAACTGGCCCGCCATGCAGGCCACAGAAGGAGGAACAGGGGAGCCGGAGGCCAGGGGCGCTGGCACAAAGTGCTGAGCTGCAGTCCTACATCTCAAACTTGTCTCCGGGGGCCTGTGGCCATTCTGATCACCTCCACCACCTCTGAGAGGCCCATCCTCCTCGTTATCGAGGCAGTCCCTCTTTGGTCCTTTGCCCTGAACCCACATGATATTCTAGCCTAGCTCTCTTCTCAGGTGTGGCTGAATGTAACAAGTTACAATAAATCATCTCTTTTGCTGTCTTAGGGCTTCCCTGGTGGCTCAGATGGTAAAACGTCTGCCTGCAATGTGGGAGACCCAGGTTCGATCCCTGGGTCGGGAAGATCCCATGGAGACTGCAACCCACTCCAGTACTCTTGCCTGGAAAATTCCATGGACAGAGGAGACTTGTAGGCTACAGTCCACGGGGTTGCAAAGAGTCAGACACGACTGAGTGACTTCACTTCTACTCTTCTAATCTGCAGTCTTAGCTGAAGAAAAAATTAAAAAAAAAAAAAAAAAGCTTCCTCTCCTAGCGGTGTTATTCCTAACAGCCAAAACTGGAAACAACGGGCAGAGGAGTGGGTGAAGGAAACGTGGCTCGGGGGAGCAGGGGCATATCATGGGGAAGAAGAAAGGGAGGCAGCGCCGATACACACGCGACAGCATGGATGAACCTGGAGACATCACACTGAGAGACGCCAGATGCAAAAGGCCACGCCACATGATGCTGCCTATGTGGCGAGTACAACCCGGCCAATCCACAGAGGCAGAAATTGGATGAGTGGCACCAAGGGGGTCAAGGGCACGCTGCGCGTGGAGAGGGAGGGACTGCTCATGGGTGCAGCTTCTTCCCCCTCCGCCTTGGCTGGGGGGCGGGGGAAGGGAGTTCTTTTATTTTATTTATTGATTGATCTTTTGGCCACGCCTTGCAGCATGTGGGACCTTGGTCCCCCGACCAGGGATCAAACCCTTGCACCCTGCAGTGGAGGCACTGGAAGCACAGACTCTTAAGCCCTGGACCACCAGGGTAGTTTCTTTCGGGGTACTGAAGATGTTCCCCGATGAGGCTGTGCTGATGGCCACACAACTCTGTGAATACACCAAGACCCACTGAACTGGACAGAGGAAATATACTGTACAAATGGACCTCAACAGAGCTGTAAAACACTTGAAAAATTTTAGTCACCATTAAATAATTTCTTTTTTTCCCTTTCCTCCCAAAGATACGGAGTTTCTTTCTCTGGTCATCAGGATAGTCTATTTTTCTGCTTTTTGGTACAAAATCAGAAGCAAAGGAGAGGATCTGTACAGATGGCAGTTAACCAAACACTGTGAAAGCGACAAGAGGCAGCGGAGGACGAGATGAAAGCTGAATCTGTCCCCTCACCAAACCCCTACGCTCAGGGTGAAAACTTCCGTGTGGCTAAGGGTTCCCCCAAGTCGTCCTCAGAGAAGACAGGCCACTCCCGGTCGGCTCCCCCAGCGCCCGCCACCTGCCTTTGACACTGCACTCAGTGGGTCATTACAGAAGGCAAATCCACAGCCTTCATGCTGTTCAGTCACCAAGTCGTGTCCAGCTCTGTGTGATCCCATGGACTGCAGCACGCCAGGCTTCCCTGTCCTTCACCATCTCCCAGAGTTTGCTCAAACCCATGCCCACTCAGTCAATGATGCCATCCAGCCATCTCATCCTCTGTCGTCCCCTTCTCCTCCTGCCCTCAATCTTTCCCAGCATCAGGGCTTTTCCAATGAGCTGGCTCTTCACATCAGGTAGCCAAAGTTTTGGAGTTTCAGCTTCAGCATCAGTCCTTCCAGTGAATATTCAGGGTTGATTTCCTTTAGGACTGACTGGTTGGATCTCCTTGCAGTCCAAAGAACTCTCAAGAGCCTTCTCCAGCACCACAGTTCGAAAGCATCAATTCTTTGGTGCCCAGCCTTCTTTAAGTCCAATTCTCACATCCACACATGACTACTGGAAAAACTATAGCTTTGATTCTACAGACTTTTGATGGCAAAGTGATGTCTCCGCTTTTTAATACACTGTCTAGGTTTGTCATAGCTGTTCTTCCAAGGAGCAAGTGTCTTTTAACTTTGTGGCTGCAGTCGCTGTCTGCAGTGATTTTGGAGCCCAAGAAAATGAAAGCTGACACTTTCCACATTTTCCCCATCTATTTGCCATAAAGTGATAGGATACCATGATTTTAGTTTTTTGAATGTTGAGTTTGAAGCCAGCTTTTTCACTCTCCTCCTTCACCCTCATCAAGAGGCTTTTTAGTTCCTCTTCACTGGTGGTCACTTTGTGACAGACAGTGGTTCAGAAAAAATCCAGACTTTCCATACCAGTTTCTGCTTTACTTGAATAAAGGAGATCACTATAACTCTTTCTAAAAAAAAAAAAAAAGCAAATCTATCCAATTCTTACCGGGTGACCTTCTGCAGTACATGTTATAGTAATGGAACCTTCAGAGAATTATCAGAATGTAAGATCAGAACAAGTCACTTCATCAACCTGAGTCTCGCCTCTTGACCTACACACAGAAGGATGACCCAGGACTATCAGAATATTCCGTCTCAAAGGGACCAGTCAGCCTGTATCTGCACATCACGGGAGCAGAAACACTTGAAGAAGCAGAGTTCCAGGAAACATCAGAAAGACTATAATTTCTTGGAATTTTAATAATTTCCTCCAGTATTACATTAATTTAAAAGCTAAGACACAGTTTCCCTGCAAAGCTCCTCCTCCCTGAATAGCTGTGGGAGGCAAACAAGATGCAAAAAGAGGAAGAGAGATTCCTGGTCTCTTACCTTCAGCTACACTGATTTTTTTTGTAAAAACTCAAGCATAATCTGTTTATTACGTTACTGTAAGTTAACAACAGAGCCAGCTGACAGGCCAAAGATGAATTCTATCATTGAGAACAAAAGATTGTTCAGGAAATTTCTGGACGGGGGTGGGGAATTGATTTGGGAGAATGTAAAACAAAACTACATAGGTGATAGCACCCCTCTAACCCAGCCGACAGGCACTTTAAACAAGCTGCCAGTCTTTCAGAAGGCAGGTGGAATAAAGGATCTCATTTCTTCATGGGCCTTGAAATTCCCACTAAACCAACTGCTGTCTGGTCCCAACTTCTCCAGGGCACTAACTGCTGGGGACTACAGAGCACCCCTACAGAACCACACGTCTGCACGGGCCAAGGGCATCAGACAGTGGGCGGTGGGTCCATGAACTCTGCGTACACAGCAGGAGCAGTCCTGGTGACCTGCTAAGCGGAGGTTCCAAGTAGAGCCATAGGAATAAGGGAGACTGAGGCGGAACTGACAAGAGTGAGCGGCAAACAAAACCCACGAACCCTTGAGAACTGATCCAGTAAGCTGACCCCACACTTGGGAAACAGAGAGCCAACCACACAGCGGGGTGAGGGTGATGAAGACACATGCCAACACCTGTGATCATGGAAAGTACAAGGTCAGTGAGTGAAGATGAGGACCTCAGGCACAGATCTGAACAGAAGATTTCTCCCTGGGTATCAAGAACCCAATCCTTGGACCAGGGGAATCTTCCACACTGCCTGAAAACCTCCACCCAAACTCGTCTGTTTCCCAGTAGCTTATTTACAGGAGACATTGCTAGGGACATAAGTAACCACTTAGGATCTTATTAATCACATGCCATCCCCTTCATCCCCAGCTTGAGCTATAACACATAGGACAGCATCAAGGGCTGCATTTACACTTGAGCACCACAGCTAGAATTAACTGTCTGCCAAGCGAACAGCCAGACTTACCAATTCTCTGATTAAAAATCTTGTCAAAGGTGATTTCGTGTCTCTCCTCAAGATACTTCTGCATCACGCTCCGGATACTAGAAGAGAAGAGCGACATGTTTTTAACAATGCCAGCCTCCATCCTTAGAATGGAAAATACATGGATGTCTTCATTCGAGGGTACTGGCTTGATTAACTCTCTTCTGGTATTCATTGTACACTTTAAACATATATAATTTTGTCAGTTATACCTCAATTAAAAAAATATGCTCCCCTCAAAAGGATATTGGCTTGATACAAGATGCCCATTACTGACACCCACACCTGCATGAACAGCTGACTAAACGTAAAGCTCGCACCTCTGGCTAGCACCCTCTCCTGCAGCCCAGGGCCAGTCTTACACGTAAGCTTTGTTGCTGTCTAGGTCATTAAATCGTGTCTGACTCCTTTATCACCGCATGGACTACAGCTCACCAGGCTCCTCTGTCCATGGGATTTCCCAGGCAAGGTGACTGGAGTGGGTTGCCATTTCTTTCTCCAGGAGATTGTCCCTACTTAGTTAAAAAAATAAGGAATTTGGGGAAGTTCTCCCTCAACACCACCACTTTCCAAAAATAGTAGAGATGTGCACGCACACACACGACAAATTCTGCCAACCTATCGATGAGATTCTTTCTAAAGAAAAAGCCAGTGTTTCCTGGATATATTAATATTAAAAATCACACTACTACACAGCAAGTATAAACCATAAGAAAATATAATTAGAAAGAAGATTTCACTTACACCGGAGTAGGAAACATCGAATGTCCTGAAATAAATCTTTCAAAATATGTGCAGGAATGTTACAGGCAAAATTACAAAATTGTATTGAGAGACAGTAAAGAAGTTTTTAATAAGCAGAAAGATACAGCATGGTAAGGAACAGAAAGATTTAATATTGCAAAAACTCTAATCAGATTCATCTACAAAATCAATATAACTCCCGTCAATATTCCAACAGCATTTTCCATAGAACATGGAAACAGATAAGCTTTTCATAAAATGCATGCAAAAATAGCCAGGACATTTCTGAAGAAAGAAAATGCTGATTAAAAGGCCCATTATGAAGCTAAAATAGTCAAGACAGGATAAACAAACTGATCAACGAAATGGAACGGAAATCACAGAAACTGACCCGCACATGCATGGAACTTTGATATGCAACTAAAGTGGCAAGGCAGAAAAATGGAGAAAGGAGCAATCATTCAATAAGCGAACCTCCAAAGCTATTATCCAAATAGAAAAAGCAGAAATTAAACCTCTGTCATCTGCTGATGGGCAATAGTTTGGCACCATCTCCTCCCACCACCTTTTCTTTTGCTTTTTGAAACAAACTTAGGTAATTAAGTTCATGTCTAAGTGTACTGTTAAATGAGTTTTTCACATATAATACTGTCCTAATCAAGATATCAAGTATTTATATTTTATAAAAAGTGCTCTTTTGCCATCTATCTCCCGAATTCTCAGGATCTGAGCACCTATTGATCTCCTCCTTCCTGTTTAATAAAGACAATTTGCTACAGTTCTAGAATTCTATATAGATAAAATAATGCACCACGTTGTCTTTTGTTTTTGGTTTCTCTCCCTCAGCATAAACAAGCTTCATCTGTATTGCTATGTGCACAAGTTTTTAGTTCCTTCTTGTTTCCAAGAAGTATGTTATTGGATGAATATTCTACCATTTGTTTATCTGTCCATCTGTTGATAGACGTTTGGGCTGTTTCCAGTTTGGGGCTTATTATAAATAAAACTGTTTTAAACATTTGTGTCTAAGTTGTCTCATGGGCATGTGTTTTCAGTTTTCATGGGTAAATATCTAGAAGTGAAACTGTTGGTCATATGGTGAATTATAGTGAACATTATGAGACATTATGAGAGACATTATGGAACCATATTCCGAACGAGGTGTAGGATTAATTCTTCGGTAGATGGTCTGTGCTAAGAAATCTCTCACATCCAAAGGCCAGGAAGCATTTAATCTGTTCTCCTTAGAAATTTTAAAGTTTAGATTTTATGTTTAGGTATAATATTCATTTCATGTTATTTCTATGTACAATGCAAGGTAAGAACTAAGGTTCTTCTTCTCCTTCTAATACGTAATGGTTCTGATATCATTTGTCAAAAAACCTGTCCTTTCTCTACTGAGTTTTCTTGGCATCTTTGTTGACTCAGCACTAACTATGTGTTGGCTTATCTTTGGATTACTGTGTTACATTGATCTATGTGTCTATTCTTCACAAAAATGCTGCTTTATCTTGATTGCTTTAGGTTTCAAATGTCAGTCAGTATCAAGAGGTTTAGCTGTCCAAGTGTTCTAACTTTGTTTTACTGCCTTTGGTTTTAATTTTGTTTGTTTGTTGGCTATCCTGGGTTCACCGCATTTAAGTTTTATAAGTCAACATGGAAATTTCTTCCCAGAAAAAACCTGCTGAGACTCTGATGGGGATTTTGTTGAATTTATAGATCAATTTTAGAGAAATTAATCTCAAGAACATTAAGTGTACTATACATAAATATATTTTTCCATTTATGTAAGCTTCTTTAATTTCTCTTAGCACTATTTCATACCTTTCAGTGTAGAAGTCTTATTCTTTTTCTTATAATACTTTCTTTGGTTTTGGTACCAAGATAGTATGATTCATAAAATGAGATGGGAATTATTCCTTTTATTTAATTGTTCTGAAAAAGCTGGCATAAGATAGTATTAATTCTTCAAATGTTTGACAGAACTCATCAGTGAAGCCATCTGAGCTTGGAATTTTCTTTTTGGAAGGTTTAAATTACAAATTTCATTTCTTTCACAGATATAGGGCCATACATATTTTCTATTTATTCTTGTGTTGGTAACTTTTATCTTTTAAAGAACATGTCCCATTCACCCAAAGAGTCAAATTACTAAGACGTGATCTTATTTCTTTGTTGTTCCTTCTTTGGTTTTGTTCCAGTTGCTGCAGGCGGATCTCCAGATGAGGCATGTGAACTCCTAGCTGTAGCACATGGGATCAAGTTCTCCGACCAGGGCCTGAACCTGGGCCCCTGCACCGGAGCTCAGAGTCTTAGCCACTGAACCACCAGGAAAGCCCCCCTTTTTTTCTAATTGTCCTTTTAATATCTGTAGAAGCTCTTCAGTCATTCTTTATACTGTTAAACTGTATGTTCTTTTTGTTTTCCTTTGATCATGCTACTAGATGTGTATCGTTCATAATGATCTTAGTTTTTGTTTCCTTCATTTTTCTTCTATTATTTGTACTTTTTATATTTATTGACTTCCACTCTGTCATTTAAATGCTTATAATTTACTATGGGATTAAACTGATATTTTTCCAATTTCTTAAAAAGTCAGATCACTGAATTTAAACATTTCTAATATAACCATTTAAATTATAAAATTTTCTCTGCACTGACTTAATTGTATCTCACAGATAGTAATATAGTCTGTTTTCATTTTCATTCAATTCAAATTATTGTCTAATTTCTCTTGGTATTTCTTCCTTGAACTATGAGTTATTTATAACTGAGTTGACTCATTTCCAGATATTTGGAGATTTCCGGATATCTTTCTGTTACTGATTTTTGCTTCAAAAACAGAAATTTTAATTCTGCTCTTCAAAAGACACCAGAGAAAATTAAAAGACAAAGCATAGACAGAGAAAATGCTGGCAAATCATATTCTGATTGAGGAATTGTATTCAGTATATATAAAGGCTTTTCAAAGCTCAAGAATAACAAAACAAACAACCTAATTTTTAAAAATGGGTAAATGATGTATACAGACACTTCACCAAAGAAGATAAGTGGATGGCAAGTAAGTATATGAAGAGATTCTCAACAGTGTTAGTCATTAGGAAAAGGCAAACTAAAATCAGAGATGTCACTACATGCCTATTAGACCAGCTAGAATTAGAAAAGACTGACCATACCGCATGTGGGCAAAGATGTGGAACAACTGCAATTCTCATACACAGCTAGTGGGAAGGGAAAGAGAAAATAACCGGGCAGTTTCTTCAGAAGTTAAAGCACAACCACTATATAACCAACCCATCAATTCCACTCCAGATATTTATCCCAGAGAAATGAAAACATACATCCATCACCAGACTTGTACATGAACGTTCTTAGCAGCGTTACTTGTGATGATCAAACGCTGGAAACCCAAATGCCACCAACAGATGAATAAGTATGAGTGGACATGCATATTATGAAAGAATATTCAACAAGAGAAAGGAATAAATTATTGATGTAACATACATGGATCTCAAAAGAATTATTCTGAGTATAAGGAGCCAGGAGCCACAACCTAAAAGAATAAAAAGAGTACATAATTGATCACAAAGCGGCAGGAGCAAAACTTCTAGGAGATGATATACATGGCCCCCCAGCCCCCCAAAAATGTATCTGGGCTTCCCTGGTGGCTCAGTGGTCAAGAATCCACCGGCCAATGCAGGCGATATGGGTTTGATCCCTGATCCAGGAAGATTCCACATGCTGCTGAGCAAAAGCCCACGCGCCGCAACTATTGAGCCTGTGCTCTGGGGCCAGGGAGCCGCAGCTACTAAGCCCACGTGCCGCAGAGCCTGTGCCCTGAGACCAGGGAGCCGCAGCTACGGAGTCCACCGCCACAGAGCCTGTGCTCTGGGCCCAGGGAGCCGCAGCTACCAAGTCCACGCGCCACAACTATTGAGCCTGTGCTCTGAGGCCAGGAAGCCGCAGGAGTCCATGCGCCGCGGAGCCTGCGCTCTGGGGCCAGGGAGCCGCAGCTACTGAGTCCACGCGCCGCGGAGCCTGCGCTCTGGGGCCCAGGGAGCCACAGCTACTGAGTCCACGCGCCGCAGAGCCTGTGCTCTGAGCCCAGGGAGCCGCAGCTACTGAGTCCACGCGCTGCGGAGCCTGTGCTCTGGGCCCAGGGAGCCGCAGCTACTGAGTCCACACACCGCAACTATTGAGCCTGTGCTCTGGGGCCAGGGAGCCGCAGGAGTCCACACGCTGCAGAGCCTGTGCCCTGCAACAAGAGAAGCCACCGCAGTGAGAAACCGTGCACTGCAGCTAGAGAGAAGCCAAAGCTAAATAAAATTACACACAGACACACAGACACACAGACACACACACACACAGAGCTGGTCTCTCTCCTGGCTCTTGGCACAGAGCTCCTAAAGCCTGTGGAATTCCCTGAGTGGTAGGAATGTCTTATTCATTAAGAGTCCTTTTCATCCATATTTGAGTATATGCTGATGAGGTGACTAAGAGGACTCTCTGGTATGATTCTTTCTTGTGCATGTTTGAAATTTTCATTATAGAAGGTTTATTACTTATTTTTGCTTCACCCTGCACAGCATATGGGAACTGAGCTCCCTGGACCAGGGGTTGAACCCACGTCCCTGTAGGGGAAGCATGGAGTCTTAATCACTAGACCCCATGGAAGTTCCAAGATAGTTTTAAAATATCAAAATATGGCCTTCAAATACCTTCTCATCAAAATAAAGCATAGATATTTACTATGTATAACACTATCCCAACTGGAGGCATAATTTTTTTATTTTAATATCAACTTGTTGGCAGTATACCAGCCTTACCTATCATAACCTACTGGGGTCCTGCTATAGAAATACTAAAGCTTCTCTAGTGGCCCAGATGGTAAAGAATCTGCCTGCAATGCAGGAGACCTGGGTTCACTACCTGAGTCAGGAAGATCCCCTGGAGAAGGAAATGGCAACCCACTCCAGCAATAAATATTATATATATTTTAAAGAATTTTTCTACTACCAAACTAGTCTAAGGACCAGATATCTGCTTTCTCCTGGCCAAAGGACAGCTATAGATATCTCTCATTATTAAAAATCTCTATATTCTATGTGAAGCTTACTCCTGTTCTATTCTGACGTTCAAAGCAAAATGCATCTAAACAAGTATTTCAAATACTACGTAACACATCACCTAAAAAAAAGTGTTTATACATAAGGTAGTTGTGAAGATCAAGCGAACTGGCTTTGTTAGAAGCAACACCCAAATAAGAGTTGTTAAAATTATGACCATCAAGAAACCTAAAAGGCAGATTTTTTTTTTAAGATAGGATGACTAAGCAGTTACACTAAGATTCAATTCCCCTGAAAGAAAATTGCTTTCTTTCGCATGTAGTTACTAAACATTTTCCACTAACTGTTCATTAAATACCAGAAATGGAGCAACATTATCCAAAACACAGGAAGGCTTTACCAATGGATTTAGAACCCAAACCCTGACAGATACAGGCTCTGATGTGCGCTCAGTTGCTTCAGTCGTGTCCAACTCCTTGAGACCCCGTGGACTACAGCCCACCAGACTTCTCTGTCCATGGGATTCTCCAGGCAAGAATACTGGAGTGGGTTGCCATTTCCTTCTCCAGGGGATCTTCCCCACCCAGGGATCAAACCCGGGTCTCCTACACTGCGGGTGGAGTCTTCACCACTGAGCCACTGGGGAAGCCCCATAAACTCTGAAGGGGTCTTTAAAAGTATCTGGTATAGCTGACTGTCAGCTCTTCCCAAGGTTCCTCAGTTCACCCGATCTTGGGCAAAAAGTCTTGCATATAACCTGCATAGTACTAATGCACATGAGATGCTCTATATCCAGGAGATCACAAGCCAATTAAGCTAAATGTGAATTCCTTTGTGTTTTCTCCTCCCATATTTTGACAGTCCACATCCTGTTTTTAGACCTTTCTTCTGCAACATATTACCTGATGTTAAGTGACACTAAACATAACTGAATTTCACCGACCAAAAGGAAAAAACCATATACAAAAGTCACACCTGAACAGATACAATTTGAAGGGTGGACAAATTTAAGGGGTCAATCAAGTTTACCTAAGTAAAGGTACCAAAATTTTGTGATCTAAACTGTTGCTTCAAATTAGTCACAATAATCATTTTAGAATCCATTTATCTGTTTCTCAAAATACTTTTGCGTCAGCAATGATATGGAAGCAGCTTCCTCCTAATGGCTGCATTGCAATCTCCGTGAAATAAGCATCAAGAACAGGAAGACAGGAGCCGAGGAGAGTCTGTAGGAGGGTCCAGAGCATCCTCCTGGTTTCCAAGATTAATTTTTTTATGGAATTATTTCATTTAAAAGATCCCAATGCACAGCAGCACTACTCACAACAGCCAAGACATGGAGACAACCTAAACATCCATCAACAGATGAACAGATAAAGATGACAGTGGTGCACACATAAAAAAATGAAACAATGAAACATTTGCAGAAACATGGATGGACCTAGAGACTATCATACTAAGTGAAGTAAGTCAAAGACAAATACCATATGGCAGCACTTACACGTGGAACTTAAAATATGCCACAAATGAACTTACCTACCAAACAGAAACAGACTCACAGATACAAGAGAGCTGACTTATGGTTGCAAAGGGGCAGGGCGTTGGGGGTGGGAAGAACTGGAGCTTGGGATTAGCAGATGCCAACTACTATATATAGGATGGATAAACAAGGTCCTACTGTATAGCACAGGGAACTACATTCAATATCCTGTGATAAACCATAATGGAAAAGCATATGAAAAAGAATGTGTGTGTGTGTGTGTGTATAACTAATTCACATTGCCATATAGCAAAAATTAACACAATATTGTAAATCAACTATATTTCAATAAAATAAATGAAAAGACCCTAAGGGCCTCACATCCTGCCCAGGGTCCATACTCCTCAGCACCTCACGAGAGACATGTCCAAAGAGGTCCAGGTGACCTCATCAACCACACCTTCCCTCTGACCTCACACAGCAGCCATGCAGGATTTCTTCACTGCTGAGCAATTCTGTAAATGCCATTCCCACTCTCCCTCACATGAAAGCCTTCTGATCATCCTCTAAGACTCAAGTCAGAGTCACTGGCCTTCCCCAAGCCCTGCAGAGGCATGCCCTCTCAACTCCAGTCTCCACTGTGTGTCGGGCAGCAAGGCTGTTTCATTCCCCAACGTGCTTGGAAATATACACACCTCCATATCCATCCCCTGCTCATTTAATCACTTTCATTCAAAGCAGGCAGTGCATCCTTTCCAGGAGCCAAGCACCATGACACTCAGAATGCACAGTGAGTCCCACCCGGTCTCTGCCCTGAAGGGGGCCGTGTCTAGAAGGGTGACAGCGGGATGAGCAGAGAGCCCCGATGCAGTGTGACAATGCAGGGTCCCTGTGGCATCAACAGGTACATCACAGGGGGCTATAGAGTCCAGGGCAGCACGGCTAGACTCCAGACCCTGGGGGCCCTGGCCAAGATGAGGTGACAGAGAAAGCAACGGGGCTACCTGTGCAGCAGCTGATAAACCATGCCTGCCTGCACCAAATAACCAAAGGAAACGACAAAGAACAGCGGCAGGTAAGAAACATACTCGGAGAGAAAAATGCCAGACAGCAGAGAGCCTCCACTTTTGGATTCACTCATTTCTCTAACTTAGTGAGAATACCTAATTGACCACCCTTGAGATTAATGTCTAGCCCCTCAAAGATTCTCTTTTTTTTTTTTTTTTAAGCAAACACTTCCGTTTTAAAGACTGACAGATGACATGCTGTTTCTATAACTGGCAAAAATGCTGACTTGGACACAAATTGTTGTGCCTCCCTGCCCCCACTTCCCTAAGAGAATGTGAACCCGGGAAGGACATGAGGGACCAAGCACTCTCCAGGCAAACAGATCTACAAACTAAAATATTCTCCGTACAAGACCAATGAAGGGAATTCATCCACTGCTCGTCTTCTAATTTGGCACATGACACCACTCGTCACGTGAGAACTTTGTCTGAGTCTTGTACTCATTTTCTCCTTGATGGTTTCCCAGGTTTGGGGGTTTGCCTCAGACAGCCCTTTATACTCCAGAATAATAAAAATGTCTTCTCTCACATTTTTCTATTTTTAATAATTTTTATGATTATCTCATTAAACACTGGGGAACTTTTTGTGTGTGTGTACAGTGTGGACTTGATCCGATGATCAGCTATCACACACAATCCTTTCCCCCAGAAGACTCAGAATGCCACCTTTGCCCATGAGCCAAATTCAAGTTCTACTATAGAGATGAATATAAATACGCATATACACATGATTCTGCCTGCTTCGCCATGTATGAGTCTGTGCCTGAAACAAGACCACACGGTTTTAATTCCTACAGCAATGTCTCAAGATTGCTAAAGCAGATCCCCACTATTCTATTGGTCATTTTTTCCCACTTATCTCTTCTAGATGAATGAAGATAAGCTTATCACATTCTTTAAAATTCTCATTCGGATCTGGATTGTGATAAGGTTAATTTGAAGAGAATGACATCTTTTCAATACTGAGTCTTCCAATCTAGAAATATCTTGTAACCCCCGCCCCCGCCACACCATTTATCCAGATTTGCTCTGACTTAAGTTTTCTTTTTTCTTCATACTAGTCTTACTAGTAATTAGTTGGTGAGGTCTGGTTTAGAGCAACGCATTACAAAACATTTATTTAAAAAATTATTTTGACAAATTAATATTCATATAATTTAAATATAGAAATTTGTTCAAGTAATCTCAGTGAGAGAAAATTACATTACAGAGTCTCATTAGGCATGGAGCGTATGCTTCAAGGGTAGACCATCTTAAACAGCACAGGCTGTCATTTTTTTCCTGCTAAATGTAAACATCAGAACTATGATTTAATAGATATTCATAACTGAATGAGGTTCAGTGAAATCGTCTTGTCTTCAGTGAGTAAAGGGGTATTTACTAAATACCCATTTTCTAAAGTTTCATGTCTTAACATGCTTTCTCTCTTGGATATTTTTGCATCGTTTTTTTTCTTCCCCCTCATCCTCCAGTGAGAAGTCTTCTGATCCAAAGGTTGTAAATTCATCCACAAGGACTTGGATTAGTCAGAACTCTGGTTGCAAATGAATTCACTACAACTCTACCCGTATCTTTGAAATCAGTGCCACGGAGCCTCTTCTTGAGTCATCTAATGCAGTTTTCAAAGAGCTCATCAGGCTGTTCTTTGAGATGCAGGACGTTTAGAATCTCCACAGGGTGCGTCGTAGGAAGTGATACCCTAAGTCACCAGCGCTGGTTACACGTGACACTGGGACATCAAGAGGCTATCACCAGCCCGATCCGAAGACAGTCGTGATCCTCACACGAAGTCATCTACCCTTGTTTTTAAAAACTTTTGTAAAATTTTTCAAACGTGCGAAAGTATAGACTGGTAGTGTGAATGCTCATGATCTATCAATCAACACCTTGTGGACAGCTGTTAAGATTTTAGATGGCTTCCATTCTCACTCTCACTTTTCATGTTTTTTTTTTTTTTAAGCATTTTAAAGCAAATCTCAGACTGCATATCCTTTTACCTTTACTACTTCCGCCTGCATCTTACCTTTAGACTTCCCTGGTGGCTCAGACAGTGATGTGTCTCTCTACAACATGGGAGATCTGGGTTCGATCCCTGGGTTGGGAAGTTCCCTGGAAAAGGAAATGGCAACCCACTCTAGTACTCTTGCCTAGAAAATCCCATGGACGGAGGAGCCTGGTGTCCATGGGGTTGCAAAGAGTCGGACATGACTGAGCGACTTCACTTCACTTCCGCCTGCATTTCTGAAAATTACAGAAACTTTCCTTCCGTAAACATGGTCCATTGTCTCTTCTCAACCCCACCCTGGAAATCACAATACTTCCTGAAGATCGAACAGTCAAATTTCCAGGGCTCTCAGAGGTGTCTTCTGTAGAGCCGGGTTTGAAGCGCAGTGCAGTGCTCAGTCATGTCTGGCCGCATGGCCTGTCGCCCACCTGGCTCCTCTGTCCATGGGATTTTCCAGGCAAGAATCCTGGAGTGGGTTGCCACTTCCTATTCCAGGGGATCTTCCTGACCCAGGGATCAAACCCACTTCTCTTGTGTCTCCTGCACGGGCAGGGAGACTCTGTAGCACTGCACCACGTGTTCGTGCCTGGAGAATCCCAGGGACGGGGGGCCTGGTGGGCTGCCGTCTATGAGGTCGCACAGTCAGACACGACTGAAGCAACTTGGAAGCAGCAGCAGCATGTGGGAAGCCCAGTGAAGTTTGAATCAAGATCAGATCAAGATCTGCACATTCATTTGATTATTATTTCTTAATTCTGTTTTACCCTTGATCACCCTGCCATCCCCACCAGTCACTTTTCATCTTCGTGCCAGTGACTTCCTGAGGAGACCAGGACGGTAGTCCTGAAGGATGGCCCCCACCTGGCCACGCTTGTCTGCGTCCTCATAAGATCACCCAGTGCTCTCCTCTGTCCCCGCATTTCCTGTATGCTGCAAGTCAGCTCTGAAGACCTGGATACATTCACGTCCATCTTGGAGGGAAGGACTGCTCCCTACACCGTCTTCAGGCTGCCTCCTATCAGGAGACACAGGGCTGGAAAGGAGGACGTTTCCGCCCCTCCTCTCTTGAGTTCTTTGGGCTGCTCTGATAATTAAATGGATGCAAGACAGAGTAACAAGAGAAAAAAAAATTTTTTTATTTCACAGGTACAGAGGTCTCATAGCAACAGGACCTATAGAAATGAGCAAAGCTGTCAGCTTTTATACCTTTGACACAAAGAAACAACACATTTGTGAAGACCTAAAAGAGATTTGGGCTTAGGGTAGTGAATTAGCGAGGAAGAAACAAGGCTTGTTCACACGGCCTTCTCCGTCTGGGCTCTCTGTCTCTGTCTGTCTCTCTCAGTGGCAGGAGGGTACCTTTCACCTGCGAGATTTATTTTCTGCTCTCAGGGGCACAAAGGAGGGTCAGAATGTCTTTCTTACAGTGGTTGTTTCTTAAGTAATCTTAATTCAAAATAATCGCTCTATCATTTTGGCCCATTTGGGGCTTGGCCTGTCCTGAGCCCCAACATCAGTGAGGTGAAAATTCACCAGTTGGTCAAAGTCTGACCTCGCCATTTAAAATCCCCCATCAGCCTTTCATTTAGTGGTTTCATACACTGATGATCTTTACGTAAATCTAATTTCAGCAAAAGTTGCAAAATGACGGGGTTTTTTTTTTTCCTAATTCTATCATTCCTTCTGATTTTCTGAAATTTCCTCTTGATTTGCTGCAAGTCCTCTGTGAAGATGAATCTCTAGTGATCAACTAGGAATCTTTGTTGTTGTTTAGTTGCTCAGTCGTGTCTGACTCTTTGCAACCCCCATGGAC
This sequence comes from Nanger dama, assembly GCA_917880005.1. Classification (NCBI taxonomy): domain Eukaryota; kingdom Metazoa; phylum Chordata; class Mammalia; order Artiodactyla; family Bovidae; genus Nanger; species Nanger dama. The sequence goes on along the minus strand of CAKJTW010000053.1, from coordinate 12,330,895 downwards.
TGTAGCCCACCAGACTTCTCTGTCCATGGGATTTCTCAGGCAAGAATACTGGAGTGGGTTGCCATTTCCTTCTCCAGGGGATCTTCCCAACCCAGGGACCAAACCCACTTCTCCTACATTGGCAAGCAGGTTCTTTACCACTGAGCCACCAGGGAAGTCCCATCTCTACATAACTGACAAGGAAGAGCTGAACACACATCACCAGGCGAAGAAGGCGGCTCTAGATGGACTTGCTGAAGTGTCCCTGACAAACAGAGTTCCATCCCCATGTGAGCTCAGTGACTTTCCGTGAAGGTTACATAGGCAACCTGTTCCATTAATTTTCTGTCATAATTTAGAAGCTCCCACTAACAAGATTAATCAATGTAACATTTAAAAAATCCTTAATGCATCTCAAGTACCTGACAAGTGTCTTCAAGCTGAGGATCCCCATTTACCTACTGACAGGCAGAGATGTGAATTTTAATTTTGCTTTTTGAAATAAGGGTGCATCGGAAATTAAGAAAATGTGTTTGGGGTTAAGAAAGTATCATGAACCTTTGACATGTAGCTATTCTGAATTTTAAAGTGTCATCACTAGTAATAAGTATTATTTAGCATCAAATATAGGACATCTCACTTTTTCAGGAAATATGCATATACTTATGATTAACTCAACATCTCCGGTCAAAGGATATGTAACTACTGGAGCAGCACCTCATCAGATCCCAGCAGTTGACCTCCGGATTGAATGAAGACAACGAATTTACAAACTGTGTTACTGAAGTCTGAAATTGACAATGTTCCTCTCCCCAAACCCGAGAACCTTCTTTGCTTAGAAGATCCATGTGGCAGAAAGTAGTCTATGGGTGTCCATTAAAATGCACAGAATTTGAACTGAGGCTCAGCTGCGCCATTTGCTACCAAGGTGATCTTGAGCCGTTACCGTCACTCTGAAGCTGGACTTTCTCCTCAAATGGGGATGCGGAGTATCGTGGAGCCAGTTCCCAGAATGTGGAAATACGGGAAAAGCTTGCCCTTGGAGAATGAAAATTTTAAATCAAGGTATAACACAAAGGGCAGAGAAATGCCCGAGGCTCCTCAGCTAGCAGGCCTTGGCTGCGGCTTCAGCAACTGTGCTATGACTCCAGTGGAGGCTTGGCACCGTCAGAACAGGAAACGTGGAAGTGTGGACGGGGCGTCTCACCCTCGGGGACTCACGATTTCACACCCAGGGTAAACCCACTCTGCAGAAACGACCTGGTCCCGGCTCCTGCGGCTGCCGAGCCAGGGGCCAGACCTTCTGAGCCCTCGGTCCACCAGCCTGGGCCACCTGCGTGTGCACCACGTCCACAGGGGTGGCCTTCCATGGGGAACGCTGGGGTCACAGGGCCTTCGGGCAGCCAGGCTCCTTGAGAGCCAACGCTGAATATCAATCTGACACTCCAGCTACAGTCAGGCTTTTGAGATCAATCGACCGGGTGAGTTCGTGCATTTTGGGGGGGGGAGGGGGAGCCTCTAGCTCATTGGATTCTCCAAGGGGTCTTTAAATAAGAACCACTGGCCTTGAAGAAGAGAAGGTGTTAGTCGGGCCTGACTCAGCTTATAGATATGAACTTCACATTAGGAGACAGAGAGAGACTCTGTGATGACAGAATCCAGTTTCTGAGTCTGCGGGGGAAGACCATCCCTGGGACCACAGGAAAGACCCTGGTGTCCGAAAAGAGCACCAGCTGTCCTTCCAGACAGACAAAGTACCCTCCTCAATGTCTCCACGTGACACGTCTCAAGTAGTTGTCTTTTTCTTTTCTCAATCATCTACCGACTACAGAGGACAACTTGAAAAACTAACAAGAAAGACCCAATACATATAAAACTGCAAAGCACTATATACAAGCATTAACGCAGGTTTTTTAAAATCTAAATTCAAATCTCTTGCATAAATGTGAAACAGATGAACAACAGATGTCACTGGGTTTAGTAAGATAACATGTTCAAACCTAACTGATAAGCCCAACAAGCAGATCTCCCATCAGGATCACTGTAATTAATTCTGATCCGGTTCACACCCTAGTTTTGGAGAATGTCTCTTAAGAGTGGAGAAAGAATTTTATCAGGTTAGGACTACTGAAGCCCCTCAAAACTAGAGTCTGGCTTTTTCTACTCTTCCCTTACCACCTACCCCATGCCAGAGAGTCGTGAGATACCCACAGGGCCAGAATGTTTACCTTAAAACTCTTATCTTACACAAAGGAGTACGCACCAGCTACTTCATCAGATCTTTCTGGTAGGGCACAGCCAGAGAAAATAAGCTTCTCTTACAGAGTAACTTGGATTTTTTTTTTTTTTTTAATGATTTGAAACGTCAATCCCCTGTCAAGCAAGACACTTTATTTAAAGGACGGAAACATAAAGATGCTACCCGGTTTTCCACATGGAATTAAGCAATCAACCAAGTGGTTAGACCTTAAGAAATCCCTGAACACAAAAGTCTCAACAGTGTTATGATTTTTTTATTTTATTTTTATTTTTTTTTTTGAGGCAGGGGGCACTTCTCTGATGGCTCAGACAGTAAAGCATCTGCCTGAAATGAAAGAGATTTGGGTTTGATCCCTGAGTCAGGACAATCCCCTGAAGAAGGAAATGGCAGCCACTCCAGTATTCTTGCCTGGACAGAGGAGCCTCGTGGGCCATAGTATATCGGGTCGCAAAGAGTCAGACATGATTGAGCTACTACGAACACTTTCACTTCACTTTCTTCATTAGCATAAGCATCCTCTCACCCTTTGCTTAGAAACTGCTACAGTGCATAGAACACGTTTCTCTTCTAGCTCAGTTCTAGAGGGATGTTTTGATAAAATAATGAGTTTTCCTCCACGACCACTGGCAACAAAAAGAGAAGGCAGTGCTTCCAAAATGGAACACAACGAGGCAGCAGGGCAAACTTTCCATTCTGTTCTACACTCAGGGCTGCAATGACAAGATCCACTGTGTACTCCCTTTCCCACTTAGGGGGTCATTATAATGGGAGGAAAGAATCAGTATGTGTAGCTGAAAAAGCAGGGCCTTTTAAAGATGAAAGTCCCCTGACCTTTTCTATTAGGATGAGTTCCTTTCTAAATGTGGTACAGATCCCAGATCCCCCCGCCACCCCACCAGCAAAAGCCTCATATTTGGGAGACCTTCCTGCCAGTCCAGAAGTTAAGACATCTTGCTTCCACTGCAGGGAGCACAGGTTCGATCCCTAGTCAGGGAACTAAGATCCCACATGCTGCACGGAGAGGCCAAAAATAGAAGAAGAAGAGAAAAAGCCCTGTATTTTTAAAAGAAGATCCATTGAAAATGTCACAGATGCCTTAAGACATTTTCATGATGCAAAATAAAAGCCTACAGTATTTAACAGCTGTGCAAATGCCTTCGCATCTCAGTTCATTTTTAACTTAAATCTTTATCAAAAGCAATACAGATACAGAAGATGTAGAAGAAATGACCCGAAAATATCACCAGTCATCTTTCTAAATAAATAGCAATGGACTGACTTAATGACACAAAATACAAACACCACGAACATGTCATGCAAGATAGGTTTCTGGCTGAAAATAAAGAAACTTGCTGCCTTCCCCAGCTAACGGAGTTGTCAATTTTGAACACATGAAACAAACATTCTCTAACCCTCAGGAGATGGATCTCTGCAGCTTAATGGAAGCTCACTTTCTTCCTGAAATAGTTTAGCCTATGATTATCTGAGAAATAGACAGTGCCAGGCTCTCAGCACTAGTCAAAGGCAGCCATTGTCACCATACTCCGGTAGCCCACGCTGAGCTTCCAAACTCTCACCATTTATGGAAACAAGCGACCCCCTAACCAAACCAGTAAAATGAAATTTAAAAATCATTTGCAGGACCAAAAATGTTCTCCCCGTAATGGAACTTTCAGAGGGACTCAATCATACACTTGATTTTGGATTTAACAGCTCTGCCATCACCGTATTTATTACAGTAATTTTGCAGATACCTTTTCCATCTTCATAAATTTTAATATTCCTAATCTGGTAGGTAATATTTAGACTGATGAGCATAGATTACAGAGCAGCGGGCGGGCTTCACGAGGAATAACTAAAGACACGTAAGTCAATTCCCCACAGCAGCCACGGGGGCTGAGGTAGCTGCCTTCAAGAGACTGAAGATCTATTACTTTGTGGATGAATTAAACTTGTTTTGCAGGATCACGCAGGAGCGAGAGCAATCTGTGCACAGGATGAATTACAAGCGAGCTTTCCATTATACTTCAATTAAAAAAAATCCTATGAAAATAAAAAGGTGGGGGGAGTGGTGGGAGGGAGGCTCCCCAGAGGGAGAGGATGCGTGTATGCACAGAGCTGATTCACACTGTTGCAGAAACTAAAACAACATCGTAAAGCAACGATCCTCCAATTAAAATATGTATATCCTGTGGGGGTGGGGGGAAGAGGGAAAGCACTTTCTGACACCACATCTCTTCCAGAGATGCTCCTGTAAGATGACCCTGGCTGGATGCTGGAGAGGGAGGTCGCCCGCCCAATGCAGGACTAGACTGGATGCCCTCCAAGATCTTTTCAAACATGAGCCACGACAACGCTAGGTTATTAACATGTTATCTGTGGATGTCTGAGGAAGACGAGAATGCATCACCTTATGATCAATGCACTGAAGCCAGCTGCTTTCAGATTATGATTTTGGGTTCATTTTACTGACACAAAGACCTTCTGAGGATGTCAACTCTCTCAATTGCTAAATTATCTATTTTTAAGAGTGGCTCGCTTATGAACTCTTAGGTACTGAAGCCAGCATAGCCCAGAGCCTACTGGATGGACGGATGGATGGATGGATGGATGGATGGATGGATGGATGGATGGATGGATGGATGGACGGATGGACGGACGGACGGATGGATGGATGGATGGATGGATGGATGGATGGACGGATGGATGGACGGATGGACGGACGGACGGATGGATGGATGGAAGAAAACAGAGGGAAGAGAGGGAGAGAAGAAAAAGGGAGAAGGAAAGAAAGGAAAAGAACCAAGCGAGGAACCGTGAGCAGAAGATTCTAGACAAACAGCACTACCACAAACAGCTAGAGGAAGAGTACTGAGGAGAAACCTGAGAAATTCACCTACTCGGGGTCAACAACCTAACTTTTCAAAAGTCCTGCCTTCCAAGCCCACCCACTGTCCACAGTCTCCATGCAACACGGCCCTTATCTGGTACCGTTTTGTACTTTTTAAGGGTGTTATGTCTTGTCTTGTGTATAATCCCAATCACAACCACAGGGTATAAATAAAGAAAAACTATCTTTTCACATTGCTTCCACTCTCTCTTGTGTTTTCTGTGTTTGAAATGAATGTTCTCTCCTGCTCACAAATGCGTGGATAGAAAATGCTCTAAAAAGACAGAGATTTGGGGGAGAGTTTGTGATCAGAAAAGAATAGATACCATATTGCACAGATGGGGAAACTGCATACATTGAAATTAAGTGACGTGCCCAGGGCCTGTGGCAAACCGCCAGTGGAATCAGGGCTGTACTTCCTAGTCTAGAACTTTCTCTCCTAAGACAATATGGCAGGTAGGAGGGAGGGCACAGGAAAATGAGGGCCCAGCGATAAGGACAGCTGGCCTTCGAGTTCACTGAGGACGAAGGTCTGGCCGGGCGACTTTCACATAATCAGTTTTTCCTGCTTTCAAACCCTGGAAGAAGGAAATGGGAGCAAACAAGAGTACAAGTCCAAGGCTGGGCCAAGGCTGACGCTTACAAACCACCAGCCACAAAATAGATGAGCTGCAAAAATATCTTCACTGTGTTCTGTAATGGGCTGTTTCTTTACTATTTTATAGAGTACTGCAAATGTGCTTTGGCTTCACATTGAAGCCGAAGCACAGGTGACCCAAAAGATTTCCAAAATTAGAGGAGATGAGGAGCTTGCTGCATTTCAGACCCACTGTTGTTCAGTCGCCCAGTTGTGTCCGACTCGTCTCAGCCCCATTCTGAACTGCAGCACACCAGGCCTGCCCCTCACCATCTCCTAAAGTTTGCACAAGTTCATGTCCGTTGCATTGGTGATGCCATCCAACCATCTCATCCTCTGACACCCTCTTCTCCTTCAGACACATATAGCAATCCAAAAAGGCCCCAGGGTTCTAAACTCTAATCGGTAATAAAACCAGGGGGCTTCTCTCATAGCTCAGTTGGTAAAAATCCACCTGTGATGCAGGAAACCCTGGTTCGATCCCTGGGTTGGGAAGATCCCCTGGAGAAGGGAAAGGCTACCCACTCCAGTATTCTGGAATGGAGAATTCCATGGAATATATAGTCCATGGGGTCCCAAAGAGTTGGATGCGATTGAGTGACTTGCACTTTCACTTTCTTTTCTTTCAATAAAAACAGAGAAGGATAAAGAAGTGAAAAAGAGGAGAGGCAGAGGTGGCTCCAGATCACATAGCCTCATCAGCATGCAAATGACTTGACAATAAGAAAGCCAGAGTTGCCAAGTTCATCATCTCCATTTCCCCACCGCCTATGTCCAGAAAACAAGGACAGACCATCAGGCACAGAAAATGCATTTTCACCTACAGCTGTCTTCAAAGACAGTTTTCTAATAGAGGAAGATTATTTGAATAAGAAAGTGATTTTTATTGCAAATAAAGCCAAAAATACAGTTTTGTTCCTTTTATCCTTTTCCTGGAAATGGAAAAAAATTGGGGGTGGGGCGGGGGGGCAGGACGGGAGAGTGGGCAGCCTGGGCTGCCCTTTTCTCTAAATGATAACAGAGACAGAAATCCTGTTGGGCGGCCAGAGGGTGAGGCGGTCTATTATTATACAATTTCTCATTAACAGCAGTGAGATCGCACTTCTCCTGTTAAACAGAATGGGCATTTAACAACCCCCCCTCCCAGCTCCTCCTGGGAAATAAGGCAGAAACTGCTTATTCACTTAGTCATAATTACCGTTTTCTCAGGTCCCAGAGGAATAGCTGTTCTCTATCAGTCTTTGAGGATGGTTCTGACTTTCCAATGCTGCTCTGGCAGCTGGCTGAATCCGCACCCAGAAGTGTGAGATGGCACAGCATGGTGGAAAGCAGCCGGGCTCTGGGAAACCTGGGCTTGAATCCGGATCCTGCCTCAGCCACGGTGAGCGGTCACCTGGGCTGGGTTCCTCAACCTCCCAGGGCACCTGCTTCTTTGGAAAACGGGGCCTATGCTAACACCTGACAGGACTCTTGTGGGGGAACACACGCCCTCAAGGTGCAAACTACCCGGCAGAGGGGGCGTTCTCAGTGAATGGTGGTTAGCACATCACTGCCTTGGGGAGTTTAAGCTTCCCTCTGGCTTGAGGGGCTGCAGGGACCCCGGTGTCCTCTCTGCTCTGGCCCATCTCTTACTCTGCTTGCCATCCACCTGCTGAAGACTGAAGCGTCCCTTCTTTGAGCCTTGAAGACACTGGATCCAAACAGATGTTTGCCGAAGCCCAATTCAGGGTACCGGGAGGTTCTTTTAAGAGGCTAGCTCAAAACACATCACTTCTAACAGCTGGGACTGCCTGAACTCAAAGACATCAACTGGGCTCTTGACACAGCTTTTTACAATGCTTGACTTGGGAAGATTCTGGATCCCAAACTGAATGCAAGGGAACATCTATTTCTAAGAACTCCTGACTGCATGCAGCCCTTACCTCTTCAAGTCACTGGCACAAATTAACTTTGACCAAGAATGAAGTAATAGCTGAAAGGTCAGAATAAATTACATTTGGAAAGTGTAGTTTAGAGAAAAAGACGCACACACTGTTTCATACATAGAAATGCTCCTATTGACAATAAAAGTGCCTTTTTCCTGAAGGCTGTTTGTTCGTTCAACTCTAACTCTGTAGTTCAGAGTTGGCCATGTAGGCATAGAATACCCTCCAACTCAAATGGAGAGGAATCTTTCAAATCATCCTCCAGTCACTCGCCGATTGGAGTTGGGAAATTACAGAATATATCCCATTTCCACATCAGAAGAAAATTAAGCTATTTTTCAAGACCAATCACCTATGATAACTTTAAAAGCAGATGGGTGCACAGTACCATATTACTATGTATATTATGGCTAGGCAGCTTCTTAGGGGGATAATTAAAAAATTACTGTAAAACACTGAGTAGGCATAATGTATTCCGTGAAAACAGAATATAGTAAAGGCCACTCTGTGCTACCTGTCCACAGTTGAAAAGAATCTTCTGGCAATGGCACATGAAAGTCAACATCTTCCTCAACTCCCTGTGTATTTCCTACTAGACTGTGTTGCTGTTTTGTTGTTCAGTCGCTAAGCCATGTCTCTTTGCGACCCCAAGAAGTGGGGCACGCCAGGCTTCCCTGTCCTTCACCATCTCCCAGAGTTTGCTCAATGTCCATTGAGTAGGGGATGCCATCCAACCCAATCATCCTCTGTCACTCCCTTCTCCTTTTGCCCTCAGTCTTTCCCAGCATCAAGGTCTTTTCCAAGTCAGCTGGCTCTTGTAAGCCCCTGAAGGAAGAGCTGTCCGGCCAGGCCTTGCTTGGCTCAGGAAAACAGCTCTACAACCGTGCACTGAATTCATAGAATAAACAGTACCACAAACCTTCCTCAGGACAGTTGAAAATGTTTCCAGAAAATTATAAAGGCTCTTTAAAATGCTTTCAGGCTTTCCCCTGACTTAGAAAGGACAAGTTTTGTGATGGATGAGCCTGCATTTTCAATGTCCACTGAACAGAAATAAAACTCTGGAGGAGAGATCGATTTTGTGACTGAACCTCTTGCAAGAATGTGTCAACTCAAGTCAACTGAATCCTGCTGTTCAGAAAAGATTATGAGAGTAATGAGACCAGAGGAAAAGCTGCCCCGACTCTACAGGGCTTACGGTGCTGACCCTTTGCAGGCCTTGGCTTCTGAATTAGTCCCTATTAAATGTTTCTTCCCTAACATGGCATAAAACGACTGGTACACACATCTGAAGGTGCGTGTCTTCAACTGGGCATGCGCAGAGCGTCCATGGGTCACAGTTGCCTGTCACCAATAGACATTAGCACAACAAATGTTTCAGTAAACTAAAGCAGTTGTATAATTTGAACAAATAGGCAGTTTTTACAGGATTTACACTCATTGGTTCATTAACTGAATAACGTGTCAGCCTAACAAAATGGTTGCCTCTTTGCCATCTCTGAGAAGCAAAATCTCCCCTGGGTGGAATGTTCCATTTTCTGAGACTCTCCCGTAATAGGCAGGGGACTACACACTCCTCATTTCATTGAAATTAGCTGCTTTGTTCTGTTGTCTCTCTGTGCAAAACTGGAGGAAAAAGTGAAGTAAGTGAAATAAGGAAGCACAGAAAACATTACAGTGGCCTCAAATAGCTGGAAAAGAGAGCCGCTGGGGTAAACCAATGGCAAGTTTTGCGCTTCCCATTTAGAAACTGAACATACAAAGCCAAACCTCTCGCTCAGGAATGCCAGAAGCTGGTGACCACGCAGCTTTCCTCAAAATGAAGCTGAAACAGAAACTTATCAGGGAACATCTGACCTGTATCCTTCACCAAAGAGTGAAATCACACTAGTCTTTTGAGTCATGATGCTGAAGCATTTTCATGTGAAATTTACTTTCTTACCAGATCTAGAAATCCCCCAACCTCCCGCCCCCATCCCCAAATCAAGCAGGTGACCACCAACTGCCATCCAGCTGGAGAAAGATGTGAAGATGCTTTACCTGACGATCTCAGTGTACAGAATCCTAGCTCAGCACAAGGAGTGGCAGTGGCTATGTGAATGGCCACAGGAGAAAAGTAAAGCCAGTTGAGATAAATTCAAGACAAGTTAGAACTGCTGGAGAATGTTCCAATGGCCTAATTCAAAAGTCTATTTGGGAAAAAAAAAAAGAGAGAGCGAGAGCGAGAGCGAGAGAGAGAGAGAGAAACAGCAACAGAATAACAATTACTAAAGAGCTGCTTCCTAAAATTACTCTCCTGTTTCTATGTCTCAATTCTAAAATGTCATGAGAAATCTGCTGGCCCGTCACTAATTCTGCCTTAAACAGAGCATTACCAAAGAATGTCACTGAAAACAAAGGCCTTCACACAAGGAAGTGAATACCCTAAGCACTAAGGATATTCTTAGGAGGGACATTAAAAAAGCAGAAGTCACATTAAGTTCAAAACACCAAGAAAAACAAAATGAACAGAAGTTCCCAATTTTAATAATAGTATATATTATTATACAGTCCCCCTCCCCCAAAAAAAAACTGTCCTTGAGTTAAGATTTGTTGATTTTTACATACAGATACTTATATACTTAGGATTCCCTGTCCTTAAGAAAGAAAAAGAGGAAAAGAAAGTAAGCATTACATATGACACTTATAGAAATGCAGGGTTTTTTTTTTTTAATGAAATTCAGGTTTCATTCGGGGTTCCTGTTTTACTTAGTTTTCCATTTGCCAGAAATTTTAAACAGCACTGCTTGTCAGTGAGCTCTGGACATGTTAAAGTCTGGAACAGGAGTGCTGCATTCATGATGCTCCAAAGGGCTTCCACTCTTCCTGACATCTCCTGCCTGTTCCTGCTCATCAAAGTAGGTTTTCCCCTGCAAGACCAAGATGCAGGGGCTAAGAAGGCCAAGCGAGCCAGAAGCATCCAGGAAGCGCATCCTCATGCACATAATTTGACTTTTCACAACAAACAGCACAAAGGGACTGATATTTCCTATGTCGGGGGCTCAGGCTCCTGGACTTGTAAAAAATAATCTGCTGATCACTCAGCATCACAAGAAAGATATTTTTTCCTTTATGCCAAGGTACTATTTAAGCAATCTCAGACACAGAATGCATGAAGGGCTGATGCTTTCAAATGGAGAATGGCTTTTAGTTTTAGTTTTCAGTAATATACAAAAATGCATAGTTTTAAATTCACCATTAAGAAGATGCCTCATTGTATCATCAATTCCACCAAGAGCTGTAAGTGTCAAGCAGCCACATTTGCTGTACCACTCCTGATGGTGCTATTTAGAAAGGAAGCTGTGGGGGGAAAAAAGAATCCAACTCCAGTCCTCTGATACACTATCTGAAACTCACTATTAATCTGATAAATGACCTTTTCTGGGGTAATGCCAATGATATGAACTAATCAAGTCTTTTATTACTTCACCAATAAAAAATCATTTCTGAGGCAAAAAAAAATACTACTTGGTATGGACCTCACCAAGACCGTTGCCAATTCAATGGGGTCCCTGGCTGGTAATATAAACAAAATTTCTGCCTGAAATCACCCATTCAACATGCGTTCTGAAGTGATTCCCATTTCACCCTTTTAGTAAAGTGCTGCCACTGGGACCTGTCACCACATACCAAAGAGAAAATCAAATGAGTCAGAATTCACTACTTGCTGCCTGGTGGACCTTAACAGGGGGAGCAAGCATGGAAAACGGTAATTCAAGTGCCCGGGGCAAAAAAAGAAAAAAGGCAACTCGCCTGCACTCCCCAACTAAGGCGCCCAGAGGGAGCTGAGGAGAGGATGGAGTGGGAAGGGGGCGCCGCCGCAGGAACTATGTAAGGAACGGCCGGGATGGAGCGCAAGGGGAAGACAGGCAGCGCCGGGCAGAAGGACGGCGGGGCAGGCGGGGGACCGTATGTGGGGGCTGGAGGGGAGGGCGGGGGTGACACCGATGCGGCTGGAAGGACAGCGATGGGGCAGGAGCGGAGCGCAGCATCTAAAGCACGGAGGACCACCGGGACGGGGCTGCCCGAGAGAAAGGGATGGGGCCGGGAGCGGAGCAGGGACGGGCTCGGTCCAGCGAAGTCACACCGCAGCCGCACAGCCCTCACAGGGGCGCTCGCTGCTCGCCGGCCGCCGCGCCGGGCACTTCGGGGCGCTCTCTCCCGGAGTCCCCCCGCAACAGCCCTCCGAGCCCCCATTTCAGAGCCGGGCACGGCGAGGCCGGCCCTTCAGCGCCCGCTCCCCCAGCGCCGGCCCGGGGGACTGAGCGCCCGACCCTCCCGGACGCAGGGGGTCGCTGGCGGCCGCCCGGGGGGCGGCGGCGGCGCCCGGGCGCGGGGAGCCGGTACCTGGGCTCGGGCAGGACGATCTTCTTGCTGGCGCGGGCGGCCGGGGTCGCCTTGCTCTTCTCCATCGCCATCAGGTAGCTGACATCGGCCAGCACGGCCTCCAGGTCCGCCATGTTGGCGAGCGGCGGCGGCGGCTCCTCAGGACCCGGACGGGACGCGCTCCCGCCGCCGCCGCCCGCCGCGCCCCGACGTTGGGGGGCCGCCCCGGGCAGCCCCCCGGCCCGCCCCGCGCGCGCCCCCGCTCAGCGCCCCGCGCGCCGCCGCCGCCGCGCGCCCGCCCCGCCCCCGCGCGCGCCGCCGCCCCCGCCCCCGCCCCCTTCCGCGGGGGTCGGCGGGGAGCGCGCGCCCTGCGGCCAGTTCCCCTGGGCGCCCGAGCCCAGTGGCCCCGCTTCTCGCCGGCTGACCCGCTCCTTGTGGGCACCGTCCCGCCCTCCGCTCGGGGCGGTCACGGGGGACTTCCTCTACTCCTCCTCCTGCTCCTCCTCCTGCTCCCGACTTCCCGCCCGCAGCTCCAGGCGTTCTCACGCCGCCCTCTGCCCCCTGGGAACCCCTGCGAGCTGAGGGCGCCCAGGACCCGATGCCCAGCATGCCCGCCCCCCCGCCGGGACCCCTGCGAGCCGAGGGCGTCCAGGACCCGATGCTCAGCACCCAGTGGACAACGCGGAGGTCCCTGTTCCCCGGACACAGCAGTTCTCAAACTGGACAGAACCCATCAGCATCCTCTAGACGGCGTGGGGTGGCTCCAGAGACGCGCGAGACCCACCTGTTCACGCAGGTGACGCTGAAGCCTCGGTGCGGGTCGGCTTTGAACAGCCCCCGGCTGGCCGGCCCCTAAAGCCTCAGTCCTGACCCTGAACACCCCAACCCCCTGCCCCCCACCACACACCATATAAACTCTGCAAAGAGAAACCGAACAGCTGGAAGGTTACTTGTCTCAAGCTAAGTAAGCAGGGCAAATTGGGCTGAGAGCTCCCTAGTGGGAGCGCAGCTGGCCTTAGGAGCCCACTGGTACGGGAGCTGTCTGTCCAAGGTGGTCACCCTGCCCCTGCATGCAGAGGCTTTTCTTTGGATGTTAATAATGGTCGCTAAGAACTAGAACTGGCATTCAGGCTCTTGTGGTTTTACCATCAAATTAGGGGAACCCTACTCCCCTGGTGGCTCAGTGGTAAAGAAGCCTCCTGCCAGTGCAGAAATTGCGGGTTCCATCCCTGGGCTGGGAAGGTCCCCTGGAGACGGAAATCACAGCCCACTCCAGGATTCTTGCTTGGAAAATCCCATGGACAGAGGAGCCTGGTGGGCTACGTTCCATGGGGTCCCAACGAGTCAGACACGGCTTACCAACCAAGCAACACTTTGCATGCAAACTCAATAGAAGGATGATACAGGGAAGTGGAACAGCTGGAGGCCAAGTACCCAGGCAGGAGGGATTTCCAGCTTCTCTGATCCTCAGTCTTGGTGTCTGGTGGCAACACTCACCACATGGGCCTGGGGTTTTCACAGCAACACACACAAGTCCATGTTCAGAACCCATCACTCTGGCCAGAGTGAAGTTAAAGGACACCTAGAAGGTCATAAGAAAAGGTGAGACTCCATTAAAAAAAAAAATCTTTTAAATGCAGTCACATCGGTCACATGTACCAGGAGCCTTGACTTTAGTATTTTAGTAAACGTTCTGTCAATAGTTTATATGGTCCACAGAGTGCCCCAGACATGGTTAAGGTCAAATTCTGGACGTTAAATGCAATGTCACAGCAGAAACAGCCTGATTTGGTCATCCCAAGAGCCCTGCCCTCTTTCTCTCTCTCTCCCCCACCAAGTTACACCTCCCCCTGTCTTTTTCCCTGTATGCTTGTCATCACAATTGGCTGGTTTTCTCAAGACCGAAGGCACAACATTCAGAGAACTTGTCCAGAAAAGGATCAGAGGTCTGTAAGAAGTAGGCACTCAACTCAAAGGGAGCTTGGTCAGGCATCAGAAAGTGAAAATGACAAGGGGGCACAAAATTCACTGATGATTTGCATAAGCCAAATATCAAACTTTCGTCTTCCACCCACTTTTTTTTGCAGGGAGAGAAAAAGGAACACAGAAGGCCTTCCTTGTCAAGGGTCACCCCAGGAGGAAGGGTAAGTTCTACCCACGGAAAAAAACCCACATTTTTATAATTTGTACAATTTCTTTCAATAAGTCTTTTTAAAAAAATCATCCTTGCTTTCACATGATTCAGTCATCAAATAAATACATACTTCTGCCTACATTTTCACGGTCTTCCAAATACTGCGATTTTTAACCTTGCCTCTTTGAATTCAGTTTTTGTTTGGTAGTGGGTGGTTTCTCTTTCTTTCTTTCTTTGGGGAGGAAGTGGGTGGGCTGCAGCATAGAGCAGCAAGTCTGGAACAAGAGACACACCTGAATTCTAACCCAAGCTCTGCCCTGACTAGCTGGCATGATCTTCAAGGTAACACTTTTATATTTTATTGTTCTCGATAAATTGTCAGTATAGGGGGAACAAGACCACCGCCCGGACCCCAGGGTTGTTAGAAGAGGAGGAGATAATGCTCATAAAAATGCACTGTGCCTGACACGGTCCCCAACAAAGGTCACTGCATTTCCTCTATTTTCCTTCATTTTACCTTTGTCTGCTAAAGAAGATACTGAAACGAAAGTCATTCCCAGACACCACCCTTGAAGCAGAAAGGCCCTTTTCGAAAAGGGTATCTCCTCAGTGCATTTCTAGGAACCCAAATTGGCACCAAAAAAAAAAAAAGAGGTTAGTCTTTACAGACACAACCAATGACTCTTCTAATAAAAAGAACAGCAAGTCAAAATTGAGGCCCCTCCCCCAGTGACGTTAGCGAGCAGAGCACCTACTTCTTTAATGTGAATTTGGGATTCCTGGCTCTCTCCTCTGCTGTCCCGCTTTCTCCCCACGTTTCGCGCCCCCCTTCCTCCTTCCCCTGGACTCCCTGATGACTGGACAGCCTCTCATGCTCACTGCAGACAGAAGGCGCAGGTGACACTGATGGAGCTGCCATCACTGAGCTGCTGGAACCTGTTGCTAAACACAAGGCCAGCCTGTAACCATCACAGACAAACAGAGAAAACACATAAAGAATAGCAACCATTTGTTCTCAGCCAATAAGGCTCCCTTGCAAATAAGCACAATTCCCCGCCTCCCACTCCCTGAGATGATTTCAATGACTGGGGTTCCTGCTGCTTGTGATAATTGATAAAAACTCCAGAGTTCCAGCAAGGTTCATAATGTTCTCTTTTTCTCTTTTCTGTGACTTCAGGGGAGGTGTTGCTGAGATAGAGTCATTAAATTTATGCTCCCCAGGGTTAATTTTGATAACAGCTTCAAGGGACGAAAGCTAACTAAAGAACTAACTCTTACTTGTTTTAGATTCTATGCTTTACTGGGGCTTCCTACTCACAGTGAGAATTCCCGGATTATAAAACCTGAGGAGGGAGGGTTGTTCTGGGAAACCAATCATGGACACAGGAAAAAAAAAGTCAACTTTAAGATTCCAATTAGAAGATTTTTGAGGGGGAAGGGATAAATTAGGAGTTTGGGCTTAACATAGACTCAGTACTACATATGAAACAGATAATCACCAAGGACCTACTGAATAGCAGAGGGGACTCTACTCAATAATCTGTAAAAACTTGTATGGGAAAAGAATCTGAAAAGAATGGATACATGTATACATATAACTGAGTCGCTTTCCTGTATACCCGAAACTAACACAACATTGTAAATCAATAAAAATTAAATTTTAAAAAAGGTTTTGGGGTCTGGCAGAATGTGCCTGTGCTTAATTCATTAACATCACAGTGCTTCATCCAATCCCTGCTAAGAGAGGTTTTTTTGATAAGTGATCCCTTATATATGCGCTTCCCGGTGGTTCAGCAGGAAAGAAACCGCCTGCAATGCAGGAGATGTAGGTTCAATCCCTGGGTCAGGAAGATCCTCTGGAGAAGGAAATGAAGACCCACTCCAGAACTCTTGCCTGGAAAATTCCATGGATAGAGGAGCCTGGCAGGCTACAATCCATGGGGGTCACAAAAGAGTCAAACACAACTTAGCAACTAAACAATAACAACAGTCCCTAAATATAGTTGCTTCTTATAAAAAGTGTGCACCACTAGGGTTTGGATGGGTTTAGTTCTGAACATCTCATTCTGTAAAGTGTACAGGTGTTTGTAGCCACGCTAGGACCACGATCCCAATTCACCTGTTACTTAGATCACAGTTCCACTCACTGTCACATGCATCACAGAAACTGCTTTTCACACTGTTTTAACAGCAAAGCTTCACAAACTTCTAACAGAGGTTCTACACCTAGTACTTTATACCTTCAAAGAACTACAGAAAGGTCTAAAACCAAACTTCGGTTCACAAACAAAATCACAATTTGGTTCACAAACTGCAATTACATTCAATACAGAAGGACTCTTAAATAAATGGGTGGAAACACACTTTTCTGCAGGGCGGGGTGGAGGGCCGGGGAGGTGGGTCAGTTCCTCTGTAGAGAAGCTCTGGAGCGATACGGTTCAGAATCTGGGCTCAGGAGCCAGGTGGCCCAGATTAGAACTCCCAGGGCCGGTACTTCTGAGTTGTGTGATCTCAGACAAACTGCTTAACCTCTTTGAGCCTTGGCACTCACAGTGGTATTAATAAGACTGCTGTGAGAACCAAGTTGTAACATAAAAAACACAGCAGTGTCTGGTGCTCAAAAAAAAAAAACCAAAACAAACACGTTATCATCCTTATTATCCCCATCATCAGCAGAGGCACAGCATGATGGAAAGTGACCAGTCTCAGCAATGGAAAAACAGTGTCAGACATGACCCTCTGGCTTTAGCACTGATGACTTACTGTAAGCGAGTTCTTCAGCTCTTTAATTCTCACCGTCCACTGCTGCCTAATGGTGGGACTGAATGAGCTGCTCCCTGAGGCCCTGTCAAATTGCAAAATTCTCTGGCTTTACTCAACCCTACAGTGAAACCCTTTACATGGTGAAGAATACTTACACCTCTCAAAAAACATCTTGTGAGCTTCAGTTTTACTGTATCAGGACATACCTAGAGTGTTAGCAATCACCGCTGCCATGATGTGCAGGTGAGGTGAGCAATCCATCCATCAGCAGGTTTCTAGAATAGAAACTTTTCCTCCAGCACTTGCAGTCAGCACACTGACCGTGCTCAGTAAACATGTGTTGGATGGCTGGATGGCTGGATGAAAGGATGGATGGATGGATGGATGGATGGATGGATGGATGGATGGATGGCATAAAAGATTACAGTTTCTTTGTCTCAAGAACTTTCTATCATAGATAATCTAAAGGGGGGAGGAGGAAACCGTAACTGCCTGCTAAAGAGGGAGCTCCCTGGTAGAGGACAAGCCCTGCCCAAGCAATTCCAGGGCACCTTGAAGGATGAAAAGCCCCGCCTCCCGGTCACCCTGGAACCTTCAGTTGAGGCTCTGAAGCAGTTCAAGCAGGTGTCACCCAGGAAGACTTGACCCCAAGAAGGGTCAGATCAGCTGAGCCTGAATGGGAAATCCTGAGAGAAAGGAGGAGAAGCAGGAGGAACAGACTAGAGGGGTCAGCAGGACAAGAGTAGACATGGCCTGGGAGCCACAGAGAGGAGCTGAAGCCATCTGAGCACTCCGGGAGGTCTGGATGCCGGTGGCTGCAGTAGGCAGACTAGCACATCACACGCAGAGGTGCACGGGTGTATTACAGCACGGAAGGGAGCCACCCACGGCGGTCTGCAGCAGTAAGAGTGGAAGGAAAGCCCGCCTTCCGTTCCTTCTGGAACCTCCAGAACAAGTCTTTTATTCCTCATCCAGAAGATGCCCACAGCCTGCTAACTATTCGTCCTGCTTCCACACTCTCCCTCCTTCAACCCATCTGACGCCTCCCTGCTCCTGCTGAGAAACCTTCAGTAGCTCCCCACTGTCCACCGAATCATCTTCAGAGTCCTCCACCGACACTTCCACGCTCTCCTTTCTATTTCCACCTGATTTGTTTCACATTGGTTCATGCTTTCACCCATTCAACAAACGCTTACTGAGTACCTTCAGTGCGGTAGGCTGAGACACAGAATCACTCCCAGGAGGTTTCTAGGCACACTGAAACGCTCTTCCAAATAAGCCACTTTGACTATATAAAATAGGAATTATAATAGGTAACAATTATTAAGCACTTATGTGTGCCAATTATCACACTGAACACTTTGTGTAACTATCTCATTAAATCTTCCCCAAAGGCTCAAGATGGAGATAGTTGGTCTCCATCAAGTCACCTGCAAAACAAGGATCGATACAATAACTAAATCAATAGGATCTGCACCCAGGCCGTCTGAGCCCAGAGTTTGGCCCTCTGATTCCTGTCTTCTTAATGTCCTGATACTCTAAGTCATGAGGCTGCTGGGTCGAACAAGATAACATAACACACGACTTTCCTGGTGGTCCAGTGGTTAAGGATCGGCCTGCCAATCCAAGGGACATGGGTTCAATCCCTAGGCCAGGAAAATTCCACATGCTGCGGGGCAACTAAGCCCCGTGCACCACAGCTACTGAAGCCTGCCCCTACAGCCTGTGCTCTGCAATAACAGAAGCTATCGCAGTAAAAGCCCCTGCATCACAACGAAGAGTGGCCCCTGCTGGCTGCAGCAAGAGACAGCCCGCGTGCAGCAATGAAGACCCAGCACAGCTATAAAAAAATACTTTTAAAGAAGATAGCATAGCACCTGTTCAAGCGTGTAGTAAGCTATAAAAATCCCGTTAAAATGCTCTTTCCAAATCACTTCCTGCTACTCTTCCCAGATCACTCTGGCCAAACTAAGTCTAGCTTCAAAGGTTTTTCCTCCTGGTCCCTTCGCCTGGAACACTCTCCTTCGTCTTTTCCTGGTCTCCCACCACTCAGCTCTATGCTCAAATGCCACCCCTGGCATCTCTTTGAGAGAGACGCCACTTAGTCACCTTGGAGCAGTGAGCAAAGCTGTCAGGGAGTCTTTTCTGGGTCTCCTTTCATTTCCCAAGCCCTTTTCTTCTTTCTTCCCCTCTTTTCTCTCTTCCTCTCCCCTTCCTCCCATCTCCCCCTGCCCCTTGAGTCCTTCAGGCACAAATGCCCCCTTTCCACTTCTTCATGTTCTCCTCCCTTATCAAAAGCTGCTCTCAGGGAAAGATTTCCTATCAATCATTTACACACTAGTATGAATTTGTCAGGAAGTCAACTTTCCCCCAAATGTCTGCATTTCTAAGCCATCTGATTATAAAATAGCAGGCTCTGCTCTTCTTCAGAGAAGGCAATGGCACCCCACTCCAGTACTCTTGCCTGGAAAATCCCATGGACAGTGAAGCCTGGTAGGCTGCAGTCCATGGGGTTGTGAAGAGTTGCACACGACTGAGCAACTTCACTTTCACTTTTCACTTTCATGCATTGGAGAAGGAAATGGCAACCCACTCCAGTGTTCTCGCCTGGAGAATCCCAGAGATGGGGGGAGCCTGGTGGGCTGCCGTCTATGGGGTCGCACAGAGTCGGACACGACTGAAGTGACTTAGCAGCAGCAGCAGCAGCTCTTGTTAAAAATTTTTTATCTACCAGGATTGTTTTGTGTGTGCACATGTGATATATCAAGGGTAGGAGAGTTTTCTACCCAGGAATCATTCAGCTGACCTCACTGGACTAGAGTGATTTCAGGGTGCTGGTACAATTGAGAGGAAAGAGGCTGAATACTGACGGGAATTCTCCACGTGATTTCACTTCTAACATTACTTGCATGATCTTAGACCAAGCAACTTCCCTCTCTGAATCTCCATTGTCTCTTCTGGAATTGAGGCTAACTAGGTGGCTCAGTGGGTAAAGAATCCGCCTGCCAGTGCAGGAGACACAGGTTCAATCCCTGGGTTGGGAAGACCCCCTGGAAGAGGGGGTGGCAGCCCACTCCAGTGTTCTTGCCTGGAGAATCCCATGGACAGAGGAGCCTGGCAGGCTGCAGTCCACGGGGTCGCAAAGAGCTGGACACGACTGAGGAGACTGAGTACACAGGCATCGCACAGATGACATCACAAAGATGAGGATTAAACAGGATAAGAAGACACACAGTAAGGACTCCACGGGACTGAATGAATGACATCCCCTCCCCCGCAGTCAGGTCTGATGGACCTTGTGCTGAGAGGCGCCAACACCTACACGCCCTCCCAGGGCCCCCACCACACAACCCTGTTTCCAGAAAGAATGGAGCAGGGAATTTGGCAGGAGACCACAAAAAGTCCTGGAATCCTGACCACTCTTGGCTCTAGAGTACTCTCCTTCAGAGAATCACATTCTCAGGGCCAGTTTTAAGCATTTAAGACTTAACTGAGGATTGGAACCACTCCAGCCCCAAACTCTCCTTCCTGTGACTGTGACCGGCCATCGTCACCCCCGCCATGACAGTCTTATCACCCTCGTTGTCAGCATCATCAAAGCTGACCCCTCTGAGAGCAGACACTAGTCCCCTAGAGCAGCAGCCCCTGACCTTTCTGGCACCAGAGACGGGTTTGGTGGAGGTCAGTTTTCCCACGGACGGGGTGGGAGACCTGGTTTCAGGATGATCCAAGGGCATTTCATTTACTGTGCCCTTTATTTGTGTTATTATTACATCAGCTCCACCTCAGACCGTCAGGCATTAGAGCCCAGAGGCTGGAGACCCCTGCCCGAGAGGAAGCCATGATCCAGCCACCATAAACCTCAGAGCTAAAGTGGTAATTATCGGAAGATGAGGAAAGTTCTTCGCGTAGTCTCTGGGAAATGAAGTAGTCTCAGAATAAAAAAACACATTAGAAACATTACATTGATCTCCATTCATTCATCTGCTCATAGATTTCTTTATCAATCATTTATATGGCAAATCTTTACTGGGGTCGCTGGATGATAGTGGAAGACAGGTAATGCTGTCTACCTTCACAGAATAACATTGGCGCGTGGGGACTCTGTCCGCAGCTCACCGAAATCCTGCCGTGTGCCAGAAGGATATAGGTACCTGAGAGTGAGACCTCACGGTCAGGTGTGGATCCAGGAGGGCTTCTCTAAGGAGGTGACATTTAAGCTGAGACCCGGAAGAATGAGCCCAAAGGGAAAAAGGGAAAAAGCTTTTTCCCTTTGGCTCTTCCCAGGTGGAGGATGCATCCTGGAGAAAGGTCCTGAGCAGAAGGAACATGGATGGAGAACAAGGGCAGTGAAGTGAAGCCTGAGACAGGGCAGAAGTCAGGCCTTCCAGGGCCATGGAGTGCACACTCTGTCCTGACCGTAATGGGGAATCATGAACAGAGTCAAATAGGGATCTGACATCCTAAAGGAGATCAGTCCTGAATACTCACTGGAAGGACTGATGCTGAAGCTGAAACTCCAATACTTTGGCCACCTGATGTGAAGAACTGACTCATTGGAAAAGATCTGGATGCTGGGAAGGATTGAAGGCAGGAGGAGAAGGGGATGACAGAGAATGAGATGGTTGGATGGCATTACCAACTCCATGGACATGAGTTTGAGCAAACTCCGGGAGTTGGTGATGGACAGGGAGGCCTGGCATGCTGCAGTCCATGGGGTCGCAAAGAGTAGGACACGACTGAGCCACTGAACTGAACTGAACTGACATCATCCAGCTGACCATGTGAATGAGAGCCCTGGCAGCTCTCTGGAGAATGACATTCCCCTTCCTTAAACATGGCCCCCAAAAGGCTTGTGGGGTGGGGGGTAGCAGGAAAGGCGTGGGGGTGAGGGTGAGGGGAGAGACTGGGTTTTTCTGGAGGACTTTTCTTATAAAGGACGGAAAGGAAGCTTCCCTGGCCGTCCAGTGGTTATGACTTTTGCCTTACAATGCAGCGGACTTGGGTTCAGTCCCTGGTCAGAGGAGCTGAGATTCTGCATGCCCCTTGGCAAAAAGAGTAAAGCATAAAACACAACAATATTATAACAAATTCAATAAAGACTTTTAAAATGGTCCACATGAAAAAAAAATCTTTTTTTTTTTTTAAAAAAGGGGAATGAATAGCAACCTACTCCAGTATTCTTGCCTGGGAAATCCCATGGACAGAGGAGCCTGGTGGGCTGCAGTCCATGGGATCTCAAAGAGTTCGACATGACTGAGTGACTAAACACACAAAATCCAACATCCAGACACAGAGGCTGTTTTGTGGGTTTTCCTGTGTTTTGTTTCACCGTTGCAAATCTTACTGATGACTTAGTCACCTAAATGGTTGGGCTGCAAGAATCTGACCACTGAGTCAGTGGGCAACTGGATACACTGCTGCTACTTACATGACGGTCAGCATTTATGTCAGAAGCCAGCACTGTTGATGCAATTCATCAACATACTTAACAAGGAAATATCACGAGATTATTAAGGACAATGATCTTATATTGAGTATCTGTGTCATTTCTAAAATGGTCCTTTTTTGGAAGCATACTCATGCTCTTCATTATTGAGTATTTCTTCATCCTCACTATCTGAGATACTGAAATAAAGACACATTTTATGATAATGAAAAGGGAATGAGAGGGAGCAAACAGATGACAGTTCCATCCGTCCAAGCCTTCATGTTTCTAAACAAATAAGAAAGACAAGCAACATCAGGCCCCAGTGTTTCCATGCTTGGGGACATGAAGAGGTCTGTTTTGCCTCCTTCTCCAAAGTTCACCAGTGTGTACTACACAAATCAATGCCACATGCAAACGGCAACTTGTGGGGCTAAGCAGCTAGGGACAAAGGTTCTGTGCGGTCACTGCCGGATCTGGGTGCCAGGGTTCTACCTGACAGTGTCTGACCTGTTCCTTGGGCTGTCCCATTGTTGTTGCCCCATCAGTTCAGTTGCCATCTGTGTGGACGCCCAGCCTGTGATCAAGAAATTTCTCCAGCAGAGCCCTTGCTCAAGAAGTGTTGCCGCAACTAACAGCCCACTTGGGAGTCTTGGTGACGATTCTGATCACAATCAGAAGCCAACAAAAGTGTCAGAGAGAAAGTGATTTCCCAGGACTGTGTGGGATCACAGTCTAGACATCATAGGATGTTTGACTCCAAAAGCCTTCATCTGCTGGTCATGAGTTGCAGGACTTTAGCACCTCCACAGGGGGTTTCTTTCCCATATGGGTTGTCTATTACCAGCACTTAAACTGGAAAAGATCTGTTGGTAGATTAAGTTAGATTTCTGTATCGCATTCTGTATCTTCATGCAGAGACAAGGCCTTTGTGTCAGTTTTTGCTGTGCAGCAATTGTACACATTTGTTTAGCATCTCCAAGACGCTACAGGTCAGGACTCTGCTAAGTCACTTCAGTCGTGTCCAACTCTGTGCGACCCCATAGACGGCAGCCCACCAGGCTCCCCGTCCCTGGGATTCTCCAGGCAAGAACACTGGAGTGGGTTGCCATTTCCTTCTCCAATGCAGGAAAGTGAAAAGTGAAAGTGAAGTCGCGCTCAGTCGTGTCCGACCCTCAGCGATCCCATGGACTGCAGCCCACCAGGGTCTTCCGTCCATGGGATTTCTAGACAAGGGACTGGGTGGGGCAGCCTTAATGGCTTAATGGGGTCCTCTGGTCCTGATCTCACAGGTCCACTATCACATGTCAAGTGTGAGCTGGGGCTGCAGGCTCATCTGAGGCTCAACTGGGGAAGGCTCTGCTCCACATTCACATCGGTACTGTGAACATTTCCAACAGTTCTAAACGGCCTGCTGGGCTTAGGACCTTGGATTCTTGTTGACGGTTGACTGGAGGCCGCCTTTGGCTCCCAGAAGCCACACTCAGATCCTTGCTACACAGGCCTCCCCAACGCAACCTCATACTTTGTTGTTTCAGATGGCACGTGAGTATGTACGTGTGATGGGTGCATACTGGGCTGCTACATAAAACATACTTCATACTGTGAACCGTGATCAAAGCCTTTGAAAAATCCCTGAGCCAGACACTGTATCCACAAGCCCCCTGGTCACTGCAAAGACTCAACGTGTAATATTGAGTCTCTGAACCAGGGACCTGTCCCTGACACAATTCATGGTTGCCCCCACTGAGATACAAGTGCCCCACATGAGGTTCTGATAATGAACCTCACTCTGCCCATTTTAATGGAAAAATGGAAATTGTAACCACAATGATCTATGCAAATTGTTTTCAGTGAAGACGCTCCCAGACCTCTTCAGTGGACAACTAGCATTTCAGAAAACAGGCTTTCAGTGTCTGGCCTTTTGAGAGATGGGTCACTCCTGAAAGGCTCCATTACAGGCCAGACTGAGTGTCATATGATTCAGAGCAAGGCACTTAACCTCCCTGGGCTTCTGCTTTTTTGATGATGAAACAAGGAGTAAGTGGGGCTGGAAGGGAATAAGGGAGACAGAACTTACTTTTTTAAATATTACTCATGTGTTGCTGTATTTCCTACAAGAAGGTGTTACTTTTGTAACTTTAAAATGTAAGACTTTTAAAAATTAAACTTTCAAATGTTGTACTGGGGTATAGCCAATTAGATCTGACAGTTTCAGGTGGACAGCGAAGGGACTCAGCCCCACATGTACATGTATCCACTCACCCTCAGACTCTTCTCCCATTCAGACTGCCACATGACACTGAGCACAGGTCCATGTTCTACGCAGTAGGACCTTGCTGGCTATCCGTTTTAAATACAGCAGTGCATGCATGTCCATCTCAAACTCTCTAACTGTCCCTCCTCCCCATTCTCCCCCTCTGGCAACCATTTAAATACAAGATTTAAAATTAACATAGAAGGAGAGAGTTGGCCTAGATTGTGATTTCTCAACACTAGAAACTCACATTCCCCTTTAATAAAATGGAAAGTGTATGTGCTTGGGCCAACTCTGCAGACTTTGTTCTTTCCCACGTCAATTTCAGGCCAGACTCAGGTCACCTATAAAGAAGAAGCGGGGGGCGGAGGTGGGGGGGTAGGTGTAGGGAGGAAGGAAAAGGAAAAGAAAGCAAAGTCAGTGGAGTGCGGATTTTACTGAAGTCTTGGTGGAGATGCAGAGGAAAGAACTGTATCATACAGCACACAGCCGAAGTGCCCAGATGCCATCTTGGGATGCATCTGCTCTTGAGCACGGGGACTGTGTCTCTGTTTCCCACCCTGTCCCACTCCTGTGGACTGTGCCAGTAGCAGCTTCGTTGTGCTAGGAACCGCGATGGCCAGACGGCCTTTCTGTGTGTGCTTCTGGGTTAGAGGTGCTGAAAGTGATGCGGTACAGGACCAGGGAGACCCAGGGGACGCGGCAGCCAGTGTGCTCTCAGGTTGTCCTCGGTTAGGTGAGGTGAGAGGCAGACAGAGGCAGTGGTGCCGGCAGCGGCCAGTGTGTCCTTCCTCTCTCCTGCCCTCCGTCCCAGCTCTCCCTGACTCCGCTGATCAGCAGGGACGTTCAGCCCGTCTCTGGAGTCACGCAGGCAGCAGCCACAGACCTCTACGGACTTCCGTGGACTTCTACATCAGTCCCTTTCACGGAGGCCCTGTGTCAGCCGGACACACCAAGCTGCTGGAATTCTCTTCCTCCTCAGCTCCCATTTATGAAGTTTTCTTCCCCCGGCTCCTTGTATATTCTGTATGTAACATCCTTGTATGTTCTGATTCCCGTAATGCTGACCTTAGTTCACAGCACCATGTGGTTCTGCCTCCTGACTGGCCCCTCGAGACACACCAGGGTCTGGCCTCCCAGACAGGAAGCAGAAAATGGGGCTGGAGATCTCCATGAAAAGCCAAACCCTGCCAGATCTTAAGGTCTGGGTAGGGACTTCCATGGTGGCGTAGTGGTTAACACCTCACCTTCCAATGCTGGAGGTGCGGGGTTGATCCCTGGCTAAGGAACTAAGATCTTACATGCCTCGAGGCCAAAAAAAAAAAAAAAAAAAAGGACACAGACCAGAAACAATGGTGTAAAAATCCAACAAAGACTTTTAAAATGGTCTGCATCCAAAAAAAAAAAAACTTAAAAAAAAAAAAAAGGTGGATAAGGTGTGTGGACTGAATCCTGAGGGCACCAGGGAGCCTTAGAATATGACATACAGGCTGTGGCATGACTATATTTTTGTTTTCGAAACAAAGTGCTATGAAGAGAATAGATTCGTAGGGAGCCAGAGAGACTTTCAGGAGACAGTGAAAGGGCCACCACACATGTCCGCAAATATCTATTTGTCTCAATATCGATGGAGTGGTTGTTCAATGAAAGTTAAACTTTAATCATGGCTTGAAAGGCAATAAATCACTTGTCAAGCAAATATTTACTATTTGGGGGCTACAGCTCCTCAGTGATAGGTGGACAGTCACCTCTTTTTCCATCCAAGGTCTAGAACATAAGAACTCTCTGAAAGAGCAACAGCATGCATCAGATTAACAAATGAGCCAGAAAAGATGGATGAGTTTCACTGAGATGACAGGCGAGAGGGGACAGTTTAAACAACAGCCGTGTGGCAGTGCCAGGGACCATGTTTGCAGAGGCTGGTTCGTTGGCAACAAAAAGAACGTGCTCCGAAAATGAACACTGGGAGGAGATGAAAGAAAAGAAAACTCCAGTCTCCCTTGCCATCCAACCACTGCCATTTCAGCTCTGTTCCAACACTCATATTTCTGTTCAGTTCACTGAGAACAGACTGTGCACATCAATTTTCCGAGCAGTTTTCTGAGGCTACAACTCAATATGGCATTACCTTTCTGAGAATTCAGCCTTAAAACAAGCACCTGCATTTCTTCCTCGTCTACTAGGAAAAGAGAAAAAAAACAAACATGAAGAAGAGAAAGGTGGGTTTCGACTATATATTCAGTTCTCAGCTTTTAAAAAAGATATAGCCTCCTCGAGTGTCATTCTTTTGAATTCCTGCTCTGAGGTTTACATTCAATAACAACATTTGGTGGAGAAGGGCCCTCCCAAAAACCTATAAGGACATGTGAATCTGAGCTGGCAGCAGACAGAGGAGGTGGGGGAAGTTACCCCACAGCCCAGAGAAAAATCATTTTCATTTCTTCTGAAATTAAGGAACTATCTTTATTCCCACCTCATAATAAGGAAGTGGAAAGAAATGATAATGCTGAACTGCAATGGCCCAGGGTGTCCTTTTGTTTCCCCAAGGGGATCCTCTCAGATTGCAGCTTGGAGGAGAGGCTCTTGTGGGTGATCAAGGCTTGAGAGAGAGCATGGACCCCGAAATACCAGGCGGAAATTAAATGATGGGCATCCCTGGTTGCTCAGCAGTAAAGAACCCGCCTGCCAATAGGAGACGTGGGTTTGATCCCTGGGTTGGGAAGATCCCCTGGAGGAGGAAATGGAAACCCGCTCCAGTATGCTTGCCTGGGAAATCCCAAGAATAGAAGAGCCTGGTGGGCTACAGTCCAGAGTCGCAAAGAGTTGGACACGACTTAGTGAGTACACAACGGCACCAACAATTCAGTGATGCGTGCTGCCGCTGCTGCTAAGCCGCTTCAGTCCTGTCCGACTCTGTGCGGCCCCACAGACGGCCTCCTGCCAGGCTTCTGTCCCTGGGATTCTCCAGGCAAGAGCACTGGCGTGGGCTGCCATGTCCTCCTCCAGCGATACATGCTGTGACGCTGCTAATGCCACTTCTATATTCTGGACAAGGATGCTTCTCTTCTCTCACACACACACATTCACACTCACCCTGTTCCTTTTTCTTCATTTTACTTTTAATATTTGGCTGCACTGGGTCTCAGTTGTGGTACCAGGGATCTTCAATCTTGATTACAGTAGGTGGGATCTTTTAGTTGCAGCGTGTGGGGTCTAGTCTCCTGACCAGGGATAGAACTCAGGCCCCTGCACTGGGAGCATGGAGTCTGAGCCCCTGGGCCGCCACGGAAGTCCCACACACCATTGCTTTTAGAAATACTCTATGAATAAACTTGAATAACCGTCACCAAGCAGCAGCCCTCCCCCACTCCCTTTCACACGCGCCCTCTCTCCGGAGAAGCCCCAGCCCCCCAGCCATGACGATATCGCAGGTCCCTTCCATTCCCTATCCTGCTCCAAAGGACACTGCCACCTCCACTCGGCTCCTAAGGCTCTGACTCCTTTCTCCCCAGTGCTGGGTATGGTGCCAGGTGCTGGAGACACTGGGGCACCGGAACAAGCAAGGGAGGATTCTTATTCTATCAGGAGACAGAAACAGCAGGTAGACAGATGAACTAGATCCTGTGAGACTGCAGAAGGTGCTGTGAACAGTGGTGTGTAAGGAGTGCCATGGGGTGGGGGAGGGTGGTCTCTGTTTAGCTAGGTGGTCAGGAAAGGTCTTTCTGAAGAGGAAATGAGATTTGCATAGATGCCAGGAAAAGGAGAAGCCAAAAGAGCACTCTTTGCAAAGGAAAACAGCAGGTGCAAAGGTCCTGGGGTGGGAATGAGCTCTGAGAATTTAAAGTTCAGTGAGCTGAGGGGAATGGGAGGGAAGACAGCTGATAAGATCAGAGAGGTCGGCGCAGGCCAGGTTATACAGAGTTTTACAGAATCTGTTGAATTAGGAGCTTGGGATTAACATATACACACTTTATTGTTCTTTAGTCACTAAGTTGTGTCCAACTCGTTTGTGACCCCATGGATTGCAGCCCACTAGGCTCCTTTATCCATGGGATTCTCCAGGCAAGAATACTGCAGCGGGTAGCCATTTCCTCCTCCAGGGGATCTTCCCGACCCAGGGATCAAACTTGAGTCTTCTGCACTGAAGCAGATTCTCAACTACTGAGCCACCAGGGAAGCCTGTAACATATACACACTACTCTATATAAAATAGATAAACAAGGATCTGCTATATGGCACAGGGAACTATATTCAATATCTTATAATCACCTATTAATATAATGGGAAAACATCTGAAGAAAACTATATGTATATATCTTTGCTATACACTCGAAAGTAGCATAGTACTATACTTCAGTAAATTATACTTCAGTAAATAAAAAGACGTGCTTCTTTTCATATGTGACTGAGCTGTTGTGCTTGTCTGTCAGGCAGCAATAATCCAATAGGGCAGGACTCCTCAAGCTTGCAGAGGACACATTTCCCCAGGTTATGGTCTGCTGCAGACACTGTGAGATAGGAAGAAGTTCACAGAAGGCTGTGAGCAGGCATGGAGGTGCCAGGCACGTGCTGGGAGAAATGCTCCAGACTCTTTTGCTGAAGATAACACATTCTGAGTGATTACGTGTGACAGGGGGATGGAATTAACAGAGCCATGGTTAACTTCGTCACTTGTGACCCAAATCCACAGCCATGTGTCAGCCAGAAGGCATTAAGAGAGAAAGCAGCCTCCCCACTGCCCAGAACCACGAAGCCTTTGCATCTGGAAGTCGCTGAGCCTCTCTGCTTACAGAGGAACCAAGAAAGGTAGAAATGGACCTGGAAGAGCTTCAGACACCGAGGGCTGAGAGGAGCTTAGAGCAAAGTCTTCCATTCTGAACAAAAGAATAATGATATTCTTTGGAATATCATTGGAGAAAAGATCTGACTTTTAGGTGAAAAGGAGACAGCCACCACCAAAATACCAGAACCAGCATCTACCCTCAGCTCCTTTTTCAAACCTTTATTTTTGGCCGCACCATGCAGCATGTGGAATTAGTTCCCTGACCACGGATTGAACCCATGGTCCCTGCATTAGAAACAGGGAGCCAACCACTGGACCACATGGGAAGTCCCCTTTAGCTCTTGATTTCTAACGCCATTCTCAAAAAAAAAAAAAAAAAGAGAATCAGTCAGGATCTCTGGAGAAATGGCTTTTCTAGGACTGGCTGAGGAGACACAAGGTGAGTCTGAAGGATCTGACAGTCACAGGAAGTAAGAAAGTGCTCGAGCAAAAACAACGCACATAAGATGATGCGGGTGCATCAGAGGAATTGCAAGAACCGACTGAAAGAGCTTCCAGGAGCCATCGCTGGAGTGATCTCAGCTACAAAATGGATAAAAGAATACTGGATTATACCCCAGAGTATAAAGTAAATATCCATGCATCCATACTGATATAAATATTATAAGTGATTACATTAATTAAGGAGGGACACAGACAAACCTCCTATACAGAACACCCAAAAATGTAGGTAGCTACCCTGTCCTCAAAGAGATGGAAGGTACAACCCCTTCTCCCTAAGTGTGGGCTGGGCACAGCACCTTCCCTCCAAGGAGCGGGGCGAGGCAGGAGAAAGAAAAACTTGGTTGTGGTGAGATCTGACCAACACCACTTCAGCCAAGTGACCAAAGTGAAGGCATGTTTGTATGTATCCTTCCTACTCCAGTATTAATGCCTGAAGAATCCTATGGATGGAGGGAGCCTGGCAGGCTACGGTCCACAGGGCTGCAAAGAGTCAGACATGCAAGCACACGTATCCTTGGTAGGATGTAACAAGAATGACACTTTATCTCCAGGGTCTCTCTCCTAGAAACCATTACCCCAGCTCATCACGAGAAAGATACGAGACAAATCAGCTGAGGTGCATGCTATGAAATGTCTAATCGGGACTCCTCAAACTAAGGTCATCAAAAACAAAGTCTGGAATTTGCTGTCTGGCTCAGGAAACTCAAACAGGGGCTCTGTATCAACCTAGAGGGGTGGGATGAGGAGGGAGATGGGAGGGGAGGTTCAAGAGGGAGGAGTGATGTGTATACCTATGGCTGATTCATGTTGAGGTTTGACGGAAAACAAAATTCTGTAAAACAAGGATCCTTCAATAAAAAAGTAAATTTTAAAAACAAACAAAAAAACTGTCAATGAAGGATACAAGCGGAAAAAAAAGGAAAGAATAAAGTTTTGTGTATAACTTAAAATTAAAAAAAAAGAATCTGAAGAGTTGGCACAGCCAAGAAGACTCTGAAGAGACACAAGTAAAGAGAATGTAGGATTCATCCTGGATGGGAGCCTGGGACAGAAGAAGGATGTCCACAAATGATGCAGAGGCTCTGAATTATGTGTGGACTTCAGTTAATAACATATCAGTATCGGTACATTACCTAGGGCAAATTTACCATAATAATGGAAGATACGATTAGTGTTAATCATTGAGGAAACCGAGGGGTATATGAGAACTCTCTGTACTAGCTTCAGAGTTTGTAAATCTAATTCTATTCTCAAATTTTAAAAAGGTATTTAGGTGAAGAAGCAGAGAAGGGGCTTGTGGACACAGCAGGGGAAGGAGAGGGTAGGGCAAACTCAGAGAGCTGCACTGATACATATACACTGTCTTTTGTGAGACAGAGGGCTGGTGGGAAGCCGCTGCGCAGCACAGGGAGCCCGGCCTGGGCTCTGCGATGAGCAAGGGCGGGGGGCGGAGGTGGGAGGGAGCCTCCAAGGGAGGGGGTTCGAACAGACAGCCATGTCTGATTCAAGCTGCTGGACAGCAGACACCAACACAACATGTAAAGCAATTATCTTCCAATTAAAAAAAAATCCTTTTAAGGTTGAATAAAATTCCATTGTACGTTAAAAAAAGTAAAAAATTAAAAGATAACAATAACATGTGAACATTATCAAAAAATATATTTAAAAAACAATAAACTATGGGCCTCCCTGGACGATAGAGGAGGAAGTGCAGGCTTAGATTTTAGTTTCACTGCCTCACAGTTACTTGCTGGGTGCCCCTGGGGAAGTCATTTAACTTCCGAGCACTTCAACTTCCTCGTCGAATGTGCCCACCGTGGTTTCTTCCTCACGGGGCGGGAAAGAAGCCATGTCACATGCTTCAGCTGCGGGGGACGTGGCAAACATTCCCGTTATGACTGCGGTCAGCATTATTTCTTTCTCAGTGAGAAAATGAAAGCAGGACAATCCTACTCTCTCTCTCTCTCCTTTTAAATTTGAATTCTATTTTTTCAAAATAAAGTCTCCATTTATTTATTGCTTTATCTGGATGCATGGCACATGGAACTTGCCCGACCAGGAATCGAACTCACACACCCAACACTGGAAGTACACAGTCTTAACCACTGGACCACCAGGGAAGTCCAGGAAAATCTTACTTTCTTAATTAATAATAAGCAAGGCAATAATTCAGAGAAGGCAATGGCACCCCACTCCAGTACTCTTGCCTGGAAAATCCCATGCACGGAGGAGCCTGGTGGGCTGCAGTCCATGGGGTCGTGAAGAGTCGGACACAACTGAGTGACTTCACTTTCACTTTTCACTTTCATGCATTGGAGGAGGAAATGGCAACCCACTCCAGCATTCTTGCCTGGAGAATCCCAGGGACAGCAAAGCCTGGTGGGCTGCCATCTATGGGGTCACACAGAGTTGGACACGACTGAAGCGACTTAGCAGCAGCAAGGCAATAATTGGCCCCAGGAGGGTTATGTATGCTGAACATACAAAAGAATTTTAACACTTGTTGCGATCAAGGTGTGGATATGTGGGTTACGGTGGAAAGGCACACGGCACGGTTTGCTTATGACTGTTCCATCCTGGGTCTCCTGCTTCTGTGTAGATCGAGGGGATACCTATCCCACTGTCTTGAGGCAGGATCCTGTGATTCGTTTCCTTCAATGGCGACACAAACAGAGGCCTCGTGTATACTTGTAAGCTGTGACTTAGCCTCGCTCCAACTAGCCACTGCTTCCACGGCCTGGTCCCAGCCCGAGAGTCACATGGAGCTGCCATGAATCCAAGTGAACACTGGCTGATACCCAGACTCATGGAACAGAAAGAAATAAGTTTTGTTTGCTATAAACCACAGAGCTTTGGGGTTGCTATGCAGCATTATCACAGACGTAGCTGACAATGAGTGCATTATGACAGAAATATTTGGGCAGTCTCCATTACGTCTGCTTCTAGGTTTTATGTTGACTCTGTAGAGATGAAATTATCTTTCTAGGAAAAGTAGGCAATGCCCCTCAAAGCACAGCTCACCAAAGAGGAGGAAGAGTTGCTCTTACACAGAAACTTCAGGCTGCAAAACTTTCTGTCAGTCTTTTCCTTGAATCCTGCTGTTTCTCATTTCACTTATTTTTTTATACTTATTGATCATCTAAACTGGAGTCACGTACGGAGCAGCTATTAAATGTTAAACCAAGCAGACACTTCATGAAACACCTAGCTCATGCAATACTCCTGTAGAATCAGCTTTCAGCTGTGTGCTCAGTCACTCAGCCGTGTTCGACTCTTTGCGATCCCAAGGACAGCAGCTCACCAGATTCCTTTGCCCATGGAATTTTCCAGGCACTCTCCTCAACTTACAGCAGAGGAAAAGAAGGCCCAAAGAACTTGAGTCACACAGCTTGTAAGGAGCAGCCCTCAGATTCAAGTATATGTCATGGGTTTCCACTGTCTTTGCAGGAAGGAGGGGGTAGTATTACAACTATCTTTTTTTTTTTTATGGGTATGCTTTTTAAAAGTGGACACATGGAATTAAGGGCTGGAGTCACACATGAATCACTTAGAGACATCAGCAGCTTGGTGAGGGGATACTCTCAGAGAAGAAGACGTCTCAGAGGTCAAGTTGCCACCTACCTTATCAGTGACTGCTGCACACCTGTTACAGGTGTGTTGCGTGCTGAAGACACAGAGAGTTTGAGTTTTATTCTAAAGTAATACAGATTCAGAGACAAGTTTTAAGCTATGACAGACCAGGAGGAAGACTACTGCAAGAAACTGAGAAAAATATGATGGACATGTTGGAGGTGAAATTAACATAGTTGGGTTATAGGGGGTGTATAAGAAAAAGGAAATGATGACTCTTAGATTTCTGATTTTTACAGCTGGATGACCAGTGGTGACATTTCCTTACACAGACAGGAACTGATCTCTGTTTATTTGAGAGGGAGAGGGTGAATTCCATTTTAGGTAGGTTAAGTTATAGGTAGATGCCCGTAGACAGAAATTTAAGATGGGATACCTAAAGGCAGTTGGACATACATGTCTAAAGTGCAAGTCACTGAATACTCTTTCAAATAAGATCATCCCATTCCAACTAGGTAAGGGTCCAAGTCCAAATTTCTTAGGGGAAGTTCCCCACAGATGAGTTTGAAATAGCCATGAAGCTCTGGTGTCTGAAGTATAAAAGAATCCTGAGACACCTGTCCTAGGACACATCACTAAATGTAAATGTTGGTTTTTCTTTTTTCTAAATGTTTTATTATGGAAAATTTCAGTTATATGCAAAAGCAGAGATTCAAAACCTGTCATTCATGGTCATTCTTGTTTCATCTATCACTACCCACTTCTTTCCCCCAGAGTAGATTATTTAAAGCCAGTTCCAGACATTACATTATTTCATCCAGGTACATTTTAGAAGGCACCTCTAAAAGACAGGGATTTGTTCTCTCTCTCAAATATCACCACAATATTGTTAAAACCCCTAAAAACTTAACAGTTCATTAATTCAATCAGAAGATCAACTTTTCCTTCTTTCTCTCCAACCTCCGTTTTTTTCCGCCGGATTTGATTGAGTGAGGATTGCATCTGGCTGATATGTCGCTTTACTTTCCTTTATCTATAGCTTCTTTTTATTTCCCTTGCAAACTGTTATGGAAAAACTGGATCATTTGCTCTGTGGAGTTTGTCACAACCTGGATTTTGTTGATTTGCATCTATGTGGTGTCTTTGAATATGTTTCTCTACACTTTGTATTTCCTGTACAAAGGCTTAGAGCTTTGTATTTTAGAGCTATAGAGCTCTATGGAGAGCTCTGTATAGAGCTATAGCGCTCTCCTCTGTACTATAGAGCTTTCTATAGGCTTAGAGTTTTGATCTGAACCAGGTTTGAGTATGGGGCAAGAGGAGGAGAGTGAAAAAGCTGACGTAAAACTTAACATACAAAAAAAATGAAGATCATGGCATCCAGTCCCATCACTCCATGGCAAATAGATGGGGAAACAATGGAAACAGACAGACTTTATTTAACAATGGGACAGACTATTTTCTCGGGTTCCCAAATCACTGCAAATGGTGACTGCAGCCACAAAATTAAAAGACGCTTGCTGCTTGGAAGAAAATCCCTATGACAAACTTAGACAGCATATTAAAAAGCAGGGACATCACTTTAATGACAAAGGTCCATATAGTCAAAACTATGGTTTTTTCCAGTACTCATGTAGAGATGTGAGAGTTGGACCATAAGGAAGGCTGAATGCCAAAGAACTAATGCTTTCAAACTGTGGTGCTGGAGAAGACTCTTGACAGTCCCTTGGACAGCAAGGAGATCAAACCAGTCAATGCTAAAGTCAATTCAGGTCAACCTTGAATATTCATTGGAAGGACTGATGCTCAGGCTGAAGCTCCAATTCTTTGGCCACCTGATGTGAACAGTAGAGTCACTGGAAAAGATGCTGGGAAAGAATTCTCTGATGCTGGGAAAGATTGAAGGCAGGAGGAGAAGACGACGACAGAGGATGACACGGTTGGATGGCATCACCAACTCAGTGGACATGAGTTTGAGCAAACTCTGTGAGACAGCAAAGGACAGGGAAGCCTGGCATGCTGCAGTCCATGGGGGTGCAAAGAGTTGGACACAACAGCGACCGAATATCATGGGGCAAGAATATTCTAGAGGTAGTTGAATTACTCCATCAGAAGACACATTAACCTCTGGCAATCCCTTTCAGGGGATGTTAGCAACCAATGATGACCACTGCCTAGATCCATTATTTCCTTGGACATGGAAAAATGTGGCTGTTTTAATTCCACAGAGAAACCTTTTCTTCATCAACTGTTTGAACACAAAGATGGTTTCCACAGGAAAGGTAAGCTAAATGCTTGATTTTTTTATTTACCAATTTCAAGAATAATGATTTAAAAATGATTTAATAATGATTTTAAAAACATCTTCTAAAAAGATCCAGTGAGTTTTGGGGGTTTTGTTGGTTTGTTTTATATTGCTTTTGCTATCATCACAAACTCACTCACTATATTTGATGGATTTCAGCGCACTGCAGTATTATTCTTGCGGCTGCTCAAGGAGTCCCTTTGCCAGGGGAGCCAGTGGGTTGGTTCCTGGGTTTGTGTGATTTCCACAAACACAACCACAAAGACAAAGATAACCACAAAGGCAGCCACAGTCATCTTTGATGCCCTCCTTGTTTTCTGACTTAGTACAATGTCCCACAATCATCTTGTCATTTCCTGCACCGGTTCTAGAATCAGCCATTTCTCCAAGGCGCTCCGGTTCCTTTCATTGTCCTGAGAATTTGCTCTTAGAGACCACAGGCTGGGTCACCGCCTCTGGGTTGGTCATTGACTCCAGGTATTAACAGTGGCCAAAAACTTGGAGGTACAAAAATGTCTGGAGAGAAAATGCATCGTGAGTTTATACTATTTCCAGTTCAAGTTTAGGATTACAAGGCTGTATTCATTTGGTTGACTTCAGGTTTATACCTTTTCTGTTAAGCCGAAAATCTTGGTTCCTAACAACATTAATATAAGAATGTATTTACTTTATACATCCACATAAGAATGTATTCATATAACAGTGTACCTAAAATAGCTTTGAAATAACAAGGTATTACTAATGGCATGATTAATGAGAACGGTTTAAGTTTTTGGTTGTTTTTAGGTATTTTTTTCCTTTGGGGTATTTCCCTCTAAACTGCTGAGTTCTAAAGTTGCTTGTGTATGGTTAAGTCACCAAACCAACACACAGTTAGATTTATTTGTTTCACTAGGTTCTTGATTTTGAAATTTTACTCATTTCCACTTCAACTTTTTAAAATTATAAAAGAAATTTACATGGTTCCTAAGTCAAATCTACAAAACAAAATATTTTCAGATGTAACTATTTTTCAAATGTGTCAGCAGCTCTTCTCTGATGCCTTCTATTTTCTGGAAAATCTTACATTATATCTACCAAAAGAAAGAAATAATGCTAACTGTCATTCAGACTGTTGGAAATGATGGGTTATAATTTTTTTTCCTATGAAAAGAAAAACATTCAACCCCGCAACTTGGAAGCATTTTTGTTTCTCCTAACAAGGGCCTGCCTGTCATTTCCCCACAGTTTTAAAGCCCCATTGCGCAGCCTGAATGAAAACACAATGTCATCACGATTACTGAAATCAATTAAATGTCAAGGTTTTTCCATTTGCATGCAGCTTCCTTTAAACAAGAATGCTTTTCAGAAAATCTCTATTCCCTTCGGAATTTTTTTCCCCTTAAAGCTTTTATAATTAATGTGACAACACAAAGCCAGCTGTGGCTGTAACTTCCTTTCACAGACACACAAACAGAACATACCAGGCATCCAGGAGTGCTGCTGGTGGTCCTGTAGGACTGGGACAGCCCAGCGAGGAGACTTGCCCGCATCCCTGATGCTGACCGCACCCCTCTCTCTTCCCTCATCACTAGTTTCCGGTCTGTTCATTGATTCTACAGTTCAGGGTCTCAGGGACCTAGCCTCCCTCTTTCCTCCCTATCCAAGGGCGGGAACGGGAGCTTGGCAATTTTCAGGTTTTACTTAAGGAGGTAATAATTTGTCCTCTTTCTTGTCAGAAAGGCTATAAAGATGAGAAGGCAGCCAAAGAGCATTTCTTGTGTGTTTCTACAACACAGTAGGGAACAACACAGAGGATGTGCACTTTTCTCAACAGCTGAATTCCCCTCCGGGAAGTCTTGGTTTTGTCAGCCAGATACTTCAATGAGTTCCTTGGTCTAGGGTTGAAAGCAGGTTGGAGGGGCAGATGATGGCTGTTTTTTATTACTGCTATTTGCTTTGTATAGAGTGCAGAACATCAATGTGGGATGAGAGTGGAATTACTAAAGAGGTGGGAAGAGCTGAAGGGAGAGGGGGCAGAGGAAAGATAAGACAAGTATCTTTGGCAGAGAGGTCCTATGGGGATGAATGAAGAAGAATCTTAAGGTTTTGCGTTTTCACATGCCACATAAATTCCTTCCCCAGCATTCTCCTAACAACTTGAGTAAAATATTCATTGCTCATTAACATAGGGTACAGGTAGACCTTGGTTGGCTTTTTTAAGATTGAACTAAGTGGTGAGTTGGCTTAAAGATGGGCTCCCCAAGAAAGCAGGGCTCCCCTAGGACCTGTTAGTATTTAAACTGCAGGCGTGATGCTTGATGTAACAGCTAGATTGCTTTTAGCTGTAAGAAACAAAACCTCAGCTTAAAATGACATGGCAAATGAAAGAAATTTGTTGATTCATAAAAATGAAAACGGTCAATTGGTTGTAGGAACAGCTTGATCACTTCTCTGTAACTGTCTTGATTCTGCGTCTCTCACGTGATGGCTTAGTTTTCAGACTTGCTTTCATTACAATGACAAAAACGAGAACGTTCCACACATTACGTCTTCCTGAAGAAGAGAGGGTTTCTATTTCACAACCACCAAATAAAATCCTGGGATCGACTCTAACTGAACCCATTTGGGTCACACGCCCACCTCTGAACCAATCACAGTTCAGTTCAGTTCATTCGCTTGGTCATGTCCGACTCTTTGGGACCCCATGAACTGCAGCACTCCAGGCTTCCCTGTCCATCACCAACTCCCAGAGTTCACTCAAACTCACATCCATTGAGTCGGTGATACCATCCAGCCATCTCATCCTCTATCGTCCCCTTCTCCTCCTGCCCCCAATCCCTCCCAGCATCAGAATCTTTTCCAATGAGTCAACTCTTCGCGTGAGGTACCCAAAGTACTAGAGTTTCAGCTTTAGCATCATTCCTTCCAATAAACAGCCAGGACTGATCTCAACAGAAATATAATACCATGTTCTCAATGCTTAGACTGGGGTTGTGTGACCATCTCTGAAACAAGCATGTGCAAAGTAAAATTTCTTTTTAAAATTTAAAAAAATTTTCCCCCAGGTTTACGCAGATACAAGTGATGTGTAATGTTGTGTATGTTTAAGGTGTAAAATGAGATGACCTGAAACACACAGACACTGTGAAATGTTTACCACAATACGGTTAGTTAATGCACCTTTCACCTCATATAATTATCATTTTGTTTTTGTTATGGTGAGAACATTAAACCTGGACTCTCAGGCATCTTTCAAGTATGAGGGGAAGTACTATTAGTTATAGTCACCATGCTGGACCCTAGATCCCTGAAACTCATTCGCCTTATACCTGAGTGTCTGTATCCTAGGACCAACATCTCCCCATTTTCCCCACCCTTAGCCCCCTGCAACCACCATTCTAGACAGTGGGATTATCTGATTGTATTAGGCCAGTTCGGGAGGGGCTGGGGGCTTACCTCTGGAACTGGGAATGGAGTTACTAAATCCTAAACGACGTGACTACCACGCATTACTTTGCTGGCAAAGGTCAGTCTAGTCAAAGTTATGGTTTTTCCAGTAGCCATGCATGGATGTGAGAGCTGGACCATAAATAAGGTTGAGCACCGAAGAACTGATGCTTTCAAACTGTTGCTGGAATAAGACTCTCGAGAGTCCCTTGGACTGCAAGGAGATCAAATCAGTCAATCCTAAAAGAAATCAACCCTGAATATTCACTGGGAGCTCTGATGCTGAAGCTGAAGCTCTAAAACATGGGCCACCTGATATGAACAGCTGACTCATTAGAGAAGACCCTGATGCTGGGAAAGATTGAAGGCAGGAGAAGGGGATGATAGAGGATGAGATGGTTGGATGGCATCACCGACTCAATGAACATGAGTCTGAGCAAACCCCGGGAGATGGTGAAGGACAGGGAAGCCTGGTGTGCTGCAGTCCATGGGGTCGCAAAGGGTCAGACACAACTGAGCAGCTGAGCGAACGAACCCTGAAATCACATCGCCCCATGCCTTCAGGAAGCTGATGCACAGATGCTGCTGAGGGACGTCTCCCTGGGCAGAGATTTTCCACTGGGTTTTATATTTTTATTTTTTGAAGATTTTTTGATGTGGATCATTTTTAAAATCTTAATTGAACTTGTTACAATCTTGCTTCTGTTTTACGTTTTGGTTTTTTGGCTGCGAGGCACGTGGGAATCTTAGCTCTCCAACAAGGCATTGAACCCACACCCGCTGCACTGGAAGGTGAAGTCCTAACCACCAGACCACCGGGAAGTGTCTTTGAGTTTTAAGAAGTGCCTTTCTGGGTGTCATCGGAGCTGCACCTAGCAGTGCTCAGGGCCCACCATGCACCTCTTCAATAATAACAATTAAAAATAAAAAGTGCCTTTTGCTTTGCCTTTCATCCTCCAATGCAGTAGTAAACTGCTCTGCTGTATCTCCAGTGAGCACGGGCGTGCTCACAACTTTTCTTTGCTCAATATTTTTTATCAAAGACTCCAAACACTGTCAAAAAGCTATTTGGGGATTTGGATGCGATTTAAAAACAGCTTTGGTGCTGGGCACACACGTAACAATATATTAATATACCTTGTAACTTCTGCTTCTTTTTTCAGACAGGATGCCCAGCGGTTAGGGATTGGGGCTCTGGAGGTGGATTGCCTGATTCTGTACACTGGCTCTGACACACAGCAGCGGGGGACCTTGTGTAGTTGACTTGACTTTCCTGGGCCTCTGCTCCCCCATCTGTAAGATGGGGGTAATATGATCATACATGCCACGGAATGGCTGTGATGACCACAGATCTAGGTGGAGCTAGACGATCACAGATCTAGGTGCCTAGGTTCCATAATGTGTACCTGACACCCTTGGACACCACCACAGATCTCCAGCCTCTGCCATCCTGGGGACCCTTGACTCCTATGCTGAAGGACAAAGCTGGGTTCAGTGCCTGGCACATCGTAGACGCTCCACAAATGCAATAGTGACGATGATGATGATGGTAAGTAACTGGCCTTGACTCTGAGGCTCTGTCCCTCTCAGCTATATGGAGTCTGACACCACAAAATGGGTCATTTTCCATAGTTCACCAAAGAAAATCTAAAGGTCACATGTCCTACACATCAGCTCTTGGGCAAGAATTTATAGAACCACAGACGTTTAAGTCCAAGAGACACTCAAATCTGAAGTTGGCATTTGCCTAGCACTGTTATAAAAATAAATGTTCAAAAGGGAAACGAGAGAGTTGAACAAGTGATTGTGGCCACTGAGGTATTAAAATATTCATATCAAATTGTTAATAACAATAATGAATGATGTTGGTATTAAACTTTTCAGCAGCTCCTCCCACAAGAGTTAGGTCAACCCTACAAGACAAACAGGCAGCAGCAGCGTCAACAAGAAGGGACAGACAGCAGCTGCTGGACAGGAAGACACTGGAAGCCATGTAGCTGACTTAAGATGGATTCATGTTTTCAGTGGAGCGATGTCTCTCTCCCTCCCCTTTTCAAAAAGAAATCCAGTTTTTAAAATATTTATTTGTGTTTGGCTGTGCTGGGTCATCTTTGCTTTGCTCGGGCTTTCTCTAGGTTCAGTGAGTAGGGGCTACTCTTCCTTGTGGTTCGTGGGCTTCTCACTGCAGTGAGAAGCTTCTCTTGCTGTGGAGCAAGGGCTTAGTAGCTATGGCACATTGGCTTAGCTGCCGTGTGGCGTGTGGGACAGTCCCAGACCAGGGATCGAACTCATGCCTCCTGCATGGGCAGGTGGATTCTTATCCACTGCACCACCAGGAAGTTCAAGAAATTCAATTTAAAAAAATCCTGATTCACCTGTATTATCTTCCCCATTTCTTGCTTTTCTTCCACTCACTGAAATGGAAGCTCATCGAATCTGTGCTCCAACTACCACTGAGGTCACGAGGCACATTCCAGAAATGAAAACAGCATCTTGACGAGTTATCTGTTCTTCCATGATTGTTGTGGCATTATCCACAATAACCAAGCTACAGAACCAACCGAAGTGTGCATCAGTGGATGAATGGATAAAGAAATGTGATCCACAGTGGAACAGATACACAATGGAATATTGTCCAGCCATGAGAAATAAGGAAATTCTGCCATTTGCGACAACATGGGTGGAACTGGAGGGCATTACACTAAGTGAAATAAGTCAGAGAGAGAAAGACGAATACTGCATGGCATCACTTATCTTAAAACACAAATTGTCAGATTCACAGAAACAAAGAGCAGAAAAGTGGTTGTCAGGACCTGGGCTGCAGGGGACCAGGAAGAGGTGGGTAAAAGAATCCAAATTTTCAGCTGTAACATGCCTAGAGTCTGAATAGCCAATGTTACACACGGAGACTATAGCTGGTAACACTATACTATGTAACTGAAATTTGCTAAGAGAGTACAACTTAAAAGTGTTCCCACTAAAATAAAATAAAGGATGGAAGGTGATGGGAGTGTTAAAATTAACTAGATGGCAGGAATCTTTCCCAGTGTACATACACATTTACCAGCTGTCACGATGTACAGTCCATGGGGTCACAGAGTCGGACGCGCCTGAGCGACTAAGCACAGCACAGCCTACTGTAAATGTGTTACAGTTTTATTTGTCCACTGTACCGCATACACAGCTAAAAAGAACGAACGAAAGCACATCCCACTGTGTGCTCAGCTTTTGTCCTGTCACACAGCTTTAGTTTTTATGATCAGTACCTAAACATCAGCTTTAACAAGACAAATCAGGTTCCAAAAATCTCCAGAGGATGCAGAAGCTTAGAGCAGCGATTTTTGAGGTTTAAAAAGCTACTAGAATCTTCCAGGCAGACGTGTGGAAGAGGGAAGAACTGGTTAAAATACAGACTCCTAGGCCCAATGCCAGAGGACCCCCCAACCCTGGAGTGTGGCCTGAGAGTCTGCGTGTTGGTTGCACTGCCTTCTTGAACAATTCCTTCTCGAATCAGGGGTGGCTTGGATCATTTAAGGACCTAGTCTGGATGCTCAGAGGACTAGACCCTTTGTACTTGAAGACATACACAAGAGACACCTAGTATTATTTATTTTGTGGGTATACTACAGAGTGTGTGTTATGGACTGAAGTTTGTTATCATCTCAAGATTCATTTGTTGAAACCCCAACCCCCAACGTGATGGTCTCTGGAGGTGGTAATTACTGGGTTTAGATGAGGTCATGGGGTGGGACCCCTGTGATGGGATTAGTGGCCTCAACGGAGGGGGGAGGAGAGACAGAGCACTCTCTGTCTCCACCAAGTGAGATACAGAGAGACGGTAGTCACCTGCCAGCTGGAAGAGAGCCCTTCTCAGGGAACCGACTTGGCCAGGACTTTGATCTTGGACTCCCCAACCCCAGTACTCTGAGAAATAAGTTCCTGTTGCTTAAGCTCAGCCTACAGTACTTTTTTTATGGAAGTCTGGATAGACTGAGCCAGTGTGTCTGGAGTGTGTGGTCCAAGAAGAACCAAAGCCACACAAAACCTGCCACAGACTCAGTTCATCCATCCCGCAAAGACCAAGGCTGAAGACACCTGATTCTATGGGAGATCATCATTTGCTGATGTTAAGTAAAATACGTTCTCCTCTCTAACACGTACAGTTTCTACCACGTACAAATTTCAAAACTCATGAATAGGTTACAGTGCTGGAATTGCTAAGATACTTAGCATTTTATAGAGCAAAGCTTCCTTCGTTCAATATATTCAGGCTCTGATGCTGATAATAAAGGTCTTAACTTTTCATATGAAAATCCTTCTAGGTAGAAAAATCAACAGAAGTCTGTTTGTCTGAAAGATGTTGGAGACATCTGTTTTCTTTTCTTTTTTTTTTTCTTCCTTTTTGGCTGTACCCTGTGTCTTATGTGATCTTAGTTTTCAAGTCAGGGACTGAACCTAGGCCCTCAGCATCGAAAGAGTGGAGCTAGATGGTCACAGATCTAGGTGCCTGGGTTCCATAATGTGTACCTGACACCTCTTGGACACCACCACAGATCTCCAGCCTCTGCCATCCTGGGGACCCTGGACTGTGGGTTCCATTCCAGCCCCCACGACAGGGGTGACAGGCTCTGCCCACCTGCCGCAGTCATAGCCCTATATCCCTGACTCAACTCCTTGCTGGACCTGAGTCCTGAGAGCTGTAGACTCAGCCAACAGCCATTTATGAACAATTCAGATATTTAATTATTGCCCTTTTCAGGGAATCTTTGACCACTCTGGGTGGGGAGTGGATATACCCATTTCTACCCCATTCCTCTGTTCAGCTGGGTGCTTCTAAATCCACCAAGATGGCCCCATGTGATGGAGCAGCCAACCGAGCTTGATATGCAGAGGTTCCCAGGTAAGTATCCACCCTGTATTGCCTCTCCTTTCCTCCTCTTTTCTCTGGGATTGCACGCACTTATTAAGTAGTAGCATGTACACGTTCCCATCTATTTAATAAGAGCATTTAACACAAATGACCTCCTTG
Source organism: Nanger dama (assembly GCA_917880005.1). Taxonomy (NCBI): domain Eukaryota; kingdom Metazoa; phylum Chordata; class Mammalia; order Artiodactyla; family Bovidae; genus Nanger; species Nanger dama. The sequence continues at coordinate 12,286,637 of CAKJTW010000053.1, read as the reverse complement.
CTGACTGTGAATCTAGGATCCCATTTAAGAGTCTGGAGGGGGAAAGAGGGACAGTAGAGAAGAAAGCAGGCAATGATGTGGAGTGGGCTTGCACCAATTTATAAGAACCATTTATGCTCACCTCCTCCCAATCCATATTGATATGATATCATGTCAACAGCCCAGAATGGGCCACAATGGGCATATTCACACCCTGGAAATTTGCAAATGCTAAATCAGAACTATTTTTTGCTAAACATTTACCAGCCCACCACTGGAAGGGGGCCAACATTAACTGAGCACCTCATGTATGCCAGGCACTTTGTGGAGACTATCTGTCTATCTTACCTAGTCTCACGACCACATGACAAACTCTGTGAGGCTCAATGAGATTCAGTAACTTGCTCGATGTCGCCCCACAGTTAGGAGAAGTTGATTTTCCAACTCAAGACCAACTCAATCCAAACTCCTATCACCACACTTGCCTCTCTGAGTTTGGAAAAGTCAAACCTGATAAGAAGCCATAAATATAGCTGGCCACATCTCTGAAAGGCACTTTGGGGGTAGAGGAATGTTGGCTAGTAGAAATGCTAGCTCTTTCTCTGCCCAACAAAAATCTTGTGATATTCTCAATTCCCCGTAAGATTTTTCAGCTTATATCATCAATACAGAATTGACCTGTATTGATCCCCAATTTTCCATTCCTCTCTCCTGGTGGCTTTGCATTACATGAACCAAGAGCCAAATTTATTTGGAACCTTTGCCAAAGGTCAATTTAAGGGCCTTACTTTGGGTGTGGAAGGTCGATAACATCATAAATTCACCACTGTGCTCAGCTGTTGGATAGATATATCATGAGCCAACTGGAGTACATTTCCATTCTACTTGACCAAAGGTAACCCTGTGTTTCCATCATGGCCATTACTATTGATGGAAGGTTCTACATAACCTAATTCAGCAGGCATATCGGCAATTTCCTGTAAGCACACGCCCTCTCTGTTCATTAACAGTTTATCTCTCCAAAGACTTTCCTTCTTTCTCCTTTTTAAGATCTGTTTTGATTTTGTTGACCAGTTTTAAAGCCTTTATTGAGTCTGTTACAATATTGCTTCTGTTTTATGTTTTGGTTTTTTGGCTGCGAGGCATGTGGGATCGTAGCTCCCCACCCAGGGACTGACCCCGTACCTCCTGCACTGGAACGTGTCTTAACCACTGGACCGCTCGGGAGGGCCCCTTTCTCCTTCAAGAGGGAATAGCTCTCAACTGGGTGTGAGACAGCAACCCAGCAGAAAACAGATCACGAGGTCCATTATCCAAGATGCTCTGAGTAAAAGCACCATCTCCTGATGGAGATAAACTGAGTGCCCAGGACAGTGATTTTTAAAAAATGGTTCCTGCAATGTTAAGATAACTCATGCCTCTGCCACTTAAGATTGAATCAAGCTGCCCTTATTGGTTTTCCTGTGACCACAAGGATGCCCTTCTCACTCCACACGACTGACTTTTTCATCTACGACCGACATTCAGTGACTTTCGGGTGGTAAGAGTCCAGTAATAAGTCAGGCTCTGTCTAGAAGGGTCTCTCTGAACCTTTAGCTGGATTCCCTGCCCTTTAAATTATATGCTATTAGGCTCGGTGAGCCGCAATTAAGCACCTGTGGGAAGAAGCCCACACTATCTAGATTCTCCTCCAGCTAATGTGGCTGGAGGCTTCACTGGCAGCTTTTTAGCTTTTGGATCAGAGCATCTTAGGGAGAAGTAGAATCCAGCTCCTTGTAACCAGCATGGAAATATTCAAAGAGGAAGATTTCAGCTTGAAGGGTGTGTGGCCAGCGACGGAGAAGATCCACGTGCAACCTAAAGTGAGAGATTAAACACCAGGGGTCTACATGACTTTTGTCCTGGACTTGCTGTGGCGATGTAACCAAGTCACTTCCATCCTGACCTGGATCTTATTATATGGGGGACTGGTGAAAATAGGGGCAGAAAAATCTAGTGATTCCAGAGGCAAGGCAGATAAAGTAAGTGAGTTCAGAGAGCTGAACTAAGAAAATAAGACCTCAGAGAAACCAAAGAGTATATGCTCCACCTAAAGGAAGACTGGAAACAACATCATCAATAATGCAAATAGTAATAATTATTATTATCACGATTGAATACTTATTCCAGGCACTATCCTCAATACTTGACATGTATCAACTCAAGCATTTCTCATCACACTCCTAAGAGATAAGTTCCCATTTAACAAATGAGGAAACTGAGACACAGAGATGTCCAGTAACCTGCTCAGAGTCACACAGCTAACAAGTGAAAGAAAATCCTCATGGTCAGTTTTCAACCTCTAGACTAAGTGATCTCTACCATCCTTCCAGTCCTAACCATCGATGTCTCTATGGAAAGCAAGGTCTGCATACAGTAGCTGCCCAGTGAAGACTGGGTAGATCAGGGAATTTCCTAGAGGTCCTGTGGTTAGGACTCTGAGCTGTCATGGCCTAGGGCCTCAGTTAGATCCCTGGTTGGAGACCTGAGATCCCATAAGCTGCATGGCACAGTTAAAAAAAAAAAAAAAGATTGGTCAGTTCAATATCTAGGAGTGAAACTTTAGGTAACAAGTAGCATTTATTGAGTTATTTGCCAGACTCCATGTTAAACACCTTGGCAAGCTATGGCCCCCACCTCCTGTTTCTATGGGAACAGAGCCCTGGGCATCATTTATGTTTATGGCTGTTTTCCTGATATAGGAGTAGAACTGAGTAGTTAAGAGACCCCTGGCCTGCAAGGCTTGAACGATTTACTATCTGGCTCTCTATGGAAAAGGTCTGCTCACCCCAGGACAGAAAATACAGAGGGGCAGGGAAGCAGGAAGAGCCAGTGAAAGTAATGTTCGCAATGGGGCATGTGGAGGCTTGAGTGGGGCTGAAGGGCAGTGGTAGTTGGCAAGTGGCATTTTTGTGTTTTTCTGTTTGTTTGCTTTTGTTGCGCTGCATGTGGGATCTTAGTTCCTCAACCAGGGACCAATCCTACCCGCCCTGCAGCAGAAACTGGGAGTCCTAACCACTGGCCCACCAGGGACGTCAGGTGGCATTTTTGCTAAGTGGGTAGGTAAAAGGAAAAGGGGTTCAAAGTGTGAGCAAAAACTCAGCTCAGGGAAGAAAACTTCAGCTGTGGAGGAAAAGCAAGCTGGGGAACAGTTATTCTGGGCACTAGATGGCATTTCTAAAAGGCGAGAGATTGGATCAGATCCTGGGCTGATTTTGAAGGGGCGCTGTCGCTGTTTACTCAGCTAATCAATGCTTCATTCACTTGGGAGAAGTTGCCCAGCAGTGGAACAGACTGCCGTTCAAGGGAGGGAGACTGGATTTCAGATGCGGGGATGCTTTTCTTTCATTCGCCCTTCCCCTCCCTCAGACGTTTATCAAACATGCACTGTGGATCTGGCATCAGACACACCACTGATGGGGGAAAGAGTTGGGGCAGAGAATGTTAAGAACAACAGGGCACACAGAAGGGAGAAGGGGAGATGAGAAAGAGAGAAACACAAACAGAGGCGGAGGGGAAACGAGCAGTGAGGGAGACGTACAGACATCTAGAAAGAAGAGACCAAGTCCGGAAGAACTGAGAGGCTTGAGCTGTGCGCTTCAGGGTAAATAATGACCTTTCAAGTGCCTCTTTGCCCTGGTGGCCAGCACTGCTCACAGATCTTAAGCCACTCCAAATCCTTAAGCATTCAGACGCCACAGTCTACTTGGTTCTAAGTGGAGGATGGGGAGGAATGCACCTCTGACTTGCCACTGGGAGTCCACAACACCTTGCCTGATGGGATGGGTACAGTTCAACCTGGAGAAATAACTGGCCCAGAAGCAAAAAGTGTCCTACTGTGGGCATTTGTGAAAAGAATTAAAGGAGCTTAGTAGTCAGAGGAGATAAGATTTACAGCCAGAGAACAGCGCAAAGTGTGTCAAATCACAGACTGTCAGAGCTGGGAGAAACCAGGTGATGATGGTGAGATGGCAGCAACTACCATTTCTTGGTTTAATGTGTTCCAGGCCCTGTTCTAGTTCTATTACCAGCCTCGTCTGTGAATCCTCCCAGCAATCTTTGGAGAGATGGTCTCCATTTCTTGGAAGAGAAAATGGAGACCCCAAAAGCAAAAGCCATGTGCCCAAGTTCAAAGCTAGGGTGGAGCTGGGACTGGCACCCACCTCTCTGAGCCCTGAGCCCATGAAGCCCATGATTCTCTAGGTATGGACCCTGGACCATCAGCATCACCACAGCAGCGACTATCTAAAATGCAGATTCCTGGGCCCCACCCAGATCCACTGGATGGAAATCTCAAGGGCGGGAGAGCCTCAGATCTGCACTGTGAACCACTTCGACATTTGCTACAGCTTGCGAATCACCATACAAGACTCAGGTTCCAATCCAGTTCTTAAACTGTGCTCCACGGGCAGCCCTCCAAAAGGGTCTATAACCTGCCAGTAGTAAACGTAAGTATGGGTCAATATGTGCTCGCTCCTTTTCCTCTCCCCTTTCAGGTAGTGCAGAGTTTTCTCCCTGTCTATGAGACTGCTTGATTCTGGCCAACGGAATGGGAGCAGACGGGGTGACAAAACCATGAACCGTGTTTGTGTAGCGTGGCTTGTCTCTTGAGCGCCTGCCATCAGCACGAAAAGAACGCACTTCTCAGCCTTGTGGTTGCCAAGGGGAGGGTGAGCGAGGAAAGGACTGGGAGTTTGGGATTAGCAGAGGCAAACTACTCTTATGTAAAAGGACGGATAAACAAGGTCCTATTGCATCGCACAGGGGAACTGCATTCACTATTCTATACTAAACCACAATGGAAAAGAATGTGAAAACCTATACCTATACACATAACTGAATCACTCTGCTATATACCTGAAATTCACACAACACTAGAAATCAACTTCAATTAAAAAAAAAAAAGTGCTTCCCAAAGCAGTTGCCCCAGAGCTCCAGAATCAGACACATGGAGCACAGATGAACTATTCCAAAGCTAGAGTCAAACACGGGCAACCCATACTCTGAAACTAAAACACTCAAGCCAGTCTGTATACAAGCCAACCACATGAGTGAGAAAAATAAGTCCTTGTTGTCAGCCATTGAGTGTGGGGATGATTTGTTATGCAGTATCAGCTGACTAAGATGCCCAAAATTAAGTACCCTAAATTGTATGCTCATCTTTATTATATGTCCACTTTTGTGGGGAGATTTTTGTGGGTTTCATGGTGGCTCCAATGGTAAAGAATCTGCCTGCAAAGCAGGAGACCCGGGTTTGATCCCTGCGTCAGGCAGATCCCCTGGAGAAGGGAATGGCTATGCACTCCAGTATTCTTGCCTGGAGAACTCCATGGTCAGGAGTTGGCAGGCTGTAGTGTGTGGGGTCACAAAGAGCTGGACACAACTGGGCAACTAACACTTTCACTTTTGGCAAATTCTCAAAGAGACCAGAGACCCCCAAAACACTGAGCCACAGATGTACTTGAAAATTCTCTGCATTCTCAATAGAACCTGAGGCTTTGGGACTGCAGCTGAATGAATCTCTCCTGTTCTTCCCAGCCTCTTAGAATGCAAATGTTTATTTAAGCCTTAAACTTTAAGGGGTCCAGATTAAATATGCTATGGAAGTTCCAAGAAGAGGGCCTGGGTGATGGTCTTAAGACTCATTTTCAAATCCTGGAACTCTTAAGTATTATAAGATATGAAATAAATAAGCAGAAGAAAAAAATAAGTGGGAGAAAAGGAATCATTTTATAAGGTTTTCCTCCCCTTGTACCTTACAACTTACCCATTTCTCATCCCAGTGGAAAGAAATTTCTCTCCACCGCCATGAAATAAATAAACATAAACAACACAATGTTTGGCCAGATGTGAAAAATGAAAAACAGCAGGCCTCAGGCTGTGTTGGCTTCTATATAAATAAATATACAGAATCTATATTCAGCACCTCGATCGGGAAAACAATGCTCGCATGTCACAGGACATTAATTTTTTTAAAAACCATTAGGCAATATTTTTAGGAATTCATGAAGACACAATTGACGTTGCTTTTGGCCCACAGGTTGTGAAGTAACAGCTCCAAGGACCGTTGGTAGGCAGCAGCAAGGCCCCCTAGGAGGATGTGAAATGAGCCAGCTAAGATTTCATTTGTTTGACGTCACTGCTCATATATTATCCTGAGTTGGAGGCCAAACAAGCCAATCTGGGAACCATCCATTTTCCCCGTGTTGGCCGCATCCCCTTGGCTGTTATCGGCTGAGTATTTCCACACGGATGGTTGGGTTCTGCCCAGTCAGGCAGACGCAACTGGACTTGAATGGGGTCCAGCTGGCAGGATTTCTGACTGCCTGATGCTTTCAAGGAGAGCAGAATTCAAATGGTGACTCCTGAAGTGATAGGAGGTGAGGGGAAAAGGGCAGATGTATTTGCATCTGTAACCCAGGGGCTACACCGGGATTGGAGGAGGGCTTTCGTGGGTAGTGCCAAAGGGATTAGAAGGGCTCCTCCTCCTGCTCAGCCCCCCAGGACAGAATACCTTCTGTCTTTTGGGGTTCTAGTAGGTTTTTTTGGTCATTATTATCAAATAGCCTGGGTTTGGATCCCAGATACACCACTTCTTTGCTGTGCACCATATAGGGCATTACTTGACCTCTCTGTGCTTCTGGAACTTTGTTGCAGAGTGAGGACAATATGCCTTGACAATTAAATGAGCTGGGGAGGTGCACAGCACAGTGGGGAGGTTAGGAACGCGGGCTCTGGAGGTTCTGGTTGGGTTTGAATCCCAGCTCTACCACGCACTCGCTGTGCAGCCTAGGGCAACTTATGTAACCTCTCTGTGCTTCAGTTTCCTCTTATGTAACAGTCCTTACCTTGGAGGCTTGTAAGGTAAGCCTCAGGAGGCTAGCCCCGCATGCTTCACTCGTCCTTAGACGTCTGGCTCCCGTTACACTCACTTCCCTTGGCTAGACTCATGTGAGGCACAAAGACCAGGTCTGTTCACGCCCCTGCAGGCTTGCCTTCAGCACACCAGTGAGACTTTCTTCAGGCCGGTTTCCCTCAACAGTCTGAAGCTGGACCTCCCTAGAGGATGGAGCTAGGAGGTATGCAGAGAGTATGGGTAAGATGGCCCATTTACTGAGTGAAGTAAAGAGTGGTCTGGAGGGAAGACAGTGAGGAGACAAGCTTTTCTAGCTTGGAGGAGAGCACTGCAAGATGCTATTTTTTTTTTTATTATTCTGGCTTAAGATATAGCATACAGTAAGCATTCAATGAGTGTAGGACGATGGAAGGGGTGGATGAATGGATGGGTGGATGGATGGATGAATGAATGGACGGATGATGGAGGCATGGATGGGTGGGTGGATGAGACGGATGGGTGGATGCATGGCTGGCCAGCTGAATGAATGATATATACTGTATTAATAGTATCCATAGTTAGTGCAGACTCCACAGGCTAAAGCTATGCCCCAACAATACTATCCTAACTTCCAATGCCAGCTGCAAAGTTAGGGATCCCCAGGCCACGTCATTTCTGACCAACTGACTACAAAGGTAGGACCCCAGTGTGCATGCGTGTTAAGTCACTTCAGTCATGTCTGACTCTTTGAAACCCCATGGACTGCAGCCCACCAGGCTCCTCTGTCCATAGGATTCTCCAGGCAAGAATACTGGAGTGGCTTGCCATGCCTTCCTCCCATGCCTTCCCAACCCAGGGATTGAACCTGCGTATCCTGTGGCTTCTGCAGATTCTTGACCACTGAGCTACCAGGGAAGCCAGGGGACTCCACTACCTCCCTCAAATGTGGTAATTCACTGGAACCCAGGAAAGTGCTGTGCTTATGACTAGAGTCTCATCGTTAAGGATAAAAATTTGGACCAGTCAAATGAAGACACACATATGATGTGAGGGGCCGAACTGTGTACCCCTCAAATTCTTACACTGAAGCTCTAACCGCCCCAGAACCTCAGGGCGGGACCATGTTTGGAGACAGGAGCTTTGAAGAGGTGGTTTAGGGAATATAGGCCCGAAGGCACGCTGATGTGCTTGCCAACCGGGAAGCTCACCCCAGCCTTCAAGTCCCGCTTTCACTGGGGCTCTGTTATGTAGGCATGGTTGGCTACATCATCAGGCTGATCTCACCTGGCTCAGAGCCTCAATGCTCTAACCCCATGTTGGCCTTTCCAGCCTGGCCAGACCCCCCCGCCCCGGCCCCCCAGCTCCTGAAACTATCTAGGGGCCCATCCTGAACCACCTCATTAGCACGAGCACTCAGGCTGCTCCTGGGGGCCCCACCAGGGGTAACAAAGAGTCTCATCACTTGGGACATTCCAAGAGTTTAGAGGCTCTGCCTCAGGAACCAGGGATGAGAAACAGCCACATTCTTTATTTTACAACATACAAATATATGTGCGTGATATATATGTTATATATGTGTGTGTTCTATTTAATTGTTCTAATTACATAGTGTGTGTATATATATATGAAATATATGTTCTGTTTTTGTAGACATGTACACACTACTATAGATAAAATAGATAACTAATAAGGACATACTGTATAGCTCAGGGAATTCTATACAATACTCTGTAACAGAATCTAAAAGAGTAGACACATGTGTATGTGTAACTGATTCACTCTGTTGTACACTTGAAACTAACACAATGTTGTAAATCAACTGTACTTCAACTCAGAAAGGCAAAACAGCGTTCAGCAAGATTACATCTATGAAGCGCCCAGCACGATCCCTGGCACAGGCGGGCACACAACAGGTGTTATGGACGTGGCTGTGTCCAGACCTTGAACATACGAGAGGTCAACAAACTTTTTAATTCTCACCACATTTACTCTTCTGGCTACAAGATGGGAAAAGACATAAGCGGGAAAAGATGCAATTTCTCTTTTCAAAAAGCTCACAGCCTTGACCGTGAGCAAAGAAAGACCATGGGAACAAAAAGCAATAGAAAGGAACCATCTATAATTGCATGAGTCAGGGTGCTCCCCGTGGAGAAAGACATACCAACTAAATCAGCTTTTTAAAATGCATTCCTTCACTATGGAGAATGGAATGGCGGTTCCTTTAAAAACTAACAATAGAGCTACCAAACGACCCTGAAATCCCACTCCTGGGTATATATCCAGGGAAAAACATGATCCAAAAGGGTATATGCACGCCAGTGTTCACTGCAGTACCGTTTACAATAGCCAAGACGTGGAAGCAACCTGAATGCCCAGACAGAGGAGTGGATAAAGCGGGTGTGGCAGATACATACAACAAATGCTATTCAGCCATTAAAAGAATAAAATAAAGCCATTTGCAGCAGACATCCCTTATATGTGAAATCCAGAAAGAAGGGATACAAGTGAACTTACAAAACCGAAAGAGACCCGCAGACTTAGAGAAGGAACTCAGTGGGGCAGCCTGGGGGAAGGGCGTGGTTAGAGAGTTTGGGATGGACATGTGCACTCTTGTTATACTCAAAACGGATAACCAACAAGAACCTACTGTACAGCACATGGAACTCTGCTCAATGTTAGGTGGCAGCCCAGAAGCGAGAGGAGTTTAGGGGAAAATGGGTACATGCATGTATGTGTATGTCTGAGTACCTTTGGTGTTCACTTGAAACTATCGTAACATTATTAATCAGCTATACTCTGATATAAAATAAAAAGTTTTTTTTTAATGCATACCTTGGCCCATAAAACGCAAGAATTCATTTTTATTTTAAACTGTCAGTGTAGTGGTTAAGAATGTGAGACAGAACATCTTCAGGTCTGGTTTGATCAGGGGTTATCAACACTATTAAGCCAGCATCTTTCAATAACAAATGATTTGTCATGCTTGCTGACTTTACAGTTCTGACATAAAATTTACAGATAACATAATCCACCTATCACATAGTTTAATAGAAAGCTAATATTGTGACATTTTACTGTGTTTCTGTTACACTTTGGGAAACTGGTTTGGGGTTTGGCGTTGACATGTAATGCATTCCCTGGTAGCTCAGATAGTAAAGAATCCGTTTGTAATGCAGGAGACCCAAGTTTGATCCCTGGTATGGAAGATCCCCTGGAGAAGGCAATGGCTACCCTCCCCAGTATTCTTCCCTGGAGAATTCCATGGACAGAGGAGCCTGGTGGTCCATGGGGTCACAAAGAGTTGGACACAACTGAACGACTAACATTTTCACTTTTTCTTTTGTAATGGACTATAATTTTCCTATTTTAAAATAATGGAAACTAAGACTTCCGCTGCTGGGAAGATCAAAGAGATGTATTTTTCCCCATACTTCCCACCAAGTACAACCAGAAACCCTGGATGTTACATGTGAAACAAACAGAAGACTTTGAAACATCAAGAGAAGGAAGAGCAGCTAGGGCCCTCAGCACTCGGGGAAGGGCATTAGGGAGTGGCTTTGAGGTAGCTGAGACCTGGGACCTTTTACTGAAGTGCCTGTTCCTGGAAAAACTTCTCCTTGAGCAACAGAATACAAAGAAACTCCAAAGGACTAAAACTAACTGTACCCATTCCCAGCTGGTGTAACTAGGAACAATAAGACACCAAAAAGGCCACAAGCCAAATGCCATTTCTGAGGTGCCAGGGGCAAAAATCAGCTACTGCCCATGATCCCTGTCCCCTGCACATGGCACCACTGAGGGGGTGGGAAGACCACCTAAGCCACCACCCAACCACCCCCACTCTCACCTCATTTAAGGAACCAGCCCGCCCTCCTCGGGGAGCAACCAGGGGCACCTATTTCTTGTTCTCGGTTTCCTCCTGCTGTAGCAAGAGCCGCAATAAAGCTTTGCCTGAATGTCTCATCTGGCTTCTCATCAAGCTCTATTGATTAAAGAGTCCAAGAACCTGGGTTGCTAACAGCCTGAGATTTCTCTCGGCCTCATATACCCCAGAGTTGGAGCTGAGGAAGCTGGCAACCCCCAAAATACCAAGTGCAGACAGAAGGAAAAAAAAAGAAAACCACCTAAAAATCCTGCTCTTTGTAGACAAAGGGTCAGGAAAGACACAGCCTCACAGGACAGAAGACTTTAAGGTAATAATCGCTCTAATGTATCCAAACACAGGAACGTCCGTAGCCCCAACACACCAGCAAAGACCAAGGGGGTGGGGAGCGTTAGACTCCCACTTCCTGAAGATTCCTGAGGGGGCCCCAACACTCCCACTGGGATGCGATCAGAGGGCCCAAGAAGCCAGGACTTTCATCCCACCACCAGCAATCAGCCCCTCCCTGGATACCCACTTCCGGTTGGCCGTACTGAAGAGTCCCGCCCACTCCCCGTGGCAGTGACTTCAGAGGAAGCCGAATGCAGAGTCAGGAATTTCGTCTTTGTGCGGTGGTAATAAGGCCATCCCCAGCCGAGGCAAGTTCCGGGAGCCGTAACTCCCCTCTTAGGAGCTATAAGCACCCTCCTCTCCTCGGTATCAACAGCGGGAGACCTGGGCTTCTCCCTCCTTTGGCAGAACAGGGTCAGAACAAGACAACGAAGGGGTCTCCCTGGCAACCCAGTGGTTAGGACTCTGCGTTCCCAGTGCAGGGGGTACAGATTCCACCTCTGGTTAGGGAACTAAGATCGCCTATGCCACACAAAGTAGCCAGGAAATTTTAAAAAGCCAACTAAAACCAAAAGTTTAAATATGATTCTGTCTCATAATTCTGTCCAGGTTTTCCAGGCAAAAATCATTGTAATTGCAAGAGCCAGAAAGATCTCAAACTGAATGAAAAAAATAAGTAAAATAAAGAAAATCCATAGATGTCAACACCAAGAGGAGAGAGAACGTTAGAATAATCTCACCAAGATTTTCAAGAAACCATGATGAACAGGCTTCAATGAGCAATTAGGAACACGCTTGGAACAAGTGAAAAAATAGAACCTCCTCAACAAAGAAATGGGACATCTCAGCAAAGAAGCAGGACATACTAACAGAAAACAGATGGACATTTTAGAACTTAAAAGTAGAGTAACTGATATAAAAACCTCAGTGGTTTGGTTAACAGCTGAATGGAGGGACAGAGGGGGAAAAATATCAGTGAACTGAAATATGTGATAGAAATGATCTGAAAAGCAAAGACACAATAGACTGAAGAAAAAAAAAAAAGATTCCTGACCTACGGAGCTATATAACAAGATATCTAACATTTGTGTCATCAGAGGCCAGGAGGAGAGGAGAGACAGAGGGAGTTTGAAAACATAATCAAAAGAAATAATAACTGAAACTTCCCATACTTGTCAAAATACATGCACATCCAGATTCAAGAAGCTGAGTGAACCAAAGACACATCATACTTGAATTTCTCAAAACCAAAAGCAAAGTAAGAAATTTGAGAGCAGCCAGAGAAGACGTTTGTGAGATTCATGCATGTGGCACGTGAAGCAGTTGTTTTACTCATCCTTGTTTGTATAGTATTTTGTCTCATGAAAACACAATTTTGTGACCCCTTCTACTATTGAGAATAACATCTTTAAACAGATCTTTGATGAACATATGTAGGCATCTCTCTCGGGTATATACGTTCAAATGTTAATTGCTAGATCATAGGGTAGGTATAGGTGTTCAGCCTTAATAAAAAGTGACAGGCTGTTTTCCAAAGAGTTCCAGTGGGTCCAGACCTTTACGACAACTAATGACACTGGACGACTTTCCAAATTCCTCCTAGCGGGTGGAGGGTGAGGGGGTGTCATACTGCCTGCACTGAGCATTCTCTGGCAAGGGTGTCATGAGGTCCTGGCTTGCTCCCTATTTTCCTCTCTTCCAAGCTCCCTCTGTGTTGGCTTCACGTTCAGATAGGTCCCCTATGTAGTGGTCAGGTGGCTGGCAGCAGCTGGCAGAAAATGAGGCATTTGCCTCCCCTTCCCCAGTCCCTCCAGACTGAATTGAGGAATTAGTTCCTCTTGATGTTCCTCACAGAATCCATCCATGAACCCATCGGTGATGGGGAGAGGTACCATTCTCTGATTGGCCAGACCTTAGTCACATGCTCATCCTGGGATGGCAGCTGGGATCAGCTCCACCTGAAGTTCCTGTAGGAGGAGTGAGGAAGGCAGTTTCCAAGAGGAAAAACGTGGTGCTGATATGAGAAGACTTACTGGGTAGGAAGAATATCACATACCCACTACAAAGGCTATATGCTAAACTGTGGGATGTAGGCAGAGTTCTCTAAGAGACTGAAAATATGAAAGATTTCAGGATCAGCATCCAAACAGAAGCTAGGAAGCAAATCTTAGAAGATGACATTTATAAGGATAAATATAAAGCTTTATTCTTAGGCCCTAAAAATTGCACAAGTGCAAGATGGATTTTGCAGGCGCTCCAGTGACTTAAATACGCGGGGTTTGTTCAGACCAGACTCACTGCAAGCCAAGAGTGCACCGCCATGGACGCAAAAGCTAACGCCTTTCAAGGCCACATGAACAGAAGTCTAAGGTCTAAATGAGGGAGGTGATAAAGCATAATCAATTTTGTTCTGGTTCTCCTTAAAAGCTGTGACAGACAGTAAAAGAGAGCATGCAGGCAGGTGAAGGGAACTTGAAACCAGTCTTGTGAGATGTGGCTGAATAAAGTGCACACTTTTTCTGAAAAAGACAAAAATTGGGACCTGGAGGGCAGGGAGACATGATCACCATCTTTAGAGGTGACACTTGTGAGCAAAGATCAGATATGTTCTGAAGGGCCAAAGGACGTAAGCTTAGGGAATCTAGCCCTTCCTGTGAGGAGGAAGGTACTACCAGCTGTCTAACTAGACACCTCCTAGCTCTGGGTCAAGACTGACTGATCACATTTCAAGAACTGGAAAAACTGAGCTTTTCCCAAAACGTACCCTGTAGAACTCTAGTGGAAGAGAAGGCAAATCTGCCCAGAAGACACTGGGCACTCAAGTCCTCCTCGCCCTTACAACATGCAGTGAGATCACTAAAGAGAGCAACAGCATTCAGTCGAGGAGCCCCGAGCCATGTAGCTTTCATTAAGCCAGTGTTTTCCAAGTATATTTGAACAAAACTCTTCCTTTTCCTCTTAGCAACATCTGCTATCATCCCTTATGATGAATGCCCTGTGAAACTCAGTTTGAGAAACGCTGGACAACTTGGAGTTTAGAGCTCTAGCTAACCCAGAGCCCCATCGCTTGGTGAGATGGACAAGATGAGTAAGGGCTGTGCACTCTGTTTCTCCCTCCCTCCGCCTCCCTGCCTGCCCCTGCTCCCTCTCTATCTATGTCTGTCCTTTTCTGTCTCCTGCCAGCAGAGTCACCCTGCTTATTTAACTTATATGCAGAGTACATCATGAGAAACGCTGGGCTGGAAGAAGCACAAGCTGGAATCAAGATTGTCGGGAGAAATATCAATAACCTCAGATATGCAGATGACACCACCCTTATGGCAGAAAGTAAAGAGGAGCTAAAAAGCCTCTTGATGAAAGTGAAACAGGAAAGCGAAAAAATTGGCTTAAAGCTCAACATTCAGAAAATGAAGATCATGGCATCCAGTCCCATCACTTCATGGGAAATAGATGGAGAAACAGTGGAAACAGTGTCAGACTTTATTTTGGGGGCTCCAATATCACCGCAGATGGTGACTGCAGCCATGAAATTAAAAGACGCTTACTCCTTGGAAGAAAAGTTATGGCCAACCTAGATAGCATATTCAAAAGCAGAGACATTACTTTGCCGACTAAGGTGAGTCTAGTCAAGGCTATGGTTTTTCCTGTGGTCATATATGATGTGAGAGTTGGACTGTGAAGAAGGCTGAGCGCCAAATAATTGATGCTTTTGAACTGTGGTGTTGGAGAAGACTCTTGAGAGTCCCTTGGACTGCAAGGAGATCCAACCAGTCCATTCTGAAGGAGATCAGCCCTGGGATTTCTTTGGAAGGAATGATGCTAAAGCTGAAACTCCAGTGCTTTGGCCACCTCATGTGAAGAGTTGACTCATTGGAAAAGACTCTGATGCTGGGAAGGATTGGGGGCAGGAGGAGAAGGGGACGACAGAGGATGAGATGGCTGGATGGCATCACAGACTCGATGAACGTGAGTCTGAGTGAACTCCGGGAGTTGGTGATGGACAGGGAGGCCTGGCGTGCTGCGATTCATGGGGTCGCAAAGAGTCGGAGACGACTGAGCGACTGAACTGAACTGAACTGAACCCCACTGCCACATTCTAAAACCTCAAAAGAGGTTCACAGTTTACTAATAAGTAACAACATAATGTGTCTTTGTTAGTTAGTGATTACTGTGTAACAAACCTCCCCCACCCCCAAATCTATGCCTCAGAACAAGTGTAGCTGATCAGCTAGACTGGCTGGTGTGAACTGGCCTCCATTAGGATGTTGCATCACTGCTCCACTATCCTCCAGCAGGCTCCTGCTGCTGTTGCTGCTGCTGAGTTGCTTCAATCGTGTCTGACTCTGTACCACCCCACAGACAGCAGCCCACTAGGCTTCCCAATCCCTGGGACTCTCCAGGCAAGAACACTGGAGTGGGTTGCTATTTCCTTCTCCAATGCATGAAGGTGAAAAGGGAAAGTGAAGTCGCTCAGTCGTGTCTGACTCTTCGCGACCCCATGGAGTGCAGCCTACCAGGTTCCTCCGTCCATGGGATTTTCCAGGCAAGAGTGCTGGAGGGGGTGCCATTGCCTGCTCCACTCCAGCAGGCTGGCTTGGGCTTATCCACAAGGGAGCCAGGCAGCGTTCCAGAAGCATGGGAGGAAGCCTGCAGGTGTCTTGAGGCCTGGGGTCAGAACATGTGCACCATCACTTCGGCCACATTCTGCTGGTCAAAGCAGATCGCAAAGGCAGCCCAGATTCAATGGGAATGGGAAAACAGACTCCACCTCTTGTTGGGGCGGGAAGATTTCTAAGTCTAATGACAAAGGATGTGGGTACAGGGAGGCCATAATTGGGACATTAATGCAATCGTTCCACAGCCAACCCTGAAGGAGGAATTCCGTTAGGTTCTTCCTTTGACTGCCATCCAATTCCTGGCCCTACAGTTAAAACCTTGTCTACTCTTTTATCTTTCTAGTGTGCAAATATTTATTATGCAGGACCCACAAGTGGGGGAGAAGCCTAAGGGTACCTCCCAGGCACCAGGTGTTATTTTATTGTCAAAGATAAGGAAATAATAAGCAGGAATCCTGCCCTGGAATCTAGCGAGAGAGTCATAAACGCCATGAATAAATGTGATAAACACCACAAATGAGCAGTGTTCAAAACGGAGTGGCAGCGCAAAGGAGAGTGTGATGAACTCTGTTCAAGTCAAACAGAAGAAGAGGTGTGTGAGCTGGGATGAGTGGAGATTTATGTATCTGGGTAGGCCTGGCAAGGAAAGGCATTCTGGAGAGGGAACAGCACTGACAAAGGCATGGAGGCTTGAAATAGGATGCCTAGTGCAGAGGAGAGGCGGGAGATGAATCCTGGGACTAGCGATTATAGAGGGACTTGGGGGCCCCACAGAGAAGGTCCGCTTTATCCTTGGGGCCCTGGGAAGAGGCTGGGGGAGGGTCCGAAGCAGGAGGGTGACCTGGGGAGACTGGAGCTCCAGGAGGAGGACTTGGGAAGCTGGGTGAAGAAGAGGGCGGATAGGAGCCCGGTGAGGGGAGAGGATGAGTTCTGTTTGGGACCTCTTGAGTTTAAGATGCTGACAGGGCAGCGGGTGGGGGTGGATCACTTCTCAGATCCAAATGCAGAAGAGACTCAGAGCGCTGATGCCAGAAGGGGGCCCGTGGAAAAAGCACCCCATCCATCCTCTCCAGGATTTTCTCACTTTTCCCAATCTCCCCATTTGCATTTCTCTCTTCCCACACAGACGCCCTGGCAACCAAAGCCCCAGTCTTTCCCTGCACTGGGAGGGGAGTCAATCAAAAAAATATTCTGCGGGGGGCGGGGGGGCTGAGGATCTGCTTTCTGACAGTCTCTAAAGAAGTGGCAGGGCCTCAGACCCCAGCCACATCTCCTTTCCCTTCCCGCGCACGCACGCACACGCACACACACACACACACACCCCATCTCCCACAGTCCGGGGCCAGCGTTTCGACATCTCTGCACTGATCCGTGTTTTGCTCTCAGGGCCATCTGTCGCTGACTCTGCTATAAATCTTGTTGTGTTTCTTTGCCATATGGTGTAATTAATTACTTCAAGGCACCCAGGACCCCCCTGCTCCTCGGGCGGGGGCCAGCTGGCTCAGCGAGGAGCGATTTGCAGTGATGGGGCAGGGTCTGGCTACTGTACCCTGTCGCCCAGCTCCCATGGCAGGATCCGAGTTGGCGGAAACCCTGCTCCTTGTGGCAGCATCTGACAGCAGCTTGGCAGTGGCAGGGCTCTAGCTGTGACACGGTGGCATTTACAGAGAATAAGGCCACACGCTATCTATCGCCAAAGACGGCTGTGCATGCCTATTAACTGAACTGGGACCTTCAACATCATTGATCTCTGTCATTTAGTGGCTAGTTGGAGAACAGTCTGTCTGTTCCACATGGGTGGGCGGTTTTGGGGACTTCCACATCTTTGCAAGATAGCTGTTGTGGGATGGGGGGCAGTGGATATTAAACACAGCCATGGGAAGCTAGGACACTGAGCCCCTCCCCAGCATTTAGCCTCCATATCTGTAAACAAGGAGAACTGGAAGAGCACTCTGTTCCCTGGCGGCTCAAGCACACTGAGTCCTTCATTTAATGAATAAATATTCAGTCAACAACCAGCCCTGTGTAAGTGCTGGGGACACAGCTCTGATGAGGCAGACATGGCCCCATTCTCACGGAGTTTGCTCCTACAGTGGGAGGAGCACACACATGAAATATACATGTAAATAGATCACATAACCTCAGGGGCCAGCCAGTGAGGTGAGGGACTGCATCAAGAGGCAGAGTTAGAAAACATCGGGGGCATCATTTTCAGAGTGAGGAATCATGGAGGACTTCTTTGAGGAGGTGATTTTTGTTGTTGTTAAACAGCTGTATGGAGATATAATTCACATACCACAGCTTTTACTCTTGCAAAGTGTACAATTCAGGGGTTTTATTTAAATGTATTTGCAAGTGAAAATGGTGGGGGATAGAAAGGGAAGTGCCCCCAGGGTGTCTGTGCCCAGCCAGGGATGGGGGTAGTTAGCCTGCCGCTGTCACGGCCACCACGAAGTGGAGTTGGCTGTTGGCTTTGTGAGCAGAGCTTGGGGGAGGACAGTGGGGTCTCCCAACAGTGGAAAGACAGGGACTTTGGTTTTCCAGGTTTCTTGGATACTGTGCTGAGGCAAGGGAATAGGCCTGGAGCAGGCAGTAGCCTTCTTTTCAGAGAGGCTGCCTGGGAGGGGAGCAACCAAGATGGCGGATGGTGGTCAGCCCAGCAGAGGGCAGGCTTGGGAAGAGTGGCTGGGGCTTGTGAGGGGAGCAGAGCCCTAGTATGGCTAGATACCTTTTCTTACACTCCAGTTTTTTTTTCCTTTTATTTTTCAAATTAGAGGTGGCAAAGGACTCCTTTCCATAGACCAAGGGAGAAAGCTGTGGGGTGGGCTATGGCCTTCAGCTTTGAAACCCACGCTCTCCGGGAGGCCTGTTTTCCTGGGAGGGCAGGATGGGAGCTGTGGGCTGAGGCAGCCTCTGTCCTTGGAGCTGAAGGCCCCCGGAGTGGCTAGACCTGTGGCTTCTGTGGGCAGCCTGCAGGTGAGGGGGCTTGTGGCTCTTGGTTCTCGGTCGGGCAGGCTATGAGAGTGGGATGTGTTGGGAGAGCAGTGTTCTGGGCACACGCATGTGAGTGTGAACATGTGCTGTGTCAACACGTGTGCATGGGAGCACATGCATGCAGAGCCCAAATTCAAGCAGAAGGACAGACTCATTCAGTATTTCAAGGCCTTGGTCTATTCTTACCGTGGGCCACATGCAGGACTGAACAGGTGGGGGTGGCAGGCCTCGATCGCCCCTGACTTTGTTAAAATTGCTCTGGGGAGGGGGCAGGCTTCCCGGTGGCCCAGACAGCAAACAGTGCGGCTGCAGCACAGGAGACCCAGGTTTGATCCCTGGGTTGGGAAGGTTCCCTGGAGGAGGAAATGGCACCCACTCCAGTATTCTTGCCTGGAGAATCCCACAGAGGAGCCTGGCGGGCTACAGTCCATGCAGTGGCAAAGAGTTGGACACGACTTAACTACTAACACGGGGGATGGGGCAGCGGGTCTCTGCCCCACCCTGCAGAGGCCCCGTGGCCCATGCAGCCAGCCCTAAGGGCTAGACCTGCCCAGCAGACTCCTCAGAAGCAGCCAGCCCTGAAGACAGCTTATACTGAGATAAAATTCACATACCACAACTTTTACTCTTGCAAAGTGTGCAATTCAAGGGTTTTTTTTTTTTTTT
The DNA here is from genome assembly GCA_917880005.1 of Nanger dama. NCBI lineage: Eukaryota > Metazoa > Chordata > Mammalia > Artiodactyla > Bovidae > Nanger > Nanger dama. The sequence goes on along the minus strand of CAKJTW010000053.1, from coordinate 12,267,295 downwards.
AATATAGTTGCAAGGTTGTGCAATCATCAGCACCATCGAATTCTGGAACATTTCTGCACTCCCAAAAGAAATCTTACACTTAGCATTCACTTCCCTTTCTCCCCTTTCCCCTACCCACCAGCAACCACTAAGCTACTTTCTGTCTCTATGGATTTGCTTAGACATGTACTCTGAGTGGAACTGTGTCACATGTGGTCTTCTGTGAATGATCTCTTTCACTAAGCACAGTGTTTCCAAGTTTTATCCACATTGTAGCATGCATCAGCATGTCACTCCTTTTCTTGCCAAATAATATTCCATTGTATGGGTACAACATGCTTTGCTTATCCCTTCATCAGCTGATGCATAGTTGGGTTGTTTCCACGTTTTAGCCATTGTGAATAATGCTGCTAAGAACATTCCCCTAGAAGTTTTTGTGTGGGCATGTTTTTATTTGTTAAAGAGGTGATGCTGAACCTGAGATATGAATAGGGAAGAATGAGCCAGTCATGCCCAAAGCTAAGAGAAGATTGTTCTTGGCTGAAGGGACAACACAGGCAAAGCTCCAGAAACGGATGGGCTCCTGGATCCTTTATGTGTATCCCGGGCTTTGGAGGAGTTCAAAAGCATCTTACGTGAACTACACGAATCCCACTTTCTACATACCTGTGTCTGACCTCTTTGTGAGCTGTGTAAGCTGTGGTTACTCAGCCGGAGGGTCACGGTTGGCTCAGAGGAGAATTCCTTGGACTAGGTATATTGGGCTGATTTCCAAGGCTCCACAATTTGAGGGGAGTGTAGGGATTGTGGGCGGAGGCAGTTGCCTGGGCCGACTGAGAGTGGCAGCACACTGTGGAGCTCGAGGGACTGGAGTGACAGATCCTGGGCGCTGTCACACCTGCACACAACTACCCCCCAGTGCCACACGACCCAGCCGGTTGCCTGGCAGCAGATCTCTCAGCTCCTGTATCTCCCCGGTCACCAGTGAGATCTTTGTGTGAGTTTTCCCCTCCGCAATGTTACTGAGCTATGACTGACATGTGATGTCATATAACCTTAAGATGCAAGACATATTGATTTGACACATTTATATATTGCAAAATGATAACCTCCATGGTGTTAGCAAACACCTCCACCAGGTCACGTAATTGCCATTTCTTTTTCTGTGGTGAGAACATTCAGGATTTACTCTCTCAGCAATTTTCAAGTACAAAACACTTTCAAGTATATAACAGTCCTATTGACTAAAATCACCATGCCTTTGTTTTCAATCTGGCTTCACCTCGATCAAACCAGCACTAGTTGCAAGGGGCTCAGCTCACGTGGGCTTAGATGTCCCATGAGAGGGTCCAGGGAGGGCAGGATGGGTGGGGAGGTGCCAAGACAGCTGCGCATGCGTGCTAAGTCACTCAGTTGTGTCCGATTCTTTGTAGCCCCCATGGGCTATACCCCACCAGGCTCCTCTGTCCAGGGGATTTCCCAGGCAAGACACTGGAGTGGGTTGCCAGTGTTGCGCCCACTCTAGGGGCTCTTCCTGACACAGGGACCGAACCCACGTCTCTCATGTCTCCTGCACTGGCAGGTGCGTTCTTTACCACAGGAGGATAAATCTGCCCACTTGGCAGTGAAAGAAGATAGGGTATGTAGAAAGATTCATGCAGTTCACCTAAGATGCCTTTTGAATTCCTCCAACGCCTAACATACACACAAAGGATCCTGGCCTCATTCACACATCTGCATTCGGGTGGGGTATTGAGCCAGGCAGGAGGGCTCGAGATGGCCCCACTCAGTGTCCGGCAGTTGATGCTGTCTAATGGGGCACCTCGGACTTCCTCCATTGGCATCTCACCCACTGGCAGGCAAGTCTGCATAGGCTAGTGGCCCCAGTGACCCCAAAGGGCGAGAGGAAGACCTAATCTCAGGGCACACAGCATCACTGGTGCCACATTCTGGTGGTCAAAGAAAGTCACAGATTCAAGAGGGTGCAGAAAAATAGCACTCCACGTCCTGAGAGCAACAATAGCACACGACAAAGGAGTGTGGACCCGGGAGATGGGCCCCTTTAGGGGTTATAATTATTTTTACTTTTTAGTAATATTTTTAAAATATTTATTCAGTGGCACGTGGGATCGCCCGTCTTCATTATGGCATGAGATCTTAGTTGCAGCATGTGGGCTCTAGTTCCCTGACTAGGGATCGAACCCAGACCCCTCCCCCGCCCCCCCACACACACAATGGAAGTGCAGAGTCTTAGCCACTGGACCATCAGAGCATCCCTGGGGGTTATTATTATACTGGTCTACCCCCAAGGAGTCAACATAGTGTGAGGTGGATGGCTGGGATGTGGTCCCCTCCCCACCCCAGTGCTCCTCCCGGCCCCGAACTCTCATTTCTGCCGAGCTCTCAGATGCACTCCTGGCAGCAACAGGGCAGCCAGCGGGAACCAAATCTCAGCAGGACGTAGCTGCACTGAAAGAGCTCCTGAGCGAAGGGAACTGCCCTCCCTGGCTTGGCTCGGAGCCCAGGGCTCAGAGGAAAGGTCACCCGCTCCCGCTGGCAGGAGGGCTGAGTCAAATAGCTGTTAAACCAAACAAACTAATACCCACCTCTACCAACGCCCACGCAGGTGTGACCGATTCTTTCCTTGAGAGAGAAAAGACTTCTGCTATTTGACACTCTGACCTCCACGGCATGGAAACTAAAAATAACACCCACAAGAAGAGTCTTGTAAGCTTATTATTCTATTGTTCTTTACACTCCTGGCAACGCGTGCCATGGACACAAAGATGAGGCAGGGAGGAGAACTGGAGACAGGAGCAGGAGAGTCACAGGTCTTCAGAACCTTGAAGAGCTTACTTATATTCATTCTAGAAATCCATCTGTTGATACCACTCCATCCACCCACCCACCCATCCATTCACCCACCTATCTATCCATCATCCTTCCACCCATCCATTTACCCATTCATCCATCTATCCACTTATTCATTCACCCATCCACACACCTACCCATCCACCCACCTACCTATCCATCCTTTTATCTACCCACCCACCTATCCATCCATCCATTCACCTACCACCTATCCACACACTCATCTACCCATCCATCCACCCATTCATCCATTCATCTATCCACTTACGTATACATTCATTTATCCACCCACCCACCCATCTACTCACCTACCTATCCACCCATCCATCCATCTTTCCACCCTTCCAACCATCCACTCATTTACTCACCTACTCATCCATCCATCCATTCAATACTTATTGAGTGCCTTCTATGGGCCCAGGACCATGCCAGGAATTCATTGGTGATCCAGAGTGGGATTTAGACAATAGCAATGTAAACAACGTAAACAGGACTTCCCTGGTGGCTCAGATGGTAAAGCGTCTGTCTACAATGCCAGAGAGCCAAGTTTAATCCCTGGGTTAGGAAGATCCCCTGGAGATGGAAACGGCAATCCACTCCAGTATTATTGCCTGGAAAATCCCATGGACAGAGGAGCTTGGTAGGCTACAGTCCATGGGGTTGCAAAGAGTCGGACACGACTGAGCAATTCACTTCACTTCACTTCAGTGTAAACAAAGCAATATATAACAGATTTGCTCTTTAGTTAGGCACATCATGCCACTGCCCAGTTCATTTCAGTTTAGTCGTTCAGTTGTGTCCGACTCTTTGAAACTCCATGAACTGCAGCACGCCAGGCCTCCCTGTCCATCACCAGCTCCCGGAGTTTACCCAAACTCATGTCCATTGAGTCAGTGATGTCATCCAAGCATCTCATCCTCTGTCGTCCCCTTCTCCTCCTGCCCTCAATCTTTCCCAGCATCGAGGGGATGCAATTTGAACATTTCTATTGGGTCAGGCACTGCTATAAGCACAGGATGATTACTTTCTAATTTAATTCTCATTACTGCTTTATGAGGTTGTTATTCTTAACATTCCTATTTCACAGAATGGCAAACAGAGATGGAGAGTGTAAGGTGACTTGCCCAAGGTCACACAGCTGGCAAGTGGCAGAATTGGGATTGGAACCTGAGTGTTTGCCCTGGTCACGGCAGAGCATCAGGATGAGAGACCTCTGCACCCAGGACTCTCTGCCCCCACTTGTCCTGGGCCTTGTAGCCACAGCAAGGCCAAGGTGCCTGGGGTCTCCCTGCACAGTCCCCCAGTGCACCTGCTCTTGGTCTGAAGACCCATGACACTGGGACTGGAGTAAACATCAACCCAGCTTGTCTCCGCCAGACTCCAGCCCAGCCATGCTCCCGGCTGGGTTGCTATCCCCATCACCCAGGGAGTCACAGCCATCAGCTCAGGCCCTCCATGGCCATCAGCACATGGTCAGCAGCCATAGTCTCAGAAAACATTTTGGGGAAATAAACAGAGCTGGAGTTTCCAACAAAGGAAGGGTGGCCATTACTGGGGCTCCTCAGAGTCTGACTGCCAGCCTGCATTGAGTGTCCACCTGCCACAGGCTGGCTGTGGGATCCTGAGCAAGTCCAGCCTCTCCCTGGACCTCTGCTCCCCGCTGCCAAGGGGCTCAGCGCCTGTGGACTCATCCATCCAGATGTTTTTGAAAACCAACCATGCGCCAGGTCTCATGTCCCTGGGGGAGTAACTGAGCTTGGAGCTATAGTTACAAGAGAAAAAGTCCAAGGTGTCCTTGGAATGCAAAGGGGCCAGCTTGACCTAGATTAAAGGCCAAGGAGGACTCCCTGGGGAAGTGACATTTCAGCTGAGGCTTCAAGGATGAAAAGAAGAAAACTTGGTAAAGAAAGAGAAAAGGGGGATTCTCCGTGGAAGAACCAGCATCTGCAAAGTTCCTGATCTGAGAAAAAGTTGTGGACCTGGGAAGCTGCCAGAAGGGCTGGATCTTGGGGTGAGGGGAGTACAGGGCAGGAGAAACACAGGGAGATCGGGAGGTCTTCGAGACAACATTGGGATTGGTGTCCTCGAGGGGAGATGTGGGGCCGAAAATTCTGCAGGGGGGAGGGGGCACAAATTCAGAAACAGGCTCTGTAGACCCACAGAGGGAGGTCAGGTGGAACACTGGTGCTTCAGAATTAATCTTGACCTATTTCACAATATTGCTGAGAGTCTATTATGTAAGAGAGTATGGGTTAGTGACTAAGGAGACAGGCGCTAACAGCTTTAACCGGAGCCTGGAAATTCTCACTACAGGAGGACAGGGCTTGGAACTTCCTATGAGCAACTGCAATGCCTTTCCCATTGGTTTGAGCATCCTGTGGACCCTAGGACTCAACCTGCAGTTAGAGAGCTCTGTCCACTGCAGGTAGTAGAAAACTGGGATCTCAGAAAAGGGATTTATTGGTGTCTGTGTCTGAACAGCCCAGAGGAAGACCTTCAGGTGTGGCTTGACCTAAAGGCTCAAGTGACGTCACCAGGATCCAGTTTCTCTCTCTCCACTTAGCTCTACTTCCTTGTGGCTCCACGGTATAGCTCCTTCATCAAAAATGATGTTAGTTCTGCATTCCATTCTTCATCACCTCCAACAGCATCAGAAAAGATGCTCCAGGCTCTTCTCATAGACCTCAAGTCAAGCAACAAACTCCAACTGGGCGTGTACCTAGACCAATCAGCGGCCAGGGAGACAGGATGTGCTAGTCGACTGAGCTTAGGTCACCTGCTCCACTGTGGCATCCATGGGATGGGGTCGTTCAGAGCATGAGTGTGGGTAAGGGGTGGGGCCCCTGGGGCACATAAAATGAGGAGGTAATAAAGAGCGATGAGAAAGGCCACCATGTACATCACATGGAGGGGCCTGCCATCCCCTCAAGGAGAGAACCTTCTGGGCCTTCCTGAGCAGTGGAAGAGTTGCTTCAAATTATTTGCGATAAGGGTGATTTCACTGCCAAAGGTCCAGGCAAAGGGTCCGTCGGGAAGACAAGGGAATGAGTTGGGGAGAGGTACAGTCACCAGAAATCAGGGAGCTGGGGCAAAGCAGGGGGTTCTTTGCAAGCACCGAGCTCTGAGTGCACCAACACGTTGAGGACCCCACGGGCCGCAGGGGAGTGCAGACACTGGCCCAGGCTGCAGGGAGGGGCACACATGCTCCATCCACCTCCCCCGCTCCACTTATCTCAGTGGGGAGTTTCTCTCCACTGCCTGCCAGTATACAGGGGTCTCCTGTGGATCTGAACTATCTGAGGGTCTGGGTCTCCCTCAGGGGTGCTGTGGGCTGATGGAGCAAACACGCACGAGTGCAAGTACCAGCCATCACCTACAGGGCAGGTGCTATAACATGGTCCCTGGGGACCCAAGGGCTCCCTTCCGCACCATCCAGCACCAGACTCATGAACCTGGGATTTCCCGAGCAGCAGCTGCACCCCCAGACCTCCTTCCATTCTGGGCACCTGCCTTTTTTTCAGTCCCCTCCTTCCCAAACCTCTGTGCTCTCAGGGCGACCAGATGTCCTGGCTGGCTTGCAGCCTTGGTTTACGTCTGCATCCCTGTGTAATTACCATGGTGCCCCTTTCATTCTCCAAGTGTCCTGGTTTGGATGATAAATTACAGTCACTCTGTACTTCACTCCAAAATCCCTGTGCACATCCTCTCTCACAACAACCCCGCTGGTCCTGAGAGCTGTCCAAACCTGAATACAGATTGTCAGCAGCCAAAAAAATCCATTCCCTCCCCATGAGTGCAAAGGAGTCTCAGCGCTGCACAACTGCAGACACCAGCCTCTCCGGGTCTGTTTACTTCCAGGCTTGGGAAGGGGACCCTCCTGTTGGGACAGGTAGCCTGATGACTTTTAAAGGTACAAAGAAAAGAGATTCCACATCAAAACAGTCTCAGTCCCAAAGGGTTTCCTGCCTCCACCCCCTCCACGTTCCTGTCCCCATTTGTCCCCACAGTAAACCCCCTGTTTTAAGGTAACTCGCGTGGGTCTCTTTTTTTCTGCAACAAAAAAGAGGTGTGCCGAAAATAGGCCAGGGCCTGGGCCTGTGGCCAAATCTGGATGAGAAACTGGGTCAGGCAGGGGAGGGAGCAGCAGGCTGGGATCCTGGAGGGTGGGGGGGAGACGGCTCCTGCGGATAGGGCACATCTCCGTGCCCGACCCCCGAGACACACGAGCGACAGCCCTCGTCTTTTAATTTAAGCCTCTTACTGCCCAAGGAGGTAGGTACTGTTACCTACAGTTTACACGGGAAGAAACCGAGGCTCAGAGAGTCTGGATCTGGGGATTTCATCTCAGTCTTCTGACTCCAACGTCTGTATTCGGGGCACACGACCGACTTCCAAACTACCAGAGGGTGGCTGGAGCCTCAGCCATCTGGCGTTTAGAAGTTCGATCTCGCCTGGCCCAAGCTTGGGATCTTTGGCACAAGCATGTCTACAATTTCCTCTGCCATTTTTTTTTTAAAGTGAATTTAAGCAGGGAGAAATAGATCACTGTTTCAACTGAAATAGCTTTAAGGCAAAGGGGAGACTTTTAGCTTGCTTCAGGCATGGCCTGATCCAGGGGCTCCCATGATCTCCTCCCATGTGTCTGGCAGGCAACTCTCTCTTTCCTCCCCTCTGTGTATTGACCTCTCTTCAGCCCCAAGCCTCATCCCTATGGCTCGAAGTCCAAAAGGGAAAAGCACTCTCTCATCTTCTCTCTTCTCCTGGCTACCCCGCCCTTCTCTGTTTCTATCTCTGCCTATCTCTCATCATGGATACAGGATTTGGATTGGCTCTGCCTGAATCACATGTCCACCTCAGGACCAATCACATGGCCCAAGAGGATGCAGCCTTGGTGTTAGGATAGGCTCAGCCCCCTGATAGGCTTTCCTGGGTGGTGAGGAAGGTGGAGGACTGTGATTAATAGCCTCTAGGTACCACAAGTGGAGAAGGCAATGGCACCCCATTCCAGTACTCTTGCCTGGAAAATGCCATGGATGGAGGAGCCTGGTGAGCTACAGTCCATGGGGTCGCTAAGAGTCAGAGATGACTGAGTGACTTCACTTTGACTTTTCACTTTCATGCATTGGAGAAGGAAATGGCAACCCACTCCAGTATTCTTGCCTGGAGAATCCCAGGGACAGCGGAGCCTGGTGGGCTGCCATCTATGGGGTCACACACAGTCGGACACAACTGAAGCGACTTAGTAGTAGTAGTAGTAGGTACCACAAGAAGTGGGGGAGGCATGGGTCGGTCAAGGAAAGGATGCTGGTAGTCAAAGACAATATATCTACCACTCCTAGAAGAATATGTTACAGGGATGACTAGTTTAAAATTTTTAATGTACTTTTCAATTTTGTTTCCCTGAGTACAGCTTTGGATCTATACAGCCCTAGGTATCCATTAGTCTGGGGGAGATTAGAGCTTATTTCAGAAAATAAAAGAGAAAAACAAAACAGAGGTGATATTCAGCTTTTGACATTCAACATGATGTGACTCTGCAGACCACAGCCCCGAGGAAAGATTCTCCCAGGTTCCTCAGCTTTTCTTATTCCTGTTTAGCGGCTCAGTTGTGTCCAACTCTTTCGCAACCTCATGGACTGTAGCCCGCCAGGCTCCTCACTCCATGGGATTTCCCAGGCAAGAATACAGGTTGCCATTTCTTTCTGCAGGAGATCTTCCTGACTCAGGGATCAATCCTGTGTCTCCGGCATTGCAGGTGGATTCTTTGCCACAGAGCCACCAGGGAAACTCTCCTCATCTTTTCGCTTATCAATGACGGTGCCAGGCGATTTAGACCATAGAGTCTTCCCATGGGGTAGAGCATCTCCTCCACCTACTCAGAGCCAGTGACCAACTCTAGAGGGAGGATGTGGTGGAGAAGTAGGAGCACTTCCGGCCCATTTTGTGACCTCAGGATTGTGGGAGGAAGTACGGGCAAAGCAGGAAATCCTGCTCCCTGGAAGCTGCTCTACAACAGGCATCAGTGATTGTCATTTTTGAGGGCTTTCTGTCTCCCAAGAACTGTGCAAGAGCTCATCCATTCTGTAAATATCCCTATGAAAAAAAGCATTTCTATCGATCAGGATTCTTGATTACAAGCAAGGCCTATCAATTCCAGTGGGTTTAAAACAGGAAGGCATTCAGTGACAACTTGCACCCCACGATGGTTCACTTGATGTGCCAACTGCTGAACTGGGCTACAGGTGCCCAGCTTCTTGGTCAAACATTCTTCTGTGTCTGTGAGAGTGGTTTTTAGATGAGATTAACACATATCTCAGTAGACTGGGTAATGCATATTGCCCTCCCTGATGTGAGTGGCTCTTATCCAATCCCCTAAAGGTCCGAAGAGAATAAAATGGCTTGCCCTCCCATAAGTAAGAGGTGATCTGATTGCCTTGAACTTAGATGCTGGTCTTTTGTCTTTGGGCTCAAACTAAAGCAGCAGCTCTTCTTGTGTCTTGCGTCCACTGGCTTTTTGGACTAGGACTTACACCATCATCTCCTCTGGTCTCTAGCTTGCTGGCTACATATCTTGAGTCTGCTCAGCCTCCATAATCATTATGTGCTAATTTCTTATATTAAATTTCTCTACATATCTATAGATATATCATAAATAGGATATATATGTATGTATATGTGTACCTATTGGTTCTGTTTCTCTCGAGAACTTTGATTAATGTAGACATCTGGGGCAAATTCTGGGTAGGCTTCAGGTAGGGCTGGATCCAGGACCTTAGACAACAGCAGGAGGCTCTTTCGTCCCTTCCAGGCCTTAGGCAAGATCTCTTCATGTGGTACATGTGATGACTGACACTGGCAACCCAAGCAGCTCATGTCCTTCTAAACCTACGACTTTAAGAAAGAAAGAACATTTCTCTAAGGCCATCCAACTGAACTCACTTGGGTCTTATGTCTGCTCCTGAGTGGTGGCCAAGGGGTGTGCTGCAGTGGCAGGGCACCAGGACGGACAGGAAGCAGGGAGTAGGAGAGGAGTCCTACAGAGCAAAGCTGGGCAGACCACGACTACCGGTCAAACAAGCGTGGTTATCACGTCCATCTTACAGATGAGAAAGCTGTTTAAGTGACTGGCCTCTTGGAAGACTCAGGTCCAGCAACGTCATAGCTAGGATTCAAACGCAGGTCTGTCCGTGGACTCTCAACCCCTGGACCTCACTGCCTCTTGCCCATCAGTCCATACCATGAAGCCAAAGTCTTCCACCAGCCCAACCCTTGTTCCATGCCCACCCTGTACCTGGCACACAGCAGGATATGCTGTATCTTCCTTGCAGCTGGATGGACCCGTCAGTGCTTTGCTTCGGCGGCCCCACCAGACCTTTTTTTCGAATTGTTCTCCCCATTCAGCTCCAAGGAGGGACTGAGTGACACGCTGAGTCTGCCACAGGGTTGGCATCAGTCCCCCACAGCTGTCCCCATCCTCTGATACATTTTCATTCCCTTTGAGCACAGCCCAATTTGGGCATCTCAAGAACAGATGTTTCTTAACAACCACAGTTTTACCAAGAGTATTTTTGGTCCCTTAATCTTGGTAAATTGTTGGGATTTTGCTGGTTCTCTGGGGAGCAGACAAAACAGCTTCCATCTCCGCCTCGTTTAAAATGACAGCAAGAGGCTGGCATCATGATTAGGCAACTGCATTCGTTTTCTGTTACTGCATATTGAATTGCTCCAGGACTTGGAGGCCTCAGATGATAAAAACGTGTATTGTCTTGTAGTTTCTGCAGATCAGGGATTCAGGAGTGCCTTAGCTGGGTGCTTCTGACGCAGGGTTTCTCTCGTGAAGTTGCCATTGGGATGTCAGCAGGCTGTAGTCATCAGAAGGCTGGACTGGGGCTGGAGGCCCTGCTCCCAGGAAGACCCACTCCCACAGCTGCTGGCTAGAGTCCTGAGGGCCTCACCACCTGTCTCCCCGCAAGGCTGCTCGGGTGTCCTCACAACGTGGCAGCTGGATTCACCAGAGTGATGATCCTCAAATGGGCAAGGAGGGAGGGCTCGCGTCCTGGCCTTGGAAATGACACCTGGCACTTTTGTCTTGTTCTGTTTGTTAGAAGCAAGTTAGGAGGTCCAGCCCACATGCCAAGAGATCCCCTTTAAAAATACATTTATTTGAGGCTGGGTCTTTGCTGTTGCCCTCGGGCTTTTCTCTAGTTGCAGAGAACTAGGGCGTGTGAGCTCAGTAGTTGCGGTGCACGGGGCTCAGCTGCCCCACAGCATGTGGGCATCTTTCTGGGACAGGGCTCAAACTCGGGTCCCCTGCATTGGCAGGTGGATTCTAACCACTAGACCAGGGAAGTCCAAGGGCTCTACCTTTTGAAAGGAGTATCAAAGAGTGGATGCGTTTTTCCCCAGCACAGGCACTGCCCTAGGGCACAACACAGGCCCCAGTTCTTTCCCGCTACCTGTGTTCCTGCTCTTCCCTGGGGACCTTGCAGATCTTTGGACTCAGTCTTGTGATTTTCTTGGATGAACAGAATGAGGCAAGAGGAACTGTGTGCTGGATCTGAGCCTGGACTCCAGGAGACTTCTGAGGTTCTGCTTCCCTTCTTGTGCTCCCGCCGTGGCCAGGAGATGGAAGGTGTCCAAGCCATCCCACTGATGCCAGGAGAGGATGAGACCATCATGGGTGGAACAGATCAAACCCCCAGCGGAGCCCAGCCAGGTTCAACCAACCCAAATTAGACACCTGGGCTAAATAAACACTGTTCCATGGTGCTGAGATCTTGTGGTCATTTGTTACATAGGATTTCAGTGGCTGCACGAACTTAATTGATTAAGTATGTGGGCTTGGGAATCAACCAATCTTGAGTTCATATGTCAGGGCCACTACTCACCAGGTGTGTGGCCTTGGCCAAATCACTTCACTCTTTGGAGACTCAGTGACCTCATCTAGAAAATGCGACCATAATGCCATGTGATGATTTAAATGTGATGATTTAAATCGTGTCTATAAAGTGTTTCCAAATTGTGCTGCTGGAGAAGACGCTTGAGAGTCCCTTGGACAGCAAGGAGTTCAAACCAGTCCATCCTAAAGGAAATCAACCTTGAATATTCATTGGTAGGACCGATGCTAAAGCTGAAGCTCCAATCCTTTGGCCACCTGATGCGAAGAGCCGGCTCACTGGGAAAGACCCTGATGCTGGGAAAGACTGAGGGCAGGATTAAAGACGATGAGATGGATGGATGGCATCACCAACTAAATGGACCTGAGTTTGAGCATACTCCAGGAGATACTGAAGGACAAGGAAGCCTGGTGTGCTGAAGTTCATGGGGTCTCAGAGTCGGGCATGACTTAGTGAATGAACAACAGCAATGAAGTGCTTAGAGCAGTGGCCAGCACAGCTGTGACTACTGTTGGCAAAATACTCTGAGCCTGTTGTCCCAGCGCTCAAGTGCAGCCAAAGGCATGATCCGACTCTCCGGCTCGGGCACCCGCTGTAGCTCCCTAGCCCCACATTCCCCAGTGTGAGCGCAAGACTTCTTCCTCCTCCTTCCATGCTCACCGGCTGCTCACCATCACCCTCTTACCCAACATCCAGGACTAATGCCTGCTGCACATTCTGGATCCAGAACTCCAACCCTGCCCCTCCGGTGAGCTTCCCTCAACACCAGGCCACCTCTTTGTCCTTGCATAGCTCCAGTGTGCCTGCCAGCCAGTCCTGAAACTCCTGGGCCGTACAGGAGGTAACAGCACAGGCTCTGGAATCAACTATATTGGGCCCTGAGCTCCAGAGTGAACTCTGGGTGACCTGGAGAAGAGACTACACCTCTTTCTGCTCTATTTCATTTGCAAAGTGGGGGCTATCAGGACACAAATCTTATGAGGTAGCTGTGGGATTATATCTTTTCAGACATGCAGAATCATGTCCCTACAACTGGCATATTTCAAGTGTAAATACTAGTAGTTAACTTTTCAAATTACGATTTTCTTTGGATATATGCTCTGGAGTGGGATTGCAGGATCAAACAGTAGCTCTATTTCTTATTTTTAAGGAACCTTCATATTGTTCTCTATAGTGGCTATACCAATTAACATTCCCACCAACAGTGTAGGTGGGGTCCCTTCTCTCTGTATAGCATTTATTATGTGTAGACTTTTTGTTGATGGCCATTCTGACTGGTGTGATGTGAAGGATACATGCAGCCCAATATTCACGCAGCATTATTCACAATAGCCAAGATGTGAAAGCAACCTACATGTCTATCAGCAGAGGAATGGATAAAGAAGAGGTGGTACGGATATGCAATGGATATTACTCAGCTATAAGAAGAATGAAATGATACCATTTGCAGCAATATGGATGGACCTAGAGATTATCATGCTAAGTGAACTCAGAGAAAGACAGATATCGTATGATATCACTTATATGTGGAATCTTAAAAAAAAAAAACCAATACAAATGAACTTACATACAAATCCAGAAACAACCATAGACATAAAAAGAACAAACTTATGGTTAGCAAAGGGAAAGAATAGGGGAGGGACAAATTATTAGGAGTTTTGGGGCTTAACATATACATACTATGATATATGAAATAGATGACCAACAAGGACCCACTATATAGCACAGAGAACTATACTCAAAACTTTGTAATAACCGACAACAGAAAAATACTCAAAAAGAACACATAACTTTATATATATATACACATATGCACACACACACACATATATATGAAAGAGGAGAGCGAAAAAGTTGGCTTAAAGCTCAACATTCAGAAAACGAAGATCATGGCATCCAGTCCCATCACTCCATGGGAAATAGATGGGGAAACAGTGGAAACAGTGTCAGACTTTATTTTGGGGGCTCCAAAATCACTGTAGATGGTGACTGCAGCCATGGAATTAAAAGACGCTTACTCCTTGGAAGAAAAGTTATGACCAACCTAGATAGCATATTCAAAAGCAGAGACATTACTTTGCCGACTAAGGTGAGTCTAGTCAAGGCTATGGTTTTTCCAGTGGTCATGTATGGATGTGAGAGTTGGACTATGAAGAAGGCTGAGCGCCGAAGAATTGATGCTTTTGAACTGTGGTGTTGGAGAAGACTCTTGAGAGTCCCTTGGACTGCAAGGAGATCCAACCAGTCCATTCTGAAGATCAGCCCTGGGATTTCTTTGGAAGGAATGATGCTAAAGCTGAAACTCCAGTACTTTGGCCACCTCATGCGAAGAGTTGACTCATTGGAAAAGACTCTGATGCTGGAAGGGACTTGGGGGCAGGAGGAGAAGGGGACGACAGAGGATGAGATGGCTGGATGGCATCACGGACTCGATGGACGTGAGTCTGAGTGAACTCTGGGAGTTGGTGATGGACAGCGAGGCCTGGCATGCTGCGATTCATGGGGTTGCAAAGAGTCGGACACGACTGAGCGACGGAACTGAACTGAACTGAATCACTTTGTGTACAGCTGAAACTAACAAAACACTGTGAACCAACTTTACTTCAGTTAAAACAATAGTCAGCTTATGATTATTGTCGGTAACAGTGGCTTCTCCGTCTGTGAATGAAGGGCTAGATTTACCCTGTGTGCACTCGGGACACCAACACTGGAGGCAGAGGCTGAAGGGCTCCCGCCGAGCAGGGGCGGAGGGCCCCCAAGACAGAAGTCCAGCCCAGCTGCAGAGCAGCACCCCCTCTGCTCTGCCGCCCCCAGGGCACCCACTCTCTGATGGCTTTTCTCCTCTGCACTCCGGTTCCTTTTGTATATTTTAAACCCCACTTCTCGGCTCCCAGCCCCAGGCAGCTAGACGGAAGCAATTTGAGGGGGAAATTCCTTTAACTGTGAAGACACAACGCGAACCAGGCCAACTCTGCAAGATGAAAGCCCAGCAGTGGGGATCAACAGAGGGGCAGCCTCCTGGGGCCACAGGGGAGGCTTTCAACCTCCCCCTCCTTTATGGTCTTTTTGAAGAGCTTGTTTTGATTCTGTGGTTGCCACGATACAGGAGCATCAGGTGGCGTTTCTGAGAGGCCATGTGGAGGACTCTTTGTATCAGTTCCACTGTGTGGCAAGAACACAGAGGGTGGCCAAGCTATAGGTCTAGGCTGGGGGTGAGCGAGGGAAGGCGGAGAGGGGCATCCAGGGATCTCAGGAGGAGGCGGGAGGGCCCTGGAGATCTACAATAACAGCCACAGGGACCCAACGCAGGGGCGCTGCCTGAAGAACAGCCATTCATTCTGACATGCTGTGTGATCTACAGCAAGATTCTCTACCTCTCTAAGCCTCAGTCTCTTTGTCTGTCCAAAAGGAAAATAACACGTGCCTAAACAACCTCGCAAGGGTGACAAAGCGGAAGTGATGAAAACAAAAGTGGAGCTTCGCTGAGTTGTCTATTGTACAGCATGCATCGTCTCATGTAATCTTTATGACAGCTCATTTTATTGGTGACAAAGGAGAGACCCAGAGAAGTTGACTGACTTGTCTCAAGTCACACAGCCTGGAGGAGGAAGCTGTTACATAACTCCATTCACACTTTGTCCTAAGCTCTGTTTACAACAGCATGAAATTTCAAACACTTACATGACATCACCCTGCTCCAAGAGCTTCACCAATTATTAATTCAAATTATTATATCAATCATTCACAACACCCCTGTAAGGTAGGTACTGCTATTATGCCTATTTTTATGAATAAGGAAATGAGGGTTATTTAGGCTCAGCTGCAGTGTTCTTGCTCTCAGCACAAAGAGCCATAGGGCCACTCCAAGTGAAGTTAATGCAGCTCAGTTTATAGTAACACCAGATCAGAAGAACATCGATCGATACCCATCAATACTGGATGGGATGAGTGACTTGTATTGTGTCTGTACCACGGAACATTCCCTACCTGCTAAGAAGCATGGTGTAAATCTACTACCTGTCAACATCATGAATAAGTCTCAGAAGCATGATATTGAGAGGAGAATTTAAGTCATGAAAGCATACACTGAACATAATGTTTATGTCAAGTCTGGAAACTAGACTAAGCATAGTTTATGAATAGTCGCACAGGAGTAAAAGTCAAAAACGAAATTAGGAGACAAGTGGTTACCGTGAGGCAAAAGCGGGAAAGGGGACGGAGCCAGGAGGATGCTGCTGTGCCATATGGCGTGCGTGTGCTCAGCTGCTCGGCTGAGTCCAGCTCTCTGCAGCTCCAAGGACCTGTGCAGCCCATCAGGCTCCTCTGTCCATGGAATTTTCCAGGCAAGAATACTGGAGTGGATTGCCATTTCCTTCTCCAGGGGATCTTCCCCACCCAGGGATTGAACCCTGGTCTCCTGCATTGTAGGCAGACTCTTTATTGACTGAGCCACCAGGGAAGCCCACCGTACCATGTTAATAAATCTTATTTCTCATTTTTAAATGTCAGAAGAAACAAACAAATGTGCTTTGAAAAGTTTAACGGCCCTGGACCACATAGAACACTGCAAGTAGATGGCAGGACGCCTAAGGGCCCCTCACAAGGGTGGGTGCACCGATGTTTCACTCCATCCTTCACCCGCACCCCAACAAGGCAGGCAGCTGCCCGCTCTTGTTGGTCCAGTCTCTCCCTGTTTTCCCCAGCTTCGTAACAGCCAGAGAAGTGCTCTCTACTGCCAATCGAGGACCAAGTCACTCCAGTGCTCAGAGCCCCTCAAGGCCCTCCAAGGGCCATCTAGGGCAACTTTGAAGGGCTGCCTCGAAAAGGTGGGAAGATGGTCACTCCCTCCTCCCCTCTTGTCATGGTTGTGTGTCTGTTCACAACTCACTTGTAAAATTGAAGGTAAACTTCAGCCCTTTTCATTCAAAACCAGATCACCGTCACCTTTTGTTTGGATAAAATAAAAGGACGCAATGGCCCTGTCCTCTCATTTAGCCCTCAGATTTCCCTCTGTTTCATCTGCACCTACTGCCCTCCCTACTCTCCTCCCCTCCAGGCTTCAAGACCAGAAGATGGCAGGCAGCAAACACGCCCAGACTCCTTCCACTGCCTCTTCCCAGAATCACCAGAAAGATGCCAGAAGGCTGAGCGTGTGCATGTGCGTGCACGCAGGCAGCCACGTGTGCGTGCGTGTGTGGCACGCGGGCACAGGTGCCCACACACGGTACACATTAAAATATAAAACTCTAAAATTCTTTTCCCGTTTATGACTCCACATCTGTTTTTAATAGAGTTGCTATGTACGATATATGTAAAATATATATCTATGTACATATTAAATGCAAGACATTTTTGCATATGTATTTTAGACACCCAAGGCTCTCTGCTTGCCAGTAACAAAGCCCCTGCCTCCAGACCTCAGTTTTCCCATCTGTAAAGTGGCAGACTTGCTGCACCCCCCACCCCTACCACTTGCAGCTCTGGCAGTTTATCTGAATCTATCTCATACATAGCAAGGAGAAAACACCTGCTGTGCATGCTGCTGCTCCTGCTAAGTCTCTCAGTCGTGTCTGACCCTGTGTGACCCCCTGGAGCCACCAGGCTCCTCCATCCCTGGGGTTTTCCAGGCAAGAGTGCTGGAGTGGGCGCCACTGCCTTCTCCCCTACTGTGCATAAGCTGTCCTAACTGCTGCCCTCCCTGTCTGCACCCTGGCCTAAAATCCCATCCTCTATGACCCCATCCACTATTCTCTTTAAAATTATACTTAGCCATCCCCTAGGATAAGTATCCCTAGTTCTCAGCGTGGGGTGCCTGCACCCCCAGGAGATAGCTGGCTGTTTGAAATTACAACTCGAGGGTGTTACTGACACCTACTGGACAGAGGCAAGCAATGCAGCTAAACAACCTGTAATGCACAGGACAGTCCCACGCTCAGTCGCTCAGTCTCGTCCAGCTCCTCGTGGGCCCCCAGACTCTGGCCCATCACACTCCTTTGCCAATGGAATTTTCCAGGCAAGAATACCAGAATGAGGTACCATTTCCTACTCCAGGAGATCTTCCCAACCCAGGGATCGAACCTGCATCTCCGATTCATTACCACAGAGCCACCCTCGGTCGGTCCTGGGACCCACATCAGGAGAGCTAAGGTTCAGAGGCCTGCCCTAGACTGAAGGCAATGGTTGAATTTTTTTTATACTCTCTAGACCAGGGGGTCCCCAACCTCCGGCGTCCCTGATGATCTGAGGTGGAGCTGATGTAACCATAATACAAATAAAGCACAATAAATGTAATGCACTTGAATCATCCTGAAACCATCCCCCGCTCCCTAGTCAATGGAAAAATTGTATTCCATGAAACCAGTCTCTGGTGCCAGAAAGTTTAGGGTCCGTTGCTCTAGATCGAGAAGGCTGGGATGACATCAGAGGAGGAGGGAGAACACAAAGTTTAAAAGAGACAGACACCTTTGTTTCTGAGCAGCTAGTCACTGGGCTCTGGACTCTTCGCTTCAGAGGACCTGTCGCTAAACAAGTCACAAGCATTCTGTTTTCAGATAAGAACGTTAAGGCCACAGAGCTGTGAAGAGGCAGGGCTCAGTCTCACCCTCTGATGGGTTCTGGAGTCTGTGCTCTGGAAGAACTCGTGGGGGATGGTCACTACTTCAAGGAAGAGGGGAAGGAGGGATCCTTCCCAGCTCAGGGAGCAAGACGAGCTTTGCACCCCGCTGCCTGATCTTCCTAGACTGCCAGTCTTCACCTGGACATGACCGGTTTTAAGGAGGTTGTCTTCTTGGCCACGCCTGATCTCTGAGCAGGGCCCACCCATTCTTTCCTTCCCCCTTCCTTCCTGCATTCAATACCTATCAAGCTTCAACTGTGTGTGAGCTTTTGAGTAGAGAATGCAACTCTGGCCTCCTCCTTGCTCTCAGGGGAGACTTCAGTCTAGGATGGAATGGAAATGAAGTAAGGAATCAAAGAAAGGTAAAGCCACGTCGTGCTCAGGCCCTTGGAAGACAGATGAGGGACTTCCCCAGCAGCACAGAGAATAAGAATCTGCCTGCCAAAGCAGGAAACATGGGTTCGATCCCTGGTCTGGGAAGATCCTACAGGCCATGGAGCAATTAAGCATGTGAGCCTCAGCTACTGAAGCCCACGCTCTAGAGCCTGGGCTCCTCAACAAGAGAAGTCACCGCAGTAAGACGCCCACACACCGTAACAAACAGTAATCCCCGCCCACCACAAGGACAGAAAGCCCCGCAGAGCCGAAACCCAGCGCAGCCAAAAATAAAGATAAATAGTTTGTAAATTAAAACAAAAACAGACTAGCTCTCAAAGGTTTTGTCATGATTAGGGTCTTTATCCGAAAGGGCGACAGGGGGCCACGGCAGGTTTAAGCAGGAGAGTGACACGATTGGGTCTGCATTTTTGAGTGGATTCCCTCTGACTGCTGTGTGGAGATGGGGCTGACCCCGCAAAAGGAACGCAGAGGGGCCTGTGAGGAGGCTGTTGGGATTGTGTGAACAGGAGAGGATGCGCTCGGATCGGGAAATTAGTGAGTAGTGGGTGCATTTAACAGAAATTCGAGAGGTCAAGGGTGACGGAAATTCAGGAGACCAACCCTGGCACATCACATACCTGTTTCGTTTCCAGCATCTCCTCAGGGCAGTTCTGCCAAAGCTTCCTGATGCGCAGGTCCAAAGCCCATGAAGGCCCCCTTCCTGACGGGACCAAACGTTTGCTTTTAGGAGGACATTGCTGCGGCTCTGAGGTGGGCCTGCCCTCCAGCCCAGGTTCCTGGCACAGCCTGTCCAGAGGAGCCGCGTGAAACGGCAGCCCAGCCCCATCAGCTGGCATCAAAGGCCCCAATGAGGAGGCGGCGTGGGAAGGGCTATTTTAGGCTCCTTATTTTTAAAGCCAGGGTCAGGGCGCTTTGCCCCTTAGCATCTCCAGGACTGGAAGCTTCCACGGGCACCCCCCGACCTCCCACCGGCCCAACCCCAGAGAAAGACAGGAATGGCTGCAGGGCTGCACAGTGGCCGCGGGCAGCCGGGACAGGGTCCCTCAGAATGGCTGGTGAGGGGTTCGGAGCATGCAAGTTCAAAGACAGCCAGAGTCCTGGGTTCCGACACCAGCTTTTTCACTTTCTCTTGCTTTTAAGAGTGGCCTTGGGCAAGTCATTCTCTCCTCTGCAACGCGTTGCTCCTCTGTAAAACAGGAACCACCCGTGGGTTGCTATAGGGCAGAGTTAGTCACCTGACCTGTAACAACCTGTAGCTGCCCTGCATGCTGTGACTGACGGGATGTGTTTCCAATCAGAGCTCGGGGGCGGGCGGGGGGCCTGAGGCTGATGCTCTGCTGCCACCTGGTGCCTGAAAGGGAAGTGGCTCCTGGAGGCCGGAAAGGAGAAGCCGCGCAGGCTCTGTGGAGACCAGAGGATGAAGGGAGAGGTCCACGCGGAAGGAGGGGAGGTTGGGGGACAGAGCACAGCCCCCTGTGACAGACGGACGAAGAGGGGGAGGAGGGTGAAGGGGAAAGACAGGGATTGAATGGGGAGACAGAGATAAAGAGAAAAAAAAAAGACGGAGGGTTAAAAGACAGAAAGAGGCAGAGGCACCAGCAGAAATAAATAACAGGTCCCAAGAGAGAATGGAGGGAGAGATAGGGACTTCCGCGGTGGCCCAGTGGCCAAGACCCTATTTCCGAATAAAGTCGCATTCTGAGGTATCAGGGGTTAGGGCTTCGACATGTGAACTTTGAGGGGGAAACAATTCAACTCATAATCACCACCATGATTCACACCATAATCACCACCACCACCAGCTACTTCCATCCCCCGCCCCCCGCCCCCCCCACCCCAGAGGAACCCGCCTGCTGGCCTGCCTGCCGGCAGAGGCTGTGTCTGCCTTCCTTTGTAGCTCCTACTCTGACCATTATGGGAACCAAACTGGTACTTGGTGACTGTTAGCTGAAGAATGAATGAACAAATCGAAGCTGGCAACATTTATTAGTTCCCACCTTCATGGTAATTAATCTCTTTAGCTCATTCAGTAGGGTTTCCCATTTTTCTAGATTTGAGGAAATGATTTTATATGGATATATAAAGGGGCAAGTTTATCGAAAATGTCCTTGAAGAAGGAGGATGATTTAGGGCAAAGGGTAGGCCAGGACTGAGCACGCACACACACATATGCACAGGCACACTGCAAGATTTATTACACAGCAGTGGTTATTAACATAATACGGCAAGAATACAGAGATACACAAATAGGACAGGAGGAAAAGAGCCCATAACTAGACCCCCTGCATATGTGACAATTTACTATGGGACAAAGAGGTAACTTTGCACCACAGTGAAGGGACTTCTCAATAAATTACTCCAGGACAATAGTGATCCAAAGTGGGGGAAAAGAAATCAAAAGTGAAAAATTAGGTCCCTGCCACATACTATACACAAAAATCAACTCCAGGACAACTGAGAGCTTAAATGGGAAAACTTTAAAACCTGTAGGGAAAAAGTTTGGAGAATATATTCATGACAAATGGGGCAAGTATTTCTTAAAGAAGACACGGCAGACATGGCAGATACAAACCATAAAGACGCAGAATGATGTTAAATCACATCAAAATTTAAAACTACTACATCAAAAGACAGCAAAGACAAAGGGAAAAGCAGCTGCTCTCTGGGAACAGGTATTCGTACTACCGAAGACCAACCAGTGTTTAACATTTATATAGAGAACACCTGGATTATCTGATCATTCTTGCTATTACCCTGTTAGGGAGACACTATTTTTCCCTATTTTTCCAAGTAGGAAGGCTCTGAGGTCCCCTGACTGGGCAGGGCTCCAGAACAGCCAGTTGAATCCAGACTCATAAGATGCAGGAGCCCAGCCCTCAGTTGCTGCACTAAGTGACCGCCCCAACCAAGGCATGAACAAGGGACCACCGAACTCACAAGCACAGAGACAGGTCTTTGTGACCTCTCTCTCGGATGGGGGTGGGCATTAGAGGGCTTGGGGCTCCTCTGGACAGATTTAAATAAACTCCCAGGTTCAAGGTGATAAGGCAGTTCTGTGTGAACGGCAGGCAGTGGGTGCCTTTTAGGGTCTGGAGCAACCATCACATGCCCCTGAATGACTGTGCTTGGCAACCACACAAGGACCACTCTGAGGTCAGCCAGGCCAGTCACTGGGGAGGGCAAAGGGGGTTGTAAGTCAGGTAAAGCAGCAGAGGCTCAGAGAGGCTGGACAATGTGCCCCAGGTCACAGAGCTAAGCAGCTGCAGACAGAGAAGTCTCAGTGAGGTTGTCCCACTCCTCACCCAGTCACTTACTGGTTCTCTCGTCATTCTGTGTCTGCCTTACACACACACACACGCATGCATGCCTGCGGCACCCTGGCCTCCACAGGAGATAAAAAGACGCTGCCTCAGATAAGTTGCAAGTCACACTTTATTCACTCTCCAGGATGTCTGGTGGGATGCTGGGCAGAGGCCAGCCCCTGGGAAGGAGGCGAGGGAGGGGCACTAGCTGGAGGGGGTGGAAGGCGCCCCGCTGGTGCCATTGCATGTCCCGGATGCGGCGCACGGACTGCACCTGGGGCTGGGGGCCCCGAAGTCACCGCTGTCCTTGTAATCGCCCTTCTCCAGCAGGTACTGCAGCCCGCGGTAGCCGGGGTACTGGTAGCCGACCCACCTGCAGGGCCAGAGGTTGGGGGGGGGCACATGGGGGAGACGGGAGGCGCAGATGGAGAGAGAGATGAGGGGGATGGCTCAGCCACTAGGAAGGGTGGGCCTGCCAAGCATCCCACACTACCTGGGTGTTGAGCAGAGCACCACCACCCTTCCCGGGCCCAGCCTCTGCTTTCTTCCTCCCCTTGACACAGAGCTTGCTACCTCCAGAAGCAACTATTATAAGATTTTTTTTAAGTGGACCATTTTTTTAAGTCTTTACTGGATTTGTTATAATACTGCTTCTGTTTTATGTTTCTGTTTTTGGCCCTGAGGCCTGTGGTATCTTAGCTCCCTGATCAGACATCAAACCCACACCCCCAGCATTGGAAGACTAAGTCTTAACCACCCAGACCACCAGGGAAATTCCCAGATGCAGGCCTGGCACTGGGATCAAAGGAAGCGATGATCTCAAGCTCACTTAAGCTTAGAGTAAGACAGGCCTCTTACCCAATCCCCAGCAAGGATAAAGGCCAGTAGCAGAGGTCCCAGGAGCCCTCCGTGATCCCACCACCATTTGAAGCCATCACCATGTAGGGGGTCACTCACTGGGCACCTGACAACAGTTACAGTCTTCTCCCCAGGAGGCATCACACAGGCCCGGCCCCCACGAACCTGCCCAGCCAGCCCCTGTGGACACCTCCAGCTCTGCCTCTCACACTCACTCCAGCCACTGTCTCTGCAGCCCAGCCACTATGTCCCTTGCAGAGCCCAGGGGACTCACCAGGCTCCTCCCACCACAGGACGTCTGCACATGCTATTCTGTCTGGAGCATCCTTCCTTCTCTTTACCTCTACAATTCCTACTTTCTTGAGATCTCAGCTCAAGAACCCCTTTAAGGAAGGAAACTAGATTCGCATGGATTCCTAATTATAAACAGCTGCCTCCAACCAGACCTTTAGCTGCACAAGATCAATGCCAGGTCTCTTTAACCTATCTTGAATTACTGATCACCTATCTTGGTGCCTGGCATATGACATCACTTGACAAATTGGACCAGTGAATGAGTAAGTGACAAGCTCAGGAACACAGAACTGTGCACACTCCAAGAGTTTGACAAGCCCCAGAAAGCCAGTATATACTGGGAAACTAGCGCTCTTAGGGGGAAAAAGTTTTGTTTGTAACACTTTCCAATCTCTGTGGTGTACATGTGTCTGCGATGGCTTATTTCAAGTTACCAATGATTAAACAACCCACTCACACTAAATTCTGAAAAGTCAAGTCAGCTTTTGCAAGCTGGTACAAGTTGGCTCCGGCAAACCACTGCCCAAAGTCCATCTTCAGATTCCCCAGAGAATTCATGTTTTTCACAATGAGAAATTCCCCAATGCTGGTGACCGAGGTTTATGTGCCGAATTTGGTGGAGAACAACCCCTCCTATTTCCAACCTCAGGAATGCATGCGGAAAAAGGCTGGCATGTGCTGCGCTTCCTGTCTCTCTCAGCTCTGTAAAGAGCTCTCGATTCATTCCTTGCCTTCTGATCTCCCCTCACCCCCCGCCCCGCCTTACCCTGCCCCCACCCAACATTTACTATCCTGCTCTTCGGAGTTGAGGTTAAGGCCACAATTTCTCTCTTTCAAAAGCAAGGTGCTGCCCAAAGACAGGATGGAACTTCAGGGACTGAAAACCAGGCATCTGATGATTTCAGTGCCCATTTTCCAATGGGAAGGCTGGGGTCGGGAATGTACAGGACCCCCCAGAGCTTGGGGCAGAGCAGGGCTCAGCAGCTCAGAGTCTGAGCTCCTGGGGCAGGGCAAGCCAGGGCTGGGTGTGTACTCACGTGCCACTCTGCACCCGCACGGAAGACACCTTCTCCTGGTAGCCGTGGGCATGGAAGCTGGGCACGTCATCGTCTATCACCTCCATTTTCTTCCCCGTGAAGTTGGGGTTCTCATACAGGGTGATCTTGTGCTCCTGGCTGTCCTGTGGATGGGGAGTGGGGGAGTGGGAGTGTGGGTGAGGGCACCCAGGGTGCCCTGGAGTTGGGACCAGCACGCTCCGCCTGCAGCCATCTGCCCGAGACCCCTACCACTGGAGTGTCGATGACACTGGCCAGCCACAGTGCTCATTCTACTGGGCTCCCTGCATGTAACAGCCACTCAGCTCCTACACTCTGGGGAGCACCTGACTCTGAAATGGCATTTTCCCCTCCCATAGCCTCAACTCCCCTTTTTAAAAGTAAATGGTAGCCATGATACATACATATGCACAGGCATATTGTGCCTCTAACAGACATAATATTTTGGCTTTCCTTCACCTCCACATATCTTCCCATTCTCCTGTTCATCTGACATTCTTCCTCTCCATCTAGCATTCTTTCTTTAAGCTACTCTTGGCTCAGACAGTAAAGAATCTGCCTGCAATGCAGGAGACCCAGGGTCGATCCCTGGGTCAGGTCAATCCTGGGGAAGGGAATGGCTACCCACTCCAGTAAGCTTGCCCGGAGGAATTCCATGGACAGAGGAGCCTGGTGGGCCACAGTCCATGGGGATGCCAAAGAGTCCAGACATGACTGAGCGATTTGGCAGATGAAAAAACTGAGACTCAGAGAAAGTGACTTGGTCAAGGTCACACACACAGCCAGGAGGACTAGAGTCAGCAGAGGAACTCAGGTCTGTAGAATGCTGAGTCCAGTGTTGTTTGATTTGGCATCAAGCAGGGGAAGCAGGCTGGGCTGGGGAGGTTTGGGAGTGTAACTGAGCATCACTGGTCCCTTAGCCCTCACAGACCACACACCAGGAAGAATCAGGATCCGAGAAGCTCTGAAAGGTCACAAGGGCATGAGCTATGAACAAGAATAAGCTATTTTCTCCTCCACCCCCGAACCCAGAATTTCTCTGAGTATTTACAGCAGCAATCATTAGGGAGCAATTGCTCTGTGACAGGAGTTGCACAGACCTGAATAGCACCGTCCACATAGACTAGAATGTGAACGGGCGCCCCATGGAGCATTTTGAATGAAGCCTGAAGCCCCTAAAGTTGTACACTGTGCCCATACTCAGGCTACGCCGTGGATACTAACATCTCCACTTTGCAAATGCAGAAACTGAGGCTCATGGAGGTGAAGTGACTTATGCAAGGTTACAGGGCCAGGGGCATGATGCCAGAGGAAAGGCTCCTTCCTAGTCCCTAGACCTCTGGCTCTCAGCGGAGCAAAGAGAGGAAGACGACGAGGACGGGGGGCTCACCACTTTGATGGGCCTCAGGGAGCTGAGCGAGTCCGTCCTCCGACTGCTGGTCCATGAGTCCCAGCGCGGGTACTCACCCTTCTCAAACACGAACTGCTCCCCTTTGCAGTTGGCCTGCTCGTAGCCCACCCAGCTGCGGTAGAGACACAGAGAGACAGCAGGTCAGGCTTACTCCAGACTTCCTCTGGTGGGACCCTGGCTCCTCCCTTGGGCCCCCAGAGTTTACAGTTGCCCAGTTCATCACAATGAGTAGCAGCCTCATCTACACCGAAGCACAGCAAATCCAAGGGCAGCGTCACCTCAGTTATTCAAACCCAGCACCATGCTGGCTTCAGTCATCTGGAACACAATCAAGAAAGACAAAGGAGGCCTAAAAGATGACCTAGCAACAAGCACAGATGTTCAGAATCCATGTCCTGGGGCCAGTGGTCTACTGGTGAATTAACAAAGAGCTCTCAAAAACAAACAAATCCAGCTTGCCAGTTTCTATGGTGTAAATACTCCCACCACACGTGGCCGATTTCAAATGGCACCCCACTCCAGTATTCTTGCCTGGAAAATCCCATGGATGGAGCCTGGTAGGCTACAGTCCACGGGATTGCAGAGTCGGACACGACTGAGTGACTTCCCCTCATGTGACTTCACTGCACACGGAGTTGGGAAGAAACGTGCCCGGTTGGCTTTCGCCACTGAGAACAGACTCCAGAACATGACTGCTTCTCAAGCTCACACACCGTGTTCATACCCATTCTCTCTGGGTCTGTTCCTCTTTTGTTCTTGACGGTGGTCTGTGGCCTCATTTTGTACATACAGAGCACCAATGCTCTTAGACCCACTAGGAGAGAAATGGTGCCCTGAAGGGAAGGACTGCCTGCCAACAGGGCAAGGCTAACAGAGGGAAGGGGACAGTCAGAAAGGGCAGCGTGGTTTCATGATGCCTGGTGTTTCGGGGCAGTTCATTGCAGAGGCTAACAATCCAGACTGGCACAGGAACAGCTGTTCGGGACAGTGGTCTAAGTCCTTAAGAGAAAGGGAGATGGTGTTTCTTGCTGCTTTCAGAACAGGATGCCTGCCCTCTTGATCTGGCAATTCTGCTTTAGGTCACGTGTCCTTAGAAAACATTTGTCAAGAGCTTGCAGACATATGGGTAAGAATGTTCATCTTGTTGTTGTTTATAATATCAAATAATAGAAACAACTTGCACAGCCAGTCGGCAGGGTCTAGTTGAGGAAACTGAGCAATAATCTGTAATATTCTGGTAATATTCTGTAATAATATGATGTTAAAAAGGGATGAAAAATAATGAGCTAGAACACAGGGTCTCAAACTTAACTGGGTAGAAACATCACTAGGCGGGTTTGTGAAATGCAGATACCTGGGCTCCAGACCCAAGAGTCTGATTCAATGGGGCAGGGAGGGGGCCCAAGAACATGCACTTCAAAGCCTCCCCCTTCTGTGACTGATGCAGATTTAGCTCCAAACAGCTCTTTCAAAAACATCAACATAAAATGCTCCTTAATGACACAGAAAGAATTTGAGATATCTTGCAAAGTTTTCAAAGTGAGTTATAAAACAGTTTGTAAAGCATGATCTAACTTCTGATTAAATGTGTTTCTAATATATATTTGGTGAAATACATAGAAAAATCTAAGTACATACAAACTAAAGTCAAAATCTTAATGGTTACTTCTGAGTAGTAAGATTAGAGTCATATGGGGTTTTTGCACTAAACCATTTCTCCTTAATGTTAAACAATGAACAATAAAAGTATCAAAGATAAACTTTTAAAAAGAAAGCAGAGAAGTATGAAGTCTATTTGAGAATTCTGCCATCCAAATGCTAAAAAAAGAAAATCAGATGTGGTTCTTCAGTGGTCAAAACCTCGGCCGGCCGTGCAGCACGGTCTAGGCACGCTGGTGTCCTGAGTGCGTCAGGTTAGTGGGGCTGGGTGGGGCCTCTCCTTTGGCTGTGTTGCCCACCGGCGGACTCCTGATTCAGGCAGGGTCATCACTCTGCAGAATGCCCTGTGAACCCTGAGGTGTGGGGCGGGTCACCCAGGACCCACACCAGACTCACTGACCCGCTGGTTGGGTGTCACTGGTGGCCACCTCCAATTCCAGAGGCTCTTGCAAAGAAGGAACCGTTGGGGAACCACAGAGACAGGACCCTGAAGGCTGTGCTCAACTATGTGACCTGAGCATGGCTCTGTCCAACCAGACCAGTCACCTCCCCTTCTTTCTTGGGTCTAGGGTCCCAAGCCTGCTGGCCCCCAAATGTATCAGCGAGTCTACAAAGACCAAGTTGTCATCAGGAACAGGGAAGGGAGGGATGGATGCAGAGCTGGGACATCCAGCTTTAGACCTCCCAGCAGAGTGAGGACACTCCCAGAGTCAGAGACTGGCAGCTCCGCCAAAGTCCACGGGAGTCACCGCGTCCATCTCCCTGCCTCAAGGGAGTGGCTGACCCTGGCATCAGGCTTTTCACACGGGCTCCATCCCATCATCCCCAGGAGGACACAGTTAGCCTCGTCCTACAGAGAAGGAAACTGAGGCCCAGAGAGGGAAGCTCCTGGTCCAACACGCACAGAAGTGGTGGAACCAGGGCTTGAAACTGAGCCCTGTCTGACTTCAAAACACAAGCTCTCTCCAAACGCTGCCAAGACCCCAAATCCCGGTCCCCTGAATGCACAGTCTAGAAGCTCAGGACAGATCCCTCCAGCTCCACAGTGCGGACACCTCACCCGGCAGCCCCTGACCAAGTGAGGCCCTCCCCCACCCAGGTACATACGGTCCAGCCTGCACCAGCACGGAGCCCGCCTTCTCCACACCAGTCTCCTTCAGGTTGGGGCAGGGCCCGTTGAGCTCATGCGAGTGGCCCTGGAAGTTCTCCTGCTCAAAGATGATGATCTGCAACAGGAGGAGTGAGTCAGACCCTCATCATGACGGGGGAAGAGGGAAAACAGGGCAGCAGGGTGGGGAGAGGACTCAGAGAGCCTCGAAGGATGCTGAAGGGTTCTATGCTTGGAAATCACGAACCAAACATAGAGTCTGACAGTCCCAGCTCCAGTGACCAGCTGTGAGACCTTGAGGCAGCATTTCACCTCTCTGAGCCTCAATTTCCCCATCTATAAAATGGAAAATAAAGACAGAACCTATCTCATGGGGTTGTTGGAAGGATTCAGAGGAGCACAGTGGTTAGTACACCATATTTGCTCTGCATGTGGGAGGCGTAATCATATTAATTAAGGGACATGCTATAAGGACCCCGAGTGGGTGAGTGGCAGAGCTGAACGTGTAGCCCAGGCCTGTCTGATGCTGTCTCCATTAAAGCACAGTTCTGGTGCCACTGGTCTGTGGACCAGAGCAGGAATAGCAAGATGCTAGGTAAGCCATGCTGCTCAAGCTTCTGCCCTTGTCAGTACCACCCTGCACCCACACTTCACCTGTAAAACTACACACACCCGTGCCATTTTCTTAAGCCCCCATAGGTTCTGCAGGCTTTCCTCCCCCTCGGGATACCTCTTAAGAAGACTTTACCCCGCTTGCCTCATCGGGTCCTCTCATCAGCTCAGGGACAGGCTGGCAGAATCCTTATCAGAAAAAAATGAAGCTCGGCAAAATGAAAGGACTGCCCACAGCTTCATAGCTAGTGCCGACTGGGAAGCAGGTGGGGATAGGGGGCAGCTGCCACCTCTGATGATCGCAAAGAGAACTCAGGGTCAGATGCACTTGCCCTGGGAGCTGCCTCTGGCTGAAGAGCTGGGCTCAGGGCAGCACGCTCCCAGGAAGGGCAGCCGGAGAATCTACGTGCTCAGCACTGGCTGGGTCAACATGCCCCTCTCTCCCAGGCCAGGGATTAGCCACACAAAGCAGACAAAGCCAAGGGAGGGAGGCCCAGCAGGGCTCAGATTCCACGTGCTCAATTCAGGCTTGATGCTCACTGACTCGACCACGGACGGGTCAGGAGATCTGAGCTCCAGTATCTCCTCTGCTGCATCCAGCTGTGCAACCTGAGAAAGCCACACGATCACTCTGAGCCTCAGCTGCGCCGACTGTGAAATGGGGAATCATGCCGATTTTGTAGGCTGAGAATAATCCAGAACATGAGAGTCGAGGACTAGTGTATTATGACCTCCCTGGCCTGGGAGACAGGGGTCGCAGGCTAAGGAGGGTGAGTAAGGACAGCCTCCCCATGGATCTGAAAGGCCTCAGAGAGCACAGGACCTCAGTATTATTATTGTTGCTATTTATGCGCAGAGGGATGCTAACATTTTATGTATTACCTAATCCTTTCAATCTGTACTGTCCAGTTCAGCAACCACTAGATGTATATTGAACATATGCAACTAATCTGAATTAAAACGTGCTGTTAGTTTCAAACACACATAAAGTGTTGAAGATTTAGTTTGAAAAAAAAAATGTAAAATAGTCTTCTAATAATTTTTCTACTGACTATACATTAGGATATGTTGGGTTTAGTAAAATACATGGAAGTTAATTTCCCTTGTTTCTTTTTACTTTGTTAACATGGCTACTTGTTGTTTAGTCCCTAAGTTGTGTCCGATTCTTTTGTGATCCCATGGACTGTAGTCTGCCAGGCTCCTCTGTCCATGGGATTCTCTAGGCAAGAATACCAGAGTGGCTTGCCATTTCCTTCTTCAGGGGATCTTCCCAACCCAGGGATTGAACCTGAGTCTCCATCACTGTCTGGCAGATTCTTTACCACCGAGCCACCTGGGAAGCTCAACATGACTACTAGGAAGCATTAAACTCCGTCAGTGGCTCCCATTTGAAATCGACTGGATTGGCTGCTCCAAGCCACGTCCCACTGGCCTTCTTGCTGCTTAAGCTCATCCAGCTCACTCCGACTCCTGGCCCTCTGCACTCGCTGTGCCCTCTGCCTGGAACACTCTCTCCTACCCCACTCCCCCGATTTTCAATACTTCCTCACCTGACCTGGGCTTCTGCGCCAATGTCACCTCCTCTGAGGAAGCCTCCCTGACCTTAGCTAATATGTTCCTTGTTCACCCCAACTCTGGAGAACCTTACTTTTTTGTTTCTTCCTAACACTTCTCATTACTTGAAGTTATGTATTTACTAGTTTATTTATTTGTCTTCTAGAAAGTAAGCCCCTTCGGGGGGCAGAATAGAGCAATCTGGGTCCCAAGTCAGACAAAAAAGCAGTTCCAGGATGGAATCCATGCCTGGGGCCCCCGAAGCAGAGGGGGCTGAGCCTGTTTCTTTGCCTCTTCACAGATATCTTAGGCCCTGAGTCCAACTCTCCCCATTTTTAGGAGGAACCTGAGGCTCAGAGAGGTCAAGTGACTGGTCCAGGTCACACAGCAGGTGTGGAGTCTGGAAGCCCACCCCACCGCCCATTCACAAGCCCCCTCTTAGACTGGACCAAGGGTTCACCCCAGCTTTGGGGGCCCCTTGGGCAATGGGGTGCAGGGTAAGTCAGAGAAAATTGAGTCTCCAGGGTCAGAAATATGCTGGCTGTGGGCTGGAAGGGGCCTTCTGAATCAGCACTCTCCTCCACTGTGCAAGTTGGGGAGAATATGGCCCAGAGAGAGGGACCCCAGAAAAGAAGCCACCAACCCCAATTTGTAGAAGGGAAACCGAGTCTTGGAGAGACTGTGCTTGCCACCCTGTGCCCTGACGTGGTACCCACCTTAGGGTTGAGGGGCTGCGGCTTGCCCGCTTGGGTCTGGTGATCTGAGGCCATGGTGGGCTGTCCTGTGCAGGAGTGACCTGGAAGGCACGGGGGAAGTCACAGTGAGGACCTCTCCAGGCCCTCGGCTCCCTCACTGGGGGCCCGAGCCTCGTCATTCCAGCCCCACATCCTATTCTGTGTCTTCCTGCCTGGTTTCAGGTTATCCGAGGGCAGTAGGGACGGCCAGTGTCTGCCTGAACGTTCGTCACTACCTCTGCTGCTTTGTGTCCAGGCCAGCTCCGAGGGGGATAAAGAAATGAGGTCTACTAAAAAGTAAAGCGAGAAACTAGAACATGACTGGGGACCCACGTGGCCCCAGACAATTGATACTACTACAGTTCAATTTCTTATACATCAATCAATATTATGCAGAAATTCTCAAGTGAAAAAAACAGCACAGGCAGAGGAAACACGCCCTGGCCATGCTTGGCCAGGCTGTAGTTCCCAATCTGCAACCTCACAAAACTCCCCGGACTCCCTGCCTCTCACCCTCAGCTCCCTCCTTGGCTCCCTCTCCACCACCCGGAATCCAGAACGCTCCTCTCCACCACTGTTCCGCCCCCCACGATTAGTACATACGTCTATTACGGAGCTCAGGCTACAAGAAAGTAAAGATATGAGTATCACGCAACTTCAGACACTGATCAGCAGCAGCAGGAGAATTTCTTAATGACTGAGAACACCAGAAAAGTATGAACAACAGTCAAGTCTCTCCTCCCTTCCCGCAGGAGGGGCAGAGAACCCAGCCTGCGTCTTCCCAGTGAGGAGGGGAGACTGTTTCCTTCTCCAGAGGTAACATCTGGCTTCCAGAAGCTCCTTCCACACCACAGGCTAGGCCAGGATATTCTCCCAAAAGACGACATTCAGCTAAATGGCTTAGGAGCCAAACCAGCCCTTCTGCTCTAGGAAGCCAGCCCTCTGGGTCTGTCCCTGTGCCTAAGGCCTCACATTACTATCCCCCACCATTGGTGCCCTCAGACTAGGTTAAGCTCAGTTGGTTCAGCTCAGGCGCTGCCTCTGCTGCTTAGAGCATCAACCCCTGAGAAGGGCGTCCCCTCTCTGCCTCAGTTTCCTGGTCTGTAAAGTGGGGACAGGATGGCACCTGGTCACGTCTACGGCCAGCTTGGGACAATCCAAGTATAGAACAGAGAAAACCACAAGCACTTGACAGCGCCTGGAACCCGCTCAGCGCTCAGTACACAGCGGCGATTGCGGCTTTACGAGTCCTTTCCAGCCAGCTTTAGTCACCTGTGTCTGGGAGCTTCCCTGAGACGCGCGGCCGCTTCCTAGGTGTCCCAAGGCAGGACACAGAGCAGGTGTCCCACGGATGTTTGTGGGTGTGGAAAGAACTGACTCACCGCCCTAGATGTGAAGCTAAACCTTCCATGGGTTTACTCCTTCCATTCACAAACCCTCAGTCATATTCTCCACTGGCAAAACGAAGATGCTGACGGACCGTTTAGTATCAGTAAAGAGCATCGCCAAAGTACACACTATATGCCAGGCATCGCGCTGGACCACTCACCTACACTGTATCCAAGCCCCACGGCAAAGGAGGTTTTAGGACCCCGGCCCCTCTCCCCATTTAACAGAAAAGAAAACTGAGGCTCAGCACCTTGAGGTCTTGGCCCCAAAGGCACCTGGTCAGAAAGCGGTAGCCTCTGGATTTGAACCCAGGTCTCCCACCCTTTCCATCAGGGAGCAGGATGAGAGCAAAAGGCAAGACAAACAAGAGAGCCATTCTTACCAGTGACACCAGCCCCTGAGAGTGTCCGTGGAGCCTGCTGGCGGGAGGTGACATTTATACCTTCCCCAGAAGTGCCTGTGCCAAGACGGGTGACCGCTGCGTCCCCGTGGAAAGCGGGGAGAATGCAGGATTAAGCCCACACCAAAGGCCGGGTCAGCAAATGCCCACAGACATTGTGTCTCTGCACAATAATGTCATTAGCTTTCAGATTCGGCCGCGCCAGGGTGGTCAGGCGGTCGAGCAAGAACATGCCCGCTTTGCATGCATCAGCCATCCAGCTGCCAGGCCCAGGGGCATGCTGGGTTCACTGGTGTGGTCAGTTGAGCCCTGGGGGAGGCAGACAGAGGCAAATCTCAGTGACCCTGGTAGGAAAAAAAAAAAACAAAAAACCAAGGACAGGAAGGTAGTTTGGCAGGGTCCAGCACCCATCCATCCATCCATTCAACAAATATTTATCAGGCATGGATTTGGTGCCAAGCTCTGTCCAAGGGGGCAGCGTCAGGGAGGAGACCTATTCGGGCCTGGACTAGGCTCTGGAGGGAGAGTTGAAGTCCTCAGAGATGGGGGAAAATGAGCCTGGGAAGCCAGGTTAGGAGGACAGCTCCAAGCAGAAGGGGACCGGGCACAACGCACTGTCGTGGTATTTCAAGAAGACCTGCAAACAAGTTAATGCATCTCCAAGGTGGCCTGAATGGGCAGAGCCTGGGCCAGGCAGCCGGTGAGCAGAGGGCTCGCCAAGCCAGGCTGAAGAGAGGGAACGTCACCCTGAGGCTCGTGACTCTCCCAGCACCCACTGCTCCTCAGTGGGGTGCCCTCAGGATCCTCAACCCCCTTGGTTTAGAGAAGGCTCTCAATCCCCTCTGCCAGCCCTGTCACTGCCCCATGGGCACTTGGCCTTAACTGGCATGTACACCCTCTTTGTAGACAGTCTGTGCCTTGACCAAGCCCAAGGTCAAGCAGGGAGAGGGGATACCAGCGGGGCTTGGAGACTGGGCTGGAGTGAGGGGACTCACTCGCCCCAACTTCCATGCTCCCAGTATACACACACACACCAACCTCCAGCTGTGCTGTATCTCTCTGTAGCACTTCTTACCACCTGACGTTACGTTACTCATTTATCTGTTGTTTCTACAATCGGCAGATAAGCGTCATGAGGGCAAGGCCATGGTCTGCCAGGTTGACCACCTGTCGGGCTGCACCCTAAAGGTCTGTGAGCCTTTT
Organism: Nanger dama; assembly: GCA_917880005.1. Classification (NCBI taxonomy): domain Eukaryota; kingdom Metazoa; phylum Chordata; class Mammalia; order Artiodactyla; family Bovidae; genus Nanger; species Nanger dama. The sequence goes on along the minus strand of CAKJTW010000053.1, from coordinate 12,232,954 downwards.
CATTACTCGGCCTTAAGACCAAAGAAAGAGTCAGAGACAGCAGCAGAGATGTCAGTGGTTTACTGGACAGACGATCTTACACAACCCGTCCCAGAGCCATGTGTGTCCAACAGGGAGCAGGACACGGCTGAAATCTCCAGCTACTTGTAGAAGGAGGAGGCTGCCCTTTGTAAAGAAAAGCGACGCAGATGGGCTCACCAGTTACTAGGGACCAGTGACGCCCTGTAATTGAAGGATTGGGTGGTCACGTGAGTAAAGCAGGGACTGGCCAAGCAGCAGAGGGACAGGAAGCAAGAGAACAGCCATCTTGAATGGCCTCACCATACATGTCTCCCCTACATCCGCCGTACGACCCTTACAATGCTGGTCCGCCCCTCTTCCCCGATATCCCTGGGATCAGGTGAAGTCAAACAGCACAAATGCAATCCAGACACCAGCAGCTAGGGAGCATCACCAGTAACCCAGGTGCTCATTGGGTCCATTTATCTTTGAAGTCCAGCAGACAACCACAACAGCATCTCGCTGTGGACCCAGCAATGAGGCCACCATTGTTGCCCAGTCTGTGAACAGATTCCCTCCACTCAGACCAAGGAAGAAATGTAAGATGTTCAACAGGCACAACACAGGGAAGATCACGGCCATGAAGCGACATACAGCAGCAAGCGGCTGCAGCGCTGAGGTGACCTCACCTGCCTGAGTCTCCGTCCTGCCTGCAGGACCGCACTGCCTGTGCACCCGCCGTCCTCACAGCCAGCGGTGAATACTGGTTTAATAGACCACAGGAGGTGCTGCTGTTTAGTTGCTCAGTCGTGTCCAACTCTTTTGCAGCCCATGGTCTATAGCCCCCAGGCTCCTCTGTCCGTGGGATTTCCCAGGCAGGAATACTGGGCTGGGTTGCCATTTCCTTTTCCAGGGGATCTTCCTAACCCAGGGATCGAACTCGCCACTCTGGCATTGGCAGGCAGGTTCTTTACCACTGAACCACCAGGGAAGCCCGTTTTCTCCAGTAGGCGCCCAGGTTAATTACTGTCACAGCCTTAGGTGGGGCCAGGGAGAGGAAAAGTGAAATCTGTAAAACCCTTTCTAATCCTATTCCTCAGGAGGCAACAAAGACAAATCAGAGGGACTTACCTGCCAGTCTCAGGCTCAACAGGGGGCAGATTCTGTGTCAAGGGCAAAAGGCAAAAGGAAGCTCTTGGTTGGCAATGCTCCTCTGGTGTCAACAGTTGAGCTCAGATTGTGTTGACTATAGTTCTGGGTTGTCATGGCACGGCACTGGGACGATCATCCTCAGTGACAGTTCACAGGCTGGAGTCAGCCTCCTGGCCCACGTGCTGAGAGCAAGTTCCCCTCTCAAGGGGTCTTTCTTAAGGGGTCTTTTCATAGTCCGGCAGCGGCAGTTTGTAGAGCAGGTGGAAAAGCCAGTGTATGGTATTTTTAATGGCCCATTCCTGGACTTCATGGGCCTTAGTCGCAATCTATGTCCAAGGGGGTCCCGTAGGTCACACACGGCTGTTCTAGACCCCGAACAATGGTTGTGGTGCTCGAAGACTCTGGTTACACTCTGTAACGTCTCCCACCTGTTGTAACGCCTCGTAGCCGGCATGCAGCCATGGTCCTGGCGCCCTACATCGCTGCTCTGCCCCCTCCTGCGGCCAGGACGGGGTGGGGGAGCGTGGTTTGGGGAGTGGGCTTGTCTTTCCCGACCAGGTAACCTCCAAGTGTGGGACAGGTAATCCTCGCCTTTCGTCTGTATTCACCAGCCAACCTCCGGCAGTCAGAGGACCCCCGAGCACGGAGCTGCCACCTTTAAACTGGAAAGAGACTCTGAGTTGAACAGGACACACTCCGTGTCATGGAAGAGAAAGACGCCTCTCGTGGTGGTCAGCTACTCAGGGCCCCTCGTGGGCACCACCTCAGGTCACCCCCACAACTTTCCATCCCCGTCCTCACTTCCCGATGCCCACACACTCACGGGTTTCCTCAGCCTCTTACAGCCGTTAGTGAGCCTTGCAGTTGCCCAGCCTTGACCCTGGAGACAGAGAGACATCAACAGTTATGGGACAGGGGACCTCACACAGCAGGAGGAAAGGGTCCCGAGGCAACAGCCCCGCTTCGGAGGGCAAGGGGCCAGCGCAACATGGCGGCGCTCCTCACCACTGGGAGAGGAAGGAGACAGGCTGCCCTTGATTGGAGGAATCGATGTCACGTGGGCTCACTGGTTACCAGGGAAACCAGCCCCTTGGGCACGCCCCTCACAGCCCCTCAGGTTAATAATCATCCAGGTGTTTCCCTTTAATAAACTAGCCCCTGGAGCTGTTCTGGCCTCAGGATTAGAACCGTCCGTGGCTAGGGCAGAGGGTAGGCACGTGCACAGTCTCGTGTGTGGGTGCAGCTGAAGCTGGGGCTGGTGGAGCAAGGGAGCGGGGTACAGAGAACAAGAGAACAGCCATCTTGATTTTTTAAGACTCTTTTGTTGTGGACCATTTTTAAAGTCTTTATTGAATTTGTTACAGTATTGCTTCTGTTTTATGTTTTGGCTTTTCAACTAACAGGCATGTATAGGATCTTAGCTCCCCAAGCAGGGATTGAACTTGCAACCCCCTGCGTTGGAAGGCAAAGTCCTAACCACTGGGCTGTCAGAGACGTCCCAAGAGAACCGCCATCTTGGATGGCCTGGTCACATACCAGCCCCAAAGCCCAGTGAAACACATAGCTGGGACTTGTTTTGGCTTCCTGGACTACCAAAACCAAGGGCCCAAAACTAGCGGCTTGAAACAGCGGAATTTGGGGATGTAAAATGGTGCAGCCTCTGTGAAAACAGCACAGCAGTTCCTGAAAAATTAAGCATAGGGTTCCGTGTGCGTGCGTGCTAAGTCGCTTCAGTCGTGTCCGACTCTGCGATCCCATGGACTGTAGCCCGCCAGGTTCCTCTGTCCATGGAATTCTCCAGGCAAGAGAACTGGAGTGGGTTGCCATGCCCTCCTCATAGGATTCCCATGTGATCCAGCAGTTCTGGGAGTGCACCGGCGAGAAGTAAACCAGAGACGCCAGCAGGTATTTGTATAATGCACCCATGTTCATGGCAGCATCATCACAATGCGAGAAGGTGGAAACAGCCCAGATGCTCACTGACAGTTGAATGGATCAACAAAATGAGCACTAGCCTTACAATGGAATGTCACTCAGCCTTGAAAAGGAAGAAGATTCTGACACAGACTACAACCCGGATGAAACTTGACATTACGTTAACTGACAGAAGCCAGGTCCAAATACAGTATGGTTCCACTCAGATGAGATTATTAGTGCAGTTAAAGACTCAAAGTAGGATCGTGGCTGCCAGGGTCTGGAGGGAGGGGTGACTGGGGAATTACGGTCTCATGAATGCGGAGTTTCAGTTCTGCCAGATGAAAAACACTTCTGGAGATGGATGGAAACGATGATCACAAGAGAACGTGAATGTATTTAATGCCACTAAAACGAATACTTAAAAGTGGCTAAAATGGTAAATTTAATGTTATGACTATTTTATCACAATAAAAATAATGTTTCATAAAGACTTCCAGAAATATATTATCTCATAGTTCTGGAAGCTGAAAGTCTTAAATCACCTTCTTTTTCTTTTAAGATTTTTTAAAATTGAAGTACAGTTGATTTACACAGTTGTGTTAATTTCTGCTGTACAGTCAAGTGATTCAGTTATACATGTTATATATTTTTCTTTTTTAAAATATTCTTTTCCGTTATGGTTAACACAGGCCATGGATTACAGTTCTGTGCTAACAGCAGGGCCTTGTTGTTTATCCATTCTACAGATAAAAGCATACATCTGCTAACCCCAACCTCCCACTCCAGCCCTCCCTCAGCCCCTGCCCTCGGCAACTGCAAGTCTGCTTTCTATGTCCATGAGCCTGTTTTGTAGACAGACTCATTTGTGTCAATCATAGAGTCCACGTGTGCCAGGGTCCAGCCCCCCGCAGGATCCAGGGAAACCTGAAGGAGAAATGGTGTCAACGATTGATTTAGAGAGAGATAAGGAAAGAATGTTGAAGATAAGAAAATAGAGGAGAGAAAGAGGCTGATATTCCTTGGTTTACATGCTAAGTCACTTCAGTCGTGTCCGACTCTGTGCGACCCCATAGACGGCAGCCCACCAGGCTCCCCCATCCCTGGGATTCTCTAGGCAAGAGTACTGGAGTGGGTTGCCATTTCCATAGAGAACCAATAAAACTCCGAGACAAGAAGTTTGCTTCTTCACGGAGGCCACAGGTGCCCTCCGGTCTCCCGAGGGAGTGAAGACGCAGAATGTCTTCCCATTCAGGTCTTAGAAACCCGGGCAGATAAGTGAAAGCTGGGAGCCTCTATGCTCCAAGGAATCAGCCTGAAAAAGAAAAATAAGAGAGAGAAAATGATTGACATGGGGTGACCAAGCTGTTTCAGTGAGCGAGGCCCAATAGCTTTATTTTCAAAAGGTACTTATATACTTTTTTGTACATAGAGGGAAATGAAAAATGCAAGGTCATACAGAGTCAGCCCAAACATTCCAGCAGTTTTGCCCTTATCAAAACCAGGGTTTTTTCTGCATACCTTTCCCACAAATGATGTTGTGTACAGTATCTTCTGGCCTTGGAGGCCTGTGAACATTTTATGACCCTTTTTTGATAAAGACTGCTCAACCAGAAAACTTATTTTCCCTCAAAGTGTTTTTCTTTATATTTCTAATCTATGTCAGCCTCAGAAAATGTCAAACAGAGTTACATTTCTCACAGAGTAAAGGTGCAGTGAGTTATAAGAAAGAACCAGTTAGCTCAAAGATCTAATATGGTTAAATTCAAGGCTACACTTGTTTTTCTTACATTCTCACTATGTTGACTAATGCATTCCCAGGTGCACAGTGGATAAGAGATATGGGAACTTAGCAACAAGCATTGGCCCAATAATGAAATCCTACACCAACACTACTCTAATAACTTTTAACTCTTTGAAAGGCTCTATGTTTTAGGCTTTCCGTGCTTCTCACAGTTGGGAGGCTGTAAATAATCATATGCATAGCTGCAAGAGTCTGGATATACCTGCCAAGCAAGCTAGAATGCTAACAGAGGGGGTTTGATTTGAAATATTCCTCACATGTCCAGGAGACTTATTAGCTAGAGCCCTAAGTTGATTTTCTCCAAAGAAAGGTGGTCAGGGTTCAGTTCAGTCGCTCAGTCGTGTCCGACTCTTTGCCACTCCATGAATCGCAGCACGCCAGGCCTCCCTGTCCATCACCATCTCCTGGAGTTCACCCAGCCCCCTGTTAATATCAGAGGACTTGGTGAAAGTCATGAAATAGTAACACAGACAGATTCTGGTTTGGGGGCAGATGCTCGAGAAAGCCTAGGGAGCCCCTTGAGTTCTGAAGCCCTGCTTAACAGTTCTCTTCCACGTGACCTTGTCATGGGTGGGATCTTCCGTGGCGGCTCCCGGCACACGTGTATGTGATGTCATATAGTATTTGTCTGTCTTCTTTCTGAAGAACTCCAGTTAGTTCTAGCTGCACTTATGGTGCTGCAAATAGCATCTTTTCATTCCTTTTTATGGCTAAGTCGCTTGCCATTGCATACATGCACCTCCTCTTCTTTATCCGTTCATCTGTTGATGGACATTTAGGTTGGTTCTGTGCCTTGACTAGTCATAGTGCTGCTGTGGACACAGGCGCATGTATCTCTCTGAATTGCAGTTTTGTCTGGATATATGCCCAGGAGTGGGATTGCTGGATCATATGACAACTCTATTTTTTAGTTAAAATCACCTTTTGTTGCTACAGAGGAGAGAGGGACCGGCTGTCCCCAAACACAGTTTGATCCTTAGATATAAAAGGAACCAAAGCCAGAAGGAGCCTCCAGAAGCCACCTATGCCAAGAGAACTCATCCCCTCTTTCAGCACCAACACTCCCTTCTCATGACAATTATTTTGTGACAGTCCATTCATCTCTTTAAATAAAATTGAAACTATAACTCACGTATGTACATAATTTTCAGAATGAATTAATAATAAGATATCCTAACTATAAAGGAATAAATAAAAGGAAACATAATAGTCTGTACTTCAATAGAAATAGATTTGGACATAGCTATACAAGAATGATCGCAGAAGACAATGGCACCCCACTCCAGTACTCTTGCCTGGAAAATCCTATGGACAGAGGAGCCTGGTAGGCTGCAGTCTATGGGGTCACTAAGAGTCCGGCACGACTGAGTGACTTCACTTTTGCTTTTCACTTTCATTCATCGGAGAAGGAAATGGCAACCCACCCCAGTATTCTTGCCTGGAGAATCCCCCAGATGGGGGAGCCTGGCAGGCTACAGTCCATGGGATCGCAAAGAGTTGGACACAACTGAAGCAACTTAGCAGCAGCAGCAGCACCATACAAGAATGATATCAACAAAGAGTTAGGTATTAGTGCTTCTTACAATGGACAAGTTTGGATAGGAAGGTAATAGTAAACTGAATGTGTGTTTGACAATTTCACATGCCCAGGAAGAATCTTTTTGAACATAATACAGCCAGACATGCAAATTGGGCCAGTGGTGATTTATCGGTGATGCACACACTGCAGGCAACATCACTGCGGGCCTCATGATTCTTCCAGAATGGGGGGAATGCTTGGTCAAGTTCCCACTGGGGTATTTACACACCAGTTCCTATTAGCTGTTGGATGAGGGCTGCTCCTTGTAGGTGTTAATTCCCCAGAATTCCAGCTGCCCCTGGGCACACAGGCATGCAGAGGCTGGCAGCTGGAAGTGGCCCTCACACACCACCACTGCAAGTTCTAAGGGCTATAGAGATCCACACACCATCCAGGGGCAGATAAATGACATCCAGGGTAAAAACTGGCAGCAGGAAGTGGCAGGAGGACCCCCAGAGAACCTGGCTTGGGGAGTGCCTTCGTTGAGGCTCGCTCCTGGTGGACCTGCAGAAGAAGGATGCCTGCACAGTCTGCTGCCCAGCTACCGGGAGTCCTTGGGCTACAGTGCAGTCCTGTCTCCCTGAGTCCTGCTCACTCCCAGATCCCGTTCTCCCCATGAAGTCTTGCCACATTTTGGATTCCCCAAGCTTGGCCACGGAGCCTGGTTGCCTTATTCTCTTGCTTGTGCTGCTTTCCTTGGGATGAACCCCTGTCACTGAGTCACCAAGACTTCTCTCTGGATCTCTGGCTCTGTGGTTACAGAGCCCATCTCTAGGCTCATCATTTTTAAAGATGCGACGGAAGAGCGTGAATATTTTGGAGCCCATAGTTTATCTACTGTTCTCATCCCTCTCTGCAAATTAAACTTATGCAGGTACTCAAAGCAACCTAGATAGATAGCGCTATTAACTTCACGTTACAGATGAGGTGACGGAGGCACAGAGAGGTTAAATGGCTTGCCCACAGGCACACAGAAGATGATGGAGACTCAGGAGGAACTAAGTGATGTGGATCCAAGGCCCATCTGGATCACCGTGCCTCTAACCACTAGTCTACGAGGTCTCTCAATTAAGCTAAATGATTTCCTGGTTCTGAACCTTGACCTTTTCTCACTGAGGGATGCTCTTGTTTTGCTGTCCCGTTCAGGCCCTGCCCCTGCACCAACTGGAATTTGAGTCTAGGTTGGAATTAAGAGCAGTCTTTTTGGGGTTATGCAGCCTGGGGTCAAATCCCAGCACTGCAGCTCACTGGGCTGTGTGACCTCGACAGTTGGCTGTCCCTCTCTGTGCTTCCTGGGCCTTTAAGAGGACTGAATCAAAGTAAAAGTCCATTTGAGGGGGCTTCCCTTGTCGCTCGGTGGTAAAGAATAAGCCTGCCAATGCAGGAGACCTGGGTTCGATCCCTGGTTCGGGAAGATCCCCCATGCTGCTGCAACTAAGCCCGTGTGCCACACGACTGTGTGCCCCATGATGTGCCCGCGTGCCAAAATGACTGAGACTACACGCCACTGCTACTGACGCCCGAGCGGCCTGGAGCCTGTGCTCTGCAACGCGAGGAGCCAGCACAACGAGGAGCCCAGCACCGCAGCACGAGAGTAGCCCCCACTGTCGACAGATAGAAAAAAAGCCCACGCGGCAGCGAAGACCCAGCACAGCCAAACATAAATAAACAAACATTAATTTTATTTATATCTTTTGAAAAAAATAAGTTGAGGTGACTTCTCTGCTGTGCGTTTCTTTTCAACAGGCAGGCTGAAGGAACTGAATAAATCGCCCTGTTTGTCATGTCTTCCTGGGGCCCCACGGGCCTCCCCCACAGCAGCTCTCTCGCCATGGGGAGGCCAGGGGTGGCGGGGAGGGGCTCTGGGTGCCACAGGGGAGCAAAGTCGGGGGGACTTGACTTCTGGAGGTGGGAGAGGTGGGGACTGGTCCCTGGGAAGCCAGCTGGCACCTGTCCAACCAGACAGTCCCTCCTCTTCCCACGGCGGGAGGGAGGGAGGTCAGAGGAGACTCACTGTGTGCTGGGCTCTGCTTGGCAACCCCCTCGGGCCGGATGAAGCCACTGAGGCTCAGAGCAGTGACAGTCCGGAGTCGGGGGTGGGGTGGGGGCTCAGCCGTCAAACCGAGGCTGCAGAAGGGCAGGGGGCAGCCACGGAGCATGGAAGAGAGATGGTCGGGGCACCACGTCATCTCAGCTCACCCGATCTCCGCAGGAGCCTCCCGACCCGTCCCCCTGCCTCCCCCTCGGCCCCACTGTCTGTGTTCTGGGCCCCAGCCAGAGTGGTCCTGTTAAAACTAAAGGCAGACCATGCAAACTCGCCTCGTTCAAACTCTCCGTGGCTCCCACCTCCTGGAGAAGAGTCAGAGTTTGCCAGGGTTGGTAGAGCGCTACACGCTGACCTCAACTCCCTCTCCGGCCCCCCAGTCTCTCGGGCGGCACATTCCAGAGCCACTGGCCCCCCACTGCTGGGTCTCCAGCCCTCGGCCGCAAAGCCTCTTCTCCTCCCACCCGGAATGTTCCCCCAGCTCACTTAGCTCTTGAGCTCACATGTCACCTCCGCAGAGTGGAGTTCTCTGACCATCACCCCATCACCCCGCATCCTTGAATCCCACTTTCTTGTCCTTAACCTTGGCCACCTCCTGATGTTATGGTCAGACTTGCTCACTCATGTTCGGGCTCTCTCATAGAAGGTGAGTTCCGTGAGGGCAGGACTTGTTCGGTTCTCTGCTGTGACCTCAGGCCTTGAACAGGGCCTGGCATTTGTCGAATACGTTAAAGAAAGCAGAGACAGACAGAGAGATGGAGGGGGATTATGGACAGGCGGATGGGCAAGGAAAAGGGTGGATAGATTAATGGGTGAGAGGGTGGCCCCAAGGGTGGCTGCCTGGATGGATGGATGGAGGGAGGGAGGGGTGGATGGATGAATGGATGAATGAATAGCGGATGGAAGGATGGAGGGAAGGAAGAACCTCAGGAACGGAAAGAAAGATGAGCGGGTAGAAGGAAGGATGGATAAACCAATGGACAGAAGAAAACAGAGAAATACGGAAGGAAGACTAGAAGGATGGACAGACTGCCAGATGGAGACACAGGCGGACAAACACGGTATCAGGGCTCACCTGATGAGAACCAGGGGCTTGGGTGGGAGCATAGCTCCCAGCCTTCCCGTGGGGCTCTCAAAACCTTCCCCCGCAGCCTCCCTCGCCCTGCCCCTCCCCGGCTCCACCCCGGGCCCGCCCCCTCATGCAGTGACCAGCTGAGGAGCATGGCAGGTGGGGGGCCGGCCCCAGGCTTTATTGAGCAGATTCGGGGGAAGGGTGGCCCGGCAGGCCCTCACCCCGGCCCTGGAGCCTCCTCTTCTTGCCTTTGCTGCCCCCCGGTGCGGGCCTGGGCCACTGGGGCCTGGGCGCCCTTCAGCTGCTGAGGAACACGCCTCGCTTGTGCCACTTCTGGTCGCGGATGCGGCGCACGGACTGCAGCTGCGGCTGGTTCGCGTCCCACTCGTTCCAGTGGCGGTACTCGCCGCTCCGAACACGTACTGGCGCCCGCGGTAGCCCGGGAACTCGTAGCCAACCCACCTGCAGGGAGGCGAGGTCAGCGTGAGAAGCCTCCAGGCTCTCGCCTCCCAGCCAGACCCGGTCTTTGAAAACCAGCCCCTGAGCCTGCTCTCCACCTGGGCGAATCCTTCCTTGGCTTCCCAGTGCCCTGGGGATGAATTTAAACTCCTATCCCTGCTCACAAACGAGACTCTAGCCTTACCTCTCATTCTTCCTTCATACCCCACACTCCAGCCTGTCTCAGCCTCTCCCTGAACCCGCATGTCTCTGAGCCTTTACACCTGCTATTCCTTCTGCCTGGAATGCTGTTCCTTGCCTCATCCTCATTTCATTCCCTCTTTCATAGCAACATTTACATATCAATTTGGGTATCTCCTCCTCCAGAAAGCCCTTCCTGATTGCCCCAGGCTAAACCAAGTACCTCATCAGGAACCCCAGAGCCCCTGCAAGTCCCCCATCCCAGTTCTGATCACTATGAATTGTGAATAGCTGTTTCCTGGTCTGTTTCCCTATTAAACTGTGAATTTACCAAGGGATGAATTATGGAGGTTGTGTAGTTCTTATTGCCCCCATACCCTACACACAGCAGATGCTCAAGTTGTTGAATACAGTATTATCAGGTAGAGGTGGCACCTCTCAAGGCCCAACCCCAGGTTACGAGCCCACAAGTGAGATGTAGTTGCCTAGACAAAGGGAGAGTGACCCTAAGATTGCATTAACAGAGATATTAAGCCTAGAAGGAGGGAGGAGAAGAGCCTGTTCTCCTATGTACCACTTGGGACACCCCTACATACATGCTGGGTCTCCTGGTGAGAAGAACAAAGACTGTGAAAAGGGAAAAACAAATCTGAACTCCAAGGTCTAGGGGAGTTCAGAAAAGGAGTGAAGACTTTGATGCAGATGACTAAGGGGGTGCAGATTTCACTTGGTTAAAAAAAAACCAAAACTGTCTCTAAGTCGAGGCTTCCTGGAAATCCAGTCGTACAGGAATGCAAGCAGGTGGACATTCAAATCATGGGGGCTTTGAGCAAGGCTGGTGTAGGGGCCCTGACTCGAATGAAAGGCCTCCAGACCCGGGGGAGCCGGAAATGCCAGCTATGTATTAAACGGTGAACAGAGATTCCGTCTGGAGCCCGAGGTGTGGGAACTGGAGGACAGGGCAGGGCAAGGGTGGGGCCGGTTCCCTTACGTCCCGTTGATGGCCCGGACGCTCGCCACACGGTCCTGGAAGCCGTGCGCCCAGAGGCTGGGCACATCATCGTCCACTATCTCCATCTTGCGGCCGCCCGAAGCCGGGTTCTCAAAGAGATGCAGTTTGTGATCCGGGCCATCCTGGGGGGCAAGACCACGGGATGAACCAGCTGCTCCCATGCCCAGGACAGAGGGCCCAGGAGGCTCCAGCAAAGGCACCACAGGGTAACGCCCACCCCCGAGCTGGTCTCCTTAGGACTTCCAGAGCCAGAGAGCCGTGAGACCGAGAAGGGGGCTTTCAGGTCTAGTTAAGCCTCGTCGTTTAGCAGATAGGGACACCGAGGCACAGAGAAGGGGTCAGGAAGCCAGACTCACTCATGTAGACACATTCCCACTCTGTGAAAGCAGGTTCTGAGTCAGTCTACCTGGCCTTTCTCCTCCCATCCCCCCTTCAAGGAGCATCAGTCATTGTGAACAGGAGGAAGGGTGGGACTAGCCGCTGGCCTGAGTCCAGCGGGTGGGAGGGAAGAGCCACCAGGCACCGGGTCTCTTTCGGGTGTTGGAGAAACACAGGGGAAGGACTTGAGCTGATTTGCAGTTACTTTCTGAAGCTATTTACCAGGCTGTATGGGTTCGACTGGACCACGTGGCTCCTGATTTTAATAAGGCTACAGAGGGACATGCCAGTGACCTGCTGGTTAATGCAAGATGTGAATCCTGGCCTCCTGACCCACAGCCCAGTGCCCAGTCAGTAGCCCAGTTCTTGTCCCCCAAAACCACTCAAATCAGAAATAGCGAGGGCTCTCCCTGGGCCAGGTCCGTGCAGGCCGAGCCCTTGGCTGAGATGGTGAGAGGAGCCTTCCAGGAGCGCCCGGCATGTCCAGCTTCCAGCAGCTGTACTCACAATGTGCAGGGGCCGGAGGGACAGGAGGCTGTCGCTGTGGTGACTGTTGGACCAGGCATCCCAGCGAGGGTAGTCCCCCTTCTCCAGGACGTACTGCTCCCGCGCGGAAGGCCCTGCGCTCAAATGCCAGCCACCTGCAGGAGGAAGGAGGGCTGGGTCACTCATCTCTGCTGCCCACGTCTAGGGAGGGGGTGGTGCCCGAGAGCTGCTGACCTTTGACCCTGCCCCTTTCCTCCGACTCCAGTCCTGGTATTGAGAGAGTTACTAGAACTTACTAGGAGCTGAGACTCTGAGCCAGAAAAACAGCCTGGGAAAGGATATTGGAGTTGGTTTTAGGTGCAGCCTGTGCAGAGGCTGCTCAGAAACGTTTTCAGCACGAGGCCTGGCACACAGTAAGGATTCCATTGCCAGCTCCTCCTCGTCCTCCTTCCTTATTACCCCCTCCCCCGCCCATTCCTCTATTAGATCGCTATTCTTATTATTACAGTTATATTGTCATTTAGTACATCTCTCTGTCCATTTTCACAAAAACTCTGAAGTGCAAACGCTTATTATCCCCATTTGACAGATGAGAAAACAGAGGCCCAGAGAGTGAAGCACCTCACCCAAGTGGTTAGCACCACAGCCTGGACTTTTCACCTGAATAATTTGGGGTCCAGTTGGGGACTCCTGCTTACTGGGTGGATGTGGACAGAACAGTCAGCCACTTTGGCCTCAGTTTCCTCATCTGTCAAGTGGGCAGCTGTGAGGATTTAGGGGTACTGTTGCTGTTGTTTAGTCACTAAGTTGTGCCTGACTCTTTGCAACCCTATAGACTGTAGCCTCTGTCCATGGGATTTCCCAGGAAGAATACTAGTTGCCATTTCTTTCTCCAGGGGATCTTCCCAACCCAGGGATTGAACCTGAGTCTCCTGCATTGGCAGGTAAAGTCTTTACCACTGAGCCATTCCAGGATATCAAGCACATTAGAATTTAGATGCTATCATCGCTATTAAAGTCATCAGTATTAGACCCCACTAGCCGGGCACTGAGTCAGGCGCGTGTCTTCCTCTGTCCTCTCTGCACAGAGCTCTGCTACTGACCCCAGAGATGGAGAACTGGAAGGAGTCCAAGAGAATCACTGTTCAATGCTCCCATTTACAGGTGGGAAGACTGAGGCCAGATGTGGGGAGGGAGTTGCCTAAGGCCCCACAGCAGATTGGAAGCTTGTTCCTGGCCCTCCCGACTCCCAGGGAGCTCAGGGTTGGGAGGAGGGCTGGGGGTCCGGGTACTCACGGGCCAGACTCCACCTGGATGGAGCCCACCTTCTCCAGCAGGCTTTCCGTCAGGTTGGGGCACTCGGCTGTGAGCTCGCACCTCTTGCCCTGGAAGTTCTCCATTTCGTACACGATCACCTAGGAGCGCAGCCTCCTCAGCATCGCATCGGGCCGGGCTCCCAACTCCGGCCCGCTTCCTGCCCCAGAGGGCTTTGGAGGCAGGTACCACCCCCTGCTCCATCAGCTCTGCCTGGAACCGGCCTGAAGCCAGCGGCGCCGCGGGCTTGCCCTGCCCCCTGGTGGCCACAGAGGGCAACGCCTCCAGGAACCCCATTAATCCAGGGGACTGCAAGCTGGGTGTCTGGCCAGAAACGGCAGAACTTGGTAAAGCAAAATGTCCAAAATGACTGGAGGGAGGACTCTAGAGAAACGAAGCTGCTGTGGTCAGGAGGGGCTGTGGGACCCCGTCTACGCTTTTTGAGAGAAGCCGAAATCTGTCGTTGCCTTAATGTGAGATGTCTCCGTTTTGAAAGTCCTGGGCCGCACAAATAAAACTCCAGCTTGCTCTAGCTCAACTCCACCTGCCCCTGTGCCGCGAGTAAGGGGCTGCCAGGGCAGGGGGGTGTCGCCTCCTTCACCCGCTTAGAAGCGCTGCCTGTCTCTGTAGCGGGCCCCTGGGAACAGCAGCCCCAGCCCTATTACACAAGGGGTCAAGGGGGCTCAGAAAGGGTCCTGGGCTGCACGGCAGGTTAAGTGGCGGTACCGGATTCAGTACGCCCGCCGGCGCTTCTCTCGTAAACACTGCTGTGGCCGGGGAAAGCCCACAGATGCCAAAAGGAGCCAGGAAGGGCTCGCAGTGATGCCCCCTTCTCCAGTGGGGGAATAGCTGGGGGTCCACAGGGCGAGGCTGATCCACCCGCGAATCAGGCGCAGAGCCAGGCAAGCCTCTGTGCTGCTCTTCCCCCCGGTGGGCCCCCGTCTGCTCAAAGACCCCACCTGTTTCCTTAGTCAATCCATCCTGCTGCTGCTAAGTCGCTTCAGTCCTGTCCGACTCTGTGCGACCCCATAGACGGAAGCCCACCAGGCTCCTCTGTCCCCGGGATTCTCCGGGCAAGAACACTGGAGTGGGTTGCCATTTCCTTTTCCAATAATCCATTCTGGGACCCCACCTTAAATTAAAGCCACCGAGATAGCTTAGAAAGGGCAGAGAGAGCCCACAAATGCTAGCTCTTGGATTTCTCCATTTGCTGGCTGTGATAATGGCACCGGCGTTTGACCCTCCCTGAGAAGCATGAACGCCGTCCCCAGGCTAAAGGTGTGGCTGCTGAGGTCCAGGGAGGCCCAGGGACTGGACTGAGCTCAGGCAGGAGGGTCAGCGCCGTGTCTCCTGAAAGCCCCGTCAACGCTGGCAGTGTGGGTGTGACCCCGTCTCCCTTGCAGACGAGGGCACAGAAGAGGCAAGAGTGGGCTGTGAGGGGAGATGCCCTCTTGCTCTCGGCTGGCAGGACGGGCTGCTGCTGCTTTCTGGAGAGACGCTGCCTGGCCAGGAACCGGGCCCCGAGGACCACAGGCAGCCCTGACCCAGCCCCCCGGGACCCCCTGACCCCCGTACCTTGTAGCTGCCCCCGAGGCCGCCGTGGCTCTTGCCGGCCGCAGCCTGCTCCGGTGCGCTGTGCTGCTCTGCCATCTCCGCGGGAACCCCTGTGGCTTTGATCAAAGCAAACGGTCACCAGGTGGGCCCTGGGAGGGAAACCAGGTGCCTGGAGTCGAGGAGAAGCTCCAGAACTCGGCCGCCTCTGAGACGCGGGATGTGGTCGGTGCTCACAACCAACCTGCTGTCGTTTAGCAAACATCCCACCGAGCATCTGCTGTGGCCCACAGGGCCTGGGACAGTCAGGGGAGGCGGATACCCATTTACAGGTGGAAATCCCTAGGCCCAGGGAGGCGGGGCTGGGATGGGGCTGCAAAGCCCGTGCCCTTCCCCCTGCCCAGGAGCTTTGGGGGGACACTACCTCCAGACTCTGCTCAGGGGCTGGGGGCGGGCCTCCGGGAGCCTCCTCCGCTAGGATCGCTCCCCCCTCCGCCCCCAGGCAGTAGGCTTCCATTCACCCATTCCTTCCTTTGCCAAAGATTCCAAGAGAACCGAGTCGGACCCTTGCCCTGGGCTGGGTGATTGAGAGGAACAGTAGGCCACGGACTAGTGTGAAACAGACGGACAGACGTCTAGAGAAAGCAAGATGCTGGGGAGCAGGCCCTGGGACACCCGCTCAGCTTCTGTTTTCATCCCACATGAGTTTACAGAGCACTCACCATATAGCAGCCACTTAAAGAGACCCAGATGCAGACAGACAGACACATGGCACTCCTTCATCCCTAGGGATGGTGCCACACACCGCTGGACCTGAATTCTTATGTGGAAGGGTCTGCCTGATGCCAAACACCCAGACACACAGGACTGTTCTCCTGTTTATAAACACACCCACGAGTGCACACACACGCACACATGGGTTCCCATGGTTACTGTACATGGTCAATTTCCACCTGGTGCACAAAAACAGCCCCCCGCTTCTCTCTCTGGGACACACGCATGCCCGTTTCAGATGCCCCCACCAAAGTCCCGAAGGCACCACGGCCACAGCTGCATTCCTGGGAGCGGGAGGGCCGCGTGGCCCCTATACTCAGGACACAGGCCCAGCGACGCTGCCTGCCTGCCAGCGTCCAGCCTCGTCAAAAGCGGGGCCTGGAAATGGGGCCAGGTCAGGGGAGGACTCTCAGCAGAGGGCCAGCCCCCCACTTTACCCACTCCCCTTCCTCAGCAGTGCTCAGTCTCTGCAGGGCCCCTGTCCTGAGCTCACACCCCAGGGCTCGCCCCTGCCCACCCCGTCAGACACTGGCTGGCTCCAGCCCTCACGTGGACTCCCGGCTGGTGCGGGGCGCCGGCCGAGCACGCCTCGGCCCCCTCCCCGGAGGCCGCCCAGGTCTGGGCCGGCCTCCCCGTCCCCACCCCCCGGAGTGCACCTGTTGCCGTCGCCGTGAGGAGAGGGGGGGCCGGCGCCGTCTGCAGACTCAGTCCGCTGCCGCCTGGACTGCCCTATTTATCGGCGCTTTCTGACAGCCCAGCACATCCCGGCTTGCTGAGGCAGCGCCCTGTCCACCCGATTCCGTGCGCGCCGCTTCACCTCAATAGCAGGCCTGGGAGGCCCCCGGGCCTGTGTCCTCAGCCGCGGTCTCTAATGACTTCCTGGGGGCAGGTGGACTGTGCCAGCCTCCCGGGGAGCCCCGCAGCATCAAGCTCTCAGTGCCCCCAACTTCCCTGCTCTGGCTTCTCAGTGCCAGCATCTTCTTTTGGGGTGCATGACACCCTCAGAATGGCTCTAGTTCTTAAAGCGCCAGGCCCTAGAATTTCTCAACTTTCCCCTGTGCCGTGGGGCCTAAAATTTAAGTCCGATCACCCTGAACATCCCCTCCAAGGTGGGTGTAAATCCGTCCACACATTTCCATGAGCCACGGTAACAGACCCAACAAAGATGCCTTTTCTTTATACAGAAGGCACCTGCGGATGACAGTGAACATTCACGGGAGACCTACTATGTGCACGTGCTGGGCCAGCTTCACGAGCAGTGTGTTGAGTCCTCATGCAGCTCCCTGGAGGGGAGGAATTGTGATCGCCGCTTTATAGAGGGGGAGACAGTTGAGAGGTGAAGTCACTTACCCAGGGTCACACAGCAGACAGGAGGCAGAGGGGCTGGCCTGCTCCAGGGTCCAGCTCTCAGCCTCAGTAGGAATAAAGACAGTCATGACAGTCACTTTATTTATGACCAAAAACTTAGATCCATGCATTTTGTGTGCGTGTCTAACAAAGTATAATTTCTCCTGTGACAGCTACAATATTTCCTGTTTTCAAAACTTTGCCTCAAGCCACTTTGCTTTCATGAAAGACCTACATTAGTACCCGTTTTCTCTAACAGAAAGAAATCTAGAGGACTTATGCTTTTATGAAAAAAGGCGAAAAGCCACAGTTGTATTCAGCCTTTATTTTATAACGAGCCATTTATAGAAGCAGTGTGAGCCCCAAGCAGCGACTGCCACCACCAAGTGTCTTCCATGGGAATTACACTCAGCATCACAGCGTCAGGCCGCCATGGCTTTGAACCGTGTCTGTGTCTGTCTGCTCTTTCTCTCCATTTCTTTTGTGCATCTGTGATCAAGCTGTGTCCACAGGTAACCACTGTTTCAAGGTATGCCACTGCAGCTTAACAAAGATTTCAGAGGAGCGCTCTACTCTAAGATAGAAGAGAGGAACTTGTACTCAGTGGTTACTGAAGCAATAAAATAAATGACGGGGCAAAGGAGTAAATTAAGCTGAGGGTTTTCTTTAGCTGTTGCTTGTTTTTGGCTAAAACCCTCAAGTCAGCATAAACCCCAGCATCCTCGGAGAGGTGGGTGACAGTGGGGCTCTAGAACCTGGTGGATCTGTGTGACCTTGGGGGAGTGAATGAAGGTCACAGCCAGTCTCATCTGCTAGTGGAGAAGCTTCTCTCTCCTCGAGCCAAGGGAGCAAAACAGGGAAGCCTCACTTTCTTAATCACTGAGGATCCTGCCCACTGCTGACAGTTCAGACCGAGGGGATGCTTCCTTCTGGCGCTCGTGGAGAGCAAGGTAGGTCTCAGCTCCTTAACCTGAGATGTAGCTGGCACCCGCCAGGGGCATCAGGGTGTGACAGAGGCAGGGACGGCCCAGCAGGCTTGATTCCCCTCGACTGCCCCCCCATCAGCTCCTTTAGTGTCCTGAAAACGCAGGTGCCCAGATCTCGCATGCCACACGTCTTTAACCTAGAGTTCTCGGTCTTGGCGCTGTTGCCAAGTGGGGCTGGATTATTCTTTGTGACGGGGCAGGAGGGCTGTCTTGGGCAGTGGGGGATGTTGATCAGCTACATGCCAGGAGCACACCCTTCCCTCCTTGTGATAATTTGAAAGACACCCCCTGTCATTTTGCCAGATGTGCAGATGGGCTGAGTCCCCCTGGGCCACTGCCTTGAACTTCTGCCAGCTCATGTCACTCTTACCACCTCTATTCTTGAGGAGTGTGGAGGTCCAGATGTACCCCACAGCCAGGAGGAAGCAGAGTTGGGGACTCAAGCCCACGCCAAGTGGAGATCTGGCTCTGTCTCCATCGGGCCCCCGTTCCCAGGACCCCTGCTGCGCCCTCCCACAGCTGGGGCCCCCAGACTGGCCCCCCTCAGCACGGTGGAGGGACTGACTCAGCTGGGGACAGGCATGCATGCGTGGGGGAGTCCATTCATTCACACACCGACACGCTGAGGTCTCCAGGGCAGCTCGCGTCAAAGCTTTATTTGCTGTTTCCAGAGTCTGAATGTGACATCTTTGTACATGCAAAAGGTCATTGTGTTTTAGGGCAGTCGACCAGACTCCCAACTGCTCTGCTGTGCATATGAAATCTCTTTACAGTTACAAAATAGAAAAGCTCTTGTGGACATCCGATATTCTGAGAGGTCCGGGAGGCCCCGTTGGTTTTGACGTTAAAAATATAGTTGTTGTTTTTTCCTGGATGAATTCTCAGTCACATGATTAGAGAGGTCCTTTCTTTCTGGGATTGAATAAAGTGCCGGTCAACCGCCTTCCGTTCAAACCTCCTGGAGCCCATGAATTCGTAAGGCAACCGCGAGGACACCAGCTGGCAGGACACTTCAACTTTCCTGCACACAGGACTCAAGTTCCTTTTCGATCATGACTCAAGTATTGGAGGAAGGGACCCAGGAGAAAGGTCAGGAAAATACAATGGTGTAGGTATATATATATCTCCCCTGCCCCCATCTTACAGAGCATTCTAAGGATCCTAGTCACAGGGGAAGTATAGGACTTGGAGGATACTCAACGCGGTACAAAATATTTCCCGTAACACAATGGATGACTTTTACGAGCCCCGTATTTACAGGACCTATAAGGCGGTGTGGAACGAGATCATTCTTTTACACAGCTGGCACTATACATATATTTTTCTTAAGCAGGCATGACGCCACCAGAAATGGTTAAGCAAGTGCCAGGCTGATTCATGAGACGGTGTGGTGCCAGGTGTGAGGGTGGCAAGGGGATTCAGAGAGGATGATGGGGAGGGGCTGAGGGGTGGCCTTGCTATAAATCTCAGGCTGACTTTCCAAGAACCTGTCTTTCTGGTCCTCCCCTCCCTGCAGAAGCCAACCCAGACAAAGAACGAGATCTCTAGAGGGGGTGCTGGGGGCGGGGGGGCAAAGGAGACACAGACTGGCCGAGGCCCAGCATGTTTGTGCCTACTGGCTTTCTACGTGGTTCTGCGTTTCCAGACCCTCACCTTGCCCAGAATCCCAACACAGTGGCACCTGGCGGCTCTCAGCACGGGACTCAGATCCACCACTCCTAAGGGGGGCGGAGCCCGGGGTGACCCCCATCCAGGTGCAGAGTGGGCCCTCCTACCCCGTGGCATCACGATGCCATGGGGCTTATTTTTTCTTGCACTTTCCTGTTTCAACACAGGTCAAAAGAGGAAAGGTACAGTCTGACTGTGGCAACGCCACAGCTGAAACAGGAGGGAGGGGCAATTCCCCTCGGAGAGAGCCTTCTTTCCCATTCCCCACATACCTCACCTTGCAATGCTGGTTCACACAGAGGCCACCCTCGTCCAGCTTCCTGTATTAAGGGACAGGGTGATGTGGGAAGGACCACAGGGATGGAGGGAGGGAGGCTGCCTGGAGAGCCCTCTCCTTGGGTGGGATGCCGTCTTCCACGCAGGAGTCACCTGGACACCAGCGTTTCACTTTGGAGAAGATCCGACCACACGTCTGTGGGGCTTTAACACTGTAATCACGCCTGGCTCCTGGGCAGTCTGTGGGCATTGTGAAGCGAAACATAAATGGACAAGGCGGTTAGCAGCACCGGGTGGGAGCAGCTGAGCTCTCCTTCAGGGAAACCATGCCTCGGGGTTTTCCAAATCACCTGCACAGCCTCTGAGGCCGAGGGCCTCGGGCGTCGGGCCCACGTCTATTCCAATAACCAGAGCTGGCCTCACTTCTTCCCAGGAAGCACGGAAGCACTGAAAGCATGCGGCCTGGCTGGTCCCCTGCAAAGCCTCCCCATCTGACTGTCCTCTCCCCGAATCCCAGGCAACTGGAGGTTGTCGCGGCCGCGTCGCTCAAAGCCCCCAACATCCTAAACATTGGTGGAGGGGACATCTCTTCCACCGGAGTTTCTCAGGTGGCGCTGAGGGGTTTTCCACCACACTGACTCTTGAGGCCTCACTGTGGAATTTTACAGCTCAAAGGCGTCTGTTACCTTAGGCAAGAGAGTGCGAAGAGGGGGTGACTGGAGGGGAAAGTGATATGGACTTCTCAGAAGAGCAGCTGTCAAAATGCTGATGCGCAAAGCCGGTGGGGAGAGGGAAGTGGGGAGAAAGAGAAAGGGAGAGAGATTATACTTTAAAAAATAACCTGTCTAGCCATGTTATTTTGGATGCATTCTGTATAAAACTGTCATTTAATGAACGCCAAAGGCCCACGCAAGGAGGGCTTGATGAGGGCGGGTGACTTGACTGCAGACGAATGGTTAAGGCATTATTCAGTCCGTTGAAAAGGGAGACGGGTTTCCAAAGGCGGCTCCAGGAGAACTCAAGAAACCAGCATACTTACAACCCCCTGTGTGGCCCCGAGGGCTCACCCCGCTTAGAAAGAGGAGACATAAAAGAACCCACTGGCCCAGCTGGCTATCCGCAGAGGCTCCCAGCAGAGCATCGGTTGCTGGAGACATCACTGTATGGATTGTGGCTGGAGCCAGATGTCCCGGGAGCCTGTGTTGAGCTGGAAGCTCCTGACCCATTGAGACTGTCTGCTCTGCGGGGGAGGGATGAGGCTGCTGCGGTCAGTTTCAAGGGGTGGACTTTGCTCGTCCTCATCACCAAGGAATTAAATGGAGTTTTATTTCCAGTCCAGGGGTGGGAGGTTAGGTTGACAATCTCCAGGTCAGTCTCATTTTCAAGGGTTTTTCTTTTTGTCTAGGGTAAACTTGGGACTGAAACACGACTGACTGAGAACTGAGCGTTTTTGCCTGGTGGGTACTGACCAAACACAGCAGGTCACTTCCTGCTGCCTAAGATGGAACCAAGGTGCCTCCCCACTTGAGAAAGACGGAAAGACCGTTGCCAAGAAAAGGGGCCAGGGTCAGAGCACACTAGGAGTGGCTTTTAAAGGGGACCTGTTGACCTGGAAAGTCACAACATCAAAACTGAAATAAAGGTGAACTGGATCTTTAAGAAAAAAAAAAGAAAAATCAACTGATGTGGATCCTGAAAGGATTAAATCCCCAAATGGCCAGAGAGAATGGTCTGACTGCAAACTCAAGGGATGAAGAGAAAACAGACTATGGTCAGGCAGGACGAACCTCCAAATACAGATGCGCAAGGCTGCCGGGTAACAGGCTCCAACCCCGCCCGTCCAGGGGCCGGAGCTCAACCAATAGGACCAGTAGGGGAGGGCCCCTCCACCTGGGTCACTGTCCACTGTGCTGAGCCACAACCCCTCTCTGGCCCAGGTGTTGGTCTTAACCCAGAGCAATTGGATTGGTCTCTATCCTCCAAGAGAGGCAAGAGGCGGTGAAGGGAGATAAGAGAGGAAGAAGAGTTGGGGAGACGACAGAGACTGAAGGAGGGAGGGGGTGGCCGGGGGGAGGGAGGCGTGTTTTGACACCATCTGTGAAGAATGGATTTCTCCAAGAGAGACTCATCAAGCTCAGCCCCAGTGCCCCTCAGCAATCATGGGCTGCACTAGAACTGCCCAAGCATCCTTCTCTCAGGTGGGCGGCTCCCGGGCAAGGTTGGCACAAAGTTTATGGCGACTCCAGACGTGGTGGGTGGGCTGACCATCTCTGGGCTGTATGCTGGAGCCTCGGGCCTAAGAGGCGGAGGAGGCTGGTGTGGAGAAATTTCCACACACACACACACAAAAAGAGGAGTGAGTAGACAGTGACTGGAGACCCCAGAGGTCTTGGAGATTCCTGGGAATGAGCCTAGAGTTGGCAAGAAAAAGAGGCCAGCCAAGGCTATACTTGGTCACCTAGCATCTGGCAGGTCTGTCCGGAGTCCCTGGACTGGGGATTGGGGGAAGTGGAGGGACTCCCCTCCAGAGAAGGGCTTGCAGCAAGACTCTCTCTTCCTGCGTTGGGACCTAGAAAAAGCACCTGATCCGGGAGAACTGGGGGGCTGTGGGGGAGGGTGGGTATGAAGGAGAGGTAAGAACAAACAAAAGGACCCCGCACTCGCCGGGGCCCTGAGGCTAACGGGGAGTGGTTCTTCCCAAGCCAGCAGCTCAGGTCGCACTCAGAAAATGACTGCGGGAAAGACTCCAGGGGTGGGTCTGATGCTCGGGAGGGAAAGGCACTGCCCTTTGGGCCGCAGGTTTGGGAAGCCTTGGGAGCGAAGGTCAGCCCACAGGAGCTCAGAGCTCTCCAGGAAGGAACCAGGAAAATGTGCACAAGGGTGAGAATGATACTCTTTACAAAGCTCGGGGCGGGGAGAAGATAACCTGAGATGATCCGATACTCGCACGCCTCTCCTCCTGATCCGTAGCGTGAACACACACATGCGTACTGAATTGCAGAGAAAGTTGGTGAGATTATTGCTTTATCGCCTTCTGAAGCACATAGAACGTGAGGAAGGTGGCCACGGGCCGGCCCTGCACACAGCCCCACTGTGGGGACACACACACTTGAAGGAACCACGGCAAGCATGCTTACAGGTGGGGGCTGCTGACCACTTTGAGAGGGAGAAGGGATTCGCCAAAGGAGCAGCCGAGACCACCCTGTCCCCCACCCCCAGCCCGGTGGCACTGCCCTGGACCACTGGTTACAGCAGGAAATGAATGCTTTCATCTTCCTTGGAAATGTCCTTTTGAAAAGATCGGTCCTGGGGTGAGGGGGGACGAGGCGCTTTTGTGATTCAGAACCCAGGGAGTGGGTCCAGCCTTTATATCCACGGTCCTGGAGCTTCGCAGGGGTCTAAAAATGCGTAGAAATGCACATTTTTATGTTTTAAGAAAAAAAAATCCCCAAAAACACAAAACCACCAGCATGGACATCTCTGGACCGCCCAGTCTCTTCCTCAGCCTGAAGCGCTGTCTGTGAAGAGGGTGCACGGGCTTGTGAAGGGCGAGCCTTCCTCCCTGATCCATCGGGGGAGCTTGCGGGGGCGGGCACTGAGACGCCTTCTCCACTGACCGACTGGCCGGCCAACCGGAGGAACCAGGCGTGGGCAGGAAGCGACGGCAGCAGCAGGACCTCCTCTTCGGGTTTGGACAGTTAAGGCTTGTTCGTTAGACGTGGTGGTGTCCCCTGTCTGGAGAGGGCAGGTGTCAGAAGCGGGGAAGTGAGACCCCACTTCTCCCAGCACTGAGCCTGCAAAGCTTTCCTGGTGCTCCCCAAGACAGCAGCGCAACTAGCCATGGGCCAGGAGAGATGACTTTGGGTTTTTTTTTTTTTTAGGAATGGGATGAAGGCGGCGGGCGGCCAGATATGATGAATGAGCCTGCAGTTTAGGATCAGGTCAGGGTGCCAGCTTTGGTGCCCTCAACTGGATAGCTGCAGGCTTGACTGAGATATCATGGGTATAGCACTGAACGCTGAACACACACAGGCTCTGATCCCCTCTCCAAAACCCTAGAGCACAGGTTTGCAGGAGGATTCAGAGATACTTTTGGAGTTTATTACACACATGTGTGTGTGTGTGTGTCTTGGCGCACGCGTGCGCAGTGGCTTCCTTCGTATCTGACTCTCTAGTGACCCCATGGACAGCAGCCCGCCAAGCTCCTCTGTCCACGGGGTTCTCCAGGCAAGTATACTGGGGCAGGTTGCGTGCCCTCCCCCAGGGGATCTTCCAGACCCAGGGACTGAATCTGTATCTCTTAAGCGCCCTGCATCGGCAGGCAGGTTCTTTACCACTGGCACCACCTGGGAAGCCTTGTGCAGACTGTACAGGAATGTAGAAATTGGGGGCAGTGCGGAAAAAGCTGATCTTTCATTTTACAAAGTGGGGCTGAGATTCGGCGAAGAGGGCTGGCCGAGGGCATGAGATGAGAGTCCTGCCTGTCCCTCCCATCCCAGGCCGCCCAGTGGCGTGGTTTTCCCCAAGTGGCAGCAGACCACGGCCCTCATCTTTCCAGGAACCCAGGACACCCTCACCCACGTCTTCCCTTCTCCTTCCAAGGAACAGCACTCCAAGTCTCCGAGCCTTTGCTTCGCGGCCCAAGTTCCCTACTCTTCGGGTTGCAGGCTCTGCCCGAGCACCCACTCTGGGGGCCCCCATACCTGCTCAAGCTTGATTCTCATACAGGCTTTGTCTCTTCTTGGATTTCAGCTCCTTCAGCCACTGGGGAGAGGGCTCTTCCGATCTGAAACCACAAAGCCGGTGGGAGTCAGGTGCCAGCCTGATTGAGGGCTGGGCCTGCGGGCAGGGCTGTGTGAGACCCAGGCCTCCTGCCACTGTGCCAGGGTGGGAGGGCTGAGCCACCTATGCGGGTGGCAAAGATGCCCAGGTCAGTGTGATCGAGACAGGAACTAACCAAGGCGCCCCCAAGTTCCCAAATGGGGAACGTTCAATACTTCATGGTATGTCCATTCTATGAAACCACCTGCAGCAGAAACTCATGCTCACATAAATTATTTCCATCCATCCGCCACCCAAATACCCATCCATCCGTCCATCTCTACTCAGGCAAATGCTCACGAGGGTTAAAACTCTAGGCTAGGCCACAGTACCCAGCTGCTCGGTGAACTAGATGCTTCTGTGAAGGTTGTTTTTTTTTTAAAGATGAGATTAGTATTTAAACCAGTGGTCTCTGAATAAAGCAGATTACTCTCTATAACATGCGTGGGCCCCATCCTATCAGCTGAAGGCTTTAACTGAAAAAGACCGACCTCCCCAGAAGAAGCGGGAACTCAGGAAAGATACTGCCTTTAGGACTTAACTGCTGCACTGGCTCCTCCCCAGGTCTCCAGCCTGCCCGCCTGGCCTGCAGATTTCAGAACCTGTCAGCCTCCGTGATCATGAAAGCCCATTCCTTAAAATAAATCCTTCTGTCTCTTTCTCTCTCTTTTCCAGTGTATACATCTAAATGGGCTATGTCTCTTTGGAGAACCCTGACTAGTACAATGCCTGTAAGATATAGATAGATTAGATAGGCCTTATGTTTACCAAATAATTAACAATAATTGTTTGGGGGGGTGCAATCTGTTTCAGCTTTTTCTAAAATTGAAGAATACACATCCAGAAAGCACTCAGGCCACAAGTTTATTTTCCCCAAGTGAACACACTTGAGTCATCACTGTCTGAATGACAACACTTTCGAGTGTTTTATTTTTTTACTTTCTTCTTTACGTATCTTTCTTTGTCCTCAGAATAGTCTGTCATGAGAACACATGACCTGAACAAAAACAATGAAGTGAAACAAAAACTCTTGAAACATTTTCAAAGGAAAGAGAGGGCACACTTATGAAGGTTTTGATGGCCATGGGAGAACCGCCATGTGAAACATATAACCTGAAAAGAAGCTGTGTGTAGTGTACGCTGTGATCTCGACTACATTTAAAAGCCACAGAGGGAGAAAGCCCAGATTTCACCATGGTCGTCTTTGAGTGGGGGTGAAGGTCGGCGGCGGTGGTGTCAGATCTTGGCTGGTTTTCTTTCCTACTTTATATGCATTTTATATTTTCTACAGTTCCTACAGTGAGCATGTATGACATTTATAATCAAACACATGTGCATGCGAGACCTGACTTCTGTTGGTCTCAGAGAGAGCTCCCGACCCCATGGTCCCGGAGGGCTTGGGGACATTGGTGATTTGGCTGGGGGTGGAGTGGGGGTCTGCGAGGAAGAAGAGGTCCCCTGGGCAGGAAGGGGTCTGAGTACCCCCCAAGCAAGCCTCCTGGTCTGGGAGCCCCTCCAGCCCTCGAGACACACTGGCACCCTTAGCTGACTCCAGGGCGATTCTGGCGTCCCCAGAGCAAGAGAGGACCATCTTGGGACTCCTCTGGTGGCCCAGCGGCTAAGACTCTGCGCCCCCAACGCAGGGGGCCAGGGCCTGATCCTTGGCCAGGGAACTAAGATCCCACATGCTACGACTTAGAGCTCACAAGCCAGGACTAAAGATCCCGTGTGCCACAACGAAGACCTGGAGTAGCCAAGTAAATAAAGACTTTTCAAAAACAGAGAGAGCCACCGTCTCTGCCCCTGCCTTGTCGCCCTCTCTCATCCTCTTGACCTCTGCTACCCACGGCCTGTTCCATGCGCCAATATCATCCACTGCCCACAGCACCCAGTTCTACCAGGCCTCTGGGCCTTTGCACATGACTTTGGCTACCTCTTTTGTCTCATGACTCAGCTCGGGCATCCCTTCTCTTGGAAGCCTTTCCCCACCCCCTTCCTCAAGTCTGGGTTCTGAACCCTTCTGTCTTCCTCTATCACCAAGGGCAGATACAAAGGTAAAAAGTAATTAATTCTGACTTTGCAGGTTACAGGGTGTCTGTGTCAACACATCAAGCCGGCAGTTGCATCAGGAAGGCAACTGTGGACAACCCTTCCATGATGGCTGTGTACCAATAAAACTTTATTAATAAACACAACCCTTCCATGATGGCCGTGTGCCAATAAAACTTTATTAACAAACACAACCCTACCATGATGGCTGTGTGCCAATAAAACTTTATTAACAAATACAGACGGTGGGCTGAATTTGACCTGTGGGCTATAGCTGGCCAACCCCTGCTCTATCATGGCTCTTGTATGACGATAACAGTACCATGAATAAGCCCTAACTTTTATGTGCCAGCCACACTCTCACCTCTCATCCTTCTCCATGCTGGAGGGCAGCACCCGACTGCCCAGCACCCCAGGCTGGAAGGAGACTTGGGGGTCTTGGGCTGGGGGGCCCAGCCAGAGGTCTCATTGGGACTGTCTGCCTCTGGCCTCTTGTGCAGCTGAGCCTGGGGAGAGAAGACAGGGGTGAAGTCTGTAAGCTGCCTTTGGCCTGGGGAAGGGCCTCATCCTACCTGAACGTGGAGGCCAAGAAAAACCAGAGGCCAGTTCGGTAGTTCAAGAGGCCACCCATGACCATCGGGGTCAAACCACCATCAGAAATTCACATCACCACCACCACGAGTGGTGTCCTCATCTGGGGCCCTCCGACCCCTCCAGTTTCCCAAGAACCTCGCGACGGAGACAAGAGTTCATCTACGGCCAAGGCCCAGGTCGTCTAAGCTCCTTGCTCATGTGAATGTGAATCAGTGGGGTTTCTATCAGATTTGCGGGAGAAAAGGCCCTCATTTTTGGAGGACATGGAGGGAATGGGGCGGCTTGGAAGGGTTGGCCCAGACAGAATTCCTCTGGGGGCCGGGGCTCTGATGGTGGCAGACGGCATCTGCCCTCAAGGGCACCACTGGCACAGGCCCCAGGAGCAGTGGCCGTCACCATCACCACCACCAGCCTGGCAGCCTGTGCACTGGGCTCTGGACTCTACCGGGCTTAAGCTCCAGGACACCCATTTCCAGGGTGGAGGCTGGCTCTTTGTATTTTATAGAGGTGTAGCCTAAAGGTCAAAGGTCAAAGAGAAAAAGCCCAACAGCCTCTGCAGGGCCTCTGCCCCCTCCTGTAAGCAGGGCCTGTCCCTGTCCCTGCCTCCCGGCAAGGCAAGGAGGGAGAGAGGCGAGGAGGGAGGGAGGCGGGTGAGAAGCACAGGTCTGTCTTGTTTCGCAGCTGCGGCGGCGCACAGCTCTGGGCGCGAGGTCCGGTACCTTCAGTGCAGCCGGGTCCACGCCGGGAAACACAGGCATCCTCTGAGGTCTGCAGACGGGCGTCCTCTCAGCCCTGGGGGTCCTCTCCTCCTCGTCTGACTCTTCCTTCCTCGGGGATTTCTCCTCTGTTGCAAAGAAAGCGTACTGAAGTCAACGGCAGCCACCGTTCTGAGATTCCAGCTGTCTGTCTACAGAGCAAGCCCAACTCCTTAGCCAGGAATCAGTCGCACTGTTCTCCATGAACTGGCCCGGCCTTTCCTGCTAGTCCCGGCTTGGGCAAGGCTGAACTGCTTAGACTCCTTGACATCCCCCATCCTTGCCACACCCACAGAACATTCTTTCCACATCTCTGACCCTTTGATCTCATTGCCGTTTTCACCGAGAATACCTTTCCCTAGCAAATTCCTATCTGTTCTTTGAGATCCTATTACATTTTGACATGGAATGCAGACAAGGAAGCCCTTAGAGGAAAACCTATAGCCGTGAATAATGGATCAGAAACCCCGAAAGATGGTAATGAATGAACTGGTCTTTCAACTCGAGAATCTAGACGAAAAGTCCAGCCAAGAAACCTGCAGAGAGGATAAGGGTGACTCCAATAATGATCAAAGCGGAAACAGTGAAATCCTGAAGTCCACTGCAACCTGAGGAGCCCCAATTAACAGAGCATCTGCAAACAATGTTCCTACTTAGCTTCTAACCAGCTTGGTGTAAAGAGAAATCAGTTTCTCGTGTCACTGTGTTCTGAGCTCCTGCAGCCTTCCAAGTCAGAAAGCTATTCCCAGGGTTTACCCTAACTCGTTCCTGCTAGCCAGTGCTAGGAGGAGGAGGCGAGGCATACCCGTGGAGTCCCGGAACATCCACGCGCTGTCGGCCTCCTCCTCCCAGGTGGACCTGCCGTCCGGCTCGCTGGTGCGGCTGCGCCGGAGCGAGTGGGCGGTGGGAGCCCGGCGGCGGCTCCTCTTGCTGAGCTGCACCCGGGTCTTGAGGGCACTTGAGTCGAGCACTGAGGTTTGCTGTGGGGGCGGCGGGGAAGAAGAGGGAAAAGATGAAGCTCCGGAGACATAAAGGGAGGGCACCACCCCCGGAGGGGTGCGTGGCTGCGCTGACAGGCACAAGATGCTATTTAAGGGGGCATGTGGACCAGCATTTCTGCATTCTCCTAGGAACCTGAGGCCTCAAGCCTACGTTCCTTGTGAAGGATACCACGTAGGCTGATTCTAAGAATCAAATGAACCGGGCGTGTGTGCTCCACCCAGTGCCTGGCACATTGTGGGCACATAATGCAAACACTGCCCGCCCCGGTGACATCATCTGAGCAGGTGAGCTACAGCAGTACATTAACGGGGAGCTCAATACACCTTTGTTTGTTTGTTGAATAACTGAACACATCCTCTTAACTAAATCCTTACAGAGATCTTACTCCACGCAAGGTCCACGAGCTGAGATTCTCAACATGGTCCTTCCACTACCCACAGTAATTCAGGGGGCAGGTGGGAGCTGGTGGAGCAACCTTCTAAGCACCAGGCATTTGTTTTCAAGCAGCAGGCTCTGAGCAGAGGCGGGGGAAGGGTCAGTGATGGTTTCCAGGATCATTACCTTTCCTGCTGGAAGGGCTGGGGGGCGGGGGGTGTTGAAGAAGACCACCCTGGTGAGTCCAGCAAGGAGGTGGGGCAGCTGTGGCTCAGTGATCCCCCAGAAGACAACGGTGAGAGATAGGAGCTTGGGGTTCATCTCCTGGTCAGTTCAATTCCTAGCTGTGTGACCTCAAGCAGGGGACTTACCCTCTCTGAGCTGAAGTGTCCCTGTTTGTAAAATTGGAATGATCCTAGTATCCCCTTCCTAGAGGGGCTGCAAGGCTTCAGGGAGCCCAGGCAGGGACAGCCCTGGTTCCAGCAGCATCTGAGTCAGGCTCACGGCCAAGAGCTGTTCCTTCAGGGGGCGTCTCTCTGCCCGGCCAGCTCAGGTCCTGGTGTGACATGTTGGATTCTTCCTCTCAGGTCCACTTTGGAGAAATTCTGTCACCCGGGGCCTTTTACGTTAGCAATGATGAGCTAAATTCAGTGACTCATTTCCTAGAACTGGTAAGTGACAGACACCCCAGTGGGGGCGGGAAGAGGGTGTTGATGTCTGCAAAGCTGTTTCCCAAACCGGCCACAAGAGTGTCCAGTGCGGGGGGCTGGTCGGGGGGTGGCTGTAGCTAGGGAGAGACGAAAATCATAAAGGATCTGCCCTCCCTAACAGCAGAGCATGCACCTCCGGTGATCACCAAACACAGCCCGTTTCTCAGACTCAGAGGAAGTGGGAGGGAGCCACAGCGACACAGGGGCTGGCTTGAGGGGGACCTGGTTCCATTTCCCTGGGGTCCCCCTTGCAGCCTCAAACTGGTGCAGAATATCTTGAGTTGTAAAAAAAAAAAAAGGGGAGAGGACTGTCTCCAGCACTGCTCCCAGCTACCGACTCACATCGATAAAGGCGAAGTCGTCCACCTTCTTTGCAGGGCAGGCGTCTGGCGGGGCGGGCCCTCCATCCCGTCAGTGGATTCCAGGTCCGTGCTAGATCGGTCCACGCTGGTGCTCCGCTGCTCCCTGGAACAGTCGTGCTGGTCCCCAGCCGAGGTGACCTCTGTCTGGGAGGACAGCGAGGACAGGCGGCTGCTGGGGGGCTGCTTCCAAGCCGAGGTGGCACTGCTGTCCGGGGATGAGGACTCGGGGGGCCAAGCTACGAGAATGGAAGGGAGCGAGGGAGGCGTGGTCAGGCAGCTTGCTTCTGAGACCTGAATGTCAAGGAAGGGACGCGGCAGAAGGCAGGATGTGGGGTGTGCTTTGTATGCCAGGAAATAAGAGACAGAACATCCCAGTGAGGAGAAACATCCTGGTCCCGGCCAGGTGCTGTCCACGGTGCCTCTGGAACACCTGGAAGGGTGCGGAATGGGAGGAGCCACTCCCCTACTCGAGACCCTCTAACTCTGTGCTGCCCAGTAGGGGAGCCAAGGGTCACCTGTGGCCGCTGGGCCCTTGTAATGGGGTGAGTGAGGGCTGAGCTGGGCCAAGGGTACAGAGTACACGCTGATTCCTAACACTTGGAGTGAAAAACGTAAAATACCACATCAATAACTTTACAGTGATTATATGTTACAGGACAGTATTTATAAGGGTCTGTTGGGTTCAGTGGGGCTTCCCGGTGGCGCTGACCGGACTGCCAGTGCAGGAGACACGAGAGACGTGGGCTGGTTCCCTGGTGGGAAAGACCCCCGGAGAAGGCGCAGCAACCCACTCCAGTATTCTTGTCCAGAGAATCCCACGGATGGCAGAGCCTGGCGGGCCGTGGTCCATGGGCTGCACAGAGTCAGACACGACTGAAGCGATTTAGCACACACACTGGGTACTGGGTTCAGCAGAATACACTGTTAAAATTAACTGTGCCAGGATTTCCCTGGCAGTCCAGTGGTTAAGACTTCCCCTTCCAGTGCAAGGGGTGAAGGTTTGACCCCTGGTTGGGGAGCTAAGATCCTGCATGCTGCACGGCCAAAAAAAAAAACAAACCACAGAAGCGATATTGTGACAAATTCAATCAAGACTTTAAAAAATGGCCTTTAAAAAAAGGAAAAATACTTAAAAAGGAGGAGGGAATCTTAAAGAGATTAATCTTGCCTATTTCCCTTTTGCTGTCTTGATGCAGCCCCTGCAACGCTGCGGCCGCACGCCTTGGGTGCGCAGCTTGCGCTGCACCTCTGTCAGGCAGCGCTGATGGCGATCAAGCCGTCACTGGCCATCACCAGTGGTGGAGCGGGGAGTGGGGGAATATCCAACATTGCTTCATTCACTCATCCACTCACTCGACAAAGATTTACTGAGTGCCTACTATGTGCCGGGCCCTGTGCTGAAAAGCTGTATCTTTTCATCCTCCCCACAGGATAGGATTAACCTCACGAAATTAAACATTAACCTTGTGAAAGATGAGGAAACCGAGGCAGAAAGACATGAAGAGCCTTGCCCAAAGGGGCAGACCTGACCCCAGAATCCAGGTCCATGACCCTCTCTCTCCTCCTGGAATTTCTGCCCACGATAATGTATTCAGTACCACTCGGATAATTGGGACCACAAAGATAGAAGATTTATAAATAAATCAAGCCATTAAAATTAAGTAGGCTCCCTGCTCCTCTTTTAAAAGACCCCAAAGTCAAGAGCAGAGGAAAGCCTTATCCTAAGGAAGTGGAGGACCAGCGCACCAGACAACACGTCCCTGATGGGAGGGTCTGCCCCAAAGACCCCCGAACTTCACCCCTGGGCAGAGCTGTCAACTCAGGTGTGCTGGTGTCTCACTCAGGGAGCACAGCCTGCTTTTGTCAGCTCTGAACGGGTTTCGTTACTTGGAATAAGCAGGACGTTGGGTGTGGGGCAGGATTGAGGCAGATCCACAAAAAAATGAGGGAAATACCACCGAGGGGGCAGCAGGTGGCGCTGCTGCTCAGGGCTGCGAGTAAAGCCGCGACTGGGCCCTTTCTGGGAGGAGGAGCTGCAGTACCTGCAAAAGACGGGAGGGGGCGAGCGATACCAGGACACGAAGGCGGGGACGGGGGGCAGGTGGAGAGGCCAGCGGTGGGGTTTCCCCCTTCTCCCTGTAAGAGCTGGGAGGATAGAGGCCCAGAGGAGAGGGGCCTCCCAGGGTCAGACAGTGACAACAAAACCAGGACCCAAGCTTCCAGACTCGCAGTTCTGTGCTCCTGCAGGAACATTCTAGTGAAATTTAAGTAAGCTCATTAACTAAACATATATCACAGCTTAGGAAAGAAAACGAAACGCCCTTCATGTGTACCATTAGAAACCTGTGCTTCCCTTTTTCTTTTCTTATGTGCTTACTCGCTCAGTCGTGTCCGACCCTCTGTGACATCATGGACTATAGCTGGCCAGGCTCCTCTGTCCTTGGGGATTCTCCAGGCAAGGATACTGGAGTGGGTTGTCGTGCCCTCCTCCAGGGAATCTTCCCAAGCCAAGAGTCGAACCCAGGTCTCCTGCATTGCAGGCAGATACCCTTTCTCTCTGAGCCACCAGGGAACCCCATGAATACTGGAGTGATAGCCTATCCCTTCTCCAGAGGGACTTCCTGACGCAGGAATCAAACCAGGATCACCTACGCTGCAGGCAGACTCTTTACCAGCTGAGCTACCAGAGAAGCCCACCCATTTCTAACTTCACTCACCTCCCCCAACTTGGGTACCGATGACAGCTATGGGACATAAGTCGTGGAGGGGTGTGGCCACTCCTGACTGGGGAAGGAGCTGGGAGACCTGGGTCTGAGTCCAGCTCAGACATGGACACACCATATCCAGGTCTGAGTCCATCTTAGCCATGGACATGCCATATCCCTGGGCACAATACCCACAGATGAGGAAACTGAGACACATAGAGACACAGCCAGTAAGTGGCCACACTGGGGTTGACCCAGATCTCCCTGGCTTTAAAATTCTGTGCGATCCTGCAGCCCTCGGGTGGGGAAGCTGAAGTGAGAACATGGCAAGCCCACCCTCGGTGTCCACAGAGCTGCTACTTACTGCATTTGATCCCACCCCAGGGCAAGAAGAAAAACTGCATGTTTAAAACAAAGAAGAGGGATGATGAACAAATGCAAAGTACCAAACTCCTACTCCTACAACTAAGTGCTGGGAAATATGCCCACTGTGAACACAAGTTACCCTCCTGCCCACCCCAAGTCTCAGTCTTCGTCTCTGCAAGGTGCAAGGTGGGACCACAGACTTAAATGTTACACTTCAGAGCTTACGACAGTGCTCGGCCTGTCCACTTAATACACCGTGGCTGTTTTTATAAGCACATTCCCTTTCTACAGGGCCTTCCCAGGTGGCTCAGTGGGTCAAGAATCCACCTGCAGTACAGGAGACGCAGAAGACGTGGGTTCGACCCCCAGATAGGAAGCCCCCTGGAAGAGGCCAAGGCAGCCCACTCCAGTGCTCTTGCCTGGAGAACCCCACGGACAGAGGAGCCTGGCGGGCTTCCATTCCATGGGGTCACACAGAGTCGGACATGACTGAGTGACTAAGCACCCCTTCTACAGAAGAGGAGTTTGTGAAATCCAGCAAATACAGCT
Source organism: Nanger dama (assembly GCA_917880005.1). Taxonomy (NCBI): domain Eukaryota; kingdom Metazoa; phylum Chordata; class Mammalia; order Artiodactyla; family Bovidae; genus Nanger; species Nanger dama. The sequence goes on along the minus strand of CAKJTW010000053.1, from coordinate 12,198,670 downwards.
AAATGATCCAGGACCCCACAGCCAGTCAGAATGGAGCGGGGACTCAGGCCTGCCTGCTTCCTGAATCCAGGTGATGCCTGGCAACCTCCAGGCTTCTGCAGCCATAACATTCCCTCCCAGCCAGGCTGACACCTGAGGGGCCCTCCAGGCCACTAACAGTGATGATCCTGAATGCTGACATAGCTTATGAAGCAGTATGTATGACATGCTCCTCTGTTTATAAACACACAATATATGTACATAGAAAAAAAGTCTAGAAAGACAAACAAAACACTAATGAAAGTGATACCTGTGTCCTGACATTACTTGTGGCTCAGACAGTAAAGCGTCTGCCTACAATGCGGGAGACCCAGGTTCGATCCCTGGGTCAGGGAAGTTCCCCTGGAGAAGGAAATGGCAACCCACTCCAGTAGTCTTGCCTGGAAAATCCCATGGGCGGAGGAGTCTGGTAGGCTACAGTCTATGAGGTCACAAAGAGTCGGACACGACTGAGCCTCTTCACTTCACTTTCATTTTCTTGGCATTTTTTTTTTTTTTTGGTTTATGGTGGTGAAACATGTAATATGAAATTTGCCAGTAGGGGCATTCGGTGCATTCATAATGCTGCGGGCTTCCCTTGCAGCTCAGCTGGTAAAGAATCTGCCTGCAATGCAGGAGACCTGGCTTTGATCCCTGCATTAGGAAGATCCCCTGGAGAAAGGAAAGGCTACCCACCCCAGGCCCAGTATTCTGGCCTGGAGAATTCCACAGACTGTATAGTCCATGGGGTTGCAAAGAGTCAGACACGACTGAGCGACTTTCACTTTCCTTCTTAATGCTGTGTGGCCATCACTCTGGCTGAAGAACATCTTCATCCGCCCAGGAGGAAATCTGGTCTCCTCTGTCCCTGAGGATTTGCCTATTCTGGATATTTCATATATCATTTTAAAATCTTTTTTTTTTGTACTTTCTTAACTTCTGTTTTATAAAAAGAATGGGTTGCTCTTGTTACACAACAACCTGTTACAGACAGAACAGGTTCTCCTTAGTAACGGAGAAATCAGGAGGCAGATGGGGGCCCTGACTCCCTCCGAGAGGTCCTGCCCCACGCCGCTTACCTCTCCCGCTCTGGCGCTGGTCCGGCCATGTCCCATACTGACTGTCGGCTTCCTGCACGAGGGTGTCGGTGTCCTTGGCCTCGGGGCTCCGCCTGGAGAAACACTGCTTCAGCTGATCCTGCAAAAACAAGCCAGAGGTTTCTATCAGGGGCACATGCTCTGGTCCAGCTGATAAACCTATTTTATCAGCCTATCCAGCTGATAAATCATGCTGCATCCGCCCCCTGCTCAAACCCACCCGGGCTCCCTACTGCCCTCAGACACGGGTCCAAACATCTGCGCTGAGAACTAGAGTGACCGACCGTCCAGGTCTGCCCAAGACATTGCAGGAGGCAGGGCTGCTGGAGCCAAAGCCAGGCAAACTGGGGCGAAGGGGTCACTCTCCCGGGTCCTGTGTGGGTACCACCCTGCCCCTGGCCAAACTGCTTTCCACCTTCAGTGCTCCCAGGACTTATCAGTCTAGTTAGGGCTAAGATGCCGTGCTCCTGGTGCAGGGGGCCTGGGTTCGATCCTCGGTCAGGGAACTAGATCCTGTATACCACAACCAAGTGTTTGCATGCCATAACTAAAGATCCTGCCTGCTGTAACTAAGACCCAGGGCAGCTAAACAAACAAACAAAAAACCCCAAGAGATGGGGATCTCTGAGTGATGAGTGAGGGAGCAAAGGCCCCTGGAAATCAGGACGGCAAGCTTCCAAGGCTGCTGAAGGTGGAATCAGGGCAGGAGGCAGGGGAACACTGCCTGGCCTCCTTTGGAAGGCTCTGGGCGGCAGGCTGGGGGTGGAGGAGTACATGGTGCTCAGCAAAAAACACACTGGCTTCTGTGTGTTCCCATTTGTGGGCCTTCCTGCAGAGGTTTAAGACTCATGCTCAGGGATGTGGAATCCCTGAAGGCAGGGAGGGAGGTCTGTTCCCCACACTGCTAAAGCCAGACTTGGGATTCTGGAAGGCAGCATCCCCGACTCCCTGCCACTCTCACCCTCGTGTAGGGTCAACCTCCAAGCCTTTCAAAGTCTCTCTTGGAAACATTCCGTCCAAACCTGGCCAGCTCTGGGGCTCCCCTGCCTCCTTCACCTCTGGTCCCTTCCCAGACATTCTTTTCCCGTAACAATTTCCAAAGCTGAACTCGAAGCCTGCAGGGTCCTTTCTCAAAACCCTTCAGTAGCTCCCCAGAGTCAAGTCCAAACACCGGAAGGATGGCTTGTGGGACCTTCACTGGTGGGGCTCTTTCTCCCCTGTCCCTCTCCCACCCCCAGCCCCTCCCAGCCCCTATTCCTGGCTGCTCCAGCCCTCCTTCACCTCGGGACCTGCTGGAGTAGCCACCACCTCTTGGCTCTCATTCAAATTTCAGCTTCAGCTTCGCCAGCTCTTCCTCCAGGAAGCCTTCCCTGAACTCCCCCTCACCCAAGGTTGGCTCAGGAGCCTCCAGCTCCCGTTCCCAAGGCTTCATGTCTCTACACCTATGTTGTCCAACACGATAGCCACACGTGGCTATTTACATTAATTAAAACTTGAAAAATACAAAGAATCCAGTTCTGCAGTGGCTCTGACTACATTTCAAGGGCTCCACAGCCACATGTGGCTGCCACACTGAGCAGCACGGAGAGAGCACACGTCAGTCAGAGCAGGAAGTTTCCAGTGAAGAGCACGGCTGTAGAACGTCCCACAGTATATTCATTGTAATTGACCTGTTTCTTTGCCTTCTCCCTCGACAAGTACTATCTCTGGAGCCAGGATGCCTGGATTTGAAGCCAGGCTCCATCGCATGGTGGCTTCGTGACCTTGGGCAAGTCACTTAACTGCTCTGGGCCTTACTGTCTGGACAAAGCAGATGTTTAGGATTTGGTTGAATGCCATCTCGTTCACTGCGTCTTAACACCATACCCCCAAATCTGGAGTGCTCCCGGTGGGGGTCATCTCAGGGAATTCATCTTGTCGGTGAGCCTCAAGCAGGCGGGCTGTCTGTCAGCACTTCCTTCTGCTCACCTGCTGGCAGTCCTTCAAGTCAGCAAGGCCTGATCTTCACTCTCAGGGCCACAAGGCCTCAACAAGACCACAGCAAGGGTTGAAAACTCTCTAAAACTTGCTGAAGGTCAGGTTTTTAAAATTAGCTTTAAGGCAGAGTGTTTTTCCAAGTCAGCTTTGCCTCACAGGCTGCCATAAAAACCCCTCACTGCCTGCAGGGGAGAACGCATCTACAAGGTGGTCTGAAAACACACAATGGCTAAAGAGAAGAGTTGCCTGAGGAACACATGTGTCCAAATCAGCTCCCCACCATTCGGCCTGCACTCCTGACGGACAGCACATGGCCACAATCCAAAGTTTAGCTGCCATTTGCCACATGAGGTCATCACAACTTAACATTTGGATCTCCAAGGACGCCTCTGAGTCCATCTGACTGGCCTTTTCAGATGGAAAACTTTTTCAGATGATAAAGTTAGGCACAGGCTGCTTGCGGTGAGCCTGGAACCCAGGTTTGGGCTTCTTCCACAACCCCCCACAACCTTTTCCAGGATACTTCAAGAGGCTCGCGTGAGGAAATGCATGTTAAAGTGCTCTAAGAAGGCCAACTCGCGAGATGTAAAAGGGGAACCTGGCGAATGTGAAAGCCACCCACATGGGGACCTCCCTGGTGGTCCAGGGGTGAAGATTCCGCGCCTTCTACTGCAGGGGGTGCAGGTTCGATCCTTAATCAGGGGACTGAAATCCCACATGCAGAGAGGCACAGCGAAACGATAATAATAATAATAATAAGAGAAAAACCACTCGCTCGGACTCGGTCACCAAGCCCCCAAGCTGGTGGTGGGTGAAAGTTCTGGGCCCTTGTCTTACAGACAAACACGACTGCCTCAGCCCAGGACAGATGAAGGACAGCTCTCTAACACCCAGGCTGGGGAGACCAGCCTAACAGACGCCTTTGAGGGCTGTGTTTAAACAAGCGGTAACACATGTCCTGAAATTTAAAACGTGCACACCCTTGACTCAGCCAGTTTAGTTCCAGAAATTTATCTCAAGAGAATCATCAGACACGCTCGCCAAGATCTGTGAACATGGATGCTTCCCCACGGGAGCACAAAGGTTGCAAGATATTGCAAATACTGGAATCGTCCTAAACATCCAACAAGACGGGGATCAGTGAAATGCCAGTTCAGCTCAGTTGCTCAGTCACGTCCGACTCTTTGCGACCCCATGGACTACAGCACGCCAGGCTTCCCTGTCCATGACCAACTCCCAGAGCTCGCTCAGACTCATGTCCAGTGAGTTGGCGATGCCATCCAACCATCTCATCCTCTGTTGTTTCCTTCTCCTGCTGCCCCGATCTTTCCCCATCAGGGCCTTTTCTGGTGATCTTTTCATTCTTTCTGGAGTTATTTGTCCACTCCTCTCCAGCAGCATATTGGGCATCTACCCACCTGAGGAGTTCACCAGTGAAATACACAGGATGAAATATCCATGTGGCAGAATAAACACAGCCAAGGAAAGGATGCTCAGAAAGACTCCTGAGCTGTCTGTCTTATCTGAGCAAACAATCGTTATTTTTTTCCCCAAAGTCAGATCCCTTTATTACAGGTAGGTGAAAAAACAGCGCGTGTGTTGTGATACCAGCTTTGTGAAGGCAGATGTATAAATGCATGTAAGAATAGGCAAAGGAGATCTCTGGAAGTTTTCAGAGAAAACTGTTACCAGTGACACTACTTGTAGTGAGGAAACAGGCTTTTTTTTTTTTTTTTCGCCACACCACCGTGCAGCGTATGGGATCTTAGCTCCCCGTTCAGGGACTGAACCCGCGTCCCACCCGGCCACAGTGGAAGCATGGAGTCTTAATCACCAGGGAAGTCCCCGTCTCTCTACTATTGATGATGATTTTATTTAGGATCCACACTTGTGATTCTGGATCCCAGTATCAGCAGATGATAAAATTACATAAAATCCATTAAACCATTCCTGCAACTCTATCATATGGACACATCCCCATTTTAGAACAAATCAGAAGAGGGCTCTTCATTTGTTCATCTCTACCAGAGCCCAGCAAACTGCCTATCAAGGGCCAGATAATAAATACTTGGCGCTTTGTGGGTCATGGGGTCTGTCTCAGCTTCTGCCTTGCTGTCGTTACCATGTCAGCAGCACAGATGATGTCTGTGTTCCAATAAAACTTTATTTACAAAACAGGTGGCTGGAGACTTCCCTGGTGGTCCAATGGCTAACACTGCAAGCTCCCAAAGCAGGGGACAGGTTTCCAGCTCTGTTCTGGGAACTAGATCCCACATGCAGCAACTAAGACCCGGCACAGTCAAATAAATAAATACTAAAAGCAAACAAACCCAGGTGGCTGACTGCTCCCTGACACCCTTTAGACTGTCGGCTGCATGAAAATGGAGACTCTTTCACCCACTGCTGCACCCAGAGCTTAGGACCACACAAGGCCTGGGTACTTGTTGACTAAATATTTGCTGGAAGAATATGTTTCTGAAAATAACTTTTTTTTGCATGGAACAGGTGTGAGCTCCTTAAGCAGAAAAGGCCATGTCGTCAGGGAGGGGGTGACGGTAAGAGAAAATATGACCCCTGCATGTATTTCGGGGTATCTGACACATCCATCTAGGAAAGGAGCCTGAGTCAGGGAGGTGCTGGGTGGCCCGCAGCTGACCGGGGCAAATCCGAGCAATTCCCCTCCCCCTCTGCAACTGGGCACTGTCAGCTGTGCAGGGTACCCCGGGGGTCACGGGGCCCACGCTGTCAAGGGCGACACTGGCTCTGTCCCAGTGCCCCCAGGGCCTGGAGGCACCTCCCTGCCTTGTGCCCGGATCAGACTTGCACAATGGGTGAGCAGTAACAATAACAGCAACATCGAGGGCTGGCGCTGCGGTAAGCACGGCTGAATATCCTGGCCTTTCACTCTGCCATTGCAGGCTCCTGCATAGGAAGCCTTAGGCCTTCCGGGAACTGTCATTTTACAGGGGAGGAGACTGAGGCCCAGAGAGGGGACCCTGACACACCCAAGGCCACACAGAAGGTGGGTGGAGCTGGGCTTCGGGTCTGCCCGACACTCAGGCCCTAAAGTGCTCCCCCGAACTGCTGCATTCTCCCAGCTCTGGCTCGACATGGAGAGCTCCGTGGGGCCCTCAGTGATCATTTCACAGATGGGAAAACCGAAGGCCAGGGAGAGGAAAGGATGCCAGGCCAGGCCGAGAAGCCAAGTCTCCTGAGTCCCTGGCCTATACCTGGTCACCGCAGGGCAGTCCAAGCTGCACCCAGGTGGGGTCTCAGGCCCATGGAGGGGAGGAGGGGGGCAGCAGGCTGAAGTTAGGCCGAGTGCCCCGGGGTCTCCCATCTACCTGGACCCCTAACTCCAGGCTCTTATCTACTTTTTTTTTTTTTGTCTCGCCACGAGGCATGTGGGATCTTAGCCCCCTGACCGAGGATTGAACCCGTACCCAATGCATTGGAAGCGCAGAGTTTTAACCACTGGACCAGCAGGGAAGCCACCTGGGCTCGTATCTTAAAACCCTGGCTGCCCCACTGTGGCTGCGGGGCCCAGTGTCCTCCTCCTCACCCCTCCTCTGTGCTGCAGCCACGCTCGGGCACCATCACAGCCCAGGCCTGCTGCCCAGCTCTTCGCCTGGCCAAGGGCAGCGAGTGGCAGCCCCTGGGAGCAGCTTCCCGGCCAAGCCTAGGTCCTGTCCTGGTCCCGCTGAGCCCGGGCCTTGGCCGGGGGTTCTCAGCACTTGGACAGGTCTTTGGGTGCCTGTTCCTCCCAATGCACACGACCTCCAAGAGGAGAGCTGCGTCTTGTCACACTGGCTTCTCGGTGCTTAGTCACAGGACCTGGCACAGAGCACGTGCTCACTGAATGGGAAGGAGGGAAGGAAGGTGGGGAGGAATGGGGAAGAAAGGAGAGAAGGGGAACAAGGTAAGGCAGTCAGGTCAGAAGGAAGTGGGCAGGATGGGGCAGCACAGAGCCCTAGGAACTCCTGATGCTGGCAGCAAACCCGCGCAGCGCCCCTCCCTGGGGACTTGGGTCCCAGCTAGGAGCCTACAGTGTCCCCCCGTCCCCCAGCGGCTGGAGCTGGCGCTTCCCAGGGAAGTACCGGTTTCTGACTCCTCTCAATGCACTCTGGGAACAGTTATGCAGTCTGGCCAGGCATGGCCAGGTGTAGTCAGGTACAGCCAGGCGTGGCCAGGTGTGGCACACTGTGGTGGCCTGGATGGGGGTTACAGCCAAGACGGAGAGAGAGCAAGACAGAAACTGAGAGAACACAACCAGGACCACGAAGCACGTGGACTTGGGCAGAGACAGAGAGGGCGGCTCCGGCGAGCTGCAGGCGGCGCGGGCCCTGAGACTGCCAGGTCGGGGGCAAATTCAGCTCTGCCTCCTGGTAGCTGCGAGCAAATCTCAAACCTCGATTTTCCCGTCTGTACAGTGGGGGTGGGGGTGTTGGGAGAATCCTGTAAAATGTCCAGTGAGAGCTGCACACGCCAGGCATGTGAGAAGGACCAGGCAGATACCAGCTGAGATGACGGCGATGACAACGATGAATAGCATCCACCACTGAGTTCCCCAAAGCGTCTGTTCAACAGCCTAAGGAGGCGCTACGACGCCCTAAGGAGGCCTGACCGCCCCGCCACGCAGCTGAGAGCAAAGCGGTTGTCTCCACTAGATCCCTCGCTATCTCCCCCGACCCCAGCATGAGCCAGCTGCTCTCCTGCGTCCCGCAGTGAGCCCGGCCTGGGCTCTTCCAGCACACCCGCCCCAGGGCTGAGCAGGGCGGGCAGGCCGCAGAGCCAGGTCTGGCAGAGACACGCTGTCTCCACGGGACAAGTGTGTCACCTGAAGCGCGGGAAGGCATGCTGGCAGCGGGCCTTCAGGAGGCGCACCTGGTTACGGCACGGGCTCCCTGCCGGCTGCCAGGGAGTGGGGGCGCTTCCTGGCGGCCCCTACCGCATCCACCTCCGAGTCAATAAACAGGAAGGACAGCTGGGCTGGGGGGCCCAGGCTCCCGCTGGCCTTGGGGGTGGGGTCTCCCAGACTCCAGAAGCCCGATGGGCACCCTGCGTTCTGGCTGTTGGGGGTGAGTAAGGAGACGATGGAAGAAGTAACAACTGGGAACACACGTAAGGAGCACCCACTGCGCGCCCGGCACCAAGTCAGATTCCTTACGTGCGCCATCCAATTAAACCCCCAAGTCAACACTTTAACATGCCCATTTCACAGGTGGACAGGGACAACAGGAAAGGACGCTGATATTGCCCTCTGTGTGCCTACCTGCTGCAACTCATCCTCCCAACAACCCTAAGAGGCAGGTACTGTGAACTAGCCCCACTTTCCAGACAGGAAGACTGAGGCCCAGGGAGGCAAAGCCACTTGCCCAGGGTCTCAGGAGTGGGTGAAGGAGCCCGATTCAAACCCAGGTGGCTCCAAGTCTATGGCCAGTGATGCCCCATCCCACTAAGTCCCACTGTGACTGCACCCAGGAAACATCCACCCCAGGCCTGCTTAGAATGAGGCCCTGAAGCACGGCACAGGCATCAGCTCCTCCCAGAAGCCTCCATTCGAGCAGGCCTGGGTCTCTCCTGGGACCCCAGAGGGCACATGTGCTCACTGTCTGTCGGACTACGAGCTCCCTGAGGACAGGCAACGCGGTCTGTTCACCCTCAGACCATCAAGGCAAGACACAGCCCCCAGTGGTCTGTGAATGAATGGTCTAGAGTGAATGAATGGTCTAGAGTGAATGAATGAGTGTGTGAACGAATGGACGAGTCAGTGGATGAACAACCCACAGGTGATCCCTGGCCCCCTTTCTCATGCCATGAACAATACTGTGATCTATTCAAAGCTTCTTGGTACATCCCAGGACTGTTTTTATATATGCTATTAAACTTTAATTTCTGTTACTTTTTAAAAACAAATCTTTCTTTCTTCTAAGACACCCCGTTCAGTGTGCTGACAAACAGTGAAGGCAGTCTGGTGACGATGATATTTTTTTTTAAGGTGCAAATGAAAGAGATTGGCCCAGGAATGGAGGACAAACAACCCCCACCCGCCCCAGATAACCAGGAACCTTCCTGCAGGGGAAGAGGAAAGAGCTTAGAACATTCTGGAAGTCCTGAGATACTTTTACACAGACCAATTCAAATTCCTTTTCAGCCTAAAGTTCTATTAATAAAAGGCCTACAGTTCTAAGGTTAAAGAGGAGTCGAGAGAAAAAGGAATGTGGTTTTTTCCAAAAGTATCTTTATGTTTTAAAATTACAGAACCAACCATGGCGTGGAATACTTTTCAACTGTTGGAAAGAATGAGGAAGATATGTGTGTCCTGATATGGAATGACTTCCAAGATACACTGTCAAGCGAATAAGGCGAGGCTGGAAACAACAGGTGGAGAGGGAAGGATATATATGTAAATATTTGAAAATGCACAGGGCATGTGAGGAGGACACAGGAAAGCTGTCATCACACTTGTCTCTGGGAGGGGAACCGAGTGACAGGGGGTGGGGGAGAGAGGGAGGCCCAGTTTTAAAATTCCACTTCTTCTTGTATTTTGTAACACTTGCGGTTGGGAGCTTTTAAAAATAAACGTTAAAAATGTACAATCCCATGTGAATATAGAATTCATGTTTCCGAGCATCTCCTCTTCAGGGGATCTGTCCCACCCACCCTGACTCGGCTCCTCTTGGAAAGATTCTTAAAACAGTCTCTCAGGCAAATTTGACTCTTTTTTTTTTTTTTTTGAAACATCACATGTCAAAACATCTCTCTCATGTTTATTTCAGGCGAGGGCTCAGCTTGTCGGGTGACAGAATTGCAGCCTTGATGTGTCAGTGTGAACCCGGGGAGGAAGGAGGGAGCTGGTGTGTCTCTCTGCGGCCCCAGGACCCCAAATCCTGCGGGATCTCTCCCTGATAGCCTCGGCCACCACCTCTGCCATGTCTGAGGCTGTGGGCACACTGCAGGGCCACGCTTTTGGTGATTCACCTAGCGGGTACACACACGTGCACGCACACACACATATACACCCAGATGCGTACGACACAAATAAACACACATTCCAATATATACACAAACACATGCTCTGTTGCTCCATCATGCCCAGCTCTTCATGACCACATGAACTGTAGCCCACCAAAGCTCCTCTGTCTATGGGATTTGCCAGGCAAAAATAGTGGAGTGGGTTGTCATTCCATTCTCCAGGGATCTTCCCAACCCAGGGATTGAACCTGCGTCTTCTGTGGCTCCTGCATTGGCAGGCAGATTCTTTACCACTATACACAAAAAAATACATAAACACACACACACACACACACACACACACACAAGCTCATATACACAGAAAACACACAAACTACACAAAACACAAAAACCGCACACACACACACAAATACACACACGCATCAGCTCACAAACTCAAGGATGCTCGTAGCGACAGCACTGATTTTGGCTACCAGCGAGCACAGCCCAGGTGTTTATCCCTGCACGGGCACCTGTCCTGCCATTAAGAACAGTGAAGCAGAATTCTAAGCGCTGGTGTGGAATGACGTCAAAGCTCTCTCTGATGGAAAGGTTTACTAGGAATGAGGAGCAGACAGTCCTGCCTTAGAACATCCCCTTAGAACCCGTGTGCTCGTTCCTAGTCGTGTCTGACTCTGTGACCCCTTGGACTGCAGCCCGCCAGGCTCCTCTGTCCATGGGATTCTCCAGACAGGAGTACTGGAGTGGGTTGCCATTTCCTCCTCCAGAGGATCTTCCTGACCTGGGATGGAACTCGCATCTCCTTCAGCTCCTGCACTGCCGGCAGGTGCTTTACCGCTGAGCTATCAGGGAAGCTCCTGGATCATCCTGGGCCCCGTGATTAATCATTTCCCTGGGGACTTCTCTGGTGGCCCAGTGGTTAAGGATTGCCTGCCAATGCATGGGACACGGGTTGGATCACTGGTCCAGGAAGATCCCACATGCTGTGGGGCAGCTAAACCCGTGTGCCACAACTTCTGAAGCCCGCACGCCCCGGAGCCCGCGTGCCCCGCAGCCCGCGTGCCCCGGAGCCTGCATGCCCCGCAGCCCGCATGCCCCGCAGCCCGTGTGCCCTGGAGCCCGTGCTCCACAACAAGAGAAGCCATGGCAACGAGAAGCCTGCAAACCGCAACGAAGACCCGGCGCGGCCAAAACTGAATAAAGAAATAAGTGAAATGAAAATGATTTCCTGTCCCAGGTACCCGAAGTACCGAGGGGATCCAGACAGAGGAGGAAGAGGGCAGGCACAGGGGGTCAGCAGGGGCAGCTGACAGAGGGCACATGACATAGCCCGGGCCTTGAAAAGTGAATCCAACTGAACAGGCGAGGAGAAGGGAGAAGATAGCGCAGGCGCCGGGACAGCCTGAGGAAGGGAGAAGCGGATGCCGCCTTTACGAAGAGCGGGCTACGCTGCAGACAGGACAGCCCTGTGCCTACCGTCCACCCTGCAGAGCAGCCCTGCAGGGGAGGCTTGCGACCCCCACTCCCCTGGAGGGGCGCGAGGCAGGGGCTGAGCTGGGAGCTCTCTGCCATCGCTGGGCCTGGCGGCTCACTTGTTGATGAGCGCCTGCCCTGGTACAGGAGGAAAACCAGTTGGGCTGCCGCTGCATCGCCCAGGACAGAGCCAAAGGCTCCACTTCCTCCTGGTGCCCAGCTCAGTCTGTGGTTTTGTTCAAAGGCCCTGCCCAGGGTCCAGGGTGCTACCTGTTCTAACTCACAGCTCAGCTCCATCCACTCCTGCCTCCTAGTCCAGCCCTTGGGAAGCCAGAGGCCCTGGAAAACACTTGGTGGACGGTGTCTCTTTGGCCAACTCGTAGCGGCAGCACCCAGGTCGGGGCAGAACTGCCTGCTGCAGGGTCCCCGTCCACACATCACCTGACTCAGTGGGTCACAAGTGGGTGAGAGAGCTTGGAAGCCTCTGTTGTGAGCTCCAGGACACAGGAGCCGGGCCCACGCACAGCTCCAGGCCAGTTTACCACTGGCAGCCGGCTGAGCCCAGAGACGTGTTCAGACAGACAGTGCACCTTGGTCAAAGCCTATAAATGAAATAATAGGCCCATTTGGAAGGAGCTGGTGCTGAAGCAAGCTTTTGGGCATGCTGGATAAAGCCCTGAGCATCCTTGGGGCCAGGACCCAGTTAGCAGGGCCTGCTCAAGGTGGAGAAAGCATCCAGGCATGGGACCCTGAGCACCCGGGCACTTTGGCTCATCCTGGGTGAGCATGGACCACAGCCAGGTGGCAAGAAACATACTTTACCACATCAGCCACCAAATGGTCCTGTCACCAATCTGGGAGGTGGGTTTTAGCATCCCAACTCCTAAACCAGGGACCAGATGCATTCCAAACTTGGGACAACTCAGATTTTTAGCAAGGCAACAAGCAGACATACTGTATATTGGGAGAAAGCCCCAGTGGAATCTAGAGGAGGGTTTCCCAATCTAGCAAGTTCCACACGTTGTAGGGGGAGGGGGCTTTCGCTGTGCCCTGGAGGAAGCCAGCAGCATTCCTGGTCTGTACTCACCGATGCTAACTGTAACCCCTTCCCCACAGCTGAGACAACCCAAACTGTTTCCAGACATTGCCAAGTGTCCCTGGGGAGCAAAGTCACCCCTGGTTGAGAATCACTGGTCTAGGTCCATGCATTCTCTACAGAGAAACTGGTTCTTGGTGGAGACCCTGTAAATATAAGGTATAAAGCACAGATATGCACATAGTACACGTACAGACAGGCTTCCCAGGTGGCTCAGTGGTAAAAAAAAAGTCTGCTTGCCAATGCAAGGGACGTGGGTTCAACCCCTGGGTCAGGAAGATCCCCTGGAGAAGGAAATGGCAACCCACTCCAGGATTCTTGCCTGGAGAATCCCATGGACAGAGAGGAGCCTGGAGGGCTATAGTCCGTGGGGTCGCAAAGAGTGGGACACAACTGAGCAACTGACACGCACTCATGCACACAGATATACGATGGTATCTATGACATTAAAATTTCATGGAAAGGCAAGTAAGAAAGAATGTTAAAAGCGTCCTTCAGGGGAATTCCTGACGGTCCAGTGGTTAGGGCTCCAGGCTTCCACTGCAGGGGGCACGGGTTTGATCTCTAGTTGGGAGGGAGATAAGATCGCACAAGCCGCACAGTGTAGCCGGAAACACACACACACACACACACACACAAAGAAAGAGTGAAAAAGGCCCTTTGGGGGATGAAGAAACTTTGAAAACTACTCCTACACCTGGGTAAGTGCTGTTGAAAGGCAACCACAGATGTATCAGCATTTCCGCAGCAAAGTGCATGAACAGTCACACCACACTGTTAATAACCTCCTGTCAGCATGCTGGGAGAGGGTAGTTTTGCCACAAATGAGGGAGGGCTTTGTGGATTTCAGAATGGTGGATGAGGGCTGCATACCTTTACACAAGGGAAAACCGGAGGCTCAGAGAAAATAAGAGACTTGCCCGCGTGGGTGCCTGTGTGCTCACGCCAAGGTCCGGCTGACACCAGAGGGATTTAATCAAATCCTGTGCTGCACAGGCTCTTGGCCTGCATCCCTGTCACCCCACTTCGAAAGGTCACTCTGATTATGCAGGTGATGTTTACTGTCGCGTTCTTCATGAGGCAAAAGGACTGGAATCAACCTGTGTATCCCAAATCCTTCTGGGCCTGGCTGAATAAAGGGGACATGTCCCGCGGCAGGGACCATGCTGCAGCCTGTGGGCCCGTGGGCCCGACACGAGGGGCCAGTCACAGAAGAGAACAACGAGACAGAACCAGGCACAAAAGCGCTCCTGTAGTGTAATTCCACTTGGTTGATCTATCTGCAAAACTATGTATACATACTGCATATATAGTTTTGCATGGATATATGGATATGCATATATAGTATACATATGCAAATATATGCAAAGGAATTATTTATATACAAGTGTTATGTGCTAAGTTGCTTCAGTTGTGTCCAACTCTTGCCATTCCACGGACTATAACCTGCTAGGATCCTCTCTGTCCATGGGATTTTCCAGGCAAGAATACTGGAGTGTGTTGCCATTTCCTCCTCCAGGGGATCTTCCTGACACGAGGATTGAATCCCTGTCTCTTAAATCTCCTGCATTGGCAGGTGGGGTTCTTTATCACTAAAGCTACCTGGGAAGCTATTTATATATGTATGTGCATGTATTATATATGCACATATATTTTGCACATATGTCTATGCATACATTTTGCATATATAGTGCACATATGCAAAATATGAATGTATTTATATATACATGTGTATATATATCTTATATTCATATCGATGTATATATTTTGTGTGCACGTGAAAGTTGGTCAGTTGTGTCCAACTCTTTGCGACCCCCATGAACTGTATAGTCCATGGAATTCTCCAGGCCAGAATACTGGAGTGGGTAGCCTTTCCCTTCTCCCAGGGATCTTCCCAACCCAGGGATCGAATCCAGGTCTCCCGCATGGCAGGCGGATTCTTCACCAGCTGAGCCACAAAGGAAGACCAAGAATACTGGAGTGGGGCGCCTATTCCTTCTCCAGGGATCTTCCTGACCCGGGGAATCGAATCGGGGCTCCTGCACTGCAGATGGATCTTTACCAACTTAACTATCAGGGAAGCCCTCGTACATATCCAAAAAAATCTTGAAAGATTCAGGGTTGAAGCACCCACTCTCCCTCTCCCATCTCCCCAAATTGCACCCTAAGCCTAGCGTTCTCTCTGCCCACTCTTAAACACCGAGCTTCCCAAATAAAAACATGAACTAAGCATGCAGAGTGTGACGTGCTTCCTCCACCCCCACGGGGCAGCAGAGCCAAGATACTCCTCGGCCAGGGCCGGTCTGGACTCTCCAGGTGAGAGGAAGGGGGCAGGCAGCCAGGGCTGAGATGAGGCCCTGCCCATCCAGCTCCTCGGTTCCCAGCAGACACCGCTATACAATGTTCTTTTATTTTACTTTTATTTTTTTTAAGATTTTTTTTTTCTATGTAGACCATTTTTAAAGTCTGTATTGCATTTATTACAATATTGCTTCTGCTGTTTATATTTTGGTTTTTTGGCCTCAAGGAATGTGGGATCCTAACTCCCCAATCAGGGATCGAACCCACACCTCCCTTGCACTGGAAGGTGAAGTCTTGACCACTGGACGGCCGGGGAAGTCCCTATTTTACTTTTAAACATTGATTGGGTACCAACTGTTGACGTAGAGACCCATGCTAGGGGCATTCCTAAGTGTCGTCTCCAAATGTGAAAACCAGAGGGGCTTATGGTATTCAGCTCCCAATGAAGGGGAGCGTGTTATCCTCGGTCAGGATCCCATTTTCCAGATGGGGAAACAGGTTCAAAGGGACGTGAACTGCCCATGGACGCACTGGAGTCAAATCCTGGCAGCCCAGTGTCAACCCGGCCTCCTAGGTTACCTCCCTCACCTCCACTTTATTTATTAAAAAAAAACTTAAAAACTTTGCTGTGCAGCATGTGGGGTCTTAGTTCCTGACCAGGAATCGAACCCGTGCCCCCCGCAGTGGGAGCGTAGAGTCTTAACCCTGGGCCGCCAGGGGGTCCCTTGCCTCTACTTTAATTCTTTAACAGCATTTAAAGAATTAAATGTTGGGAACTGCTATAGTTCCCAAATGTTTTCATGATAAATAAAATTTCAGGAATCTGTTGCTGAGGGCTGGGGGAAATCTGGGAAAGACAAAGGATTTTTTTTTCTGCCCCCTCCCTAAAAAAGTACAGGCAAAGGATTTGTTTAAGCAGCTCATCTGGGAAAGGCTACATGATGTGGCAGAGTTAAACTGTCATGGGGGTCTGAGGTCAGACAGACCTGGGTTCCAGTCCTGGCTGTGCCTCATGCCAGCTATGTGACCTTGAGCAGCTTGCTCCACCTCTCTGAGCCCACACCTGCTTGTGACTGCTAGATCCTTTATTACTATCTATACTGTACTAGTCTTGAAAAGTCAGAGTGTTAGTCGCTCAGTCATATCCAACTCTTTGTGTCCCCATGGACTGTACCCCGCCAGGCTCCTCAGTTCATGGGATGTCCCAGGCAAGAATACTGGAGTGGGTGGCCTTTCCCTTCTCCAAGGGATCTTCCCAACCCAGGGATCGAACCCTAGTCTCCTGCATTGCAGGCGGATTCTTCAACTAGTCTTAGATTCTACCGAATACTGCTGAGATGGCCCTGCCATCGAAGTGCCTCCTGACCAGTGTGAAGTCCACTTTCTGCACAGACAGCCTTCAGGGTGTCACTGGGTCTTTTATATGCAGTTTACAAACAGGCTTGCATGTCCACCTGCTCGTGCACACCACTGGCCCAGAGTGACTCTGCTCTTTTGACTGGGTTTTTCACTCAGTGGAGGAGCTGGTTGGGACCTCACTTTGGGTGCAAAGAATCCAAATCCCCAGGAAGGAGTTGGGCACCGAGGGAAGAGATCACGTTCAAAAGGGATGCCGGACGCTGTTTCTGATGCCTCCCTCCTGGGGAAAGCACAGGTTGGGGGTCGCCAGGACCTGTCCCTCCCCGTCCTGCTGGAACATGCCAGCAGGGTCACTCTGCGGCCCCTGGGGGAACCACGGTCACGGTCACTGTCCAAGGGGAGGTCCCTGGAGGGCTCACCATTTCAGAATCCAGCTCTGCAGCCTGTGCTGCCAGAGAGAATGAAAACAGAAGAGGATGCGGCCGAGTTCGCCTCTGAATCTTAGCCGCCGCCCTCCACCCCCTCGGGCTTTCCAGTACTGTGATGCCTGCGGCCTGACGGTTCTTTAATTCAACCCACCCACGCTGGGGAAAAAATCCAGTGGTATTTTTTTCAGATCTTCCCCCAGCTCCCTATTTATAGCATGTTGACAGGCAAGGGATGGCTTCTAGCAATACCTGGGGAACCCACACCAGGGACCCAGGCCTCAGGTGGGCCCCGCGGCTCTCAGGTGGCTCTGGGGGCCACTGGGACCCACTCACCATCCCAAAGAGAGGGGATTCCCAGGTGCACATGGCCAAGGGGGACTGAAAGAAGGTTAGGTCTTCCCTGGTGGCTCAGTGGTAAAGAATCTGCCTGCTGATGAAGGAGACACAGGTTCGATCCCTGGGGTCAGGAAGATCCCACATGCCACAGGGCAACTAGGCCTGTGGGCCACATCTATTGAGCCTGTGCTCTAGGGCCTGGGAGCCGCAACTACTGAAGCCCATGCCCCCGACAGCCTGAGCTCTGCAATAAGAGAAGCCACTACAGTGAGAAGCCCACACACATCAGAGAGTAGCCCCCGCTCACCACATCCAGAGAAAAGCCTGTGCAGCAGTCAAGACCCAGCAAAGCCCAAAGCACTTTTTTAAAAAAGCAGGCTAGTCGAGCATTATGAGAGCAAAAGGGCCCCAGGCCTCCCGTGCGGGACACACCTCTTATTTGTTTTCCTTTCTTGCCCTGAAACATCGCCAAGTTCTAACATTAGCCACGCATGGATCCTGGCAAGGTCTGGGTTAACTAAGAGTGATGGGGCTTGTATTGGGCTCCCCAGGGAAAAGAAGGAGGTTCTGAATGGGAATCTCTGATGCAGACAGGCCTGGGTTCCAAGATCCGCTTTGCCCACGCCTAGTGGCAAGGCCCTGGGGGGGGTGGTCTCACTGGGCCTCAGTTATCCCATCTGTACAACGGGAACAATCATCATACTTCATTCAGTTGTTGTTGAAGACCAAACAAATATTTGTTTTAGGTTTGGTGAGTCTGGGTCTCCTTGTACCGGAGGCCGGGTGACTCTGAAAACTGCCCTGGCTCAAAGTCTGCACTCTGTTTTGCCAAATCTTAGGACTGCTCTAGGAGTTTGTCCAGTGGCTGGCGGGAGAGGGGAGGTATCGGGGGAGTGTCATTTGTTGAACTGCGCCAGGTGGAAAGCCAGAGCCAGGTGGTGTTGTAAAGTTAACCAGAGAGGACACGGCCCCTCCAAAGGAGTGTCATCAGAGTACGAATCCCTGGAATGAAAGTGACCGCGGTGAGTGGGGCTTAGATTGTCCGGCGGGAGTCAAAGCCCGGAAGGTTCCCTGGAACTCCCTGGGTTTCACCTGCCTGGTTTAAAGGGACCCCAGGTGGACTAAGAGCCACGGACAATATCCGCCTGGCCGCAGCCCCCAGAACCACTGGAAAGTAGGACCCAAAGTCCAAGATGGCAGCGGTGCGGGGTCAGGGGGATAGAGCTGTAAACTCAGGGCTCACGTGCTCCTTGAGGGGAAAGGACCAGTTTGTGACTCCAAGTCCCACTTTGGGCTTGAGAAGCCCCCAGGAAGGGGCTGGATTCTACAACTTGTGGACAGGCTTGTGCACACTGCTGATTTTTCTCCTCATGTAACTGGATATAGGTTCCATTGTAGAGGTGAAAAAAACACGTTCTGACAAATTAGAATATCGACTGGGATGGGTTTCCCGTTGCTAGGCAACCAGAGGCTGTTGCTACGGTGCACATCCCATCCTCTAGTCACCCCCGCCCAGGACTTGAGTGTGGAATAATGGGATACTACAGATGTTAAAGGTCTGGCCACAGCAATACTTGATGGAGAAATTTGCAGCTCATTAATTCTTAATCTTGAACAAATACCCACCATTGCATTTTCCCCTTCTTCAGCCCCTAAGGGGCAAGGACTATCCACAGCCCCCTTTAAAGCTGGGTATGTGTGTGTGTGTGTGGGTGGGTGTTGTGGGGGAGGGGTGGCCAAGGCTTGGCGAGAGAAAGGGGCTTGCTCCAGGTCACAGAGCTAGGACACAGTGGAGCAAGGGTTCAAATTTATGTCTACTGACCTCCAGACCTTGGAAGTTGCCAGGCAGACCCATGAACTTGGGGTCTAAATCAGAACCACTGGAACTCAGCTTCGAGAGGCTGGAAAATGGGGGATCCACTTCGACGGACCATCTCTTTACATACAATAATTGTGGGGAGGCGCGCAGCCTCGATCGGCTAATTCTGAACAGTCCCTCCTCGCAGGAGCAAGGCTGGTGGCTGCAGCCTGCCTAGTCCCTGTCTCCCCGCAGCCCTCCTAGGCAAGCTGCAATCCCTCGGCTCCCTGTTTCTTTACTAGGTAATTGCCTCTCTGAGCACCACAGGCAATGAGTGTTCCTTTTATAAATATCTTCAAAGCAGCATCCCCAGAATTCCCAACAGAGAAGAGATGAACACGGAAGCTCATGGGACCCCTTAAGACTGCCTAGATCCCATATTAATTCTTCCTCAACTGCTGCTCAGTTGGGAGCTTGCTGGGGGCGGGGGGAGTGCAACTGGCTGGGGCTTCTCTCTGCTTAAGTACTGAAGCTGGCACCCCTTTCTTTCAAAGTGAAGAACAAGTAGGGATTGGGATTCCCAAAGCCCCAAAGACAGGCCACCTCCCTGAGCTCCCTGGAAGCCTCCTGAGGCAGCTGGTAACCACAGACCACTCTGCAAAGGCATACAAGCGTCTGGCATGTGATAAATGATGCCCATGCGGGGTGACCCAGGCTGTAAGGTCACCCTGGCAATACTTGCAGAGACACAGTCCTACATTTCTTTAAAGAATTCTGAATTCCATGAAAGATTATTTTTTTTTTTTCATCACTGCAAGCTGGCAGTCCACCTCTAAGATGAACCCCAAAATGAAAAAATACATGGAAATGCCAGAATCAGGAATGGTGCTGTACTGGATAACTGGTGTATGTTCAGCTTGGGGCTTCTTAATGAATCCAAGAAACCAGGACAGATTTAATTCAAAAGGGTGGCTCATGCTATAGCGAGGGAAAAAAAGGAGCCTGTGCAAACTCATTTCTACAAATGAACCTACAGAGATCACGCAGAGACTGTGGCAAGCGGACTGTGTTGTGAGGCATGCATGCTGCTTCTCCCTATAGGAAAATTACACTCCCTTCTTGAGCACAGGTGTGGTCACGGGGTTTAGCCCTAGCCAATGACGTGCGAGCAGAAGTGATGTCATCTATTTCAGGCAGAACCTTTAAGAGCCAGTGATGGAGGCTGCATTCTCTTTCCCTCAGCCCTGTGGTTGGTCATGTCCCTGGCAAGTTGCGCCACTAACCGGGGCCTCAGAGTGACAAAGACATGAAACAAACACAGCCAGTGTCAGTGGACATGTGGAGCACTCAGGGAAGAAAGCTGTCTTTCTGTTGAAAGCCACTGAAGCTTTGGGGGCTGTTTGTTACTGCAGCATAACCTAACCCACCCTGACAGATGCAGAGGCAAACAGCTTTTAAGACAAGGACAAGAAAAATGAACCACTATGTACTGATCATGACTGCAGGACGGCCACTCACCTGACATACCTAAGAGCAGGGGCCTCTGAGGCCTGCTGGCCTGGCTCTGCTGCTCTTTGCCTGTGTGACCTTAAGCAGGAGTGGCTTAACCTCCCTCAGTCTCTGTCCCCCACCGTAAACTGTTTACTTGCTGGAAACTTTCCCCAAATATACGCGGGTCCTGGCAGGAGCACAAACTCTCAGGGAGGGATGAGCAATTTTTGCTTTGAAAGGAAATCACTTGATGAGGACATAATGGCTAATAACAGTAATTGAGCAGAAGGAGAAAAAGACTTACAGGAAAAGAGGCTATGCCCGCTCTGATCCCAGCACAAGTCCAATCCCCTGATGACTCAGGCGTGAGCTCTGAAAATGAGGCGGGCATACGATGGCGCCCTCTCAAGAAACAGGAGACATTAGTCTCAAGCGTTCTTGTTTGTTAACCTCGCTTGCTGCCTACTGCCAAGTCCCCCAGTCTGAAGGAAACCAAGGTGAAGACTGACCATTCCACGAGTCCATGACACTTTCCTAAAGCCTTTGACCTTCACAGTCAGACCCTACGGGCCCGGAAACATAGAACAGACAACTCTGGGCGTGGGAGTGGATGGCTGCTGGCAACCGTGTCCTCCTGTGGACAGATTTTCAAAAAAATAAAGTAACAATTTTGTGCTGCAAATGGAAACCATTACCCTTTAAAATAAGAGAAAAATGAGGGCTTCCCTGGTGGCTCAGTGCTAAAGAATCCGCCTGCCAATGCAGGGGACACGGGTGCCCTCCCTGGGTCGGGAAGATCCCCCAGAACCGCGGAGTAACCCAGCCCTTTCACCACAAACGCTGAGCCCCATGGGCCCCAAGGCGGAGCCTGCGGCCTAGAGCCTGTGTGCCACAAGAGAGGCCACTGTGGTGAGAAGCCCACGCAGCCAACGGTTCCCGAGAGCAGCCCCCGCTCACCACAACTGGAGAAAAGCCCTCGCAGCAACAAAGACCCAGTGCAGCCAAAACAAATAAATAAATCATGTTTTTTTAAAAAGAGCAAAAATGAGGTGGTCCAGTGGCTAAAACTCTGCGATCCCACTACAGGGGGCCTGGGTTCCATCCCAGGTTAGGGAACTATATCTGCCCGATGCAACTAAGAGTTCACGTGCCAAAACTAGTTCTCATGCCACAGCTAAAGATCTCGTATGATACCACGATGACGAAAGATCCCACGTGCTGCAACTAAGATCCAGCACAGTCAAACAAATAAATATTTTTAAAGGAGAAAAAAAAAAGAACTAAGATGAGAAAATCAGTGACACTCTCTTGCTTGCCCATGCCAGACATCAATAATCAATTATAGAACTGATGACAAGCCCCGAGAATCCCCAACACAGCACCCCAGGCAGCCTCTGCATCATTCAGAGTTAGCAGGTAGGCGGAGAACTGTTTGGTACCCTGCTCTAGGTTATCTTTTATCAGAGTCATGGGATTACAACGCTGAAGGGTACTGGGGAGGTTATCCTGGGGGGTGGCTTTCTGTGTGGGGGGTGGCCTAGGGTGTGTGGGGGGTGTGGGTGGGGTGTGTGTGTGTGTGTGTGTGTGTGTGTGTGTGTGTGTGTGTGTGTGTGTGTGTGTGTGTGTGTGTGTGTGTGTGTGTGTGTGTGTGTGTGTGTGTGTGTGTGTGTGTGTGTGTGTAAAAATGAAACGGCAGATGTATGTACAGGACTCAAACCACAAGCACATAAAGTCCAGAGTAGCTGCATAAGGAATATCAGTTCCCACCCCCCCACCCCCCACGTCGAAACAGGACCAGGGCAGTTTCCAACTCAGAGCTCAGGTTAACTGCAGAGTTTACGCTCTGGGTGGTGGCACAGAGATGCTCGCGGGCTCGAGTCCAAAGGCTGGTGCTCGGTGCCGACTCCATGTCCTCCCACCTGTGTGAGCCTGAACAGGTCATTTCATCTCCCCGAACCCCAGTTCCCCAAAATGTATGGTGGGATGACACCACCTGCCTCGTGGGATGTCTGGGAGGATCAGAAGCATCAGAGCACATGTAGCTATTGGAAGGGTGCCCAGCACGGGGCACTCGGGGAATGCACAGGGTTTTCTGTATGTCTCCCGGGAGCTGGGAGAGGCTAGGCCCAGGGGAGATGGCCCAGAGGAAAACACTCTCTCCATCTATTTCCAGAGCCACCACCTGTGATGGGGGCAGAAGCAGCACCTTGTCTCATGGCTGCCATTGTAACAGCATCTAAAAGGTCCTATTTCCCCATTAGCAGGTGTCAATTAACCATACATCTGGCTCGGCTGCGCTAGACTTTGAGAGCGGGAAGGGAATCTCCAGGGTGAGAAGGCAGAGGAGAGAGCGGGAGGCTCCTGCTGTGAGAAGCGGAGCGCAGGGCCCAGGGGGCACAGGGCCTGCGGCAGGGCGGCCAGGTGTCCGGGAGGCCCTCGGGTCTTTGCGGCGGGGCACGCGGGCCCGTCACAGACACACACGGGGGAGATAGGAGGCCCAGCCTCTGGCAAGTCGATGGATCTCTCCAGGTCGCGGCTGTCACACCTCCAAGATGGAACGTATACGATGACGGCTACAGTGACTGCTAACGTTTATACTGTTTGCTAAGAGACACTGTGTTAAGCGCGCTGTCTGCGTTATTAGCTCATTCACGTCCTTTTTTTTTCACTTTACTTTATTTTTTGGCCAGTCCTTGCGGCATGTGGGGTCTTAGTAGGGAAAGGGCGGAGTCTTAACCACTGGACCGGCAGCGAAGTCCTAGATCATTTCACTCTTTTTCTCTTTCATTCGTTTTAAGTCTTTATTGAATTTCTTACAATATTGCTTCTGTTGTTTATGGTTTTTTTTTCCTTTTTAGCCGAGAGGCTTGTGGGATCCTAGCTCCTCCATGAGGGACTGAACCCACACCTCCTGCCCTGGAAGGTGAAGTTTTAACCACTGGACCACCACGGAAGTCCCAGCTCATTCAATCTTTACATTAAATCTGCATACGTGTGTATACATATATATTATTTATATACACAAAATAATAAGTAACGTTATCCCCATCTTACCTAAGAAGACACTGAGGTTCAGAGACACTAACGAGTTGGCCCCAGGCTGCAGCGCTGACAAGGGGCACACATGGGGTCTAGAGTCAGGGCTGTGGGACCCCCTGCGGGCCCGATGGGCTTCCCGCTCTGAGCCCAGGACGCAGAGGTCATCTCGTGTGACTGGTCACCGCAGGACCCGGGTCAGGTTTAAGGTGCTGGTTGGCAGAACGAACAGCACAACCTGTGCTTAGGGCTGCCGGCGTCAGAGACACCTCGTTCTATTTCCAGGGTCTCTGAGGGACGATTTTGTTTCGGCAAACCGATCGAGAACGACTGAAAACAAAATGCCAGAGCTTCTGAAAACAAGAGAGAAGAAGAGCTTCTGCAGAACCAGGGCTGGGAGGGGGTGGGGGAATCAGATTCCAGCTTCTCTCCCTCCCTCCTTCTCTCTCAGGCTCCATTAGGACGGCAGGGGTGGGTAGGGAACTGCGCCCCACCCTCCTCTCGAAGCAGGAACTGTATGCCAGCCAAGCCTGTGGTAAACACAGGAATCCAGCCACCAAGCCCTCTGGCACATTCATTAATTAAACTCTATGGATTTACTCTGTTCCCGGAAACCTCCACTCCTGTCAGTAATAATTGGAGGCCGACCAGGCTCAGGCTATAAGAAATGCGTGCGAGGTACTCAGCCATGACGGCGCACAGTAAGAAACTGGGGGCCTTGGGGGTGGTTCTGGACTGGCCACGTCCAGAACCTCTGAGCTTCAGGCCCCTTTTCAGAGCAAAGGGCCCTGAGTGGACAGAGCGCCTCTTCTGGCCTCTCGGAGCAGCCCAAGACTGTCCCATGAATGCCCAGACAGCAATGATGGACACTTCCATGCACGGACCTTCCTCTCTGCCCAATAAAAACAGAGGAGGGAATGAATTCATGTTGACTCTATAAAGGCAGAGTCTTTTAATGGAAGCTAACGTATGCAACCAGAGGGGGGCAAATAAAGGACTGGGCATGTTTCCCAAAGTGTATTATGTAAGATATTAACCCAGTGAATATGGACATGGAACAACAGACTGGTTCCAAATAGGAAAAGGGGTACATCAAGGCTGTCTATTGTCACCCTGCTTATTTAACTTATGTGCAGAGTACATCATGAGGAACGCTGGGCTGGATGAAGCACAGCTGGAATCAAGATTGCTGGGAGAAATATCAATAACCTCAGATATGCAGATGACACTACCCTTATGGCAGAAAGTGAAGAGGAACTAAAAAGCCTCTTGATGAAAGTGAAAGAGGAGAGTGAAAAAGTTGGCTTATAGTTCAACATTCAGAAAATGAAGATCATGTCATCTGGTCCCATCACTTCATGGGAAAAAGATGGGGAAACAGTGGAAACAGTGTCAGACTTTATATTTTGGGGCTCCAAATTCATGGCAGATGGTGACTGCAACCATGAAATTAAAAGACGCTTACTCCTTGGAAGGAAAGCTATGACCAACTTAGCATATTCAAAAGCAGAGACATTACTTTGCCAACTAATGTCCGTCTAGTCAAGGCTATGGTTTTTCCAGTGATCACGTATGGACGTGAGAGTTGGACTGTGAAGAAAGCTGAGCGCCGAAGAATTAATGCTTTTGAAATGTGGTGTTGGAGAAGACTCTTGAGAGTCCCTCGGACTGCAAGGAGATCCAACCATTCTGAAGGAGATCAGTCCTGGGTGTTCATTGGAAGGACTGATGTTGAAGCTGAAACTCCAGTACTTTGGCCACCTCATGAGAAGAGTTGACTCACTGGAAAAGACTCTGATGCTGGGAGGGATTGGGGGCAGGAGAAAAAGGGTACAACAGAGGATGAGATGGCTGGATGGCATCACCGACTCGATGAACGTGAGTTTGAGTGAACTCTGGGAGTTGGTGATGGACAGGGGAGGCCTGGCGTGCTATAATTCTTGGGATCGCAAAGAGTCAGACACAACTGAGCGACTAAACTGAACCCAGTGAAACCCTTTGTGAGCTCCATACTCGACGCACGCCATCCAGTCCTCTCATTTGAAGGGATGTTTCCCCAATTCCGGAGTTAGCATTTCTGAAAGCGGACAGCTGACCATTGGGATGTCTATTCCCTGCTGTGACCTTCTCCTCTTGCTGGAGAGAGTTCTCCTCTTGCTGGAGAGAGCTCAGACAGACAGGATGCCAATGGCCTTCTCTGGAGGTTCCTAATGTATATTTGCATAATTAAAGGCTCTGAAAAGTCCTGTACTAGAAGCATTATTTAACCAAGCGATTCTTAAATGAATTGTCTCTAGTAATCTCTATGTGTGGAACAGGGATCAACAACTCAAGTGTGGCAAAAAGGAATTCAGGGAAACTCCAGATTGGAAAAGTAAAGGCTGGAAGCCAGTAACAGGGGTTCCTGGTGTTGACAAGATGGGGATGGTCAACAGGACAAGCATCTAGGATCCCTTCCCTGGTCTGATTTCCGGGGAACACATCTATGTAATATCCATCCTTTGACTCATTTGTTTCATAAGACGTACCATTCACATCCATCTCAAGTTCCTCCCAGCAGCCTCTAGAAACATCCTGCTGTCGTTCAGTCGCTACATCATGTCTGACTGTGACCCCACGGTCTGCGGCACCCTAGGCTTCTCTGTTCTCCACTATCTCCCGGAGTTTGCCCAAACTCACGTCCATTTAGTTGATGATGCTGTCTAACCCTCTCACCATCTCATCCTCTGTCTCCCCCCTTCTTTTCCTTCAATCTTTCCCAGCATCAGGGGCTTTTCCAATGAGTTGGCTCTTTGCATCAGGTGGCCAGAGTATAAATGGCAACCCGCTCCAGTGTTCTTGCCTGGGAGATCCCATGGGCAGAGGAGCTTGACGGGCTACAGTCTACGGGGTCGCACAGAGCTGGACGCAACAGGGCATAAGCAACAGGTAGGTATGTCTTACAAACAAGGAAACCAAGGCTCCGGGAGGTGTGGGCAGTGGCCCACAGTGGCCCAGAAGCTAAACGGCTGGTCTCAGCTTTGATCCTCGGTCACTCTTACTCTGCAGCCGGCCTTCTTTCTTATGCTCCTGACCTTGTGGATCCCCGCCCTGCTGGCACCTTGGGATCACCTGGGGAGCTATGAAAGCTCTAGCTTCTGGGACAGCATCCCAGATCTACTGTGTCAGACTCTGAGAGGTGAGGGCCTAGGGAAGCTGCAGTTTCTGAGAACCTCAGTTCGCTAACAATGGTTTTGCAAACTGGGAGGCTGAGAGCTCTTTGCCAGGGAAAAGGAAGGTTTTTGGAAACGACCCAAATCCTGCTTGCAGATGATCACTGATTTAGAACAAGCAGCGCTGTCCAAGAGGGAGCAAGTATGTCCTGTGTTTTGTTTTTTAAAGCCTGACTTCAATCGGTTCTGGGAATCATGCAAACAGCGCTCCTAACCATGTCCCACACGACAGGAACAGCAGCCCTCAGCAGCCCCATCTCGGAACAGGGGCTCACAGGCATCTCCTCAAGGCAGGCACTGCATGGAGTGGATTCACACGTATCCTCAGTCATCCTCCGATCAACCCTGTGAGGTGATGCCCGTCACCCGCTTCCAGAAAGGAAGACTCGGAGGATACAAGGCACAAAACAACCTGTCCACCCGGCCTGGAGGTGGCAGAGTCGGGACTTGACCCTGAAACCCGTCTGCCCCATACCTGGGGCGCCTCTGAAAGAAAAAGGGGTGGCTCCAGCCTGGCCTCAGAGAACAGGGAGAAGAATGCGTGTCCCTGAACCCCGGGACCTCCCAGAGCCTGCCTCACAGAACAGATAAAACAAGACACAGGGGACACCGGGCAGGCGGCCAGGGCTGGAGGCGGCCCCGGCGCTGAATGGCTCGCCAGGGTGACATCAGCCCAGCCGTAGCAGATGTGAATGGCTCCTTCACCTGACCTGCCACACCGCTCAGAGGCCTGGAGGTGACTCCACCCACCCCACCTCCCACCCTGGAGCAAACCCGTGTTGCCTGCCAGGCCCTGGAGGGAGAAAAGCTGAACCAAAGACCCAGGCGACAGCCGCTCGCCTTAGGCACCAGGCACCCGCTGCATGCGGGCTGACAAGGTCCCAGGTACCCTCACATGCTGAGTGCCTGTGTATCTAAGACCCCTAAAAGGGCATCATGTGAGCTGCAGGCAGCCCCCGTGGACTTAGCTTTCTCGGGCTGAACGACATCTGGCCGGGACCACGGAAGCCAGACCCAGGACAGGCCCCGCCACCAGGCTGCAGTGTGTCATTAGCAAAGCACTAGGCCTGTTCGAATGTCCGCTCGCCTCCGATCGGGGGCGTGGCTAGCACCACAGCGCCCATTTTCCATTTTCCTTTATTAGCTTTAGAGAAACCTCTCTGAGCAAAATCACAGATGCCCAATACATTACAAAGATCAAGGAGCAACCAGGTCTGAGATGCGGTGGGTAAGGTGTGGGGAGAGGGGCTGGAGCCCAGGAAGACATCTCCCTCCTCCTGGTTCCTCCAGCTCCATGAAGATCTCTAGCAGAATACAGTCTGGAAGCTCCTCTGCCTCCCATAATCGCAGGTTTAAGTGTCTCCGTTTCCCCAGGAGGGATGGGTTTGAGGGGCAGCAGGGAGAGAGATTTTCAGCCCAGGGGGTGGGTCTCTGGTGCCACAGGGCCAGGGAGGTGCCTGGGCTCTAAGTGCAGGCCCAGGCGCTGGGGCATTTTGTGACCTCACCTGGATGCCTTGATTTCTCACCCAAACCTTTCAGAGTCTCCTCCACCCCCAAGGGACAGTCATTCCGCTCTTAGGGACTCTTTTCAACGTAAGTTTTCACAGCATGAAGACAGCTCT
Organism: Nanger dama; assembly: GCA_917880005.1. Taxonomy (NCBI): domain Eukaryota; kingdom Metazoa; phylum Chordata; class Mammalia; order Artiodactyla; family Bovidae; genus Nanger; species Nanger dama. The sequence continues at coordinate 12,170,451 of CAKJTW010000053.1, read as the reverse complement.
CTCTTTGCACTTCTGTTTCTACATCTACCTAACAGCTAAGTAGGTTACGCAGCTTGGCTACAAGCGAAACTGGCAAAGAGGTGTGGCACCGAACTCACTGGATCTCTATTCATCATTCAAGAAGCATTATTGAAGTGCCAGGTAAAGAGGACCGACTGGAAGGGGCATGAAGGAATTTTGAGGGAGTGATTATATTCTATGCAGCCAAAGATGGAGAAGCTCTATACAGTCAACAAAAACAAGACCAGGAGCTGACTGTGGCTCAGATCATGAACTCCTTATTACCAAATTCAGACTTAAATTGAAGAAAGTAGGAAAACCGCTAGACCATTCAGGTATGACCTAAATCAAATCCCTTATGATTATACAGTGGAAGTGAGAAATAGATTTAAGGGCCTAGATCTGATAGATAGAGTGCCTGATGAACTATGGAATGAGGTTCATGACGTTGTACAGGAGACAGGGATCAAGACCATCCCCATGGAAAAGAAATGCAAAAAAACAAAATGGCTATCTGGGGAGGCCTTACAAGTAGCTGTGAAAAGAAGAGAGGAGAAAAGGAAAGATACAAGCATCTGAAGGCAGAATTCCAAAGAATAGCAAGAAGAGATAAGAAAGCCTTCTTCAGCAATCAATGCAAAGAAATAGAGGAAAACAACAGAATGGGAAAGACTAGAGATCTCTTCAAAAATTAGAGATACCTAGGGAACATTTCATGCAAAGATGGGCTCAATAAAGGACAGAAATGGTATGGACCTAACAGAAGCAGAAGATATTAAGTGGCAAGAATACACGGAAGAACTGGACAAAAAAGATCTTCATGACCCAGATAATCATGATGACGTGATCACTAATCTAGAGCCAGACATCTTGGAATGTGAAGTTAAGTGGGCCTTAGAAAGCATCACTATGAACAAAGCTAGTGGAGGTGATGGAATTCCAGTTGAGCTGTTTCAAATCCTGAAAGATGATGCTGTGAAAGTGCTGCACTCAATATGCCAACAAATTTGCAAAACTCAGCAGTGGCCACAGGACTGGAAAAGGTCAGTTTACATTCCAATTCCAAAGAAAGGCAATGCAAAAGAATGCTCAAACTACCGCACAATTGCACTCATCTCACATGCTAGTAAAGTAATGCTCAAAATTCTCCAAGCCAGGCTTCAGCAATATGTGAACCGTGAGCTCCCTGATGTTCAAGCTGGTTTTAGAAAAGGCAGAAGAACCAGAGATCAAATTGCCAACATCCGCTGGATCATGGGAAAAGCAAGAGAGTTCCAGAAAAACATCTATTTCTGCTTTATTGACTATGCCAAAGCCTTTGACTGTGGGGAATCCAATAAACTGTGGAAAATTCTTCAAGAGATGGGAATACCAGACCTGCCTCTTGAGAAATCTGTATGCAGGTCAAGAAGCAACAGTTAGAACTGGACATGGAACAACAGACTGGTTCCAAATAGGAAAAAGGAGTACGTCAAGGCTGTCTATTGTCACCCTGCTTATTTAACTTATATGCAGAGTACATCATGAGAAACGCTGGACTGGAAGAAACACAAGCTGGAATCAAGACTGCTGGGAGAAATATCAATAACCTCAGATATGCAGATGACACCACCCTTATGGCAGAAAGTGATGAGGAACTAAAAAAGCCTCTTGATGAAAGTGAAAGAGGAGAGTGAAAAAGTTGGCTTAAAGCTAAACATTCAGAAAACAAAGATCATGGCATCTGGTCCCATCACTTCATGGGAAATAGGTGGGAAACAGTGTCAGACTTTGTTTTTGGGGGCTCCAAAATCACTGCAGATGGTGACTGCAGCCATGAAATTAAAAGACGCTTACTCTTTGGAAGAAAAGTTATGACCAACCTAGATAATATATTCAAAAGCAGAGACATTACTTTGCCGTCTAAGGTCCATCTAGTCAAGGTTTTTCCTGTGGTCGTGTATGGATGTGAGAGTTGGACTGTGAAGAAGGCTGAGCGCCAAAGAATTGATGCTTTTGAACTGTGGTGTTGGAGAAGACTCTTGAGAGTCCCTTGGACTGCAGGGGAGATCCAACCAGTCCATTCTGAAGGAGATCAGCCCCTGGGATTTCTTTGAAAGGAATGATGCTAAAGCTGAAACTCCAGTACTTTGGCCACCTCATGAGAAGAGTTGACTCACTGGAAAAGACTCTGATGCTGGGAGGGATTGGAGGCAGGAGGAGAAGGGGACGAAAGAGGATGAGATGGCTGGATGGCATCACGGACTCAATGGATGGTGAATCTGAGTGAACTCCGGGAGATGGTGATGGACAGGGAGGCCTGGCATGCTGCGATTCATGGGGTCGCAAAGAGTCGGATACGAATGAGCAACTGAACTGAACTGAGAATGTTCTAGAATGTGACAGAGTTGTGGGTTACATGGATGTGTGCATTTGTCAAAACTCGTCAACAGGTATGCTTAAGATATGTGCATTCTGCCATATGGAAATCATCCCTCAAAATATTTATGATATTTTATACGTCTTTACAACATGTTGTTGTTTGGTGGCTAAGTTGTGTCCCCATGGACCACTTCCCTGTCCTACACTGTCCCCCAGAGTTTGCCCAGATTCACATCCATTGAGTTGGCAATGCGATCTAACCATCTCACTCTCTGCATTTTATAATACAGCAATGAATATAACAATGTTAATATCTGTAATAAGAACTTTTCAAGCCAACTACATACCAGGTAGTGTCTGAGGTGCTCTGCGTGTTATCAACGGATGGACTCTTTACAACAACCCTAGGAAGTGTTATTATTATCCCCATTTTAGAGATAAGGAAACCGAGGCACAGAGTAACTTGCCTGCACACCTCTAGCGGATTCCCAAGCTGGGGTTCCAACAGACATGTCTGGCTCCAGAGTCCGCCTTTTGTCACTAACTAGCTCTTTCTGACTCTCAGCAAAACTGAGCGTGGACCCTGTCCTCACAGCACTTTGTGGGGAGACTTAATACAACAGCTTGGTGACTTAGTTCACGGGACGAAAAGTGCACAGAAGTATCAGGGAGAAGCCCCTGCCTCGGTGTGTGCAAGGGCCTGGGCCTCCAAGTGAGTGCCTCCTTTCTGACTTAAACTTTGAGCGATCCTGAGGGTGAAGTCAAGTCAGGTCTGTGAATGCACCCAGCACCGTGCTCGGCGCACAGCTGGTCCTTAATACAGGTTGGCTGAATCAGTGAGTGGATGATGGAATCCCAACTAGCTGCTGAGCAGGCTGCAGGAGCCTGCCTCTGGCAACACAGCCCGTTGGTTCACAACGAGCTCGGGATTCACTCTCCAGAAGGCTGCCTGACCCCAGCCCAGCTCTGTCGCGTAAACAAAGATCTGTGAGTGCAGCGTGGCGCTGAGAACCTTGAGGTCCAGAGAGACGTCTGATGGAGGTGAGCGTGAGTGACGCAGGGTACTAATTAACGGAGTGAGACTAGAGCTGGACTTTTCTTCAGGCTGGCCAAGACAAGGACTGACCTCAAGTTCTTATACAGACATGACTGCAACAGGCCCCAGGGCTTCTGTGGTCCCCAGAGAGAAGAGCCCTGACCTGGAGCAAACGGCTCTAATGTGGAACTCCCATTTACAACCTGCAGCCTCTCCAGAGCACTTTCCTAGCAAGCAAGCACAGCTCCTTTGGGCCTGAGTCATCCACCCGACTCATCAGCTGGTGGGCACCAAGGAGCTTAGAGTCCATTCGTGCAGGTGTCCATCCATTTATTCATTCATCCCTCCATCAGACATTCCCTGAGCGTCCCGACTGTGCCAGGAGTTCTGCTGAACTCTGAGCATGTGGAAGGGTAAATACACCTCAGTATGGCTTTGCCAACAAAGGTCCACCTAGTCAAATCTATGGGTTTTCCAGTAGTCATGTATGGATGTGAGAGTTGGACTATAAAGAAAGCTGAGCACTGAAAAATTGATGCTTTTGAATTGTGGTGAGAGCCCCTTGGACTGCAAGGAGATCCAACCAGTCCATCCTAAAGGAAATCAGTCCCGAATATTCATTGGAAGGGCTGATGCTAAAGCTGAAACTGCAATACTTTGGCCACCTGATGCGAATAACTGACTCATTGGAAAAGACCCTGACACTGGGAAAGATTGAAGGCGGGAGGCGAAGGGGATGACAGAGGGTGAGATGGTTGGATGGTATCACTGACTCAATGGACATGAGTTGAGTAGGCTCCAGGAGTTGCTGAGGAACTGAGAAGCCTGGCATGCTACAGTCCATGGGGTCGCAAAGAGTCGGACACAACTGAGTGACTGAACTGAACTGATGGCTTTGTGGTCTAGCAAGGCAGCTAGAAAGAATTTGGAAGAAGCCACAAAGGCACATCTATGATCAGAGCAATATTAACAATTCATGCAGCCACTCATTCGTTCCTGCAACCACAAGATGTTCGCTGAAGCAGATACGCAGCACATGTTCCGTGTATGCCACACTTCTGTGCACCTCTAATCCTGGGAGCGGAGCTGCCAGGATGCTTTGTTAAGCCTCTCCCCTCAGAACAGAAGTGCCGTGCAGACAGGGTTCTCTTTGAGGGCTAGGGCCACCTTTGTCTTGTTCTCTGATGGATCTCTAGGGCCTCTGACTATGCTCGGCACACAGCAGGTGCTCAATACACATCTGCAGACCGAGCAAATTGCTTTGAGAAACTGTTTCTCCAAGGATGGTGCTTATGTGACCACCCAGGGCTCTTGAAACACGGGCAGATTCTGGGGCTCATCTGAGACCCAGAAGACCTCCACCTAGGACTCTGCTTACTAAACCGGTACCCAAGGGGCCCACCAAAGTTTGAGCTCTGTCCTCACAGCGTTAGCCCCCTTTTGCACTCAAGGACCGTGTACGTGCTCAGTTGCTCAGTCATGCCGACTCCTTGTGACCTCACACATTGCAGCCCGTCATGCTCCTCTGTCCATGGGGATTCTCCAGGCAAGAATACTGGAGTGGGCTGCCATGCCCTCCTCTAGGGGATCTTCCCAACCCAGGGATCAAACCCAGGTCTCCTGCATTGCAGGCAGATTCTTTACCACCTGAATCACCACTGCTCTAAGAGGTCAAGGCCCTTGGCCGAGGTCCCACGTAGAGGAAGTGGCAGCACTAGGATTCGAACCCAGACCTGCCTGATGTTACCACCCTGTGCGGCTTTCCCCACTCTCTTGCTTTGGGAGGCCAGACGTCACTGAAGCTGCACAGTTCAGCTCACAAACCTGGAAAGATTATGCTTCCACCGGCGGCACCGAGCTGTTGAAAATCCACAGGGCTCCACATTATATGAAAAGATTAGGAAACTCACTAAGCAGAGCTCTGACAGCCTCTGGATTTTTTGTTTGTTTTTTTGTTTTTCCTGGTCCCTCCCCCAAAAGGGCTTTTATTTATGCATGAGAAAAGGAAAAACGTACCCAATGTGGGATCTGAAGCATCTCTGACTATGCTGCCCTTAGGCACATTTCAGAACGCCCCTTCTCTACCTGGGAGCTGTCGCTTCTTCCTAATGAGCTGTGGCTGTGAATGACCCCAGTATGCTTTCATCACCAGGAAGCACCTCGGCGGTGGAGGTAGGGAGGGCTCGGGAGGGGTGTCCCTTGAGGAGGGTGTGCAGGCCAAGTGGACGTGAAGGAGTCTGGGAGCTGCCAGGCCCACCTGCTGGGCTCCATCCTTCTCCTGACCCCCGGAACACCTGCAGGCGGAGGACCTTTCTGAAAACAGCATGGTTTTAAGGACGCTTTTCCAACCCCCAGCAGAGAGGGGAGCCGGTTCCCCCCTCTCTGTCCTTGCAGGAAGAGAGAATGAATGGCTGGTGCACCCACGGGAGGAGGGGAAGGTTCTCGCAGAGCCCGGAGCAGCCTCGCGTGGTTGGAGAGGGAGGCCAGGTAGAGTGAAGCCCCTGCAATTACTGACCGCAGGCGACCAGGGTTCAGTGGGGGCCAGGCTCCCTGCTGAGCGTTTTACACTCGTCACTGTAAGGAAGGTAAGGGTTATGAACTCCTTCCAGTAGATGAGGGAACCGAGACTTTCTCAAAGTCTGGCTGAAAGTCTCACACCAGCAGACGGAGGAGCTGGGATTTAAATCCAGGCTGGCTCCACAGGGTGAGGCCCGAGAAGGTCATGCCAGAGCCTCTGTGGACAGAGAGGGAAACTGAGGCCCACCGCCAGGCTGCAGAGAGACGGCTGGTTCGAACCTGTGTCGCTGGGATATATGTACCTTGGTCGCTTTTCCGAAAACATCCCTGAGGTGCAAATGGCATCTCATTACCTCTGGAGCCTCACACAGCTGACTGCAGAGTTTTGCAAACAGCAGGAGCTCAATAAATGTCTGCTGCTCCACTCTGATGGATACTAGGGATTTGAGGACTGTATCATATCCTTAACTGCCCCAACTCTGGATTTAGAAACCCCAAGCTCCGGTTCTGGATCTGTCAGCGACTTGCTGTGTGACTTTGCGTAGGTTTCTTTCCCCTCTCTGGGCCTTGGCTTCCCCAGCTGTAACATGAGAGGAGTGCATTGCAACAACCTAGACGTTCTGGCAATCGAGGCTCAGGAGCTCCTCCAGGAAGAGAAACTCCACATCAGCAACCCTGACCCTTTTGCTCCCAAAGCACACGTAAAAATTTTTATGGATAACAAAACTCAGTTTTCTGTCATCCACTAGGGTGCTACCTTGATGCAGTCTTCAAACCCAGAGCCATGGGTTCCAGAACCTTCCAGGCACTTCCTGCCAAGATGTCTGTAGGCGAAGGCAGGGAGAGGGGGTAGGAACTGCCTCTGCATGGCCCCCACATCCCCTCTTCACCCTCCCCAGAGCAGAGGGCAATTACCAAGAAGAAAAGAATGGACGGCTAACTACTAATTGAGAAATTACAGATCTTAAATTATAGGTGTGCCCCGGGAAGGGCCGTTTCTAGAAATCAGGCTGGTGAGTGACAGGAGCGTGGGCTGCTGGATAATTTCTGGCTTTGGCAGGAAGCAAATATTTGGATGTAGGACTGGAAATTCAACAGACCGTGAAGGTTATCTTCGGATTGCTAGGAAATGTGCCTCCCCTGCCCCTACACACCACCAAGTGACAGGCTGCAGCTGGAAGGTCAATAAAGCGCTGACTATGTGCTGAGCCAGGGCACCTGGCAAGCATCCCGTGTCTCCCTGACACCAGCAGCAGACATTGTCCACTGCATTTCACAGCTGCAGGAAAATGCTTTATCGGTGTGGAAAGACTTGCCCAAAATGACACCAGGCATCAAAGGTTATATTACCTAAAAGTCAGTAAATTCCAAAGTCCTGCTACTAGGGTCCTGGCTTCACTTGGAGTCTGCTGGTTAAGGCCGTGTGCTTACCCAGGGCTTGGCAGGGACCCCAGCTCACAGCTCGTGACGCTCACCATCCGCATCAGTGTTTCTCAACTGCAGGCGATTCTGCCTCCAAGGGACACTTGGCAAAGTCTGGAAGGACTAGTTCAAGACCACAGATGCTGCTCCACATCCCACACAGCGCAGGACGGCTTCCTCCACCCACCAAGGAAGGATCCAGCCCCGAGTGTCAGTGTCCGGTGGTGTGACGCCCGGGTCAGCACTGGGGTGTTTCCTAACAGAGGCACCCGGGTCCTGCCGTCCACTGAGGGATGAGAAAAGAAGCTCTGGCCATCCAGGCTGTGAGTGAGGTCAGGTTCTCCCCCTGGGTCTTGGTTTTATCCTTTGAGAATCGGGAGTATCAAAATCACACGATTCTGCCGGGCTGCGACAAGGCATTTGCTTTGCTCAGAGGCTGGCACAGGCTAAGTGCCAAAGCTGCGTCCCCCTTGTGCCTTCATAGCCCCACCTGGGAAACAGGAGGGTAGAGCCCCTGCCTTGGTGTGGCCCAAAGCCTCTTCCCTCTGACGCCGCTACACAGAAGTCCTGTTTTCCCACATGGGCTTGATACAAGATTCACACACGGCCCAGAGAGCTGCGGCTACAGACGGAGCCAGGAGTGGACTTTGTGTGAGCAAGAAATAAACAGGGGGGTGGAAGTTGGGGGATGGATAAAGGGGGTGAAAAGGTACAAAATTCCAGTTAGGAGACGAATAAACCCTGGGGACATAACGCACAGCATGGTGACGATGTTAAACAATACTGGGCTGGGTGAAGGGCGCTGAGACAGCAGATCTTAGAAGTCCTCATCACAGGGAAAAGCCGTGTTAACTATGTGAGGTTTGTTGTTCAGTCACTAAGTCGTGTCCAACTCTTTTGAGACCCCATGGGCTGTAGCCCGCCAGGCTCCTCTGTCCAGGGGATTTCCCAGATAAGAATACTGGAGTGGCTCGCCATGTCCTTCTCCAGGGGATATTCTCAACTCCGGGATCGAACCTGCGTCTCCTAAAGTGGTAGGCGAATTCTTTACAATCTGAGCGACCAGGGAAGGGTGTTAACTAAACTCATTGTGGTGATCAGTTAGTTCACAGTTTCAATTCAGTTCAGTTCAGTCGCTCAGTCGTGTCCGACTCTTTGCCACCCCATGAACCACAGCACGCCAGGCCTCCCTGTCCATCACCAACTCCTGGAGTTCACCCAAACCTGTGTCCATCGAGTAGGTGATGCCATCCAACCATCCCATCCTCTGTCGTCCCCTTGTCCTCCTGCCCTCAATATTTCCCAGCATCAGGGTCTTTTCAAATGAGTCAGCTCCTCGCATCAGGTGGCCAAAGTATTGGAGTTTCAGCTTCAACATCAGTCCTTCCAATGAACACCCAGGACTGATCTCCTTTAGGATGGACCGGTTGGATCTCCTTGCAGTCCAAGGGACTCTCAAGAGTCTTCTCCAACACCACAGTTCAAAAGTATCAGTTCTTTGGCACTCAGCTTTCTTTATAGTCCAACTCTTGTATCCATACATGACTATTGGAAAAACTATAGCCTTGACTAGACGGACCTTTGTTGGCAAAGTGATGTCTCTGCTTTTTAATATGCTGTCTAGGTTGGTCATAACTTTCCTTCCAAGGAGTAAGCATCTTTTAATTTTATGGCTGCAGTCACCATCTGCAGTGATTCTGGAGCCCAGAAAAATAAAGTCAGCCACTGTTTCTACTGTTTCCCCATCTATTTCCCATTGATGGGACCAGATGCCATGATCTTTGTTTTCTGAATGTTGAGCTTTAAGCCAACTTTTTCACTCTCCTCTTTCACTTTCATTAAGAGGCTCTTTAGTTCCTCTTCACTTTCTGCCATAAGGGTGGTGTCATCTGCATATCTGAGGTTCTTGATATTTCTCCCGGCAATCTTGATTCCAGCTGGTGCTTCATCCAGCCCAGTGTTTCTCATGATGTACTCTGCACGTAAGTTAAATAAGCAGGGTGACAATATGCAGCCTTGACGTACTCCTTTTCCTATTTGGAACCAGTCTGTTGTTCCATGTCCAGTTCGAACTGTTGCTTCCTGACCTGCATATACGTTTCTCAAGAGGCAGGTCAGGTGGTCTGGTATTCCCACCTCTTTCAGAATTTTCCATAGTTTATTGTGATCCACACAGTCAAAGGCTTTGGCATAGTCAAGAAAGCAGAAATAGATGTTTTTCTGGAACTCTCGTGCTTTTTTCCATGATCCAGCGGATGTTGGCAATTTGATTTCTGGTTCCTCTGCCTTTTCTAAAACCAGCTTGAACATCTGGAAGTTCATGGTTCACGTATTGCTGAAGCCTGGCTTGGAGAATTTTGAGCATTACTTTGCTAGCATGTGAGATGAGTGCAATTGTGCAGTAGTTTGAGCATTCTTTTGCATTGCCTTTCTTTGGGACTGGAATGAAAACTGATCTTTTCCAGTCCTGCAGCCACTGCTGAGTTTTCCAAATTTGCTGGCATATTGAGGGCAACACTTTCACAGTGTCATCTTTCAGGATTTGAAATAGCTCAACTGGAATTCCATCACCTCCACTAGCTTTGTTCACAGTGATGCTTCCTAAGGCCCACTTGACTTCACATTCCAGGATGCCTGGCTCTAGGTGAGTGATCACACCATCGAAGTTTATACACATGCAAATCATCATGTTAAACTCTAATACAGCTATGTATTATATGTCAATTACACCTCAGTAAAACTGGGGGAAAAAACAACACTTCAAAAAATTCAGATTGAAGAAAAAGAAAAAATTTGTGTTGAGAGTTGAGGGACTTCCCTGGTGGTACAACGGTTAAGATGCCACACTTCCAATGCAGGGTGTGGGGGTTCAAACCCTGGTCAGATAACTAAGATCCCACATGCTCCATGGCCAAAATGAAAAATAAAAGAAGAGTTGGGAACTACTGTATAGAACAGGGAACTATATTCAACATCTTGCAATAACCTATATGGAAAAGAATCTTAAAAAGAATATACATACATACATACATATACATATAAAACTGAGTCACTTTGTTGTATACCAGAAACTAACACAATATTGTAAACCAACTATACTTCAATAAAAACTAATTTTTTTTAAGTATATAGAAATTTTATTTTATTTATTTTTAATTTTAGTTTTACTTTATTCTACGTTACAACACTGTATTGGTTTTGCCCTACATTGACATGAAACAGCCACAGGTGTACACGATCTCCCAATTCTGACGCCCCCTCCCACCTCCCACCCCATATCGTCTCTCTGGATCATCCCGTGCACCAGCCCCAAGCATCCTGTATCCTGTATTAAACATAGACTGGTGCTTCATATCTTATGATAGTATACATGTTTCAATGCCATTCCTCCAAATCATCCTACCCTCTCCCTCTCCGTCAGAGGCCAAAAGTCCGTTCTATACCCCTGTGTCTCTTTCGTTTGTTTGTTTGTTTAATTTTTATATAAATTTATTTTAATTGGAGGTTAATTACTTTACAATCTTGTATTGGTTTTGCCATACATCAACATTTTATTTTTTATTTTTTAAATTTTTATTAATAAAAATTAATTTTTAAAAAGAGTTGAGAGTTGTCAGTCTGTTGCTGCAAATATAGCATTCCTTAATCTGACTAATGTATCAAGGTTGTAAGGAGAATAGCAGCTAAGATTTATCAGGCACATTTTAGGTTCCAGGCGCTGTGCTAAGAACTTCACAGAGAAACTGAGTATCATAAAAGGAAAGTTTCCTGTCCAAGGCCCCACAGCTAACTAGCGGCGAGGCTGGGATTCAAACTAGGATTTGTCCAAAGAAGACGAGTTTTTTTTTTTTTTTTTGATGTGGACCATTTCTAAAGTCTTTATTGAATTTGTTACCATATCGCTTCTGTTTTGTATCTTGGTTTTTGGCCCCAAGGATGTGAGATCTTAGCCCCTCGACCAGAAATCGAACTCTCACTTCCTGTGTCTTAAAGCGAAGTCTTAACCACCAGACCACGGGGAAGCCCCAGAAGCCAAGCTTTCAACTGGACTGACCTAATTCTACCTTCACCTCTAGACATTTTTGTCCCTCAGTCAAGAAAGGACAGACAAGGATGCCAAATCTCTGTTTTAAAAGCAAAAGTAAAACCCCACACACTCTGCAGTTTTTTGAATTCAGCGATAATTTATGTTTTAGGAGCTGCCTTTCAAGGGAGCAGGACAGTTGGTGAGCGCTCGCTCCTCTGGCCTAGGAATCAATGCAGGAGGGAAAACCGCTCTTGTACACCTTGCTCTCAAATCCATGTGGAGGGTTCGCTGCTGTTTATAGCCCAGCCTTTATGATGAAAGTTTGATGAGTTAAACGAAGTGATGAGCACTCAGCATCCAAGAAGTGGACTCCCTTCCATGCCAGGGGAATCATGCCAACTCCTCAAAGGATGTGTTGCTCAGAAGCCCCTAGGACCCTGAGCCCAGACCGGCTGAGCAGCCTCCCTTACGTGCAAGAACCCTGGAGATGAGAAAAGTATCTGTTGGGAACTCTGAGGGCTACCGAGTCATACATCTCGGAAGGGTCCCTCGAGTTCTTCCCACCTCAACTCACTCATCTGTGAGCTGAAGATTAAGTACTACTCCATGGCCACCCCTGGACTGTCTGCCTTGGTAGGTATGAATGAGAAGGAACGTGTACTGGTTATCTATTGCTGCATAACAAATAACTTGGTGGCTGAAACAACTAACATTGCCTCTCCCAGTTTCTGGGAGCCAGGGGTCCAAAGGCACTTGGCCCGGTGGCTCTGGCTCAGCATGCCTCAGGAGGGTGGAGTCAAGCTCCTGCCTAGAGATGGAGTCTCCTCTGCAGGTTGGAGAATACAGAAATACATGCTGTGAATGCAGAAGAGCAGTTGGGGCTTCTTAAAGTGGTCCAGTGATTAAGAATCCACCTTCCAATGCAGGGGACAAGGGTTCGATACCTGGTCAGGAAACTGAGATCACACATGACAACAAGCAACAAAGCCCACACGCCACAGTGAAGACCCAGCACAGCCACAAAAAAATAAAAGCAGTATCGCCTACAAATGTATATACATATACCCCACAGACCGCAGCACACCAGCTCCACCGCCCTCCACTGTGTAAAGCAGTATCGCCTACAAATGTACATATACCCCACAGACTGCAGCACACCAGCTCCACCGCCCTCCACTGTGTAAAGCAGTATCGCCTACAAATGTATATACATATACCCCACAGACCACAGCACACCAGCTCCACCGCCCTCCACTGTGTAAAGCAGTATCGCCTACAAATATACATATACCCCACAGACTGCAGCACACCAGCTCCACCATCCTCCCCTGTTTCCCAGGGTGTTCACACTCATGTCCACTGCGTCAGTGATGCTATCTAACCCTCTCATGCTCTGTCACCCCCTTCTCTCTTGCCTTCATCTTTCCCAGCATCAGGTCTTTAACAATGAGTCAGTCAGGTGGCCAAAGTATCGGAGCTTCAGCTTCAGCATCAATCCTTTCAGTAAATATTCAGGGTTAATTTCCTTTAGGATTGCCTGGTTTGATCTCCTTGCAGTCCAAAGGCCTCCCAAGAGTCTTCTCTAGCACCACAATATGAAATCATCACTTCTTTGGTGCTCAGCCTTCTTGACAGTCCAACTCTCACATCTGTACATGACTACTGGAGAAAACATAGCTTTGACTAAACAGACCTTTGTCGACAAACTGATGTCTCTGCTTTTTAATACGCTGTCTAGGTTGGTCACAGCTTTCCTTCCAAGGAGCCAGTGTCTTTTAATCTCATGGCTGCAGTCAACGGAATGTGCTCTGCCGGCTATTAAACACTAAACAAATGATGATGACCTTAGGAAACGTTAACCGAGACCCTGCCACCCGCCTCGGACTGCGTCGCGTGCGCCTTACGTCAGTGGAGTCGACAGCGCATCTGTGGAGTCAGATGACATCACAGGCCCAGTTCTACAGAAGACAGCAGCGGAAAGAGACTAAGTCACCCCCCCACAAGTCCCACAGCCAAGCGAGAGGCAGAATCAGGATTCAAACCTGCAGCTCCGGGAACCCACAGCTCACTGTCTTCAGCCACAGTGGCACAGACACAACTGTGAACTTTTCAGGAGTCAGTTCTGAGTCAGCTGCCGAACACGGCCATTACTAAACATTAATGAGATAAACTTATAATTAAATAAATCCTAGTAAAAGCAAAGGTAAGGAGTAGTTAAAGCTCAACACTTCCTAACTACTACATTTTACTACGATCTGCGGTCTTGAGATCATTTCTATCCACTGAAATCTGTTCGGTGAACATACTGTCCCCTCGGCACCCCTCCATTCTCTGCAGTACCACTTACCATGGTTTCAGTTACCCACGTTCCACCTCGGCCCAAAAATATTAAATGGAAAGTGCCAGAAATAAGCAATTCACAAGTTTTAAATTGTGCGCCTTCCTGAGCAGTGTGATGAAATCTCACACCATCCCTCGTTCATGCCTGACACCCATCCACCACCATCGTCATGGCTCTGTGATCCAGGATCACCCAGAGTGCGAGACCCTCCTCCTGACGTATGGTCAGGTCAATGGCAGTGCCACAGGCCAAGGCACTGCCTCCATCATCCTGTTTACTGCATCTCGTCACGGAGGCATCTTACCACCCGACACCGCCACCAGAAGAGCAGCGATGAGTACAGTACATAAGAGGTCTTGAGCGAGACAGACTGCATCCACACAACTGGCATCACACGATGCTGTTGCCACTACGTTCTGTTCTGTTGGCTATTGTTACTCTCTTACAATGCCTAATTTACAAATTAAACTTCATCATAGGTACTACACATGTGCATTGGAAAAGCATAGTATATACTGACTGGATATATTCATTCAATATACTGGATATATTCTTTGAGTATGTCCTGAACATTCATTGGAAGGACTGATGCTGAAGCTGAAGTTCCAAGACTGGCTGTGTGATGCAGAGTCGACTCTTTGGAAAAGACCCTGATGCTGGGAAAGACTGGAGGCAGGAGAAGGGGATGACAGAGGATGAGATGGCTGGATGGCATCAATGACTCAGTGGGCATGAGTTTGAACAAACTCTGGGAGATAGTGAAGGACAGGGAAGCCTGGCGTGCTGCAGTCCATGGGGTCGCAGAGAGTCAGACATGACTGAGCGAATGAACAGCTGTCCGTGGTTTCAGGCGTCTAGTGGGGGTCTGGAAGGCAGCCCCCTGGACTCAGAGAAGACTGCTGTGTGTAGTGATGGCGCCCTGCGCATCTTCCCCAGCTCCGTGCATTAGGACAGCTATTTGGTGCTCTGCAGGGGCCCTGGTGGGAGTATTTACACCACGCGAATAGGCAAACGTTACGTACAAATTGGGCCTTTCCCCCAAAGACCCGGCTAATGTTAAATGTTCACCAGTGGCTCACTGTAAGTGACCCAATAGGTCCTTCCTGTTTGCAAGGCGTGATCTCAGTGACTCCTTGCCAGAGACCCCATTCTTTCTGAAATCCAAAAATACACCATTCCCTGTGATATGCAGTGATCCAGATTTCCTTCCTGAAATTTTCAACTTCCTGATGAGGAGAGCCAGAGGCACTTTGTCTGAACAAAACATCTGAGATTTGAAAACCCTGAAAGAGGGAAAGTGAGAGTAACAAAGGGGCCCTCAGGTCGCAGAGACCCAAAAAGGGCTTGTTTTCACCTTACCCACCCTCAGAAATCTGGACAAAGACACACCCACCCAGGGCTGCCCTCGTAGTGTCCTTCCTGATCACCCCAAATGGGGAGCAACTCGAGGGTGCAGGCAGAGGGGTGAATGCACACAGGAGCCTGTGCACGGCCGAGTGTGACCCAGGAGTTAACAAAGGTCTCTACTAGAAACCAGCACATTTTTTTTTTAAGGACAGAAAGAGACAGAAGGTGGGAGACTTTGCTTGAGAAAGGGAGGAGAAAAGACAGACAGGAAAGGCACTCGGATGCCAAGAGTGGTTTCCATGGACGTTAAAAATCACAAGTGGATTTTGTTTTTATTCAGGCGTTCTGTGCTCTCCACGGATGGTGAGCATACCCTGCTTTTTTAGGGGAGGTAGGGGGCGAGGAACTCAGCGCAATTTCACACAAGCAGAGCCCTGTGGGGGCAGCCACGCCTTGGTCCTGCCCTGCTCTCCAGGTCTCGCCCAGAGGCACCGACTCTGGGCCGCCTTTGCCCACCACCCCCACCTCGACTAGACCATGAAGAGACCATTGTTCTCCGGGGTGACATCATCCTGCTGCCAGGAGGGTGAAGAGCGACCTGGAATTGGGCGCGGCCAGCCTGGGAGAAGGTGGCCCGTCCTGCCCGACCATCCACGCCAGAGCAGAGGTGCAGTCACTGCGAGACAGGCTCGGGTTGCGGGGCCGGTGCACTGAGGTCTAGCACCCCAGCTCCGCGCCCCAAGGGGTGTCCTGAGACCAGGGCACCTGTCCAGGCTCTGGACCAGCGGTGGCCGGCAGCATCAGCACAGACACTAGGAGATGCAAGGGGGTTGTGACAGCTGGACCCTACTCCCCTGAAGCCTAGGTCTCTGGAAGAAACGTGACCACCTGCGCTGGGCACACAGCAGGCGTGCGGTAATCGGCGACCACGATTGTTACTCTGCTCTCCTCACCACTCTCACACTCATCACCCTGCAGTTCTAAAAGTTCACGCTGTCCTCGCCATGGGCCCCCAGCCCTGCATGCCCTGGCCCCCACCCCCCATCTTTTGCCTCTGCCCACTTACTCACCGTGCTACGGCCACACTGGCCTCCCTGCTGTTCCTCAAACGTGCTGAGCACAGACCTGCCTCCCGGCCTTCGCACTTGCTCTTCCTGCTGCTGGGATGTTCTTCCTCCAAACCCTTTGAAGACTCCTTCCCTTCACCTCTTCGTGCTTCCAATCTCTCATCCGTGAAATATGGGCTTCCCCACGTGTCCTTCAAGGTGGGGAGCTGTGCGGATTTGATGAGACCAACTCCGAGCAAGAAAGAGGGGCCTGCCCTTCTTCCCCAGCTCAGGTCACTGGGAGGATACCCCAGATATAGAGTCCCCCAAACCAAGTTGCATCCAGCAGTGGTTCTCAACTGGGGGAAGGGTGGCAGTTTTGTCCCCCAGAGACACTTGGCAATGTCTGGGGACAGTTTTGGTTGTCATGCTTGGGGGTGCTCCTGGCATCTAGTGGGCAGAGGCCTGGGATGATCTTTCATACGTACATAGGACAGCTCTCCGTGCCCCAAAGAGTGATCAGGCCTAAAGTATCAACAGTGGTGAGACTGGGAAGCCGACACATGGCATGGGGTGAGTGTGAGAGGCAAGCCCTTCATCCTTGAAGACGGCTCCTGAATTTTCAAACCTACACAGTGTATCAGAAAGCAGAGACACCACTTTGCTGACAAAAGTCCATATAGTCAAAGCTGGACCATGAAAAAGGCTGAGAGATAAAAGGATTGATGCTTTTGAACTGTGGTGTTGGAGAAGACTCTTGAGAGTCTATTGGACTGCAAGATCAAACCAGTCCATCCCAAAGGAAACCAAGCCTGAATATTCTTTGGAAGAAGGACTGATGCTGAAGCTGAAGCTCCAATACTTTGGCCACCTGATGCGAAAAACTGACTCAATGGAAAAGACCCTGATGCTGGGAAAGGCTGAGGGCAGGAGGAGGACGGGGCGGCAGAGGATGAGCTGGTTAGACAGCCTTAATATCATAGACTCAATGGACATAAGTTTGAGCAAACTCTGGGAGATAGTGGAGGACAGGAAAGCCTGCTATGCTTCAGTCCATGGGGTCGCAGAGAGCTGGACACGACTTAACGACTGAACCACACCAATATGACCTATTTATGCTCAAGTTTTTATGCTCTGTCCCCTTGAAGGCAACTCTGTAAAGGTCAGAGCTCTGTCTTGTTTTATTCACAGCTGCTTCCCCAGCGCCAGCACCCTAGTAGGTGCTCGATGAATACTGGTGGGATGAAAATGTGAGTGAGTGAATAACAGGGTACAAATACACACCTCATGCCTACGGGGGCCTGGCACTCAGGACATGCCCATGGAAGGTCAGCCAGGCTCTTACTCTCCGTCACGAGGGGCACCAGTCTGGGCAGGAGGGACTCACATTACGGCTCCAGCAACGCATCTCCCAGTGAAGCGCACACTCATTAAGCCCCTCCTGTATGCCAGGCACTTAACAGGTACCAGTCCCACTGAACCACTTGCCAGACAAGTCCCAGGTGAACTCCACTTTACAGATGATGATGCTGAGACTGCAAGAGGTGGCTTAACGAGCCCAAGGTCACTTGGCCAGCATGTGGAGGAGCTGGGCCTCGATCCCAATCCTGTCCCATTCCTAAGCCCTCTCTGCCGAACACCCCTCAGCCCTGGAGACCCCACCCCACCCCCTCGCCTTCCTACTCTGACTCCAAGTGTTGGCCTTGGTGGCGCTGCCACTGCGCCTGGGTTCTGGAACCTTCTGCCTGGACTCCGCTCGCCGTCCACCTCTCTGGCAGGGCTTGTTCTCAGGCTCGCCCTGGGCTGCAGCACAGACGAGCCTCTTCCTGCCTTTGTCACTCTGAGACAATGTGATTATTTCCCCTCTTCCCCCTTTTATTCGGCAGACGCCCAGGCGGGCCATTAGCAGATTATTTCAAGGCTGCCTTTGGAAAAGCGTTTCAGGGCACGCCTTTCAGGGTTGCTTTCTGCCTGCCAGAGATTCTTCTGCTGGGCTCTGAGTAAATAGAAGCCTGAGGCAGGACTTGGAACAGAACGGATTATTTAGATAAATCACGTACCAGTGAGTCCAAAGACTGAAATCCCACCCCCTTCCCAGCCCCAGCTCAGGCTCCTGCAGGTGTCTCCTAACTCTTAATTGTCTGTGGCTTTGAAAAGTTTCCTCCCATAAAACAAATACTGAAGCGAAGTCCCCAGGGGAGAGGGGCGCGTGTGGCTTTTCCAGTTCACTGGGAATCTTTGGAGGAATGGTTTGAGAGAAAAGGTTTCGGTTGTCACATACTGTCACATAATGGTCCGTACTGAGTGCTAAGCAGGGCTACCACGGGCATCATGTGTCTCCTGGCGGCGGGTCATGGTCCTTAAGTGGCTGCAATGGGAAATGTAAAGGATGAGGACATCCCCATTTCACAGATGAGGAAACTGAGGCACAGAGAGGGGGAACAGTGTACCCAAGGCTGCACAGCTGGGAAGGAGCAGAGCCAGGAGTCAAAGCCAGGAGTCTCTTCTGCAAAAGAGCCTGCATCTCCATCTCAACTCTCCCCGCATCCCCGGGAGCCAGGACACTGGGGCACCTGATGGGAAGCAGCTCCCGGTGCTCACCCACTATGTGCCCGGGCCCGCAATGGGCACCCATGTCAATCTGATGACCCCTAGTTCTCCCCAGTTGACAGAGGAGGAAACCAAGGCTTGAGGAGGAGTCAAGGCCCCTTTGCCAGGATGTGGCCGGGTTTGATCCAAGCTTTCAACCCCAGCGCCAGCTGGTAGATGCTGAACGTTAAATGGGAAGGAACCAGGTTAATTCAGCCCAGATTTATCGCGCGTGCATCAGCGCTGATGGAGGCACTGCCAGGCAACAGTGAACAGAGGCGGCAAAGGCCCTGCCAGGCCCCTCTTCTTTCACTCATTTATTCATTCACCAAGCTGGGGAGCAGGGCAATGAGGCCTGGGGGACTCCGGCCAATGCCCAGGGCCAAACGGCGGGGAGCTGAATGTTACCAAAGCCCCAGGCCCTTAACTGAACTGCCGAAGAGGGAACAAGAGCGAAAGAGAAGAGAGACAGAGACGGGAACCCACACAGAGACACAGGAACAGAAAGAATGACCGAGAGGCCAAGCCACCCGTCCCAGAGGCTGGGTTGGGGGAACCTGTCTTCCAAGTTCAGGCCCCACTGATTCATCCCAAGCCACAAAGCAGCACAGACCCAGGAGGGCAGGAGATGTCATCTTCACGAGGCATATGTTAGCACCTAACCGCTCTGGCTGCTGTGTGACCCGAGGAGAATCACCACACCTCTCTGGGCCAACTGGGGGGATGCCTGCAACCTCGAAAGTGCAGAGGGCTGGCTCAGAGCCTGGTGCACCCCACGGCTCCCTCAAGCCTGGGTGTGAAAAGACAACCGGGACTTATCACAAGGCTGAACCCAGGGAGGAGGCGGCTCTGCACTTCACCCATCTTTGGTCTCCTGTGAAATGGGTCATGCAGTCAGGAGACCCTCTCTCTTTGAAGGCCTATGATAGGGGCTTCCCTGAAGTTATCAGGGAAGTCTGGAGAAATCTTTTATAGAAGTTTGACTGGAAAGAGCCCTGAGTGGGGTTCAAAGCTGGGGGTTCCGGCACTTGCTTTGCCACTCACTCCCTGTGCTACCCCAGGCAGGTGTCTTTCCCTCTCTGGGCTTAGCTCCACCTCTTCAAATCATTAGCAAGGTCCTTGAGGAAAAAAAAAAAAACTGGATACAGGCTGAGTTCTCAATCATTAGATGTCATTCCACCCTGATCCCCGAGCTCCATCAAGCTTGCCAGAGTAGGAGCTGCTAGAATCTCAGGACCCCGATTACCCTCCTCTGGCCCGTCCTAGCCCATTCACTCCCAGCCCCACTGGCCAGCAGGCAGTCCTGCCCGCCACCTCGGGGAATCAGATGAGACCTCGCGGTTTTGCTCGGCTCAAAGACCACAAAAGCCACGACTCCACATGCACGTGACGTGGACACTCGGCCACCCCGGGAGGGTGTTTGAGGAGACGGAGCAGGTGCCAACTAAGCCTCCCTAAAAATAGGAAGCATTTGGGTCGGGTTGGAGTGTCAAACACTTAAGGATAAATCAACCGGCAAAGCCAGCCCCATATACAGAGACGCTGAACCTGGTATAAACGTCCTGATGGCTTTGGGCGAGTACACGCGTCTACCGTCAAGGGGAATCACCACCACTGCACACCTCCCTCCCAGGCATGGAACCAGGAAATGGTCCGGCTGGATGGCCAACTATCCCGGAAGAGGCAACTTCCCTGGCTGGACTGATGGGACGCCCCCCCCCACCGCCCCCCCAGCCGGCCAGCCAACTTCCCGGGGTGGGGGAGGGGGAGCACTGGCAGGGGAGGCGTTCTCACTGTTGTTTTAATACTTAAAACAAACAAAAATAATAATAACAAGCTTACAAGGTCTGGGGGCTCTGAATCCGGCTGCCTTTTCCTCAGGGAAGAAAATCTCTGTTGGCTTCGCGCCGAGAAGCGGCGGAAAGACTCTCGGCTCCGGGAAGCCAGGTGTCGGAAAGACGAGGTGCGCTTGAAGGGGGTCCGTCCGGGAGGGCTCCCTGCCCGCCCGCTCAGGGCCCACCGTGCTGGCCACCAGGTTGAGGGGCTTCCTGGAAGGACCGCCGGACGGTCCCCATCCACTGGGTCACGTGGCTCTGGGCCACCGTGAGTTTGTCGCCCAGGTAATCCATGGGGCTGGTGGGGAGAGGCAGGGAGGAGGGCAGGGAGATGCCAGGGTCAGTCCTCTCGGGTCCCCTGCTGCACACTCGCTCGGGGAAGTTCTGGGCTCTTGCTGGAGAGGAAAGGTAGCCGCCTCTTCAGTAGCTGGACCGGGAACAGATAACACCCGCCGAGCCTACAGCCAGGGGCATCCACTGGCCGATCTGATCAGGCTGAGAGTCCAACCCCCTGGGGCTGTGAGTAAACACGCCGGTGGCTCCAAGATCCAGTTCCCAGGGCTCACCCCGCCGAGCCGGCTGGCTGGCTGGCTCGGGTGACGACAAGCTTTGAGGAACTGGGCTGCTGCGCTGGCTGGCTTCGGGGTGTGACAGTCCCCCCGCGAGGTGGGGGAGGAAGAGGCGGCGGCCCCCAGGGGAACCGTCGCTTAGGTCCTCACTCGCCCCCAGGTAGGTGGCTGCCCACAGCAGGGGGTGGCCTCCCTGCTCACCTGGCCCATGCAGGTTTACCCGTCCTCCGGCCAGGGGGAGGGGGAGGTTTCCGAACCTGTGGGCCGGCGGGCAGCTAGCTCATTTCCGGAGGCAGCCACGTCGGGGCCCCAGGGCCCCCGCTGGCTCCCCTGGCTCGGCAGCCTAGGATGACATCAGCCCCCATTCTCAGCGAGGGGCTTTGCCACCCGGGAATGCAGGAGGGGCCTCGGGGAGGCGGCCGCCCAGGGAGCTGACGTCCACCCCCATTTGTTCTTTCCCAACCCCCCTACCCTCAAGTCCCAGCTCGCTGGCTCACCGTCCCGCAGGGCTGTCAACGCCTGCACGTGCTCGGCAGGCAGCCCACCCGCCCTGCAGCCCTGACCGCCAGCTCAGCAGGGAAGACGGGGCTGCACGTGCGTGTACGCGGGCGCGTGTGTGCATGTGTGTCAGAAGACCCGGTGGCCCCGGGAAGGCTGAACAGTTGGGAAACTGCCTCCAGGGTGACGGGACCTGTGGCCGCAGTCAGTCTGTCTCCCTCTGGCGGTCCATTTCTCTGTCAGGTTCTCAGCCTCTTGTTCCTCCCCCGCCCTGTCTCAATTTCCACTTGTTCCTCCCTAGGCTCCTTCTCTCTCTCTCTCTGCAGCCTTCCCTCCCTCCTCCCTAAAAGGCAACACCCAGCCAGGTGAAACAGCCCCCGAGGCCCCACGGAAGGAACTGGGCCGGGCTGTGTTTCAGTGCCGGTGGAGTTGCCATGGCAACCCAGGGCACAGCACCTGCCCCATCCTGGGCGGGCAGGCTCCGCAAGGGAGCAACAGGAATGATTCATGGTTTATACTGGGTCACATGAGCTCCCGGGCTTTAACCCTTGTGGAGCTGGAGTGGTTAGGACTGGGGGTGGGGGAAGGAGGGCTGGGGATGGGAGGCAGAAGCATCTGAGACTGGAGGGGGTGCTTGTCAGCAAGGGAGAGCAGCAGCCGGATCCTGAGGGGAGGCACGCATGTTGGAGGAGCTTTCTCCTTCCAGCAGAGATGGACCCTCTGTGGTACAGATGAGCAGGTGCAGACTGAGACGTAGATTCACTGGCCCAAGGTCACACAGCAAGGCTACACCACCAGGCCGTGGCCCAGGGCTGTTTCCTCCCCACTCTCTGCCCCTTTACGGGGTCCAATGCAGCACGTGGTCCAGAGTTGGAGTTCAGTAAATATTTATTGTTCAAATGCCAAGTCCAAGAGTGAAACTTTGATCGGTTTGACTGCATCCCAAGAGCTTTTCCCCATCCACATCACCTTCAGTTCTGAATAAATATTTGCTCCCTAGACACTGATCAAAGGGCCTCACTTGAGAAAGTTTTTCATGGAGGTGTCTCTGACAATGCAGCTGATGCAGCTCTGCTTCTCTGGTTCCCAGTCCTTATGGATGTGCGTTTGCTCACTCATTCTTTCACTCATTCATGTAAACATCTGGAGACTGCTCTCTCTGGGGCAGGTGCTGGACATGGAGCCTGAGGATGGCCCCTGCCCTTGAGGGCTCACAGCCCAGCAGGACCCTGTAATGGTGCTGATATTTACTGAAGAGTGTGACTCAGTCTCCAGAGCTCTTCTAAGTGCTTGCAAGAATTAACTCAGGAATCCTAACATGAACCCATTTGACAGAGGGGAAGACTGAGGCCCAGAGAGGTGACAGTTACCTGCCAAGGTCTTCCAGGATGGTAGGCAGCCCCTAAAGATGGCCTCCAGAGATCTCTGCCCCCTGTGAGTCATACCCTGGTGTGGCCCCCTCCCACGATGCGAGAATTGGTCTGTGTGTCCAAGAGAGGCAGAAGTGACAGTGAGTGACTTTCAAAGCCAGGGCCTGCCGGCCGCCATGCTGTAAGGGCACTCAAGCAGCCCTGTGGAGAGACCCATGTGCAGAGAGGCCAACCCCCCGAGACCAACTGCCAGCACCAACTTCCAGCCACGTGAGTGAGCTGCTTTGGAAGCAGATCAGCAGGCAGACCCTTGGATGACCCAGCCCTTGACCGCAACTTCATGGGAGTCCCTGAGCCAGAGCTACCCGGCCAAGCTGCACCCTCAATTCCTGACCCACAGAAACAATAGGAGGGTCAGATGCCCAGAGGCAAGATAGCACCTGGTCCATCAAGAAGCACAGGCCGGAGCAAGAGGAGGAGAGGGGAGGGGATGAGGGGCTCTGCAGTAGCCTGCTCCCCCCCACCCGACTATGCAGATGAGAAAACATGCACAGGCCCCAGATCCTCCCTCCAGGCATGTGTCTGCCCACCCCCAACAGCCTCCAGGGTCCCAGGGCTTCTGGTCACCAAGGTTGGCCTGCTTTCCTCACACAGGGTGTCCATAGCCAGCCTCCTGCAGCAGGTGGTCCCCAGCAGGCCGGGGACTCCCAAGATGGGAGCAGTCCTGCACACCTGACCGCAGAAAAGCTGCACCAGAAATACCTGAAGGGCTGGAAAGGGATGCAACTTTTTAACAGACCATCTGGACACAGAGGTGGGGAAAATTTACTGAGCACCTCCAGGAGGAAACAAGTTATATCAAAGCAGCACCTTTAAAATTATAATATCCGGGGACTTCCCTGGCAGTCTCGTGGCTGAGAATCCACCTTGCGATGTGGGGGATGTGGGTTCGATCCCTGGTAGGGGAACTGAAATCCCACGTGCCGTGGAACAACCAAGCCTGAACTGCAACTACTGAGCCCAACAACCACAACCAGGGAATCCATACACTGCAACGAAATGATCCTGCGTGATGCAATGAAGACCCAACGCAGCCAAATACATAAATCAACTCGAAATTAAAATGATAATATCCAGTGTGGGCCAGGCCATGGTAAAAGAGACATACTTACTCATAGACAGAAATGGAGATGGGTATGCAGTTTCTGAAGGGAATTTAACATTCAAGATCAAAATTCTTAAAAACAACGCCCTGCCAGTTAGTGACACACGTGCTGACGTGTACTGACATCTGTAACTCACTTTAAAATGCAGGGGAAAAAGAAACCTAAGGAACAGATAGGTGGCTAGATTTTTCTTAGGCAAAGGTAGCAAAATGTGACCAATTACAGAATATACCTGGTGGGTATGTATAATGGTTCCATACGTTTGAAATTTTTCATAATAAAAGGCTGGGGTGGAAGGATGAGTCTGCCTTTTGACCCTGAGTTTCTTGATCCACACCCAGCACTTTGTCCAGAAAGGCGCATCATCTATACAAAACATTTCTGCCACAGGGGTGTTTAGCACAGTCATATATGACAGTTATATTTGTGAAGAAGTCATAAAAACCTTATTAGTCAACAAAAAGAGACTACTTGTTCAGTGCTGTGCTGATGACACTGACCCCACCCTTACGTGTCATCTTGGCGGTCGGCTTTGTGAATGAAATTTGACTTTTAATGAATGCTGTATTAAAAATTATTTATGTTGATAACCTATTCTTTCTGGTGCTCTCTTAAACTGTGGACCTTACGTGTGTGCCCGAGTCACCTCACCCTCGATGCAGCCCTGGATGTGCTAAATCAATATAGCATCATGGTTAAAGGTTTGTAGACCTGTTGCCGACTCATTGGAAAAGACCCTGATGCCGGGAAAGACTGAATCAGGCAAACGGAGAAGGGGGCGGCAGAGGATGAAGTGGTTAGATAGAATCATTGACTCAAAGGACATGAATTTGAGCAAACTATGGGATATAGTGGACTGCAGTCCATGGGGTTGCGAAGAGTCGGACAGGACTGAGGGACTGAACATCTCTAGCTCTTACTACACTGTGTGCCCCTGAGAAAGTTACCGAGCCTCTCTGATTTTCAGAGATGAAATCATCAGAGGTTGTCATGTCACTGATGCTGTTGTACCACGGACTGTGAGTGCCAGGCGCTGGATTAGTAATACACTGTCTGCTCCTCTCAACAATGAAATGAGCCCTACTACCCCCATTTACAGATGGAAAAAACTGAGGCAGAGCGATTCCGTGTCTGGCCTGAGGTCACAAAGCTATGAAGTGGTGGAGTGCGCAATCCCCAGCCTTGCACCTTAACCAAGGTAGCGGAAGACTAGCCTTTGCCAAATCAGTCTAGATGGAAGACAAGTGTTGGGAAGAGCAGAGGGGACTAAGTGGTGGGCCGGATCACACAGTCCGCCTCCTTCCACACCAGGGGAGAGGGTGCAGAAGGGAGCTGGAAAGCCAGATTGCCTGCCTGCTCCCAGCTCCCGGCTCCCTTTAGGTACAATGTGGTCTAAAAGTCTGACTATAAAAAGCGTCACTTTCTGAAAACTGGGGCACAGCCTGAACGCTTTCCCCACCAGAGGACTTTTTCTCCAAACTCTTCTGTTCTCTCCTCCAGGAAACTCTTGGGAGGTTGCTGGGCATCAAAAAGGAAAGAAAGTCATCTCCTTACATAATTAATCCAAAGGACTCTGGAGAAGCCACTGCGACCCAGGAAATAGGGGAGAATTTTACCACCACAGTAGGAGGAGACCAGAGGCCACATTTCCAGACATGCCTTTGCCGCTGCAGAAATCAGCATGTCACTCATTCATTCATTCGACACACTTCCCTGTGCAGTTACTCCGTGTGAGCTCTGTGCCGATCCCAGAGGGTGGACAGTCCCTGAAGAGCTTGGGGCAGCTCTCTGATTCCCAGCCATTAAGAGGAGAGGGTATCCCAATGGACCATATCAAAGCTGAGACTATAATTTTCTCCCCCACATCTGATACAAATCTGAACACTCTAGAGAATCCTTCAGTGGAAGAAAAAGCCAAGGAAAAAGGAAAAAAAGAACATCTGCAATACAAGTACCAAGAGCTAAGAAAGACTAGTGAATAACACACTATGATGGGAATGTTAAGAGGTGGAGGTGAAACCCAACTAAGAAAGTAGGAAGTTGAGGAAAGACGAACAAAGGGAAGATGATCATTTATTGAGGATCATTTATTGTGACTGGAAAAAGGAAATCTAGGTAGGGTTTTGAAGGATGAATAGGAGTGCTCCAAGAAAGCTGAATGGCATTTGCAAAGGTCACTGAGCATGGCCATATTCCACCCTCCCCTGGGCTTTTGCACATGCTGTATCCCCTGTACCCCTGCCAAGAGCTGCTTTCCCCTGTTCTCCATATCTATCAGATGTCCCCCACCTCAAGACCACCTTCAACAACCCCAGTCTTTCCAATCTCCCACAGGAGGTCTCAATTACATGATCCTGTTTCCAAAAACATTGGACATTCCAGGGGTAGGCATGCAGGATCTCAAAATATATTAAAATAATATTATATATATTATATACACATAATTGTATTATATATAATATGTATCGATACTGTGTTGATAAGGAAGGTGGTGTAGTGGAAATTACAGTGACGATGAATTGAGGATCTGCTCTATGCTGAAAATTTGTTACCTAGACACCTTACCTCACATAATCCTGGCAACAACCCTATAAGGTGAGCCCTGTTATTAATTATCCCCAGTTCGCAGAGAAGGGCAGTGAGGTTTTCAAGAGCTGAAGGTATTTGTTCAAGGTCACTGAGCTGGCAAGTAGGGCTCTGGGACTTGAACTCAGACCTGTATGATTGCAAAGCCCTCCTCCTACGGCAGAAGCCAGACACTATTCACACTTCTAAGACTCCTTAAAACATCCAGTTCTGCCCCCAAGCCCTATGCATGAGCGTGGTGACTATTCTACACCCTTCTCGGGGTGCCCTCAAACCTCCTCTGGTCGGGAAATTTCTGCAGAAGGACCTGTCTGGGTGCAAATCAGTTTCCTTTCTCAACAGCTGGCCTAGAGACCAATTCTGGGGACCATGTGTGGGAAGGGCTGATTTGTGGACCCAGCTTAAATCTGTGTTCTCAGCGACTTTCCTGGCAGTCCAGTAATGAAAACTCTGCCTTGCAATCCAGGAGACATGGGTTTGATCTTTGGTCAGGGGTCTAAGATCCCACACGCGTTGGGGCAACTGAGCCCGCATGCCGCAACTAAAGACTCCGTGCATCGCAACCAAAGATCCCGTGATTCAACAAAGACCCAAGGTGGCCAAATAAATAAATGTTTTTTAAAAAACAACCTGTTTTCTCTTCCCGTGGGATGGAGCGAAGCTTTCGAAGGTCCGGTTGATGGCCAAACTCCTCCTTTCATTGAAGAACCAGGCCCAGGTAGACGGCTGTCCTGGACTCCAGAGGAAACCTGTGACAGCGGCCCTGATTTTCCATGGGGGTCGCTCACAATCTGCATTTGCGAGGGTCTCTGGCCTCACGTCTGACCTATACCCCGAAGGTCTCTCCACCCCAGCCCGGCTGGACTAACTGCCATCCTGGGATGTGCCAGGCTGCCTCTTGTTCAGCCCTTTGCACATGCTGTTCCCTCCCGGCTAGGAAACTGTTCCACCAGTTCCTCACCTGGTCAACATCTATTGTCCTTTACAGCTCAGCTTAGGTACTCCCTCCTCCAAGAAGCCTCCCCTGATTCATGCCCCCAGGGGGCCACCTCTGGGCTCCCACTTTGCTGAATGGCCCCCTACTGCATCATTAACGATCTGAGCCGTAGCTCAAGTGACCGGTCAGTCTCCCCACTGGACTCTGAGACCAGGGGCAGCAGGTATGTGTTCTGTTCAACCTTGATTCTCAGCATCCAGCACTTTATGAGCATACCCTGTGAAATGAGGGAATCACTGAGGCTTGAACCCGAGTCACACAACTCCCAGCATCCCTCTGCCTAGGCTTGTTTCCAAGGCAACAGGGCAAAGAATTCTGATATGGGAGAAAAAAAGAAACAGAAGTGACTTGACCTGACAAGTCAATCCCAGATTATTTATAAACCAAGCCCACGACTATTTCCTTGTGTTCATTTATCACATTCTTATTCAAGTAGTCATTTTAATGACCTAAGATGCCCCTAATTAACCTTGGAAGGGAGTTGGGGGAGAAAAAAACCATCTGGAAAGGAAATCTTTGTAGACAGCCAGGAACTCGACTCTCTGCCTTATCAAGCCCCACCCCGAATGCAAGTGGAAAAAGGAGCATTTTCTACGCTGGGGAGAACCTGCTGTGTGGCCCTGCCCCGTGTGGCAAGGCTGGTCTGTAATTACAGCCCCTCTTTGAGAGATGGCTGTCTAATAAAGCTGCGGGGTCCGCCTTCTCTGAAATGGAAACGGGGTGGGCCGAGGGCCCCGCCCAGTTCACACAGCCACAGCGCTGCCCTAGGGCTCTGGGGCAGTGTTTCTGGAGTGTTGCCATCCCTCCTTGGGCTTCCTGAGAAGGAGAAGGGGCCCCACTGAGGTCTAGTCCCCTTGTCTGGAGTTAGTCAACACACCCCTTTCCACAGTTCAGTTCAGTTCAGTTGCTCAGTTGTGTCCAACTCTTTTCCACCCCATGGACTGCAACATGCCAGGCCTCCCTGTCCATCACCAACTCCCGGAGTTTACCCACTCGTGTCCATTGAGTCGGTGATGCCATCCAACCATCTCATCCTCTGTCGTCCCCTTCTCCTCCCACCTTCAATTTTTCCCAGCATCAGGGTCTTTTCCAATGAGTCAGCTCTTCACATCAGGTGGCCAAAGTATTGGAGTTTCAGCTTCAACATGAGTCCTTCCAATGAACACTCAGGACTGATCTCCTTTAGAAGATGCTTTAGGCTCCCCTTTCCATAGGAGGAACTGAAATCCCACATGTTTGGATCGGTTAGTGAAAGACAGCAAGATGTTCTTGGGAAACAAGAAATTACAACTGGGGTGAAGGAGTCACGATGTCCCCCAGGAGATTTATCCCCAAGCACTGAGCCAGCTATCCTGGGCTAAGTGCCCCTAAGTCGCACCCCAAGATCTGAAGACTCTCCCTGAGGATAACAAAAGGCTGGAAGAAGGCGAAGAAAGGGCCTCCCTTCCCCTGCTCCTACCCCCACTCCCCCACGCCTTCTGACTTCCACGAGCATCTGAGTGGGGGCCTACTAGGTGCAGGCTGTGTCCGGTGAGGGAGGCCCCGGCCCGGCCCCTGGAGGATAAGGAACCTCGGCAGCGCTCAGTCGCCGAGGGCTTGCTGTCACCTCCCTGACTCAAGGAAGCCAGAAGGGCTGCAACCCGCGCTGTGCAGACGAGGAAACTGAAACGCCGAATGAGGGGGACCGGAGCCCGAGTCACGTGGGAGCCACGCACAGAGCAAGGCTCGAGCCCGGGGCTGGCCGCACAGAGCTGGGGCTCCTAACCACCAGACTACGCTGCCCCTGGGAGCACCCCAGTTCACGACAGAATGGGGCTGGCTTGTGGGGTGCAGAAGAGGTAGTCTCAGGAGCAGGGGCCCGACGACCCCTGTTCTTTCTTCCTCGGACTTGGGCAGCCCAAGTGAAGCCCAAGTGAGCCTCATGACAGCACAGGGTCTCCCGAGATGGCCTCGGAGACCCCCGTTCGGCCTCAGCCGCCACGGCAGCGCCAGGGACCCCGACCTGCAGCCTCCTGCCCCGGCTGAAGGGAGGCGAGAAGGTGGGTCCTGGGCCCGCTGACCCAGGCTTGAGGCCCACCAGGCTCTGCCCCCAAAGCACTGAAGGTCCCGGGGGGTGATCCCCCACCTCTGGGAAGCAGGGGAGCCCAACTCAAACCCTAGCTGCCTCGTCCCTGAGGGGCCCCGTCCCTGCTGGGCTCAGACACCGTGCGGCTGTGTGCACTCACATGGCCTCCCCCTGCCGAGGTGCCTCATCTCATGAAAGGAAATCAGGACACCTGCCTCCCAGGTCAAGGTGCACAAAGCGGGCCCTGGCAAAGGTAGGCGGCAGGCCTCAGACTCAGACAGGGATGTCCACGGCTAGAGCGTTCACTTTTCCGAGAAAAAACTTAGGAAGGAAAAGTGAAAGAAAGAAAAAGTGAAGTCACTCAGTTGTGTCTGACTCTTTGTGACTCCATGGACTGTAGCCTACCAGGCTCCTCCGTCCATGGGATTTTCCGGGCAAGAGTACTGGAGTGGGTTGACATTTCCTTCTCCAGGGGATCTTCCCGACCCAGGGATTGAGCCCGGCTCTCCTGCACTGTAGGCAGACACTTTACCATCTGAGCCACCAGGGAACGCACTCCCAAAAGCGTAATCCACATCTATTCAAACGCTGCTAGGATGCAGTGGACGCTATGTCAGCACCAACGACATGCCAGGCGCTATGCCATCTCATGTCATCTCCCCACACATGGTTAAAGGCCGGCCTCCCAGGACTGACTGTGCGCTGTGTGACCCAGGGCAAGTGACTCACCCTCTCTGAGCCCCTCTTTCCTTGTCTTTAAAAAGGGGTAAAAATGGTGCTCCCCTTCCCAGGTAGTGCCGAAGGCAACATGGTG
This sequence comes from Nanger dama, assembly GCA_917880005.1. Taxonomy (NCBI): domain Eukaryota; kingdom Metazoa; phylum Chordata; class Mammalia; order Artiodactyla; family Bovidae; genus Nanger; species Nanger dama. The sequence goes on along the minus strand of CAKJTW010000053.1, from coordinate 12,139,865 downwards.
TGTGTTCTATCTTGCAAGAGCAGAACCACCCCCATTATACAGATGAGGACACTGAGACAGAGAGAGCACAGGCCGAAAGCTGCACAATCAGCCACTTAGGGGTAAAGGCTTGCCGGGAGGCCTGTGCTCTCTCAGCAGCTGTGGCTCAGCAGGCCCCTGGGCACCAGGGGCGCCCCCAGGCCCATGCCCACTGTTCCCATCACCCAGTTCACCCTCCTCTCATCTCAGAGCTGCTGTGAGTAACAGTCCCCACTCGGTCCCGCTCGCTGCACGCTTTCTCCCGGCCCGGTTAGAGGTCTATTATATGGTGCCTTGTTCCTCGGATCACAGGCAGGGGCCCTCCTCTGTGCCGCCCACGCTGTTCTAGGAGCCAGGCTGTGCCCGGCGGGGAGGGATGGATGGCAGGAAGGGGGGCGGCCAGGAGGCCTTGGCATCTTGACAAAAGTGTGTCTCCCCACAGGCCCCCACAACAGCCCATCCGGGAGGCACAAGGCTGTATTCTGGCAGCCTTGGAGTCCAGGACCTCGAGCCAGCCTGGGCTCAAAGCCCTCCAGAGGCCCCCACCTCACCGAGGCAATGAGATGAGACCCCACCCCCACCCCCAGCTCCCTCCACCTGGCTGCTTCCTGTCTCGGAAAGGCTGCCCCCACAGCAGGCAGCCTTCGTATTTCTGAGTCTTCCCCACCAGTCCTTGCCCCAATCACCCAACCGACACAAAGGGGCTGCCAGACCTTCTTGGTCTTAGCACTCTTTCCTTTCAGTTCAGTGGCTCAGTCATGCCTGACTTTGTGACCCCATGAACCACCGCACGCCAGGCTTCCCTGTCTATCACCAACTCCCAGAGCTTGCTCAAACTCACATCCATCTAGTAGGTGATGCCACTCAACCATCTCATCCTCTGCAGTCCCCTTCTCCTCTTGCCCTCAATCTTTCCCTTACACGTTCCTTTTCACTACCTGGTATTGACTTAATGTGATCTCTCTGAGCAAGGCTCGTGAGAGCATAAACCTGGAGTCTTATTCTCTGCTGTTGCCCCCTGCCTGGCACACTGGACACTCTCAGTGTCTCAGTTCGTTGAATGAATGGGTAAATGAACCAGTGAAGAAGGGAAGGAAGGGGTGAGGCAGGAAGGAGAAATAGGGGAGGCAAGAGAAGGAGGGGAGAAAAGGGGAGATGCACAATAACTTTTAAAAATTATTTATTTATATTTTCCCTATGTGGCATGTGGGATCAAACCTGTGCCCCCTGAACTTAACCACTAGACCACTAGGGAAGTCCAAGCATGATAACATTTGTCCTGCAGTCTCATCCTCTCCTCTCTCCTTGGCCGATTCCTACTCACCCTTAAAGACTTCACAGTGATGCCCCCACCTCCAGGAAGCCTTCCCTGCTACTCTTTCCCACTCAGTTCAATGCCTCCTCTGGGTTCCCCAACCCCTGGGCTTCCCCATCACATCATAAATATAAGGGCAATGGGACTTCCCCGGTGGTGCAGTGGGTGAGAATCCACCTGCCAATGCAGGAGATACGGGTTTGGTCCCTGGTCAGGGAGCTAAGATCCCACATGCTGCGGAGCAACTAGGCCTGCGTGGCCCTGGCGCTGAGCCCAAGCTCTAAGCGCCTCGAGCCACAAGTACTTGCACCTAGGGCCTGTGCCCTGCAACAAGAGAAGCCACCACAGAGAGAAGTCCGCACACCTCAGCCCGAGAGCGGCCCCTACTCGCCTCAGCCAGAGAAAGCCTACACAGCAACAGAGACCCAGCTCAGCCAAAAATAAACAACAGATAAAAACCATCAGGGCCAATATTCACACCCCTCTGCCCACTGGCTGCAGGCACTGGAAGGTCAGGGCTGTTTTCAATTCCCTTTTGCATCTCCAGAGCCCATCCTGAGGCCTAGCACTCGGCTAACACTTCTCAAGGTCTAACCAGACACCAGCCCAGGCTGATGCTCTGAAATCAGAGAATTCACGGATTCTTCAGCTTCACCCTGTGAGCAGGAGACAATCTTATACCCATTATACAAACAAGAGAAGTAAGGCTGAGAAAAGTCAAGCTCCTTGGCCAAGGCCCCACAGCAAGGACCCTGGGACACTGCCCTATCCTCCAGAAGTACGTGCAATGCATCCGGCATTTGTACAAACCTCATCAGTTCTCATCGGCCCCTAAAGGAGACGTCACTCTCCCAAACCTCAGATGAAGGGACCAAGGCCCAGGACACACACGGTCCTCACACTCAGCTCAAACTCACTCAAGACAATAGGGCACCAGGAAAGTAATCAAAGAAGCCGCACAGAAGAATGTAGCTGTGAGCAAAGTTCTTCCTTCCTGGGCAAGTCTTGAAAACGCTGACTACTCACGTCCCACTCTCTCTTGCAGCAGAAACATGTGGATGGGACCAAAATCCTGGCCAATGGGATCGGGGGCGGGGAGGGCAGGGGGAGTCTGCTGGCTGGGCTCAGGGAGCAGTCTATCTTCCAATGCACCCCCTCTCCCTTAGCTGGATGTTGCCAAGTCTCCCGGAAATGTCTGGAACTGTGGCAGCGATTTTGGGACCATGAGCGGACAGGACACTGAAGGGCTGGTAGGAAGATGGAAAGAACCGGAGTTAACCCACTAACTCAGGATGGGGTAAGCTTTTAAAATCATTTACTTACTGGCTGTGCCACGCAGCATGCAGAAACTCCCTGACCAGGGATCAAACCTGCGACCCTAGCTTTGAGAGTGGGACTCTTAACCACCAGGCCACCAGGAAAGTCCTGCGGTGAACTTTTGAAAAGGGCAGAGAGTAAATACTTTAGGTCTTGCTAGCCACCTCTGGTTTCGGTGACATGCTGTTTTGTTTGGGGGGGTTCGGTTTCTTTTTAAATCTTTTGAACATGTAGAGCCCTTCCTGAGCTCACAGGCCATGGGTTAATGGGCCCTGCCCTGCATCCCTTGTGCCGCCAGGAGGGCCATGTGAAATATCCCACACCCTTTTGGTTCGGCCCGTTTTAATGAGGGGTCTCCCATCTTCATGAGGGGTCTCCCGTCTTCATGATGGGTCCCCCCGTCTTCATGAGGGATCCCCCGTCTTCATGAGGGGTCTCCCATCTTCATGAGGGGTCTTTTGCTACTTTTAGCATTTTCAGAACCATCGTCCCCGACAAAATGGCAGTGTTGGACCAAGCGGTGACGGTGAGGATGTGGGCAAGTGAAACTCTCAGGGGATGAGACACAAAATGGGACCAAATGGTACTGGAAGACAGTATGGCAGCTTGCAAAAAGTCTAACACATGCCTACCATATGATCCAGCCACGCCACGTCTAGGTGTTTACCCAAGAGGAACGAAATCACGCGCCCATACCAACTTGAACAAGAGCGTCTGCAGCAGCTGTATTCATACGAGCCAGAAGGCGGGATCATCCCAAGCGTCTGTCAACAGATGAAGGGGTACACACACTGGTACCTCCACGCAGCAGAACAGTTCTGAGTGATAAAAAGGAATGGGCCGCTGATACCCACTAGGCCGTGGATGAACCTCACATGGTTAAGCAGAGTGAAAGAAACCAGACGCAGAAGAGTAGTGGATGTCCCATTCCATTCATAGAAAAGTCTAGAAAACGCAGACTAATCTCTGGTGACAGAGAGCAGAGCAGTGGCTGCCTGAGGGCAGGGAGGGAGGGGTGGACTGCAGAGGGCAGGAGGGAAGCGATGGGGGTGAGCAACGTATTTTCGTTATTTTCATCACCGTGGCGCATCCTCAGGAACGTGTGAAAACTCATCAAGATACGTATGTGGTACGTCAGTTATCTCTCCACAAAGCCGCCACACGCAGAATGACAGTGGTGGCTCTTGTGATAAGCCGAGCCCTGAGGGCACTGAGGGACAGGGGGTAGGTGAGTCTTGGCTGAATGCGTGCTAAGTCGCTTCAGTCGTGTCCGACTCTTTGCGACCCTATGGACTGTAGCCCGCCATGACCTGCTGTCCATGGGGTTCTCCAACAGTGGGTTGCCATGCCCTCCTCCAGGGGATCTTTCCGACCCAGGGAACAAACCCACATCTCCTTCATCTCCTGCATCGGCAGGCGGGTTCTTTACCACCAGCGCTCCCTGGGAAGCCCAAATGGGGCCAGCAGAAACGCAGGGGAAGAGGGGATGTGGGAGCCCGAGAAGCCAGAGACCCCCACCAGACCTCACGTGCCATGGGTCAAGGCTGACGTTCAGCTCCGCCTGCTCCATAATTCAACTGAGGACAAGTGAGCCTGAGAAGTTTCTGATTTGGCAAATGAGGCGCCCCAGTGGCAGCCCTAGGGGATAGCTCGTGGACCCTCTGGGCCATGCTGAGTGCCCTCAGTTCTCTTTGGAACTCCCAGGTGCCAGGGCTGGTGTTTGGGCTTCGAGTCTCTTCCCATCTGATGAGACCCAGGGCACACAGCAGGCGGCATTCCCTGAAAGCCCCAGACTTTGTTTTTCACTCATCCCAGAAAGAACAGGAAGAACTCTCAGCTCAGCCCTCCAACCGCCATCTGCAGCAGACCGGGAACAAGCCTGGCTTGGCAGCTTCAGAGCCTCCGCCCGCACCTGATCAGATCCAAGGGACAGGCTGGTCGCCAGCAGGCCTGGCAGAAACCTTGCCTTCCTCCCTCAGGCCCCAAGCTCTCCGGAGAGCTCGGGGCTTTACACAAAATCGCCTGCCCCTGGGTCTCAGCAGTGGGCACTTAGGCTCCCGTTTAACCATCCTTAGCCCCATTAGATCAGAGAAGGCAATGGCACCCCACTCCAGTACTCTTGCCTGGAAAATCCCATGAACGGAGAAGCTTGGTAGGCTGCAGTCCATGGGGTCGCTAAGGGTAGGGCACGACTGAGCGACTTTGCTTTCACTTTTCACTTTCATGCATTGGAGAAGGAAATGGCAACCCACTCCAGTATTCTTGCCTGGAGAATCCCAAGGACAGAGAAGCCTAATGGGCTGCCGTCTATGGGGTCGCACAGAGTCGGACACAACTGAAGCGACTTAGCAGCAGCAGCCCCATTAGACAGCATGTTAAAAAGCAGAGGCATCACTTTGCCAAAAAGGTCCATATAAACTAGAGTCAAAGCTCTGGTTTTTCTGGTAGTCACGTATGGATGTGAGAGTTGGACCATAAAGAAGGCTGAGCACCAAAGAATTGATGCTTTAGAACTGTGGTGCTGGAGAAGACTCTTGAGAGTCCCTTAGACAGCAAGGAGATCAAACCAGTCCATCCTGAAGGAAACCAGTCCTGAATATTCACTTGAAGGACTGATGCTAAAGCTTCAATACTTTGGCCACCTGATGTGAAGAGCTGACTCACTGGAAAAGACCCTGATGCTGGGAAAGATTGAAGGCAGGAGAAGGGGATGACAGAGGATGAGATGGCGGGATGACATCACCGACTGGATGGACATGAGTTTGAGTGAGCTCTGGGAGTTGGTGATGGACAGGGAGGCCTGGCATGCTGCAGGTCCATGGGGTCACAAAGCGTTGGACAGGACTGAGCGACTGGGCAGCAAAGCGACTGAGCGCTGGGGCGCCAGCACACCTCGTGGCTGTTCTGAGGGCACAAGCCTCGCTCGGAAGGTCTGAGTTGATGCTCTGCTTCCCTGAAAATAGGACCGAGGTTATGGCAACGTGTTTGGATGCAAAAGCCCCCAAGGGGGTCCTCAAGGTGGTTCCCTGTGAGAACTTCTGGGGGTGGGGCAGAGGGGCAGTGAGGGGCCTGCCAGCGAGCATCTCTGTCCAAAGTGGAAAGATGTGGGGACAGTGAGTGTGTGTGTCGGAGAAGGGGGCAGGGAGCATGGAGGGCAGGCAGGCAGGGTGGAGGGCTGGGTGGCAGGCCAGATCCTGGTGCCTCTGCATTCTCACCAGACAAGTTATTTCAGATTTGAAAAAATAACTATGAGAACTACCTTCCCTTCCTCCTGCCAAATGTTCTCATTGCAAAATGGACTTAATGAGATCCCTTGGCAGAAGGACTTCTGGAAGCAATGAAAACGCTGTGCAGCCTCAAGATGCCAGGAGCAAGTGGCACTTACCAGGGGCCCAGGGAACAGAAATGGGGCAGGGCCGGGCGGCAATCACTTATGCACCTGTGGGGGTGCTGAGCACGGCATTCAGAACACAGCAGGTGCTGCCACATCTCTTATGTCCCTGATGCTCTGCTAACAGGCCCAGGTGGTCTCATCTCCTCTTGAAAGATGAGAATTCTGGGCCTCAGGCTTGGTTCCCGGGCTGCCCAGCATCAAAACCTGACCATACCAACGAGCTGCGCAACTCTGGGCAAAGCTGCTGCACCTCTCTGAGCCTGTGTCACCCTATCCGTCTGTAAATGGGGATCAAGACCGTGACAGCTCTGGAGGGAGCGCTTGGCCTGGAGGAAGCGCTCGGTGGATGTCTGAGCTGAGCAGCTTGCTGGGGGTCGAATGGCTGGATGCGAACCCGGGAACCTGCCTGCTTTCAGAGCATAATCAATTCTCTCTTTCCACTAGTTGCCAAGTCCCTCTCACTTCGCTGAAAGAAACAGAGAATCAGAGCAGAGCGAGCTGACCCACTCCTGGCCCTGGCATCAGGGAGCCCGCCCTGCCTCCCTCAGGCTGCTGCACAAGAGGGGGCCTCGCTTGCAGCCCAGGCTGCCCCCACCTCCCATGCCCTCTCACCAACTCCAGGGCGTCACCCTGCAGCTCCCCATCCTCTTGTTCCCTGCAGCACTGGCGTGCCCCCTCCGATGGGCCAGCCCCGTGGTGAAAGCGTCAACATCCCTTGTGTTTGGGGTTAAGGCTGCTTGTTTCCAGGGTGAGGGGTGTGGGTTCCAACCCCGGTAGGGGAGCTAAGATCCCACATGCCATGAGGCACAGCCAAAAAAATTTTTTTTTTTTTAAAGAAAAGCCAAAGCGAAACCTCCTTCAGTTCCATCTCCCTCTCTGCTTAGAAATCTGATGGCACCTCAAATGAAACATCCCAGGACAGAACTCTTTGTCCCTGGTCTCAAGTCTGCTTCCTCCACCCCGCTGGCCTGGAACCTGGAAACCCGCCTCAGTCCCTCTCCCCAAAATATAACCTAAACCAGATCACGTCTCCCCCCACCCCCACCCCCAACATCCCTCCTCAGCAGCCGGTTTCAGCCCCCATTTCCATCCTGTCACGCCACCCTCCACTGAAAATGCACCCTCAGCTCTCTGCTACGACCAGCGGGAACCCCAAATGCCAAACACTCTGCCCGGGACTTCCCCAGTGGGCTGCCGGCTAGGACCTCACCTTCCAATGCAAAGGTGCGGGTTCGACGCCCACTCAGGGAGCTGGGATCCCACATGTCTCAGGGCCAAAATACCAAAATATAAAAACAGAAGCAATATTGTTAACAAATTCAATAAAGACTTTAAATATGGTCCACATTAAAAAAAAAAAAAACTCTTTAAAAATAAATAAGTAAATTGGATTGCTCTGCCCTGTCCCTCTAAGTGCCCATCTACCTCCCCCTACCCCCTGCTATATACCAGGCGGGACCATATTGACCCGACTATCGGTCTCAGCCCCTCCAAGCTGGTGCTGGCCTTGAGGCCCTTGCGTGTGCTGTTCCCACCACCTGAAGCCCTCTTTCCCTGGACACCCAGGGGTGGGCTCCTGCCTCTTGGATCTCTGCTCAAAAGCCACGTGCCCTTAGGGACCTTCCCGCCTCACCGTCTCCCAGCCTCTCTCTCCCACGTCATCCTGTCTTTCGGCCTTCACACGTGGGTCAGTGTTTACTGTTCTTCGTACTGTCTGCCTCTCCTGCTGGAACACACCCTCTGTTTCTTATCCCGTACAGATGCTCGGTGCCTAGAGCAGTGTCTGAGGCAGAGAAGGGGCTCAGTAAATAGTTACTGAGTGAATAAACAAGTGAACAAAGGAGCCAGCAAATAAAGGACGAGTGACATGCCCGCACACCAGACAGAGCTCTCTGGGGCTCAGCGTGCTCGGCTCTGAAGCGGAGGCGGCGGTCCCTGGGCCCACGGGATGGTGGTGACCGCGAGCCCTGATGGACAAGGGCCCGGGAGAGGCTCACCCTGTGGCAGGAGTCTCCTCTCAAAGCCTCGCTGCATTAAACTCACTTTAAAGCCAAAAGTCTGTAACTGAGACACGGTGGTTGAAGGTCTAGTGGAGACCATGTGTAAGGGAGCGATTTGCTGGATTACCCAGTAGCCATGGCAACTGAAATCTTCAAGTACGGTTCCCTCTCACTTTAACTTTTACGCAGAAATTTCTAAAAGGAAATGTTCAGATTCTTTCCTCTGGTGACATTCTACAAAATAGACATCCTCGTTTCACTCCCGGAGCGGGGTGCTGGGGGAGGGAAGCAAAATGTCAGATTCCTAGGAGATAAACTGGTTTGCAAAGAAAGATGTTTCTTTTTTTTTTTTTTATGAGTCTATTTCTATAAGCAAATAAAAGTTCTGCTGTAATGGAATGGACCAGTACTTTAACCTTCACTTGGCCATTCAACAAACACCCACTGAATGCCAACTGTATGCCAGGCCCTGTGCTGGACTCTGGGGAGACAGCAAGGGATGAGACAGATGATGACCCCTGCCCCCAAGGGGCCTGTGGTCCAACAGGATAGACAGCTAATGAAAGAGCATCCCCAGCAAGGAATTTCCAGCAAAGAGCGGGGAGTTATACGGTAGAGGTCAAAGGACTGACCTGCGGGATGATACAGGCTCCATCGTTCACTGGCGGTGTGACCTGGGCAAGTCACTGGATCTCCGTGAGCCCGCGATAAAATGGTGATAACAACACAGCTTGATGAAAGTCCCACGAGAACCCAAGGAGAAGACAGAAAGAGTGCCGTGCACGGTGTCAGACCCCTCGTGAGGAGCCTGCCCTCAGACTCTCAGAGCTGGAGTGACACCCTGGCAGACGACGTGGCATTTGAACATCAGGCAGGACCCCAGACCTCATCTGTGTCAGAGGCAGGCCACCCTCGGCTGCCAGCTCCCCTATGCCCTGATGCTGTTCTCCGTACATGAACACCTCCTCTTCCCCCACTCTCCCACCCCCTCCCCCAGGAAAACCCTATTCAACCTTCACACGACCTGGCAGGTCTCAAGGCCAGGCATTTCCCCTGCAGATGCAACACACAAGGGCACCCAGACCTTTGCACAAGATGTTCCCTGGGGGGTGTTTATGGCGCACGAAGCTGGAGATCAGCTACACGTCCGTTAGGAGGGGACTGGTTCAACAAACACACTGGGGGAGGGGGAAATAAAGCCGTCGGAAAGAATGAGGCAGACCTACTGTGCTGATAGGGAAAGGTCTCAGTACTATGAGCAAAAGGAAAATCAGGACACAGAACATGACGAACAGCAAGGTCAGACTGGTGTTAAGACAGATACGTGTACATACACAGGAAATACAGATACACGCACAGATAGTCTTATATATGCTGAGCATATTTCCGAAAGGAGATGTGTGAAACTGTCAGCGATTTCTGGGCAGGGGACTACGGACTGGAGGTGGCAGGGGACGCGTTTTTCTTTAGAACACTATTTCGTAGTCCCGGAAATGTTCACCGTGACTGTACTACTTTTTCAAAGCTAAGAAAAATAAACTATGTTCTAATGTTTGGACATCACCTGTGTTAAACATCCTCCCCTAGAGATGGACCTCCAGGGTGTGGAGACCTCCCAGGTTCAGCTCCATTTATACGGGTGTCGCCCCTCCGGTGGAGGCTCAACAGTGAAGAACCTGCCTGCCATGCAGGGAACGTGGTGTGATCCCTGGGTTGGGAAGACCCGCTGGAGGAGGAAATGGCAGCCCACTCCAGTATTCCTGCCTGGGAAACCCCATGGACAGAGGAGCCTGGCGGGATACAGGCCACGGGGTCGCAAAGGAATCTGACACGACTTAGCGACTCAACAGCCTACAAAAGCCGTCCTCCTGGGAGGCACTGAGGGCGGGGGCCACACTCGAGCACGCGCTGGGAGCCGGGCCCTCGTGCTCACTCAGGACGCCTCAGAGGAACAAACAAGCCACGGCACCCTTGTACCGCTCCCGTCTTCCCCACGGCTTTTTACGTTTACCAAGTTACTGTATCGAGCATCGACTCCTCCTTGGCAGCCAGTCCACGCCAGCATCTCACTGCTCTGGGCCCAAGACTCCCTGACAGCAGTACATGCTGTTGGAACCCCACCCAGACCCCTGGCACTGGCTGGGGCCCGTCCTCCAGGCTCCAGGGTGCTGGCTGCCACTGCTCACAGCCCCGTCTTCTCCAACAGTGGGGCCCAGCCGGTGGAGGAAGAGCTGCCTTGCTTCTCCATGGGGACTGATTGTGAGGTGCTGTGGACTCTCTAGAACTCCCACAGGGATACGGCCGACTGAGGTCTCAGTCACTAAATCGTGGACACGTGGGTCCCCACTCAAGCTCTGTTTCTGGGGGACCCAGCCTGAGACACTGCCTCTCAGAATCAATTGGAACAGACGGTTCTTTACACATAGTTGCTATGTACGGATGTGAGAGCTGGAGAATTGATGCTATCAAAAACTGTGGTGCTACAGAAGACTCTTGAGAGTCCCTTGGACTGCAAGGAGATCAAACCACTCAATCCAAAAGGAAGTCAGCCCTAAATGTTCATTGGAAGGACTGATGATGAAGCTGAAGCTTCAATACTTTGGCCACCTGATGCGAAGAGCCAACTCACTGGAAAAGACCTTGATGCTGGGAAAGCCTGAGGGCAGGAAGAGAAGGGGGCAACAGAGATGAGATGGTTGGATGGCATCACTGACTCAATGGACATGAGTTTCAGCAAACCCCAGGAGACAGTGAAGGACAGGGAAGCCTGGCATGCTGCAGTTCATGGGGTCACAAAGAGTCAGGACAGGACTGAGCGACTGAACAGCAAAAGCAATCTACTATAAGCATAACTCTGGGAGCACGCAGCCTCAGCACAGGGAGCTTAAAAGAGCCACAGACATGTGGTCAAGACTGGAAAACAGGAAAGGGGGTAAGGAGTATTTATAATGCCCATTTCACAGATATGAAAACTGAGGCTCAACTGAAATCCACAGAGGGAGATCTGAGCCCTGCCGTCTCAGACCCCAAAGCCCTGACTCTCTGCTCTGCTCCCGCTGCTCAGCTGTGACGAGGTTAACAAGTCTGGCCTGCACGGGGACAAGGTGATTTTAGGGGCTGGCTCCGGGTGGAGCATTCTCCCAGGCATCACTTGCTTTGTGCAAAAATCTGCTCAGCAGGCTCTAGAATAGAACTGCTAACATGGTCAGGAAGTGGGGTCCCTGGAGGGTACTGTTCCTCGGCCAGCCGGTGCTGGGGCCCGGTGCGGCGCCTGGGTCTCACCAAGGGCAGCCGGCATGAAGAAAATATGGGAAGCAGGTCTCAGGCAGGCCTCTGGGGACTTCCTGTCCACCTGTGTGGACGGGAACAACAGGAAGTCTCGGCTGCAGGGCCCGGCGGGCGGGGTGGGGGCCAATCGAGACGGGTGAGGCCCCCTGGGTTGGCCTTCCCCTCTCAGTCCATTCTCAGGGGCGGATGGACACTCCCCACCAAGGCTGGGGCTGCAGGGAAGCACTTGCTAAGCACCTGCTGTATGCCTGGCCCTATATTAGGACCTGAAGAAACAAATGAACAAGGTACAGTCCTGAGCCTCCAGAATTCTGACCCCTGCACCCACTCCTTCATCCCACCAGGCGCTCAGTTCAGCAGGCATTGATTGAGCGCTATTCTAGGACCTGGGGACACAAATAAGACATGTCCCTATCCTCAAGCACTTTCACTTTTCATTCATTCATTCATTCAGCACTGAACGAGCACCTACTGTAAGCAAGACTCTGTGCTAGGAACTGAACACGGCCAGGCCTCTGAGGATGGGAAGCTTCCCGAAGCCCTCCTTTAACCCCTCTTTTATTCATTCAACACTAGACAGTGCTGAGCACCTGCCGGGCGGCCGGCTGTGCAACAGACACCTCCCCTCCTGGAGGAGGGCTGACTGGAGTCGCTCATTCACTCATTCACCACGCCACGTGACGAGGACACAAACATAGGGCCCAGTCGCTGCTCACAGTCTCACCCACACCTTCCTCCATTCATTTGGTAAAACCAGCATTTACTGAGGGTCCACTGGGTGCCAGGATGCAGGGGTGCACAGCAGAGAGCCTCCTTGCTTGAAGAGTCAGCCACTCTTTCTTCCTTCCCTCATCACTCACAGATTCGGTCCACCAAACATGCCTTGGGCGTCTGTTGTGTCAGACCCTCAGGAGGCAGGGGAATGAGCCCCAGCTCTGGGCCTCGGCGAACGGCAAGGGTGGCGCGCATGCAGGGCTGGGCGGTGATGGCTCATTTCCTCTGTCGGGGCCCCAAGGCCCCACCCGCTGGTTCCTCAAAAGCCTGAGGAGAGGTGGGCAGTGGGGAAGTTTGCAACCAGCCCTTCCCACGAGCAGTAGAGCGGAGAAGGGGGTGACGGCGGGGCAGGGCGGAAGGAGGGCTCTGGGCACACAGGCAGAGGGAAACTGCTCGAAATAAACACCAAAGGGAAGAACCAGTGAGTGAGGAGATGAATCAGACAGCTAAGTGAGATTTTTCAAGAACTCAAGGAATATTCTAAGTTTAGAGGAGGAAGGGGAAAAAAAAAAAAAAAACTGGCCCACGACTTCCCAGTGTGACACATTCAGTGCCAAACTCAGGGCAGCCCTGCCCATCTCCCTGGGTTCCTCCACTGCCTCTGATGCGAAACATCAAGCTCTGAATACCGCATCCCCTGGGACTGTGGGGGCCTTGTGCTGGGTCCATCCCGGGAAGCCCTCGGCACAGTGCCTGGCACAGAGTTAGTGCTCCATAAACTAAAGAGCCTCTTGATGAAGGTGAAAGAGGAGAGCGAAAAAGCTGGCTTAAAGCTCAACATTCAGAAAATGAAGATCATGGCATCCAGTCCCATCACTTCATGGGAAATAGATGGGGAAACAGTGGAAACAGTGTCAGACTTTATTTTTTTGGACTTCAAAATCACTGCGGATGGTGACTGCAGCCATGAAATTAGAAGATGCTTACTCCTTGGAAGAAAAGCTATGACCAACCTAGATAGCATATTCAAAAGCAGAGACATTACTTTGCCCACTAAGGTCCATCTAGTCAAGGCTATGGTTTTTCTTGTGGTCATGTATGGATATGAGAGTTGGACTGTGAAGACGGCTGAGCGCCGAAGAATTGATGCGTTTGAACTGTGGTGTTGGAGAAGACTCTTGAGAGTCCCTTGGACTGCAAGGAGATCCAACCAGTCCATTCTGAAAGAGATCAGTCCTGGGATTTCTTTGGAAGGAATGATGCTGAAGCTGAAACTCCAGTACTTTGCCTACCTCATGGGAAGAGTTGACTCGTTGGAAAAGATTCCGATGCTGGGAGGGATTGGGGGCAGGAGGAGAAGGGGAGGACCAAGGATGAGATGGCTGGATGGCATCATGGACTCGATGGATGTGAGTCTGTGTGAACTCCGAGAGATGGTGATGAACAGGGAGGCCTGGTGTGCTGTGATTCATGGGGTCGCAAAGAGTCCGACACGACTGAGCGACTGAACTGAACTGAACTGAAACGGTACTCAGTAATTTTACTGTTACTTCCTGCTGTGGCAGCTTTGAAACACGGGGGCACGCTCTCTGACACTCCTCCCATTGAGGGAGGGGGTCTGTGTCCTCTCCCCTTGAGTCTTGGGGGGCTTGTGACTGCTTTGATCAACAGAGAACAAAGGGACACTACGTGACTTCTGAGGCTGCATCCATCATAAAGGGCGATGCAGTGTCTGCCCTCTTGGCTGCAGCACATGCTTTGGGAGCCCTGAGCCGGAGCCCAAGCTACAACAGTCCCGGGCAGCCCGGCCTTCAAGTTACTGCCGGCACAAGACAGCTGGTGAAGACCCTGGGCGATTCCAGCCCCCAGCTGCTAGGGACTCTCAAATACCACGGAGCTGCCGTCCCCACTGACGGAGTCGTGCCTGATTTCCTGACCCACCAAGTCGTGTGAGCACAATCAGCCGTGGCTGGGGGGCTTCTCTGGTGGTCCAGTGGTTAGGGATCTGCCTGCCAAGGCAGGAGACACAGGTTCAGTCCCTCGTGCGGGAGGATTCCGCGCGCCATAGAGCAGCTAAGCCAGGGTGTCGCAGCTACTGAGGCCTGAGCACCCTGGAGCCCGTGCTCTGCCACAAGAGCAGCCACCACAGGGGGAAGCCTGAGCACGGCAGCTAGAGCGCAGGCCCTGCTCACTGCGACGAGAGAAAGCCCACGCAGAGCAGCAAAGACCCAGCACACCCCAAAGTGAACAAATAAAACCAGCTCATTAAAAAAAAAGTAAAACACCCTGATGCTGCACCCTGATGTTCTGAGAGCTTGTTTGGAGGTTCTAGTGGAGGAGCACAGCTACTAGTATATCCTTGACCAAAGGCCGGTCCTCCTCTGTCTGGGGACGGTTGTCCTCTTCAACAGAGGGGGCAGTTTGGGGAGGGACACACATGAAGCAGGAAGGAAGGAAGGGGACACCCGCCCAGCCAGCCAGGTCAGCCAATTCAACCCAGGCGATCGGCGGGGTGACAGACGTCACAGCCAGACTGCCCTCGCATCCCACACCCGACGCTTTGAAGTGGTTCCTCGCGACAACCGCTGCCTGCCTCTCCCAGTCCCTGCCCTACCAACCTGGAGAAGCATGGAGCAGCTGTATAAACTGTAAAGTCCCGTGCACTCAGGAGTCCCGGGCATTGCCGCTCAGGACTGGAGAGGGCTCTGCTGCCTTCCGGATCCTGCCTAACTCTGCAACCCCGCAGCCCAGGCTGCCGCGTCCCCTGCCCCCCATGGGGCTGAGGCTGGGAGGCTCTGCGGGGCTCGAGGGGCCGACCTGAACTCACACGGCAGGCTGCTGGTTTGTCCCTGGGCTGGGACTTAGGTCAGCCCTCCAGGAGGGAGAGACCAGAGGACAAAGGCTGCTTTCACTGGACTCAGGCTGCTCCAGGCAAACACAGGCAGCGGGGAGCCGAGAAGGGGGGCAGGCGGCCCCAGGCACACCCCCTCCTGGGAAGGTGGCCAGCAACCCCGAGAGGGCCCGGGCAAGCTGGGGCAGCCCTGGGGTCTGGCAAGGGCCTTCCCTCCCTCTCGGGGTCTTTCCCAATCACACCTAAAACAAGGACAGGGCAGAGTACAGGGAGGCAAGGAGAAATGTTGGGTACATTCAATAGAATGAGACATATTTAAAAACAAAACAAAAAGGCCTTCCTAAGATTCAAGTCAAATCATAAACAAAACCTAAAAAAATGTGGGCTCCAAGGCAAGACATGATAGGATCAAATTCCAGTTTCACTGCCGACCAGCTGCGTGATTTCCTGTAAGTGACACAACCTCTCTGAGCCTCGGTTTCATCATCTGTAAAATGGGAATGGTGATATTATCTCCCTCCCAGGACTGCTGTGACAGATAAAACGAAGTAACATAAAATGCTTTGCCGAAAGCCTGGCTGCTATGGGCTCAACTGTGCTTCCCCCAAATTTATATGTTGAAACCCAGGACCTCATCCTAGGACCTCAGAATGAGACTGCATATGGTGGCTGGGGCCTTAAAGAGATAAGGAGGTGAAAAGGAGACTGCTGTCCTTAGAGGGAGGGAACCCACAGATAGACTCCACTGGCGCCACGAGGCAAGGCCGCGTGAAGACAAGCCAGGAGGCAGCCTCCGCAGCCAAGGAGAGCGGCCTCCGGAGAAACCAAACCTGCTGACACCCGTGGCCATCCAGCCTCCAAACAGACACAGATTTCTGTTGTTAAGCTGCCCAGCCGGTGGTATCCCGACAGGTTATCCCTACAAATACATACACTGACACACAGGGAGGCTTACATGGAGATCTGTTACTAGGTCATCACATTTATGTTGTAGCTCAGTGGTAAAGAATCTGCCTGCCAACTCAGGAAACGCAGGTTCCATCCCTGGGTTGGGAAGATCCCCCAGAGGAGAGCATGGCAACCCATTCCAGGATTCTTGCCTGGAGAATCCCATGGACAGAGGAGCCTGGCGGGCTACAGTCCATGGGGTTGCAAAAGAATCAGACACAACTGAGTGACTAATTCCATTCCACACACTGTAACTATGAAATAATGTGATGTTAACATGAATGAGCTTATATTTTAATACAAGTAGATTTACCACAAAATATTAGTATGACAACAAACAGGATACATCTGCAAACAGTTGTCCCTTCCTACCCCAGAATTTCTCCACCAAACACCAAGTTTTCTTACAAAGAAAGCAAAGAGTTTTCTTAATTTGGACCAAATTCCTTGACAATCTTCTCATCCATGCCCTACTTCACCTTTGAGGAGATATTTACATTGTGTTCTTCTAGTTTCAATCAAAGACACCTCAAACCTCTTCTTTTTTTCCTTAAGACTTTTTTTTAATATGGATCACTTTAAAAGGCTTTATTGAATTTGTTACAATATTGCTTCTGTTTTATGCTTTGGTTTTTCGTCCCAGAGGCATGTTGGATCTTACTTAGTACCCTGACCAAGGATCGAACCCACATCCCCCTGCATTGAAAGTTGGAAGTCTTAACCACTGGACCATGAGGCAAGTCCCCTCCCACCTCTTCCAGAACTTCCAGGCCTCTATATATGCTGGTCCCACCACCTGAATGCCTTTCCCTTCTTCTCCTACTCAGGCTTTAAGACCCAGCTCAGGGCCCAGCCCAGAGAAGGCACCCAACATCCGTGCACGGCACATCTAGTCAGCTCTGAGGTCAGCCAATGACTGCATCTCACAAAGACACCAGACTCAGAAAGGGCAGTGACCAGAGAAGGGTCTCACAGCCAGAACCAGACTCCGGCATCCCGGCTCCAAATCAGTGATGCTCCCCTGCTGGGTCAGGCTGGCTTCCCAATCACCCGTCCTGCCCTGGACGTGGGAACCATGTGCTCATTCAGTTTGCAGCTCCCAAATCCAAGTGCCTTTTCAGCTCAGGAGAATCCTTTTGCCCACCAGGGACAAAAGTGGGTGGCAGAACGGGTGCTGGCCTGCTTCCAGCTTTTCAACCCGCCATCACTGATGGACTGGAACCAGACTTGCAACCAAAGGAAAAAAGAGGTGCAGCTTCTAAGGACCAACATCCTAGAATTCAGCAAAACTTAGCCTCATCTGCTCCACGGCCGACACTCCGTGCTATAAGCCCGACTCTCGATACTGGATTTTCCAGCTGAAATAACTGGAGGTCTGGGGCTGGCCTGGCTGATCCCACGGAGACTAACCTTGGTGACAACACCATTTTCATGCTTCTTAGCCTCCACTGGCGTTAGAGCTAGGGTAGCAGGGGGCCTGAGGGGCAGAGAGAGACCATGGGCCCCAGTGTGGAAAAACCAGGCCCCAGAAAGCCAGTTCTGAGGCCTCCCTTCTATGCGACTTTGGACAAGTCAGGTTTTCTCAGTGTCCCCATCTGTAAAATGGGGATAACCAAGGTGCCTGCCTCTCTGGACAAGGTCACACGTGCTCAGGCGTGGAAAGTAGGTAGCCCTGCGTTGGCTTTCAAAAGGCAGCCGTGTGGGATTAGCAGACGTAGACTACTATGTATGGGATGGATAAACAACAAGGCCCTACTGTGCGGCACAGGAACTGCATTCAATACCGTGTAATAAACCATAACGAAAAAAAAAAAACCGCACGATCAAAGTGATTTGTTAGGACAGGCGCGCCCTCTAGTGTCTTAATCTGGAAATCATTCTGCTGGTGAGGCGCCCAGCCATCTTGTACCAAGTCAGTTTGGATAACACTCTTTGAGAAGGAATGTTCGAATATACGGTCCTCTTTATTTAGTGCATACCATGTGCCAGCTGCCCTCCTTACTGATTTCTGCACGGAGACGCTGACATAATCCCCATTTGAGAAACGGAGATTAGTCATCCCCAGACGAGAAAACTGAGGCTCAGAGACAGGAAGACACCTTCTGAAAGTCACACAGTGGGGAAGGCTGGATTCCAACCCAGCTCTGTCCGTCTGACTCCAGCGCTCTACTCTTTACTGGATTCCTAGAACTGGGAGGCCGTGCACTGCCAAAACCCTTAAGAAGAATCTGGCCCAATACTCCAGTTCGGTGGTTTAGTTGCTAAGTGGCGTCCGACTCTTTGTGACCCTGTGGACTGTAGCCCACCAGGCTCCTCTGTCCATGGGATTCTCCAGGCAAGGACACTGGGGAATACAGTGGGCAAGAACACAGTGGGCTGCATGCCTTCCTCCAGGCAATTTTCCCAACACAGGGGTGGGACTCGCAACTCCTTCGTCGCCTACATTGCAGGCGGATTCTTTACCAACTGAGCCAGAGTGTTGTTGGTATACCAACAGAGAAACTGAGGCACAGAGAGGGCAGGCAACTGCTCCCGGGTCACACAGAAGCCACACCCCAGCTCCTGGCTCCCGGAAGGGTTCTGCCCACATGCCCACCCCTCCAGACATCCACCCTGCATTTATCATTCCTTCCGCAGTCACAGGATTGCCACGTCCCTTCTGATGGCTCTAATCCCTGGAATATCTGAGACCCGGTGATGGCTCCTTTGGGACAGTGCAGACTGCCAGCCGGAGAGACCAGCCTTCTGAGAGCAGGGAACCCAGTTCACTTCGGCCCTTCAGCGTGACATTCTCAGTGGCCTGGGTCAGTGGCTGGGGCCCACGGAGGGCCAGGGAGTTGGCCTTCCAAGCCTGGGGACCCGCCAGCATCTGAGAGCAGGGTTCTCTTCATTTTATGTCAAGGATTCTGCAGGCGGGAGGGCGGAGGGGGGCTGAGGTGGTGAGTGGTCCTGCCCAGGAGGGCCGTTAACAGGTAGAGAAGCGCTGCAAGTTTTCACAGTGAGAGAGGTGCCATGGGGAGCTGGCCGTGGGCCAGCTGAATTCTCATAAACCCTACTGTGGAAGTTATTAGCAGGGCCTCCTGGAGCTTAAAAGGCTCTGAGTACGTCTCCCTGGGGGCTCAGAATTGCTGGGAAACACCTAAGGGGCAAAGAATTTCCCGTGGGCTCCGTGATCACCTTCCTTGGAGGCCTTTTCAAATTCCCTTCAAAGCATCTCAACAACCTTCAGACACAGGCAGGGCAGGAATCATCTTCCATTGTACGGATGGGCAAAGAGAGGTTGGGGAAAGAATGGGGAATGTCTAACAGACACTTCAAACTCAGCAAGTCCAAAGCCGAGTCCTGATCTGCCCCCAGGACCCCCTTCCTCCTGCGGTTTTCCACCCTGTCCTGGCTGCCAAGCCCCAAATGCTCAGTCTGTGTGACTCTCTCTCTCCCCCAACCCATGCCCAGTCCACCAGCAGATCCCAAGGCGTGATCTTCAGAGCAGATCCAGACTATGTCCGCATCTCGCCACCTCCACCACCGCCCTGGGCTGAGGCACCGTCAGCTCCCACCTGGACAGCTGCAGAGGCTCCTCGCTGGTCTCCCCGAGTCCACATCGGCCTGTGCCCCTCCCACCCCATGTGACTCCCTCCCCCAGCTTCAGAGCACAAGGCGAAGATTTCTGAGTGGGTGCCAGGCCCTGCGTGACCCTGACAGCGCCTATCACCTCACTCATTCTCCGCTGCAGCCTCCTTCCAGGTCCAGAGAATGGCCTGTGCACACACAGACCTCAGGGCCTTTGCTCTGGCTGCTGTCTCCCCCGCAAGCTCCCCGGGCCTGCTCCCTCCCCTCTTCCGAAGTCTCAGTTCAAGAGTCACCTTCTGAGGGTGCGCCCACCCATCCAAGCCCCCTGAGTGTCACATCCACAGTCCCCCTGAGCGCCTCCTTCCTTCTTTCCCAGCTGCCCCACCTCCTGACTTACTATACAGGAGTCCTGTGTCCCACGGCCCATTAGAATGTCAGTCCCCGAGGCAGGGATCTGCCTGATTCACCGACTGCCCCAAACACTGAGAAGTGAACTGAACTGAGGACCCATCTGCTGTCCACATCGGCATCAGCTGCCAACATTTCTTCAAGACTAACCATGCTCCAAGCTTGTTGGCATTGCCTCAAGCAATGCCTGAATTGCTTGGGTCTGCAAGGGAGAAATCATTTTCATTCCCACTCTGTAGATGGCAAAACTGGCTTTCTGAAAGGTCGGGAGACTTGCTCGAAGCTCCCCCACACCCCATTAGCAAGCAGCTCGATGGGGACCGGAAGCCAGGAGGGCCTGACCCCAGCTCTCCGCCCTGCCCCTGGGTCTACAGGGCACCCTCGGCTGGAGTCTCGTGACGTTGGGTCCAAGCCTCCGACTCCAGAGGCACAAAAATAGCCGGTTCTCTTATTTCAGCCACAGATGCTGCAGAGCCAGGCCAGACCCTGGGGACAGAGTGAGGCCGCCAGGATCTGGCGCAGGGGCTGGTAGTAAAATAACCGCTGGAGTGCCGGTAACAGGACAGGCGTGTGCAGAGTCCCGATGACCCCCACAGCCACACAGCCCTCAGCACAGCTTCCACACGCACTGTCTCCTGAGCACCGACTCTAAGCCGGGCACCTACCGGGGGGTGGGGGGAGATGGGCATCCTTCCTGCCTGAGGGCAGCCGTGAGCATAACCAAGCACGTCAACTTTGATGCCAGACTTCCCAAGTTCAAAGCCCGGCTCCACCCACTGCCAGCTGGTCTGTACCAGGTGGGCACTCAACCATGCCCCAGACCTCCAGGCTTCTCATTGGAATCACTCGCCTCTCGAGGCTGCTTCGAGGATTAGCCGCCAGGCCGCAGGGACGAGTGCTCGGAGGCGAGAGGGGAACGCAGGTCGCTGTCTTGTGACTGGTATTATTCCTGGAGGTGACGACGGGCTGAGTGGGACATGGCTGAGTAATCAGGCAGCGAGGAGGCCCCGGGGGAGAGAACGGCCAGGCTAACCATATTTAGACGTTCGGACATTTTTCCCATCCAAAAAAAAAAAAAAAATCTGATTGAATGTGAAGAGATGAAGCTCACCAAGCACCCGGGAAAACAAAGCGGGTTCCCCATCACTGCATGGGGATGGAGCCACCGGACCAAGACCCCGGCAAGGAGTCACCTGAAAGGGCCCCACCACCAACAGCAAGGGGCGCGCCCTTGGCTCACACGGCATCTTCCTGAAGAAGCTGTCGGCAGTGACACCCGGCAACCCCCGCGGCTGTAGGTGACAGAGTCGAGGAGGGTGGCAGGCCAGGAGTCAGCCCCCAGGCTCTGCAGCCAGGTGGGACAGGCAGCCTCTGGGGAGCCTGGGCAAGTCTGGGGTGTGCTGTCTGCGAGTCTATCAGAGCCTGCCAGCCCCGGCAAACAAGAACATCTAGACAGTGAGGGCCTCCGCAGAGGCCAGCCCTGCGCCAAGCATACTCATGTCCCTCGTCTTGGCTGATCCTCGGCACAGTCCATGTGCAGATGGGGACACTGAGGCTCAGAGAGGCAATGTGATCTGCTGTTGGCAGAGCCCGGATTCTAAGCCAGGGCTCCAGAGCCCAGCCTGACCCAGGGCAACATCCTTCTACAGTCTTCCACCTGGCAAAAGTGGATATGGATAGAGAGCTTTCCCGTAGACTGGCAAGTTGCCTCAATCTGTGGACCTCAGTTTCCCCATCTGAGAAATGGGTAGATCAGATTCGACAAGGTAGTCGCAGGAAAACAGCACTCAGTTACAGACTCTGCCACCTCCTCGCCAGGAGGGCCTTCAGGAAGCTGCTTAACTTCTCTGAGACTCGGGTTCCCTAGCTGCAAAATGGGGATAATGAGACTGACAGCTGGGCTTCTCGGTTCTCATGAGATGCCCATGAGAGACACTTTACAAGTGCTCAGCAGGAATGGCCGTGGTGCAGGCGGCCACTGTCGTCATTATTCCTGTTGCTGCAAGTGACAATCACAACCAACCAGCTTGGTTCCAATGGCCCAACAAGGCCACAGGCCTTGGGACAGTCTCGCTGGGTTATCTCGTCAACAATGGCAATTAAGTAACTCAAAACAGCCAAGGCAGGGGAGCCACCAGCTACGGTTACTAATGATGTGAAGCAGAAACTCAATCTCCCTCCCCCTTCCCAGCTGATGCTGGGCAGTGACTGGGGTGGAGGGGGAGAAAAAGCAGACTCTTCCCCCCACACCCATAACAGAACTGTAGCCCCATGGGGGACTCGGGCCGCCAACAGGAAACCACCGACATCCCGCTGACAAAGGGCAGTCTCTGCAGAACCTGCTGCAGCCCACGTGTGGCCCCAGCTCCAAGAAGCTGACTTAAAAATAAGCTGAAAAGCGAGTAGAGGCTTAAGGCTGAGAACGACGATCACTGAGCTGTGCGCACACTGACTGCCTGGGAGCAACCCAAGTGTGCGCCCAGGGAGAACGGCTGAAGAGTCAAGGCTGGTGACAAGTGCTGGGCATTAACCGGCATTGGACATCACGCTTACAGAGGGCGTCTCGACGTGGGCAGACGTTCCCGTTACCAGTGGGCACATAAGCTGAGATGCGCATGGTCTACACTCATTCATTCACCAAGATGGATGGAAATTTAGAGGCAAAATATGATGTGGGACCCCGTGTTGGATCGTGGAACAGAGGAAGGACATCAGTGGACGATCTGGAGAAATCACCGGGGCTTCTCAACCTTGGTGTGATTGATGTTGGGGCCAGGTCATCCTTGGCGGTGGTGTTTGGGGTCGGGGGTGGGACTGTCCTGCTCACTGTAGGATCTTTATAAGCAGCCCCTCACCCCCACCCTAGCTGCGACAATCAAAGAATGTCACCAGACATTGCCAAGTGTGCCCTGGAGGTCACCCCTGGATGAGAACCACTGGAATGAAGTCTGGAGTTTAGTTAATACCAATAGCACTGCGAAGTGAAAGTCAATCAGTCGTGTCCGACTCTTTGCACCCCATGGACTATAGCGTCCAGGCCAGAACACTGGAGTGGGTAGCCTTTCCCTCCTCCAGGAGATCGTCCCAACCCAGGGATTGAACACAGGTCCCCCACACTGCAGGCGGATTCTTCACCAGCTGAGCCACCAGGGAAGCCAGCTGCATGGAACCTATGTTAATCTCTCTGCTGGACAAACTGTATTGTGGTTGTTACAGTAGGAAGCTAACATGAGCAGAAGCTGGGTGAAGGATACACACGGATTCCCCCGACCATCTTTGCAACTTTTCTATAAATCTTAAAGTATTTACAAAAATTATGAAGAGGTGACGTGGAGCAGAAAGCTGAGAGCAGGTAGGGGCCCAGGCTGATGGAGTGAGTGTATATTCTGTATCATGTGAGTCTACGGTGGGGAGGGAAAGGCCACCCCTTCCCCACCTCAGGACCCTTACAATAATCGGTGCTTAGCTGAATCCTTGCCGTCTGACGTGGCTTCCTGGTAAACAGGAAGGACTCAGGTGGTTGGTTTCCTGGCAACCAGCCCCCATCCTTAGGTGCTGGCCAAACGTCATCTCATTAACAGAAGGTCATGTGTGAATATCTAGACTCTTTCACCACTTTTATCAGTCTGGAAACGCCAAGGGTTTTAGGAGCTCTGTGGCAGAAACAGGAACAAAGGCCAAATGTGCACTTCTTACTATAAATCCGTGTCTCACAGCCTCCCTAATGCTGCAGCCCAGTGCGTCAAAGATGTGAGGACCCAGCAGCTGGCAGGTTCCCCAGACACAAATGATTATGGGTTGCTTCTTTTCGTTTTCACGCACTTCAAAACTTTCCAAGTTTTCTACCGTGTCCATCCATTATTTTTGTAACCAAACAAACAAAAAAAATCAACTAATGTCCTTTTACATTTACAGTTAGACAATATGCAAAAGCCAGTGATCGAGGGGAAGCACTAGGAGGGCCTCCAGTTTCTCCACTGCTGCAGGGAACCAGGGCAGGGGGAGGTGGGGCGGCTGGTGGACAATGTTTCCTAAAGTTGTATTTTTAGGAGCTCCGGAAAATTCCCTGGGTGAGAAGGCATTTGAAGTATCTGCAAGCATTCAGCAGGGGGAAAGAATACTATTTCCCAAGTCTGTCTTTCTTAGGCGTTCTCAGCTGGGTTGGCAAATGTTCCGAAAAGCCCCGAGACCACCTGTGATGGTTCTCTGCCAAGCCCCTCTGTTCACAGAGCCCCGATGAAGGTCACGTGACCCACCACCACCCGAGGCCCGGACCCTTAGGGCAGCGAGGAATGAGGCAACAGAAGCCCAGAGCGGGGAAGCAGCTTGCCAGCAGACACACAGCAGGTCAGCCTCAGAGTCGAAGCAAGATCTGAGAAGCACTTTCTACCCCACAAAGCACTTGCCCACGGGTTCCCTGTTTTTGGCATTCTGCCACAAAAAGTTTTGAGGGTTTTTTTTTTTCCTCCTTTATATTTTGATAGAAAAGAGGCTGCGATGCAAGAGTTCCAACACTTTCCTCTTGCTTAGTAAGATCACCGAGGGAAAAACAAACTCTTTTCGCCTCATAAAAGATGAGACAATTTTACATGCACACAACAAAGGCAAGAAGGATGTAATTTAAGAATAAAGAACCATCTCGTAAATCAAAGAAATGGTGCTTTCTGGAAAGGTCGTTTTTTTTTTTTTTTTTTTCCCGCAGACCAGAGGGGCAGCTGCTGTGCCCACCGATTACGGTGGGCAGGACCATTTCCTCTTCTACGAGCCCTTCTGCCTCCCAAACCGAACCCCCCACCCCCTCCCTCCTTGAAACAACCACCATTTCTAAAGAACACAGAGGCACTGCTGGCCAGGCAGAGCCAGGAAGCAAAGTTGGCAGGAGGCGAAGACTCGAGTCCGGTCAGCCAGACTCACCCAGAGGTACCGCAGAAGCTTCAGCAGACTGGGGCAGTAGTAAAACTCCATCTCTGGTGCCAGGGGCTATGCCGCCCGCACCGCACACTCCCAGCCTCCCTCTGGAGGGGCGGCTCTTCCAGCTCGGCTTGTCACGCAGGAGTCAAGTTCAAGGCGGCATGAATCATTCAGGGGCCGGCTGGCGGCCAGGGGGCGGGCAGGATGGCCCTGTCCAGGGCACTGGGAGCTGCTGCTCAGGTCTGGACTCAGGGCCCTCCTGGGGGTGCTCTGGACCTGGGGGTTTTCCCCTGAGGGAAGGATCGAGGATGGAGCCCCAGACCTGTGTGTGTGCCTGAGTGTGTCATGTGAGTGTAAGTTCCTCCCCAAAACCACACACCGAGGGGAAGCCCCCCGCCCCCCATCCCAACTCCTTCCATATTAAGGACATAAATCAACTTAGGCTCACGCAGCCCCTCCCAACTTCAGCCAAGTTCCTTCTGAACAGCCCTGGAAGCCCCCTTTTCTAGCGGGGGAGGAGGGGGCCCAGAGAGGGAAGAGGACTTGGTCCAGATCACAGGGTGAGCTGGAAACCCCAGCCAGTCCTGGGTTCTGTCTGCTCCTGCGGTGGCCGGGGTGGGGGGGGGGGGGGGGGTCGGCCCGGGGTGGTGGTGTTGCCCCCCCTCCGCAGCCCAGGGAGGGGGAGGGGCAGCCCAGGGGCAGGGGTGGTGTGGGCTCCTAGGCCACCCCTGCCGGCAGGGGAGTGGGGGCAGGGGAAGCATCCCTCTTCAGAAGCTAGAACTCCCAGCTACAGCACACCCTGAGGCGACCTCTCTTGGACGTTTCCTTCCGTTTCCTTCCGTTTCCGTTCCTCCCAAGAGTATGATCGGCCCATCACCCCACCTCGCCGAGCCCGAGCCTCGGTTACCCCTTCTGTAAAGTGGGAGGGAGCTTCCCTGCATTTCTGGGTTTCTTGCACACGACAGGGAAGTCCCCGCGGGGCTTCCCTGGGGTGATCGTCATCACCTCCACTGGCTGCATGGGGCGGTGGGAGCTTGCAAAGGGCGCTGCCCAGGTTAACCGGGCTTGGGGGTGGGCCAGAACCCCAGCTCAGCACCACCTCCATCAGGCCAGCCCCATCACAGCCGGAACTGGACCGGCATGCGCGAGCACCCCACAGCAGCACCCTTGGCTGAGGCACCCCCCCACCCGCCAGGCCCCGGGGACCAGCTGTACTGCACACAGCCCCACAACCTGACTCGGGGACGCGCAGCTGACAGGAAACCCAGAAGGACGCTGGCGGGGAGCTGAGCTCACGGAGGACGCCAGCCACGGCGTGAGCCTCAGAGCCCTTGAGAAGCAGGCCCGTGGCTCCTCCAACCAGACCTGGTGCCCAGCATCCAGCAGGCGGGGGCTCTGGGCAGGGGCTAGCCCCAGACGATGCCACAGGGGGAAACCACCGGGCCCCTGGTCACTGGCTGACCGAAGGCACAGCTGGAGAGCAGGGTCCCGCTCACCGAGGGGCTAACAGGATGTCTCTGGGGCTGGACGCTGCTGACCTTGACTGGCGTGGGGAGGAATAGTCTGCCACCCCGGGGAAGCGTGGAGGCCAACTCCTTAGCCTCCTGCGGGCCTGACGGGGACAAGCCAGAGACAAAAGGGCTGGGAGGGGCAAAGAGGATAACCGAGATGGGGAGGAGGGGTCCCTGAGGGCGCAGGGAAGAGACGCACAGGCAGGAAGAGATGAACCTGCAGAGAAGTCAGAGGCAGCAAGGACACAGAGAGATGGGAGAGGGGGCTGCCGGGACCAGAGAGAGTGGAGCAGTGGGGCATGAGTGGGGAAGCGGGTGGGCGTGGAGCCAGACAGACAGGAGACACGGCGGGGTCGCTCAGGATAAACAAGTGAAAAAGTCAGACGTGGTGAGTCCACGGTGGAGAAACTGAGCTGAGCCCCGACGAGGTGGTGGTAGGGGGCAGGCACCAGTGACGCAGACCTCTCCCTCAGCAAAGTCCTGCCTTCTCAGCCTGGAGGAGGCCGCAGTCACCAGGTTGGGCCCCCAGAAGCACTGGGCCCCATGCTGTGCCCCCAGCCCAAGCCGAAAGTGACCCCCTACCTCACTCTGGTCCTCTGGGCTAATCATACCTTGCCCGCAGGGGCCTTCTCACCTGCCCAGGGGAACCACCCACAAGCACGATAGTGACGCAACCCCCAAACACCCCTGGATGCCTCCCCTGGCTCCCCGATCCCTCCCACCCCAGGCCCCTTCCCACCTGTGCCATCTGACCCCACACCTGCCCCACCGCAATCGGGTGGGCCAGGTGACCTCAGGCCCTTTGCTCAGGCTGTTCCTTGGTCAGAAAGAAATCTCCCTCCCTGTAGTGGATGGGATGGTGGCCCCTCAGAACCCATGTGCCCAGAACCCGTAAATGCCACCTTTTTTGGAAAAGGTCTTTGCAGACATAGTTCAATTAAGCCTCTTGAAATAAGATTATTCTGGATCACCCTGTGTGCTAGGGGCTCAGCTGCGCCAGTCATGTCCGATTCTTTGTGACCCTGTGGACTGTAGCCCGCCAGGCTCCTCTGTCCATGGGATTCTCCAGACAGGAACACTGGAGTGGTTGCTGTGCTCTCCTCCAGGGGATCTTTCCGACCCAGGGATCTAAGCCCCGTCTCCTGTGTCCTCTGCATTGGGAGGCGGGCTCTTTACCGCCAGCGCCACCTGGGACACTAAATTCAGTGAGTGTCCACAAGCCACAGCCTCAGGGAGGGATGTCCATAGAGGACAGAGGCAGAGGCTGAAGAACGCCTGGCCCGCCCCCAAAGCTGGAAGAAGGAGCGAAAGATCCGCCCCTAGAATCCCTGGAGGGCGGTGGGGGGGGCCTGCTGACACCTGGATTTCAGACTCTGGCCTCAGGGACAGAAAGGGAATAAGGGTCTATTGTTTCTGAGCCTCTGAGCATGTGGTGATTCCTCACGGCAGCACCAGAAAGCAAACACACGGCCCTCCGCTCCACTGGTTCACTCCTGTCAGTGCGGGGCCTCTGGCCTAAGATCTAACCATTCTGTGTAACTGCCCTCCCCGCATCTGCAGCCTCCAGCCCAGGTTCAGGGCAGCCCCACGGCACCCCTCCTGGAAGAACATTCTGCATCTCTGTGACCCCTTCTTCAATCCCTCCTCAAAAGGTCAGTCCCCAAGGGCCACTACCCTGATCGGCCCGGTTCCCCACGCCCCAACCCCACACCTGGTCACAGCAGGTCCTTGCCAATCCCCTTTGGGTTTTGTTTTGTTTTTGGCTGAGACACATGGCTCATGGGATCTTAGTTTTCCTACAAGAGACTGAACCCAGACCCTCAGGGGTGAAACCAGTGAGTCCTAACCACTCTACTGCCCAAGAAGTACCTGGCAATCCTTGTTAGCGTCATTCATTTTCCAAAAATGACTGAATGTACAAGCAACCACACCAAAAACCTACTCAGAGGGCTTAGCCATGAGCAGAAACCTCTGTTAAAAAGATAAGGAGGCTGTTAAAATCAACATGAACGTTCACGAAGGAAAACAGGGATGTAAAGCTAGTAGTCCCCGGGTGTGACTCTCTGAGAGTCGGGGGTTTTTAGGGGGAAGGGGGAGAAGGCAGGAGCACTATTTTATTTTATTTCAATGAATGGCGTGCACACGAGAAGGTGCAAGCCAGGAGGGCTTCTTAGAGGAGGCTGCCTGGAGCTGAGACTTGAAATATGACCAAAATGCCCCTATTCTCAAGGGACCCTGTGTTCAGATAGAAAACGCAGCATCTCTGGAAATACATCTACTTAAGTCAGAAATGCCATTTATATATTCACAGGGCTGTCATTGTGGGCTGCCCATCTGCTAGACACATGCATTCACTCTCCTCTACACACAGACACACACACACACACACACACACACACACACACACACTCTCTTTTAGAAATAAAATAAAAACTTTTTTCCGAAAAAAACAAACAAACAATAATAGTTTCTTCAAAAGAGAAACACCATCAGCAAAAACCAACTGGGGTGGCCAACGCGGTGAGGGCTGCAGAAGAATGTCCCAACTTGAGCCCAGCAACTCAAAGGCCGGCAAAATAGAAACGTACCAGACACCTGGCGGGGAACCGAGCTGAGTGACACGTGCTCCGAAACCAGTGACAGGCGTTAAAGTAAAAATCTAAATGGACGCGGAAAACTTGATTTTGGGGGATACAGAATGAAGGCCCTGGCACTAAAAACTAGTGAGGCAAAATGCTGAGCACAGATCGCGCCCCCCCAACCCTGCCCTCTGGTGGTCACTTGTAAGCACTGCACCAGGAAGCTCGTGTTTTTAGTCTGGAAGGATTGGGGGAAACGGGGAAAGGGAAGAGTAACTGCAGCAAGAACTCCCCTGGTGGACACCCAGGGCATTTCTGATGCGCTGTGAAGGTGGAGGTTTCCAAAAAAGTCCAACATCCCTGGGCAGAGCCTGCAGGTGGCACCTGCCCACTGGGTGAGCAGAGGCCAAGTCATTCACTTTCCCAAGGGCTCAGCAAGATAATGTGTGAGTAGAGATTGCCAGTACCCTGTACGTTAACTGAAGGCGGCTGGGTGTGGTTAACATTTTTTTTCCCCTCTACTGTATAAAATGGGCTTCCCTGTTGGCTCAGATAGTAAAGAATCTGCCTGCAATGCGGGAGACCTGGGTTCCATCCCTGGGTTCGAAGATCCCTTGGAGGAGGGCATGGCAACCCACTCCAGTACTCTTGCCTGGAGAATCCCCATGCACAGACAAGCCTGGCAGGCTACAGTCCATGGGGTCGCAAAGAGTCAGACATGGCTAAGCACAGCCCAGTGTATAAAAAATGGCAAGATTTCACAGTAAGATCAAATCCCCATCATCACTTCTGCCTGAAACACTGGATAGTCCAGCCACTCTAGGCAGGACCACTCCAGGAGGCTCCCCTCCACACCCTGCCATCCTCTCTTGGTTTGTCATTACACTCTCATCCCTACCTGACCTGGCTCCCGGGGGCAGCCCCTGATACAGGATCTCAAGGGACACCACCCACGAATCTGGATTCAGAGGCCCCGAATGCAACTGTCTGAGGCTGGCACTTGAGGGGTCACCAGGTCAGGGGGCTTCTGAGGTGGAAGGAATGGGGTCCTCAGGGTGCTGCCCGATCTGACTAAACTCTCCCCTTTCTTGCAAGCCTTCTGCTCTGCCCAGTGACAAGGCCACCCTGTGAGTACAGGGGTCCCCTCTGAGGAGGGCACCAGGGACCACAAACCTCTTCAGCAGCACAGTCCAGCCCCACAGCTGCTGCTCTGCCCGGGGTGAGGGGGGGCCTTCCACCTCTCTCCACCTCCCGACTTCTATGCACCTGTCAAGACCCAGCTCCACCTGGGACCCCGAACCCTCTGCTTCCCCCACAACCACGTTTAAGGAGACTGAACCCTCTGCCTCACCAGGTTAGTTACCTGTGCATGCGCCTTCCTGTCCCCCGTGCGGGCTGCTGACTCACCCACTCGCTGAATCACTCAGTCATTCAACAAACAAACAAACATTGGCAGAGGGCAAACTCTGTCCTGACAACACGGTGTTGAACAAATGAGTCATAAGCCCAATAATTTTGCAATTCCTGTTTGCTCTAGGGAAACGGGGGATCAGAAAACAAATAAATAGTAAGTGCAGACAGAGGTTAGAATAATGAAGGAATGAATCCAGTACCAGGGGACTGCGCAAATGAGAGGTGTGCCAAAGACTGGAAACGCACCAGATCCATTGATCAATGTGCAGATGACCCAAGTGTGGTGTACTGACGTGAGAGCACGCTCACTCAGTTCAGCTCAGTCACTCAGTCTGTCCAACTCTTTGCGACCCCATGAATCCCAGCACACCAGGCCTCCCTGTCCATCACCAACTCTCGAAGTGTACTTAAACTCATGTCCATCGAGTTGGTGATGCCATCCAGCCATCTCATCCTCTGTCAACCTCTTCTCCTCCTGCCCCCAATCCCTCCCAGCATCAGAGTCTTTTCCAATGAGTCAACTCTTTGTGTGAGGTGACCAAAGTATTGGAGTTTCAGCTTCAGCATCAGTTCTTCCAAAGAACACCCAGGACTGATCTCCTTTAGAATGGACTGGTTGGATCTCCTCGCAGTCCAAGGGACTCTCAAGAGTCTTCTCCAACACCACAGTTCAAAAGCATCAATTTTTTGGTGCTCAGCCTTCTTCACATTCCAACTCTCACATCCATACATGACCACTGGAAAAACCATAGCCTTGACTAGACGGACCTTAGTCGGCAAAGTACTGCCTTTGCTTTTTAATATGCTATCTACGTTGGTCGTAACCTTCCTTCCAAGGAGTAAGTGTCTTTTAATTTCATGGCTGCAGTCACCTTCTGCAGTGACTTTGGAGCCCAGAAAAATAAAGTCTGACACTGTTTCCACTGTTTCCCCATCTATTTCCCATGAAGTGATGGGACCGGACGCCATGATCTTCGTCTTCTGAATGTTGAGCTTTAAGCCAACTTATTCACTCTCCTCTTTCACTTTCATCAAGAGGCTTTTTTAAGTTCCTCTTCACTTTCTGCCATAAGGGTAGTGTCATCTGCATATCTGAGGTTATTGATATTTCTCCCGTCAATCTTGATTCCAGCTTGTGCTTCTTCCAGTCCAGTGTTTCTCATGATGTACTCTGCATAGAAGTTAAATAAGCAGGGTGACAATAGACAGCCTTGACGTACTCCTTTTCCTATTTGGAACCAGTCTGTTGTTCCATGTCCAGTTCTAACTGTTGCTTTCTGACCTACATATAGGTTTCTCAAGAGGCAGGTTAGGTGGTCTGGTATTCCCATCTCTTTCATAATTGTCCACAGTTTATTGTGATCCACACAGTCAAAGGCTTCGGCCTAGTCAAGAAAGCAGAAATAGATGCTTTTCTGGAACTCTCTTGCTTTTTCCATGATCCAGCGGATGTTGGCAATTTGATCTCTCGTTCCTCTGCCTTTTCTAAAACCAGCTTGAACATCTCAAGTTCACGGTTCACGTATTGCTGAAGCCTGGCTTGGAGAATTTTCAGCGTTACTTTACTAGCATGTGAGATGAGTGCAACTGTGTGGTAGTTTGAGCATTCTTTGGCATTGCCTTTCTTTGGGATTGGAATGAAAACTGACCTTTTCCAGTCCTGTGGCCCCTGCTGAGTTTTCCAAATTTGCTGGCATATTGAGTGCAGCACTTCACAGCATCATCTTTTAGGATTTGAAATAGCTCAACTGGGATTCCATCACCTCCACTAGCTTTGTTCATAGTGATGCTTTCTAAGGCCCACTTGACTTCACATTCCAGGATATCTGGCTCTAGGTGAGTGATCACACCATTGTGATTATCTGGGTCATGAAGATCTTTTTGTACAGTTCTTCTGTGTATTCTTGCCACCTGTTCTTAATATCTTCTGCTTCTGTTAGGTCCATACCATTTCTGTCCTTTATCGAGCCCATCTTTGCATGAAATGTTCTCTTCATATCTCTAATTTTCTTGAAGATATCTCTAGTCTTTCCCATTCTGTTCTTTTCCTCTGTTTCTTTGCACTGATCGCTGAGGAAGGCTTTCTTATTTCTCCTTGCTATTCTTTGGAACTCTACATTCAGATGTTTGTATCTTTCCTTTTCTCCTTTGCTTTTCGCCTCTCTTCTTTTCACAGCTATTTGTAAGGCCTCCCCAGACAGCCATTTTGCTCTTGCATTTCTTTTTCTTGGGGATGGTCTTGATCCCTGTCTCCTGTACAATGTCACGAACCTCATTCCATAGTTCATTAGGCACTCTGTCTATCAGATCTATTCCCTTAAATCTATTTCTCATTTCCACTGTATAATCATAAGGGATTTGATTTAGGTCATACCTGAATGGTCTAGTGGTTTTCCCTACTTTCTTCAATTTAAGTCTGAATTTGGCAATAAAGAGTTCATGATCTGAGCCGCAGTCAGCTCCTGGTCTTGTTTTTGTTGACTGTACAGAGCATCTCCATCTTTGGCTGCAAAGAATATAATCAAGCTGATTTTGGTGTTGCCCATCTGGTGATGTCCATGTGTAGAGTCTTCTCTTGTGTTGTTGGAAGAGGGTGTTTGCTATGACCAGTGCATTCTCTAGGCAAAACTCTATTAGCCTTTGCCCTGCTTCATTCCATAGTCCAAAGCCAAATTTGCCTGTTACTCCAGGTGTAACTCCAAGAGGAGTTACTCCAAGAATAACTCCTGTTACTCTTGACTTCCTACTTTAGCATTCCAGTCCCCTATAATGAAAAGGACATCTCTTTTGGGTGTTAGTTCTAAAAGGTCTTGTAGGTCTTCATAGAACCATTCAACTTCAGCTTATTCAGCATTACTGGTTGGGCCATAGGCTTGGATTACCATGAAATTGAATGGTTTGCCTTGGAAACGAAGAGAGATCATTCTGTCGTTTTTGAGATTGCATCCAAGAACTGCATTTCACACTCTTTTGTTGACCATAATGGCTACTCCATTTCTTCTAAGGGATTCCTGCCCACAGTAGTTGATATAATAGTCATCTGAGTTAAATTCACCCATTCCAGTCCATTTTAGTTCGCTGATTCCTAGAACGTCGATGTTCACTCTTGCCATCTCTTTTTGACCACTTCCAATTTGCCTTGATTCATGGACCTGACATTCCAGGCTCCTATGCAATACTGCTCTTTACAGCATCGGACCTTACTTCTATCACCAGTCCCATCCACAGCTGAGTACTGTTTTTGCTTTGGCTCCATCCCTTCATTCTTTCTGGAGTTATTTCTCCACTGGTCTCCAGTAGCGTGTTGGGTGCCTACCCAGCCGTGAAAGGGAACGCAGTGCTGACGCAGGTGGTGGCCTGGACGGACCTTGGAGACACTCCGCGGAGTGAGGCACAGGCAGGGTGTGACTGCAATCATCTGAGATGCCTGGAACAGGCAACCTTTTTTTTTTCTTTCTTTTTACATACAGTTGGGTCTTGCTTCTTAAACATCCACTCTGATAAGCTCTGCAGTTTTTTTACTGTTACTTTTTTGGCCACGTGTGGTATGCAGGATCCTAGCTGCCCAACCCGGGATGGAGCCCATGGCCCCTGCACTGGGAGCTCCAAGTCGCATCCACTGGAGCAACAGGGAAGCCCCGAGGGATTCTTAGAGACAGGAAACAGAAAGCTGTTTGCCTGGGGCTGTGGTGGTGGGTTGGGGGGGTGGGGGGGTGGCAGGTAAGGGGCAGGGCTTTCTTTTGGGGTGAGGAGCGCAGTCTAGAGGTGACTGTGGTGATGGATGCACGTACTAAAACCCACCAAACTGTACCTTCAAAGGAGTGAATTGTATGTCATGAATTACATCTCAGTAAAGTATGGATGTGAGAGTTGGACTGTGAAGAAAGCTGAGCGCCAAAGAATTGATGATTTTGAACTGTCGTATTGGAGAAGACTCTTGAGAGTCCCCTGGACTGCAAGGAGATCCAACCAGTCCATCCTAAAGAAGATCAGCCCTGGGATTTCTTTGGAAGGAATGATGCTAAAGCTGAAACTCCAATACTTTGCCTACCTCATGGGAAGAGTTGACTCGTTGGAAAAGACTCCGATGCTGGGAGGGATTGGGGGCAGGAGGAGAAAGGGACGACAGGGGATGAAATGGCTGGATGGCATCACCAACTCGATGAACATGAGTTTGAGTGAACTCCGGGAGTTGGTGATGGACAGG
Source organism: Nanger dama (assembly GCA_917880005.1). NCBI lineage: Eukaryota > Metazoa > Chordata > Mammalia > Artiodactyla > Bovidae > Nanger > Nanger dama. The sequence continues at coordinate 12,105,421 of CAKJTW010000053.1, read as the reverse complement.
GAGGCCTGGTGTGCTGCGATTCATAGGGTCGCAAAGAGCCGGGCACGACTGAGCGACTGAACTGAACTGAACTGAAAGCTGTTATTTTAAAGTGAGCCAAGTTCAACAAAAACATTAACTAAGTATTAGTTCAAGTAGTTAACGAATATGAGAAATTTCCAGGTTCTATGAGAATGACTAGTGCTTTGGGAAACATCAAATTCATTTCTGAGATCCTCCCAGCTGTTCCCCCTCCCGGGTGCATGATGTGGGCAAGTGGCTTTCCCTCTCTCTCTTCATCTTTCTCTCTGTGGGCCTTGGCTTTGCCATATGGAAAATGGGAAGGAGAATAGTTCCTGCCTCCAAGGATCCCCCTGCGAACAAACTGAGCAGGATGCCCAGCACACCCTGAGATCTGATAAACAGCTTTAAAGAGGGGGCGGGGTGGGGGGACTGACCGCTAGGGGGCGCCGGTCTTCCCGGAGGGGTGATGAAAATCTGAACCGGGCTGCTGTGCGGATGCACGTGTTTGCCAGTATACCAGAAGCGCCCGGAAACCCGCCCGCCGAGGGCCTGCTAGGCGCCCTGCGCCGCGTGGGCTGTCCCTGCCTCTCGGGGCCTGCACTCTGCTGGGGGAGGAAGACACGAGGCGACAGGTGGACGCTGCATGTGACAAGAGGTGTCTGCGTGTCCCATCGGGGAGGCCCCAATGAGGGATGACACAGAGCTCACAGAGGCCCTGAGAAGAGGGAAGCCAGGGGCGAATCTGGAGAACAAACAGGCCAGGCCAAGGCCCCGGGGCAGGAAGACGCCCACGTGCGTCGGGAGCACTCCGGCGGCCAGCGTGGCTCACGGGGGTGAGCGGAGGTCGTGTGGGCAGGCGGGGGTCACAGCACACTCAGTGCCTCTGGACTGGGGCCCGAGTGCGAGGGGCTTCATCCTGCAGGAAGGGCTGTGAACCGGGCTTCTCCCCAGCGCGGGGGGTGTTCAGCAGACGCTTCTAGAATGAAGCCCCAAGTCTGCCTGGGACCTGGACCACTAACCCGGACTCTGCAATTCACCACGTCCAACGCTCACCACAGCCTGTGGCGGGCACGGAGTGGGCTTCGCCTCATTTTGCAGCTGGGGGAAGTAAAGCCCAGCGAAGTGGCCACAGCCGGGGCGGCAGCTGAACGACCTGAGACCAGAGTCCAGGCCGAGCGGGGCCTGTTGCGGGTTCCGGGGCGCGGCGGTGCGCACACACACACACACACACACACACGCAGAGCCACACACACACACACCACACGCAGATGCCACACACACACACACACACACACCGCGTGCCCCACACACACACACACACCACACGCAGTGCCACACACACACACACACGCAGATGCCACACACACACGCACACACACACACACACACACACACACACACGCAGATGCCCTGGGGGCACCCTGGAACTGACACCGTGGGGATCCAGCAACCCTGCCCGGGTGAGCGGGCCCCCGGTGTGTCTCAGTCGGCTATACGGGTGAAGCGAGTAACTGTGACTCTTGGCAGTTGAAAGTACATGTTCGTTAATTATTTACTGTCTCGCCAAAAATAAATGAGTCAAGATTATTCCAGTATGAGCATCATTCTCACGCAATGGCACGTCAACAACATACTTTCTCGAGGAGGTGAAGCAAAGAAATCAGATCACCCTCAGCCCTCCCGGCCCTCTGATTTCTCACCCTGTGTAAGGCGGCAGTGACACGGAATGGGGTTCACACGTGGAAAAGGCTCAGTGGTTTAAAAAAAAAAAGAGTGAAGTACTGACGCGTGCTACACCACTGACAAAGCCGTGAAGACATTACATTAGAAGGATACATATTAATACTAAACGGCTCCACTTATAAGAAGTACTCAGAAAGGGCAAATCCATAGAGACAGAAAGTATCATAGAACAGAGGTTGCCAGGGGCTGGGGGCTAGGGGCAAAGGGAGTTAGTGTTTAGTGGTTCCCAGTTTCTGTCTGGGATGATAAGAAAATCTCTAAAGGCCAATGGTAGTGACGGTTACACACTGTGGATATATTTAATGATACTGTATAATATGCTTAGAAATGGTTAAAATGGCAAATTTTCTGTTAAATATATTTAACCACTAAATATATATATATGGACTTCCCTGGTGGCTCAGACGGTAAAGCGTCCGTCTACAATGCAGGAGACCTGGGTTCGATCCCTGGGTCGGGAAGAATCCCTGGAGAAGGAAATGGCAACCCAATCCAGTACTCTTGCCTAGAAAACCCCACGGATAGAGGATCCTGGTGTCCATGGGGTCGCAAAGAGTCGGATACGACTGAGCAACTTCACTTTCATATATTTATTTAATTTTTTTAATTTTTTAAACAGTCTTACCCAAATGGTTCAAACACCTCCTAACTGGTCTCCCAGCTTCCAGCTTACCCTCTCCAACCGCCCTGCAATGGCCACTAGAGGGCGCCCCAAGCTGCATCTCTGACCTTCTACAGCCCTAGTCATAACTTCCCTTGGCTGTGGAAAACACCACTGCCCCTTATTTTAACCCTGAGGGTGCTTCTCAGCTGGGTCTTGTCCACATGCTCATGCCCATCCCCTCCCCAGGCAACGCCTGGAAGCTCCTGGAAAACCCCACGCTCTCCCCACACCAGAGTATTACCTTCAGGTGGGCAGGAACCACATCTTGGTTCCCGGCTGCACCTGAAGGGAGTGAAAAGCATGTGGCACACAGTTGGTACTCAGCCCACTTCTGCCACTCAGGACATTCAGCGAGCGACGGAATCAACAGACGAGCAGTGTGCGCCATCCTGGGTTTACAGTCTGAGAGTGGGAGTGACGTGAGGACAAGTTAACTTGTCCTGTAGGGCTTTGCCTGTATTAAAAACTGGACAGAGGGTGGGTGGAGGATGGGTGGGAGGGTAGGTGGGATGAGTGGGCGGGTGAGTGGGTGGAGAGATAGCTGGGTAATTGGATAAACACAAAATCTCCCCAATACAAAAATCTCAGGCACAACAGGTTATTTGCATTTTAAGACCTAGGAAACAAAGGCTTTCTGGTTTGGCTGGTTTTAATCCCGAAAAGAAACTTTAATCAGCTGAGATATAAATTACTCAGTTCTTCTGCAGCCCCATCAGGCTCAGCAGTGAAAGACAAGAAGCAATTAACAAATGAAATCAGCTACCTGCCAAGAGGACTCCTGGGCTTCCTGAAGAGTCCAGCTTCTCACCACTCAGCTCCACATCGCGCCCCAAGGGCTAGTCCATCGTCCGGACTCACCCAGGCAGAGGGTCACTCCGCTGGGCCAGCTCCCACCCGCCCAGTCCCTTCACCTCAGCCTCCCTCCCCTTCCCTGGCACACGGTAGGCCCACAACGGGGTGAACTCATCACCAGATGAGCCAGCAAATGCGGACCGACGAGTTTGGGGACTGGAGAGAACATTCCTGAGGTTCCCAGGCCCGCCTGCCTGCCCCATCACAGGGAACCCCCAGAGCTGGTGAATCTGTGCCTTCATGGTCACAGAGGGGCCTCTGGGGTGAACCGAGACTCACTGTCACGGTCCGAGACTGAGTCACCGTGTTTTATGATCTGAAAGTGCGGGCCAAAGGCTCACTTTACAAGGAAACGTGGGCGCGCCCACCCACCACCAGCCCCGGAGGAGGGAAGGAGGAGACGGCACGGGACTCAGACCTGCCATATAGACCCGAGGTCCTAGGGCTGCCCCTGGGGGAAGCAGGGGACCGGGGAGAACCCTGGCCGCGGAGTCAGAGCTCCAGCCCTAGCCCCAGCCCAGCCAGGCTGCGGGACCCTGGGTCGGCCACCTTCCCCTCCCCCTGCCACGTTTCCTCAGCAGCCAACGACTCCTAAGATTGGAGACAACTTCCTGGTCTATCAGTAGATTTTCAAGGGAATGCAGGGGAATAAAAACAGCTGGCAGCAAATTATAATTAACAACACAGCAACATCTATCAGGCAGTTCCTTCTCCACCAGGCGCTGTGCTAAGCACTTTATACCACACGATGTCATAGAGTACTGGGAGGGTCAGCAGCTGATTAGGAGCGTGGACTCCAGACTTAGACCGTGCCAGAAGCACTTACTGGCTCTGACCCTCAGTTTTCCCACCTGCAAAATGGGGATAAACTAGTGTCCATGCCCCACAGTAAGCACCATGGTGGTTATTGTCATTTCTGTGATTCACCACTTTACAGAGGAGGTAAAGAGAGGTTTGGAATGGTAAATTCTCTGAAGCAGTCTGCTGGGACCAGTCTGACCTCATGCTCAGGGTCTGATGAGTCAGGGGTGGGCAGGGCTCTGTAGATCAGCAGGGCATCAGCCCTGGTGTGTTCCAGGCACCCTTTGGACGGTGGCCAACCCTGTACAGGACAAATGTCACATTCTCAGCCCAGGGGCTTGGTCAGGTGTCTTGTTTCCTCATGAGCGAATGTCCCGAGCGCTGCAGGCTCAAGAGCTGAGAGGGGCTGGCAGGCTGGCCTGGGCCACAAGCACAGTGCCGAAGCAGAAAGGGTCTGGGGCCAAGGCTGGAGGCGAAATAGGCCCAGTGTCCATTCCAGCTTCCCCGCTTTCTGACTATATGGCCAGAGCCAAGTGGCTTAACCTCTCTGAGCCTCAGTTTCCTCCTCTGCAAAATGGGATTCATATTCCCTAACAAGAGGGGGACACCGGGGATTAACAAGGCTTGGGGCACAGGCTCAAAAAAGGGAAGATGGACCTGAATCTCAATTGGAAACCAACAGAACAAAGTCATTGATCAAGAGTGACGGAAGTAATAGCAGACGGCGTTTATCCACTAGTGAGAGGCTCTCCAAATACCCCACGGGGTACAAAACACAGGTCTGACCATCTCCGACCTCGAGTGGCAGGGCGGCCATCCGGCCAAGCAGGGCTCAGGGACCCCAGGCGTCACCTGCAGGGTTGCCCTGGCCCCCACTCTGGGGGCCTCAACTTCCCTGTTCATAAAGAGAGAGTTGGCCCAGGTGAGGAAGAGGAGGAGGAGGGGGTGGAGGGGGGAGTGAGGAGGAGGAGGAAGAAGGGCAAGGGCAGTGGAGGAGGAGAACAGATATCCCTGCCGCCAAGGCGTCAAGTGGGAGTTTACTCTTCTGAGTGCGAGCGACTTCACTTCCTGCCCACAAAACTACTCTTGAGGCCGCTTAGGACCATCCTCATTTTACAGAAGCATAAACAGGCTCATTGGGGTCCATCAAGTCACCTGCCCAAGGTCACAAAGTGCCAAAGCCAGAACTTGAACCCACTTCTTCCAGCCTCCAGAGCCCCAGCGCCCCAGCACCCCAGTGCTGAAGGCCCCATAGTCAGGATTTGGGAGGCATAAGAAAGCAAGGGCACCACCACTGCCTCCTGGTGATCACTCCCCAGAACTGCAGGCGTCAGTCCCAAAAGCTGGGAACCTAGGTCCAAGGCCCCAGCTCTGTCTGGTTCAGGTTCAGTACCAAGACCCAGACGCCTCCAGGGGAGAGGTGATCAAACAGACTGCAATGGGGCAGAGGCCTCTGGAGCCAGAGGGAGGGAGCCAAGGCGAGACACCCAAGGACTCCACGCAGAAAGAAGAAAGGCCAGCAAGCAGAGACTGGGACGGGATGCTGTCTATAACCTTTGCCTTCTCTCTCTCTCTCTCTCTCTCTCTCTCTCTCTCTCTCTCTCTCTCTCTCACACACACACACACACACACATTCAGATAAGTTGAGTCAGTGCCTGAAAGGGAGTGGAGACAAAGGTGAAAAAGGAATCAGCAGCAGAGATCTGGACACTTGTGAAACTTCAGGGGCTTCTCAGCCAAGGTCTGAGTCCCTTCACGGGCAAAGTCACCCCCAGCGTCACTGTCAGCTCTTGGCAAGAATTCTGCCAGAGGCAGAATCTTCACCCCATTTTACAGAGGAGGAGACAGAGGTTCAGAGAAGTGAAGTTTGTTGCCAGTGGTCACAAAGCTAGAAGGAACGGACCTCAGATGTCTATACGGCCAGATCCCACGTCTCACAGATGACCACTGAAATGCACGGAGTCCTGCAACTCAGAATGACCTTGGGCGTGTTGCTCATTTAAAAAGGCTTATCTCAGATGTCCCCAGGCAGGGCCCAGGGCCTGGGAGGGACTTTAGGAGGAAGTGCAGAGCTCAGCACATCTCCAAGGATCATGGAACAAAAGTGAAAAAAAAAAACAGAAAAAGAAAATCACGGAAAATCAGAAGTGGTGAAGCCCTGGAGCACAGCTGGGGACACTGAGGCTTGGGCAGACGGGGGCTCCCCTGGGGTCCTGCTGCCTCACTTACCCTCATTTATTCCTTTCACAAGTGAGGAATCAGGCTGAGAGGAAGTGCTGGCTAAGGACGGAGCTCACTGACAGCCAAAAGGATACACAAAAGCAATAATCATAATAATGGCAACTAACAGTTAGCAAAGCGTTTACCGTGTACCCAGGACCAAGCCAAACACTTCTTGAGTTATCTGAGTCCCACATCAGCCCATGAAGTAGACTATTATTATACCCATTTTATAGATGAGGAAACAGGTCAGACGCCCAGCTCCATGCAGAGCCAGGATGTAAATGAACCCAGGTAATCCAGCTGCAGGACCAGCCCGATGCTGCCGCCCTCCCACTGTTACCACGCCATCAGTTACTGTCTGAATTATGACATGCTGCGCCCCACACAATCTCACTCCATCCTCCCAACAGCGCAAAACAGACAAGAATCACAGGCCCGTTTTCCTGGTGAACAAACTGAGGTGCCGAAGAATTAAGCGAGTTGTTCAAAGAAGCAGAGATGGTGCCAGGATGTGAACCCAGGGCTCTCAAGACTCCAGGGCCTGTTCTCCTAACCTCATGGTGCCAGATACCAGGGGCTGCCCCTCCAGAGGGAGCCACAAACCCACCAGAAGGGAAGCTTCCCCGGCAGAGCCGCCAAACACCGTCTCATGTCAGGACAAAAGCCACGGCCCAGCCAGGCAGCAGCAGGCTCCCAGACGATCACCGGCCCACCCTCGCCCCGCTCAGGCCCTGGGACCAGCCTGGGACGTCCCCAGCAGCGTCCGCTCTGGCCACGCTGGCATCACTCACCACGAAGGGCCCGCTCCTCCTGTCCTTGCAGAAGCTGTGGCTCCTCCGGGGGCCCGCGGTTGCGGGGCTCACCTGCCAGAGCGAAGGCTCACTGTCCGGGAGGGCACACTCCCTCCCAGGTCCCTCGGTGACACCTGAGACAAAGGAGACACGAGAAGAGGAAACTTGACTGGGCCGTCCCCTTTGGCAGAAGAATATGTCATGAGAGAGGCCATGCTGCACCTCAAGGCCAAAGGGCAAGGGTGCCCGATGCCCACCCCTGCTCACCCCTGCCCACATCCATCATGGGTGGTCCACCTCAAATGATGGGGGGGGGCTCACATATAGGATCAGCGGGTCTAGGTTCAGCCCAGTCTCAGCCACTTCATAACCGTGTGACCTCGGGTGAGTGCCTTGACCCCTCTGAGCCTTGACCATTTGGGGAAAGATCCATAACACTAGTCCTTAGCTTCTGGGTTCAGGGCTGAACCAACAGAGGACCAGCGCGGAAAGGGTGTGAACTCGGAGCTGCCAGCAGGGGGCGTGCATGCGTGAGACCTGGGAGCCTCCCAGGCCCCTGCCATCCCCCGTCCAGGCGTGCGAGGGGCCCTCTGTGAATGTCAGCCACTGGTAACTTCTGGTGGCCTCATTACAGACATCTTTCCACATACCCGAACACATGTGCACATGTGCGCAGATACAGAGAGAACCAGTACACGAATACGATGGAGTAGGTGCGCTGGAGTGAATCTTGTTATTTTTATATACAGGGGGATATAGTCACAAGCCAGTAAACACGGGACTCTGGAGGGTGCATTTTACGGGCCTCACACTGTCCCTGAACCGACAAGAAAAGAAAGGCCCAGAGAGGGGAGAGTGAAAAGAAAGTGAAGTCACTGTGTCATGTCTGACTCTGCGACCCCACGGACTGTAGCCCACCAGGCTCCTCCGTCCATGAGATTTTCCAGGCAAGGGCACTGGAGTGGGCTGCCATTTCCTCCTCTAGGGGATCTTCCCGACTCAGGGGAGGCATCTGCTTCAGAACACACAGCATGAGTGGAGGGTGAGGCTGACCCCTTGCCTCACAGCCTCTTCTGTGACATCTTCTGAGACCCTCTGGTTCTCCTCAAACCTCAAGGGCTGCTCCTTCCCCGCCTCCGTGCATCTCAGAGGGACGTGTCAAGACGTGACCCAGGCAGTCACACAGGCCGCTCACCCACCTCTCGTCATGCCCATGGCCTCAATAAATCCCATCTGGACTCTGTCTCTCCGTGCTGGGACTCTGGACTTGCGGGTCCCACTGCCCGCTGACCAGGCCTACTCACTGCCCAAAACAGGCCCCTAGATTCCCCACCTCCAATCGCATGTCTTTGCTTTGCTGGTCACCAGCTGGGCAGGCCAAGACCCTCGGGCCGTCCTCAATCTCCCCTCTCTCTCTATCTGGTCGACTCTGCCTTCAAAACATGCTGCCAACCCCACATCACATACCATCAAAGTCGACTCAAAATAGATCAAAGACCTAAATGTCAGAGCCAGAAGGAGGAAACTCTCAGAAGAAAATACACACTTGTGTCGTCTTCACCTTCGTGGATTAAGCAAGGGTTTCTTAGAACACCAGAAGCTCAAGCACCAAAAGCAAAGTAAACTGGACTACATCAAAATGAACAGCCCTTTGGTGCTTCAAAGGGCACTGTTAGGAAAGTGAAAAAAATGAAAAAAAGTGAAAAGACAACCCACAAAATGGGAGAGCATTCCTGCAAACCGCCGTGTCTGATAAGGCATCTGTATCCAGAAAGTACAAAGAATAATTCCAACTCAATCATAAAATGACAAATGATCTTAAAAAGAGACAAAGGGTCTCAACAGACATGACTCCGACAAGGCACACAAATGGCCAGTAAGTGCGTTAAAGGATGTTCCAATAGGAAATGCAAATCAAAACCACAACGATCACAGTGCAACATATACAAATACTGAATCACCATATTGTACACCTGAAGCTACTATAACGTTACATGTCAATTACATCTCAATTAAAAAAAACAACCACAGTGAGATACCACTTCATGCCCACTAAGATGGCTAGAATCAAAAAGAGGGATGATAACAAATGTCAGCTGGGATGGAGAAAAATTAGAACCCTCACACACAGCTGGTGTGAACGTAAAACGGTGTGGCTGCCTTGGAAAACAGTCTGGCAGCCCCTCAAAGGAAAAAAACTGGAGGTATTACCATGTGACCCAGCAATGCCTCTCCCAGGGAGGCAGCCAAAGATAGGAAAGCGTATGTCCAGACAAAAACTCGCACAGAAACGCTCACGGCACCTTTCTCCACGACAGTCGAAGAGCTAAAACAACCCAGAGATGCCTGATGTTGATAAATGGATAGATAAAATGGGGTGCATCTCTAAGTGAAGTCGCTCAGTCATGTCTGACTCTTTGCGACCCCATGGACTGTAGCCTACCAGGCTTCTCCATCCATGGGATTTTCCGGACGAGAATACTGGAGTGGGTTACCATTTCCTTCTCCAGGGGATCTTCCTGACCCAGGGATCGAACCCGGGTCTCCCAAACTGGAGGCAGACGCTTTAACCTCTGAGCCACCAGGGAAGCCCCAGGTGCATCTATACTGCAGAATATTATGCAGCCACGAAAAGGAAGTACTGATATATGCTACAAAAATGCACGGCCCTTGAAAACTATGCCAGGTGAAAGAGATGAGTAATAAATGACCACTCCGTGCGATTTGTCCAGAATAGGCAAATCTATAGACAGAAGGTAGGTGAATGGCTAATCGGGACTGGAGAGTGTTAGGAGAGCAGGCAGTGACTGGTCAGTGCGAAGAGCGCTTTCTAAGGGGTGATGAAGCTATTTAAAACGATGTGATGATGGTTTCAGAGCTCTGGGGATATACTAAAAGCCAGTAAATTAATTGCACACTTTAAATGGGTCAACAGAGCTTTCCCTGGTGGTCCAGTGGCTAAGACTCTGAGCTCCTAAAGCAGGGGGCCTAGGCTTGATCCCTGGTCCGGGAACTAGATCCCACATGCCGAAACTAAGATCCAGCACAGTCAAATGAGCAAATAAGACATGTTAAATAAATAAATGAGTTCTTGCATGGGCCATGAAAATTCTGTATCAGTAAAGCAGCTACCTTGGAGAAGGAAATGGCACCCCACTCCCGTACTCTTGCCTGGAAAATCCCATGGACGGAGGAGCCTGGTAGGCTACAGTCCAGGGGGCCGCAAAGAGTTGGGCAGGACTGAGCAACTAAACTTTCACTTTCAAAGCTGCTACCCAGCTTCCTTGGTGGCTCAATGGTTAAAAAAAAAAAATCCACCTGCCAATGCAGGGGACCTGGGCTCAATCCTTGGGATGGGAAGATACCCAGGAGGAGGAAATGGCAACCCACTCCAGTATTCCTGTCTTGGAAACCCCATGGACAGAGGAACCTGGCGGGCTACAGTCCATGGGGTTATAAAGAGTCAGACAGGACTTAGCCACTAGACAACAATAACAGAGTTGATACCATCCCCTCAAAAAGAGCTGCTCACCCTCCACGGCCACCACCCGGTACAAGCCCTGTCACCTGTCTGAGGACCATGGCAGCCTCCTCACAGGCCTCCCTGCCTCCACCCTCACCCCGAGAGCAGTCGAGGGGCCTCTCTGAGACACAGATGGTGGCAGCAGCGCTCAGAACCCTTTGGTGGCTCCCCTGCGCTCTGCCCCTCCTCGCCTCTCCAGCTCAGCTCTGGCCAGCACTCCCGGCGCCCACTTGCCCCAGCATCCATAGGACTACTCACCCCCATGCTGGGCTGTCTCCACTGGCCCCAGCATCCACAGGACCACTCACCCCCACACTGGGCTGTCTCCACTGGCCCCAGCATCCACAGGACCACTCATCCCCACGCTGGGCTGTCTCCACTGGCCCCAGCATCCACAGGACCACTCACCCCCACGCTGGGCTGTCTCCACTTGCCCCAGCATCCACAGGACCACTCATCCCCACACTGGGCTGTCTCCACTTGCCCAGCACCACAGGACCACTCATCCCCACGCTGAGCTCCCCCCCCACCCCCCCCCCCCCCCCCGCTGGGCTTCTCCACTTGCTGCGTCCACTTCCTCACTGCAGACCCTGACCTGCCTGGGGCTCCGCCATCTCTCCCACAGCATCTGTCAGGTCACTCCCTTAGAAGAAGGGGGTCCCGGGGAGGTTACTCTGTCTCCCTGGGACTTACCGCTCTCTGAGTAATCCCAACCCCTCGCTCGGCTTGCTCGTCTGGACCGGCGCTGTCCCCTGGAAAGTTCTGTGACTGCAATGACGTTCTCCATCTGGGCTGCCCAGTGTGACTGAGAAACTGCAGCTGGGTCTTAGTTTTAACTGACTTACGCTCAAAGAATCCCACGCGGCTAGTGGCTGCCAAAGGACGGCACAGGCTGAATCGGTGGACTGGGTCCTCCTGGCATCCCTGGTACCCAGATACGACTGAGGCAACTCATTCCTCAGTCGCCAGATACGACTGAGGCAACTCAGCATGCACGTACCTGAAACTACTCTTTCTTGAAACGAAAATAAACCATTTGATGAAAGGAGATACTATAACTGGGCCTGGGACAAAGTTTTGACAAATGTTAAGTGAAAAAAAAAGAAAGAGGGAGCGAGGGAAAGAGAGGAAAGGAAGAATCACCTTAATCGTAATCACACCCTATGGTGGGGCCCATGAGCAGAACTGGCTGTCAATCAAGAAATCCTCATCCCAGGAAGCAAACATGTGCCTCAAGATGCTTGGTGGGGCCCTAGAACTCAAATAAACCCAAATGTACATTTGTGAGAGCCTTGATAAAAAAAAAAAGCTTGGGCTCAGTCACATAACAAACTGCTTTGCAGCCGTTAAAAATAATAAGGTGATGATGGACACACTGTTTCTCACTGTTCAATTTTTAAAAGCACGCTACCTGAGTATATATGAAAAAACACTAACTCAAAAAGATACCTGCACCCAATATTTCTAGCAGCACCATTTATAACTGCCAAGGGATGGAAGCAACCTAAGTGCCCATCAACAGATGGATGGGTAAAGACGACGTGGTGCATATATGATGCCTCTTATATGTGGAATCTAAGAAATACAACAAACTAGTGAATATAACCCCAAAGAGGGGAACTCACAGATACAGAGAAAACTGGTGGTTGCCAGTGGGGTGGCCGGGGGAGCAGGCACCATGAGGGTAGGGCAAGGGGAGGCACAAGCTGTCGGGCATAGGACAGATTCAACTGGGTATTGGACAACACGGGGAACACAGCCAATATTTTGTTATAACTGCAAGCCAACAGTAATCTTTAAAAAATTGTACAAAGCATTAAAAAAAAAAATTAAATGCGCAGGGAAAGAACAAAGCACACTGTGGGATTTTCTGTAGAATGCTGCCCTGTTTCCATACGACAAGGTGCACTGACCCATCTGCGCTGGGACCAGGGTCCCTCAGCCTGGAAACTACGTCATACACTCGGGGCAGCAGGATTCTTTGAGCTGGGAGCTGTCCTGTGCATTGTAGGAGGTGGTGGAGCTTCCTGGTATCTACCCCCTGAGATGCCCGGAGCAAACTCTCCTCTGGTTGTGACAACAAAAATGCCTGAAACTTTGCCAAACATGCCCTGGGAGCCAAGCTGTCCAAACGGCTGGGAACCACCAACAGGGCTAGAGGGGTGGGTCCCAGAGCACCAAACTCCTCATTTGGGGGAGCTTTCCATCCCAAACCTTGTGTTTCCATGATGTTTAAAATCTTGCCTAAGCATTCACTATCCTTGCAAAAAGAAAAATACAATCATAAAATCAGTACATATATTGATTTATAAGCCACTCTGGAGCGGCAGAAAGTCTCCAAGGAGATCAAGAACCCTAACTGTGTCTGCATCTAGGGGAGTGGGAAAGGAAAGGGGGTTCAAGGGGGACATGCTTTTACACACATTATACGCCGGTATGCTTGTGTATGCTCAGTTGTGTCCGACTCTTTGCGACTCCAGGGGCTGTAGTCCGCCAGGCTCCTCTCTGCCTGTCTATGGAATTTCCCAGGCAAGAACACCAGAGTGGGTTGCCATTTCCTCCTCCAAGGGCCCCTACATCGCATGTGGATTCTCTACCACTGAGCCACCTGGGTTTGAATCTTCAACTGTCAACATTTTGCCGTTCAGTACTGCCCTTATTTATGTTTTAAATGTCAAGAACCCAAGATCCTCGGGCAGGAGAGAAGAGAAACGGGGAGCCACTCCAAGGCTTCCCAGTCCTCATGGTGAGAAAACGGATCCCCTGACAACAAGCGCTCCTGGGGAGCTTCCAAGGCTGGGCTGGGGGCCCCTCCACGAGGCCCCTGAGCCGGGGCTGGCACACAGATGAAGTGTCGTGTTTCCACGGCCTCTTCCCTCTTGCCGGCTCCCACAACAGCCTGGAGGGGGTGGGGAGGTGAAATCCACATGGTGTCTGCGGGGCCCATGGCCCACCTGCCCAGGCTGGGTGCTTTATCTCCTCCCCACCTAGCTGTCGTGCCGTGAGGAAGGAATCCCTGTTGACTCCTAACTCCAGAGGGGGAAACTGAGGCTGCAGGAAGCCAGCGCCTGCTCTGTACACAGCGGAGCCCGGGAGTGGCAGAGCGGAGATTCCCACACAAGCCCGGATGTGGTCCCTGGAAGAGGCGTGGGATCAAAGCCACTCCAAACCTCAGGTGAATTCTCCTATCACTTAATTTCCACAACCTCCCTTTTCTAGGTTGGAATGGGGGGTGACCTGGAGGGGCCCTATGTCAGTTTCCACACTGGCCACAGAGCAGAGTTTTTTTCCTCACCTCTGGACCTTCGCCCACACTGTGCTCCTACCAAGGACGCCCTCACCTCCCATGTCTGCCCGACCTCTGCACAGAGATCGAAAGCTTCCCGAGGGCAGACTCCATGCCTCAGATTTCTTCCCCAGCTCCGTGATCCCAAGGGCTCAGGTATCAGGCCAGGCCTGGCTGCAAACACCAGCTGTGCTGCTCTGGTGCTGTGTGGCCTGGGGTAAGTTGCTGAATCCCTCTGAGCCTGTGTTTGTTTCTCCTCTTCTGAACAAGATGATCGCGCCTGCAGCAGACGCTATGGGCGCCCTGCCCGACACTCTGCCCGACACTCAAATACACGCCAGTGTCGCGGGAGGATTTTCCTCTCCACCACTGGGCATGGCACCAGGAATCTGAGTGTTAGCAGCCCCAGACACAGCCTCAGGCAAGGACAGAGGGAAATGAAGAAACATATGCCCCAGGTCCCCTGACCCCTGGACAGGATCGCTCAGAGGCGACCAGTGCGGTCCCCATGGGTCTCCAGCAAGAACGAGCCTCAGATGCCCACAGCTTTATCACCTGCCTTCCCTTCCCTGCCTCACTTCTCTCCCCTCCTTACTGTCCCCCGGCCCTGTTCCTCTGGGATCACCTCCTGAAACATCCCGCAGGCAGCTGCTTCTGGAGAAACCCAAACCATGACAATCCCTCTTTCGTGTAAGATCGTTCACTCAACAACTTCTTCGTGAATGATCACGAAACGTCAGGCGTGGTACTGGAGTCTGGGGATACGATGATGGACCTGGTGCAGCATACTGGAAAACGGCAGGCGCTCAATAAAGGATACCTAGCGTCATCATTCTAGGCCAGGGTTTTCAAACTGATAAGCCCACGGGCTATGCACAGAGCTTGCAGATAAGTTTTGTTTGAACAAAACAGCATTTCTTTTTTAACATGTCCCCATTTCATGATGGGGGAGGCGACTACTGGCCAAAATGTGGATCTTTCAAATTCTCTTGATAAATCGGATCTGCCATCTCAGGACCCTTTCCCTGCTTGTTGAGAACCAGCTGGGACTGTGCAAAGTTTGCCCCCTTCAGAGATGGCTTGAGTGCTCCATTTGCCACAAGCCCTACCACTCCATTGCACCTCACGCCCCGCCTGACTCCACTCATCTCCAGGCCCACCAGGCCCGTGCAAGTCCTGAGCTTGAGGCCTCTGTCCTGCATGTTTCACCGGCGTTTGAGAAAACTGCAACAGCCTTGGTACTCACCTTTTGACTGTCTTGACTCCCCCACTCCTGCCGACAGAGCCCCGCCTTGCTGTCTCTCGCCTTCGCACTCTCCCTGGGCAGACTGGGCCTCCCCTTTGGGCTGCTCCTGCCTCCTCTCTCTGGCTTCTTGCATGATGGACAGGCCCTCTCGGATTTTGAGAGGCGGGCCTTTCTCCGAATAGGTCCTCTTGACATCCAGCAGTGACCTTCCCGAGTCGCGCAGGTGGTCGGCCCACGGAGCCACACCGCTCTCCTCGCCCCTCCCCAGGGGTTTCCTCGGGGTCCCTTTCCTCTGGTCGGAGGGGAATGACATGGGCTGCACGCTGGCCCCGCCGCCTGGATCTGCCCAGGCAGTGGCCGGCTTTGACTCGGCCGGGAGATGCTGGCACTTCGCGCTGTGATGTTTACTAACAAAGGTCTTCTTCTCATCCTCAGGGACCCCCGGGCCTTTTCCGGGGGGCCAGCGGCAGGACCCAAAGAGGGCCCTGGATTCTTTTCAGGAGGAGCCGAGTGGGGCGGGCCCCAGAGGGGAGAGCTGACCTTGTGCGTGGCTGCCCCGGCGTCTCTGCCAGGTACTTGCCGGAGCCAGGAGTGGAACCAGGGTTGGTTTCGGCAAAACTGGCCTGTCTCTGGGGAGCCTCGGCTTCGGGCGCTCCTTTAGGCTCCTCCGTCTCTGATCCGCCTCACCCTGCGGCCCGGGCCTCTCAGGGTCCGAGCCCCTGAGCTCTGCGGGCGGCCCCGCCATCCACTCCTGAGCCTCCCGCGGGCGTCCAGCCGGTGGCCTCTGATACTCGGCCATCAGTGCATCGATATCGAGGACGCTGGACCTGTAGCCGGCCTTGGCTTTACCTGGGAACGTCTCACTGACCAATTCCGTCTTCCTTCGGACCAGGAGCTCGCTGGCTTTCGGGGTACTTCTGAAAGCCGGGGGTGTTTGGGGGAGCGCCGCCAGGGGGCGTCTTGTTCCCGCTGTCCTTCCAGCCGTTCTGAAAACCACCGCCGCCTTCCGGGCCCCGACGAACCCACACGGCGTCCGCGTCGGCGATCCTCTCTCCCGGGAACCCAGAATCCTGTCCCCGAGAGACGCCGGATGCTCTGTCGGCTTTGGAAAGCTCGCGTGCTCGCGTTCTTTGCCCGGGGCCCGGTTTTTACCGCCCACGGTCTCCAGCAGCTCTTCACGGTTCAGAGAAACAGAAGTAGGGGTGTAAAAAAGAGGGGATAGGGGTGGGGCTGCTTTTCTAGAAGGCTCTGTCCAGTTTTCAGGCCCCGGCCTAACCACGCTCTTGGCTTTCTGAGTGTTAGGGATCTGATAGGTCACAGCAAAAAGGTCGCCTTGGGTTCCACAGGCGACCCCTGCTTTGCTGCGGGAAGAACCCGGTCCAGTGACGTACCTGGGCTCCCCTGCCGGGTCCCCTCCCGACCCGGGAGTAGCTGGGGCTTTCCTAAGGCACCCGGGGCAGTGGGGCTCAGGTGGCCCCCTCTGGGCTCCGCCCTGGGCGAGTGCTCTGGGGGCAGAAGGCTGAACTCATCGAACTTCACGTCATGGGGCAGGGTCCGCCGCCTCCATCTGTCCAGCCTCTGGTCGCCAGGGCTCGCCCTCCGCCTCCTGGCTTCGGGCTCTTGGCTGCCAGCCATGGCCAGGGGCCCCGTCTGCCCCGGCACGTCCGCCTGAAGCTGCACTCGAGAGTCATCGGCTTCATCCCTGGCCCTGGGAAGAGGCTCTGGAGCTGCCCCCGGGGCGGAGGCCTCTCCCCGGCTGGATTCCGGCCCCTTCGGTCCCCGGGTGCTGGGCCTCCAGGGTAGTCCTCGAGGAGGCGGCCTCGGGGCTCAGCTCTGAGCCCCTCCCTTCGCTGAGCCCCACGGCGGCTTTGTGACAGCTCACGGCCACCCCGCCTGTCCATCTGGGTGACGGGCAACTGGCTCCATGCGTGTCCTTAGGCTCTCGGTGGAACTCGGGCTTTGGCCCACTGACCTCACGGGTCCCTCGGGCTTCCCAGATCAAACTGGCCCTTTGGACGGACCCCACCTGGCCCTCCGGCCTGCACTTGGGGTCGGGAGGAGTCACGGCATGGGTGACCTCCTGGGACGGCGGGGGCCGAGAGCGGCCGCTGCGGAGCGTCAGGGCCTTCTCCTCGGGCGCCGTGGGGACGGCCTCGCTGTGCGCGCGCTCCCCGACAGCGTGCACGACGTCGTACCTGGGCTCAACCCTCTCGGGCGCAGAGGCGCTCTCCAGGAGCTTGAGGAAGGGGTGATGGCTGCCCTTTTCGCCCCCAGGGTGCCTTCCCAGCATGGAGGACGAGCGATGCTGTCTGGGCTCACCGCTGGAGAAGGCGGTCCCTCCGCCTCGCTCCAAGTCAGGATCTTCCAGCCACTCTCGATTCAGGGCTGTGGTTTGCGGGGAAAGAGCTTCTGGGTCCAAGGATCCTGGATGTGGGCTCCGAGAAGTCGGCCAGGTCCCTGGGGGTCGTGGCCCAGGGACTGCATCCCGAGGGGCGGCCACGGTGTGCTTCTCCACGTGATTCTCGAACACCGTGGCCCATACAGTCTGGAAGCTTCCCTCATCATCCGGGGTGCCCTCAGAAGGGCTCTGGGCCCCCACCGCGCTTTCACCCCGAGCGCCGCCCAGGACACGGTCAGAACTGTCTTTCCGCTCTGTCTGTCTGGGTTTCTCCGGGGAGGACCAGACTTCCAGGGACTTCTTGTGACAGATGTTCCCTCCACGCCATGCCTATCCTTTGGCTGGAAAAACAAACAAACAAGAAACAATCTAATTTATTTAATTTTAAAGATCGAAAAAAATTTTTTTGATATTTATTTGTAAAAGTCTGCTACAACATTATAACTAATTCAATAAACTCTTTTTTTGATGTGGACCATTTTTTAAGTCTTAATTGAATTTGTTACTATGCTGCTTCTGTTTTATGGTTTAGGTTATTTGGAGTATGGGATCTTAGGCGCCCCAGCCAGGGATCAAACCAGCATCCCCTACATTGGAAGGTCAAGTCTTGCCAATTGGACTGCCAGGGAAGTACCAAAACAATCCAATATAGGTCAAAGGATTTGAAATGGAAAGGAAGAGGTGAGGTGACTGAAATGGCTGCTTTTAAAATCACAGCAGTGAGAAACCATCCAGTCTTACAGACTGAACACAGCCAGGGAGCAAAAACAGGCACTCTGGGCCCCTGCTGGCAAGCAGACAAATGGGCTCTTGAGCCATTCAGTGCGTCTGCTGTGACTTTAAGATACTCATTTCCTTTCATCTGGCCAGTTTCCTCCCAGAAGCCCTGCTTTGCCCATGTGCACAAGCCTACCTGAACAAGAAAGGTCATACAGAACTGTCAGTGAAACAGAAGAGCCTAGATGCCCATCTGAAGGGCTAAATAAATTTTGATATATGCAAACAGCTGACTACCACACAGGCACTTGGACCCACAGAGAGGGAGTGGTTCCCAATGTCCTAAGATCTAAGGACACTTAAAACACTGTTGTGTTGATGGAAGAAAAGCAGATGGAGGAACTATGATACCATTTTAAAAAACTGTAGGGGTGTGTGCATGTATATACCTATATGCATATAGATAAACAGTGGAGAAGAGATACCAATCAATCTAACCAAAAAAAAAAAGATCATTGGTTCCATTTATATAAAAATCTAGAAAATGCAAATGAATCTATAGTGACTGAAAGCAGATCAGTAGTTGCTTTGGGGGAGGAGGGGTTAGGTGGAGAAGAATTACAAAGAAGAAAGTTGCAGGCACTGGAAATGTCCTCTGTCTTTATGGTAATGACAGTTCGACAGATGTACACAGAAGTCAGAGATCACCCGCTCTTACACTTTAAATACGTCCAGTTCACTCTATGTCTGTTGTACCTAAATAAAGCTGTTCAAGAAAAAACTGAGCTCAAAACAGCGCTCTTGACAACCTAGAGGGGCAGGACGGGGCGGGAGGGAGGGTCAAGAGGGAGGGGACATGTGGATATACTTAAGGCTGATTCATACTGATGGATGGCAGAAACCAACACAACCTTGTAAAGCAGTTATCCTCCAATTAAAAATAAGTAAATAAATAAAAGAAAAACTCGAAATTTCAGAAAGCATCGATCACAAACCCATGATACCCAGCAGTTATTTTATGAGCTTTTTTTAAAAATTAGACTAACCGAAAATACTTTCTAAGCAATTTAATTGCTGGTGACTTTTTCTCCTTCTCCTAGCTGACAAATGAGGGGGTGAGGAAAGGAGCTGGGGGCATAATGGGGAGAATTGAGGGGGGTTTCTATGAACGTTTTTTGATTTTTATTTATTTATTTTTGGCTGTGCTGGGTCTTCGCTGCTATGCAGGCTTTTCTCTAGTTTTGGCGAGTGGGGGCTGCTCTCTGTGGTGCACAGGCTTCTCACTGGGGTAGCTTCTCTTGTCTCGGAGCATGAGCTTTAGGGTACAGACTCAATATTCCCAGTGCATGGTCTTAGTTGCTCCAAGGCATGTGGGATTTCCCCGGATCATGAATCAAATCTGTGTCTCCTGCATTGGCAGGCGGATTCTTTACCACTGAGCCACCAGTGAAACCCTCTATTAGCATTTTAAAAAATTTCATTTGGCTGCACCAGGTCTTAGTTGCAGCATGTGGGATCCCTGGATGACCAGGGATCAAACCTGGGCCCTCTGCATTGGAAGCCGGGAGTCTTAGCCACTGGACCACCAGGGAAGTCCCAACATTTCAAAATCTTCATTAATTTCTCAAAAAAGCAGACATTCTTACACAGGAAAAGCCATATCCCCCTCCTGTTTGCACAAACAAAAATTAATGCCTGACGATTATATTTGCAAACAGTATTCAACACCAAGGAACAGCAAATCATGGGGCATCCCTCACGGCTCAGATGGCAAAGAACCTGCCTTCAGTGAAGCAGACTCAAGTTCGATCCCTGGGTCAAGAAGATCCCCTGGAGAAGGAAATGGCCACCCACTCCAGTATTCTTGCCTGGAGAATCCCATGGGCAGAGGAGCCTGGTGAGGCTGCAGTCCATGGGGTCATGAAGAGTTGGACACGACTGAGTCACACACACACACACACACACACACACACACACACACACACAGCAGAGTATCGCAGTCTATCATACCAGAAGGGACTTTAAAAGTCCCAACATGAAAGGAAAAAAATGTCTTATAGTCCACGAGAGGTTTCTGAGTCTTTCCTGGATCTTCAAGATTGTAAAAGCCCTTTTTCCAAAGTATCGCTACCCCCTGGGGGAAAAAGGATGTGCCAAGCGGCTTCTTACCTTTTCTCTTGGTTCTCTGGGGAGCTCACTGCTCAGCTCCAAACACTTTTCATATCTGACGTCATTGCTTGAAGCTGCACTGGAAAACCTGGCACAAGAGACCCAAGTTACTTGTGCGCGGCCAGAAGCTGGGACTCCCTCCAGCCTACACCCCGTAACTAGTTCAGGAACCCAGGAGTGAACGAGCACTGAGATCATCAGAGCAACCCTGCCCCATTTCCTCCAAGATGGGACATGTCCTTCCAGTCACCAAACCTCTCAGGCCCGGGAGGGAGAGAGCCTACCTTAAGCACAGCATTGCTGGGGCAGCGGCAGCCCCAGGCTCGGGGGAAGGGGCCTGGGTGTTGTGCCAGCTCTCCTTCCTGCCTCCCCACTGAGGGAGCTTGGCTCAGGCTCGTGACCTCACCTGAGCCTCTGTCTCTTCATCTATGAAACGGGGATAATTAACGCCTCCCTATCGTCTTTTGTAGGTCAGATAAGAGGCTACCCAAGGCCCTAACAGCTACAGGAGGGTGTAGAGAGAGGAGCAAAGATGCCCCAGGAGCGATAATTAATGGCTGTAACCCCACAACAGCCAGCAGCCCCACTGCAGACCAACCGCAGGACTCGGGGGCAGTGGGCGGTCGAGGAATGCGTCGGGGAACAGGCTTGCCTCTGCCTCTCTGGGTGACCTTGGCCCAGTCTTGATCACTCTCTGGGCCTGTTTCCCAGCTGCAAAGGGGAAACAGAGAAAGGGGAGTTGGAGCTAGACTTTTCCTAATCTCTGCCGAGTTCTCTGGAGCGGAGGCTGAAAGATTAGTTCAGGGTTGGGGGCCTGCAGAGAAGAGGGAAGTGAGACAAATCAAATGTTGAACTTGACCCACGGGCAGCAGTCCAAGGGCTGGCTCCGGGGACGCATGAGGCTGTGCAGGAGTTGTTTCTAAACCTAGAGCCTCGGTTTCCCTACCTGTCAGATGGGAATAACCTGAGGGACTCGGGGGCGGGGGACTCAGGGAGGGGAGGTATATGGAGTCCTGACATGGGTGCCCCTTCCTCTGTTCCCTGGTTTTATTATTTGGCCACACCATGTAGCCTGCGTGATTTTAGCTCCCTGACTAGGGACTGAACATGGCAAAAGCGCTGAGTCCTAACCACTGAATGGCCAGGGAGCTCCCCTCTTTCTCTTGTTTCCTGAATTCAGGGGTTCTCAAGCCTGGCTGCACATGAAAATTACTTTGGAGATTTTGAAAAACCAAGATGAGAAGCCCTCCCCAGATCTGCTGAATCAAGAGTCTCCGGGAGTGGGGGTCAGGCATCGATAATTTTTTTCTGGGTCATTCTAAATGCTGACCGCCAGTGGTCTCAGCTCTGGCCGAGCTGGTCGCCCTGGTTCCCAGGGCCAGGAGGGCAGTCTGCCCAGAGCTCCCGCCCCCAGGAAGCTCAATTGCTGACAAACTATGTTGGTGGCGTGCGTGCCATTAATGAGCTGGCGACACACCCCGGTGCCATCTCCCTACACACCCCGGTGCCTTCTCCCTATCAGCCAAGAAGCCACTTGCGGAAAAACAGGGGAGGAAGAGACGTCAGGGGCCAGGCCTTGCTCAGAAAATTACCATTTACCAACAGGATTCATCATATCATTTGGGACTATTAATAAATACAGTGTGTCGAGGGCTCCCTTGGGCTGAGCGATCTCCAGTAGTATCAGAGTCTTGGCCTTAATCCTTCAATGCAGGCCTTAACATCATTTCCCTTTACGAGATGAAGAAACCGAGGCTCAAGGTGGGGAGAGCGACCTGCTCAAGTCTCTGGCCCTGCCACTGGCACGCACAGTGGAGCGGTGCTCTCCTCCACACCTCAGCCTCCCGATCTGAGAAATGGGGGCTAATGCCGCTTCCTCTCAGGGATGGGGCACCAAGAGTGCCCTGTGCAGAGCCTGGTGCCCTGCAGTTTCCTTCCACCTGATGGGGGGTGGTCTGTGGTGAGGGGCTGGGGCTCTCGGAGCCTGGGGGAAACCCGTGGGGTGTTCCCACTTACAGTCTGGTCAAGTCCGCTGACAGTGGCCGTGTCTGGACCGCCCTCCTCCTGAGCTCCAGCTTTGCTTCTGAGCTCTCGATGGCCCAGCCTTTGATCCGCTCCTGGACGCTCACGCCCGCTGTCTCTGGCTCCAGCAGGAAGGCTGGGGACTCGGGGGTGGATGGTGGGGACTCAGACCCCGCTGCCAAGGCTGAGGCGCCCTCCTCCCCAAACAGGCCAATGCGATTCTTCACGCCGCCCCTGGGGGCCTGCTCTCCCCCGACCCGGGTCTCTCCCCCAGCCCCTCTGCTCCTGACCTCAGCCATGACTTGGCCTTTTCCAGGCCTGGGCAGAGCGGACTGGGGGTCCTTGGCTGCTTTCTCTGGCTCCCCAGCCAGCTTGGCTTTCTCCTCCCCGAGACCCTGGGCACCGATGGGGGTGACCCTGGCCGGGCCCCCTGCGGTTCTGAGGCTGCCCATCCCCCCTGCTGGCACAGCAGCCTCTCCTTCCGTTCCTGGATCTTCTGGGCCACCTGCAGGAAATCGGAATCTGGGTCGTGTGGAGGAGCCTCTGCTTTGACCAGACACTCCCTGTCCACCCTAGGTTCTGGGTCTGGCCTCTCGGCTCCCCGCTGCTGGGCGGCGGGCCCTGCCGTGGCCTCCTCCGCCACCCTCCTCGCCAAGGCCTCTCTGCTCTCGAACCGGGCCGTGAGGTCGACGGACAGAGGCCTGGGCCTCCTCACCCACGTCTTCTCGGGAGGGGCTGGGGGCAGCTTCCCTGCTGCGGCCGCCCCGCCAGGGCCTGGCTTCGGAGTCTGAAGGGACTCGGTGAAGATGGCCGACACGGGCCTTCTCTTCGGGCGAGGCCTGGGGGCTCCGGCGCGGCGCCCCCGGTCCTCCAGGCTGCTGGCCTGCGACGGAGGCTCCTTCGGGCCGGGCTCCGCTGCGGCGGCCACGGGCCGGGAGTCCTGCGGCAGGGAGGCTGGCCGCGGGAGGCCCCCGCGGGCTTCCGGGCTGGCGGCGCGGGCTTGGCGGCCACCTCAGGCCGGGCGGCGGCGGGTCCCCGAGACGCGCCTGCGCCGGCCTCGCGCGCCCCCTGGCCCAAAGCGGGGCTGGCTTTGGTGCTTTCGAAGACCACGGGGCTCGGCGGGGGCCGCGGGGAGGCGGCCTTGGGGAACAGAGGCGCGCTCCTCGGGCGGTCCCCGCTCCCCGCCTCCTGCCCGGCCAGGCCCGGCAGCTCCTCGCTCAGATGCCCGGCCAGGCCCGGGGGAGCGCCCGGCGGGGGACGGCCCGGCCGGGCTGGGCCGCGAGGGGGTCACATCCCCAGCCGCGGCCTTCTCCCTGGAGAAGGGCTTGGGGGCGAGTCTTGGCAGAGGAAGCAGGCGGACCGGGCTCCTGAGGGGGCTTTTTCCTTCCAAGAGCAGTGCCGAGGGGGGCCCGGGGGCATCGCCAGCCTGGCAGAAGTAGGTCCGCGTCAGGGCCTCCTCCTTGGAGAGCTCGCCTAGGCCCGGCACCCCTGTCAGGGAGCTTATGGAGCCGACCTCCACCCGCGTCGCCATGGTTACGGTTGTGGATCCATGGGGAAGAAGCGCGTCAGAAACGGAGAGGCAACCACTAAAAAAAATATTATAAAGTAAATTTAAGATTCAGTCAGTGTCTAGGTTGAAGAGATTTGAGGGTGAGATGGAGATGGGTGAGGATCAAGAGACGGGAGCCCCAGGTCTGGACTAGAGCTCTCCACTCACCACCAGGCAAGCCTGGGCCAGTGGCCTCCACCTCTCAGCTCTGGGCAAGGGCAGAGGACTAAAAGGCCTGACTCTGAAGTTCGTTCCAGCTCAAAGGGTGCCCAAACGGGCGCCATCGTTCACTTGGACTCTCCCAACTCGCTTAATCTCAAGGCCAGCTTTCAGGGTAACAAGCGATGTTCTCGGCTGTACAAATATGGAAACCAGCGGAGAGAGGCCGAGTAACTGACCTGAAGTCACTCAGAGGACAAAACAGGCAAAGTTGGGATTCGAACCTGGGTCGGACTCCAGACGCACACCGCAGGCTCCCAGGGTAAACCCTGGTGAGATTCCCTGTCCCTGCCCCCTCGCAGTATTTTCCCATTTCAGAGCCTGCCCATGTCAGGCTGATCCTCACCCTCTTCAGGACCAAGCACAGAGAGGGCAGGTGACCAGCGCCACCTCACACAGACACCCAAAGCCAATGTTCCCAAGGTCACAGAAGTTGACAAGTGGCCTCAGAGCTCCAGCTCCCCAGACCGTCCCTTATCTCTCCCTTTCCCAGTCTTTCCAGAAGCCTTAAAAAAAAAAAAAAAAAAGTCATCCTCATTTTCCACTCCACCTGCTGTCATCATTATTATTATTTTTTGCCTTTGGGTTCTTTTCAGCTGAACACCTATTTTAAGGTGAATGCCTTCAGAGTCTCAGTAAGAAGAGTATCATCAGCTAAGGACAAGAGTTACCACAAGTCATGCCTCAGGGAAGCCAAGGGCTCCCTCTGTCTCACGAATCACATCCTCCTCCTACAACCCTACCAGACGGGCGTGTGATCATCGGCCCGTTTTGCAACTGCTCAGGCACGAGCCCCTTGCTCCTCCAGCCATGAGCTCTGCTCTCTCAGGACAGGAGACCTCTCTCGTCCATCCTCCAACGACCCTGAGAGGCAGGGCTTGTCCTTATCTCCCTTTGTAAGGATGGGGCCCAGAGAGGTGGTCCGACTTGCCAACCATCATACGGCTGAAACTGGATCTCAAGTCCTGAATCCGTTCAACTCTCCCCTTTTAACAGTAACGTCCTATTCCTTTCTCGTTGTAAAAAATGCCAGACGATTTGCTGTTCTTGATGCGTCTCCCACCCTAAAAACCCCACCTTCATGCCAGTGCTGTTTCCCTACAAAACTGCCCCCAGCCTGCCCCCTCGTCTAGATGGGCTAAAAGTAGAAGGTGTTTTAGTTCAACGCAAGCCTCCCGCTTCCCTTCTGGGGGACCCACACTGCTGCCCCCGGCTCTGACTAACAGCAGCCTGCAGGAAAGAAAGGCGGACAGATTTTTATCTTTTCTCTTCCCTACACGCTCAATAGTGCTAAACTGATTCCTTCTTCCCAATGCAGAGAACACCATCTAGACGGGGTCAGAGGCAGAAGAGAGGGATGGAAACAGAAAACCAGAAAATCGAGAGAGACTTGGGAGGAATCCGTCGGCAGTGACCTGGGGTGGAGTGCGCAGGCATGCAGAGTCCTGCCCCAAACCGGGACTGCTCATCATTAGAGCCAGCTCCCATGACCTCCGGGACACAGATGTGAGACACGGGACAAGAACAGGATATTCAGGGGACAGAGAGAAGATTCCCTGGCAGAACCCACAGGAGCCCCACTTACCCGAGCTGGAAGGTCCTGGCTGCAGACGTGTGACTGCCGGAGAAAGCAAGCAGTATCGTGTCTCATCGCGTATGAACGAGGCTGTCTGCACACTCCCCTGACAGAAGCTGGCAAGGGGTGGAGTGGGGGTGGGGGGCAACAGGGGTAGGCTGGTCCCGGCAGGCTGAGTTTCAGGCTGTTCTGGGGAGACACAGGGCGACAGGCTCAGTTCTGGGGTTCTGGCAAAAATATGGGCACAGACAGTGCGAAAGCTTTCAAGCTCCAATCGCATCCCACTGGCATCTCTGCCAGCTTGTAAAACTCAACGCTCCTGTCAGCTTTTCAGTATTGTCGCCTTGTGGATATACGTGGGCATCAAGGGTGTGGAGTCCACAGTCGGCGCTAATAAAAACCACCCGTGTTCCTCTGAAACGTGTTTTATTGAGCACCTACTATGTGCAGAAGGATGAATAAGAAATATCTCCTTTGTTCAGGGAGTTAAGAGTCTTATGTGAGAAACACACACATACAAGCAACTATGCTGGGCAATAAACATGGCTTATAAAGAGGGACATGGCGGGGGGTGCTTCCCTGGTGGCCCAGCGGTTAAGATCCTACGCTCCCAAAGAAGGGAGCACAGGTTTGATCCCTGGACAGGGAACTAAGATCCCGGGTGCTGCAAAGTGTGGCCAAAAATAAATAAACCAAAAAATTAAAATAAACAAAGGGGGCTTCCCAAGAGGCTCAATGGTAGAGAATCCTCCAGACAATGCAGGAGCTGTAAGATAAATGGGATTGATCCCCGGATGGGGAAGATCCCCTGGAGGAGGAGACGGCAACCCACTTCAGTATTCTTGCGTGGAGAATCCCAAGGACAGTGCAGCCTGGCGGGCTATGGCCCGTGGGGTCACAAAGAGTCAGATATGGCTGAGACACTGAGCGACTGAGCACGCAGGCAAATGAAGGGGGTCATAGGAACACAGAAAAAGGAAGATTAACTGCCTAGAGTTGGGAGTGCTGGTCCCAGGAGACTCCCCCGGCCTAGAGGAGGTAACTCACGAGCACTCGGGAGCTGGCCAGCTCGGGAACCGGTGCCCCTGGTTGGCCTGCTCAGCAGCACTTGAGGTCCCCACATGCCTCCTCAAGGCCTTCGCACATGCTGCATCTTCTCTCTGAGACACTCCTGTTGCTACACACAGACACTGGCTCAGCCCTAAGGTCACAGTTCAGACAGCGCTGCCTGCCTCCAATCCAGTACTCTTACATGTCCAGAGACCCATAGACACACGGCAGGACTCATAAATACACAGTTATATTTCGTAGTGCAGGATCCCTTGCTTCATATCAACAGAGGTCCCCAGAGAGCACCCCAGCAGCTAGCACAGTGGCCTGGCAGATAACAGCACCGAACGCATCGAGTGAGTAAATAAATGAAGAGCTATCTTCCTGGCCCTGCTGCCCAGGTGCCGCTAAGATTCTGAATAAGGACAGGAGTCCTGAGTTTCATGACACTAAGCAGTCTAGGACATAAGGTCCTAGACTTGCTTAAGTTCCTCTGGCAAGCTCTGGCGTGCCGTGGGTCAAGTGCTACTGAGTGACAGAAGCAAAGAGCTGTGAAGAGCTCCGCTGGGCAGCCCAGCCCGCCGCCCCCCTAGACAGGTCCTGCTGCTGGGGACAGGCCACCGTCAGACACCTGCTGTGATGGCACTAACCCCACACTGCCACACACGCTCATCTACCTGAAGGTGGAATGAACAGATGCTATTCCGTACGGCTTTTTCTGGGAAGGACCACTGAGAGCATCGTTGCTGAAGCAGGGTCCATGGCTCACTAATGTCGCCTGCAACTTTAGGATCCCTGAACCCATTTCAGGGGCCACACTGCAGGGGAGGAAACAAAAGATTCTTGGTCCACTTCCTTCTTAACCAGAAGGGTGTCTCTGTTATCCGTAATTTCCTTTCTATCTTGGGCTCCCTTTCAAGCTTCCATTTAAAATGCCAGGCAGATGCCTGATCTATAAATATGGTTGCGGGGAACGAATCAATGAATGAATCGATCAATCAGTGAACACAGTGGGGGTGGGGGGTGGGGGCGGAAAGAGCTTTTAAACCAATGTAGTGGATGGCTAAATAATATTTTGAAGTCTTTCTCAAACCTAGAAACCCATGAGTCTCACGTTTTCCTTTAACCTGTTGTAAAATACAAGGAAACTGACTGAAATGCACGCTTTAAAATCTTGCTTTAAATGCATCACATATGTTATGCTTAATTTAAGAGATGTTAGTCTCTTCCAAAACATTTCAGAAGCCCACTCACACAGAAGACAGATGCTGGTTTGGTTTTTTTTTTTCTGGGGGGTGGCCTGGCTCGCTCTTTTCAAATATATTAGCACAGTGGCCAGAGTCAGGTAAACAAGAGCTCCCTGGAGAAAGCAGGGACACCAGGTATGAGCTGTGTCTGGTTTTATCTACAAATCAACGGGGAGGTCGGCTCAGAGAGGGACAGATGGGCAGCTCTGGGAGGTCAGGAGGCCAGAGTGGACCAGGACACCTTGGGATTTGTGGGCGGCAGCAGTGGACCTCTGCAGTCCCTACACCTGCCAAGCCCACAGGCTTGATCTCCCGGAACTGATCTGCAAGTTTTGAGATTCCCATTTCCTGCAATTTTACGCAGGAAAAACCATGTTCCTGGGAGCTGAGTCACCGACATCAATATCGGCTGAAGAAACAGGCGCCCGGCAAGAGCATTCATCCCTCCACCCTCCTGACCTTCCTTCTAGAAGTCGGGCTCTGCACCGGATGCCGGGGGCGCGGCCGTGGAGCACACAGGCTCCCGGGGGATCCGACAGAAGCTCGAAGGGACAGAGTAGGAGAAGCCCTTCCATTCAGAACCCGACTGTGCGGCAGCTTCGCTCTCAGATTCGGAGGCGTTGACTCATTCTAACAGCTGTTGTCGATCTCTCATAATTACACCCCTAAATCTGATCCGAGAGCTCACAGTCATTCACTCAGCCAGCTCTGGGTGCCGTTTTCCTGGGAATGCCACCATCTGCTGAGTGCCGGGAGCCAGTCCTGACATCTCCCAGCACCTTCTGGAATGTGACCTAGCCTCCCAAATCTGCAAATCCATCCCACGTGGCACCCCGGTGCAAGGGTTGCCCCAGGAGAGCAGGACTATGATAAATACAAGTACTTGGTCCACCCACAGACCCCAGTAGGAGAGGGACCAACATCTAATGTCAATGGAGTGCGTGCATACCCTCCTCTCCCTCCCCATGGCTGTGGCCCTGGTTCATTCATTCATTCATTCATTCCAATACACAATTACTGAGCACCTACTCAGCTGGTATAAAGAGCTCGCCTGCCAATGCAGGAGATGTAAAAGACAAGTTTAATCCCTGGGTTGGGAAAGATCCCCTGGAGAAGGAAATGGCAACCCACTCCATTATTCTTGCCTAGAGAATCCCATGGACAGAAGAGCCTGGCAGTTTACAGTACATAGGGTCACAAAGAGTTGTAAGTGGCTGAAGCGACTTAGCACACACACACACCATGTGTCAGGCTCTGTGGATACAGCAATGAACAAAACATATAGAAGGCCTTGTCCCCATGGAGCTGACGACGAAGGTGGGGACAGACCATAAATGATACAAACAAGCAAGACATATAGACAATCAGGTAAGTGACTTTCTCTGCTGGCGCCTCCTCCAATCTGTTCTCTGGCAGCAGCCAGAGGGATTCTCTAGTACACAGGGGTCATCATGCCACTCCCTTGCTCAAAGCCCACCTGGGTGGGTCTCCTCACTGCCCTCTGAAGGAAGATCAAACTCCCCTGGGGCCCATGGCAGGGTCTGGATCCTCTCCAGCTTCAGTCTCATGACTTTGTCTGTCTGTCCCTCACACTCACTCACATTCCTCAACACATGAACCCTGGGTGGGTCATGAGACCCACTATGCTTTTCCCTTGCCTTCATGCTTCACGGCCATTTCCTGCCTGGCTAACCTCACCACCAGCCACCTCCTCCAGGAAGCCTTCCCTGATGTCCCAGGGTGGGTTCAGGTACTGCCTCCCTGCTCTGCTATCCAACTCTCCTAGCTCCTCCCTAGCCCAGCGCTGATCCTGCATGTGGTAACCACCTCCAGATTGGGAGCTCCTGGCCAGGAGGGTCCTGAGTCCAGTTCACAGCTGTATCCCCAGAGTCTGGCACCGTACCAGACATGAGGCCAGCATGCAAAAAGTACCTCCAGGGAGAGCATGCCTGAGAGAAGGAAATAATAGTATCCAGGGCAGGTGTGGGTGTGGGAAGCTGACGTGCTCAACTGCTCCTGGGGACAATGTAAGTGACAGAAGCAGTGTAGCAATATTCACTTCCCGCTATTATTTTGGAGATCCCATCAAGAGTCAAGGACTCAGTGACTCTGCACCTTCTGCCTTCTCCCTGGATTATCACCATTCTACAGATGAGGAAAATGAATCAGATCTCAAGCTAGTGAGGGGGAATGTTACCGCTGAAATCTTCTGACTATGAATCAAGTGTTTTCCCCACATACACCTCACCCCAAAAACATTCATTTATTTTTAACTTGGTCGTCCCAAGTCTAAAAACGTGTAATGTGGAAGGACTCTCATGCTCATGCTTATTCGCTCAGTCATATCCAACTCTCTGAGACCCCGTGAACTGTAGCCCACCAGGCTTCTCTGGCCAGGGGATTTCCCAGGCAAGAATATGGGAGTGATTTGCATTGCAGGTGGCTCCTGCATTGTTGGCAGATTCTTTACCACTGACCCATAGTGGAAGCGCTCTCTGGAAGAAATCTAAAGACAAAATCATTTACACAAAGATGCCCTCTGCAGTGTTATCCATCCCGATGCAATATGCAATGATGACACATCCCAGAGTTAGGGTGATAGACCTTATTTGAAAACACTCAGGACTCAAAAGCCATTTGAAATCTCAAAAGAGTTACGAAGTCAGCGGGTAGACCAGATCACCGGTTTCCAGCCTGCCCACAAGTGGCACAAAAATCCTTTCATACTATATGTCCTGAGTTTGTGATCAGAAAAGATGGTTGCCATGGCAATCATGGCAAAAACTCAGAAATAATCCACATTCTCCCCAAAAGGTGAACGCCTCTCAGCCACCTGTAAGGGGCTATTCTGCATCTCTTGAAAGTGGGAGTTGGAGGGGTGGGGTGGTGGAGTGTGCGTAGGAAAGTGGGAAGAGCTTATGAGAATGCCATCGAAGAGAAGGTGACAGATGGAACATTTTAAAAATATTTATTTTGGCCACACCAGGTCTTGGTTTCGGCATGTGAACTCTTAGCCGCAGCATGTGGGATCTAGTTCCCAGACCAGGGATCGAATCCAGGCCCCCTGCAAGGGGAATGTAGTCTTAGCCACTGGACCACCAGGAAGTCCTCGGATGGGGTATTTTTTGTATTCAAGGCTGTGACAATGGCAAAGATTGTTTGAACAAATAGTCAAGGTCTGGAAGAGGAAGGGGACAGATGAAAAATAAAAATGTGTCAGGGACCTGGAGAGGAATTGCTATACGTTGCCTTTCATTTTGAGATTCCTTCTTATTTCCATTCATGCTGTTTGTGCAGATTTCATTTTAGGCTTCAATACTGGAAGTCCCCACCAGAGCTGTGTTCTCCCCATCGATTCAAGATGGAGAGGCACCAAGGCTCCCTTCCTGCCCACTTCCAGAGCTTTCAAAAGCCAAGGATAAAGACAAATATTATTTATTAAGCACCATACTGTGTGCCAGGAACTGTGCTAAGTGCTTCAGGAAGATGACCTCATGCATCTCCTTAACAACTCAAAGAAGCAGGTCCTGGGACTTCCTGGTGGTCCAGCAGTTAAGGCACTTCGCTTCACTGCAAGGCGTGCAGGTTCTATCCCTAGCTGGGATGGAACTAGGATCCCTGCCTGCAGAGCAGCCAAAAAAAAAAAAAAAAAGAAGAAGAAGAAGAAGGCGGCCCTAAAAGAAGTCCATGTTACTGGTGAGGAAACTGAAGCTGGTGTGCCTAACGGATCTGCCGTGGGAGGTGGGAGTTACCCTGATCCAGGCTCCTTGTCTGGAGGGTTTCTTCCAAAGTCTCAACCAGAACCAAAGGCTTAACCAGAACGCTGTGCTTTTGTGATGTTACAATGTAAAGGACACTTAACACCCATAAGGGCAGCTATTATCATTCTCAAAAGTGCCCACGTCGGGACAGTGAATTATTCTGTCATCCTACTTTTAAAGACTACCGTGGTAGACACCACATAATAACATAAAATTCATCATTTCAAAGTGTGCAAGCAGTGACGTTTAGTAAATTCATGGCATTGTGCAACCACTGCCACTGTCTAATTCCAAAATGCTTTCATCACTCCGAAGGAAATCCCATACCCAAAAGCTAAGCATCACTCCCCCTTCCTCGTTGCCCCCCACCCCCCCGCCGCCCCCATTCTCTGGCAAGCACTACTCTGTTCTCTGCCACAGAGTTGCCATTTCTGGATATTTCAGAGAAATGGAATCATCCAACATGTCTCTCACCCTAGTTCTGGCCTCAGTTCCTTCACCAACTCACAAGGAGGGCTTGGACAAGTCCCCGGCACATTCTGTGCTTCTCACTTGGCTCCACCCCAGGACTTATCAGGTCTGCATTATGCAACTCTCCTCTAGCCACGGTTCATCACCCAAGCCCCACCCCCGCCCCCCACCGTGGAGCCCAGCTCTCTGGATTCTGAGCTGCCTGTCCCACCCCCTGGTCCCCCACGATTCCTTTTGAACTGGTGGAATAAAGGACTGTTGGGGGACTCAATAAAACTCTTATTCCGTGTTGACAGAAGTAGAGAGCTAAGTGTCTTACTGGAATGTGTGTGATTTTTATTAAGAACTGCCTTCATCAGCAAGGCCTTGACTTCTGTGTCAATTTCAAGTTGTAATGAGTTAAGAGTTAGGGCATCTGAGACTCAAATCCACAGGAACAGGTTGAGGGGGTTATCCCCCAACTGGCCCCAGACCACCAGATGTGGGTGGCACGCATCCACACTCACACAGAGGATCCTCTGGTTTATAGAAAGCGCTGGGGAAATGCTGATGTGTGTAAACTCATGTTCTTCCAGCAAGACTTTTGGAGCCTTTTAGTGTGAGCTAATTGGCGTCTTATACACTCCAGAGCATAATCTAAACTGCTTCACCCCAGCACCCCTCCTCCAGGTGCAACTGCTGATTTGGAGAAAGAATGTTACAAGTGACCTTTATGCTTCTATGTAAACATCCGTCTTTTCAACTTTCATTGGCCTGTTCCTTCCTACTATTTGTGCTATTTCGGGACTGGCTATGCACTCACCCCAAACCTTTCATCAACCAGCTTTTTTTGCTTTGTTTGTTTTTCTCTGGATCCAGGATGGGCAAACTACAGTCTGCAGGCCACATCCGGGCCCACTGCTTGTTCTTGTAAATAAAGTTTTATTAGAATACAGACACATCCACTTATTTACATGTAATCAATGGCTTCCTCCAAGGTATTAGGAGAGACCTGAGTGGTTGACACTGAGGCCATATGGCCCACAAGGCCTTAAATCTTTCCTCTCTGGCCCTTTACAGAAAGAGTGTGACCGCTGCTCTAGACTGTGCAGAACACAGTCCCCTGAGACTGACTGCCCTCCCCCAAGGATATGACATCCCCCTCTTTAAATTACCTAAAGCTCTCACACTTCTCGCAGACACCCATGCCTGCATTAAATCTTTTCAGGCTCTCCACATGACAATTACAGAAAAACTCAAAAATCTGGATGAGCAAAATGTTCTTAATAATCTTAAATCCCACCCCCAGAGCCAACAGCCATTTTTAGCAATCTGATGTCCATCAATCTGGCCATTTTCAAGAAAAGTGGGGACTTACTCTCAAAACCAATATGGAATCGGGGCATGCAGTGCTCTTTGTGTAGGAGCTTGCCTTGTTTCATTTAATTTCAAAATTACGTCATAAACATCTTTCACATCAAACAGCTGCGTAACCTCTGCAGCCGTTTTCATGCTTTGCAGTATTCCATTACCTGGCTATCTCATCATTATAATCTCCCACTACTGTATCCCTAGGCTGCTTCCAACTGTTAGAATTGTTAAAACCAACACTGCGACGAACACTCACATGCAATGACTTTCCCAAGATAAATGTTGCCTAGAAGTGGGCTCACGGGTTCCAAGGGTGTACACCATTGTTGTTTTTTTTCCCGAGCTTTGGATATATCCAGAATGGACCTTACACCAAAGGAAAAAACATGCCAGGATGACTCACTTCAAAGCTTAGGAGGCCAAGGTTCTTCACCTCTGCCCTGGGGCAGAGCCAATAAAGATGTCTAATGGGCAATAAACCAGGGCCCGGAGAGGGCTGGCTGTGCCATCACTGTGATCTTTACTGGTTCTCATTTACGGCCGGACCATCACACACTTGACTGTAAAATTTGCAAGCGCAGTTAGAACCAGTGGGTCACAGGGAGAGATGAGTCTAGGCCCGGCCAGAAAGCCCTGTGAGGCCTGAACGCCCTTAGGAGAGCGGGCGGGAAGGAAGCCCCACCCCGGAAATGACGTTCACAGAGGAGGCACTTGAACCCGCGGCTCAGCTCTACACTCGCACAGCGCAAGAATGTGAGCATAAAGCGCGCTCTCTCTAGGGAGCCTAAGAGGTGCATATCGCCTTTCAGAAAAATAAGTAATTCTCTCTGAGCACAGATAGATTCCTGGAGTAATTAGCCTATTTTGGCTCAAGAGCTGCCTTAAGTTTAGACACAAACCCTGAGAAGGTCTGATCATCTCGCGCACCAGCCCCCACGGCTTCCCAGCTCCAAAATAAATGGCTCCCACTGTCCACTGCCTTGGGGAAGGTATTCTAGACCATCTGCACCCACCCACCCACACACAGGCCAAAAGTAACCAACTTGATATATATTATAGGCCCTACCTACACTTGGCAGATTCCCAAAGAGGTCCCATGACCTGAGTATCTTTTCACTTATTTATTCTCCATGGAGAACCCTTTACCCCACAGCAAAATTTCCATTTGCCCAAATCCCACCCGTGATTTCAGGGCAGATGGAGGGACACCTCTTCCAGGAAGCTGATGCTGATTTCCTAAGCCAAAGTGTCTTCCGACCTTCTTTGGCAATCTGCCTGATCATCAAGCCTTGCATCAAAGACAAAGCCTGAAGGTCTCCCCTGGCAAAATTTAAGGATCCCTCCCCAGCTGGCACAGGACATAGATCCCTCTGGCTCTGGATTCCCCTTCCCAGAACCTATGTGATGCCTGGCAGACGCAAGGCAGAATAGGAGAGCATGGGGCTCCCCCAGAGGTGGAAGGCAGTCCGTGAGGGACACATGGTGGTCTTTGGTAACACTTAGGGTGCTCTGAAGGGCTTTCCAGGTGGCTCAGTGGTAAAGAATCTGCCTACCAATGCACAGGTGCCTGGCGGGCTATAGTCCATGGGATGGCAAAGAGTTGGACATGCCTGAGCGTGCGAGCAAGCATGCACGTGTTTACACACACACACACACACACACACACACACACACACCGATGCCTTGATATCCAGGTATAGCACGAAGCTTTTGTGAATGACATCCTGTGAAAGCTGTTTCCTTTCTGATTCTCAACGGTGCCTTCCCATGAAGTCCTGAGGCCGTCTCTGCTTGGTGCCACCATGATTTTAACACCTACACTACCTGCTATCCTGTTAGTATACTGAAAGACAGTATACATCCCAGTTTAAGAAAGACAAAACAGCCCCAGGCTTAGACCATCAGCTGCAGCAGTGGATTTTAAAATATAATTTTATTTTCACTATATTTAATTTTACTGTTGTTTTCCATTTAAATCAATTGTTTTATTTTAAACTATTTATCAATTTAAGACAAGACACTGGTTTGCTATTTATAATAGAGATTTTCATAACGGTTCTTTTAAAATGTTAACTTTCAGAAAAGTGAAAACTTTAAAAAGAAAATGATGGTACGGGAGTTATATGGAAATGGCAAAAGGCCCCTGAGGCTAGAATTCACTGGGAAAGTGGAAAGAACATGGCATTGGATTCAAAAACAGGCAGATGCAGCTTTTGGTGCTTCCTCCCCATCTTCCTGCCTGGAACAAAGATGTGATGCCTGGAGCCAAGGCAACCATTTTGGGACCATGGGCTCACAAGTGATACTTTAAGTGACATGAAAAAGACCTTGATGACATAGCTGAGCTACTGCACTAACTGAACTATTCTCCTCTGGATTTTTGTTGTTGTTACTGTTATGTGAAAAGTAATGATGTACTGTTTAAGCCATTGTTCATTAAAGTTTCTGTTACACGAAGGCAAAAGCATTCCTAACGGACACAGAGAATTTGGTACAAATTGGCTGAGTGGACAAATGTCTTCTAAGTAAACATAGTGAATGCAGTCATGCTTTTGACAAGTGATACTTACCTCAAAGGATTCTGAGGATTAAAGGAGATGGTGGATGTAAAATGCAATCAGTATACTTGGCACATACATAGCAGGTTTCTGCAAATGCATGGTAAATAATGAGCAAATAAACAAACAGAACATGAAGCCTGTTGGAGGGGCTGGTAGGTTGGTGGATTTTTTTGTTTGTTTGTTTAACCTAGACTTAAAGGAATAGCTCTCTAATGAAGGAATTTGAGAGAGACAGTGATTCAGGGAACTCCACCCTGACTCTCAAACTTCCCCTCTCCCCAGTTGCTCAGCTGGGGAGAGGGGAAGGAAGAGTGACTAAGTGGATACTGTTTGCAATGCTGGCCTAAGATCCAATACGAGCCTGTCATTTACACAAGCCTTGATTAAAATCAGAGGGCAGCGCCAAGGAACATAGATCCCAAAGAGAAGCCAGGCACAAGAAAATCCTGAAAGAATGGTCAAGACTGAACCCAGGGATGTAAACAGCCCCAGATCCATCCCCGGCTGTTGCACCCACCCCCGTCCTACCCCCTCCCCAGTCATAACCATCAGGGCACAGCCCACGGCCATGAACCTGAGGTGGCAGCTGACACGTCCTCTCCTGACTTTCCCAGGACGATAACCGCGCCTCCCATGCCCTTCAGGCAGCCGACTCCCTCCTCCTCCTCTGGGACCAACTTCCCAGCACCCCTGTGGACCTGTCAGGGCCCGGCTCTGCCAGCCTTAGGGCACGACAGTCAGACCCTGCTCCTGGCACAGGAACCAGGCCTCCGTGGAGCTGAAGAAATACACCTGGCCCAGCCGGGCAGTGAGAGAACCCCATGAACCGTCTTAAGTTCATTCAGTTTCTTTGTCCTCAGACCTATGAATTTGGTCCCCGGGAAAGTTCTGTGTTAATAATTATCATCGTCACATCACTAACACGAATGGAGCATTGACTTTGTGCTAGACGACACACTAAATGAATTTCCCCACTTAATCCATCTTCTGAGCTGGGCTGCGTGATTAGGCCAACGTGATAGATGAGGACAGTGGAGGCCTCAAGCAAATTTTTTCAGCAGTTTACCTAAGATGCAGTTGGGATTCGAACTCTGACAGCCTCACTCCCAATCCCACCTAGTTCATCCTCACAGCAGCCAACAGCTGTTGGCTTAAATGATGCCATTCCCTGCCCCTACCCTGAACCGCTCCCACCCCTGGCAGTGCCGGCTGCTGTTAATCTCTCCAGTGACCTTCTGGAGCTGATGCTATTTTTATCCCCATTCTACAGATAGGTAAACTGAGGTTTCAAAAGCAAAGTGAGGGGCTTCCCTGGTGGTCCAGTGGCTAAGACTCTGTGCTCCCACTGCAGGGGGCCAGGGTTCAATCCTGGTCAGGGAACTAGGTCCCACATGCTGCAACTAAAGATCCCACATGCCTCAACTAAGACCTGATGAGGCCAAATAAATATTAAAAACAAACAAACAAAAAAAAGAAGAAAAAGCAAAGTGATTGGCTAAGTATCAAATCCTACAAGGTAGGTCCTGGCACTGCACTTTCCCATGTAAGTATTAAACTTTAAATGTCAACTGATTAAAATTAAATGCAATTTTTAATTCAGTGCCTCAGTCACACCAGTCCCATTTTAAGGACTCAACCAGCACAGGAGGCTGGGTACCTTACTGAACAGAACAGGAAGTTCTATTGGACTGGGTTGTACATACCCGATATACAGATGTATAAACTGAGGCTCAGAGAGAGGGAGTCACAGAGGCAGGAAGCGACAGCTGGCATTCAGTCCCTGGATCTTCTAACTTCATCTTCAGCTCCCTCAGCATGCTGAAGGAATGGGCCACCAGGCTGACTGCCCTGACCCCAGGCCTAACCTTGTTTAACTGAACCACAAATTATTCACCCACTGTAAGGAGTCATGACCTTTAGCATTGCTGAGAATAGTTTATTTTGACCTCTTTCTCTCTCTGCCTTAAACGCAGGGTGAGAGGCGAGGAGGCAGAGGAGAGGCCTCGGTTAATGAAAGGTTCTGGTTAACAGAGGATCCAGCCACTCATTACGGTCACGGAGCACTTGTGGTTTACAGTGAAGAGTGCCGCGTGTTCAAGGGGTCAGCCAGTGGCCTTGTGACTCCCAAATCCATCATCTTTATCAGGCAGTACTAAGAAAGCCTCTGTCTACAGGGCCAGAATGATACCATCGACACAGGAGGCCAAGAAGGTTCACTTTCCAAGGTAACCTTTGCCACCTACAAGGATACACGTGCCTCTCTGCGTGATACAGGAGTTATCGTGAGCACATTCAAATCTTTTACACTTTCAGGTAGAGCAGATACAAAGAGTTTCGGGGCCGGCGGGGGGGGGCAAAACTACTAAGCTTTAAATTCATTCCCTGGGGTGGTGGGCGGGGAAAGGGGTGACCTGAGGGCCGGAGAGGGAGATTTCTCACGGTTGTCACTGGTAACTTTGCATTTGGAGCCTTGTGAATGTATATTAACCTGGCCACATGAATATGTAACAGTTAAATTTTAAAACATTTAGGTATGATATGGACCATGAAGATTCTCTTTCTCGTTTTATACAGATGCACATGGATGGGTATACAAGTATGAACATGTGGATACTGAGAGGCAGTGTTAGAAGAATACATAAGAAATACCACGTGGTCTGGGGAGATCCCACACGCCACGGAGCAACTAAGCCCACGCACCACAACTACCGCCCTGCGCTCTAGAGCCCTCTGGCCGCGACTACTGAAGCCCGCGTGCCTGCGGAAGCCTGTGCTCCACGACAAGAGAAGCCACCGCAGGGAGAAGCCTGCGCTCCAGGGAGAAGCCTGCGCTCCAGGTAGAAGCCTGCGCTCCACGACCAAAAGCAGCCCCACAACTCGAGAAAGCCCGCATGCAGCAACAAGCCCCAGCGCAGCCAATAAGCAAACAAACAAACGCAGAAATGTTCAGAGGGGCTGACTCTAAGTGGAGGGAGATTAGACCACAGGGGATTTTCATCCTTTTTTTTTTTTTTTTTTTGCTAGCTATAATATCTAAATTTTATATCCTGCTAATAACAACAAGAACAGCTACCATTTATTGAACATGTAGCCGGTTTCCAGGAGAAACACTTCACAAGCAGAGACTCATTTTTGTAGTATTTTACTCCCATTTTATAGAAACTGAGGCTCAGAGACACCAAAGAGCACGAAGACCACCACCTGGGTTCCTTTGCTGTGCTGACTTCTAATCAAATGAATGTGCTCGTGACAAGGAAAAAGAAACGTTTTGAAAATGCTAGATGTGTGGGAATTCCCTGGTGGCCCAGAGGTTGAGACTCTGTGCTTCCATTGCAGGGGCATGGGTTCAGTCCCTGCTTGGGGAACTAAGGTCCCGCATGCCCTATGCTGTGGCCGAACATAAATAGATAAAAAGGATGAGGACAAGAAAAAAAATGCAATTCTAATTATTTTTTTAATGCTAGATGCGTGAAAGCATGAAGTGAAACAGAATAAATTTCTGAATATAAGACGCATGTCAGCCCAGACCTTTCTCCAGAAGGGTGCAGCTGATTCCTAGAGTGCCCTGCCCTACACACTCAGCTCTAAGATGCAGAAGGCTGCCTCCTGAAGATGCCCGTGACTCTCTGGCTTGCTTTCTGCCCATTGGAGCACAGGCTAGAAGTGCCCCAGGGGCAGCCTCCCACCTCAGACGGATAGCAACTGGTGTATCAATACCCCAGCTCCCTCCTTCTCTGGGGTAACCTCCAAGATGCTGTCGGGGTGACACATCCTATGTTAGCTCCTTAACTTCCCTGTCTCACCTCCACACTCTCCTGATGGCGCTTCCTGAGGGCACTGTCTCCCCCATCTGGTCACTCGCTTCCACAGTAGGCCTATTTCCAGACAGACGCCAGGCTCTCTACCCACCTGGACTCCAGGCAGGCCTACTGCCTCTCACAGGTGAGTCTAAAGTGAATGACAATGATAGGCTCGGGATGGGCCAGGAGTGCAGCTCTAAGGAGAGGCGGCGTCCACAGAGTGGGTGCGTGTGTGTGTGCGTGCGTGCGTGTGTGTGTTGGGAGAGGGTCTACCCTATGCTCCCAAATCCTTTCATCTCTAAAAGATATGGAGAAGGACCCGTCCAAACCTTCTTGCTTTCGATCACCAGCAACAACGCTCTGCAAAGTCCCTCTAAGGGCAGCAAGGGCCCTCTCCTGAGCCATCCCACTCAGCCACCAGCTCTGAGAAGAATCACCTTGGCAGACAGGGGTCTGTTCCCTGAAGAGTCATTTCAGACACCTCCCCTGAAGGCAAACTACCCCCATCTGGTGATAGAAAACACTACGATCTCCTAAATTCAGATTAAAAACTACCTGCTGTCAGTTCTTCCAGACCCTAATTTTGTCCAATGTAATCAGCAGTTATTAAGAGCTTGGAGGATGATGTGCTTGGGATACAATATGCAGGACTGGCAGCCAGAAGTCCCCGGTCCTCTGTGCGCTGTCTGTGTCCCTCTGTAAGAACATGCAGAAAGAGGACCTCCAGAGTCAACCAGCTGGTGTCCAGTCCCATTTTGACCTCACCAGCTGTGTGACCTTGGACGAGTCACTCCACCTCTCTGAGCCTTGGCTTCCTCAAGTATAAAACGGAATCATGAGTAGGTATTTCACGTGCTTTTGTGAGGATTAAAAGAGATCACACGTGCAAAATGGTTAGGGCACCACCTGTGGCTGCCATATGCATCAGTTACAGTCCTTATCAACAATATTATTATGTATCACCAACTTAATGGACATGAGTTTGAGTAAGCTCCAGGAGTTGGTGATGGACAGGAGGAAACCTGGCCTGCTGCAGTCCATGGGGT
This sequence comes from Nanger dama, assembly GCA_917880005.1. Taxonomy (NCBI): domain Eukaryota; kingdom Metazoa; phylum Chordata; class Mammalia; order Artiodactyla; family Bovidae; genus Nanger; species Nanger dama. Next base: position 12,064,353 of record CAKJTW010000053.1, on the reverse strand, counting down.
GGCAAAGAGTTGGACACGACTGAGCAACTGAACTGAGAGAGAGGATAAGGGATGGGGAGGAGCCTGTGGAGTTAGACCAAGGGCAGGATAGATGTGGGGAGCTGGGGGAGGGACGGGCTTTGTCCAGCATCTCAAACCACACAAGGAACCAAAGAGGCTTAGGAAGTGTATACAGCAGGCGCTCGGTATGCAGGAAATCTGCTTATCATAAAATTCCTCCTCAGAAGGTGAACCCAAGGAAATGACCTCTCTGGGCTTGGAGATCCTTTTATCCCCAAAGTGGCAACTATTTTGCAAACGGCCCCACTTTCCAGCAGAAACAAAGTAGCCAACTTCTTCCTAGCCACAGCCCCAGGGCTCACACTCTAGTTCACCGGAGCCCCCATCCTTATCTGTCTGCTTGCTGGAGCCAGTAGATCCCTGACAGAGCTCGCCACACCGGGCATGCCAGCCACAGGGGGAAGAGCCTGCCCACTGTAGTAGACACTGTCAGAGCCCCTACCCAAATCCTCATGGCACGGGTAGACAGATTTCTACTGCTGCTGGGACAGTTTAAAGGCATGTTACGGAGTCTCCTCAAGGTTCCCGGCACATTTTACAACCCCAGAAGTATGCTGATGGTCAGCAAACCCTAACAGTGTCCCACCACCCAAGTACGTCACTTGTCCTGGCACCCTCACCCCAGGCTATGCCCCTGAGGGAGCCCAGCCTAAGACACCCCTCTTTTCCCTAGAATCCCTGACTCACAAGAGATGGACTTGTTCAGAACACCCATTCTCCCCAAGGGCATCGTGACATGATGGTGAGACATACCCCATTGTGACATACCTCTTTGCTACCCTCTGACGACTGAGATGGTGGGAGGTGCCAGGGTATGTGTTGGCTGAATTTGGAATTGCTCCTTTACCAATTTATTCAAAATACTTATTGCCCTACTATGTGCCAGACCCTGTGTTTGGGGATGGGGAGATATCGATGAACTTAAAACTCAAGGTCCCTGTTTATATACAGCTTAGAGCTGGGGAGTGGGAAAGATGGGGAATGGATTAAGCCAAGACGCCAGGACAAAGATGGCAGCATGTGACAAGGGAAGTAAAGGGAATGAGGTCTGCTGTGTGAATCACAGTTGAATCCCATGAATTTGGGTGATCAAGGAAGGCTTCCTGGAAGAGGTGACATTTCAGCTGCATGACTAAAGAGATCAGAGGGAGCCAGCCAAGGAAGGAGTATGAGGTCTAGGGTTAGAAAAGACCTCCTAAGGTCATTGACAGAACAGAGATCTCTGCTAACCTGGCTGGGGTGGAGTGGCAAAAGTGGAAGAGCTGAATCTGAACAGGAGGCACATCTGAGGATAGCTATGGGAGTGCAAGTGGGGCTCTCCCAGAACCATCTCCTGCACCCCCCACCCTGTCCCCATCCCCTGCATTCTGATCTGCTTTCCTGAGTGGGAGAGGTTGGAGTTACCACCTGCCTGCCAGGAGCCTCGCTGGGTCCCGCACTCCTGGGGGAGGGCGTCTCACATGTCAACATCCTCCATCCTGCGTGCGTGCCCAGGTGAGAACTGCTGGCAGGGAAGGAGAGGGAGAAGCAGAGAGGGCAGCTCGGAGATCGGCACCTGGCAGGAGGGCTTCCGAGTCAGAAGAGAGGTTCAGGTTGCAGCCTCACGGCACTCAGACTCCAACCCACATCCTGCCTCTGTGCGCTGGGGCGCCCTTCTTATCTTCCTTAGCCTCAGCTTCCTCACCTGTTGAATGGGTTTATAACCCTTTCCAGTTCCAAAAGTAGCCGAAAGGTTTGCTAAGGATGTAAAAGCGCTTGGCAGTGCTAATTTATTGAAGCCATTTATACTAGTCTATGTGCCAGGCACTGCACCAGGAGCCAAGATGCAGCTGTGAGCAAGACAGGGCCAGCTGGGGTGGGGCTGGGGTGGGGAAGACAGGGGAGCCACACAGTGTTCACACAGGTTGGTAATTACAAAGACAAGATTTTACAAGTACACCACTGATGTGCCCCCTCCGTCGAAGACCCTGTCCTCTCCTGAAAGCCAAGAGCCTACAGCCACAACATGAACACTGCAATTTAAAACTCTCATCTCCTGGCAGAGACCCAGGCATGGGCATCCTTCAAGAATCCAGCTCTTTAGAGGCCAGTCTCAGCTCCTGCAGGGTCCGAGCCCTGGGCCCTACCCCTGTCCCCGCCGGCAAGATCCCTAAGCCCCAGAGACAACTTCTCAGGAGGATGGTTCCGGGCGTGGTCAGTTATGCTGGGCGTGGTCAGTTATGCCGGGCGTGGTCATTTATGCCAAGGGCGGTGTCCGCAGGCGCTGCCGTGAATCACGTCCTACCCGCCCTGGAGAGGAGGGGGGAGGGGTCTCCAGACCCCCCAGACCCCCAGACCCATGCCTGCAAATATCTGTGCCGACCACAGAGCAGGCATTCTCTCCAAGCTTGCTGTGCAGGTTCCCAGCTCTAAAATAAACTCTGGATACAGATGATCCCCTTGCTGCTGCTGCTAAGTCGCTTGAGTCGTGTCCGACTCTGTGCGACCCCATAGACGGCAGCCCACCAGGCTCCCCCATCCCTGGGATTCTCCAGGCAAGAACACTGGAGTGGGTTGCCATTTCCTTCTCCAATGCAGGAAAGTGAAAAATGAAAGTGAAGTCACTGAGTCGTGTCCAACTCTCAGCGACCCCATGGACTGCAGCCCACCAGGCTCCTCCGTCCATGGGATTTTCCAGGCAAGAGTACTGGAGTGAGGTGCCATTGCCTTCTCTCTTGCTTCCTCACAAATACCCGGTGACTACAAGTGTCATCATTTCTCCCACTTTACAGAGGAGGAAACAGAAGCTTAAGGAAATTAAAAGCCTAATGCAAGGTCAAACTTCAGACTCGAAAGGCTGAACTCCTCTGCTGGGTTGGCAGGAATCAAGAGAGGAGACAACCTTAAAAGTATGGAAGGGAGGGTCCCCAAAGCTGGCCCAAGTGACAGGCCCGGCCTGGGCCAGGCCCCCAGCAGGACAGAGGGGTTGAGTTGTCAAGGGAAGCCTGTGGTCGGGACTTGTGACTTTGGCTGTGTCCTGGGCCTCAGTTTCCCCAGCTTGGAAAAAGGGCCAGGCACACCCATCAGACCCTGGGTCCTTCCCACAGTGAGGCAGGAAGACCAGCCATCTGGGCTCTGGCAGGAGTCCAGGGCCAGCATTCTTGAGGCTGCCTACCTGCAAGGCCAGGTCACCACGGGGCCCCTGTGACTCCACCCCTCAAGGACAGGCAAGACCAAGGCATGAGCCAGTCCCTGCTGGGCCAGCCTGCTGACACGCAGGGGATGACACTGGGGCCTGGCACCCCGGGCAGCTGCTGCTGTTTGCTCACACCTGGCGCACACGCGTGCACGCAGTGGGGCAGGGCTGTCGTCAAGAGCTCTGACCCTGGAACCATCCTGCCTTGGTTTATAGCCTACTTTAGCCTCTTCTAGTCTGTGTGGATCCTGGGAAAATTACAACACCTCCCCAAGCCTCAGTTTCCTCCTCTGTAATATGGGGATGTTGAAAGCCTCTCTCAGGGTCTGGCTATAAGAAGTAAATGAATAACACAAATTATGTTTTCAAGACAGAGCAGCTCTTACTCTCAGCATGGTGACAAGGACGTCTGTGGATCTCCATGGTAACCACCACGGTCATGTGAGTTCACACACACAGAGGATGTCAATGGAGGAACTCAATGGAGTGTCATACATCTATGGAGCTCACTTTCATCTTTGCTTCAGGCTTTGGGGGCTAAAATAAAAACGGACCCCGTTCCCTCACCACAGGCTTCCCTGGTGGCTCAGATGGTAAGAATCTGTCCGCAATGCAGGCGACCAGGGTTCAATCCCTGAGTCGGGACAAACCCTGGAAAAGGGAATGGCCACCCGCTCCAGTATTTTTACCTGGAGAATCCCATGGACAGAGGAACCTGGCGGGCTACAGTCCATGGGGTCGCAAAGAGCTGGACACGGCTGAGCGACTAACACATACAGCCTCACCATAAAACTTACCCACCACCACCCCGACTCAACTACTTAAGACACAAAAGAAGTCGAGGCCCCATTTTTATAACTCACGAATGAACATCAGGGACTTCCCTAGTGGCCCAGGGGGTAAGAATCCACCTGCCTGTGCAGGGGATGTGGGTTCGATCCCTGGTCCGGGAAGACCCCACATGCCTCGGGGCAACAAAGCCGGTGTGCCCCAACTCCTGAGCCAGTGCTCTGGAGCCTGCGCTCGGCAGCAGGAGGAGCCGCTGCAATGAGAAGCTTGAGCACCGCGACCAGACAGTAGCCTCCACTCTGCAGTTAGAGAATACCTGTGTGCACCAGCAAAGACCCAGTGCAGCCAAAAACAGAGACTTAAAAAGAGAAAGAATGGACATCTAGGGGCGTGGAACTAACAATCTCCCGACTCCTCCAGAGACAGCAACACCCCTGCCCTCGGGAGGCTCACAGTTACGGGTCAGGGGAACCAGGCAGATCTCAGAGAGAAACCCAAGACAGGTCTCCATACAAACTGTGATGAAAGTCAAGGCAACACATCAACAAAGTATAACCGCGGGAGAAGAAGCAGCATGGCCTGTGCAAAGGCCCTGAGGCAGGAGACCCTGAGCCCAAAGTGTAGGCACCCTGGGGCCAGAGAGAACGCCAGGTACTCTAGGTGAGACATGGTCCAAGAAATGAGAAGCAATTTAAACGTCTGAACAATCTAAACTAGGGATTGGTTAACCAGATGAACTTTATCGACATGGGAGATGAGAGGAACTACTTAATGGCATGATTTAAGGAAGGAAAAAAAAAGCTGTGAAGCTGTATACAGCCCTGTAATCAACATGTGTGCCTGTTAAGTCACTCACTTCAGTTGAGTCCGACTCTGTGACCCCGTGGACTATAGCCCACCAGGCTGCTCTGTCCATGGGATTCTCCAGGCAAGAATACTGGAGTGGGTTGGCATTTCCTTCTCCAGGAGATCTTCCGGATAGAACCCGTGTTTCCTGCAGCTCCTGCATTGCAGGCAGATTATTTGACCCCTGGGCCACTGGGGAAGTCCCATAATCAACATAATCTACAGGAAAAACAAAAGCACCCTTAAAAATACAAAAATCCCCCTGCCAAAAGTTCACGGTGATTGTCTAACAGCGGTGGGCTTCTGGATGAAATTTCTTCTTCCTGATGTTTGGAATGTGTTAGATTCCATTAATTTTTTTTTTTTTTAATTTAACAAAGAGGGAGAAAAGCTCCTTGCTCTCTGCCCAGATCCCCCAACTCCGGCAAGGTTTCTGAAGCTGTGTTTTCAAGAGGATAGCCTTCTTTTTTGTTCAAATCTAAAATAAACAAAAGCCTGCTTGGCAGAAGTCCAGGGGCAGGGGGCGGGGGGTACGGGGATGCTTGCCCCACACACCCTCCCAGCCCCAACTCGGCAGCTAAGACAGCAGCCAGTGTCTTCTGGGGGAGGCCCCTGGGGAGGGGGCCCGTGAGCTCTGGTTAAACCAGCAACTCCTCCCAAATAGTTTCTTCCCCACCCAGGGACCCTCCCTTTCCTGAGGCTCGAGGTCATCCTTCCTCCCACATCTTCCCTCGGGCCAGCGCGTCCCCCCAGAGCCCTGACCAGCCCTGAATTCCTCGGGCCTGGAGGCCCAGAACCTTGCATCTTGGAGACCGTGTGGCCGGAGCTCCCCAGTTACGCTGGCAAGGAGACCCCGAGGTGGGGAAGAGAGTTGCCCAGACAGCCAGGAAGCCAGGGCGTCACCCAGACATCCACTCAACAAGCACACATCGATCAAGCACACATGGATCAAACACTGACTGTGTACCGGGCATCAGGGGTGCAGCCTCAGAGCAAACCAACGAGGTCTCAGGAAACGAAGGCAAGGATGAGGTTGGTTCAGAGCCGACCAGGGTTATGTGATAAGAGTCGGGGTTGCGGGGAGCAACTCAACCCTGGGGGATGGGGAGGACTCTCCGAGGAGGTGACATGGAGCTGAGACCCATGGGAAGGGGAGGAGCCTGCCCTGCAAACAGCCTGGGACAGAGCCTTTCAAAGGGAAGACAGACAGGCAGGTGTGAACGGGGATGAGGGGTCGTCTGGAGGGGCAGGCGGCCAGCCCGTGTCAGGCAGAGCCTCTGCAGGAAGGCAGGGGTACCCACCCCTAAGCCTTTACCAGGGCTCTGAGCCGCCTGGAAGCTCACTCCAGGTGCCCAGAGGAGGATAAATTGCCGAGGACAAGGGTGGAGGCCCCGACTGCCTCCCAGGTGGAAGAGGGGGCGGCCTGGGCCAGTTCAGTGATGGCAGAGTCGGAGAGAGGAGGCAGTGTGGCTTTAAACACAGATGAGAGGACTGGCTGAAGGACTGAACGTGAGGGTGAGAAAGAGCGTGAACTGCCCTCCAGACCGAAAAAGTGCAATTTCAGAACTCCCACCATGAATGCAAATTGGGGCACTGTGGAGAACAGTATGCAGGTTCCTCAAAATACTAGAGTTGTATATGATCCAGCAATCCCATCCCTAGGCATATATCCTGACAAAACCCTAACTGGAAAAGATACATGCACCCCAGCGTTCACAGCAACTCTATTCACTATAGCCAAAACATGGAAGCAACCTAAATGCCCGTGGCAGATGAATGGATCAACAAGATGTGGTCCATATATACACTGGCATACTACTCGGCCATAAAAAGAACGAAATAATGCCACTTGTGGCTGGATGGACCTAGAGATGATCATAGTAAACAGAGCTAAGTCAGAAAGAGAAAGACAAACACCATATGATAGGGCATATATGTGGACTCTAAAGCAGGACACAGGTAAACAGACCTGTGAAACAGGAACAGACTCACAGACATAGAGAAGAGACTCGGGGTTGCCCCAGGGTGGGGAGGGGAGCATTGGGAGTTTGGGACTAGCAGAGGGAAACTAGTATATAAAGGATGGATAAAAAACAAGCTCCTACTGTAGGGCACCAGGAACTATATTCAATATCCTGTGATAAGTCATAATAGCAAAGAATATGAAATATTCTTGCTTACATATTCATGTACACATATATACATACACATGTGAGACGAAGTCACTTTGCTGTACAGCAGAAATAGAGGCCAGCTTTGCAGGACTCCAGAGGATTAGCTGTCGGGGGAGGCACCTGCCAGGGCTGGAGGCTCACAAGATTCATTCTCAGTACCAAGAGCATGATGCTGAGGGAAGGGCTCCAAAAAATATCCAGGTCCTGAGTCTTGGATGCCTGTTCCCATACATAGAAAAAGGGTCTTTGCAGATGTACTTTAGTTCAAGGTCTTAAGAGGAGAACATCAGCCTGGATGACCTGGGTGGGCCTAAAAGCAATCACCTGCGTCCTCATAAGAGGGAGGCAGACCAGGAGTTAAGACTTCGCCTTCCACTGCAGGAGACAAGGGTTCAAACCCTGGTCGGGCAACTAAGACCCCACATGTCAGGGAGCAGCTAAACCCACACGCTGCAATGACACAGACAAATAAATAGTTTTTAAAAGAACCATGTAATAATTTTTTTTAATTTTAAAAGAGAGAGTCAGAGGGAGATTTGCCTGGAGAAGAGAAAAGGCCATGTGACAATCTCAGCAGAGAGGACCCGTCTCCAGCAAGGGGTCGAGCATCACCCAGGTTTGCAATGAGTAGGGGACGATGGATGGATGGGTGAAATAAAACACCCCAGAAGGAAGCTACAGGGGTCATCCCTTGGGTGGCCCAAAGTCCCTCCAGAGTCCTAAATCAGAGTCTGACATCCTCAGGGTGGGCGTCCCTCCGACAACACCAGGCTGGCCTTGACATTCTGTGGGCCTCTAAACTCTAAAGAGAGGATGTGATTCATTCTACAGGCCTTTTACCAGGAGAGGAAGGAAGCCAGCCCTCAGATCCCAAACCAAATTTAACTCCTCTCCGCCACACACCCCACCCCGCGCACACACATAAAACACGTGTACACACACACACACGCATGCACGCAGCATCTCTCAGCTTTGCTGGGTCAGGAGTCCACCCCAGGAGCCACGCTGGGGGTGGGAGTCAGCATCGTCTAGCTCAGCTTTCTCCCCAAGGTGTACCCTACAGCTCCCTCAAAACACAGTTGGAGACAAATCCTCAACAGAGTGCGTGTGTGGTGGGGGGGTAGGGGGCGCATTCCAGGGACTTCCCTGGTGGTCCAGTGGTTAGGGCTCAGAGGTTTCCACCGCAAGGGGCACAGGTTCCATCCCAGGCCAGAGAACTAAGATCCCGCCAATGTGGCCAAAAAATAACAATTTAAAAAAAAAAAGCAAGAAGAGGGGGGGGATTCCAGAGTAACCCCTCCCACTCCCTCTCCCTCACCATCCCTCTCTCTCTCTCATTCTCTCTCAGCATCCAAGACAAAGAGAAGAGTAAAGAAACAAGAAACCCACCAAGCAGGAAATAACGACCTTGTGCCACACTGGGAATCTCAGATCCAGCAAATAAGCCTGTCTTTTTGGAGGATATTAGCGTCCTCTGCACCTGGGAGACGGCACTTAATTTATGTTTTCAGTCCCCGGGCGGGTTGAATGAGTATGTTCACACTTTGGAATGTTTCATCTGAATAGATAAACATTATTTTTACTTCTCAAGAAGAAGAGAGGTCTTTTTCCACGTGAAAAAAGATGCCCCAGATGTCACAGAAACATCAGCCCAAAGGTTCTGAAACAGTCTTAACTATCCGCCCGTTTCCTTTGGGCTTCGGCCCAAGATTTTATCACAGCCCTCCCAAACACTCTTTGGTGAGCGGGGCAGTACACGCTGCCCTTGGCCTGCTTTTCCCTCCTCTGGAGCTCTGCTCTGAAGGGGAGGAGGATCTGAGCAGCTCACGGAGAGCTGGGCATTAATTCCACACTAAGTTGCTGAGGCCACCTTATCCCCACTGCGTAGCTGAAGCTTCCCTGGGCTGGGCAAGTGACACAGCACAGGCAGAAATGAATGTGAAACCAGGGCATGATCCCGGCCCCAGAATCCCAGGAAAGTGGACCTTCAAGGTCCAAGGACCTGCCCCTCCAAGGGCACTGAGCATTCGCAGGCCAGAAGACATTGGTGACTGTCCTCAGCGCTCTTTATCCTAGCTGTGTGATCCTGGGAAAACTGCTTGACCTCTCTGGGCCTTCATTTCCTCAAAGTGTAGCAGCACGGCCGCCCTCCCTTCCAGGGCTCTGAGGATTAACACCCCTGTCAGCAGTGAAGAGCCCGGGGTGGACATCAAAGCACGCGCGCCAGGGCCGCCCGCAGCGGCCCAGTGATCAGCATTTCGCCTTCCAGTGCAGGGGGTGCAGGTTCAGCCCCTGCGGGGGGTACTAAGATCCCACACACCTCAGGGCCAGAAACACAGAGCATACAACAGAAGCAAAGCTGTAACGGATTCCAGCAAGGACTTTAAAAATGGTGCACATCAAGAAAGTTTAAACAAAAAGTCCATACACCGTTAATACCATGTCACTTCCCAGGCTACAGTTCAGTCCAGTCGCTCAGTCGTGTCCAACTCTCTGCGACCCCATGAATCGCAGCACACCAGGCCTCCCTGTCCATCACCAACTCCCGGAGTTCACTCAAACTCATGTCCATCGAGTTGGTAATGCCATCCAGTCATCTCATCCTCTGTCGTCCCCTTCTCCTCCTGCCCCCAGTCCCTCCCAGCATCAGAGTCTTTTCCAATGAGTCAGCTCTTCGCATGAAGTGGCCAAAGTACTGGAGTTTCAGCTTTAGCATCATTCCGTCCAAAGAACACCCAGGACTGATCTCTTTTAGAATGGACTTACAACGACCTTTTTTTTTTCCTTACAGAGGACTATGTTCAATGGGTTTCCCAGGTGGTACAGTGGTAAAGAATCCACCTGCCAATGCTGGAGATGAAAGAGATGCAGGTTCTATTCCTACGTTGGGGAGATCCCTAGAGTAAGAAACGGCAACCCATTCCAGTATTCTTGCCTGGAAAATTCCATGGACAGAGGAGCCTGGTGGGCTACAGTCTGTGGAGTTGCCAAGAGTCACACAACTGAACATATATTCAACATCCTGTGATAAACCATAAATGGAAAAGAATATTTTTAAAAAGTATGTGTATATATAACTGAGTACCTTTGCCATACAACAGAAATTAACATAATACTGTATATCAACTAGAATGACCTTTTCCCAAAAGGGAATCTAACCATGTTACGTGCCATGTAAACTCCTAGGAGGTGCTTGGGATGAACTTCATCCCCTTCTGGGGGCTCTGTGTTGCAGCTCCCATCTCTATGCCCTCAGCTTTCACTGATGCCCTTGCCTACCCGCCGCCGACCCCAGTCACACCGGCTCCAGCCACTCTCCCACTGCAAAGCCTTCACATATGCTGTTCCCTCTGGCTGGAAGGACCCCACTAGCCCCCTCCCCTCCACCCCCACCCCACCCTGACTACGAACACCTCTTTAGGTCTCAGCTTTAATGGCCCTTCCTCAGCACGGTGGGTTGTTTACCCTCTCCCCACAAATTCAAGTCCACCTGGAATGTCGGGATGTGACTTTATTTGGTCTTGGCAGACATCATGATGCCATGAGGAAGTCATCCTGGATTACAGTGGGCCCTAATCTGATGACTGCCATGCTCATCAGAAAAGAAAATGCAGATACACAGACATCAGCCAAGAGACACTAAAGGGGGAACTCCTGGCGGTCCAGTGGTTTAGACTTTGTGCTTTCACTGCTGAGGGCCGGGGGTTCAGTCCCAGGTCGGGGAGCTAACATCCCAGAAGCCATGCCGTGCTGCCAAAAATAAAAGTAAACAAAAAACTAAGGGTTGCTGGAGGACACCAGAAGCTGGAAGAAGAAAGCAAGCCCCCCTCCCCACCCCGCCTGCCCCCGAGGGGGTGGGGCCCTGCAGATACCTTGATTTTGAATTCCAGACTAGAGAGTACATTTCTGGCCTCAGGAAAGCCTGAGCCCACCCCTCCCCAGACTATCTTCAAACTGCACCCCCCCCCCCGCCCCGCCGCCCCCCCCCCCCAGTCCTCTTCCCCTCTCCTGTGATGTCCCGCCTCTGCGCCAGCAGGCATCCACAGGTGGTTTCCAAATGAATTAATTTGACAGTTGCATCAGGGGAGCTCAGAAAATCAAGGGACTCACCCAGGGCCACACTCCAGTGAGAGGCAGACCACCGGCCTCTACACCTGGGATCAGAGGAGCCCCGCGCGACGCTGCCGCCCGCCCCCCCACCGACTCCAGCCCAGCAGGACAGGGCTCTTCTCTCTTTTGATTGCCAGCTGCCAGGCCCGTGCCCTCTGGGCTCTGCGCCCGATTAGAGGCCTGACCTCCTTGGCAGGGATCCGTCTCAACTCAATGAACCTTTTATCTCAATTACAGAGATAAAAGCCTCTGTAATCCTCGGAGGGGACCCCCGTGGGGGCAAGGGTCGCCCTGGGGTTGGGTTACTCCCATGCCCAGGGGGCAGTTCCCGTGGTGGTCACTCAAGAAGGTGGGCCTCGCCCGTGGGAATCACCCTCCCAGTCACCCCCGGATCCTCCCTCAGACCCTCGGTGCCTGACTCCGCAGCTCTCCAAGGGCCGGATGGCAATCGGCACTGACTCACGGTGGAAAAGTAGTTCCAGGCGGGAGAACGTGGCCACTGGGTGCTAGCCTGTCCTTAACACGTATGTATCACGCGTCCGTCACCCTTGTTAACAAAGAGAGCAAGACCGGGGCTCAGATCCCCTGGGGGCATGCGGCCTTTAGGGTCTGCCTTCTGCATCGTGGTTTCCGCATCTGCTCTATCTGCATCCACGGCTTCCACCAGCCGTGCACGGCTCCACCAGCCGTGCATGGAGTACTGTGTTTAGCACTCGCAGTTGGTTGCATCGGAGAATAAGGAAGCCCCAGTATACAGAAAACCGACTATCCTAGATGGGACTTAGGTATCTGCAGATTTGGGTACCCACCCTGAGTGGATCCCAGAACCAATTCCCCACAGATACTGGTTTCCTTCCTATCCTCTCGATATAGGTACACATATATACACATATTATATATACATATATTTTATTTTATTGGCCGCTGAGGCTTGTGGAATCCTATTTCCCCCACCAGGGATGGAACCTGCGCAGTGGAAGCATGGAGCCATAAGCCAGGAAGTCCCCGTTTCCTTTGTATCTTGAAAGTAAATTTCTGTTTATGGCCAGAGGTACTGGCTTTTCCAATTTACAATAAGGATACATAGATTTGTTTGAGCACAACCAGGCGGGGTGACTTTAAAGCACTGAGTGACTAATAACATAGAAAGTGTACAGGCGTACTTCATTTTATTGCCCTTCAAAGATACTGTGTTTTTCATTGTGGCTACCCAGAGTGGAGCAAGTCTACCGGGGCCATTTTCCACAGCTTTTGCTGACTTCCGATATCGGTGTTACATATTGGTAACTCTTGCAATACTTCAAACCCTCCAGCAGCAAAAAGGTGATGACGATTCACTGAAGGTTCAGATGATGAGCGGTGTTTTTGAGGATTAAAGTACTTTTTAAAGTGTGTCCACTTCCTCTTTTTTTTTTTAGCCATCACGCTATTGCATCCTCAACAGACTACAGTATAGTACTTAATGTTTATAACTTGTATGGGCACTGGGAACCCAAAAATTCATGTGACCCGATTTATTGTCATATTGGCTTTACTGCAGTGATCTAGAACCGAACTTGCAATGTTTTTGAGGTCTGCCTGGATACATGCAGGAAAAATTATGAAGATGGTTGTGTGGATGACAGATCTTGGGGAACTCTGCCCTCATCCATTCATCATCTGTTCACTCACTCTTTCACTTTAGCAAAGATGCAGACACACATATGACACCTCCAGCAGTTTTGGAATAAATTCCTCAGCTCTATCCAGAATAAAGTGATATGTTACACGGCTGTGTCTTTTGGGCCAGGTGCCCATAAGAATCACTTAGGGGAGATTTCTTTTTAATACAGGTGTTCAGTCCCCACACTAAACCCCAGATCACCCAAATGGTGGTCCCAGCACCTGTATTTTCTTAAAGCTGCCCAGGATAGGGGTGGGCATTGTTTTTTGATCGTAGTCCCTTCCCCCCACCCAGGGATCCACCCATGCCCACTGTACTGGAAGCGTGGCCTTAACCACTGGACTGCCAGGGAAGTCCCTGGGCCTGGGGGTTTCTTACGAACAGACAAGTCCCAGGTATTTAGCTGGTCCTTCTTACCTCCAGCATTCCCTACCCAGTGACCCAGGAAGTGGGACTATGGTGTCCAGAGAGCACCCTGGAAGAATTAGATCCAGGCCTTAAACATTTCTCCCCAAAACGACACATGTGCCCTGGGTCAGTGAGAAGCAAGTTCTTTAGCGTTTCCTCAGCATCTAACCCTGGCTTCCCAGGTGACTCAGTGGTAAAGAATCTGCCTGCCAATGCATGAGTCGTGGGTTCAATACCTAGGTCAGGAAGATTCCTTGGAGAAGGAAATGGCAACCTCTCCAGTATTCTTGCCTGGGAAATTCCATGTACAGAAGAGCCTGGCGGGCTACAGTCCATGAGGTCGAAAAGAGTCAGACACGACTTAGTGACTAAACGTCAGCACCTGACCCAGGCCGGCGCCCTGTGGGAGCACTGGAGTTTGTCCTGAGGAAGCTCACAGTCGGGTAGGGGAGGTCGAAACATTTCCAGAAAACACACACCAGGATGTAACAGATATTTTCACAGGAACTCAGTCCCCGCAAATACAGATCTTAAGAGTCTCCCACAAAAATTAGGCACCAGCCACACCCATTATGATGATTGGTTTTAAAATCAAACCCAGAAAACAAGGGGTGGTGGTGGGATGTGGCTGAGCATAGCTGGTAGGAATATAATATGGTGCAGCAGCTGTGAAAAAGTGTGGTGGCTGCCCAAATGATTAAAAATACAATTATCACATCATCCAGCAATTCTAGCTTCCGGGGATCTACCTAAAATAATTGAAAGCAGGATTTCAAAGAGATATCCGTATACTCGTGTTCATAGCAGCATTATTCACAATAGCTAAAATGTGGAAGTAACCCAAGTGTCCAGCGACAGATGACTGGATAAACAAAGTATGGTGTTTATGTACAGTGGAATATTATACAGCCTTAAAAAGGAAAGAAATTCTGACACATGCTACCACATAAACCCTGGGAACGCCATGCTCAGGGAAACAAGCCACAGGACAGATATTGCACAAGTCCATATAAAGTCCCCAGAGTAGTGAAATTCATAGAGAAAGAAGGTAGAATAATAGCTAGCAGGGGTTGCAGGGAGCTGGAAATGGGGAGCTAAGGTTTAATGGGTGTAGAGTTTCAGTTCTGCAAGACGGCAAGAATTCTAGAGATAGATGGTAGAGATGGTAGTGTATTTAACACCACCAAACTGTATACTTAAAAATGGCTAAGATGCTAAATTTACATTTTGTGCATGTCATCACAATTTTTAAATAATTTGGGCCTTGGCTCAAATCCCAATTCTACCCTGCAGGCCTTCGGCAAGTTACTATGTCTCTCTGCTGCTTCATCTGTAAAATGGGTATAGAAGTAAGAACCCCTGCCTCAGGGGGGCACCACTGGGGGCATGAAATGAGTTAATCGTTACTAAGTGCTGAGCAGAGCAGGCGTTTCACAGCATGTGTTCAATGTGTTAACAGTTGTATGATGGTGGTGGCTATTATTACCATCCCCTGTCCACACCCTGCTGGACGGAGGGAGTTCTGAGCACCCACGCGAAAAATATGTATGTCCAGGGGGTTGTATTTTTGGCTTTGTGGTTTGGTTAATGCCAGGTGCCATTTATGAGCGAGGAATAGAGACATACCGCAGGTGAGAAAGTGGAGAAATTAAACTCACTGAGGACAGAGGCCAATCTGGCAATAATAACATGTCCCTGCCTGGAGCCTGGGGTCAACAGCCCTCTGCCCTCAGCTTGCTGGGTGACACAGGCCGAGGCCCTGCCTTCTCTGGGCTTCAGCAACCCCAGCTCCCCCGGCCCACCCTGCTGTGACTCCAAGGGCGAGAAACCAGCCCATGGACCAACCTGGGCCCCACCGGAACCCCAAACAAGGAGGGGAAGCCAGATGCCCCCAAGTGACCACAGGGTCAGAGGAGCTCAGACACACTCGGGCCTTTCTGCTTCTGACTCATCACAGCAGGAAGTTGGGGTGGTGGGGGTGGAACCCACCTACCATCCACACATCAGCCTCACGAAGGCCAACGACCCCATTTGTCAAGGGCCCAGTCGGGCAGAACACAGAGTCCCTGGCCTTGAACAAACATTTTACCCAGAATATCTGGAAAGGAAGTGCCCCGAGGGGTCACCTCATCCATCACCCTGCCTCCATCATCCTTTAATCTCCCCCTTTTCAAAGAAACACATCCAAGCTCATCCAATAAACACAATGCGTCTGATACTGATACCGTGGAAATACTATTATTATCATTATATTAATGATAATCGTAACAACAGCTGCCAAAGACGTACCCAGCTGATAATAACTTCACAGGTAGCATCTCAGTCGACCCTCCTAACAGCACATGCAAATCCGCTCTCCTCTCATCCCCATTGTACAGACAGGGAAACTGAGGCTGAGGACTGAACTTGCCCGGCATAACAACAAGCAGCAAGAGGTGAAGCCAAAGACTTGAGCCCAGGCTTTCTGGACACAAGAGCCTGCCTGCTCTGCTCCATCTGCCCCTCTCCGATTCCAAGACCATTTCTCTGAGCCCCTACTACAGGCCCCATCCTTACTAGTCATCTGAAGCTGGCCTCACTATCACACCCATTTTGCCGATGAGGAAACGGAAGCAGAGGCAGGTGATGTGACTTGCCCGGGGGCAAGATTGGAACTGGGGTCTGTCTCTTTGTGGGACTGTGGTCGTCCTCACTGGGCTGTGACTCTGGGGGTCCAGTTATCCCGCCTATGTCTCCCCCTTCCCCTCCCCCACTGGCAGGGTCCCCGGGAAGCTCTGCCCTCCTAGGGCAGGGAAGACTGAGGCAGCATTTCTCCTGCAAAGCCCGGCACACTTGAGCCCAGCCAGAGCCAGATGGCCTGTGGGCTGAGGCCGGGGCCAGGCGTGTGGGGAGATGGGTGGGGAAAGGGCCCAAACCAGTTCCTCCACCTGCTGGGGTGCGGGGTGCTGGAGCATCCTCAAGCTGAAGCCTGCCCGGTGGGCTCCGCACGTCACCTGGCGGCGGCTGGTGGGTCCTGAAGCTCCACCCAGACCGCTCAGGAGCTGTGGTACCCCGAGCCAGCTCACATCTGCTGTGGGCTTGGGGGTCGGGGAAGGCAGCAAGGATGGGCGCCTCCAGCCACAGAAGGGTTCAGGGCTGGGGGAGGGTACCAGGCGGAAAGAAGCAGGGATTAGCTGGCAGGAACCCTGACGTTTCCTCCCCAGCAGCAGCAGCTCGGGCTGGCTGCGTGACCTTGAACAAAACAGCATCCTCTCAAGGCCTTTTGTTCCCTCCCCTGGAAAGAAAAGCTTCCTACTGGAAGGCACAAAACCCCAGACAGACTAGTTAGGGCCCGGATCCAATGCCTGCCTCTGGGGATGCTGCCACCCCCCTCCACAGACAGGGAGCTGCTGAATATGGACCAATCCTCCCGGGAGGGATGCACCCAGCTCAGCGTTCCGGGCTGCAGCGGGGCCAGAGCCCTGAGTCACTGACTCAGGATGAGAACTGCAAGGACCAGGTGGTCAGGGGCCCTGGAGACCAGAGATGGGTAAACTTGTTCAAGCTCCAACCGGCGGCCTCCAGCAGGGCATGCCTGTAGCCACAAGGGTAGGTACACAGCCAGCCTATTCCAAACGGAGGGGAGCAAGGCTGGTGCAGACGGAAACCCATCCCTGCCGCTGAAAAATAAGCCAAAGCTCCCATCCACCGTGGGTGAGTCAGCAGTATCACTAAGAGCCAAGAGAGGCCAGAAGAACTGAGTAGGGACTTTGGCTCCCAGTTCTGCCCGTCCTGGCTGTGTGTGCAGAGTCACCTCCCTCTTAGGGCTCGGTTTTCTCATCAGCAAAAAAAAAGGGACCAAATTATTGCTGACCTGGCGGGGTCATCTTCAGGTTGTGCCATATGAAATTACAACATTGCACCACTAGTTGGCCAAAAAAAATGGCACTTTCATATGTTTCAGTCCAGAATGTGGATGAGAACAGCATCCGGCGCAGGGGCAGTTAGTGCTGAAATTTAAGCCTCTCCTCAGTTGTGGCAGAAGAATGTGTTTTTCTCATTCATGGGACATAATGGAAAATATCTCATCACACCCGCTCTCCCCCAGTATAACAACGATACGACAAAACGGCATACCAAGTGTGGGGGTTGGGGGCGGGGATGACCTATTAAGAGTTTATGAGGTCAAGTCCCAAGCACACCGGAGCACAGAGTGTGTACGTACCATGGTGATAACGCAGTGGAAGGAAGGCTGACATCAAAATATTTTGATTAAAAAAAAAAAAAAGGCACTGTAAAGGCCCCGTTGTGGCAGGCATTTTTTTGAAATTTGTAAAGCATTTACCATATCCTAAATTTGCAGTCTTTACAGACTTATGCACATATATTCCAGTTTCAGAACAGTTTTTGCAAATCACACACAAACAAAAGAGACAAACAAAATCGTACAAAGAAAAAGAGAGGACGCTTTTAATTAAGAGATTGCATTTACAAATGTTCTGCATTAGAATGTAATAAATCTCCGGGTGTAGTTAAAAAAAAATTTCTTTAGGGGATGTATTTTTCTGTGCTTTAGATCAGATATAACTAATATGATGAACACTTTTTAAAAGTATTTTTAAGTTAAAAAAAAATAAGTCAAAATGTGGTCTGGCCATACAACAGAATATTATTTGGCCCTAAAAGGAATGGAGTCCTGATTACATGACAACATGAGTGAACCCTGAAAATACTGAGAGAAAGAAGTCAGCGCAAATACCATATATAGCACGATTCCATTTCTATGAAATGTCCCAAACAGGCAAATCCACAGAAACATAAAGTAGATTAGTGGTTACCAGAGGCTGGGGTAATTGGAAGGAAATGGAGAATGACTGATAATGGGTACAAAATCTCTTTTTAGTGATCATAAAAGTGTACTAAAATTGATTGTAGTGAAGGTTGCAGAACTCTGTGAATATACTAAAAGCCACTGGACTGTATACTTTCTTAATTCATTTCATTTAATGTTTTTATTAAACTATAATTGACATACATTATTAGTTTTAAGCATATATTTTGCAAAATGATCAGCACAATAAATCTAATTAACATGTCACCATACATAAAGTTTTCTTTTTCTTATGATGAGAACTTTTTAAGATCGACTCTCAGCAACTTTCAAATATGCAATACAGTGTTATCATTAACTGTGGTCCCCATGGTGCATGCTGTATCCTCAGGACTTTTTTAAATGGAAAATTGTACCTTTTGAACAGCCATGTCAACCCCAGCCTCCACCCCATGTTGGCAACCACCAACCTGCTCTTTGCAGCTATGAACTGGAGGTGTTGTTTATGTTTTGGCTTTTTTTAAATTGTTGTTGTTTTAGATTACACATATAAATAAGCACATATGGTCTTTGTCTTTCTCTGACTTATTTCAGCTAGCATAATGCCCTTGATCCATCCATGTTGTCACAAATGGCAAGATTTCACTGTTTGTTATGACTGAGTAAAATGGCAAGATTTTGCTCTTTGTTATGACTGAGTAATATTCCACTGTATGCTTCCCAGGCGGCACTCGTGGCAAAGGACCCAGCTGCCAGTGCAGGAGATGAAAAAGACCTGGGTTTGACCCCAGGGTTGGGAAGGGAAGATCCCTCGGAGGAGGGCATGGCAACCCACTCAAGTATTCTTGCCTGGAGAACCACATGGACAGAGGAGCCTGGCGGGCTGCAGTCCACGGGGTTGCAAAGAGCCAGAAATGACTGAAGCGACTTAGCATGCACACACACACGATATTCCATTGTGCGTATGTGTGTGTATATACGGATATATATAGACCACTTCTTTACCCATTCATTCAATAGACACTTAGACTGCTTCCATGACTGCAATTAGGAATAATGCTGTGATGAATATGACGGGCAGATATCTTTTCAAGGTAGTGTTTTCATTTTCTTTGGATAAATACCCAGAGCTGGAGTTGGTGGATCCATTTTTAATTGTAATTTGATCTATACACTTTAAATGGATGAATCATATGATATGTGAATTGTATCTCAATAAAGCTCTTATTTTAAAAAAGTGAGTCAAGTTTAAGAAAAATAGTAACTGAGAAACCGTCCCAGGTAGTAAATGAATATGAAAAATTTTCAAGGTAATATAAGAATGACTGGAGTTTAGGAAACACAGAACTGATACATTAAATCATCAAAACAGAGGCTCTATGTGGGTTCAAATTCCACCTCCTGAGTGACCATCCATGAGGGACTTGACCTCTCCAGACCTCAGTTTCCTCATCTGGAAAATGGGAACAAGAATTCCTGCCTCTCTGAGTCACCATGAGAATAAAATGAGTTAGCACAGTGTCTGGCACATCCTAGCGGGTTGATGGAAGAATCAGTGAGAGGACCAGATCTTTTGGGTGGTTCTGACCATAGGATCATGAGCATTGGGTCCCAAATTTAGACCTCTCATGAGTACCATTTTCTGAGTAGGTGAAGTGAGATTAAAACATGTAAAGCATTTAGCAAGTCCTCAATAAACATTGTTATTTTCACGGTTGTTAAACCATTGTGCTATCTGCCTGGGTGGTAATATTTTGGATGGTTTTTATTTTTATTTTTTGGTTGTGTTCTACAATGATTCTGTCTTGCTTTGGTACTGAGAGAACCACCCAAAGAATTATATTTAGTACACAGCATCTTTCTGTAGTATGATCTTGGATTTCAGATAGAAGGGAAACCCAGCTGGGGTCCTAGCCTGATCCAGCCGCCTACCCTGCCCCCTCCACTCACACTAGACACACTCTAGAACGGCAGAGTCCCGAGGGCCTTTCTGCCTCTGCAATCACTGTCACAGGAAACTCCCATCCCCAAAGCCAACTGTGGAAGAAGATTCCAGCCAGACCCAAGCCAGCAGCCCAGAGGACCAATGATCCTCCCGACACCTTGCCTCCATGATCCACTCCCTAAAAATACAGTTTCTGGAGGCAAATTTCGTACCACCCACCCCGTAACAACAATAGCCAGATTGATCACCTCCAAATTTGGGAGAGATATTTGGGATATACCGTATTGTGGGTACAACATTCAATCTGGAGGATCCCAGCAGAACCCCCAAGACATGGAGGCCACCCTTCAGAGCCGCTGAAGTGGATAAACAGAGCCTGGAGGACCGCCAAAGGGGGACCAGGCATGGCACTGAAGTGGACAACGGATGAGGAAAACTTGGTTTTCAAGATCAGCCCCAGAAGAACACTGGATGGGGCAGACGCTCCAAATTACAGACCTCGGCGAGGAGCGGCCTCTTGTCCAACAGCTGTGTGTAGCGCCAGCAAGACTCATCCTAATAACCACTGAGGCTGTCTGTTATTGATCACTGACTGTGTGCTGGGTGTTTCAGCACAGGCTCAGAGGTGTGAAGCCACGTTAAACATACTGCCAAGCGGCGTGGCATCAGACAGCGAGACAGCAGCATTAATAATAGCAACGACAGGGACTTCCCTGGCGGCCTGACGGTAAGAATCTGCCTGCCAGCACCAGGGACATGGGGTCTGTCCCTGGCCCAGGACCTAGGATCCCAAGTGCCACAGGGCAACTAAGCCCGTGCGCTACTGAGCCCAAGCACTCTAGACCCCATGCTCCAGAACAAGAGAAGCCCCTGCAGCTAGAAGCCCGCACACAACTAGAGAGTAACCCTCGCTCGCCCCAACTAGAGAAAGCCCGCGCACAGCAGCAAAGACACAGCGCAGCCAAACCAAAATCCATACAATTTAAAAAATGATGATGATCATGGCAATGGCAATTCATGACTGGGAAGTAATGCATGTGTATCTATATATACACATATACATACACACACCACATCTTCATCCATTCATTCATCAGTAGACACTTAGATTGCATCCATATCCTGGCGAGTATACTCAGCATAAGTGGCTGGCTCAGTGTTGTCTTAAATGTACTAGATGACGATAAAAAGGAGGAGGAGGCGGCACTGACTGTGGGCCCAGCTGGGCTCAGACCTCCACTCATCACAGAACCACCACCCTGACAGGTGGGACTACCGTCAGCCCCAGTTTACAGAGCAGGAGTGGCTTCCCGGGTGGCTGAGTGGTAAAGAATCCGACGGAGAAGTAGGAGACCCAGGAGACGCGGGTTCGATTCCTGGCTCCGGAAGATCCCCTGGAGGAGGAAATGGCAACCCACTCCAGTATTCTTGCCTAGAGAACCCCATGGACAGAGGAGCCTGGTGGGCTACGGCCCATGGAATCGCAGAGTCCGACACGACCGAGCTCACGTGCGTGCACGCACAGAGACTGCAGACAGATGAGGCTGTTTAACTCCCCTGTGGTCACTGAGCTGTCCCCCATGGACATCACCAACCCCAAACTCACCTCTGAAAGCCAGGCTCCGCTAACTGTCTTGCCTGACGGCTCTCCAAGCCCCTTCCTCTCCTGGGCCCTCAGGGTCCCCAGTGGTTTCAAGACTGCTTAGAGGGGCTGGCCGACCTTGTCCCTCCTCCCAGGTGTGGGTGAGCCCATCCTTCTGAAATCCCTGCTGCTGCCAAGGGAAGAGGAAGAAGGGTTCTCGCTGAGCTCATTTACAGGGGCCACCTCCAGCCTGCTGGGAACGGCCAGCAGCTTTAATCTGGAAAACCGCCCAGGCCTCAGTGGGGACAGGAAGCATCCCTGAGCGATAAAGATCAGGACCGGCTTGTGAGCGTGCCTGGATGCTTTGTGTCGGCCAAACCAGCTGGCCCAACCCCCCTTCTCTCCAGTCCCTACCACGGGCCCTGCCTAGAGGAGGTGGTCAGGGTGTCCCCCTCGCCTAAGGTCCAAACCCACCAGTTGCATATGACAGCATTGTTAGAAAGGGCCTCAGCCCTCAAAACGAGAATAAATACCCATTCATATAAAACAGCAGTAGCTCGTAAACAGGAAGTATTTGCTGTATCCCAGGCATCTCTCTAAGCAGTTCACAGACAGCAGCTCCTTTGATCCTCACAGCCACCTTATTTCATAGAGAAGAAACTCTGGCTCAGAGAGGGAAAGTGACCTGCCCAAGGTCACAGCTAGGAGGTTCCATAGCCAAGATCTGAATCCAAGCCACCGGAGAATGAGGCCTACGTTCTGCAGTCTACCATGCGGTGCTGACGTCTCTCCATCACACATTCAAGTGCGAGAGTCTAAAACTCACACTGAGAAAGATGAGCCCTGGTTACCTTTCGAATGTGGGATTATATGAGTGCTCACCTCCTCTCTTTCATCTATATTTCTAAATATTTGACAATGAGCACGTGTTATTGCTGAGTACTGCTGAGCCCAGCTGAGCACTAGTTCAGTAAGTACTACTGAAGGTATTGTAGTAAAGATAAAGAGAATAAAAACGATGAATTTGGAAAATGAACTGAGAGTTACCCAGGGACACTGAACAGTAGTTACCCTGCCACCACCTTAAGGCGGCACAGTTGGTAAAGAATCTGCCTGCCAGCACAGGAGGTACAAGAGACTCAGGTTTGATCCCTGTGTCGGGAAAATCTCCTGGAGGAGGAAATGGCAACCCACTCCAGTATTTCTGCCGGGAAAATTCCATGGACAGAGGAGCCTGTCCTGGTAGGCTACAGTCCATGGGGTCGCAGAGAGTTGGACATGACTGAACAGGCACGCCCTTACGTTAAGGCAGAAGGGCCGGCCAAGGGTAAATAGTAAAGGTAAAGAATCCCAGAGAGATGCATGCGCACAGTGGGGTTTTACCTAATATCGCCACCCACTCCAACAGACTGACACAGACCGGCTGTTCACCCCCAAAGTTCACCCACAGGACCTTGCCGGGAGCTCCTGGCCAGGCTGAAGGGCAGGCATTGGCACCCCACTCCATGGGTGTCGACACCAAGGCAGAGGGGGATGCCATGGGACAAAACAGAGGCAGGAGGTGACCCTAGGGCAGCGTGGCTCCCAACCAAGCAGTGTCATCCCGGTGTGCTGATGCCTTGGCACAGGAACCGGGAGACACTCCGAATCCCCTGAGGTTGCCCAGCTGCGCCGACTAAAGCCAGGGCAGATGGCTCACACTGGCCCTGCCAGGTCAGCCAGCATTCTGAGCATTCCAACGATTCCTCCAGAGCCTTTTTCTGTCCCCCCTTCCTCCATCCCATCCCCCTCTTTTAGTAAAGGAAGGCAGAGGGGCTGTGATGAAAGTATCCGGAGAGAGGTGACGCTTGGACATCTTATCGCCTCCTCCCCGCAGTGAAATCTGACGATGACCAGGCACGCAGCACCTCTCCAGGAAGGAGGTGGTCTGCTGGTTGCCAAAGTTCCCGTCTCATCCAAGTCTGAGCGTGTCGGGGGAAACGGTTTTGCTTCAAGGCTGCCCGAAGGCAGGGCCGGGAGAACACGGTCCCCACCCTGATGCCCTCATGGGCCCCACGCCTCCCATCGCAGCCCTGGGCACAAGGACCCCCCCAACCCCCGGCAATCTCTCTCCTCTGGGAGGGCAGGAGCCATGTCCCAGGCTGCTCTGACACCCAGGAACCAACCCAGGCCCTGATACACAGTAGGTACTTAATAACAAAGATGAAAATAACCAGCTGTCTCAAGGGAGGACATGGGCCTGGAAGTTCTGAAAGGAGAGACGCTGTTTCCAACATGGTTCTGGGGGAGGTGGGAAGACCCACTGCGTTGAGTAAGGGGTAGTGGCTTTCCAGGAGGCAGACCTGAGTTCAGATTCAGCCTCCGCCACCTCTTGCCTCAAGCTACGTGACCATGAGGAAGGCTTTAGGTCTCTGGGGCTCAGTCTTCTCATCTGTACAAGGGGTTTAGTAATACCACCTCCAAGTCATTCTGAGGACTGACAGGCAGACAGACATGTAACACTTCCCTAGCTATAGCACACAGTAAGTCTCCAACCAACAGTGTTTTTCCTGGGTCCTACTGGTCCCATCACTTCATGGCAAATAGAAGGGGAAAATGTGAAAACAGTGTCAGATTTCATTTCCTTGGACTCCAAAATCAACGTGAACAGTAACTGCAGCCATGAAAGACGCTTGCTCCTTGGAAGAACAGCTATGACAACCTAGACAGTGTATTAAAAGCAAAGACATCACTTTGCTAACAGAAGTCTACAGTCAAAGCTATGGTTTTTCCCATAAAGAAGGCTGAGTGCCAAAGAATTCAAGCTCTCAAACTGTGGTGCTGGAGAAGACTCTTGAGCGTCGCTTGAAGAACACAGAGCTCAAGCCAGGCCATCCTAAAGGAGATCCACCCTGAGTATTCTTTGGAAGGACTGATGCTGAAGTTGAAACTACAATACTTTGGCCACTTGATGCAAACAGCCAACTCACTGGGAAAAGACTCTGATGCTGGGAATGACTGAGGGCAGGAGGAGAAGGGGGCAACAGAGGATGAGATGGTTGGATGACATCACTGACTGAATGGACATGAGTCTGAGCAAACTCAGGGAGATGGTGAAGGTGAGGAAAGCCTGGTGTGCTTCAGTTAAAGGTCTAGTTTTGATTCTTCCCACAAGATGCAGCAGCAATAAGAGGCTCTGGGATTTATTCACCCAGCTCTTCCCTCCTCCTATGAAAAAGGCCCAGCGATGGGAAGGGGCTTACCCAAGGGCATTCAGGAGGGAAGCAGGTGCTAGCACTCCGGGGCCCTGACTAGGGTGTAGAGCTCATGCTAATATATTCTGTGCTCTCTCCCAGGGCCCCGGACCCCTTCTCGTGCCAGACGTGGCCCCTGGCCTGCAGGTAATCCGTTCTAAAAACAAGACAGGAGCTTTCTAGGACTGGGCCCACAACGAAAGGGAGAGGACAGACTGAGGCCGCATCCCAAGGGCCCTGGGAGTTCCTCGGCCCAGTCACTCCCTGGCCCAGTCCAGGGCAATGGGCAGGGCTCGGCAGGCACTGGGCCGCCCGGGGCCAGGCTCCATGTCTGGACAGGGGCGCAGCAGAGTTCCTCGAGTGGCCTCTCCACCCCTGGGAGCCCCGCACACCCTGCGTTTCCTCCCCCAGCGGTGCCTCACCACGCCATGGCTAAACAGGACGGCCCCCAGAAAGGGCTCTGGTCATAAGGAAGCAAAATAAAAAGAAAAGAAACATCAACACAGAGCCGGCTGGGAGCTGCAGCCCTGACCTGGAGCCTTTGAAAGTATGGCTGTGGCTCTGCCAAGGAGATACACACGCGAAAGGGCTCTCACTAGCCGGGAGCTCCGGGAGAGGAGGTTCACCTCGCCGGGACTGTTTCCTCATCTGTAAAACAGGAACACCAGCACCGAGAACGCACTGGATAAAACAATGCACAAGGGACTAGAGTATAAAAAGCCATCCATCAGTGCTAATTACTAATCTGACTTACTGCTACTCCTGCCATTTCTGCTACCACAAACAGGGAAGATTTATATAGCGATTCAAAAGTCATTCCTTGGCATAACTTACACACAGTTTTTGAAAACGCTAAACTGATCTTTTTATGGGGCGGGCACCCATATTTTAAAAGCACCTACTATGTGCTTTTAAACCCCACAACCACCCCACAGGGAAAAATCTTAGCGTCTTCTTTCTGTAGAAGAGGACTGCGGCTCAGAGAGGAAAAGTAATTTGCCCAAAGTCACACAGAAATGGCACAGCAGAGGTGGGAACACTAGGATTGCCCAGCGCATCCCTGCTTGATCTCCAGGGTGGCCACAGAGGAGGGACCCAGGGCACAGGGCCTGAGACAGGCTGTGAGGAGCAGCACCGCCTCTTCCCAGGAGTAGTCTTGGGCATGGGACTCCCTCTCCGAGCCTCAGTGGTCCCACCTGTAATGCGGGGACATGAGAATCAAAAGTCATGAGCACAGCGCCTGGGACAGAATGAACAGTCTCTACCTATTCTTCTTCTTTTACTCATTTAATGTTCTCAAAAGCCAGGTCTCCGCAGATGGAGGAACGGCAGTCTCAGGTGTCTCCCCCAAACCTCTAGGGGCCAGGGGCCAGGGCAGAGACCGCCAGGTACACACTGGGCAAAGACTGTCCTCTCTCACCTTCAGTGACACCGCGGCCCATCTGAGACTCCCCTGCACAGACGCGGAAATGCTCAGAGAGGTGAAGCAACCTACGCAGGGCCACACAGCAATCCCGCTCCAGACTTTCCACAGGATTTGCCAAGTGACAGGTACAGGAAAAACGTTCACTGAACGAACACATGACTTTTAACCCTACATCTAGCTCCAGTGGCCTCTGGCCGATATTATAACCACGGGCTCCCTGAAACCTGCTAATAGCCTTCCCAATGGAGCAGTGTGAATATACCTTAAACACAGAGCATCCAAGACCCCCCAAGGCCAGAATGGGCTGGTCAAGGCTCACCCTGGGGACAGAGAGTCCTATAAACAGTGATCTATTAACAGACAACCCTCCAGCTAGGGCAGAAGAGGGAAAAACACTGAAGCAGGGGTCTTGAATCACTTCTTTCCCCAAATCCCTGGAGCTCCAAGAACCAGAAGTAACCTCAACCAGACCAATATCATAAATAATAATGATCCTAATAATGATGAAAACATTAGCTAACACACATACATTCATTGCAGGGCATATGTATTCTGTATATATTTTTTAAACTGATGTATAGTTGACTTATAATCTGCTTAGTTCAGGTGTACAGCACAGTGATTTAGTTATGTATATATAGTTTATATATAAAAATTTAGTTATATTTCAGATTCTTTTCCTTTATAGGTTATTACAAAATATTGAGTATAGTTCCCTGTGCTGTACAGTAGGTCCTTATTAATTATCTATTTTACATATAGTCATGTGTATCTGTGAATCTCCAACTCCTAACTGATCCCTCCCCCATCCCTTTGCCCGTTGGTAACCATACGTTTGTTTTCTATGTTTGCAGGTGTGTTTCTGTTTTATACATAAGCTCATTTTATCTTTTTTTAGGTAGGGCATTATGTATTAACTCATCTAATGCTCATCAATCTCACAGGCAGGCACCACTGTTACTCCCATTTTACAGATGAGGAAACTGAGGCACCAGGAGGTTAACTACTTTGCCCAAAGTCACACAGCGGGAGAGTAATGGAGCTGTGGTCTGAACACAAGCAGTCTGGATCTTGATTCTCTGCAATGTTCCCACGAGATGTTGGGAATATCTAATTCTGTAACCAACTTTAAATGTTGCAGAATTCCTCACTCCTAACCCAGTCGGGAACCCCACCCCAGCTCCACACTCACAGGATCATTTATCTGTCATCTGCTTGTTGCCAAGTGTTTCACAGTCCTTACTGCTAATGGTCACAAGCACCTGGTGTCCATTTTACAAACAGGAAAGACCGACATCCTAAATACCTTTTATTCCAACTGTTCCCCATCCCGGAATCTGTCCTCTTATCGAGTGCAACAGGTATGCAAAGACACATGACCGGGGATGTTAACTGTGACACTGGGTGTCACAGCAAGATAACAGGACCACTCAGAATGCCCAGCAGCAGGGCCTCTCTGCTCAGTAACCAACAGCACCTCCCCGCCTCGGCGTATTGTTCAGCTTTCCAAGAGAGCTCAGTAAGCCAACCCAGTCTAATATGGGTTCAGATCTATGTTTAACGTCTGTGTGAAGTTCTTTGACTTACGATAGCTGTTGTTCATCTGTTTATTCCACAACTATTCACTAAGGAAATAGCAGTGAAGACAGATAGGGTTTTCCACCTTCTTGGAGGGCTGTCTAGAGGGACAAGAAGCAATACCAACTCCACTACAACCACCACAAGGAACAAGAATAACAATACCAACCAACACACACTGAGCACTGACCGTGTGCCTCTCTTCCCTCCTCACAGCAACCCTCAGAGGCGAGACCCGCTGTCATCCCCACTGCCCGATGAGCAAGGGGCTTCCCTGGTGGCTCGGCGGTTAAAAAAAAAACCCCAGCTACCAATGCAAGAGACACAGGTTCAATCCCTGGGTCAGGAAGATCCCCTGGAGAAGGAAATGGCACACACTCCAGTATCACTGCCTGGAGAATCCCATGGACGGAGGAACCTAAGCGGGCTACAGTCCATGGGGTTGCAAAGAGTAGGACATGACTTGGTGACCAAATAACAGCTAAACCAAAGAGGACACTGCAGCTCAGAGAGATTAAGTCACCTGCGCAAAGTCACAGAGCTGACAAGAGGCAGAACCAAGATGCAACTCTTTCCATCTGGCTCCAGAATAGACAAAAAAAAAAATTAAAATAGAGTGTGATAAAGGTTTGGAAGGAAGTCAACAGATCCAATGGACGTGGAAAGTTTCTGGACAGTCAAAGGAAACTGCTGACTGCATTCTCTCTCAGGAGTGAGACTGGGGGTCTTGGGTGGGATTTTATTTTACTTTACATAAAATCATTTTGTCATCTTTGAAGTGTTTGGTGTGTTAAATGTTATTTTCACAATAACACACATTTATTATTATGATTATTATTATTATTTTCGTTGTGTTGCACAGAACACAGGATCTTAGTTCTTGGACCAGGGATCCAGCCCTTGCCGCCCGCAGCAGAACCATTGGACTCTGTGGAGTCTTAACCAGGGAACTCGTTATATATATTATTATAGGAATAACATGATATATGTCATCATATATAACATTATATATATTATTATACTATGTGCGTGTGTCTGTCTTCTGACTCAGTGATGTAAACATCCAAAGGGCAGGCTTTGGGGACATATTTTATATTCTCAGTGGAGATAAGATTCAAAGGTCGCTCAGCCGAGCAATAGCAAATGCAATAGTGATAACTACTTCCCAGAAGTCAATCCAGAATCATTTCCATATTTGCTCACTTTGACTTCCCCCTCCCTTCCTCCCATTCGGTGGACCAGATTTTTGCAGAGTAAATTCCTAAGGGCAGGGGCTCTTTTGAATTGCCCACAGAAAATGCTCAATAAAATATCCATCACATTGAAGGGGAAAAAAATATGTGTGTGTCTATCCCTCAATTCAAACTTTTGAGCTTCCTTGTAAGTAACAGGAGTTTGAGTAGCAGGGCTTGGGCAAAAGGACTCCTTGAAGCTTCGGTCTGATAAACTGCAGAATCAAGGGTCCCAGAAGTAGCATCGCCTGGGTTTGTTGTGAAGAATTTAGAAAAGAACAAAAGAGCTTCGCCAGCGCCCAGCAGATGTAAAGGTTTTAGTAAAAATGGTTGTTCTGATATGTTATGTGCTATCTCTAAGTTCTCTCCTCAGTTCTTCTTGGCCAGCTTCCTCCTTTCTGTCCCTGCCTCTTCCTGGAAGCCTCTCTGGGTTTAACCCTGCTGCATCCTGACCCAACCTCACCAACCTTCGTGGTTTCTCTACTCAACCTCCCTGACTCCAAACATGCACAAGTTGCAAGCAGGAAGTGGGTTCAAATCCCTGTTCTGCCACTGGGGGCTGGCAAAGACCTTGCTGCCACACCAGTGAGTCCTGAATCTGTAAATCGGGAAGAACAAGCCCTACCTCCTCCCACAGGAAGGTGCTGAGGATTCCAGGGTGAAGTCCCAGGAGGACCTGGATGTTTCATGACCCTCCCAGGGCCAGTGGGCAACTGATGCACAGGAAGGTGCATTGAATGGAGTGAAACGCAGACTCTTAAAAGTTTTAGGCCACTTCCCCTGAGCGTTTCCTTCTAGACTGACTGCCCTGCCTCCAGAAAGGGTCTTCAACTGAGCAGCTCTCTAAACACAGCACTGACCACTGTCTCTATCCAAGTTCAATACCATTGTCACGGCTCACCTGGATTTTTCTGAGCAGTCTCCAGCCTCCTGGCATATACCCTTATCCAACCTCCCCAAGAGATGGGCAAGCTTCCCCAAAACACATATTTGACGCTACCCTTCTCCCCCAGAGAAACTTCCACAGTGCCCCACTGCCCTGGAATAAAGTCCAGATCCTTGGGAATAGCTGACCTGGCCCCTGCCAGCTTCTCCTGCCAACACCCCACGCTCCCTCCTCTGTCCAGGCCTTTCTGTTCTCTTTACAGTGCACCATCCTCTCCCCACTGGTAGACCAGCTCTCCAAGAAAGCTTCCCTGCCTTCCATCCTTCCCCAGGCCAGAAGTCATTAGCCCCTCCTCCCAGACAATTGCCTCTTTTCACATAGACTTTGCCCCTTAAGGGTGTGACCACTAGCCTTCTCTTTGACACACTGTCTTGAAATATTTGTTAAATGAATGAATGAATGCCCTTTTAAAACATTATCCTTTCTGAGTTGGTCAGAGATGTATTCTGGGGGTGCTGAGAGGGGAGAAAGGCTCAGGACTAGATAGTGGATAGTGGACTGTTCCATTCTCCTGCCAAGATCAGTCCTGAATAAAAACCAACGCCCAGGGCCTTCAAAGTGGGTGGAGCACCTCCAGAATCTGGGGTGAGGGCTGTACGCCCAACATCAAGAATCAGTACAGTTGTCTCTGCAACTACAGGGCAAGTTGATTGCTCATACCTAGATTGCAAGCCAGAAGGACAGATCCTATATTGCTCTGGGTCACGTCATTTCTACTGTCCTCCACATAGTAGGTGCTTAATACACACCCTAGTTGACCAAAGAGCTGCTCACGTACCTAGACATGGTACTGAATGAAACCCTGTACTTCTCTAGCATAATTGCACCCTTGTCAAGCATGCCAATCCTTTCAAAAAGATTCCCCCTAAAACCACGAGGACCTCAACGAGTGTCTGCACAACTCCCCTGGAACTGTCCTAGGGGTGAGATGTCAGTGTCTGGGGGTGAATGCATGTTTGTCCAGGAGCTCTGATGCATTAGCAAAGAAAAAGCCAGGCCAAAGGAGAAGTCTTGTCCAAATGGCCAGGTTACTGATTAGCCAAACCCTCAGAGCTTCTCTCTGCAAGGGGGATCAGAGGGGCAATTAAACCCCTTTGGAAGAAAGACCAAGTTAAATATCTCTCTGATCCTGCAGTTTAAAAAGATAGCAAGTTGAGTTTCTTGAGCCTTCCTTCAGATACCCTAGGGAGGCGGCAGGGGATGAGACAGGGAGAGGAGAGGCCACAGAATGAGGGTCCGCTAGTATTCACACAGCCCATACCTGCTTCGTACCTTTTATACCTATTAATCCCGCCAGTCACCCAGAAAAGGGAGGACTGCGACCCCACCCCCACTCCATTGTGCCCCGAAGGGAGACCTGGGCTCAGAGATGCTAAGCGTTTTGTCCAAGGTCACAAAGAAGCTGCAAAGAAAAATCACTTTCTTTGTGCAACAGGTACAGTCCTTTCCTTTCCAAAAGGTAGTGGCAGTTCCTGGCTGGAGAAAGTTCAGTCCCGCGGGCAGGAAGCCCTGGCCACCCAGGTGGCGCGCGCAGGTCATACGCCCGCGCCACTACGGACCCGCCATGGACCAGCGGAGAAGCAGGGTTTCGGGGCGCGGCGCCCCGGCTACGGGCCGGGTGCTTGCTAGGAGGGATGTGGAAAGGTCGGGCCCGGGTCGGGGGTCAACGCGCCGCTTCCCTTCCCCAGGGCCCCGTCTGTAGCCCTAGACGGCGCCGCCAGCGGGGTCGGGGGCCAGCCGAGCCTGCCGGGGAGCTAGGGGATTGAGCCTTAATCTCATCAGGAAGCCTCTGCCCTGGGAAGGAAAGCGGAGGGGTGCGCAGGCCCGGTGGGGAGGGCGCGTCCGGAGCCCGCGGGGCCCGGCGCGCCGCTCTCTCCACCGCCCCCGCTGCCCGCAGGATCCCTTCGCCTCCGGCTCCGCCTCGATCCGCACCCCCGCTTCCCAGTGTCCACCTCCTGGGCCTCCAACCCGCACGGTCGTCCAGATCCTAGCAGTCGCAGGCTGAGTAGCCCGGATCTCCAACGATCCCCCAGTTCCCGACCACCAGCTCTCCTCTCGGAATCACTCCCAAGGTTCGGACCAGTGGGGGCAGGGGAGAGGGGTCAACTAGCTCCCAGTTTTCAATCATGGTCCACAGTCACCCCAGGCTGGGGACCCACTGGGACCCCGGGCCACCAGCGCCAGATCCACTCGGAATATCGACTTGCAGGTCTCCAGCCGAGTGGCGCGGGATCCACTGGCTGCCCAGTGCTGATCTTCCAGCGGGCTCCACTCCCAAGTCTGGAGAGCCAGACCTTCCGGCTCTCAAGTCGGGATGCCCCTTCCCCGGAGATCCAGAGCCCGGGAGATCCACCAGGTCTCCACCTCTTCCCAGGCTAACTTTGTCAACTTTTCTCCGGGGGCCTCAGTGGAGCAGAAACTTGGCAGCCACCGCTGGCCACCGCCTCCTCTATCCCCTCACAGGCCGGGGAGACGGGACTGAGGGCCGGCCCCGATCCGCCGCGGCCGCCGCGCAACCTACCCTAGAGCCGCCGCCGCCGCGGGTCCGCGCCGCGCCGCCACCTGCCCGCCGCTCGCGGCACCTGCCTGCGCCGCCCGCGGCCCCGCGCAGCCTAGCCTGCTGGGGCGGGGCCTCGGACGGGGAAGCGCCCCCCGTCGCCATGGGGAACCGCGGCCGGCGGCGCCTGCGCGGAGGGCCCCGGGGCGGAGCTCAGCCCGCGGACTCTAGCTCTCGCTTGGCGCCGGGACCGGGGAGACGGTCCGGCAGGTCAGAGGTCGCGAGTTTCCCTCGAGACTCCTCCCGGAAGTGCTCCTGGCCCTAGAGCCCCGACCCTGCCTCGCCTTACTCAGAACATTTGTTCGTGATGCCTGCTTGCGTTGCCGGAGTTAGTCCCCGGCTTTGGCCGGGAGTCACCCACAACACACACCGCGAACCGCCGCCGGGTCTGCGCCCGAGAGCCTAGTGCAGCCTGGGAGCTCGGGAGAGCCTCGCCCATCGAATCGCTTGGGCTATGGGCGCCTGGAGCGAGTCCGGTCTGTGCGTAGCGCTCGCGTCTCCTCGCGGCGAGCAGGGGAATCGCACCCGGGGTGGCTAATTTCCGCTGGGGCACCTACAATGTGTCATCCCTGCGGCCTTATGTTGAAGTAGGGGATGAAGGGTGAGCCGAATAGAGACTTTTGGACAAGCTAAGAGAACTGTAGGAAGTCTCTCCTGAACGAGAAAATGTCTGTTTTACTGTCCTTTACTCATTTAATTCCATAGGTTTCTATGTAGCACCTACAGTATGCCGGATGCCAGGGACCCGTGATACTGGTGGGGACTTCACCAGTGATAGAGGCAAGATACAGCTGGCAAGATACAGACTCATAGAGCTTACAGACTCTGAACAATATTTAGACAAATAAGCTGAATTGCATTTTGGGACTCGTGCTTCCTTCCTCAGGAAGGAAATGTATGGAAACAATAACTAAAAGACTAAGTCAGTTGGACCTCAGTGAGGTCAGAGAGAAAAAGAATGTAACGCTGTTTGGCTCCAGGAGATTTGGCAGGGAGCTCCCTTATCTGTCCTTCTCTCAGTGTGTGTGTGTGTGTGTGTGTGTGTGTGTAAGGAGAAGGGACTCTTGTTACAGGAGATACATCATATCCATTGTTTCTTTTAATCTGCACTTTTGGAGCAAGGATCAGCACCTCCGTATCTTATCAAGGAGCATTCTGAGGCTCCCTAGGAGACTTGTCCATGGTGATGGAACCCAGAAGTGGTGAGGTGGTGGCTCTATGACGTCTTGCAGCTTAGAATAATCTCCTGTATCAGCTGGATGTCTGGAGAACAGTCGTCAGTAGGATCCAACTCAGTGGCTTTTAAATACGACTACCAGGCGCTTCCCTGGTTGTGCAGTTGCTGGGACTCCGTGTTCCCCCTGCTCCCAGCCCTGGCTTTTCTCTTCCCAAGGAGGGGGACAGTGCCATTCAGGGACTTTCCCAGGACCCCTTCCTTCCCTTCAACCCCTGGTCTAGGAACTAGGTCCCACATACTGTAACTAAGGGTTTGCATGCTGCAACTAAAAAAGATCCCGCATGCTACAACTGGTAATTCTGCATGCCACAACTAAGACCTGGCACAGCCAAATAAATATTTTTAAAAATAAGTAAAAGTAAATATGACAACCATGCCCAGGGTGGTGACTTCGAGATAGGGAGAATAGTCGGATTGAAAGTAAAAATGCCTCAAAATCCACCTTTAAAGTAGGATTTTTTTCCATTACGTGTGTATTATATCAGCAAATCAAGTCCCTGTTTATTGTTCACTGCCCTTTGTAGAACTTCGGGAAGCAGGAGCTTTTGTCTCTTTAGTCCCTCCTGATTCTCAGTGCCTAGGGCAGGGCTTGGCAAACAGTATGTACTCAGAAAATACTGTGCTTAATTGGATTAAGCGCATGAATAACCAACAGTTTAATAGAGTACTGACTGCTATCTCTCCTCCCTAACCTTATGGGAACTTCTTGTCTCTCTGGGCGACTCTCAGTTCACCAGAATGTGTGAGTTGAGGGTTCTGTTGAAACTGGATGTCTCTCAGCTGTCCATTCAGCTCAGTCGTCCATCTTGGCGTCTCCTCTCTATCCCAGAACTTAAGTGGGGGAGAGAGAAGACAGTCCTTTTCTGCCACTCATCACAGAAACCCCAAACCCAGATGTGGCCCCAGCCCTAGCCAGCCCACTCCCAATTTTGCACCCCAGGAAATGCCCAGCCCACGCTCCGTGTCAGCGCATCTACCTACATCGATCTTTGAGGTGCGGTGGGGGGGCAAAAGTGCCAAACTACAATTCCCAGAGTCCTCCTGGCCCCAGGAGGGGGCGGGACTTCCTGGTTCAGCCCCACCTTAGCAGATTTTCCCTGCATTCCCGTGGCTTCCCTCCCAGGTGAGAGGCTGCCAGCCAGCACACACCCACCGATTACACCCTGACCAAAGAGGTGTCAGGTTATACATTGTTTTCAGAGCCAACACCCCACCTCTTACTCCCAGTCCTGGCTTTTCTCTTTCCAAGGAGAGAGGACAGTGCCTCCCAGGGACTTTCCCAGGACTCCTTCCTCCTCTGCCATCATCTGCCCCCTCCTCAAGAAAGTCTGTCTTGATTTGGCAGCTCTGTCCAACAGAACTTTCTGCAGTGACGGGGATGTTCTATATCTGCACTGGCCAACATTAGCCACAGATGACTATTGAATACTTAAATTTCGGCTAGTGTGACCAAGGAGCTACATTTTTAGTTGTATTTAATTTTAATTAAATAACCACACATGGCGGAGAAGGCGATGGCACCCCACTCCAGCACTCTTGCCTGGAAAATCCCATGGATAGAGGAGCCTGGTAGGCTCCAGTCCATGGGATCGTGAAGAGTCGGACACGACTGAGCTACTTCATTTTCACTTTTCACTTTCATGCATTGGAGAAGGAAATGGCAACCCACTCCAGTGTTCTTGCCTGGAGAATCCCAGGGACGAGGGAGCCTGTTGGGCTGCTGTCTATGGGGTTGCACAGAGTCAGACAGGACTGAAGCGACTGAGCAGCAGCAGCAGCAGCCACACATGGCTACATCTATCTACCACATTGAACAGGATAGCTCTAGAACTCACTCCCTGGCAAAAACCATGTTCACATATTTTCATTGGTGGGTATTCTTTTTTTTCTATTGTAACTCGCCTGCTTCTTGAGACTGAGAACCAGTGTGTTCTTTGAAATGTTTCATCTCAACACCAGGCCTTTGCTCATGCCATGGCCTGTCTGAATACTGTGCCCTCCACTTGCCCATCATCTATAGCTACTACGTGTCCTTCAGATCTTAGCTTTAATGTCACCTCCTCCGAGAAGCCAACCCTGACTACCATCCCCAACCCCCCACACCAAAGCCTCTGAATCTTCTAGCCCCAACTGGGCACTGATGACCCTGTTGTATAATTGCTCCATTACTTCTCTGTTTCACTTTCTAGACTGTGAGCTTGGGAGCAAACACTAGCATAATATCTGAAACAGAGTTGACCTTCAATAAATACTCATGAAGTTCAGCGTTGAATAAATGTTTTCACATAATACGGTCCCGTGCCTCATTCACAGAAATTATACTAATGAAAGATGTCATTTATTGAGCTAAGTACTTTGCCTGTACTGTCTCATTAAACGTCACAACAGTCCTGTAAGAGGTGCTCTATTATCTTGTTTTCACAGGTAAGGGATCTGAGGCTCAGAGAGGTTATATCAATCAAAGTCACACAACTAAGATCACAGGCTGGGTTCCCTAGAAAACAGAGCTTGAGGCAAGATTAACAAACTAATGCCTTATTGGGGATGTAATCCCAGCTTAACAAGAGTGAAGGAAAAGAGACTATGAGCCTGAGAAGGAGGGAGGGCAAATATAAGACGTTCTTGACTGAACTGGCCACAGCTTTTCAAGAAACTGCGACCAGGAGTTCCAACACTCAGGGCATCTCTGGGGAAGCCACGTGAAATTTGCAGGGATGAAGGGCAAGAACTTCATCTGGCCTGGCCCGTTTCCCTTCTGCCATTAGTGACCATTGGACCCAACCACTCCTCACGTCTGAGCTGTGTTACTGATGCCTCCAGGCAGCCACGAGGAAAACCAGCTCTGCCCCCAGAAGTTCACCTGCATCTAAAAGAGGAGGTGCCAGAACCGTGGCCGCAAGCCCCGGCCTCAGCTCCCGCCAGGTCGGCTGGGACCGCAGCTGGGGCTGCTGGCAGATCAGGCCACGACTCAGGCCGCATCACCGCAAGCCGAGCTCGCCAAGTGGCTACAGCAGCCTGACCCAGGCCGCCTGCGGGGGAGGCGAGCAGGGGCTGGATGGCGTCCAGGGCTGCTGGGTGACCGGGAAGGACACAGCTAAGCACACTTGAGAAGGCGCAACGATCACGCCTGACAGAAATCAGACTGGGATTCAGATCCAGTTGAGACTAACCCCGAAGCCCTTCCACAAATATTGACTGAAAGAAAAAGAGAATAAATATATGACTGAATGAATGGGAGGGGAAAAAAAAAAACAACCCTGGCAATTATCTCTCCAAAACCTTGGTGTATTCCAGACGCCCTCATTTTACAGTGGAAAGACTAAGGCCCAGTAAAGCAGAGACGCTCTAAGGCCATATTAAGAGTGAGTGGCAGAGCTGGGACTTGAGTCTCAGTCTCAATCCTCCTGCTTCCTGTGTGTCTCATTTGTCGTGTCAGCATTTAAGGCCTCAGAGTGATGCCATAAATGCATCTCAGCTGCCCAGCATCCCTTTCCCCATCCTCTGTAACAGCACCCTGGTTTTCCTCCTAGAAACCACCCGAAGCCCCACCTTTAGTTCATGTGGTTCCAGTGTGGTGGACGTCAGGACACACTTGTTCTCATCCCCAGTCTCCCACCCTCGACCCCTAACCCTTGAGCCCAGGTCCTAGGTCCAGCCAATCAGAAGATCCCATTTCCCTGGCCACAGTCTTTGGTTCGTGGACAGGACCCATGTCTGTCCAGTGAGATAATCGCAGTAACTGCAGCCACTGTGTGTGAAGAAGAGCTTTCTCTTCTCCAGGGTTGCTAAGCCTGGAGGCACCAGAATCCAACACTGTGAGAGAGGATCTGCCTGAAAGTAAACCCAACTCGGCAGGAACAGAGCCGAGAGATGGAGAGAAAGAGAGAAGGGGCCACTGCTCGCTCACCTGGAGCCAGCTGTGCCTGAAGCTGTACCACAAAATTTTCAGTTATGTAAACCGATACATTTCTCGTTTCTTGTTGAGCTGGTTGGAGTTGCACCTCCATCATTTACAGCAAAAGACAAGACAAGCACCTACTGGATAAAGGCTTTTCAGATCCGGAACCTACTCTCTGGAAGTTCACAGCCCGCAGGGTGGATATTCAGATCCCAGAGAAATATCCCTCAACTAGAATTACCAAGACAGAAAGGCAGAAAGGACAATGGCAAGAATTTCAACACCTGGCGTTTAATCTCGGTTAGTCCCTATTCACACCTTCTCCTACCCTGGAAACACCACACCCTCACCCCATTCTGATTTGGGGCTGGCTTTTCTCTCTTTGCCCAGCCCACCCAGCAGCCCAATGACAGGTTGTCGGTTTAAGAAACTGGGAAGGAAAACACACAGGCCAGCTTATCGCACACCTGGGCTTTGTTCACCAGCCTGTTTCCCTCAAATGGGAGGACACCTGTTACCAAGTCACAGACTTACGTTCGAAACTGGAGCCTGAGAAGTAGCCACATTGGAGGGTCTTGACCTGAAGTAGGTGAGTCTGGAGAGAAGAAGGAGGTGAGGTCAAGACTAGGGGGAGAGGAAAGTATTGTCCAGGAGCTATAATGAGCTTTAAGGGTCCACGAGCCCCTGAAATTACAGTAGTGTGTGTGTGTGTGTGTGTGTGTGTGTGTATAAGTAAGTCTGAATAAAGAATGCAGCCATGCTTTAACATCATATTTTCAAAGGACTTTGTCACCTCCAGAAGGTTAAGCCCCCTGGTCTAGGATGTAGCCATCCTTCTGGGGCTGGATGTCTTCGTTTATTCAGGCTGCTATATACAAAGTGCCATGGATCACGGGGCTTATAACCAACAGAAATTGGTTTCCGTCAGTTCCAGAGGCTAGGAATTCTAACGTCAGGGAGATTTTGGTGTTTAGTGAGAGCCTGCTTCCTGGTATACAGATGGCTGTCTTCTTGCTACGTTCTCATGTGGCAGAAGGGATGAGGGTGGTCTCTGGGGTCTCTTTCCTAAGCCTCAATGGAAGCACCACCCTCATGACTTCATCCCCTCCTGAAGGCTCACCTTTTTCCAGCATCACCGTTGGGGGTAGAATTTCAACATATAAACTCGGAGGCACACAAACATTCAGTCCACTGCAACGGGGAAACAAAAGCTTGGAGTCATTACATTACATCACAGTTTGACCCAGGGCACATGGCCAACTTGTACCGGAGCTGGAAACGCATGAGCAGACAGGGCTGAGCAGGCTGTGTGGCTGGGAGGATGAGACAAGGGGTGCAGCTCAGCGTCCTGCCCCAACCCCGACTTGCGTGTTTTCAGATTCCAACCTGGATGTCCATGTGGCCCCCAGGGCCCCTGCTCTGCGCCCACCCCCGACGATGTCCTGGGCTGTCCCTTGGTGTGACGTTGTGTCTGTTTGCATCCATTGATTGATGGCTTGGTGAAATACACATCTCAGACTTCACTTGGGCTACACCACGCTCAGAGAGTTTCCCTTCTAACAAGCTGGCCCCTCCCGCAGCTTCCTCGTCTCAAGTAAGGACATCTCGCCTGTCCCAGGTGCCAAGGTCAAAAGCCCTGGAGGCATCTTCGCTTCCCCACTGTCCCTCACACTCCAAGTCCAGTCCATAAGCAAATCCGGTTGGCTGGACCTACCTTTGACCTTCAACATAGATCCCAAATCTGCCCCTGCCCTCCCTGTCTCTTCTCTATCTGACCCACTGACTGTCTCTCACCTGACCCACTGAAATTGCTTCCAGTTCCTTCTCCCTTGCCCTCTCTTCTGCCTCTTCACCCAGCAGCCAGAGCTGACCTTTTTAAAACATGGAGGCAAGTCATGTCCCACCTCTGCTCGAGGCCACCCACAGACTCCCCATCTAACTCAGAAATTAAAAGCCAAAGATCTGACATTGCCTACAAAGCCTCCCACTCTCCCTGCTTCCTCATCCCTTCCACAGAAGCACCAGGGCCTCTGTGCTTCCTGCAACATGCCAAGTACACGCTCGCCTCAGGGCCTTTGCACCTGCTCTGCCCTCTGCCTGGAATATTCCTCCCCCATAGATCCACACGGCTTCCTCCCTCAGCTCCTGCACAGAGGTCACCTTCTCACGAGGCTTTCCAATTCATTCACCGTCTCCCTTCCTGGCTTCATTTTTCTTTGTGGCACTTATTTACATCAGGCATCCTTTTGTTTTGGCCTTGCCCACTGCATATGAGACCCTAGCTCCCTGACCAGGGATCAAACCTGTGCCCCCAGCAATGGAAGTACAGAGCCACAAGGCACTAGACCTCTAGAGAAGTCCCTACATCAGGCATATTACATGCTGACCTATTTTCCTTATCATTTCTCTCTCTCCCACGGGACTGTAAGCTCCATGAGGACAGTCGTTTTTGTCTGTTTTCCTCAGTACTAAATCTCCAGCACTAAAATAGTTCTTAGAACATAGGAGATAGTCAGTAATTTGTTGAGTGGATGGACGGATGGACCACATTGTTGTCTCCTGTTTCCCTGTCTTGCCCTCCAAACCCTAAGTTCCTCGAGGGCAGGTACAATGTTTTGTTCCCTGCTGTATCTATGAAGGTCACAAAAGCTGAATGAATGAATCATCAGCTCCTTCCAATTGACGGATGAGGACACATGGATGCCAGAATGAGAAAGGGACTTATAAGGACATAGTAAGACACTAGTGGCCACCTCTAAACTCCCAAGTCCCAGGTCCCCTCCTGCCATGGCTGTATGGCTCCCCCAAGCCCATCCAGGCTCCCTGGCCGGAGCAGGGAAGAGGGCTGACCAAACTTTAACCCTGGGTAGTCCCTGAAAAACGCTGGGGTATTTGACTTTAAACGAATTACTTAATATCACTCTGGGTTTAGGGCTCAGAGTCAGCAGCCCCATTCCCTGAGTTTGAGACCCTGGCCCACTGCTCACTTCCTGAGGCTTCATTTTGCCATCTGTAAAATGGGAACTCAGATAAGAGTAGTGCCTACCCTACCATGGGGGAACCGTGAGGCTTAAACTGAATAAGGTACTGGAAGAGTTTAGAATGGACCTTGATGAGTGCTCAGGAATTGTCAGCTGCCTTAAATAGCAAAGCGCCGAGCTGGAGGAGAAAATAATCCAATCCCTTTCAAGTTTCCCTTAGGTGAATTCCAGCTAATTGGAACCCGGCCGGATGTGGTTTCGGGTTATGATGCCTCATTTAAGTTTCTGGGCACCTGGATGGTTGGTGTGATTTTCCCAGGTGACACTGAGCATATTATCTGGAGAACAAAACTCCTTTCAAGGTCAGAAATGCCTGGAGAGGCACTGGGGCAGCCAGAGAGAGGCAAAATCGCAGGCCTCAGTCTGCTCTGGGCTCCCCAGCTTCCTGGCTGGAATTACACCCCTCAGGATCCTGCCAGCCCCAAAGCTGAGGCTGATTTCAGTGTAGGGGAAAAAAAAAACAAACCCAACCTTCCCTCACTTCTGGTTGCCATGAGGTTTTTCTAAGCTTGGGAATAATCTGTGTGTGCCACCTAACCCTGACCTCCCTTCTCAGGCTCAGCTCAGGCCCCTCTCCCTGCAACACAGCTGCATCTGATCCCCAAGAACCTTCACAACAACTCCGATGGCCCCATTTCCAGAGAGATGAGTTGACCTTCCCAAGGTCACCCCAGGGAAGCGTGGTGGTTCGTGTTTCTTTCTACCTCATTGCCCTGCTCAGTGATCGAACCCAACACTATCTGCCCCCTGGATTTAGAATCTGCTTTTACAGATGGAGAAACTGAGGCCCAGAGCAATGGGGTAACTTGCTCCAAGTTACACAGCTGGGAAATGCTAGAGGGACTGGCTGGCCTCCAAGCCCAGGACTCTGGCCAGGTGTAATGTGCTGGCTGGGCCCAAGGTTGAAGAGCATCGGTCCTGGAAGGTCCATGTCGGTGTCCTTGGTTAGCTCAGTGGCTTCTGACCCTGGGTGCCCCTGGGCTGCCTCAGCCCTTCTGGACCTTGCTTCTGACCATCAGTGGCAACTTTAGCTATTAGCAAACCACCTTCCTGCTTTAGCCTCCTCCTCCAACACTCTATTAAATTATTTTGGTAAGACCGAACTTGAAAGCAACTTGATTTCTCATTAACATAAATTTAAATGTCAAATAGATAACTAATAAATAGAATAAAACCATTACAACAAATACAAGAAAAGTCCAACCTCATCCCCCAAGTCTTGCTAGACTCCGTTGCTTCCTCAAGGCTCCCCGTCTTTCAACAGAGGAGACTGACAGATGATTGGTGGGTATTTAAGACCCTGCAGCTCTTACAGAAACTTTCTCCTTGAAGGGTTGAAGAAGAATTGAAAACTAAATAACTCTTGGCATCCTATGATTTAGAGACATTTAAGGATGAGTCCAGGTGCCACCTGATCTCTGTGGTAACACATAAAACAGCAATAACACAATGCCATCTATGCACATGAAAAACACACACAGACTGAACAGTATCAGTTTTGCAAAAATACCTCCAAACAAAAAGATAAACATTAAGTCATGGTCAGAGATTGGGAGAAGGCAACCAACAAGCAGGGTGGTTGCTAGAAACGCAGCATCTGTGTGTGATTTTGAGAAAGGTCTCCTCTCTCTGTAGAAGCAGATCTCAGGGACAGTGCAAGGCGTGATAGGCAGAGTGAATGA
The DNA here is from genome assembly GCA_917880005.1 of Nanger dama. Taxonomy (NCBI): domain Eukaryota; kingdom Metazoa; phylum Chordata; class Mammalia; order Artiodactyla; family Bovidae; genus Nanger; species Nanger dama. Next base: position 12,021,961 of record CAKJTW010000053.1, on the reverse strand, counting down.
ATGAAGAAACAGACAAATAAATGAGTGAGACACGAGAGGGGGCCTGCATGGACCAGCGATGTTCATTTCCCAGGAGGACTGGTTGTGTGCCAAAGTCTGTGTAAGCACTAACATTTATTCTAAAATTTGGAGTTTTGATTTCCAGAATGTGTTAGGGAAGAGCTCCACACCAGTTATGAAGACCTCCCAGTGCGTCCCAGACCAAAGCGAGGCTAATGACCTGGGATCCAAAGACAGGACCAGATGCCTGGCTGGTGGGAAAAACGGGGACATCCTTTCTAGACCCCCGTTTTCCTCCTTCCACAAATCTTGTCTGTTGACTCCTAGGTCACTGACATGCCCTGATGGTGGGCAGTGTGTGGGCAGCTCTGGGGCTTTCCCTCACCTGCATCTCAGCCATCAGCCTCCTCTCCCCTGCCTGGTTCCAGACCACCACCTTCTCCTTCGGTGTCCTCAGGGTGACAGCTGGAACCAGAGCTGTGGGACCTTCCAGTCCCTGGATGATATTCCTGACTTCGCCTGGAAGGTGAGACGTGGACTTGTCAATTGACTGCAGCTTCGAGGGGTCGGGAGCAGGGCATTCTCAAATGTATCAGCACAAAGAAAAAAAAAGCCAAGTTCTGCCCACCTCCCTTCCAATCTCTGACTCTGTAGGTGTGGGGTGGGGTCTGGCTGTGTGAATTTTGCAAACACCCAGGGTGATTCTGAAGGCAGCTGCTGGCCCATGCAGTGCCTTTATACAAATTAGGAAACGGTGCCCCTTCCTTAGGATGCTGTACTGCCATCTGCTGGAAATTTTCTATAATCAACAGGCATTTCTGTGCTGACTCCCCAAGGCGTCTCCTAGAGTTGTGCGGCGCACAGCCTGTACACTCCTACTGGTCGCCCTCTAAGCACCGCTGGGCTTCAAAACCACGGTGAAGATGTCGAAAGTCTCTGTTTTGATGTGAATTACCAATTCAACAATCAGGACAATGGGTTGGGACTCCCAGTTCAGCACCTCTAAGCAAGACCGTGTGCGTGCTTAGTCCAGTCTGACTCTTTTTGACCCGGGGACTTTTGCGTCACCTGCACTGGCAGGTGGATTCTTTGCCACCATGCCACCTGGGACGCCCATCTAAGGAAGATTACATAGCCTTCAAAATCAATACAAAGGTGCCCCTCTTGGTGACCCTGCTGTATAGCAGGTACTCAGTAAAGAGAGGGTAAGGTGGTAAAGTGAAGTTGCTCAGTTGTGTCCAACTCTTTGGGACCCCATGGACTGTAGCCCACCAGGGTCCTCAGTCCATGGGATTTCCAGGAAAGAGTCCTGGAGTGGGTTGCCATTTCCTTCTCCAGGGGATCTTCCCGACCCAGGAATCGAATCTGGGTCTCCCGCATTGTAGGCAGAAGCTTTACTGTCTGAGCCACCAGGGAAGGTGGTAAACACAGATCTTAATTCTATCTCTAGGGCGTAATTAGCTGTGTGCCCTGGAGGCAAATGACTCCAACTCCTTATAATCCGGTTTGTTTATATGTAAAACAAAGTACATCTTGTATACAGAATGAAGTCACTCAGTTGTGTCGACTCTTTGAGATCTCAGGGACGTAGCCTGCCAGGCTCCTCAGTCCACGGAATTTTTCAGGCAAGAGTACTGGAGTGGGTTGCCATTTCCTCCTCCAGGGGATCTTCTCGACCCAGGGATCTAACGTCTCCTTCATCATAGGCAAACACTTTACCATCTGAGCCACCAGGGAAGCAAGGTTATATACAGAGTACATCATTCGAAATGCCAAGGCTGGATCAATCAAAAAGTGGAATCAAGACTGCCAGGAGAATTATCAACAAGGCTCAGATATGCAGATGATACCACGCTAATGGCAGAAAGTGAAAAAGAACCTCTTGATGTGGGTAAAAAGGAGAGTGAAAAACCTGGCTTAAAACAACATGAGAAAAACTAAGATCATGGCATCCAGTCCCATCACTTCATGGCAAATAGAAGGGGAAAAAGTGGAAGCAGTGACAAGTTTATTTTCTTGGGCTCCAAAATCACTGTGGACTGTGACCGCAGCCATGAAATTAAAAGACGCTTGCTCCTTGGAAGGAAAGCTATGACAACCTAGACAGAAAATTAAAAAGCAGAGACATCACTGTGCTGCCAAAAGTCCATATAGTCAAAGCTATGGTTTTTCCAGTAGTCAGGTACAGCTTTGAGAGTTGGACCACAACAAAGGCTGAGCACTGAAGAATTGATGCTTTTGAGCTGTGGTGCTGAAGACGACTCTTGCGAGTCCCTTAGGCAGCAAGGAGATCAAACCAGCCAATCCTAAAGGAAGTCAACCCTGAATATTCTTTAGAAGGACTGGTGCTGAAGCTGAAGCTCCAATACTTGGCCATAACTGATGTGAAGAGCTGACTCACTGGAAAAGACCCTGATTCTGGGAAAGACTGAGGGCAGGAGGAGAGGGGGGACGACAGAGGACGAGAGATGGTTGGATGGCATCACTGACTCAATGGACATGAGTTTGAGCAAACTCAGGGAGATAATGAAGGACAGGGAAGCCTGGTGAGCCGCAGTCCATAGGGTTGCAAAGAGTCAGACATGACCTAGTCACTGAACAATAACAACAGCAAAACAGGGATAATAATAGCGTAGACCTTGTGGGGTTTTAAGGACTCAGCAGCTGGTCAGTTAAGCAGAGGGAGTGCATGACTGCCCCACCCCAGCCGACACTGCCCCTCCTCTCTCTTCCGGGCAGTTTTCAGCTACAATGCTCCTGGAGGCTGGCTCCTACTGGCTTTCAGTGCACTTCTCCTCCTGTCCTGGCCCTTGCCCCCGAAGGACTGTGTCCACCAAGGGGCAGTGGTTCAGTGCCAGGGGCACAAGCAGCAGCAGCTAAAGCGTTCCAGACATGATTTTGGAATGAACGGGTGAATGAATGAGCGAGCCTGTAAGCAGAGACTTGCCTCCTGGTTGAATCTCAGAGTTAAACCCTACAGCTGCAGACTATTCCTGATCCTTTAACAAGCCAGAAATTGGGGGTAGGGAATGGTATCCCTGACATCACCCTCTCTTGCCCTTATCCAACCCCAGTCCTAAAAGTTGTCCTCCTTTGTTTCTCTCCTGTGCACCCACTTTGCATTGCTTTCACCAGGACCGCCATATACAGTGGGGCAGGTTGTGCACTGCACAAGGGCGTCCAGCTGAGGGTGGGAGGGCTGAGGGCTGCATTTGCCCAGAAGAATTGTTGTTGTTTCTGTTGTTTAGTCACTAAGTTTTGTCCAATGCTTCTGTGACCCCTGCCAGGTACCTCTGTCCATGGAATTCTCCAGGCAAGAATACTGAAGTAGGTTGCCATTTCCTTCTCCACGGGACCTTCCCAATCCAGGGATCAAACCCGTATCACTGAGCCACCTCCAAAGCCCTCAAGCCCAGAAGGTTGCTTTTCTCTAATTCACACTCGGCTTTGGATAATCTAGCTCAGGTCTTGGTGGTAACCCTCATCCAATTAATTCTCCACCATCTTCCACCCAGATCAGAGGTGACCACCTTACGCATCTCTCTGCTGCCACCCTTGTCCCCTAGAGTCTGTTTGCCACACCTTGGCCAAGTGAGACCTGTTAAAAATGAAATCAGATCAAGGCACTGCATCAGTGACTTCCTGTTACTGATGAGGCTCCACTGAGGAGGCCCTTATTCCTTCACTGACCTCATCTCTTAACTGGCTTCGCCAGGCTCAGCACACACTGGCCACACTGGCTTGCTTTCTGTTGCTCGTAAGCACCAAGCTTGTTCCCTCTGCCTGGAATGTTCTCTTCTCAGATCTTCACAGCTTGCTCCTCCCACTTTATTAAGGGCACTGCTCAAATACCTCTCTCAGTGGGGTCTCCCATGACCTCAAGATCAGGGAGTGCCCCTCTCCTTAGAGTCTCCTTCCTCTTGCCTTGCTGTCTATTTTCATAGCCTGAAATATCTCATCTGCCTAGCTGATTGTTGTCATCTCTCTCCACGAGAACATCAGCTCTGTGGGGTCAAGGACATCACCAGCATCTGACACAGTGTTCCACACACAGAGCTCACTAGCTATTTGTTGAATCAATGAATGGAGACACAGTCCTTGTCGTCAGCTTGCACAGAGTCTAGTGGGGGTGGCAGTTATAACTCGGTGGATATTTGGCACAATAGGATGAGCACAGGATGTAAGGAAAAACTCCAAGAGGTACCTGACTCAGTGTTTGGAGGGAGTGTTAAGGAAGGCTTCCTGGAGGAGGCGTCACTGAGATGAATCTGGAAGGATGAGTGGGAAGTTAACCAAATGTGGAAGGGCATTTTGGGTAATGGAAAGATCAGGGGCAAAGGCATAGAGAGACGAGAGCAAGGCACAGTCAAGGAACTCCAAGTGGACAAATGTGGCTGAAGGGAGGCTGGAGGTCACATGACTCTCCTGCGCTGGGACTGCGTCCAAAGTGAGGAGGTGCCTGGTTCATTTGCTTAGTATCACTAGTGCTTTCCACGGAGCCCCTAACAGTTTTGAGGAATGAATACATGGACAGACGGGTGGGTTGGTGGATGCGTGGAGTGGGGTGTGTAAGTAGGTGGATGAGCTGATGGATGGATGGATCAGTAGATGTATTACTGAATAGATGGATGAATGACTAGATGGTTGGGGAAAGTGGGTGGAGGAATGGGTGGATGGGGGGATTGGTGGGGGCAGGTGGCTAAGTGGGTGGTTGGACAGATGGATGGATGAGTGAATGGTTAGGTACACAGAGGAATGGAGAGCCTGAGTGGACTAGAATATGGCTGAAAGGATGGGAGAGTAGGTGGACAGATGGGTGGAAGGCTACTTGAGCGATAGGTGGATACAAAGATAGCTGAGCCAATGAATGAGTGACTGGATGATGGATCATAAGTGAGTGGCTGGGAGGACTGGGATGGAAGGTCAGCCCGGTGCCCCGTGACCAACACACCGGCTTTCCTTCCTGCTGCTCTAGCCATCGCCACCATCATGGGCCTGCTGGTTTTCCCCATCAGCTTGGCCTCGCCGTTCGCCAAGGAAGCCTGCGTAGCCTCCTCCATGTTCCACGGTGGTCAGTGCCAGCTAGGCTGGGGCTATATGACCGCCATCCTCAACGCAGTCCTGGCCAGCCTCCCACCCGTGATCAGGCGGCCCCACGTGACCAAGGTCCAGCAGAGGACCATCTTCTTCTCCAGTGATACTGGGAGCATCATCCTTGTGCCAGAAACAACCAAATAAAAATATCTCAGGAGGAGCAAAAAGAGCCCATGCTACAGTCGTGTGAAATCACCACACACCCAGGTTCACATCCCACCTCTGCTGCTTGCTTGCCGTGTGGCCTCAGGCAAATCGCCTCATCTCTCTGGACCTCAGAGTATAAGTTCTGTAAAATGGGGTGGGGCAGGGGTTGAAATAATGCCTACCTCGGAGGGCAGTTTTGAGAATTAAGATGCTGTGTATAAATAAAGCCCTTAGCATGTGTTAGGCAAACTTAGCTATTATTATTGTAATCCTGCCCCCAGGAGGATTGTGGTGAGCATAAACCTATTCAGGAAAAGTGCCTGGGGGCAATTCTGGATCCTTGTCACCCAGATACTACACCTTTTAATGGGTATGTGCATATTCTCTCTCTCTTCCCTCCCTTTCTATAACTCCTCCTCTTGGTGAATCTGGAAAGTATTCATTTTCCCATCAATGAGAACTTCCCTTATAAATGAAAGCTGGTCCAGCGTTGGGGTGGGGATTTGGTGGGGGAGTGGGGTCAGGCGTTGAGGACCTGTCTCACCCCTTCATGCAAATAACCCCACTGATGTGAAAACCTCACCGTTACTTGGAGCACATGAGGCCCCTTGAGATCCAGTCCATACCTCTCTCTTCAGCTTCTTTCTTGTCACCCACCCGACCCCGCGCCTCTCCCTCTGGCCATGCTGACTTCTGAGCTCCACAGTCGGTCTCTTCACAGCTCCACCCTGCTCTCTCTGCCACGGGGTGCTGGAGTCAGCCTGTTACCTTTGCTGATCATGACCCCGTGCCCTGCTTTGGGAGCAGCACCTTCATCCTCCCTTTGGATGTGACCCTCAGTCACTTCCTGACTGCTCCAGGCTTTAAGATGGACAAATGAGACCTTTTAGCCAATCAGGAATGGTCGGAATGACTGGTTCAGAGATGGGCCTAGGACCTGTATAAACCAGCATGGAGGAGAGCGGAGCTGTGAGATGGACACAGTTGGAGTGCTAAGAATTTCACTTGACTGCCTGGATCCAGCCACGCTGCTCCCCTGTCTGCAGGACACGTGGTGACAGGCAGCTCCAGGCTGACATCCCTCTAGCTCGTGGCTGCACTGGAAGAAAGCGTGAGCCACTCTTCCCAGGGAAGGAAGCTGACTGGCCAGGACTGGGTCATGTGTCCCCCTGGGGAGAGGGGGCTATCAGCAATCTAGACTAGAAGGCCATAGTTATAATGTAGGCGATATAGTTTCCCAGAAGATGGGAGAAATTGCTGGTCCTGGAATGGGGCAAAGATGCCAAGAAAGCGAAAAACTTTCAATGCCCAACTCCTCTCCTTAAGGGAAACTTTGTTACCCTCATTTCACAGAAATGAAGACTGTAGCTCAGAGAGACAGGGTCACTTGCCCAAAGTCACACAGCTGATTGGTGGCAGAGCTGGGATTTGAATCCAGGGCTGTCAGACTCTGTGATGGAGGCAGAATGACATCTCTGCCCTGACCCAGCTCATCAAACTCTTTTGGCTTTAAGCATTCAACTAAGACCATCTGTAAACAACAGTACTATATTATTACAGCAATTCTGTAATTTTGAAAAACACATCGGCCACTGAGAATGCAGCCTGCATTCATCTCTCAGCAAATAAGGACTATAATAACTTTTAAAAAGCCACAGAATAACGGAATAATAGAAAACCTAGGAAGCCGCCCCATGGTGTGCCGATGGACTCGAAGACCCCCGGTATGTTTCAAGTGTCATCAGAAGCACGTTGATGAAGGTCAAGCTTGAGTGGGAAGATTTCAGGAACCCTAAGCAGCATCCCCAGTGCAGAAAGCAGCAAGCAGATAGATGTCAACAAGAAGCCCAAACAAAGCCTCAGGTCACCCACCTGCGCTTGAGATGAGCCGCCTCCTCTATGTAATAACCTTACAACAGTCCCCTGCCATCCAAGTTCCTTAATCATCTCTCTTGACCACGCGGTGTGGCTAGGGAGGATCTTAGTTCCTTGACCAGGGATTTAACCTGGGACCTCGGGCAGTGTGGCGTCCTAACCACTGGACCGCTGGGGAAATTCCCTTTCATTTTCTCTCTCAACAATTTCAGCAGTGCCAAAGGGAGCGATTCTTGAGCCTATGAGTGTGTGAAGTCGCTCAGTTGTGTCCTACTCTTTGTGACCCCATGGACTGTAGCCTACCAGGTTCCTCCATCCATGGGATTTTCCAGGCAAGAATACTGGAGCGGGTTGCCATTTCCTTCTCCAGGAGATCTTCTCGACCCAGGGATTGAACCTGGGTCTCCCGCATTGTAGGCAGGTGCTTTTACCATCTGAGCCACCGGGGAAGCTCATATGAAGCAGAAGCATTTTCACAGACACCATCTTTATTTGACAAGAGACAGAGGGATCTGTCTCATTTTTCTCTTCTTCATAATAAGAGGCGCTCTTTGTTTGGAGGAGCCCTCCCCCTACAGAGGCTGGAAACCACTGTGCTTGCTCCACAAGTCTGAGTAAAGAATGCCAGGAAGATACCAGAGGAGTCCTGCCTAAAGCCCTGATGTGATGGAAAGTCCCCAGGGCACTGCAGGGTTTGGAGGGTCATCTGAATTCTGCTAGGTTGACTCCGAGGATCTGATTGCGCTCCCTCTACAGTCTACCCCTGTCCTGGGCTCAAGCTTTCAGTGATTCCAGTGGCTTCAAAGTGAGCAGCACAGAGCCCCGAGAGCCCTTCCCTGAGTCAGCAGAACCCAGTGCAATCTGCAGAGTTGGCATGGGTTCTGCTCCCGCCAAGAATTGACGGCCTCACCATACCCCTCTCCAGGGGCTCTGTCACAGCCGAGAGGGCTCAGAGCTCATTCCTTCCCCAGTTCTCCTCCAGGAGCCGTACCCTCTCAGGTTTCAAAGTCTCACCTGAGAACCTGAGCAAGAGATGATGGGAACTCAGGGAAACTGAGGTCTCAACCAGGAAATTGTTCCCAGTGATGCTAGGGCTAGGGGGTCCCAGTGAAAGAAGAGGGCCAGAACTGAATCCACAGCCAAAAAGTGAAAGTGTTAAGTCATCCAGTTGTGTCCAACTCTGTGTGACCCCACAGACTATAGCCCACCAGGCTCCTCTGTCCATGGAATTTTCTGGGCAGGAATACTGGAGTGGGTAGTTTTCCCCTTCTCCAGGGGATCTTCCCAACCCAGGGATCAAACCCATGGGGCTCCCGCATGGCAAATGGATTCTTTATCATCTGAGCCACCAGGGAATCCACACCGAAGGGAGGCATTACTACCTCCAATTTGCAAAAATGAAAACCAAGGCTCAGAGAGGTAAAATCACTTGCCCAAAATCACAGAGCCAGGAGCTGGCAGACTTGGGATCCTAAGTCATCACTCTCCAAACATGTGGACAAAGATACAGAATGTAATTTTAGTTGGTGCAGTGAGAAAGTCATTCCCACATCAATCTTGCTTGAAGTCCTCCAAGAAGAAAAGCTTGTCTGGTGCTAATATGTCTTTAACCTCTCAGATCCTTATTACATCTCTTCTTAACAGCGAGAGAGCAGGCTTCAGGAAAGCCTTCGGTGGGAAACAGTACTTTGGCAAATAGTAGTATTCATTTCTACAACCATCTTCTGTTTATGCAAATAATCCTGGCTTGCTCTTAGCTTGAAGTTTAAAAAGTGAGTTGATTTATGGGATCTCCCTGGTGGTCCTGCGGCTAGGACTCCATGCTGCCACTGCATGGAATCCAGGTTCGATCCCTGGTCAGGGAACTAGATCCCACATGCCGCAACTAAAGATCCCACATGCCACAGCTAAAAGATCCCACGTGCTGCAACTAAGACCCAGCACAGCCAAATGAAGAAATGAGTAAATGTTTTTGTTTTTTTTAAGTTGAGTTGATTTAAAGAAAACTAGTTAAGATACAATAGCACACAGACATGGTCCAAATCATAAAGGGGGACGGCAGGTGACTTGAGTTTGGAAGAAGCTGTCATAAAACTTGGGGAAAAGACTCATTGACTGATGGATCTAATGTCTCTCAAACTTGAGTATCCGTTTGAAAAAAGACAAGAGATCTAAACTAGTTCCTCCCCCTGCCCTTAGCTGCACCCTCACCTCCCTTCCCTGCCAGGCTGCTAGAACCTCAGGCCTAGGAGAGGAGGAGGAAGATGGAACAGGATGGCACACACGGGCACTGGCCCTTCCGAAACGGGATGGTCACGACCTCCTCAACTCTTTGGGTAAGTGCTTCTTGGCTGTCCCCATGGACTCTCCCAGATGCCAAACGGAAAGCTTGAGGTGCAAAGAAAAGGGAGTATGGTTTAGAAGGGAACTGGTGGAGCAGCCAGAGGGGCCTACACCCAGCATGTTGTCCTAACCAGGAACAGCATCATTCAGGTGAAGGCATGGTGACAGACAGCATCCATGTGCTCGAGGCTACAAGGACCTCCCATGCAGAGGGCTCAGGTTCAGTCCCTAGTTGGGGAACCAGACCCCACATGCTACAACCAAGAGTTCCCCGTGCTGCAACTAAAAAAAAGAAGTAGCGACACAACGGAAGATCCCACGCACTGCACATACATGAATGAATAAATAAATATTAAGAAAGAATCATCACAAGCTAAATAAATGGCTGTCTGAAGCCACTAAGATTTGGCGTGGTTTGTTACACACCATCGCTTGTGGTAACAACTAAATGATACAAAGGATGAGACCAGTTTCACCAGCCTTGAACTTTCTGGGGACAGATCAGGCAGCTAACATGAGATTCTGTCCCTCTCTGGGTCTGGGTCAACTGTGGTGGGCTGGGAGGAGCAGGATATGGACACACTCTTCAGCAGCAAACATTTCTTTCTTTCAAATCAAAGAGAAAATCCCCAAACACAGAGGCAAGAAATAACCCAGGTTCACACAATTCTGTTTATATATATTTTCTCTATATTTAGACACAACTCTTCAGTAAACAGTAATAAGATATGCTGGCAACACTGAGAAAAGGAGAGCACTCCGTAGATAAAACGACTCCCACGCATTTGATTCGGGGACACAAGGACACACACACAACGTACAGAGACCCAAACAAACACAGTAGGCCAAATAAATAAGCATTGTTTCAAATCACAACCACGACGCTCTCTGGAACACCATGAGAGAAGGCAGAGAAGAGGTCTTGTGCTGTACTTTCAGACCAGTCTATCAAAAAATAAATACAAATCGGAAGGTCTAGGACCTGGGTCTTGCTAAAATAACATCCTCTGTAGTGAAGAGTTGAATGGCAAAATAAAACTCTTATCTAGAGGGAAATTTCATACATGATCACCCGTCTCAGGAAGGCAGAGGGCCAGAGCGGGGAGATTTAACTTGCACAGAGTGCTCTTCGGAAGCGAGGTCGATCTCTCATCCATCCCACCCAGGACACCCCACTTGGGAGGAAGTTCAGATGCAGCCGAAAGTGCTGGGTCCAAGGGAAGTGCCTTCACAAGCACACCAGGCAGGGACTGCCCCCCTTCCTGGTTTGCTCAGGATGGGAGGACTGATGCGGCCCCTCTGTCAAGGTTTCAATGTGCTTGATGAGTCTCCTCTCCTCTTCAAAATCCTACCTGCCATTCTTGGGAAGAGCATCCTTCTGGGACTCTCTCTGTTTCTGACTCTGGTCCATTCTCCGAAGCAGAGAAGGGCTGGCGTGGCTGCTCTCCCGGGAGGACATGTAGGCAGGGTAAACTAGCTCACCTAGGGTCTGTTTAGGGGTTGGTGACCCTTTGTGTGAAGACATGGAGGGGACCATTTCCAGGCTGGGCTGTGACTCGGATGCCAGTTCATCAGCTCACTTTTTTTTTTTTCCCCAAGGAGAATACCCGCCACACCCTACCCTGGCCAGCCTCTGTCCTCCTCTCTTCCCTTTGTCCTGAGTAAGCAAGGCACTTAAGGAAATGTCAGTCTCCTTGAACAAGTGGCTTGCACCAACACACACCTTCCAAGCTTCTGGAACTCCAGACCCAATGTAAGAAGGAGAGGCGAGGTCCTCCCTAGGATGAGAGGAAGGGGATGTGGGCTCTGCCCTGTCCGGAGCAGGGGCTCTGAGCAGGACCATAAAGAGGCCTGTCTCAAGCTTACAGACCCTTCTCACAGCCTTTTGTTGAAAGAAAAAAAAGTCTCTCCCAGGGCCAGGGGGAGGAGGAAAAGATGATAAAACACAACTGAAATCCCCACTCCCAGGAGAGATGTGCAGAGGACCCCACGTGCCTTTTCTGAATGAGGGGGAGTCTCAGGACACAGGTGGCTCAGATACAAAGAAAGTGGGGAGGGAGAAACGCTTGCAGTCCCTCCTCCAAGCCAGTGGCTCTCAAACGGGGGCTACCTGGCAATGTCTGGAGAAGTTCTGGATATCATAAGGGGGTGGGGTGGGGCACGGGGGGCAGAGGGCGCTACTGGCATCTAGTAGGGAGAGGACAGAGATGCTGCTCAACCCCCACAGGGCTGAGGGCACAGGGTAGCATCCTTCATAGAAGAATTGAGCAGCAGAGCAGCGCTCTGCTCCCAGCCACGCTCTGGAGCATCTCCAAAGGCCCCTTCAGAGCTCAGAGGCAGCCCCACAGACCTCTCCTACACCCGTTTCCGAAAAATTTCCAACCCAAGTCTCATCAGACAAGACAGCTTGGAGGGATGGGAGGGAAAGGGGAGGAGACCATTCTGGAGACCACGAACAAAGATGCTCCTCTGCCCACCAACAACACCCAACTCCTGCAAGGGAGAAATCCCAGGCTTGGGCGATCTTTGGTCAAACAGGAAAACGTAAGGCTGAACCAAAGTGGCAACCCCTCCACCCCACCTGCCCAGAGGCCAAAGTTGGGGTGCTTTCTCTTGCACAGAAGTCCATGCTCGGGAACAGATGTCAAGACCTCGCTCCCTGGGTGGCTGGGAGGAGAAGCAGGCGGGACAGGCGGGTGGGCGGGGCGGTGACGCGGCCCTCACTTGTTCTCAATCAGGGTCTGCACCTTGTACACGAGGTCCCGGGCCAGCTTCAGGACCTGTTTCGTGTTGTGTCGCTCGGCCATCTCTGAAAGAGCGGAAGGCAGAATCACATGAGCCTTCTCTTTGTCTATCCTTGGGCCACACTTCCAGCAGAGACCCTGAGAGGCCTCTGGGGCACCCCCCATCCCCATCATCAACTGGCATCATCCCCAGAGTGGCTCTGGAAGCACAGACTTAGGGGACAGCCTGTGACTCCAGATCTCAGTTTCCTCATCTGTAAAATGGGAACCATAACAGTACCTACTTCACAAGGTTACTGTGAGATCAAACGGGATGAAGTATGTTTGTTTAAAAAATGTGTGTCTGTGTGTGTTTGAAAAATGTTCGGTCTTCTCACCATCCTCCTACAGACACAATGACTGGGCACCTTCTAAGAAAGCAATGTTGGGCAAATGGTGGATGCTTCAAAGCAGAGAGGAAAGGAAGAAACAGGAGGAGATGGGAAGGGGAGGGGAGAAAGGACAAATAGCCATTTTGTCAAGAATAACACACAATGATCAGCTCTTTGAAAAATAATAATCCTAAATTTAGACATTTGTCATAAAGAAATCATCTGGTAGGAGAGATAGACACTAAGATCACGGTTCCCAAACTGGGTGCCGAGAGTACCACTGTGAACTCATGGCAATTTGGGGGAAATACAGCGATCCTCCACATGTGTTAAACCACGTAAACTGCTAATGGGAGTGCGTGAGTTTGCAATTTGCACTCCTATCAATGGCTTTATAGCTTTGAAAAAAAAGCAAGTTTTCAGCAAGCAGTTGCCATGATAAAAGCAAGCATCATGTGAGAATCACTATGGAAAAGGAAGTGAAGGTGATGAGTTCAAACTGATTCCAAAATTTGAGAAGCTGGGCAAAGTCCAACAGGTGAGCACACCCATTAGAAACTACTTGTTTAAATATAGAATATATTATTTTCTTTTGACTTCCATGTGCTATTTTTTCAAATGGCTACTAAGTCATTAGGATAGATATACTTATTAGGTGGTTTGGACTTAATTATTCAATAGTTACTGAATGGTCTGGGATGCCATGAAAATTTCAGAGACACTAGAGGTGTTACGAACTAAGAAAGTTTGAGAACCTCCATGCTAAGATAGGAATTGCTTTGAGTTCTCAAATACAACCTCAAACCAAAACCAATGTAGATGTTAAACTAGAAAGGATGGCTCACCAAGTTATGAACAGGTGCTTGAGGTATATTCTGCTTTCTCAAAAATTATTATATGGAAAATGGTTTTAAAAATATCAAGTGGAAAAAGCCTAGATACAACTGGGTTCTGTGATGGTTGTTGTTGAGTCACTAAGTCATGTCCAACTCTGCAACCCCATGGACTGCAGCCCACCAGGCTTCTCTGTCCATGGGATTTCCCAGGCAAGAATACTGGAGTGGGTTGCCATTTCCTTCTTGAGGGGATCTTCCTGACCCAGGGATTGTCTCTGGGTATCTCCTGCATTGGCAGGTAGATTCTCTATAGCTTAGCCGCCATATACATAAGTTTGGAAAAGACTGAAAAAATAAACATTTTTAAATGAACCTGTTAAGTGCAACATGGTTTTCTGGGTTGGATCTTAGAGCAGAAAAAGGACTTAGTTAAAAACCAAGTGAAATCAAGTAAGTCTGTAGTTTAGTTGATAGTACTATATCAGCATTAATTTCTTTGTTGTGATACATGTATGAGGATCAGGTAACATATTAACATTAGGGGCTGCTGTGTTACAGGTACAGGAAACTCTCTGTACTATCGTTGAAATATTTTCTAATAATAACTAATAATTTTAATTATTATTATTATATTATTTAAATATAAAATATGTTAATAATAATAATAACTAACAATGTTTCCAGTGTAAGGTCATCACTGGTGGCTTTTTTCTTTTTTTGCTTTATCCAAAACCTTCTTTAGTTTAAGAAGATGTTTTAATAGTGATAACAGCAACAGCTTCTTTTTTTTTTTTTAACAGCTTCTATTCAAAGCAACGGTTGTGAGCTGAGTGCCACGTGGCTGACGGGCCTGGCATCCCTATGGTCTCGTTTAACCCTCCTGACATCTCTATGATGGACGTGTCAGTACCATTTTATTCCCAAGGAATCTGAAGCCTGGAGATGTGAAGTCACTTGCCCAAGGTCACACAGCTCCTGGGTGGCAAGACTGTGCCCTTTTCATGCCACCTTCCTGTGTCTGCTTTCCCTCTACACATCAGCCCTCTGAAGCAGACACCCTCCCTCCTGTTCCCAGGTGAGGAAGCAGATGTTTAGAGAGAGGGGAAGTGATGTGTCTATGGCACAGCTCGCTCCCAGCAGAGCCAAGGTTGGCCCCTGAGCCTGATGTCAACACCCAGGCCCCTTCGGCCAGATCCCTGAGAGAAACACACATGGAGCACTCAGCATTACGAGATGTCAACTCATCCACTGGGAAATAGCCACCAGAGGTGGGCAGAAGCCTCTTCCATCCCCTTCATCTTGAATCAATCTCAGGGACTCTCCATCCATCCCTCTCCAGGACCCAGGAAGGGGCCCTCCAGAAGCCTGCCCTCTTTGGATGAGACCCTGATCACGTGGGTACCGTTAAAAAATTTGATGATGTCTGTGAAATCCATGTTGTTCTCCAAGATGATGTCACGGTAGACCTCCACCAGTGCCAGCGCGATGAACAGGACGTAGTGGGCGGACGAGACGTGTTTGGCTGCCCAGATGGTCTCCCAGACAGAGAAGACGTCATCATAGATGAGTTCTGCCAAGACACCAACAGACACGCATGCACGGGGAGAGTCCCCCACGGAGCTCACAGTGCTGCCCGCCCTGGAGAAGGGGCCCAGGCCGGCCGTGCTCTGTGCTTCTGTCCTGGGGCAGCAGACAGAGCTCAGGCCAGGATGCGGGAGACCCGGGCACTGTCATTTGACAGCAGTCTCAGTTTCCCCTTTCTGTGGAATAGGCTGGGCACACTAGGGGGTTGTATGTTTCCAGCTCCAACACCCTGTGAGTGGAGGAGCTGTGCACGTGTCCTGCTCTCTGCCTGCACCCTCCAGCTCCTCGAGCACCCGTGGGGTACCTCCCTTCCCCCTGCACCCAGGCAGAGTCGGCTGCTGCTTCTGGGTCTAGTAAAGAGAGACAACAGAGTAAGGATGAAGAGTAAGGCTTCCTGTGTTCAATAAAAATCAGTCTGAATCCTGGCTCCATCACTTATGAGCAAGGTGACCTTGGGCCAGTTACCTCCCCTCCATGAGCCCTTCCTTTTCCACATCTGCAAGTGTGGTGATGTTGGTGGCAGAGGTTGCTATCTCTTTCCCCAGGGGAATCTTCCCAACTCAGACCTGAGTCTCCAGCATCAATAGGCAGATTCTTTACCACTGAGTCCCAGGGAACTTCACATGGTGTGATACCAATAGTAATAAAGGACTGAAGAGACTTCCCTGCTGGTCCAGTGGTTAGGAGTCTGCTTTGCGATGCAGGGGACACAGATTCAATCCCTGTTTGGGGAACTAAGATCCCACAAGCCCTTGCACTGCAATGAAGAGCCTGTGCACTGCAACAGAAGATCCCACGTGTCACAACTAAGACTCAAAACAGTCATATAAACAGATACATAAATAAATATTTTTTAAAATAAAGGGCTGAAGAAATAATACATAGAAATGGCTCAGCACAGTGCCTGGCCCTTAATAAACACCTTTATACAGGTGAGGGGATTCCCCAGGTGGCTCAGTGATAAAGAATCAATCTGCCAATGCAGGAGACTCAGGAGACCTGGGTTGGATCCCTGGGTCAGGAAAATCCCCTAGAGGAGGAAATGGCACCCCACTCCAGTATTCTTGCTGGGAAAATCCCGTGGACAGAGGAGCCTGGTGGGCTACAGTCCCTGGGGTCGCAGAGAGTTGGACACGACTGGACAATTGTGCACATATGTATGCACAGAGGTTAGATATTATTACCAGCACCATCCCCAGTTGGTATGATAGCAATGCACTGGGTCAGACATCATTTCTCAGTCACATGGGAAAGATACTCCATGGGCTTCAGAGTTCTTGGCCTCTGATAAGTTGCTTAACAGAATGGTAGGGAACTGGGCTTGGGTAGACAGGCAGGGGCTCAGATCCTGGCTCTGTTATTGCTAGGTCTGAATTTAGTTCTTCTCAGCCTTAGTTTCCCCATCTGTAAAATGGGGATTGTGACAACACCTACTACACAGCGTCTCTGCAAGATATGGTAGGTAAACTGTAGACAGAACTCAACAAATAGGTGTCACTCTCGTCCAGTGGCTTTGTCCCAACACTTCCCAGCCTCACTGCTGTGGTATCTTTTCCCCCTGGGATTCTGCTACAAACAGTCTGGGAACAAGGTCCCAGCTGGAAGTGTGTACCTCGCTTGAAATCCAGCAGGAACCAGCGGTAGCAGAAGTAGAAATGAGTGTAGTCCCCATTCTGATGCATCAACTCGAAGAGCTCTGAGTCAAGGATCTGTCAGAGGAAGGAAAGAAAGGTATCAGCCTCCCAGGCAAAGGCTGGGCCAGAGGGGACAGTCGAACCAATGATGCTACATCCCCACACCAGACACCGCACAGTCCTTAACAACCGGGTGGAGTTTAAAAATGGCCAAAGAATTTGAAGTGGAAATCAGTCTGACGCAACCTAACCCAGTCTTTCTCTAAAGAAGATATGCAAATAACCAATATGCACAGGAACCATGCTTACCATCATCAGTAATTAGGAAAATGCCATAATGGGCTACTATTTCATATCCACTAGGGTGGCTATAATAAAAATGGCAGACAACAAAAGGCTGGGAGGATGTGTGTTGCTGGTGGGAACGTAAAATGGTGCAGCTGCAGTTTTACTTGTAGGTATATCCCCAACAAAAATGAAAACCTACGTCCACATAGAAACTTACACATGAATGTACACAATGGCATTATTCATAATAGCCCCAAAGTGTAAACAACCCAAGTATCCATCAGAGGATGAATGGGTACACAGAATTGGTCTGTCCATGCAATGGAATATTCAGCAATAGAAGGAATGACATATGGATACATGCTGCAACATGCACAGACCTTGTAAACATTATGCTAAAGGGAAAAAGCCAGACACAAAAAGCCACGTATTGTGTGACTCCATTTATGTGAAACATCCAGAACAGGTAAATCTAGAGACAGAAAGTAGACTGGTGGCCGCCAGGAGCAGGGGAGAGGGATTGCTGTCAATGGTGGTGGTGTTTGTCGCTGTTTAGTTGCTAAGTCATGTCTAACTCTTTGGCGATTCGATGGACTGCAGCCCGCCAGACTTCTCTGTCCACGGGACTTCCCAGGAAAGAATACTGGAAAGTAAAAGTCGCTCAGTTGTATTCGACTCTTTGTGACCCCATGGACTATATAGTTCATGGGGTTCTCCCAGCAAGAATACTGGAGTGGGTAGCTGTTTCCTTCCCCAGGGGATCATTCCAATCCAGGGATCGAACCCAGGTCTCCTGCATTGAAGCTGGATTCTTTACCAGCTGATTTCCTTCTCCAGGGGATCTTCCCGACCCAGGGATCAAACCTGCATCTCCTGTGTTGGTAGCTGGATTCTCTACCACTGAGCCACCAGGGAAGCTCAAGGGATAGAGATTCCTTTTCAGGGTGATAAAAGTGTTCTGAAATTAGATAGTGATGATGATTTCACACCTGTGACTATTCTAAAAACCAATGAATCAAACATTTTAAAAAAGCAAATTTTACAATATAGGAATTTATCTCAATAAAGCTCTGCATATGTGTGTGCGCGTGTGTGTGTGTGTGTGGAACAGAAAGAGAGAAATATACTGAAATATTTCTTTGCAGCCTGGAGGAGGAAATGGCAACCCACTCCAGTAGTCTTGCCTGGGAAAACCCATGGATAGCAGAGCCTGGCGGGCTACAGTCCGTGGGGTCGCAAAGAGTCGGACACTGCTTAGCGACAAAACCACCACCATTTCTCTGCAGAAAAGGAGCAATACAATCAAATGTCCTGTTAAGGGCAGGGACCGTGTGTAGTTCATCATTGTAGCCACAGTGCCTGGGCCAAGTAAATGCTCAGTAAGAACGAATCCAGTGGAGGTGACTTGAGATATTGAATGAAGGTTAAGTTGAATTGAGTTTTTCAGTTTAACTCAACTGGGCTGAGTGAAGTAGGACTGAGTTACTGAGTTAATTTAAACTAGGAGTGGCTATTAAGTTGGTTTGTGGTCCATTGTGTTGAGCTGGAATAAGTTATGTTATGGAGAAGCACAAGGTCATACCTGGATTAGTGACCTCATGTTGGCAAAGTGTGTGTCCATGGCGCCTCCGTGGGGGAAGTTCTGATTCATCCTCTTCATGAGCTCGGTGAAGCAGCTGAAGGCGAGGGCCTCTGGGGAAAGAGTACAGGAGAAAGAGTCAATTCTGCCACTGCCCAAGATCCCAGAGTGATGGTCCGAGGGTCTGAGCCAGTTCATAAAGTCCACAGGCAAATAAGAAGCATAAGGGAGTGGAGTATACGCATGCACGCCATTTCAAGGGATGCTTGCCAGTCTTTCGTTATTTAATTCCCATCCGAGAGGTGCTGAAATAGAGCATCCTTTCTTTTAGGAAACAGTGGTGACAGCAAATGTTCTGTTTTAAAGATCCCTATTTGCTCTAATTGGAGAAGGAAATGGCACCCCACTCCAGTACTCTTGCCTGGAAAATCCCATAAAAGTTGACAATATTTGGTCCCAAACGACTTGAAAAAAATTCTGCGGGGCTCATGAAATTCTCATGTCTGAGAACCACTGCATTAAAATAACAATTGTCAATACTGGAAGGGTGTTTGCAGGTGTTATGCAAAGGAAGGGTCAAATAACTTTGGGAAATGCTACATAGAGAGTGACTATACATACGAAGGGAAAAAAAAGGCTCTGAGCATTTCTGTAATTTAAAAGATCTATGTTGGGAATTCCCTGGCGGTCCAGTGGTTAGGGCTCCACACTTTCACCACTGAGGGCATGGGTTCAGTCACTGCTCCAGTGGTTGGGACTCCACACTTGCACCGATGAGGGTGTGGATTCAATCCCTGGTTGGGGAACTGCTAAGATCCTGCAAGCTGCATGGTACAGCCAAAAAAAAACAGAAATCCGTTTCATACTGTTCAACCCAGTGTTTAAAGAATAATTTGAAAACAGTACCTATTTTCTCTTAATGCCAAGGAGCTTTAGAGAAAGTTATGAGAAGGTTACTCAAGTCACCACAGAATCTTGTTCATTTTCTTTACTTTTCAGAACAGTTTAGATTTACAGGAAAACTGAGAAGAGTGTAGAGTTTCCATATATCTCACACCTAGTTCCCCCCATTACTGACATCTCCCATTAATATGTACATTTGTTACAATTAATGACCTACTGATGATACATAATTAACTCAAGCCCATAGTTTTTTTTACCTTATGGCCTCTGCTGTTCCAAGAACTCATCTAAGAATTACATTATATACAGCTGTCATCTCTCTTTAGGCTCCTCTTGGCTATAGCTGTGACTCAGAACTTCCTTGCTGTTGGTGACCCTGATGGTTATGAAGAGTACGTGTCAGGTGTTCTATGGGATGCCTCTCTACTGGAATTTGTTTGATGTTTCTCTCATGATAAGATTGGGGTTATGGGTTATTGTGAGAAAGACCATGTAGGTAAGGCACCACTTGATTCACATCACATCAAGGGTGTACAGCATTGATGTGACTGAGGATGGCGGATGACCTTGGCCACCTGCCAGAGGCAGTGTTTTCAGGTTTCTCCACTGCAAAGCTTCTCTTTCACCTCCCACCCTCTTCTGCAGGGAACTTTCTGGAAAGAACTCACTATGTTCAGCTCTAAGAGTTGGGATTTATACTTCTCATTTTTAAACAGCTTTATTGAGGCTTGCACACCATAAAATTCACTCTTTTAAATGTACTGGGTTGGCCAAAAGTTTGCTTGGGTTTTTCTGTACAATGTTCTGTAGGATGTTACAGAAAAATCAGGGCAAAATTCTTGGCCAACCCAATACAATTTAGTGGTTTTAGAATAGTCAGAGTTGTAAACCATCATCTCTATCTAATTTCAGGACATTTTCATCACCCCCAAAAGACACTACATATCAGCAGTCATCACCTATTTCCCTCTCCTCACAGTGCCTGTCAACCATGAGTCTATTTTCCGTCTCTACAGATTTGTCCTTTCTGGAAGCAACCTTACTATGATGTTGCTAATGTGCCCAGCTTCTCAAATGTTCCTGAAGCCAGTTTTCCTACCTTACTGGTTTCCTCATTAATACACTGAATAAAATCTTTGTTCACTTTATTTGTATGTGAGAGTCATGTAACCTTTTTAAAATTATATTTTATCGGTTCTGAAGGTCATCCACTGAGCTGTTTGAGGGGATTAATCCAGTGGAGACAAATTAAGTCCATTTGCCTGCACATCTTTTCTTGGTTTCTGAAGTGAATTTTGGGTGGCAACAGAGCTTTCACTTTTCTAGCCCTCTAGTTCTTTTTTTTTATATTGATATTATGTATTTAATTTCTGGTTTGTATACCTTCAACAAATTAATCTGAATTGGCGATAGCAATGGTTGGGATTTGCTTTTATGGTTAACTATCTGGTGAGTTCTGTTGGGTGTATAATGAAAGTTTGTTCTCTGTTGGGTGAGAAATAACAAAGAACCCATTTTCATACTCTTTTTCTTTTTGCTTTGTTTCCTTTTGGGGGATCTGTTTGTCTATTTGCAACCTCAGATCAATTAAGAGTCACATGCTTACTGGAAGAAAAATGACTCAATTTTTGTGTTTTGGGCTTACTACATTCAGCAACATTTTAAAGTTTCTGGTGTACAAATCTTGTACTGCTGTTAAATTTATTCATAAATATTTTACTCTTTGAGAGGCTACTGCAAATGGAATTGCTTTTCTGTTCTCACTTTTAGATTGTTCATTGCAATGGTATAGCAATATAATTGACTTCTGTGTAAGTCCTATATCCTGCAGCCTTGCTGAACTTATTAGTTCTAATACTTTTTGACTCCTTAGAATTTTCTGTATGCAAGATCATGCTATCTGCAAATATAGATGGTTTTATTTCCTTTCCAATCTGGACATCTTTATTCCTTTTTCTTCAGTAATTGTTCAGGATAGAGTCTTTTGTGGTAGAAGTGGACATCTTTGTCATAGTCTTGACCTTAGGTGAGAAGTATTCAGAATTTTGTTGACATTACTTTGTCAACAAAGGTCCGTCTAGTCAAGGCTATGGTTTGTCCAGTGGTCATGTATGGATGTGAGAGTTGGACTATAAAGAAAGCTGAGAGCCGAAGAATTGATGCTTTTGAACTGTGGTGTTGGAGAAGACTCTTGAGAGTCCCTGGACTGCAAAGAGATCCAACCAGTCCATTCTGAAGGAGATCAGTCCTGGGTGTTCATTGGAAGGACTGATGTTGAAGCTGAAACTCCAAAACTCTGGCCACCTGATGTGAAAAGCTGACTCATTTGAAAAGACCCTGATGTTGGGAAAGATTGAGGGCAGGAGGAGAAGGGGACAACAGAGGATGAAATGGCTGGATGGCATCACCAACTCAATGGACATGGGTTTGGGTGGACTCCAAGAGTTGGTGATGGACAGGGAGGCCTGGCATGCTGAGGCTCATGGGGTCACAAAGAATCGGACACGACTGAGTGACTGAACTGAACTGATTCAGAATTTCATCACTGAGTATTAGTTGTGGGTTTTTCAGAGATATCTTTTATCACACTGAGTAAGTTCTCTTTTGTTCTGAGTTCGCCGAATTTTTTTCATGAAAGGCTGTTGAATTTTGTCTGATGACATGATCATGTGACCTTCATCCTTTATTCCATGAATGTAGTGAATTGCATTGACTGAATTTCATATATTGAGTCAGCCTTGCATTCCTGGGATAAATCCCATTTGATCATGATATATAATTCTCTTTATAGCTTGATGGATTCAGTTTGCTAGTTTTTTCTTGAGGATTTTTACCTTGATTTCACAAAGGATATTGGTCTGTAATTTTCTTTTCTTGTGATGTCTTTGTCTGGTATTGCTATCTGGGTACCAACAGGGCCTCATATAAGGACCTGCACCATAGGATGAGTTGAGAAGCGTTCCTTCCTCTTCTATGTTTTAGAAGAGTTTATGAAGTATTGGTATTCATTTTTCATACAGTACTTGGTAGAATTCACCAGTGAAGCCATCTGGGCCTGAGATTTCCTTTGTTTTCATTCATGTTTATATAACCAGTGGCTAGCAAAAGCTTGGATGGGTGTCAGGTCAATTAATGTTGGTCAATGTAGAATAAAAGAAGTTTTTACTTCACTAAGACCCTTGATGTGTTCACTGGACAGGTCTTCTGAACCCTGGCACTGACTCAGTTTATGGAATTGCAGAGTGAGGTTGACCTTTCTTCTTTGTCATGAGAAGGAAGCCACATCCCCAGTCTGGGGGCAGGGAGGGTACACTCACCATCATCCAGGATGACCAGCAGTGGGGCCAGGAGGTCACACATGCCCTGGACATAGCCGATCTCAATGTGCTGCCAGATGTAGCTGCAAGAGACACACAGGATGGCCAGTGATGGCACCCACAGTCTGCCTTTCAACCCACTCCTCCTCTCCTCTCACCCTGCTTTGGCCCCCATCTCTCACCTGGATCAACCCCCCTCAGCCTCCCGCCTGTACTCCCATCCTGTCTCATTCTCTTCAAGCAGTCTATGCCATCACCAGGATGAGCTTCTTAAAGCTCAGGAGCCTTTGCAGGCACATCACTGCATGACTGGGCAATGTCCAAACTCCTTCACTGGGGGTGCCAGGCATCTATTGCTTCCTCCCAATCCCCCTTCACAGTCTCACACATCACTTCTCAGGACTTCTTCCCTTCCCGCTGCACTGAGGTATTTACCTCTGTACAAGCAAAGCACACATTCAGGCGCCTGTGTTTCTGCCTGAGCTGTTGCCTCTGCCTGGAATTCTCATCTGCTTTGTAATAATCGTAACTACTGTTTACTGAGTATTTCCTGTATGCTCTGTCGACTATATATGGATTTATCACTGAATTCTCAAACTAATCATGTGAAAAAGCTACTATCATTATCGCAGTTCACAAATAACGGGAATAACGCACAGAGAATTAAGTGACATGCGCCGAGCCACACATCTCATAATGAACAGCAGAGAAAGGATTTGAATTCAAGGGCCTCACTACATTGCATGTGCTCCTCGTCGCCCGCACCTGCGCCAACCATTACTCATCTCCCACAGACAGCCCCGCCCCCCGCCCCACAGCCCCGCGCCACCCCGACAGCCCCGCCCCCGCCCCACAGCCCCCGCCCCCACCCCCGACAGCCCCGCCCCACCCCGAAGGCCCCGCCCCCGCCCCGACAGCCCCGCCCCGCCACCTGCACATGATGTTGCGCAGCTTCTCCAGGTTGGCGGGAGTGAAGTACCAGTAGTTGCGGTCACACCTCTGCACATCCTTCTCGATGCGGTGCAGGTTCACCGTGTACAGGTCCAGGAGCTCTGGCTGCGGGCCCCCAGGAGGGGACGGAAAGAACAGTCATACCCCAGCTCCTCACAGGGGAGGAAAGAACAGTCACACCCCAGCTCCTCACAGGGGAGGAAAGAAATGTTCCACCCCAGCTCCTCACAGGGGAGGAAAGAAATATTACACCCCAGCTCCTCACAGAGGAGGAAAGAACAGTAACACCCCAGCTCCCCACAGGGGGAAAAGAACAGTCACACCCCAGGTCCTCACAGGGGGAAAGAACAGCCACACCCCAGCTCCCCACAGGGGAGGAAAGAAGTGTCACACCCCAGCTCCCCACAGTGGGGGGAAGAACAGTCACACCCCAGCTCCCCACAGGGGAGGAAAAGAACAGTCACACCCCAGCTCCTCACAGAGGAAGAAAAAACAGTCACACCCCAGCTCCTCACAGAGGAAGAAAAAACAGTCACACCCCAGCTCCTCACAGAGGAAGAAAAAACAGTCACACCCCAGCTCCTCACAGGGGAGGGAAGAACAGTCACACCCCAGCTCCCCACAGGGGAGGAAAGAACAGTCACACCCCAGCTCCTCACAGGGGAGGAAAGAACAGTCACACCCCAGCTCCTCACAGGGGAGGAAAGAACAGTCACACCCCAGCTCCCCACAGTGGAGGGAAGAACAGCCACACCCCAGCTCCTCACAGGGGAGGAAAGAACAGTCACACCTCAGCTCCCCACAGTGGAGGGGAAGAACAGTGACTCTCCAGCTCCTCACAGGGGAGGAAAGAACAGCCACACCCCAGCTCCTCAAGGGGAGGAAAGAACAGTCACACCCCAGCTCCCCACAGGGGAGGAAAGAACAGTCACACCCCAGCTCCCCACAGGGGAGGAAAGAACAGTCACACCCCAGCTCCTCACAGGGGAGGAAAGAACAGTCACACCCCAGCTCCCCACAGGGGAGGAAAGAACAGTCACACCCCCAGCTCCTCAAGGGGAGGAAAGAACAGTCACACCCCAGCTCCCCACAGGGGAGGAAAGAACAGTCACACCCCAGCTCCTCAAGGGGAGGAAAGAACAGTCACACCCCACCTCCCCACAGGGAGGAAAGAACAGTCACACCCCAGCTCCCCACAGGGGAGGAAAGAACAGTCACATCCCAACTCTCCACAGAGGGGGAAAGAACAGTCACACCCCAGCTCCCCACAGGGGAAGGAAGAACAGTCACTCTCCAGCTCCCCACAGGGGAGGAAAGAACAGTCACACCCCAGCTCCCCACAGGGGAAGGAAGAACAGTCACACCCCAGCTCCTCACAGGGAGGGAAAGAACAGTCACACCCCAGCTCCTCACAGGGGAGGAAAGAAATGTTCCACCCCAGCTCCTCACAGGGGAGGAAAGAAATATTACACCCCAGCTCCTCACAGAGGAGGAAAGAACAGTCACACCCCAGCTCCCCACAGGGGGGAAAAGAACAGTCACACCCCAGGTCCTCACAGGGGGAAAGAACAGCCACACCCCAGCTCCCCACAGGGGAGGAAAGAAGTGTCACACCCCAGCTCCCCACAGTGGGGGGAAGAACAGTCACACCCCAGCTCCCCACAGGGGAGGAAAAGAACAGTCACACCCCCAGCTCCTCACAGAGGAAGAAAAAACAGTCACACCCCAGCTCCTCACAGAGGAAGAAAAAACAGTCACACCCCAGCTCCTCACAGAGGAAGAAAAACAGTCCCACCCCAGCCCTCACAGGGGAGGGAAGAACAGTCACACCCCAGCTCCCCACAGGGGAGGAAAGAACAGTCACACCCCAGCTCCTCACAGGGGAGGAAAGAACAGTCACACCCCAGCTCCCCACAGTGGAGGGAAGAACAGCCACACCCCAGCTCCTCACAGGGGAGGAAAGAACAGTCACACCTCAGCTCCCCACAGTGGAGGGAAGAACAGTGACTCTCCAGCTCCTCACAGGGGAGGAAAGAACAGCCACACCCCAGCTCCTCAAGGGGAGGAAAGAACAGTCACACCCCAGCTCCTCACAGGGGAGGAAAGAACAGCCACACCCCAGCTCCTCAAGGGGAGGAAAGAACAGTCACACCCCAGCTCCCCACAGGGGAGGAAAGAACAGTCACACCCCAGCTCCTCACAGGGGAGGAAAGAACAGTCACACCCCAGCTCCCCACAGTGGAGGGAAGAACAGCCACACCCCAGCTCCTCACAGGGGAGGAAAGAACAGTCACACCTCAGCTCCCCACAGTGGAGGGAAGAACAGTGACTCTCCAGCTCCTCACAGGGGAGGAAAGAACAGCCACACCCCAGCTCCTCAAGGGGAGGAAAGAACAGTCACACCCCAGCTCCTCACAGGGGAGGAAAGAACAGCCACACCCCAGCTCCTCAAGGGGAGGAAAGAACAGTCACACCCCAGCTCCCCACAGGGGAGGAAAGAACAGCCACCCCCAGCTCCTCACAGGGGACGGAAGAACAGTCACTCTCCAGCTCCCCACAGGGGAGGAAAGAACAGTCACACCCCAGCTCCCCACAGGGGAGGAAAGAAATATTACACCCCAGCTCCTCACAGAGGAGGAAAGAACAGTCACACCCCAGCTCCTCACAGGGAGGAAAGAAGTGTCACACCCCAGCTCCCCACAGTGGGGGGAAGAACAGTCACACCCCAGCTCCCCACAGGGGAGGAAAGAACAGTCACACCCCAGCTCCTCACAGGGGAGGAAAGAACAGTCACACCCCAGCTCCCCACAGGGGAGGAAAGAACAGTCACACCCCAGCTCCTCAAGGGGAGGAAAGAACAGTCACACCCCAGCTCCCCACAGGGGAGGAAAGAACAGTCACACCCCAGCTCCTCAAGGGGAGGAAAGAACAGTCACACCCCACCTCCCCACAGGGGAGGAAAGAACAGTCACACCCCCAGCTCCCCACAGGGGAGGAAAGAACAGTCACATCCCAACTCTCCACAGAGGGGGAAAGAACAGTCACACCCCAGCTCCCCACAGGGGAAGGAAGAACAGTCACTCTCCAGCTCCCCACAGGGGAGGAAAGAACAGTCACACCCCAGCTCCCCACAGGGGAAGGAAGAACAGTCACACCCCAGCTCCTCACAGGGGAGGAAAGAACAGTCACACCCCAGCTCCTCACAGGGGAGGAAAGAAATGTTCCACCCCAGCTCCTCACAGGGGAGGAAAGAAATATTACACCCCAGCTCCTCACAGAGGAGGAAAGAACAGTCACACCCCAGCTCCCCACAGTGGGGGAAAAGAACAGTCACACCCCAGGTCCTCACAGGGGGAAAGAACAGCCACACCCCAGCTCCCCACAGGGGAGGAAAGAAGTGTCACACCCCAGCTCCCCACAGTGGGGGGAAGAACAGTCACACCCCAGCTCCCCACAGGGGAGGAAAAGAACAGTCACACCCCAGCTCCTCACAGAGGAAGAAAAAACAGTCACACCCCAGCTCCTCACAGAGGAAGAAAAAACAGTCACACCCCAGCTCCTCACAGAGGGAGAAAAACAGTCACACCCCAGCTCCCACAGGGGGGAAAGAACAGTCACACCCCAGCTCCCCACAGGGGAGGAAAGAACAGTCACACCCCAGCTGCTCACAGGGGAAGAAAGAACAGTCACACCCCAGCTCCCACAGGGGAGGAAAGAACAGCCACACCCCAGCTCCCCACAGGGGAGGGAAGAACAGCCACACCCCAGCTCCTCACAGGGGAGGAAAGAACAGTCACACCCCAGCTCCTCACAGGGGAGGAAAGAACAGTCACACCCCAGCTCCTCACAGAGGGGGAAAGAACAGTCACACCCCAGCTCCTCACAGGGGAGGAAAGAAATATTACACCCCAGCTCCTCACAGGGGAGGAAAGAAATATTACACCCCAGCTCCCCACAGGGGAGGAAAGAACAGTCACACCTCAGCTCCCCACAGAGGAGGAAAGAACAGTCACACCCCAGCTCCTCACAGGGGAGGAAAGAACAGTCACTCTCCAGCTCCTCACAGGGGAAGAAAGAAATGTTCCACCCCAGCTCCCCACAGGGGAGGAAAGAACAGTCACACCCAGCTCCTCACAGGGGAGGAAAGAACAGTCACTCTCCAGCTCCTCACAGGGGAGGAAAGAACAGTCACACCCAGCTCCCCACAGGGAGGAAAGAACAGCCACCCCCCAGCTCCTCACAGGGGAGGAAAGAACAGTCACACCCCAGCTCCTCACAGGGGAGGAAAGAACAGTCACTCTCCAGCTCCTCACAGGGGAGGAAAGAACAGTCACACCCAGCTCCCCACAGGGAGGAAAGAACAGCCACCCCCCAGCTCCTCACAGGGGAGGGAAGAACAGTCACTCTCCAGCTCCCCACAGGGGAGGAAAGAACAGCCACCCCCAGCTCCTCACAGAGGAGGAAAGAACAGTCACTCTCCAGCTCCTCACAGGGGAGGAAAGAAGAGCCACATCCCAGCTCCCCACAGGGGAGGAAAGAACAGCCACATCCCAGCTCCTCAGAGAGGAGGAAAGAACAGTCACTCTCCAGCTCCTCACAGGGGAGGAAAGAAGAGCCACATCCCAGCTCCCCACAGGGGAGGAAAGAACAGCCACATCCCAGCTTCTCACGGGGCGGGGGAAAGAACAGTCACACCTCAGCTCCCCACAGGAGAGGAAAGAACAGTCACACCCCAGCTCCCCACAGGGGAGGAAAGAACAGTCACTCTCCAGCTCCTCACAGGGGAGGAAAGAACAGTCACACCCCAGCTCCCCACAGGGAGGAAAGAACAGTCACACCCCAGCTGCTCACAGGGGAAGAAAGAACAGTCACACCCAGCTCCTCACAGGGGAGGAAAGAAATATTACACCCCAGCTCCTCACAGAGGAGGGAAGAACAGTCACTCTCCAGCTCCCCACAGGGGAGGAAAGAACAGCCACACCCCAGCTCCTCACAGAGGAGGAAAGAACAGTCACACCCCACCTCCCCACAGGGGAGGGAAGAACAGTCACTCTCCAGCTCCCCACAGAGGAGGAAAGAACAGTCACACCCCAGCTCCCCACAGGGAGGAAAGAACAGTCACACCCCAGCTCCCCACAGGGGAGGAAAGAACAGTCACACCCCACCTCCCACAGAGGAGGAAAGAACAGTCACACCCCAGCTCCCCACAGGGAGGAAAGAACGGTCACACCCCAGCTGCTCACAGGGGAAGAAAGAACAGTCACACCCAGCTCCTCACAGGGGAGGAAAGAAATATTACACCCCAGCTCCTCACAGAGGAGGGAAGAACAGTCACTCTCAGCTCCCCACAGGGGAGGAAAGAACAGCCACACCCCAGCTCCTCACAGAGGAGGAAAGAACAGTCACACCCCACCTCCCCACAGGGGAGGGAAGAACAGTCACTCTCCAGCTCCCCACAGAGGAGGAAAGAACAGCCACATCCCAGCTCCCCACAGGGGAGGAAAGAACAGTCACACCCCAGCTCCCCACAGGGGAGGAAAGAACAGTCACACCCCACCTCCCACAGGGGAGGAAAGAACAGTCACACCCCACCTCCCCACAGGGGAGGGAAGAACAGTCACTCTCCAGCTCCCCACAGAGGAGGAAAGAACAGTCACACCCCAGCTCCCCACAGGGGAGGAAAGAACAGTCACTCTCCAGCTCCCCACAGGGGAGGAAAGAACAGTCACACCCCAGCTCCCTACAGGGGAGGAAAGAACAGTCACACCCCAGCTCCTCACAGGGGAGGGAAAGAACAGTCACACCCCAGCTCCCCACAGGGGAGGGAAAGAACAGTCACACCCCAGCTCCTCAGAGGGGCACTCTTCCACAGAGTTTCTCTCTCCACTCCTCCTCCTCCTAGCCTCTCCTGCTGTCACTGAGAAAACTTCCTCTATCTGGACCAGTCAGATGACTGACTTTATTTTTGTTGATGCTGTTTCCGGAGAAGGCCTCTTTCATTTTGTCTGATGAAAATTCTCTTTACTTTTTTCTCACAATCCTATCAGGTATATAGACATTATCCTCATTTTATATGAGAATAAAGATCAAGATATATATATATATACACACATATTTATATGTATGTGTGTGTATATATATATATATATATATATATATAGCTACAATATACATGTAATATGGAGAAGGCAATGGCACCCCACTCCAGTACTCTTGCCTGGAAAATCCCATGGACAGAGGAGCCTGGTAGGCTGCAGTCCATGGCGTCGCGAAGAGTCGGACACGACTGAGCAACTTCACTTTGACTTTTCACTTTCATGCACTGGAGAAGGAAATGGCAACCCACTCCAGTATCTTGCCTGGAGAATCCCAGGGATGGAGGAGCCTGGTGGGCTGCTGTCTATGGGGTCGCACAGAATCGGACACGACTGAAGTGACTTAACAGCAGTAGCAGCAGCATAAAGGTAACAAACCAATTAAAAAAACTAATGAAAACACTTCTAGGAAAAACAAACTTTTTGCAGGAAAACATGCAAGTTAATATGCATTATATTGCTATAATGATATAAACAAAGATCAATCATTTAACTAAAATTATTGTGACTATAATGGATGGATGAGGAGTGGGATGGTTTCACTTGTGTGGTAAGGGTGTGCACATAGGGAGGGAAGAAGACTGAAACCTCGTCCTCCATAATGGGGAGTCAACAGGCAACATCTGACACTGAAGAAAAGCAAAAAATATCAAGCAGTAGCAATACAAGTATATTATTTACAGACATGAGGGTAAACATCAGATAATTTGGGCAGAATAAGTCATTACTACTGCCTCGGGTGATGAAATTCCAGTTGAGCTATTTCAAATCCTGAAAGATGATGCTGTGAAAGTGCTGCACTCAATATGCCAGCAAATTTGGAAAACTCAGCAGTGGCATAGGACTGGAAAAGGTCAGTTTTCATTCCAATCCCAAAGAAAGGCAATGCCAAAGAATGCTCAAACTACTGCACAATTGCACTAATCTCATACACTAGTAAAGTAATGTTTAAAATTCTCCAAGCCAGTCTTCAGCAATACATGAACTGTGAACTTGAGATGTTCAAGCTGGTTTTAGAAAAGGCAGAGGAACCAGAGATCAAATTGCCAACATCTGCTGGATCATGGAAAAAGCAAGAGAGTTCCAGAAAAACATCTATTTCTGCTTTATTGACTATGCCAAAGCCTTTGACTGTGTGGATCACAATAAACTGTGGAAAATTCTGAAGGAGATGGGAATATCAGACCACCTGACCTGCCTCTTGAGAAACCTATATGCAGGTCAGGAAGCAAGAGTTAGAACTAGACATTGAACAACAGACTGGTTCCAAATAGGAAAAGGAGTACGTCAAGGCTGTATATTGTCACCTTGCTTATTTAACTTATTTGCAGAGTACATCATGAGAAATGCTGGGCTGGAGGAAGCACAAGCTGGAATCAAGATTGCCGGGAGAAATATCAATAACCTCAGATATGCAGATGACACCACCCTTACGGCAGAAAGTGAAGAGGAACTAAAAGCCTCTTGATGAAAGTGAAAGAGGAGAGTGAAAAAGTTGGCATAAAGCTCAACATTCAGAAAACTAAGATCACGGCATCTGGTCCCATCACTTCATGGGAAATAGATGGGGAAACAGTGGCAACAGTGTCAGACTTCATTTTTTAGGCTCCCAAATCACTGCAGATGGTGACTGCAGCCATGAAATTAAAAGAGGCTTACTCCTTGGAAGGAAAGTTATGACCAAGCTAGACAGCATATTGAAAAGCAGAGACATTACATTGCCAACAGAGGTCTGTCTAGTCAAGGCTATGGTTTTTCCAGTGGTCATGTAAGGATGTGAGAGTTGGACTATAAAGAAAGATGAGCACCGAAGAACTGATGCTTTTGAACTGTGGTGTTGGAGAAGACTCTTGAGAGTCCCTTGGACTGAAAGGAGATCCAACCAGGCCATTCTAAAGGAAATCAGTCCTGAATATTCATCAGAAGGACTGATGCTGAAGCTGAAACTCCAATACTCTGGCCACCTCATGCAACGAGCTGACTCATTTGAAAAGACCCTGATGCTGGGAAAGATTGAGGGCAAGAGGAGAAGGGGATGACAGAGGATGAGATGGTTGGATGGCATCACCGACTCAATGGACATGGGTTTGGGTGACCTCTGGAAGTTGGAGATGGACAGGGAGGCCTGGCGTGCTGTGGTTCATGGGGTCGCAAAGAGTTGGATACGACTGAGAAACTGAACTGAACTGAACTGCCTCAGGGGAAAGGCAGAGTTGGGCCAGACAACTTTAGGTTTTTGGATCCAGCCTAGTCTGACTGACTCTGCGACAGAAATGACAGATTCATTGAAAGAAAATGGATGTAGGGACGTCCCTCATGATTCAGTGGTTATAATCCTCACTTCCACTGCATGGGGCATGAGTTTGGTCCCTGGTCAAGGAACTAAGATCACCAAGCCATGCTACGAGGCCAAAAAAGTTAAAAAAAGAAAGAAAGTGAAGTCGCTCAGTTGTGTCCAACTCTGCGACCCCAGGGACTGTAGCCCACCAGGCTCCTTTGTCCATGGGTTTCTCCAGGCAAGAATACTGAAGTGGGTAGCCATTGCCTTCTCCAGGGGATGTTCCCAGTCCAGGGATTGAACCCAGGTCTCCTGCACTGCAGGCAGAGTCTTTACTGACTGAGCCACCAGGGAAGCCCCCAAATAAAACAGATACATGATCCTTGGCTCAGAAAACCTTTTCAGTTGACATTCTTTCCTCTGGGTTTTTATGGCAAGAAAGCAAAATATTTAAGAGATACTGGACATGAGTGTAAACCAAGATGTGCCTAAGCTTGGATTTGAACCCAGCACTGTTTGTCTGTAAAGCCTGTGTTCTTTAAGTATTAAATTACCTTCTCTTCCAAATGGGTTTCTACAGTGAACCCTCCATGATGCGGAATGTAATGAAACGGAAGTGGTTCTGGATAACAGAGGCTTGCCACCCTCCCGTGGCTGCAGAAAATGGAGTGGAGGAGAACCCTGGTGACTTACGGAATAGGTGACACCACTGGAAGAGACGGGGACGCCTCGCTGTTGGCTGAGGTGGTCACGGCCAGAGAAGCGAGCGCAGGGAAGAGACTCTCCATCTCAGGCTCCTCTGAGAGGTTGTCCTCACTGTCCACCTGGCTCTGCTTTTCCGCCTCGCTGCCCCTCCAGCCTTCCATCGCAGGGCCCTCCTTTTCAGGCAGAGCCACGTCCAGGCTGCCGGTGATGGACATGAACTCATCCATGCTCTCGTTGGCCAGGAGGTCGCTCTCCAGGCTGTCCTGCACGGCCAGCTCCTCACGAGTGGCCTCATCCCGGGAGGTGGTGGCCTCACTGCTCTGCCCGTCATCCACGCTGCTGTCCCTGGGTCGAAGCACCAGGGGGCGGCACGCTGGGCATCCATGACGCTGTCTTCTGTGCTCAGGCTGGGTTCTGAGTGCTCTGAGAGGCCCGAGGAGAAGTTGTGGGAGGAGGGATGGCCTGAGTCTGGGGAGCAGGTGCCGTTCACCAGGTTCCCGTTGGGGATCTTGGTCGGCTTCTCCTCCAGCCTGCCTTCTGCCTCCGCCTGCTCCGCCTCGTCCACAGACTCAAAGACCTGCAGACAAGGCGCACAAAGGCATGTGAGTCAGGATGTCTGGCATGGTGCTGCTTCCAGCTCCAAGCTGAACAGCCATCCACAGGGGCTGGTTCAGATATGGAACATGCATGCTGGGGGATACTACACAGTCAGTAAAAAGATGGAGGCAGAGCAACGTGGGACATATTCTCCCATTTGTAGAAAATATGCAGGAACAGGCATAGAAAAATCCAGAAAGAAACAGGGAGCATTGCAATTGGCTCTGAGGAAGAAAACCTTTCATCACACAAAATCATGTGTACAAAAATTTCTTAAGTTAACTAATTAAAGGAACAGGCTTAAAAATATCCATGTAGGAAGCTGGGTGGGATGGTACATGGGAACATCTTTACTGTTTTTGCAACTTCTCTGTAATAATCAAAATTATTTCAAAAAGTAAATTCAATAAATGTATTTGTGAGAGGGTTAAAAAAATATCCATGTAATTAACCATGATGGATCAATTTTCAAGAACACTTAGGTAAATATGAAATATAATGGAAAAGTCTCCAGGATATACATCCAAGATTTATTTGTGGTTATTTGTGTCTTTAGGCCATATCCCATCAATGCAGACTGTATAAGATCATGTCACAAGGTCACTTGAAGTATTTCTTTGGTGTGGTTATATCACCCACTTGATTTACTGTTAATTTCATGTGCTTCTGGTTTTAAAAAGATTTATTTTCAATTAAATTGCTTTCAGTCATGTTAAAACAAAACAAAACACTTTCCTAACTCCAAAGTCAAAACTAGAAAACAAAGTATATTCAGAGAAGATGGCAATGTTATTTCTAGGGAGGGCATGTGGGGATCAGGGATGGGCAAAACCAAACAGTTTTCTCTGCAATATTTTTTTAATAGGCAGAAGAATTTTTTAATAGGCAGAAGAGATTCATGAATTACTTGTGCAGGCAAAACTTCAATTTTTAATGGAAGTATAAAAGCTAAAACAGAGAAATCTTAAGTGACCTGAAGATGGGGGACTTCTGATTCCATTATTCTGGGCTGGAGGGAGGCTGATGGATGGAGAGGGGCGGGGCCCCTGGAAGGTCACCTGTGTGCTGCTGCTGGAGTCACTCTGCAGGCGGATGTTCTGGCGGCCGGAACTGCAGCTCTGGGAGGACTGAGAGGAAAGGGGGCAGGAAGGAGCTCAGGTGAGGCTGCATCTAGGCTCAGGGTCCCTGCGCTGAGCTCAGGATGGAGTGCTAGGCCAGGAGTCAGTAAGTGTGGTCTTGTCTCTATTCCTGACATGAGCAAGTCCCCTCTCAGGGCCTCCGCTTCCCATCTGTCAAATAAAACTGCGGGGGTGGGGGCTCATCTCCCTTCCCTAGAGCCCCTTTGGAGGCTACACAAACCACAGGACCTCCATCTCCCACCTGCAACCAGAGAATGCCACTTCTAAGTGCTCTGCACTCGAGACTTCAAACTCAAAGGACTGGCTGTATTAATGGCCATTCTCTGCTCCTTTCCTGTATACATGCTTTTGGTCCTATAACCTCTAGTTTCTGTCTACTCTGAAGCAGGCCATGGGACCTGCTTCAGCCAGTGGGATGTTAGCAAACTCAACAGGCCAGACATATAGAAAATGCTTGTGTGTTTCTGCTTTTTCTCTTCAAGATCTGCTTTCATTGTGAGAAGGTGGCCAGGCTAGTCTGCTGGAGGATGAACATGAGGGGCAGGGCTGAGTCACCCCAAACGTGAGAATCCGACAAAGAACAACAAACCTTTCAACTGAGCTTCAGCTGACCCACAGACTAATGAGTGAAAAAGAAACAGTTATTGTTGGATGTCACTGGCTTTTGGGGGTTGTTTGTTACACAGTTTTAGCATGGCAATTGATTGATACATCATTGGTGAAGGGAACTGATTTTCTTTTCACCTCCGGCTTTTGGCTGCTAAACTTGGGACTTCATCAGGACAGATATGTCTGACCTGTTCACTGGAGCATTCCTGACATTCCAGGACATTCCTGACAGTACCTGGCACATGGTAGGTACTCAACAGCATTTGCCGAATAAGTGAAGGTCTAATGCTGTGCGGGATGGTTTATATATACTATCTTGTTGGAGCTGCACACAAAACTCCCCTATACAAATGGTCATTTCCATTTCATAGTTGAGGTAACTGAAGCATAGAAGTGAAGCTGCTTTGCCTGAGCCCCAGAGCTAAGAAATGAAGGGGCTGGGGTTTGGAGTCAGGTCTGTGCTAAGACACCCAGCCCCTCGCCCCTTCCTTCAGCAGCCCCGTGAAGCAGAGCCCAGCCTTTCCCCCTCCACCTGGCTCCCCCGGGCAGCAGCCCGTCACCTCGTTGCTGACAGTGGAGTCCCGGTGCATCAGCCGGTGCAGGTGGCCGTCCAGGCCGGCCCCTGACGAGCATTTGGCCAGGGCAGCCGCGTGGGACTCCCGCTCCCTCTGCCGCACGATCGCCTCGCAGCCCAGCCACTCGGACATGGTCTGTGCGTAGCAGGCATGAATCTGCTCGTCCACCTGCCAGGGCAGATGCATGGTCAGCCGGAGAGAATAGATCAGTGGTTGCCAGGGTCAGGGATGGGAGTGAGCGGGAGGGAGGTGGTGTGGCTATAAAAGGACATGAGGACCACGGCAGCACCAGAAAATGTTCAGCATGTTGACTGTGGTGGTGATGCACAAGCCCACCCGTGTGATAAAACTGTGGAGAACTAAACAGACACACACACGCGAGCACAAGTAAAATGGCAAGTCTGATCAAGGCTGACGTATATATATATATATTTACATTATATATATATGTGTGTGTATGAGGAAATATTACACAGCACACAGAATATACCCAATATTTTATAATGACTATAAATGGATTGAAATTTATAAAAACATTTTTTAATTGTAAAGTCTGGCTGTCTGGGCTGAGCAAAATATTTATTGAATGTCTACTATATGTCAGGCACTATGTTAATCTGTTGCTGCTGCTGCTGCTGCTAAGTCGCTTCAGTCGTGTCCGACTCTGTGCGATCCCATAGCTGGCAGCCCACGAGGTTCCGCCGTCCCTGGGATTCTCCAGGCAAGAACACTGGAGTGGGTTGCCATTTCCTTCTCCAATGTTAACCAGTCAGGTTAACACAATTGTTTTTTTAATCTTATTTTTCAGCTGTGTTGCGTGCCATATGGATCTTAGTTCCCAGACCACGGATTGAACCCATGCTCCCTGGATGGGAAGCACAGAGTCTTAACCACTGCACCGCCAGGGAAATCCCTAATTTATAAAAATTTTGAATCACTATGTTAAACACCTGAAACTAACATAATGTTGTAAATAAACTATATCTCAGTGAAAAATGTATACATATTTATTATAAACAACAAAAACAAATGCAATAAAATATGGACTTTAACTGCCAGTGTATATCCATGTTGATGTCAATATCCTGCTTATGATAAATTGTATTATAGTTCTGCAAGAAGTTAGCATTGTGGGAAGTTGGATGAAGGAGATGTCTCTGCATTATTTGTTACAGGTGCATGTGAGTCTATCATTATCTCAAAAAAGCAATTTGAAAAGACGACATCTGTGGCTTGTGCAGCATTCACTGGAAGGCACTGCTCTCAACCTTCCTGGCTCCCCCATATCTCCCTGTCCCCCTGGTCCACCAGGGGACCAGAGCTCCCCCAGCCCCATGTACCTGGCTCTTCCTGTTGCCAAGGGCCCCACTGCCCCTCTGGGGTAACCTACCTCCTTCCTCTCTGTTTCTGTCATCCCGAACTGGTAGTGGCCCAGGAGGAAGGGCCACACGGCTTTGCGGATCTCCGGCTGGATGCCCCCGTAGTAGATGAGACGCAGCAGCTCCTGCTCCTCATAACTCTGGGGGGTGGGAGAGGCAAAGGTTTGGTCAGCACGAAACTAGGGCATGGCTCTGTGGCCCAGTAGTCCGACCTCTCACACCTGGCCCTCAGTGATCATGCTGTGAACAGGCAAAGCCACGTGGACACAGATGTCCATCGTGGCATCAGATTTGAAAAGCAAAACCCTAGGAAACCCCCAATTGCTATTATTAATAAATGAGTAAGAAATATACCTCTGTAGGGTTAAGTAGCTAAAATAGCAGGGACTACGGTGTTACTGTAGCCCTGATACAGCAATACAACCAAGCAGGTAGTAAATGGTTGCAGAAGCATCAGATAAAAACATCTGTTTTGACTATTTATTGTTTCAGCCAATTTGTCCTTAGGACAGTGCTTCCCCAAACTGGGGAGATCTCTGGGAGCATTTGGGGAACTTTCTTTTCTTTTTCTTTTTTTGGCTGCAACGCATGGCCTGAGAGATCTTAGTTCCCTAACTAGGGACTGAATCTGGGACCTCAGCAATGAAAGCATGTAGTCCTAACCACTGGTCTACCAGGGAATTCCATGGGAAACTCCCAAAATATAAATTCTTGGGGTCTACTCTTAGAAGGGCCCAATCAGTAAAGCTGGAGTGGGGCCCAGAGGTTGATAAATCTTTTGCACTCCTCAGGAAATGTGCAGTCATGCTCACAGACTACCAGGGATTATGAACACTATAACTATTCAAGAAAGGTAAGCTGTCATATCCATTTAAATTTAAAATGGATATCAAATAGCTTTATTTCTAAGAATCTACCCTTGAAGTAAGAAAACTAGTACAGAAAGGTATATGCTTATAAAGATGTTGACTACAACACTGCTGAAATAATTTTAAAAAGAAAAGAAACAGGAACAGCCTAGATGTCCATCATTAGAGGAAGATTTGACTAAATTATGGTCCACGCATATATGAGGGGCTAAAGTTCTAACATGCAGTATTTCACCTAGAGATCTGAAAGATGTCCTTCATATAAAAGTAAATTGATCACTCAAAATGCAAACATAATGTCACCTTATTAAAAAATGAATTTCAGCTATATCTATATAGACATAGCTGTGAAAGTATAAGTATAGGAAATATATAGCAAAGTCTACACCAAACTGATATTAGTCATTAATTTAGGGGATCAGAACTGAGGGGGGGCGTAGCAGAGACATGATATTTTAAAACTTTTTAAAAATATGTACACTTGCGCTCTTCATTCTTTGAAGAATGCTAAGAGGTCCCCATAGTCTCTGTCCCCCAGAGTCTCTGCCCCACAGCAGGCCGAGCCAGGCCAAGCCTTACTGTGCTGTCCTGAAGGTACTGCTCCCAGATCCTGGCTGTTAGCCCCTGTCCAGCATCACAGGGCAAGTCAGGGGACACGATCATGTGATTGACCAGGGCTGACAGGTGGGTCCTCACGGTAGACAGGTGTCTGCAGTAGGCAAGCCCTGTAGGGAGGGAGGGAGGGTCACTGCCCACCATCCAGCAACCCTGCCTTGTCTCACGAAGTCTCCAAAGTATTGTCCTCCTCGCAAGCTGCCTGAACCCTTGTGGCCAGCGAATTCTTATCATCCCCCTTTTCCAGGTTGAGGAAGCTGAGGCTCAGAGGGGCGAAATTACTTGCTGGCTCAACTGCTTCGTGGCCCTGCGACCCTGGGGAAGTCACGTCACCTTTCTCAGTCTCAATTGGGGTGATGCCCGCTCCTCTCAGGCTGGAAACCAAGGCATTTAATTCGCAGGCTGGAGGCAGGAAGGGGCAAGTGACTCTGCAGGCTCACTGTGCCTCGGAGTGCCTCCAGTGAATACCGAGAGAGAGAGAATGGGAGAGGAGAGGACTTGTTCACATTGCAGCTGGATAAAGAAGGTCAGTAGCAGGCGAGATGCTGAAGGCACTGGTTTGCTTTCAAAGATGGCCCTGCACTCGTAGAGGATTACCCACCAACGTGCATCTCTTCATCTGCTCCACCCTGGGTGCCTGGAGGGCACAGCGCCTGGCTCACATGTAGGATTCAACAAACACTAGCCTGTGTTTGCTTTGACCATGCTCTTTCCTTCTAGTTATTCCCGACCCCCAATTCATCCTCAAGTCCCAAAGAGGACCCTGGACCACCTGGAGCCTGGAGGACTCAACCCACCAACTATGGGGCTAATCACGATGATTATGATGACGATGCCGCAATAGCTGACACCCACACAGCACACACTGTGCCCCGGGGTGCTGCTCCCAGAGCTTAGATAGCTTGGTTGATTCTCACTACAACCCGATGAAGCAGGTCGTCTTACTATGCCCATCTTACAGATGGGGACACTGAGGCACAGCCTGCATCTGTCACTTGCCCAAGTCACGGTGCTAGGTGTTGAGTTGGGATATGAACGCAGACCATCTGCTCCAGAACCTGGGCTCTCAACCACCATCAGGGAGGAGCCACATCACGTGAGGGTATCAAGCCCACCTTGACTCCCACCCCTTCTACCAGGAAGCTCCTCCACTGTGGTTTCATAAATACTTGCCCAGAGCCTCCTCCATGCCAGGCCCTGCCTCAGGCACTGTGGATGGACGGTAACAGAACAGGCAAAAGCCTGACCTTGGGGAGCTCATGCTTTCCCTGTGAGCTCTTTCCAGGCTGATATGACCTGCACTATTTTTGACAGGCCCATGCAGGATGTAGTAACACTTTTCTAGATTTCCTTAAATATACATACACATGTTTTATCTTCCCCAACTAGGCTGTGAGGTGGGGGAAATAAAACTTGCTAAGAATCAAAATAGGAGAGTGGAAAAAACAGAGCCTTCACAGGCCTGGGTTTGAGAGTTCCAGCTCTGCTGGTTATTTGCTGTGTGACCTTGGGCGAGTCCCTTTGCCTCAGTTTCCTCATCTGTTAACTGGAAATCATGAGAGCACCTGTGTTATTAACTTAGTTTTTAACTTCTTGGGAAGGCATTAGGTCATCTTACTCTCCTGCTTCTGCCTATAGGAAGAGAGAACTGACATCTGTAGAGCACCAACCGCAAGCAATGTCAGGTGCTTTATGTGTGTTTCCATTTAATCCTGAAAACACACCCTCTAAGGTGAGAAATAGAGATGCAATGGTAATTAAACCTTGCTCCTTCCAGCAAGGAGCCCCATTGTTCACTGCCTTCTCTTAGAACCAAGGGAGAAATTTTATGCCCAATCTGTAAAAGAGGAAACTGAGGCTCAGGGAGGTTAATGTAACTTAATCCACAGTAGACACCTAGGAAATGGAGGCGCAGAGCCAGGCTCATTTCCCGGATACTGCTGATATGCAGTAGGCACTGAATAAATGCTCCCTGGAGACAAAAACGGCAAATAAGGCCAATACGCACATCCATAGAAGGCTCTGGAAAGGATCTGGTACTTCATATTGTCACAGAGAAGCTTCAGGGGAGCCCTGCAGATGGAGCAAAAGGAAGACACTTAGTTCAGACCCACACATGGCCCGGGATCGCTGGACAGGAGCATAACTCGTTATCTCTGGAGAGCAGATGAGAAGCAGCCAATCAGAGAACAGGAGAACTGTTGTTTCCACCCACATAGCCCCACTGCCCCTTCTTCTTGGAAGCTTCCTCCTCCCCAATCCTGTTCCTACGCTTTGGGTGGAGCTGATTCTACCCATGTACATGACTCAGCTTGGAGTCACAGTGATTGGGTCAGAGGGGAGGTCACCTGATTCAACGTGGGCCAATGAGAATCAACCCTGCGATTTTTGTTGAACTACTAGAAAAATGACACTCTTCTTTACTTGGGTTCCTAAGCCAGTGGGACACAGGGCAGCAGCTGCCAGGATCCATTTTTCCTGCTGCATAGGAAGGGCCTGCCTGAGAATGAAACCGTCCTAGAGACAAGCAGAGCTGAGAGCTCAGGAAACACATTCCTGTGTGGAACATCTGGATCCAGCCAAGCCTGAAGCCCTCTTGCTGCTGGATGTCTCAGTTCTATCAGTACGTTTTTCTTTTTCATTTGCACCAGTTGGAAGTGGGTTTCCGTCACCAGCAGAAAATGTTCTGACTTCTAAAGGGACCCAGCTGAACCCAAGAGGAGCCAGTCTGGGCTTCAGAGTCTGGCTAATTGCAAAGCAGGTAACACTTCAGAGATTATCCTTGCACGGGAATTGGAGGGCAGGGGCTGTTTTGGGTGAAAGAGGAGAGAGGAATATGGCCTCAGAACTGATGGGGAAACGGGACTGCTGAAGGGAGTGTGGTGCATTCTTGGAGAGAACAGAGTAGAAGAATATCGCATCCATTAAAAGCCCAGGGAGACTGGAAAGACATGGCTGAAGTCCTCCAGGCTTGCGCGTGGAGGCATTAAGCATTCAGGTCACCTTCTTTGTGCCCTCAGGCTGGTGAGGCTCAGGCATCCTCAGGTTATAGAAGGGCAGCGTCACACTGATCGCCACCCCCTAGAGTGGCCCTGGCTGT
Source organism: Nanger dama (assembly GCA_917880005.1). NCBI lineage: Eukaryota > Metazoa > Chordata > Mammalia > Artiodactyla > Bovidae > Nanger > Nanger dama. The sequence continues at coordinate 11,980,334 of CAKJTW010000053.1, read as the reverse complement.
CTGTACGGTAGTGAGTTCCCCATCACTGCAGCTGTGGAGGCAGATGCTGTGAGTGGGGGTACTGGGTTAGAACAGCATTTGTCAATGGTCCGTGGCCCATCAGTCACAGAATCACTTGGGGTTTCTCCAGCATGTGGATTCCTAGGCCCTGCACAGATCTACCCAATCAGGATCTCCAGGAAGTGGTCGAGGAGGCAGTCTGTGATCTCCAAGGTGATTCTGATGGATATTAAAATGTGAGGATCTCTAGTCATTTCAGCGCTTCTCAAGCTTAAAAGCACACACACTGTCTCGGGACCATAGGTGATGTGTTAGATGCAGATTCAGCTTCAGCAGTTCGGGGGTGAGGGGCAGAGAATCTGCTCAGGTGACGAGGCTGCTGGTCCACAGACCACACACTGAGAGCCGGGAGTTCTGTGGCTTCACAGATTTGATGTTGGCCCCCACTTATATTCCTACGGCTGAAGAATGGGCCATGTGCTAGGACAGAGGCCCAGCAAGGAAAAAGGATTCCACTCTCCCAGGCCAGGCCAGGCTGGGTCAGTGGGAAATATGACCAGCCTCATGAATGGGCTGAGTAGTCCCGAGAAGACAGAGCTCTGCAGACAAGGAGAGAGATCAAGGATTTAACTTTGTGCAACAAATTTAAGAAGTGTCATTTACTGAATATCACCATGTGCCCGGTACATGGGCTGGCCACTTTTAAACCATTATTTGATTTGTCCCTAAGACAGCTAAATAAAGAAAGCATCTCCCTTAGTCACTGGGATTTGCAATATTCAAGATGGTGGTGACTCCATCTGCCAGGGCCATGAATGTAGAAAAAGCAAAGACCCCTGCTGATGCGTGGTAGACACTCAGCATGCATGAGAAGCAATTTTTTGTTGTAATAAATCACTGAGATTTTTAGGACTGTTTGTTACAGCGACAGCACCTTGCTGATCCTGACTGATATATATAAGGAAGCTAGGACTTCACAAGGCCACGATTCAACCGAGATCTGAACGATCCTATGTTGCTGTTGTTTAGTCGCTCAGTCACGTCCGACTCTGCGACTCCATAGGCTGTAGCCCCGCCAGGCTCCTCTGTCCGTGGGATTTCCCAGGCAGGAATACTGGAGTGGGTTGCTATTTCCTCCTCCAGGGGATCTCACCCACCCAGGGATCGAACCCGTGTCTCCTGCATTGACTGGTGGGCCTCATCCACCCAGGGATCGAACCCGTGTCTCCTGCATTGACTGGTGGGCTGTTCTCTGCTGAGCCACCAGGGAAGCCCTGGATGCTTCTATGGCCTATGTTAACTCCCCTGAATCCAGCACAGGACAAGAAACAGGTACCTGCACACCCCCAGTCAGTGCTTGCGTTTCTTCCGTCCACAGCCCAAGCCCCTCATACCTCTCATGGTTGCAGCCATTGGCTGAGCCACCATCAGCCGAGCCACTCTGTGAACAGGAGGAACAGGACTGCCGTGGGCTGGGTTGCCACAGGGATGGCAGGTTGTTCACAGAGACATCCATTAGGTCCTGGGGAACTGTGGTGGTAGAAAAGGCAGAGGAAGAGCCCCAGTAAAGCATCTGTGGGTCACAAAAACTTCACCCCAAAGCAAGCAGCTCACCCCCACACCAGCACAGGGACAGGGAAAAGACCCTGAATGTTGCAGCAGGAAACAGCAACCTCAACCACTGTCTGACCCAGGTCCTTGAGCCCATCCAAGCCAATGAAAGCCACCACCAAGATTTCGGGTCCCCGAGGTGATGGGAAGAGCTGATGGCAGCTGAAGAGACAGAAAGAGACCAGAGCCCAGTAGACAGGTCCAATCGCAGAGCAGCAGGCCAACCCACACCATGTTGTCATTCAGTTGTCCTCACGGGAGGCTGGCAGGAAGGAAGGGGAGCCTGCTGGGGAATCCTGGGGGAGGACCCATGGCCTCAAGTCCCCAGAGGCAGGTCTCATGGGGAGCCCTGGTGGTGAGATGTAAGGGAGCCTGACTCAGCAGGGGAGGCAGGACACTCAGTAGCAAGGGGACCCAGAGGAGCCCCCACTGATGAAGATGCCTGCACTGTCCATGGTGCTGCTCCTATAGCTGCTCTACCAAGAAAGCCTCAAACAGAGGCAACTCCCCCAGAACCATGTGGGGTGCTTGTTTAAAAGCCACATGCCTGTATCCCACCCATATGCCTGACCGACTGAATTAAAGTCTCCTGGAGATACAGCCCTCGAGTCTGTCTTTCAAAAAGTTGTGAGGGAGCAGCTGTGTCTGAGAGCCAAGGGGCACAGATGGTCTCCTAACTCTTGAACACTGCTGGTTCCTGGTCAGTTGCTCCCAAGGATATACCACTCATTGTTTCCCATATCGTTTTCTTTCCCAGCTCCAGGGAAGCCACGGCATTTGCAGAACAAACACACAGGTGCCCCAGGCATTACCATTTCTATGGTTAATTTCCTGGCCTCGTTGCAAGAAAGTTATTTTCTCTAGGACAGGACTTGCTGGCTATCTCCTATAAAGGGCCAGGTAGACAATATTTGAGAGTTTGCAAGACATTAGGTCACTATCATAACCATTCTACCCTACCATCATAGAACAAAAGTAGCCCCCAAAATTGCAAACAAATGAGCATGGGTTATGTTCTAATAAAATTTCATTCATGGACATTATAATGTGAATTTCATACCATTTGCACATGTCACAAAATATTCTTTTTTTTCAGTTATTTAAAAACGTCAACACCAATCTTCGTTCATGAGCTATACAGAGGATTCAGCTTTTGGCCTTAGTTTGCCAAGCTCTGCTTTAGGAACTTAAGAGGGGTACACATTTGCCCGACGAGCAGCGCCTCCTCAAGGATGGCTGGCAATAGCTGGCCTCTGCCCTTGGGCTCTAGGAGAGGAGGAGCTGTGGACCCGGCCCCACCAGTCATCACAGCTTGCTTGTTGACAGCATCTGCCGCACCCACGGACAGAACAGAAAGCCTCTAACAGAATGAGGTTCTGGGGGCCATCAAAAGTGGCTTTGTGGCAGACTCACCAATGAGCTGGCCAGGGAAGACCAGTCAGCCCCTATAAAATGTTCTTGAAACATTTTATGAAGAAGACATTCTTGAAAACATCAGTTCTCAGTCAACCTCTGGGAAGCACCGACCTGGAGATTTGCCAGGCATGGCAAGCATGCCCCCGGCTCCAGCCTCTCGCACCCCGCAGACATCATCAGTGGGCCCCTCTGCTGCTGAGCCCACAACATCCCAAGCTGCAGTTTGTAGCGCAAGGCATCAATTTTCCCCGCCTCCATCTCCCCCTGGGGACCAGGACTCAAATGACAACATGGCAGAGGTGGCCGGCGCCCAGTCCCAGGGGTGAGGGGAGCCCAGACAGTACTGAGGGACTGCGGCTTCAGGCGTGACGTGGGGAGGGTCGCGTCCCATCCGGCTTGCGCCCACCGGCTGCCCCTGGCCACCACTAACACGGACCGGCCTGCAGGAACCACCGTCCAGGCAGGGCCCGCGGAGATGGGGGAGTGCCACCCAGGGGCTGGAAGCTACTTAAGAGACAAAAATAAAAACACCAATGAAATGGAAGGTCTGCGGGGGGCTGGAACAGGATGCTGAAAAGGCAGAGGAACCAGTTCCCCAGGCTTGAGCCTTTCCCCTGTCCTGCTCCACACAGTTCCCCTGGCTTGTGTTTGATTAGAGGAAGAAAGAATGCTGGCATCTATAAAGTGCCTACTATGTGCTGGGTGCCATACTATTCAGGGAACTGCCTCATTCCTGATGAGCCTGTAAGGCAGTGGTCCCCAACCTTTTCAGCTCCAGAGACTGGATTTGGGGAAGACAACTTTTCCATGGACCGGGGGTGGGGTGGATGGCTTGGGCATGATTCAAGTGCATGACATTTATTGTGGACTTTATTTCTATTATTATTGCATCAGCTCCACCTCAGACCATCAGGCACTGGACCCCAGAGGGTGGGGACCCCTGCTGTAAGGGATGTGTTTCATCTCCTATTTTGCACGAGAGAAAACAGAGGCTCAGAACAACAAGATAGCTTACTCACCCAAAGCCTCACCAGGTCGTCACCGGGATGACCTGTCTTTTGGGCTAAAGTCCCTTCTTCTCTTCCCACTAACAATAGCTATTGCTTTCCGAGCTCAAGTCCTACCGTTATCCCCTTTTACAGATTGGAAGACTGAGCCACAGTGAGTTTAAGCAGCATGCCCAAGACCACCCAGCTAATAAGTGGTGAAGCTGGGATTCCGACCCAGAGGATCAGACCCCTAGATCCTATTCATTCCCTCTCAGCTGTTCTCCTGTTGGCTATTGACTCCCTAAACCGTCCTTGTCCTAGACCAGCAGGTCTCAACTGGGGTGCTGCTGGCCTTTCAAAGGACACTTGGCGATGCGTGCAGACATTTCCGGCTGTCGCAGTGTGGTGCTGGTGGTGGGGACGGATTCACTACTTGGCATCCAGTGAGTGGAGACCAGGGAAGCTGCTCAGAATCCTCAGTGCAAAGGACAGCCCCCCACCACAAAGAACTTTTCTTGCTGTTCCATCACCAAGTCGTGTCCGACTCTGTGACCCTATGGACTGCAGCGCTCCAGGCCTCCCTGACCCTCACCATCTCCCGAAGTTTGCCCAAGTTCATTTCCATTGATTCGGTGATGCCATCCAACCATCTCATCCTCTGCTGCCCCCTTCTCCTCTTGCCTTCAATCTTTCCCAGCATCAGAGTCTTTTCCAATGTGTTGGCTCTTTGCATCAGGTGGCCAAGGTATTGGAGCTTCATCATCAGTCCTTCCAATGAGTATTAAGGGTGGATTTCCTTTAAGATTGACTGATTTGATCTCCTTGCTGTTCAAGGGACTCTCAAGAGTCATTTCTAGCACCACAGTTCAAAAGTATCAATTCTTTGGTGCTCAGCCTTCTTTATGGTACAGCTCTCACATTTGTACGTGACTACTGGAAAGACCATAGCCTTGACTATACAGACTTTTGTTGGCAAAGTGATGTTTGGTTTTTAATATGCATCCTACAGGGCACAGGACAGCCCCCACTGCAAAGAATTATTCCATCTGAAATGTCAGTAGTGCTAAGATTGAGAAGCCTTTTTTTAAACACACTGACTTGGTGACAAGGCAGACGAGGATTTAGGTGCAAGTTGGGAGATGCTTCCAAGAAGCACAGGTAGGGAGAGATAAAGGGACCCAGGAGGAGAAGGGTGAGGAGAGTGGCGAGTTAGTCACCATGTATGTTGCTGTTATGGATAATTGGCACCTGATCTCGTGAGGGGTTTCTCAGACATGAGCAGGACACATGTTTCAGATGGTCTCCCTCGAGGGGTGAGGGAGCTGGGGCATTTATACACAGCTCCTTCCAGTCGCTGACTGCTCCAGGGAGGCACTGATTGTAGTCCACCCCACCCATGGGCAGAAGGAACCCTGGTGGCTGGAGAAACCCTTCGGCGAGGAGACACTAAGGCTGGCAGGTGGCAGTGAGCTGCGCACACAGAGGGTGAGAGTGGGCACAGCTAGCATCTGTTCCGCTGGCACACACAGGGCCACGACAGGCTAACGTGGATATTCCCCAAAGAGGAGAGACATGGAGCACCCAGCCTGGCTCCCAGCAAGAGCCTACAAATCATCTGTTGGATGGGTCCCCGTAGAGCGAGCTGCCAGGGAAGGCAGCCGCAGGGCACCTGGCCCCTCAGATGAGTCAGCTCTCTGGGGGACATGGTACCACAGAGAGGCTGGGGCAGCTTCAGACCTTGGTCCTGGGCGGGAACAGATGTAGGGATACACGTCAGGACACTCTATGGCTCTTACTGGCACAGAATGTGAGGCTTTGCTCCTAACGGGCCATAAGGAACACATAGGCTGACCCGAGGCCTTACGACCAAGCCTGCCCCACACCCCAGCTCTGACAGCGCTGGCTGAGAGCGAGAGCATCAAGAGGTCTGGCACAACGAGTCCAGCCTTGCCAGGGAGGACGTCTGCTTTAAAAACGTCCTCACCGCCCCACTGTGGTCACTTAAAGGGAATCTCGGAGCCATTATCCATCAGATGGGAACAACAGGGCCACAGAGGGTTAGATAAAATGAGGTTTACAGAGACAAGCTATAACATTACTCACCTGTTTAACAGACATGCATACAGGGCCTAACAAATGCCAGGCTTCCTTCTGAGAATTTTTCAAATATTAACTCATTTAATCACCACCACAGCCCTCTGGAATTGATGATCTTTGTAGTAAATGCAGTTGCCATTCACTAAGCATCTGCTTCACAGCAGGCACCATGCAAACGGCAGGACATTCATTATAACCTCGTGTGCCAGTGTCTAGGGTTGCCCTTCCCCTTTGCTGTCTTTTATTTATTTTTTTGGCTGCGCTGCATGACTTGCTGGATCTTAGTTCCCCAACCAGCGATTGAGCCCGCTCCCTCGGCAGTGAAAATGCAGAGTCCTAACCACTGGACTGCCAGGGAATCACTCCCTCTGCTGTCTTGACAACTACTTGAGGGCCTACGGTATGTGAGGCCTCATTCTATGGGCTCTACGATGACTAGCTTATTATCTCACTGAATCCTTACAACAATCTGTTGACGTAAAAAAATAACAGTAACAACCACATAACAACATTTGAGTGTTCTTTCTGTGCCAAGTACTTTATCTCATTTGATCCTCGTGAGAGTCCTGTGAAATAGGTGCTATAAACATCCCCATTTTACAGACAAGGAAACCAAGGCACAGAGGGGTGATGGGATTTGCCCAAGTTCAACCAGGACTCCAGAGCCCACATCACAGCTGCTACCCCATGCCACCTCACACCCATGGACACCTAAGTTAGCCAAGTAGAGAGTGGTCATTCATTTGGGGGAAAATCAAGGCTGCCGATACCCCAATTTCCTGATTCCAAGTCCCCCTACTAACCCCAGAATTCACATCTCTTGTCCTCTGGTCCCACGCAGCTGCAGTCAATTTCAGGACCAGCTAAACAGCTTGATTCCCCAGGCTGAGGGCCAGGGCAGCTTACCGAGCTCGGACTGCATGCCAGGGTAGATGATCCTGAACACGTAATCTGTGGCCTCGTCGTCTTCCTTGTCCGAAGAGGTGGACTCGGATGAACCCTGGGGGCTTCGCTTGCGCAGTTTGGGGAATACTTTGCCCTGAAAGAACACAGCCCAGCGCCTGGCCCTGGGACACACCCGTCCCGCAGCCTGCACAGCCCGGGGGCCCCTGTGGGCCGTGCATGTGCCCACGCAGCCACACAAGGGCCCAAAGGCGAGAAGGGCCACTCCCCACGGCTGACCCCCAGCCCTGCCTCCCTGGGCCCCCACGATCACTCACCTTCCCCCGCTGAGACCAGAGCGGCGGGTCCAGCTGCCCGTGGGGAGCAGCCCGTTCTCCAGGCACGAGAGGAGCTGCAGGAGGTGCCCTCCCTTGGGGAAGCGGAAGGGCGGCCTCTGGATCCCGTCCTGGCTGACCAGCACCACCGTCCCGCCGCTGTCCACTGCCGCCGCGACCCAGCCAGAGGAGACCCGGCAGGAAGTCACGATGAGGCGTGGGGATGCCCCCTCCTCCCCCAGACATTCCCAGCCAGACCCGGGGTCCCGCTCCGAGGCTCTGGGAAAGGCCCGGGCAGAAGGTGGGGGCAGTTTTCACCTCCTCTGAGTCTCCCTCATCCTACCCACCATGGCCATTGACTGGAGAATGACAGGCCAAGGCCAAGGCCAAGGTGGGTGGCCTCCTTGCAGCCACCTGACAAAGGAAGATGATGCCCCCTCAAACACCCTCGACAGGTTTCCCTGACCTATCTCTGTATGGAGGCTGTCAGATAGATCCCACTGCAGGGCAGTAATTGACTCTTGCTAGTTGACTCACTGGAAAAGACTCTGATGCTGGGAGGGATTGGGGGCAGGAGGAGAAGGGGACGACCGAGGATGAGATGGCTGGATGGCATCACCGACTCGGTGAACGTGAGTCTGAGTGAACTCCGGGAGTTGGTGATGGACAGGGAGGCCTGGCGTGCTGCGATTCATGGGGTCGCAAAGAGTCGGACGCGACTGAGCGACTGAACTGAACTGAGCATGCGTTACACGCCTTAAGCACTCACTATATACATACACAGCACATGAAAGGCACTGTCTTATTGTGATACTCAAACAGCCCTGTGAGGCATCTCTATTATTGCCTGCTTTGCAAATGATAAATCTGAGGCTCAGAGAGGTTATGTCACTTGCCCAAGGTCACGCAGCTGGTGAGTAGCAGAGCCCGGATTTGAACTCAGGTGTGTTTCATTAAATAGGCTGAAACCACTGTCTGCTGTGCCTTGCTGAGGTGCAGATTCCTTGCTTTCTAAAACAGGATGCCCTTTTGCTTATTCAGAATATACTTTCTTTGAGCTATAAACTCCAGTTATAAACCTTCGATTTTCAGAACACTGACCTTGGAGGGACAAAGGCCTGGATCTGGGACCAGACTGGGGAGCTTAGAAAGGCTGTCTGTGCGCCATGCTGCTTCCTTGGCTCTAGAGGGGGAACGACGGTGCCTCTAGCACTGGGTTGTAGCAACAATTAAACAGCAGGCATGTGAATAGTGAGAACTGCACCTGACACATGGCTTTGACGCTGAACCCTTAACAAATGTCACTTGATCCTCACAACAATCTCTTGAGCAGAAACTGTTACTATCCCCATTTTACAGATGTGGAAACTGAGGCTCAAAGAGGTGCAGTCACTCGTCTGAGGCTGCACAGGTAATAAAAGGGTGGGGGAAGAAGCCCCATGTCCACCCGCGGTCCCTACCTTGCTGGTGGCAATGCAGGTAGACAATCTCCTCCAGGCGGATGGTCATGGCGTAGTCCCAGTAGACACTGGAAGGGGCGGGAGGGCCAGGCTTGCAGGGTGCCTGTCCCACTCGTCATGCGGAAGCCCCATCCACAGGCTCCTCCACCCTCCTCACCAGGACCACCTAACCCCCAACATCCATGTCCCCAGACTTCCCAGACTCTATCTCCCCTTCTTCTGGCTCCAGTAACCCAGTTTTCCAACGTTCCCGCTACACACACATTTCTTCAACCCCAGTCCATGTGGGTGAAGCTGACCTCTTCTGCCCTCCCCATTCAGGACTCCAGGAATGGGCACCTGACCCTGGTTTGGCTGACCATCATATGACACTCTTCTGGACCTTGACCCAAGCAGAACCAGGGAGACTCAATTATTAGATCTATGTGAGAACTCGCTGGGGAAGAAGGGCTTCTTTCTGCTAGGAGAGTAGCGGTAAGGCTGACCGAAGTCTGGAGATACAGAGGGCCCTATGCAAGAAGAGCCTGCCTGTGAACGGGGTCAACAGTCAGCAAAGTAGAGCCAAGAGGCGGAAAGAGGTCAGGGACTCCTCGGTTGAGTCCCTGGATCCAGCCACGCCTGAAGCCACCACTCCTGGATTTTTCTCATTTATTTGAGCCAATGCTTCAGGCAGCTTGAGTTTGGTTTTCTGTCACCAGCAGACACTGGAGAGAAGATGTGAGCAAGACAGATTCCTTGCCTTCATAGAACTGAGATCTAAAGGGTGGGACAGCCAGAACACAAGTAGGGACAGATTTATTACGATTTTGTAAATGCTCTAAGAAGGAGATTCAGGGCTCCGTGCAATCTGATCTCAGCTGGGAGGTCATGGAAGGTCTGATATTGAGGTTTCAGATGAATAAGCTGAGATAAGGTTCAAGGGCAAGAGTGTTTCCTGGCTCCCAGAGGATTTCTCCACCAGAAACTCAGGTGGCTGGCTGGAGTTGAACTATCTGGCCCAGCAGAGGACTGACTGTACCTCCCAATGACCCCCTCTGAGGACAGATGGTAACCTCTGCTCAGGAAGTGATCAGCTTAGAGAATGATGTTAATCACACCAAAGCCTGGCAGTAATCACACTGAGGCTTAACATCACACAGAGCACAGTAACCGTGCTGTGTTTATGGCCCTGGAAGAAAGTCCTTATTCTATACACACACACACACACACACACACACACACACACACACACACGCTACATACATATGTATCTAAACACATATATGGATATACACATACATATATTTACATTTATATTTACAGGTATGCATATAAACTTCTAGATAAAATCCTATAATCCTATGACGTCTGTTTGCTACTGCAGGACAATATGCAGGGCAGAGGAGGGTGAGGGGAAGGTTGTTAGGGCTGTGTGATGGGTACTTGAGTTCTTTCTACTTTTATGTTAGAAAGTGAAAAAAGTGAAAAGTCGCTCGGTCGTGTCCGACTCTTTGCGACCCCATAGTCCATGGAATTCTCCAGGTCAGAATACTGGAGTGGGTAGCCTTTCCCTTCTCCAGGTGTCCTGCATTGCAGGCGGATTCTTTACCAGCTGAGCCACAGGGAAGCCCAAGAATACTGGAGTGGGCAGCCTTTCCCTTCCCCAGGGGACCTTCCCAACCTAGGGATCAAACCCAGGTGTTCTGCATTGCAGGCGGATTCTTTACCAACTGAGCTATCAGGGAAGCCCTTTATGTTAGAAATTCCCCATAAGCAAAAGTTTTGAGGAAGTCAGGAACATGTACAATAATAATAGAATCACCAGCCACCAGGTCTCTTGGGAGCATGACTCCAAGGCCTTTGTTGGGCCTTATAACTCACAGGGCATCCAGGAGCCCTGGATGAGATGCTCACAATCAACACCTCCAGCTTCCTTTTGCATTGGGTGATGGGTAATGGGGCTGGAGACCAGGGAATATTGCCATTTCTGGGCTTACAAGATCTTTGTGAGTATTTCTCTCTCCCTGTGGTGTTTGCTCAAGGCACTGCCTAATTCCTATCCCCTAAGACTCTTACAGTTGGTTCTCAAATCCCATGAATTACCCATGAGGCCACAGCTGCAGGGGCGTCTGGGCCACATGGCCATAACAACCAGACAGATCAGGGCCAGGGGCGGGGCACAAGGGACAGGGCGCAATCGTGCCTGTGCTAAGGGCAAGGGAGGGACTTACCTCTTCTCATAGTCCAGGTCCCCCACAGACCCGTTCATCAGCTGGTTGGGCGTCCATTTCAAGGTCATGACGTCAGCCGTCTGGTGCAGGGACAGGTACCCTGGCACAGCCTCCATGTCATCTCTCTGCAGAGAAAGGAGGACTCGGGCCTGGTCTTGGTGCCAGAGTCACAGTGGACACAAGCCCTGGCCTATGGGACTTGCAGGCACACAACCGGGAGGCACACACAAGAGGTTGGCTCATTCCCTCCAAGGCCATGTCCACTGGGAAGACCCCGACACTCCCTCCTGGTGGCTGTGTGAAACAAAGCCTTCTGCAACCAACCACCAGGATGGGTTTGGTTCTACAGGGTCCAGCTGTGAAAGCCACTCACTATACCCAGGGCCCTAATGCAAAGGTGGGGTCGGGGGGGGGTGGTCTTTAAAACAAGGAACGGAGCTCTGCCCTTTCAACAGTACCTTTTCCAAAACAGAAGGCATTTGTCTGCCATCACTGTGGCCACTCTTAAGGGAGAAAGAGCACAGCTGAGCTCTGTGTCCCATCTCACAGATGTTACCCAGAAGCCCCTCCCCAGATACCTGCTCCAAGCTCCCTGCCCAGCAGCTCCATCCTCTGCCTTCCCAATGCATCTGCTGAGCTTCTCACTTGCTCTGCTTTATCCCAAGTGGGGTGTGGTGGACGTAAGAGGCAGCCCTCCTCCCTGCAGACCCACCCCCAAAACATGTGGAGACAAACCACCAACATTTACTGAGCATCGAGGGTGTGCTGAGCCTGGCTCTGCTCCACCAGTATCATCTCAACCACACTGCGACCCCGGGAGGTAGCATCCTTGCCGTATTTCATCGATTCTAAGGTACACAATTGTTTTTCACATTTTAATGCACCTGAAGTGGGGATGCCTCTTATAATCAGCAGGTATCTTACAACTGTGACAGTCATTCTTTCCTTGTCTCGTGCAGACTCAGTTACAGACGTTCATATTGTTGACCCCTCAATGAGGTTCTCTGTAATGGTTTTTACTCTACGTGCAGACTATGGGGGCTTTTAAAAATGTCTTCGAAAAGACGATAGACTGTGATCTGATCGGAAAAGTGACTGTACACAGGAAGGCTGCTTCCTTCCTACATACACACCAGTATCTGCACTCCATAAACGCTGGCTGTGAAGACGCCCCCTTGATATCCCAAGCACCCTGCGCAGAGCAGGTTCAGCACAGATGAGGGGACTGAGTGAGTGAGTGATGACAAGGGAGAATGAAAGATAAGACAGCGGGGTGGACAGGCAGTGGGTAGATGGACTGGAAAACAAATGGACAAATGGACGGATGGAGGTTAAAGATGGGTGGATGGATGATTGATGGGTGGAGCTGATGACGGGTAGAAGGATGGATGGATGGATGGATGGATGTAATGATGGATGGATGAATGGATAGGTGGCTGGGTGGATATAAATACAGGCAGATGGATAAAAAATGGTGAACGGATGCATGAACAGAGGGATGGGTGATACAGAGGCTGGAAGAGAGTTGACTGGCTGGCTGGGTGGGATACTGACAGATGAAGTGATGGATGATTGAATAGAAGGACATACCATCCTGTGGGTGAACAGATGGAGAGATGGAGATATTGGCAGATGAATGAACAGGCGGATCAGTGAGTGGATGGATGGATAGATGGATGAGCAACCTGGGGCCACAGGGACTCCCCTGCTCTGTAACCTGGAGCCAGACCCGCAGTGGGAGCCCTGGGCCCAGGATGGGGCCTCTCACCGGCTGCACCAGCACGTTGTTCTTGCCGTAGAGCAGGGCGGCGCGGGAGTTCTGATGCAGGGACTCCACGTAGTCACGGGCGGAGAGGGAGGGCCGGTCATCCATGCTGCCACTCGAATGCCTTTTCTGGATCTGGCAACGTGAGGGGAGGTGGCAGGTGAGGCCTGAAGTGACCTTCAAGGCCCGAGTCCTCTCCCCCACCTCCATGCCCAGTCCAGAACTCAGTCGGACTGCCCCCGCCCCGGAGCCCCACCGTCCTCCCCACTCACGCAGAGGGCCGGACGCTTGGTGGGCGAGTCCTGCCTCAGGTGCGAGCTGTGGATGCGGTGCCTCTGGACGAGCTCATCGGCTGAGGGGTCCGTCCAGAAGTGGTCCGAAGTCTTCATCTTGGTGTATTCCAGGGCGCAGGGCCCCACTGCAGAGCAGATGGGGCTGGGAGCCCATCGCCCTGGAGAGTCCTCCTTCCCTTTTCCCACCAGAAGGACCACTTATTCCACCACCCCTCCCCTCCAGCAGCTAGGGTACCCCAGCCTCCTGCCAAAGAGGGACCAGCACAGGAGCCTGAAATCGAGAGGCAGGGAGCAGTTTTGAAGGTGGGAAGCTGGAGGGGGGCGAGACAGGCCCTGCGGAGGTGCCCCCTGGAGCCAAGATCGAGATCCAGATGAGGCTCAGAGCACTGGCTGGGCCACTTACCCAGCAAAGACGCAAGGATGGGGCCGTCCACCGGGTCCATGAGGAGGGCTTCCTTCTCATAATACTTACTAGCAAGAGAGGAAAGGACATGCAGGGTTGGATGGTGACCAGCAGAGGGCGCACAACCAACTACAGCCTGATGGTTGGATGAGAGCCGACTGACTGGGTTCAGTGTCCCTCTGGTCAACCCGTTACTGCTGTGAGCCTCAACTGTGCCATCTGTAAAACGGGCATAATGGTAATATGGGCTGCGTACGGACATTTGAGAGCGACAACAAGTGTCAGGCACTTAGCACGGCACTTGGCTGTAACTGCCTAATACAAAGGCTGTGGAAGAGCCTTAATGATAATAACAGCAACAATCACTAGAAGGCTGTTGAGGCCTGGCTGAATCTGTCTGCTTCTCTTGCATCTTCCATCTCAGACAGAAAGTCACTTAGAGGCTCAGATGACATCTGCCCTTCTAATGTTATCGAGGCAATAAAACACATTTTAGCTGCGGTGTGTCCCCAAAAGCTGTACCAACAGGCCTTCCCGTCTGGGTAAGCAGTGCAGATGATGCTGGCCTGACATGCTCAGACATGCCTCCCAGCCTCCGACTCTCCAAACAGCAGTGCAATGCTGTCAGTACGGTGCTTGTGCTGAATGGTTTCCGCTTTGCTCGTTTGAGTTGATGTGTGTGCTCAGTCGTGTCCGACTCTTTGAGACCCCATGGACTGTCAGGCTCCTCTGTCCATAGGATTCTCCAGGCAAGAGTACTGGAGCAGGGAGTCATTTCCTTCTCCAGGGGATCTTTTCGAACCAGGGTCTCCTGTATCGCAGGTAGATTCTTTACCGTCTGAGTCTCCAGGGAAGCCCGGATTGTTGTATCCCAGCCTCAAATTCTTTGCAAATTCATACAGTCTAGAAACAGAACTCCAGAATGGAAAGGACCTTGTCCTGACTCCTGCAGGATCTTAGGCCCAGAGAAGGTAAGTGACTTGCCTGAGGCCACACAGTAGGTAGATATAGGCTACATCCAGCCAATTCAGCTCTTCCCATTCAACAGCAGGGGGTGAAGAGCCCAGAATCTGGAGTTGGACATACTAACTGGGAGCCCAGCCTGGCTCCTCCCTCCCTGTGTGTCCCTAGACAGGTGACTAACCTTTCTGAGCTTCAGTGTCCTTAGCTATAAAACGGGAAGAAAGACAGAATTCACCCACCCAGGGCTGCTGGGAGGAATAAATGTCCAACTACATGGATTAAGTTCTGACATCAGAAGTTCTCACTAAATGCGGCAATGTGATTGTAATATCACCCCAAAGAAATCTTCAGTCATCCAGAACACTGGCTGGGGCAGAATGACATGCCCTGGACATGCTCAACATCAAGTTTATACATTTCGGTGTCAGATCTGAAGCTAATACTTAGAGACACTTTCCAGTCCACAGCTCAGTTCTGTTTCCCAAATCAGCACAGTTATGTGACCATAACCTGGAAACAATGCCTTAAAAATCGCAGGCATAGATGGGAGCAAGATGTGACTTAGAGGGCAGCCCCAGGGAGTCTCTTCGGGATGATGGGTTCTTTGGTATAGTATTCTGTAGCCTGAGTGTGGTGCTGGGTTTTATAAAACTAGGCATGTATTAAAGTTTCATAGAATTATATAGCAAAAAAAAAAAAAAAGTGACTTTGGTTAACGTACTATGCCAATGGCAATTTCTTGGTTTTGGGACTTGTACTATGGTTATGCACAATGTTAACACTTAGGGTAGGCAAGAATTCTCTGTATTACTGTTTCAATTCTGTGTGGATCTAAAATCTAAAATGTTTAATGAAGAAACAGTGCATTGGTATTGCTACTCTGTGTCTTAGATGCTCAGTCGTGTCCAACTCTCTGTGACCCCATGGAGTGGGGCCTGCCAGGCTCTCTCCATGGAATCCTCCAGGCAGGAATACTGGAGAGGGCAGCCATTTCTTTCTCCAGGGGATCTTCCTGATCCAGGGATTGAACTTGGGTCTCCCTGCATTGCAGGCAGATTCTTTACTATCTGAGCCACCTTGGAAGCCCTAATAAACTAATAAATAAATAAATAAGCTACTCAAATAAACTACTAAATAAACATGACCAATTTTTTCACCAGGAAAACTCAAGCTCATTGCCAAAGGCAGTAACTACATAGACCCTGGACCCGCAGCAAGGCAGGGGGCAGAGAGGTGCTATAAATTACTAGAAGGTGAAGACGTTAACTGGAGCTCTGGAGCCTGAATTTCTTTCAGTTCCTCTCCAGCCTCCAGGCCTTTGTGCCTGCTGTTCCCTCTGCTGGGAACACCCTTCCCCACACCCTTCTGCTGGGTAACTTCTGCTGGTTAACATGCCCTTCAAATTGAAGTTGACTGTCCCCCATCTTCCAGGACATTTTCCCTGACTACCCAGAGGAAACTAATCGCCACCCATCATCCGTCCTGGCACACTCATCACAGATTATCACGATTACTATGGGCCTATTCTCCCTGCTAAATGAGAGCTTTGTGAGGGGAAGCGCTTTGCTCTGCACTTTCACACGTATTTTCCTAGCAAACGGGCAAAGGAAAGGAGTGCTGGCCGTGAGGACTCTCAGGTCATAGATCTGCCAGGAGCTCCTCACTGCTCTCTGCATAACATCCAAGCTCCTTAACATGACAGGCAAGACCAGTGTATCCTCAACATCTAGGTTAGTGCCTGGCATCGTAAATGCTCATTAATTATGTAGTGGATGAGTAAACAGACCCACAGATGAATTCATGCCAAGAGGACTCACACTATAAACCTCTGCTGCTGCTGCTGCTGAGTCGCTTCAGTCGTGTCCGACTCTGTGCGACCCCATAGAACCTCTACACCTGGCCAATCTGAGCTAGGAGAGAAAATGTGAAAAAATACCCCCAGGCCTTTCCAATGGAGAAGGCAGTGGCACCCCACTCCAGTACTTCTTCCTGAAGATCCCATGGACGGAGGAGCCTGGTGGGCTGCAGTCCACGCGGTCACTAGAATCGGACACAACTGAGCGACTTCACTTTCCCTTTTCACTTTCATGCACTGGAGAAGGAAATGGCAACTCACTCCAGTGTCCTTGCCCGGAGAATCCTAGGGACGGGGGAGCCTGGTGGGTTGCCATCTATGGGGTCGCACAGAGTCGGACACGACTGAAGCGACTTAGCAGCAGCAGCAGCAGGCCTTTCCAAAATGCTGGGTACTCACTAACTCCTTTTCTCGCCTCTTCTCCAGAGTGGCAGCAATTCCCATCCTGCCCCATTCACCAGAAGAGACAGCAGAGGCACAGAGAAGCTAAGTGACTCCCCTAGGGTCACACAGTGAATGGACTGTGGGCTTAACTCATGGGAAAAGAAACATCTCTTAAGACTGCAAGACCCTTACACCCCACCCCAATTCTGAAGATCCTGCTTTGCTATTAAGCACCCAAGTCGTCCCAAGGTTCTAAGCTTGGCTAGTTTAGAGTCAAACAACCAAGAGGTCCTTATTCGTCACTTTCAAATCCAGTGTATAGCAAGAGGGCAAAAGAAAGCAGCTCTGTGAGTGAGGGCGCAATTTCCAAGATGGCCAGCAGGTGGAAGCAGAGCGCACCCAAGTGGTGTTCTTTCCACTCACCTGCTGTTTTCCACAAGGTAATGAACAATTTTGTCCAGGACCTTCTCAAACAAGGCCGTGCGGATCCACAGGTGCTTGATGGCAAGTGGGGACAGGTTGGGCAGTTTTGGCAGCTTTCGCACATTCTCCTGGAGGCCCTGGATCTGATTTCGCCTTTGAGACCAGCAAAGAAAGAGAACAGATACTCACAACAGAGGCAATCCAACAGGATCAATATACAAATGGGAAAGTGTCCAACTTCTCTAAGAAATGAAAGAACGGCAATTAGAACAACAGCAGGAGCCCACACTGCTCCTGGAGAATGGGAAAAAGTTGAAAAAATAACAACACAAAGTGAGTGTGAAGATGTAGTAAAACTGACCCTTTCATACACTGGTGATGGGAGAGCCAGATTCTCATACTGAAATTTCTCTGCTCTTACTTTCTCTCTCCCAGCTGGAAAGGAGTGCTGGCCAAGAAGAGTCTTGGATTCTTCTCTCATTTTGGAGGCCCCACCATTGCTCTGGAGAAGCAAGCTTTATAACACGACAAGCAGGGCACTCCACAACCTTGCCCCTGTCCACCTCCCCAGCCACCTCCTTACCACTCCCTGCCTCTGACCCCAGGATCCCGCCAGAGATCTCTGCAGATCCCTGAAGCTGCCAAGCTTTCATCTGGGGACTTTGTGAGCTGTGGCTTCTTTCTGGCTTCCCTCCCCACTCTATTATCTGGTTGAACCCTACTCACTCTTGAGGTCTCAGGGAGGCACCCCTTTCCAACAGGAAGCCCTCATGCACCAGCTGAAGCTGGGAGGGGGCCCTCCTCTGTGTTCCCTGGGTCTCTGCAGCTTAACTTCTGGCTCACTTCTCTGTCTTTCCCTCCACAATGGGACCGCAAAGGCATGGATTATGCAATTCAACTGCTTTTTAAATAAAACACCGAGAGTCTACCACATGGCAAGCTTTGGCCTGTATCTCTAGGGCCCAGCACAGTGCCTGGTGTGTACGGGGGCTCAGTAAATAAGTCCATAAAAGAATGATTGCGAAAATGAGTGAATGGGCCCCTGGCATGGACATCTCTCATTTCTCCATTAGAAAGTTGCTCCCAATGTTATGGAAGGTCCATGGAAATCCACCCCTTTAAGAAGGTATCAGCAGACCCCTGGGAATTTAGCAGAGGGACTGGAAGACCCCTAAAGACCAGGTGGCTGAAGAGTCAGATTCCGAAGGGGAACTGGCAATGCCAAGTCCAGAGTCCATCGTGCAGTTCTGGCCAGCAGCCCTGGGCTGGCAGGGTCTGAAGGGCAAGGAAAGGGCCATTCCTCTCCCAGTGAAGTGGAGCGGCCACTCATGGCAGTGAGGGCAGACATATGGCATGCCTGTCTGTCTCTCCCTTCTCTTGCCCGTAACACATGGGGCTAATCAATCCGTGCACTCTTTTCCACAAAGCCCACTCACAGCTCCAGAACTTTCCACAAGACAGTTCTCTGCTGGTCTCTGGGCTCTTGTAAAAGCAATGAGCTCTGGCAGGAAACAACCTCACAGCCACCAGCACCAACGGGATGAAACCTGTTCGCCACCCCTGACCAGGCTCCATGTTGGGGGCTTGATTGTGCAGTTGGGACTCGGGGTGGTTCTGGTGGGAGGCTCTCATTTACACATTTTCAGGCCATGAGCCACTAAGGCAATGTCCCTATAAATGGCTGCTCCACGGTGAGCATCAGATCCGTGCAGACGGAGGCCATGTGGTTATATTAAACTTCGATCTGCCTGCATTCGGCACAGGCCTGTCTCAGTAGGCACTTACTCATTCAACAATCGTTTCCTGGGCATTTCCCGGGTGCTGGGTGCTGTCCCAGACACTGGAGACCGAATGGGGCGCAGCATGTATGCAGCTGCCTATCCTCATGGAGTTCAGAGGCCAGTGGGGGAGACTGATAACAATCAGGTCAACAGGAAATGAATGAATGAAAAATTACAGGTGGTGATAACAACTGGGAAGATAATAAGCAGAGTGATACAAAAGAGAAAATGGGGCGAGGGTTAGAATTTAAGAATTTACTGCTAGTTAGAGGACGTTGCCATCCTTGGGGATGACAAGGGAGCCACCACGGAAGATGAGGGGGTGTGAACTGGGTGGAGGGTACAGTGTGTGCCAAGGCCCTGGGGCACGAAAGACCCTGGCAGCTATGAGGAGCAGAATGGAGAGTGGAGAGGGTGCTAGGAGGCACAGGCTCCTGCCCGGCCCCGGGAGGAGCACCGGTTGTCCACTGGGGGCGCCCCAGCCCACACCCGCGCTCAGCACTCACGTGCTCTCAATCAGCTGCTCCAGGTCCTGCACCTTGCGGCTCAGCTCCTCGGCCGGTGGGAAGCTCTTGCCCACTTTCATGAACAGAGCTGCGATTTTGTTGCTGCGCAGGAAACCAGCCGCCCGCCTCCGCAGCCCGTGCAGGACGCAGGCCTCCACGGCCGCTGCAGGGACACCGCAGTCAGCAGGCCCCGCCCGTGACCCCCCAACGCCCAGCCTGGTTCTGGGCTTTCTCAGTGACACACAGGTGCCTTGAAGGTCTGGGGCCCCCAAAGTCACAAATTTCATGATAGCATCACTATGATCGCATCATAGTGAAAAGCTTGTATGCCTCTCCACCGTCCAGCTCCTCAAAAGGGAGCAAGAGGGCTTGGTGGTGAACCCACGCTTGCTGCCCCGGGTCAGAGCACCTCTGTTCACATCTTCTCCTGGCCACTAACCAGCTGTGTGACGGGGTGAGGGGAATCACTTGCCCTCCGCATGTCTCAGTTTCCTCATCTGTAAAATGGGATAGTATGAACAGTAACCTCATAAGGCTGCTGTCAGGACAAGATGGGGAAAAATGCATGGAAAGCGCTTTGCTCAGAGCCTGGCGCGCGTGCGCGCTCGTGAAGGCTAGCTATTACTCCTCTCGCTGAGGGAAGCGAGCCGGGACCGCGCGACTGCCTAGCTTTATCTCAGTTAAAAGGATCACACTGATGTCATCACTGTGCCTTCAGTAACAGCTAACATTCGATCTCTGCCATGGCCAGGCAGAAAGGAAAACCATCCCCGTTTTCCAGATGTAGAAACTGAGGCTCCCAGAGGTGAACTGAATTGCCAGGGCCACTCAGCAAATAAGTGATGCAGCTGGGATTCATACCTATGTCTGAGCCCAAGGTGTGCTCACAACATCTATGCCTCCACAAAGGGCCTTTAAAGAGAGGTTTCAGCCATAATCTCCCCATTTCTGTGTCTCCCCTGGAGGCTCTGTCCAGCCCTCCTCAAACAAGAGACCCGGGGTGTAGCCTGGGTTCTACCACTAACTTGCTGTGTGACCTCAGGCAAATAACTTCCCCTTTCTGCCCCTCACTGTTCCCTTCTAAAAAACAGGCCCTGTGCACACCATTCTGATGGCCTCTGTCTTACATATCTGATACTTTCAGCGGCCTTAGCTTTTTTTAATTTAAAAATTAATATGTTTTTATTTGGTTGTACCGGGATCTTCAGTTGCAATATGTGGACGCTTAGCTATGGCATGAGGGATCCAGTTCCCTGACCGGGGATCGATCTTGGACCCCCTCCGTTGGGAGCGTGGCATCTCAGCCACTGGACCACCAGGGATGTCCCTCAGCAGCCTTTATCTTCTGACTGTCTGTCTTACACAGCAGCCTAGGAGCTCACTCTGGTATGCACTAGGAGCATAATCCACGTCTGTGGGAAAATGTGAGCTTATTAAGAGCTACTCCTTACTCTTACTGGGCACCTGCTGGGCGTCAGACCAGTGTTAAGGTTCACCTCCCTAATCCCTGGAGTGAAACTCATGGGGCCAGTGTTCCAGTGACTATTGTTTCACAGAGGAGGATACCAGCATGTGCAGCGTTAAGAGCCTGGCAAGGCCATGCCACGCGTAAGGAGAAATGCTGAGAAGCTGTGGGGTGATTGCTTGTGCTGCTCTTGCTGCTGCTGTCAGCGATGACTTGGCTTTAAAAGATGTTCACATACTGCCTAATCTGCTCATCAAATTAAAATATCCTGGGTGATGATCTTTAAAGTAGCTTCGATTTTGCTTTCCTATCTAGGACTTTTCATTTGCTTACATTGATTAAATTCATGATCTAGTCCAGCTTTGGAGAAGGCAATGGCACCCCACTCTAGTACTCTTGCCTGGAGAGTCTCATGGATGGAGGAGCCTGGTGGGCTGCAGTCCATGGGGTCGCTGGGAGTTGGGCACGACTGAGCGACTTCACTTTGACTTTTCCCTTTCATGCACTGGAGAAGGAAATGGCAACCCACTCCAGTGTTCTTGCTTGGAGAATCCCAGGGACAGTGGAGCCTGGTGGGCTGCCGTCTCTGGGATCGTGCAGAGTCGGACACGACCGAGCGACTTAGCAGCAGCAGTCCAGCTTGGTACATTGTTCCATTTTTTTCTGACAATGACTCATAAGGAACAACGGACAAAGGAAACCTCAGGGACATCCTTCAGGCTTCATTTAATGCCAGCATGTTTTTCTCACCCCTGAACTTTGATCGGAGTTGGTGAATTATTATGATTTTTATCACTTGCTAAAATCTAAGTTTTGATCTTCTAAGTCTTTAATTGGTAGGTATGCTAGCAAGCCCTGAAACAGACATGTACATTAAGTTTTTTGCAAATAACAATGTCCAGGAGACAAAAAGAAAGCCAGAGATCTATATCTATATTTACAT
Source organism: Nanger dama (assembly GCA_917880005.1). NCBI lineage: Eukaryota > Metazoa > Chordata > Mammalia > Artiodactyla > Bovidae > Nanger > Nanger dama. The sequence continues at coordinate 11,958,553 of CAKJTW010000053.1, read as the reverse complement.
ATCAGTTCAGTTCAGTCACTCAGTCATGTCCGACTCTTTGTGACCCCATGAACTGCAGCACGTCAGGCCTCCCTGTCCATCACCAACTCCCGGAGTTTACCCAAACTCATGTCCATCGAGTCAGTGATGCCATCTAACCATCTCATCCTCTGTCGTCCCCTTCTCCTCCTGCCCCCAATCCCTCCCAGCATCAGGGTCTTTTGTATGAGTCAACTCTTCACATGAGGTGGCCAAAGTACTGGAGTTTCAGCTTCAGCATCAGTCCTTCCAATGAACATCCAGGACTGATCTCCTTTAGAATGGACCGGTTGGATCTCCTTGCAGTCCAAGGGACTCTCAAGAGTCTTCTCCAACACCACAGTTCAAAAGCATCCATTCTTTGGTGCTCAGCTTTCTTCACAGTCCAGCTCTCACATCCATACATGACTACTGGAAAAGCCATAGCTTTGACTAGACGGACCTTTTTTGGCAAAGTAATGTTTCTGCTTTTAATATGACATCTAGGTTGGTTATAACTTTCCTCCCAAGGAGTAAGTGTCTTTTCATTTTATGGCTGCAATCACCATCTGCAGTGATTTTGGAGCCCCCAGAAATAAAGTCTGACACTGTTTCCACTGTTTCGCCATCTATTTCCCATGAAGTGATGGAGATATATATTTCCATATACATATGTGTGTATATGGGCGTGTGTGTATATGTATTTTTACATACATAAAATATTTTTCGGGAATTCCCTGGTGGTCCAGGAACCAGCACTTTCACTGTCATGGGCCCAGGTTCAATTCCTGCTCGGGGAACTAAGATCCTACAAGCAAAGCAGTGTGGCCAAATATATAATTTATGTATGTATGTATATATATATATATATATATATATATCTTTTTTTGAGGAGGGGGCTTCCCTTGTGGCTCAGCCAGTAAAGAATCCATCTGCAATGCGGAGACCTGGGTTCCATCCCTGGGTTGGGAAGATCCTCTGGTGAAGGGAAAGGCTGTCTGCTCTGGTATTCTGGCCTGGAGGAAGAACTCCATGGACTGCATAGTCCACGGGGTGGCAAAGAGTCAGACACGACTGAGCAACTTTCACTTTCATTTATATTTATATACTTAAAAGATGTATCACCTAAAAAAATAAGATCTTGCCCAAGGTCACCCAGCAAAGAAGTGGCAGAGATGGGGTTTGAGCAGAGCTGGGCAGCCAAAGAGCAGAACTGACATCTCTGGTTTCCCAGGTTGTGGCGTGTGCTCAGATGGCTGCGGGCCCATGGGCGGTGTCCCCAGCCGCCTGGACAGAAGCTGATGAGCCCTCCGTGGAGCCGAGACCATGAGAGGGGCATGATAGCTTGTCCTTCGTGGAGAGACACTCCACAGACATGAGGTTAAAAGGTCTTCGGGAGGAAGCTCCCACGTATGCGTGCACACTGCGCATGTGCTGAGTCCTGGCTTCAGGGACACGCAGGGCCCGCGCCTCTAGCCACTGTGACTGTGCAGTGAGAACCTGGCAGCGGGGGCCTCGGGGTCAAGGACGGGGAGAGGGCTGAGTCACACTCCGAGCCCCGGGCCTGCCTCCTTTGCTGAGCCAGCTGGGAGTGATCCCTTGGGAAGTGTCCACACTTCTTGATTCCTTAAAGTCCCCATCCATCCTGTCTCTCTACCTGGCTGAGGAAAGGACGCGCAGCCCATCCCTCAGAGGTAAGCCCCCCGGTTGCTGGGGTGGGGTCGGTGTGAACGGAGCCCATGGGAGGGGAGGCATCTCTCCGTGTCGATCGTGATTACCCCTTCCTGGGGCACAGAAAGTGAAAGCGAAGTCACTCAATCATGTCTGACTCTGTGTGACCCCATGGACTGTAGCCTACCAGGTTCCCCTGTTCATGGGATTTTCCAGGCAAGAATGCTGGAGTGGGTTGCCATTTCCTTCTCCAGGAGATCTTCCCGACCCAGGGATTGAAGCTGGGTCTCCCTGGAATTGGAGGCAGATGCTTTACCATGTGAGCCACAAGGGATGTCCTCTCGGAGCACAGATGTTATTCCTAATCTCTTCTCTGATCCTTTCCCTACTTCCAAATTCCCTAATGGAGTCCCTTTGGAATCTGAAAAACACTTTGCAGTTACGAAGCAGTGAAAGCATGACCTTTGGGGACCTCTGCTCAAAGAAAGCTGCCACAGCTCCAGGGCAGCCCACAGAGAGAAAGCTGCTTTTCAAGGCCGCCCAGGGCCACCGACTCACCGCAGAAGGAGATGATGTGGCTGCTGTCCTCGTGGACAAACTTGCGTGTGACGGCCTCCTCCATGATCTGCTTCACCTGGAAGGCAGAGGCGCTGGAGGGTGAGACCTCACTCTCCCCTGGGGAGCGGGCACCCCAGGCGGCTGCGCAGTCCCCACCCCCGTTTCCGTAATTGTGTTCCCTCCTCACATTCCCCGTGTTTTCTGTAGGGCTGAGGCCTGTGGCTCCTGCTACCCCCACACTTCACCCTGAAATAAATTCATTTTCAGGCTCTCTGCATAGTGGGCTTCTTTTGAGATGGCACATGAAGTATCCCCTCCTTCCCCATCTATGCAGCCTAAGGCACCCTGCCTCCAACTTCTTCCATCCAGTTAGGGTTCCTTCGGGCGCCTCCTGTCCTACTTCTTTGCTCACTGTCTGTCTCCAGCGTCTAGAATATAAGTTCCTCGAGAGTAGGGCCCCATCTGCCTCGTTCACCGCTGTATCCACAGAGCCTAGAACAGGGCCTGGTACACAGTAGGTCTCCACAAATATTTTCTGAGTGGATGAATGAATGAATGAAATGAGTATATATATAAAAAAATCCAAGGTGGGGTGCAATATGAAACATCAGCCCTGAGACCCGATAGATCAAATCCCTGCTCAGGTACCCGTACCAGCTGAACCTGTGGTCTTATTTTGGGAAACTGAGCTCAGTAACATGTAGAAATTCACCCAGAAAGGCAGACCTGGCCCAGAGTGGAGACAGAGTTCATGATGGGGCTGAGTCCCCAGGCTGTGTGTTCTCCACACTACGTCCCTCAGCCGATCAATGCTCACTGAGTACCCGTGAGGGGCCAGGACAGGGGACACGACACTGAAAGGGCAGTCATGCCTCTGCTCGTGGAGCTGACCCTCTGGTGGCCTGGACGCCCTTCTGCTTTGCTGGATTCTGGGCCCCAGAGTCATTGCAGTACTTTAAGCAGAACGTTTCTCCCCTCTGGGTGGGAAGAGATGACATCAAAGCCTGGTCCCAGATCGAACGTCAGCAGGGCTTGACGTGGGAGTCTGGAATCCACCCCCATCGATGGGCCCCCTTTCTGGCTGCCCCGAGGGCCACCCAGACTCAGCCCCGCCAGCCCATCCACGCAGGTCTGGGTGCAGTGTCAGGCTCCCAGAGCCCTTCCTTGCCCTTCCTTCTGGTTGCCTCCTGGAGAAGAAGACAGAACTCAAAGCATCCTTGGCCATGTTCTCTGGAAAATCAAATGGCAGTGCCCACCCAAGCTGGCACGGCAACCCCGCCCTCACACAACCGACTCAGCACCCGCCTTGTGAACAGCTCCTGACCGCCCGGCCCAGCAAGCTCCAAGCCGGGCTCTGCCAGCGGCATTTCAAAGCTGAACCCTAGCTAACCAAGCCTGTGGAACTGGCCCCGTTAACAAATGGGGAAACCAAGCTCAGGAAGATGAGCTAGGCCACCCAAGGCCACACAGCTAGGAAGGAGCAGAGCTGGAATTCCAACCTGTAACAACGTTTCTCACCTTGGCTCCAGCCCCTCCAGCTGCTGCTGCTGCTGCTAAGTCACTTCAGTCGTGTCCGACTCTGTGCGACCCCATAGATGGCAGCCCACCAGGCTCCCCCCGTCCCTGGGATTCTCCAGGCAAGAACACTGGAGTGGGTTGCCATTTCCTTCTCCAATGCATGAAAGTGAAAAGTGAAAGTGAAGTCACTCAGTCGTGTCCAACTCTTAGCGACCCCACGGACTGCAGCCCACCAGGCTCCTCCGTCCCGGGATTCTCCAGGCAGGAGCACTGGAGTGGGGTGCCACTGCTTTCTCCAGCCCTTCCAGCTACTAGCTGTATTTCCTCAGGCACTGCCCTGCTTAGAGTCTCGCCTTTGGCCTCCTTCACTGCTAATTCTGATCCTGGTGGAAACATAAGCTGTTTCAGTTAAATCTCCTTGCTTGAGCTCCTTACAGTGGCTGCTTTCCTAACACTCATCAGATTTATGCTGATTTTGTTAGCACCCGTCCCCCTCGCCAAGCTGGGGATCCCACGAGGGCAAGCACTTCATGTCTCCCTGATTTACAACCATGTTTCCAGCACACAGCTGGTGCTCAGTAAAGTTATGTCTGACTAATGAACGACTTGAAGGATCATGACTGACTTTCTGCTTTGGTAGAATATTTTAGTCGGGGAAGAATAAAAAGCTTTCTTGTCACTATACGAAACATGCTCAACCGAGTCTGACTCTTTGCGACCCCATGGACTCTGTCCAGGGAATTCTCCAGTCACTACAGTCATGGGTACATAGAGCAACAGCATACTGATCCCTGGAGCAAGCAAGGGCACAGAGAGGTAGAGTAACCCGCCCGGGGTCACACAGCTGGTGAGGAGCGGATTCAGGGCTTGGATCCAGGTTTACCTCCCACCAGTGGTTGCGCTCCTTCTACAACACGCCATCATACAGGTAAAACCAAAACAAAAAGAAAACCAAAATTAACCTCCCAGGGGGAAACACGGCCACCAAGGGCAGCCTGCATGGGGTGTGAAGGAGGGTTGCAAGCAGGTGGACAGAGAGAGCAAGCATTATAGTCCCTGCGTGTATCACTGCTTCCAAAGTTCTCTCCTACCTGCCTCGCCTCTCTGGATCAGTGCAAGAACGTCACGGTAACACCCTCGCCTTGTATAGAGGAGGAAACTGAGATGGAGGAGGGAGCACAGTCCTTTGCAAAGGGCAGTTCAGGGTCCTCCAAAATTCATCCGCTGAAACCCAAACTTGCACTATGATGGGGTTAGAAGCTGGGAACCCTGATCTACAGCCAGTCTGCCAGAAGCACAAGGAATAGTCTGAAATTTGAGATCGGCACCTGAAATGAGGGGACGGGGGTCAGTATTATGGGACTGGGCCCTTAACCTGTAGGATCTGATGCCACCCCTGGGTAGATGGTGTCAGAACTGAGTTAACTATAGGACACTCAGGTGGTGTCAGAGAATTGTTGTGTGGAAAACCCACACGTCTGGTGTCAGAGTACTGTGTGGGGGACAGGTGAGAGCAAAGGAGAAACACACGGGAGGGGCGTGTTTTTGCAGCTCTCCGACTGAGCACAAGAACGTTTGGCTCTGCGGGCCTGGTGTGTTTTTTAGCAGCAGGACAGCTCTTGCGGGGGGAGGGCAGGGTGGCAGGGAGGGTCAGAGCCTGACTGCCCCATGCCATGGCAGGCCCCAGCTCCTTCCAGAGACAGGGCTGGCTGCCCTTTAAGCAGTCTTAGCCCTCCTGCCGACGTCCTCCTGCTCCTTGGAGGTGGCCATCTGCCGGTCACCCTCTGGAGTGGCTCTGACGTGGGGACCCTGTTGCCCGCCGCCTCCTCCGCAACGGTGAGTGCGGAGACAACCAGGCCCATCAGCTCCCTCCACAAAAGGAGGCTGTGAGCTTCCTGAGGACACATGAAAAACCCCTCAGCTTTGACTTCTGGTTCGGCCATCAACTTGGAGGTGTCCTGAGCCTGGCACCACTCCTCAGGGCTGTGGTTTCCCCCTCTGACCTCAAATACCTGCTCGGGATGCCTTAAACTCTTTCCCTTCCCTTTCCTTGTCACCTTCTTTCCAGTCCTCTAAACCGTCACCTCCCCTAATGTTACAGGCTCAGCTGTGGCCCTTCCCGGCTCCCCTACCAAATACGTATCTTGAAATCCTATCCTTCGGCTCCTCAGAACGTGATGGTATTTGGAGATGAGATCTTTACAGAGTGATTAAGTGGAAATCAGGACATTCAGAGCAAGCCCGAATCTGTTATCATCTGGGGTCCTTACACGAAGAGAAAATTTGAAGACGGACAGTCACAGAGGAAGAGCGCGTGAAGATACAGGGAGCAGACTGCCATCGGCAGCCGGTGGGGGACACCTGGCACAGACCCTTCCGCGGGGCCCTCAGAAGGAACCCGTGCTGCCGACACCTTGATCTTGGACTTCCAGCCGCCAGAACTGTGAGGAAATGCATTCCTGCTCTTCAAGCTGCCAAGCACGTGGTACCCTGCCACGGCAGCCTGAGCAGGCTCACATCGTTGCCATCTTCCTCTCTCTCCAGAAGGCCTGGGGCATCCCGACCCATGGCACGTAATACCGATGAAGTGCAAGTGGGGTGGGGCCTTGGTGGGGGTGCTTTTACTTCTTGGAGCTGCAGGAGGGCCTGGCCAAGCAAAACCAAGATTCAGAGGTCCACTGGTGGCAAAACCGTGGGCAGGTGTTTTGCTCTGGGGGCAAAAAAACTGGGCAGGGGGTGCTCTGTGCACTTGAGCGCTAGCTAGAGGGCTTTCTGGTTTGAGGCTGGAGAGGAAGGAAGAGTGTGGAGTGCAGGGGCCATGGGCCTCAGGGACAGAGAGAGGAGGGGCGGGGAGGGGGTGGGCCGCGAGAAGGTTCTGATGATGTGGCAGCTGCCACAATGCACCACTTGGATCTCGTGAGGACCGGAGGCTGGGAGAGCTGCTGGCCCCTCAGAACAGGGTCACCCCAGCTGCACAGATAGCCCCTGCAAAGTCTCTCTCCTTCCCGAGGTCGGGGGGTGGGGTGGGTGCCGAACAGGGAAAGATGCATGTGGCTGTGAAGATCCGGCATCCTTGCCCTCACACGAGACAGCTCACAGGGGCCCTCCCAACTCCCCACGGGGCTGGTGAGGGCTGCCAGGGGCTCCGCAGAGGCCAGCTTGGGGCCCAACTTCTCCCTCTACCCACTCCTGCTGCTCCTCCTCATCTCCCCTGGAGCTGACCCCAAGAGCGGGCCCCCCTAAACCTCCTGCATCCTGACCTCCATCTCAGAGCTGACCTCCCATCAAAGCGTCTGGACAGCAACCTCCAGGGACAAGTTGCAAATGATACAAATGGAGGGGAACTCATCTGGGCAGGAGGCAGGAGAATCAGCCCTTGGGTACTGAGCTCAAGGTAGGGAGAGCCGAGGGGATGGAGTCAGACAGTCCTGGGCTGGAGGGGCCCTTAGTCCTAAGAGCCACATGCTAAGAGAGGCCCCATGTACATGCAGTGGGGCCTGGCAGAGCTGCTCCAGGAGGGGCCGAGAGGCACCAGCGCCAGCTGGGAACCGGTTACAGATACAAACGCTCGGCCTCACCCTGGACCTCCTGAATCAGAAACCCCGGGGTGGATATCAAGACCCCAAGTAATCTTCTTCACGCTCAGACTGTACAGAGGAGCTAAGGAGATGGAGACTGAGGACAGGAGAGAGCAGGGAAGGGGAGGGGAGGATATAAAACAGGGAACTGCCCCCAAATCCTCAAGGAAGAGACGCGGCAGTCACGGCTGTGTCCAGGGACCCTCCCCACACAGCAAGCTCCTTCTGGGAAGGCCTTTCTCACACCCTGGTCAGGCTGGGGGCAGCGGTGGCTCCTGGCTCCCCAGTGTTAATATCACAGAGTGCTGCAGGCGTCCTGCGGTCTCTCAGCATCCTTCCCTCACCGTAGTCAACAGCCTTTTATTAAATTCATCTTAATGTCCTCGGTTTAGGGAGCCATCTGCTTCCTATCGGCACCCTGACTGCACACATGCCCTGCCTCAAGTTCAAAATCTGCGGAGCAGAGAAGACTGTTTGCTTACAGCTGTGGATCCTGAAACTCAGGTCTTGAGGTCACACAGTCAGGAAGCTGGCGGCAGGGAGGAGCCCTGGGCAGGGATCCAGGGCGGGGCGGCTGGAGGGGAGAATGCAGCACGCAGGTGTTCTCAGCCTGAAGGAGGGGTTCTGGTGAGTAAAGACCCCTCCCCCTTCCGCTGGCTCCCAGCTGCAGGCTAGAGCATCTCCCCAGAAGTCAATAGCAGGCCGACAGCAGCAGGCCAGGGAGGAGATGAAAAGGCAATGCCGTGGGAGCCTGCCCAAGGCCTCTGAGAATCCTGCAGAAGGGGGCACGGTCTTGCAGCGGGAAGGAGGAAGCTGCTGCCCACTCCTGCAAGTTGGGGGAGACCATCCCCGAGGACTGACCAGCACTGTGGGTGGAGGAAGAGGGCCTGGCAGCCACAGAGGGCCTCTCAAACTCTTAACCACCTTCCCCCTCTCAGGCTGCCAGACAGGGTCTTGAGTGTGGTCCACTTTGGAGGGAGACAGCTCAGAAGGACCACGGGGTGAGACAGTGCGGGTGTAGGGTGGCATCGTGGCATCCAGTGTGACTTCCCAAGCCTGGGCCCAGGAGTCATGCCCTGTCTTGGCGGCACAGAGGCCGTGGCTGTGGTTGGCGCTGATCTGGAGCCGCACAGACCCACATTCCCACCCTGGCTCAGCCACCAGTGTCCTATGTGGGCGCGGTCAGGTCACCCCCTGCTGCCCACTTCAGCTTCCTCAACTGTGAAGTGGAACCTGTCACCCCACAGGGCTGCGCTGAGGATTAAATGGGACATTGCTGGTGAAGGGGCAGGCCGGGCCAACACACAGTAGGAGCTTTATGGCACTAAAGTGTACTCTCACTTTTTGGGGGGGCACTTGCTATGCTCTGGGGACTGTTTTTGTAAACACAACCTTAAGGAGGCCATTTCCCAAGTTATTCCCATTTTATAGATGGGGAAACTGATACACACACAGAGAATTAGCTAATCTGACCCAGGCCATGAAGAGGCGACAGGATTCAGAGCCAGGGCCTGATCGTCACTACACGTGTGGATCTGTGGATCATCACTACGTGAATCTGTTCAGTGTTCATCTCTCCCGAGGAAACCTTGAGCCCCTAGGGCAGTGCCTGGACAGACCCAGGGCCTTTGTTCTAATAATGCTTTGCCCCTCTCTGCAGAAGCCAGAGGCCGTTGTGAAGCAAACGCTTTTGTTATTTTCCTTTTGTTTTATCATTCTGCTTTTGTTATTAAAGAGAATGTTTACTAAAAACAGTACCTACTAAGTGCCAGGTGAGCTGTATAGAAAGTCTGATTTAATCAATAGAACATTATTATCCCCTACTTTAAAGATGGATAAAGTGAGGCATGGAGAGTTTATATACGACCTGCCTGAAGGTCACACAGCCAGGGCTTGAACCCAGGTCTGCCTGACAGCCTGTCCTGGAGCCCTGCCTCCAGCCTTGCCCAGGCGTGGGTGAGACGCTGAGAAATCTGTGAGGCGGGATCAGTGTCTCCCAACTTGGGGCTGGAAAGAGGCGTTGAACTAGGAGTCAGAAGACCTGGCTCACCCGGATGTGACTCTGTTAACCACTGTGGGGACCCTTCAGAGGCGGGGTGGGGGGGAACCTCAAAGGTCACAGTGGTCAGGAAGCTGCACTCCCTCTCCAGTTCCATTCTCAGGAGTCCTGCAACGTCGGCTTGCATTCCTCCAACGATGGGGAGCTTGCTCCTTTTGGAACCAGCTTCTCAGATCTAAGGATAGGATGTCGGGAGGCAGGTGAGAGAGGCTAAGAGCTCAGGAGGTGGAGTCAGTGACCTGGGGCCAAGTCCTTGGCCACTCACCGCCCGCCTGACGCTGGACAAGCTTCCCCATCTGGAAAATGATGTGTGTGGGGGTCTTAGCACCCCCACCTCACAGGGCCAATGTGAGGCTTGAATGAGATCGTGGACACAGTGCCTAGCACGTATAGGGATTCTACAAACAGGAGTGACTCGAGATGACAGTGGCGGTCAGGTTCACTGCCTGGCCTGGGGTGGATTTTCATGAGGGTTAGTTACTCAGCGAATGTGCAAGAACTAGGAGGCCCTTCAGCTCTGTTCGCTACCTCAACTTGCTCCGGCTGTGGCCCAGCCCCCCGCCACGTCAGGCCTGGAGCAGCTGCCCCTGCTCCTCCGGCCTCACCCTGCAACCACTCAGAAAAATGCCCCGCCCTCCTTCACCCCAACCTCCCTCCACTTGCAAATATTTAAACAGCATAAAAGGAGGATTCATCTCTGAAGGGAGGCAGGGAAATCCGGGCCAGTTTGCACAGCTGGAAGTGGGGTTCCTGGGGGGCCCCCAGGCCATCCTGTCTCTCTCCTCCTCACGCCTGCCACCTGCCCACACCCAGGTACTCTCACGCTGCCCACCTGGAGCCCTGCCAGGCTCCAGATCACCTGCCCCTCCTCCCTGCTCCCCTCACTGTGCTGTGTCCACCGTCTTCAGGCCCCTGGTGGGAATCACTTGGCAGTATGCAGGACTGTCACTAGGGGCTGTGGAAGACAGAGGCAGGGAGCCTTAAGTGGGACCCAGCACACAGTTGCCACGCTGTAAAGGGGGGGCACTTTAGTGACATAAGAACATGGGCTTGGAGCCACCAGGCTCTTGAGCTGAGAGGGCTTTCTACATTACACAGAGCTGTAAAAACAAGAGACTCATTTAGACCATAGGTGGCTGAAAAGAGGTTTGCCAGATTTAGCAAATGAAAATTCAGAACACCCAATTCAATTTGGATTTCAGGGAAAGATTAACGTTTTAGTAAAAACATGCTCCAGCTCTGCTGTTAGCTGGGGAATCCTAGGCCTCAGTTTCCTCACCTGTGAAATGGGGATGATGTTTTGCACCACCTCACAGGGCTATGGGAGATTCCAAAGACAAAACAGGCACAGCGCTCAGAACACCCCCTAAAACAGAGCGTCACATGTGGCACCTTAGAACTCATCAGGGCCTGATCGTCACTTCACGTCTGTGGATTTACCTGCTCAAGTAAACCGTGAGCCCCTAGAACAGTGACTGGACAAGCAGTTTGATATATATTTGTTGATCACTCTGATTATATTAATAACACTAATACCAGCATCCAGTGCTTGTGGAGCTGGGTTTCAGGCAGTGTCCGAAGCCCTTTTGATGGATCGTGTTTGCTCTTGTGTAAGTCTGGGGGTGACAAACTTCTTCTATAACGAGTCAGACAGCAAATGTTTCAGGCTTTGGGACAAGGCTGCTAGGTAAAACACAGGATGGCCAGTGAAATGTAAGTTTCAGATAAATATATATTTAGCATAAGTATGTCCTAAAGAGTGCATGGTGCATGTTTTTACTAAAACGTTAATCTTTCCCTGAAATCCAAATTGAATTGGGTGTTCTGAATTTTCATTTGCTAAATCTGGCAAACCTCTTTTCAGCCACCTATGGTCTAAATGAGTCTCTTGTTTTTACAGCTCTGTGTAATGTAGAAAGCCCTCTCAGCTCAAGAGCAGTCCACAAACAGGGACCCACGGTTCACAGCACCCAGAGCAGTGCCTGTGGCCCATAGGAGGCCTAAATAAACACCCCTGGCGCTGCCACCTGCTCCTCAGAGCCAGCGAGGAGTGTTCCCACCCCAGCTGGGGTCTCAGGGGGTTGGTGCCTGGCTGTGCAGGCGGGTGACTAACGCTGAGGCAGCATCAGCTTCTGAGATGAAGGCCCCCAAGCAGCCTGACTCTTAACAACTCTGCAAGAGACTCACAGTGGAGAGGACCGCTAAATTAGGATGCCTGGAGGGCCTTCAAGGTGGTTTTAAAAATAACTCTCAGCATGTGGGGAAAGTGGGGAGAAGAGGGGAGTGACACAGAGGCCCCCTCAACGATGACTGGGGTGAGGGGGTGAGAGGTGGATGGGCTGGGCCCCTCTGCAGGCTCTCCGGATGCTGAGAGCAAGATGCAGACACTGTAAATTCTGCCTGGAACAACTGACTCCTGGATGTGGGTCCCCAAAGGCAACCCGATGGGCTCACCTCCACGGTTTGCCCACGTGGTGCCTTTCTGCCAGAGGCCCCTCCATGCACACTCCAGGTTGCTAACTGCAACCTGGGCTTCAGCTCAGGTGTCCCCTCCTCCTGGGAGCCTTCCTGGACTCTCCATATCCCAAGCGGGGATAAGTGCACCTCTTCCACATTCTGCTGACACCTGCCTTCCCAGCATGGATCACATGAACCAAAACACACTCGTTCACTCAACATTCATAGGGCATCTCCTACGCATCTGGCATTAGGCAGCAAACAGATTCAGTTTCTATCCTCATGGAGGTCACAGTCCAGCTGAGTGGAAAGACGTTAACTAAATCACACCAACCAGTGTGAAGTGAGACCAATTCTCTGCAGCGAAAAAACTTGGTTCTACAAGAACAAATAGCAAGGAAACTGGGGAGGTGGGGGAGATCAGGGAGGGCTTCCTGGAGGAGGTGATGCTCAAGTTCTGAAGTACAAGTAGAAATGAACTCTCTGGGTTTTGGATTCACCAACTAGAAAGCAGAGGGGAAAAGCTTTCTTCTGCTACTGCCCCCACAGAGGCGCCCTGGAGCTCAAAGAAGGAACAGATGTACGGATGGTGTGGCAGGGAAAAGCACTACATGGAAATAGCTGGAGGCTCTGCATTTTTCAGCTTGTTATGGGCGAGGCGAGGTGAGATGTGGGAGGGGCTGGAACCGGCCTGATCGGTGGGGGATGGGGAGGGGACGGGAATATTTTGGGGAGCTCAAAAGCACAGACACAGATGTGGGGGCTGGACCTGGATAGGACCGCCGGGCAAATCGTGACTACTTCCATGTGGCCCCTACCTTCCTTTCCAGCCAAATCCTGTCCCTTCCCAGTCACACATACACTCCTTCGGGGTGACTCACGTGACTCCCACCAGCTGACCTTCCTCTCCACCTGACACCCTACCTCCTACCTCCATCTCCAGCTCTGGAAAACCAGCCAGATGCTCAGACTTGGAACCAGATAACGTGAGCTTCTCACTTCCTCCTGAGATGCCCTCAAGTTGCTGTGATGCTCTGCCCACCCCCACCTGTTCCAGGTAAAGAACCCGCCTGTCAGTGCAGGAGATGCAAGAGAGGCGGGTTCGATTCCTGGGTCAGGAAGATCCCCCAGAGGAGGCAAGGGCAACCCACTCCAGTATTCTTGCCTGGGAAACTCCATGGACAGAGGAGCCTGGTGGGCCACAGGGGTCACAAAGAGTCAGACATGACTGAGTGCACACACACAGAATAACACCCACAGCCCAGCCGTGAGCTCTGGAATCAAACTTCCAGGATTCAGATCCCAGCTAACACACTCATGATCCTGGGCAGAGCGTGCCGCTTCTCTGAGCCTCAGCACTCCCATCCGTATGGTGAGCACCGTTCATATTAGTGTCACATCACTATTCGTGTTGGTTTTGCCTCGCGGGCATAACATAATGCGTTCCATAGCAGTATCTCTTGGCTCTGCCTCTGAAGGCAAAAGAAATAAAAGCAAAAATAAACAAATGGGGCCTAATTAAACTTAAAAGCTTTTTGTACAGCAAGGGAAACCATTGACAAGACAAAAAGACAGTCTAAACAGATAAACAGAGTGGGAGAAAATATATGCAAATGCTATGACTGATAAGGGGTTAATCTCCAAAATATACATAAACACTTAGCCAGCTCAGCACAGGGCACGGAACACAGCAGCAGCCACACAGCAGGGGCTTCACGCATCTGTTTTACGTAAGAACAACCAGCATTTACTTGTAAGGGCCTCACTGTGCCCGGCACTGTTTATCTCATCCAGTCCGTGTGGTAATTTGGAAAAATGGGCACAGTTATTCTCCCCATGTTACAGATGAGGAAACTGAGTCTCGTTGAGACTAAACGACTACCTAAGGGCACAAGGTTTTCAAATGGCAGGGCAGAGATTCAAACCCGTGACTGTCTGCCCTGTACTGAGCCTGGCACGCAGTAGATGCATTCCTTTGTTCAACAGACACATACAGATGCTTCCTGCACGCTGGGTAGGCGCTTTACGAAAGTGAGCCCAGAGACTCACAATAATGCAGGTATTACTGTTACTCTCATTTTCCCAAGGAAGCGGTGGACCTGGGAGGGACAAAGATCATTGGGCCTGTGAAGAGGCTGGGATCTGAGTCCAGGTCTCCTGCCCTGCAGTCCCAGGTCACGGTGGGGACCCCAGCAGCCAGCTGGACAAGGCACCTGCTCCCTCAGCTGGGTGCAGCCCAGCGTCACTGGCACAGCCGCGGTCCAGCAGCGCCTGCCAGCTCCACCTCTGCCTCAGCCATCATCTTTCATCACTCACCTCTCCCAGCTTACCTCCTACCTAGGTCCCTCTCTCTGCCACTCATCGGTTCCCCAAGGTGAATCACAGTCACAAAAGGAAATGTCCAGGCTGAAATGCTTTTAGTAAATGAAAGAAGCCAATCTGAAAAGGCACATACGGTATGACTCCACCTGTAGGACATTCTCGGAGAAGGCAATGGCACCCCACTCCAGTACTCTTGCCTGGAAAATCCCATGGGTGGAGGAGCCAGGTAGCAGTCCATGGGGTCGAGAAGAGTCGGACATGACTGAGCGACTTCACTTTCACTTTTCACTTTCATGCATTGGAGAAGGAAATGGCAACCCACTCCAGTGTTCTTGCCTGGAGAATCCCACGGACGGGGGAGCCTGGTGGGCTGCCATCTGTGGGGTCACATAGAGTCGGACACGACTGAAGCGACTTAGCAGCAGCAGTAGGAAAAGGCAAAACTATGGAGACAATAAGAGGATCGGCGGTTGCCAAGGGTTGAGGGGAGAGAGAGAGATGAGCAGGCAGGGCACAGACAGTTTTTAGGGTACTGAGAGTATTCTTCCCAGGTGGCTCAGTGGTGACAAACCCGTCAGCCAATGCAAGAAACATAAGAGATGTGGAGTTCTATCCCTGGGTCGGGAAGATCCCCTGGAGGAGGGCATGGCAACCTACTCCAATAGTCTTGCCTGGAGCATCCTATAGGCAGAGAAGAGCCTGGCGGGCTGCAGTCCAAAGGGTCGCAGAGTTGGACACGACTGAAGAGACTTAGCACGCGTGCACGAGAGTGTTCTGTGTGATACTCTAATGGTGGATACCTGTCCTTACGCTTTGGTCCAGACCCACAGAATGTACATCACCAAGAGTGAAGCCTAATGTAACTGCACTTGGGGTGACAATGTTGTGTTTGTGTAGGTTCATCCATTGTTAACAAATGTCCCACTTTGGTGGTGGAGGGTCCATAATAGGGGAGGGGGGGGGGAAAGTGAAAGGAAAGTCGCTCAGTCGTGTCCGACTCTTTGCAACCCCATGGACTGTAGAGCCCACAGAATTTTCCAGGCCAGAATACTGGACTGGGCAGCCTATCCATTCTCCAGGGGATCTTCCCAATCCAGGGATCAAACCCAGGTCTCCCGCATTGCAGGCGGGTTTTTTTACCAGCTGAGCCACCAGGGAAGCCCACAGGGGAAGTAGGGGTGGGGAATATAAGGGAAATCTCTGTACTTTCCACTTAATTTTTACAGTGAACCTAAAACTGCTTTTAAAAATAAAGTCTTTTTTTTTTTTAATGTCTTTCCCTCACTCTGCTGCTCATGGAGGATGTTGGCAGGGGTTCCAGCTTTTGGGCAGACAGGCTAAGGCACTCCTCTGCGCCCTCAGTCTGCATGGGCCACAGGGGGCCTTCAGGGTCTCGCAGAGATGGGGTCTGAAGACCTCAGCGAGGACCTCGGCGACCACGGGGAATGGATCAAGGCTTCCTTTTCTGGACTCTCTCTCACCTGCAGTTCCGGGACTGACCTGCCTCACCCTCCCCGCCCACATCCTCCCATCCTGCTTGCCACATCCACAGGTAAGGAAGGCAAAGCCCCAGGGGCATTGTTCTGCCAGCCCATCCGTGTGATGGGAGTGAGCAGACAAATAGATGATGAGACGGTCGCATGCAAGTCTTCAGACTCAGGGAGGGGTTCCTCTCTTAACAACCCTAAAGGTAGCTGTGGGGCTTGCAGGAGAAGCAGACGCCTCTCCCAGCCTGCTGCCAGCCCGGCCCCAGTTAATGGTTTACTGGTGTGCTATAAATAGTGCATATAAATAGGAAACCTGCATTCTTTCCCAAGAGTCGGAGGACTGGCCAGCCAGCTAGCCAGGCCTGGAAGGAGAGGTGTTCTGGGGCTGAGAATGGGGTTCCCACCAACCGGATGCCCTGCATGGGTGCCCTAGACACCCCTTGACAAGAAGCCTCCCCCAGTGCCTGATGCTAAGAGCACTTGCCAGGGGGCACCTTGGGGAAAACATCCTTTCAGCCAATACTCCTATACCCAGTCAATGACGGAGATGGAGGAGCCTTAAAAACAGCTGCCCAACTGCCTCCCGTCCCCAGGGGAAAGGGCCCAAGTGTTTCACATCCTGAACTCACACCCTGGACCCCCGCCAGCTTTCTCCCGGGTGCCCTGCCCACTGCGTGTGGCGGCTCCCCTGGCAACACTCCCTGTTTCTGCAGACCCACAGGCCTCGTGGATGAGGAAGGTGCACACAGACTCCAGATGGTGCCGAGATTCTCTGGCAGGCGGCCTGAAATTCGGGGGTGTAGGGGCCACAGGAAAGTAAGAAATGGAATTCCCAGATGGTTCACACATAGTGTGGACCAGAAAATGGACCAGCCACCTCCAGCAAACCTTAGGAGGAAAAGCAGTGAGATACTGTGTTTAAGGGTTGGCTTAGAATCCTGGTTTTTACCACCTCTGTGGTAAGTCACTTGGGCAAGTGACTTCACTTGCAAGTCACTTCACTTCCTCTGGGCAAGTCACTTCACTTCCTCTGTGCTTTGGTTTACTCATCTGTAAAATGGGATGATAAATAGGACCTAATTAGTCAAAGCTATGGCTTTTCCAGGGGTCATGTACGGATGTAAGCCCTGGGCCATAAAGAAGGCTGAGTGTCGAAAAATCGATGCCTTCAGGCTGTGGTGCTGGAGAAGACTCTTGACAGTCCCTTGGACAGCAAGAAGATCAAACCAGTCAGTCCTAAAGGAAATCAACCCTGAATATATCATTGGAAGGACTGATGCTGAAGCTGAAGCTCCAATACTTTATCCACCTGATGTGAAGAGTCCACTCAGTGGAAAAGACCTTGATGCTGGGAAAGACTGAAGGCAAAGGGAGAAAGGGGCGGCAGAGCATGAGATGGTTAGATAGCATCACTGACTCACTGGACATGAATTTGAGCAAACGCTGAAGATGGAGAACAGAAGAGCCTGGCATGCCAGAGTTGCAAAGAGCTGGACATGGCTTAGTGACTCAACAACAACAACAACATCCTTGCCTCAGGGACTGGTCCTGTTCATTAAGGATTTTTTAAAGATTACAAACATCAATGGATATAAAGCACTTAACATGCTGTCTAGAACATGACAGAACTTTCTGGACATGCTCCATCCCTGTGTTGTCCAATACAGTATAGTTGCCATGTGGGGCTATTGAGTACGAAAGGTACCCAGTGAGGCTGAGGAGCAGTATTTTAAATTTAACGTTACTTGATTTAAATATAAATAGAGACATGTGACTAGTCGGTCACACTGGACAGTGCCAGTCTGGAATACAGTAGGTGCCCAATAAGTGCTCACTATGATTACTATTAGGGGTTGTTATTATTATTAGAAGACTCATTGGGTTGGAAATTAGGAGACACCATTTCATTTCTGAGCGTGTGGAGAGTGGGGGAATGTACTGTAGTCGTCTTTGCATCCCAGCACCTTGCAGGGTGTTTTCTTTTATAAACTTGGTGAAAGATTTATTTAAAACCACAGTGAAGAACACCTACCACACTGGAGTGTTTGGGCTGTGGATCCTTTATGGGTCCTGAGGAGAAGGGAGGATACCCTCTCCGTATGGCAAGTACAGAGTGTTCGTACAGTTTCAGGGTTTGCACACCCCAGAGTAGAAATCTCTGACCGGGCAGACACCTGCACACAGTAGGTCGCCAGGCAGCACCGGGATCACAGCCAGGCACGGAGCATCAGAGTGGCCACTTCCACCGTGAGGGGCTGAGCTCCAAATGCGGCGCCCTCAGGTTGTCAAGGTGGACGCCTGTGGTTTCCTGGCCAGAGATCCATCTCCCTGTCTGGACGTTTTGCCTCGACTCTTCTCTGGGCCCCCTCCTTTACTCTCACAGAGCTGACTCCACACTTTGCCCTCCCAGGCTTGACCAGTCGGAGGAATCTGTACCGGGGCCATTGGCACAAAAAGAGCACACGACCCAGTTGGTCCCGTGAGATATAATCCTGAGACTTCCGCTAGAACCACAGGGAAGGGGAAGCTTGGTTTCTGTTGATGCCAAGCTGGCAGATTGTGCCCTGAGAGCGGCTGAGCAACACTCGACCTCCCCATAGAGACAGAGCATAAAGCTTACATAGAGAAAAAAACAGCACAGAGATGGAGAGATGACATCATTGGAACCCCTGGATACAGCTGTACCTAAAGCGGGTCACTCCCAAATCCTTGCACCAATATATCCACTTCTTAGCCTCTCTTTCCCTTTCTGTTTTATATTTGTAGGTTTATTTATTTCCTGAACTAGTTTTGTTAGCAAGTTATGATCCAACTTGAAATGGGTGGGGCTGGCTAAAATTCCCAGCTGTGCTGCTTCACAGCTGTGTGACCTTACTTAGTCTGGTTTCCTAACCTCTCTGAGCTTCAGTTTCTTCATCAGTAAAGAGGAGCTGCATCCTGTACCTACCCTAAAGGAAGACTGCTTTCTGGATTAAATGAGCCAGAGCTAAGCACTTAGTGTTTAATAAGTGGTAGTGGTAAAGATGTCATTATTTCTTTTTTAAAAAAAGAAGAATAGCTGCTCTAATTCTAATTTTCTATTTCAACATAATGCACTAAATAATAATTAGAGGAGAATCCACTGAACACTGCAAGGATCACCAAGCCCCTTGATCTCCTGGGGCTTCAGTTATCCGATTTTTGTATGGAGGTCTACTGCAAAAGGTCCCCTCATTGTCCTTTACAAACACCCAGAAACTGAATTCCTTCAAGATTTTGCAAAGAAAAAGCACCAAATAAACCTCCAAGCAAACACTATTCATCACCTATCTTCTTCCACCACTAAAAGAAAGGAAAATATGCCACCCACGCCCACTCGAGTCCAGCCCTCCTAGCCGCCTCACCCAGGGGCTCACAGTGCCTAAGCAGGGCTGGCAGGCTCACGAGGGTTTCTGACCTCCTGAGGCAGAGGGATTACCTCCACTGGGGACCGAGGAGCGGCCAGACACAGGGGGACGCTCCAGCTGTCCATCCCAGGATCGTGATGCCATCAGTCAAGACTCAGCTTCCCGGACTCCTCCTCACGGGGCTCAGTCCCTCTGGATCCCCAAACGTGCCCCTTCCCTGTCCACAGCACCTCTCCTGTGGCCCTGGCCCTGCCCCTCACCCCCTTAGCCCCAGGCTGACCCAAGAAGGGCACGATCCCACGCTGAGGGCGCCTGCAAGTTCAGTGTGACCAGCACAATGTCCTTCTCACGCTGAACTGGGTTCTATCTCACTCTTCAGTGGGTGAGTCAAGCACTGTGCCTGGTCCCTCCACAAAGAACCCTCGGGTGATAGCACAACAGAGCGGTGGGTGATGCCCCAGCGGACTGATACCCGAGGACACGGAAGTCCGAGAGGCTCCCGCAGCCCCTAAAGGGCAGGGCTGTGGCCTGAACTCAAGGCTGTCTGCTTTCAAAGCTTGGCCTTATCCCCATCTCCACACTTCCGGCGTTGCTCACAACCACGTGTGGGTCACTGGTTTGGGCTCCGTAGTGATACAGAGCAGGATACTGGAGCCAGGCTCCCAAGCGGTACCACTGACACTCTCTGTGACTGCAGGCAAGGTACTTGTTGTCTCTTGTGGCCCAGTATCCTTCTCTGTTAGGGAGAACATTTTGTCCACTTCAGGGGGCACTGAGATCCTTAAGTGAGGTCACTCATATAAAATGCCCAGTAAATGCTGTTCTTTTTTTTTTTTTTTTTAAAATCTTTATTGCATTAGAATGGCTTTAGTCAAGCCCTTGTTTTCTTTGCGTGAAGGCTCCCTAAAAGTCTTATCAGCTACTGAGTTTTTTTTTTTTAATATGTCTTAAATACAGACTTGGCAAACTCAGAGTAGAGAAAACACAGGGGAGACTTGGCTCTCAGAAAGTGATGCTGGCCAAATCAGATGGCTGGAGGTTCTTAGAACCCGCTTAGAAAGCAGAAGAATGAGACAGGGAGAAGGGGCCTGCTAGGAGGCCACAGACTGTTAGGGTCAGCTTGGGGACAAGGACTCGGGTGTCCTCATCTTCCATCCTGGGGTCTGCAGCCAACAACTGTGGGCCCAACATGGCGGGGAGGCAGAAATGCCTTTTCCCACGTGCCAACCAGCACCCTCTCCTGAGCCCCCAGGAAGTTACTGCAGGGGGACCCAGGCAGACTACACTTAAGCAGGAAATCCAGCATCCCTCCTGACACCCCTGTCATGTTGTCCCCAAGCCCACCACTATCAAAAGCTCCAGGAAGCCGCATCGCCAGATACACGAAAACAAGCATCAAAGCGGGCCACGTGCAGACATGGCTGTTATTCATGAGCACTTCTGCCGTCTTAAGCCTGAGAACACGACACACATGAACTGATCTGAGTCAACCCTGCGTGCATCAGAGCGCCCCCAGAATATCCCACCCAGCGCTCCTGCTGTCACTCCTTCCAGCGGGCCAGCGTTTTTGGAACCTGCGCTTGGCCCGGCGGGGGAGTGTGAGGCTGTGATTTCCGGCCCAAGAATGGAAAGCTCAGAAAATACAAGACGGGAGTTTCCTCTCTTGCCTAACCACTTTGAGTCCTCATTTGTCCCTCCATGTACTGCCCATCTGGCAGCCACGCGTAGGTGAATTCACACTCCTCTTGTGATCAACCCTTCCCTGCCCCCCACCCACACCAGCTTCCGTCTCACTCAGAGTAAAAGCCCAAGCTTCCGAGGGCCACAGGCCCTGCACGACCCGACAGGCCGCCTGTCCCATCTCCTCCTCCTCGTTCTTTTCCACTCTGCTCCAGCTGTGCTGGCCTCCCGGCAATGTGCCGGTCCCCTCTCAAGGCCTTTGCGCTTGCTGTTCCCTCTGTCAGGGACACCCTTGCCACGGATGTCTGCCCGGCAAGACTCTGCTCAAGGCCACCCGCCAGAGAGGCCGCCCTGGAGGGTCGCCTCAGGATCATGCTTCCCACCACGCTCTACCGCCTTGCCTGCTTTATCCTCCTCCCGGCCCCTGCTGCTTCTAATACCTATTTATTATGTATTTATTAAGCTTCACAATGGAGCTTCCCAGGTGGTGTAGTGGTAAAGAACACACCCGCCAAAGCAGGAAACGCAGGTGTGACCCCTGGGTCAGGAAGATCCCCTGGAGGAGGGCACGGCCACCCACTCCTGTATTCTTGCCTGGAGAATCCCATGCACACAGGAGCCTGATGGGCCACAGTCCATGGGGTCGCACACAGTCGGCCACGACTGAGCACAGCTTGTCAAGAGCACGTGAGCGGGGATGTTGTTTTTGTTCGTTTCTCAATCTTCCTGCAACAGTGCCTGGCCCCTAGTAGATGCTCAAGAAAGGTTTGTGGAAAGGAGAGAGGAAGTTTCCTTCTAAGAACTGCCAGAAAAGGTCCGTCTCAACCCTTGCTGCCGGTTGAAGCCTCCTGAGGTACAACTGCAAGCAAGACCCTCCCTTGCCCGCAAATCTTCCAGAGCTCCCCACTCTCTGAGGGGGCAGATGCTGCAGCCAAGCATTCACAGCGCTGCACAGGCTGGGACTCGTGGACCTCTCCTGACTCATCCCCTACACACATCGGAACCCCCAGCTGGCTTCTAGGGACTCTGCTGAAGCTTGTGGTTCCCAACCTCTGCCCTCTGGGAATGAGGGGCCATGAGGCCGCCCTCCAGATCCTGGCAAAGCGGAATCTGAATCCTGGCTTCTCCACCAGCCAGCCGTGTGACCATCTCCGTGCCTCCAGTTCCTCTTGTATCCAGCAGAGGAGGTGGTGAGTCTCCCTGTTAGGGCTGTCTGTCGTGAGGGGTGAAGGAGGTAAGCATCTAGGGACCACTCAGCCCAGCTGTGCTATTCTGAGCTGGAAACTTCCTTGTGACAGGGGCTGTGCTGTGCTTTCAGGATGTTGAGCAGCATTTCTGGTCTCTCCCCATTAGATGCCAGAGCATCTCCATCTCTGACAACCGAAGATGTCTCCAGACGTTGCCAAATGTCCCAGTGGGTGGGGGATAAGGCTGCCAGATTTAGCGATGCATATTTATTCCAAAAGACTATTCATTGTTTATCTTAAATTTGAATTTAACTGTGTGACCTGTGTGCTATCTGGCAATCCTACCTGGGAGGCAAAACTGTCCCCCGTCCTTCCTCAAGAGCCCCTGGGTTAGAGGGACACCACCGCAGGGTCCTGTTGCTAACATCCCTGTTTTCCTTCTTGACTTCCTCCAACCTTCTCAGCACGTCCCACCCTCCTGCCCTGATCGCCCACTCAGGGGTGGGGAGGTTCAGCTCCGCAAACAAGCCCGGCTCAGCCGCTGTGACGATGGCTCCCCCGGAACAGCCCTCACGCCAGCTCCAGGAAGCAGAGCTAAACGCGGCTTCCTTGCATCCCCAGACTCTTTCCCGGGGTCTCTCTGCAGACCCACAAGCCCCTGCCTCCTCCCCTCCAGTTAAGAGGCCAAGCAGGCCCAGCCAAGAGACAGGAAAACAATGCAGTTAGTCACTTTGCTTCCGTTATCAACCCGTGTCACGTGGCTGGCTCCTTCAATGGTAGTCGTCATGGCAACGGGAAGCCAGTCCCTGCTGCTCTGGGAACCAAAACAAAATTAAAGGGGTGGAGGCGGGGAGGGGCAAAGAGGGGAGGGCTAAGGGAGCCAGGAAGGAGCCAGGAGAGAGTGGCTGGATTTGACTGGAGGAAATCATGCTGAGGCCACCCTGTCCCCAGCTGTCCCTGGGGAGGGAGACAGTTAAAACAAACACAAAAAAAGATTCCTGTCCTGGAGAAGCTCAGGCTAACATGGTGGGTGTTTTCACATGGTTTATATTGACAGGTGAGTAATTTTCATCCCCATTACGAATAAACTAGAATCCAGACACGTGTGAAGGTAAAGACAGATGCTTGTCCAAGATTGCACAACTGATGAGCAATCAGTTTCAGCTCCACTCTCTTCTTTCCATATTCCTCATGTCCTCCCCACTCCTTTCCTCTTGCTTTTAGGATAGGACCACATGCTCTGCCCCCTCTGCGTGCAGCCCTCTGCACTCCAGCCATTTCCGAGTCCCCCCTCCCCACCTCCTCAGGCCCATTCCTCCAAGTTTGTGGTTCTTCCTCCAGCTACAGTCTTTGCGAGTGCAGTTCCCTCTGCCAGGAATCGTTTTCCCTCTATCTCTCACTACCTCATACCTTCACCTAAAAGCCTACTTATCCTTCACACAGCTTCTTAAACACCACTTCCTCCAGGAAGCCTTCCTGAGCCACCTGCATGCAATTACATCTCCTGGATATATGCTCTTGTAATGCCAAGTGATGCTCGCTTCTCCTCTAGACCTTGGTGCACACCCTGCAATTACCCCTTTAATTACATTACCCCCGGGATGTCTGTCAGGGTCTGTCCACCATAGTGGAGTGTCAGCCCCGAGAGGACTCAGCCAATCTAGTTCACCGTGGGATCCGCAGAGCCCGGCCGAGTTAGCGCTCGACAGAGCTTCCAGCCCCACAGCCTCTGCCAGCCTTTGTGGCTTCAGTGGCTCTGACAAAAGCTTGCAGACCTGCCTGGCTTATCTACAGAAACTTGCTGTTAAGCTGCCCCGTTCCAGAAAGAAGGATGGGAGGCACCTCTGGGCAAGGCTGCGACAGGCAGGGATGTGGCTTTGAACCCAGAGGGTGCAGGCAAGGAAGATTTGACTCCTAGTTTTCTAAGCAAAGAGCTCCCCTTTGCCTTCCCACTGGAGATGCTCCCCGAGGAGGTGGTCAGAGGAAGGAGAGAGGAGGTCTGCTTTGGGGGGGCGTGTGTGTGGCTGGATTTGTCTCCATACCCTTGGGGGGGGTAATCATGCTGAACAGGGGGCTCAGAGACAGAATACTGTTCCCCTTTCCTGGTTCTGTGTCCTTCCCTCTCTTGCTCCCTCTCTCTGGGCCAGTTTTCTCATCTATAGAATGGAAATTATAGCACCCCCACACACTGAGATTGTGGTGCTGTGTAGACGTGAATGGGCATGTTTGTGATTTAGGGGTAAGAGCCTGGCTCTGATGCGAGACCAGGCTTGGGAGGGTCTGTCCCTTCTGGGCTGTGTGTTCGTGAGGAACTCACCCCTCCTCTGTGAGCCTCAGTTTCTGTGTCTGTAAAATGGGGAAAACCTCACTGACCTCATAAAATTACTGTGCACACAGGATACAGCTTAGAGTAGCCTTCAGGAAACAGAAGCACTAATTACCATAATGATGAGCCTCGAGAAATGCAAAATTTAGAATCAGCCATCAGCTTGCGAAGTCCTGCCCTCTGATTGCACTTCAGGGTCAACGGATACTTGAGTTCTGGACCAAACGTGCAAGGTCTGCCTCTGCACCTGCATCCACCCCTGCCCAGGCAACGAGCGGGATGCCAAGAGGTCCCTTAGACCAGATGGCCTCAGCCTCCAATCAGGCAGAAAGCTCATCCCAATCGCCAGACTCAGCGGCTCACAGGAGAAAATGCAGCCTTCGATCACCAGGCGGAAAGTGTCCCCCCAACCTGGCCAATAGCCCAAAGCATTCTGACATGGATGGGACCTCCAAGGACACCAGACCAATGCTTCCTCCTCCAGACAAGGAGAAACTGAGCCCCCGAGAGGGGAAGGAACTCGCAAGGGCACTGAGGAGCTGGTGCAGAGCTGGGTTTAGGGCTCAGCTGGAGGCCTGCCCAGAGCAGAAATCACTCCCTCCAACATGCTCACAATCTCTTCGGCTTGTAGCCGTGCCCCCCACGCCCCCCCACCCCAGCCCCCCGACCCTCAGTGGAGCCATGTCCTTAAAAACACAGCCATTCTGGGTGAAAACACATGGGGAGAAATAGGACATCTGGGTTTAATGAAACAACGAACACAGAAATTGCAGGGTTTTACTCTGAAGGCTTTTGGAGGGGGCGGTCTATACCCACTCTTGCCTGAAACAGTCATCCGAATGTGTAGCTTTCGATGGAAAGAGGGTCTAGACAGAGCTCTCTGCAGGTCCCCACAGGGGTCTCTGTGAGCGTAAAAGTTCTGGGCCTTTCTGAGGGATTTCATGTGTATGTCTCCTTACTCAGAGACACGAGAACGTGCAATCAGCCTGGAGCGGATTCTTTCAGCAGCAGCGGGAAGTGCCACACACGGAGACACACACAGACACACGCCCACGCTCCCCGAGGGGGAGGGGCAGCAACAGGTCCCAGCCCCGAGACTGCCCTTGGTGGCTGGCGGGCTGCCACCGTGGGGAGGGCCTTTTGGTGGTCAGCACTGCCCCCAGATACCGACACCCTCAACACAGCCGGAGGCACAGGGCCAGGCCAGCCCCCTCTGCCGAGAGCTGAGTGCTCAGAACGCAGAGGTGAGGCATGATCGGCAGTGATGGGGTCCCAGGTGGTGGGATGCAGGACATGGGGGATGCACGCACACACGGCTGCAGCCTCACTCATCCACACACAGATTCATGCCATCCCGTGTCACACACACAGACAGCCACTGGCTCACTCATTCACAGATTCCTGCATCACACAGATACACATCATAACCAGAAAAACAGATAAACACACAGATGCATGGACACACAGAGATGCTTAGATATCTCCAGGGAGATGCGTGGATGTGCTCAGATACACATACTCACAGCTACACGTCCTCACCCACACAGGCATGTGCGTGTACACATACAGACACACACACACACAGAGTCCACACAGGCATGTGCATGTACACACGCGCACACACACACAGAGTCCAGGTATCTAAATGCTTCCCTAGGCACCCATCACTATAGATTCTCTCGCTCTGTGAGAAGTCATGAACTATTCACTCTGAAGGCTAGACTGGGCTAACCCCAGGGAGAGTGAAGGGTCAGAGGGGCAGCTGAACCCTGACTAATTCTCACCTTCCTGCCAGAGTCGGGTGGGTGGGGGTCAGGGGACCCTGCCTGCCAGGAGAGCAGGTACACATGCCTACAAGTGGACTTAGCCCACTGGCCTGGGACTCTCAGGGAGGGGGTCCCCTGGCTCCTAGGGGTGGCTCCAGGACTGAATTTAGGGGAGGAGTGTGTGTAGGAAGCTTTTATTTTCCCAAAGTGAATTCCCTCCCCCCTTCCGGAAGTCTGGTCCACTGCCTGCAGCCCCATCCAGGCCTCCCCGACTCAACAACCCGGACAGCAGCAACCCTCATCCCTCCCCAGCCCCGCCCGCCCCAGGTGCGTTTCTCACCTTGATGAGACCCACCCGCCTGCTCTTCCACAAGAGGAGGTCCTACCGAGACACATCCAGGTATGCCCCCCCCCTGGAGGGCCCTCACGCAGCGATTGCTCCTGTACACAGCATAAAAACACCAGGGCTCCCCTACCCCCTACTCTCACCCCCAAACTCACCTGCTTCTAGCCCTGCGGAGGTTAGCCCCCACCCAGGTGGGCCCCCCACCCCAGCTG
This sequence comes from Nanger dama, assembly GCA_917880005.1. Taxonomy (NCBI): domain Eukaryota; kingdom Metazoa; phylum Chordata; class Mammalia; order Artiodactyla; family Bovidae; genus Nanger; species Nanger dama. The sequence continues at coordinate 11,932,003 of CAKJTW010000053.1, read as the reverse complement.
GCCACGCGTCCTTTGGAGACGCTTCCCTGGGGGGTGGTTGCGGCGGCCCCCCTCCCCGGGGGTCGCGCCGCCCGCCTCCGCCCGGCACTCACCTCCTTCTTGACCGTGCGCAGCAGCCTCTGCCGGGTCTCGGCCTCTGTGGGGTGAGACGGGAGGGCAGCCGCTCAGCCCAGGGCTGGGGGCCGCGCTGCGGAGCTGCCTTCCCCCGCCCCCGCACCCTGCGCCCCCTTACCCGCCAGCCCCGAAGCCATGGCTGCGCGCGCGGCGATCCGAGTCCAGGTGGCGGCGGCGGCGGCGGCGGCGGCTCCCGGGCGCTCCCCTCGCCTGCAGCAGCCGCGGCGGGGCGGGGCGAGCGCCGAGTGACGGTCCGGGCGCCAGACGTCAGGCCCCGCCGCGGCCGCCCCACCCTCCCGGGAGCCACGCCGGCCGCCCAGGTCCTCCCAGAGGCTCCTCCCCGCCCGACACACACCCTCGGTCGCGCGCGTCCCGAGGAGCCGGCACCTGCACCTCCCTCCCAAGGGGAAACCCACCACCACGACCACTTCCATGCCCACCCTCCTTCTATGGGGCCGGGAAAGACATCATCACTTATTCACTCTCTGCGGTGTGCCAGGTTCAGATGTGGCGGTGGGGGGCGGGCGTGGGGGGCTACTACCGACAGTCTCCTAGCCTGTTTTCTCCTCTTTAAAATGAATATAGTTTGATCACCTCATAGGAATGATATGAGACTTAAATGATGTCCTGAATGTAAAGCAGTTAACACACATCTAGGGGAAAAGGGCCAGCAGCCACAAAGGATAGCTGTGCTGCTATGTTATCATCATTACTACGACGACGACTACTGTAGGCATACTTCTTTTTACAGTGCTTTGCTTTACTGCGCTTTACCGATTGCGGGTTTTGCTTTTTACAAATGGAAAGTTTGTGGCAACCCTGTTGCCAATCCAGCACGTCTATCTGTGCCATTTCCCCAGGGGCATCAACTCGCTTTGTGTCTCTGTCACATTTTGGTAGTGCTCATAATAAATATTTCACACCCTCCACCAGCAAAAAGACTGAATCCTCCATGAAGTCGCGGATGACGGGCTTCCCAGGTGGCGCTAGTGGTAAAGAACCCGCCTGCCAATTCAGGAGACATAAGAGACACAGATTCCAACCAGAGGATGGGAAGATCCCCTGGAGAAGGGAATGGCAACCCACTCCGGTATTCCAGTATTCCAGCTCCACTCCAGTATATCCAGCTGTGGATCCAGAGTCCCCTCCTGTCCATTTGTCAGTGTCGGGGGTGGGGGTCCTTTGGCCATAAGCCACAGGTGCTGACTTTGGCTAACTTTGCAAAACGGAATAGACTGGAAGGATGACAGGCATTCCCAGAGTCCAGGGAGGCTGGGAGTACTCAGAAACAGGGTGAAACCAAGGCAGCCCTGGAAGGCCGGCAAGAGAGACTTGAACAATCATCTGACAGAGACAGGGTGTTTAGGGCCCCACCGCTCAGGTGATAGGAACTCCATCGATTTGAGGTCCTGTTGCAGAAGGGAAGCGTCTGATCGGTCTGGCCTGGGTCACACGCCTGCCCCTGCTGGGGGACGGCAGCCTCATTCTCAGTCCTACCACCCCACCATCTCCAGTGCAGGTGTGGAGGGTCCCCTTGGAGCCCAGAGGATAGGGAACAGTTGCTTATTAGCAAAAATGCCTAACAACCAAGTGAACAGCAGTCAGAATTCTGACCTCAGGGCCCAAGAGACTGATCCAGGGGTTCTGTTCTTGACTGTGCCCCTAAGATGATGGACTTACCTTAGAAAAGTAGGGCACCCAAGCCCCACGTTGGTGTCTGTTTCCTAAAACCCGTGTTTTTCCTTCTCTCACGCACGCGCGTGTGTGTGTGTGTGTGTGTGTGTGTGTGTGTGTGTTAACTTGCTTCAGTCATGTCCAACTCTTGGCGACCCCATGGACTGTAGCCTGCTAGGCTCCTCTGTCCGTGGGACCTCCAGGCAAGAATACTGGAGTGGGTTGTTGTGCTCTCCTCCAGGGGATCTTCCCAATCCAGGGATGGGAGCCCCTAGGTCTCCTGCACTACTGGCAGGCAGATTCTTTACCACTAGCGCCACCTGGGAACTTTTCCTTCTACAGCTCAAAGCATGGGAAGGTGACTTGTACTGATCCTTCCTTGAAAACCTGGAGCTTTTCTTTCAAAAGGAAGGATTTGATGAAGCTTGCTTTAGTGGCAACAGGAAGATGGGCCTCTATGGGACCTGGATTTGCTCAGGTTTTGGACCCAGACTCAGTTTTTTATTTTGGGGGGCTCCAAAAATCACTGCAGATGGTGATTGCAGCCATGAAATTAATTAATTAATTGACGCTTCCTCCTTGGAAGGAAAGTTATGACCAACCTAGATAGCATATTCAAAAGCAGAGACATTACTTTGCCAACAAAGGTCCGTCTAGTCAAGGCTATGGTTTTTCCAGTGGTCATGTATAGATGTGAGAGTTGGACTGTGAAGAAAGCTGAGCACCAAAGAATTGATGCTTTTGAACTGTGATGTTGGAGAAGACTCTTGAGAGTCCCTTGGACTGCAAGGAGATCCAACCAGTCCATTCTAAAGGAGATCAGTCCTGGGTGTTCTTTGGAAGGAATGATGCTAAAGCTCAAACTCCAGTACTTTGGCCACGTCATGTGAAGAGTTGACTCCTTGGAAAAGGCTGGGAGGGATTGGGGGCAGCAGGAGAAGGAGACGACAGAGGATGAGATGGCTGGATGGAATCACGGACTCGATGGACGTGAGTCTGAGTGAACTCCGGGAGTTGGTGATGGACAAGGAGGCCTGGCGTGCTGCAATTCATGGGACTGCAGAGTCTGAAACGACTGAGCGACTGAACTCGGACCCTGAGCTTGGCTCTCTCTGCTGCAGTTAGACCACTCACCACTAGGGGCGCTGGCACCGAAGGTCAGCTTGTTGAGTCGCAGTCTCTCTGAGAGAGAGAGAGCAGGAAATCTTTCCTGGGTCCCAAAGTCCTCTTCAGGGTCTGAGAATCCCACCATCTGACTCACTGCTACCTGTGCAGCTGACCCCTTGTGCAAATGCCAGAACCAGTGAGGAAGGCCTGTTCCTCCTGCAGTGTCCCTTTAGCGCCCTTTACGGAGAAAACTCAGTATCTTGCTCAGTATAAATGAGACAAGGTTAACGCAGTCCTATTACCGAGAAGCCCCCGTTGGACTCTGGGAAAACCCATTTTCCCTCCAGTTTATTGCCTTTTGCTTAAGTTAGCCAAATGCAGCTTCTGTGGCTTATGGCCAGAGATCCCTGAACAGTTCCATTTATTATGGAAGAATAAATTTGGAATTGAAAACCAGTACACTGATAACTGGTACAATGGCATGGCCTCATCGTGAAGCCACTGACCCCGAGTTTTCTATTACTTGCAGTTGAAAACACTGTGCTAATAAAGTTATTCCGTGGAATGTGTGCATCTGTTTCTATGAACATGAATAGAGGAAAAAAAAAACCTGACCTATTTTTCCACTTAGAAAATGAACATCTCTCTATGTCAATAAATGCAGATCTCAATCATTCCAGGCACGTGGGAGAGCGGGTGCAAAGGCCCTGAGGTGGGAATGAGCATGCGTAGACAAAGAAGAGAAGGGGTGTGGTGGAGACTGTCACACAGTCAGTGCTTAAGGCTCCTCCAGTCCATAACTCCTTAAAAAAGCCTGAGAGAGCCTTGATTTTCTTCTTACTTTCTCATCCCACCTTCTCTCCACCAGCAAGCCTTTTAAATATACTGTGGTAATCTTCACATAACATTCACCATTGTAACTCGTTTAAAGTGGACAGTCCAGTGGCATTTACTCCCACTGTGCTGAGGCCATCACCACTCTCTAGTTCCAGAACACTTCTTCACCTCAAAAGGAAACCCTGTACCCATGAAGCAGCCTCTTCCCATTTCCCCCTTCCCCACAACTTTCGGCAACCATGCAGCTGCTTTTTGTACCTATGAGTCTGCCTATTCTGGAGATTTCATTAAATTAAACGAGCCGGTATGTAGCCCTTATATCCAGCTTCCTTGACATACCGCGATATTTTTGAGGTTCATCCATGTTACAACACACACTAGTACTTCTTTCCTTTTTATGACTTAAGCATATTCCGTGGTGTGGACACACCCACACGTGGGTGGGCATGATTCTCCATTCATTAGCTGATGGACATCTGGACGGTTTCTGCCTCTTGGCTGCTATAAATAGAGTGCTTCTGTGAATACAGATGTACACATTGGCGTAGATGATTTTCTGTGGACAAACGTTTTTAACTTGGGTATTTGATACCTAGGAATATTATTTCTGGGTGCTGCAAATTAAGAGTTTATGTTCTCTTCAGATTTACATGTTGATACGTAATCCCCAATGTGACAGTATTTGGAGGTGAGGCCTTTGGGAGGTGATTAGGGCAGGGGGATGGATCCCTCATGAATGGGATTAGTGCCCTTAGAAGAGATCCTGGAGAGCTTTCTGGCCTCTTCCACCATGTGAAAATGCAGCAAGAAGATAGCCATCTAGAAATCAGGAAGTAGCTCTCGTCAGACACTGGATTTGTCAGTGTCTTGATTGTGGACTTTCTGGCCTTCAGAACTGTGAGAAATAAATCTCTGTTGTTTATAAGCCAACCAGTCTATGGTATTTTAACAGTCCAGGCTGACAAAGACATTGGTCATATGGCCATTCTATGCTTAATGTTTTGAGAAACCTCCATATTCTTTTCCATAGCGACTGTACCATTTCATATTACTACCAGCAGTATACAATGATTTCAATTCTTTTCACATCCTTGCCAAAACTATTTTCCCTTTTAAAAATTAAAGTCATCCCAATGGGTGTGAAGTGGTATCTGATTGTGATTTTGATTTGCACTTTCTTAATGACTAATGATGTTGTACATCTTTTCATATGCCTGTGAGCCATTTGTATAACTTTTCTGGAGAAATTTTATTCTAGTCTTTTGCTCATTTTAAACTGAACTGTCTTTTTGTTGGTGAGATGCATGAATTCTTTATGTATTCTGGATAGTAGACTCTTATTACACATATAACTTGCAAATATTTTCTCCCATTATGTAGGCTTTTTTTCTTTCTTGACAGTGGCCTAGTAAGATAGTGCAAAAATGTTTTTTTTACGTTTTAACTTTTTTATGAAGTCCAATTTATGTATTTTTCATAACTTGTGATTTTGATGCCATACCTAAGAAACCATATCCAAAACCAAGATTATGCCTATTTGCCCCTATGTTTTCTCCTGAGTTTTATAGGTACAGCTTTTATATTTAAGTCTTCAATCAGAGCACGTGCCCATGAGTGAGGCCTGGAGAGGATGGGAGGGAGTGGAAAGTGTTCCGAATGGTCTCTGAGGGCTCCAGGATGCCTGGCTCCTGCCTCACAGCCCTGGCCTTCTGCACATCATTCCTTATTCTCTAAGTCTGTCTTCTCATCTATAAAATGGGACAGGTGTTTACTTGTCTATTCCTCTCCCAGTGCACCTGTGAGGATGAGAATCAAATGACATCGTGTTTATGGAGATTCTTGGTGTACACAGGATCGTTAATTTAGCGAAGTGATACAATTATGTTATGGAGCTGCTAAAGCGGATCTCAGTCAAGGCTCTGGGGAGAGAAATGACACTCGCTCTGAGTCGTTTAAGCTGATGGAAAGATACAGGGGGTGGATCTGATAGAAAAAAGGACAAGCCAAACAGCAGTATCTCTGGCTGCGTGAGGCTGATGGATTTTCTCTTGCTGTGTGTGGCTCCATTCTCTCTGCTGGTGGGTCCTGTTCCCTTCACTGACGTAAGGGAAGGGAGACTTACTCTGAATTGTGCACTCTTTCCAGCAGTGTGCTTTTTAAAAGTTATTATAAACATGTTACCTTTTCACCAAATATAAAGTAATAAGGATAATAATGAAAAATGATGGGGTAAGATCTCAGCAGGGGTTGGAAGCTCTGGCCTGTTTTGTGAATCTTGCCTCCTTGTGAATCAGCTGCTTCTCCAGGAAGGCCTGGTTTCTTTGTTTGGAGTGTGGCTTTTAAAACCAAGATCTGGGCATTAGGTATCTTCTGCTCCGCCTTATTCTGCCTCCCTCCTTCTCTTCACATGCTCTTTGAGATCTTGGGATTCCAGTTTCCTGGAGGGAGATAAGTTTGTGTTAGAAACACAGACAGACCAGAGGCAAGGTCCAGGATGCAGGAAGCTGAGCTCTGGCTGCTTCTTGAGCAAACTCTTCTTTAGGTCAGGTTTTGCTGCTTAGACCCGAGGAGTGTGGATCCCAAACCAGAGGAAAGTGAGCTGGGCGATGACCCGACAGTGTGTCCAACAAAGCCTGGGCAGGTGACGAGGGGACCCTAGCGACACGGCTGCTTCTCCTGTGCCTTTGGCAGAATCAGGGCCACCAGCAGTGAAGGCCAGCGCCTCCATCTCAGCGCAGCCTTGCCTTTGGTGTCACTGGGCTGTCTGCTAGCAGCAAGGGGGCTCTGCTTGGATGCGCCTCTGGGTCCTGACTTAGGGAGGGGGCAATCGTGCCTGCACACACAGGGCTATTGTCGGTCCCTGGGTCACTATGGGGGTGTTCTGGCTGGGGAGGGGTGTTCCGGGTGTTCAGGTCCCTCTTCCCCATCAGCTTATGGTTCTTGAGGACACACTCACTTCTGCTGTGGTGTTGAGTGCTGCGAAGGGGCAAGTCGGCAAAATAGACAAAAAAACAAAAGAACCACTTACCAGGGGGCTCACACCACTGGCGCCTGGAAGCACCTCTTTCATGGCTTACTTTTCAATGAGTCCACCTCCCATTATCTCATAGGAACTAGGGAGTTCTTAAGAATTTGGGGGCTGGAAGCATTCTCTCAACAACTAAATTTTGAAGTGCAAGAGACAGTTTGGGGAAGCTGCATCGGCCTTACAAGACCCACCTAATGTGATTTGGGGAGGCTTAAAGAGGCGACTCTGACCCTGTGAAATCAGGAAAGCAAGATGCACGGAAATTAAACTCAGACTGCACAGTTATTCCTGGGAAGATGGCCTTACATTTGTACATATGGGTGGTGTTGTACAAAAGCAATTTGACTTTTATTGAGAAGAGGAATCCTATAGTGATACTGTGGAGGCCACAAATATCTACCTACAGGATTAATTAAGTAAGTAATTAATTTAGGCTGTGCACTGTCCATGTGGTATCCTAGTTCCCTGACCAGGAATCAAACCTGTGCCCCCCCACAGTGGACGCGCAGAACCCCAACCACTGGCACATATTTTAATTTTTTCAAATGTCCTAATGCCATGCAAGCACCTTGCTGTAGTTTGTCACAAACTCCTGATTCAAAAGACCTATTTTCTTTCCACATAGATGGAAAAGAATCTGAAAAAAAAAAAAACCAGATTACATATGTATGTGTAACTCAATCACCATGCTATACACTTGAAACTAACATCATATTGTAAATAAACTATAATTTAAATTTTTAAAAATAAATATCTAAAATAAATGCTAATAACCTATAATGAAAAAGGATCTGAAAGAGAATATACATGTGTGTATATACATATATTAAATCACTTTATCCCTGTGCTGTACTTATACTGTACCACTGGACCTCTAGGGAATTTCCAGGAATTTAAAATTTTCGTTACTAAGGACACAAAAAGGCACCACAAATCTGTCTCCATATTTCATAGAAGAAAAACCATCTTAACACCTAAAGGGTAGGAAGCATCTAATTTCAGGAAAAAAGGAAAAAAAAAAAATAGCCTTTCCCCAGGCAGGGACAGCTGGTGTTGGTACACCAACAATTTCACTGCAGAGATCTTCTGCCTCTGGTTTATGGAATCAAATCTTGTCTCTGGTACTTCCTAGCTCTGTGACTCTGGGTAAGCAGCTTCGCCTCTCTGTGACTTACCACCTCCTTCTGCGGGTCATTGTGAGGCTCAAGTGATGCGAAGGCCTATGGAAAGGCTTTGTTTGTGCTTGTCGTTCAGTCTCAGTCGTTGTTTGACTTTTTGCGACCCCATGAACTGTAGCTCGTCAGGCTCCTCTGTCCATGTAATTCTCCAGGCAAGAATACTGGAGTAGGTAGCCATTCCTTTCTCCAGGGGATCTTCCTGAGCCAACGATCGAACTTGGGTCTCCTGCACTGCAGCACATTCTACAATTATAAGTGCAAGTTGCTCAGTCGTGTCCGACTCTTTGCGACCCCATGGACTATACAGTTCATGGAATTCTCCAGGCCAGAACACTGGAGTGGGTAGCCTCTGCCTTCTCCAGGGGATCATCCCAATCCAGGTATCAAACCCAAGTCTCCCGCGTTGCTGGCAGATTCTTTATCAGCTGAGCCCCAAGGGAAGCCCAAGAACACTGGAGTGGGTAGCCTATCCTTTCTCCAGCGGATCTTCCCGAGCCAGAAATAGAACCGGGGTCTCCTGCATTGCAGGCAGATTCTTTACCAACTGAGCTGTCACGGAAGCCCAGTCCTAATCATGCTCAGATAGAGTTATCGTCACCAATATTCACAAGAGACAACAGCGCCACCTCATGGTTCTGCATTGCAGGTGCATACAGCTGCTTCGGTGGAGGCATCCACATGGGCAGTGAGTGGAAAGCTTGTGTTAACAGCCAAGGTTGCGGGAGAGACAGGAAGACATGCCATAAATATTCATAGAATTATAAAGTTGCATCCTCACTTTATGCCAGTTACAAAAATTAATTCAAAACTGATCAGATATGTAAACATACGAGCGAAATCTATAAAACTTGAACAAAACAGGGCAAAAGCTACATGACATTGAGTTTGGCAATGCTTTCTCTTTTCCCCCCCTTTTCGTGTATTTATTTATTTGTATTGAAATTTTTACTCGTACTGGGGTATAGCTGATTTACAAACAATGTTGTGATAGTTTCAGGTGGACAGCAAAGGAGTCCGTCATATATGCACCTGGATCCATTCTTCCCCAAACTCCCTCCCAGCCAGACTGCCACACAACATTAAACAGAGTCTCTTGTGCTATAAAGCAGGTCCTCAAAGGTCAGCAGCAGTTTCCTGGATGTGACACCAGAAGCACAGGCAACAAGATAAAAATGTATAAGTGGACTACATCAAAATTAAAACTGCATCAAAGGACACAATACACAGAGTAAAAAAAAAAAGGCAACTGAGGGGATGAGAGAATATATTTGAAAATTATTCATAAGGGGTTGGGCTTCCCTGGTGGCTCGGTGGTAAAGAATCTGGCTGCCAATGCAGGAGACCCGAGTTCGACGTTTGGGCTGGGAAGATTTCCTGGAGAAGGAAATGGCAACTCGCTTCAGTTATTCTTGCCTGGAGAATCCTTTGGACTGAGGAGCCTGGAGAATTACTGTCCATAGGGTTGCAAAGAGTTGAACACGACTTAGCAAGTAAATAACAATATAAGGAGTCAATATTCAGGATATACAGGAACAATGGAAGGGTCTATAAGGAACTCAGAATTCAGTAACAGAAATCTAACGTTACAATTAAAAACGTGCAAAGGAGTTGAATAGACATGATTTCCAAACTATATACAGGCGGCCAGCAAACGTGAAGAGATGCTCAGCGTTACTAATCGTTAGCAAACACAAACGGGAGACTGCAAGGAGGTGCCCCCTCATATCCGTCACAAGGGTTACTATCAAAGAGACAAAAGACACGTGCTGGTGAGGATGTGGAGGAATTGTTAACTTTGAACACAGTTGGTGGGAATTTAAAATGCTGCCGCCACTAAGAAACACTGCGGTGGTTACAAAAAAACTTAGAATCACCAGCAACTTCACTTTGGGGTGTGTACCTACAGGAACTGAAAGCAGGGTCTCACAGGTATTCGTACATCCATTTTCATAGCCGCATCAGTTACTACAGCTAATCCATGAAAGCAATTTATGTCTCCATCGGCAGACAAATGAATAAAGAAAATATATCTAGGCATACATATATGTATGCATATATATATATACAATGTGTATATGTATATTAGTTTTTCCAACATTCTCGGTTATAGCTTCTTTATTTTTTATTTTAGTATCGCTGACTTACAATGCGTTAATTTGTGCTGTACAGCAAAGTGATTCAGTTATACATGTACATTCTTTTGCTATTCTTTTCCATTACGGTTTATCACAGGATATTGAGTACAGCTCCCGGGGCTGTACAGTAGGACCCTGCTGTTTTTCCACTCTCTATATAAGAGTTTGCATCTGTTAATCCCAAACTTCCCGACTGTCCTTCCCCCGCCTCCTCACCCCCTGGCAACCACAGGTCTGCTCTCTATGCCTGTGAGTCTGTTTCTGTTTTGTATAGATGACTCAGTGGTAAGGAATCCACCCGCCAATGCAGGAGAGGCAAGAGATGCGGGTTCCATCCCTGGGTCAGGAAGATCCACTGGAGAAAGAAATGGCCACCCACTCCAGTATTCTTGCCTGGGAAATCCCATGGACAGAGGAGCCTGGCGGGCTACAGTCCATGGTGTTGCAAAAGAGTGAGACACAACTAAGCGACTGACACTTTCACTTTCTTTCGTGTCGTATTTTAGATTTAACATATAAGTGATACCATGTCATATTTGTCTTTCTCTTTCTGATTTACTTCACATAGTATGGTAATCTCTAGGGCTGCCATCTATAAGGTCACAGAGTCAGACATGACTGAAGCGACTTAGCAGCAGCAGGGCCATCCATGTAGCTGTAAATGGCATTATTCATTCTATTTTGTGGCTGAGTAATATTTCAGTGTATATCAGTTCAGTTCAGTTACTCAGTCATGTCCAACTCTTTGCAACCCCATGAATCACAGCACGGCAGGCCTCCCTGTCCATCATCAACTCCCGGAGTTCACTCAAACTCATGTCCATGGAGTTGGTGATGCCATCCAGCCATCTCATCCTCTGTCGTCCCCTTCTCCTCCTGCCCCCAATCCCTCCCAGCATCAGGGTCTTTTCCAATGAATCAACTCTTCACATGAGGTGGCCAAAGTATTGGAGTTTCAGCCTCAGCATCTGTTCTTCCAAAGAACACCCAGGACTGATCTCCTTTAGAATGGACTGGTTGGATCTCCTTGCAGTCCAAGAGACTCTCAAGAGTCTTCTCCAACATCACAGTTCAAAAGCATCAATTCTTTGGTGCTCAGCTTTCTTCACAGTCCAACTCTCACATCCATAATGACTACTGGAAAAACCATAGCCTTAACTAGACGGATCTTTGTTGGCAAAGTAATGTCTCTGCTTTTGAATATGCTATCTAGGCTGGTCATAACTTTCCTTCCAAGGAGTACGTGTCTTTTAATTTCATGGCTACAATCACCATCTGCAGTGATCTCAGTGTATATATATATATTTATCCATTTTCTTTATCCATTTAGCGCTCAATGGACGTTTGGGCTGTTTCTATGTCATGGCTATTGTGAATGGTGCTGTTATGAACATAGGGTGCATGCATCTTTTTGAGTTATAGTTTTGTTGGGTCAGGCTTCATCTTGATGGCCAACTCCAGTTGGTCAGTTCTGGAATTCTGGAGCTCTGTTTAAGAAAATCTGAGGCCACATCCAGGTCTGGCTGGGAAGAGCACAGTAATCAATTAGTAATGACTGCCCTGGCTTTCTCATCCCACTCCTCCAACAAAAGTCCATCCCATTGGGCTAGGAGGCTTAGGGGCTGCTTCCAGCTCTGTCCACTTGTTTCAGGAACTGGTGGATCCTACTGTGGATCTAATTTGTATCTCAAGTCCCACACTCCCTCCTTGCTATCTGTCTCTGATTGATCTTTAGTCTTCATGAATCTAAACTCCGGGAGTTGGTGATGGACAGGGAGGCCTGGAGTGCTGCAGTCCATGGGGTCGAACTGAACTGAACTGAACATTCTGGTTAAGGCTAAGTGATTTCTTGGGACTTCCTGGGAGTGCAAGTGGTTAAGGCTCCGCACTTTCACTGCTGTGTCAATCTCAGCTTCGGTCTCCTTATTTTCCTTGTGGATGAAAATCTTTTACTGCTGTATCAGTAAACAAAAGATGTTGCTACCATCACTCATGGCAGCTGCCCTCTCCTGCCATGAGCTGTGAGGGGACGGACTCAGGATGCAAACAGATGGCTCATTGCCAAGCCCTCAGCCACTGCAGCTACCCCCATCTGTGCACCCAGATGGGGACTCAGGATGGGAAAGAGCAGGATACTGGCCCTAGACGGCAAAGTGAAGTGAAGTCAAGTCGCTCAGTCGTGTCCGACTCTTTGCGACCCTGTGGACTGTAGCCTACCAGACTCCTCCCTCCATGGGATTCTCCAGGCAAGAGTACTGGAGTGGGGTGCCATTTCCTTCTGCAGGGGATCTTCCCGACCCAGGGATTGAACCCGGGTCTTCGGAATTCCAGGCAGACGCTTTAACCTCTGAGCCACCAGGGAAGCCCAGGTGTTTATCAAAGAAGTGATGTCAATGAGCCCCGACTCCTGCATCTTCCTGTGCATAGCAAAGAGCTAAATTCGTTAACTTGAGATGCCTGAAAAGTGTTAGCTGCTCAGGCGTGTCTGACTCTTTTACAGCCCCTTGGACTCCAGCTCGCCAGGGTTCTCCGTCCATGCAATTTCCAAGGCAAGAATTCTGGAGTGAGTTGCCATTTCCTTCTCCAGGGGATCTTCCCGACCCAGGGATCAAACCCACGTCTCCTGCATCCCCTGCAATGGCGAGCCGATTCTTTACCACTGAGCCACCTGGGAAGCCTGGACACAGGGATATTCCAGGGAAATCTTAGTGAGGACTCTGCAACTTGGGGGAACTAAATCAACATCTAAATTCAATACAACCTCGAGTTAACAGGATGGTAGAATTTGTTACAGCCTAGAACTCATTGCAAGGATTCTAAAGTTCATTTGAAAAAATACATTTAAAAGAACAGCCAGAAATTTTTGAGCACTTTTAGGCTTTTTTAATCTTTAGGATCATTTCAAGATACAGCAAATAAAATATTGTTACTGGAGCACCCTGGGCAGTGCAGAATTGAGCTAAGATTTAGAGCTAAGTGTGCACACAGGTTTCTGTTGGATAACAACGGAATTTCAAAGCAGCGAGTAAGGTGAGGGTTATTCAAGTGTCAGTAACTTTCTCGTAATTAAAATGGGTATTCAGTGTGTACATCAAGGAATTAAACGCAGAACAATGCAACTATGAAAACATTAAAATAACTCATGATTAAAAAAAATTTGATCCCTTGTGGCTCAGCTGGTAAAGAATCTGCCTGCAATGCGGGACACCTGGGTTTGATCCCTGGGTCAGGAAGATCCCCTGGAGAAGGGAAAGGCTACCCACTCCAGTATTCTGGCCTGGAGAATTCCATGAACTATAGTCCATGGGGTCGCAAAGAGTCGGACACGACTGAGCGACTTTCACTTTACTTTTACTTTTTTACTTTAAGTGGCAAAGCCAGAGAACAACAAAACCTGGAAACAATGAACACATGCTCAGTCTTGTCCGACTCTCTGCAACCCCATGGACTGTAGCCTGCCAGGCTCCTCTGTCTATGGGATTTCCTAGGCAAGAATAGGAGTGGGTTGCTGTTTCCTCCTCTGGGGGATCTTCCCAACCTAGCGATAGAACCTGCGTCTCTTGCATTGCAGGCAGAATACGACAAATACCATCTGCAAAAATGACCCAATACTTGGCTTACAAATCACTGCAAATCCTCTTGTAGGGATGTGTATGCCAAGGACATGATTAGGGAGGAGCCAACGTTAGAGTCCAAAGATGGTCACAGCAGCTACAACTTAGCTACATTGGTAACAGCAGGGATTTAGTTCAAGCATTAAGTGCTAAGGGCTTCCCAGGTGGCTCAGTGGTAAAGAATCCACCTGCCAAGCAGGAGATGTGTGTTCAATCCCTGGGTTGGGCATATTCCCTGAAGAAGGAAAGGGCAACCCACTCCAGTATTCTTGCTTGGGAATCCCATGGACAGAGGATTGGGCTGTAACTGACCAGGCTGCAGTCCATGGGGTTGTCACAGAAGAGTCAGACATGACTTAGCAGCTTAAGGACAACAACTAAGTGCCAAGGACATCAGTTTCTGGAGTTTCAAGTGCACCTCATTTGGTAAAGTCACCTGGCAGGTTAATCGGTGAATAGCTGAGAGGCAGGATCAGGTGGGCCCGAGGGCAGGCAGAGCAGCCCCTTGACCCCTCCCACCGACACTCAGAGCATCGCTTAACTTTGCCAGGTGCGACTCAGAGTCGGCTGCACTTGGGCCCCGGATGGAGGCGCTGGAAGAGGCGGGGAAGCAGGGTTGAAACTGAAATCGGGGTGGGCCCTGCCGGGGCTGGGCAGTGAGGTGCATCCCGCAAGGCGGCCAGGCCTGTCTTCTCTCCGATCCCACCTCTGCTTGGTGACTGCTTTGGGGGCACAGGGCTGTGTCCTGGGGTGGGGCAAATCTTTTGGAAGGGAGGTCTGCACCTCTAACCCCGCAGAAACCGGTGTTCAGACACCGTGGAGCTGGAGGAGAGGGACCTGAGGGCACAGAACTGTGGGAGCGTCACACATAGACCTTCCTAATCCCAGAGGAGGAAAGACGGAAGGTGAGCTGTGCAGGCCGAGTCCAGAGGACCAAGACCGGAGACAGGGGTGAAGTTGCAGTGTGTGTGTGTGTGTGTGTGTGGCAGCAGTTTAAGGGTACATATCTGTGTGTGCTGCCGCTGCTGCTAAGTCACTTCAGTCGTGTCCGACTCTGTGCGACCCCATAGATGGCAGCCCACCAGGCTCCCCCGTCCCTGGGATTCTCCAGGCAAGAACACTGGAGTGGGTTGCCATTTCCTTCTCCAATGCATGAAAGTGAAGTCGCTCAGTCGTATCCAACTCTTAGCGACCCCATGGACTGCAGCCCATCAGGCTCCTCCATCCATGGGATTTTCCAGGCAAGAGCACTGGAGTGGGGGTGCCATTGTGAGTGTGTTAAAAGTCTAGGGGACATTTGGGCTCCTCACTGTGCTATGGGGATGCCTCATAGGTAAGAACTCAGGACACACCTGACTAATACCAGCAAGCACTTTGACCATAATGTCTGTGAATCCACGTGAAGAAAAGAATCTCAATGAACAATCTTCTTAAACTCCTATGAGTATCTTCCCAGGTCCCCTGTCTTTTATTACGAGACACTCCTCTGACTAATTTAGCGGCAGTCCCTTTGTTGGTGTGGTTGGCAATCGTGTAGTTAGTAACCAGACGCTTAGAGTTAAAAAAAAAAAATTCGCAGGCAATAGTGCAAAGATGTCTAACATAACTGTGTTCTTCAAGGGTCTCTCCCCTTCAGGGCCAGCGGATTCAGCACAGCAATGACCGGCAGGGCCAGAGTCCACGCCCGAGGCAGACGGCGAGACACAGCACCCTTGGAGCCCGCTCAGCCCGAGGCGGTGAGGGGTCACCCAGTACCTCCAGTGCCCAGGACCGACCTCCCATTGAGCTTCGCTGACTTAGTGAGACGCGGCACGGCGGTGAGCTCCCTCGCGTTGTTTCCTTTATGCAAAAGATGCCGCCTTTCCCAAAAGGAGGGAGATTGGTGGCTCAGCCGGTATAGCTCCTCTCCTGCTATGGAGTGCGCTCCTGCTGAGAGAGCAGACAGAAGCTCAGGAGAAGAGTCGGACTCCACGGCAGGGCTGCCCGTGTGGGCAGGCTTTGTCTCCACTGCTTGCTTCCCTTTCTCACGTGTGTCTTCACAGGTGCACACAGGCTTTCTTCCAACCCTGAGTGGATGGAAGGGCACTCAGATCCCTTGGCCTCAGTCAGTGACTCCTCTTTGGGGAATGACCTCAAAGCGGGCGATTTTATTCAAGCATGTGAACAGATTGAGTTGGACAGAATTTCCCGTTTTGTTTAAAACTCGGTATCCCTGCTGTCTTGAGGCATTTCGGTCTTCTCTTATCCCCTGTCCTCTTTGTGTGCTGAGGAGAGGCAGGGTGGGGCTGCTTTACAACCTCCGCTTGATCCTGGTGCTGGCCCGGCAGTCCCATGACCCCAGTGGTCCCATTCCTTCTCCTCTAGGACTGTCGATCTCCTGTGCTCGCCCCCTGCTGCCTGCTCTACCCCTCCTCTGGCTCCTCCTCTGTCTTCATTTTCAGCCTCCAACATCAGCTTCTATGTCCCTGAGACAAATACAGCACCCAACCAGAACTTCAGTTCTGTCTTCCCTGAATCTCCACATCCTGGCCTTGGCCCCTCACCCGAGACCCCAGGGCACTGGCTCTGCTCCTGCCTGAGGTCCCTGAGCCAGCTCTCCATCCCCTGAATCTCTCTTGTGGTTCTCCTTTCTTATCTCCTGAGTCCTAGGCCATTCCCATTTGCCTACAGCCGGCTGAGCTGACTCCCACCACCAACAATCCTCTCCTGGATTCCGCTTTCCCCATAGTTAACTTTCTTTCTCTTTGCTTCTCATCAAAGAAGTCTGGTGTCTACTCCGAACGCCAGCCCTTATTTCTGTCTTGCCTCTTCACTCCGGTCAGGGGTCTCCCCATCCCTCTGCTGAAGAGGCTCTGGTCAGGCTTTCCTAGTATCCTCTACTTGATCAGCTCTCCGGGTCAGTGCTCCGTGGTCTTGCCTGTTGCTTACACGTGGAACCGTTGAGCCCTCTTCTCGCCTCGGTCATCTCCTTCTTATGTGGTGGTCCTGTCACCACATACCCTTGGCTTTCTGCTGACTTCACTAGCCACTGCTGCAAGCTTCCCTTGGCTGGGTTCTCCTCCTGTGCTGTTGAAATGCCCAGGACCTAATCCTTGGGCCTCTTCTTTGTGATCCGTGCGCTCACACCCTTGGTCATCTTATCCGTATCATGGCTGGAAGTGTGATCTGGTAAGTGGACAGGTTCCCATGTTTATATCTCCAGCCAGACCCTTCTCCTGCACAAAGGAACATCCCCGTGGATGTCTCACATTCTTGATTTGCCCTCCCAGACAATTCCTAACTACTTCACTTGATGAAATCCCCTTCTTCCCGTTGTTGAGGCCGAAACCTTCGGATGTATCCTCTCTTGACCTCAAACCCTTCATAGAAACCACCAGGAAGTACTGCTGTCCCCCTGACTTGCAAAAAAAAAAAAAAATCCGGTCTTTGATCATTTTTCACCCTCTCTATTACTACCCTCTGGGCCAAACCACCAGCGTCCCTGGCTGGACCCCACGAACGGCCTCCTAACTCATCTTGCTTTTGCCCTGATCTCACCCTCCATCTGTTCCCAGCATCGAGCCAGATATGTTGGGTTCATGTTCAGCCCACACCCTGTAAGGGCTCCTGTTTTCTCAGAGTTGGAGGCGAATCCCTTTAGTTGGCTACCCTTCCACTACCCCTCTGAGTCCTCCTGCTTTTCCTTCCCTTGTTTGTCTCGCTCTTCCTTGAGCTTTTCTTTCTTAGGAGCTTTGCTCTTTCTTCTACCTGAGGTTTGTGTCGTTTGTTAACCTGCTGCCTCCGAGTCTTTGTTGCAGGGTCAACTTCTCGCTGAGGCTCTGTCCCCCATGAGTCAAGGCAACCAGCCTCCTTCACATCCCACCTTTCCAGGATTTTTCATACTTGGCTTCCTCATACTTTTTGCATTTCCCCAGCAATTATCATATTCATGCTTTGTAAGTTAATTGTTGATTCATTTTCTGTCACTGGAATATGAGCTTTTCAAGGAAGATCCTTTGCTTTATGCCCTGATACACGCGTTACGGCACATGGCAGGCACATGATAACTTTTGGATGATGGTTGAACATATGGATAACATTACTCTATCTCCCCAAAACATGCAGGCTCAGCAACCTCGTCAAATCCAGCCTAGACTCCAGTCATTGACAGGTGTTAGACACGTGGCTGAGGCTGGACCACCAGCAGGAGCAGAAGCGACGTCTCAGCCTTCAGGTAAAAAGAGGGAGGAAGAAAGATTTGGTGAAGGGCAGAGAAGGTTTAGTACACGACAGAGTTAGCTGCTCAGTCGTGTCCGACTCTTTGTGAGCCCATGGACTATAACCCTCCAGGCTCCCCTCTCCATGGGATTCTCCAGGCAAGAGTATTAGAGCAGGTTGCCATTTCCTTCTCCAGGGAATCTTCCTGACCCAGGGATTGAACCTGGGTCCCCTGCGTTGGCAGGTGGATTCTCTGGCACTACACCACCAGGGGAGCCCTCTTTCTGATGACCCATGGCTAAGTAATGTTTGGTTCCCTTGCTATCTTTCCTACATCAAAAAAGTTTTAATAGCTGGGGTGTAATATTGTCCTTTCTAGTTCCATTTCCCTTTTGTGTAAATTAATAACAACCGTTATGCTTGTTTATACATAGAAGAACTTCAGCCAGCATCTGGATCACAGGGATCTTTGCTGAGCAGAAAGAGGGATGTTGGTAGAGATTATCAAGACTTTGTGGTAAATACTCGGCAGAATTTGGTCCACGTGAGAGAGTCGACAAAAGGTGTGCTGGCCACTGACAATGCAGCTTTATGGAGTTAAGTGTCTCCAGTGCTTTACACCATCACGCTAAGCGGAGGCACCCTCTCATCTTCTTACATCAATGCTTTACACCACACACCCCCGGCCCCCCCCCCCCCCCCTCATCAATGCTTTACACCATCACGCTAGCGGAGGCACCCTCTCGCCTTCTTACATCAATGCTTTACACCATCACGCTAAGCGGAGGCACCTCTCACCTTCTTACATCAGTGCTTTACACCATCACGCTAAGCGGAGGCACCCTCTCACCTTCTTACATCAATGCTTTATACCATCACGCTAAGCAGAGGCACCCTCTCACCTTCTTACATCAATGCTTTACACCATCACGCTAAGCGGGGCACCCCTCACCTTCTTACATCAATGCTTTACACCATCACGCTAAGCGGGGCACCCGTTCTTCATCATGCCCCTCTACACCATCACGCTAGCGGAGGCACCCTCTCACCTTCTTACATCAATGCTCTACACCATCACGCTAAGCGGAGGCACCCTCTCGCCTTCTTACATCAATGCTCTACACCATCACGCTAAGCGGAGGCACCCTCTCGCCCTACATCAATGCTCTACACCATCACGCTAGCGGAGGCACCCTCTCGCCTTCTTACATCAATGCTCTACACCATCACGCTAAGCGGAGGCACCCTCTCGCCTTCTTACATCAATGCTCTACACCATCACGCTAAGCGGAGGCACCCTCTCGCCTTCTTACATCAATGCTCTACACCATCACGCTAAGCGGAGGCACCCTCTCGCCTTCTTACATCAATGCTCCACCACACGCTGGAGGCACCCTCCGCCTTCTTACATCAATGCTCTACACCATCACGCTAAGCGGAGGCACCCTCTCGCCTTCTTACATCAATGCTCTACACCATCACGCTAAGCGGAGGCACCCTCTCGCCTTCTTACATCAATGCTCTACACCATCACGCTAGCGGAGGCACCCTCTCGCCTTCTTACATCAATGCTCTATACCATCACGCTAAGCGGAGGCACCCTCTCGCCTTCTTACATCAATGCTTTACACCATCACGCTAAGCGGAGGCACCCTCTCGCCTTCTTACATCAATGCTTTACACCATCACGCTAAGCGGAGGCACCCTCTCACCTTCTTACATTAACGCTTTATACCATCACGTTGAGCGGAGGCACCCTCTCACCTTCTTACATTAACGCTTTATACCATCACGTTGAGTGGGAGAGGCACCCTCTCACCTTCTTACATTTTTATAACGACATTCACTTTTGCAGAAATTAAGACTTACTTTAGAGTCCTGGAGGTACTCAATTTCCTCTCTTGCTTTTATAGACACTAAGATAGAATGACCCAGTTCTTTGGTTGTGCTGAGACATACTGATTAATAAACTGCACCCCCCAAAAAAACATTATCACATACAGTGGCTCCCCTCCCCCAATCCCCAGCTTTTGGGACATTTGTGCTGCAGAGGTTTTCTTTTGATATTTCTGTTAAATATAGAAATATACCCGCTAAATACCTGTATTTAAATACCTCTGCTAAATCCCTCTCTCCTTGAACTTGCTAAGTGTGGGCTTGGATAAAGACTCACCTAAACTCATGTGAGGGGCTCTGGATGCCAGGCGTATATAACTGCTTATGTCGTTTGCTGGCCACCGCCCTTGTTGGACCTAACTCTGGCTCTCCGTATCGTGGTGTCCAGATCATCTGTTTGGGGTCTGATCAGCCGGACTGTCTCATGACTGCCACGCAATTCCGTTTTCCCAGGCACGCAAGGTAGCCCAGTAATGCTATTTTCGAATCATGTCCAGCTCAAGTCTTGCTCTCAGAGGCATTTATACAAGTACAACGTCATCTACACGCCGCACATAGAGGATGGAAGCAAACGGGAAGCTTTACTCTCTGAACTTGAAAAGTTACTGGGAGATCATTGTATATACGACGGAAACTCTTTGCTGTTACCTCACTCGCTAGGAGAAACGGTTAAGTAGTATTCTGCGTCTTTCTACATTCTTCTACATTCTTTCTACATTCTTCTACCACATCTGTAGTAGTATTCTACATTATTCTTCTCTCCCACTTTTCACTCTAGAGTAGCCAAACTCTCACCATTCCTGCGCAACAGTTTGTGGAGAAATCCTAAACACTCCTTGCCCATAGGACGTGTAACTAACCCACGGACCATGTTTAATTTTCACCAGCACTCTCTAGTGTCTCATCTTACTGCCTAAACTGAATTTATTTGACATAAAGGTAAAATATAACTGTTTCCTTTTTGATGGCACCATATGTTTCAAAATGCTGATACTGAGGCTGAATAATGGCAACCCACTCCAGTATTCTTTCCTGGGAAACCCCATCGACAGAGCAGCTCTGGACAGCTAGAATCCATGGGGTTGCATAAGAGTCAGATAAAACTGAGCAACTAAACAGCAGCAACAGCAATTTTTAAAATTCCCTGTTCCCTCCTTTTTTCTTTTAAGCAGGAGGAAAAAAAAAATTAGGAGAGGGACTTAGTTTTATCCTATAAACTTCTCCAGTAAAGTGTCATGTAGGAGCTTGCTTACACGGCAGTTTTGACCTGAACATTTACTTCTGACTCTTCTCTTTGGTCTTGTCCATCCCGTTTGTTGCCTGCGTCTGCCTTTCGGTGGGAGAGGCTACTCCTTGCGCTTGTGCTGCGCCGGGCAGCCAAGTGACAGTTTAATCTGTCACATGGTGGAGCTTAGTTTCCTTGGAAGAACTAAGGAATTTTTTTTTTCTTCCTCTCAGAAAAAGAAGTGGTCAGCAAGTTGAAAAATGAACCTGTGAAGATAACCTTCGAGCTCTCTAGAGAACTCCAGACCACTTCTCCAGACTGCCTCCGCTATTACAACATTCTCTTTAGAAAGTATGTAAGAGGGTTTCCTTCGGATTCCGTTGACACACACTACTGTGTGTCAGCGATGCTGAACGCAGCCATGTGCTTCTAGCATTCTGTGTTCTTGACAAGCCCCACATTCTGAGAGGGTGGAAGGATCTTCTGAGATAAAATGACACTGGAGCTTTAGTGAGGCATGTGCAAATTCCATGGGTTTCTTCAATATTCCACTTCCTGCCCACCTCTACTTTCCCTGTCGGGGACCTGTCTAGAGGAAGTAATAGACATCAACTATGTATATCCATGCTTATTTCTTTCTAGAGAAAATATGCTTGTTTTCTGTTCTAGACTCACTATAATGAACACATAGTCAAAATTAAAACTTGGAACACATAGACTGCAAAAGATGTCTTGATTCATTTCTAGGAATGAAGGACATATGGATGGCCTTTCCATGTTATACTGTTTAATATTATGAAAGAGAAAATTTGAGGTTAAACTAACTTCAGTATTCACCGCAGTAATGTATTAATAATTTACTTGTCATGAATAGTCATTATCAGGTATTTTATGTTGTTAGTATAAAGAAAACCACTGGCAGGTCATTTCCCTCTCTAATGCATCCTTATGTGTGTTAACAAATGCTCACTAATATTCACTGCACTTTCAACAAAACTTATTCTTCCATTTATAGAATGCTGGAGAAGATGGATTTGAACCAAATTGGTCGCAACTATTACAATAAAAATAAGAAGACTGAGTTCAACGACTATAGGTATGTATGAAGTGGTCTATGAAGTGCAAGGTTTCACATTCTGTAGACGTAATCATAGAAACTTTTGAGAAAGCTGCTCATCTGAACTGCTGTATGATTTACAAGTGATCTTTTAAATGCTATCCAATGACTGTGAACAACTAAGTTACAACTGAATTTATAATTTAAACTTAAAAATTTATTTACCCTAAAAATTCCTAGCATGATTAAGCATAAACTTTTCAGATGGTCAGTTATTGTATAAACCTTAGGAAATCAATCATCTAAAACTTGGATAATTTCTCTGAAATTATGGTCAATCCAACACTTGCCTCTATGTGCATTTATTATTTATTGGTATATGTGTATATAATTTACATATTATATATCGTATATGTTCTCACATGAGTATGCTGCTGCTGCTGCTGGTAAGTTGCTTCAGTCATGTCTGACTCTGTGCGACCCCACAGACAGCAGCCCACCGGGCTCCCCAGTCCCTGGGATTCTCCAGGCAAGAACACTGGAGTGGGTTGCCATTTCCTTCTCCAATGCATGAAAGTGAAAAGGGAAAGTGAAGTTGCTCAGTCATGTCTGACTCTTCGTGACCCCATGGACCTATATATAATAGTTTAAGGCTGCAAGTGGTAATAAAAATGATTTAACAAAGATGTATTACTTCTAACTAGCACATCTGGTAAAAGTCTCTATTTGAAGGTCCTTCAAAAGATCAGTGATTATTAAAAATAAGAGACTAAAACTGACACCAACAGTATGCATTTTAGACAGTGAGTTTAGGTCCCCTACCGCTTGGCTTTATGTCCAGAGCTGGGATCTTGACACCCACACCTAACTTGTTCACAGGTTGGAAATATGGCCTGGCTATGTTACTTCTATTCTTCCGTACGAAACTGGTCTTACTCTCTGTGCTGATGTGAGCCATAAACTGCTCCGAATGGAAACTGCTTATGATTTAATATCACACACTCGTGAAAAAGCCAGAGGAGAAGATGCCAAAGAGAAAATTCTTAGAAAATTAGTTGGGTCATCTGTTCTTACAAAGTAAGTCTGCTCTTTGAAAACCTATGCAATCACTTTTACTTTTTTTTCATTTGCGAAGTTCCTAGGATTTTAAAATGATTAAATGTTGACATTCAGAAGCAGAAATAGCATGAAAATGGTAAGAATCATTAGATACTTTTTCTCACCGAGTTATACAGCATAGAAATACGTAAATATGTCAGAAGTCAATTGTAAACTCTGCAGTCCTTGTATGTCCTACTGCTAATTCGGTCATTGGCTCTGAACCCTTATTGCACATGAGGGCATGTATGCTTCTTTCAAATTTATTTTCCTTTCTCTTTGTCTATAGCTATTTTTAAAAATTTGTGCTCAATTATAATTTAACCAATTTCCATTTGAAGGAAGTTTTTATATTTAATCTCCCTCTACATCAGAAATCTTAAATTGATAAGAGGACATTTTGACTAAGTTTAAAACCAATCTTAAGAAGACCAGAGTTGGAAGACTCACACTTTCTAATTTCAAACTTATGAAGCTACAGTAATCAAGACAGTGTGACGCTGGTGTAAGGACAGACATAAAAGTCAGTGAGACAGAATAAGGAATCCATGCGTTTAACCCTCACTATTAAAGTCAGGTGACTTTTTGACAAGGGTATGGGGACAATTCAGTCAAGAAAAGAATAGTCTTCTTTTCAACAACTATTGCTGGGGTAGCTGTATATTTAACTGCCTCTTCATCATAGGATATACAAAATTAATTCAAATTTACTAAAAAATTAACTCAAAATAGACCTAAATAAAAATTATAAAAGAAAACACGAGTAAATTATTTGACTTTGAGTTTTGCAAAAACCTTATCAGAAAAGTCACCAAAAGCACAAGTGATGCCAAAAAACCAAACTGGACTTAACCGAATACAAGATGCTCTTAAAGAACACTGCCATAGAGGTGAACAGACAACTGGCGAATGGGGGAAATATTTGCAAATCTCATGTAGTAAATAACTTGTGTCTAGATGCATAAAGAATATTTACAACTCGATAACTGAAAGAAACTTGACTTTAAAAAATGAGCAAAGAGTCTGAATAGACATTTCTCCACCTAGAATATGCAAATGGCCAATAATCACATGAAAAGATGCTCAGCATCATTAGCTATCAGGGAAATGCAAATTCAACCACAATGAAATACTACTTCCTATCTAACTAGGTTAGCTAAAATTGAAAAAGGAAGATGTTGACAAGAGTTGGCAAGGATGTGGAAGAGTTGGAACCAACCATCATACATTTGGTATGGCCTCACTGAAGAGCCTGTCATTTCCTCAGTGTGTTAAAGATGGCATTACCATAAGACCCAGCAATTCTACTCCTAGAATAGAAATAAAACCATGTCCACCAAAATTTGGTATATGAATATCTACAACACCACTATTCACAACAGATCGAGTGTAAACAACCCAAATGTTCATCACCTGGGAAATGGATAAACGCAAATGTGGAATGTATACAGTGGTATATTATTTGTCAATGAAAAGGAAGGCGGTAGCAATACATGCTACAGTGTGACTGAACCCTGAAGAAACCCAGTCAGGGAAGATCTCATATTATATAATGCAACTTATATGAAATGTGATGGGTAGGCAAACACGTAGGGGCAGGAGGTAAACTAGTAGCGGTTTAAGGTCTGGGTGGAAAAAGGGGTGACTTATAGTTAAGTAGAGTTAAGCTTAGCTATGCTTGACTATGAGCTGTTAAGGTGTTTCTTCGTTGGTTGATGAAAATATTCTAAAATTGCATTAATGGATGCATGACTCTGAATATACTAAAAATCACTAGATTTCACACTTACATGGGTGAATTGCATGTTATATGAATTAATCTTAACAAAGCTGATATATCCTACAATTAGAGTAGGATTTTAAACCACTTCCTTTTTACATGGTTCCATGCACTAAAGTCAGGAATAATACCATATATTCCATGATTATTCTGCAGGTATAACAACAGAACCTACAGAGTGGATGATATTATTTGGGAGATGTCTCCCAGCTCTACATTTACCAAATCAGATGGAAGTGAAATCTCCTTTGTAGACTACTATAAGGAGGTATGAAATTATCTTTAAACACATTTGTCTTAAAAAAATTTCCTTATTATAGTTAAGTATATGTCTCAAGTCTTAGATATACATATGTATATCAGTTCAGTTCAGTCGCTCAGTTGTGTCCGACTTTGCGACCCCATGAATCGCAGCACGCCAGGCCTCCCTGTTCATCACCATCTCTTGGAGTTCACTCAGACTCACGTCCATCAAGTCTGTGATGCCATCCAGCCATCTCATCCTTGGTCGTCCCCTTCTCCTCCTGCCTCCAATCCCTCCCAGCATCAGAGTCTTTTCCAATGAGTCAGCTCTTCACATGAGATGGCCAAAGTACTGGAGTTTCAGCTTTAGCATCAGTCCTTCCAATGAACACCCAGGACTGATCTCCTTTAGAATGGACTGGTTGGATCTCCTTGCAGTCCAAGGGACTCTCAAGAGTCTTCTCTAATACCACAGTTCAAAAGTATATTTGTATATATTCTCCCTTTGGGGCATTGTAGCTTGGTTTATATCGATTATCCGTGTATTCCAGTGCCTTGTGTATAGGGTAAAGTCACATAATTAGAATGGCTCCAAGATGGCCCTTCCTGTCAGTTTTAGATGTGGCTATGGTAGTTTTCGAGGAGAAGGCGATGGCAGCCCACTCCAGTGCTCTTGCCTGGAAAATCCCATGGACGGGGGGGCCTGGTGGGCTGCAGTCCATGGGGTCATGCAGTGTTGGACACGACTGAGCGACCTCACTTTCACTTTTCACTTTCATGCATTGGAGAAGGAAATGGCAACCCACTCCAGGGTTCTTGCCTGGAGAATCCCAGGGATGGGGGAGCCCGGTGGGCTGCTCTCTGTGGGGTCACACAGAGTCGGACATGACTGAAGTGACTTAGCCGCAGTAGCAGCAGCATGGTAGTTTTAAATACATAGATGAGTTGTTAGGTAGAAAATATAAAATATGGTAGAACTTCAGAAATGAGAACGTTACGGAGGAGCTTCAGCCCTACACAACTTAGTTCAAAAGAATGACCAACTGCAATCTGAAACGATGCCTGTTATGTGTTAAATCTCTTAATTCATGGATTCCTCTATTTTTAATTTGAGTGCTCACAAACACATAAACTGAGGCCAGTTGGTGAGGCTGGTTTTCTAGTTTTGGCTAATAAAGGAAAGATAATTAAAGGAATGGTAGATATATGTGACAAATGGAAAGAACTTGTAAATGGATAAATTTTTTAAAGTTACACATTGACACTTAAAAAGCCTGTATTATGTTGGGACCCAAAGCCACTTGGAATTTGTAGGTACATAGACCTCTGACCTCCCTTCAAGGGGTGGTTTTTATGACATCTTCATTTGTGTTTCGCACTTATTGGTTGTTCATTTCAATCCCTAACGCATTTAGTGAATGCCTATTGTATATCGGGTATACATTAGTAAGACAATTGAGTTCTCAGCTCTCAAGGGACTTGCATTCTCATTGTAGACAGAGAGGTGATGAAAGAGGAAAACTATTCTAACAGTTACAAGAGATATGGAGACAATTAAAACTGGGTGGTATTAATGGAGAGTGTCCAGTGGCTACTTAGTTTGCATAATCTTCAAAAGCTCCTTGGAGAAGCTGATACCCAGTGTCAGCAAGGAGCAAGCTGGGTGTGGATGAAGGAAAAGAGATGGTATAAAGACACTATTTTCAGGATGGTCATGGCGTACCCAGAGCCCAAACAAGGGTGGAGTGTTAAGAGAAATTGGATGTTATTGTCCAGTCAACGTATGCAGATATTTGTAAGATGTCTCATCTAAGGTACAGAGAATGGGCTGCATGGGGGTAAAAATGGAGGAAGGGAAACCCGTGAGAAGGTTACTAAGTCAGTTGACTTAAATGGTGGTTGGTCTGGAGTAGGGTGGGAGAAGTATGGAGAGGACATAGTGAAGGCTTGGATGTGATAAGTGGTGGAAAGGGACGACCAAAATGTAACCCTTTGGGCTTTATCTGAGGAAGTGAGTGGAGGGTGGCTTTATTTACTGAAATAGGGGAGTCTGTGGGAGGAGCTGGTTTGGGGACTGTTCTGGGATGAGACAGGCAGTATGGAGCTGCACACTGAAATATCAGTGAGTTCATTTTAAAAGGTTTACTTCTGGCTTGAATACTTCTGGCTCTTAAAGGCTCGGAGGTCCCATCTGTTACCATTCTGTGGCTCTACCATCTTAACAAGTGGACTCCAAGGTTGTGATGTTAGAAGAGAGCTAGAAGCAGCTTACTGGCTCTTAGGTCCCTTAGGCTGAAAGTTGTAGGCTGACGTGCTACTTCCGGTCATACTTGTTAAAATTCAGTCCTGTAGCCTGAACCTAACTCAGTGAACAGTCCTCTTCCATGCACAGATGTGGTGAGCTCAATATCACTTCTCTGCCAAAGTGGGTAAGTTAAAGCATGCTCTCTGGACCTGTCGATGAGTCGAGTCACAGGGTGTACAGCCTGGAGTTTTCATTTTGGGAACAAGCGCCTTTGGAAGTTTCCAGAAGCTTAAATGCCAGTGAGTGAAAGTGAAAGTCGCTTGGTTGTGTCTGACTCTTTGTGACCCCATGGACTATACAGTCTATGGAATTCTCCAGGCCAGAATACTAGAGTGGGTAGGCTTTCCCTTCTCCAGGGGATCTTCCCAACACAGGGATCAAACCCAGGTCTCCTGCATTGCAGGCAGATTCTTTACCAGCTGAGCCACAAGGGAAGCCCAAGAATACTGGAGTGGGTAGCCTATCTCTTCTCTGGCGGATCTTCCCAACCCAGGAATTGAACCGGGGTCTCCTGCATTGCAGGCGGATTCTTTACCAACTGAGCTATCAGGGAAGCCTTTAAATGCCAGATGATACCACAATTCCTGTGGCTAACTTATTACTGATGAGGACCTTGCTAACAAGCAGCTTAAGAACAAAATCTATGAAGAATCTCCACTTTGGGTTGGGAGTACAGGTGCCCTGTTGTACAAGAATTTGCTGCCTTAGGGATAGGAACTTCTGTATGTGATGTCTTAGAAGCTGCCTTTCCTTGATGGCCATGAAATTAAAAGATGCTTACTCCTGGGAAGGAAAGTTATGACCAACCTAAATAGCACATTCAAAAGCAGAGACATTAATTTGCCAACAAAGTCCATCTAGTCAAGGCTATGGTTTTTCCTATGGTCATGTATGGATGTGAGAGTTGGACTGTGAAGAAAGCTGAGCACCAACGAATGGATGCTTTTGAACTGTGGTGTTGGAGAAGACTCTTGAGAGTCCCTTGGACTGCAAGGAGATCCAACCAGTTCATTCTAAAGGAGATCAGTCCTGGGTGTTGATTGTAAGGACTGATGCTGAGGCTGAAACTCCAGTACTTTGGCCACCTCATGTGAAGAGTTGACTCATTGGAAAAGACTCTGATGCTGGGAGGGATTGGGGGCAGGAGGGAGAAGGGGATGACAGAGAAGATGGCTGGATGGCATCACTGACTCGATGGACATGAGTTTGAGTGAACTCCAGGAGTTGGTGATGGACAGGGAGGCCTGGCGTGCTGCAATTAATGGGGTCGCAAAGAGTCGGACATGACTGAGCGACTGAACCGAACTGAACTTCCTTACAGGAAGCAGGGCTAAGAATTTAAGGCAAATAAAGAAGGAGGAATGCTGGGAGTAGATGTATAACTGCCACTCTAAAAAGTGGCCAGGGCTTTTTGTTCCCTATTACTAATGGGAATCCTCTTGAAAGTTCTCAGTGTTTTAGAAAGTTTCAAGGCATTACTGTGGTGAGGAATACATATTCCGAGAGTCTCTCACCTATCTACGTCTATAGTAAAGAGGGTAGCACGGTAATTCCATTGTGTTCGGTGGGTGTCCTACTCTTCTTGGCCATCAGTGATCCCTGGGACATCAAATCAAGAGAACATTTAGAATATTTTTGGTGCTTTCTTGAACTTGGGGAAACTGTATCACTACACCTCTGGGCCTCCAGTTGTGATCTGAAAATATACCTTTGTGCCCATTTCTGTGACGTTACTAAGGCTTTGCTAACAGTCATGCCAGTGTTTGTTCTTCTGTCCAACAGCGGTATGGTACAGTGGTCACTACCTTAAATCAGCCACTTTTGATCACCAAAGGCAAATGGAAAAAGAGCCGACAGGACACCCCTCATCAGCCTATCATGCTGGTTCCTGAGCTGTGCCACCTGACAGGTACTGCGGATTTATCCCATCTTCATAAAAGACACCCCTTCTGTAAAGTCACCAATATTACTTTACAGGCTTTTTCATAAGATTCCACATGACCCAGACCTGTGTTCTCTCTGTTTTCCTCCTCCTTCCGGAGACAATAGTTAAATCTCCTCTAATACAAATCTATTCTTGCTTGTTCAGCGTGTTATCTTTCAGATTTTTTTTTTTAAGGCTTAACGGATGACATGCGTAAAGACTACAGAATGATGAGAGACTTGTCCACCCACACGAGGATGGATCCTGATAGAAGGCAGCATAAACTGCTAACATTTATAGATGCTTTAAGAAAGTAAGTGCTTGGGAATTCTGTGGTGATCCAGTGGTTAGGACTCTTGCTTTCACTGCTGAGGACACAGGTTCAGCCCCTGGTTGGAGAACCAAGATCCCACAAGCTGTGTGCAGTAAGTGCTACTTTTCTGTGTGGGAGTATGTCGTAAAGACCTGAGTGGATCACTTGGCATCTCAGATTTCTTCAGTTAAAAAGTGATGATTGGAAAGAAAATTATATTTGGGAGGAGACGGGGGAGGGAAGGGCAACTAGTTTTCTTCTGTCATTGTGAGGGTAAGACTGAAATAGATTCTGAGTGCCCGCACAAATGTGAGAACAAAGACAAGACTGTTCAGAGTTTAGGGAGTTTATTGGTAGCATCTTGACACAAACGACAAGCAATGAAGATCTTTAGATGAGAGAAATACTGACTGGTGTTTTGCAAATGGATAATTGTCTTTGCTTATTGTCTTGGGTTTGGTCACGTGGAAATGTCTTTTCTTTCAGAAATAATACTGTGCAGAAGGAGCTTCGAGACTGGAATTTGGAACTCGAGGAGGGGTTTTTATCCCTTTCTGGAAGAACTCTGCAAGATGTAAGCATTCACCAAGGAAGGAGGATGGTAAGAGCTTCAGAACTGTCATGTCAGAGTTGGGTCAAATTACTAACAACCCAAAGAGGGACTAACTTGGTTGTGTCAATAACTCTTTCCAGACTACCTGTCCTTTCTGTCTATGAGAGGACAAGTCAACATTCAATAAAAATGCATGTAACATGCTTGGCGTATAGTAAACTCATATGTGTTACATATTATATCTTTGTTATTAATAGTATGTGTACATTCTCTTGTGGCAAAATAATCTACCAAATGTATCTTTATAGAGTCACAACAATATCCTTAAATATCTAAAATCAAAATAATCCAGAATTACCCATGGTAGAACTCCAGTGTTACTAACCTACATCTTAAGGATAAATAGCTAATACTTTTGATCAGCTGCTGAAGTCTACAATGGACAAAGATTTCCTTGAGATTGCTTTTTTAAGTCAATGTTTAATACTCCCAGTATTCTCATCTCAATTGTTTGTGATTTCATAGATCCATATACTTAAAAAATTTTTATTTGGCTGTACTGGATCTTAGTTGCAGCATGAAAAATCCAGTTCCCTGACATGGAATCGAACCTGAGCCTCTGACATTGGGAGCACAGAGTCCTAACCACTGGCCCACCAGGGAAGTCCCAATCCATGCCGTCTGAATATTTGTCTCATGCAGTCTGGTGTTACCTGTTTTATCCCTCAGCATTTTGAATAAGCATCATAATGACAGCAGAAAGCAAGTGGCTTGTTGATTTCTTGATTTTAATGGACGTCTATTTAGAATATAATGTTTTGGAGCTTTCAAGGATCAACTAATGAATGAGAATTTCATGTTTAAAACTTGAACTCTGTCCAAGTTCTTATAACTCTGTCTTATGGGGATGGGGGAAGCAGGGCAGGGGGGCGGTTACTTCTTTAGCAAACATGTTTGAAAACATGTCAGATTTTATATTAGTTATAATAAACTTATCCTATCATGCCTGAAGTTTAAAATGATAATGTTTCAATAGGAAATATCACAGCATTTACAATGGAAAGGATCTTAGATGATGTCAGGTTTGTTTTTCTTTAATGAATTTTATACCATGGCTTGGAATTCTCTTCCAGTTTGACAACCATAAAGCAGACTGGTCAAAAAACACAAGAGAGGTACCATTACTCAGAGCAGTGTCACTGGATCATTGGCTGATAGTCTATACTAAGGGAAATCATGGAACAGCCCTGACCTTGCAGCAGTATCTACAGAAAGTGACACCCAAAATGGGCATAACTGTTAGAAATGCAAAACTGTAAGTAGAGCAGAAATTATTTATGATTTCAAAACTGGTTGCTGGGAATCTGAAAGTGGAAAGACTTCTGAAACTGTAGGACTCTGACATGTTATCCAAACTTGAAAATGTGTGTGAGCAAAAAAGTAAAGTCTGCTCCAGCCTGCATGTATTAATATCAGACTCTTAGGATCTGTACATTTCTGGCTATTGGGCTTCATCTTGAAGACATGAGAATTAGCAAGTGGAGGAGGGGGAAATGGTAAAAACTAGTTTCCAGTCTTATTTCCAAAAACTGAACTTGGTTTTGTCTTAAAAACTTTCAACTGAAATGCTTGTTTTGTATCATGTGTCATTGGCTGTATAAAATATTGTTACATGTTCCACTGTTCATTATTTTTGAAATATGAAATACTTATTTTCTAGGCTTGAAGCAGCTGATACAGTCCAATCTTACATAACAACCTTAGAAAAACATGCTTCACAAAAAACACAGATGGTAAGTGTCTCTGTGATGTGTGCCCCCTCCTTAGTGAGTGAGCTGCATTTGTATGTATTAATATCTTTGAATTGAGATGTTGCCATTGGTTTCCCAAATCAGCCAAAAAATAGAAATTTACCCCTGTAATGTAGCTCAATACAGACTTTAGGGTTTTAGCTACTACCTAATATCACTGTGTTATGCTCATTCTTTCAGGCTTGAGGACTTAGAATTTTTAAGTCTCAAACTGAAAAACACCATAAAAATATTAAGTAATATGTATCATGGTAGTCACATGTGTTCTATCTCTCTCTCCAGCTATAACCTGCAAAGTGTGTGATCTGGTCTCTTCCAGTAAGTGTCCTCTCTTTTGTCTGGTATTTCTCTTGGGATTTTTCCTTTTCCCCATCTGATGTCTTAGACCAAGCTGTCAACAAGTGTTGTACTTGTTACTAAAGTTATTTCTTTTTCCTTCCTTCCTTTGGGTGCTTTGTTCAAACTCATCTCACATTCTTGCTTCATCATCCGAAATGCTCTTAAAAGGGATCTTTTGTTTCTTGATCACAAAACCAGGCTATTCCTCTTGCTGTCTTATCCACAGAGCCTAGACTTCTCTCTCCTTTCAGCTTCTACCAGGGAACCTTTTAGGCTACGCTGAGTGCTCCCTTCTGTGAGTCACCATGCTAGTGGCACAGAACGTGCCTGCTAATGCAGAAGGTGTAAGAGGCTCGGGTTCGATCCCTGGGGTGGGAAGATCCCCTTGAGCAGGAAATAGGAGCCCACTTCAGTGTTCTTGCTGGACAAGCCGACGGACAGAGCTACATTCCACAGTCACAAAGAATCGGACACAACTGAAACAACTTAGCACACGTGCATGGTGGCTGCTTTCTGTGAGCCATTATCACACTCAAATGAAATGTCTTGCTTTTGAAATCCTGTTCTTGAGTCTTGTGTGCTTGCTTCCTGTCACTGTGATTGGACACCATGCTTAATTCTTCTCCGGTGTTGTAGCCTTAAAACCGTAAATGCTTAGCGAGGGCAGGGAAGCCTCTGGTGGGACTCAGCAAAGACTTACATGTTAGAATGGCCTTGATGAGGCCATGGTGGTGGGTCTGCATGCCAGCTCATGACATGGCTTTGTCCTCTGAGCATCTGCCTGGAAAGTGAAAGGCTGCCTTTCTAACTGTGGGGATGTCTTTTAAGAAAGCTTATCTGTGTCTTCAATGGGAACGTGTCCCACTTTACCCATTTATCCTGGCTTTGCTTTTGGAACAATATCTCTTATTCAAGGTGCCCCTTAAATATTTTAAGGTATTTTTTTGTTTCAGATGGTGGGGAGAGCATGCCTATAATCATATACACTCCAAACAACTGGAATGACTGATGAAACAGCAACTGGAAATTATGTGCAAAATATCTTTAGGCATAAATAGAAGTCTCCCTAGACTCAAAACAGAGGGGAATTCATGTGTATAAGCAGGGGTGAAGCCACGTGGCTCACAAATTTCAAAGTCTGTGTGGCACTGGGTGGGTGGGGGGCCAGAACCAATCTGTGTAAAGTAATCCACTGAATGTGATGGGAAGACAGCAAGCCACATATTTATATCTAAAAGTGAATGTTAACTTCCCAAATGTTAAAGTGAGTTGGTGGTGATGCTAGAAGAGTTCATAAGTACTCATGTAGTTCAGGAATGTTTTCCTTATGGCGTGTGCAGACAGAAGATTATAGATCACTGTTTTAAACAGGTCGTGATGAGGAAGCCTAAGTGTTTGAATAATAAATAACTTAATTCCTATAAATGTGTGAGTTGGAGGAGTAAGGCAGATATACCGGAAATAAAAGCACATTTAAACTATAGATTTTTTTTTAAACTAGGAAGGAAAAGAAATCTACTACTGAGTTAATAATTTAAGGCAAAAAGAATAAAATAATCAGCTTATATTAATACATAATGCCACCTATTCCTCAAAATCCCATATTGGCAGTAAAAATGCCAACTGTGAGCACAGCGCCCACTGTTTTAAAGAGAGGATCGTTTATCATTTTTCTGTTTTAAAAATGAGTGCACATCAATCCAGTGTAAAACCTCCACTATTTTCGTGAGGTTTTAAAACCTTTTTGTTTTTCATGTTTTCAGACTTATAGGAAAGTACAGCTCTCTTTACAACTGTCTTCAGGTTTCCCACTCAGTAAATTTTATCACATTTCTATAAACGTTCTTTCCCCCTCTCTAGACCTACCTGTGTGGTGCTAAGTCTCTTCAGTCATGTCCGACTCTTTGTGACCCCATGGACTGTAGCCCACCAGGCTCCTCTGTCCATGAGGATTCTCCTGGCAAGAAGACAGGAGTGGATTGCCATGCCTTCCTGCAGGGGATCTTCACTACCTGGGGATTCAAGCTGCATCTCTAAAGTCTCCTGCATTGGCAGGAAGGCTCTTTACCAGTAGTGCCACCTGGG
Source organism: Nanger dama (assembly GCA_917880005.1). Lineage (NCBI taxonomy): Eukaryota > Metazoa > Chordata > Mammalia > Artiodactyla > Bovidae > Nanger > Nanger dama. Next base: position 11,897,490 of record CAKJTW010000053.1, on the reverse strand, counting down.
AAGCCCTCTATATCTACCTACATATAACCATTCTTTCCCTTTCATTATATATGTAATATATGTGTATATATACACATGTGTCGCTATTCACAGCAGCTACAGGTATGTACATGGGTTTCCCAGGTGGCTCAGTGGTAAAGAATCCACCTACCAGTGCAGGAGATGAAGACATGGATTCAATCCCTGGGTTGGGGAAGATCCCCTGGAGGAGGAAATGGCAACTCACTCCAGTATTCTTGTCTAGGAAATCCCATGGACAAAGGAGCCTGGTGGGCTACAGTCCATGGGGTTGCCAAGAGTCGGGCACAACCGAATGGATAAGCACATAGGCATACAAACGTGGATGTATATGTGTTTTTCCTCAGCCATTTATCTGATATACACACCTAATTCGAATTCCACCTTCATCTCCTTTTATGGCAAAATAAATTCTTTGTTCATCCAGGGTCCTCTGAGGCATCTGACAGGCTTTTTTAGTCTTCTTTTAATCTAGGGAGTATCTTTAATCTGTCTTTGGGTTTTACGACCTTGACATTTTATATCTTTCCTAAAAATGAACTGGTTAGTATGGAGAATTACAGTATGGTGAATATTTCTCTTCATTAAATGCATTACGCAGGTAATGCATTTAATAAAATCCCATACCCTTTCATGGGCCCTGTGGCTCAGCTGGTAAAGGATCCGCCTGCAGTATGGGAGATCTGGGTTCAATCCCTGGGTTGGGAAGATCCCCTGGAGAAGGGAAAGGCTACCCACTCCACTATTCTGGTCTGGAGAACTGGACTATACAGTCCATGGGTGCTGGGATCCAGCCCCTGCAGGATCCAGGGGAACCTGAAGGAAAAATGGCATCGGCGGATGATTTAGAGAGAGAGATAAGGAAAGAATATTATAGATGAGAAAATAGAGGAGAGAAAGAGGCTGATGTTCCTTGGTTTATATAGAAAGCCAATAAAACTTCGAGACAAGATGCCCTGTTCACGGAGGCCACAGGTGCCTTCCCGGTCTCCTGAGGGAGTGAAGACACAGAACGTCTTCCCATTCAGGTCTTAGATACCCGGGCAGATAAGTGAACGCAGGGAGCCTCTATGCTCCAAGGGATCAGCCTGAAAAAAGAAAGTAAGAGAGAGAAAATGATTGACACAAGGAGACCAAGCTACTTCAGTAAGCAAGGCCCAATAGCTTTATTTTTTAAAGGTACTTTTATACCTTTACTTGTACATAGAGGGAAATGAAAGATGCAAAGTCATACAGAGTCAGCCCAAACATTACATCTGTTTTGTCTTTATTGAAACCAGGATTTTTTCTGCAAACCTTTCCCATAAACAGTATTGTGTACATTATCTTCTGGCCTTGGAGGCCTGTGACATTTTATGATCCTCTTTGGATAAAGGCTTCTCAAGCAGAAAACTTATTTTCCCTTGAAATGTTTTTTCTTATATTTCTAATCTATGTCAGCCTCAGAAAGTATTAAACAAGTTACATTTCTCACAGAGTAAAGGTGCAGTAAGTTACAAGAAATAACCAGTTAGCTCAAAAGTCTGATGTGGTTAAATTCAAGGCTACACTTGTTTTTCTTACATTCCAACTATGTTAACTAATGCACTCCCAAGTGCACACTGGATAAGAGATATGGGAACATAGCAACAAGCATTGGCCAAATAATGAAATCCTACATTAGCACTACTCTAATAACTTTTAACTCTTTGAAAGACTCTATGTTTTAGGCTTTCCGTGCCTCTCACAGTTGGGAGGTTGTAAATAATCATATGCATAGCTGCAAGAGTCTGGATATACCTACCAAGCAAGCTAGAATGCTAACAGAGGGGGTTTGATTTGAAATATTCCTCTCATGTCCAGGAGACTTATTAGCTATAGCCCTAAGTTAATTTTTTTCCAAAGAAAGGTGGTCAGGAATAGCCCCCCCGTTAATGTCAGTTTGGTAAAGTCATGAAATAGTAAAACAGACAGATTCTGGTTTTGGGGTAGGTGCTCGAGAAAGCCTAGGGAGCCCCTTGAGTCCTGAAGCCTTGCTTAACAGTTCTCTTCTGCATGACCTTGTCATGGGTGGGATCTCCCGTGGTGGCTCCCGGCACATGGGGTTGCAAAGAGTCGGACAGGACTGAGCCACTTTCACTTTACCCTTTCATGTAAAAAGAAAAACTTGCTAAATCTACAATGAGAAAAGGATTGCCCCTAATCTGATAATGTCTGCCAAAAACTTCTGTAAGTATCATTATGTTGAAAAGAATATATTGATGATTTTTTCCCATTAGTCAGAAACAAGTCAAGCAGGAACCTCTCTTCCTAACTGCTTAGTATCCTATTAGAGGTCCTGGTGAGAGTTGGAACCTTGTAAACCAGGCAATTTCCTTAACAACTCCCCCACATTTGTTTGCTGGTATTGGGGAGAGGGTAAAATGGGGATAATAGTAATTCTAAGTAGACTGTTGAGATACTTAATCAAATCAAGTAAAATGCTCAGTGAGTGCCCCACACATAGTGATCATCCATCGATGGTGACTGTCCTGATGATGGCAGAGTTCAGTCCTTGTTCTTAACCCACTATGTCAACTTCATGATAAACTCCTGGAAATCAAATGACCAGCATAAAAGCGTTTGGCAGGTTTAAGGGACTGATGCGTATTTCCAAATAATACCTCATAGCCTGTCTCTTACCGTATGTTCACACTAACAATTGTTGAATGAAGTGTGACTGTAGACCCTTTGCGTTCATGGATTCAGGTATCTGCTTAAACAGGCTCTACTTTGTCAGTGATCTGCCTACGTAGCTTCCTCAACACAGCATCCATTTCTCGCATTATTGTGTCCTTGCATCTTGGAGAGTTTCACGTTTGCTTCCTTTCAAGGTCCTTTGCCTGCTGCCCACTGACAACAAGGAAATTTACGATGGCATAAAAAGATACCTGTGCATCAATTACCCAATTCCAAGCCAGTGCGTGTTGAAACGGACCTTGGACAGACCTAAGACGCCGGTGACCATCGCTACAAAAATTGCTCTGCAGATGAACTGCAAGCTGGGAGGTGCCCTCTGGAAGGTGGACATAGGAGTACGAGGGGATTCTGTTGACTTATCTTCCTTTCATCTGTCTTTGGCAGAATTTGTTAAGGTACTATTTAAATTGTAAATTTGCTTTGTGTTCTGTTCTAACTCAATCTTCTACCCTGTTTAAAACTTAAGCTGCAGAATGCAATGTTCATCGGTATCGATTGTTTCCATGATATTGAACGTCGACGGAAGTCGGTTGCAGGATTTGTGGCCAGCATCGATCCAGACCTGACGCGGTGAGTTAAATCTTTGGGATTGTTTAGTGGGGAGACGAGATGAGAGAGGTGGCCCTCGTGCACAATGCTGGCAAGATCACGGACAGGTTGTTCTTAGCGATGGGCTTCCCTGACCTTCTGGCAAAGTTAGGCTCCCAGAACATTCTGTGTGGAAGCTTCTGGCCATTCTCTTTGCTGCATAACAACAGTGACAGATGTGGCCGCTTAAGACAATGCCCACGTGAGCACGGGCAGTCCTGCGGGTCAGATGGTGGTGGTGGCAGGCCTCTCGGGGCCTTACAAGCATTTGCTACATGTAAATCCTGAGAAGGCAGTGAAAATGCAGAGCCAGAATGCCTCACCCCATCCACTGAGTGCACATTCAGATGATGAGGCAAACATACGTCATGACCATTTACCAGGTCATCCCAAGACTGTGAAGTGAACAGAAGTGTAGTAAGGGGATAGACACGCGAGGCAAATAGGTGATTGTCCTTGATACGCTGAGCACTGCTCACAGTATCTATTGCTGTTTGGAAGAAAACTGTTCCCTCCAAGCAGACTCATGTGGATGAACTGCTGTTTAACTGACTCATAAGGATGACTCCTGACCTATGAAACACGAGGAGTCGTCTCCAGAAAAACCCAGGGTTTGTACCTAGTGGAATTTCCCAGGAGCTGCAACAGTAGAGCCATATGTATTCAAAGCATGTATAATTTGTAGCTAATGTTAATGGCTGTTTCCATTCTATCTTGCTATTTGTATGCATTCAAAATGTTGCAAAATGCCTAAGATATGGGAAGAGACCAATACTTGGATCACTGCAGGGGCACAAACACATGGCTCTTCAGTTGGATCCTCAGCAGCTGATAGTGAATTTGGTGGTGGCGGGGGGGCGCATGCGTAGATTAACTTCATTTTGATTCTGAATTAATCTTGTTTTCCAAGCTAATGGTTTATTTTTCTCCAAACAGGTGGTTCTCTGAATGTATCATCCAGCAGTCGGGGCAGGAGCTTGTCAAGGGACTGACGACCTGCTTGTATAGTCAGTGTCTGGTGGAGGTTGGAGGGCCTGAGTCTATACTGGGTGGAGATTTTGTGCCCAGCCTCTCCCCCTGCACTGCCCCACCCCCCCAACTCCCAGCTCAGGGACATCTGGCAATGAGTGAAGATGCTTTTGGTTTTAACAGGGGGAGAAAAGTGCTATTGGTATCTAGTCTAGTGGATAGAGGTTTGGGGAGGCTGTTAAATGTCTTACCATGCATGGAACAGCAATACTTTCTGCCTCTGACCTTTACAGAGAACTATCTGGCTCAAAATGTCCACACTCTTGTTGAGTCTGGACTAGACGGAGGACTTTGCAGTGTCCTGAAAACCACCATATTGACAGAAGAATCCAGATGTTGTCAGAAAGAGTGGCCACTTTGTTCTAAGTCATGGTTCATTTATATGTGTTTCTGACTTCCTTTCAGCTGCCCTGACGCTCTGGTGTGAACAAAATTCATCTCTGCCACGTTCTATCATTGTGTATCGAGATGGAGTGGGAGATGGACAGCTTCAAGCACTCATAGATCAAGAAGTGAAACAGATGGAGTCCTACTTAGAGAACGCTTACAGAGGACAAAAGTAGGCATATACATCATGAAGGGCAGACTTTAGAAGTCTTGCATTTTAGTTTTGGGGGGGCAAGGGGCGGGGGAGGAGTATCTATAACCACTGTGGTGTGCGAGTTGGAGAGCTGGACACAGCAGCCTTCAGTGGGTGGCTGGGGGAGAGAACATACCTTTCCCCTAGAAGCCCAGAAGAGCAGGTGGTTTCCCCACATGGGAACCCATGAATCTCTCTCATCTAATCTCCTGCCAAACCTTGATGGAGGAGGGCTTGCTAACCTCTGGTGTTTTTAGCATCCATGAAGACAGCCTGTCAGTAGTTTCTACTTATCCAGCTCCTCGATCCTGGAGTTCTGTACACCCCAGGGCTGGGGCTTTCTCACAGTTCTCTTCTCTGGCCTCATCTGCTTGTCCGTGAAGCCTGGTGCCCAGCATAGCCAGTACAGATAATTCTGACCTTGGGAGGAAAGGACCCTTCCCCTAGGATCTGAATGGCTATGAGTCGAGACCTCCTCCTATACTGCCTAAATAAGGCTAGTGGAGCTAAGACAGTAAAACGGGTGGGCAGAAAGCTGCCTGCCGTCTGCAGGCTCCCTTTAATGGCTCCTAAGTGTGGGCTGTTTTTGACATTCTGAATGCTTCTGAGATAACACAGAGCAAGTAGTGACAAGTGATCATAAACTTTTAAGGGTCAGACTAACTTTCATCGTGGTGAAGAAAAGAATAAATACCAGATTTTTTATTGAAAAGGATGGAGGGAGACTTAACAATCCATCTCCAGGAACAGTTATTGACCTAAAGGTGACCCGGACAGAATGGTAAGCCAGCTTTCTTTATTTTAAAGGTTCCCTTTTATTTAAATAGTAAGAAGTTTTCAAGGTTTGAATGATTTGGATGAGAAAGGAAGAATTGGCCTAAAGAGGGTTAAAAATGATTTGTGTGTTAGATGGTAAGTGTTTTTTGTCTTCATTTTGTTTCTCAGAATTTAAAAACCAGACAGATATACCAATCATTCTAAGATGACTCAGGTGTTAGGTAGAAATGCTAGAACTTCTGGTTCACTTTGAATGTCTCAAGAAATTATGCAAATAAGAAAGTTATGCAAAACACACAGTGAGAAATAAATAGGACATTCATATGAATAGAGAGGGAGAAATGAACACAATTTGAAGAAAGGCAGAAACATTGATTCTTCTGGTAGAAGGCAGGAAAGGACTGAAGAAAACAAAGCCAGTGGAGAATAGGATAAATGTGAAGCATAGCATAAGATGATATAAACATTCAACACTGACAGTAAACTGGTTAACCTTAGGGCGTTTGAATCTATTCTGGAGACTTGAAAGACAGATCCTTCTATTTTTCCCTGAATCCCATTCCCTATGACCACGTCTAATGTGCTATTTTGAAGTGTGCTGCCTCTAGGCATTAGCACATATGCTTTTGAGTTTAGATCCCTTGAGCGTTATTAATCATGTCAGTGATTTCCCTGTCTTTTGTAGATGTGTTTTAGCAAGTCATCAGTCAACAGTTAGCCAGGCTTCTAAATATAAAGGGAGCTCGGTAGGATGGACTTCTATAAATTAATGTTACTTCAGAGACCAGGTTTGCTACATCATTTTTCTTCTAAAATAAGCATGAGACCGACACGTTCTATAATTCTAGGTATGATTTTTTTCATTGTGAGTCAGTCTGTGCGAGAAGGTACTGGTACTGTCACTCCCACTCATTATAACGTCATCCACGACACACTTTACTTGAGCCCGGATGCAGTACAGGGTCTCACTTATAAACTCTGCCACATGTACTACAATTTTTCGGTAAGTTTTTTTTTTTCCTTCTTCAGTTTGGTAGTGTGTATCTGTTAATCTCAGACTCCTAATTTATCCCTCTCCCCTGCCCTTTCTCCTTTGGTAACCATGGATTTGTTTTCTGTCCATTTCTGCTAGGTAAATAAGTTAACTTGTACCTCGCTTTTTTAGATTCTACTTGTAAGTGAAACAGTAATATTTGTTTCTGGCTTACTCCAGGTAGCATGATAATCTCTAGGCTCATCCATGTGGCCACAAATGGCATCATTTCATTCTTTACGGCTGAGTTAGTGTTCTATCAGAGAAACATACCACGACTTTGTCCATTCATCTGTTGACACACACTTAGGTTGCTTCTGTGTCTTGGCTGTTATAAATAGTGCTGCTGGGGTTCGTGCATGTTTCTGAGTTAAAGCTGTCTTCTTTCCTGGATATGCACCCAGGGGTGGGATTGCTGGATCATATGGTAACTCTATTTTCGCTTTTAAGGAACTTCCATACTGTTTTCCACAGTGGCTGTGGTATTTTTGATACTGATTTTCCTTCACATCTGTGAAACTGTACAAAATTGAATCTACTTTTTGAAACTTGGATATCTATAAAAAATTGAAACTTAGGGAAGTAAACATAAAGGTTAAAAAAAAAAGTGTTTTTTTTTCCTTTCTCCTAAAGGGTATCATCCGAGTTCCTGCTCCTTGCCATTATGCCCATAAACTGGCTTACCTGGTGGGCCAGAGTCTTCATCAACAGCCACACAAATCTCTGTCAAAATCTCTCTTTTACCTTTAACCTACAGAAGAAAGCACAATGGGATGCTGAAAAACATAATTTATACATTTATCTTCTCGTTTTGTATCTGTACATCTGATATATTTTTTCCAGATGCTTGATCAAAATTTAAAACCATTCTTGACATGGACGAGATTCAGAGATGTTAAGCTATTTTCAACAGGATCACTAACTTAAACTTGAGGCCTGTCTTCTCCAGGTGGGAGAACTGACGATGAAGGTTTTGACTCAAAATTTACCTCTCAAATGTGTTGCAAAGACTTTATGATTCAGTGTGCCTGAACCCTCTACTCCAAGTAAAGCTGCCATAATTGTAAAGGCTGGGAATTAGTCACATGGAGAATATGTCTATGAACAAGTAAATTCTACTTGGAAAAACCATACCTACTTTATTTTTGAAACAACCTTTTCCTTAAGGACAGCGAAGATTTAACAGTGGCAAAATTAAATGGGAATTTGTGTTTAATATTTTGTAAGGAAGAAATAACCTATATGTGAAACAGTTTATTCTTTGTACCCATGTAAGAATCAATTTTTTTTTTTTGGTGGAGCTGTAGTATGGATTTAAAAGTTGGAAGCTCAGGAACATAACATTTTGTCATTTTTCCACAGAGAAGGTAAATTAAGGGCTTTGTTAGCATTTGTTTAATTCATTCTTTTCTGCATGTTCTAAATGTGACGTTATGATAATAGCTGTACCATCATCAGAGGATAAGCTGTTTAAAGTTGTCATGTTTTTCCTGAAAGCAGACATTTTTCTCTCTCCACTCAAACCTACCTTTAAATATACTTAGGAGACAGTATGTGAAACTTTTATTTTCCTATACTCCTAAATGGAGTGGTTTTTTGTTTTTGTTTTTTGTGTTTTTTTTTGAGGTGGGGTGGTTAGGGAGAATACACTGGCTTTGAATATATCCAAAAGGATATACTTAAAAATAATATAATTGCTTTGATTATAGGTTATTCATTTAGGTTTGAAACAGTTTTATAAGAAAATGAAAACAAGTTATTTAAATATACTGCAGTCCAGGTAATGTCCTACCTAGCTATATTGCCAATAATGATAAATATAGGATATGGTCTCCATGATTAAAGATAACATATTCTCTTCTAAAACTAGAATTTGATTTATGATAATACAGTTATGGTAGCAGGTTTCTAGTGATCTACAGAAATCATTTGGAAGGAACAAATTCAAAGTAATAACTTTCTGAATGTTTCCTATAAATGTAATACAAACATCATTTATTTGTAACACTATAATTTCTAGACTTAAAAATTTAAAATGTGACTCAATAAAGGTATTCATGTTAAAATCATTGAATTCAGTCTTGTTATTAAAAATATATGCTGGTCTTAGGCTTCTTAATCTACTGATTAGAAAAAAATTATTGCTTTCCTAAGATTAATAGAAATATTGTAACCAGGACACTATCTGATTTTATTAGCCTACTGCTGCTGCTGCTGCTGCTAAGTCACTTCAGTCATGTCTGACACTGTGTGACCCCATAGACAGCAGCCCACCAGGCTCCCCCGTCCCTGGGATTCTCCAGGCAAGAACAACGGAGTGGGTTGCCATTTCCTTCTCCAATGCGTGAAAGTGAAAAGTGAAAGGGAAATTGCTCAGTTGTGTCCGACTCTTCGTGACTCCATGGACTGCAGCCCACCAGGCTCCTCCGTCCATGGGATTTGCCAGGCAAGAGTATTGGAGTGGGGTGCCATTGCCTTCTCCAGCCTACTAGTCATTTATAAAATCAGATGAAAGAAACTGAGTATCAAATATTTCTAGGGGAAAGCTGTTTTCTTCCAAAGGCTTAACAGATAAACTTTCTCCAATATATCACAGTACTACCTAAGTTTCATGTTACTGAGTAGGTGTTGGGCAGATCAATTAAAGGTCTTTTAGGAATGAATTTGGCTTAAGTAGCAGTGTGTGTGTGTGTGTGTGTGTGTGTGTGTGTGTGTACTTAACTGTGTTCAACTCTTTGAGATCCATGGACTGTAGCCCAACAGGCTCCTCTGTTCATAGGATTCTCCAGGCAAAAATACTGGAGTGGGTTGCCATTTCCTCCTCCAGGGGATCTTCCCAACCCAGGGACTGAACCTGTGTTTCTTGCACCTCCTGCAGGGCAAATTCTGTACCTGGGAAGCTGTAAGTAGCAATAACAATATATAATTTCAGAATAACGAGCCTCCTGACTGAGTGAGAGGTCTGATGCAGGCCTTGCCAGGCTAAACTTAACGTGTTCGCAGGGCTGCATTCCTTTCCTGCTCCAGTGTCTTGTTTCCCCCACTCCATTTTATATAGGTTGCCTGCACTCCTTACCTCCTGGCCCCACCTCCATCTTCAAGGCCTGCAATGTTCCGTGGAGTCATTCTCGCACCGACCCTGACTCTTCTGCCTCCCACTTCCACTTTTAATGACCCTTGTGATGATGCTGAGACTGCTTGGATAATCCAGGATATTCTCCCTGTTTTCATGTTAGCTGATTACCAGCCTAGCTTTGTCTGCAACCTTGATTCTCTTTCCCAAACATATAAGGCAACATGTGGGTAGAATTTAAAGATTAGCATATGGTCACCTTTAGATGGGCCATTGTCCTGCCAGAAACATTGTCGCGGGCTGAGACTGTCGGGAACAAGGGACATGTGTGAATGTAGGAACTCCTTCCCCCAAGGGTGCTTCAGAATAAGAGAGGCTTGGGGGAGCCCCTTGCTGGAGTCTCCAGGGGCACATCTCTTAAGCACCTGCTCCACAGCCTGCACCCCGCTCTCCTCATCCTCCTCCCTCTCAGTATACATGGGGGCTGACCTGCTCTGGGTGCAAGATTTCTGGGGGGGCTTCTCTTCTGCTCTGTACCCTCACTCATCTGGTTGTTTCCGTGTCTTGTCTATTGTAAATAGTGCTGCTAGGGACATAATTTATGTTCAAAGAATCAAAAGAAATGATACTTTAAAAACTGAACAGTAGGTATGGAAATTATATTCTTTGAAGTACAGAATAGCAATAAAGGAGATAAACTTATAAAAGAGAACCAAATGGAATATCTGGAGTTGAAAAGGATAGAGTAACTGGAAATTTCACTGGAGGGGCTTCCATTACTTTCTCAGAGCTGCTACAAACCACGTGGCTTAAAACAACAGAAATTTATTGTTTCATACTTCTGGAGGCTGGAAATCTGGAGTCAAGCTGTGGGCTATGCTCCCTATGAAAAACTAGAAAATGAATTCCTTGCTTTCTAGCTTTTGGCATCTTCTGGAACTCCACGGTTTCCTTTGCCTTGCAGTTGCATAGTTCTAATCTCTGCCTTCAGTATCATGTGGCCTTCTCTGTGTCTGTGTTTCCAAACTTGAGACCTTCTTCCCAAATAAGGAACTAATACCTTACTGGGGGTGGGGACACAAACCCACAATAGGGCTGAACAGATTTCAACAAGAGGAAGACAGACTCAGCAGATTTGAAGACATAGGATAACTGAGTTCCAGTCTGATAACAGTTGTTTGTTTTTTTTTCTAATGAGAAAAGGCAGGGCGATAGGGAAGATAAATGAACAGAGCCTAATTAGACCTGCGTACTACCACATGCATAAAGAGAGTTCCTAAGAGACACAAGAGAGAGAAAGGAGGCCATGTGAAGTACTAGCCAAAATCTCACCAAATTTCATGGAAAACACAATCACAGTATTCAGGAGTTTGATAAACATCAAGTTGAATAAGCTTGGTGGTTTAGTCACTAACTTGTATCCATTTCTTGTGACCTCACGGACTGTAGCCCGCCAGGCTCCTCTTCCTCAGTCCGTAGGATTTTCCAAGCAAGAATACTGGAATGGGTGGCCATTTCCTTCTTCTCCAGGGGATCTTCCCAACCCAGGGGTTGAACCTGGGTCTCCTGCACTCCAGGCAAATTCTTTACTGACTGAGCTATCAGGGAAGCCCAAAGTGAAAGTGAAACTTGCTTAGTCGTGTCTGACTCTTTGTGATCCCAGGGACTGTAGTCCATGGAATTCTCCAGGCCAGAATACTGGAGTGGGTAGGCTTTCCCTTCTCCAGGGAATCAAAATCTTCCCAACACAAGAATCGAACCAGGTCTCCTGCATTGCAAGCAGATTCTTTTCCAGCTGAGCCATAAGGGAAGCCCAAGAATACTGGAGTGGGTAGCCTATCCCTTCTCCAGCAGATATTACCGACCCAGGAATTGAACTGGGGTCTTCTGCATGGCAGGTGGATTCTTTACCAACTGAGCTATGAGGGAAGCCCTCATAAAATGAATAAGCTTGCATCATAATAAAATAATTCAAGGCCAAAGACAAAGAATCATGAAAGCAACAACAAAGAAGCGGCAGATCACGTGCAAAACCTCCCACGAAGTGTAAGGGTCGATTTTTATTAGAATCAGTGGGATGGTGTATTAAAAGCGTTGAAAGAAGGAATTCTCCGGCAGTCCAATGGTTAGGACTCGCACTTTCACTGGCCAAGGGCCTGGGGTTCAATCCCCAGTTGGGAAACCAAGATATAGCAAGTCACACGCCATGCAGTCAAGAAAACAAAACAGACAACTGCTAAAAGTCACTGAATGTCAACTAAGAACTCTCTAGTAGAGACGCCCTTCAGTAATGGAGACATTAGACATTACCAAAGAATAAAACCTGCGAGGATCCATTGCTGCCTATAAGAAATGTGGAGCCCTTTATGCTGAAAAGGCAATAGTGTAAATGTGAGTACAGAAGATGCATATAGGATAAAGGCATAAAGTGAAAGTGAACGTCACTCAGGCGCTTCCAACTGTTTGTGACCCCATGGACTATACATAAACAGTCCGAGGAATTCTTCAGGGCAGAATACTGGAATGGGTAGCCTATCCCTTCTCCAGGGGATCCTCCTGACCCGGGAATTGAACTGGGGTCTCCTGCATTGCAGGTAGATTCTTTACCAACTGAGCTCTGAGTGAAATCCATATAAACCCTGTACTATTTGATTCTATCTGGTTAAAAAGGACACTACAAGAATATTGAAAATCTATGTTCCTGAACACAAAAAGTATAAAGTGGATAATGAATATAACAATGGCAGCATACAGGAGGGTAATGGAACAGATCTGCAGATACGTCTCTGTGAATCACTGAAATTAATTTGGTATTAATCCAAATAAGAATTTTATAAATTAAGATGTTAAGTGTCCCCAGGAAACCACTAAGACTATAATCCAGAATCTATAGTAAAAGAAACAACATGGGAATGAAATTGGTCCACTAGAAAATAACCACAAAAGCAAGCAGTAATGGAGGAATAGGAGAACAAAAGATGTAACTCATACAGAAAACAGATGGCAAAATAACAGATTTCAATGCTATGTATATGGTTTACATAGTTCGATTAATAGGCAGACACTGGCAGAATGGATAAAAGCTCTGATCTTAGTATGTGCTCTCTAGAGCTGAACTTTAAATTCGAGATACAAAGGGACTGAGAGCAAAAGGATAAGAAAATGTATACCAAGCAAATATTAACCGAGAGAGAATCTGACTGGCTTTATTATGTAAAACAAAGTTTGTGACAATTTTTTCTAGAGACAAATAAGGACATTTTATAGCGACAAAGGGTCCATTTTTCAAGGAGGAAACAGTTACCTTTTTTTCACTGAACAAGATAGCTCCAAAATACATGAAGCAAACTGACAAGAAACTCCTTAATGATAATAGTTGGAAATTTCAATACTCAGCTGTCAGTAGCGGTGAGAATCTGTTATTTCTTGGAATCAACACTGTGGGGCGGTCAGAGTAGGGGCTGTGACCCATATTTTACGGTTCAGGAGACTGAAATTTAGAGACTGAGTAACTTGCCCAGAGTCACAACACTCACGAGTGCTGGGTCTGAAGCAAGACAGGGAGATGATTCCCTGGGGATGGAGATAGATTCCTGAACCCCTGGACATGAGATTGTGCCCTGGATACACAAACCAAGAGCTCTCCTCTCTCCCTTCCCACATCCTCCTGCCTAAGGATGCTGCAGGGAGACAGCTGGTACCCAGAGGAGGTGCCTGGCCCAAAAGAATGGCTCAAATCTCAGCCCAACTCCTGACTCAATCTCTGAGCCCAAATACACTGCCTTTCCCCCAAATGAAGACCCCTGATGGACTGGGCGATCAGAACATGCATCTTGCCCCCCCCCCCAGCACATGATTCTGTCTGCTGAGGCTTTGCAAGGAGACTTCCTGGTGGTCAGGTGACCACCCTGAATGACCAGTAGCCTGCTTGACTCGAACTGGCTCAGAACCCAGGACATTCTAAGCCAACCGCCCACATGACAGTTGCACAGAGAATCCGCATCATCTCCAACTGACCAAACCTGGACGAGGAGCAGTGGCTGCTCGCTAGCTGGGAACGGGGTCTCCTGGGCTGGTGGCGTTTTGGGGGGCTGAATGAATGGTCTGTGGGCCCAGTGCCTCACTGACTACAGCCTGACCCACGGGGTGGAGCAGCCTGGACTAAGGCCTGGCTGAGGGCGGGCAGTGGCTGAACCGGTTCTGAGTGGGCGCCATCTCTGCCCAGTCCTCGCTCACCCAGATCCAGGCTCTGCTGTATCAACTACAGCCTTTACTCTTGAATCTCCTCACTGGTGTTATGTCCACAGTACCTTCAAGGGAGTGGTTAGTGGGGGTGGCACATGTCTGCCCCTACCTATTGTGTGGCCAGCAGTGAATTCTCATGTGTCTGAACCACAACTGGGAATGGTGAACGACCATCTTGACCGCACATGATATTCTTGTGCGTCCAGTGTCTGAATCCCTTGTGATCCTTTTCTTTTGGTTAACCGGGAAAATACGTTCAAATACGTATTTTGGGGGAAATATCAGTTCATTCCCAGGTCCCACTTCTGTTCCCCTTGGTCGCCAGCTGCCTAGGGGAGTCAGCTGAATCAAAGCTGCGGCTGGGGAGAGGAATGTTTCAATGCGGTGTGCAGCTAATACACGCCAGACTATTCAGCACCGATCTCACTGGAACGTGACTTTATTCAGATGGATAATATAGAAAGGGCTCACAGCACAGTGACTGAGGGCGTGGGGGCTGGTGCCTGATGGTCTGGGTTCAAATACCAGGCGTCACGTGAACCTGGGAAGGTTATGTGGACCCTCTTGTTCTCATTTCTTGTTCTGTGATAGGAAAGTGTTAGTAGGGTCTGCTGCTGCTGCTGCTAAGTCACTTCAGTCATGTCCTTCTCTGTGTAACCCCATAGATGGCAGCCCACCTGGCTCCCCCATTCCTGGGATTCTCCAGGCAAGAACACTGGACTGGGTTACCATTTCCTTCTCCAATGCATGAAAGTGAAAAGTGAAAGGGAAGTCGCTCAGTCGTGTCCGACTCTTTGCGACCCCATGGACTGTAACCCACCAGGCTCCTCCATCCATGGGATTTGCAAGGCAAGAGTATTGGAGTGGGGTGCCATCGCCATCTCCGTAGTAGGGCCTACTTACTGCTATTATGAGACTGATTTTAAGTGAATACAGATAAAGCCTGAAGAGAAATTATCAGTACTTCCTAAGTGCTACAGAGGTATTCAAATATTCCTAGCCTGAAAGAATAAGAAATGCGGCAGTGGTTCCTCCAGAGAGGAATGACTATGAGTCAGGAGAGGTTAGTTATCAGCCTTCACATGGTTAGATACTATATAGTTCATGGGCAAAGCCTGTTATCTCCTGTGAACTCTACATCTCACTGTGGGCTGGGAAGTGAAGGGGCTATAACCCACATTTTATGATGCAGGGCACAGAAATTGAGGGATTAAGTGACTTGACATAACACTGATGAGTAATGAATCCTACACAGCAATGTAGCTGGCCGCCTTGGGACACAGATCCCTGAACACCTGAGACCGCCAGCTCGTGCCCTGGACCACAGACCCAAGAGTTCCTCTGACTCCTCTCCCACACCCTCCTGCACCTACTCCAAGGTTGCTGCAGGGAGACAGTTGACAACTTGGAAAAGGTGCCTGAGACAGGAAAATGGTACATGTCTGACCCAGTCTCCTGATTCTACATTTAAATCCCTGACCCCAAATTACACACTTTGTCCCAATCAAAGGGCCCCTCTGATCATCAGGGGTGTTCAGTCTGTTTCTCTCTTCCCCCAGCATCTCCATCCTATAAACGCTTTCCTGGCGCTCTATCAAATACTTTGAATAGTCAGTAATCAGCATAACTCCCTAATAGCTTAGAACCCAGTACATTTCAAACCAAACATCCATATGACAGATTAGCAAAGAATTAGCTTCACTTTAACTGACAACTCTTAATGAGGAATGAATATTCATTAGCTGGGAAAAGGGTCTCCTGAGCTGGTGCCTTGGTAGCTTTAACAGATGAAGTCTAACAGGCCTCCAGGGGCACACTGACTAGAATCTGACCAGTCATTTGAGCAGCCTGGATTAAGGCCTGGCTGAGGGCAGGCAGTGGCTGAACTGGTTCTGAGTGGGCACCAACCTCAGTGGTACCCAATCCTCCCTCTACCTGGTTCCAGGCTCTGTTGTATAAACAGCCACTGGTGTTATTTCCACAGTACCTGCAATGGGGTGGTTAGTGGGGGTGGAACACGTGTGCCCCTACCCTGCTGTGTGGCCAGAAGGGGATCCTAAGGTGTCTGAACCACTGCTGGGCGTGGCCAACAGATCATCTTGACCACGCATGGTATTCATCTGCTTTTTGCGTTTGAATTCCTTATACTCTTCCTTTTCTTGTTATCCAAGCCATGCTCATGGAAAACAGAACAAACCTTGAGACAAACTATTGCTACGTTGCTGGGAGAAGACGATGGAGAAGTTCCCAGGTCCCACTTCTGTTTTCTTTGATCACCAGTTGTGCAGGGAGGTCAAGTGAATCAAAGTTGGGCTTGGGGAGAGGGATGCAGCAGTGTGGTGTGCACTTAAGGCATCCAGCGGGCTGACTGCATGGGGACGTGACTTTATTTAGTGAGATTAAACAGATTAATTAATAGAAAGGGCGCCCAGCACAGTGACTGAGAGCGTGGGGGCTGGTGCCTGATGGTCTGGGTTCAAATCATACCAGAAGCCACATGAACCTGAGAAAGTTACTTACTCTGTCCTCAGTCCCCTATTCTCTGATACAGAAATGTTAATAGGACCCACTTATTAGTACAATCACATGATGAAGCTTAATATAAAATGTCAGGTAAACCCTGAAGAAAAATGACTGGTCCGTCACAGGTGCTCACGGCAGGTGCTGTGATCCGTACATTATGGTACATGGCATTAAAATGTCTAGATTTTAAGTGACTTCCCTGGAGTCTCATCTCAAAGCTGATGACAGATGGGTGTGGGACAATGAATGTAGTTGGTTCTCCGGGGACAGAAATCTCTGAACCCCTAAATCCTCTAGATGGTGCCCTGGATCCCTGAGCCCAGGTCTCCATTCCTTCCAGCCCTTACCAGTCCTCCTGCCCCATGGTTACTCCAAGGACAAGAGGGGTCTTAGCAAACAAGAGGGTATATGCTCAGTCATGTCCAACTCTTTGTGACCCTATGGACTATACAGTCCACGGAATTCTCCAGGCCAGAATACTGGAATGCGTAGCTGTTCCCTTCTCCAGAAGTTTTCAAATGTTAAACACCTGGGACGTAAGCAAGAAACGTAGAAGTACAGCCTCTTGGGTGCCACAGGGCAGGGGATGGGGGGAGGTTATTGGTGTGATGCTTTTCAACTTGTGAATGTCTGTTATCATCTCTATGATCCCCACATCAGCCGTGGGGGCAAGGGGGAAACTCTCAGGGCATGTGCTGGGATCCATATATACATGGCACTAACATGTCTAGATGTTTAGTGACTTTCCCAGAGTCTCAAAGCTGATGACAGATGGATGTGGGACACGAATGTAGCTGGTTCCCTGGGGACAGAAATCTCCGAACCCCTAAATCCTCTAGATGGTGCCCTGGACCCTGGAGCCCAGGACTCCACCCCCCTCCAGCCGTCCAATCCTGCTGCCCCACGGTTGCTCCAAGGACAAGAGGGGTCTTAGCGAACAAGAGGGCACATGTCTGACCCAGCTTGACTCTCCTTGACGTGTTGATCCCTGACCCCAAAGCCATCCAATATTCTGGAAAGAAGTTCCTTGAAGAATCAGGGGTCCCATCCCATGTGGCCCTCTTCCTCCAGCATTTTCACACATCAGCCACCTCAAAGGGAGCCCCCTCCTGGTGAGCTGACTAGCGGTGGGCTTGTCTCAGAGTCCCACCTCTCCAAGCCAAGTGCCCCACATGGCACGTCTCTAATGAAGCAGCTTGGCCTCCATTCGGCCCTGGATGCGCAGCTGGTGCTGACTCACGAGGAAAGCGGCCTGCTGCACTGTGCCTGGTGGTTTAGTGGGTGAAGCTGGTATGCCCCACTGTCTTGTGACTACTGATGCAAGCACTTGTCTGAGCACCCTGGGTTTACGGCCTGGCCAGGGAGGGTCCGTGGCTGCACCAGGTGTGAGGGCTCACCCTCCCTGCTCATCTTTCCTCATCACAATCCAGCCCATGCAAGCTCCTCATCCATCTTTCGACCTTGCAGTGACACGGGAGAGAGACTCCCGTGTCCTCCCAGAGGGACCTTCCATAGCCATAGCCTGGAGACCCCACCCCAAGACTGTCTCTGAGGACGACCCAGGCCCTCCTCACCCCTGTCACTGAAGGCTCATTCCTCTAACCCGATGGCATTGTCCCTTCACACCCCCAGGCAGCACCCAAACACTCAGCGGTCCTGTCCACATCAACTGACAGAAATCCTGCCAGGAAGTCCCAGCTTCCTTCTTTTCTAAATGCCTCCAGATTCAGATGGCTAATATTTAACTTTGGATTTTGACATCAACATTCAGGACAGTTTGGCCTGTAATTTCCTTGTTCTCTAATGTCTATTGCTAGGGTGAGAGAGTATTCTCCTGGTCGGATAAAGCGAGTTTCAGGTGTATTCTCTCTATATCTGTTCTCTGGAAGAGTGTGTTAGGAGATGGGCATCAATTTCTACCTTAAATGTTTGGTAGAAATCAGAGGAAGCCACTTGGGCCTTAAGTCTGTTTTGTGGAAAAACTTTTTTTGCGTTTCAATTGTTTTTTAATTGATAACAATTTATATAAGGTACCCAAATATTTTTAAGCATTTATTCTCTTTAACTGAAATGTGACTCATATATAACACTAGCTTTTGGGTGTACAACATAATCATTCACTATTTGTATACCCATTGTGAAGTGCTCACCACAGTGACGTGTTAACACCCATCATATGACATGCTTACAAGGAAAAAACCTTTCTTTGATGACATCTTTTAAGATCTGTTCTCCTAGGCAACTTTCAAATACACAATACAGTATTAACTTACAGTCACCTGATGTACTTTCTATGCCCATGATTTACTTAGCTTATAACTGGAGAAGTTCATACTTTCTGATCCCCTTCACCCATATTTATTCAACTCTCCCCATTGCCCACGTCTGACAACCACTAATCTGTTCTCTGTACCAATAAGCCTGTTGTTTTGTTTGCTTAGATTCCACATGTAAACGAGACTGTTACCATATATCTCTGTCATACTTATTTCACTTAGCATAATGCCTTCGAGGTATATCCATGTTGTCACAAATGGCAAGATTTCATTTATTCCTTTTTTGAATGGCTGATTTATATGTGTGTGTATATCACATGTCTTTGTCATCCATCAATAGACCCTTAGGTTGCTTCCATATCTTGTCAGTGATGCTACAATGAACATGAGAGTGTATATATCTTTTCCAGTTAGTATATCCAGAAGTAGAATTGCCGGGTCATATGGTAACTATTTTTTTTTTTTTTGAGGAACCTCCATACTGTTTTCAATAGTGGCTGCACCAATTTATAAGCCTACCAACAGTGCACATGAGTTCCCTTTCCTCTGCATCTTTGTCAATGCTTATTGTTTCTTGTCTCCTTGATAACGGCAATTCTAACAGGTGTGAGGTGTGGTATCTCGTTGTGGTTTTGCTAAGGTACCCAAACCCTAAGTGCAGAGCTTTATGGTTTCTTGGAAATATAAGCCCATCTGTCCAACACCCAGTTCAGTACACAGGATATCCCCAGAATCCTGGCAGCCCTCTGAAGAAGGGAAGTAGAGGAGTCACTAACTTCTCCGGTTATAAGAATGAAATCAGTTATCCGTGCATACTGCAAGCACAATGATTTACACACAGTTAGCTCAAAATTAGTGTGGCAGCATACCTGGAAAATAGTGGAGGGAGCTGGAGGGCTGGAAGAATCCAATGCCTTTGGGACTTCTGCTGTGGATGTCTGAGGGCAGGGTTAGGAAGCTGTGAGGAGCTTGTCAGAAGCATCTGGGCTTTTACGGAGGAAAACACGACTACTTCCCAGAGTGGGACGCTCCCCTGGTGGCTCAGACAATAAAGTGCCTGCCTACAATGTGGGAGACCCGTGCTCGATCCCTGGGAAGATCCCCTGGAGAAGGAGATGGCAACCCACTCCAGTACTCTTGCCTGGAAAATTCTATAGACTGAGGAGCCTGGTGGGCTACAGTCCACGGTGTTGCAAAGAGTCCTACCGTGACTTCACTTCCCAGAGAGGAGCACCCATTGCAATCCACTGAGCCCTCCCTTTGTTGAGGGTGCTTTTTCTATACTTGTGTGTTATTTTACATACAAATGTTTAAAAAATAAACCCAGCAGGAGCTCGATTTTGCTTGATATTAAAAGGGTTAAATATAAAACATATATAGGAAACTAATACTGAACCCATACAGATCATATCAGGGAAGAAAACGGGCCCTAAACAGCGACTCAGGAGGCGTAGGGAGGCAGCCCTCCTTCCTTCACCTCATGTGTCTCATTTAAGCTTCCAGACACTGGAAGCTCCATCCCCCTCTGAGTCTCAGCATGAGTCCTCCAGGTCATGGACCTTCCTTCGCAGGTGTCGCCCCAGAACCAGCCCCACACATGCAGGTGCTGGACTCAGTGGAGAGGCGGGTGGGCGCTCTGGTCAGTGTGCAGGACCCAGGGGGCTAGTCAGACCTGGGCCCTGGCTCCCCCGGCGCCACATCCCCAGGGCACCCCTGTGTGTTGCTCTTTACTAAACGTGTTGTCTAGTAGTGGAGAGATGTTCTCTAAGCAGTGATTTAACTTGGCCGTTTGGTCAGGCAGTGTTCAAATGACTGGTCCTACGAAACAGAGTAAGTGATGCAGGGGAAAGGGGAGGCTGGGGGGGCTCCAGGATGAAAAGAAAGCCTGGGTCCCTCCGTCTGGGCGCTCTGAGGAGCGGGAGGTCTGATGACACAGGTGGGCATGGTAAATAACCCCATTCCTTCAGCCCTACTCACCCGGCTCACCGGGAGACCCACACAGTGGAAAGTTATTTCTTAACTTACATTTTCCTCCCCAATAATCTTTTGCTTAACATTCCCCACCAGTCTTGCTTGCCTCTGGTTTTCAATTTTTAAAAAAGATTATGTAGTGGTTAAAAACAAAAAACAATAACCAATAAGGTTTATAGCCTAAATACTCCAATGTGAAAAGGTAACAGAAAACATTTAAAATATGGGTTTCTTTACTTATGAATTTGGAAATTCAAGAAACATTAGCAATTTGTATTCTGTCCCTTTTCGTATCTCAAATGAGAATGGCATTGAGTTTGCTTCAATTTTTTGTTTTGTTTTTACATACATGTGACAAATCTGTTGGAGCTCAGTCTGAAAAATGGTGCTTTGAGGGGACTTGGGCCCCTCACAGGGCTCTGCAGAGGCTGGGTGGGGGTGGGGGATGCCCAGGGCCTGGCTCCCTCCAAGCTGGGTGTGGATCCTGGGGGTAGTCTTGATGCCAGGACTACTAAGCATGGGCAGGGTTCAAAACTGGCCCAGATGAGCTGCCCTGCTTGCATGAGAAGGGACCCAAGGTGGCTCTGTCTCTGTCTTCATCATTTTCCCAGGAGGCCTGAAGGAGGGGAGGGTCAGGGTCATCTCGTGCTATCTCATCATATCCAGTTTCAGTGGATCTAGCATTCAACTGCTGAGTGGGGGATACGCCCCCTGTTGGCATTAGGAGGGGTTTGGAGGAGGAGAGTTGGGTCTCGTACTACCAAGGTAGCCAATAAGCCCTGGGAGACTCTTCCAAACATGTATGATGTGAACAAGGCAGCCTGGAGTTGGGCACAGGCGGCTTTGCAGGGGCCCACAGCCCTCCAAATGCAGGAGCCCCTGGAGGGTGTGGCCCAGCAACCTTAAAAGTTTATGTGGAGTGGGTTGTCGTGTCCAGGAAGATGTTCTCAGGGCACCCTTCATTTGTCTGCATGGACTTCGACCAACCTCTTGTGTCTCCTTTGTGTGAAATACTGGCTACCCAGGGCGCTCCTTGGTTTTGCTGGTTCTTCTAAAAGTGCCAAAAAGAAAGGAGGCAGTGGAGCCCAGGTGCCTTATCTGCCTTTCCCTCTGCAGTTTGCTTGCTTCCCACTCCCATTTCCTCTTCCACTTTCTCTCTTTCCTTCATTGTAGCAGACTAGGAGAGAGCTTCTTGACAGCTGGAGAGAAGACAATGGCACATGTCAGAGGCACCCAAGGCAGAACTATATACCCACGGGTGGGTGGTGGCGGGAGGGGGCAGGGCAAAGCCAGACTCCACTGGGGTGGGAGGTGGGAGTGGGGTAGCTCCGGCTGGGTGGGCCCAGGCTTTCTGACTCCTAGTCCTGCCTCCTGCCCTAGGAGAGGGGGACACTCTGGGTTGCTCAGCACGATTGAGTTGATGCAGACAGGGTGGTGGGTGGTGGGGCAGAATCAAGAGCCAGGGTAATGCTAAGGAAGTGGAGGAGGGGGCTGCAGGGGAGACTGTACATATTTTATAGACGATCCCATGACTTTAGGTACCTGGATGAGACCAGGTCATCCTGGATGAGAATCAACAAAAAGAGGGAAGGGGGAGGGGACAGGGAAGAGCTACCTTAAAAAGCTTTATGGATTCGAAAAAGAGAAAATGAAAAGGTGAAAAGAGTAATAAGTAAATAACATGCAGACTGTTGCCCTCCCATTCAGTCTTCGCTGTCAGCAAAGTAGTGTTCTAGAGGCCAAGGGCAGCAGCAGTGTTGGGGGGGGGGGGTGGGCACAGGAAAGGAGAGTTGAAAATCCACAGCCAGGCTCAGCAATCGGGGCCCTGATGCTCCCGGGATAATGTAGCCCCACTTCAGGGCCCCTTTCTGTCCCCATCTATCCCAGGACTTTGACAGCTTCACCTCTGCAATGAGGGAGAGGGGTCTAGAATCTCTAGGGCCCCCTTTTCAGCCCTCAGACTCTGTAACTATGACCAGGTGCCCTCTCTGTGTCACCGGTGCCGCCAGCAGGCAGCCACATCTCCACGGGGTTTCTGGTCATGACGCTGCCTTCCTCCTGGCCCCCTCCATGCCTTTCCTTCCTCCTCTGCCTCAAGGTCCTTTTCCTCAACAGCCTCCACCAGCCATACTGTTCTCCACCGTATGGGAACGTTAGAGACATGATCGTGAGTGTCTTGCCACCCTCCCCAGTCAATCAATGGACTGGTGAACCAACCCACCCAAACACAGGTAGCATTTGTCACAGATTAGGGGGTGTGTGATGGTACCCCTGGAAGAGAACAGAGGTCAGTTCCACGGATGACTCACACGTCCTGTGCCTGGGGCAACAACCTTAGTTACTTGGGACATACTTAGTCCTCACAACAACCCTGTAAGTTTTCTAGCCCCTTACAGAGGATGAACACAAAATTAAAGGTAAACTAACTTGTCCAAATTCTCTTGATCTGCAAGCAATGCAACAGGGGTCATCCTCCAGCAGGTGTTGGTCACATAAATCCCCAGTCCTGGCCAGGGTTAGTCCCAGAGCCTTGGAAGGACTGGGGATGGGGGAGGGCGGGGATCAGGGCCGGCCTGGGGGAAGGTGGCAAGGCCGGCCGGGCTGGGGTGTAGCGGGGCAGGAGCAGGCACTGTCTGGCAGGAGCAGAGCTTCTGAGAAGAGCCATGACCCCTGGCCCCGCCTCCCAGAGGCGCTGTCCTGGGGCAGGTCACTCCCCAGGGGACCAGGTTGGCAGGACTGTGAGGACAGGGGTGTGCAGCCGGCCCCGCAGTCGTTCACAGTGTCCTGGAGAGTTCCTGCTGGCTGTGGAGGGGCTCGAAGGGTGGCTGGCCCCAGGATTCGGGATGTGGGTGAGGAGTGGAGGTGAGAAAGGTGCTCCAGGGTGTGCTCCCCCTCAGCTCTGTGGGAGGACCTGGGAGCCTGTGGAGGGAGCTGCGGGGACATCATCTCTAACTTCCCCACCCCTGGGAGCAGCCCCCTCAAACTAGGAGGAAACCTGAGGACAAGAAACCCGAGCCCCCAGTGGAGGGGGCTGCCGCGAGACTTGCATGTGCAGAGGGAGAGCGTCTGCTTTTCCCCCAGCGCCCGGAGCACACACGAGGGACTGTGCCTCCAGGTTCCAGTGTCGGCGAGGGAGTCACATCCCACCAGAAGGCCTCATCCCAGCTCAACCCCCAAACCCCGGCCAGTAATGCTTGTGCTTTATTCCCAAGAGATGCCAAGCAAACGGAAGCAAAGGCTTTGGTGTCTAGCAGTGGCAAAGGCAGCAAGAATTGGTCTCTTGGAAATGATTATCTTCAATAACAAAGCAGGAAAAGGTGATTACAAACACCCTCGAGGCCTGTAGACATAATAACCTCTTCCTATTAAGTTGCTGAAATATGGAAAACACCAAACAAGCCCCTCCGGGGTTTCCTTTTCTTTCTGATTTTACACCCTTTTTCCTCAGTTGAGACTCATTCCCTACATGGAGCCTTGGCCTCCACCTTTGCTCCTTGAGTCATACATGCGCTCCACAAGCCATTCTTTAGAGACCAACTGGAGCGACAGAGTTACTAGAGAGTGTGGTTCACTCATTCCTCCTACTCCAGCTGGGGCCATGCTGGCTCACTCAACATCACTTGTCTCTCTTTTTCTGGATTCTCAGCATTCCCTCGGCTTCCAAGAGCCAGAGCCCTTCTCCAAGATCACAGTTGCAAGTCTTCAGATAAGAGAGAGAGAGAGGATCCCTCCTCAACTTTTCACGCCCCCTATTCCCACCAGATAAGCACCATGTTCACCTGCAAATCAACCTGAAATTCCACCTGTGATGGATATGCTTTGAATTAGATGAGTTCAACCAGCAGACCCTGGGTCCAGATCAGAGCCACTGTGGAAGACACAGTGTTCCTTGAGGATGGAAATATTCTTTCTGCCTTGTTGAATACAGCAGTTGCCAGCACATAACTTCTAAGGCACCTGAGACGTGGCTGGTGTGTTGGATGGACTGAATGTTCATTTTATTTATAATTAGCTAGTTATAAATAGACAAATCTGGCTAGGGAGCACCCACATTGGATGATGGCGCAGCTCTAGAACCCAAAGATGAAGACACGGTCTCCCCTCCTCTGGGGGTTCCTTGAAAGTGTAGTTTGCTGGTCTGATCTGACCATGCGTTTGTAAGTTCTTCCGAGACTCACACACATGTGCCAGGCACTAAAAGAGGCTCTGGAGGCAGAGACAGGAAGAAGGTCAGCCCCCAGCTCCCAGTTAGGGGTCCCACCTGTCAGCAGAGGGGGAAGAGTGAGGTGTGGGGCACACCTGTGCTAGACAATTTCAGAGAAATAGCAGACGCCTTCTTGGTCACAAGAGGATATTGAGGACCACCTGGACTCTGGGGTCATGCTGCATGTCTCTGCTGAGGTCGCCCAGCGCTTTGGGCCTGCTCCCCACTGCCCCCTTCACTTCCACTGCACCTGGAATGTTCTATAGTCATGGGGCCACGTGCTATGAGCCCTCTTCAGTTTCAGCGCTTTTCTGGGCCAGGCAATCCTTGGCTGATATTGTCTAGAAGAGGAGCAGCGGACAGGCAACCTCTGGAAGCTGATGAAAAGTAAACACTAGTCCTGTCTCAGCATGAGAGAGAAGAGGTCTCCAAGCCTCCTCTCTGTGCCGGGACGCTGCAGTCCACTCCTGCTGATCCATGTCAGACCTGACTCCTCGTCTCTGTCTCTCACCAGCTGTTCTGATGAAGTGTTTGGTCACAAGTCAACTGATGGAGAATACTACAAAACTTGCAAAAGAGGCAGGAAGTTCCTGTTCCTCTCTGCAGACACTGAGGCAGATGCCCCTGCCGTTCTCACTGCAGCCTTATGCCAACATCTCCCCCATTCCCACCTGGAAGGAGCACAGACTGCAGACTTTGGAACCCATCACGCCCCTCTTTTTCCCATGGCCTGGCTACTCTTTGTGTCTTCCTTCTGCTCCTCTATGTCTTTCTCCTCTTAAGGTGCTGCCTAAGGTTCTTGGATGCCTCCTATGGAACCTACTGGGCAACTGCTCTTGGAATCTCGGTGGAGCCTTCATAATTGCGCACGGCCAGGGTCTTACCAAGCACCACTGGGAATCTGTGATCTAGAGATGAAGGGTTTCTTGTGTCTAGGCAGGGGGAAAGTGATCTTTGTAATATAGCAGTCTCATTTTATTTTGTGGGTAAAACTTTCAACACCCCTGCAGGAGAATTAAATTTTATTAAGATGTCATACATCTCACACAGGAGCCATGAAACAAAAGGATCCTCAAATCAGGCTTTTCCTCGTTTTATATTTGCATGGACTTTAAACCACTCCCTTGACTTGTCACTTGCTAAAGCTTCCAAAAGAGCCGCAGACCCTATCTCCTTTGGCAGGTGCAACAGGGACGTGCGTGAATGGCAAGGCTGAGTTCAGCTGCTGAGTTCCCCTTCCCCTTCCCAGGGAAAGGAGCCCAGTGCCCACCCTAATGCTCTCAGTCCCTGAAGGAGATCTGTGGATCATGTTTTGCACCCAGCACACAGAAACCAGGGGTGGCATGAGTGATGGGAGACTTGATTTTCCACACCAGAATGGCATTTCTTATTCTTGGCAACATTTTCTGAAGGAAAATACTAGACCTTAGTTGGTGAAAGTTGGAGTTAAAAGTCCCCCCCCATTTATCCCTGGAAGGTCCTCCTTTTCAGATTCCTCCAGAACTGGGTATGATGCATGGGTTCACCTTGGGCTTTTGCAAAAGTAAGGAAGGCTGCCCAAGAGCCCTGGCTGAGATGGGGAAGATTAATTCTGAGGATTCCTATATATATATGTTAAAAAACAAAACAAAACAAAACACTTTGGAAATGGGGAGAGAGACAGGAAGGATGCACCCTTCAGAAGGCATCCCTTTAGAGAATCTGGGGGAACGAGGGCTGGGGTTACCAGAGCCTCAGGCCTGGTAAGCGGACGCACAAGGAGGACTGGGACCAAGGATTAAAGTCATAATTTATCTGCCAGGTTCACAGAAGTTCAGAGTCTGTCCCAGGGAAGCAGAAGCCCCATAGAAAGTACAGGACTGGGAACTGAAGGGTGAATCTACAGGACCTGGGTCCCTGTTTGCTGGCTGAACAACTCAGCAGAACTCCCTATCGCCACCTCCACCCCTGCCCCCACATCTCCTCTCCTTTTCCTCTAAAGTCAAATGCAGTTATAGATTCTTGTATCTGATCAACCAAAACACCAAGAGAGGAACCTAAAAGCCAGCTCAGAGTGGAGATTTGTCCTTGAAACAAAGTGCTTACTGTCCCAGTCACAGGGACTGAGATGCACTTCTGTCCATTTAGAACTCGGCGAACGTTTTCCGGGATGGCAGTGGTCATTTTTCCTGGTTTACTGAGGTGTGCTTAGCATACAGTATACTGCACATACTGAAGGCTTACAGTGTGAGAAATCTGGACATACATAGCGCAGTATAATAAAGATGGTGTCTGGCCTCCGTCCCTGATTACTGGTACAAAGGTTCAAAATTCCCTGGAACTTCCTGTGTGCTAAGATAGCCTTTGTTATGCCAAAGAGGTGGCTCACTGTGGATCCCTGAATGGCTGAGAGTGAAAGGCCAGCTGCAGGATTAGATGGTTTTAACTTCAAGCCAAACTGACCTCCAGGCAGAGGGAAGTGGGCTGGAGTTTGACTTCACTTGGCCAATGACTTGATTAATTGTGCCAACATAATCTGGCACATTCAGTAGTGTCCGACTCTTTTGAGACTCCACGGGCTGTAGCCCTCCAGGCTTCTCTGTCTGTCCATGGGATTCTTTAGATAAGAATACTGGAGTGGGTTGCCATTCCCTTCTCCAGGGGATCTTCTCGATTCAGGGATTGAACCTGGATCTCCTGCATTGCAGCTAGATTCTTTACCATTTGAGCTACAGGGAAGTCCCTGTCCATAAGCCTACATAATAAAACATCCTAATAAAATACCAATAAAATCTCTGGACACCTGGGATCAGTGGAACTTCGAAGATGGTAAACACATAGACATGGCAGGAGGCGTATGTGTTAGGACTCCACAGGAAGGGGCATAAAAGCTCTGCATCCAGAACCCTCTTAGACCTCACCTGTGTGTATCCTTTATAATAAGACTGTAAGTGTAAAGAGAGTGCTTCCCTTAATTGTAGGAATTATTTCACAGGAATTATTGTACCCAGGGGTTGTGGGAACCCCTAAATATATAGCTAATCCATCAGAAGTGTGGGTGGCTATGTTGCAGGAAGGGGGACCCCTTCCAGCGCCCGAAATTGGGTTCTTGTCTAACACTCAGAAATGAATTGTCCGAGGAGACACATCTGCTGACAAAGCAAGAAATTTTATTGGGAAAGGTCACCCGGGTGGAGAGCACTAGCTAAGGGAACCCAGGAGAACTGCTCTGCTGCGTGATTCGCAGTCTCGGGTTTTATGGTGGTGGGATTAGTTTCTGGGTGGTCTTTGGCCAATTACTCTAATTCAGAGTCTTTCCTGGTACTGCACGCATCGCTCAGCCAAGATGGATGCTAGCGAAGGGATTCTGGGAAGTGGACAGACATGTGGTGTCTCCTTTGGACCTTTCCCGAACTTTTCCAGTTTGTGGTGGCTTATTAGTTGTGTATTCCTTATCAGAATGTCATAAAACTACTCATGCAAATAGTTACTATGATGCCTGGCCAGGGTGGGTGGTTTCAATCAGTGTGCTTCCCCGAGCAGCTAGGAATCCCCACATTGCATATAGTTTCTAATGGAGGGACTGTCTTGTCGGGGACTCTGTCCCCCACTGTGGGATCTGATGCTAACTCCAGGTAGTGTGGTGAACATCAGATTCGTATTACTGCATGCCCAGAAAAGGGAGGAAACAGCATTTTGTGTCAAAAATGAGGGATCTACAAGGCCCTGACTCACTGAGACATGCGGTTTGGGAAGAGAAAGGATGAGAGGGTGGGTGAGGCAGTGAGGATCCCTTGATCTTTAGGCGGCCGCTAGGTCTTTCACGGTATGAAGTAGCAGCTGTGCTGCTGTCTCCTACTCAAAAGTCAACAACAGAGTTTAGAGATGATATACCCAGCTCCTGGGGTTTTGGCCTCAGTGGATGTATAGGAATTGTAGAATAATAAGAAAACAGTTAAGTATGCAGTCCCTGGGGTTACTGTTACCTGTGATAGCTAAAACTAAATTGAAAGAAAGTGCTGGGGTCAGGTCTTGGTGCTGACGAAGCTCAGCTGTGGGACAGGAGAGGCGACCCCTGGTCATCAAAAAGGTCAGCCTGGTGAGGAAGATGGCAACACCAAAGAACCCACTGACACCAGGGGTGGAGTCTGAAGTAGTTTCCTTCTTGGGTTGTTTTCATCGGCTTCCTGAAAAACCTGTGCTGAAATGGAACGTGCGAGGGCTAATGTGGGGATGCATCTTCGGTTTTGAAGGCTGCAGAGTGGAAGAGTGTGTCTGGTCTGACACAGGACACACACATCACTAAAGAACAATCACAGAGGCAATGTGTGGCTCAGACACACCAAAGGTTATTCCCGATGGAACAGTCAGCCTTGTGGGCTGGATTTAAGGCCCTGCAAAGTTTGTTTCCCCTGAGGACAAGCACTGTCTGACTCCCCCTATAAATGCCAAGTGGTGCACCTCAGATGAAGCAGCTGAGACGCTCTGCACACACGCCGTGCTGCCCTGGCTTTATGGCAATCGCAGCTTTAATCCTTACTCAGGGCATGGTAAGTGCTGTGATTAAAGCGCCCCTTTGTATCATGCCGTGTAACCTAACTGCTGTCAGATCAAACAACAGCCCAAAATGACTTGCTAGATTTTTCTGTTTCCCCTTATGAGTCTTACAGATGCTAATGAAGAAATAGACTAAAAAATGGCAAGAAGCAGAAAGGAAAATCAAGGCACAAACCCCTGCAGAAAGGAAATCTCTGCATGATGTTTGAGAATGGGATGAATAAAGCAGGCATTAAAGGGATTTAAACAAAAGTCTTAATGGAACACACCATCAAAGGATGAGTGGACCAAGGGGACATGGGTTCTCAAACATGTCTTTCCACTCTATTTAACCCAGTGCAGAGTAATTTTGAAAGCTAGGAGGCAAAGATTACAATAAGAAACCCACCAGGGGGTCAGCCGGGATGACAATGGAGCAGACTTACCTAATTACCTATATAAAGATCGACAAAGGGGCCAGTGTATCTTGGCTCAAGCCTCCGCTCAGGGACCCAAAGCCTTATGCACTGTCAGTGGGAGGGAGGAAGGGAAGTTTCTCAGGCTCCTTAACTAACGAACTTCATGTACTATGCAGCATCCAAACCTGTGAGTGAGACAGGACCTCATGAAGCCTATAATTAAACTGAGAAAATAATAGAACTGCATGAATTAATAGGATTAAGATAAAAGGTCTGGATGAAAACTGGAATGTTTTATGCAGGCTCTGTATGAAGTGGCCACATCTGTTTTACCTGAATATATTATGGTGATGGACACTGGATCTGACTAGAGAATGTTTCCCCTGCCTGGCATTATAAAAAGAGCACATAAATACACCCTTCCAGCAATCCTAACTGCTAAATGAGAAGCAGTAAGACATCAGAGGCTACAGAGTATAAAACAGAAGTTGAAGTGTTGGTACAGATAGAATAGCCCCATGTAGAGTGCAGACACTGGGGTTCACAGCAAAACCCTGATTCCCTCCCAGTGATCACTGCCGGGATCACTGACCAGAAAATTACCACATGACAAACAACTATTCTCTTGTTCTCAGACATTAATTGACTCTGCCCTACAACTGGAAGACCTTAAATAACCTTGACACCCAAAATACCATAGTATTTCGGGTGATGGAAAAGGGACACTCTACAGAAGGAAATGCCCAGATGAGTTTCCTAATGAAGTAGCAGTGGTTTGCACAGGAATATGCTATTAGGGAGCTGCACAGACTTGTGCAGCGTGTCCGTGGGCAAGTGCACTCATTGTCCCCAGACTGGCTCTGGGATCATGTGAGGAGCACTGATTCTATTGCCACTTGGGACAGTGCCCTATAAACAGCTCTTGATTAACCAACAAAGATCAGATTAACTTTCGGATGACAGTTCCAAGGTGAACAGTTTCCTGTTTGGAAAACCATCACTCTGATCAAAGAAGTTAAAAATAAATTAGCTCCATGGGGCTATATTTTGCATCTGTTTGCCCCAGTGTTTGGGTTTTCACTGAGGCATGAGTGCTGACCAATAGCTTGGCCACGTGGTCAGGCCAGAAGGCAATGGAAAACTCCCCTCCTGGAAGGATGCCCAGATGGGGCTTGGCCCTATATAAATCAGGGTGGAAATCTGAAGATTGACTTAAAGTAGAATATGGCAATGCCCTTCAGAAAAACCATTCTTCAGATTTGTAAGATGACTGGAACTGATGAGTGGCTATGCTAATGTGTTGGTCTGAGGAGGCCTCCTTGGTCCATGGACTGTAAGCAATGGGCTCAATCTGCACATACTCCTTTTGTACCCTCAGACACAAAATGCCAAGAACTGTTCTGTCTGTCGACAGGGGAGAGACAAACTGCTGATGACCGTGGGGCAGATTCCCCAGGAGGAAAGCTGAAAAGTGGATTAGACAAGACTTATGTTGGGGCCCCAGGGGGGCTTACAGCTAAGTCTCAGCAGGAACAGACACTGACTGTGGACTGAAATGTATGCACCAGGTGGCAGATACCAATCCCCAGATGGGGTGGTTAGCCTCAGAATGACGTCGCAGTATACTCAGTGCAAATACCCGTGAAGCAATGGCGATGGGACATTTTACAGAAAGATGACACTTGGAATTTTGCTCTGTAAAAGGAATATAGGGGAAAGACACACAAATACACATGCACAATCGCACCACACAAACTCACACACAGACACACCCCACTCCCAGGACACAAATCTGTACCGTATAAAAGGACTACAACAGCTTATAGAAACACGGTCAAATTTCTTTACCTTGAAAATTCACCTATATTCTCCTGTCTAGTTAGATACTCAAGAGATCAGAAAAGGCCAGACAGATTATTAAAGGAAACAACTGGAACTGCTAGAGGTGAAAAATACAGAAGTTAAAATTTAAAACTCCTTTAATGAGCCATAGCAGAATATTAGAGATAGGTCAAGAAAGAAACATAGAAATGAAAATTAGGTCTGGCATATTTTTCCCAGTTCAGTATGCAAAGAAATGGAATGTTCAAATAAAGAGGTTAAACAATATGAAACACAGAAGGGGGAAGCTTTGCTCTTCTTCCAATTTTATTCCAAGGAGAAAATGGAGACAATGGGAGAAAGGAAACATTGGAAGTAATTACAGCTGAGCACTTCCTGGATTTGACAAAAATATCAGCCTCAAACAGGCAGGTGAAAACCCTAGCATGTGAATAAAAATTTTTATTCACTTTAAAAATCCATGTAGAGCTACATCCAAGTGTGTCTCAAGAAAAACAAAGGGAGTGATGAGAAAGAGCTGTTCTTACCCCATAAAAATAACCAGCGAAAGTAGACCCAAAAGGAACTGAAACACCTTCATGTGCTAAGATTCAAAAGGTCTGTGTAGAACTATAGGCCTGAATGTGTATTCAAGTAACAGTGAAAAGAGTAAAGATGATTCTTCAAGACAAAACTGAGGTAGTTAAAGGGGCAATGATTTCAGAATAAAAGTCTGAGATGTTGGGATGTTCAGTGAAGACTGGTGAACAGAAATGAAGTACTCACCAAATGAAATAACACTATTTTCCAAATTTGGAGTTAAAAAGAAAAGTTAGAAGTGAACTACTAGATAAAAGTAATGCATGGGGTGAGAAAGACAGCAATCAGATTTGCAGACTTCTTTTGTTCAGAGTGACATAAGCACAAATAGAAAAAAACAGTAGAAATAAATACAAGTATATAAAAATATAGTAGAAATAAATGAATATAAAAATACTCTTATACTAAATTTAAATGGGCTTGATATGAGAGTTTAAAAGCTTTTTATCCAGAGATAAATCATGTAAGACATGTCTACATGTAAGTACACATATGTATTTTTATTAAAAATTTTGGAAGTTATACTAAGCAAACACTAGTGAGAGAGAAAGATTAATGAGGCCACATTAATAAATAGAAAACTAAAGATGTTTGGAGACCAAAGGATTGTTTTGTCTTTAAAAGGTCAATACCTGATAATAAATTGTATAATTCAGAGGAAAGAATTGTAATTCTCTACTTCCACACAGACTAGCTGTGTGACCTTGGACAAATCACTTTCCTTCTCTGGGCTTCATTTTCCAGACACATTCCTTGGGGGTGATAACAGGACCCGTAGCTCCGAGGTGGTGAGAGTGAAGGGACACAGTGAGCATCCCATGTAAGTGATGCTTTGGACGGTTTGTGTGATCGAGAGTGAGTTCTCTGGGGGTGGGGATGGCCCCTAACTCTCCCACTCACCCTCTGGCCCCACTCAGTGCCAGGCACACAGTAGGTCCTCACACGCTCAAAGGAATGGAATCTTGTCTCAGCTCTTTGTGCTCCAGCCCCAGAGAGCCAGCGCCGGCTCCTGAGCACCCTCCCCTCCCAGGCCAACTCTCCTGTGTTTTTCCATCTCATTTCTGAGCTGGAATCGGAGCACCAGCTCTGCCCCTGCTTTGTGCTGAGCCTGGTGGAGGCAGGGTGGCGGCTGCTCCTCCAGGGTGCACCACCCAGTGGGCACTGGGAAGGAGGGCAAGACGAAGGCCCTCCAGTCAGCCCTGCTTTCCCCAGGGGCCCAAGCTCCTCAGACAGGAAAGTGTGGGGCTTCAAGCCCAGAAGCCCTACTCCCGGCTGTGTGATCGTGGCATCGCCCCACATCTCTGACCCTCTCTTCCTGTACAATGCGGCTGCTGCTGATGCTGGCAAGCCCCCTAGGGTTGCTGGGATGCAGGTGAAGTGTGGAGCACACAGCTGGCACTGCACAGATGCACTGGGCACAGCTGTCTCTCACTTTTTATAGTACAGCTCTTGTCTTCCATAGATGGAGAAACTGAGACCCAGAGAGGGCCAGTGTCTTGTCCAAGGTCACAGAGACTATATCTTGCTGGTTTCAGCTGTGGCTTTAGCTATTTTCCCTGCACAACCCCAAATAGCAGCAGGGCTGGGCCTCTGGGGAGACAGACAGGGGCTCTCCTGGGCTGAGGGGATGGAGAAGGGGTGGAGTGGAGGAGAGCATCAACAGGAAAAAGAGGGCCTTACTTGTTTATTCAATGAATTCTGGAAGAGCTATGAAAGCGGTATTATTGTCATCCTCATTTTACAGATGAGGAAACTGAGGCTCAGCGAGGTGAGGTCACTTGCTCAGATCACACAGTGGTGAGATGAAGAGTCTTGACCGCAGGTTCAGATGTACTGCCTGAACAAAGAGGCAGTGAACGACCCAGGGATACACTGTGAACTATGTGGTTTGGGGGCAGTTTCAGCCTGCCTCCCTAACCCACTTGGGGAGGTGGTGGGCTACAATGCCAGCATCTTCTGAGCTGGCTCTTTAGAAACTCTCAGAGCTCCAGAAGAGGAAAGCCCTCACCTCATTCCACCCCTGGTTAGCAGAAGCCTCGCCTGCACAAGTTCAGCTCCAAGGGGCAGCCGCAGGGTGGCCTTTAGAACTGCAGGGGGTCACCCCCACAGGACACCTGCCCAAACACCCTCCTCCTCTGACTGCATCCGCTCCAGCCAGGGGCCTGGTCTCACTCACTGTGTATGTTGTCTCCTCCAAGCCTGGCACCCCTACCCGCACCCTCCAGCCTCCAATAGCCCCTCAGTCTTCAGGAGGAGGGCTCTGGCTGTGGACCCTGCTGGCCTCCAGGGACAGTTTCCAGGGCACTCCCAAGGAGATAGGGGAAGGTGTCTCAGTTTCTGATTCCACAAGGGAGGAAGGCCAGTACCAAAGTCTCAATGGCAGAATCCCCACCTGAAGACTCTCACAGTAATATAATCCTCCCAGGAGGTGCCATGACCCCATTTATTAATATGAAAACCGAGTCATTAGTGAGTGGGCTGGAGTTTCACAAATGGAACCTGCCCTTTGTATTATCAATAACTGGCCCTGCTTCATGGGGCTGGGGATGTCCGAAGGGGCTGCACCCTGATGGTGTAGTGGAAAGAGACTGAATTCTGGCTCCATAATGTCAAGAAAAGCCCATTTTGTTCAGTCTGTAATATGGGAGGATAAAAACCATATCCTCCCACTGCTGTGTACCAAACCATCCCAAAGTGTAATGATGGGGTCCTAAGTAACAAAAATAGCAGCAGATAGCTATTTGTTCATACTTGGAAACCAAAATATGTTACATTAACAATTCTCCTTTTATAGATGAGGTTCAGAGAAATTAAATAACTTACCCAGGGTCACACAGCTAATTAGTGGAAGAGCTAGAATTTGCACCCAGGGCTATCTGATTCCAAAGCTCATGTTCATGCCTGCTATCCTCGGCAGGGTTTGCCAGCACATGTTATTTATTCAGTTCTAAGTTTACACGCTTAACGAGGACCAGCAGTGGGACAACCAGGATACCAGGCGTGTTGTCTGGCTACGTGGAGCAGCTGAAGGGCATGTCCCTGCTAGTCAGGGCCTGACAAAATGTGGTCCACTTGAGAAAGTGAATGGCAAAACCACTTCAGTATTCTTGCCTTGAGAATCCCATGAACAAAATGAAAAGGCAAAAGATGTTATGACACTGTAAGGTGAGCTCCCAGGTCGGTAGATGTTCAATAGGCTACTGAGGAAGAGCGGAGAAGCAGCTCCATAAAGAATGAAGAGGCTGGGCTAAAGTGGAAACGTCGCTCAGTTGTGGATGTGTGGAAGTCCAGTGTTTGTAAAGAACAATACTACATAGGAACCTGGAATGTTAGGTCCATGAATCAAGGTCAATTGGACGAGGTCAAGCAGGAGGTGGCAAGAATACATGTCAACATTTTAGGAATCAGTGAACATTAATAGGGATTAGTAATTTATAGTGCTTACTGTGCATTGCAAGCCCTGTTTCTTCCTTCTGACCCTTCCCCTTCATTGGTCTCAGACAGTGAAAATGTCTGGCCACATTTCAAAGAAGCCAGTTGACTGGTCTGCTTCTCATCTGTATCTCAGGGTCAAGGGCGGTGATCCAGGCACAAAGTAGAAGCCAGAGATAAATTAGTCTGAATAAGCCACCCACACATGCCTGCAAAGACCAACTCAATAATCTCCACTTCCACTCTTTCCAGGCTGTAAGGAAGTGCCCCAACTCCCCTCTGGCGGGGCAAGGGCATGGGGGTGTCCTGAGTAGGGAGTCAGGACTTTCATCCCTGCCTGGGTGATGAGGAAGCCCTCTACTCCTCAGTGCTGGTGGAGTCTGGAAAGAGCCTGGACTTCCAATCCCACCCAGCTGTCAAGAGGTGGCTACCATCTCCCTGCTGGGGTGATGTCAGAGGAGGCTCTGATCACCGCTCAGTGTTACTGAGGTCACTCTCCCTACCTGTGATGATAGTGAGGTCACATGGGGAGCACTAATTAGGCATTCATACCCCTCCCTCCCACCAAGGTAGCACTGGAGTCCTGGTGGGGAGCTGGAACTTTACGTTCCTGTCCCATCCTGACCAGCAATGAGGGGAACCTCAGCCCTTCAGGGTTAATGGATGCCAACTGGGAGACCTAAATTTCACACTCACCTGGCAGTCACGAGGCAAGACCCCCTCCTCCTTGAGCAGGGTCATAAAATCCAGCTTAAACAGAACATTTAAATAAGATCCAGAGTCTCACAATACTCAAAATGTCCAGGTTTCAATAGATAATGGCTCATCATATCAAGAACTAGGATGATCTCAAATGGACTGAACAATGACAATCAGTAGATGCCAACACTGATGTGACAGAGATGTTGAATTACCTGACAATGATTTTAAGGCAGCCATCATATATACTTGAAATCAATGAAAAAAAAAAAAAATTTTAGCAAAGAAAGAGAAGATATAATGAAGAACCAAATGAAAAGCTTAGAACTAAAAAATACAATAATGAAATATTAAAAGGAATTAATGGCCAGATTTAAGACTAGCATATAGGAGACAGAGTGAAGTATCAATGACTCTGAAGACAGAACAATTACCCTGTCTACAGTCGAATGCTCTACCGCTGAGCTATACCACCAGAAATAACCTCATCTGAACAACAGAAAGACAGAAAACTGAATAAAAATAAACACAGTTTCATTACCAGAGTCCCAGAAGGAAAAGAAAAAAAGGCAGGGATGAAATACTTGAAAAAATGGCCAAAAGTTCTCAAATTTGACAAAAGTCACAGGCCTATAGATTTAAGAAGTCGAGTGAACTTCAAGCTGAACCAGCCTAAGAACTACACACTAAGACACAGTGTGGTCAGATTTCTAAGAACCAATGACAGAGAAAAGAATTTGGAAAGCAGTGGAAGAGAAATGACATGCTATCCGTGAAAAACAATCTAAGTATAACAGAATTTCTTAGCAAAAATCATTTGAGCCAGAAGAAAGTGGCACACCACTTCTTGAGCACTCAGTTCAGTTCAGTCGCTCAGTCGAGTCTGACTCTTTGAGATCCCATGAACTGCAGCACGCCAGGCCTCCCTGTCCATCACCAACTCCCGGAGTTCACTCAAACTCATGTCCATTGAGTCGGTGATGGCATCCAACCATCTCATCCTCTGTCGTCCCCTTCTCCTACTGCCTTCAATCTTTCCCAACATCAGGGTCTTTTCAAATGAGTCAGCTCTTCACATCAGATGGCCAAAATATTGCAGTTTAAGTTTCAACATCAGTCCTTCCAATGAACACCCAGGACTGATTTCCTTTAGGATGGACTGGTGGGATGTCCTTGCAGTCCAAGGGACTCTCAAGAATCTTCTCTGGCACCACAGTTCAAAAGCATCAATTCTTTAAAGATAAGAACTGTCAACCCAGAATCCTCCATCTTGTGAAAATATCCCTTAGGAATGGATAGGAAATAGAAACATTCTCAGATGACAGAAAAGAATAAAAGTGCTTTATTCACCGAACACTTGTCTATAGAGGAAAATCCCAAGGAATCAAAATCAAACAAACAAACAAAACCCCCACCAACCCAGAAAATAAAACTCTAGAATAAATGATTTTAGCAGTTTGCAAGATATGGCAAAAACTTAAAGGAATCAATTATATTTCAATATACTATTAAAAATCCAGAAATATCGAATAAAATCACTGTATCAATAAAGCAGTAATTAGGAGGCGGAGGTCAGTTTATCTGGCACATTAAGAACAGCTTGTGAGCTGACAGCAGACTCACAGTGGAATGAAGCTGAGTTACACTTTTACAATTGCTTATACAGTGAAAACACAGAAGCTGTTTATTCTTTACAAAGGCTCGTTACAGCATTGGAGTTTTTCCTAACGACAGGGGATTAGAAAGTTGTTATCTTATTACAATTTTGAAAAACAGTTTGCTTTATGATTTTCAGAGGCATTTACAGAAACAATCCAAGCTGAGTTTTGGTTACACAGCAGGATAAGCTAAGTTTCAGTTAAGTGGCTTAATAGGTTTTGTCTACTCAAGAGAATTTTCAAGTTCGGTCTCCACTTGGTATTTAATTTTAACAACAGCAATGAACATACGGACAAAATTAAAAATAACACAACAGCTGAAAAGAAGAGAAATTCTTAGGTGTATTTCTAATAAAATATACTCAGGACTTGCATGCTGAAAACCCACATAACACAGAAAGAAATCAAAGATGTAGACAAATGAAGTGATATTACAGTGGTCATGAATTCAAATGCCACTTCAAGAGTCAACCTGGTAAAACATCAATTATCTGTGGTTGATTTATAGGTCTAATGTAATTCCTATCAAAACCCAGAAAGATTTTTATAGTTACAAATTAGATCATTACAATATTTATATGGAAAAGCAAAGGAATTGGAATTGCTAAAACAAAATTTTTTGCAGAAGAAAATTGGAGGAATCAGTCACCTGACTTCACAACTTATCTTATAGGTATAGTAATCAAGATTTTGTGGAATTGACAGGACAGATGCAGAGATTAATGGAAAAAGACAGATAACTCAGAAATAGATCTATACCAATATTCCCAGCTGATTTTTGATGAAGGGCCAAAAGCAATTAATAGATGAAAGATGTTCTTTTTCTAGAAATGATGCTGGAGCAATTGGACATCAAAAGACAAAAAAAAAAAAAAAAAAAAAAACCACCAACAAACTATAACCTAAGTGTCACATGTTATACAAAAAGTAATAAAAAATGTATTACAGGGACTTCCCTGTGCAGGGGGCCTGGGTTCAATCCTTGGTCAGGGAACTAGATCCCATATGCCACAATGAAGACATGGCACAGATTTAAAAAATAGATCACAGATATAAGTATAAAACTATTAAACTTTTGGGGAAAAAAAAATCACAGAAGAAAATCATCAAGATCTGAGGATAGGCAGAGGCATAATCCTTAAAAGGAAAAACTGATAAACTGAACTTCATTAAAATTAAAATATATTGATCTGTGAATGACCTTGTTAAGAGGAAGAAATAAACTGTAGATTGAGAGAAAACTTAGCAACAAACATGCAACAAAGCAACACTGTCTAAATATATGAAGAATTCTCTAGGCATATCAAACATTACATTGAAGAACAGACAAGTACAGATTCTTTTAAAGCATAGATGTTTCTAATTTAAAAAGCTTACATGTTTTAGGTCATAAAGTCTCAGGAGATTTCAAAGACTCAGCATCATACACATTATCTGTGTATAAAATAACTCTCAGAAATCAACAATAAAAATCAGTTTTAAAGATGGTAGATGACATGAAGAGTCATTTCATCAATGAGGAATTTACAGAGAAGAAAAAAGTTTTCCACATTCATTGGCCATCAGGAATGAAAACCACAATGAGATACCATTATTTATCAGAATGGCTGAAAAAGTAGTGAGAACACCAACTTTTTGTGAGGTGGAAGAGAATGCCAATCATTCATAGATTGCTGGCAGAATATAAGACGGCGTATTTTATTTCCAACCCAGGAAACAGTCTGGCAACTTCTTACTGGTAAAATAAACAAGCCCTGGCAATTGAACATCTCTTCCCCACCTCCCCCAGAGACATTAAGACTTGTGCTTACACAGAAACCTTGTACATGGATGTTTATAGCAGCTTTACTCATAATAGCTAAAACTAGAAAGAACTGAGATGTCCTTCAGTGCGTGAAAGGCTAAACTAACTGGAGAACATCCATACTATGAAACAGTAGTCAGCCATAAAAGACTATTTATATACCTGACATCCTGGATGAATCTTCAGAGAATTATGTGAGTGAAAAGCACACATCTCAAAAGGACTGTATGGTATATTTACACAACATTCTTTTCTTTGGCAATGCACTTTAAAAACTTTGATTCAGCAACCATAGAATTATACAGATTCTGAACAGAGAAAAACGAAATTGATATGTGATGCTCATCTTTTTCACACATTTATTCCTTGGTGGCTCAGTGGTAAAGAATCTACCTGCTAATGCAGGAGATGCGGGTTTCATTGCTAGGTGGGGAAGATCCCCTGAGAAATATTCTTGCCTGGGAAATCCCATGGACAGAGGAGCCTGGTGGGCTACAGTCTATGGAGTCACAAAAGAGTCGGAAATTACTTAGCAACTTAAACAAAAACAACCATTTAATAGTTAAATCTAGAAGTAAAGTGCACACAACATTCTGGAAAATAAAGGAGTGTAACCCAGGGGTTAAGGAAAAGCTGCATGGAGAACAGAAATGATGTGGGAATAAAATGGATATGATGGACCCCTGTGGTCATGGATCAATTCTTTATCTTGACTGGATCGATGTCAATATCCAGGTTGTGACACTGTAAATAAACTACTGTTTCTCAAGATGTTAACATTAAGGGAAACTGGATCAAGGATGCATGGGATCCCTTTCTATTAATTCTCACAACTGTGTGGGAATTGACAATCATCTCAAAATAAAGTTTATTCATTAAAAAAAAAATGAGGCACCTCATTCGCAGTGGGATCATTTGGTACTTTTCCAGCCCCATATTTTCCAGAAAGAAGCACCTCCATCGTGGTAAAGGGCTTCCCAGCCCCAGTGGCGCTAAAGGTAGAGAACCCACCTGCCAATGCAGGAGACATAAGAGGCGAGGGTTCGATCCCTGGGTCGGGAATATTTCCTGGAGGGCTTGGCAACCCACTCAGTAGTCTTGCCTAGGGAATCAATCCCACAGACAGAGGAGCCTGGTGGGCTACAGTCCATGGGGTCACGACTGAAGCAATGCACCATGCACCGCCGTTAAGACTCCAGGTTTACGCAGGTAGGATTAATTTTAATATTCTCCAAGCTCTGTCCACTTCTATTACTCAACGAGGGGTCCTGCCTACTCAGATTACTCTACCTGGGTGTAGTGTCTCATTCATTTCATATTATTATTTGTTAATGCATCCAAAGGACTGACTCACCTTCCAGGTTCCAAGACGGCTGAGGAGATTTCAGGCGATTATGCACAGAAAGTACTCAGCACAGTGCCCAGCACAAATAAGTAGTGCTTAATGTTACTTTTAAATGGCACAATCTGGCTGGGGAAAGCGTGCTGTGCCCTCCGCTACAGCCTCGCCTTCCCACTTGAGACACCTGTGTGCCTCAGCGTGACAACGAGAAGCTCAAAATGGCGCCGGCGGTGTCTGAGGCACTGGGCTTCTCTCCTGGGTGTGGGCGGGGCTTGCCCCAGCCAGGAGCCCTGGTTGGACACAGCGCCAGTGGGGGCGGGCCTTGATGGGGGCGTGGTCTGTGTTGCCCGCACTTTTGGTCCGGGTGCTCAGGCCGGAGGAAGCTGAGTTCAGTACAGAGGCTCAGTCGTGTCGGACTCTTTGCGACCCCATGGACTGCCACACGCCAGGCTTCCCTGTCCATTACCAACTCCCAGAGTTTACTCAAATTCATGTCCATAGTTGGTGATGCAGTCCAATCATTTCATCCTCTGTCGTCCCCTTCTCCCACCTTCAATCTTCCCAGCATCAGGGTCTTTTCCAATGAGTTGGTTCTTCGCATCAGGTGGCCAAAGTATTGGAGCTTCAGCTTCAGCATCAGTCTTTCCAGTGAATATTCAGGACTGATTTCCTTTTGGATTGACTGGTTGGATTTCCTTGCAGTCCAAGGGACTCTCAAGAGTCTTCTCCAACAGTGCAGTTGAAAAACATCAATTCTTCAGTGCTCAGCCTTCTTTATGGTCCAACTCTCACATCCATACATGACCACTGGAAAAACCATAGCTTTGACTAGACGGACCTTTGTTGGCAAAGTAATGTCTCTGATTTTTAATATGCTGTCTGCTACTGCTGCTAAGTCACTTCAGTTATGTCTGACTCTGTGCGACCCCATAGACAGCAGCCCACCAGGCTCGCCCATCCCTGGGATTCTCCAGGCAAGAACACTGGAGTGGGTTGCCATTTCCTTCTCCAGTGCATGAAAGTGAAAAGTGACAGTGAAGTCACTCAGTGGTGTGCAACTCTTCAAGACCCCCATGGACCCCATGGACTGCCTACCAGGCTCCACCATCCATGGAATTTTCCAGGTAAGAGTACTAGAGTGGGGTGCCATTGCCTTCTCCGAATATGCTGTCTAGGTTGTTCATAACTTTTCTCCCAAGGAGCAAGCATCTTTAAGTTCATGGCTGCAGTCACCAACTGCAGTGATTTTGAAGCCCCCAAAATAAAGCCTGTCACTGTTTCCACTGTTTCTCCATCTATTTGCCATGAAGTGATGGGACCAGATGCCATGATCTTAGTTTTCGCAACTTTTTTACAAGGTTTTTACTCCATCTATAGTTACTCTAGAATATTGGCTATATTTCCAATCTTGTGCAATATATCCTTGTAGCTTATTTTTATACATAATAGCTTGTACCTATTCCCTACCCCTATCTTCTCCCTCTCCCCTTTCTCTCCCCACTGGTAACCACCAATTTGTTCTCTATATCTATGACTCTCCTTTTTGTTGTTGCTATATTCATTAGTTTGTTGTA
Organism: Nanger dama; assembly: GCA_917880005.1. NCBI lineage: Eukaryota > Metazoa > Chordata > Mammalia > Artiodactyla > Bovidae > Nanger > Nanger dama. Next base: position 11,854,591 of record CAKJTW010000053.1, on the reverse strand, counting down.
TTTTTAAAATTTCAAAATTTGTGATATCATATTCAATTTGGTTCAGTTGCTCAGTTGTGTCCAACTGTTTGCTGTGTATGTTTGTCTTTCTCTGCCTGATGGATTTCACCCAGCACAATACCCTCCCAGTCCATCCATGTTGCTGCAAGTGGCAAAATGTCCTTCTTTTTATGGCTTAGTAGTATTCCACTGCACATGCATACCGCATTTTTATCCATTCATCTGTTGTTGGACACTTGGGCTGCACCCATAAAGACAGTGCAGTGCATGCATCTTTCCAAGCCTTATAAATTTTAGATACACACCAGTGAAATATCATTGCACACAGTTCTGCATTTTTCATGATTATTGGTTACTTTGTCTACTGGTTGAGCTTATTTTTAATTTATTGTATATGGTTCAGAATTATATTCAGGGTCAACAAGGACAGTAGCCTTTTAAAAATACTTTTGAATTCTTATGAGTTTTATCCTTACGCATCTATCACTTCCTGGAATCCACTCCTGCCAGGAGGAGGGAGAGGCATTCCAATGCCTATGACATGGAATCTGAGTTTTTAATTTTCAGTCAAGAAATTGGGATGATTCATGACTGTAAAACATTTATTTCTTGTTCTTTTGTTTTTTCAAAAATTGGTGCTTTCCAAAGAGGTGTTGTTAACTGAGTTATTTTAATTTGATGTTATTTTGGACATCAATAATAAATTTGGGTCCAATTTCATATTCAGGGTGTAGATTCATGTAATCAAAACTTTTACATTTATTTTCAATTTGATAACCTCCCTGTGTTACCTTCTACTTGAGTTATGATTTTTTTTCTGACACTTTTGAAGGTTTTATTAAACTTTAGGTGACTTTAAAAAATAATGGAAATCCTCGTGCATATTTCAATATGTCATAGTATGTCAAACATTAACTCATAGAATTCCTCTGGAGTTTCATTGCCCTAGTTTTGGTCCTTTAAAGTGAGTGAACAAGATTCTGCACAATTATGGGGACTTACTTTGTATTTTGGTGATACATAATGCAGTCTTTATATCACTGTAACAGCTTTATTGAAATATAGCTCACTTACAAGTCACACTTTATGGTGTGAAATTTGGTGTCTTTTAGAATATTTACAGAAGGCTGCAACAGCAACACAATTTTAGAAGCTTTACATCATTCCCCCCAAATAAATACCTTACTCATTAGCAGACAATCCCTATTTCCCCTAACCCCTAAGGCCTAGGCAAACACTAATTTCTTTATTTCTGTGGATTTACTTATTTTGAACATTTAATTTAGATGGAATAATGCAGTGTGTGATTTTTTGTGTCACGCTTCTCAGTGTAATGTTTTCAGCGTCCATCCATGGTATAGCATGTATCAGCCCCTAATTTTTTATTGCTGAATAATATTCCACTGTATAGACCATTCCTCAGTTGATAGACTTTTGTGTTGTGTCCACTTTTCTGCTATTATGGGGAACGTCGCTGTGAACATTCATGTGTAGGCTGTTGTGTGAATATACCCTTTTATATCTTTTGAGTGTATACCTAGAAGTGAAATTGCTGGGCCATATGGTAAACTCTGTTTCACTGAATACCTGCAAGAATTTTTTCCTAAATGACTGCCCCTTTTACATTCCTGCCAGCAGTATGTGAATGTTTCAATTTCTCCACACCCTCACAAATACTTATCATCTGTCTTTTTATAATAGCTCTCCTATGAAATGTGAAATGCTAACTCATTGTGGTATTGATTTGTATTTCTGTGATGGCTAATGTTGTGTATCCTTTCATGTGCTTAATGTTTCTTTGGAGAAACATTTGCCCATTAAAAAAAAAATGGGGCTATGTGTCTTTCATTAAGTGAGTTGTAATAGTTCTTAAATAGTCTAGATTTTTAAAATCACACGTATGAGTTGCATTTACAAAGTTTATTTTTGGCTGTGCTGGATCTTCTTTGCTGTGAGGGCTTTATTAATTCTGGAGAGAGGGGGTCTACTCTCTAGTTGCGGTGCTTGGGCTTCTCCTTGTGGTGACTTCTCTTCTTGTGGAACACGGGCTCTAGGCTCTGCTGAAGCAGGGACTCCGTGGCTCTCCGGCTTCAGTAGTTGTGGACCGTGGGCTCAGTAGTTGCAGCTCCTGGCTCTGGGGCACAGGCTCAATAGTTATGGCGCATGGGCTTAGTTACTCTGTGGCATGTGAGATCTTCCTGCATCAGGTATCAAACCTGTGTCTCCTGCATTGGCAGGAGGATTCTTTACCACTGAGCCACCAGGGAAGCCCTTGCCATTTTTCTTTGTGTTGGTGGTTGTTTTTTTACTTTAAGGGTGTCCTTGGAATCACAACAGCTTCACATTTTAGCGATGCATTCGTTTATGCATAAGGGAATCTTACTGGCTGGGAACTATTTAGTCATTAAATCACATCCTCAGCAGTATTTTGGTTATATAAATTAAAAGCTGAATGTGAAAGGGTTTGGGAAATATTTGAGTTAGTTCATTTCAAAATTTGTTATATATGCAAGATAATTCATTAGTGAACATGTCATTCCTCTGTTCAAATATGTCATTTTTCTTATTTACAATGTTGTGCTTAATTTCTGCTGTACAGCAAAGTGACTCTGTTATTTCTATATATGCTTTTCCATATCGTTTTCCATTATGGTTTACAGGATATTGACTATAGTTCCCTGTGCTACATAAAGGGACCTTGTTGTTTTTCCATCCCATATATAATAATTTGCATCTGTTAATACCAGACTCCCAATCCTTCCCTCCCTCATCCTCCCTTTGGCAACTGTCTGTTCTTTGTTTTTGTTTCATAGATATATTTATTTGCGTTGTATTTTAAATTCCACATAAAAGTGATATCATATGGCTCAAATAGTTCTTGATTATCCTTTCAATGTCCATGTGATAAGTAATAATAGTTCCTCACTCACTTCTGATATTAGTAATTTGTGCCTTCTCTCACTTTTTTTAAAGGTTGCTTAGTTAGAGGTTTATCAATTTGTTTCTTTTCAAAGAACTAGTTTTGGTTTTATTGATTTCCTGTTTTTTCAATTTCATTAATTTCTGCTGTAGTTTGGATTATTTCTTTTCTTTTTTGCTTTGGGTTTAATGTTGTTCTTCCTCTAAGTGATTGTTTTCAGAACTTTTTTTTCTGATATATGCATTTAATGCTATAAATGGCCCTCTAAATGCTGCTTTTACTGCATTTCATACATTTTAATAAGCTATATGTTTCTATTCATTTTTATTTAGTGACAAGTATGTAAAATTTCTCCGGAGAATTCTTTTTTGATCCCTGTGTCACCGAAATATTGGGGGATTTTTCAGCTATCTTTTTGTTTTTATTTTTTTACTTTAGTGTTTTATTTTTTTGATTTGAGAATCTATTTTGTATAATTTATATTGTTTTAAGTTTTTGAGGTGTGAGTTTTTTTTTACCCAGAATGTGGACTATCTGGTGAACATTTCATATCAGCTTGAGAAGACAGTATTATTCTACATTGTTGGATATAGTATTTTATAAAATGAATTACATCTAGTGGATTGATGATACTGTTCAATTCATCCTTACTGATTTTCTGCCTCCTGCATCTATCATTTACTGAAAGAGCTGTGTTTAGCACCACAATAGTGAATCTATATCTTTCTCCTTGCAATTTTATCAGTTTTTGCCTTACATATTTTAATGTTCTGTTGTTAGATGCGTGTATGCTAAAGATTATGTCTTTTTGAAGAATTGACTTCTTTTAACATGATGTAACACCTTTTCTTTATCTCTTAATAACTTTCCTTGTTCTGAAGTCTATTTTGTATGGCATTAGCATAACTAGCTTTTTTTTTTTCTGCGTGTCAGCATAATTTATCACTTTTTTGTTTCTGTTAATTAAAGTAGCTTTGTAAATACAATGAGTTTCTTATAGACAATATGTGGTGGTGGTTTAGTTGCTAAGTTGTGTCTGACTCTTGCAAACCCATGGACTGTAGCTCAGCAGGCTCCCCTGTCCATGGGATTTTCCAGGCAAGAACACTGGAGTGGGTTGCCATTTCCTTCTCCAAGGGATCTTCTGGACCAAAAATCAAACCTGGGTCTCCTAGAGACAGTATCGTTGGGGCTTATTTTTTTAATCTATCCTGAGAGTCTCTTTTAATTGCTGCATTTTGGCCACTAACATTTAAAGTGATTATTGATATATTTGAATTGATTGCTACTATATCTGTAACTGTTTCCCATTCATTGCCCTCATTCTTTCTCTCTTTTCTTTTTGTAATCTACTCTTTTAAATGTTTTTTTTTTCACCCTTTCTGGTTTTGAGTATTTTGTATAGTTCCATTTTTTTCTTCTTTTAGCACGACAATTATATGTACTTCTTAAAAAAAGTTTAAGTGTTTCCCTCAGAGTTTACAGTATACACTTACAACTAAGCTCAGTTCATAAACAGATAGTGCTGTATTTCCTCATGCTTGGTGCATGTACCTTATGAGAGAGTATTCCTAGTTCCTCCCTTCTATCTCATAAAGAACTGCTCTCATACCAGTTCATTTACCCATAAACTATTATCACCAGTTGTATTTTTGCAATATATTTTGAACTAAATGAATCAGTTAGGTCACTAAAGTATAAGAAAATAACAACTAAAATATTATATTTTACCTTACCTTTATATTTATTCCTTCTCTAATACTCTTTCTTTGTGTAGATCTAAGTTTCCATCCTATATCACTTTCCTTTTCCTTCTGGGAAGAACTTCTTTTAACATTTCTTGCAAAGCAGGTCTATTGGAGACAAATCCAAGCTTTATCTTAGAAAGTCTTTATTTTTCCTTCAGTTTTGAAGTAGAAATTTGATGGATACAAAATCTAAGTTCCTCCCCGCCCCCACTGCCCCATCCCGCATCTTACAATTCATCATTTCACTGCACTGTCTTCTTGCTTGCTTGATTTCTGAAAGAGAAATCCATTATCACTGTTACACTAATTTCTCTTCGAGTAAGATTTTCCCCCTCTGTCTACTTTAAAGGTTCTCTCTGGCTCTGATTTTCTAAAGTTTAACTATGATATCCAAGGGTGTTAATTATCCTGGTATTTATTCAAGGGTATTTATCCTGCTTGGTGTTCTCTGAGATTCTGGATCTTTGGTTTGATGCATGTAGAATAAAAATCTTCAGCCCTTACTACTTTAAATACATTTCCTCTTTCTCTTTCTTTTTTAGTCCCTTTACATAAATGTTACTAACTGTCCCACAGTTTCTTGATATTTTCTATTTTCCTGTCTTTTTTTTCCTCTTATTTAGTTTGAGACGTTTCTGTTGCCCTATCTTCAAGCTCACTGATTCTTCCCTCAGTCATATCCAGTACTCAGGAACTCGTAAAAGCCTTCTCCATTTCTGTTACAATGCTTTCCAACTTCTACCATTTCCTTTCTTTCTTAGAATTCCTATCTCTGCTTACACTCCCCATCAGTTCTTGTATACTGTCCACTTCTTCCCTTATTGTATTAATTTTACTTATTTTAAATTCCCATTCCCATTGCTCAAACTGATGTCCAGAATTCCCATTCTGTTGTTGTCATTCAGGGGTTAAGTCTTGTCTGACTCTCTGCAACTCCATGGACTTATACAGTCCATGGAATTCTCCAGCCCAGAATACTGGAGTGGGTAGCTTTTCCCTTCTCTAGGGGATCTTCCCAACCCAAAGATCGAACCCAGGTCTCCCACATTGCAGGCAGATTCTTAACCAGCTCAGACACCAGGAAGCCCAAGAATACTGGAGTGGGTAGCCTACCCCTGCTCCAGTGGATCTTCCTGACCCAGGAATTGAACTGAGGTCTCCTGCATTGCAGGTGGATTCTTTACCAACTGAACTATCAAGGAAGCCCCCAGAGTTTGCTCAAATTTATGTCCATTGAATCAGTGATGCTTTCTAACCACCTTATCCTCTGCTGCCCTCTTCTCACTTGCCTTTAGTCTTTCCCAGCATCAAGTTCTTTTCCAATGAGTCAGCTCTTCACATTGGGTTGACAAAGTTCCCAGTCTAACAATTCCAAAATCTGTGTCCTATCCTGGTCCAGTTCTGATGCTTGTCTCTTCAAACTTTTTTTTTTTTTTTTTACACCTTTGAGAATGCCTTGTAATTTTTGATTAAACATGAAACAATGTATCGGGTAAAAACTACTGAGGTAAATAGGTCTTGTGAGTTTTTTGTTGTTGTTTTTCAGTCACTCAGTTGTGTTCAACTCTTTGCAACCCTATGGACTGCAGCACACCAGGCTTCCCTGTCCATCACCAACCCCTGGAGCTTGCTCAAACTGATGTCCATTGAGTCAGTGATGCCATCCAACCATCTTGTCCTCTGTCATCCCCTTCTCCTTCTGCCCTCAGTCTTTCTCAGCATCAGGGTCTTTTCTAATGAGTCGACTCGTCATATCAGGTGGCCAAAGTATTGAAGCTTTAGCTTCAGCACTAGTCCTTCCAATGAATATTCAGGACTGATTTCCTTTAGGATTGACTGGATTGATCTCCTTGCAGTCCAAGGGACTCTCAAGAGTCTTCTCCAACACTACAGGTCAAAAGCATCAATTGTTTGGTGCTCAGCCTTCTTTATGGCCCAACTCTCACATCCGTACATGACTACTGGAAAAACCATACCTTTGACTAGACAGACATTTTTTGGCAAAGTAATGTTTCTGCTTTTTAGTATGCTGTCTACATTTGCCATAGCTTTTCTTCCAAGGAGCAAGCATCTTTTAATTTCATGGCTGCAGTCACCATCTGAAGTGATTTTGGAGCCCAAGAAAATAGTCTTGTCAATGTTTTCATTACTTCGCCATCTATTTGCCATTAAGTGATGAGACCGGATGCCATGATCTTTGTTTTTTTTTTTTTTTTAAATGTTGTCCAGTTTTTCACTCTCCTCTTTCACCTTCATCAACAGGCTGTTAATTCCTCTTCACTTTCTGCCATGAGGGTGGTGTCATCTGCGTATCTTAAGTTATTGCTATTTCTCTCAGCAATCTTGTTTCCACCTTGTGCTTCATCCAGCCTAGCATTTTGCATGATGTACTCTGCATATAAGTTAAATAAGCAGGGTGACAATATTCAGCCTTGATGTACTCCTTTACTGATTTAGAACCATGTTACTAGATTTGGGGACTTCCTTTCTCCAGGCCAGAAAGTGGCCTTTCTTATAATCTTATAGAAATTAGGTGATGTTCCGGTAAAACTTTCCCTTGAGGGAAAGCATTCTTAAGGAGAACAGAACTGCTTTGGGCATGTTTCAAAATGCTGTTCTCTCATGCCAGAAGTATGGAGGACTTTTGTTTGATCTTCATCCTGAGAATGTGGGTGGTGGCATAATCCATGAAATGGTGGTGGTTCCCATAAGACTGCTTCCTCCCCTGGAGTTTTTAAGTGTGTCTACCATAAGCAGAAATTCATCAACTGCAGTTTTAAGTTTTGCTACCCAGATCTGGGCTCCAGCAGAGTCCTGTGCTTGGTGAAGCTATAATTCTCTGTAGTTACTTATCTAGGTCTTGTGGTGGTGGTAGCTCACTGCATGGCATCAGTTCTCTGAAAGATTTCAGTGAAAGGCTGGGCATGTCAAGACATGCCCCGGACAAGCCCGGACAAGTCCCGACAGTTGGCCGATGCCCAAACAGGAACCGGGGGCGGACCAAACTTCCAGGGACCAACCCCCTGTAGCCTGGCCCAATCAGGTGCTGGCACGAAGCCCCTGAACACCAATCACTGCTGCAGCCCATGCTTTTTACCTTATATGGAAGAACCTGGTTTGAATGCCAGCCCTGGCTATAAAAACCCCTTCCTCACCCCCTCATACCTTGCAGACTCCCTTCCCTTCCTCGCTTGCCCCCGGGAGTTCTGCCCGAGAGCGACCGCCCAATAAAGGCTTCCATCAACGGTCCCTAGGGGTGACACTTTCTTCCCGCAGCGGTTTCTTACATTTGGCGCCCAACGTGGGGCTCGAGGTGAGGGCCCCTGGCACTCGCTGTTGAGGCCCCCTCGAGCTCCACCGCTGCGGTAGCCCTGGACCCAGGCGGCCGACCAACCTCCCAGATTGCAGGATACGGGGTAAGTCCCTTCAGCTTTGGGGCCTGCCCTCCCTGGCAACCACCTCCTAGGGCCCTGTAATGGGTGCGCACTTACTGGGCCCTCCCACAGCAGGTTCAGAACCTGGTCCTGGTTCTCAGCTCGTGAGGGAGACATCTCAAACGGCCGAGTAAACCTCCGGCTTAAAGCCTTCCTCGGTCCCCAGCTCGGGAGGGAGACGTCCCAAACGGCTGCGGGGATCCCCAGCCTCCTTTGAGGCCCTACGCTGGCTCCCCTGACACGCCTGAAGATGTTCGGACACTGCAGGGGTCGCCCCACGTGGTCGCTATGGGATCGGCGGTTTGCAATATTCCACTCCCCTGAAGTGCCTGTTAGCCAACCTGTGGACCCTAAGACTAAAGGGATACATCCGCCCCAAACAGCTCACTTTTCTGTGTTCACAGGCCTGGCCTCAGTATTCCCTAGATAATGGCTCACAATGGCCAGCCACAGGGACACTAGACTTTGACGTCCTCCATGATTTAGATAATTACTGCCGGAAAATGGGAAAATGGTCTGAGGTCCCCTATGTTCAGGCCTTTGGGCATTGCGCTCTCGCCCCACCCTATGCACCACGTGTGCTCCCAGCCAGATTCTGCTCACCATGGCTCCCCGACTCCACCCTCCCCAGCCAAGCCAACTCCTCCCGTCTCTGAGTCGTCTGCTTTCTCTGTTCCCCCAGAGGATCTGGCGGCCCCTCCTCCCTACACCACCTCCATGGCTCCCACTCCTTCCGCTCTGGCCCCTGCCCCCTCCCCCCTCCTCTCCAGCCCCTCCTACATCCGTTCCCGCCCCTGAGACTCCGCTGCCGGCCCCGGATCCTCCGGCCCTAAACCCTATCTTATATCCTCCTCTTCCCCCCATCACGCCCTCCCCCTCTCCAGTCAGCTCTCACACTCGCTGTCACAGCAACCTGCCGGAGGCCCCCTCCTTCCACCCCTCCTCCCTCGGCCCTGGCTTCGTTATTTCCCTTATGGCAGGTAGCCGGTGCTGAGGGCCTAGCCCAAGTCCATGTCCCCTTTTCCCTTCAGGACTTAGCACAGATCGAGGCCAAGCTGGGTTCCTTCTCCTCCAATCCCACTCAGTACATTAAGCAGTTCACTGGTCTAACTCGCGCCTACGCCTTAACATGGCAGGACATATATGTCATTCTGGGGTCCACCACCACTCCTGAAGAGAGACAGGCCATTTGGACGGCAGCCAAAGCCCTGGCCGATCAACGACACTTTGCCAACCCCTCTCCCGAGCGCCCCCCGGGGGCTCAGGCAGTTCCTGACACCGACCCTGATTGGAATTACCAGGAAAGGGGTGGCGGCCAGCTGCGGGTCCGATATATGATAGAGTGTATCCTCGATGGGATGGAGGTGTCCTCTCATAAAGTTGTAAACTTCCTCAAATTAGATGAGGTGACTCAGGGGCCCGACAAGAACCCAGCCATGTTCCTTACGGCTGACTGAGGCCCTTGTCCAATACACCAGGCTGTCCCCTGAGTCCCCCATCAGGTCAGCCACCTTGGCCAGTCGTTTTATCTCCCAGTCTGCCCCTGACATCCGGAGAAAGCTGGCCAAGGCCGAGGAAGGCCCTCAGACCCCTATCTGAGACCTGGTAAAAATGGCCTTTAAGGTTTACAATGCCCGTGAGGAGACTGCTGAGGCCAGCCGGAAGGCAAGGCTCAAGCAGAAGGCCGAATTTCAGGCAAGCCTCCTAAACCAGCAAACCCAGGCCTTGGTAGCAGCCCTGCGGCCGGCGATGGGCTCGGGGCCCCAGAAACCCCCTCCGGGGGCCTGCTTCAAGTGCAGCCAAGAAGGACACTGGGCCAGAATGTGCCCCAATCCTCGGCCTCCCTCCAAGCCGTGCCCGATATGTAAACAATGAGGACACTGGGCTTGTGACTGTCCCCAGGCCTCTCGGGCCCTGACCTCTAGGGGCCGGGGACCAGAACACCCCAGGAGGCCTCCTGCCCTACTCCGGCTTTGGAGCTGCTGAGCTTCGACGACGACTGACGCTGCCCAGACTCAGGGACCCCGATAACCCAAGCCGAGCCCAGGGTAATGCTCCAGGTAGCGGGTAAGTCTATCAACTTCCTCGTTGATACGGGGGCTACCTATTCGGTCCTTCCCTCTTTTGGGGGCACTCTATGTCCTTCTCAGGTTTCGGTTATGGGCACTGACGGCCAACCCTCGTGTCCGCTCCAAACCCAACCACTATCATGCCAATTAGATTCCTGCCTCTTTAGCCATTCCTTTTAGTCATCCCCTCCTGTCCTACCCCTCTCTTGGGAAGAGATGTATTAGCTAAGCTGAAGGCCACTCTTCACCTAACTCCAGGATCGGCTCCCACGTCAGAGGCCTTCCTTATGCTGCTTGCTGACCCTTCAACCTCTTCCGTTAGTCCTGAGGCCTGGGACACCTGAGTCCCAGTGGTGGCTCGGCACCACTCTCCAGTCCTCATCTGGCTAAGGGACTCCACCTGTTTCCCAGCTTGGCCCCAGTTTCCTTTGTCTGTTGGTAACCTCAGGGGGCTAAAGCCCATCATTGACTGTCTCATGGGACAGGGTCTCCTAATCCCCACGACTTCCCCCTGTAACACGCCCATCCTTCCTGTCCAGAAGGCTTCAGGAGACTACCGACTGGTGCAGGATCTCCGCCTGATTAACGCGGCGGTGGTCCGTGCCCATCCACTTGTCCCTAACCCCTACACCCTCCTTTCCTCCATACCTCCTCAAACCTCTCATTTCAGCGTTATTGACCTCAAAGATGCCTTTTTACCATCCCACTCCACCCTGACTGCCAATTCCTCTTTGCTTTCACCTGGACTGATCCCGACACCCAGCTGACCACCCAACTCACATGGACCGTACTCCCCCAAGGGTTCAGGGACAGTCCCCACTACTTTGGACAAGCCCTGTCTCGAGACCTGGCCAGATGCTCACTTCGCCCTAGCACTCTCCTCCAATACGTAGATGACTTGCTTCTTTGCAGCCCCTCGGAAGAGACCTCCCGACAACACACTGCAACTCTCCTTAATTTCCTTGGTTCCCAAGGCTACAGAGCCTCGCAATCTAAGGCTCAACTAACTCAGACCTCTGATGTCTATCTAGGCCTCCAAATCACTCCCACCACTAAGGCCCTGACAACAGACCGGTGTAGCCTCCTCCTGTCCATTAACCCTCTGGCCAACGGAGACCAGATACTGTCTTTCTTAGGACTGACGGGATTCTTCTGGCACTGGGTCCCAAATTATGCCTCCCTGGCCAGACCTCTGTATGCTGCAGCTAAAGAGACTCCCATAGGGCCGCTGTCGTCCCCCCACTGAAGTGACTCAGGCCTTTCACACTTACACTCCACCCTACTGGCTTCACCTCCTCTCTTCCTTCCAAACCCCAATTATCCACACCATCTATATACTGATGAAAGGGGAGGAATAGCCTTTGGGGCCCTGGTGCAACCGATCGGCCCTGAACTGTTACCCGTCGCTTACATATCCAAACAACTTGACCCCACAGCCAGGGGATGGTTCCCCTGCCTGCGGGCTCTAGCAGCGGCCACGCTGTACGCGGACGCCAGGAAACTAGTTCACGGTCAACCCCTGACCATCTTTTCACCTCATCGCCTTGGCGACCTCTTAGCCTCTAGATTCTTCTCTGACCTCAGTGAGTCTAGGCTCCAGCAATTTCATCTGGTGTTTCTGGACAATCCTCAGGTTTCCGTGGGCCGCTCTCCACAATTAAACCCGCTTTCCTCGCTACCCTCACTCCCTCTTTCCTCAGAACCCCCAGCCCACTCGTGTTCAGAGGTCCTTGAGTCTCTTACACAACCACCCCTCAACCTGTTCTCCAAACCTCTGTCAAATCCAGAGCTAACCTTGTTCGTTGATGGGAGCTCAAAGCGAGACCCCGATGGAAATTGAAGGGCGGCTTATGCTGTGGTAACCACCCGGGAAGTCCTGGAGGCTCAGCCCCTGGCACCAGGGACGACCTCTCAGAAGGCTGAACTGACAGCCTTAACTAGAGCCTTACACCTGGCAAAAGGAAAAAGGGCCAATATTTACACAGACTCCAAATACGCCTTCCTAATTGCCCATTCCCATGCGGCAATCTGGAAAGAACGGGGCTTCCTGACCACTAAAGGATCCTCCATCTGTAATGCCACCCACATTACTCGTCTGTTAGATGCCTTATCCATGTCCAAAGAGGTCGCTATCATACATTGCAAAGGACACCAAAATGCTCATGACTCTGTCGCTTTAGGTAATAACATGGCCGACCAAGTGGCACGGCAGGTTGCCTTACAACAGGCTGCCGAGTCCTTACTGGTTTTGAGATCCACCTTCAATCCCGAGTATTCTGACAAAGAAGCCAAAGCCCTGCTGGCACAGGAGGGGGCTCAGAGACATCCGTCGGGATGGATACTGTTCCATGGCAAACCGGTGCTCCCTGAACGCCAGGCTAGGGACATCATATCCCAAATCCATGACACCTTACACATTGGACCGAGGGCTCTCCTTTCCTTTCTCAGCCCTATCTTTGCCCCTTGGCACCTCAGACAGGCCATATATGATGTTCATCGCTCCTGTTTGACTTGTGCTTCCACCTCTCCCCAGGGAGGACTTAGACCTTCACAACTCATCAACTTAGGGGACACTTGCCCGGGCAAGATGGGCAGATAGATTTCACCCACATGCCCAGACACTGGAGTCATCGCTATCTGCTGGTCTTGGTGGACACTTTCTCAGGATGGGTCCAGGCCTTCCCCCACCGCCCGAGAGACGGCAGTGGCGGTGGCGGAGGTCTTGACGACCCATCTCATTCCTAGATTTGGGTTGCCAAACTCTCTCCAGTCTGACAATGGGCCTGCATTCATTTCACAGATTTCCCAGTAGGTGGCCGCAGCCCCTGGGCATCGCCTGGCATCTCCACATCCCCTATCCGCCCCCAATCGTCAGGCAAGGTAGAGCGGGTGAACGGCATCAAGATGCACCTGACCAAGCTTGCCTCAGAACTGCGACTGTCTTGGGTCGACCTCCTTCCTCTGGTATTCACTCATATTTGCACCACCCCACACTAGAGAACAGGTTTGACCCCCTTTGAACTGCTCTACGGCAGGCCCTACCTCCTGACCCACCTCCCGGAGGGAGAGGCTCCCCTACTCGCGGGGTACCTCCCCCTCTTCTCCCTCCTACTATCCCTGCTGAGAGAACACGCTGATCGGGTCCTGCCACAACCAACAGACGGCAGGGGCCTACTGGGCCTTTGGCCCCAGGAGATCAGGTACTGTTGAAAGCCCTCAGTCCCCGCCCACTACAGCCTCGCTGGACAGGACCCCATATGGTGATCCTCACTACTCCTACGGCAGCCAAACTCCTGGGACACGAGCCCTGGTACCACCTGATCTGACTTAAACCCACACCCCCAGGTCTCCCTGAAAAGGGGGGACCTTACTTCTCCATCCTTACTGGGCCAACCAAATTAACATTACCCGAACCCCTCTTTCACCGATCTTAGAATAATTGAGACACCGCCTCCCACCAGGAACGAACACACCTCAGTCCAATGTTTGCCTGGTACCATCTGCTGTGGCTGCTGGCAACCACAGTTCTGGCCATACTCTTTGCTATTGGATTGGCGGCCACAGCTCCCCAAGACTGGTCATTTGCATTTCAGCTGTCACTGGCCATCACATACCTAGCCACCTGCTTCTTGCTTCTGTGGTGCTATTCCCTTGGGGCACCCTGACCTGGCTACCTGCTCCATCCTTACGAGACCCCCGAGGCTGGTTGCCCACCACACCCCTTTCACCCCAACCTCAAAACAATGCGGGGCTCTCTACTCTGGGTTACTCTGGGGGTACTGGGAGTCCTGGAAAAAGGGGGACACACCAACCAAAACCCCCACCAGCCTTTTCAGGTCACCTGGATCTTAAAAAAACGGAGAGACCTATGAAGAGCTTAACCGGACCATGGCTCCTGGCCATCAAACAACGGCTCAACACGGTCCAACTGATGGTGCTGCAACTGCAGTACCAAGGGCTTCTGACAAAGGACTTGTGACCAACCTAACAGACGTCTGCCTCCTGTCATCCCGGCCGCACCCTACCCCACGTCGCCCCTGTTCAGCAGGAAGTAGCCAGAGAGAATCGGCACCCCTTATCCTATATCAAAAGGCCGGGATGAAAGGTCGGGCATGTCAAGACACGCCCCGGACAAATCCGGACAGTTGGCCAACGCCCAAACAGGAACCGGGGGCGGACCAAACTTCCAGGGACCACCCTCCTGTAACAGCCTGGCCCAATCAGGTGCTGGCACGAAGCCCCTGAACACCAATCACTGCTGCAGCCCATGCTTTTACCTTATATGGAAGAACCTGGTTTGAATGCCAGCCCTGGCTATAAAAACCCCTTCCTCACCCCTTTATACCTTGCAGACTCCCTTCCCTTCCTCGCTTGCCCCGGGAGTTCTGCCCGAGAGCGACCGCCCAATAAAGGCTTCCATCAACGGTCCCTAGGGGTGACTCTTTCTTCCCGCTGCAGTTTCTTACATTCAGGAGTGTTGATATTCAGTTTGTTCAGCTTTTCTCCTATTGTGATGACAGGAATGATGATCTCTAAGCTCCAAGCAGACTGGACCACAAACTGGAAGTCTTTTAATCTCTTATAGTTAATGTTTCTTTCCTTTACAAACAGTTGCCTTTGATTTGTTAGAGAAGTGAAGAGTTGTACTCAGGGAATCCTCCTGCTTGTTTAAAACCAGAATGCCACAGATTGCTCAGGAGCTGTCACATCCTAATTAAAGGTTTCCTTGTTTGCCCCTTTCCAGAAGCTTTGGTGCCAATCCCATACTCTTTAAGGGAGGTGTATGAAAGTGACTCAGTTGTGTCCAACTCTTTGTGACCCCAAGGACTATACAGTCCATGGAATTCTCCAGGCCAGAATATGGGAGTGGGTAGCCATTCCCTTATCCAGGGGATCTTCCCAACCCAAGGACTGAACCCAGGTCTCCCACATTGCAGGCAGATTCTTTACCAGCTGACCCACCAGGAACGCCCAGGGGAGATGTATATGTAGGTCAGTCATTTGCCTGGGATCCTAAGAGCAAAAAAGAGATTTGCTGCATTAGAAAAGACTAGGGTGAGGACTTATCTAGCGGTCCAGAGGTTAAGACTCCACATTGCCAGTGTAGGGTGCACGGATCTGATCCCTGGTTGGGGAACTAAGATCCTGCATGCACGCGGGTGCGGCTAAAATAAAGACAAAAACCAGTGCATAGCCTGTGGGCTCTTGGTGTACATTCGGGATGATCCAGACTCCTTCAAGTCAGAGAGATGGGTGAGAAGCAACAATTCCAACAGACAGGGATGATCTGGTTTATCCTGACTTCTCTTAGCCTCATATTATCCTGGGCTTCATCACTTAAACTGTTAATATTTGGTCCTTGTAGCCATCATGTTGTACTGCTCTACATACCCCATGAACAGGACTACCGGAAAGTCTAATTAAAGCACTCAGGTCTGGCTTTCCGTGTCACCACTCATACAAGCCAATGCTATTCCACACTTGGAATGAGAACAAAGTTACAAAGCTAACAAAGGTTCTGGAAGGAAAACAGGGAGAAGGGAGGAGTCAGCTGTGTAGGCAACGGGGTTCCTCCCCTGCTCCAGGAGTGGAGGGGACAGGACAGTGGGACAACAGCCTCGAACAGCCCACCTTTGAGGGGGGAAGGTGGAAGGCGGGGGAAGGGAACGGACTGCTGTATCTTCAGGCGCCGGGTTTGCTCTGGAGTTAGAGGGGTTAGGGCTAGACTTGGGTTTCACATGGAAACAGGGCCCCACGAGGCCCAGCCTGGGGGAAGGTAGACACTATCTGTCCCTAAAGTTCTCGGCTCAGGTCTTCATCCGCCTGTTAGACTCCAAGTGAGTGGATCTCGCCCTGGAGGAGGAGGACTTGGTTGATGGCCCAATGGTCTCGTGTCCAGCCAAGTCCTGAGCAGGTGATGGTTCCGTTCCTGACTGTGACATCCCTGGAGCTGGGGCTGCTGGGGGTAGACGCTGGGGTGGACACGCCTCTGAAGGCAGCCTTGGCTGGGGGTGGGCTGTCTCTGGGCTGGAAGTATGGGGGCTCTGCCTGGGAGCACCCCCAGGCATGTGATTGAAGATGGGGGCAGTAAAGCCTCCAAAGCCAGGCTTATTCTTAGCCTTGGGCTTATTCTTAGCCCTGGGCCCCACGGTCACCATGGGGGGCTCTGGCCAGGAAGGCCCCAGAGTGGCAGGCCACTCTTCCCACTCTGCTGTGTATGGTTCTCCAGGCTCCCCTTCTTTCTGTTGAAATACTGAGAGCTGCAAAGGGGCAGCTGAGATCCAGGACAGATGCTCCCCTCCCAACGCCCCGAGGTTCTGCCAAGACTCCCGGCCTGCAGGGGGCTGTGCTTGATCCACCAACTGTGGAGCAGCGTGGCCTGCTGTTAGGTCCAGCACTGGGCACGGCCTGGGGCATGCAGGTGTCAGCTGCAGAGCCAGGGGCAGGGGCTGGGCCGGATGGGAATGCAGCTGGGGTGGCAGCCAAGGCCGGCTGGGTGCTGGCATGGGTGCCCATGGAGGAGTTGGTGGGTGGAGCTGGGGGCCCTGGAGCAGAGGTTGGGTCCCCAGTTGGGGGTGGAGCTGCCGGGTTTCCACAGTGTGGAGAGTGGTCCCAGGCGGGGGCTCCGTACTGCTGCACATCAGGGGCCCCAGCAATGGGCTGGGCAGGGGCTCCGGTGTGAGAGGAGCCACTGAACCTGAGTCCAGGCAGGCTGGTGCTGACTGTGACAGGGGCCTCGCTGTCCCTGGGGGCGTCTGCAGGGCCTGGGAAGATGGGAAGAAGCTCCCGCTGGAGCCAGGGGAGACTCGAAGAGGGGAGACTGGGAGGGTGGAATGGTGTCCATGGGGGTGACCTCAGTGTCAGAAGCGGGGTGGGGAGCCAGGTCTCCAGATATGCAGTGTGAGGGTCTGGTTTGGAGAGCAGACGGGATGAGCTGGCTGGTGGGGGGCAGGGATCGAGGGTCAGATACGGGAGGGCGGCTCTCGGGGGAGAAGACAGGAGAGTCCAGGCTCATGGGTGTGGAGGACCCCATGCCCGAGGAGCTGGGCGCTGCAGGGAAGGCCGGTCTTGTAATGAATGTATGGGAATGTTTTAGCTAACTTATCCACACTCCTAAACACAGGACTATTAAGATTGTCCACTTTTTCTTGAATTTGTCATTTTTCAGTTCTCTAGCTAACTTATCCACACTCCTAAACACAGGACTATTAAGATTGTCCACTTTTTCTTGAATTTGTCATTTTTCAGTTCTCGGAACAATACTGTATATACACATTGTCTTACAGTCAAGAGTTAATATTTTACCAATTAAATAAAATGCAGAAGACTTACATTCATATAATTTACTTGACACTTTTTATAGTTGTCATAGGTGTCACCTTTATATGATTTGAATGCTACCTTCTGGGACTGTGATATCCTTTTTTCATTCAAAAGTCATACAGGGAATTTCCCTGGTGATCCAGTGGTTAGGACTCACTGCATTCACTGCCTGGGGCCAGAGGTCTATCTCTGGTAAAGAAATTTAATCCCTCAAGCTGCGTGGTGAGACCAAAAGAAAAAAAGAAAAGTCATACAAAGAGGATAATTTATCCAGATACTTATTTCAGTTGCCCTTTCTTTGTTCTTGAAGTTCCAGACTTTCTTGTGTTATTTGACTTCAGCCTGAAGAAGTTCCTTTCATGCATTTTTATAGCAAATTGGTAAAGAATTCTTAGTTTTCTACTGTCTCCATCAGCCATCATTTTGAGTTTTGTTTGGCTTTCAATCTTTAAGGATATCTTTGCTTTAAGGATATAATGTCCTGATGGTTGATCATTTCAACACTTTAAAGATGTTATTCCATTCTTTCTTGGCCTCTGTGTTCTCTGATGAAAAGTCTCAGTCCTTCAAGTTGGTATTCTCTGATGTGTAACAGGTCATTTTCTTTGACTGTGTTTAAGATTACTCTTCATGTGTGCGTCTTTCTTTTTATCAGATTGATTGTGTCAGGGTGCAGTTTTCGGAGCTTAGACCTGTGTCTCTAAATCAGTGACATTTTCATCCATTCGTTCCGTCATATATTTTATTCTGCACCTTTCCTTTAGACCCTCCAATGGCACAAAATTAGAACTTCCAATATGGTCTCACACATCTCTGAGACAGTGTTCCTTCAGTCATTTTTCCTCTTTGTTTTTCAGATTGTGCCATTTCCATCAATTCATAGGTTTTCTGAATCTTTCTACTGTTTTCTCCGTTCCATTATTCAGTCCATCCAGTGAATGTTTGATTTTGCATGTTAAATTCTAAAATTTCCATCTGCTTTTTTTTTTTTTGTAGTTTTTACTTCTCTGTGAAGAACTTGTCTTTCTTTCCGATTTAACCTCACTGAGCGTGGTTATAACCGTGAAGCAGATGCTTCATCTGCTAATTCCTTCTCAGGGCTGAGTCTGTTGATTGCCTTTTCCCCTTGAGAACTGGTCAGATTTTCCTAGTTCTTTGTATGCTCTGTTGTGGGACTGTGGTTGGTACCCTGGACAGTTTGCTTATTATAAGACTCTGGTTCCTATTAAAATCCTCTGTAGATCGTCACTTTCTCTGCTGTTTCTATGAAGAAGCCTGTGAATCTGTGTTCCAGCAGATATTGTGCCTTGTCCTCTGCATTGTCCCAGCCTGGGTGCGGTTTCTAGGACGTTGTGTCCACGTGACACATGTACCATCAGGTGTTGACCTGGGAGCTGAGTGGCGGTTCCCACTGTAGTTCACTTCTCCAAGCCTCCGCTTTGCCTTGTTGAGTGAGGCATAAGGCTCTGTCTGTGCCTAAAGCTCGGGGGCCCAGGACCTATACTGGTTCATATACAGGCCTTCTCTAACCCTCTCCTCAGGATTCTACCCACATTCTCAGCCTTCAAGGGCTCCTCTTACATGTTCCTCAAAGTGTGTCAGCCTCCAAGCTGTCTTGCAGTTCCACATGGCAAGGCTGACCTTTAAGGTGAAATAGCAAGAGAAAAGAAAGGAAAATAACAGGCGTTTCCCACCCCCACCCCACCACAATTCACCACTCTTCAGAAAACAGGAGCCTCTTTACCTGTTCCTTTGCCCAGAGATGCGGGTCATCTCTCAGGGTTTAGGTGCCTCTGTCGTCACTGAGGTTGCAGGGGAGATGTGATAACCAGGGAGGAAAAGAAACTAATGAGGATGACCTCCCTCACTCCTCGTTATGTAAGTCTCACAGTTTTTCACTCTTCTGGCTGAAAAGAAGGGGTGGATCCCAGAGTTTTAACTTTCAAGCTGCTATTGGACATCACCCGCTTTGGGTAAGCTAGGAGACAAGAGACAGGAAAAAAACACCATAATCCCCTAATGGTATGCAGCTTTGGACTTCCAGGCCCCATCTGCCCGTTAGTGTTTACTTCATAAAGTTGCAAATGAATGTTTCTTTGTCCTCTTGTCTTGAATTTCACCTGTAATCTGCATAAGAGAGGTTGTTGCATGAGGCTTCCTCTGTCTTGGCCCAACCAGAAGTCTGCTGTTACTTTTAAAATAAATGTATTTAAGTTGTCACATATGGCAAGGTATCCTCTTCTTTTGGGGCTGAATAATAATTCCATTTTGTATGTATGCCACGTTTTCTTTATCCATTCACATGTCAGTGGACATAAAGTCGTTTCCACACCTTGGCTCCTGTGGCTAATGCTGCCATAAAAATGGGAATGCAGATATCTCTTTGAGATCCTGGTTTCGATTCTTTTGGATACAGGCCCAGAAGTGAGATGGCTCCATTGTGCCAAGTGAAACAAGCCAATCACAGACAGACACAAGTTGCAAGATTCCACTTTCATGAAGTATCTGAAATAGTCTAACTCAACTCCAGTTGATAACACTGAATCAGATCATTGGCATTTGCTAAGTGAGAAGAATTTAAATGTTTTCATCCCCTCCCCCACCCAAAAGGTAAATATGTGAGGTGCCAGGTGTGTTAACTTGATGGGGGAGGTCCTTTCACAGTGCATCAAATAATCGTGTCGCTGAACAAGGGCTGGCTGCCCAGTGCACGAAGCCAGTACTATAGTACTGGGTTTTGAGGAAAGAGCTTTATTGTAAGGTCAATCGGAGCGAGACAAGAGGCAAGGCTCTGGAATCTGTCCCCTTGATCCAGGGTTTGGGGCAAAATTTAAGGACTTAAGGGAGTTTCAAACTTGGAAGCTGATTGGCTAGTCTTGAATCACTCCATATAACCGACTCCTGCACCTGGAAGGCAGCTTTTCCTTCCTGAAGTACCCCTTCCTCTGTAAAGAACTGCGGTGACAAGATTTCTTTAGCTTCTGTAAACTGAAGAATCTGATTTGTTCCAGAGACATGGATTCCTGTCTTGCATTGCAAAGTGCTGTCTCTATAAAATGACTTGAGGTTTGATTAGTCAGCCTATGCTGTGCTAAGTCACTTCGGCCATGTCTGACTCTGTGAAACTCCATGGACTGCAGCCATCTGGGCTTCTCTGTCCATGGGGTTCTTCAGGCAAGAATATTGAAATGGGTTGCCGTGCCCGCCTCCAGGGGACCTTCCTGACCCACACACAGATCAAACCTGCATCTCTTAAATTTCCTGCATTGGCAGGCACGTTCTTTACCACTAGAGTTACCTGGAAAGCCCAAATCAACCTATACAAAGAGGCGCAACCAGTTTAAGTTGGTCAATATTTTTTCAATCATATGGTAAATAACTCACAATTTTGTGATCAGTGATATCCAGTAGAGCTGAAAAAGACTCATTACCCTCCCTAAAAAAAAAGAAAAAAAAAGTCAAATTTATACACACAGAGAGTAGAATGATGATTGGCAGAAGCTAGGGGTAGGGGAAATGAAAAGTTGTTAAATAGGCATAAATTTCCAGTTCAGCAAATGAATACGTTCTAGAGATCTGCTGTACAACATGTAACAATACTGTATTGTGCATTTAAAAGTTTAAGAGGTGAGATCTCATGTTAATTGTTTCTAACACAATAAAAAATTTAGGCAATTTCTAGCGATCACATAATGCTTGGAATTCTTAGGAATCACAGAACGCTTAGGAATGTAATGTACTATGCTAAATACTCAACTTGATAATGAGGTAATTTCCAAGAAATAAAAATTAGGATTGTTTGACAATAGAATATTAAGTATTCACTCCATGTGCACGCTGATAAAAAATGTATTTATAAATGCATGTGAAAGAAAATGTTTACTAGTAATTTTTTAATATTATCATGGTACATTAAAATGTATTAGTGCTTACCTGTGAACACTAAGGTCACTTGATTTGTAGTTTTCTATATTAAATTCTATACTTTTGTGACTAAAAGCATTATTTGGGTAATTAAAAGGATGAAGTGATTTTGGCTGTTGATCTGCTACTAATTCCTACTTAACCTTAATTTAGGAGTTGGATTCTTTGACCCAAGGAAACAGAATAATATAAAAAGAATGTGCCCGATGATGGAAGTGATTAAAGTACAGCAGGAGTGTCTTTGCAAAAGCTACTGTTGGTCCCAGAAGACTCTCACCTAGCTATGTGACACAGGGCAAATCAGCTCACCTACATCTGTGAGTTACAGGGATGTGGTGATAATTAAAAGGTGACTGGGCACAGTGAACACTTGGAAATCGTGGGTCCTCGGCAAAGTCATTGCCCTGCTCCTTTATCCTTTGGAATTACTGTATTAGTAAAATTTATACTTGACAGTATTTTTCAGTTCAGTTCAGTCAGTCGCTCAGTAGTGTCTGACTCTTTATGATCCCATGGACTGCAGCACACCAGGCTTCCAAAGCTTGCTCAAACTCATGTCCATCAAGTTGGTGATGCCATCCAACCATCTCATCCTCTGTCGTCCCCTTCTCCTCTTGCCTTCAATCTTTCAGGGTCTTTTCCAATGAGTCAGTTCTTTGCATCAGGTGGTCAGAGTACTGGAGCTTCAGCTTCAGCATCAGTCCTTCCAGTGAATATTCAGGACTGATCTCCTTTAGGATTGACTGGTTTGATCTCCTTGCAGTCCAAGGGACTCTCAAAAGTCTTCTCCAACAGTGCAGTTGAAAAGCATCAATTCTTCAGTGCTCAACTTTCTTTATGGTCCAACTCTTACATCCATACATGACTACTGGATGTCTCTGCTTTTTAATATGCTGTCTAAGTTGGCCATAGCTTTTCTTCCAAGGAGTAAGCATCTTTTAATTTCATGGCTGCAGTCACCATCTGCAGAGATTTTGGAGCCCAAGAAAAACATTGTCAGTGTTTCCATTGGTTCCTCATCTATTTTCCATGAAGTGATGGGGCCGGTTGCCATGATCTTTCTTTTTTGAATGTTGTGTTTTAAGCCAGCTTTTTCACTTTTATCAAGAGGCTCTTCAGTGTCTCTTCATCTGCATATCTGAGGTTATTGGCATTTCTCAATAACCTCAGGTTCCAGTAATTTTGATCCCAGCTTGTGCTTCATCCAGCCCGGCATTTTGAATAATGTACTCTGCATGTAAGTTAAGTAAACAGAGTGATGACAATATACAGCCTTCACGTACTCCTTTCCCAATTTAGGAACCAGTCTGTCATTCCATGTCCAGTTCTAACTGTTGCCTCCTGACCTACATACGGATTTCTCAGGAGGCAAGTCAGGTGGTCTGGTATTCCCATCTCTTTCAGAATTTTCCAGTTTTTTGTGATGCACACAAAGGTTTTAGCATAGTCAGTGAAGCAGAAGTAGATGTTTTTCTGGAATTCTCTTGCTTTTTCTATATCCAACAAATATTGGCTATTTGATCTCTGGTTCCTCTGCCTTTTCTAAATCAAGCTTAAACATCTGGAAGTTCTCAGTTCACATACTGTTGAAGCCTAGCTTGGAGAATTTTGAGCATTACTTTGCTAATGTGTGAGATGAGTGCAGTTGTGCGATAGTTTAAACATTCTTTGGCATTGCCTTTGTTTGGGATTGTAATGAAAGTGACCTTTTCCAGTCCTGTGGCCACTGCTGAGTTTTCCAGATTTGTTGGCATTTTGAGTGCAGCACTTTCACAGCATCATCTTTCAGGATTTGAAACAGCTCCACTGGAATTCCATCACCTCCACTAGCTTTGTTTGTAGTGGTGCTTCACAGTAACTGTAGTTTAGATGCTCTTCTCCTTTGATCTTTATAATTTGATTAATGCATCTTCCTACGGCAACCCACTCCAGCGTTCTTGCCTGGAGAATCCCAGGGACGAGGGAGCCTGGTGGGCTGTCGTCTCTGGAGTCGCACAGAGTCGAACACGACTGAAGCGACGCAACAGTAGCAGCAGCAGCATTACAGATTTAGAGTTTTCAAAGTCTGATTGTATATTTACCTTTACCCCAGTATGTTACATACTTTCATACTTTGTCATGTTGCTGATTAACTGTCTTTTCATTTCAGCTTGAAGAACTCAATGTTTCCTTCAAGGCAGGTCTAATGGTGATGAACTCCTCAGCTTTTGTCTGCCTAAGAAAATATTTCTCCTTCATATCTGAAGGGTTACTTTGATGACAGAGTATTTTTGGTTGGCATATTTTTTTCTTTCAACATGTTGAATATGTCATTTTACTCTCGCCTGGCCGATAGGGTTTCTGCTGAGAAATCTGATAGTCTAATGAGGGTTCCTTTGTAGGTTAAAATCTTTTCTCACCTGCCTTAGAATTCTTTATCCTTTGATTTTCTACAATTTCATTACAATGTGTCTTAGAGAAGGTCTCTTTTGCATTGAGATGGTGGGATGATTTTTAGCTGCATGAACTTGGATGTTATTGAGATTAACCTGGTCTAGAGTCAACTTAGGTGCTTTGGAACTTCCCTATTAGTCTAGTGGTTAAGACATACACTCCCAATGCAAGGCTGGGAAATTGGATCCTTATAATCCCAATCCTGGTTGGGAAATTGGATCCCACATGCTGCAACTGAGAGTCTGAATGGCAAAACTAAAGATCCTGCATGCTGTAACTAAGTCCTAGAATGGGCAAAATAAATAAATAATTATAAAAAAAATAAATTCAAGTTAGAGTGTTTTCATTTTAGGATGTTAAAAGTAATCCCTATGAAAGAAAGTGAAAGTAAAGTCACTCAGTTGTGTCCAACTCTTCAGGACCCCATGGGCTGTAGCCCACCAGGTTCCTCTGTCCATGAGATTTCCCAGGCAAGAATATTGGAATGGGTTGCCATTTCCTTCTCCAGGGATTTTCCTGACCCAGGGATTGAACCTGGGTCTCCGGCATTGTGGGCAGACGCTTTACTGTCTGAGCTACCAGGGAACACAATGGTATCCCTATGGTAAACGCAAAATAGCTGTGAAATACACACGAAAGGAAGTGAGAAAGTAGTTTAAATATTTAACTGTAAGGAATCAGCTAAACACACAAAAAGGATAGGAATGCAGGAAATGAGAGGTAAAAATGCTTTGGGCAAATAGAGAGCAAATAGCACAATAGCAGAAATACTAAGCCTTTTCTTAGTCATTGTAAATGGATTAAACTCTCCAATCAAAATGTAGAAATTGGCAGAATGGGGAAGAACATATAATCCAACTATATGCTGTCTATAAGAGACTCACTTAAGATTCAAAGACACAGACAGTTTGAAAGTTAAAGGATGGAAAAATGAATTAAAGAAAAACCAACTCAGTGAGAAAACACAGATAGTAACCAAAAGAGAGTAAGAGCATCTATGCCGATATCAGACAGAATAGACTTTGAATTACAGATGGATCAAAGACTTAAATGTAAGGGCTAAACTGTACCAATTTCTGAAGAAAAAGGAAAGAAGTCTTCATTCTTGGATTTGGCTATGAACTCTTAAATATGATAGCAAAAGCACAAACAACAAAAGGAAAAATAAATAGGACTTTATAAAAATTAAAATCCTTTGTGTTTCAAAGAACACCATCAAGGAAAATATAATACAGCCTTCAAAATGAAAGAAAATACTTGCAAATCATGTCTGTTAAAGTCTAGTACTCATAATACGTAAAGAACACTGGCTATTCAGCAATAAAATGTCAAGCTTCCCTGGAGGCACAATGGTAAAGAATCTGCCTGCCAATGCAGGGCACATGGGTTCAATCCCTGATCCAGGAAGATCCCACGTGCTGCGGGGCAACTAAGCCCATGCACCACAACTCTTAAGCCTGTGCTCTAGAGCCAGGGAATCGCAACTGCTGAGCCCACGCGCCACAACCTCT
This sequence comes from Nanger dama, assembly GCA_917880005.1. Taxonomy (NCBI): domain Eukaryota; kingdom Metazoa; phylum Chordata; class Mammalia; order Artiodactyla; family Bovidae; genus Nanger; species Nanger dama. The sequence continues at coordinate 11,829,229 of CAKJTW010000053.1, read as the reverse complement.
GAAGCCCAAGCCCCTTGTGCTGGGCAACAGGAGAAGCCACCACCATGGAAAGCCCACCCACCACAGCTAGAGAGCGGCCCCCGCGTGCTCTGCAGCTCGCGAGAGCCCGCGTGCACCAAAAACAAACTGCCAACCCAGCCCGGAAAATGCCAGAATCTGCACAGGCGCTCCTCGAAAGAAGAGACACGAAGTGTCAGCAATCACAGGAAAACCGTTCAAAGTTATTGGTCAAAATTATACAGACTGGAACTACAGTGAGACACCACTTCATACCCATTAGTATGGATACAGTTTTTTTTTTTTTTAAGTGTTGGAAATAATGTGGATAAATGGGTACCTTCAAACATTGCTGGTACAAATATAAAAAGAAAATAGTTAGGCAGTTCCTCAAAAAGTTAAACACAGAGATACCAAATGCCACAGAAATTCCACTCCTAGGTATATGTCCAGGAGAAATAAAAGCATATGTTCACGCAAAAGCTTGTACATGAGTGTTATAGTATCCCTATTTGTAATAGTCAAAAAGTGGAAACAATCCAACTATCCATCACCTGATACATGGAAAAACAAAATGTGTTATATCCATACAATATTATTCAGCCACACATAATGTGTGAAACATCCAGTGTAGGAAGACCCATAGAGACAGGGCCAGAGCTGAGGTGAAATGGGTAGAGACAGCAAGAATGACTGACACTACAGGGCTTCTTCTGGGGATGATGAAAATGTACTGGAATTAGGGGTGTTGGTTGCAAAACCTCAAGATAGAAAGCCACCAGGTAGTACAGTTTTAAAAAGTGTGAATTTATGGAATGTTAATTATATCTCAATAAAGAAACTATAACAACATGTTTATAGTTTGTCTCTCAACATGGTACATGAGTAAGATTGTCATTATTCTTGATCAATTTCACAATGAAATTCCCACGTGATTTCAATGGAGTGGCTTGTATGAGGTGATGGATATTTGAGACTCAACCCTTTGGATCTAAATGCTCATTTAGGGCTGTTAAATGCCAGTATATATTCTTCATACCTAGGGTATTTATTCAATCCCTGTATGTATCCTTGTTTGAATCTATTGTCTTTTTTTCTTCATTTGCTTGAAACATGGTCCTGGGAAATTCATTCACAGTGGTGGGAGTTTGTTGACATCTTCCTGGCAAAAGTCTTGTTTCCCGGACACACTTTAGATCTTATCATTAACTGTCCCAGGGAGCCCCCTGAATCAAAGTAGGGCTTACGAAGATGGACCTTGTATTCTAGTGTGCACTTAAAATACCCAACAGGCTGATTGCACGGTAAAAATCACTTTAGATGAGAAAATACAAATTCAGCACAACACACTGAGAGTATAGGTGCTGGTGCCTGAGGGCCTGAAGTCATATCCCATTTGAAAGTCCCAGGTACCTAGGAGGTTGATTACTTACACTTCCTGTTTCTCGGTTCCCTGGTCTGTGACGTGGATATATTAATAGGACCTGCTTATTTGTATTCTGTTCTAAAATTAGTAGATACTGAGCGTGAAGAAAAATGATAAGATACTTCCCAAGTGCTACCTACATAAGTGATCAAGTATTAAGTGTCTGGAAGTAAAAGCAGAATGTCTCCAGAAAGGGCACCTAGGAGGCTACGAACGGGACAGAATGCACTTATTGACACTGATTGCAGAGCTTGTGAAAAGAATATTATTTCTCGGAGTGCACCGTGGGGCGGGCAGAGTAGGGGCTGTGACCCATATTTTACGGTTCAGGAGACTGAAATTTAGAGACTGAGTAACTTGCCCAGAGTCACAACACTCACGAGTGCTGGGTCTGAAGCAAGACAGGGAGATGATTCCCTGGGGATGGAGATTCCTGAACCCCTGGACATGAGATTGTGCCCTGGATACACAAACCAAGGCTCTCCTCTCTCCCTTCCCACATCCTCCTGCCTAAGGATGCTGCAGGGAGACAGCTGGTACCCAGAGGAGGTGCCTGGCCCAAGAGAATGGCTCAAATCTCAGCCCAACTCCTGACTCAATCCCTGAGCCCAAATACACTGCCTTTCCCCCAAATGAAGACCCCTGATGGACTGGGCGATCAGAACATGCATCTTGCCCCCCCCCCCACCCTCAGCACATGATTCTGTCTGCTGAGGCTTTGCAAGGAGACTTCCTGGTGGTCAGGTGACCACCCTGAATGACCAGTAGCCTGCTTGACTCGAACTGGCTCAGAACCCAGGACATTCTAAGCCAACCGCCCACATGACAGTTGCACAGAGAATCCGCATCATCTCCAACTGACCAAACCTGGACGAGGAGCAGTGGCTGCTCGCTAGCTGGGAACGGGGTCTCCTGGGCTGGTGGCGTTTTGGGGGCTGAATGAATGGTCTGTGGGCCCAGTGCCTCACTGACTACAGCCTGACCCACGGGGTGGAGCAGCCTGGACTAAGGCCTGGCTGAGGGCGGGCAGTGGCTGAACCGGTTCTGAGTGGGCGCCATCTCTGCCCAGTCCTCGCTCACCCAGATCCAGGCTCTGCTGTATCAACTACAGCCTTTACTCTTGAATCTCCTCACTGGTGTTATGTCCACAGTACCTTCAAGGGAGTGGTTAGTGGGGGTGGCACATGTCTGCCCCTACCTATTGTGTGGCCAGCAGTGAATTCTCATGTGTCTGAACCACAACTGGGAATGGTGAACGACCATCTTGACCGCACATGATATTCTTGTGCGTCCAGTGTCTGAATCCCTTGTGATCCTTTTCTTTTGGTTAATCGGGAAAATACGTTCAAATACGTATTTGTACGTTCAAAGCAGAACTATTGACATATTCCTGGGAGAAGACCATGGGGAAATATCAGTTCATTCCCAGGTCCCACTTCTGTTCCCTTGGTCGCCAGCTGCCTAGGGAGTCAGCTGAATCAAAGCTGCGGCTGGGGGAGAGGAATGTTTCAATGCGGTGTGCAGCTGATACACTCCAGACTATTCAGCACCAATCTCACTGAAACGTGACTTTATTCAGATGGATAATATAGAAAGGGCTCACAGCACAGTGACTGAGGGCGTGGGGGCTGGTGCCTGATGGTCTGGGTTCAAATACCAGGCGTCACGTGAACCTGGGAAGGTTAGTTAACCTCTGTCCTCAGTTCCCTGTTCTGTGATATGGAAATGTTAATGGGCCCACTTAGTAGTACTGCATGATGAAGCTTAATATAAAAAGAAAGGTAGACTCTGAAGAAAAATGACTGGTCCTTCATAAATGTTACCTAACTGTTCAGAAATTAAATGTCTGGAAGAATAAATACACAAGAAACATAAGTGCTGCCTCCTGGATGCCACAGGGCAGAGGATAAGGGGAGGTTATGGGTGTGATGCTTTGCAGCTTGTGAAGAGTATCTCTTATCTCCTGTGATCCCCCAGCCGTGGGGGCAGGGAGGAAACTCTCAGGGCAGGTACTGGGATCCATATATACATGGCACTAAAATGTCTAGATTTTCAGTGACTTTCCCAGAGTCTCAAAGCTGATGACAGATGGATGTGGGACATGAATATAGTTGGTTCCCTGGGGACAGAAATCTCTGAACCCCTAAATCCTCTATATGGTGCCCTGGACCCTGGAGCCCAGGACTCTGCTTCCTTCGGCCCCTCAATCCTGTTGCCCCACAGTTGCTCTGAGGACAAGAGGGGTCTTAGCCAACAAGAGGGGCACATGCCTGAGCCAGCTTGACCCTCCTTGACATGTTGATCCCTGACGCCAAAGCCGTCCAATATTCTGGAAGGAACTTCCTTGAAAGATCAGGCCCTCCACACCTCTGTCACTAAACGCTTATTCCTCTAACCTGATGGCATTGTCCCTTCACTCTCCCAGGCAGCACGCAAACACCCAGCGGTCCTGTCCACATCAACCAATGGAAATCCTGCCAGGAAGTCCCAGCTTCCTTCCTTTCCAAAGACCTCTGGATTCAGACTGCTAATATTTGGCTTTGGATTTTGACATTAACATTCAGGACCATTTGGCCTGTAATTTTCTTTGTCTGATGCTGTTGTCTTTGTCTACTGATATCTATTGCTGGGGTTGAGACAGTATTCTCCTAGTCCAATAAAGGCAGTGTTAGGTGCATTCTCTCTATATCTGTTCTCTGGAAGAGTGTGTTAGGAGATGGGCATCAACTTCCACCTTAAATGTTTGGTAGAAATCAGAGCTAGCAGTCTGGGCCTGAAGTCTGTTTTGTGGATTTTTTTTTCTTTTTTGCATTTCTTTCAACAGAAGCTTATTTGGTATATTGTATAGGGCACAGATCTTAAGTGCAGAGCTTTATGATCTTGGAAATATAAGCCCATCTGTCCAACACCCAGTTCAGTACACAGGATATCCCCAGAATCCTGGCAGCTCTCTGAAGAAGGGAAATAGAGGAGTCACTAACTTCTCAGGTTCTAAGAATGAAATCAGTTATCCGTGCATACTGCAAGCACAATGATTTACACACAGTTAGCTCAAAATTAGTGTGGCAGCATACCTGGAAAGTAGTGTAGGGAGCTGGAGGGCTGGGAGAATCCAATGCCTTTGGGACTTCTGCTGTGGATGTCTGAGGGCAGGGTTAGGAAGCTGTGAGGAGCTTGTCAGAAGCACCTGGGCTTTTACGGAGGAAAACACGACTACTTCCCAGAGAGGAGCACCCATTGCAATCCACTGAGCCCTCCCTTTGTTGAGGGTGCTTTTTCTATACTTGTGTGTTATTTTACATACAAATGTTTAAAAATAAACCCAGCAGGAGCTCGATTTTGCTTGATATTAAAAAGGTTAAATATAAAACATATATAGGAAACTAATACTGAACCCATACAGATCATATCAGGGAAGAAAACGGGCCCTAAACAGCGACTCAGGAGGCGTAGGGAGGCAGCCCTCCTTCCTTCACCTCATGTGTCTCATTTAAGCTTCCAGACACTGGAAGCTCCATCCCCTCTGAGTCTCAGCATGAGTCCTCCAGGTCATGGACCTTCCTTCGCAGGTGTCGCCCCCAGAACCAGCCCCACACATGCAGGTGCTGGACTCAGTGGAGAGGCGGGTGGGCGCTCTGGTCAGTGTGCAGGACCCAGGGGGCTAGTCAGACCTGGGCCCTGGCTCCCCCGGCGCCACATCCCCAGGGCACCCCTGTGTGTTGCTCTTTACTAAACGTGTTGTCTAGTAGTGGAGAGATGTTCTCTAAGCTAGTGATTTAACCTGGCCATTTGGCCAGGCAGAGTTTAAGTGACTGGTCCTACGAAACAGAGTAAGTGATGCGGAGGAAAGGGGAGGCTGTGGGGCTCCAGGATGAAAAGAAAGGCTGGGTCCCTCCGTCTGGGCGCTCTGAGGAGCGGGAGGTCTGATGACACAGGTGGGCATGGTAAATAACCCCGTCCCTCCAGCCCTACTCACCCGGCTCACCGGGAGACCCATACAGTGGAAATGGTCGGTTCAGTCCAGTCGCTCAGTCATGTCTGACTCTTTGAGACCCCATGGACTGCAGCACGCCAGGCTTCCCTGTCCATCACCAACTCCCGGAGCTTGCTCAAACTCATGTCCATTGAATCAGTGGAAATGGTCAGAGAACCACAGTGTTCTCTTTTCCCCTAAGAACCATTTTTCTTTAACATCCCAGCAAAACTTGCCTGTGTTTCTTCTGCTGTGACAGGATCATAATTTTTACCACTTTACCCCATCCCAACATGAAAAGTTTACAGAAGTAACCACTTTTCAGAGTTCCATGAAACCAGATCCACTCGATATTTAATTTTAAGATTATTAATTTGGAAGACTGGCTCTTTAATGCAAGCTAAATTAGCATTGCTTTGAATTGGCCTTCATTTGTGTGTGTGTGTTGTATTCAGTTTTCACACGTCTATTAAAAATCAATAGAACCTGAAGTTGAGAAATGGTGCCATGTGGTGACCCGGGCTGCTCCAGGGGGCTCCACAGAGGCTGGGGTTGGATAGTTGGGTAAATCCCAGCCAGGTGTGGATTCTGCAGGGTCCGCTGCTTGATGTCAGGGTGGCTGCGCGCCCACAAGGGAGCTGTCTGCTCACGAGCAGGATCCCCGGTGTGTCTGTCCTCACCCTTTCCCAGGAAGCCTGCACTCAGGGTTACCTGGGATATCCTCAGTATCTCACCACATCTCGTGATTAACTGGGGATGTGGCCTGCTGACCTTGGCTGGCTGGGAGGGGCAAGGCTGGGTCCTACAGAGGGAGATGTTGAACCATGCCAGGGACACCCTTTACAGAGAACATGATGTGAACAATACCTCCAGGGATGACGTTCATGGCTTGTCCCACTGGCCGCCCCCACTCCCCGCCCTGAATGTAGGAACCTGGCATCCTCGGGTTCTGTGGAACGGGGACCATTCCTTGACGAGTTGCGCTCAGGCCATCCACCAGTTGCATGTGTCAATGACCATCATGCTCTTGTCTCTGCTGTTGTGCTCACACACAGAGATGGCCACCTCCATGCTCTTCTCTGGTTTTGGGTTTTCCTGAAGCGCCAGAAAAAAAAAAAAAAAAAAGCCAGGGGTGGCAGGGGAGGTGCGTGCACTTATTTGCCTTCTGCTCTTCCTCCTGCCCGCTCCACGCTCGCATTTCCTCTTCTTGATCTTCCTCATCCCCTTTTACTTCATCCTTTCTCTTGAATCCAGGACTAGAGAATTTGACGGTTGGAGGGCAAGGAACAACTGTGTGTGTCCACAGCTGCCCACCGCAGGACACCCATTGATGGTGGAAGTGGCAGTGGTGTGGGGGAGGTCCAGGGAGGAGCCAGATGTCCTGGGGGTCCCTCCAGCAGGGTTGGGCCAGCCCTTCTGACACCCAAGCCCCCTCCTCTTGCCTGGGCCTGGGGCTGTGGGGTGCAGGATAGGGGCTGGAAGTTGGACGGGTGGGTAGGGATGGGAGGTGGTAGGGTGGGCACAGGGTGGGGCGGGGTGGGCTTGGAGGGGTACTCAGGGTTGCCCTCTCCATAGAATTCACTGATACAGACAGGGGTTGAGGGTGGAGTTGTCAGGAGCCAGGGTAATGGGGGAGGAGGGCTGCAAGATTATTGTATAGATTTTATAGCTGGTCCCAGGGCCTCAAGTGCCTGGATGAGACCAAGTCTTTCTGAATTAGAAGCAGAAAAAGAGGGAAGGAGAGGACAGGAAAGAGCTAGAAAGAGGAGCTTATGAATAAGAGAACAAGAATTTTAAAAAGGAATAAATCACATGCAGATTGTTGCTCTCTCTTTAAGAGGCTTCAAAATCCACCAAGTAATGCCCCACATGGAGAAGAATGGGGGTGGGGAGGCCTTGGGAAAAGAAAAAGGCAGGGTCTGGCTGAGAGCTCGGGGTCCTGCTGCTCCTGGCAGGGGTAAAGCCTGACCTTTGGGCCTTCTCTGCATTCTCCTCTAGGGCCTGGATTTTGTCACTTTTGCAATGTGGGGGGACAGCAGTGGGCTTACGATCTCCAACGGCATTTCCCAGCCCGCAAAGTGTGTGTGGCCGAGAATGAGTGCCTGTGTCATCCTGTTCCTCCAAGAAGGCAGTCACTACTGTCCCCATTCCACTGACTACACTGCCTTCTGTTCCTCCCCATCCCTTCACGACTTAACCTCCCTGTTTTTCTCTTGCGTAAAAGCCCGTTTTCCTCTCTCCTTGTCAACCTCCATCCATCAGTGTTCTCTAACATGGGAGCATGGAAAGAGAAGTAATGACGCGTGTTCCACCCCCGCCATCCCTACCCTGGGAACCCTTACCACGATTGATTTCCTGGCTGTGATGGGCTCTGTGGCAGAGACTGACAGCTAACTCTATGTAGCGAGTGACTGTTCCATCCTGGGGCAACGTTCTTGGGAGACATTTGAGACTCACAGCAAACCTGTATATACGTTCTGAAGATGAACACAAGCTTAGAGGTAAAGTAACTTGTCCAAATTCTCTTGGTCTGGAAGCGATGCAACAGGGGTCATCCTCCAGCAGGCGTTGGTCACATAAATCCCCAGTTCTGGCCAGGGTTAGTCCCAGAGCCTTGGAAGGACGGGACAGGGTGGCGGGGACCAGGGCCGGCCTGGGGGAAGGTGGCAGGGCTGGCTGGGCTGGGGTGTAGCGGGGCAGGAGCAGGCACTGTCTGGTGGGAGCAGGGGCTTCTGAGAAGAGCCATGACCCCTGGCCCCGCCTCCCAGAGGCGCTGTCCTGGGGCAGGTCACTCCCAGGGGACCAGGTTGGCAGGACTGTGAGGACAGGGGTGTGCAGCCAGCCCTGCAGTCGTTCACAGTGTCCTGGAGAGTTCCTGCTGGCTGTGGAGGGGGCTCGAGGGGCGGCTGGCCCCAGGATTCGGGATGTGGGTGAGGAGTGGAGGTGAGAAAGGTGCTCCAGGGTGTGCTCCCCCTCAGCTCTGTGGGAGGACCTGGGAGCCTGTGGAGGGAGCTGCGGGGACGTCATCTCTAACTTCCCCACCCCTGGGAGCAGCCCCCTCAAACTAGGAGGAAACCTGAGGACAGGAAACCCGAGCCCCCAGTGGAGGGGCTGCTGCGAGACTTGCATGTGCAGAGGGAGAGCGTCTGCTTCTCCCCCAGCGCCCGGAGCACACACGAGGGACTGTGCCTCCAGGTTCCAGTGTCAGCGAGGGAGTCACATCCCACCAGAAGGCCTCATCCCAGCTCAACCCCCAAACCCCGGCCAGTAATGCTTGTGCTTTATTCCCAAGAGATGCCAAGCAAACGGAAGCAAAGGCTTTGCTTTGGCAAAGTCAGGAAAGAGCTCATGGGAGCTCTTTGTCATGGGAAAGATAAATCTTAAATCTTGAAGCCCATACATAGGCTTAGTGTCCCCCACTGTTATGGCATTAATATAAGAAAAAAGCAACACAAGCTCTCACACGTACTTCCTTCTTTCTTATTTCATGTCCCTCTTCATCAGTCTCCAAAGAGGCATGGGTAACCTGACTGCTCCTGGGGACCCTGACCTATTGGACCCTGCCTGAGCGTCAGTCCCTACCTGGAGAGCCTTCACCCTCACTGAGCTATAAATGCTCTCCAGGATACTTTCCTTAGCGACACAAACGTGAGCAATAGAGTTAATAGAGAGTGTGGCCCATTTTTTTCTTCCTATGCCCGCAGAGGCTGGGCTGGCTGTCACTCAGCATCACCAAGGTCCTTCCTCTGGGTTCTCAGGCCTTCCCTGGGGCTCCCTGGAGCCAGAGCCCTCCACCCAGAGGTTGATGGCACTTGCAAAACCTTCACTGAGAGAGAAGATCCCCCCCTTCAACTTCTCACATCCCTCTTCCATCAGATCCTTCCGGCTCTGGCCTCCAACCTTACTAGCCTGCAAATCCACCTGTGAGGCGCGCACAGGCTTTGTGGGTTAGGTGACTTGAAGGGAGCAGAGACCGTGGTGGGCACAGGGCAACTTCACGGGAGAATGTTCTGTGAGGATGAAAATGTTCTCTGTTGATGGGGCCCTTGAAACAGGGCTCGGGCGATGGGTAGTGGGCTGGGGGAGGGGAGGGGACTTGAGTGTTTCTTTTGATTTGCTTTCATTGGTTTCAGTGGGAGCAGGCAGCTCTGGCTTGGGGCCACTGGGGGCAGTGCACTACAACGAGATCAGAAGCGGCTCCTTGCTTTGGAGGAGTTAGACGGCCTGATGGTGACCATGCCTTTGCAGATTCTTCCTGGGCTCAGGCACACGTGCCAGGACCCTGCATGAGGCCCTGGAGAACACAGTAAGGTCAACACCCAGGGGACTTCTAGGGTTCCCGGCTGGGTGAAGGGCAAGGCCAGGCACACCTGTGCTAGACATAATCTGTAATCCGTAATCTGGACCGCAGGGTCGGGAGGGGTGGCGGGTGATGGTGGGGAGGGAGTGATGCTTCAAGAGCCCGCCTTTCTCACCCCTGATGGAGATTAGAGCCTGTGGACGGGCCCCTTGCTTGACGTGGGCCCAGCAGGCCTGAACAGGCTGAGCAGAGGGAAGCTTGCCACCCCTGAACTAGATCCCAGCCCAGGGGGTACACTTCAGACATTGATGGGGAGGGGGTGCTGAGATGGGTTGTCCAAGGGCTGAGCTGTCCAGGTCTCACTTGGGTGAGAATTGGTGAGGGAGACACACACAGGCAGTGTCCTTGCAGAGACCCACCTATGCAATGTCCAGGGTTGCTGTACTCACGAGTGGGTGGACATGGAGTTTGGGCCTGAGAATTGCAAGACCTGTCAGGGGAGCTCTCCAACTGATGACCACTGGGCCAGAAAAGGAGAGCAGCAGGGACCACCTCCACCCTGGGGTCAGCCCCCATCTCTTTCCCTTGTGTTCCCTCCCGCTGGCCAGCCCTGGGGCCCACGCCCCTCCTACCTCCTCTGCAACAAGAATGGTCCACAGCTGCCCTGGCCACGTGGTGTGAAAGCGCTGCCATTTAAATGTATTTCTGAGCCAGACAACCCTTGGCCAACAGTGTGTAGATAAGGACCGGTTGTTGGGAAACTTCCAGGAACAGGAGTGAAGCAGAAACTTGTCCCTCCTGGGCCCCGGGGTGGGAGAGGCCTGGGGACCTCCATGTCTTCAGCCCTGACTGTCTGTCCCATGACCCTCGTGCCCGTGGGCACGCCTCCTGGCCAGTCCCAGATGCAACCTAGATCAGGTGGGCTCTGCCCACGAAAGCCAGCATGTTTTTATTTTTTTTTCACTCAGCGAGTGAATGACTCCAGACTCATCCCATGTTCCCTGAGGCCGCCTGCCAGTACAGAGAAAATGTGAGCTCTTCCTGAAGGTTGTGGCTCTCAAGTTTACTGGTCGGCTTTACCAGAATTTAAGAGGGAGCTATTGCTGCCAAGCAAAGCTCTGCCCTCCCCCCACCCCCGTTCCCCTCCACCCCACTCCGCCAGCACGGAATTACCACTGACGCTGTCATTTGTAAATGCCCTCTTGGATCAGGTGTCAGTCAGTCAAAGACTCTCACGTGATAATCACCTCTCCTCTCCCACCATGGAAATGGTGCCTATCACCCCTCATGTACCCTGGCCAGCTTTAATAATTTGATTGAAAAGGAAAGAAACCAAGAAAGCAGCATTTCTACCCCAGACGAAGAAAGGCTAGCTTGCCTTGGATCTGGATGAAGCTTCTTCCTCTGCTCTGTCACTGGGAAGATCCTCTAATAGGTCCTGTGGCGGGAGTGGCGGGGGGGGGGTCAGGGAGGTCGGGGGGGTCCTAAGAAAACCCACAATGACTGTGGGGACATTGATGGTGCCACACAGAAATGACTTGGTGTGTGTTTGGGGGCTTTGGTTGATGTATGGACCCTGGGGTGGCGGGGTGTGGGTGTGGCTGGTTAACAGGCATGGACTGGAGGGGCGGGGGAAGGCAAAGGAGAGCGTGTGAAAGAGAAACAGAGCCCTTGGTTTGGCTTCGTCTCTCAAAGTGACCCAAATGTGAAAGAAACAAGAAAGCAGAGCCCTTGGTTGGGTTTTGTTGCTCATGGTGACCTAAGCTGACGAACGTGAATGTGTCAGTCTGCAGTGGTCCTGGCTTGCAGGCTGGGGTCCAGTGGCGTCGGTCCCCATTGCCCCTCCTGCCCCTTCTGAAGCTCACTTTGATTGCCATTTTCTTCCTGACCTCTTCCAAGACCATTTCTGTCTCCACGAGGCAATGATGCTGTGTTGGTGTCAGCCATCTGTGGCATGGGATCTCACATTTGATGAGAAGATTTTTGGTGGAAGAGATTTAGTTAGGTGGTGCCTTCTACTGTGCTTTGACGATCCTCTGCTGTGGAGATGCGAGAACACTGAAATACTGCCGTTTCAAAATACCCCCTATAGCCATGGGTTATTTTTACCTCCAGTCTTCTGTTTTCTTTGTCACATGTGTGTCTTTGTTGAGAGAGGTGGCTGTCCTCACCTGGGTAGCAGTCTGGGGGTGGGCTAGCACTCTGGAGGCAGGGAGTTGGGGTGTGTGTGTGAGCACCAGTCCTTTTCAGTGTGGGCAGTGCAAGAGAGTAGCAAAGAGGGTGGGCACCAGGCACCCTGAGTTCTTAACCTGTCACCATCCCCAGGGTGTGTAGCGGGATTTCAGAATTTCTAAGACTCCTGGTGATAATGTAGCCAATACTCAGCTTTACCTGTCTGAGGCTGGCTCCTAAGGAGTCATGACCCAGAAGTGGCAGAAGGCGACCCAGTCGTCCTCGACTCTGCCTTCCGTGCTTAGCATCTATGAGCTGGCCGAGCAGCCTGTGGACTCCCTGCATGCACTTCACACTAACCACGGTGCCCAAGTCTCCATAACGAGGACGCACCCATAGGGACTGCTGGGGATGCCCCACGGGCAGGATTGCAACACTGATACATTGGGACTAGAATCAAGAGTTCCTCCTGTGTCTTATGGCCTCGGATTCTTCTTATTAGGAGAACCTCTGCCCTGGTCTGCCCGTGGACTGAGTCAACTTGTGCTTTTGAACTGGGTGGTCGTATGCCTCCTGGCCAGCCCCACCTGCAGATATGCAGTCCACGGCTTTGAGACAGCTGTGGGCAGGGGCCTGCTGGCTGTGGGGGAGCCAGGGCACACTGCAGGTGCTGATCACGCTGTGTGGCTTCTCCGCTCTTGCCTAAAGCTTGTCCTGACCCAACTGGTGTGATCACCCTGGGAGACTTGAACCCCAGCCCCAGATGGCTGTGGGCAGGAGGTCTGCAGGCTCCTGCTTTGGGGGGTCAGTATCGTAAGGATCCGCTCATTCTGGGAACCCTCTCTGGGCACTGGTAGCTGGCCCTCCCTGCCCGGCCGCTCTCTTGCTTTATGGGACCCCTGGGGCCACCTTCTAGGGGTGGCAGGGCTGGGGGCCTGGGCGCCTGAGGGTGCAAGCACAGATGCTGGTGACTGACGCTTCCACTGATGGGTGATGGGTGTTCAGCGGGTCCAAGCCATGCCACCCACACCACATGCCTGGTTCACATGTTGTCCCTTCCACTCAAGCCCTTGAGACTGGGGCACATGCATCCCTGTCCCCCAATTTCTCCATCTGAGGAGTGGGGTTGTTGGGCAAACCTCCAGGTATGGCCATGGTGGGTGTCAAATGAATGAATGAGCGCAGTGATGACGGGCTCCTTCACTCCCTCTATGCTGCTTGAGAAAATTGGCAGGTTGGCTGTGTAAGTTAGATGTATCTACTGGGGGAAGCACGCACACACAACCTCTGCACACATATTCACAATTACCCCACTTAGACTTAAGACCACCCCACCCCCAATAATCGCACGCACACCCCCAGCCCACTGAAAAGGAACGCAGCCGTTGCCAGGGACTTATAGGACATGGCTATAGGCCTTTACCTGAAGTATAAATTTACTTCACCACACCCCCAAATCCTCTCTCCCATAAGAAACTTGCAATCCAGATTGGTCCTCCAGGCCAAAAGGCAGCAAAAAGCTCCACCTTCCTCCTCGAGCTTTTTTTCCTTAGCAGTAGACTCATTCCTGAATATGTAGAGTTTTCTTTGTTTTTGAGGCCAACCCCAAGAGCAGAGAACATAATACCCTCGCTCATATCCATGGCACTAGGAAACGTCCACTATCTCTTGAGTTCTGAGTGAAGAGGATAAGAGTCACGGAGGCTGGGGTCTTCCCTTGGAACGTCAGCATCCTTGGATTCACTGGGAGACTATTTCTCAGCGGGGGCTCCAGGTCCTTCCTCTTGGAAATCAACTTTCCAGTTGGGTCTGAAGTTATCCTTCTGAGAGTTCACAGAGCAATGGCCCTTCCCGTAGGGGTTCTCCTGCAGTAAACGGATGCAGTGGAGATGCCTCCACATTTACACGAGTATCTCCGTGAAGGCCAGGCACCCAGGCCATGTGCTTGCTTCTTCAAAGTGGTCAAGCCATGGTGGCTGCCAGGAGGAGTGTCCTGGGATGTCCTGAACAGCACCATTCTGCTTTGTCTCTGATTCTGACTGGATACTTCATGTGAGTGGAATCATACAATATATGCCCCCTCAAGGCTATGGTTTTTCCGTGGTCATGTATGGATGTGAGAGCTGGACTGTGAAGAAGGCTGAATGCTGAAAAATTGATGCTTTTGAACTGTGGTGTTGGAGAAGACTCTTGAGAGTCCGCTGGACTGCAAGGAGATCCAATCAGTCCATTCTGAAGGAGATCCACCCTGGGATTTCTTTGGAAGGAATGATGCTAAAGCTGAAACTCCAGTACTTTGGCCACCTCATGCGAAGAGTTGACTCATTGGAAAAGACTCTGATGCTGGAAGGGGTTGGGGGTAGGAGGAGAAGGGGACGACTGAGGATGAGATGGCTGGATGGCATCACGGACTCGATGGCTGGATGGCATCACGGACTCTGAGTGAACTCTGGGAGTTGGTGATGGACAGGGAGGCCTGGCGTGCTGCGATTCATGGGGTCGCAAAGAGTCGGACACGACTGAGCGACTGAACTGAGCTGATGACTGACTTCTTTCATTTAGCATAATGTCCTCAAGGTTCATCCATATCGGTGAAAGTGAAAGTCGCTCAGTCGAGTCTGACTTTTGCGACCCCATGGACTATACAGTCCATGGCGTTCTCCAGGCCAGAACACTGGAGTGGGTAGCCTTTCCCTTCTCCAAGGGATCTTCCCAATGCAGGGATCAAACCCAGGTCTCCTGTGCTGCGGGTAGATTCTTTACCATCTGAGCCACAGGGAAGCCCATCGGTAGCATGTTTCAGAATGTCCTTTTTAAGGCTGAATGATACCTTTGTATGGATAGACCTATTTTGCCTGTCCAGTCTCTTGTTAGTGGACACGTAGCTTGCTTCTACCTTTCAGCTATGGAAAACAATGCTGCTGTGAATATGGGTGTACAAATATCTCCTCAAGATTCTATCTCTCATCTCAAGAATCTCCTTGAGATTCTTTGGGGTCGATAGCCAGACATGGAATTGTTGGCTCATGTGATATTTTTTTCATCCTTTGAGAGGCTGCCTTCCCGTTTTCTGTAGTGGCCACATCCTTTACATTACCTCCCACAGTGCCCAAGGGTTTTGATTTCTTTCCAACCTGGCCAACACTTATTTTCTGGTTTTTTTTTTTTTAGTATTTGATATCCTAATACATGTGAGATGGTATCTTGTGGTTTTGATTTGTTTGTATCTCTCCCCTTGATCAGTGAAGCTGAGTTTTTTTTTTTTTTAATGTGCTTATTAGCCATTTGTGTATCTTCTTTGGAAAATTGAATATTCTAGTCTTTTACCCATTTTTAAAGTCGGGTTGTTTGTAGTTGAGTTGTAGGAGTTCTCTGTATATTCTGGATATTAACCCCTTTCCAGATATATGATTTGCATTGTTTTTTCATTCGTGGGTTGTCCATCACTAGGCTGAGGTGGAAGAAATATCCAGACTCACCTCCAGCTATCCTGCAAGTCCTCCTTGGCTGGGACGTTGACCCAGAGCAGGGCTGAGAAGTTGATGGAAGTGAGGGGACAGTGCACATCCTCTAGATCAGAGTTTTTCAGAGTTTTTGAATCGCCTTAAAAAAATATTGAAAAGGACTTTTCCTGGAAGCCCAGTGGTTAAGACTCTGTGCTTCCACTTCCGAGGGCCCAGGTTTGATCCCTGGTCAGGGAGCTAAAAGATCCTGCATGCTGTGTGGCACAACCAAGAAAAAAAAAAAGAAAACGAAAACTTTGGAAAAAGAAAAGAAAAATGACGAAGTAAATGTAAATCATGTATTTTTTTCAACTCAATATGTCCCAAATGCTGGAATTTTCACACGTGGCGTATAGAATGTGGTCACATTTGTAGGGCTCCACAGGCACACTGAGCCCGTTGCTCCCATGGGCTTCCCCAGCGGCTCAGTGAAAACGAATCTGCCTGCCGATGGTGGAGACCTGGGTTCAAGCCCTGAGTCGGGAAGATTCCTTGGAGAAGGAAATGACAACTCACTCCAGTATTTTTGCCTGGGAAATCCCAGGGACAGCGGAGCCTGGCGGGCTACAGTCCATGGGGTCACAAAGGGTCAGGTGTGACTTGGGACTAGAACAGTAACAAAAGCCGCTGCCACACTGGGTGGATGACAAAGCTGCGGACTTACTGCCGGGCGCAGAGTTGGTACTCAGTACTGGCTTGGTTGTCTGTGTCTAAATCCCAGCCATCCTTTTGCAACCTGAGAAAAGTGTTTGAAAAGTTTCTGGAAGGCCTGCCTTCCTGGGCTTGCAGACGTTTCCCCGGTGTCATCCCGTGGTTGTTTGGGTCTGGCGCACGTTTGGTTTCTCTTCGTACATTTCCGTCTCCTCTCCCTGTGAGGACACCAGTCAGATTGAAGAAGGCTCAGGCGACGGCCTCATTTGAACTGAACCCCCTCTTTAAAGGCCTTCTCTCTAAATATAGTTTCATCCTGAGATACTGGGTTTTAGGGCTTCAACATCAGAATGTGGTTTTGCGGGGGACATCATTCAGCCCATAACAGAAGTTAAACAGCTTGTAAGTGTCTGTGGTCTTGTGAGGACAAGGTAGTCACCACAGCCTAGTTACCAAGAGGCAGAGATATGTGCAAAGCTGAGGCGTCACAGCATCAGATGGGTGCTTGCCTTCTGGTGGGTATTTCAGAAAGTAGAAGGGAGACAGGAAGCGTGAATCAGAACAGGGAAGAGCAAGGTCCTTTCATAGACTTTGACAGAGTGCCACCTAGAGGGTAGCTGTCAGATGGCTAGAGGCTTTATGATTATCACGAATCAAATGTTAACCATGTCAGCAATTGTCACTCAAGAACTAAAACCTGTCCAGAGTTTTTAATATCTGAAGAAAAAAAGGTCACATTATGTGGGGAGGTGTTTAGAAACAACAGACTCTCAAATTTCATCGAGTGCTCGGTGATATAGATAGTTAAAATATGTACAATTTATAAACTGCCATTATAACGTCATATTTTGAATCTCAAGAATATTTAAAATCAGCTTCATGATTTTTGCTTTGACTTCACTTTTTCAATTTAATGCATAGTAAAACAAAATAGCAATTTTCAGTCTCTTGCAAGAAAGTCAAAATGAAGAATTTATCATAGGATGGGAATTAAGTATTACCAGCTCCCACCTTGCCTTCTGCATCTGCTATGGAATAGCCTATCATGCAGTTCCTTAGTGAATAGGTTGTGTGTGTGTATGTGTGTGTGTGTATGCACACCTGTGCATGTGCGTGCGTGCGCACTTAGTCACTCAGGTGTCTCCATCTCTTTGTGGCCCAGTGGACTGTAATCCGGAGAAGGCAACGGCACCCCACTCCAGTACTCTTGCCTGGAGAATCCCGTGGACGGAAGAGCCTGGTAGGTTGCTAAGGGTCGGGCATGACTGAGTGACTTCACTTTCACTTTTCCCTTTCATGCATTTGAGAAGGAAATGGCGACCCACTCCAGTGTTCCTGCCTGGAGACTCCCAGGGACGAGGGAGCCTGGTGGGCCGCCATCTATGGGGTTGCACAGAGTCGGACACGACTGAAGCGACTCAGCAGCAGGACTGTAATCTGCCAGGCTTTTCTGCCCAAGGAATTCTCCAGGTAAGACTACTGGAGAGGGCTGCCATTTCCTCCTCCAGGGATCTTCTCCACATGTCTCCTGTATTGGCAGCAAATTCTTTACCGCTAGCACCACCTGAAGGAGGCGATGGCACCCCACTCCGGTACTCTTGCCTGGAAAATCCCATGGACGGAGGAGCCTGGTGGGCTGCCGTCTGTGGGGCTGCACAGAGTCGGACACGACTGAAGTGACTTAGCAGCAGCAGCAGCAGCTGCAGCAGCAGCACCTGAGAAGCCCGTCATTGAGTAGGTTGTTTGCCCGTCAAATTGGACCTACATATTCCAAATAGGATAGCTGAAGTGAGAATTTATATTAGATATTAGTGAAGGGTAAATATTAGCAAAGTTAATCTTTAAAATATGAGTCAGAATGAGAATTTTACCTAGCATTGTGTGTGATTTACAGATTAATAAGCACAACATATTTACAAATATATATGAAATAATTAGTGAATTGTAATTCATCCAAATCATTTTGAAATTTTGGTTCCATACTAAGTAAAAATGCTTGTTGTACTTCAATAAAAAATGTTTGTGGTAATTTCTCTGTTTTTAGTGAGAATCTCATTTTTGCCAGAATGAAATTAAAATAGTCAGGTTAAAGACACCTGGTTTGAAGAGCAGGAAGAGATCCTCCAACATAAAAATTCCACTGTCGAAGATGTGGTATGTACATGCCATGGAATGTTACTTAGCCATAAAGAATGAGATTCTGTCATTTTCAATAATTTGCAATATTATGTTCAGTGAAGTAAGCCAGAGAAAGACAAATACATATGATATCACATACATGGAATCTAAGAAATAATACAAATGAATGTATATAGCAAATGAGAAACAGGCTGAAAATACAGAAACTAGTCGTTGCCAAGTGGGGGTAGGGTATGGGATTAAGGGATTAAGAAACACAAACTCCTAAGCAGGTGGACTGCAAGGAGATCCAACCAATCCATTCTGAAGGAGATCAGCCCTGGGATTTCTTTGGAAGGAATGATGCTGAAGCTGAAACTCCAGTACTTTGGCCACCTCATGCGAAGAGTTGACTCATTGGAAAAGACTCTGATGCTGGGAGGGATTGGGGGCAGGAGGAGAAGGGGACGACCGAGGATGAGATGGCTGGATGGCATCACTGACTCGATGGACGTGAGTCTGAGTGAACTCCGGGAGTTGGTGATGGACAGGGAGGCCTGGCGTGCTGCGATTCATGGGGTCGCAGAGAGTCAGACACGACTGAGGGACTGAACTGAACTGAAGCAGTTGATAAGCAGCAGGGATATATTGTATCAAGGGGAATTGTAGCCATTAACCTTATAAGTAACTTGTAACAGATTATAATCGGTAAAAATACTGAATCACTTTGCTGTGCACCTGAAACTAATATAATATTGTAAATCAACTATACTTCAGTAAAAATAGCAATTTTTATATCCTTCAGCAAAATTTGCAGGTTTTACCATATACAATTCCCCTATAACAAGTCTCATTAAATGTATAGCTAAGAGGGCTTCCCTGGTGGCTCAGTGGTAAGGAATCCACCTGCCAGTGCAGGAGACACGGGTTCGATCCCTGATCTGGGAGGGATCCCAGATCCTCCGGATCCCCCGGATGCTGTGGAGCAACTAAGCCCGTGTGCCACAGCTGTTGAGCCCCGGGCCTCCAGGGCCCAGGAGCCGCCCACTACTGAGCCCACAGGCTGCAGCTACCGAAGCCTGCATGCCCGAGAGCCTGTGCTCTGCAACAAGAGAAGCCGGAGCAAGGAGAAGCCAGCGCACTGCAGCTAGAGAGCAGCAGCAACAAAGACCCAGCACGAGACCAGAAATGAGCACATAAATTATGTTTAAAAAATTAGAGCTAAGCATCTTCTAAAAACTGAAATGAATTTAGAAGCCCCCTGTAGGTGGATTTCACTCCTGAGCCTGAACCATCCTCAGAAGGAGTTGGAGGCCAGAGGAGGATCTAGGAGAAGGCCAATCTTAATTTCTTTCTTTTTAGTTTTCTACAAAAGGCAAAGATGACAGAACAAAGTTTGGGGGAGTGGAGTAATTTTTTAAATACAGAAACTGTTCCTGAGGCCAACTCAAATCCCTCATCAAGGTGTACGCTTAGGGACTCTCGGGCCCTCTGCACCAGAAGCTGTAGGCAGGACTAGACAATTCAGCCCTGAAGCTGAAGAGACGACGCCGCTCTCCTTAGGCAGATCTTGGCTTGGACTCCCTCATGAGATGGTGAAGTGAGTTCCCCCACTGACTAGTTCAGCCTCTCAGCTGCTGCCGTGGGTCTGAGCCACGACCAGACAGTGGGACCCACTGGTGGAGGTTGGAGGGTCTCTGGGTCTAAACCAGGATATCCAGTGGAATGTAACCCACACATCTAATGATAAAATTTTCTAGTAGCCCCCTTCATTTAAAACGAAAGGAATGGAGTCAAAATCATTTTATTTGGCAAAATGTTATTTCAACCAGTCATCAACAATTAAAATATGTCAAAATAGTTGAAATTGCTTTAAAAAAAAAAAACAAACCACATCTTCAAATTATATCGGTTCAGATAAGCCACATTCCCAGTGCTGAGTGGCCACGTGGGGCTGGTGGCTACGATACTGGGCAGCCCAGGTCTAGAGTGGCCTTCAGGAATTTTCCTGGAGGTGGATATTGGAATCCTTTCCCTTTGTAGCATATTAGCGGTGGATCTCCAAGTACTTCGTAGGCTTCAGATGATATAGAGACCCAAGCAGGACACCCAGATGTGACAATGAGTCTCCCAGGGTTCCAGCCCCAGTTTTTTTTTTTTTTTAAAAAAGGTTTTTAAAATATTTTTGAACTTTTATTGTATATAGCTCATTTACAATGTTGTGTTAGTTTCCACTGTACTGCAGAGAGATTCACTTACGCCTGTACTTGCACACGAACCTTCAAGTTGTGAACTGGCAAAGATGAGACCGTGTGTTGGCATGTCCTGCCATGTAGTTCACATGTCTGGCGTGCCCTGTCACACGCCTGCATCTTCTGTGCGGTGCTGTGTGCAGTACAGTAGCACAGCATCTTTATTTCAAGCCCAGGAGGTCCGGAAGCATGTGTAGAAGCAGCGGTGGGGTAGGGGGTGCCGTTGGCAGGGAGCATTTAACAGGAGGGTTCCTGCATGCTGTTTTCTGTTTCTCAAGGATTCTCTGTTCTTATCAGTTCCTATTCCGAGAACGAGTAGAGCTGCATGCAGTTCTCAGGACTGAGGTCATAGGATGAGACATGCAGTGACTCTTTTTAGCGTCAATGACCTTGTATGTGTTACACTATCCCTATTGTGGCTATTGATAACATTTCATTCTGTGTAATAGCTGAGTAATCATTCTTACTAAAGATACATAAGTCTGCATTTCTGCTAATAAAATACCCTTGCTCCATCAGAGCTTGGGTCCCTGTGTCTGTCTTTCTCTCTTTTACTTTCTTACCATTGACTCTGGACAGCCAGGTTCTGGTCCATTAAAGGACCTCAACAGTACAGCAACAACCCAGGCATCACCGGATCATTTTTTCAAGAGGGCAGACAGAACTGAACCCAGCAAGGAATCAGAATCTGTGCCATTAGCATGAGGTGTGAGTGAGACTTCAGCCTGCCCTCTGTCTCCTATTGCTGACGATCCTTCAGCTCTACCATCTCCCACCTCCTCTCCCAGCTGTAGTCAGTAACTGTTTTTGCCCGTGGAAGGCTGCTGCAGAGCCGTGAACAACACCGGGATGCATGGCTTATGGAAAGGAATTTGATCTGAGGCCAGAGACAAGGCTTGATCACTCAGAGCCTTTTTGTGTAACAAAGCTTTATTAAAGTATAAAAAGAGAGAAAGCTTCTGACATAGACATCAGAAGGGGACAGAAAGATTGCCCCACCCTTTGCTAGTTTTTAGCAAGTTGTTTTGTGTCTGTTACCAAACTGCTAATTGGATGAGGGAAACATCTCAATGGTGAGGGAGTTTCACCAGGCCCTCTTCTACAATATGCATTTTTGAGATAGAATGGCAATGGTGTGTCATCCCCCACAGCCATAAAACATTTGACATTAATACTGGTTTATTGAGCCATTATCAGCCCAAAGTTTGAGAAAAGAAAAAAAAATTAGTCCTTGGTGGAGCCAATTTGAAGAAAGATAGATTCCAAAGCAAATACATGTTTCATTAACATAGCGTAAGAAAAATATTTCCATAAGAATTCATGTTGATGTATGGCAAAACCTATACAATATTTAAAGTAATTAGCCCCCAATTAAAATAAATAAATTTAAATTAAAAAAAGAAAATTATTTCCATAAGAAAGTTGCGTTGGTTAGCTCAAGGTTTGAAAAAAGTTAAGTTCAGGTGGAACTAAGTGTCTTCAACAGAGAAGAGAAAAGAAGTCTCCACTTGCAGTTTACTTCCTCCTGCCGCTTGGGGACCTCTGGCCTCCTGCCTGTTCACCCTCTCAGCCTGTTCACTTGATGCCAGCTCCTGTATGCCAGCTGTTGTCCTGTACTACTGTATTTTTCAAGGTACTATATGGTAAGATTAAAGATGTTTTCTGCATTTTTGTTTGTCTTTTATGTATTATTTGTGTGAAAAGTATAAACCTATTACCACTACAGTACTATATAGCTGATGGGATTAATTGGGTGCCTAGGCTAACTTTGTTGGACTTATGAACAAATCAGATTTACAAATGCAGTCTCGGAATGGAACTCGTTCATATGTAGGGAATTTAACTGTACATACATTCTTTGTAAAATCCTTTTCCATTATGGTTTATCACAGAATAATGAATATATTAATAGTTCCCTGTGGTATACAGTAGGACCTTGTTATTTATCCATCCTATATGTAATAGCTTATATCTGCTAATCACAAACTCCCAACCCATCCCTCCCCTACCTTCTCTGCCTTAGCAGCCACAAGCCTGTGCTCAGTGTCTGTGAGTTTGCTTCTGTTTCATAGGTAAGTTTGTGTCATTTTATTAAAGTTTATATTTTTACTGAAGGATAATTGCTTTACAGAATTTTGTTTTCTGTCAAACCTCAACGTGAGTCAGCCACAGGTATATGTCTGCTGCTGCTAAGTCGCTTCAGTCGTGTCTGACTCTGTGCGACCCCATAGACGGCAGCCCACCGCGGTCCCTGGGATTCTCCAGGCAAGAGCACTGGAGCGGGTTGCCATTTTATCCCCTCCCTTTTGAGCCTCCCTCCATCTCCGTCCTGATCCCACCCCTCTAGGTTGATACAGAGCCCTTGAGTTTCCTGAAAGTGAAAGGGAATTGCTTGATCGTGTGTGACTCTGCAACCCTGTGGACTGTAGCCCACCAGGCTTCTCCGTCCATGGGATTCTCCAGGCAAGTATGATGGAGTGGGTTACCATTTCCTTCTCCAGGGGATCATCCCGACCCAGGGATTGAACCTGCGTCTCCTGCATTGGAGGCAGATGCTTTAATCTCTGAGCCACCAGGGAAGCCTCAAGTTTCCTGAGCCACACAGCAAATTCCCGTTGGCTATTTTAAATATGGCAATATAAGTGTTCGTGTTACTCTTTCCATACATCTCACCCTCTCCTCTCCTCTCCTCTCCCCGTGTCCATGAATCTATTCTCTGTTTCTCCATTGCTGCCCTGTAAATAAATTCTTCAGAATCGTTTTTCTAGATTCTGTATATATGTGTTAGAATACGATGTTTCTTTCTCTTCCTGACTCACTTCACTCTGTATAATAGGTTCTAGGTTCATCCACCTCATCAGAACTGACTCAAATGTGTTCCTTTCCTTTTTATGTCTGGGTAATATTCCATTGTGTACATGTACCACAACTTCTTTATCCATTCATCTGTCGATGGGCATCTAGGTTGCTTCCATGTTCTAGCTATTGTAAATAGTGCTGCAATGAACAACGGGATACATGTGTCTTTCCTAACCCTGGTTTCCTCAGGGTACATGCCTAGGAGTGGGAATGCTGGGTCATATGGTGGTTTTATTCCTAGTTTTTAGGGAATCTCCATACCATCTTCCATAGTGACTATCAATTTACATTCCCACCAACAGTGCAAGAATGTTCCCTTCTCTCCACATCCTCTCCAGCATTTATTGTTTGGAAACGGTTTTGATGATAGCCATTCTGAGTGGTGTGAGGTGATATCTCATTGCAGTTTTGATTTACTTTTCTCTAATAATGAGCGATGTTGAGCATCTTTTCATGTATTTGTTAGCCATCTGTATGTCTTCTTTGAAGAAATGTCTGTTTAAGTCCTTTTCCCACTTTTTGATTGAGTTGTATGAGCTGCTTGTATAATTTGGAAATTAATTCTTTGTCAGTTTCATTTGCTATTATTCTCTCCCATTACAAGGGTTGTCTTTTCACCTTGATTATAGTTTCCTTTGCTGTGCAAAACCTTTGAAGTTTAATAGGGTCCTGCCTATTACTTTTATTCTTCCCTTCCTCTAGGAGGTGGGTCACAGAGGATCTTGCCTTGATTTACGTCATCGAGTGTTCTGCCTGTGTTTCCCTCTAAGAGTTTTGTAGCTTCTGGTCTTACATTTAGGCCTTTAATCCATTTTGAGTTTATCTTTCTGAATGGTGTTAGGAAGTGTTCTAATTTCATTTTTTTACATGTAGCTGTCCAGTTTTCCCAGCACCATTTATTGAAGAGGCTGTCTTTGCCCCATTGTATATTCTTGCCTCCTCTGTCAAAAATAAGGTACCCATAGGTTCATGGGTTTATTTCTAGGATTTCTGTCTTGTTCCATTGGTCTATTTTTCTGTTTTTGTGCCAGTACCATACTGTCTTGATGACTGTAGCTTTGTAGTGTAATCTGAAGTCAGGAAGGTTGATTCCTCCAGCTCTATTCTTCTTTCTCAAGACTGCTTTGGCTATTTGGAGTCTGTGTTTCCATATGAATTGTGAAATCTTTTTGTTTTAGTTTTGTGAAAAATGCCATTGGTAATTTGATAGGGATCACACTGAATTTGTAGATTGCCTTTCGTAGTATAGTCATTTTCACAATATTGATTCTTCCTACCTAGGAACATGGAATATATCTCCATCTGTTTGTGTTGTCTTTGATTTCTTTCATCAGTGTCTTTATAATTTTCCATGTACAGTTCTTTTGTCTCCTTAGGTAAGTTTATTCCTAAATTTTTAACTCTTTTTGTTACAGTGGTGAATGGGACTGATCCCTTAATTTCTCTGATTTTTCATTGTTTGTATATAGAAATGCAAGTGATTTCTGTGTATTGATTTTGTATCCTGCAACTTGGCTAAATTCACTGATTAGCTCTAGTAAATTTCCTGATACTGTCTTTAGGGTTTTCTATGTACAGTATCACGTCAGTTGCAAACAGTAAAAGCTTTACTTCTTCTTTTCTCATCTGAATTCATTTTCTTTTTCTCCTCTGATTGCTGTAGCTAGGACTCCCAGAACTATGTTAAATAATAGTGGTTAATTATACAGTTACAAGATAATCATGCTCCTGATCTTAGGGGGAATGCTTTCAGTTTCTCACCATTGAGAATAATGTTTGCTTTAGGCCTATCATATATGGCCTTTTCTATGTTGAGGTTCAGTTCAGTTCAGTTCAGTCACTCAGTCGTGTCCGACTCTTTGCGACCCCATGAATCACAGCACGCCAGGCCTCCATGTCCATCACCAACTCCTGGAGTTCACTCAGACTCACATCCATCGAGTCAGTGATGCCATCCAGCCATCTCATCCTCTGTCGTCCCCTTCTCCTCCTGCCCCCAATCCCTCCCAGCATCAGAGTCTTTTCCAATGAGTCAACTCTTTGCATGAGGTGGCCAAAGTACTGGAGTTTCAGCTTTAGCATCATTCCTTCCAAAGAAATCCAAGGATTGATCTCCTTCAGAATGGACTGATTGGATCTCCTTGCAGTCCAAGGGACTCTCAAGAGTCTTCTCCAACACCACAGTTCAAAAGCCTCAATTCTTCGGTGCTCAGCTTTCTTCACAGTCCAACTCTCACATCCATACATGACCACTGGAAAACCATAGACTTGACTAGACAGACCTTAGTTGGCAAAGTAATGTCTCTGCTTTTCAATATACTATCTAGGTTGGTTTTCTTCCAAGAGGTAAGTGTCTTTTAATTTCATGGCTACAATCACCATCTGCAGTGATTTTGGAGCCCTCAAAATTAAAGTCTGATACTGTTTCCACTGTTTCCCCATCTATTTCCCATAAAGTGATGGGACCGGATGCCATGATCTTCGTTTTCTGAATGTTGAGCTTTAAGCCAACTTTTTCACTCTCCTTTTCACTTTCATCAAGAGGCTTTTAGTTCCTCTTCACTTTCTGCCATAAGGGTGGTGTCATCTGCATATCTGCGATTATTGATATTTCTCCTGGCAGTCTTGATTCCAGCTTGTGCTTCCTCCAGCCCAGGGTTTCTCATGATGTACTCT
Source organism: Nanger dama (assembly GCA_917880005.1). Taxonomy (NCBI): domain Eukaryota; kingdom Metazoa; phylum Chordata; class Mammalia; order Artiodactyla; family Bovidae; genus Nanger; species Nanger dama. The sequence continues at coordinate 11,803,302 of CAKJTW010000053.1, read as the reverse complement.
GCATATAAGTTAAATAAGCAGGGTGACAATATACAGCCTTGACGTACTCCTTTTCCTATTTGGAACCAGTCTGTTGTTCCATGTCCAATTCTAACTGTTGCTTCCTGACCTCCATATAGGTTTCTCAAGAGGCAGGTCAAGTGGTCTGGTATTACCTCTCTTTCAGAATTTTCCAGTTTATTGTGATCCACACAGTCAAAGGCTTTGGCCTAGTCAATAAAGCAGAAATAGATGTTTTTCTGGAACTCTCTTGCTTTTTCCATGATCCAGCGGATGTTGGCAATTTGATCTCTGGTTTCTCTGCCTTTTCTAAAACCAGCTTGAACATCAGGAAGTTCACGGTTCACATATTGCTGAAGTCTGGCTTGGAGAACTTTGAGCATTACTTTACTAGCATGTGAGATGAGTGCAATTGTGCGGTAGTTTGAGCATTCTTTGGCATTGCCTTTCTTTGGGATTGGAATGAAAACTGACCTTTTCCAGGCCTATGGCCACTGCTGAGTTTTCCAAATTTGCTGGCATATTGAGTGCAGCACTTTCACAGCATCATCTTTCAGGATTTGAAATAGCTCAACTGGAATTCCATCACCTCCACTAGCTTTGTTCCTAGTGATGCTTTCTAAGGCCCACTTGACTTCACATTCCAGGATTTCTGGCTCTAGGTGAGCGATCACACCATTGTGATTATCTGAGTCATGAAGATCTTTTTGTATAGTTCTTCTGTGTATTCTTGCCACCTCTTCTTAATATCTTCTACTTCTGTTGAGGTAGGTTCCTTCTATGCCCATTTTTCAAAGTGTTTTAATCATAAATAGGTATTGAATTTTGTCAAAGGCTTTTTCTGCATCTATTGAGATTATCATATGGTTTTTACCTTTCAACCTGTTAATATTTGTCCACATTGATTTGTGTATATTAAAGAATCCTTGCACTTCTGGAATAAATCCAAACTGATCATGGTGTATGAGCTTTTTGATGTGTTGCTGAATTCTGTTTGCTAAAATTTTGTTGAGGATTTTTGCATCTTTGTTAATCAGTGATATTGGCCTCTAGTTTTCTTTTTTGTGTTGTCTTTGTCTGGTTTTGGTATCAGGGTGATGGTGGCCTTGTAGAATGAGTTTGGAAGTGTTCCTTCCTCTGCACTTTTTGGAAGAGTTTTAGAAGGATAGGCATTAGCTCTTCTCTAAACATTTGATAGAATTCTCCTGTGAAGCCATCTGGGCCTGGGCTTTTGTTTTTTGGGAGATTTTTGATCACAACTTCAATTTCAGTGCTTGTAATTGGGTTGTTCATAATTTCTATTTCTTCTGGTTCAGTCTTGGAAGACTGAACTTTTCTAAGACTCTGTCCATTTCTTCTAGGTTATCCATTTTATTGCCACGTAGTTGTTCATAATAAGTCTCTTATGATCCTTTGTATTTCTACATTGTCTGTTGTAGCCTCTCCTTTTTCATTTCTAACTTTGTTGATTTGATTCTTCCCTCTTTTTTTCTTGATGAGTCTGGCTAAACATTTGTCAGTTTTGTTTGTCTTCTCACAGCGTTTACCTTTATTAATCTTTACTATTGTTTCTTTCACTTCTTTTTCATTTATTTCTGCTTGGGTCTTCATGATTTCTTCTACTAATTTTGGGTTTGTTTTCTTTGTTGTTTTTCAAGTTTTAGACGTAGTGTTAGGCTCTCTATGCCATGTTTTTCTTGTCTCTTGAGGTAGGGTTGTATGGCTATAAACTTCCCTCTTAAGACTGCTTTTGCTGCATCCCGTAGGTTTTGAGTTGTCATGTTTTCATTGTCATTTGTTTCTAAAAAATTTTTGATTTCCCTTTGGCTTTCTCCAGCAACCTGTTGGTTATTTAGAAACATGTTGTTTAACCCCCATGTGTCTGTGTTTATTAGTTTTTGCCTTGTACTGGTTATCTAGTCTCATAGCATTGTGGTTGGAGATGTTCGATGTGATTCCAATTTTCTTAAATTCACTGATGTTTGTGACACAAGGTGTTGTCTACCCTGGACAATGTTTCGTTTTGCCCTTGAGGAAAAGGTGTATTCTTCTGCATTTGGATCGAATGTCCTGAAGACATCAGTGAGATCCACCTCATCTAATGCATCATTTAAGACTTGTGTTTCTTTATTGATTTTCTGTTGTGATGATCTGTCCATCTGTGTGAGTGGGGTCTCAAAGTCTCCTATTGTGTTTCTGTCAGTTTCTCCTTTTATGTCTGTTAGTGTTTGTCTTATGTGTTCCTGTGTTGGGTTCATAGATATTTACAATTGCTGTGTCTTCCTCTCGGATTGATCCCTTGATCATTATGTAATGTCTTTCCTTATCTCTTACAATCTTCATTTTAAAGTCTATTTTGTCTAAGGATTGCTACTCTAGCTTTCTTTTGCTTCCCATTTGCATGGAATATATTTTTACATCCTCTCACTTTCAGTCTATATGTGTCTTGAGATCTAAAGTGGGTTGCTTGTAGATGGCATATATATGAGTCTTGTTTTTGTATCCATTCAGCCAGTCTGTGTCTTTTGGTTGGAGCAATTACTCCATTTACATTTAAAGTAATTATTGACATATATGTTCCTATTGCCATTTTCTTAATTTTGGGGGTTGCTTTTGTAGATAGTTTTTCCTCTGTTGTACGTCTTGATTATATAAGTCCTTTTAACATTTTTTGTAAAGCTGGTTTGGTGATGCCAAATTCTCTTAGCTTTTGCTTGTCTGGAAAGCTTTTGATTTCTCCATCAGTTTTGAATGGGATCCTTGCCAGGTACAGTAATCTTGGTTGTAGATTTTTCCCTTTCAGTACTTTAAATATATCCTGCCACTCCCTTCTGGTCTGCAGAGTTTCTGCTGAAAGATCAGCTGTTAAGCATATGGGGTTTCCCTTGTATGTTACTTGTTGCTTCTCCCTTGCTGCTTTTAATGTTCTTTGTGTTTAGTCTTTGTTAGTTTGATTAGCATGTGTCTTGGCATGTTTCTCCTTGGTTTTATCCTGTATGGGACTCTTTATATCTCTTGGAGTTGATTAGTTCCTTTTCCATGTTGGGGAAATTTTCAACTATAATCTCTTCAAAAATTTTCTCATACCCTTTCTTTTGCTCTTCTTCTTCTGGGACCCCTATTATTCGACTGTTGGTGCATCTGATATTGTCCCAGAGGTCTCTGAGACTATCCTCAGTTCTTTTCATTCTTTACTCTATTCTGCTCTTCAGAAGTTATTTCCACCATTTTCTCTTCCAGCTCACTGACTTGTTCTTCTGCTTCAGATCTTCTGATACTGAACCCTTCTAGGGTATTTTTAATTTCAGTAATAGTGTTGTCTCGTATGTTTTTTCCTTTAATTCTTCTAGGTCTTTGTTAATTGATTCTTACATTTTCTTCATTTTGCTTTAAAGATTTTTGATCATCTTTACTATCATTATTCTGAATTCTTTTTCGGGTAGTTTGCTTGTTTCCTCTTCATTTACTTCTCTGTTTCTAGTTTGTTCCTTCATTTGTCTTATCTTTTCATTTTTTTTTTTTAACTTATTGTGTTTGAGGTCTATTTTTCCATGGATTTCCCTGGTGGCTCAGATGGTTAAGTGCCTGCCTACAATGTGAGAGACCCGGGTTCAATCCTTGGGTTGGGAAGATCTCCTGGAGAAGGAAATGGCAACCCACTCCAATATTCCTGCCTGGAGAATCCCATGGATGGAGGAGCCTGATAGGCTACAGTCCATGGGGTCGCAAAGAGTCAGACATGACTGAGCGACTTCACTTTCTTTTCCCAGGCTTCCAGGTTGAATTCTTTCTTCCTTTTGCTTTCTGCCCTCTCAGGTTGGTCCAGAGGTTTGTGTGAGCTTCCTATAGGGTGAGATTTGTGCTGAGCTTTTGCTTGTTTGCTTGTTTGTTTTTCCTCTGATGGGCAAGGCTGAGTGAGGTGGCAGTCCTGTCTGCTGATGACTGGGTTTGGATTTTTGTTTAGATGAGCCGTTCTGCACAGGGCGCTAAAGTGGTGGTTGGGCGATGCAGGGTCTTGTATTAGAAAGGTTTCCTTTGTGTGAGTTCTGTTTGATACCCACTAGGGTTAGTTCTCTGGTAGTCTAGGGTCTTGGAGCCAGTGCTCCCACCACAAAGGCTCAGGCCTGATCTCTGAGGAGGTCATTTCTTCTCTTTAGGCTGATGAATTCCTTTGGAAACTTCAAGGGCAGGTTGTCTGAGGATGCCTGGAGAGTACCACTCAAGCCTCTGCGGAGGGCAGTCATGATAGACTATCTGTGTGCAGTTGGCTCTGTCTTCTGGCTCAGCTGTCCACAGTCCTTTTCAGTGTCTTTTCTGCATCTCACATTTCACTTGTACCTATTTGTGTCATTTTAATGAGCTTAATTTTATTTTTGGCTGTGCTTGGGCTTTCTCTAGTTCCAGGAGTGGGGGCTACTTTCGAGTTGCGGTGCTTGGGCTTCTCACTGCCATGGCTTCTCACGTTGCAGAGCACAGGCTGTAGGGCATGTGGGCTTCAGTAGTTGTGAGCACTCATATTGTTGGCGGGAATATAAATTGATGCAACCACCATGGAAGACAGTTTGGAGGTTCCTCAGAAAAAATACCAAAATAGAGTGGCCATATTGATCCTGCAATCCCATTCCTGGGCATATATTTGGCCCATGGCCTTTTTGCCCTATGGCATATGGAATCTTCCTGGAGTAGAGATGGACTCATATCCCTTACACTGGCAGGCAGATTCTTAGCCACTGGACCACCAGAGCAGTCCTGTGTCACGTTTTAGATCCCACACAGCAGTGACAGGGTCTTCATCCTCCTCTGGCTTCACTCAGCACGACAGTCTCCAGGTCCATTGGTGTTGCTACAAATGGCATTATTTCACTCTTTTTGATGGGTGAGTAGTATTCCATTGTATATATGTACCATATCTTCTTTATCTGTTCATCTGGTGATGGACACTTATGTTATTTCCATGTCTTGGCTATTGTGAACAGTGCTGCAGTGAACATTGGGGTACATGCACCTTTTTGAATTATAGTTTTGTCCAAACATATGCCCAGGAGTGGGATTGCAGGATCAATATAGCAGCTCTATTTTAGTTTTTTTCTGAGGAACCTCCAAATTGTCTTCCATAGTGGTTGCACCAATTTACATTCCTACCAACAATATGAGCGTTCCCTTTTCTCCACGCCCTCTCTAGCATTTATTTGTAGAGTTTTTAATAATGGCCATTCTGACCACTGTATTCTGACCACTGTATGGGGATATCTCACTGTAGTTTTGGTCTGCATTTCTCTGAAAATTATCGACATTGAGTATCTCTTTATAGGCCTGTTGGCCATATATATGTCATCTTTGGTTGGATACAACTTTGTGACTAAACAGCAACATTTAGATCTTCTGCCCATTTTTAGATTGGGTTCTTTGTTTTCTTGTTATTGAGTTGCATGAGCTGTTTGTATATTTTGGAAATTAAGCCCCGTCATTGCATCATTTGCACATATTTTCTCCAGTCCATAGGCTGTCTTTTCATTTTGTTTATGGTTTCCTTTGCTGTATAAAAACTTGTAAGTTTGATTAGGCCACATTTGTTTGTTTTTGCTTTTATTCCTATTGCCTTGGGAGACTAACCTAGGAAAACATTGGTATGGTTTATATGATAATGCACTTCTTAAATCTTTAAAAAGCCATCAAAGTGAAGTTGAAATGAAAGTCTTTTTTTCTTTTTAGCCCAATATTGCACTGGCTAAAGATTAAGCATGAAATATTTATATACAAACACATATATGTCTAATGTTATATTTATATTATACTTATACACACATATATATTTATAAGGTACTGATTATATATGTTATATGTACTGCCTTCCCTGGTGGCTCAGCTGGTAAAGAACCTGTCTGCCAGTGCAGGAGACGCAAGAATTGAGGGTTAGATTACTGGGTTGGGAAGAACCCTGGAGGAGGAAATGGCTACCTACTCTAGCATTCCTGCCTGAAGAATGCCATGGACAGAGGAGCCTGGTGGGCTACAGTCCATGGGGTCACAAAGAGCTGGACACGACTGAGCAACTGACACTGTCCATGTGCATGCAGCAATGAAGTGGAATACCTGCGTCTCTAAAAGGCTGCCCTGGCTTTCTGTCCCTGCATGTGGGCTTTCTCTAGCTGTGGCTCGCTGGGGTGCACGGGCTTCTCACTGCAGTGGCCTCTGTTGCCACAGAGCAGGGGCTCTAGAGCGCGCAGGCTTCAGTAGCTGTGCCCGGGCTCACTTCCAGCTCGCAGGCTTTAGAGCACAGACTCAGCAGTTGAGGTGCACAGGCCTAGTTGCTCCAAAGCATGTGGAACCTCCCCAGAGCAGGGCTTGAACCTGTGTCCCTCGCATTAGAGGTGGATTCTTAACCACTGGACCACCAGGACGTCCCTAAATTTCATTTTGTTGACAATATAAATCTCTTCCTCAGCGTCAAAGTGACATCAACAAACATTGGCTGAAAGCAATACGTGGCGAGCTTGGAAACACTCAAAAGGAGTTCCGAAAATACAAGTTTTGAAAATAATATTGTTTAAAAAATGTAACACAATTTGGAAATTTTCTTAACATAAAGTAACACGTATGTAAGGAATACTCTGGCTGTCCAGTGATTAGGACTCCATGCTTTCACTATTGAGGGCCTGGGTTCAGTCCCTTGTCAGGGAACTAAGACCCCACAAGCTGTGTGGCACTGCCAAATAATAACGGTGGTAATTTGTATATACTTTTAAAAGACTAGACAAGGTCAGTTTGGGCTATTGGCGAAACAAAGTGAATTTTAAGTGATGTTGCCATCAATGTTTCCATCATTCACAAAATTAAAGTAGTAAGCAAAATCTGAAAGCTTGGCACCCCTGATGCCTGAGGCTCTGACCAGCTGCTGCACGGCCCACCCATTACCTAGGTTGCTCCTGGTGCCCTTTGGATGGGGCCTGGCAGTGCTGCCTCACCCACAGCCTCCCATCAACCCTCCACTGGGCGCTGTAGTTCAGTCACTCAGCCATGTCCAACTTTTTGCAAGCCCATGGACTGCAGCACGCCAGGCTTCCCTGTCCATCTCCAACTCTCGGAGTTTACTCAAACTCATGTCCATTGAGTCAGTGATGCCATCCAACCACCTGATCCTCTGTCGTCCCCTTCTCCTCCCACCTTCAATCTTTCCCAGCATCAGAGTCTTTTCCAATGAGTCAGTTCTTCGCATCAGGTGGCCAAAGTATTGGAGTTTCAGCTTTAGCATCAATCCTTCCAATGAATTTTCAGGGCTGATTTCCTTTAGGATTGACTGGTTTGATCTCCTTGCAGTCCAAGGGACTCTCAAGAGTCTTCTCCAACACCACAGTTCCAAAGCATCAGTTCTTCGGCACTCAGCTTTCTTTATAGCCCACTCTCACATCCATACATGACCACTGGAAAAAGCATAGCTTTGACTAGACGGACCTTTGTTGGTAAGATAATGTCTCTGCTTTTTAATATGCTGTTTAGGTTGGTCATAACTTTTCTTCCAAGGAGCAAACATCTTTTAATTTCATGGCTGCAGTTACCATCTACAGTGATTTTAGAGCCCTCCTCCCCAAATAGTCTGCCGCTGTTTCCACTGTTTCCCCATCTATTTGCCATGAAGTGATGGGACCAGATGCTGTGATCTTAGTTTTCTGAATGTTGAGCTTTAAGCCAGCTTTTTCACTCTTTCACTTTCATCAAGAGGCTCTTTAGTTCTTCTTCGCTTTCTGCCATAAGGGTGATGTCATCTGCATATCTGAGGTTATTGATATTTCTCCCGGCAGTCTTGATTCCAGCTTGTGCTTCATCCAGCCCAGTGTTTCTCATGATGTACTGCCGAGTGGTGGGCATTCACCCACAGTTCCCACCTATCCTGGGCCGATTCTCTGAAGGTTCCACCCTGTGCTTCCCCACCGGCGTCGGGCGTCTCCTTGGTTGCACGGCTGCCTTTCCGCATGTCTCTGCTGGGGACTGTGCTCTCCCAGTGTCTTGCTTAGTTAGGACCGTACGTGGTTTCACTGCAGGGACGGGAAAACTGTCGGGCCTAACCCGTCATCGCTCTAAGACATCAGTTCCTTGCCCTCCGTTACTTTCCCATAAACCGTGACTGTTTTCACCCTGGCCCCAGCACCCAGCCATCCCCTTCCACGCTGATAGGTACAGCTTCACACGGTCACAGAATCCGGGGGGGCGAGGAACCAGCCCCCGGGGCCCAGACCTGTCCTCGCGCCACCTTGTGGACATACTGTGCATTTGCCCTTTACCCTGGTTATCAAGGTCCTTGCATTCCCTACAAGTTACACTAACAGGATTAATAAACAGCCTATGTTGTTTTCACTCTTCCAGCGGCATCAACATACCCTCCCTTCAGCCCAGAGATGAGCCTGTTTGGCTGAGAAAACTCCATGAAAACTCAAAGCCCAGCTCAACGGTTGCTTCCTACGTAAGCTTGTCCTTATGTCGGGATAAATTATTTCCACTATCTTCTGTTTTTCCACAGGAAATTGAACCCCTGCCTCACAGAACAAGGGACACTCTTTCTAGAGATGTGTCTTTTCAATTTTTCTTAGATAATACGGGAGGGCTGGGCTCTATCTTTACAATGACCAAAGAATCCTGCAAAAAGTGAGCAGTGATTATAGATGAAATACAGTTTAATCCAACCACTTAGAATTAACCTGACCTCTTACAGCCACGTCCCAGGTCTTTATTTCCATTGCTAAAACATTGACTCTGTAGGAGTCTTCTAATATTTTTTATATTTAAAAAATTAAAAGTTTATTGAAGTATAGTTGATTTACAATGTGTTAATTTTTACTGTACAGCAAAGTGGTTATATATATACACATACACACATTTTCATATACTTTTTCATTATGGTTCAATCACAGAATATTGAATATATAAGGTCTATACAATAGGACCTTGTTTATCCATCCTATATATAATTGTTTGCATCTGTTAATCCTAAACCCCCAATCCATTCCTCCCTCATGCTCCAACTCCTTGGCAAACATAAGTCTCTTCTCTGTGTATGTTAATCACATGACAAATCATTATCAAATAGGACCAAATTTGGTCTTACCAAAAAAAAAAATGTATGTAAATTAAAGATACTTATGATACATTTTTTAGGTGGGGGAAAAACGGATTATGTTCAAGTCATTTGTAATTTGAAAACTGTTGTTTCACAAACTAAACACAATTTAATCAGTCAAGTTAATCAGGCCAATTTCTTCCAGGATATCTGTAGATCCATCGTTCCTATTTATTTTGCTTAAGGCCTCACCTCCCACATAATATGGAAAATGCGTGCTCAGTTGCTCAGTCGTGTCTGACTCTTTGTGGCCCCTCTGTCCATGGGATTCACCAGGCAGGAATGCTGGAGTGGACTGCCGCTTCACACTCACGGGGATCTTCCTGCCCCAGGGATCGAACCCGCGTATCTTGCATCTCCTGCAGTTGCACATGGATTCTTCACCCCCAGTGCCACCTGGAAAACAGTCTTCCATTTAGTTCCACATCCTCCTCCTGTCCACAGACACCTACAGATGTCCAGCAATGGCACCTCTGTCCCCATATTGCCATCGGCAGAGATATCCCATCTCCTGCAAACTACATAATATGGCTGAACCAAAATACAGAAGACAGGAGTAAAGGGAAAGATAGCCCATGTTCCCAGAGCGGAAGACTTTGTGAGACATTATTGAAGAAGACATCACTGGTTTTGCTTCTAGTACAGCTACGATCTGAACCTACAGCGGCCCTGCCTGACTCCGCCACTGAAGGTGCTGCGTACCTACTGAAGTGGAGCGGGAGGCTATGGCCCTTGCGCCCGCATCCTCTCCCTGCCTTTTGTCTGTGGAAAAACTTCAACCAAAGAATATGAGGTTGATCTGAGAAATGAGAACACACAGAAACAAATGAAAACTGTTAAAGAAGATCAAATAATAATAGTTACTCATTAAGTATAGCCAAGGACCTTCAGTTCCTTCCCATGGGCTATAGATAATATTCCGAGCCACATCCTGTGAGCTGTCTTATCGACCCTGAAACCCCCACCACGTAGACTATAGCCGCGGCATAAGCTGCCACAATTCTGAGAGCTGGCCTCAAGAAGTGGAAGTAAAGCAACCACGTTACTGAAGATTAACTGTACTTAAAACAATCAAGATGATGCTTATCAGACGGCCAATGACCAGCTCCAGATGGATGTCAGAGCTGACTGTGCTATTTCCGCACGTAGCCCCCTCCCTCAGCCTATAAAAAGATTGGCCCACTGGTTGTCAGTGGGGAGAGGTGGCCTTTGGACAGGGGTCCACCCTCCCCGCCCCCCATTCCCTGGTTGCCAGCATCCCAAATGGAGCAAACTTTCCACCAACCTGGCCTTGAGCAGCCAGACCCTACTTTCAGTTAGACTATGACCTGTCAGGACCACACGGAGAATTGGCTGATGTGTTTACAGACATGGAAAACCAAAGCCTGGAGTCAGGCCCTAGATTAACTACGGCACTCTGAGTAGCAAAACGTGGAAACAGAAAGGAGTGTTTGAGTATTACTAACACAGAGTCTTAATTATCTTGCGCACCGGGGACTTGGGATCAGCAGAGGCAGTGCCCTTAGCTGGACACGGGGAAGATGGAGCAGGACATGAAAGATGAGCCTCTGAGCCCACAGGACCCAGAGACTCAGCACCCACGGAAGCCAAGGGACAGGTGGGGGATATCCCTCGTTAGAACTCCGAGGCGTAGGCAGATGCTTGGGAGGGAGTCCCGGGTGCTGTTAAGAGCTCCTTTTATACCTTCCGTGCTGAGGACACCTGCCCGTGCCCATTACTTCCTGGCTTCTCTGCCAGCCTTGAGAACTTCCTCTTCTAAATATCCTTGTGACATGTTGTCACATTTTTTTCCCCTTCTCCACTAGATGCTGCTCTATACCCATCTGATACATTTCTGATCTCTTAAGATCCTGGTGCAGACAAGACAGAAGTGATGTGGTCCTGATTTTCTAGAAGGGATCAGAACATTTACCAGGGCTTGTGGACGTCATGCTGACAGCATTAACTCCAGAGTCATACCTTGTGGCACATTCAGGATGTGCCAAACTCTTTCCACGGATTAGCTACTTAACCCCACCCTACCCCATGCCCAAGACCCTGCGATGCAAGTTCCCATGCTACCAGGAAATTGAGTCTCAGAGAGAGGATGTGACCTGCTGAGAGTCACAGAGCAGGGACTGGGCAGGCTGTGGCTTGATGAAGTTTTTGTCCAAGTCCGGGTGCCAGAGCCGGAGTATTGTCCTGTCATCCAAAGGAGTTGGTATTTATTGGGCTCTTACTGTGTGCTAGCACCATGTGGGGCTTGGAGAACACAGAAGTGAAGCAGACAGACCCATTCAGTGGGCAGTTTGTCCCGCGTCCCACTCCCCACGGAAGCTGAGGGCAGTGCCCACGTGTCCACAGTGCCCAGCACAGAGCTTGGCACCAAGCATGAGCTCAGTTAATGTTGGCTGAATTAATGAACACACTGCTGCAGCCTCTGCACCAGGCACCTAAAGATGATGTTGTTCAGCTGCCAAGTTGTGTCCAACTCTTTGCAGCCCCCGGGACTGCAGCACTCCAAGTTTCCCTGTCCTTTATTATTTCCTGGAATTTCGCTCAGATTCATGTCTCTTGAGTTGGTGATGCCATCCAACCATCTCATCCTCTGCTGCCCCTTCTCCTCCTTCCCTCAACCTTTCCCAGCATCAGGATCTTTCCCAGGGAGTCAGCTCTTTGCATCAGGTGGCCAAAGTATTGGGGCTTCCGCATCAGTCCTTCCAATGAATACTTAGTGTTGATTTCTTTTAGGATTGACTGCTTTGATCTCCTTGCAGTCTGAGGGACTCTCAAGAGTCTTCTCTAGCACCGCAGTTCAAAAGTATCGATTCTTTGGTGCTCAGCCTTCTTTCTGGTCCAACTCTCACATCTGTACACCTCATTCTTGGAAAGTAAAACAAAAATAAAATTGATGATACTTTTCAATAAAGAGATACTGGCTCATTTTTTCATATGGAAATATTTAACTGGACCTCAAAATCAAACCCAAAAATCAGTTCCAGATTTACTGTGGATCTACTTATGTAAGGTAGAATATACACTTGTAGAATAAAACCTAAGAGCATGTTTTCATAACTTCGGGAGTAGGCGAAGACTGCATAACTAGGATAAAATTGTGCTCACCATGTAGGGGAAAAATTGACTATTTTAAAATGAAGAACTTCCATTTAACAATTTTGTTTGTTTGATCATTTACCAAATGATGTCTGCCTCTGCAGCCTCACGAACTGCAGCACACCAGGCTTCCCTGTCCTTCACTATATCCCAGAGTTTGTTTAAATTCATATCCATTGAATCGGTGATGCCAACCAACCATCTCATCCTCTGCTGCCCCCTTCTCCTCAATCTTTCCCAGCATCAGAGTCTTTTCCAATGAGTCGGTTCTTTGCATGAGGTGGCCAAAGTATTGGAGCTTCAGCTTCAACATCAGTTCTTCCAAAGACTATTCAGGGTTAATTTCCTTTCAGATGGACTGGTTGGATCTCCCTGCAGTCCAAGGGACTCTCAAGAGTCTTCTCCAGAACCACAGTTCAAAAGCATCAGTTCTTCAGCATTCAGCCATCTTTATGGTCCACCTCTCACATCCATACATGACTACTTGAAAAACCATAGCTTTGACCATACAGACCTTTGTCAGCAAAGTGATGTCTCTGCTCTGTAACATGCTGTCGAGGTTGGTCACAGCGTTTCTTCCAAGGAGCAAGCGTCTTTCAGTTTCATGTTTGCAGTCATTGCAGTGATTTTGGAGCCCAAGAAAATAAAATCTGTCACTGTTTTCACCTCCCCCCCCCATCTATTTGCCATGAAGTGATGGCATCAGATTTTTGAATGCTGAATTTTAAGCCAACTTTTCACTCTCCTCTTTCACCCTTATCAAGAGGCTCTTCAGTTGCTATTCGCTTTCTGCCATTACAGTGCTATCATCTGCATATCTGAGGTTACTGATATTTCTCCTGGCAGTCTTAATTCCAATTTGTGATTAATCCAGCCTGGCATTTCCTAGGATGCACTCTGCATAAAAGCTAAATAAGCAGAGTGACAATATACAGCCTTGATGCACTCCTTTCCCAATTTTGAACCAGTCCATTGTTCCACGTATCGTTCTAACTGTTGCTTCTGGACCAGCATGCAAGTTTCTCAGGAGACAGGTAAGGTGGTCTGGTATTCCCATCTCTTTAAGAACTTTCCATAGTTTGTTATGATCCACACACCCAAAGTCTTTAGAATAGTCAACAAAGCAGAAGTAGATATTTTTTTCTGGAATGCCCAAGGAAATGACAACCCACTCCAGTATTCTTGCCTGGAGAATCCCGGGGGCAAAGGAGCCTGGTGGGCTACAGTCCTTGGGATCGCAAAGAGTCGGACACTACTGAGCGACTAATACACAACACACACACAGCCAAAGGCTGTGTCAACAAAGCAGAAGTAGATGTTTTCTGAATTTCCTTGCTTTTCCTATGATCCAGTGGATTTTGGCAATTTGATCTCTGGTTCCTCTGCCTTTTCTAAATCCACTTTGTACACCTGGAAGTTCTCGATTCATGTACTGCTGAAACCTAGCTTGAAGAATTTTGAGCATAATCTTGCTAGCATTTGAAATGAGTGCAACTGTACAGTAATTTGAACATTCTTTGGCATTGACCTTCTTTGGATTGGAATGAAAACTGACCTTTCCCAGTCCTGTGACCACTGCTGAGTTTTCCAAATTTGCTGGCATATTGAGTACAGCATTTTAACAGCATCATCTTTTAGGATTTTACATAGCTCAGCTAGAATTCCATCACCTCCACTGGCTCTATTCATAGTAATGCTTGCTAGGGCCCACTTGACTCCACATTCCAGGATGTCTGGCTCTAGGTGAGTGACCACACCATTGTGGTTATCTGGGCCATTAAGAACTTTTTGTATAGTTTTCCTGTGTATTCGTGCCACCTCTTAATCTCTTCTGCTTCTGTTAGGTCCTTGCTGTTGTTGTCCTCTCTTGTGCCCATCTTTGCATGAAATGTTTCCCTTGGATAGACACCATTAAGAGAAAGAAACAGTAAAATGAAGTGGAAAAGGTTTTCTGCAATGCGCATTGCCTACAAAGAATGTGGTAATTAAAAAAGAAAAAGTGAGCAAAGGATGTGAACACACATTCTCCAACAGAATATCTGCGGCTAAAATTCAAACGAAAATGTGCTCTTTTTCAGTGTTGAGTGAAGTACAATTTGACACCCCCATGTGACAGTTTCCCACATTCGCCAGAACGTCTAAAGTAAAAGTTGTCATATCTACTGTTGCTGAGGGTATGGAGGTCCTGGAAACTTCCCCAGGGCGAGCAGTTGAATAAGTTGACCCAACTCCCCAGGAAACTACCCATCCCTGCCTTGGGCCCTGAAGCCTTCCCTCTGGGCATAGTCCCAGCACAGATGTGTACTTATGTTCACAAATACACACATTCTGGAATGTTCACAGCACCACGATCACTGAGAGCCCCGCACGTGAGACTGTCTGCATGCCCATTAACAGCAAAACGAGCAAAGAGTGGCATGTTCACACTGTGGGATGCCACACACAAAGCAGGATGAGTGAACCACAACTGCATGGATCAAGGTAGATGAATGTCCAAAGGAAGGGTATCAGACACCGGATTACCTACTGCTTGCCAGATAACGTGATGGACAAGTTACACACACCACCCCATTCAGTCTTCAGCACAAGACCATGAGTTGCTGTAATTATCCCATTTTACTAACGAGGCGACTGAGGCTCAGAGAGCTTGGCTCCCCTGTCTACATCTGCTTGTAGCAGACAATGTATTACTGCTTATATTCCAGTGGGAGTGGGTTGCAGACAGAATTCTGTTATTCAGATTTGAATTTCCCCTAATTGAACACCAGAGACTGTCCATTAAGGTAAATGGTCCCTGATCTTGAATATCTGGGGCTTGAAAATTGGTGGGAAAATGTTTTAGATAGGAAATTATGCTTATTCATTAAAAAATTTTAATTAAAGTATAGCTGATTTACAATGTTGTGTTAGTTTCTGGTGTACAGCAAAGGGATTCAGTTATATATATATCAAATAAATATTTAATATATATCAATATTATATATTAATATAATTTTTATATATGATATATTATATATTTGATATATTATTTATATCATAATTATATAATAATACAATTATATATTTATATAAATATATTCATATTGTAAATATAATGTACTTATATATAACATTATATTCTTATATTTCTATATTTATATGTCATATACATTTATTTTACTACATAATTACATAAATTTATATTTAATGTAATATATCAATATTAATCATATTATATATAAAATATACAATATAGTAAGATATTTATATTATATAATTATATAAATTATAAATTATGTAAATTATACATTAAATGAATAATTACATTGTATAATTATTGTGTGATTATTATATGAATCATATATTGTATATTATAATTATTTTATATCATATTATATTTTATATATATTAAATATATAAATCTAAAATAAATATAAATATATAAAATGATAGATATTATTTTATATAGTATAATATTTAATTATATATACAATGATATATTTTATATATAATACATTATCATATATAATATATTATATATAATCTTAAATAATATAGATTATATAATATATAACATATATAATATATGATATATATAATGTATTATATATTATATAATACATATAATACACACATAATAATGCATACTATATACTGTATAATACTACATATAATATATATTATAAATATATATTATAATGAATTATATAATATATATGATATATAATAATTACACACATGTCATATATTATATATAATTATATATAATATACTTTAATTAAAAATTTAATAATTTTATAATATATACTATGTATATAATTATATTTTTAGATTATTTTCCCTTAGAGGTTATTATAAGATAAACTATGATTATAAGATAAACTATAGAAAACAAGAACTGAAAATAGTTCCCTGTGCTATACAGTAGGTTCTTGTTGGTTATCTTTTTATATATAATAGTGCATATATGTTAATCCTCTGATGCTGGGAGGATTGGGGGCAGGAGGAAAAGGGTTCGACAGAGGATGAGATGGCTGGATGGCATCACCGACTCGATGGACATGAGTTTGAGTGAACTCCAGGAGTTGGTGATGGACAGGGATGCTTGTCATGCTGCAGTTCATGGGGTCACAAAGAATTGGACACGACTGAGCGACTGAACTGAACTGAAACTCCTAATTTATCCCTTCTCCCTCCTTCCCCTTTGGTAATGAGTTTATTTTCTATGTCTGTGGGTCTGTTTTTATTTTGCCTGTAAGTTAATTTGTATCTTTTTTTTAGATGCCATATATAAGCAATATCATAGGATACCTGTCTTTCTCTGGTTTATTTCACTTAGTATAGTAATCTCTAGGTCCATTGGATAGGACATTTTAAATTTTGCTTATTAAGGATGTTACTCCATGGGAAATAGATGGGGAAACAGTGGAAACAGTGTCAGACTTTATTTTTGGGGCTCCAAAATCACTGCAGATGGTGACTGCAGCCATGAAATTAAAAGATGCTTACTCCTTGGAAGAAAAGTTATGACCAACCTAGATAGCATATTCAAAAGCAGAGACACTACTTTGCCAACTAAGGTCCGTCTAGTCAAGGCTATGGTTTTTCCAGTGGTCATGTATGGATGTGAGAGTTGGACTGTGAAGAAGGCTGAGCGCAGAAGAATTGATGCTTTTGAACTGTGGTGTTGGAGAAGACTCTTGAGAGTCCCTTGGACTGCAAGGAGATCCAACCAGTCCATTCTGAAGGAGATCAGCCCTGGGATTTCTTTGGAAGGAATGATGCTGAAGTTGAAACTCCAGTACTTTGGCCACCTGATGCGAAGAGTTGACTCATTGGAAAAGACTCGATGCTGGGAGGGATTGGGGGCAGGAGGAGAAGGGGACGACAGAGGATGAGATGGCTGGATGGCATCACTGACTCGATGGACGTGAGTCTGGGTGAACTCCGGGAGATGGTGATGGACAGGGAGGCCTGGCGTGCTGCGACTCATGGGGTTGCGAAGAGTCAGACAGGACTGAGCCACTGAACTGAACTGAACTGAAGGACGTGAAAACCCGTCAGAGAGTCACCGCTCCATCATTTCAAAAAGAAAATGCATCTTAACCCATAAGTGTAAGAAGGACATAATTTCAGGAAAATAAATAAATAAATAACCGTAGCTTTTCCCAGGCAGGGACAGCTGGTGTCTGTACGCTTGACAGTTTCGCTCCGGAAACCTTCTGCCGCTGGCTTATAGATCTGAATGCTGTCTCCGATCCTTCCTAGCTGTGTGCCCGCGGGCAAGCCGCGTGGCCTCCCTGGGCCTCTCACGGCCCCCTCCCGGGGTCGTCGCGAGGATTAAATGCCGCGGCCGCCGGAGCGCCCTTGGCCCGCTCCCGTCGGCTGCAGAGCGGCGCGGTCGCCCGGCCGCCGTCGACGCTCACGAGACGCCGCAGCGCCACCCGGTGGCTCCGCCTCCCCGCGGACAGACGGGCGGCCGCCGCGGAGCCGCAGGAGGCGCCCGCGGGCGGCGAGCGGGGCGGCGCGCAGCCGCCACGGCTGAGGCAGAAGCCGGGAGAAATCCATAAATATTCACGGCACCCCTTAAAGCTCGGGCCCGTCCGTCTGCCTGAGAATGAAGTTTGTTCCTCGAAAAGTACTGTCCCAGCCGTCAGCGCTGGAGCGGAGAGAGGACGCGCCCTCTCGCGGCGCCGCCTGCTCCCCCGCTGCCCCGGGCCGAGGGCTGATTTGTTTGAGGCGGGCCCCTTAGAGCCGCCGCTGGGCCCGGCGCTGCGGGAGGGGCCCCGTCAGTCGCAGCCCGCTCCTTGCCGCTGGCTTCCCGGGCGAGGTCTGAAGGTGGGAAAGGCCCGTGTGTGGCCGTCGCGAAACGGGGGGCCCCGGAAGCTCCGTGTTCTCCGGGGGTGAGTCTTGCCCCGAGCAAGCCGTCCCACCCGAACCAGCCCTCTGTCCTCAGAGGGGTCCGTGCAGGGCGGGCAGCGAGCCCGGAAGCCGACGCGGAGACCCCGGAAGCCTCACATTCCTTCCCCAGCAGGAGAGACTGATTTTTCTTTCTTGTCTCTGCCTGCAGACGTCCACTCAGCCCGCCAGCCTGGGAAGGAAGCTCTGCCAAGGACAAAGAAGGCTGGGCCTGGGAGAAGGCAGGCTTGCCTTGGAAGCCTGGTCCTGACACTCGCTGGACCGTGTGACCTTGGGCAAGTCACTGTCTCCCCGTTTCACCCTCCCTCGGGGAGTCAGGGGTGCCAGGGCATACCCACATTCGCAGGTGCCTCCAGGGGCCGGGCAGGCATGGTGAACGTGAGAATTGAGGGCAGTAGGGAGTGGTGGGGGCTGGGGTAAGCCAGGAGCCCTAAGCACACAGAAGGGTGGCAGCTGCTGGTCAGCGTCATCTGCTCCAGGGCACTCAGACATTTGATCCAGGCATTCTAGAAAACTTCAAATTTCCAGACTTTTTTTTTTTTTCCCTCACAAGAGTCTATGGGCTGACTTTTGGCATTGCTGGGCTTAGCTGATGGGAGAGATCAGATTTGGTTAGCAGAAGAATATGGTGGAAAGAAAGGCAAGCCCAGTGCTGCCAGTTTTTCCCCCAGTGTTCAAGAGAAACAGAAAAATCATCTCTATTCTTCGGTGTTGGTAGTTGAATATTAAAAAAAAAAAATGCCCGGTGTTGGCTGTGTGACCTTGGGCAAGTCTGTTAACCTCCCTGAACGTCTCTTTAAGAGTAGTGAGAGTAAGAATACACCTAGCTCCTGATCTTAGCAATTTACATAAACCACTTCAGTGAGCCTTTCCCTCTCTGTGACAAGGAAGCTGTTACTGTTATTTCTCATCTAATAGGTGAAGTAGCAGAGGTGTCGAGAAGCTAAGTAACTTGCCCAGACTCCCACAGCTAGTAAGTAACGAGGCTTTAGTGGAAATGAAATAAGGCGTGGAAAGCGGTCAGTGAGTAGCTATTGTTGTGCCACGGTCATTATAATCGCTATTATTAATAACAGGAATAGCTCCCGGTCAATTCTCAAACTTAATCCAACGCCCCCAGTAAGCTGCTAAGACTGATTCATCAGAGGAGACCAGGGCCAGCTCTGAATTAAGCAGTATGCAATTTTGAAGATAGCCCTTGGGCATCTTAATCGTTCTTCTCACATAGACATTGGGTCTCACACTGCCAGTGGGTTTTCTGGAATGATAATTAAATTCAGACCCCTGGCACAATGGATAGACCTTCATCTCCAGGTGACCAAGCCAATCATGACCAGTAATTTACAGCTTGAGTTGTTCTGAGATCAATACGAATTTGTTCTTCATTGAGTGGGCTGTAAAACACGGGTGACAGGCAGCCCCAAAAGCTGTTGACACAGGAGTGGAGAGCTCTCAGGGCCTAGAGGGGCCGAGGCTGTTAGAGGAGAGACGAGACAGAGGGTGGAGGAGGCTGCCCTCGGTCCAGGTGGCTGTGGTCAGAGCTGCCCTGAGTTCCCATTGGCACCGGCTCAGGACATCATCCTGGTGAGAGAGTAGGTTCAACTGACAGTGAGGTGTGGCAGAAAGAGAGTAAGTTTTGGAGTGGACGGAAGTGGATGTATGTTTTGATATGACGTCTCCTACCCGTGAATCTTCTTGGGAATTGGATTCTGTTCCCTGATACTTGGTTTTCTTACCAGTCAAATGGGCGATGAACTGAACCTCTTGGACAGATGAGGACAAAATGGGTCTGTGTTTGCAAAGTGTCCCTGTTTTGATGCAATGCCGGGCTGTCAGGTGAAGTCCTTAAGAGACTGTGGAGTCAGGCAGACCTGGGGTGGAATCCTGCCCATTTCCCCTCCAAGCCTAGTAATCCTGGGGAGTCACTCCACCACTCCGAGCCTCAGTTTTTATGTGTAGGGATAATAATGGAAGCCCCCCGCCTAGGTCGGCTATGATCATTAAGTGAGATAATGCACATAAAGATAAATCAGCACCGTGCACAGAATATAGTGTGAGCCCAGCAAGAAAATGGAATGATTTTTGCCCATCTGACTCATTCATCCAAGCTGATGGCACAGTTAAGAAGGAAGCGGGGGGGGAATTCTCCTGTGGTTCAGTGGTTGGTATTTGGTGCTTTCACTGCCAGGGCCCAGGGTTCAATCCCTAGTTGGGGGACTAAGATCCTACAAGCTCTGTGGTGGAGCCAGAAAAAAAAGAGGGGGCGGGGAAATGAGAGTGTGTGGAGCTCTCAGATTAACAAAACACTGTGCTAAGGACTTTGTGCAAGGAGCTGAATCTATATGTAGCCCTTTGGGTATCCTCTTAGTCTGCTTAGTTTTCTCTTGCTCTGCCGGGTGATTGGGAACGGTCTTTGGGAGCTCTCCATGGACTTAGCCAGCAGGGGCATCTTGAACAATCTTACAGTTATTTCAAGAATTTTCCCCTCCCCAGTCCATCAGCCAAACAAGAGGCATTCCCAAGATTACTATAGTTTAGAAGGAGATTTAGAGAATGTTTGAATCTGTGGCCTTCCAATGACTTTATCAAAACCATGTGTTCCAAGAAATTGCTCACAAGAAGCCCGGCTCTATCCTGTCCTCTTTGAGTTTCTTCCTGTCCTGAGACAAGACGTTCCTCCTTCTTGGATGGGGCTGAGCTGGAACACAAGCACAGAAGGAGAGTTTTAAAGTCAGATCAAAATGGGCTGTGAAGCTCAGGTTGCCCTCTTAGCTGCTGGGTGGCCTTGAGCAGATGACCTCCCCTGATTCCTGAACCAGTGGAGAGAATGTATCAGCACCTGGGTCCAGGGCCACTTTGAGAGTTAAGTGGGATGTATGTTAACGCCCTTGGCACAGAACTTTGCTATTGTTTGTTAAACTATTACTGTGACGGTGTGTGTGCGCTTGCTAAGTCGCCTCAGCCTTGTCTGACTCTTTGCAACCCTATGGATTGTAGCCCGCCAGGCTCCTCTGTCCATGGTATTCTCCAAGCAGGAATACTGGAGTGAGTTGCCATGCCCTCCTCCAGGGATCTTCCCCACCCAGGGATCGAACCTGGGTCTCCTGCGGCTCCTGCATTGGCAGGCGAGTTTTTACGGCTGAGATGCCAAGGAAGCCCATTATTATGACTACACACATCCTAAGTGAGGTCAGAGTAAAGACTGAGACCCTGGAATGGGGGTAGGATGTCAGAATGCTCCGTTTGATGCTGCAGCCCTTGGTCACCCACCCCTGGTGTTGGGAGGGCTATGCACACTTCTTCTGTCAGGGGGAGGGGATCCCATCTGCTCTTGGAAAAGCAAAATTCTTCTCCTTTCCAGGGAGGTAGGGACTGAGGCATCCCTCATCCCTTCCAGGGCTCTGGGCTACACCGAGATTTCTCCTAGGATCTGTCTGTTGGTGGCCTGGCGTCATCCACTCATTAAACAGCCATTCAGAGTACTCTATTCTAGAGAAACAAGAATCTGCCAGTCCCTGTGGTATCCTAGGGTTTGTGGATTTTTAAAAATCTAAATATACATTTATGGGCATCAAGCCAGTTATGAACTTGGGCCAGCTTTAATCTTGTAGATGAGTGATATATACACTACGAGATGATTGCAGGGGAAAGTAGAGAATGTCTAGGAAGCTACTCAGAGAGGAGAGAAGTTACCATCTGTTTCTATCCAGTTATCACATACCCACCCCCACCCACCCACAAATTTAGCCACACACTCATTCCTGCAGCCACCACCCACTCCATATCCAACCTATATCCACCCCATTCTTCATCCATCCATTCCTCTACCCACCCCATCTTCCTTCAAACTCACTGATCATCCCCCTCATCCATCCACCCCTCCATCCAGACATCCACCAATTGCTCACCCTATCCATCCACTTATCGAACATTTATTAATTGCTCACTGTGTGCCACAACGTGTCTTGTAGACCTAGGACACACATAACTTAAGACATGGCTCCTTTCCCCAAGAACATATCTGTCCTGTGTGCAAGAGCTATACTTATAAAACAAAAAAAGACAAAATAAAACTCAACCAAGTTTTTAAAAATATGTATTTATTTACTTATTTGGCTGCCTTCGTTGCCGCACTGTTGTGTTGCATCGTTGCCCTTTGTTGTGTGGCGCAGGCTTCTTTTCAGTTGTGGCGAATAGGCACCAGAGTGTATGGGCTCTACAGCTTGCAGCATGCAGGCTCAAGCAAGTTGCAGCTTGCAGGCTTAGTTGCCCCACAGCATATGAGATCTTAATCCCCCAAACAGGGACTGAACCCATGTCCCTTGCACTGGAAGGTGGATTCTTAACCACTGGACTACCAGGGAAGTCCCTCAACTAAGTTTTAATAAGACACAGCCTGCAAGATCTTATAGTGGTTATGCACCTTTGATTTGGTTTTGGGCTCTGCTGCCACTTGCTAGACGGATATCATTGTACCAGCCGCAGCACTTTATTAAACCCTAGTTTCCTCATCTGCTAAGTGGGAATAGTAATTGCATCTACTTCAGATGATCATGGCGAACACCCAACAAGTTAATGCTATGGAAGTTAGCATGTTGGCAAAGGGTCACAGAGCAAAGAACTGCAGATGCCCTCTGGGAACTGAGAGCAGCCCCAGACGACAACCAGGAAGATGATGGGAACCTCAGTCCTACAACCACGAAGAACTGAATTCTGCCAGCAACCCTGCGAACTCAGAAGTAGACCCTGAGCTCTGGAAAGGAGCCCACTTGACACCTTGATTGAAGCATCGTGGGACCCTGAGAAGGCCCAGCTAAGCCATACCTGGACTACTGACTCATGGAAACTGAAAGATACCGATTGTGTGTGGCTTTTAGCCGCTAAGCTTGAGGAATTTTGTGATGCAGCAGTAGATAACTAAGACGGTCAGAAACTTGCCCAAGGCTGCATAGCTCCTCAACGAGAGAGCCAGAATTGAGAGCAGGAGAGAACCACCGCTTGTATTGAAAGATAACCAGCCAAAGGGCTTAAACTGCAAAAGATTTTCTGACGAGCCCTCAATTGACTGGAAAATCAAATTAATCAGAATTTCTAATTCGTGTGTCGTATGATTAGTCAGGGTTTTTCTGGATTTGTAATCAAGTTTTCTGAGCCAGTTGGGGCAGGTGCCTTGGACACCCTGATGATGATGGAGAAATGAAGCCACTGGAGAGAGTTGGGAGAAGAAAGTTCTATTTCTTTTTCTGCAGAAGTCTGATTTAGAGCGGCCAAGTGTTTTCTCATTTTGAAAACGTGATGGGGGTTGTGAGTTTCTTGAGCCACTGCCACCTGACTTTATTCCTCCCTATTGGACCCCGTGAACTGAAAAATTACATCTCTGGGTACCTGATTTATTCCTTTCAAAGACAGAGAATGGTTCCCCCCACCACCAAAATGGCAATTTTGGTGGTAGGGGATCAGCTCTCGATCATCCAGACTTTTCCTGAACCAGAGAGAATCCACTTGAAACCTAGGTAGAGTTCCCTAGGTCACCTACAACAGCAAGAATTGCATCATTGTGGCCCTACACAGAGCATGTGGAAGGCTCTCAGCAAGTCTTTATTTGGTGAAATAATGTTATGTTAAAGTTAGTGGCAGTTTGAGATTTATGCTGCTGACCCTAAATGATTTTTAAGCAATTAAGCAGGGTCGCCCTTTCAAACAAATGTGTTTTTGGAGCAGTAACTACAATTGGCCACGTGCCTCACATGTACCAGGAACAGCGTTAAGCTAATGAAATCCAATCACTCACTTAATCATCTCAAGAGCCGTGCGGACTAGGAGTGTTCACCGCCATCTTTTGGATGGGAAACTGTGGAGGCAAATGAGTCTGTAACTTGCCCGAGAAAACCTTATATTACGTGATGGAGATCACAGTTTGAGTACATGTCCACTTGGAAGCAAAGCTCATGCACTTTTGACCAATGACTCCGAAAGACTGGCACAGTCATTCCTTCTACAAGGATTTGGCAAATACAAGCTTTGGAGACGGAGGAGGGTATGATGTGTAAATAGCCCAAATTAAGCAGTTCCTGCCTTCTAGGGGATGAGCACTTGGAAGAAGAGACGAGATGCAGAGAGAGGCATCGATGCAGTGCTGATATGATCTGGTCTCCAGAGCTGTTGAGATCAACAGAGGACAGGCTAATGCGCCCAGGAAAAATTTCAGAATAACTCATATTCACTTACTGTAATTCTCTAACACTAGGTGAGGACTCATGATCCATAGCTGCTGCTGCTGCTGCTGCTAAGTCGCTTCAGTCGTGTCCAACTCTGTGCGACCCCATAGACGGCAGCCCACCAGGCTCCGCCGTCCCTGGGATTCTCCAGGCAAGAACATTGGAGTGGGTTGCCATTTCCTTCTCCAATGCAGGAAAATGAAAAGTGAATGTGAAGTCGCTCAGCCGTGTCCGACTCTTAGCGACCCCATGGACTGCAGCCCACCAGGCTCCTCTGTCCATGGGATTTTCCAGGCAAGAGTACTGGAGTGGGGTGCCATTGCCTTCTCCGCATGATCCACAGAAATATCTCTTAAACCTCTTTTCCATCCCAGGCACACTGCACCCCAAACCCCCTTCTCCACTCTTAACTGATGCAGCTGTTTCCCTTCTTTTGTCTTTTGCATTAAAATTCCACATCCTGAAACTCCAAACAGCGGTTTGCTAGATGCACATAGACTGTCCCCCAAGGAAATACTTAACATCCATGTATGTGGTCGCAGACACACACACACATACACACACACACACAGCTTTGCTAATCATTTCAGGGAGTCCACAGACATCCTGAATCTTATCCCAGTTTCTGAGTAAGAGCGCCCACCATCGGTAATCTGAAAACCCATTTGCCAAAGGAAAAGAGCTTCTCCTCTTGTGAGTGAGAGAACTTCAGAAATTTACATAAAAATAGGTGCGCGCCCGCCTCCCAAACAACCAAACCCCCTGCTTGCTGCTTCAGAAGCTCCTTGTTCTGCAGTTTCCAGCCTGGATGGAGAGAGAGAGAGTGCTCTGGACTTAGGAGAGGAGGGGACAAAGGCCTTAGCAGCTGTCTAGCTGGGGGGCTTCGGCATTGGGCGATTGTGTTCACCTATGGCTGATTCGTGTCAATGTATGGCAAAACAAATACAGTATTGTAATTAAAAAAATAAATAAATTTAATAAAAAAAAAAAAGAAACTCCAGCAGAAAGAGCTCGAGCCAGCTCTCTCCTTTTATAGTCTGAATTTGCGTTCTTGATCCCTAAGGTGGCTCTAACTCAACCACATGGGGTGCTCTGGAGGCCAGCAGTTCTCAGCCGCGGCATGGCATCACCACTTCATGGCCGTCAGTTATCAGGGACGTTGGAAACTAATCTGAGCCATTAGGTTATTGTTATTTCAACTTTGGTGAAATAGCAAAGTTGGCAGATTATTTGCTTAAAAATAAATGTGAGAACATTTAAGTTTCTCTCTATAAGCACCCTGCTTTCAATGGTTTGCTTTCAAATGCACTTTCCTGCAGATGGGGAATGAGTGGGAATGGACAGTGGGAACCATCTGGGGAAATTGAAGGCAAAAGGAGAAGGGGGCGGCAGAGGGTGAGATGGCTAGATAGCATCGCAGACTCAGGGGGCATGAATTTGAGCAAATTCTGGGAGACAGTGGAGGACAGAGGAGCCTGGCCTGCTGCAGTCCATGGGGTCCTCAAAGAGTCGAATGTGACTTAGCAACTGAACAACCTTCTGGGGAATTCAGAACAACACTGGATACCCACAGTCTTACCCTTCATGGTTACTGATTCTTAGTGTTTACAGTATAGACATATATTTATGCTAACACCAAGGTTTGCTCTGCTAATCCTAAGATTTTTTTATGTCACCACTTTTCTCCTTCCAGAACAATGTTTCCCAAACCTCAGTTACTTTAATATCACCTTCAAGACTTTTGCCCTCTCTTCAGTGATACAATTTTATTTTTTTAAGGATTTGTTCTAACAGTCATCCCTCTGTAGCCTTGGCCCAGGCAATCGTGGTCACGAAATCACGAGGCTGAGTGTTTATTAGTGCATCTTCAAGGTGCACTAATATGCGTGCTGCTGCTGCTGCTAAGTCACTTCAGTCGTGTCCAACTCTGTGCAACCCCATAGATGGCAGCCCACCAGATTCTCCCGTCCCTGGGATTCTCCAGGCAAGAACACTGGAGTGGGTTGCCATTTCCTTCTCCAATGCAGGAAAGCGAAAAGGAAGTCGCTCAGTCGTGTCCCACTCTTCACAGCCCCATGGACTGCAGCCCATCAGGCTCCTCCGTCCGTGAGATTTTCCCGGCAAGAGCACTGGAGTGGGAATGTAAGTGCACAACTTTAACATTCACCATCCATGTTCCCTCAAAACGTGTTCCCTACACCCGCACGTGGTGCAGTCACCACATTTCTGAGGACGCACTGTTGTGGTAGGTGCCATCATGAGTTGAAGAGATTAGATTTTACTCATTTATCCTTTTGTAAATTCCAGTTCCTTCAAAGCCACCCATTAGGTGGTTACTATGTGCCAGGCACTGGCCTGCCCAGGTGCACTGCATTTAATCCTGGCAACAGAACTCTGAGGTTGCTATTGCTATTCCCATTTTACAGATGGAGAAAAAGAGGTTCAGAGAGGTCTAAGGGTCGTGCCAAGGTCATACAGCCTGACTACCAGGAGGACAGAGCCAGGCATGTTATCTCAGGGTAGTGAGAAATCACCAGCCATAATGGAGGTTCTGGGGAGCCTACTTGAGTGCACGGATGTGGTGTGTTGCGTGTCAGTCACTCAGTCATGTCCCACTCTTTGTGACCCCATGGACTGTAGCCCCCAAGCTCCTCTGTCCATGGGATTCTGGACAAGAATACTGGAGTGGTGGCTATTCCCTTCTCCAGGAGATCTTCCCAACCCAGGGATGTCCAGGGTGTCCTTCACTGCAAGCAGATTCTTTACCATCTGAACCACCTAGGAAGCCCAAGTACTTGGATACTGGGCTGCTTATTTTTAATTAATTTTTTTTTAATTTTTAACATTTAAATCATTTATATTTTTAAATTACAAAATTTTAATTTTTAAATTCATTTTTTATTTTTAAAATTAAAAAAATTTTTTTAGATTACTGGGTTTCTAAAGTGACTCCAGCTCCTCTAAACAGTCAAACTGCAGTGAGGACAATTTGTTTGGGAAATATGTCACTGTGTTCCAGCAGCCTAGATTCTTTCCAAGAGTTTCTCAAAAATGCAGCAGAATAAATATCAGATTCTTTATTGCCCACCCCATAATAGGAATATAACTTATTACCATCAGAGCACCAGCCTTTCGGCAGCCTCCGTAAATCTGGTGCTCCAATTGACTCCATATGCATTTAGGCAAAACCCAGCCCATGTAGGGGAGCAGTGGATGTAATTGGAATATGGAGTGGGGCTCTTGGATTAATCGTATTCTGAATATTAACTGTGTATTATGCTGATTTCCTTATAAATATATTCAGAAGCCCCAGCGTGTGTACCTGACTTGGGCTCATACAATCAGAATAGCAAATATCCTGAATGTGGGGGTTGGGAGCCATCCCAACTGCAGTGTATGAGGCTGGGTTTCATCTCCCCTGAGAAAAAGAATGTTTCAGCCCTCTCCAGGAGGCCTCAACACACAGTGCCTGGTTTCTGACACCAGCGGAAGAAGCAATGTTTGTTTTCAGTTGCCTGGTTCGGAACAGATTTTGTCAAAGAACAAGACTGTGTTTTACACTGATTTCTTGGAGGATTTTTTTTCTGCTCTAGAACTTCTTTGGGAAAAAGTTACTCTGTACAATTGTCTTTACTGGTTGTGGTGGGCGGCAGGGGTTGGAAGATGTGGATGAGGAAATAGGATGGAGAACAGTATGACGAAGACTGAAGCTTACAAGGAAAGTCCTGAATGACTCCTGGGTCAGCCAAGGGCACTGCCAGGGTGACCCTGTTCCATGAGATCAGACAGTAACCTCCGCTGAGTGCCACACAAGCAGGGGTTGAACCCAAAGAATATTCTCTAGCACTCCCAGCAACTCTGAGAGTTTAGGTTTTAAGAAACCCATTTCACAGATGTAGAAACTGAGACTTGGACACTTTTTTTTTTTCTCTCTGAGGAAACATGAATAAATAAGTCATGAGCAGAGGACCTGGACTCAGGCACAAAGGAAGGTTGACACCAAAAACTCAGCAATCAAGAACAATGATATTCCAATGCCGTATTTTTCAATTACTGCAAAAAAAAAAATCCATGATGGACAAAATATCAACACTTTAAGACAGGATTCATAACAGTGCTTTGCTGAGCCATAGTGAAGCCTAGGGCAAAAGGAAATATCCGTAATACTGATTCTATCTTTATTTATCTTGTTAGTGAATCTTTTCGGCTTCTTGTTAAATTTTGTGCCTGAGGTGCGTGCCTTGCTCGCTTCACCCTAGATCTGGCCTTGTGTGGGAGCCAGAATTATCTCCCTTAGTCACAGGTGTGATCACACAGCAGGGCTCTGTCATATCACTCCCGGGGTCCCTGTTACCTTCGGGAAAGAGTCCAGGTGCCCACAGAGGGCTCGGAGAGGATTCCGTGATTGCGGGGCGCAGATGTCAGCAGGCCCTGGAGCAGGCTGTGCGATTTACATTCAGCAGGCTGAGGACACTAGCTCCAGACTTGGACTGGGTTTGGATCCTATCCTGGTTGTTGTTGTCCAGTCATTAAGTCGTGTCCAGCTCTTTGCGCCCCCATGGACTAAAGCACACCAGGCTTCCCCATCCTTCCCCATCTCCTGGAGTTTGCTCAAATTCATGTCCATTGCATTGATGATACCATCCAGCCATCTCATCCTCTGCTGCCCCCTCCTCCTCCTGCCCTCAATCTTTCTCAGCATCAGGGTCTTTTCCAACGAGTCAGCTCTTCGCATCAGGTGGCCAAAGTATTGGAGCTTCGGCTTCAGCATCAGTTCTTCCATTGACTATTCAAGGGTGATTTCCTTTAGGATTGACTGGCTGGATCTCCTTGCAGTCCAAGGGACTCTAAAGAGTCTTCTCCAGCACCATAGTTTGAAAGCATCAATGCGTTGGCACTCAGCCTTATTTATGGTCCAACTCTCCAGATCCGTCCGTACATGACTGCCGGAAAAACCATAGCTTTGACTATAAAGAC
Source organism: Nanger dama (assembly GCA_917880005.1). Classification (NCBI taxonomy): domain Eukaryota; kingdom Metazoa; phylum Chordata; class Mammalia; order Artiodactyla; family Bovidae; genus Nanger; species Nanger dama. The sequence goes on along the minus strand of CAKJTW010000053.1, from coordinate 11,773,983 downwards.
CTTTGTTGGCAAAGTGTATTCTGTCATTACTAGCAGTGTGATTTTGGATGATACACTTAAAGTCCCAGGGTCTCAGTTTTCTCACCTGAAAGAGGGTGAAACAGTCATTCGGGGTCCCACAGAGTTGTTGAGAAAATTCAATAATTAAAAACAAGACAGCATCTAACACATGGTAAGTGCTCAATTAATTCATTCAACAAACATTTGTTAAGCATCTGCTGTGTGCCAGGTACAGAGTGCTGGAGCTTGGGGGCTCAATACATGCTATTTGTTACTATTGCTATTGTTTAATCCTCACAGCAGCTCACAAGGTAGGTGCCACTATTTTTCTCCTCAGTTTACAGGTGAGGAGACAGAGCCTCAGAGGGATTAAGTAACACACCCAAGCTAAGCCAATAATTAAATTGAGAAGATAGGGTAGGACCCCAGTAGATGTGGCCTCAAAGTCCGCAGGGTTCTTAGTGTGGGCTCTCAGAGCCCTGCCTGCATACGTTTGTCTTTCCCTCAGGTTCTCCGGTGGGCAGAAGCTATGGTGTCTTCAGCCTCCAGTCTGCCTCAGCTTTTTATACAGTAACCGCTCAAAAAATGGTCAACAAAGTACATTGCATCTGGTCTTGCAGCTTCTTGAACACGCTTTGTGGTATGTGCGCTCTTTGTGGTTGCTTAGTTGCGAAGTTTCGTCCACCTCATTTGTGACCCTGTGAACTGTGGCCCACCTGGCTCCTCTATCCATGGGATTTTTCCAGGCAAGAATACTGGAATGGGTTGCCACGCCCTCCTCCAGGGGATCTTCCCAACCCAGGGATAGAACCCGAATCTCCTGCACTGGCAGGCGGATTCTTTGCCACTGAGCCACCAAGAAAGCCCCTTAAACCAGTTAGTCTATAGCATTTCATTATGCCAGCCTGCGTAGTGTTAAAGTGTTTCTGAAACAACTTCCGTGACCCATCAAGGATTGAAAGTCAGACAGGAAATTTCAGAATGCCATGATCCTGAACATTCACGCATCCCTTCCCTCTCTTGATTCTTACAGAAATACTTGTCAAACATCTGGCAGGTGTCAGACCCTGTGCCAGGCCCTTGAAACTGTGGAAACTAGAGCGGAGTCCCCGCCTTGTGGAGCTGACATTTGAAAGGGCCAAGGCATCAGATCATGATAATGTCGTTAAAAAGGGCTATGGAGAATGTGCGTGGTTCTTCTCTGAACTCCTAGTCCCCTTCAGGGATAGAGGGCCTGGCTTAGGTGGCAGAGCTGAGTCCAGAATGAAACTCCTCCCTCCCCCTCCTCCCAGCCTGCACACCTGCTCCTCCACACACTAGAGATCCCACCTCCCAAGTCTTTTCCCCATCAGCCACTTCTCTCCACCCTCCCACCACCCTCATCCAGGCTGCCATAAGCATCTCCTTAGTGCTGTTGCTGCTTCCAGCCTGGTTCCCACCCCCTATTCCATTTTCTCCTGGGCAACCAGAGCCCTCTTTTCAACCTGCAAATCTCACTCGGCCTCTCTCCTCCTGCAAATCCTGCCAAAGCTCGACTTTCCTATAGCAGTGGTCTCTGAAACGGGGCATCGCAAACCAGGGTCAATGCAGGAGGATCCTCCCGGGTGTGGGAAGAAGGGATAAGAACTTCTCTTTCTGTGTACTTTCTATCGCATCTGTTTGGGAAGTTATATTTCTGGGATGTGCTTCTTGGTTCAGGTTCCCTGGGAGCAGAGCCTGAGACAAGGATTTGGATCCATGTGACTTACAGAGAAGAGGACTCTCGGGAGAAACCTATGCAAGAGTCAGGAAGCAGGATGCAGAGGCAAAAGCTAATAAGCAAGGGTGGGGACCTCAGCTGGAGTCTAGCTTCCTCCTGGTCCTTCCAGGATCTCTGGCTGGTGAGTTACATCATAGGGGGTTGACCTTTTGTGTCGCTATGTCAGCCGCCTAACCTTAGGGTGGTGAGGGACGTCAGCTTCAAAGCAAGGCCCCTCCTTTTGGTCAAGGGCGGCTGCTCAGATGAAAGGGTGGCTCATTTATGAATGAGTATAACGGGCACCCAGAGTGTGGACTGTATGTATGGGAGTGTGGGAAGAAAGGATCAGACGGTCTATTTATATCTATTTTCCATTTCTTCCTTTTTACACTTTACGTATTTTCTCCCTTTTTCTCCATTTTATGTATTTTCTTCCCTTCTTCATCCTCCCCTTCTCCCTTCCCCCTCCCTCCCCTCTCCCTCTCCACTTCTCCCCATGTTTCATAACAGACCCATCACCGCGTGTCTGTGATGTATTAGTATAGGATTATGTGTGCATCAGTGTTGTTGGGGGTGAGGATAAAAACTCATGACTCCCTCGGGGAATATAGATGAACTTGAATCCACATCTGAATCCCTCTTCCCATGGCTGGAATCCAGTCATGCGTAGAAACCAGGGCTGGAATGAGCAGGGATGGAGCACAAGCAGCTGAAATCTAGACTTTAGAGGGGCCCAGCCTTGTTTACTTTGGAATCCGGCATCAGAACACTTTGACCCAGTCTCACTGGTCCCCTCATCACTCACTGGGGCATGGGAAGGGGAGCTTGCACCAAGGGAGCCCTTACTGCTATTTTTAGAGGGTCTGATAATTCTGAGCTCTTCCTATGCCTCAGCCAGCCCCTAATGGAGCCTTCTGATGCTGTGAAATCCACAAGCTGTGTCATCCTTGGCCAAGAACAGCAGCCAGAGTGGAAAGCCTTATGGGTCAGGGGAGCCAACAGTCTGAAGGTCACGCGCTTAGAAACAAAGAGGGTTCTCACCGTGTGCCAGGCTGGGCCCTCTGTGCAGATCACTCCTGTCTCAGCTTCTGGGCTGAGACTGGGGAGATGGCAATTCAGGTCACATCTGCAGTAGACCGGCCTGGAAAAGGAGAGGTTCAAAAGTCAGACACAAGTGGGACCCAACCTCACGCTGGCCAGATACCCAACCTTGGGCAACTTTTGTAATTTCTCTGAAGTTAAGATCTTTACAACACCTAGGCCAGTTTCCCAAAGCTGAACCTAGGACAGTGTGCTGTGAGCATAGTCCTAACAACTGTTGACAATAACTGAGCACTTTGGTGTTCAGAACTGTGCAAAATGAGACGAGTGTACCTATGTGCATATGTACACGTCACGTGTGTACACATGTACATGTGTTCCAATTCTGTAACCTCAACAACCCTGGTTTTTCACCGAGGAGTCTGGGGCTCATCGAGGCCGAGTGACTCATCACTGCTGATAAGCAAGGGCCCTGGGGTTTGAACTGGGGCTGCATACGTCCTCACCACCCCCTTTGCTGCCTCACATATCTTCCCTCTGTTATCGGCTCCCCCAGTACAGACTCCAAATCCTTCTGAGACAGCGAAGCCCTTGTTTGCAGGTATTTGGAAATCATAATGAGAAAGCAGAAACACCTTCATTAAAAAGTCCACGTGGAAGCCAGTTGGGTGTAGAAAATGCACACAGCCGATGGACTGAACATCTTCTTTATCTCGGTCGCTGCCTACCTTAAATTAAAACCCCCTGAGGGTACCGTGTCTTAATTAACAGCGTGCCTTGTTAACAGCGTAAACATTTCTCCTGCCACGTGGAGCAGATCGTGCCAACTAAAGACGGATACGAGGCTGAGCCGGAGGGCTCCTCTTGCCCGTCTGGTCCCCACGTGTCTTCTGGGAGGTCACGGAGACGCAGGGCCCTGGGGAGACGGCCACCCCTGTGCAGTGAGCTGCTGTGGGTCTGCGGGCTGCCCTTGGAGGCTGGGAGCTTGGATTTGGAGTCACTGAGACATGGGTGTGTGTGCTGGCCCCTCTCTGCGCCTCAGTTTCCTCAGCAGTGCTCAGCTCACAGGACGATGCAGTACTTACCCACCTCCCCCCCCCCCCCCACCGCACCTGGAGCCCAGGTGAGGCTTGAGTGAAGACGTGCACAAAGGTACCGAGCACAGGGCCTGGCAAGTAAGGATGGCTGCCTCCTCCCCCCTTCCATCTGCTCTGCTGCAGCTGCTGCTGCTAAGTCGCTTCAGTCGTGTCCGACTCTGTGCGACCCCATAGACAGCAGCCCACCAGGTTCCGCTGTCCCTGGGATTCTCCAGGCAAGAACACTGGAGTGGGTTGCCATTTCCTTCTCCAACGCGTGAAAGTGAAAGGTGAAAGTGAAGTCGCTCAGTCGCGACCCCAAGGACTGCAGCCCACCAGGCTCCTCCGTACATGGGATTTTCCAGGCAAGAGTACTGGAGTGGGTTGCCATTGCCTTCTCCTCCATCTGCTCTAGCGGACTTTTTTTTTTTAATGCCTTTTGGCCAGTGAGTATCAGTATAATGTCCCACCTGGGTAGGGATATTTTCCCTTGTCCAGAGTCCCATCTCCCCGAGGAAGAAGCCAAAAACTCACCTTGCCATCTTCCTTGTAAGCTTGTGGTCCAATCTGGGGATCCAATCCTAGAAGACTTGGATTTTTGTGTGTGTGTGGGGGGAATTTTTATTGACGAGTAACATATATTTGTATATAATGCTTCAGAAGTCAAGAGGGTAGATACTCTTGGGGAAGTCACTCTTCCCCAATATCTACCCTCTTGACTTCTGAAGCATAGGCTAGTTTGGATAGTCTTTGTAATTTACAGAAGTGAAATTTATAAAAAGATATATGTTCCATGAAGATATATGGAAATTAATAGAATTAATTGTATATATAAATTGAATTAATATACACATAAAAATATAAATTATATTGTGCATGTAGCTATACATAACTCATCCCCATCGCAGAGCACTATTCCACCATGTGATGATACCATAGTCAATTAATTAATTAATTAAAATATTTATTTATTTAGCTGCACCAGGTCTTAGCAGTGGGTGGCATGTGAAATCTTAGTTTCCTGACCAGGGATTGAACCCAGGCCCCCTGCCTTGGGAGCTTGGAGCCTTAACCACTGGACTATCAGGAAAGTCCCTGTAGTTAATTTATTAATTCAACTGTTGGTAGACATGTGGGCTGTTTCCGGTTTTCAGCTAATACAAATAGGGCTGCTGTGAATATTCTTGCACATGTTTATTGGTGAATGTATGTCTGCATTTCTTGTGAGTAGAATTGCTGAGTCAAAGATGACATACATAGTTGTCTTTAGCAGGTACTGTGAGATCCTTTAGGAAGTGTTTACACCAATTTTACATTGTCGCTGATAATATCTGAGAGTTTGCAATCGCTCCAGCCTTTGGGCTTCCTAAGTGGCATAGTGGTAAAGAATCGCCTGCCAATGGAGGCAACTCAGGAGATGTGATGGAGAAGGAAGTGGCAACCCACTCCAGTATTCTTGCCTAGAGAATCCTGTGGACAGAGGAGCCTGGTGGGCTGCTTTCCATACGGTCACATCGAGTCAAACATGACTGAAGCAACTTAGCATGCATGCCTGCATTGGAGAAGGAAATGGCAACCCACTCCAGTATTCTTACCTGGAGAATCCCAGGGACGGAGGAGCCTGGTGGGCTGCACTCCCTGCAGTCACAGAGTTGAACAGGACTGAGCATGCACATATACATCAGTGTCTATGACTTTTACATTTTAGTCTCTTCCTGTAAGAATGAGCAATATTCCATGGTAGTTTTAATTGGCATGTTTTATAGCATCTGAACACCTTTCCACGTACTTCTTGGCTAGCTGGAGATCATCTTTTGTACACTTCTTGTTCATGTCTTTTGGCCACTATTCTCTTTGGGTTGTCTGCCTCTTTCTTACTAATTTGTAGTTCTCTTTAAGACTTTTTGAATACAAGTCCTTTTTAATTTGCAAATATCCATTCCCACTCTCTTGGGTGTGTTTTTATTCGCTCCACAGTATAGTTTGATCACTATGAACCATTGTGCCTATCATCCAAAATATCAGTCTTCTCCTTCCGGTTGCACTTTTGTGACCTATCTGAGAAATCTTTGCCTACCCCAAGGTCATGAATACATTCTCCCAGGCTTTTGCCTAAACGTTCTATTGGTTTCCCTTTCACGTTACCTGTACAATCTATCTAGTATTAATTTCGGTGTATGGCAGGGTTCAAACTGATTTGTTTTCCAACATGGATTGACCCTGCACCAGTAATTGAAAACAGCATCTTTCACCCTCTGCTTCTGGGGAATTTTGTTGTAAGTCAGGTGACTATTTATGAAGGAGTCAACCTCTGGACCCTATTTTGTTCCATTGGTCTATACGTCTAAATTTTAGGAAACTTTCAGGAAACTTTCATAGGGAAAAGAGGTTAATGAAGTTAGGAAGTACGCCCCAAGGAATCCATTTTTGATAATGGTTGTACAAGAGGCAGGAAGAAATCCATCCATCTTCTGGAAGCAGCTGTGGCTGGGTCCTAGAGCCTTGTTAGTACGGGTTATGTTGTGTGTATTCTTCCCAGGTGATGCTAGTAGTCAAGAACCCGCCTGCCAACACAGGAGATGGCAGAGACCCGGGTTTAGTCCCTGGGTTGGAAAGGTCCCCTGGAGGAGGGCATGGCAACCCACTCCAGTGTCCTGCCTGGAGACTCCCCATGGACAGAGGAGCCTGGCGGGCTACAGTCCATGGAGTTATGAAGAGCTGGACACAACTGGGTGACTAAACGATGGTGTGCGAGTCCTCAGTAGATGTGGCGCCTCCCTGGAGTGGTCCAGGGGATGGGATCAGCATTGGCCTTGGTCTTGTAGCCTCGAAGCTGAATCTCCTTCCCTCCATAAGGCTGCGCCTGAAGAACTTGCATCCCTCATGCTCACTTTCCCCCAGAACCAATTTGCCCCTGCACGCTCCTTCCCCAGTAAACTGTGAAATACAAGGTCTCCTTGTAATACTTTTATACACTGCTCACTGCAGTTTAATATATGAGACACTGCATCATAGTCTGGAGGTTCAAAATTACCTCGAAGTAATCATTTCCTAGAGGGCTGGTAGTAAACATTCTGTCACATAGCTATAGATTGTCGCCTGTCACCATCCATCAGCCCCCAGGGAGATATTAGGGGGAATGATACGGGAGTGAACTGAGAACAGGTGCACGTGGCTGCCAGCCCTCTGCAGAGGGGAACAGGCTTGGTGGCCTTATGGCAGGCTGGCTTTGGCAGGGGTGGGCTCTGTCTGCACCACAGCCCAGGATTGTGGGTTTGAGCTGTGGGTGGCCTGTTGGCTTAACTCGGTTCCAGGGTCGCTGACTCCTTCAACCCTCATGTTGGCCTTCTGACATCTTCCCTGCAGCCTTCAGATCAACACCATCACCTGCGTTTGCACAGTGATAATGGTGGTGTGTAGCGGTGCACATGTGTGTGTGCTCAGGCAGGTCCGACTCTTTGCGACCCTATGGACTGTAGCCTGCCAGGTTCCTCTGGCCAGTGGATTTTCCAGGCAAGAATACTGAAGTGGGTTGCTATTTCCTCCTCCAGGGGGACCTTTCCTGCCCAGGGATCAAACCCTCGTCATCTCCTTCGTCTCCTGCATTAAGAGGTGGATTCTTTACCACTGCACTGCCTGGGAAGCCACAATAATTACCGTCACCGTTTACAAGAACTCCCTCTGCTCCATGGAGTCTGCTGATTCTTTTCAGGTGTCATCTTATTAATCTTCAGTGTGATGCCAGGAGGGAATTAAAATTTTAGCCGTATTTCACAGCTGAGGAAACTGAGGCTCTGAGATGTGGGAAAGCTTGCAAAGTCACACAGCTGGCCAGTGGCGGAGCCAGGATGTGAACTTGAAACTTGAGCGTCTGCCTCCAGAGACCAAGCGCTAAATCACACTTGTTGCCACGAGTTGCCTCTGTTAAACATCCAGGTCCTCACTGAGCTCATGAGCTTGTACCCTTGCTATTTTCAGAGGCATGTACAGGTGGAGAAACCCAAGTTCAGCATGTAGCTGGCACTGAAGGGTTCTCTGGCCACGCACCTGAAACTTCCTCCTTGGGAAGGCATCTAGAGTACAGGTCACTGCCTGCAGGCTTGCAGCACCTGTGAAAGGTCACCGCATAGACCTAAGGACTCAGTGAACTTCAGCCTAAGTCCCCAGCACGATCCAATCGGGTCTGAGGAAATGAAGTTGATACAGTGTGAACGACCCTCTCAGGAAAATTAATAGTAATACAACTTGGGTACAGGCATAGCTATTTGTCAGGAGCATTCAGACAGCGGTCCTGAAACTTTCATTTCATGAATGGCAAGATCAGTCTGCTCTGGCCTGAAGGCCACTGTGGGGTCCCACCTTGTTTACTCCGACGATGAAAAGTCTTGCCTCAGTTGGCATTTCAGGAATCTGAGACTGGAAAGAAGCACAAAGCAGACCACATTTAGAGGTTTTCAGCGTGTCTTTGTCATTTTGGGTCTCCACCCAGGACTGGAACTAGGAGGCATTGGAGCCCCGCTTGACTGCAGCCCAGCATCACTCAAAGTCTAGTCTCCGAGCTGTGCATCTGCGATCTTTGTCAACACTTCTAGACAAGATCAACTGGACACTGAGAGCCAGCATGTAAAAACGTTTATAGCAATCTAGTCTTGCAAGGGGGCCAGGGGCACTTGCATTGTTGAACCAGCTATAGACCAGACAAAGTGATGTTGAAATTGAGTGGTGAGATGCTGGTGATGCAAGCAGGTACTAATCACGCAGAGTAGGACCACATGATTGGGCTTCCCAGGTGGCACTAGTGGTGAAGAACATGTGTGCCGGTGCAAGAGATGTAAGAGATTTGGGGTCGATTCCTGGGTCAGGAAGATCCCCTGGAGAAGGTCATGGCAACCCACTCCAGTATTCTTGCCTGGAGAATCCCATGAACAGAGGAGCCTGGTGGGCTATAGTCCACAGGCTTGCAGAGCTGGACACTGCTGAAGCAACTTAGCACACATGCGTAGGGTCGCCTGATTACTGGCAGCTCCATGCACAACTAGGACCGGTCTGTGATATATTTGGGAAAAAAAAACAAAGCTGGCCCTTCATCACAGACACTTTGACATGTACTGTTATAAATTTTGCTAGGGACAATGCTGTTTTCAAAGCACCCTGTCATCAGCATTTTATTCCACAAACAAGTAAACCTCGGACCAAGACAACCATAACAATAGCAACAAAGACCCAAACCTAATGTAGTGAAATTTGTTTGAGGTATGGTTTCATCTCTTTCTTTTTCTCTCTCTATATTTTGAAGTATAGTTGATATACAGTGTTGTGTTAGTTTCTGGTGTTCAGCAAAGTTATTCAGTTATATATATGTATGTGTTTATTTTTCAGATTCTTTCCCCTTATATGTTATTACAAGATAATGTATAGTTCTCCACGCTAGACAGTAGGACCCCTTATTGATTATTCTGTATATAGTAGTGTGTCTTTTGGTCCCAAGCTCCTAATTTTTCCCTCTTCCCTTTCCCACTTTGGTAACCATAAATTGAGTTTCTATGTCTGTGAGTCTAATTTCTGTTTTGTAAATAAGTTCATTTGTATCACTTCTTTTAAGATTCCACATCTGAATGATACCGTATGATATTTGTCTTTCTCTGTGTGATTTACATTAGTTTAATAAGATAATCTCTGCTGCTAAGTCACTTCAGTCATGTCCGACTCTGTGCCACCCCATAGACGGCAGCCCACCAGGCTCCTCTGTCCCTGGGATTCTCTAGGCAAGAACACTGGAGTGGGGTGCCACTTCCTTCTCCAATGCATGAAAGTAAAAAGTGAAAGTGAAGTCACTCAGTCGTGTCCAACTCAGCGATTCCATGGCCTGCAGCCACCAGGCTCCTCCGTCCATGGGGCTTTCCAGGCAAGAGCGCTGGAGTGGGTGCCATCGCCCGGTCCATCCATTTTGCTGCAGATGGCAATATTTCCGCCATTTCTATGGCTGAGCAATATTCCATTCTATGTATGCGTGCCACGTCTTCTTTATCCATTCGTCTGTCAATGGACACATGGGCTGCTTCCAAGTCTTGGCTGTTGTGAACAGTGCTGCCATGAAACAGGGATGCGTGTGTCTTTTGAACTATGTTTAGTCTTTTTGGATATATGCCCGAGTGGGATTACAGGATCATATGGCAACTCTGTTTTTAGTTTTTGAAGAACCTCCACACTATTCTATATAGTGGCTACACCAAGTTACATTCCCACCTACATTGTAGGAGGGGTCCCTTTCTTCACACCCTCTCCAGCATTCATTATGTGTAGGTTTTTTGATGATGGCCATTCTGATGTGAAATTTCAATTTAGTTCTGATTTGTATTTCTCTGGTAATTAGTGATGTTGAGTATCTTCTCACATGCCTGTTGGCCATCTGTATGTCTTATCTTTTGGACTTCTCTGTGTGCTGATGGGCTAGTGTTTGGCTGACTTCAGTTGGGTATGACTCTAGGCTGTGTGTTGTCTCCTTGGGAACCAGAAGCTCTCTTGTTATGGTGATGGCAGGAGTGCAAGAGATTGGAAACGTGATGCCTGTTGAGGCTTAGAACTGTAACAGTGTGACTTCCTCTCATATTTCATTGGCCAAGACAAGTCACATGACTAAGTGCAACACCAGTGAGGCAAGGAGTAGACCCCACCCACAAGTCACATGACAAAGAGCATGGATATATATAATTCTGTGGCATTGGGAGCCATAATCCAGTTCACCACAACTGATAACCATGGATACTAGGAAAAACACTTGGCAATGAGCCTGGCCAGAGTAGGTGCTCAGCAGACAAAAGCAGAGACATCACTTTACTTACAAAGGTCCGTTTAGTCAAGGCTCTGGTTTTTCCAGTGGTCATGTATGGATGTGAGAGTTGAACCATAAAGCAAGCTGGGTGCCAAAGAATTGATGCTTTTGAACTGTGGTGTTGGAGAAGACTCTTGAGAGTCCCTTGGACTGCAAGGAGATCCAACCAGTCCATCCTAAAGGAAATCAGTCCTGAATATTCATCAGAAGGACTGATGCTGAAGCTGAACCTCCAGTACTTTGGCTACCTGAGGCGAAGGGCTGACTCATTTGAAAAGACCCTGATGCTGGGAAAGATTGAAGGCAGGAGGAGAAGGGGATGACAGAGGATGAGATGTTATAGCATCACCGACTCAATGGACATGAATTTGAGCAAACTCTGGGAGACAGTGGAGGACAGAGGAGCCTGCTATGCTCCAGTACATGGGGTTCCAAAGAGTCCAGACACAATAGCAACTGAGCAACAACAACAACAGTTCTCCTGGGAAGCAGACTCCCACATCTTCCTCTGAAATGGGTGTGTGGGGGATCCCCCTCCATGAGAGGTACCAGGGACGAGTTGCCTTTCCGGCCCAGCATTAAGTCAGTGTCCAGAGAGAAAAGGCTGTGACATCATGCACCCAGTGCTTTGTGTTCCCAGGAAGAAAGATCCCAAGTGGAGGCTGCCAGAACTGTTGTCAGCTGCTTGCATATCCATTTGCCCATCCACCACTCACAAAGTGCTCTATTTATTTGCACACACTCTGTAATATAGCAGCGGAGGGAGAATTCATTAAGGCGAATTGTGAGGGTTGCTTTAAAAAAAAATTTTCATCTCTCTATTTTATGTAGTGCATAGTTCCCTGTTTAATGAGAACTCTGCAAGTCCATTTTCCTTAAGGGTTTAATAAAAAGTATAATTTAAAAAATTAAGACAGATGGGGAAAGTGCCGAGGAAGCCATTTCTTCCATTAACTCACAGAGTAGATCTTTTCAGTGCTGCAAGATGGGTGGAGAGAGGAAAGACTCCAGAAGCTATCAAGAGCCCTTTCAGGTTACATAAAACTGGGGCCTGGGTTTATGTGGCTCAGGGATTCCTGCCGAACAGATAGGAATTAGATTTATCAGTTGAGTAATGGGACTGTTGCTATCTGGGAGATTAATTAGTGCTGATACTGGAGCTTTGCTTTTTCTTGGAATTTGAACTACAGAGCCCCGAGAAGTGGACATTTACATCTTTCAAACTTTTTTTCTGAATTATCTTGGTTGCTTTTGGAGGGGGGGGAGGAAACGGGGTGGCTGAGGGAGGGACAGCCTCGGGGTGTTGGGGGCCCCTGTGCGGTTCCCATCTCCCTCCATGCAGCATTGTTGTTATTGTCCAGTTGCTAAGTCTTGTCCGACTCTTTGCAACCCCGTGGACTGTAGCCCACCAGGCTCCTCTGTCCATGGGATCTCCTAGGCAAGAACACTGAAGTGGGTTGCCATTTCCTTCTCCAGGGATCTTCCCGATCCAAGGATCGAACCTACACCTCTTGCGTCTCCTGCACTGGCAGGCGGATTCTTTATCACTGAGCCACTTGGGAAGCCCCAGCGTATACTTTTTCAAGGGCAAGTTGTCCACTGCAGTTTGGTAGCTTTCCATCCTGCTGCCGCCCCTGGCTTCCTGGAGCAAGGTAATTCCTAAGCTATAGTCACTCAAATAATAATAATAGCACTATTATTATTAAAGAAGCTAAGGATGAGTATTGCTCACATTTTGAGGAGCTTATTTTGTTAATTTCACTGGGAGGCTGGTGTTGTTATCATCATCCCTGTCTGACAGATCACTAAACCAAGTGATCTGTCAGAACATACAGAGCTGGCAGTTGAAACCTGTGTCCCCGTCTTAATCCATGTGCTACCCTTTTCTCTGTGACACATGGGCCATCAGAGTCTTAGAGACGTGGGGTAAAATTCCCAAGCTTGAAGAGCTGGGGTAGACGGAGCAGGAACTAGCTTTCTTATCTGGCAGCTTTCCCTGCTGCATCTCTTGGATGTATTGTCGGGATTCTTAGTTTCCTCTCAGCCTGCATCATACTCATTCAGTTCAGTTCAGTTCCTCAGTCGTGTCTGACTCTTTGCAACCCCATGGACTGCAGCATGCCAGGCTTCCCTGTCCATCACCCTCATCCGGAAACCAATGAGCGAACTTACATTGATGGAGGTCTCACCATGTTGCAGGCACTCTTCTGAGAGCTGGGTGTTCTTTATTTCATTTAATTTTCAAAATACCTGCTAGGAGGAAGGTACAGTCAGCCCTCTGTGTCAGTGGATCCCTCATTCCCAGGACCAAGGACCACCTGCGGGACTTGAACCCCTGGGGATTTTGGTATCTGCCGGGGGCATGGTCCTGAAACCAGTCCTCTGTGGATGCTGACGAACAACTGTGTGTGGCACCTCTGCTTTCTCGATAAGTGATCCAAGGCTCTTAAGAGGCAAAATGACTCACCCAAGGTCATGTGACAGGAAGTGGTTCAAACAAGGTCCAGACCCACATCTATCTGAAACTCCCAAACCTTTGCACTGAACCCCAAGGCTGAGTAGACATGATGGCCAGCTTCCCTTCCCTTCACTTCACCAGTGTCCCAGGCTGCCTCCATCCCTGGTAACTGAGAGCTGATGGATGGACACAAGGCAGCCTGTCACACTGGGAGTTATTTTTAGCACGTTACCATATAAATCCTTCTTCTCAGAAGGTAGGAAGGAGTCTGCGTGCCTCGATGCGTCCCCTGGCCAGCATGTTGCTTTACGGTTTTGTTGGTGTGCTGGGAGACCCTCGGGCCTCAGTGAGGTGGACATGGGTTCCTGAGTCAGCAGTTTGGGAAACACACTCTTCTCTGCCTTTCTTGGGCTGCCATTCATTAAGTGATCCCAGAGAGGAACTCTGATCCTTTCCAACCAAGGAAATGCCTTTGTTTTCCCTCTACATTCAATTCCAAAGTAGTGGAAAGCAATTTCTGTATCTTGACCGTGTTGCCAGAGACATTTGAACTGATGGGTAAAGGTCAATAACTAGATACTGTCCAGAGAATGGAGAGGATGACTCCTAAGTTCATGTTCACTTTTTCAAAGTTGTTAACTGGCTTCAAGTAAGTTAAGTTATTCTCTCGTGGACTGTAGACCACCAGGCTCCTCTGTCCCCGGGATTTTTCAGGCAGGGATACTAGAGCGGGCTGCCATTTCCTACTCCAGGGAACCTTCCTGACCCAGGGATAGAACCTGCGTCTCTTGCATCTCCTGCATTGGCACGGCGAATCTTTACCACTAGTGCCACCTGGGAAGCCCAAGTAACTCTCTGTGTCAAAGAAAATAAGAGGGCAGGTTTTTATTTTATAAAGGATACTTGGATTTTCTGTTTAGGACCAACAGAAGTGACTTTGGCACCACACAGAATCTCTGCTCTCAACTTCTGCATCCGTGCCAGACATCACTATTAGATCACAGCACCATGGCCTGCTCAGACCAGCTGTGATCTTAAAACCCTTCCGAGTAGTGGGAACCAGGCACCTTCTGACACAGCTCAAAATTGGGTTAAAGGTGAAATCAGTTTGCCAAGTGTGTCTGGAAGTTTTACGTCCTCTTTGAGTTTCAGTTCAGTTCAGTTTAGTTCAGTCACTCAGTTTTTGCAACCCCATGGACTGCAGCATGCCAGGCTTCCCTGTCCATCACCAACTCTCAGAGCCTGCTCAAACTCATGTCCATGGAATCAGTGATGCCATACAACTATCTCATCCTCTGCCTTAAGTCTTTCCCAGCATCAGGGTCTTTTCCAATGAGTCAGTTCTTTGCATCAGGTGGCCCAAGTATTGGAGTTTCAGCTTCAGCATCAGTCCTTCCAATAAATATTCAGGACTAATTTCCTTTAGAATGAACTGGTTTGATCTTGCTGTCCAAGGGACCCTCAAGAGTCCTCTCCACAGTTCAAAAGCATCAATTCTTTGTCACTCAGCTTTCTTTATGGTCCAACTCTTACATCCATACATGACTACTAGAAAAACCATAGCATTGACTAGATGGACCTTTGTTGGCAAAGTAATGTCTCTGCTTTTTAATATGCAGTCTAGGTTAGTCATAGCTTTTCTTCCAAGGAAAGTGAAAGTCTCTCAGTCATGTCCAACTCTTTGTGACCCCATGAACTATATAGTCCATGGAATACTCTAGGCCAGAATACTAGAGTGGATAGCCTTTCCCTTCTCCAGGGGTCTTTCCAACCCAGGGATCAAAACCAGGTCGCCCGCATTGCAGGCAGATTCTTTACCAGCTGAATCACAAGGGAGGCCCAAGAATACTGGAGTGGGTAGCCTATCCCTTCTCCAGTGGATCTTCCTGACCCGGGAATTGAAGCGGGGTCTTCTTCATTGGATTCTTTGCTAACTGAGCTATCAGGGAAGCCCAAAGAGCAAATGTCTTTTAATTTTATTGCTGCAGTCACCATCTGTGACTGTGATTTTGGAGCCCAAGAAAATAAGTCTATCACTGTTTCCCCATCTATTTGCCATGAAGTGATGGGACTGGATGCCATGATCTTAGTTTTTGAATGTTGAGCTTTAAGCCAGCTTTTTCACTCTCCTCTTTCACTTTCATCAAGAGGCTTTTTAGTTCCTCTTCACTTTCTGCCATAAGGGTGGTGTCATCTGCATATCTGAGGTTATTGATATTTCTCCCAGCAATCTTGGTTTCAGCTTGTGCTTCATCCAGCCCATCATTTCACATGATGTACTCTGTGTAGAAGTTAAATAAGCAAAGTGACAATATACAGCCTTGACGTACTCCTTTCCCAATTTGGAACCAATTTGTTGTTCCATGTCCAGTTGTAACTGTTACTTCTTGACCTGCGTACAGATTTCTCAGGAGGCAGGTCAGGTGGTCTGGTATTCCCATCTCTTTAAGAATTTTCCACAGTTTGTTGTGCTACACACAGTCAAAGGTTTTGGTGTAGTCAGTGAAGCAGAAGTAGATGTTTTTTCTGGTGTTCTCTTGCTTTTTCTATGACCCAGTGGATGTTGGCAATTTGATCTCTGGTTCCTCTGCCTTTTCTAAATCCAGCTTGAACATCTGACAGTTCTCAGTTCATGTACTGTTGAAGCCTGGCTTGAGTTTAGGCATCTGTTTTTTCCTATCAGATACATGGATTGAGTTAAGATGCTAATCAAGGCCTCCGATGGGAAAACACATGACGCTCTGATTCTTAAATAATGAGAAATGAAGGCTTAGGGAGTGATCTGTTGAAGGTCATAGTAAGTGAGGGAAAGGGTTAAGATTTGTGAGTCAGATCCAGGTCCCTGTCTCGGCTGTACCATTTCCTTGTTTAGTGACGTCTGGCAAATCTCATCAAATCCCTGAGCCTGAGTTTCCTCATCTGTAAAATGGACATAGAATGTTACCTCAGTGAGCCATGGTGAGGATTAAGCTGAGATCCTGAACATGAAATGCCTAGAAGACCTGTAGGGAGAAGAAGTGCCTGATGAAAGTTAGCTAATATTTGTTCAGTTTTCTTAAAAATATCTTATGCACAAAACCCAATACACATTGTTACGAAACATGATGACTATGGGTGCCACTATTCCCATTTTATAGACCATGAAATGCAGACTTAGGTAATATGGCTTTCCTAAAATCATGCATAAAGTAAATAGAAAAGCAGCTAGAACTCAAATGCCAGCTATGGCAAAGCACCAGTCCTTACTTCCTTCAAATCTTACCCAGATGTCCCTCACTCAGTGCAACATATCATGACCATACTTGTCAATTGTCTCTGCCCCCTTGCCTGTTTCTCCTCACCCTCCTTTATTCCTCTCTGCAAAGCACTTTTTGCTTTCTAAGACACACTCTTTTACTGTATAATCCGCTTATTTATTTTGCATGTATTTTATTGCCTGTCTCACTCCTACTTGCCTGTCCCCCAGGGCAGGGGTTTAGTTTATTTTTTGAGTGCTGGATTTGCTGCTCTGAGCACAGTCTTGACACACAGTAAAGCACTAAATATTTACTGAGTAAACACGTGAAGTCTACCTGACTCCAAAGCTTACTCTTTGGATCACACCGTGTCCTACACGATTTGTATTCAGAGTTACTAGTTGTTGAAGGCCTACCATGTTCTAGGCGTCGTGGAGACTTCATAAATATATTGTTGCTACATTTGACCATAACTTTTCATGGAAGGGACGACTATCCAGGCTTTGCAGCTGAGGAAGATGACACTCAGCAAGGTTTTGATACTTGATCATGCCCATTGGACATCTGTTAAGGGACAAAAGGAGTCTTGTCTAGGTCAGCTGGACTCCAAGACCTGCTCTCCATCCCCGGCCCATGTCAGATTATAAAAAGTGGCTTCCTTCTCAGAAGCTGTTTATGAGTACCATCCTTGGGCCAAAATTTTCACTTGAGAACTAGACTCTTGTTCAGCTTAAAGAAAAAAAAACCTCATCAAACCTCATGAACAGAGTCTACTGTATACATATTCCAGAATTGGAGCTGACAGAAACCTAGAAACAGAATCCCTGGGGTTAGAGGAAGTCATAGGGAGGAATCTGATTTTTAATAAGAACCTAGGTGATTTCTATGATCAGGCTAATCCAGAAAGCAATAAGGAATTCATCCATCTATCCATTCATTTCCTCATCTTTAAAATGGAGATAGGGGACTTCCATGGTGGTCCAGTAGATAAGACGCTCTGCTCCCAATGCAGGGGGCCGAGTTCAATCCCTGGTTGGGGAGCTAGATCCCGCATGCCACAACTAAAGGTCCTGCATGCAGCAACTTAGACCCAGCGAGGCCACGTAAATAAAAATATAAAATAAAGTGGGGATAATACCAGTACCCAGCTTATATGGTTATTGCAAAAATTAAGTATGACCCCATGGACTGTAACCCACCAGGCTCCTCTGTCCATGGGATTTTCCAGGCAAGAATACTGGAGTGGGTTGCCATTTCTTCCTCCAGGGGGCCGATTCCCCTCAGGGACTGAACTTGGCTTTCCTGCGTCTCCTGCATTACAGGTGGATTCCTTACCACTGAACCATCGGGGAAGCTCCATGCCTGTAATACCAGTACCCAGTTTATATAGTTATTGTAAGGATTAAATAAGGGTATATTAGGAAACACAGGCTTAGAACAGTGCCTACCAAGGAAGTCAGAAGAGCTGATTAAGCCCCAGGCACCTCCTGTGGTTGGTTATCAGGGGTGCGGCAGAAGCAGACAGACGAGGCCTTGCCCTCTTGGTGCTGACCACGTGAGCACAGATTTTGGCATCAGATAAACCTAGATTGAACTCCCGCCCTTGCCACTCACACTCAGGTGTGGACATGAACAAACTCCTGGACTTCTCTGGCTCCAGCATGGGGTAATAGAAGAGCAGTTTCACAGCCTCGTTGTTTGTATAAACTAGAAGAGGCTCCGAGAGGCAAAGCAACTTGCTAGGATCACACAGCTAGTGAGTGTCAGAGCTGGATTCGTATTCACATCTGCTAGACTGAGGGTCGAACATTTACCTGCCACATTATACAGCTTCCTGCAGAGAGAGGTGGCTATAAAACTCACAGTGAGTGGGTAGAAAGGATTGTGAACCCAGTGGAGGCTTCACCCCACTTACCTGCACACTGAAGCACATTGGACCAAGGCCTCTGTGGGAACATGCCCCACCCTCCACAGTGACAAAATGATGCCCAGACTTACCTAGTTCCCACCGACCTCACACAGAGCCAGCCTCCCCCAAGTTCTCCTGCAGCGTAGGCATTTGGAGAGCTCCTTGGAGAGTTTCAATCTCTCTAATCTTGCCAGGCTGGCGCAAGGAGGGCTTGGGAGACGTGAAAGGCAGCAGTTATTTATTTCATGAATAGATAACGGCAGGCCATTTAGAGGAGCAGCGGCAGGAAGATGAAAAAGCTATTAATACAGTTGGAAGCTCATTTCTTTCGGAGTGGTCAGCAGCCGCCGGAGAGGACAAAAACGAGAAAATATTGCAATGGGCGCTCCTGACAACACAAATTATTCAGGAGATATTAAAGTGCGTCGTTCACCATCGTAAACATTTTTTTTTAATGTTTATGAGATCTGTTCAAAGGCATCTTGATGGATGAAACCCAATAACATTTATAGGGGTGTGTGTGCCCGTGTGTGTGTGTGTACTTACATTTCTTTTGTTCTCGTTGTTGTTGTTCAGTCACTAAGCCTGTCTACCTCTTTGCAACGCCAGGGACTGCAGCACTCCAAGCTCCTCTGTCCTCCACTGTCTCCTGGAGTTTGGTGAAATTCATGTCCATTGAGTCAGTGATGCTATCTCACCATCTCATCCTCTGCCACCCCCTTCTCCTTTTGCCTTCCATCTTTCCCGGTATCGGGATCTTTTCCAATGAGTCGGTTCTTCACCTCAGGTGGCCAAAGTATTGGAGTTTCAGCTTCAGCATCAGTCTTTCAAATGAATATTCAGGGTTGATTTCCTTGAGGATTGACTGGTTTGATCCCCTTGCTGTCCAAGGGACTCTCAAGAGTCTTCTCCAACACCACAGTTCAAAAGCATCAATTGTTCTAGTAGCCTTTGTAAATCATGTCTTTGAGCGTTTGTACTTAACAGTGGCTAGGCAAGGTCTACATAGTGCAACGTGAAGTCCATGCCTCTGTTCCCTGGGTAATTATACTATTTGTGACATCTGCCATGTTTGCAGAAGGGGTTCTGGGAAGCTGGGAGTTGACCTGAGGACTGATGGGAGCCGAAGCAATGCTCCAGTTCTGAAAGGAGAAAGCCTGGAGGAACGTGGCAGCACCTCCCATTGTTGGGAACATATTTCCCCCAAAGAGGGGCCTGTAGGAACAGGATTTGTGGGGATCCTTGCGCCTCTGACCCCTGTAGGAGATTCACAGCATAGAGGATGCTTTTCAAGGCTGTTTGGTTCTTGAGATAAAGCAATCCCCTTCACATGGCTTAATTCTGCTTTGCCCAGACACTAACCACAGCAAAACACAGCAAGGCTCTGGTTCCTTAGAGGATGCCTTCTGGAACACAACTTTTAGGTGATAAAACTGGGCGAAAAGCTGGTAATCATTGTAACTAAGCCACGATGGCATCTCTGCACACAATTATTAGCTTACTTATTTTAAACAGAAATAACTTGTCATGTTTGCTTCAGGAACTAAGCAAATTAGACAATCTATAGTTCTGATAAATGTTTTGTGTTTTTTTCCTATTTGAATTGGTTTATTGTTTGTTTCAGGACTTAAGCACATAACCAATTTACCTGAGAGGGATGAACTCTGTTTACTCAGTTTTGTAGACTGATTAAGAGCATCAGTTAGGGAGTCAGGTGCTCCAGGGTTGAATTCTAGCACTTTCACTTCCCAGAGTTGTGACTTTGGGAACGTTATGGAGCCTCTCTATTTAAGCCTCAGTTTCCGCATCTGTAGAATGGGAGCAATACCGGACCTATGCTACTGGCTTATGGAGATTATTGAAATAAAGCAGACAAAGGGTTTGGCACATAGTAGGGCTGGCATGTAGTGAGTTCTTAGTATGTGTTGGTTATTATCATTATCAGAAGGGGCTGGGCCTCCTCCCAGGCGAACCTTAAATCTTTTTTCCATTCTCAGGAGGCGCTTGAGGAAGTTTGGGCTCTGTGACTCTGACAGAAGGAGTGTATCCCCTAGAGATAAACGATGGTCTCGCTGGTGTCGCTGTGTGCTCTGAGCCCAGCGCTCTTGGTTGTTGGGTCTTTGTCAGGTGACCAGTGATTTATGGAGTGCAGCTCCTGAAGAGAGAGAGAGCAACATGTGCGCCTGCTTAGCAGGGTATTCCAGGCCCCAGGACCCCAGAAGCTTCCCTGTGCCGATGTGACCCAGAGCCACCCCAGCTCCCATCCTTCAGACCAGAATGGTGTTTGGGACAGTGGACATTGGCTCTGGATATCCAAGGCCTTTGTGATGCTGCTGGCGTAACATGCTGCCGTGCTCCTTATTCTCTGTCCATTCTTAGGGCGAAAGAGGTCTCATGCCCAGTGAGCCTGTCCTGTGTCCTCTGAACTTCAGCAGCAATCTAAACCTGAAAGCCACTCCAGTGGTCCTGAAAGTATTAAATAGACTTGCAGTTAAATATCTAGCAACTCAGTTTGACATTTATCCTTAGGAAACTTTAGGCAAATTACTTAAACTCACTGGACCTTAGGTTCCTCTTCTCTAGAATGGGGGTGAGATCATATACCTCATAGAGTAGTTATTTATTAAATGAGATAATATATGTCAAATGCCTAGAATAGCGCCTGGCCCCAAACTGAACGATTGTGCGAAATGTCCGGTATCATGCCCTGCACTGGGTCTAGGCAAGGGGACTTTCTAGACTTCTCTCCTGCTCTTCAGGGACCACCTGGCTCAGGAACTAAGTTATAAAGTTGTCCCTTGCTCAACATTTAGCTTTCTCTGAATTCTCATTAGGGGTATCTTAATCTGCAAATGGGACGACCCCTGCCCCCAGTAGCTCAGCAGGTAAAGAATCCACCTGCAATGCAGGAGACGCAGGAGACGCAAGTTTGATCCCTGGATCGGGAAGATCCACTGGAGGAGGAAATGGCAGCCCACTCCAGTATTCTTGCTGGGAAATCCCACGGACAGAGAGGCTGTCAGACTACAGTCCAAAGGGTTGCAAAGAGTCGGACGCAACTGAGTAACTGACAGCAACAGCAGAATCTACAAATATAGCATTAATTTCATGAAGCCAGCGAAAGTCTAATTCATGTCTAATTCCCCCTTCTTATTGTTTGGCAAAATATTGCAAATACTAAATATTATTGTTCAGTCTCAGTTGTGTCCGATTCTTTGCGACCCCATGGACTGCAGCACACCAGGCTTCCCTGTCCTTCACCATCTCCCAGAGCCTGCTTAAACTCATGTCCATTGAGTCGGTGATGCCATCCAACTGTCTCATCCTCTGTGGTCCCCTTCTCCTCCTGTCTTCAGTCTTTCCCAGCATCAGGGTCTTTTCTATACCTGCATGGTTGTATGGTTAAAAGGTAAGATAGGTGTTAAAGAGTTGAAATTAAACCCTGTGGCTATGGTAATGTCACGTAGTGATGGCCAGGCTGAGTGTGGACCCTCTCCTGTGTGCGCTGGGGGAGCCACGGGGGGCTTGTGAGGGGAGTGGTCTGGTCAGCCCTCTACTGTATGATACAGTGATGGCATGAACGGCATCCAGAAGGACAGGCGCTGGTGACGGGAACTCTCAGCTCCTCCCTTGTACCAGAAACTGTGCCAAATCCCTGACACCTACCATGGCACCCTAGTCCTCACAGAGGACTCTCTAGGCTTGGAATACTGGATAAGTGCTGGACAGACGGAAGGGCAGAATAACTGGAGTCTTCTGAGACGTGATATAGTCTTCAATTAAGGGAGAACAATGGAAATGGAATTGACAAGCCCCCAAACACAGAGCACGTATTTGTCGGTTTCACTGGTTTGCCAGACACCTCCTTAGTTCAGTAAAATGTTCAATCACGTCAACTTTAATTATAATCCTTTGTGTCAGAACAGCCAGAGTGGTCATCACTCAACTACTCTATAGGAAGAACCTTATTAACTTTAAAGGGGAGGGTGTGGCTCTTAAAAGAGCTGGGTCGTAACGTTGCCAGAGGGGGCATTCTACGAGGAATCTGTGATAGGGGCTTTGCCTGGTGTAGTGCATAAAGGAGCTGATTTGGGGCAGTTTTCTCTTAGGTGGAGGCTGTGCCCTCCTGACTCGAGACTTCCCTTTCTCTTTCATGAAAACCTCTCTGGGGACTGCTAGGAGACCTCTGGTTGGTCACTGACTATGTTGCTTTTCTTCCACAACTCTGGTCCCCCAGGCGGCCGCCACCCCTCTGACTTGAGTCAGAGACTAGGTGTCTACCTACCAGCGCTCCCGGCCCACTCCCTGTCAGTCACCACATTTGCCAAAATGAATCCCCCGGGAGTCCCGCCCTCCACCCTCTTCTCTTCACCCCGACCGCCACCACCATCCAGGACGCCATTATTCAAGAATGGCGGTGGCATCCCAGCTGGTCCCTTTGTGCCCAGGCCTGCGTCTCCATCTTCACAATGCAGCTGGAACACCGCCTTGAAGGTTCACGTCTGTAATGCCGTTCTCTTGTTTCAGAACCCAAACTGCACGTCCTGGCATTCAGTGCTCCTCATAACCCGGCTGCTGCCTGATTCCCTGACCTCAAGCCACCACGCCCCGCGTGCTTCAGCCATGCCACACCTTTAGGCAAGCCCCCCCACCGAAATCCCCAGGCTCTCTAACACCCTTCCAGGGACTCGAGTCCACAGCCCGGACCCTGCAAAGCCCCTGTCCGTGTGCCTATCCCTCCTGCCTCCAGATCCTTCTTTCCTGCCCCCATCAACTTGTGGGGCTGGTAAACGAGGCCCGTTATTTCCCAGGGAGCTACCTCTGGGCCCATATCTGCACTTCCAGCTGAGATTGATGAACTTTCAAATGATGAGGTTTCTGGGGGCATTTATTGACATATAAATCAAAATCCAATTTATGTGAAGGAAAATCCCAGCTGGTTTACATGGCAGGATTATGAAACAATTTTAGCCGTGTGCACAGCCTCTCAGACGAGGTAAAATGATTTTTACCTTCCACAAAAGAAGCTTTGCTTTTTAATTTCTGGAGGCATTTTCATGGGGTCACCCTGGAAACTCCTGACACTGAATTTACCAACTTCCTCCAAGGTTGCCAACTTACGATACTGGTCTGAAGGGAGGGAGGGAAATGCAGTCTATTGAGGAGCCTACTGTGTGCCAGGCACACATATACAGTATCCTATTGCAAGCCTCCAATGGTCTTCAGGGTGCTTGACATCATATGAAGGCCTTCCTCTCAATCCTGGGGCTGTCCAGTCTCTTCCTGAGAGAGGGTATTAGTTACCTGTTGCTGCAAAACAAATTAACACACACTCTGCAGCTTTATAACAACTCCCCTGTGTCGTTCCCCTGTTTCTGTGGGTCAGGAGTCTGGACATGGCTTCACAGAGGCCCCTACTTGGGGTCTTCCAAGGTCGCAGCAAAGTGCTGACCAAGGCTCTCTTATCTGTGGCTCAACTGGGGAAGGATCTGCTTCCAGACTCATTTGATTGTTGCAGCAGCCCTTTGCTCGTGGGCCATAGAACCTAGGATCTCAATTTATTGTTGCCTTTGGGCCAGAGGACCCCCTAGCCCAACCCAGTTCCTTCCCACTTGCTTCTTTCAAGTCAGAGAGAGACAGAGACTTCAAGCAAGACAGATGTGACAGTCTTATATGATCACAGAAGTGACACCATCTCATCATCTCTGTCATATTTACTGGTTAGAAGCGAGACCCAGGTCCTGCCCTCACTCTTAGGGGAGTGGGTTACATAAGGCGTGATTGGGAGATGGGGATCTGTCTGCCCCAGAAGGGCTGAGTCACTCTTGGTCACACAGCTAGATGTCTGTGGAGCTGAAATCCGACTTCAGAACCCACACGATGCTGCCCCTTCAGCTGACTCTACAGTCTGTGAAATCCAAAGCAGAACTCTTCCCAGGAGACTTATCCTGTTTGCCGAAGCCTGGGCCACTTCTTCATCTCAGGGAGCTGCTGTGAGTTTCAGCACCCAAATTACTAAAACTATAGTGGAAGTGAAGCAGTTCTTCAAAGGATGACTTCTTAGGGTGTTAATGCCCCAAGTGGGGATGGGATCCTGAGTGTGTTCACTGCTGCTGGACTCGGGCCTTTGCGGGCTGTTCTCTGATGGACCCAGAGAGACCATGACCCACTGCGGCCCCAGGCGACACCCACATGCCTTCTCAGAGGTCAATGGCATCGCAGGTCTCGCTCCCTGTGGTCACCCTTCACAGAAGAGGCCCTTACCATCTGGCTTATTCAGCGGTCTTGCTGCTGTGTTTTTATTTTTCCACCAATGTACACAGCCTCCAATTTGATGTTTGGGGCCCTTCCAGTTCTTTGATTCTGAACTAGACTCGTGTTAACTCCAGCATGGCTGTCATGTACAGTTGTGTGGACTGTGCACTGCGTAAGGATGCCTAGATCCTATACGAGGGCCACACATTGAGATCTCTTTTCCAGTGGCAGAGGACATACCCAGCGTCCCTTCCCTTTTGTTATAACAACACCCTGGTTGTGTCTTGCTTTGTTTTAGGAGCCTCCTTCCTTTACTCTTCAGCCTTCATACCACTCGCTGAGGCTGGGAGAAGCCCTTTCTGCCTGAGGAAAGAGGCACCTATTTCCATTCACATATAGAGACCCAGCTAGGCTTGCAGCAGCCTTGATGACTATTCTTCAGCATAGCTGGCCTTCTGGTGGCCTAGGGTTGTGACATAATCTGCCCAACCTGATTCTGAAAGCAAACAACTCACAGTCTTTAAAAACCCAGCAGCTGCCCAGCCATGATAGAAATTCTCCTTTCAACATGCTGCACCTAAAACTCCCAAGTCCATATGTAGCATCATTTAGGTAAAGAATGAGAAGCTCCGGTTGCCATGTGCCTTTAAATAAACCTTACAATCGACAGCCAAGGTTGGGCTCTGTGCCGACGTTCAGTCATAAAGGCCGTTCTAGGGGAGAGAGTATTCAAAAGCCACATTAAAAAAATGCAATCAACACCAGCTGTGGCCCAATTAAATTCAGCAGATCACAGGTGTTTATATGGATTACAGACACATACACACACTTTACCCAACAAGCTACTTCCTTTAAAATACAGAGCTTGAAACACAAGATGAGATCCATCAATCACTCACATCAGAATCACCTGAAATCCATAATGAAAATGTAGGTTATTTCTCCCACCCTAGACCAATGAATCCAAATATTTTAAGAGGAGCGCAAGAATCCAAATCCTAGCAAGGACCCAATTTCAATATTAAGTGCTGATATTAAGTTGCTGTTGCTGTTTAGTTGCTCAGTCGTGTCTGACTCTTTGCAACCTCATGGACTATAGCCCGCAAGGCCCCTCTGTCCCTGTGATTTCCCGAGTTGGGTTGCCATTTGGTACCGGAGCTGCCATTTCCTTCTCCAGGGGATTTTCCCCACCCAGGGATCGAACCCATGTCTCCTGCGTCTCCTGCATTGTCAGGCAGATTCTTTACTGCTGAGCCACAAAGGAAGCCCCATTAAATGTCATTAAGAGCACTCTTGGGCTTCCCAGCTGGCGCTAGTGGTAAAGAACCCATCTTCACCACAGATTCCATGCCTGGGAAGGAAAGATCCCCTGGAGGAGGGTGTGACAGCCCATTCCAATATTCTTGCCTGGAGAATCCCATGGAGAGAGGAGCCTGGTGGGCTACAGTCCATGGATTCACAAGAATCAGACACGACTGAAGTGACTTAGCACACACACATCTATGCGAATTGGGTGCATTGAATGCATGTGTAATTTTCACTTCCTCACACTTTGTTTAGGTCAGAAATAGGATGCTTGCGTCTTGGAAAAAAATGTGCACTGATACACACATGAACTAGCACAACATTGTAAATCAACTATACTTCAATTTTTATATGGATTATACACACGTGTTCACAATAAAATTTTTGTTTGTTTATTTGGCTGTGCCAGGTGTTAGTTGTGGCACACAAGGTCTTTGTCGCAGCACATGGTGTCTTCAGTTGCTGCACGTGGGACCTAGTCCCCTGACCCCAGGGATCGAACCACGGGTCCCTGCACTGGGAGCATAGAGTCTTAGCCACTGGACCCCCGAGGAAGTCCCTATAATTCAGTTTTTAAAAAAAGCGCACTAATAACCTCAGAAAGAAAAAAAAATAAGTATATTAATCGGGATCCTGTTTACTTTTATGTTGGCTAGATTGAATATTTAAATGTGATGCTTTATTTTTATCTGTTTCCATAACTGAGCAAAATATGTTTAAAAGATGTAATTATATTAAATTTCCCCTATACTACATTTCATCGCCGACTATCAGGTAATGACTAGATCGCCTACACTCAAGCGAAATAACTTTGCTTAACCTAGTTCATTGTCTGAGTGACCCTGGGCAAGTTACTTAACCTCTCTGTGCTTCTGGAGTCTCACTTGAAAAGGGAGATGGTGATAAAACCTACTTTACGGCGTGATGGAGTTGAGTAAGTGAAATGAGACTCATAAAGCTCCTAGGAGGGTGGCTGATACAAGTCATTGATAAACACCAACGCTTATTGATTTTTAGCAAATCTCATCTTTGACAGCTAAAGTCTAATGAGAGCTACCAACTCGGGAATTTGCTCCATGTTTACGCCTGATACAGACATTTGTTACTGCTCATCCTTCCCTATTTTTTTATAGAGTTTATTTTTGGCTGTGCTGAGTCTTCATCGCTGCGTGGGCTTTTCTCTAGTTGTGGCGACTGGGGGCCTACTCTTCGTTGCCGTGCTCGGACTTCTCACTGCGGTAGCTTCTCGTGTTGTGGAACACAGGTTCCGGGGCTGCACAGGCTCAGTACTTGCAGCTCCCTGGCTTTGGAGGACAAGCTCCATAGTCATGGAGTGCAGGCTCGGTTCCTCCAGTGCATATGGGATCTTCCCAGATCAGGGATGGGACCCTTGTCTCTTGCATTGGCAGGCGGACTCTACCACTGGGCTACCAGGGAAGCCCCATCCTTTCTCTTAAATCCACTTCTCAGAAGATCATGGAACAGCCTGGAAGTAGGAACTGGTTCTTCCAGTCCTCTCTAGAAGATTCTCAAGTCTGATTCATTCTCAGGAGGGGTTGCCAAAGGTCCCTCTTATTTTAGGTTCATTCATTCACTCATTCAACCAACCACTTACTGTAAGTCAGGACCTTTGCTAGACAGAAAGAAAGAAGAAAGAAGCAGCCCAAGCCTCTCAGAGCTCGTAGCCTGGTTGAAGGGGTGGAAAGAGAGAAACAGGCACTGGCACTTCAGTGAGATACGGGAGGCAGACAGGAAGCTGGAGACCAACAGAGGAGATCCTTTCATCTTACTCAGCCTGGGGGTCGGGAAGGAAACTATGACATCCAAGGAAAGTCCTTAAAAGAAGGGAGGAAATAGCTGAGCAGTAGGATGGGTGTGGGGAGACTTTCCCAGCCCAAGAATGTCCCAGGAGAACTACAAATAGATAAGTATCGCCAGGAAAGGCATGTGTTTTGGTGGAAACAGAGGACCAAGGGGAAAGGGAGAGAGGAAAAGCAGCAGCGGGCACACACAGACTAAGAAATCCTGTTGGGGGAAAACGGGGAGCCACTGAAGTCTGGCAGGGGAGGGACGATCAGTCCGGGGCTTTGGAAAGACCATAATTGCTGCTCTGGGGGGAGGGGTTATGTACCTAATTAAGAGGCTGCTATGGTCGTTCAAGTCTGAATGATGCTGGTGGCAAGAAGGGACTAGATTGAGAGGTATGTGAGAGACATAAGCAACAGGACATGGAGACTGCATGAAGGAGAAGAGGAGGTGGGATGTCAAGAATGACACCAGGCTTAGCACTTCCCTGAAGGTCCTGTGGCTATCACTTCATGGCAAATAGATGGGGGAAAAGTGGAAACACTGTAGATTTCATTTTCTTGGGCTCCAAAATCAATGTGGATGGTGAGTGCAGAGACAAAATTAAAAGACGCTTGCCCCTTGGAAGAAAAGCTATGGCAAACCTAGACAGCATATTAAAAAGCAGAGACATCACTTTCCTGACAAAGGTTCATATAGTCAAAGCTATGTTTTTTTCCCAGTAGTCATGCATGGATGTGAGAGTTCGACCATAAAGAAGGCTGAGTGCCCCAAAATTGATGCTTTTAAACTATGCTGCTAGAGAAGACTCTTGAGAGTCCCTTGAACTGCAAGATTAAAGCAGTCAATCCTAAAGGAAATCAGCCCTCAATATTCATTCGAAGGACTGGTGCTGAAGCTGAAGCTCCGGTAGTTTGGTCACCTGATGAGAAGAGCTGACTCATTGGAAGGGACCCAGATGCTGGAAAAGATTGAGGGCAAAGGAGAAGGGGGCGAAAGAAGATGACATGGTTGGATGGCACCACTGACTCAAGGGACAGGAGTTTGAGGAAACTCAGGGAGACAGTGAAGGACAGGGAAGCCTGGCGTGCTGCAGTTAATGGGATCATAGAGTCAGACACAACTTAGTGACTGAACGACAACATCAACCAGCAACCAGGACTCTGCTCCCAATGCAGGGGCCCTGGGTTCCAGCCCTGGTCAGGGAACCATATCGTGCATGCTGCAACTAAGACTCAACAGAGCCAAATAAATAAAAACGTAAAAATAAAGTGTATTACTTGGACCAAAAAAAAAAAAAAAAATGACACCAGGCTTACATGACTAGGAAGGTAATGGATGGAGCAGAAACTATATGTGTTAGAGACGTTTAACTCAGCTGCTGCTTCTTAAATGGGGCACACAATTCTTCAGATTAAAGAGCTCAACTGATCTTGCCAGCCATTTGTTACTGAAGCTTGAACCAGGATGATAAGTACTCCAGGAGGCAAGATGGGAAAATTCTCAGGAGGGCATCTTCTTGGAAATGCCCAATTTTCTGCACAATCTTCAAACTCAATACAATAGGGTTTATTCATCACTTGCTTTGTGTCACTTGCTGTGTCCATTGGATTGAACCAGGAAAGCATGGTTCCTGCCTTCATGGGACTTACATTCTAGCTTAGAGGTCTGATATCTTCTAGTCTGAGTATCTTCTGGTTTAAGTGCTAAATCCTACTGTCCCCTAAGAGTGCTTGAGTAAGCATACGAGTGTATTAGCTAGCTATTGCTGTATAACAAAATGCCCTCAAAACCCAGTGGCTTAAAATAGCAACCCATTTATTTAGCTTAAAATTCTTCCACTTGCAATTTAGGCTGGGCTCAGTTGAATGGTTCTGAACTTAGCTGGATACATTCTTGCATCGACATTCAAGCTAGAGGTTGAGTAGGCAGCTTTATTGACCCTTGCTGGGCTCTCACGTGTTTGAGACCTCAGCTGGGATGAATGTTCTTGAATGGCTCTGGTCTCCCATCCTCCCATGAAAATGAAAGTTGCTCAGTCATGTCTAACTCTTTGAGACCCCATGGACTATACAGTCCATGGAATTCTCCAGGCCAGAATACTGGAGTGGGTAGCCTATTCCTTCTCCAGAGGATCTTCCTGACCCAGGGATCTAACCCAGGTCTCCCAAATTGCAGGCGGACTCTTTGCCGGCTGAGTCACAAGGGAAGCCCAAGAATACTGGAGTAGGTAGCCTTCTCCAGGGGATCTTCCTGACCCAGAAATTGAGCTGGAGTCTCCTGCATTGCAGGCAATTCTTTACCAACTGAGCTATAAGGGAAGACCATAGGCTAGCCCAGATTGTTCATGTGGAGGCCAGGAATGTTTCCCAGAGAGAATAGAAGATGCATGGTCTCTAAAGACCCAGGCTTGGAACAGACACAGCATCATTTCCGCCATGTTGGACTGGCCAATGCTACTCACAGGTCCAGTACAGAGTCCAGGAGTCGGGGAAAGGCTCTGCACCTTGATAGGAGAAGCAGCAGAGTCTCATTGCAGAGAACATGGGGCACAGTAAGAAGAATTGTCGTAATTTTAACATTATGCTCTAAGGACTCACGGAGAAGGCAATGGCAACCCACTCCAGTATTCCTGCGTGGAAAATCCCATGGATGGAGGAACCTAGGCTACAGTCCATGGGGTCGCTAAGAGTCGGGCACAACTGAGCGACTTCACTTTCACTTTTCACTTTCACGCATTGGAGAGGGAAATGGCAACCCACTCCAGTACTCTTGCCTGGAGAATCCCAGGGACAGAGGAGCCTGGTGGGCTGCCATCTATGAAGTCACACAGAGTCAGACACGACTGAAGCGATTTAGCATCAGCAGCAGCAGCTAAGGACTCATGCACTCCTAATTCTTGCAT
The DNA here is from genome assembly GCA_917880005.1 of Nanger dama. Taxonomy (NCBI): domain Eukaryota; kingdom Metazoa; phylum Chordata; class Mammalia; order Artiodactyla; family Bovidae; genus Nanger; species Nanger dama. Next base: position 11,743,422 of record CAKJTW010000053.1, on the reverse strand, counting down.
GTAAAAGCAACCACAAAAGGGAGCTCGAATAAGCAGAGGATGGTAAATAGATCTCTTTCTTATCTTTCCAACCCAAACAGTAGACTCGCTGAGACCTGCCCTTTCCCATGAGGGAATTCATTCTGTCCCTTTGGTCTCCTGGGTCAGTTTTTTTCCATTTTCGTTTTCTGACTATGGCCATCCTCTCCTTTTCATCCCCAGGACAATAGCCTAGGATTCTCTGCACAGATGTCAAAGAAATGAAATGTCAGCAGAGCTCACTGTGACCCTGAAGCCAGAGTGCTCCCCCCTCGCTCTCCCATCTCCTCCTGACAGTCGCCTACGGCAAGGCTGGTCTGCACCATTAATAAACCTTCCCTTCAGCATTTTCTCTCAAGGGAGTAGTATCAGATAGTCTCCATCTATCTCCCAGCCCCACTCCTGCCAGCCTGGAGAGAAGGTCTCTCCAAATGGAGATAAGAAATCCTTGACATTACTGCCATGTAGGGGAAGCTCAGGGTTCCATCTTCCTTACGAAAGGTCAAATCACTTCTTGTGCAGTGTTTGGAAAGAAAAGAGCCAACATAATGTGCTTTTTAAATGCCAATGGTCTTGACGTCCCTGATAAGAAGTAAATGAAGAGAGAGAATGGCTGAGGAAGAGAGCTGACTTCTAAGTGCCAGTGGGAGAAATACAACATTTTTAATAACCCATGTTAAAGGTCATGTCTAATTCAATTCTGGGTTAGGGAAATGCAATTATCACTGCTTAAAAAAATTTCTGCCTTGTTGCGTTGAATACAAGAACCAATAATAGTCCCCTCACAAGAGGCTTAGGAGGCAGGACAGGCCAGTCACTAACAGCTTTTCACTCATTTATTCTTTCATCGCATTTCTATTGAGTGGCCACTATATCCCAGAAACTGCTGGGCATAGGGAATTCAGAAGAGGCAAATGGCATAATGTTCAGTTCTTAAGCGACTCACAGTCGAATCAGAGAGCTTGATAGATCCACAGACAGTAGCTCTAAGAGCAGTGGATGCTTCCCCAGCTGATGGGAACATCAGCTCCTGAATTCTCCTGTCAAGCAATAGAGACTCCGGGAAATTACAGGTCACGAGTGGCACATTCACTACTATATCCTTGGTGCCTGGCCCTCAGTGGGGGTTCATCCCTACTTGTTGGCGGACTAAGTGGTGTGAATCCGTCATTCCCACCCCATGGTGCCATCAGTCCCTTTCCAAACTGCCCCTGCATTCTCACACCTGTGTACTCTGATCAGTGCCGTCTGGAATCTTGTTCTCACCTTTTCGCCCCCTGGAAAACTCTTATTCACCTATCAGTACCCAGATGCATGTTCTCTCTTCCGCAAAACGTCTTCTGATCTGCTAAGCAGAACCTATCCTCTCCCCATAATGCCTCCAAGCACCTTGCTTACATGTCCAGTTTGGTCGTTATCTCAAAAGACTGTTTCATTGTGGTCATTTGTTTTTGACATGTTTCAGTGGCTAGAAACATGGTCTTTGGGGCAGGGTCTAGGTGTTAGAAATCTTTGAACCATCCATGCCTGGCCCACAGTTCAGTTCAGTTCAGTTCAGTTCAGTCGCTCAGTCGTGTCCGACTCTTTGCGACCCCATGAATCGCAGCACGCCAGGCCTCCCTGTTCATCACCCATCCAGCCATCTCATCCTCGGTCGTCCCCTTCTCCTCCTGCCCCCAATCCCTCCCAGCATCAGGGTCTTTTCCAGTGAGTCAACTCTTCGCATAAGGTGGCCAAAGTACTGGAGTTTCAGTTTCAACATCAGTCCTTCCAAAGAAATCCCAGGGCTGATCTCCTTTAGAATGGACTGGTTGGATCTCCTTGCAGTCCAAGGGACTCTCAAGAGTCTTCTCCAACACCACAGTTCAAAAGCATCAATTCTTCGGCGCTCAGCCTTCTTCACAGTCCAGCTCTCACATCCATACATGACCAATGGAAAAACCATAGCCTTGACTAGACGGACCTTAGTCGGCAAAGTAATGTCTCTGCTTTTGAATATGCTATCTAGGTTGGTCATAACTTTTCTTCCAAGGAGTAAGTGTCGTCTAATTTCATGGCTGCAGTCACCATCTGCAGTGATTTTGGAGCCCCCCAAAATAAAGTCTGACACTATTTCCACTGTTTCTCCATCTATTTCCCATGAAGTGATGGGACCAGATGCCATGATCTTTGTTTTCTGAATGTTGAGCTTTAAGCCAACTTTTTCACTCTCCTCTTTCACTTTCATCAAGAGGCTTTTTAGCTCCTCTTCACTTTCTGCCATAAGGGTGGTGTCATCTGCATATCTGAGGTTATTGATATTTCTCCCAGCAATCTTGATTCCAGCTTGTGTTTCTTCCAGCCCAGCGTTTCTCATGATGTACTCTGCATATAAGTTAAATAAGCAGGGTGACAATATACAGCCTTGACGTACTCCTTTTCCTATTTGGAACCAGTCTGTTGTTCCATGTCCAGGTCTAACTGTCGCTTCCTGATCTGCATACAGATTTCTAAGAGGCAGGTCAGGTGGTCTGGTATTCCCATCTCTCTCAGAATTTTCCACAATTTATTGTGATCCACACAGTCAAAGGCTTTGGCCTAGTCAAGAAAGCAGAAATAGATGTTTTTCTGGAACTCTCTTGCTTTTTCCATGATCCAGCGGATGTTGGCAATTTGATCTCCGGTTCCTCTGCCTTTTCTAAAACCAGCTTGAACATTAGGGAGTTCATGGTTCACGTATTGCTGAAGCCTGGCTTGGAGAATTTTGAGCATTACTTTACTAGCATGTGAGATGAGTGTAATTGTGCGGTAGTTTGAGCATTCTTTAGCATTGCCTTTCTTTGGGATTGGAATGAAAACTGACCTTTTCCAGTCCTGAGGCCACCCACAGTAGCAGCTCAGAAATGTTCACTGTCTGGATAGAAGACTACATGTTAGAGCTGGGACCACAGATTGGTGGATGTTATCAAGATGGTTGTATTTTTTAATTCATGGAGACAACAGGATAGGATGTGCGACAGAAGGAGAACTGAGAGGAAGACCATCAGTTTAGCCTCCTCTCTGCTGTCAGGATGGTGTTTGCTGCTTTGTCTAATTTAGGGGCTTCCCAGGTGGTGCTAGAGGTAAAGAATCCACCTGCCAATGCAGGAGACCAGGGTAGGAAGTGGCAACCCACTCCAGTATCCTTGCCTGGAAATTTCCATGGTGGGCTATAGCCCATGGGGCCTCAAAGAGTGTGGCATGAATGAGTGACTGAGCAAGCACACACCCTGGGAGAAAGAGGGGCCAGAGCTGATGCTGATGCCCTGGTCCACACCCAGGAACAGATGACATGCGGCTCTCGGCAGACAGTGTGGGGATCTTTGACCAAAACCCAGGCAGCTCTCTTCCCTGGTGACCCAGTGACCCAAGACTCCAAGCTCCTA